>OY728128.1:579025994-584025994 GCA_963277665.1 Viscum album | reverse complement strand
AAGGGAAATTGAAAATTTTCACATAAGTGAAGGGTCTACAATTAGAAGTGATATCAAAGAATTTAAAGGAAAATGACGCTTTGATTAAGAATAAATTGATGTTTCATGAGGAAGAAGTTTTTAGAATGGAGAAGGCTTGTGAAGAGAAGATGAATATGATTGAAGATTATATTAGGTTTCCGTGGCCCGCAGCGGAAGCTGTTGGGCTAGGGATTTTAAAATTTTCTTTGGCACAATGACGGTACTTGTCATTGCCGATGATCTGAGACCTGGAGAGGTCCGAGGATCTCGCGTAGATTGTTAAGAACAAAAAAATAAAAGGAAAACATTCCTGTTGGATATCTGAAGCTGTTGTCAACCGCTACTTGTCAATGGTGATCGTTACACGAAGGATCCATAGCAGGATCCCTCTAGATCATCCACACGTGCCTCAAAAATCTGCGGCAACGCCAATCGTCGAACTCTGGGTGCTAGCGCGGCGATTCAACGATATCTTTGACGTCCCGACAATCACCGCATTGTCGATCTTGCAATGCATGAGGAGAAAAATGATCTAAGCTCTTAGATCGAGTGCTTCTCTCTCTAAGAAGTTGTAGGTGAGAGAGGCTCTCAACTCTCATTCCATGCAAATGAGTGAATAGTGAATCGCCCACACAAGAGGGAGAGCCTCCTCTCTTATTTATAGATGCGTTGAGAAATACCCAGTTGGGTTCCCCGCCCCCCCCCCCCCCATATATTTAAACGTCCACATAAATAATTTTGACGAACTTAACTGCCCCAATATTATTTATTATTTTATCACATACTTGTAATATATATAAAATATAATACGTTATAAAATCTATTCCATTTAACTCGACTCGTTGTCCCGCTTAATATTAAGCGAACCTTGAATATAAAAATATTCATTCGATTAATATTTTCTCCTATTTACTGAACTCGTAAACACATTAATTAAATTCAATCCCAAATATTTATAACATGAATATTAATGAATTTATTTAATTCTCTTGCTGATCGACAACTTGGACAACGCTCGGACCCCGTGGCGGGGCCCAATCTGTCCATATACCTATTCAACTGAATAGGGAGGATTCTTGAATATGCTATTGTGTGTGACCCTCTAGGCCCTCATCTCGATAGTAGTGAATAAAATCTATAGTCCAAGAGCGGAGTCTAGAAAATCATCATGGCCCCTAAAGAGATAAGGATAGTCATAGAAACGACTACCATACTACGAACACTGACTGTGTACTATAGTCTATTTTTCACTAAATATCTCATAAAGCAGGACGCACTCTTATGTCATCGTCCTTATCTTGCTTTATTATTTTTTGATCTATCCGGACGGATTCTCCTTTCTACTTCTTTGGCCAAAGACTTATGAAGGCATCACCATCCGGATAAACCAGGCCTAAGATATACAACATCCTAAACTTGGAAGCAACAAATTCATTATTGACCATTCAACCAACGCCATACCACTAACGATGCACCCGACACAAACTACCTCACCATGACATCACTGCCATGGTTTTCACCTTTAATCAAAGTATGTAATTAAATGATATACATTGGTAATGGTCTCTATTCAGGAGACCAATACACAAGTCTGTAGATAGGAACAACCAATGACACCAAAAACATGTGGTTTTCTTATTGGCCAGTCTGTCCTCATGATCTCACTACTAGAGATCACCAAGTTCAAACATCATGAGATGAAGTCTCAATTCTTATGAGCCCCCAGCACCTGTTAGTTAGACATCTACTGTGTCAAGTAAGTAAGATGTATCTAGACTATAGAACATATATTTAAGATCAATGTCATTGTATCCCGAGGTTCTCATTATAGCCTGGGATCTGTTATAACCTCTCGACATGACTACTAACATTTGGAAATTATCATTATTATAGTGGATGCAGAAAAGTCAGAAGTATAATGGTAAGATAACATCATGAATATCTAACTGTACACATGATATGGAAATCAAAAGTACTACATAGTCGGGTCTAGGGAACCCACTATTTCAACACTCCCACTAACACTAAGGAAAACTTGCAAACTAAACTTGTTAGCTACTCACATGATAAAAAATCATGTTTCTACTGAGTAATGTCTTTAACTGCTGGGCCTGCCACATTTTTCCTGCGTGGAATATTTGCTATATGTGACCTCATGTGCTTCAGTAAAACTTCTCAAGACAGGGTATCCCCGAATATATTACTATTTTCCATTTTCATAACTTGACAACTTGGCTAGTAAGAATATAATAATTCTCATTATGATAATACTTTTCTCACTTGGTGTGAATCCAAGTACTGGAACATATCGTTGGAATTTATAACTGCATCTTGTCTACCTTAGAAGCTATAACGTACTCAGTATTTGTAGGTATGGCTAACACCAAATTTTATGAGCATGACTCGCTCATCTCCTTTACCTAACTGTGATGATAGATCAAATTGATCTATGGACTACTAGTATGTGTCCCAACACAACTAGTATACCTTCCTCTCCATATTCCAAGTACATATCATTTGTACTCACCGAAGTACAAGATGATAGTTTTGACTGCCTCACTTGTAGTGCTCCTGGAAATTACTGATATCTGCCTATAATAAATTATATCCTCACATTATCAATTATTGTACATATTATGGCATATGTGATTGATCCATCGCTAATGCATATGGTATCAATTCACAACATTAATCTCTACACATGCTCTGAACATGTTAACCTAGAGAGATTAATCCATGTGACATAGGGAACAATACTGAACTTGAATTGTTCCAACTTGTATTTATTCAATACAATGTCACTATATGTATGATTGACTAGGACCAAGAACCTTTGGATCTACCTGAGTGGATATAGTTCCCTAGAATTTATATTTCTACTTGAATTCAATCACTGGATAATAGTTTTTAACCTGATCTTATTTATCTGTAAGATCAAAATCTGTTTTCCACATGTTTCCGAACATATATTACTTAGAACACATTGTTGCTCCCACTAACCTTTGGTAGACAGAAGGCAAAGATTCATTTATAAAGAATTCCTTGCGATGTGATTGCTTACATTAATGCAAAACTGGATTTCAATAACTTGGAACCCTTATTGGCATCATTTGATGTCATCATCTTTTTCTGGTTGCATCGTATAGACACCTTCAACGAAAAATTATCTTGACTTCCAATGACCACTAAAATGATCATAGAATTTCAGCTATGACAAGTAAAATTATAATAGATTTACGTGTACCGACAGGGAATAACCAATAGAGCCTTATGGTACCATACTTATACCATCCATGTATTATTTCATTTGAATACCCACCACAGTATTCAATTTATAAGCCCCCTTTGCAATTTGATACATGGAATCCATTATTGAATTTTAGTTGATCTTGTCAATATTAGCTCGTTGCCTTATTCTTCTTACTTGTAGTATTTATTATTCTCAATGAATAATTTATCACTGGCTGCGGTGAATATAAAACCATCACCACGGATTCATTCTTCCTACACATTGTGTGTCTCTGGAACATGCCTATTCCACATGTACTTGTGGAACTTGTTCCCTTTTCCAACCATTTGTGCATCTCGAGCATTGACTAAGTCCAAGTCAATTCAGCTCTCACTATCTCTAATAGAGATGTGCACCCTTGTATAGAAATGTAGCCGAATGCTTGACTAAATCTTTTCTTTCTTAGCGATTTAGGTAATATCTTAAGCAAATTTAAGGATAATTACCTTAGGTGAACAACGTGTTTAATTTGATGCATGTTTGTTTAAATCCTAAAAAATGCTTTGCATCTAAACACGACCTATGAAATAATGGTTTTTCCGGCATACTATGACTTGTATGATATCCATTTGTCATTTTTGTTGGCATATTGGTTATGGGATTATGCTGTTATTTGCAAATCACGTTTTGAAATATGATGGATGTTTCTGCAAGTTGCAACAATGATACAACTTACATCATAACTTTGATGTGTAATATATGAATTTAGGAATTTCTCCACGCTACATGTTTTTTTATCAATGTTAATATTTAAGACTCGTCATCGATCCTGCTTATGAACATCAATACGGTGATGTAGATAAGGTAACATGAATTTATGAATTGCTCCAAGCTACATTATAATGATCGATGATTGTTTGGTCAAGATATTCTTTGGCCTACCGATCCAAAGCAACACATATCTTCTTACCAAACCTATACTTCACTATTCATTAATGACTTAAAGGAAACTTTTGATGTATCTTTACCTCTTTATTTCTTTGCAATAGTTTACATTGCCTTGTTGAACTAACCTCATAAATCTTTGTGGCATACCTTTATTTCTAAAGGTTTCTTTTTCTAAACTAAAGATGTCAATAATACCATCGGTGTTTAGCTGTGGTGAGACTAAATACCATACTGGGTATATAGTTGATGTATGCTTTTAGTTTTACTTGACAAAGAATCACATTTCCACAACTGGGTAGGTCTTAAATTTTTATATTCATCATGTAATGCCATTGATTCAAATAGTAGTGAACTATTTGATGAGTATGTTACCACAAACAACATTCATTCCAAAACATGGAATAATGTCCCATCATGTCCAAATGGGCACACGAAATAAATGTTTTGGGCTATACTCCACAACTTGTTCAATTTGAATCAATCACTAGGCAATTAGATGTTATGTGTTTCTCCTTACTGACTTAGGAATCACCCTTTTTCAGCTGCTAGGAGAAGTCACTTTACTTCTAGTAATGTTTCTCTACTTACTTAGTTATTGTATTTCAATACATATATCTTAAAATCATATTGTATTTTAACACCCAAGAAGTATTCGAGAAAACAATAATTTAATTTGATGAATATTAACTGAACAAGAAGCGGGTACTTCCTTCTTGTATTTTAGTTTTTAATCATCCATGAATTCATTTTATTTTGTGATGAAAATAACCTCCTGTTAAATAACGAACCACTTTTCTTCGAGGACATGATGAATGTTCCTTTGGCTTAACATTCCAGAGGCCTTTTCTCCTTTTCATTCAATGTATTTTCTAAAAGAATAAAAGATGGTGTTATCTCTAATATTCTTATTACTTGGAGAAATGTTACCTCAGCATTAATGAAGAGCTTACTCTATGACGTTTGTTTCTACCTTTAAACGAAAATATAGTAATTGGGGGTAAAAAGTATAAGAAATGGGATGGAAAGAATGATTGTGAACTACCTTTCACATTACACAAACAGAGTGAGACAATCACATTCAAATCTTTCTTCTCTTTCTCCTCAAAATGATCTTGGAGATGAGACTACATGTTACATCATCCATGTCAGGATGTTGCGGCCACAACTAACATCAGACTTTGATGATAGAATTATGATAGAACCATCATATTCTTTATTTACGAGTCTCCTGAAATCAATTTTACTCCCTTGCTTCTGGAGGTGGCCTAACAGGTTGGGACACAAGCACCTTGAATTTCCATTATGGTAGTAATGTGCGCAAGCGCCTATACTACACTTGAAATTTCATGCTTGTTTGACATTAACTTCAACTAATATTTATCGCAGTTTTATTATGGTATTTCTTGCCATTATCTACAAATATACTTTAGCATATTTTACTTTTATGTGATTACCTAATCTGACATTACTGATTATTTAATCATTAAATGTCCCCTACTAGTTTTTTCGAAATCTATGAACCCTCTTTACTAGAATCGGAATAATCTTGAGTATTCTAGTGGAAAGGATCCCAAAAACTCCCTCATAGTCTACAGGCTAGTGCTACGCCACTACTCGGAGGGTCCATAGTAGGCTTTTGGCTGGCCAACCGCATTATCTCACTGTTCCTTGATCTGTTGAGTGAAGTCCCATCATCAAAAATCATTAACTGATTTACTCAATGTGTTCCCCTAAAATTACAACAAACTTGCTAAGGCTATATCATTTCTGAAATTTTAGTTAAGTCAACCCACCACACAAATATGAACTCCCCGGTAGTAAGAGGCATCCTCAGCTGAGGAATGAACCGACACCTCGACCACTCGGTTTTGTTCAAAGTTGAATGATGGAAGGATTTTGGTGACATAATATTTTCTATGAGGGATTTATTGGTTTCACTCCCAAAGAATGTAATCCATTTCTATTAAAATTTTTCATCTTTGTTGTCACACTCACAACTGAACTTTAATAGAAAAACATACGACACTTCTTTATGTATTTTATTATCGATTATTTTTTGTGTTTTCAAGCTATTCTAAAAAAGCATAAAATAATAAATAAATTCATAAAGATAAAAATACTACCCGACTGGTCTTAGGCCTCTAAACGACCTAGGGGGCATCATACCTATGTCAAAACATGACACTAGATGCATCTCAACCGGTGTTGTATGTCTGCTTCTCATTTTGAGCATCACCTCATCTTGTAGGAGTCCATGTCACATCTTGGAGTACCGCCTCATCTTGGTGTGGTCCACATGTCATCTTGCATCGTCTTGACCAGTGTGCTTCACCTCGTCTTGGCGGGGTCGACATCGCTCGTCGTCTTCATCCGAAGTACAAAGGTACTCGCGCGTAGGTGAGGGGGACTCGGGAATAAATGTAAATCATATAAATATTGGGCGTGCATGCCCTTATACATTTTAACCTAAAATAGACAATGCGCAGACCATCTTTAATTAATTACAATCATCGCACATAGTTTAAATAATCAATTATATAAAATAAAATGCAAAAATGCAAGGGTTGATGCTCAAGACCAGATGACGGGTAAAAATTAAGCCTGATAAAAATTAAAATGCATAAAAAAGTACGAGGGACATATAACTATATTAAATGAATTACTAAATTAAATAAATTAAACAAATTAACGGTCCTTTAATTAATTTAATTTTAATACTTAAAATTTTATAAATTAATTAATTAATTTAATACCTAAATTAAATTAATTCTAATCGAGTATTTAAAAAAATTATTTCAATAAAATTAATATATTAATTAATTAAATTAATTAAATTAATTTATTATTTTAATTTATTTAACTTAACCAGAGTCAGGGGTTACCTGCACGCTAGGAGGACTAGGCGGGGCCCGGGAAGGCTTCGCCAGGGTGCTCCTGGGGTAGAGCCGAGGCAGGCGGCCAATCGCGGCTGTGATGCCTGTGCATGTGCTAGGCGGGTTTGTGCGTGGGTCTGGCTGGAGCTGGGCGACACCTAGGTGAGCGGGAGAGACTATCGGCAGCGGCTTTGTCCGGACTAGAGCCGGTCCAGCAAAGCGTAAGGGCGGCCGGGACTGGACAGAAGCAACAGGTCGCGGGAGGCGCTGTGACGTGTTGAACGCGAAGCTGATCGGCCAGAACATGGAGTCCGCCTGAGGAGCCGGCTGGGTGGAGTCGGGGATGCCGGTGCGGTGTCTCATGCTGCAGCGCGCGGAAAGGTGGGAGAATGCCGGATGAGGGGAGGCCTGAGCGGAGGCCTGCATGATGGGCAGGGTGGCTCGAGCTGGCCTCCTTGGTGCTAGGCGGTGGTATAGCAGCACCCTACCAGAGGTCTGCGGCGAGAGGGGTAGAGGGCGCCGGACGCAGGGCGGCCGGCGTGGAGGACTAGGGGTTGGTCGGCGCTGCGGAGCTGGCGTGCGGAGGAGCCGAGCAGCGGGCCTGAGAGGGATGAGGCGCCCTGGCTGTGCGCTGTAGGTAGAGGGGGAGCCGTCAAGCCTGTATGGGGAGGCAACCAAGAGGGAGTGGCGCTGGCGTATGGCTCGGCGTCATGCTGAACGCTGTGTAGCCCGGTGCTGCAGCACGCGGGAGAGGACTCCCGGTGGTGCTTCTGTGCACCACCTGGGGAGGAAATGCAGCACAGCGCTGCATGTGCCGCGCGTAAGACATGTTCCTTTTTTTTCTCTTTTTCTATTCATTCACGGGCAGCCCATTTTTTTTTATTTTTTTAAAAATTCTTCCACGCGGGAAGACCCTAAAGGGAGTCTCCTCCTGGTTTACCCGCAATGCTACCCCATTCACTTTCTATTTTTTTTTTATTTAAGTCTTCGTTTGAAGTCTTATTCCACGCTAATTTTTTTAATAAATTCAAGTCCTACCTTATTATTTCTAAAGGCTAAAGATAGCCTTTTAAATTAAATAATAATATAACTATTATAATGAAATAATAATTTATTTTTATTACATTATAATAATAATAAAATAATTATTATTACAATAATAAAATTATTGTTCAAATTATATAATTTATAAAGATATAATTTTCACAATTAATTATATTTCTAATGAACCAATTTAATTTTAATCGGTTCAAGAAAATGAAATTAAATTATATCCTGAGATCAAACCGCACCTTCGATCCAATCCGAAAAATTAAACTGGCCATAACATGGCCGTTTGAAATCTGATTGGCGTGCAGTTTGAATGGTTGTGACCGATTTTAAACCCTATACTTAATTTTATGCAAATTAATTTTATTTGGCTCAAGAAATATACATGATTCCCTTTGATGCCACTGTTATTTTTCTGTGGCCCGAAGCCGAAGCCAGTTGGCCGGTGATTTTAAAATTTTCGTCGGCACAATGATGGTACATGTCGTTGACGACGATCCGAGCCCCGAAGAGGTCCGAGGATCTCATGTAGATTGTTAGGAGCAGAAAAATAAAATTAAAACATACCGGTTATATATCTGATGCCTTTGTCGACCACTACTTGTCAACGGCGATCGTTGCACGAAGGATCCATAGCAGGATCCCTCTAGATCGTCCACACGTGCCTCAAAAATCTGTGGGAACTCCGATCGTTGAACTCAGGGTGCTAGCACGGTGATCCAACGATATCTTTGACATCTTGATGATCACTGCATTGTCGATCTTGCGATGCTTGGGGAGAAACTGGATCCGAGCTCTTGGATCGAGTGCTTCTCTCTCTAAGATGTGGGAGGAGAGAGAGGCTCTCAACTCTCATTCCATACAAATGAGTGAGTAGTGAATCACCCACACATGAGAGAGAGCCTCCTCTCTTATTTATAGATACGTTGAGAAATACCTGATTTTGTTCCCCGGCCCCCCGTATATTTCTACGTCCACATAAATAATTTTGACGAACTTAAATGTGCCAATATTAT
This sequence comes from Viscum album, assembly GCA_963277665.1. Classification (NCBI taxonomy): domain Eukaryota; kingdom Viridiplantae; phylum Streptophyta; class Magnoliopsida; order Santalales; family Viscaceae; genus Viscum; species Viscum album. The sequence continues at coordinate 584,016,857 of OY728128.1, read as the reverse complement.
TAATTATTTTATCACATACTTGTAATATATATATAATATATTACATGTAAAATCCAAGACATTTAACTCAACTCGTTTTCCCTCTTAATATTAAACGAACAATTAATATAATAATATTCGTTCGACTAATATTTTGCCATGTTTACTGAACTCGTAAACACATTAAATAAATTCAATCCCAAATATTCATAACATGAAAATTAAGGAATTTATTCAATTCATTTGGTGATCGAAAACTTGGACAATGCTCGGAACCCATGGCGGGTCCCACTATGTCCATATACCTATTCAACTGAATAGGGCGGATTCTTGAATACGCTATTGTCTGTGACCCTCTAGGCCCTCGTCTCGACAGCAATAAATAAAATCCACAGACCAAGATCAGAGTCTAGAAACTCATCATGGCCCCTAAAGAGATAAGGATAGTTATAACAACGACTGCCATCCTATAAACATGGACTGTGTACTATAGTTTCTTTATCAATAAATATCTCATAAAGAAGGACGCACTCTTGTGTCATTGTCCTTATCTTACTTTATTATTTGTTGATCTATCTGGATGGACTCACCTTTCTACTGCTTTGGCCAAAGACTTATGAAGGCAGCACCATCTGGATATACCAGGCCTGAGATATACAACTTCTTAAACATGGAAGAAACAAATTATTTATTGACCATTCAACCAACGCCATACCACTAACAGCTCACCCGACAAAAACTACCTCGCCACAACATCACTGCCATGGTTTTCACCTTGCATCAAAGTACGTAATTAAATGATATACATTGGTAATGGTCTCAAGTCAGGAGACCAATACACATGTCCAAAGATAGGAACAAAAAATGACACCCAAAAAATTTGGTGTTCTTATTGGTGGGTCTGTCCTCATGATCTCACTACTAGAGATCACCATGTGTGAACTTCATGAGAAGATGTCTCAATGCTTATGAGCCCCCATCACCTGATAGTCAGACATCTACTGTGTCCAGTCAGTAAGATGTATCTAGACTATAGAACATATATTTAAGATCAGTGTCATTGTATCTCGAGTTTCACATTACAGCCTGGGATCTACTATAACCTCTCTAAATGACAACTAACCTTTGGACATTACCATTATTATAGAGGCTGCAGAAAATTCTGCACTATAATGGTAATATAACATCATGCATAGCTAACTGTACACATGATATGGTAATCAAAAGTACTACATAGTTGGGTCTAGGGAACCCACTATTTAAGCATATTATAAGTTCATTCTAAATTGGAAATTTCTAGAATTTTATTCCCAGTTGACAAATCATTTGATGAAACATATTGAGACTTCATAAAAGAATGAAATTGTTCTTTTGGTACTCAATGCTCACTAAATGATTCTAATGCTGAAATACCTCCAAAACATGATAAGAAGATAAGTAAAACACTTGATTATCCATATCAATAAATATTTTATATTGTTAGTCAATGATAACTAGAAGATTATACTCGCAAAATACATCCAAAACGTGATAAAAAGATCATGACATCACTCATTGATATATAACATGAAGCTTAGAAAGTGAAGGTTCCATCCATACCAACTTGTACTATTGATTCTAAATAATTTTCATAAAAAATTACATGATGGAAGAAATATTCTTAACATGTATGGATAATGACTGGTTAGGAGAAGAAACTATCCACCATTTATAGGGTTGATAGGAAGAAGAAGCTAGAAGATGGTTCCCCAGATAGAGCACAACACATTATGTAGAAGGACCAATAATGTTAAATAGAAGTTATCAAGAAGACAATATTTGTTGGTCAATGTTGGTGATGCAATAGATTTGGAGATTGTGCACTGGATTGTTGATAAAACTCTATAAAAGAAAAGTCACATTGAATGATTATTAAAATGCAAAGAAAGCTAGAGAAGTAGATTAAATATCGGTAGGTCTATAAGCATATTTTTATCGCAAAAAAATTTGGAATGATTTAAAATATTTGTGATGTATAAAACTGAAGTGGTAAAAATGTAGGTACATTCTTATTTCAACTTGTATTAATTATAGAGAATAAAATCAGGCCTCTAATACCACCATTGTCTGATGTAGCTACCTTGGGAAGAAATCAGAAGATTTTTGTGAGCAGGAATTTACTTAATATGATCTCATGTATGTAAAATAAGAAGACCCTAGATTTTAGTTACTTGAAATTGAAGGGAAAATCATCAAAATTAAAAACTAAGAGGGTTGTAACTCAAATGAACTCGTGGGGAATATCAACACCAGATGAAACATTTCCAACTAACATGTTGGTCATCCATCTAAATGATTTTGATATAATAAGGACATGTGAAGATGAAAATTCCATGGTCGGTGGTAAAGGAAAAGGAAAACATTTATATGAAGATGATAAATTACATGAGAAAACAAAGACCATAAAAAACACATGTGTTAAAGATGTTCTATGTGAGAGATGTATGAAATATGGTCACATTGAAAAAGGTTGCCAAACAATAATACCATATCATGAATCAATCCTTATGAGGTTTAAGAATGTATCATCCGTGATGGATATTAATAAGGATAAAAAATTTTCACGCAACGTATAAGTGAATGTGAAAAGAACCATTCCACATCAAAACAGATCAAAAAATATTTTCATATGTGAAAGCATAAAGACTTTTGTAAATGGAGGAACATGGTTCCGAAAAGCATCTCAAACATTTAGTTCACATTGATAAAGCAAAGAGGAACTAACTTATTCCCTTAATCATTTGTGTAATATATTTGTGATGATAATTCAGGTAATTGAATGTAAAGCGTGCTCTCAGGGGGAGAACATGAGATATAGTGAATGTTGTCAACTCTTAATAGATATGGTAAAGAATTTTTCAACCATAAAATATTATTCAATTGATATTCACTGATAAAAATGATGAAGTATCATCCTTGATGAAGACTCTGAGGAGTGTTTTTCTTTGAGGGGGAGAAAATTGAAGAAGCTACAAGAATTTTTATTTCATTCATTATTGACATCAAATGGTATTAAATTCAATTATAATTGAAATTGATTTAAGAATATTTCATTTAAAAAGGTATTTAATTTGTAAATATCTCATCCTTGTTTACTCAATAATGATGATCATTTAACCAAGGGAGAGTTACTAAATTAATCAGTGGCCTATGAAGAATGGGAGATCCCTAAGGACACTTATCATGCCAATTGAAATTGAAAGTTTTTGATCTATTTGTTGAAGTGAGTGTTGGAGTTTTATGTTGATTATTTTGAATCACATTCAAGTTCATTTTCCTGGAATGAATGTGGAAAACCATTTGAAACAAAGAGTATGAGTTATCATCTCATGGGTTATAATGATCAGTGAATAATGGAAAACCTAGTTGTTAAATCAAATCCTCTTGTTTTATTCACTGAGCATTTCTCAAGTAGATATAGAGTGGCATGATTTATGGAACATTGATTTAGAAAGTACTGATACAATTTTCCCATAAGCATTATATTTCTTGTCAATAATTTGAAGAGAAAGTGAGATGAATGTTTAAAAATAGTGATATAAAGGGGAAAAATGGGGAGAGAGAAGATTCACATTTTAATATTGACACATTCATTTGAGGAGAAATTTACAGTATATAAAAAAAGGGGTGATTCTAGGGACAACATTGCTTATATGTTTTTATATGTTGTCAATAGTTTACAATGATGATCAAAATGAATAAAGAGGTGATGCTATTTAGGTTATAAAGTGATCGTGCAATAGCTCACTGTATAATGAAACCATGCAAGAGCCTACATGATGGGGCATGCATTATCACATGAGGTATTAGGTAGAGATTTGATATTTTAATAATGATCATACAAAGATGAGAAGTTGATTCTAGTCATATTCATTATTGACTAGAATGAATGATGTTTCTACATGACAGAGAAGTTGATGTACATTCCCTAGATAGTCAAAACATGGTTTAATAGGGCATTTGAAATGAATGGGGTCATACGTTTGATTCTGAAAGTAGTATTAAAGGTCACCTCTCCTAAATCTATTTTTCAGATCCCAAATTTAACGAATATCACCACAAATCATACCAAAAGACAAGCCTTATCGAGAGGGTCCCAATTACACAAATGGATCATCGATCGAATATTAAGTTTACAAGAAATGATTGTTTTGTAAATAAGAGACTAGTTACATAGAACAATATGCACTGAAGGCATGTGGAATACAGAACAATACATGATGATGGATTGAGGTGGGTGAAATGTTTCCAAAAAAAGTATGCAACATCGTACTTGGTGAAGGTACGCGGTACGTGGTGATGGAATGTTGTACACAAAATGCTGTCAAAATGATTCACAGCAACGGTACATGCTGAAGGATTGTGGTACTCGGAAAGGTGCATAGAACTACAAACTGTTCACAATGATTGTACAAAGTGATGGAGTTCGGTATGCAAAAGGCTACCAAAAACTCTTTGCAACAACATTACGCGGTGATGAGTAGCAGTATGCCAACCAAAAACCATATGGAACATAGATAGTCAATGGCACACGGTAACAGTTTGTAGTTCATAGGATTTTAGTACATGGTGGAGGCTAATAATACATAGATGCTGTTCTATTTATAGATTGTCCCACATTTAAAATTGGGGTAAATCGGATTACCAATATTTGCAGAGATATAATCCCATTTAAGGAGCAGTAATCCCCTTTGTTAAGGGATCATACGAAGAATGATTTTTTCAGGAAGAAATTTGGTGAATTCTGAAGTGGTATGTGGAGGAGAAGACGATGTTTAGAGAAAATCATCCATGTAAGGAAAACTATTCACTGAATAGAGTGCAGTTCACATAGGAAGATCTCATGGTATGTGGCAAAGAATGGTAGAAGGCAGATCAGGACGATATGCTGTGGGGAAAACCAAAACGCTGTGTAGGAGTGTTCACATATTAGTGCAGTACATGGAGGAGCAACATGGTACGCTGATACAAAAGTGGTACATGAAAATAGAAGTCGGATGTGAAAATAGAAGCATTACGCATAAACAACTTCATTGTACAAGGAAATAGTTGCGGGTTATGCGAAAATAGCAGCACGGTACATAGAAACTATAGCAGTATACAGAAACAACAACATCTGTGGAAAAAATTGCACAGTATGCGGAAATAGTTTCACAAAACACATAAAAAATATATGTATTTAAAAAAATATTATGCGGAAACATCTGCATGGTACGTGGAAAAAGCTGCGCAGTATGCAGAAACAGCAGCAATATGTTGAAATAGTAGTAGTACACAGAAACAACTATCAGTAACAAAAACACCCCAGAAATCCTGGAAATTAATCAAATCAGTATGTGAAATTAATTTCCCAAATATATCATTGTATGGTAAAATAAATTTAATTTATGGTGGATTACGAGACTTCAATAGAGTATCCATTTACAATTGAGTATGTGTGGTCTAATGATAAAGCATTGAAGTGACCATCATGTCGAAAAACTGAGTGAAGATTTTTCCAATGTAGAGAGAAAGGTGGATTCAGTATATGTTATCTAAGTGATGTAGTGTGCTATCGATGAACTATTTAAATTCAATACTTCTAAAAAAGAGTGATTATGTTGTACTCATGTAATCCATGACTAGTGAAGATTAGTGGAATTTTGTACAACAGACAACCTGTCAGTGTATGCTCCTTAGATGTATCCCTTAGCAGTGAACCACGTAAAAAGTGTTGTGCTGTCCTTCTTCATGTCAATGTTTTAATTACTACACATATCCATATTTAAGGTATCAGAAAGGGTTCCTACCAATGTAAGAAGAATATCCAGAAAAGAAGAGAAAAAATTGACATCCTGATTCACACCACCTATTAGGGTGGTCTAGGCTCTTTCATTTAATAGTCCAATCTAAACATACTATTTAGATTCTGTAGGATATGTTAAAAGACTGTATTTTGTATTTTTTGTTGGAGAAAAATATTTCACTCCTATAGTATTTTAATAATTATATATTCACCGAATATATCTATATAGAACAATATAAGGAATTTTTTGTAATTTTATTCCATTACAATATTTCTTTGCAGGAGGAAAGGTATTCATCACATGTTTGAACATGTCTCAATCAGTTGTTATATTAGCTATTCAGTTGACCAAGAGGAGTTTGTTGACCATACAGATAATGAATACACCCAATATTGACTAGTGGTGAATACCTACAGTGTTTGAGGTGGGACATAATTATTTTGGATGTCTTCTAGGTTGGACCAAAGCAGTATCAAGAAATAGGGAAAGCTAGAGATGGGATTTGGAAGTCTATTTGTGATATTGGAAATGTTATTTCTAGTTGGATACAAATTATCCCCTATATTATTTTATAGTGTAATGAACATCATGTTTCATGTTTCACAACACCCAATATATCATCCCAACCCTTCTCACGTGATAGACATCGATGAATTGATATTTTATCAGTTAAACCTTTAGAGAGAATTTGATTTATATATTATAAATTACTGATATGTTTATGTATGTAAATAATACACCTCTAGATGATTTGGGGTATAATTATGGTTATTTTCATGATGAGAAATGTGATATAAATTATGACCTACAATAATAGTGGCTAGCGTTGTTCACTAAGGCCCTGTAATGATTATTACAAAATCTAGTGGTTGAGTAGTTATATTTTGGGGAGTTTGTAAGATACCATATTTTTTATGTTTTTAAATATTGATTATTTTGTAATCAAATACTTATTTGGATTTATTTTCAACATACAACCTTGGTGGAATAACCTTTTCTTTTTTATCAGGATATTTTTTCATTAAAATGACCCATATATATGGGTTGTATATATTTTTTTAAGTAGTAGAGTCTTGGTATAATTGTTTCCATAGGATTAAGAATATTCTCTATGTGTTTGGATATCATTAGGGGTGGTTTGGGATTTGTTTAAAATTGATTGGATGAGAGATGTCTACAACGAAATTTTACATGGTGAATAGTTTAGTTAATGTAAACCTGGTTTCAAGAAGATTACATGAACTGGTTAAGATCCTAAAATTCATACATGACAATAAGCTGGTCCACATAATGAAATTTCCAATTGGTTTTATTTTACCCATATGGGACATGATATTTTGGTATATCATATAAATCAAAAAATACTTCTCCAAAATGAGGTTCACATCGGGAATATATTTGGATCAACGGTTTTAATCCTTGTTAGGTGTGAGTGATTTATTTTAATCTATGATTTATGATTCAATCATGAACGCTAGGGAGATTCTGTGATATTTTGGATTTAACAGTGCCCCTTTTTACATCTTGGTAATGATTTTAATATATAGTGAGTTCATACTCATTTCATTTCCACATTTTCTTCTTCTATAATTTCTTAGAACAACAAGATATCTTGACCACCATTGAATATATTATGGATTGTGATGTATGTGTAATCTAGTTTTTACAAGAAATACTCATTCACTTTTTTATTTGATTTAGTTAACTATTGATATTTTTACCTTGATTTCTAGATTATGTTAGGTTTCCTTGAATAAATCTCTATATGATCATTGAAATAATTTAAGTGTTTTAAATATTATGTAATTATTTTGACACCACATGAACTATAAATAATGGTAAAATAGTAGAAAATAATTTTGTTTTTAGACAAATATTTGTATCCACTTAGATTGAATTTTTTTGCGGTGTATATTTTGGTTTCCTGTATAGTGAACCTATAGATGAATCATATGAAATTTTATTTTTCCATTAAACATGTTTTAGAGTGGCATTAGAACTAATGTGAAATCTTATTATCAGTTAACCATATAAAATTCTTAAAGGTTTATTTAAATTAATTTTGATAATTTTTATATGATATGGGTGTGTATTGTAATAATAATACAATATAAGATATAATTTTTTGAATGAAAAGATAAATTAAAGACAAATAATAAATTACTGGATTGAATATTATGTCCTGTTATTTATTCCATTATGTATTCTATTTTGATTCCTAATATAATTAATATATAGATGGTTTGTACCATTATCATACAAAAATCCATACATATAGGCCTTTTCCATGTTATTCTCATAAATATATATAGAGGACTCATCCCTTTTATTCTTGAAATGTGTATATAGTGTAGCTATCATGGTTATGTTGGAATACTTATATACATGTATTTACAAGGTTATTATATAATTATTATAGGGATCATATGGGTTATTCTGAAAGGATTAAATAGATGTCCCTTATTTGGTTATGTGATTCCACCATAGGCTAGTTTTTATGGTTTCCGTTGTAATGTTAATTTCTCTGATATATTTTAGAATGGTGTAGAAGTAGGTGAACTATTATAATGTATTAATTGATTAATTAACAGTAACGTTTTATCAAATTGTTTAATGAACCAACAATGATAATGATTTTGAATTAGAAATGATGGGACCGATCTACAATGATATACTAATACACTATCTAGGGTATTATTTTTTACCTGAGTAGATTTCCACGATTTAGATTTGAAAAATTTGAAGGGGAATTATTATTTATTATTTCATAATGAATGGGTTAGATCATCAAGTTATAACTAATGAGGGATTTGGTTTTAGATCAATTGAGTTTATAAGGTGTAATATAGTCTTTTAACTGTATGAATTATTTGATGTCATTTTGATACCTTTTAGCATATAATTTCATTATTTTTTTAGTATTAATGGTTTTTTCAACTGACAACAATGGTTTGGTTTATCTACATTATTATACTATATATTCTATTATTTCACTATTTTATATGTTTATATCCACTATATTGAAACCCAAAAATATGTGGTAAATTCTCCCACTATGTTCTATACATCCTATATACAAGTTGGATGCCATTGGAATTTTGATAGGCACGTTTACGGTCTTATTACCAAAAAATTGGGCTATGTTAATGGGTTGTAGACCATGGAATGTTATATTGGGGGAATTATTTTATAATGATAAATAATGGATATTCGTAATTATATTTTTTTATTTTTTTATTTTTGGTTCAACTAAGAAATGAATATTTTATTTTATGAATGATGAAGTTATAGAAAAATTAAATCATTTTTTTTCTTCTATTAGAACTCATTATACTATTCCAAAGGATGTGATTACATATATAATATTGTGTGAATTTTTATCTCACTGATTGTTTACAAATAGAAAACTACATTATGAAATATATGTTTTTAGAAAAGTAAATATGAAAAATTCATGATATCATAATGTTTATTTTAACACTCATTAGACTACTTATAAATGACATTATTGTTGGATAGGGGATTATAAGGCTCAATCAATTGTTCCATTAAACATGGAATCAAAATTAGAAATGATTTTAATGTTATCCAATCGATAAATATAAAATATTTTTAAAAGCTATCGGTAAATAAATATTTAACTAAATAAATATATATGTTAATTTAATAAGATGGATTATTATTGTAGACTATTATGATATTTTTCATAATCATTTAAAAAAATCATTAAATGAGATATTTAATATTATTTTCAATTAGTTTGACAAATTATCATTAAATGTAGAGACTCATATCTATTATGTTTGTGGAAGTTATAAATTATATAAAATTTACATTTGGATTTTTATATGGTATTTTTAAAACATAACCCATATTTTAGTTCAATTTATGATTTTATGCATGTTATATTATATAAATTAATTAATATATCATTAAAAATTTCCTCATTCATCTTTATGATATTTTTTTCTCAGTCTCTCACAATTTTATGTAATATGAACTACTATTTATAAATGGTGTTTTATATGAATGTATTTTAACAAAATATTATAAATTGATTTATTTAAAAGGTTCATGGTGAATTTTTACATATAATATTTATTTATTTAACTATGAAGGTCTATGAATATTTTCACTAGATATAAAGATAAGATGTATCATAGATAAAATTTTATGGGATAATATTTTGTGCCGAGAAAATGATACTTTTATTCTAAAATATAATAAATTATATTGAATAATAAAAATTTATTCACAATTTTCCCCCTATATATGTTGTTGTTTATTGTGAATTATAATTTGATGGTATTACACATGGATAAATTTTGCTAATTATTAGATATATAAATATTAATATATATCTTTTTTAGATTCATTTATTGTGCCACTATGTTTTATCATTCATATTCATTGAAATTTTATTTCTTTATTTAATTGACCACCTATATAAATTAGAATCCTAAATATAGATTCATTCATGACCACCGATAATAATGGGTTTTTTTAAATTGACCAAAGATAACAACAAAAATGTTTCATATGTAATCCATAGATTGAAGATGTTTTTAGATGATATGATTATAAAAAAAATATTGTCCTTGTGGTAATAGTTTCTATAATCATGTATATTCCTTGTTTAATTTTAAAAATTAAACCATTTTCACAACTTACCCACATATGAAGAAAATAGTTGTATGTATTGAGAGACAAATATGTTCAAATCCTTATTAAAATGAGGAATCAACATTTATAGAATTTTGGATGTTAAACCAAAATATCCCACTCCACAAAAAAATAATCTAACTATAAGATAGTGATTTCCAATACCCTCATTGAGAATATTGGTGAACCATATCACCCTTCAGATGAGGTGGGATGTAACAAACTATTTATTGAGGTTTATAATATTGTAAAACTCATATATATGGTTTTTAATATTAATTAATAAAATATAATTATATTGTCCTAATATGAATCATATTGAAGATTTATTTTTATCAATTTATAACACTATAAATGTGGAAACATTAAAAATCTATATTGAGGAATATGTACTTTCAACTATGTTATTCATCCAATACCCTTCTCATTATATTTTATATTATATTAATCCATTTTTACAATCATTGTAAACATTTTATATAATGATTTATAAAACTCTTATAAAAAATAATAACCAATAATCATGTATTAGACAATATAATCCCATATTGAATTTAAATATGAATCCAATTATTTTCATTCACCCGTTAAAAACCATAAAACATAAAACATATATTTATAAAATATTTGGAAATGAAAAAAAATTCATTTTTGTTTGTTTTTAAAACATGTTAAAGAGTAATAAAATTATTTCAAAAGTATTTTTGACACCAAACTATTTAATTCAATATAAAATTGTATCTTTTTATTAAAACATCAACATTTTATCTATTTAAACATCCAACAGTCAAATTTATACAAAATATCTAGATTAATGTATTATAATTGATTTTTTATGTGTATAAATAGAATATAGTCATGCAATCCCAATATCCAAAAAGTAATATAAATCTCAAAAATATATTAAAAAATTTTCCATCTTATTTAAATGGGGTACCCACTAATCAAAAAATAAAACCTCACAAATAATCACAAACCAGAAACTATAAATTATATGAATCAATAAATATAATTGATCAATAACAGTTCCACCTAATATTTACTATGGTCATGTTTATTAATCTATTATTACTAAAAAATGATTAAATATTGGAGGATTTCATTAATATAATGGATATTCAAATAACAAGAAATTTTTTTGATATATGTTTCTGAAATATTAAATAATAAAATGATGGAATAATTTTTTTAACAAACCATTTGACTTCCTGGAATCTATGACATCATTTTTTGGAACTATTTATATAACACCCCTATATTTTTATTTATATTAATCTAATGGAAAAATATATTTTATAGAATATACCATAGGAAATACTGATCATAAATGGACCTCAATATTTTTTTAAACTTGAACATTATATCTTTTATATTGGGTTGGTTTTTGTGAAATTCAATATTAGAATTATGAAATATATTTATAAAATAATTTAATATACAATTATATTGTTTAATTTATATGAACGATGTAATCCCTTTTTAATGTGATGCATTAAATTATATATATATATAATATTTATGTTTTTTAATAGATAATCTTTACATAATATAAGGATTTGATTATATTATATTTTTTTCATTGAAAATATAAATATATCATTATTAAAATATTTAATTTAGTTTAAAAATATTTTAAAAGAATTTAAAATAATAATTAACAATTTATTTTTTTATAATATTTTTCTTATTAATGATGATATAATCATTTTATAGAAAAGCATTATATTATCCATAGATAATTTTATAGGTCTATAATATATTTTCATCATTTTAAATTAAATTATTCACTCATTATATATGATATATATGATATTTAATAATAATATACAAAAAAATACATTCTATCAATCACTAAAATTTTGTTACTCATCACAAAATTACAATAAAATCATTTCTTATTTTCAAAATATAGTTATTTCTATATTTTTTATCATTGTATGTGGATATTAGATTTATTTTATTTGACATTTATAAATTTAATTTGTAATTTCTAAACCCTGGAACAAAGAGCAGGTGTGTTACATTATTACAATGCATTGATAGAATCTTCAAGTCCCATGGTTCCAAACTGATTATTAGTTTTTAAACATCTTATTAGATTTGTAATACCAATTGTAAATTGAGAATATAAATAATAACTAGATACATAATAAAACTATTTAATAAAAAACCATGAAACTATTTCGAAAGAATATACTTCATAAGGTGGGGAAACGAAATTTAAAATGGGCAAGATAAAATGCTATGTAAATGTATATAATGAGGAATAAATATTTAACTACTAAATTTAATAACCCTGGAAATTAAAATAACTAATAACACATCCAATTCACATGACTAGATAAGGAAATAGAAATATGATAAGATAAAAAACTGAAACACATGTCATTTTTTCAATAAAATTAGAATAGAATGAATTCATTGATATGAAAACAAAAAATTTCATTGATAAAGATTATTTGAGTCTCTGTGAGGTAAATTCTTAATTATTGGGTTCCATGATTCTGAGGTACGCGGTACATTTACTACTATGATTTATTATGTTGAAAATTTAATCTATTATTTTTGGATAAGTCATTCATATAATGAGACTACGTATTGTTCGAGGGGATATCTATAATTGGGCCTAACCCATGTTATCCCTATCCAATGTATTCATTATATATAAAATAATCGATTTACTTTGTGAAAAAAATTCATTATCAAATATCATTATTGTACGAAATTGATGAATTTATCTATAATTCCCTAGTTAATCAAATAATTGTCAATGTAATCACTAATTTTGAAATCAACTTTGGTTTAAGAAACTATAATATCAATTGAATGAGAATATAAATATTGACGAAAAAGTTAATTTACAATAAAAATTAGGATTAAAAGTGAATTTCTCAAGAGAATGATAAAAATCAAAAAATAAAGTGTCATTGTAAATTTATTAATTAAACAAATTTGTGATGAAAAAAATATTTAAACATTTAATATTATCGCAAATAACAATAAATATTTTGAACCATAATCCACAAATAAAATAAAATAAAATAAATGTTTTTTATACCATAAAGATGATAGGTTTAATGATTTTATATATCAAAAGGGGATGATGATACATCCCACAATTTATGAAATTGGTGAATATGACCTGTATCACATTTATGTAAAAAGTGTTACAAGAATCCCATATAATGAGTAAAAATTTTCACATAACACTTTATATTCATGAATAATATAATTATATTAATTATTTACTTATTAATAAGAAATATCATTTTTTAAAATACTATTATTCCAATTATTATAATGGTGTAAACAACAATCTAAATAATTATGTTAATGTCTGTTTTTTTGAAAATATTCAGTTTATAGGTCAAAACTAAATTCAGTATGTCAAATATAGTTAAAGGGGTCATTTTATAAACATATAAAAAATAATACAAATAAAATATTTATCACGTATATACATAAATTATAAATTTGAAACCAATATATCTATATTGTGATGAAAATTTTACCCACATTAAAACCATGGGGATTATATATCATATATACTCAAGTGTAACATTTCATCCATTCAATAAACATTCTGTAAAGGAGGAACAAAACATTTTAATATCTAGAGTACCAATTATATAATAAATAATATATATTTATTCATAAAAAACTAATATATATAATTATTTTTATGTGAATGGAATCACATCATGTTGATTTTCAATTTTCCCACACACCCATGACAGACGTTATCACTTTTTAGTGTGTGAAATGGGCTATAAAGGAAAATGATATATGATATTTATATATAGTTAATTATTTCATGATTATTATATATATGTTAATATTTCACATATTTTCAGATAAATACATCCTTTATACTATCTATGTATCGCGTGAATAAAACATACTGCTCTAAGGAGGCGGCTGTCCACATTTCCACAAATGATGTTATTGTATTCAAAAAAATAAATGAAGAAAGGTACCTTATATAAAAAACTTAATAAAGAATAATCACATGATTAAAAACATATATTTCATATATAAACATTATATCTATCATAATTCCAATCCATGATTTTTGGTACATGAGAAATGAACACCTTCATTTCAAGAGGCATTAGTTCACCATACATAAGAATAATATGTTTGTTACCCATTATATTAGAGTGTGTGTAATTGCAGGACTGACTTGTAACATAAAAAAACATATATATATATATATGATATTTGTTTTGTTATATAATAATTTAATAATGATAATTGAAACAGTGGGGAAAGAAAAAAACTAGGGCTTGAGAATAATGTTATATGTTATTCGGTTAACTCTTCTTGGATTACAGCAAATGTCACCCTTGTATTCTTTTAATCATAATGTGAGGAATCTAGGATTAGGTTTGGGATTTTCAGGAGCTATTTAGGTTGATATTGTTTGCGGTAGATTGTATTTAGAGGTTTGAGAAAATGGGATGTGTGAGTTCTTATTTATAATTGAAGAGGAGTGGCATTTTTTTGTAAATTCTCATTAAGGGAATTCCATCGATGTTTTTCCTAAGAATAATTTCTCCAATAAAGGATAAATGTATTGGAAATTGTTAAATAATTGAAATATGTAAATATATTGTATTTTTATATGTGTTTTGGTCATTTTTTCTCTTATGATTTTGTTTAAATTCTTTATTAAGTGAATTTTTCTCTTCTTCATTACAATTAATTTTAATGACATTAAAAAAAATTTAGGAATAAATATTCCATATAATAAATAATATATTATTATGATTCATAATTTCTAATATATATTTTCATATTACAGTCAGATATTTGGAATAAATAAATTTAAAATTATTCCCCCCAGTATAAGACAATTGGGGATTTTATGAAAAAAATTGTTTTAAAAATTGAGATGTTTTAAAACAAAATTTAAATGTGAAATTGATTATAATTACCTTATTCAGTTTAATAATTGTATAATATATATAACAGTCATTAAATATATTTTAAAATATATTTATCCGTATAAATTTCTTAGATGAAATTGACGTTTTGAATTAAAAATCAATGTTTTTGACTATTTAACTAAAAACGATTGTTCACATAAGAATTTGCATTATATAATTTTATTATTTTTATTTTAAAACTGATGTTTATTTTTCTATATCAAATTTATATCATTTTCGTTTTTTTTAAAATATTTGACCAATAGAGGAATAAAAACATTATAAAAATATAGGTTTTTATGTGTAATGCTTTGTTTCTTATTTTTTTATTCTTTTCAATTCTGTTTGATAAATATAAAAAATATTTCATTGAATAAAGAATATATTTTTTTACTTAATATAATTCGCTATTTATAATTAATTTAATTTATTATGATAAAACACCATTGTGTTCATATATATAATTTTATATAAAAAACAATCCCTTTATTTTCAATTAGTTACTATATTCCTTTATAATTAATTTTTAACCAATGACTTAAACGATATATTTTCATAATTTAGATAATAATATTCAAAAACTATAACCTAACAATTAGGTTTTTATTATTCTATTAAATACTAATATTTAAATAAAATATTAATTTTTTGGTAATCCATGGTGTTGTGTATAAAAATATATATTCAAGACAATAATTGTTGTGTGAAACACATGAAATCTCTGTATCACATGCATTAAATATAATATTATATATCTTATTATTTAATATTTAACATATATTTTAATGTTAAATGATGCTATTTTCCCCATCTTGTTGTTGCATTTCATACACATTATCAAAAGAAATTTACTTTATAATTTTAGGAGTGTCACATCCTCCCCAGTATAATTAAAATGTGTCCTCTCAATTTAAAAAAATAATGGTACTAGTTTGTTTGATATTTACTATGTTGAAATCACTTGTAATGATAATGGTTGATAAAACATCCACTATAAATAACCAAATTGGATGTACAAAGTTCATATGGGATAACATATAATTAGGTCTATTTTCAAAAGATCCTTAGTGAAACGTGTAGATATATACATTGAGGAAAAGAGTAAATATTTTTAGTTAGTGATTGAGATCATATACTAAAAATAGTTGTATCGTTAAAGGAATATTTATGGCCTCAATATCATAAATATATGTTGATTTAAATCACTATCTGTTAACAAATATAGTTATTATGAAGAAATTTTATTTTAGTGTACTATATTTAATATTGAGTATTTATTTTAATATCATATGTTATTTGTAAATATAAGACTATATAAACAAAATCTTATCCTATGGTTGTGCCATAAACTATTTATATATTATTTCATAGAACATGTTTAATAATATAGTTATGTAATAAATTATATTCAAAAACATCATTCAAAGACTGACATAAATCATATCATAAATGAATAACATTTCAAAAAGATTATGATCCCACACATTAGAATCATTTACAAGGTAGTTTGTAATATAAAATTAAATTTTCTATATAAATATTCTCTTTATCCAATAATAATTGTTTAAACATCTAAAAAAGGTTAAAGTGTATCATTTCATTTCCAATTATTTTCATAAAGTCAAAACTTTCCACTAATTCAGCTTTCAAGGTACCATTAAACATGTGTTGTCATATTCTTACTTAAATAGTTCATTACTAATGTCTTTAAATATTTCACATATAAAATGACAAGAACAATATCAATAAAATAATATTACATAAATTTTAATAGATATATATATATATAGAATAACATTTATCAATCCAATTCAATTATATTAATAACTAATTATTGAACTTCATCCCTTAGCGTCTTCATAGTTACATTACATTAGTTCCTTGATATTTTAATTGAATTTTGGCCTATATCATTTCAATTGTATCTATTAATGATAAATATTTTTTTCATTTTCATTATTGAGCATAGAGACCATTATCTCCACATATATTACAAACTCCATATCCCCTGAATCATTTACCGTGGTGATATATTCCATTTATATCACGTGTGATAAAATCCTTAATTATATTCTTCAATAAATATATCACTTTATCATATAATATCTTCTTTTCTTGAATCACATTTTATCCTTATTACAAGATGACTTAATTCTCTATTTTGATATCACATTACACTATTTCAAAATATAATGAAATGTTTTGAGTCTCCTGTGATCTTTAGAGTCTTTTCAAATATTTTGTAATGAAATGATCAATATTTCATTCAGTATTGTGTATGAAGTTATTATCCTTACATATTATTCTAGTAATAGTTGATTCATAATCTACAACACATTCAACCAAAATTTTATTCAAACAATGAAACTTTCTCCTCATCTCATTTTTTTGATTATGAAGGATTTATTTACCATAAAATCTCTCTTTATAAGTCCTATAATCCATGAATTTAATTTCATCTTCCACCCTAGTATTTAGGATCAATTACCACAATTGATCATCCTCACCAATGAGACAATACACTTAATTTTTAACCATTTCCTTTTGACTACATCTTAGATCCATAAATATCTTCTCCAATGATATTATATACTATTGAACCACTATTGGGTCTATAGTAACACAAAATAATGTGGGCCTATATCTAATGAATATATCCATAGTAAGATAATATCACTGCATAATAATTTCCTCTATTAGGTAAATGTTATTTTTCATCCCTTAATTAAGCTACACTACTATATACATAACATTCTCAATTACAATACCAAATTTATTGGTTTTCTCAATAGGGATATCTTTAAATATTTCACATTTATAGATAGCATAATTCCTTATAAGAACGATTTATAAATAATGTAATATATTATATGATATTATAAAATTTTTTAACATAATGTGTGATCCAAAAACTAGTGAAACTGTAATCATTAATTGAAATTTTTTTCCATAAGTAATCTCATAATAAAAGAAATCGTTTCGTTGGGGATATATTTACATCAAATACTTCGTTATGGTCTTTAATGAAAATGAAAATTATCAAAAATATATCCCATGGGAGTTTTAGTTCATCTTTACAATAAAGTCTATTTTCATGTACTATAATACACTAATTTATGAATGTCACACCATGTCGAAGTTGTTATGCATAGGTATATCTCTGACAGATCCACGTTTACTTATAATATCCAGACATAGATGAATTTTTTGGAAGACCCAAATAATATTTTAATTAAAAAATGTAGTTTATTCTTCTATAATTTTTCTTGAATATAAATATTTTGTTTCTGTTTCCCTATTCTACATTTTCTAAATATTGATTTCATGGTTTCATCTATACATTCTCGGATACCATCTATGACACCCCGATCAAAAGATGCTGGTGGAGATGCCTTACATTTTTACAATGGAAAAGTCATAAGACTCAAATACCCATGTGACTAATAGTTGATATATTATGTAAGAAATTATTACATGCATAACACATATAATAAATTGGAAAATCATAATAAGAACATGATAAAAAACCAAATGATTTGAACAACATCATTGAAACACATTCCATTGAATATTCTTCATAAAATTGTGAAATAAAACATAATAAGTGTGATCTCAAATTCTTAGTAATGGAATGCAGAGAATAATAAATAATGAATTTATGAAAATAATCTTCGTGGGTTACAAATGACTAATAATAAATTCCATTTTAATATAATGAAAAATAATTATCAATATACGAAGGATGAAAATTGAAACATAAGTCTTTGAATAAATATAATAATAACAGAATTCATAAATAGAAATGTTATAGAAAAATGTCATGGATAAATAATAATTGACTCTAAATAATGGTAGGGAAAATTTATTTTCCACCATTTTTTGTAGGTACTTGTTATATATAACATCAAAATGTATTTTCCATATATATTAATTTTTTTAATTTGTCCAACTCATTCATCTCATGAAACACTTGATGCATTGAGGAATTATCAATAACTAGAACCAACCCACGTTATAGCTATCCATAGAATTCATAATATATTGAAAAATAAATTTAACTTATTAACAATGTGCCTGAACTAATTTCTGTATTTAATAAAAGATATATATGTATATTTAATTCCTTCGTTAATCGAATAAAAATCAAAGTGAACATCGTATGTAAAATTTTATATGGTTTACATAATAATAATATTAATTTCATGAGACTAATAATATTTTATAAAAATTTAATATTGAATAAAAATTATCAAAATAATGTGATTATTTCATGATAATGATAAAAAATCACTAAATAATGTGAGATTTCAAAGAAAATTATTTACCACATTCTTCTGGGAAATAGTTATTTGATATTCCAATATGTAACATAAGACATTAAAACTTTTGGGTAATAATCACTATGAATGAATAAATGTAAATGAATTTTATAGATAAAATACAGATAAAAGGTGTCACTAAAAAATATATAAAAAGGGGTAGTATATATACAATAAAAAAATACATAAATAGTGATTATTACATTTATCTCGTATATGTAAAAATTGAGATTAAACTCCCTTACCTTGAGTCAAAATGGAAAAATTTCAATATATTATGGAATAATAAACCTAATTATAATATTTAAATTATTTAATTATATTTATTTTTAACCACTAATTTTATATCATGTATATAATTTTTCTATAAAACTATATAAACAATTAACCTTTCATCTATGGATTGAGTCATATTGTTTTTATGTGTTAAAAATGAATTTGAGTTGTCAATTATGGTCAAAGTGGTCATCATATACTATTTTTTAGTGATTTTCATGGAAAGAGGGTAAGTAAAATTTGCCTTACAATTATCATTATATCATTAATACCATATTATATACTCATATATACTTATATATATAATTCATTGGATGTTAAAGAAATCACATCACGTCGAGGAGTCTGTAAGCTAAACGTCCACGACCGAAATTATCAATTTTTAGAATGTGAAAATGGGTAATAAAGTAAATTATATTTTATATTTACATTAATAAAATTATATCGTTAATATTATATATATTTAATTAATATCAAATATAATTAATTAAAACAATCCATTATACATACCATGCATCGCATTAACGAATCAAATTTTATTTAGGAGGCATTAATGCTCACATCCAAAAATGTTGTAACGTTATTCCCACAAAATGTAAATAATTTATTTTCATTATAATTATTACAAAAGATTAAATAAATAATATATATAATAAATAAATTGTGTTTTATTCATAATTATCAATCATGAATGTTAAAAAAAGATAAATGAACAATTTTGTTTCGTGAGGCGGAAATTCACCATAAAGAACAATGGTAAGCTCATTACCCAGTAAAATGAAGTGTGTACAAGTATAGTTTGAAGAATTTAAATAAAAATATAAGTATATTTAATATCTATGAGTTCTTATATATGAAAATAATTATGATACTTTAACTAGTGTTGGTGGAATTAAAAATGAAGTGCCTGAGGAAAAAATTTACCTTTTATTCGTGTAACTTATTTTGATTTTCACGAATGGGATTCCATGGTTTTACCTATACCCAGGGATAGGATTATAGGATTAGGTTAAGGATTTTGAGGGGAATATTTGGTGGATATAGGATAATTTAAATTGGAATGATATGTGTGATGATCTGTAGGCGAGTGAGTGCCTTTTGATAGAGGAGGGAGAGTGACATTCATGTAAATTTTTGTAAAGGGAATTTCACCCACATTTTCTAAATGAAATTTTGATCAAATAATGGTAATATTTATATAAAACGGAGTATATTTTCTATATATGACCACACAATCTCATTTTAAATTATTTTTATGTCATTTTGGATTTTATTTATAAGGTTTAGGCTATTTTTATGTTAATTATTATCTTAATCAATGTATTTTATTTTTAATAACCTTCAATAATATTTTTTTGATAAAAAAAATGATAAAAATATTTTCTAAATTATAAAAAAAATATGATTCTAAATATTTAATCCATTTATAAAAAATTAAATCACATAAATAGAAGAAATTTGTTTAAAATTAATCATGCAGACGAGATGACAAAGTAGGTTATTAACATAAAAATGTTCAAAGGAATACAATATTATTATGTATAATGAAAACTTGAAATTCATTATAATTAAATAAGTTTGATTAACTTATTTAAAATTTATTTCAATATAGATTGATATAATTAAAAAAATGTTATTATTTTATATAAATTTGACGAAAACTATGTTTCGAATTAAAAATCAGTAATTTTATCTATTTATCTAATTAAAAAACCTCAGTAAAAAAATTAATTAATGATACAATAATCTAATTTCTGTATTTATCATTTAAAATTATTTTTTTTATCATATATAATTTATATATATTTATTAATTCATATTTAAAATTTTTTCTCTAATTAATGGTAGAAATACTGACTTTATTAAAATATAGGTATTTGTTTGTAAAACTTGGATTATTTATGTCTTTTTAAAATAAAATATATTGGATGAATATAAAAATATGTTAATGAATATATAATTTAAAAAAAAAATTTATATAATTCACTAATATTAATTATTATAATTTATTAGGATATAAACTTTTTGTGGTCATAGAAATATATTTCCATAAGAACATTCCCTTTATATTAAATTGGTTATTATGTTCATTTATAATAAATTTGTAACCAATAAATTAAACCATATATGTTCATAATTTTGTTAATTTCTTTCATAACCATTAATTTAAGGGCTATTTTAAATCTTATTATATTATATATTTATATTTTCATAATATGTTTTGTTTAAAATTATGATCTTCTATATAACATAGGCCATTGAAGAAATTCATTGTTGAATGAGATGAATGATAACTCAATTTCTCCTTCAGTTCATGTAATATTTTATCATTATATTATTTATAATATTTTATATATTATAATGCATTGGGATATTATATTCCAATACGTTCTTGATGTTTTATTTCATTCATGCTATCGAACCTAATGTTCTAATTTTAGAATTTTATTTTGTTACCTAATTTAATAAAATGAAATTCAACACACACACACACACACACATATATATATATGAATTTATGAATTATAAATGGGGTATTTTTTTAATTTTCATAAGAATATGGTATTTGGGACAATAGTGAATAATGTGAGTTTTCAAAATACAATAAATTATTATTTTATCATAAATATAAGCATGATAGAGTAATTCATATTTCATTAAGTTTAACTAAATATGTATTAAACCTATAAGATAAATAGTTTAAAGAAATTATTTTCAAATGGAAAAAATGGGTGATATTTTTTATATAATATATATTTTACACTAATTAAAAATAAATTTTATAGGATTTCATTTTATATTGTGGTTTGAATGTCACATTAAATTTTAGAATATCTCTATCATCAAATAAGTTTAATTTATATTTTATTAACACAACAATTTTGGGGAAATCCCCATACCTCAATATTACATGACATAAATAAATTGAAATTTATTTATAAATTTAGTAATTTTAATTTTATATGAATTCCTTTTATGCATATTTTACATTCGTATTAGAATTACATTGTACAAAATAGAGATATTGAGTAACAAAAAATAGACTAACGCCTCCACGAAGAGGTGCATTTTTTTATAATCAATGCCTTATGTGGATGGTAATTTAGATGAGGTAAATGAATATATAATATAATTATAAGAATATTACGATTCCTGAAATTTTATATATTACCATCTTACTTACCCACTAATCCATTATAAGTTATAATTTTAGTCCATTAGATGTTTGGAATACAACAATTACTAAATAACTTAATTTTTGGTCCCATATCACCCCATATCAACGGTAATGAGAATATATTTAATAGAAAAATATTATATTTATAACAAAATTATTTATTTCACGATTTTTAATAATATATACATTTTATTCATTTACCACCTATAGAATAATGGATTTATCACTAATCTATTTTTTTAGACTACCACTTCCATAAAATGATGTGATTTGTTTATTATTTCCACATTACATTTATGGATGTATATTTATATTTAATCAATAGTAATTATAATTATAACATTATTATACTTCTAAAAATAATGTAAAAATAACACCATCGACCATGTTCAACCAAAAATATATATTTCTGTTTTAAAAAATGAATCACCACAAAACATAAAATTTTAAGTAATTCGGAAATGTATGTAAATAAATAATTTCAATAAATTATATTATTGTCATATTAAAACTGTGATGAAAATAAAAATTTCCCTAATGTATATAAACATTAATGTAATATTTTATTAAGAAGAATTTGGAAAACATTAGAAGCAACAGAAGACATATCGATTAGAATTTCTCATTTAAATATTCAATATTTTAGATGTATCTGTCTTTCACTACATGATTTATTATGTGCGGTTTATAAAATATAATATTATCATATACTATAACAAAATTTTCCAAATTTGGGTTTTTTAAAATTTATTTTAAGGGTATCTTACTTGATGATATTTTGATTCAAAAATTACCAATGTGGTAAGATTTTTTTCATTGAAAAAATGTATTAAATGTTTTTGATTAATTCCAATCCATATAAATTATCATTTATGATTTTATATACATAAAAAATTATTATTTTCATAATCAACTCATTTATGTTTCATCATAATCTATTTTAAAATAATCTCTCCATCATTTTTAGAATATTTCATTAAAAATACAAGAAAAATATTTTCTTTTAACTTTTACGGAACAAATAGATTTGTTTCGTCCTCAACAAATTTATTCACTACAATTATTAATATTAGATTTTATATGGAATATTAATGAATTTAGTATCCCATTATTATGGGGGAATTAGATAAAAAATAGAAATAAAATATATTTTTCATCAAATTTTATGATTTAAACATTTTTCATTTGTGTGTGGACATAGAATCCTATTTTTGAGTTTGATAAGGTAAAATAATTTTCTTTGTTTCTTAAATGATATTGTTAATATATTTTTTTTATTATCTTTGTTTCTAATATAGACCTAAAATGAAATGGTTATTGATATATACACGATAAGAGAGACAATGTAAATTACTATGATTGATATTCCATTATTACTATTTTTATACCTATTACTATAAAACAGATAGAATATAATATCCCATTGTATTAGGAAAAAATTCAGTGATTATTAGTTGGTTTTAATTTGAATATTTTTATTTGGATTTGTAGTAATATGATATCGTGATTTCATTGAGGATTTATTATTTTATAAATATGCGACGTTTTAATTAAAGTTAATGCCTTCATGGAATTCAGTAAAACCTAATTAATTGTTATTTTTCAACTAATAAAACATTAAAATGGTTTATGAAATTATTTTGGCACCATATTAATATTGATGTGTGAATAAATTATTATTTACAAAAAGTATTTATTAAAAAAAAGAAATGATAATTATGAAATATCATGTAATCAAAAATCTGTTATAGAGTTTCGATTATTTGTATATCCATTACATATAATTTTTTTTATAATACAAAAATTTTAATTTTATTATAAGTAATAATGATATGTAAGAATTATACCATGGTCAATAGTTATGAAATAATGAATGGTCTTTAATGTAAATAAATTATCATGTATGAAAAAATGTTTTCAAATTAATAACAAATATTATTATAGAAAATATACAGTTCTATGATGATTCCTCATTTTAATAAAACAAATATCCATATTTTTTTAAAAATATCCTAGAATATTAGTTATTCACAACCCTTAATATTTAGATAATAATATGGGATGATTATATATCTGTTCTCATATTTGGTATCAAATGAGAATGAAAGATAATGTTTTTTTGTGAGTGCATGTAATAGGTGTTTTGGTTTGTGTGTTTTAGATGATATTAGGGGAATGAAATGAATCATGTCCCTGGGAAAACTATTTTGTGAAGGATTCGATAATTTGCTCTCTTTTTAATGGATTTTTGTGAATGGGATGCCCCTTGGAATGTATATATGAATCCCACCCAGGTGTTGCTGCTTACCTTCAAGTGCATTGATAGGTACTAGGAGTACTATTTCTTCTATTGGACCATACCATTATAGTATGTCATATATAAATGTTTTATAATTAATTGTAGATTATTTTGTAAACAATTGATTATAATTTAGTATATTTGGACATATTTTTAGGTTAATAAGAATAATATTTTTAATATTTTTAATGTTGTATATATGTATTTGAATTTTAATATGATAAGAGTATAAAGTGATTAATGATATTTTGGATTTGTTGAACATGATTTTATATATGAATGAAATATTTATATAACCCATATATTTATTATTTGATTTATGATAAATTTTTTGAAGTTGAATATAATTATATTGGCTAAAAAATTGAAAGGAAAAGATATCGATTTGGGTTATTATGATGTTTGATGTTGGGGAAATGAAAGTGAATTTGGAAAAGGTTTCAATAAATTTATTGGTACTTTATTGGAAACATGGTATGTTTTTTAATATGGAATTTTTTTGCCAAAGTGGTTGATATTATATGTGAAATAATTATTGTGTCATCTTTTTAAGGATATATGAATTTATTTCTTTCTTATATAGTTTCTAGTTATGTATGGAAAATTGTAGATGATTTTGGATTTTATTTTATTAGAGAATATTTTTTTGGAATATTTCATTATGATTGAATTATATTTTCTACATAAAACATATACATTGATCATTGGAAAAATATATAGTCATATATTTTCATTAATTTTTTATCTATTAAAAGTTAATTTGACTTCTTTTAGAACAAAAATATGTTAATTTTTAGTTTCTAATATGACATATACCAGAAATTAAAAACTAAAAAGCATAATAAAATAGTAAAATTATTTTTATTTTATTTAATAAAATAAATTATTTATAGTAATATTTTATTGATTATTTATATAGTAATATAATTTCATATACTCATGTAAAAGTAATATACATCAGTTGAGTATTATATGAAAAATATTTCAGAAATATAATTCTAGATTTTTGAAACCTCATAAAAAACACAAGTCTCACAATGGTAAATACTTGATATATAAAATATTTATTGAATTATTTTTTTATTAGTGATCAAATATACCATTAGAATAAAATAATAAAATTTAGAAATTTTGATTAATATTTACTTATACCAACTTGTTTATATTTACATTCCACTCCTTGAATTTAATATTAAAATGTTTTCAACCCATATCAAAAAAAGAAATAATATTTAATCAAAAACATTTTTGGAACGGTGGGGTGGCTGAATGGAATATAGTGATATTTTAGTTTATAAATTTTTAACTAAATACTAACTTCAATATCACGCCCCAAACTAATCATAGATCATAAAAAACCATTATTAGTTATATATGACTTGTATAGCCTAGAAATCCGATAGATGATTATGAGTCGGTTTTTTGGAAATATGACACATATGAAGATTTTATTTAATAAAAATATATTAAATATTTCCATGTAAATATTTATGAAATTTTTAATGATATGAATTAAAATAAATATGGTTTATTTTATTTATTTTGTAATCATTTTTTTAATAAAAGAGAGTTTAAATTATAATTTGTTAAATTTTATTTGAATTAAAATTTTCTATTATATAAAATATTGAATTTATAGAAAATTTATTTTCTCACATATGTAATAAAGTTGAATTATCATTCATATTTTCATTAGAGAATTATTAGAAATGAACAACAAATTAATTACTGTTAAAAATAGATATTTTTTTAATAAACCAATAAAATATGGATAAAACAATCTACTAATTTAAATTTATCTTAATCAAGGTTGAATAACGATATTTTTGAATTTTTTATAATATATTCAACAATATAATTTAAAAAACAACTTATGGATTTTTCTATGAATTGAATGAGAATACATTAATTTTTTACTTTAAAAATAATTTTTTATTAAAAAAGTTTTCATTCATTTTATGAAAGGATATTTGAATTATTTTTCGATACTTTTAGATATTTCATTAGATACAAATATAGTAACTTTTTATATGACTGTGTCAAGAAAATATTTGTATAAATTTCATATTTTTTCTAAAAATGATTATATTTTGGTTAATAATGAAAAATATTTATTTTATAAATATGGTATCTTGAAGTCGTCATCAGAAACTATTTGTGACGTAATATTTCCAAACTCATTGTATTGGAAAAATATGTATTAAATATTTAAAATCATTCATTATAAATTATTAATTTTAATTTTGAAACCCATTTTTTCATTGTGGATGTTATGTTAAATTTTAATGTTAAAAATAGTCTTTTTTTTAATTTTAATTAAATACTATTATTTGAAATTTTAATTAATTTTTTCAAGGTAATTATTAAAAATAAGACTTAATTTATCACTAATAAGATAATATATTCATGTGAATCTCCTTGAACTATGATTCACTGGGATATGTAAATATATCATAATTTTTTCAAATAAAAGTAATTTTTATAGAAAAATGTGTGTCTGTGATTTGTGACCTTAAACTATAACTAATTTCATCAAATTATAAAAATGAAATCATAAAAATGGATTTAATGTTTTGATTCGTAGTACAAATTTTTTTAATATACTCAATTTATTTTTTCTCAAATTAAAATGTTACTGTGATAACATAAGTAATCTCTATACGTATAAAATGGTTAATGATTATGTCAAAATAAGATATAAGGATCCAAATGAAAGTGAAAACAATCTCTATATGTATTTTTATTTGTAAATAATCCTTAATGTTTAGAAAAATATAAATCGACTGACCTTTGCCCCTAATTGTATTGAAGATTACATTATTTTATTTCAATGCTTATTATATTTACAAGAATTTCACACCCATCACATATAGATGGGAACCTCCTATACTCAAGTATTATTATTCATTTAGTAGTAATGACTGAGGAAAAACTTCCCTAATCACATCACAACTCTCCTACTCATTTCTCAGATGTACTATTCCCGCATAAATACCAATCATAGAAGGTGAAAAGGTGTGTGTAATTGTATGATACAAAGGGGAAGTAAAATCCCTAACATGACTATTCCATGTACAATTTTTTGAAAATATCATTAGTATTATATTCTCAACAATATAAAATAAAAAATTAATAATAATTTAATATATTTATTTTTAACTATTGAAATGGTAATTCATTACTCCCCCTCCTTTGAATTCGATGATAAATGAAAGATTTTATTGTGATGATGTGCTAAAAACTACCTCGACAAAGTAAGGTGTCTAATTTCTCAACACCAAATAACAATAATGATATTATATATACCAATAATCAATATATATATATTAATTTTATTTTGTTATTATACTTCTATAATTAACAGATAATTTCTACCTAATTACCCTACCTTGTGTTGGAAAATTATAACATCTCTCAGGAATACATGTTAGATAGCCCTCTATGATGAGATGAAATTCATTTTTCCCTACATAATCACATAGGTACAAATTTAAATAGGATTAATGAATAAATATGAAATATAAATCATAATAATTATTTATTAAAATGATATTATTTTCTATATTATTTCATTTCCACCAAGTTTAAAAAAAATTGCATTCATTTGTATATACTGATGATCAGCTCTATGAAATAATGCTTGCATTTTTTTTAATATGCGAATAATATTACAATATAAAATGTATTTTTATTATATAGAAACTATAATAAATACTTTTTTTATGATTATAATGAATATGGAACCTGTTACCATTAGAAAATATCAATGTATCGTATCTAATTTCAGTTTATAAATGAAAAATCATAAAAATTCTAATGTAAAAATTAAAGAATAAGTTAATAAAAAATTAATTGAAATAAAACTAATAATAAAAATATGATAAAATTTAAAAATATTATCATGTGTTAAAATAAAACTTATAATTTTTCTATTCAATATTTTGTTAGTATAGAATGATAGAATAAAATTTATGTTAGATATTTGTCATATCAAATTCATAAACTGAAACATATGAATCATCCCCATATGTTTTCATTCAATTTTCACGTACGAACAATGATATAAATTTAAACTATCAAATTTTCCATAAAAATATTGTGGTTTTCAATTTTTTACCTCATAATTACATACATAAATTTTATATATTTTAGATGAATATTTAATATATCTCAGAATTATTCTCCCAATATAACCATAAGAGTTTAGATTAGATATATTTAAAAATACATACATTATGTATTTAATGAAATATATTCATCATAAAAAAATTATTCTTCAACTATTATAAACATATTTTAAAAACACTATTTAGAAATATGTTTCTTAACCTGGGATAATTGAAAGATTTCAAATGGTGACATTAGTTACATAATAATTGTAAACATATAAGATTAAAATTGATAATAATATCTGAGAATAATATAATAATAGGGGTATGATAACATGACCATAAAATTTTAGATTCAAACATAATCATTCAAATATAATTAATAACGAGTCATGGATTCAATATTTTTATATTAAAAGACATTATCCACCCATGTAAATAATTGTCAACAATATATCATTGTAATATGTCATGGGTATATGGTATAAAAACTACAAAAGATAATTTCTTTAATAAAGGATCATTTCAATGAATATCATATTGTCTCGTGTCCCATTTTGTTTTGGGATAATTACATATAAGATCATTTTCTCAATCTAGGCTCACCATCAAAGCACTGATAGTGGATATGGTCCCATTCATAAAAAATTATATTCCCCATTATTTCCGTTATAATCCCATGAGGAATGAAAATTTATCAAGTTAATTTATAGGATATAATTACACTCCGACATACCACATAGTGAGAACTGAACATAAGTGTTCTATAAGATCATTATAAAAATAATCATAGAATAACCCATTGTAAAATTATTTAAAAAGTGGTATACATGGAACATAACCTAATACACTCCTCCACAAGCACTGTGGTCCCTTCTAATCACCACAATGAGGTGAAAAGGACATGTATATATATATATATATATATGAAATGTTGGGGTCAATTTAACCAAAAACATCCCCAACATTTGTCCCCAGTAAAATGAAATTAAATCTGAATATAATCACATATCAATGTACAAGAATTATTTTAAAATATATACATGGTACACATTATAAATATTTCCAATGGTCACTATCATAGGTGAAACCCTGATCCAGGTGTCTAACTTTTTTTGACCAATGGTCACCACCATCCCAAAATGCCTAAAATCGATGTTGATTAAGAGGAGTCTCTAAACTGTGAAAACCCATTTCACTACCTATATCATAGAAAACATGTTCTAAATAATAAAAATTTCACTTATAGTGTTTGAATATATTCCCATATAAATACCACTATAGAAATGTAAGAATTATTTTACTTTGGTAATTTTATTTAAATATATAAAAGAATATATATTTCATGAAGCTATATATATGAAATCTCATTTTCATAAAAAAAATTCTTTTGGATGATCATTTTCAATGAAATAGATATCCATAGACTTAGGAAGTTGGATGTAAATTATGATCCCTTAAAACGTAAAGAGTCATCAAATCTAGTTATATCAAAATAAGTGGGTAGGTAATGCAAACCATCAATATAATGTCAACTAACCTTTTATAAGTGGGATACATGATTGATTCAATGTTACCAAGACATTGGTGGAACTCTGACTTTCATAGTGTATCCTAGGTCCTTATCAACCCATATATCTGAAGAACAATAAAATTATATATATTCCACCATTATATAGATGATAATCTATCTTAAAATGTTCAAATTTATATATATATATATTTTAATTTCACAGAATAATTAAATAAAATTAAAAAATATTTTATTGTAAATGTCCCTGTAAAATATTTCGCATTGCCACTAATAATTATTTATGAATTTTGGAATAAATATATCTCTTAATATAATAAATATATAGTTTAAATATTCCATTACCAAATGATATAATTAGAACATTCATGCAAACAATAGTAAATCATCCATCAAATAGAGGGACCTATCACACAATGGGAGAAAAAATATTCACTATTGATAAAGGTGAATGTCAAAATATATATAAGATAATCAATATCTGGATCCAAAAGACACATAATAAATTCTTTATAAAACATCTTGATCATAAAATCAGATCCCATTATTCTTCCAAACAAAATATGGGATATGATACTGATGATGTAACTATAAATACAAGATTATATAACATGGAAAACCTGGCCTACCTTGATGAGATCCATAAAAATTGAAATGGAGTCTACAAGATACATGGGGGAGAACCACATGAACTATCAATGAGTGGTGGTTCCAAGCTAACAAATGATTTGGAGGATATTGGAGTTAAAAATGACTTCTGAAATCTGGGTTAAATTTTATTATATGAGTCCAATATTTGGAACATGAATATGATTAATGATTAGAAATATTGTGCACTAAAAATTTTTTAGTGACTGTTTGTTGAAAAAATATGCACTTAGTAAACCATTAATAGTAACTGAGTTGGAAAAAATAATGTTCAAGATATGAAATTGACATTGGATAAATCACCTTCACCCACAAGTCTTTCTTGGAGAATAAATGTTTTAGGAAATGAATGTTCATGTACTTAAATTTATGACTATAACATATATATATTAAACAAATATTTATCATAAACTGATTTCTAATAGTTCAGACCATGAACTTATAAATTTATAATAGAAACTCAAAAAAATCACATAGTAGAGTTCAGTGTTTTTTGATTCTCAATGATGTTAAAATTAAACCACAACTAAATTTAAATTTTTATATAAATTACCTTATAATAATGATATAAAATCCACATTAGATGCTAGAACAATAGCATTTCATATTAAATATCCACATCCTCTCATTAAAATTCTTTAGGAGAGTATGATTTATATGACACATTTGAAATATAAAACATGGTATTGATAAAAATCCCATGATATTAGATTTCAATTAAACAAGATAACATTCAATATTGGTTTATGATCTCAAAAAAAGATATAAATTCTCAGTTCCATCATACAACTCTTACCCAGATGGTGATTTCACAAAAATTATATTTTTATATTTATATAAATAATCACCAACCTAAAATTTTAATAGATAACAGTTGTGCACTACATAGCATTTTTGTTGGAAGAAAAATACTTCCCATCAATATTTATATAATCACTCACACATAGTCTCCCCTAGATAAGTCTCAGTCCTAATAATTACCATTCATCTATCCATTCCCAACATTAATGGTATCCATAACGATTCACATATACTATTTTCTAGTCATCTAAATAATAATAGTGTAAAAAAAATTATATGGAAAATTAAAACATGGAATATGGAAAAACAAAAAATCATTGAAATCAGGGGTTCATGACTGATGAATGTCCTAAATAATTTAATGTGTATTATAATCCGACAATATATATAGATATTGAATTTTATGCTCCATTTTAACAATAAATAAACCATATTAAAAAAATTAGTTAATATTATATATGAATTGTATGAGTATATATAAATAATAGTATCCAAAGGCAAAAAAAGTGCTTCTCCCCCATTTGGACATAATAATTTTCAATGTATTCTATAATTATCATTTCTGATTTTGGAAATATATGAAATGATTCCACAAAAAAAGTAGTTATCAAATAAATATTATTTAAATTTATACCATGAGTATGTTTTTTTCTCATTATGTGTTACATGGATCTTACATCTAAATACCATGACATAATGTATAACACAACACAGCAATGATTAGCATTGGCACTCCACATAACATTCAAGAAGAAACATCATCTTGAAAAGTTTTTCAATATATCAACTCATTATAAGGTGCTAAATTATATTTTATAAATTACAAAATGTCATGATAACCATAGTGTACATTGGAAAACTATAACATTTTTAATGATTATTCAATCACTATCTCTAGTAAAAAATAAATATGAAAATATAATAATGAAAGAACATATCATCATAAGACCAAAACAACTGACTTTAGGTCTCCTATAAATATATGGTTTAGCTAAAATGCATCCAATTTGTAGTAAATTCATTAAAAAGGAATCTAACTACACATGTTAGAACCATCTTTCTTATAATATATGAAAACAACAAAAGTAATGTTTTGTTCAATTACATGAGAACTTCATCAATTGGGTTCATCATGGATCCATCCACTTTTTATTCCATTAGAGCATGTTATATTAATTCCCTTCTTAATTCATATGTTACCACACCTCTATTTGGATGTGATTTCACAATATCAATATTAATGATCTAAAATCACTCAACCATATGTTTTTGGTATGATTTGATTTATCAATGTAAAAGTATATATATATATATGTTGAATGATGTAATTATATCATTAAATTATCTCAATAAGGATAGTTTATGCATGTTATAAGATTATGTAAAAATATTACTAAGTCAAGAAATTGTCGAGATAGAATCATCCCACGTCGGTCTATGTAGCGAATTCCTTAATCCATCATCCATTTGTTTTAAAATTTTGAAATATCCCAACTCTATGAATGATACATAAAATTAATAGAACTACTATTGAAGATGGTGTAACATGAATTAATAACAAAGATGATGTTAACATTGCATCAATTATATTAAAAAATTATTAGGCTCTACAATATCTGACATGAGGATCCAAGTGGAATAAAATCCTAACATGGGTCTCCCAACAATTTTGATTAAAAAAAATTGTGAAGAAAATGAGAAACTATATAAAAAAAGACATTAAAATATCATGAATTATGTGTCTTATTTCCTTGAATAGAATCCCTAAAAACATTATTCAATGGCCAAGGGAAACCAATATACTATCACAAATGTTAACGAATAATTATGTAACAAGATCTAGTAGAAAAAAACATCATCACAACTAAATTATTGAAAAATAATTTTTTTAAATAACTAAAATTTTCATTATGAAAGGAAATGTTAGACACTATATCCAAAATGCCTCTCATAAATCAAATATTTTTCCATAATTACATTCACAAAAAAAGAAATAACATGAATTACTCTTGGGTAATGAGAAAATGTTCATGGGAGTTCAATTTTTGAGGATTCAACTATGTGGCTATCATAGACTTGCATATAATATGAAAATATATTATAGATTATTTTTACAATATTTTCACTAATATAGTAATAGATACCAATGAACAGAAAAAATAATCACCATGTTATGAGTTATAGTAAAAATTCACGGAATATACATTCCACTATTCTAGCTATATGAACAAGGTTCACAATGAGATACAATGAAATTAAAAATGAAAATACTTGATATATCAATTTATATTAATTGAAAAGACCATGTACATATATAAAATAATACGTAAACAAATCCACACATATCCTACAGTGATTATAAAAATATATAGAGAACTCATGGGGATTAATCCCATGATCAAACCATGCACAATGGTTGAAATACAATATAGGAAAGTGATAAACCTATAAAATCTATTCCATGCTTTAATGACCCGGAAATTCTGTAGAAACGTTTTTCATAAATACATGGTAGTTTTACCAGTCTATGAAAATTTACAGAACTTTATTCCAAAGCTTGGTGTGTCTGGAATCAAATTTTGATGTTTTGTTCAAGTACATCTAGTAAACGTACGGGAGGGAATTTATAACTTTTGAACCGGAACTCGAAATTGAAATATGAGGACAATGATGAACTTGCAGCACCAGTATTCTCTTAATAAGACATTCATAACATTAGCAGATGGTCGTGAATAAAAGTTAGTTTTTGGATTTCTGTAAATAAATAATAAAATAATGTGTCCAACACTATATTTTACTTTATTCTACCATGCGTGAGATTGTTCGTGAAAACCTCCATGTGGGAGTTTGATGTGGGACCGCCACACACTAACCTCCCATGAGAGTTTATGGTGGTGGGGCCCACCTAAATATAACCTCTAGAAATAGGTTACAATTTGGGGGCCAATCGAGACCATAACCTCTCAACTCTCCCTCATTAATGAGGGAGAGCCTCTCCACCTCAACTAGTTTTTAAATTCCTGCCAACTCCCCAATT
This sequence comes from Viscum album, assembly GCA_963277665.1. NCBI lineage: Eukaryota > Viridiplantae > Streptophyta > Magnoliopsida > Santalales > Viscaceae > Viscum > Viscum album. Next base: position 583,981,265 of record OY728128.1, on the reverse strand, counting down.
AATGTGACCGCCTAATTAATTTAATTGGAGGTGCCTTTTCAATTAATTTAACCTTTTAAATTCTATTCCAACAACTAAAATAATAGACAAACTATTATTTTGGGCACTTACATTTTGTTGCAAACCTGGGAGTGGAAGAGCTCCTGGAGAAACTTATCCTCTCCAACGAAGATCGCCCCTCTCAATAAAGAACGTCAAGAACGTCGGCGATGATTCTTCTTCATCTTTAAACCCTGGAAACCTACCGATAAATAGAATATCCCCTCCTCATCATTGTCAACGAACTGATGCATGAGCTTGGATTGGAAGTGTGAGATGGACGAGACGAATTATGGTCTCCTCCGTCTTCTTTCTATGACTCTATCGACGAATGATGAATGATGAAATAAAGGTAGGGGGTTTATTACTTGGTGACCTTGTACCTTTTTCATACCTTCTTCAAAGGATGATAATGGATTGATGTGGACATATTTTTTTGATCATATTCTTCTCATGATGAAACAAATGATATCTCTTTAAACGCGGAGGGTGCCGGCCAACCTAACATGGCCTGACATCCTTCGCCGATCGCTCTCATCATGTCACGTTCTACGGAATGGTGATGTACCAATGAAGAGAAGACATATGTGGAAACGAAAAAGGCCGTACTACCCACGACCTCCGCAAATCATGACGTCAGCCCAAGGTCCACCAAACTGGCCTGCCTGCGGCCTTCTGTCGTGCTACCCAGAACCTAGGCAGCCTGCCCACGGCCCCCAGCGCCCCGCCCGGTTCCTAGGACGCCTGCCCGTGGCCCTCCAGCACCTGATCGACACAGCCTTGGCATGCCCAGCCCCTACCGTGCCATGCCCATCGCCCTTCCGGTTCCCCCGTGGCCTGCTCGGCACCCAGCTGGCGCCGCCGAAGCCTCCTGGTGCCCTATCGCGCCCTGCCCAACACCCCCGCGACCTTCCTGATGCCCTTCTGGAGCCCCCGCAGCCTCCTAGTGCCCTGCTGAGCCCTGCCCTGCCCCCCCCCCCCCCCGAGCCAACCTCCACCCACGCCACCCTGAACTAGCCACCCCTGAGTCTACATCCATGTGACCCGTGCGCTCTTGGCCGAGCCGATGTCATTGCTCCCTCACGCGATCATATTCGAGTCGACATCCCGACTCCCTCACACCCACATGGCTGAGCCGCACCGAACCACACCCTGATAATGCTCTAGGTCGAACTAGCCCGGAGCCTGAGCCATCCCCCCCTGCAGTTCGCTGGGCCGAAACCAGCGAACTGTGCTAAACATAGTGGGCAGACGCACACAATGGGCTGGGTCAGACCCAATGAGTTTGATTGGGTTAACCTAGACCAGGTTAGCCTAGACGGGGTGGGGCCGAGTCGGTCCGACCGAACCCGGGCCCACTATTGACCCCATTACCTTTTGTTGGCCATATATTTGGCACCGGAGGACCGTTGGACGAACCCTCAGTGGTGCCTATATTCTTGGAGAGAAGTCATCCCTTTGATAATACCACATAAGAGTTCAGGATATAGTTATATACGGTAATGCTGGATTGTACACGAATCCAACCGGGCCACCAGGACAAAAAGACTAATAACTAATAGACCAGGCGCTCGATTGATGCGCCGTCTATTACATTGAGACTCCTATGATATGGAGGACCATTGAGATACATCTACATGGGACATCATGACAGTTAGAGTATCGACCAATAGCATATGGAGCGGACCTTCTAGAGGTGAGCTGGCATTTGTGCGGGAACCTAGTAGCTGACTGAGACTTGAAAAATGTTGATAGATTCGACTCAAAGTGATTCGACTAGCCTAGTGGGGAGCACCTATTTTTGATCATGGATGACCCACAGTGGGGAGCGCCTATGTGTGAGTGCGGCAGACCCACGGTACTCGACACATCGAGTACCTTAGCAATCTACAAGGTGGAGAGCTTCTGGGGGGCGCAGTAGACCAATGGTGGGGAGTGCCTCTGTGTGAGTGCGACATATCCATCTTACTCATCAGGAGTAGTACCTCAGCCATCCAAGTTAGTGGGAAGCACCTCAGTGTAACGCGACAGGCCCACCGTACTCGATTGAGAAGGAGTTCTCCAGTAGCCGAGGGAAGAGATTGATACTACCCCTAGAAAAAAAATCATGGTTGGGCTGAGTCAGTAAATTTGGGTTTTACTCATGATTGAGATAGATTACTTGGTAACTTAGGTATATGTATGGGCATATTCCAAAGTGATTTTATTTTTTGATATTTCATACTTTATGGTTTATCCTTGTTGGATTTTTTGAGACCTTGAGGGTCGTGGGGTCCCTACTGAGTATCATTATAATCACCCCTACATGGGCTATGCCTGAACCTCATTATGTTGGTTGCAGATGACGTACAACGCTGACTGAGGTAGCGTGTGGCAGGATTGCACAGTACCCGGAGGTGGACCACTAGGTGTGACGGTACACGGAGGAGACAAATAGACGTGGAGCACTGAGGAGACAATATGTACCTTCCCTTCTGGTAGTAACCCCATAAGATGACCCATTATATGCTTTACGTTTCTTAAGTTGTACTTTCTTTTAAATTGTACTTGTACTTTCTCTTGGGCTTGTATTTTCGGCCCCTTTTACTTTCCAGCACTTCTTTTTTATACAGTTTTATTTAGTGTTTTGCTTCCAGTTGGGTACTCTGATGTGTTTTTTAATAGTTATAAAGGCAATGCCTTTCCAGTTTAGGGATTTATGCCTTTGGTGCTAGTCGCCAGCCCCTGGCCTATGGATGGTGGGCTTGCGGTAGTCACGATATGGGCCCCGGGGGACGGGTCGAGACAAATTGGTATCAAAGGAGTCAGTTATACCATATAACATAGGACTCTAATATTTCATTTATATGAATCATTAGTGTTAGGCGTACTGAGTGTGGTTTTATATTCTGAGAGTCTAGTGTTTTTGTGGTGGCCGATGTATCAACACACCAAGACCCAGACTTCTGATTTCAAAATCTATACACAAAAACATTGATTGTGTGTGTGTTTTAAAAAGTTTTCTTTATGACAGCTCAACCAGGTCAGCTCACCAGGTGTAATCATTTGACCGTATCACAACTGTTTCTTTTAGGATGCCTCCCCATGGATGAACAGTTAGAGCCTCGAGAGTCGTATGTACTTATAGCCCTCCAAGTAACAAGGCCTCGGTGTAGGCCCCTTTAACTGTAGAGGCAACAATGGTACTACTTCCCATTGGGCCACTGATGCCACGAGCCCCAGTAGCAGACGATGCACGTCGCTTGAGTGCACTTCATGAGTTCCAGCACTAGAGGCCGCCCAGGTTTAGGGGTGAGATGAACTCACAGGTAGTTGGGGATTGCCTAGAGGCTGTGCTGAGAGTCTTCAGGCTAGTAGGTATAGTAGAATACTTCATGGTGATCCTTGACGCGATTCTTCTTCAGGAAGCAACAATTAGATAATGGAGCCTGATGCTCCAGGTGCATGATGAGGTGACACTACTCTAGGAAGACATCATGATCCTGTTCAGAGTGGATTTTTTCCTATCCACCTTAGGTGATGTGTGGATATAGGAGCAAATTCATCTACAGTAGGGCTACATGACAGTTTCATAGTACTCAATGAGGTTCACCGACCTCTCACGATGCACCATAGATATTGTGAAAGACCCTTTCATCAGGGCCCGTACCTTTGAGCAGGGGCTCAGACCGGAGATCAGAGCATTGATGATCCCACTCAACATCCCAAATTAGGCGGGGGAGTTAGAGAGGGCCCTCCGAGTGGAGAGTTTCCTTGCTGAGCAGTCACCAGCAGCGTGACCCACTCCTAGACGACATGCAGTAGAGACTTCTATAGCTGGTAGTAGATAGATGACTTAGAGGTCCATAACGGCCAGACCCATAGGTGGGCAACTGTGTGACTCCAGATTGGTTTTACAGGACACCTGGGGAAGAGACACACATGCTAGGAGTGGGAAGTGTTACTCATCCAGCGTCTAGGGTCACATGGCTCGTTACAGTCTGACCCACTGTTCAGTTGATCAGCAGACAGTTGAGGGACATCCCAGGTAGAGGTGAAGGTTCGAGCGAGGCTGTCCACATGGAGGAGGTGGATGTGGTAGAGGAGCTGGACATGTAGTTGGAAGTGTAATACATTACGATGTGTTACCACACCCACCACCAGGAGGTCCACCCCGACTGCAGGGAGAAGGTTGATAGGTGAGAGCATAGCACCAGGTAACTGAGGCCTATGATCACGATGCTCTAGATATGATTCGAGGTACGATATCTGTCTACTCCACAATAGCTACAGTTATAATGTACATAGTTTCTAACTACTCATTCATTGCCACATCGCTCATTCGGAGCATGGAGATTCTGATGGAGTCGTTTGTTTGATTCTTAAGGCTAGAGACTCCTATTAGAGAAGACTCGATGATTACGCACTGGTGCTGGCAGTGTCAGATTACTCTAGGAGACGAGATCTTCGGCTGGGAACTCCACATAGCAGTTTCAAGGCCTTACTAGGTCATCTTGTGTATGGAATGGTTATCTATATTCCAAGATCAGATCGACTATATTAGGAGCAAAGTGCAGTGTGTCCGCACAGATGGGACCAGGTTTACCTTCACCGGAGAGAAGGGTGGCATTGCAGTGCATGAAAGACTTACTCAGAGGAGGGTGTAGCCGATCACACCTCAGTTGGCCTGCCTTACCCTCGAAGCATTTGATGTGTTGAGTCCGAGTTATCCTGTATTTTTGGACCGGTGCGTGGATGCTTTCCTAGACGATGTTGCAGGACTACCTCTATGCAGATAGTAGGACTTCTACATTGACCTGTACCCCGGGATGACACTGATATCTTCCGAAACATATTAGATGGATCTTGTTAAGCTTCATGAGTTGCAGGTACAGCTGGAGTACTTGATGGGAAGGGATTCATCCGGCATAGTGTTTGTCCATGGGTTTCCCCTATTCTATTCTCCATGAAAGTGGATGTGAGCTTGAGGATATGTTTCAACTACCTTCTCTGGAACTAGGAGACAATCAAGAACATGTAACCACTAATGAGGATTGACGACCTCATTGATCAGCTGAAGGGTGCATAGTGGTTCTCGAAGATAGACCTTAGATCAGCATATCACTAGCTCAGAGTTCGAGATGCAGATGTGCAGAAGATGATCTTCAGGTGTCGGTATGACCAGTAAGTGTTCTTGGTTATGACATTCAGCTTAACCAATGCTCCAATAGTGTTCATGGGACTCTTGAACAGGATCATCCATCAATTCCTCGATATCTTTTTCATAGTCTTCATTGACAACATTCTGATCTATTCGACTAGTGAGGAGGAGCACACCTACCATTTTCGGGTAGTACTGGACACACTCAGAGAGCACCATATTAATGGAAAACTCTTTAAGTGAAAGTTTTGGATTTGAGAGGTTCAATATTTGGGACATGTCATCTCAGAGTATGGTGTTGCAGAGAATCCAAGAAGATTGAGGTTATACTTGCTTGGGAGATACCCAAGAGTGTAATGGAGGTACGATTTTTCCTGGGTTTGGCAGGATACTATCGGAGGTTCGTTCCATACTTATCCAAAGATGCATCACCACTATTATCCTTGACAAAAAATGGGAAAACCCTTGTGGGGTCGGAGATATGACAACAAAGCTTTCATGATCAGAGTTCGAGCCTGACTAGTGCCCCCATCTTGAAGCTTCTAGAAGAAGGCATGTGGTACGTAGTCTACTGCGATGCATTAAGGTCCAGACTCTAGTGTGTCCTACTGTAGGATAAAATAGTTATCACATATTTTTCTCGGCAGCTGAGACAACATGAGAAAAACTACACTACCTAGGACCTGGAGTTAGCAGCAGTGGTCTTCGCCTTGAAGATGATATGACACTATCTGATGAGAGAATGTTTTATCTTGTACTCTGAGCACAAGTGTCTCAAGTTTATCTTCTCTCAAAAGGATCTGAATCTAATATATCAAAGATGGTTTGAGTTCCTCCAGGACTATGAATTAGATATATTCTATACTCCTTGGTAGGGGAACACTGTAGATGATGATATCAATAAGAGATCCGGTATATAGCTTCTAGGAGAGGCGATAGAGTAGCTTGCTACCTTACAGATATCTATTGTGGATAGAGATGGAGCAGCCTTCCTACAGTCCCTTACGATCACTACCCCACTCCTTTAACAATTAATGGAATCACAACATGGGAACACTGACTGTGAGACACGTTGTTCTCAGATATCCACAGGGTAGGCACCTGATGGATTTTCTGAAGGCGGGGAGCATGTCATCCACTTCAGAGGATATACCTTGGTACCAATAGCACTTCAGGAGGAAGTGTTGATGGAGTTACACACATCCCCTATAGCGGTACATCCATGAGTGGCGAAGATGTACCAGGACCTTTGACGATGCCACTGGTGGCCTGGTATGAAGAAGGTGGAAGCAGAGTTTTTTTCTCAATGCCTCAATTGTTAGCAAGTGAAGGCAGGGCATCCGATAGTAGTAGGCTTGGTCCAGCCTTTAGAGTTCCTAGAGTGGATGTGGGATGGGATATCCATAGACTTCGTGATGGGTCATCCACGTACATCAAGGGGTCACGACTAGACATGGGTGATCATCGACCGACTCACCAAGTCAGCCCACTTCCTACTGATCAGAGACCAGGGTTCAGTAGAGAGATTGGGATGCCTCTATGTGTAGGAGATTATGCGACTACATGGTGTACATCCTACTATTGCCTCTGAACGTGATGCACAGTTTACTTCCTGGCTATGGAAGGGGTTGTAGGAGGCTTTTGGGACATAGCTTCGTTTGAGCACCACCTTCCTTCCTTAGACAGATGGTCAGAATTAGTAGACCATTCAAATCCTCATGGACATGTTACATGCATGTTTCCTCGACTTTGGTTGTCAATAGGAGGATAACTTAACCTTGGTGGTGTTTTCCTATAACAACAGATATCACTCCACCATTGATATGACACCTTTTGTGGCCTTGTATGGTTGAACATGGAGATCACCACTGTGTTGGACAGGCCCTATGGAGTCAGAACTAGTGGGACCAGAGAAGGGACAAGATACTACGGAGAAGGTGCAGATCATCCAGGAGAGGATAAAGACTGCACATTGTTGGCAGAAGTCATTTGCTGATAGGAGAAAATGACCTTTGGAGTTTGAGGATGGCGACCACGTCTTTCTATAGGTCTCACCTAGATATGGTCTATGGGATTTGGCTGAGGTAGCAAGTTATCTCTACAATTTATCGGACCATTCCAGCTCCTCAGCAGAGAAGGCGAGGTCTCTTACCACATGGCTATTCCACCTAAGTTGCACCGAGTTCACGATGTCTTCCACGTATCTCAGCTGAGGAGATACGTGCACGATCTTCCCCATATTATCGACCGTGGAGAGATGCACATCGATAATTGGGAGACTTTCACAGAGGGTCCAGTTGAGATTGAGGATCGATAGGAGTGGGTACTTTATAGATGGTCGATACCTCTGGTGCTCTATCGCTGGAAGCACGAGAACCTCCAGGAGAGCACATGGGAGCGGACGGCTCAGATGCGTGCTCAGTTCCCTAATTTGTTCCTTTAGTTCGAGTTGTTGATTACGGGGATATAAAGCCTTGATTTGGGGAGAATGCATAGAAATAGAAATTTTGTGGAATTTTTTTCTTAAATACATTGTACATTTATGAGTCCAAAAAAATTTACAGTGGGTGATTCCGATGTTTGGTGTGCCTAGAAGAAATTTCTAACGTTTTGTTTGGGTTCATTCATTAAACGTCCAAGTGGTATTTTATAACATTTGAAACGGTTATCAGAATTGAAATCTGAGGGCACTGTTGAACTCACAATGCTAGTATTTTCATAATAATACCTTAACCACGATAGTAGATGGTCGAGAATAAAAGTTAGTTTTTTTGCTTTTTATTAAAAAAATAATAAAATAAAGTGTACAACAATTTATTTTATTTTAATCTTCCATTTGTGTGATTGTTGGTTAAAATATCCACTTGGGAGTTGGAGGTGGGACTGCCACACCCTAACCTCCAATGAGAGGTTATGGTGGTGGGGCCCACCAAAATAAAACCTCTCCTAAGAGGTTACGACGTAGGGGCCTCTTGAGACCATAACCTCTCAACTCTCCCCCATTAATGATAGAAAGCCTCTCTACCTATCCAAGTTTTTGAATTCGTGCCAACTCCCCAATTAATTTGCCAACCTAATGAATTAAATTGGATGAGACTTTTGAAATTAAATCACATTTTTTAATTTTGTTCCAACAATTAAAATAATATAAAAATAATTATTTTGGGGACTTTCATTTTGGTGGAAACATGGGAGAGGAAGAGCACTTTGAGAAAATTATCCTCTCCAACAAAGAACACCCCTCTCAATGAAGAAATCGAATAACGCCGATGATGATTCTTCTTCGACATTATTCCCCAGACACCTAATGACATAGAGCATCTTCCCTCCTTATCGCCATTAATGAACTGATGCATGATCTTGGATTGGAAGTGTGTGGGGGACTTGACGAACGACTGTATGCTACGTCTTCCTTCTACGACTCCGTCGATGAATGAAAAACGACGAAACAATGGTATGGGTTTTATTACTTAATGAAGATGCACCTTTTTATTACCTTCTTCAATGGATTATAAGGGATTGATGTGGAAATATTTTGTTATCATCTTCTTCTCATGATGAAACAAATTATATCTCCCTAAAAGCGGAGGGTGTCGGCCAACCTACCATGGGCCGACATCCTCCATCGATCTCTCTCTTCTTGTGAAGTTATACGGAATGGAAATGTACCAACAACCAGGGGATAGAGGCAGCACTGACAAAGGTTGTGCTAAACATGGCATCCTCAAATCGCGTCGTCGGCCCGTGCCAGCCTGAGCTCCGCCGAATCGGCCTTCCTGCGGCTACCCGGTGCCCTGCCCGTGGCCCCTCGGCGCCCTACCCGGTGCACCAGCGGCCTACCCGTCCCCAACCCTGCCCTTCCCGGTTACTTGTTGGCGCCCCTACAGCCTGCCTAGTGCCCTGCCGGCACCCCCCCGGCCTCTCAGTGCCCTACAGTCCCCTACCAGGCAACCTCACAGCCAGCCCAGTGCCCTGCCGGCGTCCTCGCGGCCTCCCAGCACCCTATCGCGCCCTGCCCTTTAGAGACCTGAAGCCTGACGTACATGGACATTACATTACTTTTGCGGAATACTTATTACATAACAAAAACACACACACAAGGATCGTAATAGTTTAGTGTCTTTGGAAAATCAGAGCGTAATCTTCTAATCGTGGTGAAAGATCTTCAATATCTCCCATAAAGATCTCCCATTTTTTTACCTAAAACCATTCTTTATTTCCTGGGGAAAAGAAAACATAAAAGGGTGAGCTCAAATTCTCAGTAAGGGTAAACAAAAGAAAAATCAATCACATCATATTCATAAGAACAAAACTTTCGGAAATCTTAACCCGCAAAAGAGATCATAATTTCATAACATGGTACAAATCATAGTAGTGAAATGAAATCCCAATAATCATAACTTAAAACATGAAACATTGTGGAATACACACATAATCATAGAGAATCATTTCTTGTTAGTCAGGACTCATTTCCAAGACTATCTTAGTGGACAAAGTCCCTTTCTGAACCGAGTCACCCTCGTTTCAGTCCTGTTTAAATGAACCGGTATAACCTACCATTCTAGTCATGTCTATCTCATGAGATATAAAATCTTTACCCAATTCATTGGAGGGAGATATAGGTCCCACCCATCTCATAATGATACCATTCTTATGTGTGCCACACAATTCATAAATCATACATCATTGCATAACCCATGTAATAAAAATGGGAATCTTAAACAACATGACATAATAAAACAATTCATATAAGATAAAGGGATTCATAAAAATATAATTCCATCCCAACATAATCAAATCAACGTAACAATAGGGATAAAAACAGAACCCTTTATTATCTTAGATGGAAAATAATTTTGATAAAACACTTGAACTCCATTTTTGAGGAAAATATCCTTTCTACTTCAAAAACATTTTTCCTTTCATAACACGTAATACAACTTTAAACTAAAAGAAGTTGATTAAAAATAAACTTGAAAATTTTTAAAGGAAGCTTCTTGGAAATAATGTTTTAAAAATCCATTCATGCCGTATAAGTTAAAAAAACATCATTCTCGTACTTTTGTCAGAAAAGTCAAAAAGTACCTCGTATGAAAAAACGACAAAAGATTCCTTTCATATTCTTTACGAAAATCTTACCGAAGGGTAAAATTGGATTTAAACTATTGTAAGTGGATCGAAAAAATATTAAATATTTTGGGAACATGGATGTGGATGATAAAATACACCCCAGTAAATACCAAAGTATAAACAATCTCGGATAAAAATGAGATTGTGATATTTCCCCTTACCTTAGGTCTGATTTGCTTCGTAAGTGTCAAACACTCCTGTATAATGATATAAATAATGTCATTGACTTATTACAGAATCATATTCATTGTTATTATATCATATATGGTTCATTTATGACTTTATATTACCCGTTCTTTTGTAAATTCCATGTTAAAGAGCGTTTTGGGTAAAACTGTTTCAGTTGTCATCTATGTTTTGACATGTAATTATTCATATGATTACTTAGTTCATGATTACTTAATTCCAAAATATAAAACATGATTTATATATATATATATTCAGAATATACATATATATAATAAATCAGTAAATGGAAAGAAATACACCGTTCATGGAGACGGTAGTCCATACGTACGCATGAACGCTGTTTTCGTTTCATTATTGAATTGAAGGGAATTAAGTATATGTCATAAATATAAATAAATCCAGTATCATTATTATTTCATATATTTCATTAGTACTTACTATATATACTTTATAATCATTCTAGAATGGTTAATCATTGAGAATGAATCTCATCGCGTCGTGGAGACGGTAGTCTGTACGTACGCACGAGCGATGATATCGTTCCCATGGTCATGGAATTTTGTTGAAGTGTATGTATACTATTTAAGTATAAATAATCATATATAGTTACTCATTACACCATTATACCCATCCAATTAAGGTGGTGGCGGAAAATAGATTACACCACAGCGTGGAGACGGTATTCCGTACGTACGCACGCTCGGTGATTTCCTTTTTCCGTAGGATGGATAGAAGGTTAATTAGAGTTTTTTCATATTTATAATAACATATCAGTATATAAGAAATACTGATGTTATTACTTTATCATGAAACAACTAAAGAAGAAGAAGTTCAAGAAGAAAGAAATTGAAAATGATCGGTAATGGATATTACCTCTTTTTGACGCTCCTTCACATAACCTCTACTTAAAGAACTGAGGGTGGTCTTTGAAGAAGACCAGGACCTCTAGGATGATACTAGGGAAGTGGAGAAGAGATTTGGGCAGGGGTTGGACGAGCTTGAAGGCTCAAAGTTGTGTGAGGAAGAGAGGAATGAGGTGCCCTTTTATATGGGAGGAGAGGGGCATCTTAGGAAAATCTCAAAATATTATTTTATATTAAGGTCAAATTCGGTTTATAATGGTTCCACATGGACTTATTTCGAAGATAAAGTGGGGAGGGGTCATAATCCTTTCATCCAATAGGATTTAGACAAGTTTAGGTTATTATTTTAACCTTATCAATTAGATTTAACTCTAAGTTAAATAATTTAACTTTTACCGTGCCTTTTTGTTTTCTTACACTATATGGTTAATAAACATACTATATGAAGCCAAACGAACCCCAAGTTGTTTATTATTAATATATCTATCCTTATCTAAGTCATTTGGCCGAACCTTAGATTTTTAGGAATTAAATAACAATTATTAATATAATATTTGTTTTAAAAAACTAATTTATGTCAATTTTGACACTATTTGGTACAAGATTTTTATGAAACTTCTAACAGAATTATAAGTTCGAACCAAGTTACTTAAATCAACAATAACATGTCATATTAATCTAGAAAATTAGTTAAAGTCATAAAAAGTCTCAAATTACAATTATTTGGACATTTATAACATCAATTATGTTAATATTTTCTTAAAAAGGTAATTACTGCATCATCGTTGTGTCATAAATAAATTAAATTATTTAAAGTATAAAAATTACAAATAAAATACCATTATGTGGGAAATCTTTTTATATTTCTAATTAATATTTATAGTCGAAATTATATTATGTATAACCCTATATTAAAAATGTTTTAGTAAATAAGCTTTGATTTTAACTCTTTTAACTCTTCTTTGAATTAAATAATAATAAATGTCCTAATCTAATTCAAGTGGTCCTAAATGGTCATATTTTATTCCTAAATTTGTTTTTGGTCGAAATACACTTGTCAAATAGGATTAGGACATGGGTTAGGGTAATATTAATATCATTTTTACCCTTAATTACCCTATTTACTTTTAACCGTGGTAAATAAAAGTAAAAAGTTACTATTTACCAAAAAATTATTTTCATCTCATTGAACCACATTTTACATACTGACATCAACTGTGTCTCTCAGATTTTTGAAATTCCATTCACAGAAGCGGTAAAATTAAGATTTACAAAAAAATTTATTTTTTTTAACTACCACTTAGTAGTTTCACTATTCATCAAAAATTTAAGTTTTTCAGAAAAATTCCAAAATTTCACCCTAAGCTATAATTGATATTCCGAATTCAAGAATGATTTCTATTTTACAAAATTCCCAACATATAAGTTGCATTCATTAATTTTAAAATTAATTCCCGCTATCACAACAAATAGTGTGTTTTTAAGAGATAATAACTATCAAACGATTAACACTTGTTTATGTCTGCTGTAAATGTGAAATTACATCCAATGACCAACATTGTATTGAATTGTAAAAATATATTCTAAATATACTTTAAAACCACACAAATTAATAATTTATCACTATTAATTATTTCTATTAAAAAAGTTGTTTTTAATTATAATTTAGTAATTTTCACTATTCATCAAAATATGAAAGTTATCCGAAAAGTACCAAAATTTCACCTTAGGCTAAATTCGATACTCCGAATCCAAAAATGATGTCCATTTTGAGAGATAAAATTTCTATAATTTTAAAAGGTGGTTATTACTATTCTTAACAGCTAGTTTTATTAATATTTTTATAGCATATCGTTGTTTAGTGAAACTCAGTATTGCGTACTACACACGCTATCGAGGAAGGTCGCGATTGCGTGTAATGAAAGGCAAGTCAAGGATGTGTGTTGTGCAAGATCCTTTTGGTGTAGCGTACAACACAAGACATTAATAAAATTAAAAAGAATATTTTTCATAAAATCTCAGGCTGTTACATTCTACCCCCTTAAAATGAATTTCACCCTCGAAATTCGTCGGGGTTATAAATGGTTTAGTATTCGAAAGTTTCTTTAATAGAAACCCATATCGTAAAAATGAATATCAAAACCAATATTTAAAAACAAAAGTATGAAACGTAACGGTTACACATATAAACTAATCACTGGGTTTCCACATAGGTGAAAATATAGATTTGGAAGAGAAATCTAACTATCATGTTCTGATGGAGAGTGGTAGAGAACATGGCTATGGAAAAGCCAGCCATCACAAATCCATAAATTTGTGACGATCTGAGGTATCATCTGATTAATCAGATATAAGAGCACTATGACAACATTTTTGGTTTTCAAGATCATTTCCCTAAAGTTAAAGAATTTGAATTAGAATAAATACTTACTTTATTTTGGTACAATCTCACTACTGTTCGTTCCTTGAACAATTTCCACTTCATCTATTAAATAAATGAAGTTGAATTTGTTATTCGTGAAGTGTTATCAGATCATGTGATAGAATGACGGGTCATTCCATCTGTCTCAAACAAAAGGTTAGCAAAACTTATTAAATATAAATAAGTCATTCTATAGTGAGATTAATCATATATGGTTCCTAAAATGGACTTATACATCATACTCCTTAATATAATAAACTAGTTTCTACTAAACAGGGACTTCCTGTAGGCCAGTGGTAGGCGATAAAGGCCATTCACACTTCAGTTGTGGGTTTGATTCCCAAAGCCTTGTCCGACGCGATGGGATGTCGCCCATCCTACAGGTTGTCCTTTTTCTAAAACTATATTACTATAACATCCCATCAATAATATCGAAAAAATTTCTATCCTTAAACAATACTAACTTATGTCCAACATAATCCATTCCAATCTTTAGGCTTATCCATAATACTGCAGTCCACTCTCATAACATTGTGAAAATGATTACCAGAGATTTAATACCATCGTTGATCCCCATATATCATAAGATATGTTTTGTTGGTCACATTCCAAACATTCAAAGTCCTTAATCATGTATTCTATTGAATACCTTAGAGAAAACATGAATGCAGTTAAATGTTAACACCTTCCACATACCAAAATCCTCAAAATTCTATATACCCAAACCATGATATCACATAGCCCTTATATCAATCATGAGCTCATGAATACTATCAAACATTTAATTTTCTCCTTATCCCTTCATTATGTGCATATCATCTACATTCCAAAAATATCTGAATAACCTTTCATGGATACTGGTAACATTAATCATACACTTTCAAAACTCAAGGAAAGACAACAGTGTAACAATCCTTAGATTTCTCTTTATTCCATAGTACCATGATATTCTTTATACAACATTACACTTGATAAACATGTAATCATTCCACTACCTTCTTAAACCATTGACCGAGCTTCAACAATTCTTTCATATCACATATCATTTGTAGTCTCTTCATCATCATCAACATAAATACTACCCATATGGCCGTACTGATTCTCTTTATGAGACTTTCCCTTAGGGTATTGGTTTGCATAATTCTCGTACATTCCACATTTAAAACATTTAACCATTGTTGATGTCGTAGAAATACCATTATCCTCATCCCTAGTGTTAACTGAACCTTTTCCTTTGCACTTACTGGCTTTGTGTCCTTCTTTTCAACACCCAAAGCATCTTCCAGTTCCTTTGAAACAATCTCCTTGATGCCTCTTCCCACATGATTTACATAGGGGAAATTGAACTTTCTGTCCTCTATGATCATCATGAAACTCCATCTTTCTCTTATTAGCCAAGTTAGGAAACTTACCAAATTTTACTTTATTGATCATATTATGAGATTTCTGATTCGGAATAACAATGATGTTTGGACTTCCAAATCCTATTTCATTTGGTGGATCATGAATAATATCATTCCATTGTCCATCATATCCTCCATTATCATGAATCATCTTGTTTCCGGCCATTTTCTAAAACCCAAAAAGAATAGTGTGAGAGGAAAAAATCATGCTAGGGAAAACAACATAATAAAGGGGGAGTACCCTTAATATCTAACATCTTAGGTTAAATTCTAGGATTGTTACCATAGTTCTAGGACTATATCCTATACGTATACTTATCCTTAGGGACATCCCTAGACATACCTTAGAAATATCTCTAGGGATCTCACTAAGGTTTTCGCATCCTAGTTTCCAAAGGTTGACTAAACCTTTCCTCTGATACCAACTGTAGAGACCTGAAGCCTGACGTACATGGACATTACATTACTTTTGCAGAATACTTAGTACATAAAAAAAACACACACACAAGGATCGTAATAGTTTAGTGTCTTTGGAGACTCGGAACGTAATCTTCTAATCGTGGTGAAAGATCGTCAATATCTCCCATAAAGATCTTCCATTTTTTTTTACCTAAAACATTTCTTTATATCCTGGGGAAAAGAAAACATAAAAGGGTGAGCTCAAATGCTCAGTAAGGGTAAACAAAAGAAAAATCAATCACATCATATTCATAAGACCAAAACTTTTGAAAATCTTAACCTGCAAAAGAGATCATAATTTCATAACATGGGATAAATCATAGTAGTGAAATGAAATCCCAATAATCATAACATAAAACATGAATCTTTGTGGCATACACACATAATCATAGAGAATCATTTCTTGTTAGTCAAGACTCATTTCCAAGACTATCTTAGTGGACAAAGTCCCTTTCTGAACTGAGTCACCCTCGTTTCAGTCCTGTTTCACTGAACCGGTATAACCTACCATTCTAGTCATGTCTATCTCATGAGATATAAAATATTTACCCAATGCATTGGAAAGAGATATAGGTCCCACCCATCTCATAATGATACCATTCTTATGTGTGCCACAGAATTCATAAATCATACATCATTGCATAACCCATGTAATAAAAATGGGAATCTTAAACAACATGACATCATAAAATAATTCATATAAGATAAAGGAATTCATAAAAATATAATTCAATCACAACATAATAAAATCAATGTAATAATAGGGATAAAAACAGAACCCTTTATTATCTTAGATGGAAAATAATTTTGATAAAACACTTGAACTCCATTCTTGAGGAAAATATCCTTTCTGCTTCAAAAACATTTTTCCTTTCTTAACATGTAATACAACATTAAACTAAAAGAAGTTGATTAAAAATAAACTTGAAAATTTTTAAAGGAATCTTCTTGGAAATAATGTTTTAAAAATCCATTCATGCCGTATAAGTTAAAAAAACATCCTTCTCGTACTTTTGTCGGAATAGTCAAAAAGTACCTCGTGCGAAAAAACGACAAAAGATTCCTTTCATATTCCTTACTAAAAACTTACCGAAGGATAAAATTGGATTTAAACTATTGTAAGTGGATGGAAACAATATTAAATATTGAGGGAACATGGATGTGGATGATAAAATACACCCCAGTAAATACCAAAGTATAAACAATCTCGGATAAAAATGAGATTGTGATATTTCCCCTTACCTTAGGTTCGATTTGCTTCGTAAGTGTCTGAACCAACTGTATAATGATTTAAATAATGTCATTGACTTATTACAGAATCATATTCATTTTTATTATATCATATATGGTTCACTTATGACTTTATATTACCCGTTCTTTTGTAAATTCCATGTTAAAGAGCGTTTGGGGTAAAAGTGTTTCAGTTGTCATCTGTGTTTTGACTTGTAATTATTCATATGATTACATAGATCGTCATTATTTAATTCCAGAATATAAAACATGATTTATATATATATATATATTCAGAATATAAATATATATAATAAATCAGTAAATGGAAAGAAATACACCATTCATGGAGACGGTAGTCCGTACGTACGCATGAATGCTGTTTTCGTTTCCTTATTGAATTGAATGGAATTAAGTATATGTCATAAATATAAATAAATACAGTATCATTATTATTTCATATATTTCATTAGTGCTTACTATATATACTTTATAATCATTCATGAATGGTTAATCATTGAGAATGAATCTCATCGCGTCGTGGAGACGGTAGTCCGTACGTATGCACGAGTGATGATATCATTCCCATGGTCGTGGAATTGTGTTGAAGTGTATGTATACTATTTCAGTATCAATAATCATATATATTTACTCATTACACCATTATACCCATCCAATTAAGGTGGTGGTGGAAAATAGATTACACCACGGCGCGGAGACGGTATTCCGTACGTACGCACGCGCGGTGATTTCCTTTTTCCGTAGGATGGATAGAAGGTTAATTAGAGTTGTTTCATATTTTTAATAACATATCAGTATATAATAAATACTGATGTTATTACTTTATCATTAAACAACTAAATAAGAAGAAGAAGTTAAAGAAGAAAGAAATTGAAAAAGATCGGTAATGGATATTACCTCTTTTTGACGCGCCTTCACTTAACCTCTACTTAATGAACTAAGGGTGGTCTTTGAAGAAGACCAGGACCTCTAGGATGATACTAGGGAAGTGGAGAAGAGATTTGGGTAGGGGTTGGCCGAGCTTGAAGGCTCAAAGTTGTGTGAGGAAGAGAGGAAGGAGGTTCCCTTTTATAAGGGAGGAGAGGGGCATCTTAGGAAAATCTCAAAATATTATTTTATATTAAGGTCAAATTCAGTTTATAATGGTTCCAAATGGTCTTATTTAGAAGATAAAGTGGGGATGGGTCGAAATCCTTTCATCCAATATAATTTAGACAAGTTTAGGTTATTATTTTAAACTTATCAATTAGATTTAACTCTAAGTTAAATAATTTAACTTTTACCGTGCCTTTTTGTTTTCTTACACTATATGGTTAATAAACTTACTATATGAAGCCAAACTAACCCCAAGTTGTTTTTATTAATATATCTATCCTTATCTAAGTCATTTGGCCGATCCTCAGATTTTTAGGAATTAAATACCAATTAATAATATAATATTTGTTTTAAAAAACTAATTTAGGTCAATTTTGACACTATTTGGTACATGATTTTTATGAAATTTCTAACAGAATGATAAGTTCAAACCAAGTTACATAAATCAACAATAACATTTCATATTAATCTATAAAATTATTTTAAGTCATAAAAAGTCTCAAATTACATTTATTTGGGCATTTATAATATCAATTATGTTAATATTTTCTTAAAAATGTAATTACTGCATCATCGTTGTGTCATAAATAAATTAAATTAAAAATTACAAATAAAATACCATTATGTAGGAAATATTTTCATATTTCTAATGAATATTTATAGTCGAAATTATATTATGTATAACCCTATATTAAAAATGTTTTAGTAAATAAACATTGATTTTAACTCTTTTAACTCTTATTTGAATTAAATAATAATAAATGTCCTAATCTAATTCAAGTGGGCCTAAATGGTCATATTTTATTCCAATGCTTGTTTTTGTTCGAAATACACTTGTAAAATAGGATTAGGACATGTGTTAGGGTAATATTAATATCATTTTTATCCTTAATTACCCTATTTACTTATAACCGTGGTAAATAAAAGTAAAAAGTTACTATTCACCAAAAATTATTTTCATCTCATTGAACCACATTTTACTTACTGACATCAACCGTGTCTCTCAAATTTTTGAAATTCCATTCACAGAAGCGCTAAAATTAAGATTTATGAAATAAATTAATTTTTTTAACTACCACTTAGTAGTTTCACTATTCATCAAAAATTGAAGTTTTGCAGAAAAATGCCAAAATTTCACCCTAAGCTATAATTGATATTCCGAATTCAAGAATTATTTCTATTTTAAAAAATTCCCAACATATAAGTTTCATTAATTAATTTTATAATTAATTTCCCCTGTCACAACAAATAGCGTGTTTTTAAGAGATAATAACTATCAAAAGATTAACACTTGTTTATGTCTGGTGTAAATGTGAAATTACATCCAATGACCAACATTGTATTGAATTGTAAAAATATATTCTAAATATACTTTAAAACCACTCAAAATAATAATTTATCACTATTAATTATTTCGATTAAAAAATTTGTTTTTAATTATAATTTAGTAATTTTCACTATTCATCAAAATATGAAAGTTATCTGAAAAGTACCAAAATTTCACCTTAGGATAAATTCGTTACTCTGAATCCAAAAATGATGTCCATTTTGAGAGCTAAAATTTCTAAAATTTTAAAAGGTGGTTATTACTATTCTTAACAGCTAGTTTTAATAATATTGTAATAGCATATCATTGTTTACTGAAACTCAGTATTGCGTACTACACACGCTAGCGAGGAAGGTCGCGATTGCGTGTAATGCAAGGCAAGTCAAGGATGTGTGTTGTGCAAGCTCTTTTTGGTGTAGCGTACAACAAAAGACATTAATAAAATTAAAAAGAATATTTTTCATAAAATCTCAGGCTGTTACATGCCCGACCGCGCTTGAGCCGACATATGCGTGCACCCCCCTGAACCAGCCAACCCTAAGCCGGCCTCCATGGGACTTGCGTGCTTCCAGCTGAGCCGGAGTCCCGACTCCCTCGTACCCTCCGGGCCGAGCCTGCCAGGCCACGAAATCGCAACGCTCATGGCCGAACAGGCCCTGAGCTGGGGCCAACCCCCCCGTATTTATCTAGGCTTATCCCAACAAACTGGGCCAAACATAGCGCGTTGACGAACCCAAAATGCCGTGTTAGACCCAGTGAGTCTGACCAGGTCAACCCAGACCAGGTTGGCCCAGACTGCGTTGGGCCGAGTCGGTCCGACAAGGTCAGACCGGACCCAGGCACACTATTGACCCCATTACCATATTTGGCATTATCTTGGGCACCGAACGACCGTTTTACGACCCGTAAGAGGCATTGGTATTCTTAGAGAAATGTCTTCCCATTGAGAATACCCCACTAGAGTTTGGGGTAAAGTTGAGATACGGTCATGTTGGATTGTACACGAATCCAACCGGGCCTCGGGGAAAAAAAGGCTAATAACTAACCGACCAGGCATTCGAATGATGTGTCGTGTGTTTTGTGGAGACCCCTAGGATGTGGAGGACATTTTAGATACATCTACGTGGGACTTCATGACAGTTGGAATATCGACCAGCAGCTTGTGGAGCGGACCTTCCAGAGATGAGTAGGCATTTTGCGGGAACCTAGTAACATGCTGAGACTTGACGACTGCTGATCAATTCAACTCGGAGTGATTCGACTAGCCCAGTGGGGAGCTCCTCTATGTGAGCGCGAAAAACCCATGGTGGGGAGCGCCTCTGTGTGAGTGCGGCAGACCCATGGTACTCGGCCCGTGGAGTACCTCAGTAAGCTACGAGGGGGAGCACCTCAGTGTGAGCGCAGCCGACCCACGGTGGGGAGCGCCTATTTTTCAGAACGGAAGATCCATGGTACACTACATGAGGATTACCTCAGAAGTCCATGTCAGTGGGAAGCACCTCTGTGTGACGCGGCAGGCCCACTATACTTGATAGAGTAGGATTTCTCTAGCAGCCGAGGGTTCAGATTGATACTACCCCTAAAATAAAATCCTGGTTGAGCTGAGTAAGTAACTTTGTGTTTTTCTCGTGATTGAGATGGATTACTTGGTAACATAGGTATATGTATGGGCATATACCTATGTGAGGTTATTTTTTTATTTTTAGTACATTGTGGTTTATCATTTTTGGATTTTGTGAGACCTTGAGGGTCTTGGGGTCCCTAATGAGAATCGATATACTCACCATTTCACGAGCTAAGCACAGACCACATTGTGCTGGTTGCAGATGACATACATAACTAATTTAGGCAGAGTATAGTAGGATAGTATGGTACCCGGTCTTGGACCACTCAGTGTGACGGTACACGAAGGAGACGGACGGATGTGGAGTGCTAAGAAGAGCATATGTACCTACCCTTTAGGTAGGAACCCCATAGGATGACCTAATAGCTGCTTTAATTTTTTTCAGTTGTACATGATTTTTTGTTGTACTTGTACTTTCTTGTTGTTCTTGTATTTCCAGCCCCTTTTACATTCCAATACTATTCTTTTATACAGTTTTACTTAGTGTTTTGCTTCTAGTCATCTACTCTGATGTGTTTTTGTACAATTATAAAGGCAATGCCTTCCCAGTTTAGGGATATGCGCCTTTGGTGCTAGTCGCCAACCCATTGGCCAATGGAAGGAAGGCTTAGGGTAGTCATGATACATGCCATGGGGGACGGGTCATGACAGTTTCTAACATTGATTCCTAGATAAACCAATATAGTTATCTAGTTATTATATATAATAACGTCGATTTAAAATATAACTCCTTCCAATATGTTCAATTTCTATTGAAGACTAATGAGAATAGGAAAATAAAACTCTCTATGAAATAATCACTAATACAATCATTTCATATGTTGAAGCCATAATCATGTTACACAATATGGGAAAATATATTCCATGTATTATATTGTACCTCAGATAACCCCTACAGAAAAAAAATGTTTCGGGTGAAAAATATAAATCAAAATGTCTATAAGACTTTTAAAACCCCATTAGTTTATAGTGTTTTTATTCCTAAATAAATTCAATTTCATTGTTAGATTAGGTTTCATGCAACATCATGCATTAAAAAACCATAACATAGTTTTATAATTATAATTATAACATTGTAATTAAATATCTTGGAATGATTAGTGATAACTAAGTTGTAAAATGTTTATATAATATATTAAATCAATTGTTTTTACATTTATCAAAATGATTTTATAGGAATAAGTAAAAATGAATCCTTTTGTATTCATTAAAGGGATATATTTTTCAAAAGGGAGTTTTATCAACTTTTAATTGTGATCCTATTTGAAATAAGAAAATTTAAATTTTTATATTCTATATGAATAAAATAATATTATTATTTTATTTAATAATTTAATTATTTAAATTTGTGGAATTTTCCCTATTTTTCTAATAAGATTCATTCTTTATCGAATAGTCATATAATATTGTACCTTAATTGAAAATAGCTATTTATTCTAAATAATATATATTGTGCAATAATATTTTTAATTGTATTTAAATAATAATATGATCAATATTATAATATCTATTATAATGTATGCCATTGGAATCAAGTAAACATTTAATTTGGATATATAAAATTTCAATCTTTTGGACATATTCAATTTAAAATATTGTTTTCTCTTTTCGTCAATGTGATTAATAATAAATCAATTATATAAAATTATGTGTTTTCAATTTATAAAAATGGATTCCTTCTTTGGAATCAGTGGTTCAAAATTTTCTAAATAGGTTTATTATATTTTGGGAAATAATAATATTAAATTTAGTAATATTTTAATTTCATTTGTTAAGGGTAAATCCAATAATTATGGTTAAAAATATTATATTAATGTATATAAAAAGACCCAATCAATTATATAAATTTATTTAATGATGAATTTTTACCAAAATCATCCTTCATAAAACATTATAACCTTTAGAATCCATTTTGATGAAATTATGGTAGTTATATTATTATATTCAAAGAAAAGTAAATTTTTTTACACATTTCTTTTACACCTAGAATATTTTTATGTTGGCTTATATTGGGGATCTATTTGACTAAAAATATTATTTTTAATGATATTTGTTTCTTTATAATGATAATTTTGTAGAAATTATTATAAAATAAATTACTAAATTAACATCATTCACGATTATAGTGATGTTGCAGTAATTTATTTAAAAGACGTATCAAATAAAAGTTATTAAAATTTTAAAATAAATATAATTATATATTATTAATTTCATATATATGTTTTAAGGATTAATATGATATATTAGGTATGTATAACATTTTATGGTTTGAATTTGTATTGTGTATTGATAGATTTTAACAATATGTGAAATGAATACAATCAAAATTGTCATTATTGATATTATAAAATAACTATTATTTTATTAAAAGATATAATATTCAAAAAAAATATACACATTAGACAAATAATTTTGATAAATTTGAAATTTTCATCAAAGACTCATTATTGGTTCTTTGGAATCTTATAGAAACTATATTATGCCTTAATCTGTAAAAACAATGTTTCTCATGGTAAGAGTTAAAGGGATTACCTAAGGGTCAAAGCTAAATGATAAGGGTAATAATATGACATAAAAATGTCTAAAATATATTTCTTGAGTGTATTTTTACGCATAATCATATTAGTTTAGAAATAACTCAACTTTTAGCATTATATAATTGAATATTAATTTATATTAATTTAATATTTTGAGAGTTTCCAGAAGTTCTCCTTACCTCAATTATAAATGGTCACATATTCCCAAACAACCTAACAACACATTGATCATTATTACTCATCCGAAAAACTATCCATATATCTTTTGAGTATCCAAATACTAATTATATAAGACTTAATTTGATTGTAAAAAAACTATCTATAGAGTTTTTTATAAACCAATAGAAGTTAACTATATTAGAGGATGTTGAAGGAAACTCATCCAAAAAGAAAAACAAAGTGGCATGGGATTCATGTCACACTATTCTATTCATGAGTAATACACCCATATCACCAAAAGAATATTTTATGTATTGTATATACTTCTCATTAATATCTTTTCGAAGTATTATCCTCAAGATTATGATATATTCATATATAATAATTGTAATTCTCTAATGGAGAATAAGATTACACTTATTATAATGTTGTATGTGTCCATTTTACAACCTCATATTTCTTCAATATTGTTTTTTATTTATGTTTAAAATTTGTTATCATTCTCTTCCATGTTATTATTTTCTAATAAATATTAATATATGTTTTTAACATTCTAAAAAGATTTTATAATTTCATTTTTTTCCTTTTTTGAATTCATAAAAAAGTTATTAAAAGGAATATTACTATCATTTTACTAATTGAGGTTATTTTAATACAAAAATAAATGGTGTATTTTTTACATATATAGAATTAATGGAATATGCCACCATCATGAATCCCTGATTTTTTGAATCTACCCAAAAAAAATTAGTGTTTCATTTCAATGAAAATATTTTATTTTATAAATGTATCTCCTTTTAATGAAATTATTACAAAGTGGAACAGATTTTATCATTGAACAATTAATTTAGTGAGATATAATCTTTAATCACAAATTATTTATTTTGTGCAGTTTATGTATACTTAAATTTGATATATCATATCATAAATATAATTCTCTTCATTGTATTCATATTTTTCATAGTGGTATTGGACAATTAGATTTAAAATATTCAATAATTTTTTTTTCATTTTATGAAGAATCATTTGGAAAACTATTACATGGGCTGGGGACCATAAAAGTGAGTCACTCAATATATTTGAAGTCTCATGACCTAAATAGTTCTATGGACAAACCGTTTTATTTTATTAAAAAGTACAGTAATTTTTTTTCCACTGATTGACATAAATTAACTAGTGAATGATTTTTATGGCAGTGGTTCATGGTCATGATACATAAATTCCAATACTTAATAATTTAATTTATAAATAAATCATTTATTATAATTATACATGAGATTATTTCATCCAAAAATCATTGGATGCATTTTATTCATTTTTTAATAATTAAATGTAATGTGTTTCAGTTTTTCACCACTTTGTATTGATAATGCCATATCTAGTTTACTTGAATGGATTGTGTTATGAGTAATTTACATTTCCATGTATATTTTCTCTCATAAATTTTTTATTTTATCCATTTTACTCACCCACAAATGAGAATTTTATCCCACCTATATTTCTGTTCCATTTTCCTAGGAAATGAAGATTAAAATTTTTAATTAGTTTAATGATATAAATTATGTTCTTTTTTTATTATGATTTACCAATTTAATAATATAACCATTTATATTTATAGTTCCTAGTGAATACTAAATTGTTTTTTATATGGTTTTATTCCTTGTAATCGTTCCAATGTAATAATTTAATGCACTAAAACTAGTCGTCTGTGCCTGGGGAGTTATAGTTATGGGAACTAAATTATTTAAACCCATCATTACGGAATAAAACCCTTTATTTTATTATTTTTTAATGATTTATATAGGGAATATATAATTTTAATTTTTTAAAATATTATTAATGGTTAGGGTATGTTTTAGGGTTTATATAATAATTGAATATAAGGTTGGTATGCAGTATTATATTATTAGGAATATAAAATAAATCATATGATATACTATTTAGGGTTAAAGAAACTCATTAAGGATAAATTTATTTAGGATATTTTAATTGAATATTTTTACCAAATTTTGTATAATATTAATATGGTTTTAGAAAAAGAGAAAATCGCAAGAAAGGCGACAACTCATCACATCTGGTAAGGTCATGGGGTTTGAACACACAATCGAACGGTGACTAGTGTATATTGTCTTCCATATACTTAGGGACATTCCAGATAGTATGAAATATTGTTTTTCAAAATTTCAAATTAATAAAGAATATTTTTATGTTTTGTTTTTTTTAATAAAATAAATTATATTGGTATTGGAAGATGATTTGGAGATGAAATGATTAGTGTTGTTCTAGACGACATTCACTATATTGGAAACCATACATGACCATGGTAATAAAAATACAATTGGATTTTGATTGAGAAGTAAAATTTGAATTATATTTTGTATATATGGTTAATTAGGTAATTAATCAGAAGTATATTGAATATCTTTGCGATTAAGTGATTTATGAAAATAATTTATCTTGGTATAATACATTATGATTGACTAATGTTATTTCGAATATTATATGATGAAAATAAATAATTTTTTTGTGATTTGATCATAATATATATAATATTTTAGGATTGATAATCATTTTATGACAGATCTATGTTGTAATCTATGTATTAATGTTGATTTATAGAGTTATTTTTTCATCATATAATGGTTTATTATTCATGAGGAATTACCTTGTTTTATCCAAAGAAATTGTTTTTGGTTAGTGTATATGATATGAATAGTGGAAAGTGCACGTATTTCTGGTCTTTTTACTCGATTAATTGATTCTAATTATTAATGAATTATAGAAAAAAACGTAAATATTCAACATTTAATGAATAATAGTTGTTTGTGGTGGAA
Organism: Viscum album; assembly: GCA_963277665.1. Taxonomy (NCBI): domain Eukaryota; kingdom Viridiplantae; phylum Streptophyta; class Magnoliopsida; order Santalales; family Viscaceae; genus Viscum; species Viscum album. The sequence goes on along the minus strand of OY728128.1, from coordinate 583,954,793 downwards.
CTTGACTAACAAATGAAACACTAATTGTCGAGTTAGTGTGATTCCTTATAATATTATCTTGAGAAGAAAATGATTTTCAAAAATCATGGGAAATTATATTTTAAACTAAAATTGTAATACAATTACCTTTTATTCTATTGAATAAAACTATCCCTTAGATCATCAAATATTTATAACATTGTTTTTGTTAACATTCCCCCGACCATGATCACTATAACCCTCGATCATAACATGATGGTTAAATTTCCATTACATTTTAATTTTTCCTTATATAGAACATTATCATGTGTTATATTATATGAGCTTCCCACTCCCCTTTAGTTATTTTAATGAGGATGTATCGTTAATCCTTCTTATGATGTGGGATTTCAATAATGATATTTGAAAATTTAAACAAATGGATTTCAATCTAGAGTTCATGTTGCAAGGATGAAACTTATCAAAGAAGTGGATAATATGACACCGCAACAAATTAAATTAGGTATATTGTTAAATAAAAAAAATATTTCATAGAATATATTTCACACAACATCAAGCTAAAACAAACCTCAATATAGTGTTAATATTATTATTATAACCCAGAGGCTAAATTTAGAGGAATTAATAGCAATTATGTAATTATGTAATTTAAAAACTATATATTTAATCATATTTTTTGACATTAATCAATATTATTATTATTATATTATAGAAATGAATACAATTCTACTCATTAAATGGATATATTTTTCTACTGGGGGTCTATCTCCTTTTAAAATAGAACCTATTTTAAATCCCTTTTTTTACATTTTTATATATTCATTTCTGAAAAATAATGTTATTTTATAAAATTATAAATATTTTATTTTTTATTTTTTTCAAATAGGTTTGTTATTCTCATGAATTGTAATAAAATCCTGTATTTTAATTAAAAAATTCTTCTTTATCTAAATAATTTATAGTTGTAAATAATATTTTTTATTGGGGTTAGAGTCTAGTTAGATACATTTTGTAATAATTTTTATAATTTAGGTTATTTTAGTAGAATAAAAATTTAATCTTGATATATTAAAATTCCAATATTTTTGAGGTTTTCACATTGAAAAATAGTTTTCTCATTCCGTCAATCGGATTGATTTTAAATTAATTAATGCAGTATTTGTGTTTTCATTTTTTGGAAAAATTGGATCCAAGTATGTAATTAGAGTTTCCAAATTATGTAAATCAGTTTCCTTTATTTCTGGGGATATGAAAAGTAAATTTATTAGTAATTTAATTGACAAGGATAATTTTATATCAAATTAGTATTGGTAAAAATAATATTATAATGCCTATAAAAATATCATAATATTATTTTCTTTTAATTAGATGAGTTTATATCTTCCAATATCATCCTTAGGATATAATTATAACCATTGTAAGCCACTTAGATGAGTGTCTTAGAATTGTAATAATATATTCATTGAAAAGGCAATTTCGTCACACTTTTATTTTTAATAATTGAATTATTTTTTATATTGGGGTATATAGTAGATATATTCACCTACATATATTATATATATATCTATGATGACTATATTTATTAGGATTGTTTATATTTTTAGGAGAATAAATTTCTAAATTAATGTGGTGCATGATGAAAATGCAGTAATTATTTAATTAATGGACATATCAAATAAATGATATTAAAGATATTACAATAAATATTAGTTGATATAATTAATTTCCTATATTAATTTTAAATAATGAATATAATTGGTATGTCTAACATGTATTTTCTGCCTTCCTTCTATGATTTCTGTGATTCATTAACTATTAATAGCTAAATAGTGTGGAAAAGTTTATAAAAATAATGATATATCATGTAACACAAAATACATTAATTGAAATGGATTATTTTTTGATTCACATAATTAGAAAATTCATGATCAAAAATTTGAAAATTTCATAAAGATTAATAATTATATCACTTGGTTATCACATGTTTACTTCTAACCATACATAATTCGTGATCCTGGTCTATTTCCTGAAAAAACTATATTATAAATTTTGAAATCCAAAAAACCTATATTTTCTTAATTAAGGTAAAATATAAAGAAATATTAAAAATATACATGGACTTATTTTCATTAATGCAATGGAAAATATTTCATAATGAATTAAGAATAAAATAATTAATTTTTTGGAATGTAAATATTTTTATGAGATAATTTTTAGAACATCATCACAACAATAATTACAATGAAATATGGTTGATTTTATCATAATATATTATATATAGTTATTATTAGTTATAAATAAAGTATTTTTTGATAGTCTAAAAATCTATTTTACACAAACATTTAATTTATTACTTGAAAATGAAAAAAATTCTATTTTATTATAGTAATGTTTAGAAATTAAATTCATAAAAAAATTAAGACTATGATTTATTTTGTGGAACCACTGATATTAGTGAATTAATCATAAATCAGAAATTGTTACATTATTGTGAGAGATAATTTTCATGTTGTATACATCAAAAGAGATAATTCATTTTTCTATTTTTTAAAATCTCACAATGTGAGTTGTAAAAAACATCATCATATTGTATGAAAAATAGTAATTAAACTAAAATGTAGTATAAATTTCTTATATATAAAATTTATTAATATATATAAATATCCATGGTATATTATTATGAGAATGGACACGATGGATAAGGATTCCTAACACTAAATGATGAAACAATGTATGATTTTCATAAAAATTTATTTATCGATAATTTTTAGAACCATATAGTGAAAAGAGTATAAATAGTATAAATAAAAAAAATATCTAAATGGAGATGAAAATAGAAGGATATTAAAATGTATAGAAATTCTACTTTCACTCATTGTAATCACAATACTGAAAATCATGAAAAGAAATAATAATTTACATAAACCCTTACCTTATATACAATCTTGCTCCATACGTGCATAAAAAATAATGTAATAAATATAAACTTATTATACATATCTTAAAGAGCCTTATATATATATATATTCCATAAATTTTTTTATTAAACTAATTTATAATTCATCATAAATATAATAATCTGGGGAGAAAGTATTCCATCTTTGAACATAATGTTTTGTTAAAATGATCTGATACATGACCCTTTGTATAGTTTTAATAATCTAAATAGTCTATAACTTGAAATAAACATCATATATATGAATTATTTATGTATTTATAATCATCCATATACGGTAGTTATGAAAACCGAATAACAAAAATTCAAGGAGATATTATCACGTATTTACTGAAGAGAAATGTTTCAATTATTTGAGAGATATAAAAATAAATAAAAATTATCATTCATATTTAAAAAATCATTAGTATATCATATATATTATATATATTCATAAAAAATTTCCTTATTAACATAAATGTAGAGAATTATTTAAAAGATAATTTCTTTTCTTTATGGATGTGGAAGTCAACATGTATACATGAGAGAGGTTATAATTTTGCAATGGATTTAAGAGGAAGAAGGAATATTAAAAATATATACTAAATAATAATAAATTTATAACCATCATATATATCAATTAAATTAATCTAAAAATCAATTAAAGATATATTTTTAAGATAATAAATTCATCACCTTATGGAAATGGTTATTCAACCGCACACATGAGAAATGATAAATATACCATTAGATGAAATAATTTTTGGAATGTATTGTCTAAAAAATAATTTATGAATTATATTTATTTTGATAATATAAAATACACTTGTATTATTTACTAATTAAATTATTTTATCTATATTCATGAATATATATTTTTATTAATTTATCTTCTTTAAGGGTAAATGTTTTTTTATATATTCTTGTGTGTTTTAATGTAATGTGAAAAACTATTTGGTAACATCCCGGTTCTGGAAGCCACCCAGAGGCACCCCATACCCAGATGTTTACGTGGCCTCAAGGGTATTCCCCTGAATGCCAGAGGCTACCGACTAGCAGCATGGGCCTTGGGTGTGATAGTTGGGATACTATGCTTTTATTAGAAGAGTACACAACAGATGAGATAAACAATAAACAATAGTGTAAGCAGTAAAAAATCCGTACACAGGTGAACATCGGTAGACTAAATATGATAAAAAATAGGAGAACATATATATTTATATATATATGATGCATGACACATATGTCTAGGAAAGGATCCAAACAAGTCACAATGATTAAAATACAAATAGTACTAAAAACAAGTACAAAAGAAATACAACTAGCTCCTCAGCATCGCAAGAATAAGGTTGGTCTCATGCTCTCCATCTTCAATACAATAAAGAACCTAAAGTCGAAGGGTGCTTTCCATTATATATACCTTCCACAATATAACCTTTTTGGGCCCAAAATAATGACACAATCAGGGTGTGAGACAAAATCCCAATAGGAAAAAACCCATTGATATGTGCCTAACATTCATTGAATAAAGGGCAGGTAAAAGTAAAAAAACCAATAAACATGAAAGTACTCATCAGCAAACAATCCACAGTTCCAAGCATATAATTCACAAACAAGTAAGCAGACACTCAAGAAAGTAGAACAAATAGGCAACCCTATGGGTAGTTCTCATAGCCTAACCCCAATGGTTAAACCAATAAGTACTAGAAACCCTCTAGAATGCACACATAGTCTCACCCCTCTACTTCAGCTAAGAATAGTCTCTTTGGGGAATCACTCACTGTCAATTCCCCCGTTTGTTTCATATCATACTAAAGGCCCTCTGAGGAAGCAATCAACATCTCATTCCCCCTGTGGCCCGCATCGAGGAACTATAAACACTATGAGGAAGAACTCAATGACAATTCCCCATGTTGTCTCGTATCGTATTATAAAGACACTCTGGAAAAGCCCTTATATCCATTCTCCATATGGTCTACTACACTAGGTTATCACAACCCTGTGTAAAGTTAGCATGTATTGCATTGGGAAACATCCAAAGTGAACCTCAAGAACTATTTTTCTAGCAGTCTATAGAATAACAGCATGCCAGAAAAAGAACACTACATCCTACAATACTGGGCATAGAAATTGGAAAAATCATAACAGGCCAAACTAGGCCAAACAATCATAAATAGGAAAACCTGCATGGAAACACTTCCAAATCCTAACAATTATCCAAAAACACAATCAAAATACTCTACTCTAGTATACCAGAAAAGCAGTAAATCAAAGGTTCTAAAATGATAAACATGAAATACCCCGTTCAAGGGTATTAGTGGAATGTTCACAAAATACTAAATGAATTTCTATAGAAAGGCACAAACCACATACCTTGATGTTAGGAGATCGATATACTTGAACCATGAGGCCTTAATCTCTTTATAATGTCATAGATATACGAAAATTTATAAAACGTTCAAACTATGATAACATGGAAAAAACGAGGAATTGGAAAACGATTCACTAGGAGAAGGAAGAACTCACTGATGCAATTCCAATGCACCCAATATTGTTTATAATTGGAGGACGAATAGAGGTTCATTGGCTCATCGAAGATCTGCGGCTGTTCGAGAGGTCTCTACTGAAAGAGACCTAAAATGAGGCATTTATGGTGATTAGATGTGACCCCGGTGTGTTTACTGAAAAAAGGAAATACACGACGTGTACTTTTATAGATCACATCCTTTGCATGCCTTTTCCATACTCCACATTAGGCGGCCTCCATGTCACCCATATATGGTCGTTTGTGTGGCCACGACATGACCACCACACAACCTTTTCTGGCAATGAATTACACGTCATGTACTCATAAAGTACACGGCTTGTAATTCAAAAATTTCTAGAAACTTCTATTTTCACAAAACATATAGAAAAAGGAAAAACATACCTAAAACAAAGGTCCAATGTCTTACAAATATCCCCCCTTAAAGAAATTCATCCTCGAATTTCCCAAGCAAGGCGTAGAAGATGTAACCCCGAACTGCTTCAACCACTGCGATCGTAAATCGACCTCCCTCTCCCTTGACTTGTCCTGTAATCATCCATTCTTCCATAACACCCATACCAGAGGAACATACCGGCCATATAGAACCTTCGTACTACGATCAATAATCTAGATAGGACTCTCTTCGAATGATGCATCCACATCAAGATCAACCTCCTCGGTTTGAAGGACACGAGATGGGTCTGAAAAGTAACATTAAAGCTAGGAATCATGAAAAACATCCCACATATCATAGTACCTCTGAGGTAACTGCAACCGATAGGCAACCAACCCCACTCTCTCCAACACCTAAAATGGCACGACGTACCTCGGTGAAAGCTTACCCTGTCTCTGAATCCTCTTGTGTCCCAACCTGAGTGTGATGCACAGGAAAACCAGATCCCCGACCTCAAAATGCAGAGGTCGTCTCCACAAATTAGTATAAAACATCATATCAAGACTGTTTCGTAGCCATCCTCTTCTGAATCAACTCTATCTGCATCAAGGTATCCTGAACAGGACATGGTCCTAGCAAAGCTCCCTCTCCTGCCTCCATCAAACATAAGGGGGGTTGGCATGGCCTACCATACAAATCATCATAATGTGCCATATGAATAGTTTCTTGAAGACTATTGTTGTAGGAAAACTCGACATGAGGTATATGATTCTCCCAAGAACCTCCAAACTCCAGAATGAAAACTCGGAGCAAATCCTCAAGCAACTTAATCGTATGCTCGGACTGGTCATCCGTCTGAGGATGGTAGGATGTACCCAGAATCACCTGCATACTCGAAGCCTTCGGAATCCCATGCCAGACCTGAGAAGTAAAACAAGCATCCCTGTCTGAAAAAATGGAGTGTGGAAATCCATGTATACATACAATCTCTCAGATGTAAAACCACCCCAGCTCATCAACACTGACTGTCTACTTGATCGGAATTAAATTTGGAACCTTCGTAAGCCAGTCGATGAAAACCCAAATAGCATCATTCCCATGAGGTGATCTCAGAAACCCGGTCATGAAGTCCATCGCAACGTCGTTCCACTTACACTCAGGAAAGGGTAACTACTATAAAACACCTTCTGGTCACTGATGTTCCTCCTTCACCTGCTGACAAGTAGAACATGTCATGGAGAAACTTTCAACATCTCTCTTCATACCTGGCCACCAATACTGGTAGTGTAGATCACGATACAACATGGTGATGCCAAGATGAATTTACCAAACTGAGGAATGAGAATCCTACATTTTCTCTTCGTGTAGGTCTGTTGGCACCCATACACATCCCTAGAAACATAAGATCTCATCCTCGCCTACTGTCCATCTAGGAAGAGGGTCCTCTCTTAACAGACTCATTTATAGGACTAGGCCTTCATAATATGATAGCTATCTCAATTATACCTGATCAAAAAGTGAAAAGGTAACAGCTAAAGAAGATAGAAATGTATGACCTTGTCTTTTGTGCACCTCCAGATGCTTCTCAGAGAATAGACCCATAAGCTTCCACTCACTACTGGCATCTTAAACTACATTTATCTGAGTCCATTTGCTCAACACATCAGCGTCTGCATTTCCTTTCCCAGGCATATAGGAAAGCTCTAATTCAAAGGAGTGAAGATACTCGACCCACCTGCGCTGTCTGAGATTAAGATCAAGTTGAGTGAAGATGTACTTGAGACTTTTGTGGTCAATGAAAACCAAAAAATTCTCTCCCAGAAGATAATGTCTCCAGCAGTGTAGGGCATGAACAACAACTTCCAATTCCAGATTGTGCATCAGGTAGTTCCTCTTGTTTAGCCTCAACTACCGAGATCCTTATGCAACGACTCCATCTCCCCGAATAAGGACAATTCTTAGCCTGATACCTGAAGCATCATAGTAGACAGTGTAGCTCCTTCAAAAATATTTCTGAGTTAGAATATAATTACTTTTGAGATGAAATATGGGCTTTAATAAAACTATTCCTCTTTTAATTGAATATATATAGATGGTGATGTAATTTTTTTAAAGACTTCATCAATAATATCCATAATGGTCTATAAAAACAAATAACCGAAAATTATAGGATGTTGATTTTGGAAAAACAAAATATATGAATTCATAAGCAAATAATTATCTATTTTTTTAATTTATATTTCTTTCAATAATTAGATAATTTTTAGCAATAAATTATCAATATTTTTCTACACAATCATATAGAAATAAATCCAAGAAATTCTAAAAGGAATCAAAATTAAATACTAGGAATGAATGTATATTTGAAATAATTCTAGTATTACTATTTTTCATTAAGAGTTTGAGTAATATAATTGGTACAATCCTAGGAAACAATTACAACAATTATATTCATCTAAGTTGATCATTTTGATCATGTATCAAGCATCTGGGAAACTAGAACTCCATGAAATAATTATACTTAGTATCAATTTTACTAGAGATATATGATGATGAAAAAATAGACTGATATCGTTTAGTTTATAGTTTTAACCATAAGAACATATTATAGGGGAAAAGGGAGAAAAGCCTAATGATAAGGATCCATGAATCCCTACACAAGGAAAAAACATTTAAACCAGATATTATCATAGGTATATCAGTGACCTACAACATTTTATAAATGTGGAGAGAACCATTAAACTAGGTATTATAAATAATTTCATCATTAATAATCTATTGAATACTTTTTATATAGTTATTCCATGGTAATATTAAACCTTTACGAAAAACACATATTTATAGAAAAATACTAGATGGTTATGATGATATTGATGATAATGATATCAGGATTTAATTTCATTATTATTCATATAATTTAATGAAATGATGTATTTAGTTTATGAAGATTTGTAGATAATAATATTATATTATTCTAAATGTAATTTATTGAACGATAAATTATAATGTATATTATAGAGTATAATCTATATAATATAATAGATAATGAAATGATGATGGAATAATGTAACATATAACTATAATAAAATAGGCCATATGTATTTTTAATTCCTTAATGTCATGAATCGCTTATAATCCGAGGAAATAAATGGTATGGGAAATTATTTAGGAATGAAATTAATTGGACAAAATGTATTTTATAATAATAAAAATAAAAATAAATTAATATAAATATGTCATGTAATATGAATGAAAATCATTACATATCTTTACATTGATATTTCCTTTAATAAAAACATCAAATTTACAATTTAACACCATAATAGTGGACATACATATAGTATGGGTCGAATTTTTTAGAAATATGTCTGACTATTCAATAAATATATGAAGGTGTTATATAACATTTAATTTAATTCTTATAATCAAATATTTTAAAAATTATTACACAATTTAATTAGTTAGAAAATAAAATAACCAAATTGATAAATAAAAAATCTGAATGAATTACATTCTAATATGTTCAACATTGTATGATTTTTTTGAAAAATAATGAATAAAGAAATGTGCGGTTCCAAGGTAAAACTAATTTTATCATAATATAACATACTTATGGACCTCAATTTAATGTTAAGAATGTGTATTGTATTACCCAGTTTATATAATGATGATAATTAAAATATATATATTATTGAATAAACTAAATATTCATGGTACTAAAATTATTGAATCATTTAATAATTGATATAATTTAAATACAAATATAAAAATAATGAAGTAATAATTATTGTGGAATTTTTTAATTTAAAATGTCATAATTCAAAATCCATTGGGAAAACTAGAAAATAAAATTATATGAGAAATATTTTTAAAATTATTATGGATACATTATAAAATTTCATGATTTTTTATAAATGAATAATTTATTTAATATTTTCATAGAGAGTATATTTTTGAACATGAATAATTTTTAGAAGTTCTCTACACTAAAACTAATTGAGAAATACTTATTATGGCTTCTTTATAAACATCTATATATATAGAAAAGGTTAATGATCTATTAAAAATATTTATGATTATAATAAATAGAATATTTTTACCTTCATATAATAATTTAGATAAATCATCAACCTAAGATAACTAAATTTGTCCAATTATTTTGAAATCATAGGACTAAAACTATTTATATATTTATAATAACCTTAGGATATATCCATAATATACAAAAATAATAATTATTGGAGTAATGTTCGTGTTAATTTGAATGAAAATTGTATCTAAATGATTTATTTTATGGGACATGAAAACAATATATGTTGTACCAATAATTTATGGGAGAATATTTTTAACAAATATGGTTTCATAAATGGATATCTAATGAAATAAATAGACCCTAGAAAATGGATAAAACAAGTAAAATATAAATGTTGTTCAATCTATTTAGAATCAGGAAATCCTAGCTGAGTATATCAATTTCATTATTATTTTCGAATAAGTAAGGATCATTGAAAAAACATTTTTAATATAAGATAGACATGATTAATTATAATCTCAATGAAAATTAATTTTATCATATTTTAAACAATGATTATAGTCCCATTGATGAAAAACTATTACAAATAATATTTTCCCAAATTATAATCGATGATGTGGGTCACATTTGTTTTCCATCGAGACATAAATTCACAATCCACAAATACAATTATTTATGAAAATATATCTAATTAATATATATATTTTCGTGTAAAATATAATACTTCACCTACGATCAATTGTTATACATATCATTCCACTATAATTAATTAAAATAATTTAGTGGAACATTTAATTTTATAAAAAATTATGATAATCATCACGTTCTATTATCTATATAGTCGAGTGCACATTATTATTTTTAATCCATTTGTAATAAAAGTTGTGGAAATTAAAAAGAGAATTATGAAAGACAAAAAATAATTTTCTTTATTTGTATTGTGAAGTAAAATAAATATGGAATAATTTATAAAATCACAAATTCTTCTTGGGAAGACCTAATTCCGGTCTTGTAAAAGAAAATAAATATCTAAAAGCTTATAAAAAATCATTATACAATCTGATGAAAATTAAACACAATGAATCTATATTTATTATAGAAAAATATTTTTTTCACATTAGATTAATTATTTAAAATTTTGTTATTGATCATATTATTTTACATTATAATGGATTGGTAATTCATTAACTACTTAAAAATCTAATCAAAAATAATTTATCCATTACTATAATAGATCATTGATAGAGAATATTCACTTTTTTATGATACCATTTTTTATGAATAATTCCATTTAGGTTTTCTAAAACATCATAAATATTTTTTGTATTCTTTTTTATAAATAGTTCTATTAATTATTATGATTATAATTGAAAATATCATGCAATATATCTTTGATATTAACATCTATATTCAATGTTTTTCAGATAGCAATAATTTATTTCAAATATAATTTCCTAGAAAAACTATATTTTCATAACTAGGAAAATTTCTATAATATGGAATTATAAATAAAATTACAATGTAAAAAATAAAAAAAGGAAGATATAAAAATGAATAATGATATTTTAAAATATTTAAAATTAAATTTAGTTATTGAATTTATGAGTTTCCTAGTATTTGATGAAGTATATATATGAATAAAGAATTAATTTTTAAAATAATTTATAGAAATGTTTTGTTTATAATAGTGGATTGGGAGCCTAATTTTCATCATTATTTCACATTATCAATTATTATTTATAAACGTATGTTTATCATTACATCTATAATCACATATATATATATTGAAAAATAATATTTATAACAATTTTATACTTAATGTATTTTTCTATTTCAGTTTCTTATTGAACTAAAAGGATAAGTCATTATATGTGTAACATTATACATATATCATTAAAAATGAATTTCAATTGAATTAATAATCCCTAATGGTGATGTGAGAGATTGTCTTTTCTATAATAAATTTAATGTAAAATGTCATGGGCTTGAAATTCATTTTGATCATAAATTATTCAACATTGATGTATATTATAAAATTTTTATAAATTAGGATTAGAATTATTAGATGAATACCACCTTGGGATAATTTTTAGTATTTGACAGAGATAAAATGGGAGATTTTTGTTCATTGGATATTTATTTTTCAACAATAAGAAACACTAAATTTCAAAATATCTCTCTATAGATCATCTAATTTGATTATGAATGACTATTTTTATAATGATAAATAATAAAAAATAATTTTTACAATATTATGAATTTTCTAGATATGTTAATCCTTTCAAAAAAATTCATTTAATAATATAAAATAAAATTTCCCCTAGTTAATTAATTATGAATGTGATAACTCAAATTAATTGAACAATATATCATTATGAATTCTTATAGTTTGTACTCAAGAAGAGGAGTTAGCTTCAATTTTATATTCTACCATAATTTTTATGTAAATGGTATGATGGAATTGAAATAAAGTTTATGATATGTATTTCTAAATGGTTTATACTAACCCATGATTTTAAATTATGAAATGATGTGTTGGAAAAAATATATTATGATAATTATTTTAAAACATTTTATGACGTTAAAAAATGAATATGTTAAAAAATATAACATGATATATTGTTATTTACATGGTATAGTATTTATGAAAAAATTTACTAATTTAAATGGAAATGAATGAATTTTTATAATAATTTTTTTATTAATGTTAATAACATCAAATAAATTCAAAAATAATATAGTGATAATTTTAGTACATTATTCAAATGAAAATATTTTAGGTCAATTATGATTTCAATAGATTTAAATAGTGTTAATTTCAATTAATTATATAATTATAAATTATAATGTTTGAGGGAAAATTTTAGTTATAGAACTATGTCTTTATCCCCTTAACACTATGGACTAGTACACTATAACATATTTCTTTCAAAAATATTTAACTTGCATTTTGTTTTATAGTTATTAGATTATATAATGTGTATTCTCCATTTTTTATCCTTATTTATGAAATTGTATAATAAAATATAATACAATTATAGTCATTTTACCTTTTAGATTAATTTTTGAGTTGGAATATCGTTTTCTAATAGTTATTGAACATAAGGAGTATTAGGATATGATGTCACTATTTTGGATTTTAATGATTATACTATCTAAAGTTAGATATTTAGACAGGATTTTTTCTAATAATGGAGAGGATAATAGGAGAATACTAAAATTTTCAATTAATGAAAAAAATTATTTTTTCAAACTGAATTATATTTTTGAGAACTCATGAAGAAAAAATTATTAATCTTTTTTAATTATATACAAATTATTTCCATATAAAATTTATATCTCGGTTAAATAGTTCATTTAAAATCATTCATGCAAACCTTAATGTATTTATTTAAATTAATTTAGAATAACCAATACTAAATATTGAAAATAAGTAAATTATGATTTAATATATTTATGGGGGTACTCCATTTAATTTATTTAAAATCAAATATAAAGAATTAGAATAATTTATGTGTTAGTTTTAAGATATAAATAAATGATTACATGGGAGAAAACCCTTTCCTATGATGGTCACGACCTGCCTTATTAATGATAGGGGAAATGGTATCAAGGTGCCACAATCTCACTTCCTTGTGTTGAAGGAGAGATAATGACCCCTGAGTGCCACCTTCAATAGGTTCAGGAGTGGAGACTCGAACAAATGGTAAATAATTTCTTGTAATACGGAAGTAATAACTCTTTTTATAAAACCATATCAAGAGATAAGATGGTAAATCCTAGGAAACTCTATGTACTAAAATTAAAAATAAAATAAAACCTTTTCCCACATGCATGTGAAGATGTAAAGCTAATACAATGTACACTAAAACCCTAATGTAATGTAACAAATAGAAAGAGGAAAAGTATTAACAACAACCAATCCTGACCCTCTTCCTAATAAAGTCATGCATGGTCCTCAATGTCCTCCTAGAAACATGAAAGAATTTTTATATATGTATGGTGAGAACCCAATTATACCCATTATGGAAACTAATGCCACCAATGTACAAGTAAGGGAACATACTAGTGTGCCTATGTGAAATCGTAGAACCAATAATCACCTACCATGGAATATTATCCAGCCCAGTGTCACCAATGAAGACTCACCAAATAACCAATTTCAAGTAAACTAGTAGCATGAGAACATCAATAATTGGGTACCCCGCACCACTTTTCCACTGGTTAACTAGTCATCACTATTGAATAAGGTCTTGATGCCTCCACACATACCAGATATATTCCCCCACACACAACCCACCCGCACACACTTGGGCCTCAAACTAAAAATAATCCTACCTACATACACCTGGGCCACAATAACCACATCTCTTTCCCGAGGACACCTGGGCCTCATCCTGAAGATTCTTGGGAAAAAACATGTCTTACAAACACCAATTCCTCTAATCCACAAAAAAATCCTATCCAGAGGATCATGAGATACTGTATTCCTCAATATATTATATCATTCCCAAATAAACTTGAGTGGTATGCAACATGAAGAGGGCTCGAGGAATAATACTAGTAACAAACCATCCATCCTCTCACTTGGATTTTAAGAAAGAATCTTTCCCCAAAAGATGGGGGTGTTCAGTATTTGGTGCTCAAAAAGGGTGGGGTGAATTAAGAAATCATAATTTTCTACAATTTATAAATATATAATAGAAAACTTTTGACCCATCTTATGGGTTTCAGAACAAATAACAAGCCCTATTAGTTACAATTTCACTACCACACCTATCTGCACAACGGCACACCATGCACTTCCATAGCGTAAACCAACCCATTTTCATTCAATCACATGACATTTATTAATTATTGGTTGAATTTATTTTATTCCAGTAACCAGGGGAAACTACAAATGACATTCACAATTAAACAATGAGGAAAACCAAACATTTTTCCCACTGCACAATAGCACAAAACCATATTTTTTGTCCCACTACACGATCCTGTTCAACCACTACCAATGATCATTATAAAATATCCTAAAACACAATATTAATATTTTACACTATTGTACCCCTTCATACATGTACATATCCACACTACAGACCTATTACCCCACATCTCTCAATGAAAACAATAATATAAATGTGGTTTAGCTCTTACAAGTACTTTTATTCTGCAATAATTCAATATCCAAGACTAGGATGCCAACAAACCCCATGTACACATATACCATACACTTATCACAGAACCAACTACTATGTTCAAATTTTTACCCACAAATATGGCTCCCAACAGAAGCACCACACAACTCATACGAGGTTACACAACTAAATATAACATAACACTAAACAACACCAACCGATAGGATGTGTGCATAAATTAAGATTTAGTTAGTTGTGGTTTCACTAATTCCACATAATTATAACTTGGGTGACAACACAATAAGTTTGATAATGGGGAATCCATTTATTTAACAATGTATATGTGGATCAACAATATTTCATGTTATAAACGTTTATCAATGTATCCCAACAAAATAGAATATCACTATGGAACAAGAAAAGAACACCAACAGTCATGATTTTAAAGAAGGCATAGAGTCACAAAAATCTCTAAAATTGTCAATAATAACAAATAAAGCAAGAAATAAACATCAAACCACTCCATTTTTGTTGTTTTTATTTACCCATCTAATATTTTGATCATATTTAATTCTTGTTTTTTTTCATTTTATGAAATTTTTCCAGCTGGTTCTCAAAAGTAATCATTGGTACATCCAACCCGTATGGTTCTAATTAATGAGATAAAATAAAAATCCCAACCTAATGATAAAATAATTGATATTCCTATGTCTTCCATGATTAAGAGATCACGTGAGTAGCACAAGGCTCTATAAAAACTTATCAGGTGATATATATCTGCGTCGCACAACTTTTCTATAGAGGAAGGCTCTATACTCACTAAGGATAAATGAGAAACACATAAGAAAGGGAAGATCCCATCTTTGAAGAGGTGGATCCAATTTTAATGGAACAAGAGTTTCAAAAGACAAAAAACGAGGGATCGAGGTCAAGATCACATGATTTGGGTATCTAAAATTATCCAATATGTTAGTTTATTCAGTGTTATTATCAATAACCATTGAAAACACCTTAAAAATTATTGAATAAGGCATTAAACATGGTTTTATTGAAATAAAATGTAATATGGGAGAATCTGGAAATCTGGGAAAAACTGAAAAAACTAAAAATATGTCAATAATGGGTGAGTCATCAACGCTGATCCACCGAATAGTGAGATATAGATGTGAATTGTGGATGTTGATCTAATGAACCTGAGATACCGACCAAATGACCATATGATTCCTAACTCATTGATGCCCCTGAAATAGTGAAACCGAGGCACCTGGCTCACTGATACTAACACCCCTGACTCGCTGATACCGACACACAAATTTTTTGAAGCAATGGCACGTTAACGCACTGACCTTCCAACATAAAACTAAATTGTTTTTAAATAACTCACGAAGTGAGCCACTGACACCTCCCAGAAAACCTCAAAGACTAGACGTTCACAAATAAAGGGCATGGGGAAATCTGGGTTATTACCTTAGATACCTCCCAATCTATTCTCCTCTTGATGATATTCAAAACTATCCCAGACAAAAGGGCCCTCAAACAACCATCCCTTAAGATACATCATAGGATTAAACCACCATGTTTTCTTCTAAATATGGAGTGAAAACCAGGACATCCCAGAACACATACTTCTTATTAGTCACCCAAAGAACTATAGAAACACTAATTATCAAACTCTTAATGAAATCACACAAATACCAAAGGACCCAGCATCCATATAAATGGATTAGAGATCTCTTACCTCTATATCAAGAAAAAATCATATTTGGGTGGAATTTTCTCACTTGTACACATTTCATCACATCCTCGTTAATTCCTATTAATTAGGTATATGGTTGTCCCCTGCCCATTTTCAGTACATTCCATAATAAAAGGTAACAATGGAAAACATATCATATATAAAGTGAGGTCAAACATCACATCATGAAATGAAGACAAAAAGTAAAACACAGAAACAATACTCAGAAGAGATATGGGTTATGGGCCTATATATGTGCCTCCAATTACCATGAACTCTCCTCAAGGCCACCATGCCTCCATGACACATGAACCAAATGAATGGTTCGTCTTTACAACACCTTCTCCCCATTATCATCGATCCATTCCGGTCACTCCAAAAAAACCACGTCTTCCTTGACATCCAAATCTCCCCTTTCTAGGATGTGGGATTGATCGTTTAGATACCAAAAGATTTGAGAGACATGAATGATGTCTTGGATCATCTCCAACTATAGTGGAAATACCTAATGATATTCCACCTCCCCAACTCATCCCAAGACCTCAGAAGGTTCGATGAACCTTGTTGAAAGCTCATTTCCTTTGTCAACCCTCTATTATCCACACCAAAGGGAGACCTCTATGAACATGTGGTCCCCATCCTCGTACTACAAATTCCTCCTTATTTGATTGGAATGCGACTTCTTCTAGTCTTGAGTTGCCTTCATCATATCACACAAATGTTGAATGTTATCTGTCAAGCTCTACACTACTCCGAGTCCAATAAGGGCTACATCACCTATCTCTTTCCATCATACAGTTTAGCTACATCATCTTAGGTAAAAGGCCTCAAATGATTCCATGTCAATAGTAGAGTGCTAGATGTTATTTTAATCAAACACAACTAGAGGAATGTTTACTACTCATAATCCTACAAATACCAACACAAACAATTGAATCATTTCCTCCAATGTTGGGATGGTCCTCCCTGTTTGCACATACACAATTGAAGCATGTCCTCCCCTCACGACTTTTGAGTTAAACTGTGTGTCTTGATCTCAGATGAGGGATCATGGAACTCCATGGAGCTGCATCACATTGCATGTGTACCTATTTACTAAGGAATCCATTCTGAATGACTACTTGATCTCCAGGAAGGTAGATGATATAGTCAATTGGTCCACTACATCCGAAAGGGCATCACATCCTCCCTAATCTCTTTGTAATAATGTGAAGATATACATCCATATGTAATCCCAATTTCACCGAGGAATATCGCTAGGCCACAAAAGACCATTGGGGACATGGGTCTCAACCATCACCTGAAAAAACACTAGTAATCATGCCTCAAACTTCGTCGGCGACTGCTTCACCCTAGGCCACCAAATATGTTCCCTCATGCATCAGAAAAAATTATAGACTCACGGATGCACCATCATGGGTGAGCTATGTAACTCACGTAGAACTCCCTCGCACATTTCCACTGATACATATTGATTCCAACATAATAACATATGATTTTGATTATCCTCTGACTATCCTTCCAAGCATAACCCCCGACAACACGATCAAGAATCAATTCAGCATCTGAGCCTCCCCACTAATACTACACTCCCTTTCGCACCAAGGATGACTTCACTATCATATAAAAATGACATCCACTGCCATATTCTACACCTACATCCATACACAAGGCTGTGAACTCCTCCATAACCATCCAAGAATTCATGGATTGCTGAACAACCCCCTTCTCTGACATCCTACTTTGGGCATCATCCACAACATTCCCCTTCCCTATATTATAAGAGATCTCAATGTAATAATCCTAGAGGAAATCCTTGCACCTTTTGTACCACATGTTCAGTTCTCATTTTGAAAAGATATAAAACTATCTCTTATGTTCTGTGAAGGTAACAGTACAATCCCCAATGAGGTAATGTCATATCAAATTCAATGTGAACACGATCACTACAAGCTCTTGATCTGTGGTGTCATAGTCACATTTAGGAGAAATTAACTACCTAGATCCATAATATATTTCTCATCATTTATGTATTATCACACATACCATGACCAGGACATAAGTGTCATATAACACCTCTAACAACACCCATTCTTCTTGAAATGTATGCACTTGGTGCTAACCTATTTCCCCTTTCGATAGCTGAAAGCTACCTGATACTACTGAATCCACATGTAGTCCTAGTATTTTCATTTCCAACATGACAATGGAGCTATAACATAAGAGAATTCATGTATGAACCATAAGTAATAGACATCCAGACCCCTGAAACAACAATACTCTTCCACATTCATTGGTTTTTTCAAAGAAACAACCTCTTAAACCATTGATGGGTCCACCATAATCCCTTTATGAGACACCACATGTCGGAGGATATGAACCCCTCAAAAATATAACATGGAATTGGACAACATTCTATAGAGCCTGTTGTGTCGAAGGACCTCCATAACATTTGAATATCCCACTTAAAAATCAATTATGTGTCCCCATTGATTTTATGAGGTCATCATGTTGAAAAAATAATGTACATAATTTTGTTTCTAGAATGAATATGAAGGCATCCTCCATCATGGTAGACATTGTGTCGTGGTTACTACAAACACACCCCCGAATCAACTTGTGTTTAAGAAATTTTTACTCACCACATGAAATTTCATCACACCACATGCATTTTGTGGTCCCACAAATTATGGCCAATACATTCCATCCATGAGTACTATTACATATTCCTACCCATATCGCCCTTTTTCATTACACATATAATAAATCTAATGTCCAACACAACTTTCACCACGGTTTTGGTGTATCTGATATTGGATAAAAATACTTAAAAATCAATATGTTATCTTACAAACAACACCAAAATAAAATGGTCCCAAATGAAAAATAATAAGAATCATAATAATAAATTTAATTCATAATAGAAAATTAATTGAAAGATTCACAATAAATGATGTCATTACATGGTCAACATTTTTTAACTTCCATTATTCATGTAACTAAAATATTGACCATTATTATGGTGTAGTACTACCTCAATAAAGTGTGTATTTCATTATTTGTATAGATTCATTATGATTTATTAAACACTGAAAAAATATATTTCACTGACATATTAAAATCTAAATTTAACAATTTTCCATTATTAAAATTTTATTACAATCAAACTAAGATACATTATTAATCATAATCATCCATTAATAATGGTATAATAATATTTTGGGTTATTGAAACCTTCAACATGAATAGTGATGTAAAATAATTTCTCCTATGACCAAAAATAAAAATCACTTAAAATATATTATATAAACATGATAAATAATATTTTACCTTGTTCCATGATTATTTATATAAAATTAAATCTCATTAACAATTCCACTGAGTATTTTTTATGTATAATCACTGAAACACAAAAATCTTGATTTCAATATTTAGGATCATTACCAAAAATTCCATATATTGAAATTGTAACATTATAATATATTATAAAAATAAATATATGTATCCTGAATGATATATGAACTATAAACACATGGATAAGATTTAATAACAACACATCCATTACAATAATTGTTCAAAAACGTTAATATTACTCTAAAGCGATATTAATATTTTAAAATTATTACCTAATTTACATGTGTAATATAATTATAAATGAGTTTTTGTAAGAATTATATGAAAAATGTATTATTTATAAGTATATAACTAACATATTTTTTTATATAGTAAATTCATTCACATTTTTTATATAGGTTATTATGGTAATGGTTCCAAACCTCATATTTCCCCCCTTGATAAACATGTTTCATTAAAAACCATATTTTTATTAGAATGGTTTTTTAATAATCCCCCAATAAATTATTCATTTTGAACACATTATTAATTATGTATAAGGATTCATTTAATTTCATATCATTCATTAGGCATTCAAATGAATATTTCCTAAGACATAAGCCATTTTGATAACCCACCTTTCGTCAATTTAGTATCAATCATTCTTATTGAACTATATTTAAAAATTATTGATTTATTCTACCTATTGAGTATTTTTATTGTATTTAAACGTATTCTAAGGGTTTCTGAATTCATATTTACTTCCAAACATTAAAAATATTCTTACTTAAATTGTTATCTTACATGTATTTGGTTTCTTTTTCAAAATTATTACATCATTTTGCTGGATTTTATTATTTAAACAAATTAAATTTTATGGTTTATACATTTAGTTCTTCTATTTTTATATAATGAAATATCATTACATTTTTTTATACTCAGCGTTATTACCTTTTTCCTTCATGGGATATGATTTAGATGACTATCATTTGATAAGGGTTTCCCTACTTAATTTGAAAATCCATGAGATTTTTCGTGTTATTTTAAACAATAATTCTCTTTATATTCTTTATTCACAACAATATATCAATATATTATAATTAATATAATTAATTTCATTATATTTTTCTTATTGTGTATCCCCCTCACATTCTTTCAATTCATATGTCACTATTTCCACAATGTTGTTTACATCCCAATATTGTTTAATTGCGATTTGATTTTTACTACCCTCTTGGTTACCATTTGTGGGTTATATAGTAGTAATGGATTTACATGAAAGCAATATCATTGTTTTTTTAATGGGATTATTAATCTATTATAAATTCATCAATACCTTTTTCATTCAAAATGATCATCAATAATTGGGATAATATTCATCAAATTCCATTCCTCTCTAAACACCTTTTATTTAATTCATTTTTTTAAGAGTGTAACAAAAAATTTCAAATGTCAATGGATTTAATAAATTAACACCTTAACTATTTACCCATTAATATATATGGTGTTTTTTTTGGGATTCTTATATTGAAATAATTCCCATTTTTTTATTGTGGAAATATTTAAAGTAAATATAATTTGTATTCCAATATAGATGTTTATTTATAGTAAATAATGATATGATATTGTAGAAATTACTCATTTTTTCATTTTATGAATTCAATGCAAATAATATTTAATGTATGGGTGTATAAAATAGGCTAGTGATTCATCGATATGACTCAAATGGAAAACAAGGTTTCTTGTATTGGTGTATATCTGGGAGGAATAAAATATTTCATTTACATGGGTCTTTGATGATAATTCAATGATATAATAAATGTTGTTTCCTCAAATAGGGTATGTAATTATTTGTAAAACATTATGAATTTTATAACTAAATAATGTGGGATTATTATTTGTGGGATTTTCCATTAACATTGACATACTGATATTAGTTTCGTCTTGTTTTTTGAATTATTTTTCTTAATATATTCCTATAATATTGTTAAGCTCATAATATGCTAACATATCATCAGTGGTTATTATCATATATTATAATCATTACGAGGTGCTAGATATCACCCTTTTTTCTGTATAAATTATCATTGGTAGTTAATAATTGTATTAACATGATATGTTTTACAGAATATTTCATGTGGGGGAATACTTGGAGATATTGAAGTATTATAATTGAATAATATTCTTATTATGGAGATGAAATAGTTCTCATATGTTTATATAGATGTGTTATTTATTTCATTATGAATTTATGTAATATGAATATATAAAATCCTAAATGTTTGTTTTAACAAATGTAATGAAATGTATTCATTAAATATGATCATTATTGTACATTAATATTTTATAATATATATTTAGTAACATATATAGTATATAAAATATGTTTTTTCAAAACATGATGTGGGAGTGACTGTTTTGGGATTTTTAGATGGTATTATACTAGGATTTGGACAACATTAGAGGCTATGATGTTAGTTGGGTCAGTTTATCGGTGTTATATCAAGGGTGATCATAATGAAAATGTATAAATTTCATTATATTTTATTGATTATGGTGGAGTACATTAATGAATAATAATATTTTTGTTTAGTGAAATCACTATGGATATATTTATGTGACATTCCAATATATCATACAATATCTTGAGGATTTGTTAAAGTTGTGATTCTATGGTTCTCGTAGAAATTAAATTAGTGTATTGATAATGTATATGTGGATATAGAAATAATTAACCATTTTTATTCATACTAAAAACTACATTTTCAATATCATATCAATAATCACTATGGTGATCATTGATTTATTATAATACAAGACAAAAGGAATGAAACTCTCATGGTATATTCCCCAGAAAATTACATTTTATTTCCATTAAAAAATGTGAGATTTATTATTTTAGGAATTAGATTAAGGAATATGAGATAACAATTAATAAATTATACTAGGTCAAAATATAAGTGATTTAGTTTGAACTAAATTTTTTCCTAATATTTTTATAAATTCAAAATTTTGATAATGAATTTTTTTTGGTTATATTAAAATATTTATTAGTTAGTGTCGTGTAGTCACATTAACTCCTTTTATTTTATTAATATAAGAGTACACATGGAATATTGTTCAGAAAAGATTAAATATACAATGAAAAGATTTCAAAAGTGAGAAACCAAATTGAAAACACCTACATTGAAGAAAATTATAATTATTATATAGTAGTTATACCACATAAATATTAACGATGTAATAAATGATGAATGTCTATGAACTCCAAATCATTATTGATTATATTTTAAGAATTTTTTTTATGAATTATAAGATGATTATTTTTTTCATTTATATACATTTGGAAATTGTGGGAGGAATAACCTAAAAGATTTTTAGAATTAAATTAGAAGATACTTCCTTTATGGATGGGGATGATGTAGAAAATCATTTTTTGGAGAAAACATTACAATAATAGTTAACATGATGAATAAAATTTCCTTTATTCCAAGTCATACTAATGATATAAATTTATTGTTCTCATATAAAAATATATCTTGTATTGTACTTATATTTTAGAATCCCTTTAATAATATAATTTTTTGCAATTTAATTTAAATAAAGAAATTAATTTAATAGAGTTTCAATATAACACAACATGATTTTAAATTATATATTCCTTTATAACATAATATGAATAAGAGCATGTCATACACACAAAATAGAATCCCAAAAAATCATGAAAAATTATTGAATAATTAAAATTAGGTTAGATAATTCTATATATATTTTTTTAAAAAACTATAATATATAATGAAATTAAAA
Organism: Viscum album; assembly: GCA_963277665.1. Taxonomy (NCBI): domain Eukaryota; kingdom Viridiplantae; phylum Streptophyta; class Magnoliopsida; order Santalales; family Viscaceae; genus Viscum; species Viscum album. Next base: position 583,930,918 of record OY728128.1, on the reverse strand, counting down.
ACGTGTCGTTATTAATTCAAAGGCATTAATGAAATTTCAATTAATACAACTAATTTTATAATAATACATATTAATTATATAAAATTTAATATTTCTACAATCATTATTATTATTTTTTTTACTATTTATAATCTATATTATACATATGATTAAAATATAATCAATATTATGATTAACAATTAATATGACATAAGAAAAAGATTAATAATTATTTTATAATTTTATTTTCAATTAATAATATTTTCATTGTATATTTATATTTTTTCATAAAATTAAATTATTTTTTTAAAAAATAATATGTTTCCAAACTTAGTGAAATGGACCAGACCCTCCTGGTTTATTACATTGGAAAATTTATGGTGTGTGAGGTATTCAGGGGACCACCAATGACTCATTAAGGAGTTTCCAAAAAAATGGATCCACAAAACAGTTCTAATGAATTGGTGGCATGAATAACAGAGGCATTGTGATAGTGGTGCCAAGATGGTGGCACTATCACCGTCGCACCCATCACGATCACACATCGAAATGGGGGGACCACATAAGGGGTTTTCTTAAAACTCGGTTCCACTAAAAAATTCAACAGAAATAGTGGAACCACTCACGAGGACCCCATGACAGTGGCGTCATGCAGGTGGCACCGTAACAGTGGAACCGTCAAGGTTGGACCCATCCCAGTTGCACAACAAAACATGGGCACCACTTACGATGTCTCACTGAACTGGTGACACCGCTAAGGTGGCACCGTTACTATGGCACCGTGTATCCCACACTTTTCCTTTTTTCCATATTCTGATATTTTCTAGTTCTCATCCAACAACATAAATTTTAATATAAAATTGTTTTAATACATTTTTTAAATCCATTTAATGCGAGTAAAATATGTTTTAAACCCCCCAGAGTCATCCGACCCTTCTTTTACAAAATTTTTTGGCTTTTTTCTTCAGTGTCACACCTATACTCGTGCCTTCCACCTTCACCCATTTTATTTGGTTTTCTCTATTTAACGGATATATATTAACTCACAACTGTTATCTCAACCATATATGATGATAATTATTAAATAAAAACTGTTCAATTGTGTGTAATAACCCAAATGCATGGTAAAATCATGATCCACCATCATCTGTCTATATTCTGTATCATGCATTTTGGGTATGATAATATTCCTTCATAAAATAGATGAAACCGATCCTTAATGAAAATAATAAACGGTATTTTTATAAAATTAAGGGGTGTGGATGATGACGTTGATTCTGAAATCTTTTTTCATTGTTCATATGTTGTGAACTGTATTGGCCTATGCCCACAAAAAATTGTGATCGTTTGTGGTCCTTTCTTGCACACTAATGCACATCAATTTTTATGTATAATATTGTGATTGTAATGAAGAAACATGGAAACAAGATAATCACCTAAATATTTTTTATTTAATGGATTACTAATGAATATTAATACTGGTTGGATCACCCGTTTTAACCAAATAGAATGAATGAACTTTATAAATGGTTCGGTTAAATATGAAACCTCCATTACTCTGTTCTGCTAATAAGCACGGGTTTTCTAGATAATGCTTGTGTGGTGAGGCAGATTATGATGAGATCCCAAATTTTTCAATTTTTGTCTTCTAAATATGTTCCTGTATATTGGGTCTTGGTTTGGTTCTAGTACATTGAGGGATCTCATAGATATCATTTGTTCCTGTGACTTTACAAGAGAACTAGCTGTGAATGCATTAATTATTGTTTGGATGTTTTCTTCATCTAGGATGTTGGAACATGTTGATGTTCCTGTTAGTTTCATGGTATTGGAGAATTATTTTCTATCAAAATCTATTGAACATAATAAGAAGAATGGGTGGTTCCCTAGTTTTGGCTGTTGTGTATTTTTGCATTTATGAATAGTAATGAGAGTGTTTGTGTAGGTTCTAGTTTCAGGGCCCTCATTTTGGGATGAATTCTTGTTTATCTATATTTAAATCCATAGTTATTGTTTTTATAATTCTCAACACACCCATGTAGATAACTTTATGTCGAACTCCCCCAGTTCACAAGGGTGGATTTTTCCCCAACATTCTTATGAGTGACTAGTTGTTATCTCTTTTTCATCTCCCTCTCCATTCAATCCCAAGACTCTTTGGGGAGAATGTGAAGGCTTGAGGTCCGTTATAGATCAATATTCTTTGTCAAGGTGCATTGTGGTGGTTGGAATAGGTTTTTTTGGATATTTATGTTTCACAAGTTTCATCGGGACGAGGCTTAGGTGCCTTCGGGCAGGGTGGTGTTTGTTCTGGACTATGTTTATATAGGTGTTGTTATGTATCATAGTATTGGCCTAGGTTTATATGGGCGTTGCATTGGTTGTTCTAGACCAGGTGTCAACGGAAGTTGTTACATATTGTTGTGATGTAATAGGTGTCTTCTGGCAGGATGTGTGGTTTTGCTATACCAAAAGGATGTTGTTCGGGAAACAATGAGACTACAGTGAAAATAGTTGTGGAGGTCTGATGCATTTGATGTCTTCATAACTAGTGGAAATCTGTTGCGGGGTACCCAAATATTGATGTACATTTAATATTACTTTGCATGACTTGAGTTATTTGGGGAGGGCTCCCTGGTTAGGCCAGGTGTGTAGTTTCCATTGATATGTGTTTTGGATACCTCCACTTTCTCAAGGGGCATCAAAATGCCTCACCCTATGTGCACATGAGGTTTTTTATTCCCTACTATGTATACCTGTATACTCACCCTAGATATATAAAACATCTTTTAGATTTACAGGAGGAATCTGAGGACTACACGAGACCGTATAATTTAGGACATTAGGACAATTGTTTTTAATGTTTTTTTTTCTTTTGGTACACCCCGTTGTAGAATCCTTATAAATTTTAGAACATTATTTTGATCATGCATGTGGAAAAAAAATTTTGTTTTACTTTTTCATTCTGTATTTGGATTTGTTTGAGATTCTCCATCTTATCCCCAGATCATTTTCTATTAAAATAGTAATTCCATTCATATTACATGTTATTCTATACCCTTGGTGCTATTTTCAACTTCGGCGCCTATTGAATGTGGAACTCAGGGGATCATTATCTCTCCTTCCACGTGAAAAAGGAAGCGCCTGATAGTTTTTTGTCTCTTCCCACATCTTTGTGAAGTTGAGACATGAATGAATGGAATCAAAGGTAAGGTGAGATATAGGATGGAATTTTTAGATAAGAAGAGTGAGGATTGAATGGGATGGTAGGGAAATAGTTTCAGGTAATCTTGGTGTGTTAAATAGGCCATGGAAGTTCGGATAGGACATGAGAATTTTGGGGGCCCTGTGATCCGATGCATGACCTCTAGGCCTACCGAACAACGTAGTGAGGCTACACTGATTTGTAGGTTAGGGAACCTAGTAAAGGTTAATGGATCATAATGAACTATGTTCTTATGTGTTTTCGGTGTTTTGGGAATTAGAAATTAATAAAAACCTTATAAAAAATTAAAAGAAATTATCTACACTACTCGGGCTTATGAAATCATTGTTAACATTGTAGCTGTGGCACCCAGACAACATCAATGAGTAGTAATGGTGATCAAGGCCTAGGAGGATGATCAGGATGATCAGTGAATTGTTGATTGAGAGGAGGAATATGACTAGTGTAATAATATGCTTCAGGATATTCATCAGCATACCTTGGCTAAGTATGAGGGTAGCATCTCAAACATGGAGAATGAAAGCTGGCTCGAGGAGTTGGTTTTATCTTTTACTATGATCTAGGATCCAAGTTATTATTGGGTTCCAATAGCTGTGAGCTAGATGTGGTGATCAACACATCAATGGTGGACACTCTGCCTCTGGGAGAAGAGGGAAGTTGAGGGTTCGTGGATTGACTTCGAGAGGGGGTTCCATGATGAATTATTCTGTTCCATAATGGAGGATGAGAAGAGGCATGTGATACTATCTGATCAACAGGGGAGTATTTCAGTTAATTAATCAGGGATCAAGATCAAAGATCTCTTTCATATTACTTACGGATGTATTTGTAGATGATGAGTCTCAGACGAGATTTTTATAGGAGGCACTACGACCTTCTATTCAGTATGTTGTTACTCTCTTCACTCTGCTGACATACATAGAGGTCCAGAGGAATTCGAAAGATGTGGAATGGATTCACACACAGGGAGTTTTTCATTATTAGGGGAGCCAAATTTGCTTGTCTAAGGGGATGTCCATCAGCAGTATTCCTCCAAACTCATAGTCTCCTGGTTCCAGCTAATAGGGAGTAGGCCCCAGCAGTTCCAATTTCAATTTTATGGTCCTCACCCTATCTCTGTGGGTCCAGGACTGATATTCTTCATTTTTGGTAGCTATTATCACCTTTTCAATTAATTTCAAGATACAGTGTAGTATCGTGGTGATGGGATAGTTTAGCTACCCCTTATTAGCAGCAATTTCTCGGAAAGCCTTATCAGTAGCTACAACAGGGATAGTGATCTCCCTCTCTAACCTAAGAATACATTACAGAACGAGGCCAACCATAGGGCACTCCACATGAAACTCTAATATGGAATGATCCTAGAGAAGGACGACAACAAAGGGGTCTAGTTTTTGGGAATGGGAAGTGTCACAATGTAGAGGCACTAGTTCTAGCAGGGCTAGAGGTTGTTAGAGGTAAGATTATCCCTTTTAGTACTCTTTTCTGTTCCTTGTTTGACTCAGGACGTTTTCACTATTTTTTTCACCCATTATTTCCTATCCTCTAAGTCTAGACATAGAAATACTTCATGTGCCCTTAAATTTGAGTACACCAGAATGAGGATAGACAAGATTTTTTGTATATTTTCAATGGATGTAGACTGATTTTTGATCCACATCAGTCTTGTGGGAAACTTTGTTTGCTAAATAATAAGCTATATGAGGTCATTTTATGCATCAAATGGTTGTTCTAATTGAGTGACGCTATCAACATCTTATGGAGAAGGTTCATGTTTTTTTGATGTGGGAGGGAAGTAGATAGTTTTTGTAGGAAAGAGAGGTTTCTTGGAGGGGTCGTGAGTGAGTGGATTCACTTCATTCCATGTTTTATAAGATTTCAATGGAGTTTGTAGATACATATATGCTTTCATTCCCAAGTATTAACATTGAGTTCATGTACGTCATCCCTGGAATAGTGGCGAATCTACCCCCTCGATGTGATGCTGAGTTTTAAGCAAACATTCAATCAGGTGCCATTCAAATTTTGATGGATCCCTATCAAATAAGGCCTACTGAGTTGTAAGAGTTGTGGATCTGGGTTGATGAACTTATGAAAAAGGGTTTTATATTACGATCACATCACCATGGGGTGATCTTATCTCTTTTTCAAATAATGTAGGTGGTGGTCTACAGATGTGTATAGACTGTTGAAGGCTGAATTAGTTGACAGTCATGAAATATTATTCAATCCCAAGGATCGATGACATTTTTCACTAGTTTAATGGAGGTGATTAGTTCTCTATGATCGATCTATGGTTAGGATATCATCAGTTGAGGGTGAAAGAGGGTGAAATTTTGACGAATTCTTCGATGTAGATATATTGGCACTATGAGTTAATGGTGATGTAGATTAGTGTTATGAACGAACCAACCATGTTCATGGGTCTCATGAACTTCATCTTGCATAAATATATAGACAGGTTTGTTGTCATGTTTATCGACAACATCCTGATCTACTCATGATCAAAGGAGGATCACTCCAAGCATATGATGACGGTTTTAGAGGTCCTTCAACAGAACCATCTCTACAAGAGGTTTTCATAGTGGATGATTTGGAAACAAAAGGCGCACTTCCTTGTACACATGGGGTCTCAAAAGGGAATAATAGTGGACATTTCAACAGTCAAGGTGGTTTTTTCTTGGTCAGGACCTGATAACGTGGTAGTGGTTAATAGTTTCATTAGTCAAATTGGTTTCTAGAAGAAGTTAATCTCAAATTCATTCTAGTTTCATCACATTTTATAGACTATACTAATAAATTCTAGGCTTTTGTATAGAGTGATAAATACTAGGCATACATTATTTATCTAAACGGAAAAATGGTCACTTCAATAGTAATGAGATTACCAGAAGAAGGGGTAAAGTTTGACTTGTTCTATGACGCTTCAGGCCAAGGCTTGGGGTGTGTGCTGATGCAGTAGAAGGGAGTGATCTATTATGGGTCTAGGTAGTTACGTCCAAATGAGCATAATGATTCGACCCATCATCTAGATCTTCCATCATTTGTGTCTGCACTGATGTTGTGGTGGAATTACCTCATCCTGGAATGCTTTGTGGTAATTACAGATAACAAGAGTGTTAAGACTATCTTCTCCCAGTGTGACCTGATCTTGCGGTAGTGGAGGTGGATGAAGTCTCATTTGGAATAAGACTACAACATATTCTACAACTCATGGAAGGGAATGTGGTGGGAGATTCCATGAGTAGGATGTTTTAGAAGAATGTGGTTCGAGAATAAGTAGATTCTTGGATGGAGTTGGAGGAGTTGGATGGATAACACCTGGATGAAAAGGTGGAGGATGGTAGAGGATGTGTGTTCTAGATTACATTGTAGTATTCCATGGAACAATAGGTGGGAAAGTCCGATTTTGGGGACTTAGAGGCTGAATTGATGTGAGACCATGTCAGCCCAAGCAATGTTTTAGAAGGATCATCAGATGCTAGTCAGTATCGGATGTTGTTTCGTTGAATATTATTTTTCCTTCTTTAAATTATTGAGAAGGTCCTTGGTGAGTCTTATACCACACCCCCAGCTGTACACCTAGGAGTTTCCAAGATTTACTGAGGATTGAGATGTCAGTTTTTGTGGAATTGGGTAGAATAGGCAGTGGTGAAGGTTGTGGCAATGTGCCTCATGTTCTAGTAGGTGAAGGCATTGCACCATGTTCTAGGTGGTATGTTTCAGCCATTAGATGTCCCAAAGTGGAAGTGGGATGAAATATCGATGGATTTCATCACATTACTATCCAGGGATCAAGGAGGATATAATGCAATCTTGTTAGTAGTGGAACGACTGATGATATAAGCCCAATACCTAGTAGTCATGGAGACGAGTTTGGTGGATTCCTTTGCACAGATTTACGTAGTTTAAGTGGTGTAGTTTTATGGTGTTATAAGGTCCATAGTCTCGGATTGGGATACATATTTTACCTCACATGTCTGGATGGGATTGAAACATGCTTTTGGCACCAAAATATACCTCAGAACTTCTTTACACACCCATACGGATGCGCAGGCAGAGCAGACCATCCAGACGTTGGATGATATGCTACGAGCATGTGTTTTCGACTTCGGGGGATCATGGGTGTTACATGTTCTTCTAGTATATTTTTTCTACAATAATATTTATCACTCAACCATTGGCATGGCTCAGTTTGATGCCTTGTACTCAAGACTGTTTCATTCACTCGTGTGCTTGACATAGGTTGGGGAAGTTGGTGTTCAAGGCCAGGAGGAGGTGTAGATCATGATAGAGAAGGTTCATATTCTACAGGAGAGGATGATCATGGATCATGACTGATAGATGTTGTATTCCGATCATAGGTGGAGACCCTTGGAGTTCGAGGATGAGGACCATGTGTTTTTAAAGGTCTCCCCTCAACGCGGGCAACATTGATTTGGTAGTGGGAGTAAGAATTCCTACATGTTAGTGGGACTCTTTAACATGTTTCAATGGGGTAACAAAGTGGCTTATTAGGTGTCACTACAACCACCGCTACTGAGGGTCCTTGATTTCTTATATGAGTCTCAGTTCCATCAGTATCTACATGATGACTCACATATCTTCTACTATAAAAGACTGAATATCAAGGATTATGTGGCATTCATGGGGCAACCAGTATGGATTGAGGATCGTGAGGAAGAGGTGCTTGGTGGATGAACCATTCACTTGGATCGTGTGTTTTTGTGGCATGATGGACTCGAGGATAATACCTATGAATTGGAGGAAAATATGTGTGCCCATTACCCAATGCTTTTTTGAGATTTTTTCTGCCTTTGTTTGTACATGAATGTGATGTAATTCATTCCCTTATTCCCCACGATATTGTTTGACTTCTTTTTTCTTGGAATTTTTGTGAAACATCCGGCATACGGGGAAGGGAGAAATATATCCCTAATCAAGACGAATTAATGTGGATGTGATTAAACTTGTGCAGGTGAGTCAGTGCCTCCCAAAGTAGATAGTATATTCACATGGAAGAAGGAACTCTTTAATCCCTGTTTCTGTATGGTTTGACTTTTTTTTGTGGTTTCTTAGTGTTTCTATAGATTTTCAGAAGATGGGAGAGAGATATACTCCTATATTTCAAGGATTATTTCGAATTTATAGCAACATTAGGGTGTTTTTCCCCAAAATTGATGTCTTACAAAGTGGTTTTTAAGATACCTATATCTTTTTAGGGATTACTAATGGATTCTCAAGGATGAGAATAGTTTGAAACATATCTGATGTAATTTCATAGACCTTCATAGACCAATAATTTCCGAAATTTATGGTGTATGAGGTATCACGATGTCCACCATTGACTCATTTAAGAGATTTCCAAAAACTCGGTTCCACAAAATGGTACAACTAAAATTATGGCTCCATGAAAATGGTGAGGTTAGGGTGTAATCATCATTGATGCACCTGTCAAAGTCACACAACTGAAATGGTTCCACAACATACAGTGTCCCACCAAACTGTTGGCACCATTAAGGTGGAACTGTTATGGCGGCACTGTGTCTCCCACCATATGCATTTTTTCTAGTTTTCTTGTTTTTTCACTTTCACTCCTATAACATATCTTTTGATGTAAAATTGTTTTAATACCTTTTATAAATCCATTTAAGTAATTTATATGATGTTTTTAACCCCAATGAATCAGGAGACCCTTCAGTTACAAAAACATGTCGCTTTTTCCTTAATGTCACACATATCCTTGTTCCTTCCACCTTAACCCCTGTTACATTATTTTTTCTTTTTAGAGGATATAAATTAACTCACAGTCATACCATCTCTAAGAGTAATTATTAATTAAAAATTATTTCTATCAGTTTTAACCACCCAACATCATGGTGAAACCATAATCCTCTTTTGAAAAGGTTTAAGATATCATATCTCGTATGTATAGAATCTAAGAGTTTCTATTCCTTCTTATTTGATTCCTTTCATTTCCTTGGTGTGATTCAATTCCATCTTTCGGAGAATAATAGTGTGACCTTGTTAGACCACTTATCATGCATCCCTGGAGATCTTCATGCAACCCCAGTTCTTGGTGCGAGAAGAAAACATTGATCACAGATCATGCACGTATTTTTTTTCCTTCATCTCTATGTACTTTGTATCATGCGGGGTGGGTATGATTATTTTCCCACAAGTGGTGGATGAAAATGATCCATAAAGAAGATAATAATATGTATTTTTTTAGAATGATGGTGTGTGGTTGATGAAGATTCTACAACACTCTTTTTTTCATTGTTAAAATGTTGTGAATTGTATGGGCAGATGCCCCCTGAAAATTGTGGCTGTTGGGTGACCTTTAGTTTGCACTAATGAACCTTTTTTCAAAATTATCTTTTTATTGAATGGTTGTAACTTGGAAACCAATTAATAATGTAAAATAGATTGATTTAATGGATTAACAATGAATTAAAATCCTTACGTGATCACCCAAATTAACCATAGAGAAAGAATGAACTAGATAAATGGTCTGGTTGAATATGAAAACTCGCTTGATTTATTATGATAATTAGAACAATTGTTCTACTTGATGCTTGGAGGGTGAAATGGATGGGGATTGGATCCCATGTTTTTTAGTTGTGGGATTATAGATATGTGCATGTATGTAGGGGAATTTTTTAGTTCTAGTAATTTGAGGGATCTCATAGTTCCCTTTTTTTGTTTTCACATTACATTATAACTGATGTGTGAATGTTTAAATTGTAGTTTGGATGCTTTCATCTTATGAGTTGTTTTGAAAAGTGGAAGTTTCTTTTTAGTTTGATGGTAGTAGAGAATTATTTTCTAATAAAACCAGTTTACCATGATAAACAATTTGGGAGATTCACTATTATTGGATGCTGTGTATTTTTTCATTTATGAATAGTAATGAGGGTGTTTGTGTATGGGATGGTTTTAGGGCCCCTATGCTGGGATGAATACATGTTTTCCTATAATTATAAAAATAGTTCTAATGTTTATTATTCACACCACATCACTGTTGATAACTATATGATGAACACCCCCATTTTATGGGGGAGGGTGTTTTCCCAATATTCTTCTGAGTGGATGGTTGTTAGCACATTTTCTTCCCCCTCTCCAATGTATCCTAAGACTCTTAGGGAAGGCTGTGATGACCTGAGGTCCATTATAGAAAAATATTCTTTAGAAAGGTACATTGTGGTGGTTTTCCCTTGAGTGTGTGTGTTGGTTTTTCTCCAACGTGTCTTTAGTACGATTCCAAGGTGTCTTTGATCATGGTGGTGGTTGTATTGGCCCAGGTGTTTTTGGGTGTGGTTATGTATGGTAGTGGTGTCCTATGTGTCTGCGGGTGTATCAGTGGCTGTTCTGGACCAGGTGTCTATGGGAGTTGTTTTGTACGGTCGTAGAGGATTAGGTTTCTGTGGGCAAGATGCATGGTTGTGGTGGCTCAAATGGTTGTTGCTGGGGAAGATGGGAGACTACAGTGAAAATAGTGGGGGCAGTCCACCGTGTAGGATGTCTTCAATAACTGGAGGGAAATTGTTGTGGGGTCCCCAAATATCATTGTTCTTTTACAATTACTTTATATGACATGCGTTATTTGGGGTGGGTTCCTTGGTGAGGCTCGGTTGGTAGTTTCACATGCTATGTGTTTGGGCTACCTCTACTTTCTCATGAGGCATTAGACTACATCCCCACTTATACAGAAGTCCTTTTGGTATTCCCTAATGAGTATATGTGTATACTCACATTATGTATATAATACATATTTTAGGTTTCCAAAAGGACATTGAGGACCGTGCAGTACTACATTAGCTCAGGCATTGGGACAATTGTTGTTGATATTTTTTGTTACTTCCCTCTGGAGTTTCCTTGTACTTTTTTGCACATTATTTTGAGCTTGCATACAATAAAGAGGGATGGTTTTACTTTTTCTTTCTGTTTTTGGATTTTTTTTATCGAGATTTACCATCTTATCTAACAATAATTTTCTATAAAATATGTAGTGCCTTTTTTATTATTTATGTTTCGTAAACCATGGTTATAGTTTCCACTCCGGTGCCTATTGAAGGCAAGACACAGGGGGTCATTATCTCTTCTTCAACATGATGATGGAAGGGTTTGGAGGTTTGATGTATCTTTCCTCATCTTAGTGTAGGTGGGATGTGACATTTTTTTAATTTTATCATTTTTGATATTAAATATTTTATTTTGATGATGTTTTTTATTTTTATAAAATAGATTAATTTTTATTAATAGTGAAAATTAAAATTTTATCAAAAATATAAATTTTATAATAATATTATTATATAATAGATTCTCATTGGATTATAAAATGATATTATTGTTCAATGATGTGTTTAATGTTTATGAATATACATATTTAAATACTATAATTAACATTTATCACAAATGTATACCATTTAATAAACATTAGAAATATTACACAATATTGGAAACTAATTTTGTTAAATTAGTTTAATTTAATAATAATTTTTTAGAAACAGAATTTTCATTTCAATGAATGGAAAAATATAATTTATTAATATTTAATAAAAAAAATTTGTATCATCAATATAAATGGAATTGATAATCTTTTCATATATATAAATTTTACCCTTAAAGATAATCATTATCTATAAATGGTTATTTTCCAGTTACATGCTTTTATGTTAAAAATTGACCTTTTTCATACAAACTATTATATGATAAATTAAATGAGACATTTTGAAATATTCTGTCCATGTTATGGTCAAATAGAAGTTTTAGGAATTAGAAAGAAATGGCATAGGTAAAACATCGTTACCACTATAAAGTAAAAAAAATTGTTAAATGTGAAATTAAAATAAGTAATATACTTGAATATATATTTTAAAATTAGTGCATGATATAAAATATAAATTATATCATCCACCAATACATTAGAAATAATTATAGTGACATATTTCAACATGAAACAGGTTATCTATTTATATCAATGGAGATATTTTAATAAAATTTTTGTATCACTTCAATTATAATAAACCTCATTCAACTCATTTTCTTCCTCCATAATATTCATATTCCATTTGAATATATATTCTTTTTGATTACCCTATAATACACTTCTATTTAAATGAACTTCTTTTCAAAATTGATTAGAATGTGTCCTCTATTTCGAATGTGTATTCCCTAGGAATGCGCAAGTCACCACCTAATTACTAATTTTCCCAGTAGATTTTATTTTACATCATAGATTCCAAAAATAAATTTTATAATTCCAATTTGTTAATATCAGAATTATTTTTATAACTAATTTAATTATGATATGGGAATAATAATCAATAAATTTTTTACTTTTCCCATAAGAAAAATGAATGATCATATTTGAGCACTATGTAAACTACCATTCAACAAAATGTAGTCATTTTTTTACACAACCTCATTTCATTAAGTGTAAACATTTATAATACAGAGACATATGTATTATAAATATTATTATTTGGTGGAAAAAATTAATACACCCACACCCAACCTCATTCGTGTATAAATGTAAACATTTACTATGTGTTGTGTGTATTATCACCTCCATGAATGAGTTTCCATCATTTACCATTTTAATTTTTTTTATTAAAATATATTCTAATATGATTCAAAACTATAAATATATATATATATTATAAATATGGTTCATTAAAAAATATATTTTTACCAAAATAAAAAACTTTAAAAATAAAATTTATCCTTTGGTTATGATATTTTATTGTTTTTCTTGGTCCCACAATATACATGAACAATTTTATAAAATAAACAATGGATGGTTATGTGAAAATAATTACAGATATTATGATTTTTATATAACAAACATAATATTTGATTTATGTGATTATGTTGTAAAATAAATTTCAAACAGATTAATTATGATTTCAATGCCCATTTGTGAATAATTATTGAAATATTCACACATTTGACATCATAGTTTACAGATCGTGACGATAAGTACAAGATAATGAAATTATAGGAAAATAAAAATTATAAAAAATAATTTTCATTTTCTTGTATTATCAATGTATTATTAATTGTGGTAGAATAATTATAAACAACATTTCATCCATGAAACAATCTAAAAATTATCAACTTTACTCACACATAAAACTGATAATAGATAAATACAATGTAATTCGATCATTATTATTGAACTCTATTATTCCAAGTGTGATTTATTATAATTTATAAGTACATTGAATTTTATTTATTATTAATTTAATGGGATTCAATAATTCATCTTTTTATCACCATTATCAATGGATTATTACCTAAATGATTATAGAACATGAAAGGGGTTTCTTATTCCTCTGTTCCCATTTCATTATACATTCTTCTTCATAGGCACAAAATTACTTTTTTAGGATGAGTACATTTAATAGTGGTTATATTATATAATGTAATATCAGAAATAGTAATTTTAATTTAGTTTCAAGATCTTTAGTCAGGATGGTACAATATTTAGATGACACTCAATCAGTATGGGTTTATCTAATATATTTTTCAAATCCATGAGACATGTTAGTCATTAAAGAAATTATTTTCTATAATATGATATATTCACTATTATAATGGACACAATAATAATGAATATTATTCTTTCAATTATATTTTATTTCATGGTATCCCTCTCATTATGTTTTTATTATTACATTTCCATTAATATAAGGTTTTTTTAATCTCATTTGATAACTATTTATTTTATGATTCATATTCAATACTCTGATAATATTCTATTTATTATTCATTTTTCATGGACTACCATCATCTCAAACAATGTTCATTTGCGAGATTAAACTTGAATAATTCCATCATTAAATTTTTGTCTCCAAATCATCCTATGTTACAGGAAAACATTTTCTTATGATACCTTTCATCTATGAAGTCTCAAAATTTCACTCCTTTGATTGTTGTTTGTTCACCTAATTTCAAATTTCATTATTCTTTATGGGAATTTATTATCTAATTCATATACCTGATACTCTATAATTTATTTGTTTGAAAATTGTTACCTAAAGCTCTATTCTATACATTTTTTCGGGAGGAATTGAAAATAAAAATACATGTTATTCACATATATATGTTTATTGATTATTATGTAAAATAGGATATGTGTTATATATATTATTAATTATATGATATGTTGAATGAATTAAAATCATTTAATGACTAGTGGGTCCCCAAATAGACCATTGACACATCAATATGTCATTTTAAAAAAACTAATGGAGTTATATTTTATTATACCTACCTAGAACTAAAGGTTTCTAAGAAAAAAAGGATTTTTCAATAGATCATGACACTTAAAATCATAATGTATTCAATTTTTCAAACTAATCAGTTATCTGGAATTACTAATTTCATCACTACAAAACCAGTTTTTTTATATTCCCATAAAAATTACCATACAAAGATATTTTTTGATTTTATTTTTAACATATTTTGGAATAATATTTTTATATATATTCCATTAATGGAAATAATTCCCATTGTATCATCACTGATGACTATTCATTAGTATCGCACATGTTTACCCTTATATTGAGTTTGATCACACCCCATCTAATCTTCCCCTTTCTCTAGGGAATGAAGTTAGGTATTGTAAAATAAATGAATAATAAAAAAACTTGAGGAGAATTTGAGTGTAACACCCCAAGATTTTATAGTATGTTATCTAATTACTGTAATTCAATAGCTTGCGCTACACTCAACACTGAGTTTGAGTGCACCACAACTTTCCACACTAACCATTCAAAAAGAGACTATGACTAATATTAACTACATTTTGAATTCTATATACTCTATATAATTTTAACATCCATATTATGAATTTTTTAGACTTAGTATAAGAATAAATTAATTTTTTCATATAAAAGAAGTATTTTTTAAAAAATGCAATTTTATCACCTTTTAATGGAGAACCTTTTTTAAAACCAATATTTGACAATTTAATAAATTCAATTTAATGAAATTAAATTCTTCTTTATAAGTGGGACATAAAAATTTTGATTGGATAAATTTTTACTACTTTTCTGATAACTTTAATATTTTGATGAATATTGAAAAAATACTATGTTTTAATTGAAAATAAATTTTTAATCAAAATAATTTATAGTGAAAAATTATTCATTTAAATGGTTAGGAATTATAATTAGAATAATTTTTTACCATTTAATCCAATGTTTTTTATTTGTAATAATTTTACTTTGAAATTATACAAAATCAATTGTCATTCTTTTGATATTTATTGTTTCTTGAAAACACGCTCTTTGTTTTGACAATGGTAAGTACTTTTAAATTAACCAATACGACTTATATGATTTAAATTTTTTAAAATAAACCTCATTTTTTATTTCAGAATATCAAATATAGCTTAGGCTTTATTTTTGGTATTTTTCTGAAAAACATCAATTTTTGATTAATAATAAAACCACGTAGTAGTAGTTAAAAACTGACTTTTTCATTTTAATGATATTTTAAAGCTTATGTGAATTGAATTTTGAAAATAAGACATACATTTTTTTATTATATAAAATTTGTTTCAATAAGTTAAAAATAATTTTTGATTAATAGTAACTTTTGACTTTTATTTACCGCGGTTAAAGGTAAATAATTTAATTTATGGTAAAAAGAATTTTATAATAATACAAAATTACCTTAACACTTTTCTTAACCTTATTGGATGAGTCATGGCCGAACATGGGAATCCTTGTGTCATTTTTGGGACCCCATGGGGCCACATAAAGGTGAAAGAAACACTTTATTTTAATTAACTTAAATTAAAGACAAAAAGGACATTAACAAATATATTTTAGTATATCAATTTATAAATGGATATTTATAAGTAATATTTTCGAATATAAGTATTCATTAAAAACATGACAATATTTCGTACATTATGGTAATTTTTTTATAATTTTTAGTCATCATATAAATTAAATAATTTATGATAGAATAATGATGCAGTATTCACCTCATTGTTAAATGATTTAAATAAATAAGATTATTAATATTATAAAAATATCCAAAACCTATACAATTTTTATTGGGTAAATTTATTTCGAACATTAGTCATCTTAACTTCAAATTTAATGATATATGGACCTTTTGAAACCGAATATATGTTTATAATAAAATAACATTTTCAAACATTCCAAAAGTGCCCCTCCTCTCCCTATTAAAAGGACACAACTTCTATCTCTTTCCTCACACCTCTCAAGACCCTTGGCTCATCTAACCCCTACCCAAATACGCTATAATGATCCCTCTCTTCCACTTAGATGCCTTGTCTCTAGTAGAAATCACTTCAAGAAGTCTATTTGGTTCAAACCAAAGGGAGTTACCCAATTAAAGGTAATGGTTTCTCTCAACTTCTTTTCATTTATTTTACTTCTCCAACACATAAACTATACTTATTCCTTTATTTTATTTCAAAACAAGTATATTAAATATACTATAATGTTTTTATGAGAAATATTTCAACAACACAGTCACACACCTCTATATTCATGGTAAAGAACATGTTGTTTCTGTGGATAGAAAACTAACGCCTCACGAAACAATGATTGTTCAATTATATCCTAATGCCTCTAATGGTGTACATTAAGATGGAAATATATTTATATATGATATTTATTATGTTTATGTTTTATTTATGTTTCTGTATTTTCCATTTATATCATTCATTTATGGTTTCCATTATGGGTAAAATGCGATAATTTCATTTGAGGAAGTGCGGACTACCACCCCCTAAAAGAGATATGACTCGTTAATTACTTATATGGGATGTATGAAGGATGGAGTTAATGTTATTATATATTATATTATACTGGAATTATAATATATCTATGTATCATTTTGTTTTAATTCCGTTAAAATAAAAAATATAAATGAAAGTAGTGTTCATGCGTACGTACGGATTACCGTCTCCATAAACGGTGCATTTTATTTCTTATCTCCAAATGTTATGTATTGTTATAAATACTTATATTTACTAGATATATATTATATATTATATATAAATAATTTATATATTCATAGTGAAAATGGAATTTTGACAACATAGAAAATTTTAATTATAACAAGTTCATTTTTTACTCATGTTCCGAACATCGATAAAATATCAAATAACAACTCAAATAATTAACTAATTGTTATAGCAAGGTAATTAGTGTTATAAAAGGAAAAATAAAGATAAAAAATGATCTTAATCAAGTATAAATTAACTTATGTTTATTATTCAGGGATAATAAGTAACATACAAGACAAGTTGTATTGAGGTAAGGGGTTTCTTATCTCACTTTTAATTTTGTGATATTTCCACTGTTCCCCACATATTTATTTAATTTGGTGTATTATGAACTGCCATTGGATATATATTATCATGATTATATTTATATTCATGGTATTCTATGATTTATTTGGTAGTTATTTACTTTTTTTCATACAACTCGATTGATTACAACGTGGTAATGGGATTTCATCTCACTTCTTATTCTCTTGAGATTCACACTGTATTGCCACTATTTCCTTTTATGTGGTGTATGTAATGGACATTATTTTATTCCTTGTGTAATATAAAATAATCTATGGTTATTTACAACTTCATTGAATAATACTTCTTTCATGGGGTGTATGTTACGTGAGTTACCAAATTGATAAGGGTTAATGTCATTTATTCCCATATTTGACCTCATATGTTTTTGAAAGGAATATTTCTGTCATTTTCCAAATAAGGTACTTTTTGACTTTGTCGAAAAAATTAAGGTAAGAATGTTTTTTTATCTTATACGGTGGGTGATGCTATTTTCCACCATTATAACATCATCAAAGATTCCCTTAAAATATTATTAGAATATTTTCAAAATAAATGTTTTCATTATAATTATTTGACTCCTAAATGATTTAAAAATAGAAAGAGGGTTTTCTCTCAAATAGTTTTGATTTCATCTATGTCAACATCCTTTGATAAATTTTACACTTGTTTGAAGTTTATTTATTATGATAAAAATTATATATATTGTATTTAATGTTTTGAGATATGTTTGATTGTTGATGAGTTATTTTTATTCCATTCATCTTTTATGGTTAAATTATTGAAATTTCATATGATAGTTTTAATATGAATATTTATGTTATATTTAATCCTCTTCATAAGATGAATGTATTATAAAAGTATGTTCCAGGTTGGGGGCTGGTAAATGTAAGCCCTCCAGGCTAGGGTCCGGTTACAGTAGACCCTCCGAGTGGGAGTATAGTTAGAGAGGCTCTCCGGGTTGGAGTCCAGTTACAGAGGCTCTCTAGGTTGGTTTCCGGTTATAGAGGCTCTCCGGGTTGGAGTCTAGTTAGAAAGGCTCTCCGGTTTGGGGGCCGGTTATAGGTAGCCCCTAGGTCCTGGCATGAGGCCTCAACAAAGAAATTAAAGTCTAAAATTATAAATTAGATCATTATGAAAGTGGATATTGATATTGATAGTGATTAATTGACTAGTAGAATATCCATATGAATAAGTAAATCACATTATTTTAATTTATATTTTCCTTATTATGATTAATTGCATGTTTAAATGGATTTTGATTTAGACATAGACATTGCCTTATAAGTTTATGCTTATTTATGAATGTTTCCGCTATATTGTTACCCCTACTGAACATCTCATCTCACCCATTTCTGTGCTTTATTTTTCCCAGGATGCAACGAGGTTTATTATGACTGAACTGCAGGGATGGTCTAAGGGATATGAGTGTGTCCTATAGAGACAATGTTGTTGTATTTTTCATTTTATAGCTTAATTTAAAACTTATTAATTTATCTAGTATTTCCAAGGCTACTAAACTAATAGGACTTTCAAGACTTGATCTTTTTGTGATCAATCCAATGTTATGTAATAATGCACTGACTCTAAGTAACTAGGGTCAGGGTGTTATAGTTGGTTTCAGATGAATTTTAGTACGAACCTTGGAAATTCAATTTAGATAAACACTGAGTAGATCACATTACCCTATGATAGACAATGAGGATTACTGTAGAAAAACTTCTTAGAATTTTTGTATTGGAGAGATTTTGTGATTTTTCCAAAAAATACATCACTGTATGGATACAAGTTGGTAGAGGTGGCTCTGGCATAGATGTACCTAGGGGTAAAACTAGAAAACACCGCATTGATCTAGGCTCGAATGGGGACTAGTGCACGACAACTGGCATTGCTGCACTCTTGGTTACGACACTCCCAGGAATATGCATAGGATAATTATCATTTTTTTTCAAACCACTATGAAGGTTTTATGAGTATATTCTTCCTTAATGAAATCATTTTTATTATTATAGATTATATCCATAAAATAACCCATTTATGTTAAGTGTTCTAAAAGTTTGGAATTATGTATTTCAAATCATAAACTAATCTAGCATATGTCATTGTTTAGAGATGACGCCTAGTGAAGGAATAGAAATTGTGTCAATGCACGCAATATTTGCTGGGATTTCCATCCTTCTCAAGATAATTATAGTGGTGCTAGTGATGGGACTGGGGATGATCAACATATCACCATACTAGGACAACTCACTCAGGTTATGAATAATAACCTTACCCATATGAAGCAACCTAATACACAACGCGGAGGATCAATGTTACACTGCTTCATGAGGAAACAACCACCAAAATTCAATGGGAGTTCAAATCCATTGGTTGCTGAGCAATGTATAGGTTTCTTAGAGAAAATATTTCATTTTTTGGGAAGTAGAGAAAGATAAAAAGAAATCATGACAGTTTATCGCCTCACTGGAGATACTGATCATTGGTGGTCATTGATTTAAAACGCAATGGATGATTAAGAACTATCATGTATGGAATAGAGGGAGTTTGAAGATATTTTATTAGAAAAATACTTTCCTCGTGACTTTTGAGGGGATATGGAAAGATAATTTCTAAGCTTAAGGCAAAAAGAGGATGAGAATGTCGCAAAGTATGAGGTTAACATAACAAGGTTAGTAAAGCCTACTGTAGATTATATATGTAACCCAATGAGTAATATTGATCAATTATTTTATAGGTTAAAACCATTTCTTCAGTGAGTTGTAGTCTCAAAATCCTTTTTGTCATACGAATATATTGTCTCATGTACTATCAATACAGAAATGGAATTCTCTAAATCTAATGAAAAAAAAGTATATCAAGAGAACAAGAGAATGGTGGATCAAGAGATAGATAAAGGGGAAAAAGGAAAGAAGGATTTTTCAATATGTGATTATTATGGGAAGAAACACCTCGATATTTGCCTAAATTTAATGCGAGTCTATTACAAGTGTGGTGAAAAGGGCCACCAAGCTCATGATAGCAAGGGAAAGAATTTTTCTGTCAATATAAGATGCTACTATTATAGTGATATGAATCATTATGAAAATGAATGTTCTAATCACCTAGGAAATTTACATCAGAAAAGTCCTAGGGTCAAGGATAATCATTGGATGTAACTATAGTTGAAGTGGAATAATTAAGGTATTTGTGTTTTTGGACTCAAGAATTATATTTTGGTTATAAGAATAATGTGATATATATAAGGATTGTACTCCAGTACTTGTTGTTTTTATTGAGGTTTTAATATGATTAAAGTAATCATATTTCCAGTATGTGAAAATAATAGAAAATTTACTTTATTTGGGGAATCTGATGTAACAATTGATATTGGAATTTAGAGACCTTTTAGATAGAGTCTGGACAGAGGTATTTTGGATAACTATAATGGCTGGAGTGGATTATGTTGAACATTGGATAGAATTATTTCAGGTTTAATAATTTCTTAATATTATTGTTTAAATATTATATAACTATAGTTTTAGGAAAAAGACAACCAGCAAGTTAGGCAATAACATGTCGCGTCGGAAAAAGCTGTAGGAATCGAACCCACAACCGAAGTGTGAAAAGGCTTTATTACCTACCACTAGCATATAGTAATTCCCTAGTTATTAAAATATAGTTTACTTCATTTAAATGGTATATGTAAATATTTTGAACATTATACAAATACGATAAATAGAATATTTTTGTGTTTTATTATCATTTGGAGTGAAAGATCAGTTTGTGCGAGAAATTAGTTAAAGGATGAATCTATACATGTCATGTATATATATATATATATATATCTTATTCTATGAATAAATTAATTCTAAACATTATATAAGGGATATTAAATTCAAACAAAAATTATCTTAATACCTTATGTTCGGTTGAACTGATGGTATTTAAATCATCATAGATTCCTGGTTTTAAGGCCCTCAATTTTAAACATGTTTGTGAATGATGACCAAAATCACTCCCCAAAAATATTTAAATATTTAATCTAATTATGTGTCTCAAATTGCCACCAATTTTCTACAAATCGAGATCATAATTTTGTGGTGACTTTTTTCATTTCCCTTTCCCTATTATTAAGAATAAATTTTACTAACCCAATTTCTCAAGTGGGTTTTCAACAAAGGTAATTTTCTTTTTTTAACAATTTATTTTATATGAGAAATTTAAAATTTAGGGGATGAAATTTATTGAAGGAGGGGAGAATGAAACACCCCATGATTTCTTAGAACATTTTCTCATTAATGTGATTCAATAGCATGAACAACACACAACACAGAGTTCGAGCACTCCACAACATACCACAGTAACCATTCAAAAAGTGATTATGAGTAGTATAAAAATTTTTTTATTCATATATAATCTATATAATTTAAAAATTCATATTCTTTGTTTTTTAGACATATTATAGGACCAAATTCATTTTTTCAGATAAAGGAAGTATTTTTCAAAAATTGCAATTTTACCGCCTTTTAATTGCGAATATATTTTTAAACCAGTATTAGACACTTTTATATATTCAATTTAATGAAATTATATTATTATTTAGTATTGGGACAAAAAAAAAATTTTGGATTAATTTTGGGTACTTTTCTGACAACTTTCATATTTTGACGAGTAGTGAAAAATACTATATTTTAATTAGAAAACATTTTTAATCAAAATAATTTATATTGTTAAATTATACATTTGAATTGTCTGGAATTATAATTAGATTATATTTTTACCATTTAATCCAATTTTAGTCATTGTAATTAATTTCACTTTGAAATTATACATATACAAATGTCAATCTTTTGATAGTTACTATTTCGTAAAAATATGCTATTTATTTTGACAACATAAATTAATTTTAAATTAATTAATACAACTATTATTTTTTGAATTTTTTAAAATATACATAATTTTTTAATTTTTAATATCAGATATAACTTAGGCTGAATTTGTTGTATTTTCCTAAAAAACATCAATTTTTGATGAATAGTAAAACCACTTAGTAATAGTTAAAAATTGACTTTTTCATTTAAATAAAATTTTACAGATTCTGTGAATTGAATATTAAATATCCGACTTAAATGGTTCTTATTATTAAGTGAAATGTGGTTCAATAAGATAAAAATATTTTTTGGTGAATAGTAACTTTTGACTATTATTTACACGGTTAAAGGTAAGTAGAGTAATTTATGGTAATAGAATATTATAAAAACACAAAATTACCTTAACACTAGTACTAAACTTATTTGATGATTCATGGCCAACCGTGGGCATCCTTCGGTCGATTTTGGGACCCCATGGAGCCACTTAAGAGTGATAATGACACTTTATTTTAATTAACATCAAGTAAATTCAAAAATGACATTAAAAAATATCTTTTAGTATATTAATTTATATATCTAGTTATATAAATCAAATATTAGAATATATAAATTCATTAGAAGGATAAATTTGTTTACTACATCATGGTATTTTTTTATAATTTTTAGAAATCATATAAATTAAATTATTTATGACACAATAATGATGCAGTATTCACCTCATTAATAAATGATTTAAATTATTAAGATTATTAAAATTATAACAATATCTCAAACATGTCCAATTATTATTGAATGATTTTATTTCGAACATTAGTCATCTTATCATTTAATTTAATGAGATTTGGACCTTTTGAAACCGCAGATATGTTTATAATAAAATAACATTTTCAGAAATTCCAAAAGAGCCCCTCCTATCCCTTATAAAAGGACACCACATCTAACTCATTCATCACACCTCTAAAGCCCCTTGTCATGTCCAAACCCTGCTCCAATAAGCTCTCAATATCCCTATATTCCACTTATAAGCCTTACAATAGGTATAAGTCACTTCAAGAAGTATGTATGGTTAAAACCAAATGGAGTTACCAAAATTGAAGGTAATGATTTCTATTAACTTCTTTTCAATTATTTTACTTATCCAACACCTAAACTCTTTTTATTCATTTATTTTATAAAAACACCAATATCCTAAATATACTATTATGTTATTATGATGATTATTTTAACTACACTTACAGACTCCTCTATCTAATGGGTAAAGAACATAATGTTTCTGTGGATGGAAAACTAACGCCTCATGAAACATTGATTGTTCAATTATATCCTACCGCATCTCATGGTGGAAATTAAGATGGAAAATTATTTATATATTATATATATATTTTTTATGTTTTACATATGATTATGTATTTTCCATTTATATCATTCCTTTAGGGTTCCATTATACGTAAAACATGATAATTTCATTGGACGAAGTGCGGACTACCTCCCCTTAAAATTGATAAAACTCATTAATTCCATATGTGGGATGTATAATGGATGGAGTTAATGATATTATATATGATATTATATTGGAATTAAAATATACCTATGTATCATTATATTTTAATTCTGTTAAAATAAAAAATAGAAATGAAAGTAGCGTTCATGCATACGTATGGCTTACTGTCTACATGAACGGTGCATTAAATTTTTTATCTCCAAATGTTATGTATCATTATAAATACATATATATACTGGATATATAATATATATATATGATATTAAAACCATTTATATTATTCTGGAGATATTGGACTTTTGACCACATGGAAACAATATAATTATAACAAGATCATTTTTGACTCAAGTTATGAACATCGATAAAATATAAAATAAGAACTAAAATAATTATCTAATTATTATAGAAAGGTAGTAAGTAATATAAAATGAATAATAAACTATAAAAAGTTTCTTAATGAATTATAAATTAACTTACATTCATTATTCAGGAATAAAATATAACATTCAAGACAAGTCAGACTTGAGGTAAGGGGTTTCTAATCTCGTTTTTAATTCCCTGAGATTTCCATTTTTCACAACTTATTTATTGCATGTTGTGTATTTTGTAATCTCAGTTGATAAATATAACCAGGATTTTATTTAAATTCATTTTATTATATGAATTATTTGGTGGTTATTAACTTTTTTTCATACAACTTTATTGATTACAATGTGGTAAGTAGGTTTCATCTCACTTCTTATTCTAGTGAGATTCAAGTTGTATTGACACTATTTCCTATTGCGTGGAGTATTTAATGGCCATTATTGTACTCCATAAGTAATATAATTTAATATATGGGTATTTAAAACTTCATTTAATAATCATTATTTCATGGGGTGTATGTTTCGTGAGTTTCCGAATTGGTAAAGGTTAATTCTACAATCTCTTCATTATCTGAGGTTGTTTATACATAATTATCTATTGGGACCTATTTATCATCCACATCTGTGTTTTCATAAAAATCTATTTCAAAACATATTTAAAATTTAATAGACAATGGTTTAATGTCATTTATAACCTTATTTTACCTTATATGTTTTTGAAATGAACATTTTTGTCATTTTCCAAATAAGATTCCTTATGAAATTTTCGACAAAATTAATGTAAGAATGTTTTTTTACTTATACAGTGGGTGCGGCAATTTTCGTCCGTCAAAAAATTGTCAAAGATTCCCTTACAAACTTATAATAATATTTTCAAAATAAATGTTTTCATTATAATTATGTGACTCATAAATCATTTAAAAATAGAAAGAGATATTTCTCTCAAATCGTTTTGATTTTATATATTTCAAAATCTTTTGATAAATTTTACACTTCTTTGAAGTTGATTTATTATGATACAAATCTTCCATATTGTATTTAAGGTTTTGTGATATGTCTGACTATGGATGATTTATTTTTATTCCATTCATGGTTTATGGTTAAAGTATTGATATTTTTTATGTTAGTTTTAATACGAATGTTTAATTTATATTTAAAACTCTTATTAAGATGAATGTGTTGGACTAGTATGTTTCGGTTTGGGGGCCGGTAAAAGAAATCCCTCTGGGTTGGGTACTGGTTACATCAAACCCTTCAGGTGGGAGTCTGGTTATAGTGGCTCTCCTGGTGGGAGTCCAGTTACAGAGGCTCTCCGGGTTAGAGTCCGGTTATAGAGGCTCTCTGGGTAGGAGTCTGGTAACAAAGGCTCTTCGGGTTGGGGTCCGGTTACAGTTAGCCCCTAGGTCCTGACATGAGGCCTTGACACATAAATTAATGTTAAAAATTATACATTCCATCAGTATTAATGAGGCTATTGATATTTCATGTGATTAATATACTAGTATAATATCCATTTGAATAAGTACATGGAATTATTTATATTTTATATTTACCATATTTTACTGAATTTAAAGTTTAAAAGGATTTTTTTTAGTCTTATACATTGTCTTAAAAGTTTATGATTATTATAAAAGTTTCCTCTATATTGTTATCTTTACTGAGCATCTAAGCTCACCCATTTATGTGTTTTATTTTTTCCAGGATGAAAAGAAGTATATTATGACTGACCTAGAGAGATATTTTAAGGGATATGAGTGTGGCCTATAGAGAAAATGTTTTTTTAGTTTTCCATTTTACAGTGGAATGTAAATTTTTTTAATGTATCTAGTATTTCTAAGGTGACTAAACTAATTGGTCATTAGGAACTTGATCTTTTGTGATCATGAAAATGTTATGTAATAATACACTAACTCTGGGTAACTAGGGTCAGGGAATTGCATTGAGGGTTATTGTATCTTATTAAATATTAATTTGTTTATTATATTATGGAAATAATTCATTTATTGAGAAATATATAGGATTTATAGTTTATGATGTGTTTTAATTATCTATATATAAAAATTTGAAATGTTTTTTTAATGTACATAATGTGATTTTTTCATTAAATTATTTTGTTATGGTGTATTTATATCTATAAATTTAATTTTGATATAAAATCATGTATATAAAGTATGCTTTTTTGAAATTTGATCATGGAATAATTTTCTAGAGTGTAAAAGTTTTTATAACATAAGTTTTTATATATTGATAAATATATAATGATCATTCAGCTTATTATATCGGTGATTGGTTATGATTGATCATAATTTTAATGGTTTTGACACAGTTTTGGTTATTTGATGTAATTTTGATTATATTACAGATTATTATCAGAAAAATCTAGTGAATGAAATGAGGATATTTTTAATGGATAACTCACAATATTGGAAAACATCCCAAATATTTTATTGTGTACATGTTGTGTTGGTATTTTAGAAATAACATCCATACATCAATAAATGAATTTAGATAATGATCATTCATAAATGAAACAGGAGGTAATAACCACGAATAATTCATGTTGATGATCAACACAATCCACACTCTTGTTCATTGTTAGTGAGACTATGGCCACAAACATTATCAAATACTCTTTGGAGATATTCAACAATTAATATCATTCTCCTTTCATGAAATTATGAATGATTAATTATTTTTTGAAATAATGTTATCAATTATAATTAAATCAAACCTAATTAATCATATTTTGAATTAGTATTGATTATGGGTTAACTAAAAAACAAATAGCATTGATGAATTAGGAATTCTTAAGGTGAATCGTTCTTTTATTTATCAAAAAATCATTTTTGGTCATCAAAACTCTTGTTATAACCTTTTGATTTTAGTAATGGATTAATCTTTTATGACTCATGTTAAGACCATATTTCACTGAAAATAAATTTAAAATCATATAGTGTAACCTAAATAGAAAATATCATGAGTGATAAATAATATTATTATGACAAAACAATAATAACCAATAACTATTAACAATGTTAACATGGTTTTAGTCATATGTATACCAAGAAGGAAAAGGATGTAATTACCTAAGTTTTTGGGTGATTATATAGATGATTGAAAGAAGATTCAATTTTCTAATAGTAAAAAATATAGGATGATAGAATAATAGTACTATCTCAACGGAATAGTACGATTCTATAGAGGTGGAAAATGGGGTAATTAGGGAAAATGTGTTGGAGTAAAAATGAAGCAATATGATAACATTATTAAGGGATAATATTGGTTTAAATTAAATACCAATGGAAATAAAATATGAAACAAATTTCATAAAAATTCATCATATATATATATATTAGCCATCATTGAAAGATTTTATTATAATTTGATAATAATAATCATTATTAAATAATTTATTTAATAAGGATATATCAACCCCTAGATATTTTATATTATATATTAAACTATGATATAATATGTTTGATAGTGTGTGATACACATAATAAACCCAAATCATAATAAAAATACATTATATAATAATTAAAATGTAGAAATATATTGTTTGGTTATTAATTAATTCAACTGAATTATAAAATATATGATGAAATAAATAACACATCTAATTATTAATACTATGAAATTGATGAATGTTCAATTAGTTTAACTAAAAAATTCATAAAACATATTTCTGAAAAAAACAATTAATAGTTCAAAAAAATATTGTTTGTTTAAAAAAAAGTATTAACTGTATTGTTGATATAAATAATATATTGAAAACAATTTAATTCATAGTTTGTTATAAATATGATTATGGATATTTAATGTTTTGAAATTTTAACTTCCAATGTGAGTAGTTTTAAATATAAATTAATATTTATATAAAGATAACAGATTATAAAATATTAATATTTCAATTGGATAAAATTGAAATTTAATTTATATATATAATTACAATATTTATTTATTTTCTGAGAATTTAAAAAATACTTGATTTTTATTTGATCAGTGAAAATAAGGTTTTTTATGAAAAATATCAATTTTTTTAATTTTTCATTATATATGAAAGACATAGAATATTCTAAGGCATTTTAATTAATAAAATATGTTATAATAATTAATACAATTTTTTTAATTATTCATATAAATTTATTAAAACTATAATGAAAAATTATAAACATAATTAATATTATCCAATAAATGAAATTTTTGTGTTCCATTATTATATATATATATATATATATTTGAGGTAAATTTGAATTTTTTTCAATGTAATGAATAAAAAACAATTTATAATAAAAAACATTTATATTAAAAAAATTGATTTTAAAAAATTATTCTAAAAATAAATTATAAGAATGAAAATACATTTTTTTAAATCATGTCTTTTATATGATAGTTGTAGTAACATATAAAAATATTCTCATTAAAATTGAAATATTATATAATATATCGGATAATATATATTGAATCTATATGTATTCAATATATAATATGAAAAGATTTATTTTTAAGCATTAAATTTTAAATAATAATGTGACAACTAGTTATTACTGTATAGACAATAATTTTACAACTAAAAATTATAGGATTAAATATCATAGAAACATGTTTAGATTATTTCTAAAAACAATTGGTAATTTAATTCATAATGTATCACATACAACACTAAATATTTGGACAATATGGAGTTTTTTTCTTATTTGAAACAAGTCAATTCAATATATTAATTGTATATATTTAATAAAAATTTCATTCTCACAACGTATTAAAGGGGCCTCTCACCACAACTT
Organism: Viscum album; assembly: GCA_963277665.1. Lineage (NCBI taxonomy): Eukaryota > Viridiplantae > Streptophyta > Magnoliopsida > Santalales > Viscaceae > Viscum > Viscum album. The sequence goes on along the minus strand of OY728128.1, from coordinate 583,901,863 downwards.
CACGGCCACCAAAAATTATATTTCCTCATTAAAATCATACAGTTTTAATTATAGGTTATTATTATTATTTATCAAATAGATTATAGTCTCATCATATTGACATATGGGTAATTGTATAACCCGGGTCAACCACACATGTTATCCCAGTCATCCCATCATATGGTGGAGTAAAACAATTATAACTAAAAAAATACTCATATAAGAAATATTAGATAATAAACAAGAGTACAAAGAGGAAAAATTGGTACATAGAACTGATCTGAATAGGCTAACCGAGAATGAATGGAAAGATAATACAACATGCCTCTATATAACAACGTCTCCTCTAAACTATCCAGAAACAAACCAATGACATATGGAAAATATTTCATTAAACTTAATCCTTTTACCAGTACCTGAATCTAAAAAAACTAGTTTTATAGACACCCATAGGAATATGTATGGTGTGATAAATATATATCATTAGGATGCCACAAAAATATTTATACATGTTTTAATAATATTAATGAAGAAGTCTTTGAAGGAAAAAAATTTACAAGCATTTCTGTAGATAAAACAAATATAAATTATTTTCCAAACAATCCATTGTTTTTAATAAATCGAATTCCATGGTCCCAATTTGAAAAAACAAGTAATGATATATAAATATTGATATATATGTGAAAAATATTCATGAAATAATATATCATGTAATTATATTACCAGAAACAAAAATTCACCTGTTGGACGAGCTTTAGACATTGGGATAATAAGAACTAAAAACTCATAATCTAAACATGGATAAATTTTGATTTGAATTAACATTGTGGAATCTAATATAATATCTACATATAATAGGTTACCTTATAGTGCTATCGCAGACATTAAGGGTATATGTATCTATTTCTTTACATACCCAAGGTTCTCATTGTGAAATGTTTGTCAATTTCTATTTTAAATACCATCCTACCAGTATTATAAAATATAATTTAAATCCAATGGAATAATTATCATGGATTTAAAATCTAGACACTATTTTAATTAAATGAAATTATTTTTTCAACGAATACTCAATTTTCTAATGTGATCACATTCCATTTATCAATTTCAACACATGAAATTAACTTTAATATAACATTAAATCAATGTGAATGATTTTAAATATAAGAAATTAGAACAAATGAATATATAGACCTTGGTTAAGAGGTTAGAAAAAATAATATCCTTTGTAAATATGGATTGGAGACCACATGATCTTACATTTGATGAAAAGAAACACCTATATACTAAAAATGATTGATATAAAAAACCATTCAATTACCAATCACTACAACGAATGGTGTCACATCCACAAACAAAATATGATCAAACTGGAATTATTAACAAATGATATTAATTGTCGATACCAACTGATCATTCAAATTAATGTTTCAATCCATATGCATGAAAGAGACTCAAAACATCATAAATAAAGTGCACTTGTTGATATGAGTAGGCTGCAAAAAAAAGGTTACCAAACACACCAGTGTGACACCCTAAAAATTTTATCATGAGGTTCTAAATAGTGAGAAGCCTTATAAATGACACAAGCCCCATTTATCCCATTTTACACAAAACATAACATTGAATTTTTAATTAAAAAACATACATGAGATTTTATATTGACAAAACCATACCAGATATGTATATTCTCACACTGAGCATTCAAATAACAAGATGTGTTTGAGCAATAATATACATCATGATATATATTAACTCATCATGGAAAAAACTAGTGAATAGTAGAAAGGATTTAGGAGAAATATAAAAGCTAACAAATCATTGACCCCACTATTAATTGTATCATATAATTTAATGGTAAAAAACACATCAATGTCAAGAACGATATCCAAAAAAATGGTCCAGAAATATATGATAAAAATAGTAATGAGGTGTAATAATATCCCAAGCACACCATATTATTTTACATAAAAATTGATTATAATTAGGTGTCCAAAAATTATACTTCCACTGTTAATTTATCAACTACTCATTCTCTTATTTCCCATGGTGATCCAATTTAGAATACAACTTTTCCATGGCAAAGGTAATTTTTTACTTTGAAGTACCTTCATATTGGAAATCCATGATTTTAATTGCTATTTTACAAAAAATTATATCATAATAATGAAAAAAAACATCCATATAATAACATTGGAGAAATGAAATATATGCCTCCTCAAATTAGAAATAAGAAACACATAGTGTATAAAAGTCTCTCTAAGAGATAATAGTAACTTTTAAGACACTATCCCCAGTCAACCAATGATCTCAAAGGGTTCCAAAAACCTAAACTCCATAATATGTGGATTACCCAATAGACAATGTCCCATGTGAGGTGAAACATTGAGAATAACCTAATCACTAACATCAAACTCTAGAATCAAAAAAAGAAGTTCCATATATGATTTCAGAAGACATTTATCTATGATAAAATGCCTTTGGTTCAAGTGTAACACCTCTTTAATCTACTAAATAAAACTCCTCCCAACCAAATACTTCTCTCCCAACTCTTCCCCATCATAACAGTGACAGAAATGTCTAGCTATATAAATCCCCAAAGTACCCCAACATGATCAATTACATAAATCTATTTTTATGGTGATCTCGACCAAATGAATATTTTTTTCCAAAAATCCACTTAAATCATGATGAAATGACTAGAGAATAACCTCATGAACCTAGATATCACTCTCTTTCTATCCATCCATCTGAGGATGATACTCCATTCTTAATTTTAATTGGGAACCCATTTCAACATAAAACCCATTCTTGAACATGGAATTGAACCTTGATCCCTTTTCAGATAACATTTTGGAGGGAAACCCATAAAGAATCACAATGTCTTGGACATACAACTCCATATGTTCTTATAAATTCATCAATTCATATATTGACAATAAATGGGTATATTTAGTAATTTTTTCAATAATCACCAAAATCATATCATTACTACAATTTCTTCATGGTACACCAATTAAAAATCAATGGAAATATCATCCCACTTCCATGATAATATTGGTAATATATAAAAAAAACTTAGTGTATTATCATGTTTTTCCGTTTAACATTGACAATTGAGACACCATGATACAAAATATGAAACTGAACGCCACATCCCTGACTTCCATTGCTAAAACCTCAAATCATTGTACATCATTGTTGCCCTATGTGTCATGGACTAACAATGTTTTTATCGAATATCTAGAAACTCCTAACTCAAGTAAACTGATCAATAAACATATTATGGAATAAAATTCACATTTGGGTGACCAATACTACTCACAAAAGGTATCGCCATAATACAATATTTCTCTTATGCAATAAGTATTAGTGTCTTTCTTATGCTGAATTCAAACTCATTCATCAAAATATGAGTCAACTTTTATTGAATACAAGAACACATGTCCAAAAATATTCTTGACTCCCATATTCAACTCATAAAAAAAATATTGATAGACCTATTTTCAACTAAATTCATTATTTCATTATTTGGTAATTTGATGCTAAATCATAGAAAACCTTATTCCCTTTCCCAATGGATCTTAGGATATCAAAATAAATGGTCATAATATAATCAATTCTACATTTCTATGAAAATCTAGATATATTTGATTGAAAACATGCATTATTATTTTATGATCATAATATATAATAAGTCGATCTCTAAATAGAAAGTGACTATATGTTTTTATCATAATCGTATAACTACCAACTCAATATCATTGGTAGGATAGTATCTCTTGGGATGGAATAATTTGTGAGATCCATAAGCCACCACCTATTCCCTTGAATCAAGGCACACACGAAACCTATACTAGAAACATCACTTAAAAAATCATACTCAAACATAGTTCTGGAAGAATAAAAACTTGTCAATATTATTTTCAACAACTGAAAATATTTATGGCACTATAATCTCTATTCGAACATGATACACATTCATATTTAAACAATTATCAATGATTTGATCATGGATATATCTCGAAACAATAGTCTATATGTAGTACTCCATCCTAGAAGCACGAAGCTATTTTTTTATAAATTACATTGATATGATAAAAATTAATCAAACCCCGAGGAACGATTTGTTTAATAGTATTTGTAATTCACATACATAAATGAGTCTTGTATTGGAAATGACTACAAAAAATATAACAATTTTTTTTTTAAAATATCTAAATAAATTACAACAAGGGTAACTACAATCCATTTAGTAAAACCATTCATATATATAATAGTAAACTTATTGGTTACCAAGGGAATTAATCATAATAAGGATGACCTCAAATAATCATTATGGGGATGTAAAGCGTAAGAAATAATAAATCAAGAAAAATAAATTATAATGTCATGGTAAATAACTACCCACACATTCCAAGTAATAAATAAAAAATATTGATGTGTGAGAAAAATATTGTAATGTAATAACCTGAAAAATATTCCATTAAAATAAATTAACAAGGAAAAATCAATATGGAAATTTATAATAATTAAAATCATGGAATTTTTATAAATGAACTAAATTGAAATGTATCCATATAAATGTAAATAAAAAATCTCATGTATGAATATTAAATAAAACTAAATTAGTGAAATTATTAATTATTTGATTTTATGTTTCTTAGTAACTTGATACCTTCACTATCATGATAAATTTAAATCTTTTCAAAAAATTTTAAATATTTCATCACATGAGATTACCAATGAATTTAGGAGAATTTATTAAATCTTCCCTAACTTTTATAACATAAATTAACAGATCTACATCCTATATGGATTTAATTAAACATTCCCCAACACGTATATTTCATGTCTAAAACATTCAAAATACTGAAAAAAAAATTTCCTAATAGAACATTCATATTGTATAAAGTATCCAAAGTTTTCATTATTTCCCCAAATAATAATAAAAACATGCACAGTAAACACTATATGGAAAAATGAATATATCTTATAAAATAGTCATATCAGTAAAAAATGATATATATGTTTAGAGAAAGTCAATGTCAAATGTTCATTTGAAATTGAGTTTTTCATGGGGAATAAAAAGAATCGAGGAATTTATTTTGAATATTATCCTTAGAAAAAACTATCAAAATTCATACATAGTATTGTTAAAAATGTTATGAAAAAAACATAACCCAAGATGATTAAAATAATGGGTTTTTTCATTGATCAATATAAACATTATAAAAATATCAATTGAATACATTATTGAGGAATATATCCTATTTTTTTTGAAAAACCATTGGAATGATATTTTCATTGAAAATGAATTTTGAAAATAATTTTTTAAAAAATTAGCATTTAAAAATGAAAAGAAGCATCAATGGAATGAATGTGGGTAAATTTGTACACATCATACATGGTAAAAAGAATATACCTTTTTTCACGGTAAAAATGTAAGAAAAATTCTTAATTCGGAATGTGAAAATAATATTACATTAAAAGAATAGGTAAAATATAGAAGTGGTAAATATATCTTTGCCAAATCATTTTAAATATTTTTTAAAACATTTTTATTCTCTAAATTAAATAGATTCTCTCACTAAAGATTAAAAATATGTATAGTTTTAATACTAAAAACACATTTAGAACCAAAGAGTGTAAAAATTATACAAATTTTTTATTATGGTAATTAATTACTAGAGGAGAGAAAACTTAGTGGGCTTATAAAATAATGGTAACATAATTTACACTAATGGAAATACAATTTAAAGGTAATTAATGGTTTTTTGAGTAGAATTATCATTAAACGATCCAATGTGTCCTATAACACTTCGATACCTTTTAAATGATTATCATAATGAATTTATAATAATAAATTAAATACATAAATAGAATTAAGATAAAAAAATTCATGATATAATATATAAAAATGGGAAGTGGATACACCACACAAAAGATGTATGTGGTGAACATGACATTTATCTCACATTTTTAAAATGTTTGATGTGAATCCCATACCTTGTGTTTCCATTTGGGTAAACACCCGTTAACATAAAGTACAATAAACCTCTGTAAATTTATTACTTTTTTGAGAAACGTTTTAATGATTATCATTAATTTTATTTCACATATTACCATGTTTGGTACAACTACATAAACAATTATGTTTACATCGGGTCTTTTAGTCCAAATTTAGTTTATGTATAAAAAACAAAATTTGTTCATCAACTATGATCAAAGTGATAATTATATAACATATCTAGAATCATAATAATTACATAATAATAATATTAATAAAATAATTATACATTTAAATTAAATAATAAAATATTGTTCTGAAATATTAACCAAAGTTAAAATCATGGATTCGATAAGTTGTACGTATGCATGAGTAACATTATCATTTTCAATGATGGTTATATAAGAAAGGTAATTAACACCATATCCATCAAGAATTATCATTATATAAATAAATTTATTTAATAATATATAATTATATATATAATGATTGTGATGTGAAGAGAATCACATCATGTCGAGGGGGTTATCGTCCATAAAACTATAATGAAAATAACTCTTTTTAGTTGTGTGAAATGATAATAATGAAAATTATATATATATATCTAGAATGGTAATTATTTCATGAATATTAAATTTTTTTTATGTCCAATATTTTATATTATAATTATCCTATATGTATTCCATGGATATTCGGAAAGAATCACATCACTTTGAGGGGGAGTTGTTGATGCATCCTCAAACATTATTATCGTATTAATAAAAAAAGAAATTATAATGGTATGTTTTTAAATGAATTAAATACGATTAAAGACATAATAAATTAAATATATAAGACATATAACCAGCATTTAAATTATAAATACGCAACATGAATTTAGAATATGTAACAATTTAAAATCATTTTGTCATGATTTTGTAGCTATCCAGGTAGAAAAATAGTATGTTTTTTACTCATTTGGTAGAGGTGAGTGAAATTTTTGTATAAAATATTAACCTAAAAAATAATAAATATGTTTTGAATAAATTTTCATTTATGTATTCATAGAATAATATGTGTATTAGGGTTGAGGACATGAAGTTATTCTAAAAAACATGAGAAAATAGGTCTCCTCATAATTTGGTAACTTCTTTTGGATTGAACCAAAATCATATATTGATTTCATTCTTACCAAGGGTGGGATTCTAGTATGAGATTAGATATATTTTAATTCTACATGGGAAAAGGTTGTAATATTGAATGTGGCTTGATAGGTGTGGGGAAGGGGGGGAGGTGGAAGGATTTTATAGAGATGGAAATGGTCTCACTTTGAATTTATGGAAATAAGTTAGGTGTACACATGTTCATACCTAACGAAATCAATTAAGAACCAAAAAAATCCATATAATTGAAGCTTCATGGACTATTTATGGACATTTAATTATTTTTTAAATTGTGACTAGGTCGTTTGGGTTCTTAAGTTAATATTTTTTTTTTCTTTATGATGCTTAATTTTGCATCTGAAGTTAATATTTTTTCCATTATGATGCTTAATTTTTCATTAAAAGTTGTAATTAATTTTAATCACATTCACTAATATTTTTATTAAAAACAAATTTTTTCTTATTATAAATTATAAATTATGAATATTATAAATAGGTAATAATTTATTCCAAATTACAATCATATAATTAGAAGAAACTAAAATATTATTAATCCCAAAGATGAGACAACGATATGGGGTTTAGAGTAAAAATGTCATTATTTTTGCAATGTTTTTATAATCATTTTCAATTTTTAATCCATTATAATTACATAAGTTTTATAAATTTATAAAAATATTATATATATAATCATTAAATAAAAATATATGTATAATTTATCCAAATAAATAAATTATATGAGAAAGTAGTTTTGTAATAAAATTCCATGCTTTTATCTATACGTTATAAAATGGAATGTTTTAGAAAAAACGTGTAAAATTCACCCTAAACAATTTATTATGTGTATATTTCAGATATTAAGTTTATTTTGACAAATAAAATCAATAAAATTTTCAAAATCTATATCAAAATGGGTTCACCATTAAAAGGCGGTAAAATTTCACTTATAAAAATATGTGTTTTTATGTGTAATGTTGGGTTTGTTTTTATCATATTCATATCAAGCCAAATTAATGTATATCAAAAATATTATATTGAATATGTAACATATTTTTTAATTGAAATAAAAAACTATGTTTGATTAATAATTTCATATCATTTGGAAGCATTAATATAATAACATTTCTTTGTATATACAATTAGTTCTTAATTTTGTTTCTCATTAATTGGTAACCCATGAATTCTATTCATATTAAAATAGAACATAAATATTGGTATGTTAGTAAATAATATTACTAACTTCTAACATAATTGTTATGTTATTCCAATTATATTAAATAATAACATTTTAATAATACATATTTATTTGGAAAACCCGGACATGTGTATATCATAAGGTATTGAGGATGGTCACTTTTGAGGGTAATAAAGTAATCAAGGAAGACTTATCTAGTGTGTAACATAAGATAAATTTTATTTTCGTGAATTTAAATATATAATATTTATTTTAAATAGTAAATATCTTATAATGTATCTAGATATTTTATTACCTTATGTTATTGGTGTCACGTTTCATACACGCTATGGAATACAAGGTTCTTAATTTACATTTCTATGGTGTTAGATTATCCAAACCATAAATAAAATGCATTCACACAATTTAAAAACATTATTGGTGATATAATTCTTGACGTTTCATATATTGGACTCCCACATCCTGAGAAGGGATCATAAAACATCATTTAGATAAGATACAATTTGAAGTACAAAATTCACATGGACTACCAAGTAACTATGTTTTTAATTATGAGAGTATTAATGGAATGTGAAAATAATACACGGAGAAAAAAATAAATATTTATATTTAGTGAATTAGGTTATCAATCATAAACAATTTAATTGTAAATAGACGTTTGAGGACCTCAAATGCATAATGATGCGATAATTTAGAAGGCCATTGGTTCAACATAAATTAAGGTATTAGGATGAAATTTTATTTTTATGTCATTCTCATAATTTTTGGTAATTATTTTAATACCTACTAATTTAAGTAAACATTATATATTTATATGTTTCAATTTAACAAAATGAATTCAAAATTCTTTTTTAATTCGATCATATGTTAATCAATTCTGTTACTACTGGGAATTTACTACCAATTATGAATTTTTATGTCTAGAGAACTAAAAGAGAAATTTTACAGATCGTTAGAATTATAAAATAGATAATTATATCAATATGTCATTAAATATATTCCAAAACCAATATTTTTAATATATTAATCTCTAATAAAAGAAGTAATACTATAGGTTGATCATTGATAGTTTTTTTATCAAATTGGCTGTCTAAAAAATGAATATTTAACCAGAAATTTGAGTAAGTTTGTGGTTGATTTTAAACTATTATTTTATTTAGGTAATGGTTTCATGACATGTGTATTTGGTGTATTTTGTTCGTTTTAAACAATATTATTATTTTCCTTTTCTAAAACTCAAATAATATAATTTAAAAACTGAATATGATGGAAATCCAGGAAATTAGGTTAATCAATAAATTTCATCTTAACTAATGTTTTCAATACAATCTCACTACATAAATACCTTATCCATTTATTTATAAAATAGTCCTTCCTTTTATAGTGATTTTATATTGTATCATTTTTAGGATTTGTAAATCTTTTCACCTTATCATCAAACTTAAACAACATAGTTTTAACCTATAATTATCATTTTCATTATCTATTTAAATATTTACTAGTTTTTTGTAAGGAAAAGGGGGAATATCCAATGATTATCTTCTAGGAGTGCCAATATACGTGTGTAGTATGAACTATATTAGTGTAATAGTTTACCTGAAGTCAGGCTGAGAACACCATGACAGAGTTATAACTCATAGGTGTATTTCTTCCAGAACCAGTCACACTTATTGTATCTAGAATGTTATGTGTTTCTAGGAAGAACAACATAATAAATACTTTACAAAAATTATGTGGTATTCTTCTATAATTACTCATAAATTACACACACATTTTATGTCCTATAACCTATTTTTTTGTAAATCAAATTCCAAATGTTGCAACAAATCTTCCATTGATACAATCTTTTGTGACCCAACCTAATATACTAGAGCTAGTGTCTGTTATAATTTACGTTGGTTTGATTATGAGAAATCATTCTCCAAAGGACTGATCTATTTAGTAGCATCAGTAAACCAAATACATAATTGAGTCCATTATTCAAAATGAATACACCAATTAAAACATAATTTTCAATTCATTCTAAAAATTAAATAAATAAAATCACAGGTAAGTCTAATCTATTTAGTAAATCCATGAACTTAATTTTTAGTATTCTTCTTGGATATCATGGGAAAAAAATATAATAAGGGTGCGATCAAATGTTCATTTAGGAAATCTAAAGAGGTAGAAATAATGAATAAATAAAACTTTAACATGGAAAGGTAAATAACTGCATACAAATTTCATATAATCAATAGAATGAATGGAAGTGCACAAAAAATATTACATGGTAATAACATGAAAAATATTCCATTCAAATAACTATTTAAGTAAATTTCAATATGGAATTGTAAGAAACCATAACTCAAGCCATAAAATAAATGAACTGAAATAAAATTTATCCATATTTATGTCAATGAAAAATTTCATGGATGAATAATAACTGTATCTAAATAAATAAAATACCTATTTTTTGGATGTCATGATTCCTTGGATAATGATTCCTTTACCATCAATATATAGTTTAAATATTTCTACTTTTCCCAAATAATTTTTCCCATGCGGCTACTGATTCATCATGATGCTTTCATTAACCATTCTCCAACTCATATATCTTTCATTAACCAACCTCTATCGAGTAGTTCTTCCATTAATCGGTCCACAATCCGTATATTCATGTCCAAAACATTTTATAAATAGAATAAAAAATATTCTTTAAAAATATTATTATTGAATAATGTATATATATTTATCAATATATCCCCAAATAATAAAATTAAATTAAATGTAATCACTAGATGTAAAATGGAATATAGTTTAGTTAATTATCATATTAATTAAAAATGTTATCTATATTTATGTTAAATTCAATGTCAAATGATCATAGGAAGTTGAATCTTTCAAGGGTAATAAAAGGAATCAAGGATGTAAATCTGAAAATTTTCTGTGAAAAAATAAATCATAGTCAATAAAAAGGAATATTAAGGATGGTAGCAATAAAATATAACCCATATTAAGTAAAATAAAGGATTTTTTCCTTCATGGAATGTAAACATTATAATGAGATATTATGAAAACATTCATTAAGATAATATCATTTTGTTTTGAAAAAACATATGAATATAATTGTTAATGAAAATAATTTTTAAAAAACGTTTCATTAAAAATTAAATATTAAAAAATAACAAGGAATATTCGAAGGAATGAATTAGGATAAATTTGTACAATTCACAAAAGGTATAAAGAACATCCCTTTTTCACAGTAAAAACGTAAGGAAAACACTTTATCCGAAAAGCGCCGTGAAGAGTACTTTGAAATCATAGTTTAAAAAAATTATAAATTTATTTACCATTTTATTTATATAAATTTATGAAATTTTTTTTATAAAACATGGTTACTAAAAGATAATAATTTTCTTGAATAAAGAAAAACATGATATCGACTTTTATTAAAAATATTTGTAAAACAGTTTGATTACCCATGATTAGAAAAATGGTACAAATAAATGAAAAATGACACGAATTGTAGAAGGATATGAAAATGAAAGGTTTTATTGGAAAATGGTAATATAATTTCCATTAATAGAAATACAATTGAAAGATAATTAATGATATTTTTGAGGAAATTATTATTTAAACATTACAATGTTTCTCATTCCACATTGAAACATTTTAAATCATAAACCTCCTGAAAGAATAATGTTAAATGAATACCTTTAATACAATGAAGATAAATTAATTAATAATATAATATAATGAAATTTCTAGTATATACATCACACAAAATATGTATTTTGTGAACATGACATTTATATAACTGATGTGAAATGTTATAAGACAATCCCTTTCCTTGTGTTTCTATTTGGGTGAACATCCATTAAATTTCAATATAATTAAATTATCTTAATTTAAACTTTATTGGAAACAGTTTTCATTTATTTCATGATTTTTTTATTATTACAATGTTGTACTCTACTCTATAATGAATTATGAATCATCGGGTGTATTGGACAAATTTGGGTTATCTGTCAAAAACAACATTGGTAGGTCAACTATGGTCATCTTGGTAAAAAATAACTAATCTGTAATAATAATCCTGGAATAATAATCATATTTATAAATCAATTATAATATTAAAATCAATCAAAAAACATGGTCATGTAAAATAAACCAACATTACAATCATGGAGATGGTAGATCGTACTTACGCATGAGTAACGTTCTCATTTTTCAATGATCATTATTGAAAGAAGGTAAAATTAATAAAGATAATGATATATATATATATACAGAAAGTTAATTTTTTTATTTAGTATCATATATATATATATATTAATTTTCTAATGTGTTTCGTTTTAATCATATGTTATATATTCCCTGGATCGTGTGAACATGTCTCACCGCTTTGAGGGGCGATGGTCAACACACCTTCAAACTACATCAACATATTAATGAAAAATTGATTGTATTATGGTATTTTTTGTAAAATAATTATTGAATGTTAATTACATAATAAATATCATGTATAATGTATATTAATAGTGTGTTAATCATAATTTCTAGCCATTAATGTTGGAAATGGAAGAATGAACTATCATAGTTTTGAGAGGCAGTAGTTCTCCAAACAGAAAAATAGTATGATAATTACACATTGATGAAGGTGTGTGAATGTTAAGGTATAAATATTTACCAAACTGTATAATAATATATTTATAATACTATTATAGTTATTTATGAATAAAATAATAATATTATAGGGGTTTAATAATGGAAATGAATCGAAAAAAGCATGAGAGAAGATGTAACCTCTTAATAAGGTAACATCTTTTGACATGAACCAAAATCATCCTTAGATTGCTTTCTCACCAAAGGGAGGATACATGGATGAGGAGAGGGATGTTTGAAGACATCATGGCTGAAGTTTTTACATTCAAATGTGTCATTATATCTAGGAAGTAGGGGGATAAGTGGTACACTTTTTTAGATAAGGAAAATTAGTCACCTGGAATGTTTGGTAATAAGTTTGGTGTACTAATTTTATTACTCAAAAAATTTATCAAAAAACAACCTAACTCAATAATAAATGTTTTATTGCATTTATATGGACCAAAAAATGGTTCTTTAGAAACATTCTAGGTCATTTGGTCCCTTATTTACAAAAATTATTCCTTTATTAAGAATAATAGTTTATTAATAAATCTAAATAATTTTATTCACTATCACTAATATTTTTGGATTTTTTTAGTTTTATATATTATATAATATTTTTATTAAAAATATATAATATATTTTTCTAAATTTAAACAACATAATTTGTAGAAATTTAATAAAAATAAATCTCGAAGATAGGATGAAAATGTATGTTTTTAATATAAAGATTTCACAATGATTGGTAGGATTTTATAAACAATTTCAAAGTAAATTTTTTTTCCAAATACATATATTTTATTATTTTATAAAAATATTATCGTATTAGTTATTAAAATAACTACAATTATAAAATAACGTTATAAATATAATAGATGAAAAAGATGTTTTGAACTAAAATTAAGTATTTTTATCTATTTGATAAAAAATAAGATGCTTCAAAAAATATAAAAAATTTACCCTAAAATATATGTTAAGATTATAGTTAAAATATATATTTTATGGTGAAATATTATATAAATAAATCATTCCAAATTCAGGTCAAAAACGGGTTCTCTATTACAATGTAGTAAAATTGCCTTTTTAGAAATATTGGTTTTTTGTGCAAAGTGGTGTTTGTTCTTATCAAATTCATATAAAACCTAATTAACGAAAATAAAATATATTTTATTGAATATATAACATATATATATTTCATTAAAATTATTACATTAATTTAATTATTTATGTTTATTAATAAAAAACGCTTTTCGATGCATAAAAATCATTTTTATCTAATTGGTTATAATTTTCGTTTCTCATTTACTTGTGACTCGTTAATTTATTTTATATCAATATAACCCATAATTATTTATAAGTCAGTTAATAATATTCATAGATAATATCATAATAGATAGGTTATATCATATTATTTTAAATAATAATATCTTAATAAAACAACGTTATATGTGAAAATTTGGTCATGCGTTTAATACAATCTATCAAAGAATGTTGTTGTTTTGTTTTAAAAATTCTAGTGAGGATATTATTTATTACATGTAAACAAAATATAACATGGTGTTTCGTAAATTTAAATATATAGTGTATATTTTAAAAATTATATATATTATAACATAACCTGATATTATATTACCTTACATGCTCACTATTATGTGCCATACACACTACATGATTCAAAGTATTTAAATTATATTTTTGCGGAAATACACTATAGCACGCATCCAAAAACAATAAATGTCATTAATTTATAGTGGGACTAAACCATAACCTCATCTAGAATATCTAACACAAATAAAATAATAAAATAAAATTTTTTCCAAGGTTTTGGTGTTTTGATTGTCTCTTTGGTGGAGTTTTTCATTATCCCAATGATTCATTTCCATCACCCAATATTGACATAGGTGTTTAAGACCATATCCATTCTATGAAATTTATTTTCTTTCATAAGGAAGCCTTGAGTTATTTTAAAATGTTATAATATTTATATTTATCAGATAGTATGATTTTGTTGGATATTTTATGGGGTAATGTTGATGTAAAATTATTTTAATAGGGTTTATTTGAAAAATTTAAATTTAAATGCTCAAAATATTTATGATAAATTTCATTTGATTATTCAATGTGTCATTGGGTTTTTTTGGGGGTTTTCAGGGGTTTTGATTTTGAATTGTGTTTGGATAGTGAGTTGGGTGTTATTTTTAGAAATTGGTATCTTTTTTGATGGATCTCTTACGTGTGATTTCATGTGTGAGTTTAAATGAATTTTTTGTTTCCTTAAATAGTTTTTTCATTGTCATTTGATATATGCATGTGTTAGAAGGTGTTTTTTTAAAAGAAATTGATTGTTATTCAAGTATTCCAATTCATTGTCCTTATAAATGTGTTTTATGACTAGTGAGAAAAGAGTGAAATGTGACCTCAAATGTGATTGATTATTTGAATTTGAGAAATGTTTGTATTCCAAAAGAAATTGGTTTTTAGAAAATTAACCACCTTAGTGTTCACCTCAGACTAGTTTTTAAATGTTAAATTTGGTTGAGGCATGTTTTAATACTGATTTGTTTTGTTTATGAAATTTGAAAGGGGATTTTACCATGTAAATGGTTTAATTTGTTAATTTTTTTCGTGAGGGCTCCTTGAGGTCCCTTTTGTACATATATGAAAATGGGTTCTTCCTTGAACAATGTTTTTAGAAATTAACTTCCATTCTTCTATATTCATTTTCGATAATCATTTCATGATTTCTAAATGGTTTGTCAATGATTCATTTGTCATTAAATGTAGTTTGAAGCATATTTATGAATTCTTAGATAATTTGGAATTTTTTGATGTGCCTTGTCAAATGAAAGGATTAAATAAGCAATATGGAATCATGATTATGTTTTCTGTTTTCATATTTGTTTGAAAATGGGATTGGAATTGGAATTATGGTTGGGAATCTCTTTCTTGGTTGGAACATGATATACTTTTAGAGTATTGTTGTAAAAACTTTATGATGTGATTGCATTTTTATACATTAGGATTCAATTGAAAAGATTGTTTTAATGTGATATTATTTTATGTCCTGTTTGGAATGATGTGTTGTTTTGAAAACTGTTTTGGGAACTTATGTGATGTATAAGCATTGTTGGCATCCTTTCATGTTTTTTGAAAACAGATTTAAATACTGGGTAGTGTGAGGTCTGGATGGTATTTGGAAGTGATTGGGAAACTAATTTTTCAATTCCAAATAAGGTAATGGTATAATTATATAATGTGAAAGAAATGGAATATAATATGTGATTGTAATGCATGACTTATGATTGATAAACCCTCTAGAATTTGGGATGTTTTCACCTATAGTATATTACTCATGGGATGGTAGTTTGTTTTTTCTTATGATATGGATACCATTAGGCCATAGGATGGGATCTCCACCTATGGATCGTGGACGAGGATGATGTTGGTTATAGATGATATAAAATGAGTTTACCTATAATATTACAAATATAATTGCATTTATGAGATCATCTAGAGGGTTGAGTGATGGATTCAGTTTAACTACGATTAGATAGGTTGGTACACCCATGAACTTTATGGGGCTAGATGGGATGTTCCAAAAGATTGTCTTGTTTAGGTATGCCAGTGAGTTATTCACTATGGAAATATATTCTATGCTACAAGGTGAGTCTGAATTGATTATGTTATGGGATTATCTTCTGAGACGTTCAGGGATTACTCATTACTATAAACTATATTATATGATTGTTTCTTATGAATTTTAGATATTTGAAAACATATTTATGTGTATTTTTACTCCATTTTACACTGTATACATTATATTTTTTAAATAGTTTTGATTTATATTTTGGATTTCCTTGATTTGGGTTGTATAATATGAAACCAATTTTTAATTGGAATGTTTTGTGTGTTGTTTTAAAAAGGGAAAATAAGGCCATATATTATTACATTATAGAAATGTTACAAAAACATTTTATTAAATGAATTTAAAACTAGAAAATGCGGGATGTTTTAGGAAAGTAAATTCATGGTGTCTATTTTAGTTTCCTAATGTGTTGTTTGAGCTCACACCCAACTTGTGCTTCTTGGATTTGGAAGACCTATACTATTTTTATAGGTGCATATTTCTAGTTTGGTTTCTCTTAGAGAAGGCTACTTATGTTATTGTATGTGACCAAGAGTTCACATGTAGTTTTCATTGTGTGGATTGGTAATAATTTTGTATTATGTTTTTTTATTATTAGTTGTTTTGTGTGGATATATTTTATATTTATGGACATTTATTTTTTGTTGTATATGAATTGTGCTTCAATTTTTTATATTTTATGTTTGAAATAAACCATCTGAATGAGATTAATTGGTCACATGGAACAAGTTTGTGGCACATGGGGATTGGGAATACCCTTTAGGCTAGTACTCAAACCTGGTCGGGTGTTGGGATAGACAATATCATGACTTGATTAATGAAAAATAGGTAATAGTGCTAGGTTATTATTATTTGGGATGTCATATAGATAATTGATTAGGATAAATGGGAGTTGATAAGTAGGTATGGGAAGGGCGTCGGGTTCCTTTGCCCATTATGATCCTAAATATTATTATGTTTATTCATGATTTGAGTCTTTGATTTTGGTTTTTGGCTTGATTAGATGTGGAATGAAAATGGAGGCATGATTATGTTAGGTCATTTTCTCACATGGAGGAGAGAACCACGTGGAATCATGGTGTATTGTTGAATTTCCTCATATTGGTTATCACTTTCATAAGGCATAGTCTATTAACCCTGTCATCAGGTTGTTCAGGGATACTACTTCCTCATCCGAATAAATTTGTGTCATTTATATTATTGTTTTGGTTTCGATTGGTGTTAGTGGGATTTGAAAATGAAAAATAGTTTTAAAATGAAAATTTTTAATCATGTGGTTTCAAACTCAATTGTTAAATGAGTTTTTTTAATGTTATTGTGATTAAAAAATTTTAATTGTTTTGGGACATGTGGAAGAATAGTGAACTAAGAATTTCATGAGTTATTTGGATTGAAGATTAAATGGTGAGTGTGATCCTTGGTCTTCCTTGTAAATTTTTACATGTGTGTGGAATTTAATTGAATGATTATTTTGGTATGTGTGAATGGATGATATATGTGTGGTTGAATGGATACATATGTGATAGTTCATCAGATTCGATGGGTTTGTATTTGAAACAAAATTTTTTAATTGGAATTACAAAAATTATATTTAATATGGAAAATGATTACAGGAATTAGATTTTCCTTAATATGTGACTTTTTGATTTGTGGAAAATGGATTTTGATATGTTGTTAAGGTCATTCGAAGAATAAAATTTTGGAATTATGAAAAGTAAACTTTTTAAAAAGTGCATTATTATTTTGGTTTTAATTATTTTCTGATCAGCCTATTATTTGGGAATGATATATTCTTTTTGGTTATATTGTTCATTGAAGGTGATTCTACTCATTTTTCCTTTATCTTTGTATATTATTACACCAAATAAATTCTCACATGATTCTTGTGAATCCTACCGAGTTTATGGTTCTTCTCTATTGTCACCCAACAGTCACGATGATTAAGTTCTATTAGAGTTAGTTGAATTTCTTCGTGAAGTTTATGGTTTCTTCATAGAATTAGGAACTCCTTAAGCTATGAGAGCACATGTTGTTCATTTTTTGTTTGATGTCCTATATTTGGATTAATATAATGTGGTTTGTATATCATTAATGAATTTTGGGAAGACATGGGATTTGTTCATGACCACTTTTATCAAGTGTATTATACTTACTTAGGGGAAAGAAAATAAAATATAACTCATCAGGAGTATTTAGAAGGGAAAACATATAGTGAAGGCCTATGTTGACAACTTTAGGGAGATATTTTTCATATCATTGGATATAAAATAAAAAAATTATTTTAAATGTCCTCTTTTATTTTTGGGTCTTCACCCTAAGATCATGGAGTTATCTGTATCCTCCATGGATCATCATTTGAGATGTTTTTGGATGAATCATACACAATTGAGTTTGTTTCCAGATAATAGGTAGCTTGAAATAATTTATCATTTTCCACTGCTTTTGATTTCCCATTTGGAAAGAGGACATTTGTAGAGGAACTTATCTTTAAAAATCATATTATCTTGATTATATTTTCTCATTCATCATACCATTCAAGCATATTTTCCTAGTTTAGTTACATTATAATTTGGATTCATCCATTCACATACCACTAAATACATGTCATCATTGACTAAATTGGGGTCACGTAGAGATGTTTTGTATGATGTATTTCCCATGTAAGAGGCTATTATATGAGGATATCTACTATTTGATATGGGTATGATGATGCATCCTACATTAGGGATCTATATATAATTTCCAATGTGAATAATTTCACATAATCAATAAATTATATAGGTTGTAGGAACCATGTCATAGTTTATATATCAAATATTAAAGGGCATGTTGTATAACATTCCATTTTGGGTCCTTACATATTTTGATTTAATTGTACGACACTCTACTGTCATTTTTTCTTACAGTTGTGTGTTTTAACATTGAATTTTGATCATTAAATTGTTATACCTCGGTAATTAATATTTATTTTTTAGTTTTTCCTATTTGGAGATACACAGCCTTGTGGAAATCTATAATTTCAGGTTTCATTTTGTTCTCAGTTTGGTTTGAGTTACTTTTGTGGGATACCCCATGTCTTTGGGAATTTTTTATGTCGGTAATTTCTATTTCTATTAGAGGTGTAGTTTATTTTGTGTAAAAATGTTTTGGATAGCTTGTGTAAAATATTCTTTCACTAGTATCCATGAAGTGGTGTTATGAGGTGTTTTAATTTTGGGCATGTTAGCAAGGTCTTTGTGCTTTGGAAAATCCTATATTTTTATCCCATTGTACCTTGTGTTTTGGATTTGAAAATAAATGACCAGGTGTGGCGTGTGATTTGAATGGTCACCCCTATGTTCGTGGTTCTTTTCATATTTATTTTTTTTGGATAAACATATATTTATCATCTGGATTGGTGACTTTCTAGAGGAAGAAAGTGATGTTGGTTGGGATAATTGAAACACCCAGATAAAGGAAATTCATTGATATTTTTTCCTTTCAAGAATTTGGATATTATGGATGTGGTTGGGGTTCAGTCTTAGTTGGAAAGTTATATATTTTGTAGAAAATTAGATATTTTTTGAATTAGGACTGGTGGTTCATAACTGGTGCAGGGTAATATAGAATAGTGCACCCATTCCCAGAAAGCCATGCAGCCAATTTTATTTTAGTATACTCGATATTTCATGGTTTGAATAAAGTTTTGAAAAACATGTGGCATGATGATTCCTCATATTCTTATTGGAAAACGACGACCACAAGTTTCGCATAGTGTTTGGGAAATTGTACTGCCAAACCATGAAAGTTTCACATGACATTAAAAGTAGGTAATTAAATATTTTTCCCTATAGAATTTTGACAATAATGTAGGTTTATCCTCCCTATAATGATCTTAGTGTAATATGGTATCACCAATGATTCCATCATTTGGGTCTCCTTTTACCATTGGTGTATTTTGAATGATCTATGATTTACTCTTCATGGTTTTTTGGTCGATTTCCTCATTTTTTCTGTTTTTTATCTTTATTTCTTGGTTTCCCTTTAAAGGTTATAATTTTTACCAAACCCTATGAGTTAATGATCATATATGGGTTTTTTTAGTTATTTATGGTGTATGTATTGTCTCCCCAACTCAGTTTCACCATCTCTTAATATTTCATATCATTCACATTTCGTTGTGGTTGGTGATTCAATCTATTTCTTATCTAGCATATTATGTTGATGATTTAGAATTTCTTAAACAATTTTAAGTGTAAATATCTTGCATGTGATCTGATTTTATGAATGTTATGGGTCATTTTATAATGTAATATAGAATATCATTCAGTTTTAAATGGGTTCATTAATTATTCCAATGTTGAAATGCACAAACGGTGCTTGTTAAAATATTATTTGAGCCTTTAATGTGAGTTTGGGATCATTGGGGTTGTTTTATCCCATGGTTATGTTTTTTGAGAAGTTATTGGGAATTAATTTGGGTGTTATATGTATTAATTTGGGACTTTTATGGTGTAAGTCGAACATGTGGCTTGTTGTACTGGTTCAAAATCATGTGATGTTAGATTAAGAAGGTGTTTTTAAATTGTTTTGTACTATACATATGTTATGAGGTGATTTTAAAAATGAAATTGATTGGGAATCATTTATCCCTATTAGAAGTTCCCTCTAAGGGTGTTTTATGCCTTATGGGAAAAGTGATATATATTTTTCAAAGAATTTGAATATGAAAATTTTTTGACTGTTTGAATTTCAGAAAAAAAAACTTATTTTCCGGCATATGAACCTCCTTGGTGTGCACCAAATATGTCTGTTAATTTTTTAATGGTGTGTAAAATAATGTTTTAAAAGATATTTGGATTCTGTGTGAATTTGGAAAAGATATTTACCCATTATAATGATTGGTTTTTCTATTGTGTTTTCTTAATGTTTTCTTGGGGCCTATTTGAGACTTTGATGAAAATGGTATCTTCCTTAAAACAGTGTTTTCAAAATTTTCTTCCTCAAATGCCTCTATTATTTCCACAAAAATTTCTTGATCTCTTGATGGTTTGTTGGTACATTATGTGACTTTAAATGTGTTTTAAAGCGTGTTTTTGAAATCTTGGCCACTTTTGGAATTTTTTATGTGGTTGGGTTTCAAAAAATTTCCAGTGGATAGTATAGAAACATGTCTATGTTGTGAATTTTTAGCTTGATTATGAATTGGTGTTTGAATTTGAATTGTCTTTAGAAATGTGTTGCACGAAATGATCATGAGATATTCTTGGATATTTACTATAAATAATATATCATGAAAATGTCTATGGGGTTCTTTGTGATTCCTAAGAAATTTTTGGTTTAATGTGACGTGATTAAAAGGTGCAATTTGAACATTAAATTATTTTGGAAGATGGTTTTTGTAACATATGTGATTTAAGATCTTGAGGGGACATGTATTCATGTTATTGATGATGGAATTATAAAATCTGTAATATGAGGATCATTTATAATTTACAAAATATTGGGAAAGTGTTTTTTGAATTCCAAATGATGTTATGGCTCGATTTGAAGTACTAAATGGAATT
The DNA here is from genome assembly GCA_963277665.1 of Viscum album. NCBI lineage: Eukaryota > Viridiplantae > Streptophyta > Magnoliopsida > Santalales > Viscaceae > Viscum > Viscum album. The sequence goes on along the minus strand of OY728128.1, from coordinate 583,879,716 downwards.
ATTAATAATGTGTGTTTTTAATGTTTGGATCATGTGTGGGAATTAAATTATACCTTGGGATGTGTTCCCCTATAGTGTCTCATGCATTGGAACGTGGTTGTATTTGACTTGATATATATAGACAATTCAACATTGAGAAGGGATAACCTCTAATGGAATGTGGATGAAGAAGTTTCAGGTTATTATTTCTATACTATGTATTTTCAAGTATTATTTTAATATCAAAGGATTCATGGGTTTCATCTAGATGATCATGTGATAGTTTCTTGTTGATCTCGATACGATTGGTTGCTACCCCCATGTCATAATTGGGAAAAGTGAGATGTTCCACTAGATTAGATTGTTTTGAGTAGATAGATGGATATTGAATATTGTGATTAACTATATTCAAGCAGGTGAGTTTCAACTGAGTACGTTCAAGTATTTTCCCAATATATGTTCTAGAAATTCTAATGATTATAATATATATGTTCATTTTATTTATGCTACTTTTTTAATACTGTCCTTCCAAGTTCTTCCTACTTGTTTGGTTTCCTTTACATTTACAAGATCCCATTTTTGGTTATCTAGTTTGTTATTATAATTGGGATTTAGTTTTGAGATAGGTTTTTAGAATGTGAAATAGTTATTTAAATGTAATGATGCTTGTGTTTTTTTAGAATTATATTTTAATGAATGATACATTTACAGACTACAAATGTTTTAAATTCATTATTTATTGTGCATTAAACTAGTGTTTGTGGACTATATTGAGAATTTAAATTCATGGAATCTATATTTATTTACTATTGATTTATGTGATCCCACACTATACTTATTCTTCTTGGCATCAGTAGTCCCGAGCTATTTTTTAGGTGTATATTTTTTGTTTTTTTATCTAAGAAAAGAATGGAATTATATTGGTTGGTGAAAAACAAGTCATGTGGTGATTGTGTTGTGTGGTCTACTATTTTTTTTCTTTAGTTTAGTTTTCTATATAATTTATTTTATTTGGATTATATTTATATTTATTGATATTAATTTTTTTGGGCAATGTTGTGTAGTCAATTTATTTATTTGATCCTGGATGATTTGAAAAAATTATTCCCATTGTGATTATATTGTTCCCCAATAATAATTACATGCTTGTGGGGATTTATAATACCCTTTGATCCATGTATCAATCCTATCTTGGGGTTGGGTAGGAGGAAATTATGAATTGATTCGAGAATAAAATATATGTGAGCCAACATTCATGAAATAAAAAATGATGTAATTAAAAACCCAAAAACAATAATGATCCTACCATCCAAGATCCATCTTATGGGACCCTATTTACAAGACACACACATTCCAAACAATAAATAATGTAGGATCCAATCTAACACAAAGGAAAATCATAGACAATAAACCTATAATATGTTACCCCTAGTGGTGTCACACACACTTGTTCTACAGCTTTCTCGTTCTTGATGTAATAATGAATCGTTCTCTACAATTTCGATCAACTTATATATTAAAAACCATTCTCAATTTTATTTATTACAATTTAGGCTCTAATAATGTCCTCTATAGTTTTTGAAAAAAAAATTATTTTAATTTAAATCTTTTAATTTCCACATTCAATGAAAACCACTTTTAAAATGTTAACTCATAACCCTTTTAAATTTGAACACATTAAATTCAAATTAATATATCATGAACTCAATATTAAAAATATGAAATGCAATAAATAAGATAAATTTAACAGATCCAGCCACCTATAGAGTATATAAAACTAAACTACCATTATAAATTTGGATTAGAAACCTTAATATAATATTTATAATGATAAAAACATAAGATAAACATAAAATGGTAGATTGAAAAAATCATCCAATTAATAATAGAATGAAACATACCCGAACAACCAACAAAAGAGAAACTGGAAGTAGGGATTACCCAAAATAATGAAGTTCTTATACATACTGATTAATTTATGAAAGGAAAAAAATAATGGAAGGAAGAAAACCAAAACTATGTTGCTAAAGATCTCTAGATGAGAGGAGAAGGATGTAGAAAAATCCCTCACACTCCTGTTTTCCACCCTTAAAACATGAATGTATAGAATTTCATAGTTTGTAAACTTTTACATTCCATGAATCCTTTCATATCCAGTATTTCTAGATGAAACTATGATTTATTAATTAAAATATAGATTTCAAAATAAATGACTTGTAATAATCATAGTACATTTAAATTCTCTCATTATGATTTCAACTCATTGAATGATTTCATATGGAATTACATGTCCTGAATCCATGTTACATGTCATGAAACTGTGTAGTAAAAACATAAAATCCACAGATAAAATAAAAATAAAAAAATCTATGACATCACCATTACTGTTATCCTCCCAATTCAAGGTTGAAAAAACATTATCAACAAGAAAACGAACCCCTAAAGTAATTTTTTGAATATAACCGATCGATGTGATTTGAGGCTTTATAATAAGTCATCCATTACCAATGATCCTTCAAAGGGAAGGCCATATTCTTCAATGTGAGAATTCCTTTCTGTAAAAAATCTTGATTTAATAATTAAATTTTAAACAATAATTTTATTATTAATATATATTGAAATATTTTTTATACTAAATTATAATATTCTATTATAACAAATATTAACCACATTTTATATAGTCTTTTTTACAAAATAGTTTTTTTTCACTTTTTATGTGGAATACTACCACCATAAAAAGATAAATAACTTTTTTAACCATTTCCTCTCATTGATGGTTATATGTGGACATTGAATAATAAATAGAAGTTATAAAATATAATTATTATAATGAAATTATTCCTTTTAATCCATGTTTTTCCTATCTCATTCGTTGATAAATGAAAACATTAACCTTGTGTTCAGTGCACAACCACCTATTTGATATATCCCATATTTTTTCATTTACTAATGTACATTTTTAGTAAAATAGGATAAAAATATTAATAAATTTTATATTATATTACAATATAAATATAATTATTTATTAATGATATTATTCTGAATTGATACCACAATCATAACCACAATAATCCATTAATTATGGTACCTTCATTTTTAGGTCAGTCTAACAACCTTCATGGAAAATGATAAAAATGATACCATTAATGTTTATGAAAAAAATTCCTTATAATATATTATATATTTATTTAACATAAATATTTTATTTTTATGTGATTTTTAATTAATTTTAAACTAATTATTTTATATTCCATCATCTATTTTTTATTAAACATTAAAACATGCTCATTTCTGATTTTATCATTAAATATTATAACTAAATATATAATCTTTTATAATTTTATAATTATAAATAATTATAAATCATGTATTATTATACCTATTATGAATGTGGAAATATGATAATTTTTATAAAAATAAATAACAACAACCCTATTAGAAAACTTATAGGAATTGATCGAGATTTACAAACCTGATAATGAAAATAAACTATATGTAAGTAATATAAAAATTGAGTATAAATATAAATTATGTTTATAAAAGGATATTTATATAAATAACATTATCATTTTTTAAGGATCATTTTTATATTAAATTCATGTACTTATTTGGATAATGGAAATAATTGTATGGGATTTCTATATAATATTATTAACAGTGTAGAATTACTTCTTATTAAACATATTTTTTTTAATTTTGAAAAGTGTATATAATTCCAATTATATATTTTATATATTGATCCTATAATTATTAAAATTATTTTATTGTTAATTTAAATCATCTCATTTAAATTGTTTTGAGTTTAATGTTTCTATGTTTATGAGGGTTTGTGAAAACTCATTTTTCATCCATTGAGATAAAAAATATATTTTTAACAATTTTATAATTTTTTTAATTTAATAAAAATAATTAATATTTAATATTTTATTGATATATCATATTTTTGGGATCTATAAGTCTTCCTTATAAAATCATGGTCGAATGATTCTTATATTTAATATTTTTTTACATGAATTGGGTTTCATGATCACAAGTATAATTTCTTAAGACATGATTCATGTTATAATCCAATTAACTAATATTTGATGTATATTTTGACTATTGGTTATATTCTATCATTAGTTATATTTCATAATATTTAAAATATAATTTAAAGTGGGTTTTCTCTAATGAAAATTTATTTAGACGATACTCAATCTATAAGGGCCTTTGTCTCATATTCAAATCAAATATTAATGACTTGTATTTCCCAAAATATATTATTTTTTATTTTTTATAAATTAAAATATTTAAATCAAGTTTAATCAATAAATTTCATTTCATTATTTTATAATTTAATTTTTTTAATCCATTTATTTTTTCTTATTCTAACGTTATTATTACTATAATGGTGTTTAAATCTAATTTAATTAATGGAGGTATTATTTTTATTGACCAATAAGTACAATTTTTTAGTGAACATAATTTTCATGGAATATATTACAATTTACCACAAATGTTTTTATTTTGGGTGATTAATAATAATAAAATCCATCATTACCGTTTTATTTCAAAATAATCAACAATTGTTTGAATAATTTCATTATAATTACATTCTTCTATTACCAATCTATTTAATACAATTGATTAGAGTCAATTTTCTGGGAATCCATATATCAGTTTACTGTTGAAAATATTGACATACCTATATACCCATTACTCAGTATCGATATAATTTATGATTTATATCTTGTTGGATATTTAATTTAGCGATTTGGGAAATATTTCAAATCGATATACATTTATTTATAATATTGTTGATTTTTTATTTTGATGTAATATTAGTTATGTATTTTTTCTGTTATTAATATGGTCATATAAATATTGATGTATACTAAATATGAGATTTTGAGGCATAAACTATCCACGTAATACCTCAACAGGTCCATTGAGAAAAACAAGATTGATTATTTTTGTGTATTCCAATCAATAATATAATATTACCAATAAAAAGGGTCCTTTATGGTAATATCATGATGTATATTATATTACTGTCATCACATAGGTAATCTAATTGGTTGATTAAATACTTCATTTAAATTTATTGAACCAATTATATTAATAAACTTTTTCTTTTAATTTCCACCATTATACAGGGATTTATTATGCTTTCAATTTCATTTTATTTAGGAATTTATTATTGTAGTTTAATAATATAATATTATGTATTTTCATATTATGAACACAAATTCACTTTTATTAATTTCAATCCTAGTTTACATTATCGATAATTTGATATCAAAACTTATTCTTTTTATAATAAAATATTTTTAAGAGAAATATTTTGTAATTAATATATATTAAAAAATAAATTAGGTGTATAAGTTTTTTCTGATTATGATGAAATATTATGGATTATATGGTTTTACATATAGTGGAATAAATATCCTCTACTAGAGATATTCATAGAATTTACTACTTTAATATTTAACATATTTATCTAAACATCTTTTCATAAATGAATTTGCTATTGTATATTATAAAATATCTATATAATAATTTTATATTTGATAATTATGTCCTGAAATCTATAAATGGTATCAATGACAATATGTAATTGATTTCTATCATATATATTATTTGGGGATGCATATTTGGGGTGATAAGATTTTAATTGATAGTTCATGAATTGTTTAATGATATTAGAGATTCATATTGGAAAAATATATTAGGTTTTATGACCCAATATCCACAATAGATCACCCCTCCTAGAGGAAAAAATTTGAGAAGGGAGATGGTGACTCCCTGAGTATCTCCTATAGTAGACCCCATTTTGGCAACTAGCATCGGTGGTATTCTAAAGATGAATATTGGAGGGAAAAAACTATAAAATATCATAAGTAAGTGATAAATAAGAATGATACACTAAACAACACCTTCTGAAACACACACATACACACAAAACATATATATATATATCCCATGTGAAAACAATTAATTTTAAACAGTTCTATAACAACTTGAAATAAACAAGAAGTAAAAAAATGGTAATATGAATGTTACCATGAATCCCAAACAGATTTAGTTGAAACAAAAGCTAGTGATATCCATACAAATCTATAACATCAGATGGATTCACTAATAATAGTTTATATATATGTAGGTTGGTTATAAATTTATACTCAATAAGATCCTCCCTAGCCCCCCATATGAAAAAGAGAAAGATATATTTATAGAGCATAGTGAAAATTGTGAAAATAAATCATCATCTAAATAGGTATAAGTTGTTCTTAGACACATTATAGGAAACAATCACCAGGTATACCATACCAGAGATAATATATAATAAAAAGGAAACATCAAGTCTACCCATATCTAACATCAACACTATTTTCCACACTACCCATACATCTCACATGATGTCCCATCTATCTCTAAAATAGGTCACCCAAAGATATATAGAAAAGGAATCAAAATATTCACCATGTTTACCACATCATCTCATCACCCCTTCTACATATCTTATATAATAACAGAAAATATTATTAGGGACACTATATCCCATATTACCTGTGTTATATATAGGTATTATAGATCAATCCATTATTGTTGAAAAACATTGTAATTTACCACTATCTGTTACAACATGTACAAGTTAACCAATAATATTACAATGGATACAATATCTGGTAAAACATGTGCATTATATAATAAAAATAATGTACATACCTCTAAAAAAATATTTGCGGTAACTAAAAATCTTGATTTCGAACTCCTGTATCTACCAAGAGAAGAGAGTGAGTCCATAGGTGGGAGATAGCAATCTGTCCTCTCATCCGGATACTCGAAAAAAAACCTTCTTAGTGTCCACATGGTGTCAATATCACAAACATCCATGTATTGGGTATTGTATGAAATTATAGAATATATATGATATAATTGTCTAACATCCACACTATAGTCATTACATGGTCGTATGATCAACTGGGGCTAACATTACTGATACTCCTCGATTCCAATACTATGACCATATAACCCATAAGAACATAATTGTTTAAAGAGAATGATAAATTTCATATTTCAATTTTTACTTTACTTCAATCAATTAATTCAATAAGAATTAATTTTTGGTTAACATTACTCCACATTACATTTCATCAATCATGAGAAGAAATGAAATTCCATATATGAACAATCGAAACATAGTCTATGGTTTAGCATGATACACATCTACTAGAATAATCATCCAATCAACACCAATACGAAAAAAATTCTCATTATTTCATATTAATTAAATATATATTACACATTAGAACACATAATAAAATCAATAAGTTCTTTCTCTTCCATCAATAAGTGACACATAATATGATATTTTATTCAACTAGAGTAGAATTATTATTTATAATAGACTGCGTCAATATATCCAACCTCAGGTTTAAAAAATTAACAATTCATTATTAGATTCACTCCATATAGAGGTTCCATAAGAAAACCAACTTTATCTACCACTATTAAGAAACATGCTTGAAAAACATCTAACTTCCTAAAGAACTGGGGTATGGAAATATAGATATCATGAGGATCCTGACCATTATCCATCATATTTATTCATATGAGAGGATATCAGTTCTCTTGATAAAAGCAATCTGTAGGATTATATTCCACCCATTCCATCATATCAGGTTCTATTCCTAGAACCAACATGAAATTTCTGATGCACCCCACCATTATAAGCATTAAATTCTACCAAATTATATAGTCCACCTTTCCCACATCACACATCATCCTTCTCGGGAACATTGATCCATAATCAGATTCCATATGATTATTACTAACCCATGCCACATAAAAAATAAATTCTCACATATTGTCCACTTCATAGTAGTATTCAGAAACAAATATATATATAGACAATAGTGAAATATAGACCATAAAACAACGAATCCATCCTACACAAAAAAATGATATCTCGTGGCTCTAAATCATGGAACTCAACCTTCTCAATAAGACATGTATCCATATCCCTAGAAAGTATCTTTATCAAACAAATTATTCTTAATCCATATTGAGTTAGACAATTCTTTTTTCATTGCTTCCAACTATGATAATCCTAATGCATAAATACATAACATGCTATGAAAAGAATGAACATGCTCCCCATCGTTTAAAATAGTTTCATCAAACTATGATAGGTAAAATATCATTTAACATGTATTTATTTATTATCATTAACCATCATTACCATCATTCACATGAATTATATATTCCATTAATCACAATTAGTATCACATTTAATCAAAACTAAATACTCCCATTGAATTTATTATCATTAAATTACATTATCCTACAGATTAATAACAATCCTATTCATTAATTATTGTTATGAAAATTAGTTGTTAACTATTTAGATCATTATATTATCTATAAATTTAAAAATTGTAATAAAATAATAATAACATGATAAAAATCATATTATTTATAAATAACACTATCAAGATAATTAAAAGTAAATTGTCTATCATGGTAATAAGCTATAACATATCCATGTGATCTCCATCGAATTTGAATAAGCTGGTTTAATAAATTATTAGGCTCATTTAATTTTCTTACGAAATGATAGAGAAAGAAATTTTTTTGATTTAATATGATTAAATTATTAACAATTAATCCACTAAAAATGATTCAATGTTCTTGTTATAGGAAATAACCATCATTATATATCCCTATCACCTCTCCCGTGAGGAAACTGCGATCTCTTAAATCATTCATTTCACAACAACAAAAAACCAAAAAGAAACCTCATTTGAAAATCTAAAGATCAATATACATATAAAATTGAGATGAAAATTGTGAATATTAGAAGAATAAATAATAGCCATGAATAAATGAGTGAAGAACACACAATGGATCAATGTGGATTGAAAAAAAATATCCAAATGCATGACCTTCATAGGAAGATTCCGAATGTTAAGTAAATAATTTTTTTTTGATTTCTTCGAATTTGATTTGGTAATAGGGTTTTTAGAATAACCTGATGTTTTGTAGAATTTAAAAATTATATACACATGAGATATTCACAAAATGTAATTATTATACATTGCCTAAATATTATGTTTTCACCTTCTATTGAAAAAAGTCACATAGTGGAATATAACCTTGAACTAATGGACAACATGTAATATCTCATGAACGAGTCTCAATAATCCAAAAATTAATTTATGTCCATGAACCATACTTACACAAACTGAAAAACTAACATATATGGCTTGTATAAATTACTTGTCATGTAATATCCCAATTTCTATAATTTAGCAAGTAAAACTGTCCAAACTCACTCCAAACCACCTCCATGAAACCCATGAATTGGAAAAATTCAATGCGACTATCTATATGGTTGTGATACATTGTAAAATTGGTATAATCATATATTTTTTTCATTGTACCATGAATTTATCTCTATTCACATTCAATATTGTGAATGGTTATGTGTAATCCTATTTTTTTAATGTAAATGTCATATAATAATATGAATTAATTGATTTTCTTAGTGGATACACATAGATGATATATGGTAATACAAAATTACATAGACTATATACCTTGAAACCAGCCTGATTTGAGTAATTTTTTTCTAATATGGCTTCTATGGGTTAAAAATCACATTTAAGAGAGAAAAAATATATTCATGGTTGGGTGACCTATTTTTTTATGTATTGTCTTGATAGATTTTTTTTCTTTTATCATGGGTAATTTTTTTAGTTTTTTATATTCAATGATGTAATTGGAGGGTATGTGATTACATGTTTCATGTTAGTTTAAGGCAAATGTGTCGATTATTGTACAAAATGATTCATTGGAATAAATCGATATTGAGGTACAAAAAATTATTAGACTGTTTTCTTGAAATGTTATATTCACATTATAGTGTCTGAATGATTTATTTTTTTGAATTATTTTAAGATAATATAATCATAAATTTTTTTATTTTAAATTTTTAGGTTATAATTCCAAAATTTTCTTTTTGTTCCTAATGTCAAATTAAATGAATTCTGTAAAAAATTTCATTAATGATATTTTATAATATAAAATTTTATAAATAATTATTTAAAATTTCTAAATTATTATCAACATTAATGTAAATTGAATATATTTTGATAATATCATTATTGGTCTATATGTGAGACTTTTATTCCTCTTATAGAATCATTCGTGAGACATAAATAGAAAAAACATTAATACTAAAGCAATTGAAAAAAGGTTTCCCCATATCAAAAATGATATTGGTAAAATCATCACCAAACATATTACTATTTAATTTTATGAAGGTATTTTGTATAATAATATTATTATATTGTCAATATATTAATTTTTTTAAATTCAATATGAACATCATGTTATAAAAATTTAATACTTTGCGAAATTCCAAGTGTTTCATCACCTCTCTTAATAGAAGGAACTCCTGTTAGATTGTGATGAAACATAAGAAACAATTTTTGCAGAATAAAAACTCAAATACCATCGTTAGGTACCTAAATACATCATAAATTCCTATTTTAACCTAGAAATAAAGTATGGATTATTTTTTATTAAACCATTAGTGGTTTTCCAAAGAATATATTTACTTCCTAATAATTTTTTTATATTTTATATAATATTCTACATCATTCAAAAAATTATAAATCGTTATAAAAATAAATATTAATAATTATAAATATAATGGAAATTTTTATAATAACAGTGTGACCTATTTCAATCTCCTCTTCCATCAAATGTTAAATGACAAAATCATTCTTGTGTAAACATGGACACCAGCCCACGAAAGGACATAATTTGTTTCATATCACAACCTCTCATGGATTGTAAAAATGAATTATTTAATTTATATATACACATATATGATATTATTGAAATATATATACATTTATAAAGGTAATATTTCATTTATTTTTATCTTTGCATTCTATATAGAATGATATTGTTGTTCATGTGTATCTGTCTACCACCACCTCAAATGAGCGACGTGATTAAATTTTTTCACCATATTACATGGATGGAATACATAAGTAATTTAAAATATATAATATTGAATAAATTTTATGAATTTAATTATTGAAATGTAAAATACTTATTTTTTTCTTTCAATAATGATTTTTGGATAATGAATATATTACCCATGAATATTGTAGGCACACCATCTCACTGATTTTATGGTGCCTTATGTTTCTATAAACATTGGATTAAAATTTATAATTAATGAATAAAAATTATATTCATTTAATTATTATTCATATAATGTAATAATTACATCTTTGATGACAAAGATGATAAAAATGGCATATTGTACATATGAGATGAATATCATCAAAAAGTCAGATATTGACTTAGTTGACAATTTAATTTTTTTTAATAGGCTGAAACTAATAAAAAAATTATTTCCAAAAAATAGTTATCATTATCTATTTATTTAGGTTAAAAATAAACTTATGTGATAAGTTGATCTCATGGTAATTGTCTTCCATGAAAAAATTTATTTTTTATGTTTCCCTTCGAACTCTTTTGCGTCATTTTCCATGCAATCCTAAATGTGTCATAAATTTTTTTTAACCAATATATAAAAATTATTGTTAATGATCATAATAATTTTTCCAATTTAGAAAAAATTATTCAATAGGGTGTTTTTTCATAAGGGACCATCATTTTATAAAATTTACATGAAAAGTTGAATCAACACAGCTTCTTCTTCCATGTATATGTTATTCATCAGGGTTAAAGATAATTTTTTTTAACCTTCAACATATGATAAAGTATATTTTCCCAAAAAAATTACTTCATTACAATTTATTTCAGAAGTAATTTTTTTATTATATATTATTTGTACATTATTTAATATTATTAATCATTAAAATATTCTCTTCTAGCCCTTTCTATTCCATTTCAATTATCATATAATTGTATCATGAAATTTATTATTTATGATATAATGTATATTAATGATGTATTTTTAATATACTAATAAATATACAATGTGTAAAAAATGATTCTTTTCATATTTTATACATGGGATTATTCAGATTTAAAAATCATATCATATATTTTTTAGATTATTTAATAAATATTTTTCTTATTATGGAATATGATTGAAATTATTTTATGAATTTTATAATATTGAAATTAATAATTTTAAAATTAAATTGTATGGAATTTTAACATTCATTAAATGATTTCCAAAAGGAATAAATGTTATGTAATGACTCAGATTATCATTTTTTTTTATTTTTTAATAATTTATGAGATAATTCTATGACCAGGAGATGTGACGACGTGTGATTCCGAGGTCCGGTTTTCCCAGAATGGTCCATCAAAAAATGTTAAGTTTTTAAACAGCGTGTTTAAGAGGTTTTCCTAATAAAATGGAATAATAATAAAATGATGTTATCATCAGAAATCTGAGGGCACCATTACATTTAGGATGATAAGTTTACACTAAGAGTGACTTAACTCTAGTTTCCATGGGCCTCCAGTGAAAAAACCTAAAAATTAAATAACCATAAATAAATAAATAAAAATAATTTTATCATTTTTCGAATCCATATTACTCATTAATAGCGACTCAATGTGAAAATATTATACCACTTTTGAGTTCTTAATGGGGTTTTTCCTTTATGGGAGGACTAACATTGGACGACATGGGTCAACTATGGATTGTAGTTTTTTGGAATCTAACATAAATAAAATAATTAAATAAATATTATTTTATTATCAATTTCTATAACTCCTAAATAATTAACCATATTGGAAATTTGAGAGTAATGTTGATATAATGAGTGTGTGAACTCCTAATACCAGGCCTAACCTCTGTTGATGTGGGTCGAGGGTAAATGTAAATTTATAGAAGTTTTAAAAAGATAATAAACTAAATATCATAAAAGGTATATTTTATTTCTTTTAACGTTTCGCATCGATGTAGAAACTCTAAAATTCCACAACAAGGTAGATGTTTCTTTTCATAAATGAAACAATGTGTTGATACAAAAACACAAGGAAACAGCGACGCAAAAAACTACCTCTTCATTGAATAGTTTGATAGGGTTATGGGATCATATGAAAAATCATAGATAAATTCCATATATGCTCAGGAAAATAAAAGGTGATGGAGAAACCCCTTGGGGGTGAATGAAAATTGGTTAAAAACACATATGGATTGAGGATCATGAATCCTGGATTAATGTCTTAGGATTAGTGATCGATGAATGATGGCGTTGCAATTATGTTGTTCATCAATGATCGATCAAGTCCTTGAGGTAGGCATTTTACTCTTTCTATGTGATTTTGTTAATTTCTTGTTAATATTTTCTAAAGAAATTATTCTAATGAAATCAATCAAAAGTTGACTTGGGGATTAGACATTCATGTTGTATGGGAATTTACATTTTAGGATTAAATAAAGAGGATTATATCTTAGTGATTTTTTAAATATCGTTATTTTTTTAACGTGATTAACGAAGACCAAATGAAAAAGTCTGATGTTCAATTGTATTTGTGTTCCTTGTAATCCACCACTCTCCCCAGATATACATCATTGATGGACCGCTGTGGGTGTGTCAGAATCTTTTTGGGAGGTTCCAAATGTGTCCAGGCCACTAGATCGACAATGAGATTGCTTGGAGCACAAAGAAGTGGAGGCAAAGACCTAAGGATTGCGACTATTCTCCTGTATTGTAAAATGGACCACTGAAGTGAGTATGCTGGGTCCCATAAGAAAATGTAAGAGTGTGCAGGTGGTTGTTCAATGGGTGGAAAGCAAGGTCCATCAAATATGGATGGCGGTGGTATGTGGCGGTGGGTGTTGGTGACGAAGGAAGCCCAAGACAGTATAGTGGGAAGCAAGTATGGGTCGTTGGCTGCCTGTGGCAGACATGTATTGCGAGTCAAATCATGCGGCTAGAGTCTGTGGTCTAACTAAACCACAGTGGTGACCCACGACATTAGTCATGGGTGATAAAGGAAACTCTCTGTGTCCCAAGTGAAGCAGACCAGCCCGCTCAAGTGAGCCGGCCCCAGGTGGGACCCAAATCAAAGGGTGGGGCCGATGTAGAAGATCTTGACATGCCCAACTTGATTCGACCAGGCCCAGTGGGTTGGGTCAGACCAAGGATTGGTTGAAGGACCCCAGGCCTGGTCAGGTTGGGTCAGGTCAGCCTGGTCAGTACACACCTGAACCCAACTAGCCCTTTTCCACTAAATGACATGTATCTTCCAAACTGTACATCCAACTGACAAGATGTTTCTAGAATTGGGACCCTCTCTATTATTTGTTCCTTTTGGTAAACTCTATGTGGGTTTTTGTGGATGTTGATAAACAATCTATGTCATTTTGAGAAGATTCTACAGGAATAAAACATGACACGAGCCGAAATCTAGTGGCTGGCTGTGACGAGAAGACTTTGACTAATAGGACTTGGTAAATCAATAGGCCTAATTGATGATGGGTCATGGTGACCTAGAATTCTTAGGTTTTTAGATTGTGGAGTTCACTAATAATTCCTATGTAATGTGTGGGTCTAGGTGACCCAACGAGCCATTAAGAACATCAAGGATGACTGCCTCATCAGTACAAGGTGTTAATTGTTGAAGAATGATAGTCATTTCATTCAAATATTAGATTATACACGTATGAGATGACTATATTTCCTCTCTTGATAGTACTTATTAGAGGCTAAACATCATGTACCTATTAGATAGTATTCTTTGGGTATTTCTTGTTTTCTATACCATTGTGGTTTAGGGTCCCTAGTAAGTATTTTTTTACTCACCCCAAAATAGTATATGCATGCATTTTTTGTGTCTTGAGTAGATAAACAATGCATTGATTGAGTCCATGGTGGAATGGGGCTAGGTGGTTCTTTGTGTGACCAGACAGAGGATATGTGGATCTATAGCTTCAGACAACTATTTTTGTACCTACCCTCAATGTAGGGTTTTTTGCTGAAGAGTTTTAGAGAAATGTAATTTTACATTTTTATTTTAGTTGGGCTTGTATTTTGGCCTTATCCACCATCAGTTTTCAACCATCATATATTGTGTTTATTTACATAGTTTATTCACCATACAGTGCTTTCGTGGCATAGTTTTTGTGCATGTGTACATGTTTATAAGAAAATAACACCCTTTTGGGATATTACTAATTGTCATTATTCTCCATCCCTTGATCTATAGGATGTGGACGTGTAATACTCACATCATAGGCCTTGAGGGACAGGTCATGTAATTTAATACATTTTATATGGGATGATTTGACTATATTTATAAAAGGAAAAATTAATGTTTGTTATTAATATAATGTGAATAAATTATTTTCACACTACTATAAAAATTATTTTATTTTTAGATTACATTATAGTATTCCATGTAATCCATGAAGAAAAATCATTTGTAAATTTTACATAATTTTATTTTAAATATGAAATTTAAAATTTAAAGTGAATATAGATAACATAATGGGTTTTTATTGTGGGATCTAAATTATCTACATTGGTTTGAAGATAAAAAAATTATTGAATAAAATGTCTTATTCATGATATTTGGTTCATTGGTATATTTTATAAATCAGTGAGCCAGATATAGCTTATATTATGGTTTGATCCCAACTCTATATCATAGAGATGGGTGAGTGTGGAATAGATTATACAATAGAGAGAAAAATTGTAACTCACTTATGAAATGGGAATTTTTCATATCATCAATGGAAACTATGATGGAGTTAACCAATGTTCTTTCTCGTATAGATTTAAATAGTATTTAGTTATTTATGACATTAGTTTATAATAATTTATGAGTATGATTATATAATGTTTATAAAATGGGTTCCCATTGTTATCTATGGGTTTTAAATATATTTGTTGAAAAAAAATTATTTTTTAATTAAAATGATTGATTTCATCTTCTCAGGGAATAATTTGTTAACGTTAATTATTTATTGGTTGTTCATGTTTATATATAGAAAATGGATAAATTTTTTTAAAATATCATTTACAATGATGTTTTTGACAATATATTTTTTTTAAAATTTTAATGTCATGGATCACTAAACAATAAATAAAAATAATAAGTGATGTTGAAATACATAATAATTTTTCCTGAACGAAATTTTTTTATCTTTTATGAGGTTTTTATATTTTTGGAAAATGGACATTGATCAAATGTTTCCAAACTATAAAAAAGATTTTTTATTATTATTTATGAATGAATTTTAAAAAATATAAATCATCATGATACATGAAATGAAGGAATGTTTTTATTTTTAAAAAATAAATATATTGGTTAAATTTTGTTCTTTTCATTATAGTTTTCAAGATATGAAATATTTATATAACATTTTATTTTAGAATGCTTTAATGCGATGTTAACATATGATTTATTGATAAGATAATTGGGTTTTTGGTTTCCCTTTATTATAAGTTCAATGGATTGGAAACCCCTATAAATTTTTTATGTTGTGGGATTTTATATTATTTAAAAAAAAATCAGAAACATTATTAGGTTGATGTATATATAACTATTATGATTAATAAAGAATATCATTTCATAAATATACAGATACATTTTCTCATATGTATAAAAATGGTAAAAGCTAACAATTTAGAATAAATCATTCCTTAATGACAATTTTATTTAGGTTATATTTGATTATTTGAAGGTTAATGTATGATAGATTTTTTATAGGTAGTATGTATTAATGGAAAATTTTCATTTTAAAAAACTATAATTCATTTAATATTTTAATGATTTTTTAGAATTGATTCGCGATAATTTTTAACGATTGATGGATTGTTTTATTTGAAAAATATTTTATCCCTTTACTGGTGATTTTATTTTCATTATTATTTATAAGTAATGTTTAACTGATTTTGGATGATTCTTTAGTATTCAAATCAACGATAAGAAATTATTTTCCATATCTGAGAACATTTCATTTCTCCAAAAATGTAATGGCTCATGGTATCATGGTCATTTTAATTAAATATTTCCTCAAATAAGACAATCATTAAATGGGAATTACGATTAAGAACATAATAATATATTTTTATTTATTTAGTAACACATTCTAGAGTATTAATAGAATGTGATGGATTTCCATCATTCTAGGACTTTGATATGCAAAATTTTATATTATTTAATGTTTGAAAAATGGTTGGGTTAATGATAACGAAACAAAAGTACATAAATTATATATTTTATACCAATGCTGATGTTTCAAATAAGTATATAAATAATCACAATAAAAGGAATTGTAATGAAGATCAATGAAGGATGTGTTTAGTTATTGAGTTTTTAGAATAATTATATAGTGTTAAATTATAATTTATATTAAGATGTATTATGAATAACATGATAATCCTGAAACTCATAAGGATTTTTTAATAGTAGGTTTTATATATAATATTTGTAAAATATGTTTTATGGAATCTATATATTTTAACTCTGGCCTTGGGAATATGTGATAATTTTTTATAGACATTCAGTTTTTATTAATAGATTATTGTGGTTTGTGTAATTATTATTATTAATATAAATTTAAGTAATTATTATATAGAATGAATGTATTTGAATATATTGGACACAAGATTAAGGGTATTTATAATATTTAGGGTGTATATGATCAATGATATTGAGTAAATTTTTTGTTATTATAGATTGGATGAATATGTTTTCACATAGCGATAAATATGAAATTGAAATATGATTTGGAGACAACGTGGTTATTTTTATTTTGGAATAAGATCACTATATTTTTATTGAATATTAAATTATATTAAGGGATTTCATTGGTAAAATAAATTATTTTAATATGATTTTATAGTTATTAATCTTATTTATTTAATTTTTTATCATATCATAGAGATTATATTTAAATTTTATATACATTTTCAATATGAATAACTATATGTGATTTATTTTATTTAAAGATAAGTATTAAATTTTTATCACAGACAAATATGTGATAAAAACAATGTAATATTTAGTTTTCAATATGATCTTACAATATTATGATGATCGTTATGGACATATTTTTTTAAAATGATCTATTTTGATCGTTGGATATTATTTTTATATATTTTGATATGAATGATGAATTTTATCATGTTATATATTCTTTATATAGAAAAACTTCTGGTGCTACTAAATTTTTTTTAGTATCAAATGATTGTAGGAAGATCATTTTATCCTTGTCCTTATTATGTGTTCTGTATAAATTTTATTTTAGTTAATTATTATTAAATAATTCTTCTTGAATACACTTCATTTGGAGAAATGGATTAGGTTATGGTTGATATTTATTGGATAATGAATCTAAAAATTTCATTAATGTATATTTCAGTATCATCACCCTCTATATGGTGATGGAGTTACTAAACAGTATCAAAAGAAAAATAAACCAATAATTTTATATTACCTTCAAACCAAATAAATTGATGGTAATATCCACATCTCTTCATTTTATGGTTTTTTAGCCATTAAATTAATATCGAAAGATAAGATTCCTAGGATAAATTATCTCTCTAGTTGTTTAAAATTATTTGGAAATAATTTTTCTTAATACAGTTTCATTTTCTAAAATCCAAATTTTTTTATCTTATATAGAATCTTACTTCCATGTTTTTATAAGAGGTGATCATTGATTATTTTACCACTTTTCAAGATGATTTTTTTATTTAATCCTTTTTACTTAGTGAGATTTCAAGAATAGTGTGACAAACTTTATAACATTAGATTACCAAGATAATGACCTTATTATAATGATTGAATTAATTAAGTCTGTAGGGTGAATATAATAGCCCTAGATTTATAGGGGAAATGTATGTTTGATATTCTATATTTGAAGATACACAAAGCCTACACAAACCAAGAGATATTATTATTTAAATATATTCATCATAGTATAAATATTAAAAGGGTGTTTTTGAATATTTTTCCTTTTTAATTAAATATATATAATTCTTCTTCTTTATAAAAACTAATTGAAACATTATCAACAAATAATCAATCAAATTTAGAAAATTAATTTTATTAATTTTAATTTTAATTTTTTTCATAAAGTATTTTTTACTCTATTTTTGAAAAAATTATTTATAATTATCTGATATTTTAGAAATTATAATATATAAAAAACTTATAATTTTATAAATCATCTTTTAAAAATTACCCTAATATGGTGTTTTTTGTATTTTTAATAAAATATATATTTTTCAGTGAAGGATGAAAAATTATTATTTTCATGAAATGATCTTTTCATTTAGTTTTATAATACCCATTAAATTTTTGAAATTATCATTAAATATTATATGAAACATTTAGTTTTTAATAATTTAATTTAATTTACAATAATAAACATTACACATGGTCTTTGTATAAATGTGCATTTAGACTATAAAAGATGGTTTTTATGAAAACCCATTTTTCATTAAACATTACTAGATATTTATAAAAAAACATTCAATCATTTAGAGATAATTAATATAGTAAAATGTGATGTATATTTTTAATTTGGATATACTAAACATATTTAAATTGAAAATTATCATTATGTAATCCATTATTGTGATTAGGTATAATAGTATAACATAAAAGAGTCAAGAATTTTAACAAAAAATACATAAAGACAAAGAAAAATGTAGAAGAAGGCGATAATTCCAAGATCAATTTAATCAATGTAAATCAATATAAACATGAGAAACGGAAATAACATCTATTGTTTTTCAATTTTAATGAACATTAATCCGGATACAGTCTGAACCAAAGGATATGAAAATAAGAGAACGTGTATAATACCAGATGTGCATCTCATTACCTAGATCCTATAATAAAACATCTATAACATCCAATATAAAAATGAATTATATTTTAAAAATGAAAATATTGATAACATTATGAAGGATATACAATGTCTATTATAATTAAGGAAATTTTTCTAGCATCTAAATGAAAAACGTTATATTTTATAAAATATTTTCATAAATCCTTAATCATGTTTAAACCATTTTCCAATGGTTTTCCTATAATACATTGATATTAAAAAAATTATGAATATAATAAGTATAAATGAAAAACTTGAAATAATATCTATATACCCTAAATTAATAAATAAAACAATTTCAATTTACTAATACATCATGTTAATCTGTGAAATACAACTTATAGTGGAACAAACATTTTAAATACAACCCACGAAACAAAAAATCATTCAATTAATGTACTAGAAATTAAAAATAAACAGTGTAAAGGTACCTACCCAATTGTAGTACAATCTAGACATAAAATATCCTAATTGAAATTTTATGATACTATAGAATATAGAGTCCTAACACTATACATCAATAGGTGAAATTGACACCTAATGCAGGACACATGCTTTGGTAAACCATGTCACTTTTACAATGCACCCAAGGTTATAATTGTTCATTTGATTTAAAAAAATTTAAAACCATTATCACAATTTATTTTACATCATAAAATACATGGAAATGCAGTCAAGTTTTCTAAAACCCTTTTCATTACAAAACAACAATTAGGGAATTTAATCAAATACTTATATTTCATATACAAATTTTAATTGTAAACCCCTATAAGGAATGTTTCATCCCATAAACCAAGTTGAAACCATAATTCACATTATTTAAATAATAAATAAAAAAATTGCATAATCAATATTAAATTCATTTAAATAACCAATTTTATGGAATCACCTACCTCAAAACTGGGTTAACAGAATCATCCATCAAAAAGGATAGTTGTGATGATTATATTGGTTCCTCACAATCATAGATCCATAATAAAAATGCATAAATCCTCTATAAAACCCAACAGATATAGTATAAGAGCCCATGTTGGTTCTAAAATTTTTATATGAGAAGATATCTACTACAGATCTACAATGAAAATGGAATACTAGATCTTAAAGAAAAAATCCATCAATGTAATCCATTATGAAAAAATATTTCCACATATAATAAAATGTTATAAAACTAAAAAACATTGGAGAAAATTTAAGAATAACAAAAATGATTTTAAGTGGTGATTACACATTAAAACAACCATTGTTAAAATGGATAAATCCAAATTTTAATAGTTTTACAAAGGTTCATACTATTTCATATGGAATGAAATGATATTAGATATACCATGGAACTTATCCATGAACCCTTGATACAAATTCTAGGTGGGGGCACAATTCGGTAACTTTTTAAGTTTATCCATGAGCCAACCACATAATCCCCTCAATCCAAATGGTTATATTTTAATACTAAAGGATGTTCGATTTTTGGAAAAGCATTGAAAAATAGTGTAAAAACAAATATGAATTATCAAATACCACACATGTTCAATAGGTATATCACATGGTGATAGGTTCACTAGGTTAAATACCAAGATATGGGGGTAAATCATGGTATGAAAGATTAAAACATTCTCCTATTCAGATCTTTTTTCATTGTTAGACAAAACCCAATTATCTTTTCCTCCAGTAACAATATACTAATAGATATGAAACCATGCACATGAGACATCAAATTTTACATGGTTTATCCTCACTAGGATACATACAAGGAACATACAACGACGATGTGCCAATGTACTATATACAACAAGGCTGAGTGACAAGAATGAGTGAAATGTTTTGGCTAAGTGTTCTAAACCCAGGATCACTTTCATTACAAGGTTTGGGGTCTACTCAATACATTCCTAAGGGTCACTCCTTATGCCTCTCTCTTCAGATCACTACTAGTGGAAAGGGTCACCATCTTCATCTTCCTGTGATTGATACTCCTAGAAAGGAAACAAAAAATATTTTATATAATTTTAGGTCAAACACATTTTTTGGACATGTTGGTCCCCTCATTTGAATGAATTCTTCCACCCTCAAATTTATGTAGATGCTCTATTGAATTTCTATTTTCACTAATAGATGAATCCCAACTTCCTGAGTGTTACAAGAAATAGAAAAATAAACTCACAAACTGATTTGAAACTTTCACAATATTTTATTTGAAAATCGAGAACCACATGCTCCTCCAACATACTATGTAAAGGTTTTGGTATGGGGAACATCTCCTCCGTGTTCTACAGCCATTGCTGCGAACTTCCCTTCATCCATGGACTACCTTCTCCGTCCATATTGCATATCACCTCTTCATACTAACTCCGCGAACCTCCTCTGCAAATCCCCATATGTCGGTGAACTATTCTCTATTAACAGACTGTCTTTGTAAACCACATTTGTACCATGCCTTCATCATCAGCATACTGTATATTCTTACTCCTCGTATCGTGTCATATGTGGGTTACAGTTATCTGCAAAAACCTTCTATGTAATATCATTAACACAAACCACTTTCTCATTCATGGAATTATTCCTCACGAACTTCCTACAGACATCGCTGAATTCCATTATAAAAAATATGTTCTATAATGATATTTAGTGTCCACAATAATCAGTATGATAAGGGTTTCGTATATAGGAAAGATACCCACAAAATTCACTAATCTATGATTTACAGATCTTTAATCTAGCCATCATCGCATATCAATCCTTTTGTTGCTACGAACTATATGTCATCCACAAATAAATTTTCATTTTTGGTCTGCATACTATCTTTGTTCCAACACAGTCGATCTCCTTGGTCAATTTAAATCCATCTGCGTACCACACAACCTTCTACTGTGAAATTTTTTTCAGTTTCGCGAACTACATTAGCGTACCATTCTTGCTGCTCTACATACTGTTCCTAGAACACAGAATGTTGTCCATGAATTATGGTATGCAGTTCTACTTCAATGATTTTTTTCAACGTTATTCATATCATTCACTTCAATGATGGAATACTTCATTCCAAAAAACAAACTCCCAATATTGAATCTAAAAAACATTTAAAAAACATAGAAACTACGCTTTCATAAAAACTTGTCTTCATCAATCACCATCCATATTCATTTTCAATAATCTGGATTTGTAAAAAAGACACAACCATAGCCGAAACATACCAAGAAGAAACCATGAGGGATTTTTTCCTAACAGTATCCCCCATTGTATTTGTTGGTATCTCTTCTAATAATAATGTTTCACATTTTTATACCACATTAATACTCCTTAAAACATCATCAACAATTCTCTTCATACAATTAAGATAGAGATCAAGGATTTAATTGTCACATAATCTAAGCCCACAAGATTAATCCGTGGTGGGAGAAACAATAGTATAATGAAAACATCATTATGAATCACTACATTGCTAATGACCAATTTTTTAAAACATACTGATAGACTGATACCAATGAACTTATTTCCTCATGAACCCCATCCACTATGATATTTAATCATTGATCAATCACTTCTATAACTGTAAAATTTAATTCTCCCCCTATATTATATCTCCTCCAATCCATAGATACTCCCCATGTATCTTCTACCCCTAAATCATCACAGATTATCCCTCTTTTTAAATGAACACAAAGAGCACAAAAAGGATGTATGAGACATGGTATAGATCACATATCTATTCATTAGGAAAAACAAAATATACCTCAAAGAGATGGGGTCCCATATCAACCATATTTTAAGTGCAGGAAGTTGAGTGGAATCCTAAATCAATTCAATGCCATCCCAAATGCTTCATTGGTTAAGGAATTCATATAAATATCTACAACTTTTTGTTCTGAAGGAACATACTTGAACATAACAAGATTTTGATCCACCTTCTCCTTGATGGAATAATAATTAATTCCAATGTTCATTCTCAATAAGTGATGGAAAAAAATTTCTATGATTTATAGAACATGAATTATCATAATGGATTCTGATCAGTGATTTGACATCAATTCCCATATCATTAACTAGTTTCATCATCTAGCATAGTTATGGGAATGCTTGAGTAGCCACAATATATTCATCTTCTATAGTGCTCAGTGAAATGAAATCTTTTTTCTCCATAAACCATGAAACAAACAACCCTACAAAATATAATGCACCTTATAAAATTGATTTCCTATCATCATTTGAACCAGCCCAATCTATATATGTATATCCCAATAGCTTAGGCTGAGAATTGTCATTACACATCAATCCAAAATCCACTGTTCGATTGATATACTGAAGTCTCCTCTTTTACTGCATGCTTGTGGATTTCCTCAGTTATTTCAGTGATATCATGCTGCTTATCATATTGGGAATATATTTTTAGGCCTTTTATGGTTAGGTATGGAAAAATTCCAATTATTTTCCTGTATTATATGATGTTAACTTATTTTACATCATTATCTTAGGATAGATTCAACTGCATAGAAACTAGAGCCCTCATCTCCTTGGAATTATCCATTCGTAACCCTATCAAAACATCGATGGAATATTTATATTGTGAAATAAAAGGTCTATTACTTATTTATGTCACCTGTAACAAAGGAAAATTTGACAACTCACCAATCATCATCATTTCGAACACTATTTTCATGTATTCAGAATACTTACTGCATTGTGCTTCATCTTCTCTACCAAAGAATATTTCATTGACATAAACTATCACCATCATCCTTTGAATGTTGTCATTGATTAAATAAAAAAATTTATCAACTCCACCATGCATAAAACTTATATTCATTAGAAAGTGATCTAGCCTTGAATACCATGATATTGGTGCTTTCTTCTAAACATATAAAGAATTCTCCAGCCAAAAAACTCTATTCTCATCTTCATGAATAATAAAACCATTAGGATGCTCAATATAATATTTTTCATCCAGAAATCCATTTATAAATGACGACTTGACATACATCTGGAATACTTCAATCATTTTTTTCACAACTATGTCCAAGAATAATCTGATGGTCTCCAGCCGTGACACATGTGAAGAAGTCGCATAAACATCAATACCCAATATTTGTGAGTAACATTTTCACACAAGGAATTATTTTTTTAGAATAACAACACCGTATTCATTCATTTTGTTTCAAAAGACACATTTTATTCCTTTCACATTCTTAACTTCTAGCCTCGAACCAATTTCCCATGTCTGATTATTCTCAATTTGGTCAAGTTCTTCATTCATTTCCTGAACCCAATTCTCATATCCAAATACTTCATCTAATCATTATGGATTATCTTGTGAAATATATGTTTCTTGTTGTATATAATTCATTATCCTTGTATAAACTGGTGATGTGTGATCACCAATAATGTTATTCCTTTCAATTTCAGCTATCCTCTGTAGTATATGAGAATACATAGATTTGTTCTCATCATACGAGTCATTTTTGAATCATATTCTGATGCTATAATGTCTTCTGGTATACTCATATCTTTATCATTATCCTCTTATATCTAATCATGTATCTTATATAGATTTTGTTCTGTATCTATTATAGACACATGATGACTTTTAACCATCTATCTTACCCTCACATTGAAGCATTTATATTCATTCTCTTCTTGGAGTGGCCAAGAAATATTACTTCATCTCCATGATATTCAATCTTCATATGTTTCTCATTATTGAGAATAAAGAAATTACTTCCTATAATTGAAAAGTATTTCAAGGTTGGATTTTTTCCATATCATATCTCATATGGAGTCTTATATTATTTTGGGCACAATAAAGCTTTATATTATGCATAGACTACTATCACCACTACCTATTCCAAAACTAATCTAGAAGATCTACCTCTATTAGCATTGTTCTAGTCATGTTAATCCCAATTCGATTTCTTCTCTCAACTAATCTATTCTGTTTCGGTGTTATTACCACAAAAACATGTTTCCTTATCCAACTTTTTTAGTTATAATCCTCTACATGGATATTTGTGAACTTTGTTCTATTATATATTTGAATGGTCCAAATATTATGACCATGTATCTTTTCACATTCACATCAATATATTGTAATTCAACTTAACACTTCAAATTTGTGGTTGATTATTGAAACCCATTCCATTCTTCTAGATTCATCCATTTATTGGACACGTACATCTTCCCATCAATAGCCCTTGGAGAATTGGCCCACATTCATCCACATGCACCAACATAAGAAATCATGATGAAATTGTTTCTTTTGGATTATATGTATTTTGAATGATTTTATATTCATGGTAGAAATCACATATATTAATACGATCACGTGATAATATATAGAGATTTCATGTTGCATCAAATTTTACCAGATCCTCCAAGGATGCTTATCTTATATGGCCAAGATGATTATGCCATAACATGGTTTCTTCATCCTTGGAATGAATGCCCATTTCTTTTTCTCTACTCATGTGGTAGAGATTCCCTTCTAAATGCTTTATTTTCAACATAATATCTCCATCCTTTTCATTTAGGATACATAACTTCCTAGAAAAACATATGGCCTGAACTATGTAATATAATTATCTAACATTATGAACGTTGGGGATATGTCCCTCAACCACTAAGTCTCTCACGACCCCCTCCCCTCAAGGAGTACCCCTCCTAGGCTGAGAATGTTAGAAGGGAGATAATGACCTCCGAGTCCTTCCTCCCGTAGGCCCCGGGTTGGTGACTAGCACCGAGGGTATACTTAACACACATATAAAAGGAATTACCCTCTCAGAGAATACATGCGGAAGAGAGAGATAAGATGGACACCAACCAACTCGAACTTAGAACTGAAATAAAAAAGAAAACCTATATGAAAAATTTTAATGTCATGAAAAAGTAATACAACTTGAAAGTGAAAACTACATGTACCCAAAAGAAAGTAAAAACACCAGCAACCACTAGACCGAACCGCTCCTGCAAACCTAAGCTAGTAGAAACCTCTTGATCTCCAACCTTCTCCAAGTGACCTAAAAACAATGTATATATACATAGTGTGAGTATAACAGTATACTCAGTAGGATCCTCCCCGATGCCTCTCATGTAAAAGTGAATAAAACATGCTAAAGCACAATGACAAACATGTGAAACATACACTTCACCTAAACATGTATACATAGTTCCCAGCCTCACCATGGCGACTCTCACTAAGTAACGCATTCAAGAATATATCATATAATAAATAATATCAAGGGTGCCCTGCTACTACTTTCCCATTGGTTATCGGATTTTCCCCATAGTCGTACATCCAAAGAATCTGTCTCCAAAAAGGCATGCCCGAAGACACCTGGGTGGAGCACCACAATATGCACATCCTGTAAAAAACCATGATGTCCATGTAATAATGTTACCAAGTAGTTTCCAAGATCCACCAAATCTCACATAACTTGTATCACACATCAGGAATTATACCTCAATCCATTACCACCCAAACACCGGGTAAGGATCCTCAATCCATCACAACCTATATACGTTACACCTATAGTAGTCCATATAATACTATATCCAGAATATATGTCTATGAAAAAACACAAGTCTTTACAGCCCTCTACAGAAATATATGGGGAAAACCAACTGTTGTGCATACCAGCACATGTAACTACCAAGAGAAGAGACTGGGGCCAATGGGGGAGTCAACCATCCATCCTCCCAGCAGAATGTTGGGGAAAACACCCCACATGGCTTAGAATTCCTGGTGTTTCATTTTACCATACTGACAGGGTGGATTAGAATATAGAAACACAAATAGTAGAGGATATACTATATCTCAAAACCACACTTTGGGAACAACCTAGTCTTAGACAAACCTAAATCTAACGTCTCTCAGACTCCGGGATGCTACTTTTAAGACTAGGTATCCTACAAGAACACAACCACTTAAAGAGATTTAATACATTATTTCATTTACTTTTAAATAGTTTCACTATAAATTAAATAATTCTTTAAACATTAAATAACCAAACACAAATCCACATTAAATTTCATTAGCATCACACCCAAAGTCCACTAGTACTTCAAAATTGCAACCTAATCATTATGTTCTTGCAAACTCCAACCCCATGGGCTAACATTATTTATTCAATTATTTATTACAGAATTACTTTCCTATATTCCCATGCATTCTAGAAAAAAAATCTATGCTACAAACGAAAATTGGGCACAACGCAGTGAGTAGTTGTACTACCCATCGAGTCTTTGCTGCTTATAGCAACAGCATAGACCCATCCTCACTTGAGAAGATAAACACGGAAATCATGTGGCATACCCCAGGCATATTCACATCTTTTGGAAGATGGTTAAGCAAGACCTTCTATCGTGAGTAATGGGGTAAAGTAAAGAAAATAATCAAATAATAAGAATCAACAAGAATCCAACAATCACATCCATCCCATTCCATCATCTCTAGTGTCCACCCAGACACCCACATGCATAAACGGCTACATAACACCACTCTATGCATCATCTGCTCCCATAACCAATGGTCTCCATGCCCCCGCATATCACAATAGTCTGCCATGCTCTCATCACACCACAAGCAGCTTTAAAAGAAACATCTGAACAAATAGGATCTTCGCCCGTTAACAATCTAGAGGGTAACTCAAAACCCTTCAAGGAATTATCAAACAATAAGTTAAATAATACATCTTTAATTAAACGGTTTATTATTTAAACTATCCATGTTTGGGAAACCTATTCAGCAAGCTGTCAAAAATAATTAATCATGCTTACTGCACTAGTTTGATTAACATCAAAATACCACAAGGAGAACCATATTCATTTACATTACTATTTATCTTCTATCCAAAAAATTATCAATTGATTGTTGTTTACATTCATTACCAATTTCCATCAAGAATGAATAGATAAACAAATAATTCATAGATATCACACTATATTAAATAAAAGGAAATAACATACGATTGATAAGAATTTATTTATCTAGTTAAAATGTTTATTTTTTTAATTCCATTGTGGTACAGGGGGATAAAACATGATAAAAATACAATTTCACATAAAAGAAAAGAGAGGCATCAAAATTCATACCTGAAATTGTTCTTGATTTTCATTATCCATAGAACAGGTCAGGATCCTCCTCTCGCGACTACTGAATCCACCAGAGGATGCCACGGTATGACCGAACCCCAAGATAACTACATTAGAATCATGAAGAATACATGCTATAAAATGGAATGGAGAAACAGGAGACGATGAACCCCAAGAGTATGACGATAGAACATACCTTATATCAAAGATTGATTGATACAACATGGTTGCATCAAAACATAGAGGAACAAATCCGAGGAGGAAAGTTTGATTATGAAACTCCCAAAAAATAGAATGAAATGTTCTGGAGTCTCATATTAGTGAAAAAGGGGTAGAATTTGGAGGAAAATTTATCATCCTTTTATAAGATTTAATAGGAGTGTTGGTTAAGATATGCTTGATTTCCCATTAAAATCGGATCACATTACACCAAGTGGTTTGACCATGTAAAAACATCATAGGCCTTAGGAATAATTAATATAGTAGTTATTGCCTTTTAATCGGCCGTAAAGTCATTAAAATGACACTTTAAATGTATTTTACATCAAAGGAAATGCTAAAGGGGTGAAACTGTAGGAATTTGGAAAACCTATTCACGAACTCGAAATTTGGAAATGGAGATTGAGGTTTCCGATAGACCTCACCATTCTGGAAACACTATTCACGAACTCAAAATTTTGAAAAAAAATAATTGTTACTGATACACCTTACCATTCTGGAAGCACTATTCATGAACTCAATATTTGGAAAAGGAATGAGAGGTTACTATTAGAGGTTACCGATAGAACTTCTCACCTGAGGTACTATTCACAGAATTTGAAATTTGGAAAAGGATAGAAAAGTTACCAATAGAGTTTACTGATAGAACTGTTCACTGATGGAACTGTTCGTTGAAGGTTACTGATGACATTGTTCACCAAGGGTCATTGATACACTGTTCACATAAGGTTACCTTGTCTCTGTTCACAACTGCTTACCGTGGGAACTATTCATCGAACTGGAATATTGTAAAAGTGTTGGGGATAAGTCAGCTTGACCTCCTTACTCACTTAAAACACTAGATTTTCACAATGGAATGTGTCGTAGTGTTTTGATCCATTGCATCAGATACCTCTCAAATCATTCTCATCTCCGAGAATTCAGAACCCACCTAAAGTGAAAAAAATGGGCTCTGATCAAACACCAATCGAGAAACCTTTCAAAAGAGAGAAAGCCACGAAATCAACAATGGTAGCCATCTCAAAAACATTAAAGGTTCATAACCACAAAGGCTAAATCGATACATTAAAGGAGTTATACATCAAACAACTGTTGGTACTGAGCATGTATTTGTGACTCACGTTCTAAGGTACTCTCCTCCATTCCACCGTGTCACCATAAGAAAATAACCAAGGGGATAGAATGCTCGTCCAACACCTTCTCCTTGCAGTCTTGGATCTCCACAGGTCGCGCCTCAAAAGTTGCATCATCATCAACAACAATCTCTCCCCAATCGATGACGTTAGAGACATCATGAAGATAACAACGAAGATGTGATACATGGAAAACGTCATATATCTGACTCATCCATGAGGGAAGTTCTTCTCGATTTGCTATAGCTCCAAAATGAGCTAACACCACAAAAGGTCAAAAACAGGGGATAAATTTTACTCCCAAGATTAAACATTCGATGCCCACAACAGGGAGTCACCTTCAGAAACACATGATCCCCAACATTTAACTCCAAGGGTATCCTTCTTTGATAAACATATAATTTTTTATTAAATTTTTATGTCTTCATCCTCTCACGAATCACATGAACCATCTCCATTGTATTCTAGACTAGTTTCAGTCTGAGAATTGCTGACTCTCCGACCCCAGTCCCGCACAACGGAGAATGGAAAGGCCAGCCATACAGGGCTTCAAACATTTCCATACCGATGGTTGAGAGAAAACTATTATTATAAGTGAACTCCACCAAGGGTAAGTTCCTCATACATGGACCTCCGAAATCAAGAATACAAGAGTGTAACATGTCTTCACGAGTCTGCAAGGTTCACTCTGTCTGAACATCTGTTTGAAGATGAAAACAAATTCTAAGGCATAGTCACGAACCGAAAGCATGCTGGAGACCTCCTCACACCCTGGAGGTGAAATGGGGATCTCAATCAGAAATGATCGTTCCTCAGACTCCATGATGTCTCACCACCTCCTCCAAATACTGTCTCGACAAAACATCCACTGAGCTCGACTCCTTGATCGCTCTGAAGTGGACAAATTTTGTTAAATAACCCACTACTATCCAAGTAGCATCATGTCCTCCAAATGCACGAGGTAAACCAGTAAGAATTTTCCATGATATTTCCTCCCACTTCCATTGAGGAATCTCTAATGGCTTGAGAAGACAACCTGGAACACGGTGTTCGGCCTTCACCTTCTGGAAGAAAAAACATCGAGGCACAAACTCCACAATAGAACGCTTCAGCCCAGGCCCCCAAAACTGGATCCTCATGGCTCAGTATAACCTTTTCACGCTAGGATGCACCGCTAAAAGAAAATGAAACTCTATGAGAATCATCTTGCACATTGTCTTGGGAACAAAAATCCTTCTGTGATACAACACTCGGTGTTGTTCATCCTGTGACCAACCATCAGGGCCCCCACCAAAAACAACTCGGTCCCTCCACAACTCCGCCTCAAGATCACCCAAGAGTGAATCTTCCACATGATTCATCAGAGATGACTGCACCTTCATCTGAATAAGAAAAAATCTTCCCCCCAACATCTCCCATATTAGGATGTAATGCTGACAACTCTTCCATTACTCTCCTTGAATCACCAGATTAACACACAGCATCACTACGTGACTTTAGACTCATTTCTTTTGCTTCAAAATTCCCATTTATAGTTGTATTCGATATTTATAAGTCTTATTCAAATTAGAACTCCATCAGAAAACGTTGTTCTATGTTCAAGTCACACTGGGACAAAACATAACTCACACTCTTATGATCAGTGAAAACCCCAAAGCGCTCACCAATGAGGAAGTGTCTCCACAACATTAGATAAAACACCACAGATGCCAACTCAAGATCGTGAGTGGCATAGTTACGTTCATGGGAACATAACTGCTGAGTTGAATAATAAACAATTGATCACTTCTACATCAGAACATAGCATAACCCCAGATGTGAATCGTCAGAGAAAACATCAAACTGAACTCCCTCACCTGGAATATAATGAACTGGATCACATACTAACATCTCAATTAGATACTCAAAAACTTCTTGACACATATCAGTCCAAATTAATGTCTTCTTCTTGGTAAAATTTATGAGAGGAGTCGCAACTCATGATAAATTGGAAATGAAAATCATGTTGTGGCCTACGAGACTATGGAAACATCACTCATATGACACTATCTTGGGGACTGTCCAAGACACAACAGCTTCTATATTGGATGCATCCATAGAAACTCCCTTCTAGGACACAACATTCCCCAAGAAACAGACTTCTCGAGCCCAAAACACACACTTTGACAACATCCCGAATAGCTTATGTTGACGAAGAACTCCCAAGGCGGCATGTACAAGCTCTGCATGCTCTGCTTCAGACACGGAGTATACAAGGATGTTATTGAAGAAAACTAACACAAACTTTTCCACAAACTCACGGAACACAACATTCATCAATCCCATGAACATAGCTCGAGCATTCGTCATGCTGAATTATATTACAATGAAATCATAATCCCCATGACGACAACGGAATGCAGCCACCAGGATATCCTCATCCTTCAAAGGCATCTGATGATATCCTAACCGCAATTCGATATTTGAGATACAATATTCACCCATTGGATTATCAAATAAATCATCAATATGTGGAAGAGGATAGAGATTCATTATTGTCACTTTTTTTAAGCGATGATAATAAACACACAACCAAAAACTGTCGTCATCCTTATTCACAAAAACAAAACTGTTGCACACCATGGTGACACACTTGGGTGATCAAAACTGCACTGTAACATACCATCTGGCTATATACGTATCTCTTGTAACAGAGATGGGATAATCCTATACGGAGACATAATGATAGGATATGCTCCTGGATGTAGCTTGATCCCATACTCGATCTCTCGTCGAGGTGGTAATGCTTCAACATCTTCTCGAAAGACATCCGGGTTTTCATCTACAACCCTGTGAAACACCAACTGTTTAACCTATGAAGAACTCAACATCATCTCAGTCATTAAGAATGATAAGGATGGAATGCGCCTATAACCCATCCCTGGATCTCACTCACCAAAAAACACCACCAACTCTCCATCCACACGAACAAAAACAACATGCTTCCTGAAGAAATCCATGATAGCCAACATAGAATACAACTAATCCATGCCGAGGAAGAAATCATATGGTTATATTCATAAACATATGAAATCTCCCCGAAAGCGGTGATTCCCCAACATGATCTCACAGTCTCTACAATCTTCAAACAACTTAGCTCGAACTCCAATTGTTGTAGTCAATTCTAAGGGAACTGGATGCCTCACTACATCATGTCGCAATGCATGGAAAAGGGTAGGTGATATAAAGGAGTGTGTCACTCCTAAATCAAACAATCCATACACCAAGGTAGAAAACAAGAAAAGGGTAACTCAGACGATGTAGGGATCACCTAGAGATGGAAATGATACAACATGAAGCTTACCATGACATTCTACATTGAATCTCTGACCTTGATGACTACCACCACCATGGCCACACTCTGCTCTGTGAGGATGGGGAGCATCATGGGGTAGTCCTTTGCCTGCCCCATCTACCATCTACCGATCTAAAGATGTTGAAACCTGCTGCTACTGCCTCGGATGGAATTGCCTCAACGGATGAACCTGGAGCATAGCACCTGGTGCACGATGACTGCTCTGAATGGTCAGTAACTCCCACTACTGATGACCTTGACCACCACAAGAAAACAAGTGACTGATCCCTTGGAATAGGCTTGAGAGTTTCTGCCTCTAGATAAATGAGATGTGAAGGGATGGGACTAACCCCCGGCTGAACAAAAACTTTTCTGCCCTATGAACCAGGAACTCGATACCACATCTCTATTTTGTGAGGAATCATGACGATTCCCCTCTCATGATGATCTGTTCCTGGCCAATATTCTCTAAACTACCTATTCCCTCTCCAGCACCTCATGATAGGTCTTCAACATGAATGGGGTGACCTGGTTCTGGTTCTCTAGATCCAAAGCCTCGTTGAAATGCCTCACCCTGGCCTCCTCATCTGGCAAAAGGTCAGAAGCATATCGTAAAATATTCCTGATACGGATTCCAAACCCTCACACACTGAAGATCCATTTTCAAAGGGTATGATTCTCTTGGTGACTAGATGCCTTCACAGTCAATGAAGGAAACTCGACACTAAACATGTCTCATAACTCCTCCCATGAGACCGTTGACTCCTCACGACCCCTGAGGAACAAGAACCACCACTACCTCACTACTCTCCATAGCATCATCAAAACCAAGGACACCCAGTGCTCCATCCTAGCACAGATCGAACTCATTCCTATCACGACCTCCCCCAACTAGTCTTCCAGGACTACATCTAAAACGGTGACCTCGTACTTCTGCAGACTTTGGTGCTGAAACTCTCGGAGTGTCTTCTTCCATGTTTCTTCGTCATTAGCCTCTAAACTACAACGATCTGCTAGATCATCCTACTAGACATTTACTATGAAAACTTGATGAGGGCATCGACCTAGAGCCCTAACTATAAAATAAAAAACCGTTAGAGCTCCTAAACCTCGAAGTTGGAAGAATCAACATTAATTAATGAATTTTTTTATTTCATTTATTTTAGGCTAACTATCCCAAGGTCGACCCATTTAAACATAGGCACAAAGAATAATGATGCATGATCCTTTCCTAGGTCTCTACCAAAAAACTAGTATCACCTCTTCCAGTATCCATTATAAACTTTACGGTCCATACATCAAATCATAGGGGGCCCTAATCACTTATTTCTCAGTCGGTCACCAGTGTTTACATCATTTTCTAAACATGAATGACATTGTTTCCCTACCAACCCATGAAACCACACCTGTGCCTTACTCCAAACTCCATCCTTTCCCGCAACCCGACCTCTGATACCACTCTAGCAAGACCCCCTCCCCACAAGGTGTACCCCTCCTGTGTCGGAAATGTGAGAAGGTAGATAATGACCCTTGAGTCCGGCCTTCAGAAGGCCATGGGTTGGTGACTAGCATCGTGGGTGTAGTAAACACATAGATTGGAGAAATTTCCCTCTAAGAGAACACATGCGGAAGAGAGAGATAAGATAGACGCCATCCAACTCCAACTCAAAAATGAAAAATAATAGAAAAACCATGTTCACATATGTAATGTCATTCAAAAGTACTACAAATGGAAGGGGAAAGCTGCAAGTTCCCAAAATAATGTAAAAACATCAGCAACCACAAGCCCAAAGAGCTCCAACAACCCCAATCTAGTAGAAACCATCTTAATCTCCAGCCTTATCCAAGTGACCTGAAAAACATATTATATATACATATGTAGAGTATAACAGTATACTCAGTAAGATCCTCCTCGAAGCCTCTCATGTAAAACTTTTGAAAGCATACTAAAGCACAGTGAACAAAAATTGAAACTAACTCATCACCTAAACATGTATACTATGTTACCAGCCTCACCATCGCTACTCTCATCAAGTAACGCACACAAGAATATATCATATAATAAATAATATCATGGGTACCCCGCTACTACATCCCCACTGGTTTTCTGCTTTTCCCCAATGTCGTACGTCCTATGAATTTCTCTCTAAATAGGATTGGTCGCAGACACATTGGTGAAGCACCATAATAAGCACCTTGTGAAACAAAACCACTACATCCACGAATTCAATTTACCAGGTAGTTTCTAGGATCCACCACAACTCCCATAACATATATCATACGTCAAGTGTTATACCTCAAGCCATTACAGCCCATACATTGAGTAAGGATCCTCATGCCATCAAAACATATACACATTACACCTATAGTAGTCCACATGATTCTATATCCAGAATCTATGTGTGTTAATAACCAAATGACATAACAGCCCTCTACACACATATATGGTGACAACTAACCATTATACCTACCCACACAAGTAACTACCAAGGGAAGATAGTGTGTCCACATGGGGTAGTCATCCATCCATCCTCCCACAAGAATGGTGGGGAAAACACCCCCTAGGGATCAAAA
Source organism: Viscum album (assembly GCA_963277665.1). Classification (NCBI taxonomy): domain Eukaryota; kingdom Viridiplantae; phylum Streptophyta; class Magnoliopsida; order Santalales; family Viscaceae; genus Viscum; species Viscum album. Next base: position 583,843,571 of record OY728128.1, on the reverse strand, counting down.
TCCCTGGGGTGTGAGTTTCCCTTACTGACACGGTGGTGTTGCATATATAAACACAAAAAGTACATGATATATGATATCTCAAAACCATACTATGTGCACAACCAAGTCTTAGACACAACTGTAGCTACATTCTAGATGGACTCTGGGATACTACTTCTAAGAATAGCTATCCTATAAGAACACAACCACATAAAGAGAATGAATAAATTGTTTTATTACTTTTTTATTATTTTTAGTTTACATTAATTAATTATTTAAACATTAATTATCAAAACAGAAATCCACATTAAATTTCATTATAATCACACCCAAATTCCACCCTTCCTCCAAAATTATAACAACATCATTATGTTCCAGAAAACTCCAACCCCATAAGTTAACATCATTTATTCAATTATTCATTATTGAATTACATTCCCATATTTCCAGGAATTTTAGAAAAACAATATATGATTCTAAACACAATGGGGATCAATGTGGAGAGTACATTTATAGTATGTCGAGTCTTTGCGCATATAGAAATATCATAGACCCATCCTCCATTGTGAAGATAAAAACAAAAAGAATGTGGCATACCCAACACATCTTTGCCTCTCTAGGAAGAAGGGTAATCAAGACTAACTACATTGAGCAGTGGGGACATGTAAAGCAGATAATCAACCAATAAGAATAATCAAGCATCCAACAATCACATCTATCCAATTCCATCATCCCTGGTGTCCTCCCTGACACCCACATGCATAAACTGATGCATCTCACCACTCTAGGCATCATATACTACCAAAAAAAAGGTCTATATGCCCCCACATATCACAATAGCCCTCCAGGCTCACATCACATCTCAAGAATCATGAAAACAAACATCCTAAGAATTGGTATCTTGCCCCTTTAACAATTAAGAGGGTAACTCAGAACCCTTTAATGAATTACCAAACAATTATTTCATTAATCCATCATTATTTAATTGATTTATAATTCATAGGTTCCAAATTTGGGAAAACTAATTAGAAAGAAATCAAAAATAATTAAACATGTTTACTGCGTGAATTTGATTAACACAAAATTACAACATGGAGAACAAGATTCATTAACAATCCTCTTTGTCTTCTAAAAAAACAATTTTCAATAAATTTTGGTTGATGTTATTTACCAATTTACAGCAAGAATGAATAGTAAAACCAAGAAAGAATAGATATCAATCTATTAAGAAAAACAAGAGGAAAAAACATATGATCGATATCAATTTATTTATCCGGTTAAAATTTTTATTATGTCAATTCCATCGTGGTCCAATGGAATAAAACATCCTAACAATATAGGTGCACATAAAAGAAAAGAGAAGCAATGAATCCCCTACCTTAAATAGTTCATTATGTTCTTTACCTACACAACTTGTTGCGATCCCCTCTTGCGACAACTGCATCCACCCGAGGATTCCACAGTATAACCGAACTACAATAAAAATCCATTAGAAGCATGGATATTACATGATATTAAATAGAAACGAGAAACATGAGAATATTAACCCCAAAATAATGACGATAAAACATACCTTATATCGAATATTGATCGATACTTCTTGGTTTCATCAAAACAGAGTGTAACCAATCCAAGGAGGAAATTTTGATTATGAAACTCATATGGAATAGAATGGACGTTTCTATCATCTCATAGCTAATAACAAAGAGGAAGAATTAGGGAGGATGATATCCCATCCCTTTAGAAGGTCTAACGTAGCGGCGGTTTAAGAAATGATTGATTTCCCATTAAAAGTGGATCACTTTAAATGATGCATTGTGACCAAGTAAAAACATCCCGAGACTTTGGAATAATTAATATAGGAGTTATGGCCTTTGAATCATCCTTAATGTCAATAATATAAGGATTTAATTTTATTTTACATAATTGGTAACATTAAAGGGGGGAATGTGTACGAATATGGAAACATTGTTCATGAACTTGAATTTCGGACAAGAAAATAGATGTTACTGATAGACCTCATAGTTCTGGATATACTTTTCATGAACACTAAATTTGGCAGAGGAAATAGAGGTTACCGATAGGCCACACTATTCTAGAAACACTATTCATGAACTGAAAATTTGGAAAAGGAAAGAGAAGTTACCATTAGTGGTTATCGATAGAACTGTTCACTAGTGGAACTGTTCAAAGAATTGGAAATTTGGGAAAGAAAAAAGAGGTTATAGTTACATGTTACAGATTGAACTATTCACTGATGGAACTATTCATAGAAGGTTACTGATGACACTGTTCAGCAAGGGTCACCGATGCACTGTTCACAGAAGGTTACCGTTACACTTTTCACAACTTCCTACCTTTGGAACTATTCACCGAACTAGAAATTTGGAAAAGATTAAGGATAAGTCCCCTTGACCTCATGAATCATTTCAAACACCATATTTTGACAAAGGAATTGTCCAGAATGGTCTGGTCCATTACAAAGACATATGCTCATCTCATGTATATTCCACCAAACACTACATTCCTAGAACCAATATTTTTCAATCCCTCGTCATTACCAAATATTATAATACCCTATTTATCAAACAATATTTCAGTCATTAGTTCATTATTTCATTCCATATGGGATGTTCATCCTCTATCAATGATCTATATCGTAGTGCGATCTGATGGCTTGAATTCAATTTTGGAAACAATTTTCTGCTCTATCAATTTCATTTTGAACCATGTATTTGAATTCATATTTGGCGTGGAATAATAATCTTGATCATTCTCTGTATATGATGATCCAGCTTCTACATGCAGAGCTGCAAATCGATATTGAATTTTTAGCACTCTTGAATATACATTTAGCTGGTTTTTATGAATAAATTCATTCTACCTCGACACTTTCCTTTTCATCGGTGATGTGAGATATCATTACATATTTTCAAGTCCCTGAAACCTAAAACAATGACCATAAAATATAGACCAGTAATTTTGAGCTCTGTACAAATACACATGTTGGTATTGTTCCCTTTGGTATATATTTTTTATGGAATATACATTTTCAGATTGTCTCATCCTACCACAAATTTAACATCTTAAGTGAGGTACATTCTTATGTTTGAAATGATTCCCTACTAGTTGTGCCTTAGATTTTTTAAATCCAATGAATCTATTTCGTAACCAAATTAATCATCAACAATGGAGTAGGTAATTATGGTATGACATGAACAATTACTTAATTATATTTGTGATCGATTCCCACACCAGCCTTATCATTCATAATTGGATGTGGATTCTGTTCTAATAGACCATTTTGCTCAAAACTCATAATCTCTATTGCTTATATAATATTCTTTCTTAGTAGTTGCCCATAATCATCAATTGTTCGCCGCATACTCATGAATTCTTCTTCTATTCGTTTTATACATCTGATTTGATATTTTCTAGGTTTATTCAATCTATTAATATATATTTTCTGTTCCTCAATTTTGATTTTGTACAAAACCACTTTTTGAAGAATTCTGGTTTTGAAGACCTCAACATTTCAATTTGAGTTTTCTTCTCAGAATTATTTTCTTCCTGCAGATACATAGTGAGTTTCGCATCATGATGAATTTTTTTAGTTTTCATTGATTTGCCTCTCAATATTACTACCTTTTCATAAGATGCTTTTTATTCAGCCAGAAGATCAAGGATTTTTTCCTTTTCTCCTTCTCTGTTGTCTCTTAATTCTCTTTTTAATGAATTTTTAACAACTACATCAAAAACATATATTTTATGATCCTTGGATTCCTCCAACTCTTCAGCCTCATATTATTCTAAAAATTCCTCTTATTTTTAATGAAGATTCATATTTTTGACGAACTTTCTCCTATTTCTTCTCCTCCATTTTTCATTTCATGAATTCTTCAATTGGGTAATTTCATCATTTTCATCATCAGACATCTGAATAAACATTGTTTAAAACTCCCAATCAACTTGAAAGTATTAAAATGGATTTTTACCTTTGGCAATTCCTTTTTTCCTTTTCTTATTGGAGGAGTGAAATGACATGACCTCATTTATACTGTCATCCTCAGAACTATCTTCAACAGAGATATTCTTCATAGACTTGTATGCTACTTCCTTAGACTTCCCATTTTCCAATGCATTGTCATATTCTTTTATTATTTCATAGGATCCAAGGTTATTGTGTCTGTTTTCTAATGTTATCTCTTCTAGTTCTTTGTCTTCCAATACTAAAACTTTCGGACTGACCCATGATGAAAGATTTCTCAAGATACATTTCACAATCTTGTTATCGTCAATAACTTCTCCATGACCCCTCATGTCTCCAAAATCATATTTATCCTAACAAAGAATGAAAAAATAGTATCATTGGGATTAATTATATGATCTTCATACTTGTTCCATAGAACATACAACATTACTTCTCAGACATTTGAGTCTCCCTCATAAATGTTCAAAAAAAATTCCCACACTACATTTGATGTTTTACAAGACATCAACTTCATATAAACTGCATTTGATGGGGATCCCACTACAGAATAGATCTGTTTTCATCACCTTCAAAATCTCTTAATTCTTCTTGTTATAATAAAGAACAATTAATTTCCGATGATATTCTTTCCATAGCTTCTATGAAGACATCCATTCCTACAAATCAGAAGTTATACTATATGGAACACTTCAAACACTGAAAATTTATTCCTTCAAAGATCAGAATTCATTTATTATTGATCAATTTTATTTATTCTTCTTGAGATATAGCCACTAACATTTAAAATTTCCATTTGATACCAATTGTTTGGTCCACTAGGTTGAATACCCCAAGGGGGGTAAGGGTATGAATGATTAAAACATTCTCCAATTTTTATAATGATTTATTATAATAAATTACTCAAATTTATCTTTCTCACATAGGAATATATGAATAGAAATGAAATTATTCACATGACACATATATTTTTACATATTTTTCCCCTACTAGGATAGGTTGAATGAGTATACAATGACTATGTGCCGATATACCAAATTAACTAAAGAGAGCTACTAGTATTTAGTACAATGTTCAAGCTAGATCTTCTATACCCAGGCTCACTACCTTTCCATGGATTGTGGTCGGATCACAATATTACCAAGGGTCACTCCTGGGGCCTTTTTCATTGGATCATTACTGGTGGAAAGGGTCACTGTCTTCCACCTCCTACGGTCACTTCTCCTTGAAGGAAAACCATTATCAGGTTAAAAATTGTAGGTCAAAAACAATTTATGGACATGTAGGACACCAAATTTTCATGAATTATTCCACCCTAAATTATAGTTAGATGCCCTATTGAAGTTCCTTTATCACTTGTAGATTAATTCAACCTTTTTGAGTACTAAAATATACTGGAAAATACATTTCAAACTTAATTGAATCATTCAAAATATTCCTTGTGAAAATCGAAAACCACCTGCTCTTGTCGCGTACTGTGTACCAGGTTTGGTACATGGAACACATCCCACATGTATTGATGCCTCTACTAAAAACTTCCCTTCATCAATGTAATTCCTTACCCTTAGCTATCGCATACCTCCCCTGCATGCCGACTCTATGAACCTCCTCTGTGAATCCCCCAATGTCGGTGAATAGTCCTCTGCTCACTGACTAACTTCTCAAATCACATGTGTACCATGAATTCCTCTTCCACATACCATTTCTTCTTCCTCTATGTATCATGTTCTATGTGGGTTACGGTTCTCCATGAAGTCATTGATTTAATTTCATCCACGCTAACCACTTTAGCTTTCACATAATAATCCCTCGTGAAATTCCATCAGACTTCATCATGTTCCCAGAGAAAAAATAGGTTTAGTAATTATATTCAGTGTCCTCATTAATTAGTTGGATTAATTATTCTTATATTGGAAATCATATCCTCATAATTTTCTAATCTATGTTTTACCAAATCATAAATCCATACTTAACTACATACTAATCCTTCTTCCACCAAGAACAGCAAGTCACCCGCAAACTGTTTTTCCTATCTGGTCTGTGTACTTTCTATGTTCCCATATTGTTGATCTCTTCTGTTGATATCAATCAATTTTCATACCAAGCCACCTTACGCTGTGAACTGTTATCAATTTCGTAAATTGCGATGGCGTATCTTTCCTGCTACTCCATGTACCATTCCTGGAAGAGGGTACACTATCCATGAATTGTGGAACACGGTTCTAATCCCTTACCAATTTTATTGAACGTTCATAATACTGTTGATATATATGAAGAAATAAGTCCTCTCCTAAAATAAATCTCCCAGTTTGATTCCCTAAAACATGTCAAACACTGGGAAATTTCATCTCGTTAAAAAATGTCTTCGGAAAATACCAACCATACTCATTTTAATTCATTTGGATTTGTCAACAAACACAAACACAACCAAAACATATTGAGAGGACACCGTGGGGAATTTTTTCCCAACACATGGTTTTTCTAACTATGATTAAATTAGGATAATTTCTAATGGATCTCATAGAGGAGTACCATATGATTACCAAATAGACAAACTAACTTTGTTCCTTAAACGTGTGCTTTTCCCTTTTCCCAAAAAAACACTGTTTTCAAACCTCATATCCCTTGAGTTGACCCTGACATGAGAATTTAAATTACGAGTCTCAACAATGGTGTGACTATGACTCTGTGAGTACCATAATTTTCCCAAATATATGTGAAATCTATCGACATAATGTCAAAAATATCAATAATCTATAAAGTGTAATGTGTAATGTCTAATACAATATCATCAACGATTCCTGCTCTGATTTCTCATTATTATCCTATAACCATTTCCAAATTACCCAGACCAGGGGAATTTTTTTACTTTCCAGTTCCTTAAAATTTCATCCAATAATCAAAAATGGTTACTCATTAATAGTTTTATTGGAAAAATATAACTATCTTCCAATCAAATCACATGGTAAGGGTCATGTTTAAAACTCTTCATTTATGGAATATGAAACATATCGTCATTAATAGTCAAGAGAGTTACTAATTTTTAAACTGATATTGAACCTTTCCACGATATTCAATGATTTTTATGGGTATTATAATCATTGGTTCCCACTAACCAAGAATACCCAACGTATGATTTCCTAAATGATATAAAAATAAAATTAAATCCTAATAAACAACCCCAATACCCTAAGAGAAAATTGGGTGGAAAATATATGATTTATTTTGGTTTTGTTCCATGTACAACCACATATAGACCAGAATCACCATTTCCATAATTTCATGAACATGACGTAGTCCAACAAAGGACCACTCTCCAATCTCTTCCCATTGTAAGATAGATCCATGGGGCCTCTATCCAGAATTTCAATGTGTTCCATCTATATCGAACACTAATAACAATTATTATTGGATAATTCAATTTGAGGAAAATAAATTACCCAAAAAAAGTAAAATCAAGGGTAAATTCCCTGAGGATATATTCAATTTGTTTTATAGATCCCTCAGTCTAGCAATCCATCTGTGGGTGATATTTTTCAGTCTATTTAAATTGGGAAACCATCCCCTCTTAATTTTTTTTCCAAAACATAGATTTGATCTTCATGTCCAAATAATATACAACTATAGATGCAATCCCGTGGAGTATCATAATAACAAACACATAAAAGAATCCATGTTATTACACATTCTTCATCTCCTTGATATGAAATAAATTTGGTGATTTCAATTGATATAAAATTATTACAAAAATATCATCCTCCCCACAAGGATATGTGAAAAATTAATGATGACGTCCATGTATATCTCATCCCACATCCATACATGTGATGGAACGGGATGAAAAAGTATAGCAAGTATCTAGTTATCCGCCTCAATTTTTTGACAAGTGATACAGTGTGAAAAAAATTACTTAATCTACAACCACAATTTTTACCAAAAAAATTCTAATGCAATTATACATCATCATATACAAATGGAGTAAGGACCAACATGACGATTTACAATATGCATAAACACAATAATCAATGAAATCAAAAAACACAACCTAAAATTTAATCATAAAGGACCACTTGTATAATGAGATCACACACCAAAGTTGTAACATCCATACCTGGGTTCCACATACTGTGGAACTTTTCTGGTTCACCGAGTGACCTCAATCATGTCTACACATATTCTATATGCAACCAACTAGTGATGAGGGTCTAGTATCTTTAATGGGTATACTATAACATCATTATCAAAATAATAAACATCAATATGTAAATAATAAATGACCAAATATTTATACAACATATCCTAAAGAATCATTTATGACAAGATAGAAAAAAATGAATTGTAATATCAAAACTAAAGAGTAGATATTCCATGATGAACTAAGTGAACATTATTAAAAGAAAACTCAAATGTAAAGGCATTGATAACTACCATGATGGTAATTAACAATATCTTGTTCCCTCATTCATGCCCCTCCCTACTCAGGAATCTAACCCTATCTCTATTCCCGAAACCTATCTTGCAACCATGAAATTTATTCAAGTACTAATAAGCCAGCATGATAACAATGTGAGTACAACTATGTAGTAAAACACTAATGGAATCCAAATCATCATCCATCCAAGCACATTATACGTTTTTTATGAAATAAATACAACTCATAAATAAATTTTTATCACATTATCAATTTCCATTTAATTATCCACATAAAACCCTTGGTTCCCGTTGACAGACAAACACTCGATAAGAAAATTAATGCCACAATTACCAGTCATTATCTCAACTGATACATTAATTACATTAATACAGTTCATTGTCTTGGTTTACACATGAATTATATTGTTTCCACTCATTGATTTAATTTTATAAATTAATTCTTCTATTACCATTTATTGTCTCAATTTACACATTAATTCCACAGAAAAATAAATTATTTCAAAAAACAAATGAATTAGATTATTACCATTCATTGTCTAAATTCTCATATGCCCCCGAAACCCATTAATTAATTAGAAAATTAATTAATCTCAATTACTTTATAAATTATTTCAAATATTATATAATAATTTAAATATTTTTACTAATTCAATTTTTTAAAAAAATCAATATTATTACTATTTCATCAATTAGTTTTTTCACATAAATAAACATAATTAATTCATAAATTAATTAATCACATTAATATCATTAATTAGTTCACCAATTTATTAAAAAATATTCACATAATTAAAATAACATAACTAATTAGCTAATTAATTATTAAATTAATTATTAAATATTATCATAATTAGATCAATAATTAATACCTATGTGTAATTTAATATTCCAATAATTAACATCTAAATTAATTACCAATAAATTCCAATTCAATATTCAATATCTCTAAAAAATTCATAATCTCAAAAAAAGAAACCTCAATATAACATACCTAATTCTAAACATAATTTTTCAAATCGATCCATTTAATATCACAAATTTCAAAATTCCTTAACTAAATAATTCACAAAAATTAAATATTAAATTTTGGGAAACTAAATATATAAACCTCAAATATATATTCATTAATTACATATAGGTAATTTAAATTAAGACATTACGACTTGAATTTTAGACCACAGACCTCACTTCATTGAGGAGCATTCCCCAATATTAAAACCTCAATTTTATTGGAATAACAACATTGAACATGGAAAATATATAAATCATAATTCCAATATCAAAAAAAACTTGATATCATATGTCTTGAAATAGAGTCAACAATCCCAGATCAAGATTCAAAAAATGATATTCTAGATCCAACAAAAAAAGGATATCAACCCACCAAACAAATGGTAGAAAATGGGAAATTAATTGAGATGTAATCACTTTCCAGAAGAGGTTCATATCATCCAACCAAGATTTGAAATACCAAGAACAAATGTTGAATGGCCTTGTAATAATTCAAGAGGTATTTTAATTGAGATAATCCTGTTATTCATAAAGATAGAGAATTTATTATATAATAATGGGGTTTGAGAATTATTATTAATATTTCGATGGGTAAAATATTGATATCATAGTTTGCTAGTCATTCCAAGCATGTTACGATAACTATGCTCCTAACTATGTGCCACTTGTAGGGGTTAACATTTTATCCATTAAGGGTGCATGTTTTGAAAAACTATGTGCCAGTAATTAAACACCTCTTTATCCTGGGATGCAAGGTTTGCTGGGGTAGGGCACAATGTTAGATAAATTAACGTCCCAACCATTCCCAGCAAAAATTATTCCATTTTTATCACCTTTTTATGAAACCACACCCAAAGGTAAAACCCAAATATAATGTACTCAACCAAAGGTAAATGTGTACCAACAAATGAGATTGGGATATACCCATAAATATTTAGGTTTTTACAATATACCATCTTTAAGGTTGTCTGTCCTAGATATTTGCTCCCAATAATATATAATATTCCGAGAAAAAATTATTTGGCCAATAAACCCTCATATATAATATTATATCCAATGATTCCTCCTCAAGATGGCCATTTTTCCCCAATACATGAAAAATTATAATGGCCATTTCCCTACAACACTTTTTTATTTTCATCTAAAACATGTATCACATGCTCCTTGAAGGACACATCTATCTCAAGCTCCACATCATCCACATCATTCACATATGAAGGGTCAGAGTGATACCGACATATTAGAAACACATGGATAAAATAATTCATTGCATTAAATCCATGTGAAAGAGTCCATAGTTATTCCACTGGACTTATTTGCTCCAAAATATCAAATAGTCCAACACTCTTTGGTGCCAACATACCCTATATTCATATCATATTGTGACTCAATCGTGGAGACATATGAAGGAATACATGATAACCATATGTAAACTGTAGGGTTATTAAACATTAATATGCATATGGATAATTTCTAATATAATACCTAAACATATTTATCTGAATTATAAGAACATACTCAAATGTCTTATACATGATACTCAGACCCAACATCTTTGACTCACATGAACCCATCTAATTTATATGTGATCTTCATGGAAAATTTCAATAAACAAAATATAGTTCCATGTGAATCCTAACATGATTGATGTTGTTATAGTCAATCCCATCCAAAGCTAGGTACTCTTATGAAGACCCACTAGAGTAAACAACATAAGCTTGTTTCATATCCTCAATCACATGTATAGTGTGGTCCAACTTCACATCTATCTATAGGTAAATTTTTGTACCTAACAAAAACAGTATACGAAAATCATTATATAAACCCCTCTAGAAGATAAAAGTAATGCGTGAATCGGTGAATGATATAATAGTTCATAGATACCCATGTGAACAGAATATCTCTCAAACATAAATATAACCTATCAGCTCAACAGATAACATTTCCGACATGGAAATGAAATGTGTTTCCTACATTAGTATATATTTAACCAACCAAATAGAATTGTTCTTCTGTGGTATCCTCAGAAGACTAATTCTAATAACCTTGGTAATATCCTCCCAAAAACTACTATAGAATAATATATAGTTGCAATAAATTTCTATGTCATTGATGCCAACCCTTCATTTACTAACATATGTACCATCAATTCACAAACCATGCTATCTCTTTTTCCCTACTTGGATGGAAATACTATCATCATAGGTCATGTTGTATTTTGGTCACATGCATATGTATTGCCAAATATGAGGAATGAAACTTCCACATCATCTCCTCTCGTAAACTCCAAACAAAAAAAATCACATTTTTAAACATTAACGACCTCATCCACTTCTATGCTTCAATTAGATGGTGACTCCCCACCTATAGTTCATTCTCTCAAGGTCAATCATTTTGTATCCTCACATTGTTTGTTTCTTATCTATCTCAAAATATTATACTCTGCCGAAATTGATACTTGATTCCCTTCTTTATGACCGTTATAAAACACAACGCCCATCTCTACTTGTAAATACACCATATTCCATTAAGTACAAGACTCCCTATAATCTTGAGTATTAGATTTTATTGACCAAAGTGTAAACAAAAATATTTTCCATCCCAAGAATATATTCTTTCACTAAATCGATTAACTTCATATAAAAAACCATATCCACTATCAGAGGTTCATATATCATTTATAGAAGATATAAATTAATATCGTTTCATTAGTATAAATAATATATATCTCACCAAAAAGACAATATTTCTATTTATTCATAATATAAACCACAACATCTAACTCAATGTTGTGTATATGATAGTTTTGATCATGTGGCATCAACTGTTGATACCCGTAATCCCAAAATAGAATTCCATATATTGTCACTACTCCATGAACTATCCTATAAATTTCATAATACATTTTATACTCCTCACCATAATTAGGTAAGATCAAAATTTATGTTGATCTCTACTACATCTCCAACTCCTGTAAAGCATTCTAACATGCTTCAGAAAAGTCAAACATCATCTCATTTTTTGTAAACCCTGAATGTGGTGATTTTAAAATAGAAAATTATAGAATAGTCCTCAAATAATATCTAACTAATCCATGAAATCTATTGATGAAAAACAATTTCATGGCCTTATCCAAATAATAAAATTCATAAACCATCAATGGATCAACTAAAACTCATTTCTCTATGATGATGTGAACCAATATGTGTACCTGATCAATAAAAAACTAATAGGTTGATAGAGTATCATATATTATATTCAATATCACTGTACATAGAATGGTTTGAAGTTGTTGGAAAAACATTTCATGAGTAATGAAGTTCAATGATATATCATTAAAAAACACTATAACAAATTGATCAATGTTTCCATGAAATATTACCTTCATCATGTCCATAAAAACTTCCAATGATTTATTCAACCCAAATTTAATTACAAAAATATAATATAGAACATACCTGATTCTAAAATAAATCCATGGTATATCATAAGACTAAAATCTCATGTGATTCCACCCTGACCTCAAGTCCAACATAGATAAAACCCTACTCCTCTCAACTGGTCAAAAAAATAATTGATCCGCAGAGGAGGTTATCTGTTCATCGTTATCATCTAGTTCAACATATGGTCATCTAAAACAACCATAGTTTCCGTCAAACTATATTAAAATCATCACTAGATATCCCCATGAATATGTACTTGGTCTGATAAAACTCTTATCCTCCAACACCTCCAGTGGGGTATTAAGCATCTAAATATTTATCTGTTCCATTATAAAATGTTGAATAGTTAATAGAAAAGACCATGAAATGAGATCAATAGTAAATTCTCAATATATCAATGGTGGAATCCCTAATAAATATTCAAGAAACACATACTAAAAATTTCAACTATAGGTTGATAAAAAATCATACATTATGCCTCCACTATTTGTAAACAAACAAGATACTTGGGGGTATGCTCTTTTAGTTGCGGATGAAATGGATTGTATGGAACCTATGATATCACAATATACATGAAGAATATTACTATCATCATTAAATGATGTAAAATTCAATCTCCTCTGGAAAAAATAAATATGGGATCAGAATTATACTATTTAGTACATTACCATAATTATCTTGTAGTTTCCAAAATATACTTATCTTTTATAAAATGATACTCCCCAACCTCGACAGGACATCTATTGAACAAAAAATAGTTTATTAATCCTATTACAATAGGTGTTTCTATCAAAAAAATGAAAATCATGAACTTCACTTCCAAGGTCAAACCATTCACTTGATGTGCAGAAATAATTGAATGAGGGGAACCAATATCAAATAAATCAATAGTCATCACAGAATATTCATGAATAGTATCTATCACTATCAATGGCCTAGTCTCTCTCTCCATAGGTGCATAGTGAATGAAATGAGACTACCATTCATCTATTCCCTATGATGAAACCTATATCCCATTTTTGGAACTAATGTTCAGATATGGGTTCTATTTTCCAGAAGTAATTCATCTACTGCCTCTATACCTCATCGAGTAGAACTCTAGAAACTAGACTAGTATTGTGCATATGATCCTTTTACCACAATCTATTTTTTTTTCTAGCTTACCCATCACTATATGTCTATCATGAGATCCTAGAGAACCTCTTATGATTTCCCACCCTACCGCATGTTCATAACTATACAGGTGGTTAAGGAAATCGTATTTGATTGTGCCCCAAACTTCCACACCAGTGATATATAATTTGGTTAATGACTTCTGTGACATACCCTTACATCTCGCTCATCTTCTTATCATCCATTATCTAAAACCATCATATATAAACATTATTCTCTTACTATATATACCACCCAGTCATCCAATATTATCCACTTGTATTAAATTTGAATCCTCTCTCAGATTCCCCTGATATTTGAGATCCTAATCCCCCACCATTGCAAACTTATTTAAATTGAAGTGGATATCCTGGGTCTTAATCTCGCATTTATGTTCACCTGGGAAGTGACTCAACACAGATATCTCATGCCCTTAAGAAACTAGTGAAAATAATTAATAATATATAAAACATCTATCATAGTCATCACCATATTACTCACCATAGTTAATCACATGAAAAAAGATTCTCTCTCCTGCCTCAATGTCTCTAAAGAGAAGTTATCCATGAACAACAAAAATATTTCCTTCTATAACATACCATCTACATGTCCATACCAAGTCTGAACATCTCAATTGAGATTCTCTAATATTTATATCATATAATAATACAATTTTACACTTCTATCTGCATGATAATATAAATATTCATTTATAGTCATGATGGAAACAGGCCATAATTCAGCTACTTCAGTTCCACCCTCTCTAGCAATAGTTAGAGGGTGACTCAAATGGAAATTTGGAGTATGGTCATACATATTCCTCACATCCTATTATGGTTCTCTTCCAATGAATTTCAGGATTCAATAAAATCTCACTTTGAACATCTCACAAACTTATTCACATGGCACTCTATGTTCCTCATGTTCTACTACTAGTATATCATCTATAACCATATCATTTTATAATCATTTTAACAAGAGTCCTGATGAAATAATATCTCTACAATTTAACACACACATCTCAATATATATTAAATCAATTTATAATTTTTATTTGAGAGGAATACACAACAAGAAACAACAATTATCTTTCCCCAATCCCACCCACTCAATCAAAACTGAGGCTATATCTCTACGCTTATATTCACATATTCATATTTCTCATTAGAAATTCAATTATTCTAACATTTTCCTCATATTAAATTATGAAATCCCGTTAAGAATATTATCATTTAAATTTCACATGTACGGAAAAATATTTCATGTTCAACTATATACCCAAAACTCATTTTCCCTCCAATGCAAAAAATTGTGCATATCACCAAATAATTAAGATTTCATAAAATGATGTGATGAAATTAAACTCTCATGAAATAATGGGAAACAATAAATTATTAAACCAATATATTAAAAAATAATCACATAACACAATATGTGAATCATCAAAGGTGACATATCATTAAACTGTCATTGTAAATACAAAAAAATACACACCCTAGGTACTTTAGTCCTCCCTTATAAATGAGTTAGATACTACCATGAAATAGATCATAACCAATGACTAAACCTTCAAAGTCTCCTATATATATTTCCCAAATAATCATAAAATTGAAAATAACATAAAACTATGCTCTAATACCACTTTTTAGTGTCTCATTCCCAGTATCATGAACTAGTTCCCCTTGATGGTCTTCCAAATGTCCTCATGGTTGCCACCATGTATACCAAAGGATTATGACTATCAACGAGGGTTTAATATCCATAAAGGGGATATTATACCATATTTATCATATAAATATACTACTATAAATGAATAAGAAATAAACAATTACTGATATTACATGACCTTAAAATACAGTGTATTGAGATGACCAAAACTGGAAAAACAATATCAGAACTATACAACAGATATGAAAGGATAATGTACATTCCATGTGTCAACATGAATCTATAATGTAATGAAATTGAAATATCCAAATAAGTTCTCTAACCACATGTTTTTTCCTCATCATTATCAATCCTAACTCATCAATCTAATATAGGTATTTTTCTTTAACGTTTTCCTGAATGCATGGAATAAATACGGGTGTCAATCAGGTAGCATGAGTACGGTTTCATTAAAACATAGTAGGCCAGGAGTAATGATGTCTAAACAATATAAACTCAATAAATTTATGTATTTTTATAAATATATAATTACCATGCTTAAATAAAAAGTTATCACATATTCAATTTCTCTTTATTTAACCACATAAACCCTCGGGTTCCTGAGGACACCTAAACATTCAATACACACATTAACTATATTATAAACATAAATTATGTTAATTGACATATTCTTTCCACTACTACCATTCATTTTCATAGTTTACACATTATTGACATTTTTATTATTAATGGTTTTAATTTAGACCTGAGTTCCATTTTTACCATTCATTGTCTCAATTTATACATGAATTCAATTTTTACACATCATTGTCTCAATTTAAATATGGATTCCATTGTTACCATTCAATATATATATTCTAAAAGGCAATTGAAAACTATTAATTAATTAACAAATTAACTAATCAATATTATCTCATTAATTATTTCAACAATTAATTAATCTTATCAATGTCACAAATAATTCAATAATTACTTAACAATATCATTTTTTTACTAATTTAATGGTTATTTTAGCATATAAATCACCAAAATTAATTCTCCAATTAATTAAGAACCTAAATAATATTAACTTTTTCACCAATAAATTGACCAATAACAACAAATCCAATATAACATATTTAATTAAATAAGTTATTATTCCATTAAAAATTCAATATTCAGATAATTAAATTAACAATTAATTATCCCCTTGTCCTAATTCAATATTTTTATAACTATTATAGTAATTAATTATCCTTAATTCCCTATTAAGTATTCACATTCGATCAACAATTCAATTTTGAAAATAAAAAATTTTAATATCTCATAATTAATTCAACAAGTAATTATTCAAATATATCTATTAAATATCCCAAATTTCATAATATTTTAATTAATTTATTAACCAATTTAATTATTTAAATTTAATAAAGTCAATTTATAATCATAAAAAATAAATTTTTACAATATATTAATTTAATTTAAAGAAAAACTGTGTGGTTTTAATTCTAATCCATGTACCTCAATTCATTGATGAGAGTTCTCCCAATGAGATTTGTCAATTTAATGGGAATCATGACATCGAACACTATATAAATCAGAATCATAATTGCTTGGGAAATTATTTTCTTAAAATGTAGATCTGTATCCAACAATTAAACAATTAGACTTAGAAAAGCTATATCTCGATCCATAAAAATATAGTATAAATCCCCAATAAAAAATGTGGATGAAAAACTAATAAATGAGGATGTTAACATACACTCAATGAGTTGTAGATCTTCCAACCAGGCTTCTAACCACCAAGAATAGAGGTCAAACAAGCAATTAATCAGTTAGGGAGGCTCTGTAATTTGGAAAATTAATTATGGGAAAAGATATTTTTTTGGTTTATACGAAGGTGGGTTGGTAATTTTTATTAACAATATTCATGGGATTAAAATATTACACACACAGTTTGCTGATCAGGTTGCTTAGTTTTACATAATAGTTAACCTAATCATGCACCTATTCTAGAGGGAGGTGTGTGTAATCTAATTATACGGTGAAAATTTAGAAAAACCAATTGCAATCTTTTAAAAAACTCTCTACCCATGGTTGTACTGTTTTCTTGGTCATGGCACATTATAAGATAAAACTATGAACCAACTATTTGTTACCCTATATCCTCCACTTTTCTTAAAATTTCACCCAAAAATATGAATTTAAAACAATAAATTATTCATTATCATCATAAATAATAACAATAACTAATAAAAAACATTAGACATATCTGTAAAATGTATGGGATTAATAGGAGGTCTCCATATCATAAATTATTTTTTTTATGATTTATCAGTCAATGACTATCACCTTCTTAATATAAGATCTCTTGGGAAATTACTATTCATATTTCATTGAATCCAATAAAATATGTCTATAATTATATTCTACATCCCTTCTCATATGAAAAAAAAATTCATCCTGGATAAATCATAAAATAATTCCATCATGGTCAGAGTTGATAATATTCTCCTCATTGCATCGAAAAACAGAAGTAATATAAAAGTAATTTATTAAATTTAAAAATAAAATTGTTCAAGATACCCCACCCAACATATATATCACAAATTAATATCCATAAATATAAAAAATATATATCAGGATATTATTATTAGAATACATATTAAATCATTCCCTTCTGATTTAGTGGGACAACAATTTCAGTTCATTAATAACAACTAAAAAATCAAGAACATGGGAAGGTTGTTTATTATCATGATGGGATAAATTAGGAGATCCAAAACCCAACACATATTTACCATTAAATCATGAAACATCCCAAACCTATTCCAGAAACATCATAGAAAAAAAATCATATCTTGAACACTATTCTAGAAGAATAAAAACTTGTGATAATGTAAAATTCACATTAAGCTCTTCATAAGTAATTTGAAATTTTTCATTAAATAATAACATTACAACCACACTAGTTATATTTTTTATCAATGACATAATCTAAGAGAAATAATTAACAAAAAACTAGAGTATCTATTCAAACCCATGAAGATAGAATTATTAATTACATTTCTCATATTCACCTAGGGCACAATAGCCTATTTTTTTCTAGATACACTAAGAATCCCCTCCCAGATATTAGATGAAAAAATTATATCCACGATCCCAAACTCACATTTTTATATCATTATATAATGAAGATTTACATTCACATTTTGAATAATGATATCCAGATGGTCGTTATATAGCTCATGTGTCTTATATAAATCTATAATATCATCTATGAAAAGAATAGAAAAAGTCTGCATGAAATTATAACAGATTCAGTTCATCATAACAATATATTTATTAGAGAAATATGTGATATAGAATGGGATAACCAGAAATTAAATATTCTGATACTATGTTCTAATCAATTTATTATGTATATCCTCTTCTCTCGCTATGAAATAATGGTATCCAGATCAAATGTCATCCTTTTGAAACCATCATTACTATATAATTTGTTTAAAGAGATCATAAATCCTTAGATTATGATAATGGTTCTATATAGTTACCTGATTTATCATTTGATAATCCATGAAAATAGTGGAACTCTCATCATCCTTTGTATAAAATATTGTATGTTTGGCCCAAAGTAACATTCTTTGAAGAATAAATCACTTAGTATTTAGATCATTAATTTGGAATTAATGTTCAACGGAAATTGTAGGTAATATTTCACATGATTTAATTTAAATGAACACACTAATAGGGATAATATAAACTGAATACTCAACCTCTATCTATAGCGGTAATCTATAAAAATTACTTCTATATACCTATCGATATGAACACACCATTATAAGAATTTAACCACCCATATAAGGGTTAACAATATAAAAGAACATATTTGACAAATAGCATGATATTTCCTCTAAATGACGATCATTGATCCATCCCCATCTCTTCCTAGAGTCCAAAACATCTCGAAAAACATGAGTGATCCCATATGAAGATAAAAACCAAACCTGATGAAGATGTAATTCTATATCGAATGACACTTAACCATGTAACACATGAAAATTTCCTTTTTGGTGATGTAAATATCATGAACAATGATTTCCCAATCCACCTCTTATTTTTTTATCCTTACCCAATGTGTAGGACACTTGAATTCTTGTTCAAGATATTTTCATAATTTTTTTGAATGATCCATGTTGTATAAAACGTGTTCTGAATGAAAAAAAACAATGTAATTTTATATTTATGATATAAAATAATTATTATCACCCATATCAGAATCTTTTAGAACCAGATGTGACATCATAACCTATATACCTATTATTGTATTTGGACCTTGTTCATATTCCACTTATTTATACCTATTCGCATAAATTATTCCATTCATAGTGATATAAATATCCCCCATAGGGTGAGGATTAACCGAACCACACTTGGTAATATTGGTATGACCCTGCCAACCCATCAGGGGAATGGATCCTACCATACTACCCTATGATATCCTTTCATTAAAAAATTATTCATATAGCCTAATAAACATTAGAATGATATTTATTAGTATCCTACACACAATTTTTATTTTATGACCATGGATTCAACACTTATTCTAGAATACTATTATTGTCTTGAAGAAGCACCATTACTTATCCTAAATTAAAATGGCCACTCTTTCACATGCATTTTTGACAAGAAAACATGCCCCGTATATCAACTACACCCAATGAATTTTAGCCCCAATCATTATTTCCATATATGTCTTCCACTGAAAAATAATTTTTTATATCTACCTCCATGGTGTATAGAAGAATAATAAGAGTCAATATTCAATGAATATATAGCCTCAGTACCAATTAAATCCTATAATGATTTTGGTAATCAATAAAATATGTCTTAAATTCTAGATACACTATCTCATCAAATAGGGTGGAATACTCATAAATAATACACTCCACTTTTTCCATGGAAATAAACTCATGGGACATTGTAACATTGAAAACATCCAAGTAAAACATATAATTGGATATCTTTATAACATAAATCCTTGTTGCGTACTCATTCAAATAAAAAATTTTGATGTTGTCCCACGATTTTCTTCTCATTCCTTCAATATTACAATAGAAATCCTATATATAGTGTCATAAAGTGTCATAAAAAAGAATAATATCCTCTGAGTTGGACCAAGAATCATGTCCAATTATTCAGGCCATTTATCACTAGACAATATCATTTCATGATTAATAGTGAATTCTGATCCATTATCCACCACATTACATGTGTTCATAACTCCCCATTGACCTTGATTCTGAAACATATGGATTATACATATGCAAAAGTAAAATCCATTAGAGGATTCAGCTATTGACCGTATTTGTATCTTCCTCCATTAGATTTGGTTGATATCTTCTCAAATCCATTATATTTTAATCAAAATATTATAAATAATCATCTCTATATAATATTTCAATATATTAGGACGAGCTATAATGTTTTTTTCGTAAATAATTAAAACATTGTGTTTTTTATGAAATTGTGAATTCCATGAATTAAAATAAACTATTTATGAACGAATAGGTTAATTTATATTAAATTAAAATATATTTAGTTGGAATTACATCATTCACCAAGTCTCTAACAAGGTAAAAAAATCGATAACCATTGGAATGTATAATGGAGGAAAACATTTGAGCTGGTCAGGACCCCTAGTAGACAAACTTGCTAAATTCCAGTGATCCTTAATCATTTATAACCATAAAAAGGAACCATAAAATGATATTGTTAATAGGAATCATGATAAAAATCATACACCAAATTTTAATAGACTAACCCATGTAATCTAGACATGTAACTCAAGATTCCCAGATATGGTGGTGATGTACTATAGTATAACAAATAATTAGTCTTGAATACTTCCAATATATATATATATAGCTGGAGTATAGATAGAAATAAGTAGATACAGACAATAATAATATGATCTAATTGAAACCAACTAACAAATAATATATTAAAATACAAGACCAACCGTTCACAATGTCACCAACTATCTCCTACAAAGCATCTCGAACTGATGTGTGTGATAATAAGAAATTACAGCTTGCAACAAGATTCAATTACCTATACATGCGTATTGAAATATAATATCCATAATTAAAAAATGGAAAATGAATATTGTGACAATGATTCATAGTTTTATATCACAACATAGTGTTAATAATTTCAAATATCAATAATTTAATAGTTCATTATTTAAAATATAAAATAGTTTTATAAATAAATATCATAAATCCAAAATCAATGATAAAAATATTCATTTTAAGTTCATAATGTAAATTTATATCCACAAATATAAGAATACTAAATTAATAAGTGATAATAATACTATTAAAAATAACACACCTTATTGTAAAAATCTTAACACATATCCATGGAATGATATATAATATGATTCCATGTGATACAACCCCATGTCAAACCTAATCCGGAGAAACACAAATGAATAAACAATCCTGAGATTAATATAGCCTAAATGAAAAATAACTATGTATTTGGTCATAGAATATGAGAATAAATACTATAAATAAAATTTCATGAGCTATTATTATTTTTTACAAACCAATATCAAGTCATTCCTCAATGAATCAATATCCCATTGTGTACCCTAATAGTTCCAAACACACAAGGGTCAACCTATGTACCTTCAGAGATGCACCCAAGGAGAAAGTCAATCTATTTTTAAATAATATTAAAAAACTATCATAATTTATTTAATAAATCAATTAAATCCCCATAATATTTGTTTTTTATAAACTATATAAAAAATATAATTCATGAATTTGACAAAACACATGGTGCAGAAAACATTATTTCTAATGAAATCACATTTAAAAACTTATATCATTATTATTGATCCTTTATAAAAAATAATCAATTTAATTCATGCTGGAAAAAATATGTTTTTCAGTATCTATCAAATATTTATAAAATTTCCCAATTGTATAAAAACACCAAATACAAAATGGATCTCCCACAAAACGCCTTAAAAATAGAGACTAGAGATGTGTAGATTGAGTCCATGTGATAAAATATCCACAAGAAAAAATATCATTCTTCAATAAAAACTATTAAACATGTAATAAAATATTAATTGTATTCCAAATATATGATAGGATATGGGATCTAGAAAAGATCAAAAATGGAGATGGGAAACTATATAAAATGCAATATACCTCGATGTGATCGATCTATAATGAATTATTTCAATCATTTATACATGGGTAAGTCTAAAAAATAAATAGGGAATATTTATAAAGATCCAATATGATATTATAGGGAAATTTTTATTTATGATAGCTAAGAGATATAGGGTAAAATCCACTTTTTTATGAGTTTAGTGTACTGTAACAAGGCTTCCTAGGGAAGGCCATATGGTTAAAATAACAGTTTTACCCTAACAGTATACTCTACTATTTATTATGGTTTGGGAATGGTTTTAGAACATGTTTACATTATCTACGGACCAAATAGTTAACCCCCTATATCCAATGGATTCATTATTTTCATTTGGGATACATGGTTTTCAAAATCCATGCTAAGAGCATGTGACACCCCATGATAATTACAGGACACCGTGAAAAGTTCTATGGGAATAGTAAATTGTTTTATAAACATGTGTAAACAATTATAATCACCACTATACCCACATAGTGGAATTCATCATGGTTACATGATGATTAAACTAATTTTTATCCCAAACCATGACTATGTGACCTTTTTTAAAAAAACTCCTCATTTTCGACCTTTGGCCACTTGAATATTCATAGACTGTAAAATAAAAAAGAAATGGATCAACTAAGGAATGCTTGTGACATGATGAGTGTCACAAGAGTGTCCAAATTAATTGAATCTACTTTTTTTGTTATTTTATTCATCTCGTTTTCTTTATAAATACAGTTGAAATGTTTCATAGTGGTTAATGTTCATGTTATGTTAACTTATGATAAAACATAAAGAAAATGCCACCATTTTTAAACATAAATCTCATTGGATGAATTTATTTATACAATTATCTACTTAGGAAATATAAATATTATTTATCAAACAATTATTGAAAAAAGTCGCTATAAATAATTTTTATAAATGAAAATGAAAAAAATTCCCCACATCATTTTTAAAAATCACTTATTCGTTCACAATAGAAAGAATATAATTTATCAACTATTATTAATTATTATACTGATAATAATTAATTGAAATAAATTAGGGAAATTTATTTATAAGTTTAATAATTATATAATTAAATTAAATTCACACATAATGACGACGTAGTAGTTATTTAACTAAAATAAAAATTATATTATTGATATCAAAAAATTATAAATTTTTTTATTAGAATGAATTATTTCATTAAAAATTTATAAATTAATAAAATATGTGGGGTTTCTGAGTGTGTTAGACTTAGAAAAAATATTTTTCTTCTACTTTTTAATGTCAATTTAAATATATATTCTCAAAATTTACATTAATGATATTTTATAGTAAATAATATTTTATTAAATAGATTTATATTTTAATAAATTCTATCATTGAATATATAATTTTATTTTTTTCTGGAAAAAATAAAGAATTTTATATTTATCTTTATTATTTCCTTTTACAATAAATTACTAGACCCCAAAATTGTAAAACCATTAAAACCATTATAATTTTATAGAAGTGATAACAATGGTTAAAATAGATAATGGTGAAAACATAAAATAAACTTATATAGTTTTTTATTTTATATGAGGATTTAGAATAATATTAATAATATATTTGAATCTTAAAAAATAGAAAATTTTGAATAATAATGTTATTTTTTATTAATTTAATACTCAATGATATTCAAGATGTTCCCCCGCCCTCTATTATAATATTTATCCTCACTCCTCTTATATTAAAAATTAAAAAATACATTATTTCAACTAAGACCTACCCATGTCACTTGCATACATAACTCCAAACATCATTGAGTCAATATTATTAACAAAAAAATCAATAATTAATTTTTTGTAAACAATAAAAGGTAATACAATGATGAGGTATAGTTCTCAGTGACTGATTTTTATTTTATTTATTCTTCTACCTCTATGAAATAGTCATCATACATTCTAAAATAATTATAAAAATATATATCATATACATAATTTTGTTCCAATTTATTTTATAACTTATTTCTATCTCATCTTTCATAAATTTGGAAAAATATCCATTGTTCCTATGTTTGGAGAACTAATACCCCATGAAATGATTTAATTTTTCTTCCTGAACCACATATAATTGATTTTTATAATGATTTATTTAGTTTTTTTAATATATTAATTAAATATTTATCATTATTTATTATGATTATATACAATATTATATTATAATCTCATTTAATTAAAAAAGGATGACATATTTCATGACCATGGGTGGACTACTAGCTCGATGAGGTTATGTGATTCAATCTTAATCACCATATCACATGGATCATTTATATATATATTTAATGATAAACATGGTTCATGTGATATTATTTTCATTATGGAAGGATTATATAAAACATACCATCTTTCTATAATCATCATTGAATAATGGAAATGTTTTACATTTGTTCATAAAACCTACCATGTTGATAATTATATTATAGTAATGTTTTCATAACCTTATCATAGGGATAGATTAAAAAAATATAATTGACATATAATAGTGAAAACTATTTCATGAATTTTATTCCATTGATTACATAATATTGACCACATGGATCTTAGTGAACTGACCAATGTAAATTTTGACATACGTTATGAATATCTGGAAAACATTTTATATTAAAAAATTGGTATAGTAATTTATTTTAAAATGGTTAAAAGAATTGTAATAATTAAAAATCTTATGATTAAATTAAATAATTATGTTATGTTTTATTATTCATCATGTTAAATTATGTATTTGGTTGGTTGGACTCAAGGTAAGGGACTTTCTTTTAAAAAATCATCTTCTAGGTTTCATTCCAACTTTTATTATTCACCATTCATGTTATTCAAAATGTAACATGAAATATATAAAATATTCACCACTGTATCCTAATTTAATCTTTTTTCCAATAATAATCTTTATAAAAAATAAAAAAAAGAAATATTTTTAAGGTTTTACCATAAATACATTATTTTAAAAAATAATCTCTTTTATTCTTTTCCTTCCAAATATTTTTCTTCCACATCCATGTTGTTATAAATGTTTCAATAAAATAGTTTACTATCAATAAATGGATGGTAATTAAAATTTATGACCATAATTTTCTTTTTAAACAAGTATTCTAAAAAGAACGTTTTAATTGTTTTACGAAAGGGACATTAAATTATAAATGATAATATTTTAATTTTTACATTCTGACTACTTTTCATCCAAGTCCAAGTTTATTTAAAATTTTCAAGATAAATTTTTTTATAATTAAATAGATGTTAATTTTCTAATTTTACTATACCTTACATTTATTAAATTTTCCAAAAAAATATCTTTTATATGTTCTACATAAAGGTTACATTAAATTTAAACCCTCATAATGAATATTTTAATGAAATATTTTGTCAAAAAATTTATTATTGGTCCATTTATTGAAAATTATTTTATTAATGTATTTATATAGAAATAAAAATATTCTAATGTACATTTTTGGGAAAATTTATAGTTACATTATTTTTTTAAGATGTTAATTTTATTTTATTTTTTATAAATAATTTAAATTTTCATTAATGAGATTATTTAATAGTCCACTTTTATGTATTTTGTTGAAGGGCCTCTTCCCAATACTATAATAGTTACTTTATAATTGGATTCTGTAAAAATATTTTTTTATGAAGAAGAACTATTATTAATTTCTTTCGTAAAATTTAATTTTAAAATGAGTTTTTAAAATGGAAATTGTATTTTCATATGTGAAACTATTTGTCATATGAAATCAGAAATTTTTTTGGTGTTTTAAGATAAAAATGTTCTTGAATAAAATATTTTATCCATTAAATATTACTTTAAAATTATATATTAAAAAACTATTCCTAATATTGCTTCTATATTGGGATAATCCCCATTATATATAATCCAGGCGAGGGATGATGATATATATTTTAGGAAGAGAGATCCCCATTATATATCTCTAATACATTGGGTAGTGTTTTATTGACATTAAAGACAATAAAGTAGGAGTCAACTTGTTTTTTTCTCCTAATAATTTATCTAGGTCAAGTTCATTTTTTCTGAATTAAAATTTATATTGAATTTTATGATCTATGTTTCCCTAAAATGGATTACTATTAATTTCAATTAACTTCTATTTTTTATTTTTGAATGAGTTTCTTTGTTTATTTGGAAATTGTTTATTTAAAATTCAGTCTGAATAATTAATATTGATATATATTTTATGTGATTAATGTTTTTTATGGAATAATTTATATATTTTATTAGTTTCCATAAATGATATATTTTCTCAAAAAAAATTTCTTATATATTTATATTTGTGTTTTAAGATGGGTATAAACATAGAGTATGTCAAGTAGAAAGTCATGTAGATTTATTCTGAAAGGAAAATGTGTTTATTTTTAAAATTATTGTGTTGTGTGGAAAATATAAATTGATCTAATGTTTATACATCAAAAAAATTGTTTTAATATTTCATTATTATTACCAATTTCATTAAAAATATAAAAAATATTGATCCGCGAAAATTAACAATTCATTTCTTATCTAAATTTGAAATTATATTTTGGATTAGGATCATTGCATTGTAGTTAGTATTAGAAAAATTATTTAGATAATAATATAGATTAGTTTATTTTAATGTAAGCTGAAATAATGAGTTATGGATAGAATTATTTATTTTTTAGATTAATAATTTTTATAATATTAATTTTGTAGACACAAATTATGTGATTTTAAGGAATAAAATTTTAAAGAAATTAATTAGATATTCTTGAAAAAAAATTATTGGGTCAAGGGATATATAGTCTTTATTTCTAACATAAAGGATTATTTGAAAATAATACAATTTCATTTTTGTGATGTATGAAAAGTGTTATGAGATAACCATTGAGGTAACTATATGAGACTCTGAATATATTAATATACGTAATAATATTTTATTTGAATAAAATTCTTTATATGTTATAAATTCCTATTTATAAATTCATTACCTATTTTTATTATAGTAAATTTGTTATATTTTTAGTGATAATATAATTACATTAATGTCTTACGCAACATCAATATATTGACTATAAATATAGAAAAATAGTCAACGTAAATTATTTTAGTGATAATACAAATCAAATGCTATAGATTAATCATTATATTTGATGACATTAATTGGTAACAATAATGTATAATTAAGAGTAAATATTTATAGATTAATATTACACAAGCACACTAAATTCTATAAAGTAAATTTATGTCATTATTCCATAATATACCTTCAACAATATATTATGATAAATAATATTCAAATTAATGATTCAAAAAATGGAATTATATTAATGTTAAAGAGGTGAGATCAGAATTTTTTTGAAATGTAATCCATCGGCCTTTTGTGAGACATGTGTCACTATATAAGTAAAATTAAGGCAGTCATGGATTAAAATTGGTTACCATGGATGAGGATAAAATGAGATCATGAGGGAATTCAAAAAAATAAATGGCATAAAATATGAAATACAATTAAGTAAATTTTATTGGATAAAATTATTTTAACATTATCATGAAATTCTGTATTTTTTTGAAAATAGGAAAATCATAAAATTTATTATGATATACTATATATTTTAAAAAATTATAATTCCATTATTTTCATACCCCTTAGATATTAAAAACAGAATACACATCAAATTTTTTAAAAAATACATTATCTAATCCAATAATTATAGAAATACATTATTAGAATCCTTACCTATTTCTTGTAGATTATGTTATTATACTAACACTATCTTATGAAGTCCTATGGTCTAATCTAAATTATTTCCCACGATAATGATATTTCCATATTAGGTGACTTTGTCCTTGTTTATTTCATCATCAACTAATTCTATTGTTTTGGTATATACCATATAATATTCAATACAGTATCAACAATACACATAGATTTTATTACTATTATACTACCATATTCAATATCCTTTCTATAAAAATATAAATTAATATATTATTGATATTATTTAAAGATTAATTTCATGGCATTTATTTCATGTTATTATGAGTCAAAGGTTACTAAAAAATTAATGTTTTTATTCACAATCTCTTAGTTATTATAAAATTTTATGTTTTTATTTTTAATTTTTTGAATTTTATAATATTTTTATCATAAACATAATCTCTTTGATTATACTATAGGTATTTATTATTTTTCAATTATTAGTTCAATTTATATTATTTACTATAGAAGAAGTATATATGTATTATTTTGATGAAAAAAATATTTCTCTTCCTTCAGGATATGTTTTCCTCTATGACTGTATTTTTTCATTAATATGTTTTAATGAATAATTTTATATATACTATAATAAATTATTAAATATATTTTAACACATTTTTTATGTTATTTTTTAAAAATTATTATTCTAGTATTATTCTATATTAATAGATTTTATCCATCATATTAGCATAATCGTTATTGAAAATTTACAACATCGACTATCATTCTATTAATTATGACTATTAAATAAATTTAGGATTCCATTACACATTTCCATTTTTTTATGGAAATTTTTTCAGAATATTTTAAATAAAATTATATATTAAAAAGGTGATTTAAAATATAAAATAATTTTTTCATTAAAAAATATTCTAGTTTTTATTTAATATCCTCTTCTTAAATGTTAAACATAAAATAATAAATATTATTCTTTATAGGTGATATAATGAAATTATAGAATCATGTACATTTCCATCAATATATAATGATCAAATTTATCTATTTATTTACATAGATAAACTATTAACATTTTGTAGGGTTGTTTTCAAATAATAATATATTTTTTACATATCAAATTTATTATTCACATACATCATATGATTATTAAATTAAAATTATTATTTGATGGGTGTTGGTTTTTAACACCTAAATACATCTATAGTTCTGATGAGATTTTAAAATCATTATATTTTATATGTGCTTGAGAATTGTGATTGTTTTCTCGACATCCTGATTGTTCTACTATAAAGTACCAAATTATGAATTATAATATTTTAAGACTAAATACTAAATTCAATTCAATTGTTTATGTTCCTATGTTATCCATGGATATTATCCCACATTATAATTTTAGTTATTTGGAATATTTTATTTTATTAAGTCTAATACATTTTATAAATTCATTTTTAAATCAATGATATCTCTTATTGAACTATTTCTCTTATTGGGAACTAGATATGAACATTTCTTATATTTTCATTTCCCTAGGACACCATGATGAAATATATCATTGATTTTATGGATGTTAAAGAATAATTAATGATTTTTTATCTAAAATTATAATTTTTAATTTCATGTTTTTAATTTTAATGTGATAATATTTTTAGGTAGATTCAGCCAATATTAAAAGACTGTTTGATCTTTAAAGATGTGATTTCATGTAACCTATGAATAAATAGTAAATTAAATATATATTCAATGTTTCTACACTTAGGGTGTTATAGTAGGCATCAACAATAAGTTTAATAAGACAATGTGAAACATGATTTTTGAAAATATAGATCCCAAAAAAATCCTTATTAATGATTCCAGATATAATTCAATATGTATGATAATATCATGTCTATGGGTTTATAAAATAATAAAATATTATAATTATATAGAAATGTAAATTTGTTAGTGGTATATATTAACATAGGATTAATGAATTATAAAGAGGTGTATTTTGTATTGACTAGACCCTCACCCATGTATGAAGAGTGTGAATATGATTGAATTCCTAGCTAGAAACCCCAGTGGGATGTTAAATGGGTTAATTATTATTTTCATTATGATCAATTATGAAGATTAAGATAATGAAACCTATAGAATCCAATGATATTACATATTGATATGGTATAAACATAATGTATAATTAGTTTACATGTATTTTTTTAAATGTGATTAATGGAATGGATTCAAATTCGTTATTTTATGTGAGGTGTGTTTAATATGATTGAGGATATCATGCGATACATATATAGTAAACCAATATTTTGGATTAGTTTATGATTTCATGAAAAAATTATATTATGATGCATTATTTTTTATTTTATGGATATCAGATGGAAGGTATTGATATGTAGTAGCCTTCAAGTTATCATTGATATAAATATGGTGCATTGGAATATATTTATTTTTACATTTCGAGAATATTAGTTTTATCTTGTATATATATATGGTCTTATTGACATATTCCCTTCATAAGTGACTAATGTAATTTTTTATAAATATAAACTATTTTTGGAACATTATATGAATACGGTGTACATAACTACAAGAATGGAGATTCATTTAATTAATGGAATCACCTAAGATTTAATTTTTTTTTGAAATTCATTTCTTTTTGGGAATGGATTATCATGTTTTAAGTAAATATATGATCATGGTAGTTAAGTGTTTTTTAGATGAACTAATAAAAAACATTCTGGTTTTTGTGGATAAATGTTAATGTTGATATTGGAATAAAATATGTGACCATATCATTCAGAATTTTTTTAAATGAATTTACTCAATAATTATTATGGGGGGTCTTAATTTTCACTATTTATGGAATTCATTTGGATTATCTTCAAAAAAAATTAGTATTTTTTATATATTAACATATTATTTTCTGTTATCAAGATTTATCTAAATTAGATAACTTTTCGTAGTCATTCTCTTGTTTAAAAAAAATCCATATATAGAATGACTAGATTCTCATTCATCCATGGTATTTAGATCAGTAACTACTGAGATTATTTCCTTGAAGCATGAAATATTATTTTTTAATATTAGTTTCATTTAGTAATAGTTGATATAGGAGTTGTAAATTATCAAAGTACAACCAAAGGATAATTTTTTTATGAAACAAGATTAAATCAATTAAATATATTTTATTATGTTCTATATTTTGATAGTAAAATAATACCTTTGAAAAAGTAAAATAATCATAAAAAATTTGTATAATTAATGATATTTTTATTGAAATTATGGTCTTGTTTATCAATTTAGGATTTATCCTTTTTAAAATTATGGTATTTTCATAAACATGATCTCCATCAGAAAATAGTAATCATTAAAAATTAACATTATCAGTATTCCCCCTAATGCTATCCACATATGGGAAACTAATATAGTTTTTTAATGTATCATTTGTGTTTTCCACCTTCCATTGTTATTGTAATGTCATTTACCCTTATTATGATTTCGGTTTTTTTAAATGGCCTTTTGATATATTTAATTGTTTATTAAAAATCTAAAAAATTTGAGGAAATTATTTTTTTTCGATGGTGGGGGGGGGGGTTGTAAAACAATGAAAATTCATTTTTATGAAAATTATTAATGAAATTGATACTTAAAATGATACTTCGTGATTTATTAAAACTATGATATAAATAAAAAATTTACTTCGTAAAACTTATTAGATCACCCAAGATATTATAATTAATATTTTGAACAGGAAGCTCAATTTTATAAAAATATTTATTAAATCATTATATAGTTAAATTTTATAAGTTAATTGAAAACAAAAATTAATAGAATTTTTAGTAAAAACATTTTCTTCTATAAATTTATTTTATTTGAAAACAATTCTTTTATTTAATTTTTCATTTATAAATATAATAAATTCAGATCATTTGTATAAATTTTCTTAATGATTTTTTTTTAAATATGAGTTTCAAAATTAGATTTTGATTTTATTTATAATTTTAAAAGATATATATAATATTCAGTAAATATTTAAAAGTATATTTTTTTTAAACAATAATTTAATTTCATAAAATAATGATATTTAAAATTATAATTTTTTATAATATCAAATTAAAATAATTTCTAGTTAATTAAAAAAAATATTCCAATGGAAATAAAATTATATTTTAAATTTTATATGTTCTTTTCTATGCCTAAAAACACACATCTCTAAAAACTATTTTTAATTGAATTAATCGTAATTTTATAAACAATGATTTCATGAAATTTAATTAATTTATTTCTAAATATTTAATTTTATATTGGGAATATTTATGCTCATAATTTACATGTTGGATATTTTTTGTCATTAAAAATAGTATCCATGGTGAAAACAATTAGCATGGTATTGGGTAAATCATGTAACTATTTTTCAAATAATTACATAGGGCACTAAACATATTTCTAAAATATTAGATTATACCAATGAATGAATTTAATTCAATAATATACATCCTAAAATTATATATATATCATTTTGGTTCCACCAAACATTGTTAATGGAATTAATAATATTTTATTTTAAGAATAGTACAAAATGCACCTATTTTTCATTTAATATATAGAATTTATTTTTCATGAATACAATAATATTCAATGATTTGTTAAATTGGTTGTTTTTAAAATAAATTATTTTTTTTCGATAATAATTTATTTTTTGTTTTCACACATGATTTAATAAACTTGAACACCTACACATCATTGTTACAATGTATGCTCATGCAGTTAAATAATCATGGAATGCTATTTTAGAAACAATAAAATGTAAATGTAATGGAATTTAAAAAAAACAATTTTACATGTAACTAGAATTTATTTTTATGGGTAATGTGATTATATTCCTATATTATACTATTCCTGATATCATTATGTATTATATGTATAGACCCTAAAATGTCATCAATGATGTTTTTTGATTAATAATATTTAGGAAACATATTTTTAAACAAAAAAACTGAAAGTTCAAATGTGGGATTGTATAGGTTCTGAAATTTCATCCATGATCAATTTATTATCATACTTTCACCGCATATGTAATTTTATGTCGCTTAATGATAAGAAATGTGCTATGAAATTTATTTTTAAAAAAGGTTAATAGCGTTTAAACCCATATATAAGGGTTAAAATGTAACATCTATATATCTAAATTTCCTTTTATGAAGTTACATTGACCTTATAATGTCATAAAATCTTCATTATCTTTATTTATTCCACATGAAATTATTATTATATTAATTGTATATATATATTACAAGTAATTCATTTTGTGTCATGTCCATCAATTATAAATGGGAACATCATATTATCCATTATTTGACATGTTTGATAATACTCGATTATCCACACCATATTATAATCTTCTTACCAGACAATTTGAATGATTATACATTATTCTTCATCGTATACATATATTAAATACATCATTAAATATTGATTCTAATATCTTAAATATTATATAATATTATTATTATGGTACACACATTTTACTCCTCCATTCCATCAAATGTGAAATGAATGTATGCCACATTTTTATGCATTGATTACTACATCCACAATGATATGTGATTAAATTTTTATATATTCATTACAGAGATGATAATAAAACATATTTATGTATTGAAATTATAATTATTCAATTAATAATATCAAATGATGATGGAATAATCTGTTCTTTTAAAACAGTCATCCTACTTATTTTTTTATGATCTGAACATACACAAATTATATGACGTGATTATAATTGAATTAATATAAAAATATATATAATTGAAATTAATTAAATAAAATTAATAATAATAATATAATAAACCTTAATATGTTTCCAAATCATTAAAAAATTAATATTTATTTTTATATTTGAGATAATGAATTTTTTTTCGGTGTCAGACTCATAGTACATGGTTTATTAATTGAATTTCACCTCCTTTAGTAATAATACATATTTATTCACTAAATAATATTTTGATTTCATGAGTAATGGAATTTCTTTATTGTATGCTTTTTTAGATTTCATGTTACAACTTTTTTCACATAATATCCTCACTAATTAATTTTCACTTAATTATTATGACCACTATAATGGATTCACATCTCAATTTGTTTATACAATATATATGAAATATTCACCACATTTTTCATTTTTTAATTATATATACTTCCACATTGATATGTAATATCATGAATCTATTGTATTTATGATTGTGAATGTGTCATTTGATTTTATTTTTATGGGATATTGATTCCAATGATACAAAATCAAAAGGGGTTTATTTCACAATCTCCTCATTAATCTTGATTGATTTTTTTCATATTTAATTCCATAAATTATATAACATATCTATATTACACTATCTCATCTTCCTTCTTCACAATTTATTTTGGGAGTTTTCATGTATGACATCAAAATTTACCTTTATTGGGAAAAATTAACCAAATGAATATTATTATCATTTAACGAATTAATGAGTTTCCCTATTTATTGATATTCATTTACTCAAATATTACAATATAAAATTCCATTGTTATGTGAAATGGAATTTTTTCTATTATTATAATTTTATATAAATATGTTATTTATAAACGGGTATTTTCCACAAGGAACTTTGTAGTAAAATTATAAAAGTATTTTCATTTATGGAAGTGTCCTAGGATAAATATAACTATTAGGATATAATATAATGACGCCATCATCCTTATTTCACTAGAATTCTAATAAAAATAATATTTTTTTCTTTATTAGGTAAAATATTAAAACTCTATATTTTTTAATTAAAAATAGAAAATTATTCTGATTATGTATTTCATTGAATATTCACTCATTTCAAATACAATATTGTTGGATATAATATATGATGGTATATGATCGTTATAGACCCTTTAAGAATAAGTATTTATGATGAGACAACCAATTCTATTTATTTTGTTTATTCCTTCAAAATTATTTTTTTCCTAGGAAAATGGACATGGGCTATGAATATAATGTTGTGTAATATACATTCCAATACTATAAGCCAACTTATTATAATCCATGATATTAATTTTTTATTAATGTTGTAAATTAATACATTGACATATTATGATATTGGGTGTATATAATAATTTATTATTATTATTCTATACCTAGTTATTATTATTTTATTTAGTTTATGATAGATTTTATTATATGTGTTCCACTACTAAGAAAAAATTCCCATATAATATTATGTTTTATATTTTATAGTATACAAAGAATATATAAAAGAATTATATTATGGATATCTTAAATTAAATAATATCATTTAAAAAATAATTATAATGATTTATTTCATGTTTTTGAATTTTTTACAATCATGTATGTATCTAGTATCGTGAAACTATTAAATTATTTTATCCGTTATGATTTAATCCATTATATCTTTTTCCAGTATTGGAAAATAATTATATTTTTATTTCTACTTGATTTAAGGAGTTATAACTGGAATAAAATGTATGTTTAGTAGGACACTTTCTATTTATATTTAGGAAAAAATTGAATAGATAAACTAACATCATGATAGATTCTATTTATATGTTTTTGTCTTGGGAAATATCCTGAAGACTTCCAAAAATAGTTATTATTTTATTTTTATATAAATTAAATAACTTTTAATATACTTTCTAATTGACTTATATATGGAATATATTCAGATAGAGTTTAAAAAAAAGGTTCGTTTGGGTATTACTTAGATCATCACTTGCGTACTTTTAGTGGGCGTAAGACTTAACTATATGGTCAACTCTTCCAAGGGATATTTATAGGTTAATCAACTTTTTATTTAGGATCAGTTATGATAAATGATAGGATTAAACCAATTGATAACTAATAATTATTTTAGTTATATGAGTTAATCCAAATTTTATTTAGGAAGATAAGAATAAAGATTATTACCTCATTAATGGTAAAATTCTATTTTTAGGTTTTATGTGATGGTTGTATTAAATTTATTAGAACATATTGGGGTCAATTAATAGTAATAAAACCACTTGGTATGAGCTGTTTTTTAGTGGAATGTTTATTCCTAGACTAATAATATTATACTATATATATATCATATATATGTAATTTATATTTCATAGAATAAATTATCAATGACGATAATATTGTTTGTTAGTATAAAAGTTTTATATTATTTGTAGAAAATAATTCATATTGTATAGATAGACATGTTATTGAAATTGGATTGTTATAGAAACTAATTAATACATTTTTTATATAGTAAAATATTTCAAAAAATTATAAGATTTGTGTAAAATAATTCATTGAAATAATTGTTTTTATTATTTGTTTTCATATACGATTTTATATTTGTGTAATATTGATTCATTTCACTTTATAATGGATTGGAATATTTTAAAATAATATATGATTATGGTATTCAATATTTTTTTATGTGAATTTAAAACAAAATTATTTTTATAGGGATAAATGATTACATTTGTCACTGAAAAATATATATTACCAAATAATTTGAATTTGGAATATGAACAGATCAAATTTCAATGAGTCATATTGTTAAAAATTTATTGATTGTTTTATGTTGTTCTTTGGATGTTATTATTTTTATTTTAGAAATTAATGTATTATTTTTATAAATTACTATATTTAAATATTGGAATGATTTTGTTAACAATTATGGATTTGGTAATTATCCAGAGACAACTATTATACCTTTTCAAACATTTCGGTTTCATATGATCCATTAAATGTAAATTTTAGTGTATAAGTCATGAAAAATTAATCTAAAAATAATTTCATGGAGTAAGGTATAATATAAATAATTAAATTAAATGAATCACTAAAAAAGTTTATAATAATTCATATTAAATAGAATAAACTATTTTAATTATATTTTATCATATTATCAATATGGATAACAATATAATCCTTGACCACTATTAATTGGATATTGAAATAAAATTTCTATTTTCTTATATTTATTTAAATATAATTTTTGTACTTCATTAATTGACACCAATTTATTCTTTTTTTTCTTATTATATTTCAATGAAAATGTATTCCATAACACTATTAT
The DNA here is from genome assembly GCA_963277665.1 of Viscum album. Taxonomy (NCBI): domain Eukaryota; kingdom Viridiplantae; phylum Streptophyta; class Magnoliopsida; order Santalales; family Viscaceae; genus Viscum; species Viscum album. Next base: position 583,805,903 of record OY728128.1, on the reverse strand, counting down.
TCTTTAATAATTTAATTTTCTCAAAAATATATAAAATTATATCATTATCTAGGATCCAATTTGTTCGATATTTTACGTGTCGTTTATATTTTCCAAAAAATGATTATCAATTAATGTATTATATTTTATTTAAATGATTATAGATATCAAAAATATTGTTTGAAAATTTATTACCGTTTATTAACATTATTAAAATTGATTTCATGCATTTTTTATTAGGGGAAGTTTTAGATCCCTCAAAATTTAGTTTAAAATAAAATTATGCATGGTATATTTTTTAAAGTTTAACAATCATCTTTGTTAGAGATTTAAATACAATAAAATTATATTTATTTTAATGTAATCAATAATAAATGGCCATTAAATTTATTATTTTATTATTAATAACCTCATTGTGGAAAAAATTATTAATTTTTTTATATAGCTAAAATATACTTACTAATATATATTTAATCGGTATTAAATTAATAAAAAACTAATTTTATACTTCAGAAAAAAAACATATTCAAAAAATATTTTTATTTTATTTTTTTAAAAAAATTATAAATATTTATTTATTTTTATAAATTAATTTTATTTTTATTAATATCATTTTTATAAATTTTCATGTAAATATTATATAACACATTGCAAATCTAATATAGGTACACTGTATTTGATAGAGTGTATAGAATTAAACACCAATTATCTAAGTTAATACAATATCATGATCATTTACAACATATTTATTAGTTTTAATAAATTCTATATATTTTATATCATTCAATGCATGCAGCATAGAGTAAGCATATGTCACTCTATAATGATTTTCTTCAATGGTTTGTGTTACACACAATATCAACTTTTTTCAAACATTAATAAATTATTAAAATATAATTATGTATTATACTAAGTTATAACATAGTTGTTAAATTAGTTAATAGGATTTTATTATCTAATATTTGAAAGTATTTATTTTATAGAAATAGTAATTGATTTTTTTAATAATTAATCAGAAATAAATACAATAACCAATTGAATATAAAATAAATTTTTCTATTGAAAAATATTTAGTTTTAACAAATACGTTTAATCATAATTAAATAAATTTAATAAATATATATAGTGATATTAATTTAATACATGTAATATTTATAAAATTATAAATTTTTTATATTCATCAAATAGATTTGATATGCATGGGAATAGAAAAAATCTGATATTAAACATAAAAGGCTATGTTTTGTTAAAGACCTTTTACAAAATTTTAATTGAGAACCTTTAACAAATCCAATTGATGGAAAATATATAAATATAATTGGTAAAAATAATAATTAGATATGATATATTATCATGAAAATTATGTTAGTGTGAATTTTTTGTATTTTTATGATGTTTTATCTTTTAATGAATAATAAAAAATACTATGATTTATTTCAAAATTTGTTTTTCATATAGCTTATAAATAAGGTTAATAATATATTAATTTTTTTAAGGTTTAATAATATAAATTATTTATTATATAATAAAATTATGGTTATATAAATCAATTCCATCTTCACATTAGATATCAAAAATTATTAATATTTGATGGTTTAAAATATTAAAATTTTGTATTTTTGTCTCATCTCTCTAATTAAATTTAAATAAATTTATACAAATGATGTGTTTAGGATTTTAGAAAATTGATTAAATATATATAATAATAATAATAATAATTAAATATTCATAACATTGTCATCATAATTTTTGACGAAAAATATAAGTGAATGTGATTCAAATAAAGTATAAATATTAATAGAAAAATTAGTATAAGAAATCACTAAACATTAATCATTAGGGCCCAAACGACCTAGAAACAGGTAGAAAACCCATTGTTGAGGCATATATATACAATATCTTCATGTGTATATAATGTTTTACAATTAATGGATTTAATATACATTGGAAAACATGGTGGGAATACTCATTCATAAAAATTAGAAGAGTGCCACTCCCCTAGAATATAAAAAGGCACTCACCCCTCCCAATTCCCCACACCTCTAAAGCCACATTATATCGAAGATTGTCTAAAAAATAGATCCTCAAGATCCCTACACATGACCATGAATAGTATACATAGTCATAAATCCATACAATTCTTCCCTCTATCTAAGACCATAAGGCGTTACTAAAATAAGTGGTAACATCATTCCTCAATCTCTTTAGTTTTATATATTTTTACACTCCTCAAGATATCCTTATTCTATGATTATCTAACCACACTATTGTCCTAATATAATTATAAATTTTTTAATTAATATTTCTACCAGAAATTACACCAATATCCATCTAGTGGGTAATGAATTCACCATTTATGTGTACGGTGAACTATTAACTCGCATAACAATGGTGTTTGTTTCATCATTACCACATTACATGGTTGTAAATAATGATGGAAATTAAAATTATATTATATATATGATATTAAAAATATAATTGTGAATATATTATTATTATACAACATCTACCATTTTAATTTCCATTTTTCAAAAATAGGACAACATCATTTGTATATGTGTGGACTATTATCCCCTCAATGTGATGTCACTCGTTCACAGTATACATGGAAGGTTTAAAGGATGTATTTAATTAAAAAATGTAATATAATTTAAATATATATGATATTGAAATTATAATATATATATATATATATATCATTTAAATCTCATTATTTTAATATTGAAAATTAATGAATATAGATATCACGCGTACGTACGACTAACCATCTCTCTGAATGGTGTATTTAATTTCATATTTTTAAACTATATGGTTTATTAAAAATTTATATTTATATGATATATATTATATTTCATTAATATATTACATTATAGATATTTTGAAATAGTTATCTAATTTTTTGGAATAACATCAAACAGTTGAAAACATACACAAATGATTAAGTTATGTACAACTGAAATATTGAAAAAAATAAATGGTTATAGATGAACATGTAATAAGATATTATAATAATATCATAATTAAATCATCAATAATTATATTGTTCTAGAATAAGTTAGTATCATGTTTTAAACAATTACAAAGGATGATAAATATTTTCCAATAGAAAATAAATCCAAGGTAAGGTATTTCGTATCAATGTGCATCTCATTGAGACTTATTTGTTGTTATAAACCTTCATTATTTTAAATTGTGTATATATTGGCCTTTTACATATTATATCATGAAACACTTTAATATCATGGTATTCTAAGTTTCATTTAATGTTGTGAATTAATGTTTATTAATACTGAAATATTTAAATGGGATATGGGACACTTTAAAAAGTTTAAATATTATTATCCTAGAGAAGATTTTAATGAATATCATTGTAATCTCAATTGGTTTTGGGATTTTTAACATTATCACAAAATACAAACATTACTTTTTTACACCAAAATTATTATTTATTATGTAAATAATGATACATATTTTTAAAATGTTATTATTAATTCATTCATCCTGATATTTTGAGTTTATAATTGATTTTTCACAAATATGTGGATTTGTGATAAAAGTTACCAAGTAGAAAATAATTTCATAACTTAATTTCATTTCATTGGGTTATACTACAAATCATTTTCATTAATATAAAATGATTATGTGTATATTATATTTATTATCTATTAATGTATTTTAACATTTTTATATGGATTTCTAGTTGATAAAAATGATCTAATAATTTATTGATTCTCACTTCAATGAAATAATTTTATCAAGGGTTTATATTAAAATCACATTTTTTGAGATTTTTTACAACAAAATTACCATCAGAAGAAATTATTGGGACACTATATCATAAAGAAATTGTTTCTATTGTACAATATTTAGTTGTATCCCTTATTATATAATAGAACTAATTTTCCATTCATTGGTACATGAAATGTTTTAGAAAATGATTTTATGAAAAAAAATATACTTTATCTTTTCTGATGGAGATACAATTTTCTTCTATAAATAATATCTTCGAAAAAGCAATTCAATTTTTTTAGTAATTCCCATATCATTTATTTAATAACATTTTACAATTTTTTCTTTTATAATGATTTCAAATGTATCATTTTTTCTCTTTCAGAATAATGATATTTACAACACTTTTACCCTGAAAAAGTAGTGTTCTTTCAAACATATTTGGAATTTATATATTTACCCACTATCATTTAATTTAAGATTTATTTTCATATTTAAAATATTTATTTTTAATTATATTTTCTAAAAAATTTATTTTTAAAGACAAGTTTTTTCAAAACAATAGAATATTTTCAGCAAAATTAATTTTAGAAGATATTTTTATTGGATTTCTATACATAAAATAAAATAATCATTTATATTGAACCCACATGGTATTTATTTTACTGATACTAAAAACATTCTACCTAATGATGTTTCATTATTTATTTTTATATGAAATTTATTTACATTCAATTCTTTGATTCTATGTATTCCCATGGAATTTTTTAATCTTCTTTGATTAGTGAACATTGAATTACACCTAATTATCCATATCATTTTTCATGGATATGATAAGGAAAAAACCCTAAACAATTTTTTATGTGGTGTTTACATTGACCATTACTTGTTTATTTTGAGAAATATTTATAAATCTACATTCCTTATTCAATACATATATATTATAATTTGTGTTGTTTATTATTTAAATAGATTACTCAATAAAAGGATTGCATATAATGTGCAGTGATTTTTTGGAGTTGAAATTATATAACCCTAAAATGAATCTGTAGTCTCCTATTCTTAAAATAATTTTATTTAGTCCTTTTACTTTATTTCCAAGAAGAATTACTAGTTTTCATTCCAATGAATTAAAATATCTTGAAGACATGTCTTGATTGTAAAATGGTATATTGTCAAGATATAACATGTCTTATTTTTATGAAATACCGTAATTTTGATTCATTATTTATAATCTATTATATTTTCACATTGATAATGTCTATGGTAGAATTTTATTCTCACTTATTTATTAAATAGTTTTCCTATTGTGTTATTTATTCCGACATTATTACTATTATCATTAATTAATTATTAATTCTTATATATATTACCCTTACACAAAGATTGATATCACCTTTATTTTTATTCCTTTCTATATGAATAAATGATGCTACAATGAAATATTTGAATTAGTATACTATATAGAATAATTTTAACATCAAAAGAAACAATAATATTGTAATTAGTGTATTCATTTTCAATACCAGAATAATGTATGTTTCTGGTTTACCAAGACCAATACATTCTTTAGACCTTCAGAAATTGATTAATTGTAATCATGAAAATATTATAGTATCATAACACTTACATGAGGTATTCAAGAATTTGGTCACTACATTTGGTATCAAGGGATGTTGGTAGAAACATTTAGAACTAGATTTAGGGAAACATTGATCAGGGGAAATATACTTATGGTTGTGTTTAATGATAAGAATAGAAGAAGATAATATAATTATGTTAAGGTAGAATTTTTTGTGTATTCTTAGAAAAACATTCCTTTCTGGATACTACCAATGGACATGGTTCAAGGACAAATGTATCTAAGGGTAACAAATACAACATGTTTTGTCAAGTTTGGCTCAGCATAACCCGCTACACAATAACATGCTTCATTGTGCACCATGTAAAACTGTTATGGTTGATATGATTAGGATAATTCACAATTTCTTTAAAACACATTATTGATTATTTGAATTGATAATGAAAATTAACCATCCAGATTGAACCTTATATTAAGTAAATTCATATGTAAAAATACTTCTTATGTATTTATGTATTGGGGATGTATGAAAAGAATTAGTTACGAAAATATTTTATTATTAACCTTATTTCCGGGATGTGTAACTTATTTATTGGAAACTAATTTAATAGAGTTTTGTGAATGAAAAATAAGCATTCCGGTTGACAAAAAATTGATCCTTGAATGTATGGGGTACATAAACCCTTATCCAAATGAAGATAAAGGTTTCATGTAGATAATTTCCATATATAATTTCCTTGTTAACATGTCACTATTTTAAGTCAAATATATTATAGAATCTATATTAATGATGAACCAGTAGTGTAAATTTTTAGGATTTTTGATTGGTTTTCTAACCATATGTTCCTTGGAGAATATTCTGAATCAAATGTAAAGACGATTCACTCTTTTATAGGAGTTAAGATAAATTAAATATTTATTAAAGTGATTTTGAGATCAAAGCTAAATTTTCAATAATCAATTCATGTGTATGGGTTGAATAATAATTTGATCAAATCGCAAAAAAATGATGGAATTGTAAATTGGAAATTAAACATTATCATGTAAATTTATTTATTTATATTATCTGAAATTCATTTAAAACATTGTTAGGTTTTATATGTCAAATTCTATGAAAGGGGGTGAGTCAGGGTATAGCCGATTTAATCATTCTGATGTTTAGATTATGTTTGATTTTTCGAAAAAACTCAATTATCTCTTTCTCTAATAGAATCATACAAACATATATGAAATAATGCATATGAGAGATCGATTTTTACTTGGATCCCCCTCATTGGGCTACGTCCAACGATCATTCAATGAAAATATGCTGATACATGAAATTCGCTAAGTATCATAGACAATAATGGGTAAAATGTTTGGGTGAAATATTATTTTACTAGGCTCACTACCATTATAGGATTTAGGGTCTACTCACTGAATTCCCATAGGTCACTCCATATTCCACATTCATTGGGTCATTGCCAGTGGAAAGGGTCATTGTCTTCCTCTTTCTTCAATCACTTCTACTGGAAAGGAATCAACAAACAGTTTACAAACTTGTAGGTCAAACACAATTTATAGACATGTAGGACCCATCATTTGAATGAATAAATACATCATCAACATTAGGTAGATTCTCTATTGATGTTCCATTTTTCACCAGTCGTTGAATTCCACCTTCTGGAGTACTGCTAGGTACAAAAAATAAACCTTTTGCAAACTGATTTGATGCTTTCATGAGTTTCCATTTGCAAATAGAAAACCACCTTATCCTCCATGAATTGTGTACCAGGTATGGTACGCGACCATCCTACTCTGTATACTGCTAACACTTCTGCAAACCTCCTCTATCAGTATATTACCTCTACCTTGGCTATCGTGTACTGCTTCCACATACCAACTCCACGAACCTCCACAATGAACTATCCTCTGTCTACGAACTGTTATCTATTTGCAGACTGCCTTCATGAACTTCTATTGCATACCATGCTTTCTTCTTCCAGTATCCAAGATTCTTCTTCCTCCTACTATATCTTTTTCATGATATAGTTCTACACAAAAAATCTCAGCGGAATCACTATTTTATGAACCACTTCACCCTTTACGAACCTCCATTTGTGAACATCCTTCATTCCTTGCTGAAATCCCAAAACAAAATTATTTTTTATAATGAAATTTGATCTACACAATAATATGTGAAATTAGCGATTCTTATTTAGTAATTTATGTCTGCAAAATCCGTTAACCCATGATTTTAACAATCATTTATCCAGCCTCTACTACCTTGAATAGCAAGCCACACACGAATCATTTTTATACACTTTTTGTGTACTTTTTTTCTCATACGCGATCAACTTCTTCCACTGACATACAGCCATCCATGTATCACATCTCCTTCTACCATGAACTGTTTTCGGTTTCGTGAACCATGCCTGCATACCATTCCTGTTGCCTGATATATTTCCTCTTACACTTCCTGAACGTGGTATGTGATCCATGTCCCGAGATACTTATTTATTTCCTTTGACAATTTGTTTACTATTCTTCACAAAAATCCCTATTCTATAGGCCCCAATATTTTGAAACACTAGGAAACAACCCCACCATGAAAACCATTCTTTCGTATTGATGAACCATACTCAACTGTGGTAATATGGCTTTATCACCAAATACCACAACACCCAAATAATCTGAGAGGACACCATTGGGGATTTTTTCTCAAAATCTCTCAACCATATAGAAATTATCTTAAAATAATATTTTCCGAATACCTTAATTTTTGTTGAACTTATTGTATTATAAGTCATAAAAGATTATATAATTGAGTCCCTCAATGTTATATTGAAAATTAACTTGTTTTTGATTTATTACCTCAATAACTCGAAATAAATATTTACACTTTTCCTCTAAGAATGAATTTCTACATTACACTTATTTTCCCCTACATAGAGTCATAATTAAATGTAATTCAATGAGACTTTTTTTACCTCAGAGATACTCATATTTATAAAATTTCTTATGAAGCCTTAAACCAAGGTGAGACTTCAAAAATAAGAAATATCAAATAATCAATCACCAATATTGAGTTAAGATTGTGAGGATAAAATTTAATTATTTTACTGAGAAAATAACAACCCAAAAACCAAAATTAGGACCGTTTTATTTGATATCATGTATGACATGAAACACCAAGCATGAAAAGGAATATAATATCTGAATTATTTATAATATATTTACTATTATAAATAAAATTTTATTTATTTTAATGCATGTGACAATAATTGAGCATATATAACATGAAACAACAAGTTTCATTAATGGCATACATTACATGACATACCTAGTTTAATTGAACTATAATATATTAATAAAATATAATAATTTAATATAATAATATATAACCTAGTAATTAAATTAGAGGTTATGAAAACAATTAACTAACTTCTAAAAAAATATGGATCTAAAAAATATAAAATTAATTAAATATTTAGTTATTAATTAGAAATGAAAATATATATCCTATTGAATATAGCTGGAATTTTTTAATAGAAAACAATTTTTTCTCACAAATATTTTGTATCCTAATAAATTAAATTAAATATAATTAGGATGTTATATTAACGAATTACATATCTTATAAAATGTATAATATATTATTTATATTCATTGAATAAATTTGATAGTCATGAGTTTTGAAAACCCCTATTATTACACATAAAACAATATATAATTATTATGGTTAATTTATCACCTTTGAATTTATAACCCATTTTTCATCAATTTTTAGAAAATTTTATAAATATTATAATTATAAATAATCAAAAAAATTTGATGAGGAATATAAAAATAATATCAGGGATATTCTATTTTTTTTATATGATGTTTTAATTTTTTATAAATAGTGAAAAAATATATAATATTAAATCAACAATACTTTATATTATATCATATTAGTAATTTTAAATAATGCATTAAATTGTTAATCTGTTATAAAAGGATAATTTTATTATTAATTAATCTAATTTGAGTCATTTAAATCAATTTAACCTTGATATTAAATATAAAATAAATGAAATAATTTGGATGTTTTTACATTGAATACATGCATTGTCATTCATTCTATGGGATGAAATTTAAATTAATTTCATCCATTTATTTGATTGGTATTTGTATAAATGGATTATATATTTTAAAAAATAATAAGTTTTAATGACTAATAATGTAAAAAACATTTTTTTTAAATGATAATTGAATGTGATTAAAATTAATTACTTATATTAAAAGATAAGTTAGATTAATAATATACTAAACCATAAAATTATTAGATAAAATTTCATAGAAACATATAAAAATCCATTGGATGGCCTTATTTTTACCATCTAATTTTCATTCTATAATTTTTTCCAATAATGGGTCATCTTTATATAGTATAAATGAAGATGTGATTCCCTTTCAAAAAACCTAATAGATATCCACTCCCCTCAACTATAAAAATGAAATCAACCCTCCCACTTACTCACACCTCTAATTCCAAATTGTATAAAAAATGATCTGAATAAATAAATCCAAAAAATACATCCTCTTTTTCATTCAATAAACACATCTTTTTAGAAACTCATCCCTGAAATCCACATGTTCAAACCAAAATGAGTTCTCTGAATAAGAGATAACATCTTTCTTAAGGTATTCTATATTTATTTATTTTTTCACATTATAAATTATCTTCATTCCCTTATTAGAAAACAAATTTTCCTAAATATAATGAGGTGTTTTCATGTTAATTTTTCTACATAATGTTACACACACATCATTATAATGGCTTTCAAACTTACTATTTTTTTCTATGATGAACAACCACCTCACAAATTGATGTAATTGATTTTTCCCTCTACCACCTCTCATGGTTCTGAATAATGATAAAAAATATTATTATATATTATAAATATTATATTTATAATGTAATTATTATAATTAAAATTTTATTCAACACATAACCTTATAAATTCCTTTTTGTGTAAATATGATAACATTAATTGTGAATGATTAGTCTACCGACCACTAAAAGTGATGTTATTCCTTCACACTATAAATGGAATGTATAATGTATTATTTTAATATAATTATGTAATAAATAATAAATATATATGACATAAAAAATATAATATAAACATATATAATTTTTTTTCATTATTTTAATAAGAAAATTAAATTAATTTATCATTGATGTGTACACATGACCTACCATATCAATGAAAGATGAATTTCATTTCATATCTCCAATCATTAATGATTATTATAAATACATACATCAGTTCTATATATAATATTTTGATAATTATTTAAATTGATGAGATGAGTAATCCATGATGAAATTAATTGGTACAATAAGTATCATGTCAAAACATACATGAGAGACTATGGAATTAATACAAAAAAGTGAACATAATGAAATTTTACTTAATGATTAATGAGATATTATAATAATGTAATATATGATATAATGGATGTTAATATGGATATTTAATGATTTACTAACATATTTAAAGTCAATCATCAATACATTAAAATATAGTCATCTAAAAGTAATCGCAATGTATGATATTTTGTCTCAATTACAATCTATTTTGAATTCGTTGTTGTTATGAAACTAGTTTCTATTATATGGTGTATATACATCAATTTGAGATGGTATATCATGAATCTATATAATCTAATGATATTATAATTTTCATTAAATGTTATTCATTCTTAAATATTATGGTTTAAATGCTTCAATGTTTTATGGGAAAATTTTTAGTGTATAATGATTATTCTCCTCAAAAATATTTTAATGATTATATTACCAATATCAACTCCATTTTTTATTATCATCTTTATCCTGAAAAAATAAAACTTTTGGTGTGTTCATAATTTCTTATATATATTTTTCATTCATATAAAATGCCTTTCAATGACATGATTCGTTCATTCTTCGTGATATTTTGGGTTTCATTCTTCGTTATTTTATATAAGGGTATTTGAGAAAAAAGTGTCTATCTGGAAAATAATTTAATAACCTACTTTTTTCATTATGTTATAATATCACCTCATTGTAATTAATAATATATGATTATGTGTACATTGTAATTGAATATCTATTGATGTATTTCCACTATGGTATTTTTATTTACAATTGATACACATAATCAACACATTTATTTATTCTCATAAAAACATAATACTCATTTCAGGAGATTACATTAAAATATCATTTTTTGGGATTTTTTACACCTGAATTTACACATTAGTAAATTATTTGATCATTTTCTAATAAAAATTTAATTTTTTCCTCAGTTATTTCTTCATTACCTTTATCAAATTATTCTATAGTTTTCTACTATTTAGTAAATAATATTTTATAAAAAAATTTAACAAATACCCACTTCATTTATATATTTTTTCAGGGAACCTATTTTCTTCAAATAATGTTTCTTTCTTAAACATTTTTTAAAATGATTTTACTCCGACCAAAATTATTTATTCAATATATTTTCCATTTATTCTTTTAAAAATTTATCAAAAACTCTTTATGTCACTATAAAAATAAGAATTTTTTATAATATTTTTATTGTAAAAAAGGATTGAATATTTTAATTCATCTGCCATATAGAGATTTACCCTCAATAATTTCATTTAATCTTCCATTGCAATTATGAAACGTTACATTTTAATTATTTTTTTCAAAATTTAATTTCAGTGAAATGGTTTTTCAAAATATTATTAAAAGAAGAAGTTATTTTTTCACTAAAATAATTTTAAAATATATATTTTTTGTATTTATATTCATCATTGTCCAAAAAAATTATTTTTACTCCACCTGTGATGTGTTTTATTGAAAAAAATGAATTATTCCTATAGATTATTTATGGATTATTTTTCAATAGAAATTATTTATATTCACGTCCTCGAATCATGTATATCCTTGAATTATTAAATTTATTATGATCATTGAACATTGAATTTACCCTAAATATCCTTATCATTTTTCATGGGTATTATTATTACATGAACCATATACAATTTTTCATATGCTTTTTAGTTTGAATTCTATTTGATTATATTGGGAAATATTGATTAATCTATATTATTTATTCAATATTGATTTTTGATAAGGAGTATTGTTTATTACTTAAATATATTAATTGATAAGAGTAATTATTTATATTTTAAAGTGACGGATGGGGCCTAAACATTATATAGTACATTGATGCATCAGTATTCATATAAGATGAAATTCATTAGATGTAAACTCTTTGATTTTTTTCTAAGAAGAATTTTTGGGTATCTAACAATTGACATAAACTATATTCATGATATATATTAATGGTATAATGTTTCATGAGAATGATACATGACATCAAATATTTAAAAATTTCATTCATTTTTATTTAATATTTAATATCCCTCAGGTTTTCACTATAAATTTTATTTTGTATGCATTTAGTTTCTTGTTTATTGATTAAATAGTATTTGTGTTCAGTTATTTAGCATGCAATAAGTACTATTCCTGATGATTTGTTATTTCTTCCTCTATACATAACCAATATAGATATATTTAGCTCACCCATATTTTGTTTTATTTACCCAATAATCCATGAATTATATTATGAATTTTATGTATGGATATAATATATTGGATAAAAATATCCTCAAAATTATAAATAATTATGTTTTAATTAGTGTAACTATTTTTAATACAAGACCCATTTATATCTTGTTTATCATGACTACTATACTTTTCAGCGCATTGGAATTTGATTATTTGTAACCAAGCCAACATAATAGTATAATAACACAATATATAGTATTTTTAGGGTTTTTTATACAACTTACCTTTGGAGTAATGTTATATTTTTTAAAAGCATTTTTAATTTAGTGAAATGTGAAAAAACCCAATATTTTGTTAAACAATCAATTTATTTAATTAAATTTTGAAATTTAAAAATATAATTATATTTTATATTTGGCTTATAATATCATATCAACCATTTCAGTAGAAATAATCTAAATATGTCAATATTAATATTATATTTTATTTGGTTTTCAGTTCATTTTAATCAAAATTAACATATTTAAAAAAAATCTATCTTTATTGAATTTTATGAAATTATATTTAAATATATTCATAAAATTTAAAAAAATGAATCTTAAAAATGTATTCTATATTTGAAATTAAGTGTATCAAATTATGTAATAGTTCCCTTTTACCTCTAGTTGTTTTTATTATTTACAATGGAAAATATTTCCCCCCATCGTAATGGGTAAATTAGGTAATTGAGGATAAAAGAAATGTTATAAGACCTAAAATATAAAACCAAAACATTTATTTATTTTAACTAATGAGTATATTTCTATATTATTTTTACTATATTCAAATATATGTGATTTTGGTGTAATTTTCCTTTGAATAAGGAAATTTATATTTTTAAATGCTGAGAATATTACAGAGTGTCACTCTATATCTTATAATATGTGTAATATTTTTTTTGATAATAAGGTAATTATTTGATGTAAATTGTAATTTTTTATATTATAACTTTATTTACATGACAAAAAATTATTTTAAATATTTACTTATTATATAATTACATTAAAATTTAACCAATGATGACACATTATTTGTAAAATAAGTAGAAATTTCAATATAAATTAATTAAATAAATAATACTTATTTACTATCATACATGTCATATTTAACATGTAATTATTTCATATAAATGTTATTAAATGTTATTATATGATTATTCAATATGTTTATTTATTCATTCAATTTCAATATAAAAAAATTTCCAAAATAATATATTTATGTAATTTTGTTAAAAAATTTATTAATTTAAAGATTATAAAAAAAATTAAAATATTGACTTTGTGATTCTGAAAAGTATTAAATTTCATCAATGAATCATTTTAGGCATACGTGAAAATAATATTATATTTATATATGTCGTGTAAAATTAATTTGTTGTCACTATTAATATTTAATAGGTATAACATAGGGCTTAACCAAAAAAATTATAATGTAACTAACAGAACTATTTTTTTGAATGAGGGGATTTACACCTTATAATGTTCATACATTAATATAATTTCCCTTTGGCTCCATATTACATTATTATGATAAATGTTTTATTTAAATATTATATGTAATTATAATAGTGTAATTTCTATCATACATAAATTAGGACTTCCTCTAGTCAATTATTCAAAAACAAATTGAACGAAATCTCAAAAATGACATTCAATAATCCAATTTTGTGTTCCATATTTGTCTCTTAGATAATATTATCTATAACTACTTGTATAGGCTGACCAATAAACCAGTATCTAGACTAGTGGGTCACATGACCTCATGTGCATCTTCACAAAAGCTAGATGTTTCCAAATAGAAGTGAGGGCCTATGGTAATTTCATATGAATATGATTCCCTCATTGATTGTGTTGACCCCGATTTCTCCATGAAATTCTATTATGAAAATCCAATGCTTGTGAAATTCATAAGGGTCACACTGGCTCTAATTCCGTATTTTTCCAAAAATCTTGCATCACTAAATGGTATCACCGAAATAATGTCACTATAATGGTGGAACCGTGAAGGTGCCACAAAAATATGGTCGAACACCAAACAGTGTCTCAATATTTTCCAAATTTTCAGTTTTTAGAGCATTTTCAGTTCCACCCCTTTTACACCTTACAATATGTAAAACAAGTTTCAAGCCTTTTTTGGGTGTTTTTAATGGTTTTTCAAAGGATATTAATTATATCTTTAATATCATAACGCACTGGAGACATTTAAAAAATTAAACTGCGTGATCTAGACCACGATCCCATATTAATGATTCCAGAATCTATTCTCCCATTTATATAGGATCGTTCTCATCAAATCCATTATCATCCCTTCCCAATGTGGTATTTGTTTCTTCATGATGCACCTAAATCCATCCTCCCTAAACATGTCATGATCCTTCGCTAGATCACCCACCTACTCAGTTATCATGGAGTTTTTTACTGGTCGTGTGATCCCATATTTTCACACAATGAAGAGATTTAGTTGCATGTTGTTTCATGTAGGGATTCTTCAACATCACTTTATTTTTTTATCATGTAGGGTGGGTGTAATAAGGATTGTTTATGATTAATGATTGGATATTTTTTCATAAATGACTAATAAATAATAGTAGGGAATATGATCTGAGGATTACGTGGGTCAATGAAATAATAGGATAGTAATGAATTGATATTATTTTTATGTTTTCATTGTTATCATTGTTGATGGTATGATCAATTATGGTCATATTTCTTTTAAAAACTACTTGGTTGGTGTAATTTTCATACGTACTAGTGATTTTTTTGTGATACTTTGATAAATGGTTGTAACTTTAAATCTACTTAATCATGTAGACATGGTTACATAAATATATTCCATAGGATAAATGAAATTTTATAATCACAACTGTTAATTAAAGTGGATATAATGAACTCCTCTTCATAAATACTAATATTCGTGTCCTTATGGTGAGGTTGTGTTCTATGTTTGGTAGTGTTCTGTACTTCATGGGGGTTGTGTGATGTTTCTGATGGTAACATTGTTATGGGTATGGTGGGTGGATAGAGGAATGGTCTGGTGAATGTGGAAGGGAATGTTTTTACAGTGGGGGCAGTGGTTTAATGGTTATTGTTGTGGGTATTTTTTATTGGGTGGTACATGAGTTGTGATAGAATCTCAGTTTGAGATATTGATTTATTGTGGAATGTTTAAACTTGTATGCAGTGTGTGTTCCTTGGAGTTATTTTTTGGTCATAGAGATTTTTGTGTAGGGGAACTTCTTCTAGGATATGTTTGTTCCATGTGGCAGCAATAATGGGTCATGTGTAGAGTTCATGGTCATAGGTGTTTTTGTGTGTGGTTTTGTAGTGCAGTGGGGCTTCCAAGTTTCTTTTTGAGGGAATTATTTTTCATGATAACTTTGTAAAACTATAGCTGGCAGTGCTAGAATGGGTTTCATGGAAGAAGGGGGTATCTAGTGGGATTGTTGGTTTGTTGTTCTCTGTTTTTTTTATGAATGGGTATTACAATGGACATTCATTAACATTCTCCTTCTTCTCTTGATCATTCTTTGATGTACTGAAGAATAAAGTGTGTTTGTTGTTGTGTGGTTAGCTAATCAGGCTCTTCGCCTTCTGAGAATGGTTGATGATGTTATTATTTGTATTTTACAAAGGTAGTTCTTGAATACATTAAAGTGAACCCCTTAATTTAGGAATGAAAATTGGATAAATGAAAAAGGGTTTGGGTTTATTATTTGGATGTGGTTGTTTGTGTGGTTGTACATATAGGGGTAACAACAACAATGGTTTTGGTGGGCTAGTTGTCTGTTTTTGGACCTATAGGTTGGGCTGAGAGTTTGTTTGTGTACACATATAAAATGTATTTCCTTTTGATTTCTATAAGAACTCCACCATTTTTCAGAACCATATGCCATTCACCCCAATTTCATGGGGTATGGTGTCATTCCCAACATCCTGTAAATAGGATGGATGGATGGTTACTGACTTTCTTCCCATCACCCTCTACTGGGTTCTTACATCTAGATTGTATCCGTTAATTCTGTAATGGCTTGAGGCTTACCATAATCCAAGATCCTTTGGGAATGTTTGTTGTGGATGAGGAGCCCTTGAGTTTGTGGGCATTTGTTTCACAAGTATCTTATAGATAAGGCCTAGGTAACATTAGGAGAGAGGAATAGTTGTTGTGGCCTAGGTTTCTACAGGAAGGATGTGTGGTGTGGTTGTGGCCCCAATGTCTATATGTAGGATATGTATGTGCTTTGAGATCGTGTTGTGTGAGGGTAGGATGTGGCAGTGGGACTACAATTTGGAAGAGTGGTATCATCAAGATGTTAGGCATTAGGATTGAGTCGTTAACCAGTGGGAAAGTGGTGTGGGGTACCAAAATTCCAATGTTATAATACTACTAAATTACTTGATTTGTGTTATTTTGTCAGTTTTCCTTATTGAGGGATGGTTGGTCCATACACCTTGGTAGGATATTTGAGGTTCTACTGATCTATCACAGTGGAATTAGCATCTTCTTTCTCTTGTGCATGGGTGGTTTTATATATTACTATTGGGTACACTTTTATATACTCACCCTAATATTGTGAAACAATTATCAGGTTTCCAAGAGTACTTTGAGAAAAGTGATGGACTTTACTAGATCAGGCGTCCAGATAGTTGCTTTGATACTGCCTTGTCTTTATCATTTCATACATGTCTTAGCACTTTTTTTGTACTTATGTCAAATATTATGTTAAAAATATTAATGGGATGGATTTTGGATTCCATTATATAAATGTCTTGTGTTGTTTGTGATGTTTACCATCTTATCTCCCAAACTTATTTTTCTTCAAAAAGGGATATTCCATCCATTTTTTTGGGAGATTAAACACCATTTGTGCTAGTCACATGTTTGTGGCCCATTTATGGAAGTACATATTAGTAATTATCTCCCCTTCATCTTGAATAGGGAATGGCATACTTCTTTTGTGTCTCTTTCCACATCATGAGGAATGAAGGGGCATGACATTGATCAAATTAGCTCATTATTATAACATAATAAATTATAATAAACAATATAAGTAGTAATAAATAGCTTGAAAAACATATGAAGATAGATATTATAATAAATAAATTAAAGAGGTCAATTCTAAATTAAAAAATTCCATGTTTGAATGATGGTGCTACAAGTTCATTAAGAAAGAAAAAAATATCAATATAATGTAATAAAATAAAAACTACAAAACAACTAACACCACAAGCATGTAAATCATTAGCTAGATTCCCAGATCATAACTCCCATCTACAACCAAATCATCAAATTACTATAAATTAATCCAATGACCTGCAAGAATATAGGACTGTTGGGGTACCATAGTGCAATGGGATACTGAGGATGGTGTGAAAAATAATTCTTATTAAGAAACACCATTGGTGTCTATCCAAATCTATACAATGAAAATAAATTTAGAAGTTTTCTATATATATGAAATGAAGAGTGATGGAAAAATAATAATTTTAAGTTGGTCTAGGTTCCTAAATGGACACGCATCCCATAAAATATTCTTTTACCAATGCCGGATGATTGTATGTTATACAGGTGCATGGAAGATAATATATAAAAGATCCAATAGTAACATGAAAAACTAAGGAAAGAATACCCCCAATATTGAGTTTCTTGTTTGTTTAAAATCCCATGTCATCACATAGGTTTTCTTGAAAAAAAAGGTAGAAATATAAATTTCAAGAATGATACATAATAATAATGAAGGATATATCTCATATGATTCAACAATCAAACAGACAACGAAGTCTAAAACGTCCATCTATTATAGGTGTGGTATCCAATGCCTATCTAAGTGGATCTATATAGAATCCAAACTATTTTAATGGGAAAATATGATAACTTAATACCATTTATCCAATTCATGGTGACACATTAGACTTATGAAGTATCGATGTAAGGAATTATAAAAACTTTTTTTATACCATGTATCTCTCGTTGGGGATAGAGAATCTCCCAAGGCATGGCATACCTATCCTAATAAAAGGTCCATCCATAGTTTCTCCCTTAGGGAACCTATATCACTAAGGATTATAATAAACCAACAAATAAACCCTCTCCATGAAAGCCAATGTACCGCTGATAATACATTGATTCATAAACAACCTAACTCAATGAGTCCATTGATCAGTCCTTAAAATGGATCCCATATTCTCTCCCTATTAGTATCAAGAGATCCATAGTAACCAAGAACATCAAAAGAAATTAATATATTTGGAAAATTTATATATCAATAAATAAATGGAAATAGTGATTCATCTCATTATCAGTAGCTTACCATGTATTTCTAATAGTTCAATAAACTAAGAAAAGGCATTAGCATAAAGAAATATTCAAAATAAATGAAATATAAACCAAGGAATAAGGCGTCAACATACCTCTTATCATATTTCATTAATAAATTTATATTGAGAAATGTATTAAACATATCTAATCGTTTCATTCAATTCATGCCAAGCAACATGGAACATGAAATATGATTTAACAATATATAACATGTAACATGGCAGAATTAACCAAATATGGAAATTCACAAATCCAAACATGGCATAAAATTTATAAATAATGAAATTTAATCAATTAAATTTAATTAATTCAAGATATCAAGATTAAGAATTAAAAAATAAGCTGATAGGCATGGAGTTCAAGCCAACCAACTATGTAATATTAAAAAAAATATAGGCACTAATCCTAGGAATGAGAAAAGTGGAAAGACCAAACCATCCCTTGGGGTCATTCTATTTTAAAACAAATAATACATTTTAGAGAATGAAAATTCATTTATCATTGATAAGGACACACTTAGGTAGTTCCATGGTTCACTGGGAAACTATCATCAAGGGTAATCCAAATAATATAGAAAGCTATTTTATTAAACAAACAACAAAATGTATTTATTGATGTTAAAGATACACATAAAAGGTGCCATTGATAGATGGGAATTTAACTACTTTTATATTCCCATTTATTATACATGTTATTATATTTATAAAATGGGTCATGTGCTTAGATGCTATAATTGGAAAGGGCTAATCACTTATAAATTTAATTCTAATTAAAAACTAGGCCAAGCACTTAAAAGGTGTGTTTGTTAATTTAACATTTATTTTCAAGGGGAGTCTCTATTGAATAATATCAATAATGTATATATTCTAAACATTCCATATTCCAATAGTGATATTAAGGCATAAAACTTCCATGAAATATGTTCAAGAAAGCTAAATGAACATAAATTGTAACTCCGAGTTTTCAAAGATATTACACCGCTGTGGGAGGGGTTTTATAATTAAAACCATGACTTTTCATTGCAGAAAATTCATTTATCATAAATAAGAATTTATTCTAAAAATCATCAAATACAGATGAAATGTTATTAATAGAAAATGAAACGATTTAATGGATTATTAAATATATGGGAAAGATAATGTGATCCTACCTCAAGAAGTTTTCCAAGTCAAACACTGTGGAACATGACAATTTTATCATTGATAACTCAATGTTACTGCTACCCCATTCAATAATATGCACCTTTACATATAAATATAGACCCATGTACACTATTTACGTATCCTCATGGTGGTGAATATTTTCAATGGGATCCTTGTATATATGCTTATATATATACAACCATCCCCATTCACACACATATTCATTTTCATATTATATGTAATAACACCAGTCCCTATATATATATTCGCATAAATGGATTAATATACATATAATGGGGGAAATCACATATAAATATTTCTTCTGATGTTTTAGTGATGTGTATCCTTGAAAAAAGACAACACAAACCCACATTAAGGGAGCTCCAATACACTACAAAAATTATTGAGAAGTTAAAAAAACTACATCATGGTTCAATGCTCTTAACAAATTAACAGAAACTCCAAAACCTGTAAATACCAAAAATTAAGTAGGCAATGATAAGGAAAAAGGTAAAAACCTCACCTCAATGTGAAATTTGTTAGCTAAGATGATCCATAAAGCTGTAACACCCCAAGATTTCATAGTGTGTTATTTCTTCAAAATAATTTAATTACTTTCACTACACGCAACACCGAGTTCAATTGCACCATGACTTACCAAAAAAGAAGCCATTAAAAGAGGTAATGAATAGTATTAACTAAATTTTAAACTTTATAATTTTAGAATCCATATTATGAGTTTCTTAGTCATAATGCAAGAACAGATTCATTTTCAGTATTGCACTTTTCTCAACTTTTCATAGTGAAACCTTTTTAAATACAATATTTTAAACTTTTTGACTAAATGGAGACATCAAAAAATTTAAAATGAAACTTCCCAAGCTTCCACGGTACACTTTCCTTTGAATAAAACAGTAGCGTGTGTTGTACGCAACTTCGAGTTTTAACACACACCACAACCAATCAAACTGGCCGTTATGAATAGTAATACCTAAATTTTGAAATAATATATATTTTATATTTTTAAATGGACTTCATTTCTGGATTCGGAATATCGAATTTAGCCTAAGGTGAAATTTTTGTACTTTTCGGATAACTTTCATATTTTGATGAATAGTGAAAATTACTAAATTTTAATTAAAAACAACTTTTTTAATCAAAATAATTAATAGTGATAAATTACGAATTTGAGTGGTTTTAAAGTATATTTAGAATATATTTTTACAATTTAGTATAATGTTGGTCATTAGACAAAATTTTACAATTAAACCGAACATAAACAAGTGTCAATCTTTTGATAGTTATTATCTTTTAAAAACACGCTTTTTGTTTTGACAGCGGGAATTAATTTTAAATTAATTTCTGCCACTTCTGTGTTTTGAATTTAGAAAAATGGATTCCATATTTGGAATCAGGATGTTCAAACTGTGTAAATAGGTAACTTTTATTTTTAGACATTTTGAATAATTACTGCGGTAAATATTTTATTTACCATGGTTAAGGGTAAATCCGGTAAATAAGGGTTAAGAAAATAATATTATAATAATACTAAATTACCCTAAAACGTGTCTTAACCCTATTGGTTGATACATGGTCGACCATGGGCATCTTTGGGTCTATTTTGGGACCCCATGGATCCACTTGTAAGTGATAATGACACTTTATTTTAATTAAGTTAAAATGAATACAAAAATGACACAAGCATATATCTTTTAGAAAAAACAATTGTTACATAGGGTTATATATGTTGGATTTTAGATTATAAATATTCATTAGAAAGATAAAAATATTTCCTACATAATGATATTTTATTTATAATTTTTAGACATTAAATAATTTATTTTATTTATGACACAATGATGATGCAGTAATTACTATAATAGTGAAAAATTAAAATAATTGATATTATAAATACCCAAATAAATATAATATGAATCTTTTAATGAATTAAACTAATTTTCTAGGATAATATGATATATTAGGATTGATTTAATTGACTTTGTTCGAAGTAATCAATCTGTTATGAGTTTCACAAAAATCAACTATTGAATAGTGTCAAAATTGACATAAAAGAGGTTTTAAAAAAATATTATATTATTAATTGATATTAAATTCCTAGAAATCTACGGTTCGGCCAAGAGACTTATATCATGATTGGTTAATCATTAATGTACCACTTGGGGGTCGCTTGGATGTATATAGTATGTTTATTAACCATAATATATAAAAATACAAAGAGACATTGTAAAAGTGAAACTAATTAACTTAGAGTTAATACTTAAAGATAAGGTTAATATAAGTACCCAAACCTGTCTAAATTCTATTGGTTGAGTGGTTTTCGACCTATCCCCACCTTAACCTTTGAATAATAAGCTTTTTAGCCATTAGAAACCGAATATGAATTTATTATAAATTAAAATTTCTAGCTTTTCCAAAGGTGCCCCTCACCCCTCTTATAAAAGGGCACTCCTCCTTCTCATTTCTTCACACCTTCAAAGCGTTTTGGTTCAGCGAAACTCTGCCCAAATACTCTCCTAACATCCCTCAATACAACCGATAGGCCTTATTTTGATCATAAAGCCAACCTAAGGAGCCCTTTTGATCAAATCAAAAGGAAGAACCCGAAGAAGAGGTAATGATTTCACCACCCTTCTCCAAGTTCATTTCTTCTTCCACTTCTTCTTCCTTTGTTCTTACCATTCTAAAATAATAACTCCAGTATCTCACATATACTGTGATGTTATTATAAATATGGTACAACCATATTCAGTATTCTATCCACCCTTTGAATAACATGTCACCATACGTGCGTACGTACGGCTTACCGTCTCCACATCGTGGTGTAATTGTTATTCAATATAATATTATTTGGATGGGTATAATAATGATGTGTAACTCATGTAAATAATAAATATAACATGTTAATGATTCTGTATATATGATATACCATCCATTTATATATTATTTTAATATCAAAAGAATGATATTGTCGCTCGTGCGTACGTACGGACTACCGTCTCCACAAACGCGATGAGATTCATTCTCCATCGTAACCATTCAAGTATAATTATCATTTGATGATTTAAAAATGATTTTTAAGGACTAGATATCATTCTGGATAAGAATAAGATACAACAACCATGGCTTATGTAACAAAACATATAAATAAAATGAGTAAGTTAAACACCCGAAACGACGATAATTCTAAGATATTATTAACAAATCAATGTTAAAAGATCATATATGATATCATATTAATATATATGATTCTTGTATAATTTAATAACAATTATTTCACCATTATACAGGAGTTTAACCTACCCCAACCAAGGAAAAGTACAAGGTAAGGGATTTTTCTTATCTCACATTCAATTCCTTGAGATTTCCATTATTCGCCACTAAATTATTGAAAGTGGTGTATTGTGTACTGGCATTTGATATATATTATCATATTCATGTTATTCTGTAAATAATTTGGTGGTTATTAACTTTTGGCCATACGACTCAGTTGATTAACGTGGTAAGGGGTTTTCATCTCACTCCTTATTCCCGTGAGATTCATGCCATATTGCCATCATTACCTTTTGTGTGGTGTATGTACTGCCCATAATTATATCCTTTGTGTAATACACTCTAATTTATGTGTACTTAGATATTCATTGTATGATACCTCTTTCATGGGTTGTATGTTTCATAAGTTACCAAACTGGTAAGGGTTATTTCACAATCTCTTCATTATCTGAGGTTGTTTATACGTAATAATCTACTGGGATCTCGTTATCATCCACATCCATGTTTCTTCAAAATGTATTTCAAAACATTTTTAATATTTAAAAGAATATGGGTTAAAGTCATTTATACCCTTGTTTGACTTTTTATAAGAGGTTTATAATGGAATCTTTCCATCATTTTCCAAACAAGGTGCTTTTTAACCTTTTCGACATAATTAAGATAAGAATGTTTTTTTAACTTATACGGCGGGTGCGGTTATTTTCCGCCGTTATAAAATCGTCAAAGCTTCCCTTAAAAGCTTATAAGATTATTTTCAATGAAAATGTTTGATTTTATATGGATCTTAAATGATTTCAAAATAAAAGGAGATATTTCTTTAAAAAGAATTTTGATTTCATCTATGTCAACATCCTTTGATGGGTTTTAAGATTATTTGAAGTTGATTTATTATGATACAAAACTTCTATATTGTTTTGAAGGTTTTGTGATATGTTTGACTGTGGATGTGCTATTTTTATACCATTCATAGTTTATGGTGAAAGTATTGACATTTCGTATCCTAGTTCCAATAAGAATGTTTATGTTATATTTCAATCTTTACTTCATATGAATGTGTTGGAAAAGTATGTTCGAGGTTGGGGACTGGTAAAAGTAAGCCTTCCAGGTTAAGGACTGGTAAAAGTAAGCCCTCCGGGTTGGTGTCCGGTTATTAGAGGCACTCCGGGTTGGTGTCCAGTTATTAGAGGCACTCCGGGTTGGTGTCCGGTTATTAGAGGCACTCCAGGTTGGTGTCCGGTTATTAGAGGCACTCCGGGTTGGGTTCCAGTTACAGTTAGCCCCAATGTCTTGGGACGAGGCCTTGAAAAGTAATTAAAGTTTAGCATTATGCATTCCAACATTATGAAAGTGGTTATTGATTTTTGCATGTTATTATTCGATTAGTAGAATATCCATGTGAATAAGTAAATGGAATTATTTCATTTTATTTATGCCATACCATGTTGAAGGTTCATGTTTAAAAGGCTTTTGTTTTAGTTATACATTGCCTTAAATGTTTATTCTTATTGATGAAAGTTTCCGCTATATTGTTATCCTTACTGGGCATTTGAGCTCACCCCTTTTCTATGTTTTATTTTTTCCAGGAAGTGAAGATGTAAGTTATGAATGACCTGCAGGGATATTATGAGGGGATTGTAGTGTGGACTGTAGAAACATTATGTTGTTGTAGTAGTTTTTCATTTTATGATGTAATGTGAAACTTATGAATATATCTAGTGTTTCCAAGGCTACTAAACCAATCGGTCTATCGAGATTTGATCTTTCTTGTGATCATGCCAATGTTATGTAATAATGCACCGACTCTTGGCAACTAGGGTCGGGGCGTTACAGTTGGTATCAGAGGAAGTTTAGTACAAACCTTGGAAGCTAGATTTAGATAAACTCTGATTAGAGCACGTAGACCTAAGATGAACTTTGAGGATTAGTATAGAATAACTTCCTAGAATTTTGGTATTGTAGAGATTTTGTGAGTTTTCCAAGCAATACATCCCTGTCTGGATACGAGCAGGTAGAGGCGGCTCTGGCACAGATGTACCTAGGGGTAAAACCCGAAAACACCGCTTTGAGCTAGACTCGAACGGGAACTGGTGCACGACAACGGGCCTTACTGCACTCTTGGTTACGACACTCCCAGGGGATATGCTTAGGATAACTCTCATTTTCTTTACAAATCATTTTGAAGGGATTATGAGTATATACATCCTCAAAGAAAAAAATGATTATGGATTATATCCATAAATAGTTCAATTTATGTTAAGTGTTTTATAAGTATGGGATTATGTATTTTGATTCATAAACTGATCTAGTTTATGCCATTGTTTAGAAATGGAGCCCAGTAGAAGGAATGAGAACTCCGGAAATGCACATGATCCAAAGAGAAGGAAGGATCATATCTTTCATGGTCTTAAGCTAGAATTTATAAGATAAATAGTCTCCCATGTATTATCATCATATGAAGAAATAATATCATGTATTGATAAGATAAGTAAAGAGATTACTGAGTCCTATGGCTTTGAAGGGAAGCAAGAGAAGAAAAGGATAGAAGAGAGAAAGATGGATAAAGGGAAGAGGGAAAAGAAGAATTTTCCCATATGTGGTAACTGTGGAAAGAAACACCCTGGAACTTGCTTGAAAGGAATGGGAGTTTGTTATAAGTGTGGAGGAAAAGGGCACAAAGTACGTGACTACAAGGGTAAGAAAATGGTTTCAAATGTACAATTCTTCATTTGCAAGGAGTTTGGACACTACGCGAACCTATGTCCCAGTCATCAGACTATGACGCAAATGATGCTATTGGATAATAATCAAGTTATGATACTACCACAGATGAAGAGGAATGATTAGAGTTCTTATGTTGATTATGTCAATTGAGTGTTGTATCAACAATGTACTTGTTATAATAATTATGGAGTATATAAGGATTGTACTTCAGTACTATTTCATTAAGGACTTGAGATTGTGTGGAACAATGAAAAGTGACTCAATAGCAGGATAAATTTTTGGAAAATATATGGTTGAGAGAATGATAAACCATAATATAGTTCTGATACCGAGGTAGTGATTTTCGAATAATACATGATTATTTTGGAAAAATATATTGGATATTCTTAACTACCTTGGAACTGATTAATGATTTGTATATTCCATCATTGTTGGGGTTTAAAACATTTTTGGATTGATGAAGTATATCCAGTATTCTATATGGAATAAGGGAGCATGAATGTAATCAATAAGGAATATGGTAATACATGATGAAGGTATTCATATGATATTACGGGGTAAAAAGGATCTATATTATGTTTACCTTCCTTATAAATGTTAGACTGTGAGTTTGGAAAGAAGTATTTTGGATAGTTCTAGTTTGGATTATTTTGGATTGCCATAAAAGGACAACCCGGAGGTCGGGCGGCAACCCGTCGCGTCCGGCAAGGCTGCGAGACTTGAACCCGCAACCGAAGGGCGACAAGGGTGTATCACCTACCACTGGACCATGAGATGTCCTGGATTAAATAATGTAGTTTTTATTAAAAGATCATTTAGATGAATTTTAAATTCGTTTATTTTGGAACCCTATACGAATAGTGTAAATAGAATTTTTTTTACATTCTATTATCTTTTAGAGTGAAAGATGAGTTTGTGGTAGAAATTTATTAATGGATAAAACTCTAATTATAAAGTAAGTATATCTCCTTATGATCTTAGCCAATCTCATAAATAAATTCCTCAATATTAAGAAAAGCAACTTTGAACAAAAATGTTTTCCTAGATGGTACCTTAAATCATCACTAATTTTTGGCTTTGGGATTGTTGGCCTTTTTATAGCCATGTTCTCTACCACTCTCCATCAGATAATTGTTGGTCAGATTTTTCTTCCATATCAATATTTTCCTACATGGAACCCTAGTATGTGTTATTTTCGGTAATCTTCATACATTCGACTCTTTATTTTAAATAGAGGCCTCATTAATTCATTTTTCGATGTGGGATTTCAACTAGGATATTTTGAAACGTCAAAAATGTGTTATCCTAATACCCTATGTTTTGTTAAACCGATGGTATTTCAATTCATCATAGATTGATGAATTTAAGGACCTCAATTTTATACTTGTTTGTGATTGATGACCTCAATCACTACCTATAAATATTTACGTTTTTCCTCCGATTATATGTCTCCAATTTCCACCAATGTTCTCCTAATCGAGATCATAATTTGGTGGTGACCCTTTGATTTCTCTTTTCCTCATATTAAGACTAAATTTTAGTAACCCAATTTCCGATGTGGGTTTTCCCACAAATATATTTTCTACTTTCAACCTTTTATTTTCGAAGAACAATTTCAAATTGCGAGGACGCAATTTATTGAAGGAGGGGAGAATGTAACACCCCAAGATTTCATAGTGTGTTATTTCTTCAAAATAATTTAATAACTTGCACTACACGCAACACCGAGTTCAATTGCACCATGACTTACCAAAAAAAGCCATTAAAAGAGGTCATAAATAGTATTAACTAAATTTTAAACTTTATAATTTTATAATCCATATTATGAGTTTCTTAGTCATAATGCAAGAACAGATTCATTTTCAGTATTGCACTTTTATCAACTTTTGATAGTGAAACCTTTTTAAATACAATATTTTAAACTTTTTGACTAAATGGAGACATCAAAAAATTTAAAATGAAACTTCCCAAGCTTCCACGATACGCTTTCCTTTGAATAAAACAGTAGCGTGTGTTGTACGCAACTTCGAGTTTTAACACACACCACAACCAATCAAAACTGGCCGTTATGAATAGTAATACCTAAATTTTGAAATAATATATATTTTATATTTTTAAATGGACTTCATTTTTGGATTCGGAATATCAAATTTAGCCTAAGGTGAAATTTTGGTACTTTTCGGATAACTTTCATATTTTGATGAATAGTGAAAATTACTAAATTTTAATTAAAAACAACTTTTTTAATCAAAATAATTAATAGTGATAAATTATGAATTTGAGTGGTTTTAAAGTATATTTAGAATATATTTTTACAATTTAATATAATGTTGGTCATTAGACAAAATTTTACAATTAAATCGAACATAAACAAGTGTCAATCTTTTGATAGTTATTATCTCTTAAAAACACGCTTTTTGTTTTGACAGCGAGAATTAATTTTAAATTAATTTCTGCCACTTCTGTGTTTTGAATTTAGAAAAATGGATTCCATATTTGGAATCAGGATGTTCAAATTTTTTAAATAGGTAACTTTTATTTTTATACATTTTGAATAATTACTGCGGTAAATATTTTATTTACCATGGTTAAGGGTAAATCCGGTAAATAAGGGTTAAAAAAATAATATTATAATAATACTAAATTACCCTAAAACGTGTCTTACCCTATTGTTTGATACATGGTCGACCATGGGCATCTTTGGGTCTATTTTGGGACCCCATGGATCCACTTGTAAGTGATAATGACACTTTATTTTAATTAAGTTAAAATGAATACAAAAATGACACAAGCATATATCTTTTAGAAAAAACAATTGTTACATAGGGTTATATATGTTGGATTTTAGATTATAAATATTAATTAGAAAGCTAAAAAGATTTCCTACATAATTATATTTTATTTATAATTTTTAGACATTAAATAATTTATTTTATTTATGAAACAATGATGATGCAGTAATTACTATAATAGTGAAAAATTAAAATAATTGATATTATAAATACCCAAATAAATATAATATGAAACTTTTAATGAATTAAACTAATTTTCTAGGATAATATGATATATTAGGATTTATTTAATTGACTTTTTTCGAAGTAATCAATCTGTTATGAGTTTCACAAAAATCAACTATTGAATAGTGTCAAAATTGACATAAAAGAGTTTTTAAAACAAATATTATATTATTAATTGATATTAAATTCCTAAAAATCTAAGGATCGGCCAAGAGACTTATATCATGATAGGTTCATCATTAATGTACCACTTGGGGGTCTCTTGAATGTATATAGTAAGTTTATTAACCATATTATATAAAAATACAAAGAGACATTGTAAAAGTGAAACTAATTAACTTAGAGTTAATACTTAAAGATAAGGTTAATATAAGTACCCAAACCTGTCTAAATTCTATTGGTTGAGTTGTTTTCGACCTATCCCCACCTTAAACTTTGAATAATAAGCTTTGGAGCCATTATAAACCGAATATGAATTTATTATAAATTAATATTTCTAGCTTTTCCAAAGGTACCCCTCACCCCTCTTATAAAAGGGCACTCCTCCTTCTCATTTCTTCACACCTTCAAAGCCTTTTGGTTTGGCCAAACTCTGCCCAAATACTCTCCTAACATCCATCACTACAACCTAGAGGCCTTAGTTTGATCAGAAAGCCAACCTATGGGGCCCTTTTGATCAAATCAAAAGGAAGAAACTGAAGAAGAGGTAATGATTTCACCACCCTTCTCCAAGTTCATTTCTTCTTCCACTTCTTCTTCCTTTGTTCTTACCATTCTAAAATAATAACTCCAGTATCTCACATAAACTGTGATGTTATTATAAATATGGTACAACCATATTCAGTATTCTATCCACCCTTTGAATAACATGTCACCATACGTGCGTACGTACGGCTTACCGTCTCCACGTCGTGGTGTAATTGTTATTCAATATAATATTATTTGGATGGGTATAATAATGATGTGTAACTAATGTAAATAATAAATATAACATGTTAATGATTCTGTATATATGATATACCATCCATTTATATATTATTTTAATATCAAAAGAATGATATTGTCGCTCGTGCGTACGTACGGACTACCGTCTCCACAAACGCGATGAGATTCATTCTCCATCGTAACCATTCAAGTATAATTATCATTTGATGATTTAAAAATGATTTTTAAGGACTAGATATCATTCTGGATAAGAATAAGATACAACAACCATGGATTATGTAACAAAACATATAAATAAAATGGGTAAGTTAAACACCCGAAACGACGATAATTCTAAGATATTATTAACAAATCAATGTTAAAAGATCATATATGATATCATATTAATATATATTATTCTTGTATAATTTAATAACAATTATTTCACCATTATACAGGAGGTTAACCTACCCCAAAAAGGAAAAGTACAAGTTAAGGGATTTTTCTTATCTCACATTCAATTCCGTGAGATTTCCATTATTCGCCACTAAATTATTGAAAGTGGTGTATTGTGTACTGGCATTTGATATATATTATCATATTCATGTTATTCTGTAAATAATTTGGTGGTTATTAACTTTTGTCCATACGAATCAGTTGATTAACGTGGTAAGGGGTTTTATCTCACTCCTTATTCCCGTGAGATTCATGCCATATTGCCACCATTACCTTTTGTGTGGTGTATGTACTGCCCATAATTATATCCTTTGTGTAATACACTCTAATTTATGTGTACTTACATATTCATTGTATGATACCTCTTTCATGGGTTGTATGTTTCATAAGTTACCAAACTGGTAAGGGTTATTTCACAATCTCTTCATTATCCGAGGTTGTTTATACGTAATAATCTACTGGGATCTCGTTATCATCCACATCCATGTTTCTTCAAAATGTATTTCAAAACATTTTTAATATTTAAAAGAATATGGGTTAAAGTCATTTATACCCTTGTTTGACTTTTTATAAGAGGTTTATAAGGGAATCTTTCTGTCGTTTTCCAAACAAGGTGCTTTTTAACCTTTTCGACAGAATTAAGATAAGAATGTTTTTTTTAACATATACGGCGGGTGCGGTTATTTTCCGCCGTTATAAAATCATCAAAGCTTCCCTTAAAAGCTTATAAGATTATTTTCAAAGAAAATGTTTTATTTTATATGGATCTTAAATGATTTCAAAATAAAAGGAGATATTTCTTTAAAAAAATTTTGATTTCATCTATGTCAACATCCTTTGATGGGTTTTAAGATTATTTGAAGTTGATTTATTATGATACAAAACTTCTATATTGTTTTGAAGGTTTTGTGATATGTTTGACTGTGGATGTGCTATTTTTATACCATTCATAGTTTATGGTGAATGTATTGACATTTCGTATGCTAGTTCCAATAAGAATGTTTATGTTATATTTAAATCTTTACTTCATATGAATGTGTTGGACAAGTATGTTCCAGGTTGGGGACTGGTAAAAGTAAGCCCTCCAGGTTAGGGACTGGTAAAAGTAAGCCCCCCGGGTTGGTGTTCGGTTATTAGAGGCACTCCGGGTTGGTGTCCGGTTATTAGAGGCACTCCGGGTTGGTGTCCGATTATTAGAGGCACTCCGGGTTGGTGTCCGGTTATTAGAGGCACTCCGGGTTGGGTTCCGGTTACAGTTAGCCCCAAGGTCTTGGGACGAGGCCTTGAAAAGTAATTAAAGTTTAGCATTATGCATTCCAACATTATGAAAGTGGTTATTTTTTTTTGCATGTGATTATTCGATTAGTAGAATATCCATGTGAATAAGTAAATGGCATTATTTCATTTTATTTATGTCATACCATGTTTAAGGTTCATGTTTAAAAAGCTTTTGTTTTACTTATACATTGCCTTAAATGTTTATTCTTATTGATGAAAGTTTCCGCTATATTGTTATCCTTACTGGGCATTTGAGCTCATCCCTTTTCTATGTTTTATTTTTCCCAGGAAGTGAAGATGTAAGTTATGAATGACCTGCAGGGATATTATGAGGGGATTGTAGTGTGGACTGTGGAAACATTATGTTGTTGTAGTAGTTTTTCATTTTATGATGTAATGTGAAACTTATGAATATATCTAGTGTTTCCAAGGCTACTAAACCAATCGGTCTTTCGAGATTTGATCTTTCTTGTGATCATGCCAATGTTATGTAATAATGCACCTACTCTAGGCAACTAGGGTCGGGGCGTTACAAAAGCTATGTCATCTATGACGATTTTCATATCATGAATAAGGGAGTCCTATGAGATGTTTCGCAAACACTGACACCATAAGATTTACCAAAAATTAGATTATCCCAAATCCTAGTGTTCAACCACATAAAAATAGAGCAATGGAGAGGAAAAATTCACAATGTAATTGAGGATAAGATCTTACCTCGGTGAATCGAATGTATAATCGTTGGTCACCACATTGGAGGAGGCCATGAGGAGGGAGTTCATAATGACGGAGGTCGTATAGAGGGAGTTCATGAGGTGGGAGGACATGCACCCAACAGATTTGGATGTGGGATTTCATATGTAAAAATTGTGGGGAGAATGGGGTAGACACAATTGGGTTCTCCCTAAACCTAACATAAGGAAAAAAATAATATTAATCATCTTTATCATAATTATTATTATTTTATTATAATTTTCTATAGACCTTAATTATTTTTATTTCCCATTTTTAGTATTTAATGTTCATTTAATTTCAATTATTTATTTTGGAAAAACATATTTCATTGTTCCAACACTCAGAATTATGTTCTGATACTCAGTTTTAAAAAATTATCATCCAGTAAACATAAAATTTAAAATTCCCCTAGAATTTTTCATCCTATTTAAAACAAGGGATATTTAAGCCTACCCACCTTAAAACATCTCTTCCATGGGTATCTATCTCGATCAATGATCAAATCACCAGACCTATTAGTTTCATTATGTTTCATTCAAATGGTCAAGCAACATTTCCAAACTGCCAATGCAGTATAAATCATTACATAATAATACGACACTTAAGTCGTCCCAACTTGATCCAACACTCAATTATCCATCTAAAATAAGAAAATAGAGCGTGTAATGGATTTTTAAGATAGAATCATGACCAAATCCTCGTCAATATAATCTTAAGAATGATGGTTCTCCCCATCACTGGCCTCTCTACATCAAAATGAGGCCAATTCTGATCGATGGAATGCCTCACTATCAAAAATTTCATAGGAAGTCTGATCCATCATTCCAATGATTCTTCTAGCATGAATTTTAGAATGTTCAAATAGTGTACACATACCATAAATGCCTCTAAATAATGACTTTCTAAAAAATAGTCCTTCACTAGCCAAAAGAACCATAATGAGGTCAAGAAGTCGATCCACTCCTGCTATCCAAACAAATAATTCTTGATTTAGAGGGTCAACACTATAGAAATTGAACTATGATTTCTTATCCCACCTATCCTCAAATTTATGATGAACAAGTTCACCAAATACCTTAACAAGAATTCGGGGACAACCCTTGGACAAACCATCACTTGACCATTTTTTGATGTTCGTTCATCCACACAAACAAGGGTAAAACCCTGATCTAGCCTCTTTGAATCCGCATTCCCTTTTTAACCAGTAACAATGAGTCCAAAAAATGTAAGGGATAAAATCATAATTAAAAATAATATAGTTAATGGAATTTGAAAAATTATTCCATACTCTATTTTTATAAATGTTACATTCATACAATGAAAAAAAACGTTCACATTAGAACACTGACTGAGCTTAGAGCAGCATCAGCTGAGCGGTTGAGTCATAAAATAACAGATGGTGTCCAAGGGTCCGTCCATGGAATTCTTATATGGGAATAAATGTATCATTAGGAACTGTGAAGGTCTTAGAAAAAATCACACATTAGAATGAATCACTAAGAAAACACCCAAACATGACCCAGAATATTAAATGATTTAGCTTGGAATAATGTCTATGGTCTCTTAGTGCATTAACGATGGTGTCAAAATAGGTTATATAATAGTCAAAAGTAAAAAATCACTAATAAGAGTTTGAATAAAAATGAACGGTTTCGAGACACAACCATCATGCCCAAAATTAATTTCATTGATCAGATTATAACCAAGCAAAAAAACCACAAAAGAGAAGAATAGTCAAACCACTATGGAACAAAGTCTTTTGAAAGGAAATCATCTTTACATACTAACACATCGACACAAACTATTCCCAAATACAATACTCTTTGAGGTATTCTATGAACGATCAAGCTTTATCCTCAATGTCTTCCCAAGAATAACAAACCTTTTTGAGGGGTTTCATACACCAACAAAAAAATTGATTGCAAGTTTCCAAGAATGTACTAACAAATATTAACACTTCCAAGCCTTAGGTGGAAACAAGAACGATGCCAATTTCCAAATAGTCCTTTTAGGTTGTGTTCTACATCTTTGAATGATAATTTTACCGAATTCAGACATATGATATGCACCATAAGAGTTACCAAGTAAATGAAAAGAATAAAATAGACCATATGGTCACCAGTGGGCTAGATCTAGATTCAGCATAAATGTATATTTGATGCTCCTCTGATCCACACTCACATATGTTATGACATTTTAAAAGAAAAACAAAACCCCAACTACTAGTGGGTAAAAACTCTGGAGTCTTTGATGTGATCCCGATAATTGGAAAAAATGGATTTCATTATCTTGTAGGCCACTATACTATAGAGATAACCCATGAATGTACTTAACGGTTTAGGGTTTAAAATTTTGAGTAAACATAACCTATTTTATACAACATTAGCGACTCGATAGGTACCACATGTTTCAATACATACTACCCCATGGTTTCTTAAAAATGAAAATGCACCCTTGATACTATCCATAAGATATATACCCAATGGATTGTTGTATCATGTGGTTCGTATAAAATATTTATCCCAAAGTCATATAACCACATAAAACCATTAGAATTGACAACACCATGAAAATTATCCCATTATTATTGGAAAACAAAGGTTCTCGAGACATGCGATGTAGCTGAACATTCCCTATTAATGATTAACTTATTGAAATTAGGAATTACACAACGATCATTCCTGTAACAAGTATCCAAGATATAACAACCACAAATATAGTGAAGAGATTCACTTAGTGGATATAATACCTTCTAGGGGATATAGTTCTGAAACCACACAAAATGTCAGGATATCTCACCACATTTATCAAGGCACAAAAATTATCAGTGTGCTACCAACTATAGGTCAACCCCATATGAAGACAAAAACATCAACCCAAAATGTGGTTATAATGAATAGGTTACGCTAGTGCCTAATATTATTATTTAACCCGTTGCTAAAAGTCGAATTTCCTAAAAACCTACAATTACATTCCAAAACAACCTAATGGATGGCTTAATATATTCATATATAATACTTTGTATATAAGACACCAATATATGTTCCATTTACATGACCTTCACATTTAATCACAATTATTCTTTTATCATTAAAATATTTAATTCCAACATCAGGTACAATTTTTTTAAAAAAAAATTTCATCATACCTAATTTAACAAACACATCAATGATAAACATGAATTTCTTACCAATCATCCTTTATAACCATTTTACATTTATTAATATCACATTATTATTATGAAATTTATCATATAATTTCCTTTTTTCATTTTTAACAGATAAGCATACCAGTGAGTGCCCTTCTAAGCCCACCTTGGTTCTCTAGAAAGAAAACAAATATTGATTCTGTGTTTTACATATTACAAACAGTCAAATATGTCATTCCATAAGTTAAATGTCCTATGTGACCTACTTGGGACTAGTATCACATTTTATAAGTTAACCATTTGATTATTCAATGAAAATTAAAAATCATTCATTGTTAAACCATTTCAAATATAAAATGATCATATATATAATATTCCAGTGATATGTGGGGCCATATACCAACCCATAAAAGTCCCATGCACATTACAAGAAAAATTCAACTCCAATTTAATCAAATCATTTTCATTCAATATTTTTTATTAGATGACCTGACATTTTAATAGTGGATTAAAAATGTATAGAAATATATTATGATGAATATGGTTTGAATAAATAGTAAACCATTTCCATGTTGTTGGGATCCCATACACCTTAAAATCAAAATGAAGCTCCCATTAATTCATATCCCATATATTTCCAGGCCTCCCATGAAGACAATTCACTTATTTAAAAGAAAACAAATCAAGTCATTAAAAGATTCTAACATAGAGAAACATGTTATTAATTATCGAAGCATGAAACACCAAAGAGGTAAGGGATTATATGAAAAAATGAATCATGGTATAAAAATCCTAAAATGGTTATGCATGAATGTATGTCATAACACATAAGGCTCAAAAATCAAATTAGTAAGTTGCCTAAAATACAACTACATGGAATTATATATGCATGACATGTTAATTTTTATGAGCCTATTATGATGCATGTGATGTTTCTTTACTTCCATAAATAAATATGTTGTGGAAGGTACACCAATCACTATAGATGAAGTCATATTCAACATTAAAACTAAATAGAATGAATATCAATTCCAAGACCTAGTCACTTGGGGAATTTTCCATATGTGGCGTGATCAATCCCAAGTATAGATATTTACTAGGAAGTGACACATTCATAGTATTTTTTCACCCACCCAAATTAGTATGAAAATAGAAAATTAGATTTGATACAACATTTTAATGTAAGATCATAGCTGAAAACTAAACTAAAAATTATGCCAGTTAGTTACATAACCTCAAGTTCATCTTCCCAAACACCATAAGATGGAAACTAGCAGCATGTCAATAAGGTATGACTATGGGAGAGAATATTACCTAATAGATAATTGTAACATAGTGTTAGAATATAATAATCCCCATTCAACATTGGAAGAAATTAAAAATAATTTGTAAACTGTGGAAGGAAAATATAATAATAATTGAATTAAAGTAGTCGGTGACAATTTAAAACATTTCATGTATGAAAGATGATGATACAAGTATATGAAAAAAGAAAAAAATAATACAATATAATAAATTAAAAACATCACAATTACTTGATCCATGATTATTTTTAGCATCAACTCAGTCCTCTGATTCGAACTCCCATATACAAGAAAATAAGAACAACATAAGCAATGAATCCAATGACTATAAATCATGTTGGACTAATACAGTATCCTAGTGAAATAGAGGCCTGAGGACTATTTGGGACATAAATCACAATAGTATGGCAACACCAATGTCTAGAAAAATTCAAAAAATTCAATACAAATTATTATTATTTTCATATATAATAAATGAAAAGTGATTAAAAAATTAATTATAGGATCTTATTCCATGTTGCTAAATGGAAATTCATCCCATAACACCTTCTTTGAAAAAAGTAGATTGTTTATATGGAATACAGGTGCAAGGAATAATTTATATTCAATATCCATTAGAAACCTGGTAAACCGTGGAATTAATACTGCCAATATTGATTTTGGATTGGGTTATAAATCCCATTTCATCTCATAAGTGCTATAGTAAATCATGGGAGACCTCTCAAGAGACATCACAATATATAATAAGAATGAAAATGCATCTCATATGATTTTAAAATATAATAGAAAAGAAATCCAAACAATCTATCAAATCCATGTGTGGAGTCCCATGCACGTCCTAGGTGTTCGACAATGAATTCTAAGTTTCACAAAGTATGCATCTGATATTCCAATACCACTGATCACGTAAATGGTTACACTTATAGAATCACATGTATCTCTTCAAAGAATAGTAAACCCTAATACAATCCCAGGAATGTCATGTAGGGGACTGAGTATCACCTAAGGCATGGTATACCCATTATGATAAAAGTTCAATCCATTTTTATCCCCTCGAGAATTAGTATCACTATAGATTATAAGAAATCACCATAGAATCCCTTTCATATAAATCCAATAAATTTCGCCTTGTGCATCGAATCATATCAATGTAACATCGTTTGTGCATCCATGGGTCATTAATATGGAACGCATGTTCTTTCTCGTAACATATAGAGAGAGTCAAAATAGCCATTCTCATCACAAGAAAGGAATATCAGAAGGAATTGACTATATCAATAATCACATTCCAATAACAATGAATCCCATAATCACAAGCATACCAAGTATTCTATATAGTTCAAGAAACTATGAATGGTAATAGTCAAAAAGAAAATTTCATTAGTAGTAAAATATAAACCAAGGAAAAAGGAATCAACATACCTCCTATCACATGACATTAAGACATTTCAATGGCCCAATCTATTAATCTTGGAAACATGATTCATTCAATCCAAGCCGAACAGTATGGAACATGCAATATCTATAAACAATCACAACATAAGGCACTAGGAACAATGAAACAAATAATAAAATTCACACATCACAATAATAAAAAACATATATATTTAATAACATGTAATCAATGGAATTTAATTAGTTAAATATATCGACAACAATCAATTAAATATATGAATAGAGGCATGTAGTGCAAGACCACCGAATATGACATATGGCCATATATAATTGGAATTATGTGAGAGCATAAGAACACATTAATGACCTTACCATCCATTGGGGACATTATATTTTAAATATTTAAAAAAATTAAATGGATAAATTATTAAACATTAATCAAGAGGCACTTTGGAGGTTACAAAATTATCTATCAAACTACCAATATGGGTAATCGATTCAGAAAAGGAATATATTAGATTAAAAAACAAGGTTATTTATTAATAATGGTTCAAGGGACAATTAGAAGGTCACATTGACATATGCACATTTTCTTGCTTGGTGTTTTACAATTTATTAAAAATGATATTCCATTAATAAAAACGGCCATGTTCTTAGAAGGTTTCATTGGAAGGTGGAATCACTAATACTTTTAGTTCAAATTAATAACCATGACAATCAAATAGAAGGCTTATTGGATCATCTCACATTTATTTTCTTGGGAAAAATCCATTGAAGAATATATATATAATATATTTTATAAAAATTAACCATTCCAATAGTTATTATAAGGAATAATACTACCAAGAAATATTGTCAATCGAGATAAATAATAATAAATTTTCAATTGGGGTTTTTAATGATTGTGCACTTCCATTGGAGGGTTTTTCTTATAAAAACCATAACATTTATTATAAAACAATTAATGTTTCATATATAGGTATTTATTCTATAAAGAATATATAACTAATTAAATACTATTATGTGTGAATGAAATATGTTAATTCATTATACAATTTAAGGGAAAGGGAATGTGATCATTCCTCAACTTGTAGTCCACAAAAAATTCTTTGGAACATGACGGTTTTATTGATAACTACTCAAAGATAGTCCTACCCCCATTAATCATATTATCCTTTTCATATATATAAGGCCGCAAAGACCCTATGAAAATATTCACACGGTCTAGAATATGTACATGGGGATCCATACATATATGTTTAAAAGAATACTCCCATCTCCACACACACGAATACTCATTTTCATATTATGTGTAAGCTCACCTAGATCCATATATATATATATACACATCCATGGATAAATATAAATAAAATTGGGGATATCACATAGAAAAATGTATACCGATTCATACGTGATGATTCTCCATTATCAATGTTAACTTGAACCTGCATCAAGGGAGACACATCACACTAAAAAAATTTAAGAAATCAAAAAACAACTAGAATGTTAAAAAAAATAACAAAATTACAAGGTAATAAAAAAATTAAAGACCATAAATTAAAAGGTCCATGATAAGCCATCATGTAAAATCCTAACCTCAAACCGATGAAGGCAAGTCGAGATGATCAGAACCACTTCTCCTTTGGAAGTGCTTGTCAAAACATGAATAAGAGAGTTATAAGAGATGTTTTTCATTCCCTTTCACGTGAATATTAATTAGAAATTGGGTTATCCAAAATCCTAGGGTTCAGCCACATAAAAATCATTCAATAGAGTGACTAAAATAACCCAAGAAAGAATTATATGGGCTAAACTCGAGATATCAAACATAAAACTGGTGGTCAACCCATCGTAGGAGGTTATGAGGGAGGTCACGAGGTGGGATGATGCATGGAGGGGGTCATCTGGTTGGAGGTCTCACCCCAAAGGGGTTAGACTGAGAAGCTATTGTGTGAGGGTTAGGCGGTGAGAAAGGGTTATATCACTTTGAGTAATCTCTAAACCTAGAATAAGTCAAATAAAAATATAATTAATTATAATTATTATTATTATTAATTTCAAAAACACATATTTATTTTTCTTACACATTTCCCCAATTTAATTTAACTTACAATTACATTTTAATTTAATTAATTTAATTTTTTTAGATAAACACATTATAGTATTCCGACTCCTGAAATGTATATTCAAAGCTCAATTTTAAAATTGGCCAATCTAGTAAATGAAAAATAAAAATTACCCCATAAATTTTCATATGTATTAAAATATAGGACAATAAATTTTTTCCCCATAAGATCAATATTTGAATTCTTATTGTATAAGAGAAACGATATCTTTCAATGAGCATGTGATTTTCTTACATGACACTTTTCAATATTAATTATTAATATACATCCACTAAATTTATTTTATATATACTAAAATAATAAAAATTGATCCATCAACATATTCATATATTATTGTTATGGGACAACCATTATCTATTTCAATTCCATAGTTGTATAAAATGTATCTATAACTCTTTTTTATGTGTTCAATACTACATAAATGGGTTTGTGTGATTCAAGTTTTTTACTTAATTTTAGCAGGGATTATAATATTTCATATAATGTATAAATCTATTAACTATTTCATGATAAATATTATGGTTATTATGGAATAAAGAACCCTTTAATCTTGGTCAAAATATAAAAAGTTATTTTTGGTATTATTAAAAAATATTAATCATAACATTTGATTTATATTTGGATGATTTAATTAATATATAATTCATTATAAAAATTAATGTAAATGGGATAATAATATTTCATACACATGAAAAGGTTTATAATTATTGTATTAAATTATAATCATTTTATTATAAATTAGATAATATACCATAATGGTGTTTGGGACTCAACATAAGGTGATTCATAACTCAATTTTTCTTCATTGTGTAAAGTCACATTACCACTACCTATCTAATTCCATGATTAAATGTGTAAATAATTATATCTACATTATTTTTATATAATATTTTCTGCTTTCACATGTTACAAATTATTTAATCATTTATTAATTCTCACTTAAATGTTAGGATCTCTTTATGGGTATCTCATCTCATTTTTGATTCTATGAGACATATTCCGTATTAAAAATTTCTTCAATTCATGGGAATATGTATTAAATATTTTATTTTTATGTCATAAAAATATACATATTAGATAAATTTAAGAATTCAAATGATTTTATTCGTTTCATTGGGATTTTATTTAAATGTTACTAAAGAGAATATGTTTTATTTAACAATATCTTTAATATTTAAGATTTTTTATAAGTATGTTTTGATTAGAGAACTTATAAAATATTTCTATATTAACCTACATAGATTCACTTATACATTATTAATTATCCATTATATCAACTATTATATCCACATTAACATTCATTTGAAATCAAATGTTGAAAATTAATATTTTCAAGGAAAATATATTTTTTTCTAATTGATTTGGTATACTTTTGACCCATTTCTATATTTTATATAAAAAAATTCTATAATTTTCTATCCATTCAAAAAATAATTATTTATTGTATTTTTACAAATTTTTAAAATTCTATACAGTGTTTCTAAAAAAATATTCTTATCATTTTCGAAAAAATGTACATTTTACTGAATATGATAATATAATATTATAATTAATTATAATATAATGAATGAATTTTCCTAATGTAACTACTATTCCATTTAATTAAGATTACATTAAAATTAACAATATATATTTTTAAAGAAAATATTTTTTAATACTCTAAAAAATATTTTATTTTGAAAATTTCATTTCCGAAATAAAATAGTATTTTCCTCAATAAATCATCCAGTGAAATTTTAAAAGTATTTTCATATATTTCATCCTACCAGAGATTAATATGAATCTATATATAGGATAAATTCTTATGATACTATCTAAAATAATATTTTTTATTTATAATCGTCATTTTTTATCAATTAATTTATAATATAAAATATTATATTTTTTAAGATTGTTTTATATTTTGAGTATTAATAAGGATTATTTTTCATATTTATTATTTATTAATTCCATATAATAAATCAATAAAACATTGTAATTGATAGGAGGGACCCCTTATATCCCCTTAGTGAATCAATCGGTCTCATGTGACAGAATATCCCATGCCTTTTAGTGCATGTCTTCCCA
Organism: Viscum album; assembly: GCA_963277665.1. Classification (NCBI taxonomy): domain Eukaryota; kingdom Viridiplantae; phylum Streptophyta; class Magnoliopsida; order Santalales; family Viscaceae; genus Viscum; species Viscum album. The sequence goes on along the minus strand of OY728128.1, from coordinate 583,763,085 downwards.
TTTATTTTGGATTACATGCAAATAGGCTTGATAATATGATTATGGTGATTGTCAATATGAATTGAATCATTATAAAACATTCTATTTTCATACATATTTTTTAATTAATTATATTTTACATGGATATATCCCACATTATAATACATTTAGCATGTAATGGGTGACTATTTTTCATATCTGTAATATTTTTAATTATTAATTTATTCTATGATATCATCTGTTTCATTTTTAACCTTAATTAGAACTTTGTATCTCCCTTTATTATGTTATCCATTACCAATTATAATAATAATGGATCTATAAATAATTGTATAGATATAAAAGAAAAAATATACTCTTTTTATTTGATTTTTAATCAATTACATTCTATTTTCATAGGTAATGTGACAATTATTTACAAATATATTCTCCAAAGACTACTAATAAAATCAATTCATTGGGCTATTCTCCCTAATATATTTTAAAAAAATAATAAAATAATCATTGGCCGTGGGATAATAAATATGTTGTGTTATAAGAAAAATATTACATTATTTACAATGATATACTACCAAAAAATACTAATATATCTAACAGTAAGAATGAAATTATTAATATATTTTAGTATTATTTTAACCTTAATTATATGGATCAATAATAAATTATAACTTGTATTGTTTTTCACACAAAATACTAATGTATATCAAATAATAATCATTTTTATAGTGAGTTATATTTTATAATTCGTTAATAAGATATGTGTTATACTGATTTGTCATATGATTGTATTATCATCATGGGATAAGGGATATTTGGACATTCACCTTGAACTCATATTAGAAATGAATTATATCCTAAAAACCCTATTAATATATAATATATACATGAATATTTTTTTATGCATTTTTGAAAAACGTGAAAAATGAATTAAAGAATGTGATGATAATATAAATGATTGAATTTTTTTGGAGAAAAATCCAAATTCCAATATATGATGTTATTTCCAAATATTTTCCAATATGAAATCCATGGTAGGTTTTTTATGTTTATTTTTAAGAATAATAATCTAAAGAGTATTCAAATGTTCCATTTTTTTTTCTATATAATATTCTAGTCTATTTTTCAAGAAAATGTATTATTCTTTGTGTTTATTAAGAGTACAAATTGCATTTAATTATAATAAATAATAAAGGATTAAATTGGGTTTTATTTCCTTATTCTTAATGATATTTATGATTTATCATCAAATAATAAATCATTAATTTTGATAAATTTAATGATACGAACAATTAATATATATCACTATGAAGATATATATAGTATCCTTATAGTAAATTATCAAACTGGATTCTATTTATGGACATATATTATAGAGTGAAAATAAATTTAATTTAGTTAGTTATAATTCCTAAACCCTTACTTGTATATGTTCTCCCCAGTGGATGTTTATAGTGACTTTATGGAGAATATATAAATGGATTGGTTATAACATAATACAAATACTATATTTAATTAATCAACATGATAAATAATATGATATTCAAAAATGTAACAATACATAATAAAATTAATTATGATCACAGTATCACTTTCACATTCTTCAATTATTTTAATAGATATTTTATTAAATATTAAATATTTTCCACAAATCATAACATGAAAATAAAAATTTTCAACAACTTTTTTAATCATAAGTTAATCAATTATGATTTCATATTTCCAATATGGGTGGTGAATTTGTTAATACTAGAATCAAGATACATAAAATATATATATACATTTAAGGTATAAAATAAAATAATAATACTACTTATTTAAAATTGTCCTTATATGTTTATAAATAATATTTTTCATCACCTTTAAGGAAACATTGGAAATTATTATTTTATTTATTTATTTATATTTAAATAAATATTATAGTAGAATATTCAAAAGTATTGACATATTATCCCAAGTCTATTTGTGTGGGTAAAGTTTTTTTAGTATCATCAATATATATAATTTATAATAATATGATATTATAGTATGTTTTATGTGAGGATACAGAGATTCATTTTAGTGATCTGTAAATTATAATTTATTACTAGGATTTCTATAATATGGGAATGAATTAATAAAGTTACATAATATGTAGATAAAAACTAGTATTCCTAAATATATATTATTATGTGACCGTATGATTATTATAAATTAATCTTGAATGATTATAAAATTAAATATTTTTAGTCAATGGTATCATTTGATTATTCTACATGTTTTGGAATAATTATTAAAAAATACATCATAAAGGGTTTTATTATGTATCAATTAGCATTAATTTTGTTAAATGGTGGTTGATAAAAAATCATCAAATGAATTAAAAAAATTTATATACAGTTATATATTGATTAATTTAGTGACTAAATTATTTTAGAATAATTAAGAGGATAATGAATTTTTTTGGTGGATTTTACTACATAAAAGATGATTATTTTATTATTATTCATTATTTTATCAAGATGTGATTTATTTTGTAATAATTTGACGATTCATCGTGTTTTGGGGTACATTATGCTATAATAAATTGATTATTCCCCTTGACTGTTTTGTGTATGGTAGAAACATTTCATTATTACTTAACAAATATAATGAAAATAGTATAAAATAAAATTAGCAATTTTACATTTATTCCTTAATTTTGATATGTTAAAGGAGTATGTACTATGGATAAAATTATGATCTAAATTTGTCAAAAATAATTGTTCGTACAATGTATAGAGTATACTATCTATGTATCTAAGTTTGATCCCTCTCATGGGAATGATAGTTCATTGCACTCAATATTAATACATATACATATTTTATTTAATGGGATTTGGTTCGATAAAATCATATAAAAGAAGAATACCACTTTTTCTATATAAATAAAACATTAATATTAATGATTCATTTTATATTATTACTCTTTTATATTGAAGTTATAATTGTGCCCAAATGATTTATATTCATCTATAAATAAATGTATAGAATTATAAATCACTTCCCTCTCACAACATGAGTTTTAATCAAAAGATCAGATATTGTAATGATTATTATCCAACCATGAAATTCGATACATAAAAATTTATCATAGGTTAATCTATATATCCTAATCAAATATAAAACCATTAAACTAGAAATATAATTCTAATTTAAAAAATCTACTAGAAGATAAATTGATATGGAATAATATTTAATATTATAGAATAATTTCATTATTTTTTATCACTCTTAACATACAAATATTTGTTTTTTAAATTACCACATCAAATTAATAAAAAAATATTTTAAAAATTAATTATAGGGAAATATAAATAATCTGAGAAAAATAAATATTTTATGTATTCCACATAAATCATGATCTTTTGGTTAAAATTAAAACAATTTCACAATTTTTGTAAAATAATTTATTCATCACATAACAATAGGTTACATTGAAAAATAACAAAAAATATCCATTTCCCAAGAAATAACAATACATTGTAAATAATTAATGAATTTATTATTGTTAAATTATAATTAATCAATTAATACATTACCAATATTCATCCAAAAAATAACGAGATAACCATTATCGTTACAACTCAATCATTAGCCCCTTGACCTATAACAATAAAAAATATATATTAATTGTTGAAAATTTAAATTTTATATTTATTTCACTTGGAAAAACATGTTTCAACAAACACATTAGTCTATGAAACACAACCAAATATAATTGATATATTCAGTTATTTGGAAATATTATGAATCATGTTAATAATCAAAGATAAATAAAAAGTCCATTCCTAAATATTAATAAAATTATAACCCATTTTTATTTCATATTTTTTTCTTATTTAAAGTATAAGTTATAAAAATCATACACTTTCTCCGTCGTCGAAACATATTTTAGATGGACACTCAACCATTAGTATCTTTATTATATTATTAACAAGGATTTATGGAACACTAATATACGTCCCATTTAATTCAATAAACATGAGATAAATAATAGTTATATAAAATATTAAACAATAAATCACTTCACCGACCTTACTCACATATAAACATTATTAAAAATTCAGGTATATTTTTTTCAAATTATTCATACACTTATAAAACATTTATGTATTCTCTACAATGAAATATCTTATGGAACGTGTGGTCTCCCTCTCCTTGGAATCCAATTTTAATATAAAATCTAGTTTTTTATCAAACCTCAAATTCAAGAGATATCATATTACTACTAGTCCACAATTGAATGGGATTATGTCACCCACATTAATAATGAACCCAAAATAAGGATATCCCAGGTTGTATTATAGAATAAATGTCCCATTTAATTAATTTAACGATACATTTGAGTATGAATCATGTTAAATGAAATATCAATTTTTCAATTTTTTATACATTTATACTACTTGTTTAGAAAATATTATTGAGATAGAAAAATCATTAGTATATTAAGGGTCAATTATATAAGAAAAACTATTATTAGAGATATTAAAACTCCATGAGAAATCCAATTCCAATCGAAACATTTGTTATAATAATCTTTCATCATGATTAATAAATCTTCATACTCTGTCGAAAACAACCTTAATATTTCACTCCAATGAAAGAAATTCCCCATCATTTTTTTAATTATTTTATGGTTATTTACCATTCAATTTTTTACTACATTTTATCAAATATTTATAAAATTCATATGATAATTTATTAAATTGGAAAATATATATCAAAAAATTAATTTTTAGTATTTTAATGATTATATATATTAGTAGTATGGTTTAAAAATATACAATATTAAAATTATATAAATATTTATTGTGACATATTATAATATACTAATCGTTCCATATCAATTATCATAAATACAAAAAACTACTAATGTTTTGTTCTACCAAGAAAAATGAAATGAAATAATTAATTTAATAAATCAATTAATCATATATATCAAAAACAATAAACAATAAATATTCATAAATTTCTATCATATAGTTGGGAATTTAGTGAATTATTATAATAACCTAATGTTTTTTGGTATGATATGGTTTTAATGTTTCGAAAAACCATATTCAAAATAAATACTTTTTATAATCATTTTTTGAAAATATCTAACAATTTTTTATTTCATGTTATCACTTACTTGATATATTCCATAAAAATATATTTTTTATTTCATTTATTATCATATTTATTTTGTTTTATTAATTTCCACTCACTCGTATTTAAATAATTAAAATAACAGGAAATGTAAGTTCAATAATGATAGAAATTTTCAATTATTTTCTCATGTTTAGAAAATTATCCACTCTCTTGGACTCAAGTCTATGAAATTAAATCCATCAATATAAATTATAAATAACATCCATTAATCTCATGTCTTCTTGGCATGGATATTTTCATTAACTCGTCCATTTTAAAATATATTGTTTGACAAATTTTAACCAGGACTACAAAACAATACTTGTGGAGACTAACCATCACATAATGATTAATAATTAATTGATACTATTTTTTTCGAATTCATTTATGTTAAATCCTTCTAATATTCAGTACAGTCTGACTCATAATAAATTTCATTGTGAAAAATTGATGTTAATTTTCTAGGAGACCTTATATTTTTTATAATTTTTTTTTTCATAATCGCGTTTTTAAATGGGTTTAAGGAGATCCCTTACATAACCTGAGAGTCCAGTGGATCAATTAAATTACATTTATCATATCCCGAGGAACACATGAAATCTATATAAACCAAATTACCAAGCCTAAGACCCCAATATGATGTAGCCACTTTTCTATATAATCATCAAATTTTATTCCAACCACAGTTCTAACTTCATGTTTGTAGTGATTGAATCCCTTATCCCCTTCATGTGGTCTATAACACATGTCTTATAGATACTCCATTAATGATCCTCTATGTGAAATTGATCATTAGGCCCCACATTTTAGCTTTTATATCACAATTAGCTTGGAAAACTATAACATGAACCATGGTCTATTATTTATTGGCTGGAAGTCTTATATAGGCAGAGAGACCTTTTCCCTAAATGAATATAATTTATAAGAGGCCTTTTGGAATGAATATATGTGGTTTCCTAGTGTACTAGTAATCCTAAGGTCTAATTATGGTGCATGCAGATCGAATTTAAGTGAATAGTTCCACTCATATAGCAGATTCTAATGTAACTACATTAGTAACTCAAAAATTCCATCCCCACAAATTTTTTAGCCTTTGTCTTTTTTATGCTAGCAATGATACTCTACCACATGATAATAACCTTATTAGATCTATTATAAATTTTTTAATAAATATTATAAATATCATAAACTATATTATCACGTGGAATTTGGTTAATAATCTAATTTTTTTACTTTAATTCCATTAAAAAAATTTCATCCAAATTAATAATATAAATTTTTGATATCTTACAAAAATTAGTCAAGAATTTATTTGAAATATCATGGATTCACTACTGAACTTATTAGATAATTTATATTTTTTATGATATAATTTTTATAGTAATGTATTGAAATAATCCCACATGTGTTATTTTAATAATATTAATCCTGAATTTAATGCATATATTTTACTAAATTTGTATAAAAAAGACAATAAGAAAAAAAATATCTACTATATTCTCTTGAATCATTCATCAATATATATCTCTTTGTGTATTTTTTGGATTTTAGATATATTGTTACAAAAATTATTTTTTTGTCATTTTGTTCAATATTTATTTTTTAAATTCCCTTTAACATGATAGAAATTGTCTCATCATTATAAATGATTTAAAACATTTCTATAGAAATTTAAACAACTATAATTGAAATTCATAACTCAATAAATCATTCTTCTTACATTTGTAACAAATTTTATTAAAGTTAACCTAATTTTCAATAATAAGGACAAACAATATCTATTTTAGTTTTTTAATTTTTTTAGTTTTTATTCTTTTATCTTCAACAAATAAATACGCTAAATTAATTCAATAAGAAAATATTATGATATCAATAAATCATTACTTATTGAGAAAAATTAATTTTTCTAATAATATTTAAATGTATACTTCAATAAAAAAATATATAACATAAAGGGTACTCTCTCCACCAGTTCGTAGAAATTCAACATTTATTTCAAAAATTATATTACTTTTACACTATAATGAATCAAAAATAGAAATTTCTTAATGACCATCATATAGTTGATGATATTTATAATAAATATTCTATAATTATTTAAAGTAATTTTTTCATTTGTTTTTATCTTTATAACATGATATCTTATAAACTATTTTTCTAGATATTTCTTAAATTTTTTATTAGGTTACACCATAACATTAAGACTATAGAATGTTAAAATATTATAATATCTCATTTTTTGTAAAAAATACTATAATATGTTCTTAAACAAGAAATATAAATGAATTGTCATCATCAACCACATAGTTATACTACGAACATCATCAATATTATATATTATAGATTCACATATATCGAGAATGTTCATATAAACCCAAATAAATTTTCCTAAAAAATTGTTACATACCCTTATGAATTTCTATCTTTTAGATTGTATAATAACGAAAAAAATTACCATTAGCTAATAATATCCTATAATATTAAGATCACTTGAAATCCTAGTGATGTAATTTTAAAATTATTTTATCACAATTTTATAAATGTTTAATTTTATAAATGGATTATCCATTTATCTTCTATCTGGGCTTTTATCCTCCTTGGAAATGTGTACGAAACATCCTGAGTCACACCATTGACACACTTCTTGGAAAATATTATAGGTATATCAAAAAATGCTGAAATAAATTATTCCGTTATCATTCGATCTAATTTTCTACATCTTAAATACAATAATATTTAATCTTTTATCAACTTAAAACGCCAAAAAAAATTATTTCTTGTTATATTTGATAGTAATTTATAATTTTACCTCTTCATAAATATATTATATCCACTATAATGATACTATATTATTCCCTGATAAATTGGTTTAATGAATAATCCTCTATTGAAAAATTAATCATTATTTTTATGTCAAAAAATGTTACACCATATATAATAATGGTGGATATAGACATTCTTCCATCTTTATGATGGATAAACCCAATCCAAAAAAGATGAAAACATGTTCTCTTACTTTACATTTTGAGATTACTGATGGATCTATTGCATTTCTCTATCTAAAATTTGAAAAAAAAAATCATTATCATCAGTGATGAAAAATACATTCACATATATATATATAGTAATCATAAATATGTACAAACAATTAATCGATATACTATTCTATTTTTATATATTTTTACCCTCAAGGGTCTTTTTTAAAATGAAGAACACTGTTATTTAATACACAGAAATCAAATCAATTGTTTCATTCTTATATTTCATCAATATTACAATATTTGTTTTTAGGGTCTAGCTCCAAATGATTTTTCTCTTTATAATATTGATATTATTATGCATCCACCATGATTGAATATTTTATTATTATTCCCAATAATTTATTCATTTACGTAAATAATTCATGTAAATTGAAAAGAATATCTAAATTATTTCCATGTTCTATCGTGGGTTTTTAATAAACATGTTATAAACATTCTTAAATTAATTACATTAGTCTCTAATATATCATAATAATCCCACATTAATCTAATTTTTACAACATCCATATATATATCATAGATCTATTTGACTTTTTCTATATTATAGTCAAACTGTTGATAATTTGATCATAATCCTTCATATTAAACATGATATGAGTATCCTTCTTTGAATACTATATTTTCATATATTTTATATTTCTATTTCATCATTTATGAAATCTTCATCATATTGTTTAATTGATATTTTATTTTCATGAATTTATAACAAAACACTATAAATAATTATTATATTACTGCTAACAAAACATTTAGTTATTCCTCAAGCTCTTATTTCATGTAAAAAACACCATAAAATCATATTAATCACCTATATTTTACCCCACCAATTACTAAATTTTAGTGATTAACAAATTCGTTTCTATATATAGGTCATGGTAATCTAAATTTTTCTATACATCCATCTTCTCTTGGATACCATCTCCATGACTATAACATCACAATATTTTGTGCATAATATTTTTTCTAAAATAGTATATTTTTAAATATAAAATTTTTCATGATTAGGATTTTAAATTAATATAGAAATGATTTATACATGATATTTTGTAAAATAAAAATTAATTATTCATTTATAAGAAGATAAATAAAATAAAATCATATAAAACTTAGTATGGCACACCATGGAAAAAATATGTATTATAATTTCATAAATAATTAGATGAAAATACGTAGAGGATATAAAAATCATCATTAATTAAAAATAACTTGGATCATATTAACTAATGTGGATCACCAATTTCAAATAAAAACCTATAATGAGGAAGAGATACATGTAAGGACTATGAGTGATGGATAAACTATAATGTCAAGGATAAATTAAGACTTATGACTTCAGTGTGGAATGAAAAAATGATTTATTAAGTCTCAATGTATTGGAATAAAATATGCATGTAATGAATATTGTAATTGGAATATGATCATTATGAATCCGGTTGATGGATATACATCTAACAAGAAAATTGATATAGTGTAATATTTTGTACAAAATTGAAAGTAATATAACTTAGATGATTTTAAAAATATAATATTAAAATATTATAAATATATAAATATTTTTTTGTCATATATAATTATTATTATGATCATAATTATTAAAATATTATATGAATCATTCAAAAATTCAAAAAAAATATTTTATTTCAATCAACTGCAACTATTAAATCTTTGAATACAAATATGTTTTTAAAATTATACTTGGTAAGGTGATATTAAATTATTATTTTTTCAATAATAATTTTTATTATATATTCTATATTTTTCTATAATAAATTAAATTAATTAATATTTATTACTACTTGAATACTTTTTAATTCAAAATTGAAAATAAAATTGGAAAATATAATGTTTTATAATATCATACTTTCAGTAAATGATATTTATATTTATATTATTTATGTCTATGTTTTATATAAATATATATTTTTATTAATAATTATGTAATATTTCAATTTTCATGGAATTATACATTAAAAAGTTAATTTAGGAAGAAATTTTGGATTTTTTTAAAACCATTTAACTCTTGGTAAATTAACAAAAATTAAACCCTTAAAAATAACACGGATTCTATGAACATAGTTTTAAATAGAATATGGTTAATAATTATGAAACATTTTTATAGTTTGAATATTTTTCCAATAAGTTACATAAAAAATATAAAAATAATTTTAAATGTATAAAAAACTTAAATTTAATATTTTTTATTTTGATATACATTTTTTGTAATTTTTTTTAATTAAAAAAATGTATTATTTTAAATATATTTTTATGACATAATTATCGTGAATCTATAAATTTTCTTTCAAATTTTGAATTATAAATTCAATTTTATGTAATATATAAAATATATTTTTTTCATAGTTGTTATAAAAATTATGTAAAAACTAATAACCACTATAAAATATTAAATATTAAATATATTATATCTTGTGGTAATATGATGGAAATGCATTATTAATATGTTTCCAATTATGTGGATGTGATATTAATAATAAAATATCCTTCATCTCTATTAATGTCAATATTTTCTTCACATGACATGTCATGTATGTGCTCTATTTATATTAGGTTGACAAAAGAGAATATTATCCATTATTGCAAATTAAAAATTTTACATCTCTTTAAAACTTAAAATCCTATAAAAAATTATATTCCACCACAAAATAATCCCTCTATCCATCCTATGTAATCCATTTTATCCCCATTTAGATTAGGTTTAATATATATTGTCCAATATCATCAATTTACATGAAGTACATTGATAGAAATTTTAAAAATATATTATTCATTAGATTTTGTTAAAATTTGTATTAGCCATATAATTAAATACATTTCCTGTTTATGGTATGTGATTTATTAAACCTTCCCCCTAGTATCCAAAAAATGGAAAATATCTATCAAGGATATGTTAGGACTATCATAACCATGACACAATGTTTTTAATTATCCATAAGAATACTAATATATGATAAATATTATTAGGGTAATAAATATGTATAATATTTATGAAATATTTGATATTAAAAAATACTAATTGAAAGACTCAATTTTACCTTTTTATTTGATAGATAATCATCTTATATGTGTACTTTTGAAGTATCACATGTATTTAATTGTTTAATTCATTTGTCATTTCTTCCTTTCAGGGAATTTTCTTGGATTACTTTTATGTGATAAATTTGATTATCGTGAAATAATTTGTTTTCCTATATATAAATGATGAACAATATTAATGTTACGGGAAGTAGTTTTTAATTTTAAAAATTCAACCATATTAAAAAAGTAAAATAAGTTGAAAAAAATATATTCACAATTTGTAATAATTTATTTTTCATTATATCTTCATAAATTTTTATTGAATTAATATACATTATTCTTGTTAATATTTTATAATACTAATATTACAAGGTAACAATGTTATTATGATTAAATCACCCTATAATCATATATATATATATATAATTTTTTATTGATTAGGGTAGTTTAATAAACTACAAGTATAAGTACCTAAAATGGAATCATTGAGGATTTTGAAAACATAACATTAATGGTAGATGATAAAATAAGTAAATGATAATTTTATATTGGATAGTTTAAGGAAATTCTAATATTTAGATCATAAATTAATATACCATTGTTAATTAGTTTAAAATTTTAAACACATTCTCAATGCTAAATTTACAATTAAGGATCATAATAAAATATCTAATATTGTAAAAAATTTTCATTACAAATAATTTTTGTTAAAATATCCTTATGGTGAAATTAAATTGTTTTTGGGTTGATAGTGTTCGGTGACTATGCACAATGACATGTACCATTATGAAGTTTCCTTATCATGGCTAACAGGGAATGTGTGCAATCATCCAGAAAAATTATATAGATGCTCTGGATATGGTTTATAAAATTTTGAGTTAAATATGGCATCATTTCATAGTTTATTCCAAATTGTTGGTTTCTAAAATATTGATAAAAGGGAAATGTTCTAGTAAAGAATCATTTTCCGAATTTCCACATCATAATTTTGAAAAGGAATGGAATTTTTTATTCATATTTATTTTATTTTATTATTAGAGTTTTTAATAATAATGTTTCATGAAATATGGTATGTTTTATTATGGACTATATTTTCTAGATAAATGGAAATTTATCAGGATGTGTAATGGAGGTATCGATTTTTATGAATATATTTAATTACATAATGAAAATATAGGGGAGGGTGTGAATGTTTTTTAACGGTAGTAAAGATATATAAATATTTTTATACCCAACAATTTTGAAGATAATAAAGCTTAAATAAGATTCAAAAAACTATTATTTTTTATGAGTTTAAAAAAATAATTTCTTATAAAAAACATTAATAAAATTATTAGTTCTGAGAATAAACATGTTTTGATAATTTGAAGAAGGCAGTTACATGAATGATTACTAATAATTGAAAATGTTTGTTGGATTATTAAAAGTTTAATTTCATGGACGATATAAAATATTAATGAAATTAGATAAATATGTTCTTTAAATTTAAACATATATAAACTATAAGTCATTCACTAGAAAATATATGGTAAATATGTATTTAAAATGTGTGTGACATTATATATTCAAGAATCACCAAATAAGGTTTATGAAATATTGACTCAATTTATTAAAATAATAATATTATGAAGGATTAGTGAGATTAATTCATCTAAGAGAGATTTGATCATATAAATTTTGATCCTTATTAAACAAGAATGGATTGTGATTCTTCTTGGAACATTGTTTTTATAGTACTGAATAGTGGCTGCAGAACTTATTAACATTTCCTATCAATGATCCCTGTATATATACATGTATGTGAAAACTAGGTAAAATTACAATGTCAGGTGCATGTTTAAAATTCATATCATATATTCCTCTAAGTATAATGGGGAAGGGTGTTTTGTTTATAGATAAAATATGATTTTAAGATGTTGTTATTTTAATCATTAATACCCTAATTAAACCCCTGTAATGGTTTATTTATCTTCATTTGGATATAAAATATTATAATAATCATTAATAGTACCTTGTATGTTCTGGAAATTATAAAAAAATAGAATATATTTAAACAAAACCTCTATTGTGAATCTAGTTTGAAATAATCAACACTATAAAAACAAAATATTTAATATAAATAATAAATAGATAGTATAGATATAGAAAATAATTATAAATGAAGGTTAAAATGTCATATAGTTTTGAATAAAATTCTTGTAATTTTTATTAAGAGTAATATTCTCAAATAGATTTTTAGAAAACATTTTAGTATGTGGTAATTGACGGTAATAGGTTATTGATTCAAATTTAAATTCTTAATACACCTTGTTTCTTATATAGAATGAACTTATTAATATGGTTTTATTAAATCAAAATGAATGTTTTCCCATATTCTTGTAATTATTTTCATTTGAAGAAACATATCAGGTTCATTCATTAAATGAAATTTAATTCAAACGATAACAATGTTAAAAGCATATTTTAATAAAATTAAACTCAATACATAATTATTTCAAATCTAATTTCAATTGAATATCAATATTTTAAAAAAAACATAATATTTTATTTTAATACTCAGGGGATTTCACATATACCATAAAAATTTATATTCCCATGACACATATTTTTAAATAAATTTTTACTTATAATTGAAACAATCCCCCTTAACTGTAGCTGGTAATGTAGTGGGTACTATGACAGGTAACATTCGGTACTGTAGAAGCCATATCTATTCACTATATTTGGGCCTTCGGGCCATGAGTTTGGGCCTACGGGTATCAAGGGCCTTCAGGCCATCAATGGCCTTCGGGCCACAAGGACTTCAGGCCATTGATACCATGGAGTAGACAAATTAACACAGAGAAGGACCTAGAAGATGGTCAGAGAAACAAGAATAGTAGTCACCAGAAGGAGAGATAACTAGATTAGAAGAATGAGAGGGTGTGGCAACCGCCATCGGGACCATGAACAGTGCAACTTTGTATGGGGAAATGCTAGCTGATCCACAATGCAACGTGAGGAGCTAGGTGATCAATGGTATATAATCTCGGGAGGGGCAGTTCAAGTGGGACAGGTCTATGGTTATATATTGGGAATGCTATGCCTCTCGGCCTTCAAGTCATGTATTTCAAGTCATGTCGGGCCTTATGCCTTGGTACTATTGGTCATGTATTAGTTCTCCTTCAACAATTAAAAGGGGGTTTTCCATAATAAAATAAAAATTAGGCATTTAAGACATTAAGTATGAAAATAAAATAGTAATTTAAAATGTTTATTGATGATAATTACTCAATATTGAAATTTTTAATAGAATTTTTTTTAATTTTTTCTATGTTAGTAATTTTTATTATAATGTTAAAACAATCACTTTTTAATGTTTTACATGCAATAATTTTTTTCAATAAATATTTTTGGTTGTTATAAATATTTATATTTTTAATTTTAGTGGTATTCATAGAAACCATTAATATCATTATTTATAAAATACTTCATTTATAATTATTTCAAATGATCAATGATATTTATTATTTTCAATGATAATTTAAATTTAATATTATATAATATATCTTTCATCAATATAAATTTCTTTAAAAAAATAATATTCTTTATCAAGGATAATAATCAAATTACACAATATACTATCATTAAATGGATGGATTATGAAATGATATTTTTATTAAATATCTAATCCATCGCATACCTTACAATTATTTACCATACACTAATAATATGAATAAGTTTTTATTTGTTATAATTCCCTTTTGAACATTAAATTTATCCTTCCTTTAGTTGATGAATGATCATCTCGAGTCTAAGCATTGATTGATTAGGTAAATTTTTTAATTTACCTAATATACTTAATTTATTCAATGTCATTAATATATATTTTTTATCATAAATAATTGCAATATATCTAGAATGGTTATAAATATATTTTTTATACACATTATTTTATCTCTGGGTTTTAATTTTAAATGTATCTATAGAATCCTATAATATTTCATTATTTAAATCTACTTAAAAATTACACAAAATCATATTTTAATCCATGATTTCTTCATTAGGATTTGAATTAGACCCATTTTCACTCCATGGTATCTTTATGATGTGTGGAATTAATATTATTTTATTTATGGTATCATTATGATATGATTAACGATTTAACTCTTATATAATAGGTATGTATGGGTGAATGAAAATTGGTGTCTTATATCTCCCATTGATAAACCTGTTAAAAGATTATATTGTAATATAATAGAATTGTTTAATATGTATTAGTTATCATATGCATCAGAATTCATAGTGTGGACATTGTATTCTATATACCATACACTAAATTATTATTCATATTTCATTATTTTCTACATTAATATATTATTATCACATGGTGTGGATCATGAAATAAAATAATTTTATGCAAGTTTTTTATCCTCATTTTATATTCATAGTCAAATGATTATTTCATAATCTAAGGGATCATGTTTATTTACTCATGTATCAATAATATTTTGATTCATTCCATATATTTTTTCATGTGTTTCACCATGTTTTATGATCTATTTTTCCATGGGTATGATTTTCAAAACCATCATGACTATACCCACATTCTCATCTTATTATCATCAATGATATTTAATATTATATCTTATATTTAACATTACTAAATATTTAATCTCACATTTTAGTGTTTTTTATTCCCCCGTGTTTATAAGAAATGAAATATGAAACTTGTGTCTATAAGAGTTTTTTCGATGGCATATTATTGTTAGATGTTGTTGAATTATTGTGTAATAAGTAGTTTCTTATATAGTGTAAATAATATCCAATTTATAGTATACCTTCTTGTAAGTTTATTGAACATATTATGTGTCCCTTATTTTAATATCCATTAAGGGGAGTCTTTTATTTTTTATTTAATGTGCATTTCTAAAATTTTTTAGAAGACAAAGGGGTCAGGCATGCCTAGTGAATCGTAAGGGAAAACTACTTGGATAGGGGTAGAAACCAATTTTACTAATTTTGAGACAATGGAAGGGAAAATATTTTATTCAAATAGTGCATCCATAAACTTCAAACCATGAATTATCATAATGTGAGAGTTTTAATTGTTGGGGAAATTTTTTTCAAACTATGAACCCTCCAAGGATAAATTGTGCACACTATCAATAGGGGAACATTTTTAGGTGGCACGGTTTGTCTAACAGTATGAACCTACCTAGTAAACATTGATTCCAACACCTCATCCCATATTATTTCTTCTAATCAAACATTATATTTCCTTTTATTATTATATATCAACTTTTTATTATGTATCTAAACATTTTTTAGTAGGATGTTGAATTTATGTTGTTATTCTTGATCTGCACATCCTATTTCATCATTGGAGACAACGTTTCATTTGTAATATTTGACCCAGTTATTAAAAGTAAGTGGTTTTATAATTCATTACTCAGTGATTCAATCCTTAAATATATTTATTAAAGTTATATTAGTTTTAAAATTATTTTAAAACCTGAAATTGATTTTTTTATGTGATATTTCCAAAGCCATTGAAATATATGAGAAATAAATAAAATTGTGGAAATTAAAATTGTGGATATATTTATGGTAAAAAGGATGTCCATATTTTTAAATTTATTAGATAAGTTGGTATGGTTATTGAACCTATTTTAAATATTCAAAAAATTAATTATTAATTTAAATGAAATAAATTATTGAAATCAAAAATTTATTAATAAAACTAGAAATAAATGTTGATATATGGAAATATTGAAAATATTAATTTTAATTGATTTAGAATTATTGATTTAACCATGTTTAATAGATATTTTGATTAAAATGAATTTTATCTTATGTAGTTAGTGGTAATTGGGAATATCAATCAAAGATAATGAATCCCTTGAAGAGGAATAACAACAAAAACTATTGGTAAATAACTCCTGCATGATTTCTTATGATCGGTTCCCCAATTTGGGGTTCATATTGCACCTAATTAGTTTAACTATCTATGTGTATTTTTTATTTCTATACCTAAATAGATCCCATGTTCTTTTAGTCGAGTGAGGTTCATTTTACCTAGAATATATCTTATTATATATATATATCAAAAATTGTTCTTTGTTATGTTTTTTTGACTTAACAATACCTGTAATGTATTATTGAAATGTTTTACTCATTAAAACTATTTTATATAAGTGTTTTATATAAAATATATATTAATTCTAGTTTTTTATATATTCTCCATATTCAAATGTAAAATCATGTTTTGGTTTCATATATTTAAATGATATACATTTATTATATTGAATTAAAATTTATACAAAATTGATTTAAAAATTATGTAATGTCTAATGGATGACATGGTGAAATCCTATTGGGATTATAGCTCACAACCTACTTTTTCCTTCATGAGTTTTTCAACATCCATTCTTACGTACAAAAAAAATTAAATGTGATACATATATTTGTTGGATGTCATTGATCCTTGGGACCATAGATTACTGATGGTGAGAAATTGATATATATTTCATTTGTCCAATAGTAGTGGTTTTTTGTCTTTTTGATTGGTTACTATTCTGGATTGAATTGGGATTCCTATCAGTCTTCCCGAAGATTTTTTTCCTTGTGGTTTTGAGTACATATCCTTTTGGAGTATTGATAATTCTGAATTTTATATATTATCTTATAATGTATTTGAGGAAAACAATTTAACTATTGATCATATATGATGATAGGTTCTAGTCTCTAACCAATAGGGATTATGAATTCATTCATCTATATCAAATAGGAAAATAGTATAGGTGTGTCATAGTATTCCTGGTCTGTCATAGTATTCCTGGTGTTTCAAAAAATGTTCTATCACATATGTATCTTAATCATAATTATGTGATATTACAATGTGTTATCATATGTATTTATGTGAATTAAGATACAGTTGGGAGAATGTACATGGACAGACCTTATAGTAATGATCCTTAAGTAACCATGGGTGTTTTGGTGAATGTTTCCTTGTAGAATGTATGGAACATATTCTATAATTTTTATTGGTAATGATAATATTTCATTTATAACCAAATATTAAATTTAATCTTAATAAAATTTATATTACTATAACATTGTCAAGTATATCCTTTCAACAATTAGAAGTGTTATCTAATGATGTTTTGTTGTATAATTCCACTACGATGAAATATCAATAAATCATAGGAGGAAGATTCTAGTAATCCATTATGAGAAAATAATCTAGTGTATTAAAACCTTATTAGTATATTAGAGGGTTTTCAAAAATCTCTAGGATAGGCACCAACACCCAGTCCTAGTCAGACTCCATTTATAGAACATCATAAGGATTAATCTTCTATCCATTTTAAATAGTTTAGTCTCATGAATAAATATAGGTACCAATTGTCCAATGGCCATAAATAGGATAAGGAATTGTTGAAAATGATAAATATTCTATTTTAAATATTGTAATCACATTAGTCTGTTAAGTAAAAAATAGAAACCCGTAAATCATGAATGAATCAGGGGAAGATGGTGGCATTCAATGGTTGTGGAAAAAACTCTTGAAGGTTTCAGAATAAATTAATTTTATATTAATTTGACTAATTAATCATTTCTAGAATAAATTTTATCAGGTAAACCCATATATATTCAATGAATCTATTAGGATAACTAGATCTAGACTCTATATGCAAACTACATCTCATAGATTTCATTGTTTCTACCAATTGTGTCACTAATGAGAAGGTTATGGTTGAAATATTTGGCATGGGTCCTCGAAAAGAATTTTTATATGTTATTTTCATACTAATGTTTTATTTATATATTGATTTGTTTTATATGGATTTGATATTTTATATTGAAATGGTTTTTTTTCATTTTGACCAAACATTTTATTTCTCCCTATGGAAGCTCTACGAGTACCTTCAATGGAAATAAGAAGTGTGATTGGTCTCAAGGTTATTATAAATAGTACACATTTTTTTAATAGTTTTATTTCATAGAATAAATACATTTATTAGATTTTAGTATAGTATGTTTGGGCAATCAATATGTGTTTATACTATGTCACTAAACCAATATAGTTTATGTGGTCACTCATGACCCCCACACAAGTTCCCATATTTCATATCTATTTAGTGTAGTGTATCATAAGAATAAATTATGAAGATTAATATTGTCTAATAATATGTATCAATATCTATGGGTTTTAATTCACATGAATTTTTAATAATTATTCTTCAAAAAGTTAAAAAGTCTCCATAGGAAGCTGATGTTGGTACGATATCATTAATTGGTACCATCACTATAGCTTCATCTATAGTGATATATTTATTTGATACTAGTGCATCTCAGTAATTTATATAGACTAATATTGTGAAATTTTAAAATCATACTAATTATTTATTTTCATATGTGGTGGATATTGAAGCATCATTTTAAATGAAGATATAGATGGCTCTATAAATTCCTTTTGTGTTTCTTTTTTTAACTGTGATTAATAATTCTGGGATTTTTCATATTATAAACATGAAAAATAATGACATAAACTTAATTATAGAGTGGATGATTTATAATAAGAACTGAATGAATAATTATCATTGATGAGTCTCCTTTATTATATCATATGGGGTGTCCCCTACTATTCAAGGATAATGGGACACGAGGATGAATATATCATGAAAATATTTTTTACTGTTAGTAGGGTTAATATTTTTATTTTTTAGATGAATAATTAATCATTATGTATTGATCTCCATGTAGTGTTCATCTATCTTCCTAACATTTTACTTCTATTTTCTCATATCTACCACCAATAAGAGATGTTTAGTTTTATATTGATTTAGTATATATTACTCAACGAGTACGTATTCCTTCTTATCAGATGGAACCAGAAGTGTTGAAAGTGTTAATTACATTGTTGGATGATATATCCATAAAAATGGTTTGTATAAAAAAGCATGTCATCTTGGATAGAATCTACTATCTTTTAGAAAAAAGAATACAAAACACACCAACATGGTTTAGAATAAAAAATATCAAAATAGAGTTATGATAATGATTAAATATCTATTACCACATATTGATTAATTTTAATTCCAGTTGAAAGGTGAATGTTTGTTCTTGAATATCAATATCTAATCTAGTTATCAACGGTTCCAAATAAGAAAATTATATATTCAGAATACATTCATAAAGAGAGGGTATGGTTATTATGTGTATCATGTAATTCCATTTTGGATAACAAGATATTTTTTAGTCTTTATGCCTTTTAAGAAAAGGAAATTCATGGAGAACATTGATTCATTGGTGGTTGTATTTGTATATAAATATTTGGTTTAATAGAAAATAAATTTAGATTATGTGACTCTTATAGAGTAGTCCAATAAATATTTTGAAATCATTAACTTGACATCAAGCTCATCATGTATATTTTTTTGACATGGGAAGTGAAATTATTACGAAATTTAGTTTAGGAACATCATATATCTTTCGTTATCAATAAATTATATCTACTATGAAATTGGATCTACCATGTGATATTATTAACAAATGATTAATATTAGGGTTTTTGAGATATTTCCTATACTTTTACAAATATTTCTTGATGTTGGATTTACTATAAACTAACCTCACTTAGAATGGACTGACATTCTTATCCAATGAAAATTTTCATTGTTATTTCCTGAGTAGAAACATATTTTGAATTTTGTAAAATGTTGAATCTTATAAAGTATGATTAGGTATATGCGGTCTTCTTTGACATATCAGCTTTGAGATTTATTTGTGTAATTTCGTAGGATGATCATGGGTTGGAATATATCAACATATAACTTTGGTCACATAATAATATTTATCTAAAACCTAACCATGAACTCATAGTTTTTATTGTTTCTCTTATGATTTAGAATAATTACCATTTCTAAAAAATCTATACAATTTACTATGACAAAAAAAGAATGAATTATATATTCTATAAAAAATATGTGAACCTCACTCAGGGGAATTATGAAGTGTAAATGTCATCTTTGTATTTCTATATTACATACTCCTCAATAAGAGATATTTTAATCCAGATTATATATATATATAATACATATGACCCCTTCCATGAATGAATCATCATAACGGTGGAACATGATGGATCTTCATCATAGTTTCATTTAATAGTTTTAATGGAAGAGTATACGGTATGATTTACATGTGTCCATTTGGCCTATAGTCTCCGTAAGATGATTCTTCATTTTCTGTATATTGACAATGAATTCTATAGCATTATGGACTCTCTTTATAGTGGGAAGTCAATCTATGAATGGAATTTCTCATCCAATGGAATCCAATATTTTTATAATCATATTATTGTATGTATTTTGATATGTTTTTTATAATGGTGGATTTCCAAAATTTCAAGTTGGTTGTCCACCCCAATATAATGATGATGTTTGAAGATATGTAATTATGATTCCAATAACCATTTATGAGATGATACATCACTAACTAGTGTTATCAGGGTTTTATCTATAAAAATGTAATCAATTTTAACCAAATACATTCATGTTATCATTAGTTATGTCAAGTGTTCACTTTGAAGTGGAGCAATATTTCATTATAAATTTTTGTTATCATTTAATGAACCCTTCATATGAAAAATATGACATGGGTTTTGATTGATCAGGTGGCCAAATATAATAAAATTATTTACATTAATCATACTAATAATGTTTCAGATATAGTATTTCTTCATGTGCATGATATATTTTTATTTCTTCCATTTCATTTTTTTATTTTCTTGGATAGGGATACCTATTTTACGTCATTTTTTTGGGGAGGCCTCATGGAGGAACAAGTATCCATTGTATATATCAGCACAACATATCATTTATATAAGAATTTTATGATATAAATATTAATATATAATTTTGAGTACATGTAAAATTAATTGAATCAATATTTTATAGAATATTGTGAAATCCAATTGGGAAGGATTAGATTTCCTATAAAAGGAGTTTCTAGACATCAATTTGGATTGCTCCGTTGAGGTATTACATGTGAATCGTAATAAATGTTTCTTGTGTTGGTCATATATTTGTGATATTTAATAGGGTGGATAGATATTGCACCATGAGAATATGGAAATGATTTAGTTGGTTTAGAAGGTAATTTCATTAGAACAGATCTAATACAAATCATATAATGGCCATTGGAGGTGACCATGGGAGTTATTAGTTTGTGACCATGTTTTTTTATAGTTTCATCTTTTTTGGCTTGTTATTATCAAGAAAAACATAGGAATCCATCACTATATTGTTTAGGCTATTATTTTGTTGTTGTGACGGTGGGAAAGTGGATTATCATTTAAAAAATACTCTATAGTTGATGGCGACATAGAAATTGGTCAATGTATCATACCATCAAAATAATATTTCCAAACCATATCATGTCTGAGGGCAGAGGGTATTGATGTTGACCCTAATTTATCAAAACATGGTTATAAAACCATGAATATTGATATTAATAAAAAGGTCCTTCATGGGAGGATGATATATTTCGTTTCTTTGTTGTGGCTTCATGGATCATCATCTCAGGAGAAATATAAGCTTGTAGAATTGATGAGTGATTAATTACCTCATCTTTTTTAAATAGAATAGTCATTACTGGATATATCAAGATAGAATTTTTTAAGGTGGGAAGTTTGTAATATATTTTTTCTTCCTTTTGATATTCTTCAAACAGTGATTTGATGTTTATTATTTCTGGCCTTTTTAAGTTTCATTCAGTAATAATTTGGAATTGTTTTTTGGAATCCCAAAGGTAAATATAATGTTAGTTCATGTGTAAAAACTTGTATCTTCATTTCATGAATAGATCTTTATTACAGGTTGTCTTATTGGACAAAGATTGAAATGGGGTTTTCAAAAGTTCATGTGGTGTACTCCTCAGTACACGCTATGCACCTGGTTAACCATGTACATCCGTGTTCTGGCTATGTAACAGCTGAATACATGGGCATGTGGTGACCTGGAATACCGCTTATTTTAGGGGCTAGTTCATTCTAATACATAGCATGTACTATTAATGAACACACCATGTACTTTTATTTTCATTTTTCAAATCAGATCGAGGTGGCATCCCATCCTCAGAAACATCTTTCAATTCATTTTTCCATACACGAGGGCAATGAAAGTGTTGAAGAACTCTGAACCCCTCCCAATTATCCAAAATACCTCTAATTGATACACTGTTAAGGTGCATGGGAATCACACTAGTAGCTTATCTAATCCTATATATCCTTTCATCCTTTTTCCTCCTCCCTAGTGATTTATTCATGTTATAGTTTTCTCACCTTTATGTAGATCTATGCAGATCCATGCCGATTCCAGGGTTGACGTTCAAGTATATATATCATACAATATCAAGGTATGTGGTTTGTGCCTTTTTTGTTAGTCATTGGATTATATATTCATAATTTTTTTTATACCCAAGTTTGGGGAATTGATTGATAGATAATTTTACCCTTTTTATTACCTACTATGGTTTTATTGATTAATAAAGGGTGTTTCTTATGCATAAGGTAAGAGACCTTGTTATGGGACAACACATGAATGTGTTTCCTTTGTATGACTTTTTATTTTTGTTTGTTCTAGAATGCATGTTTGGTGTACCATGTTTTCCATGAGTTGGATTATTTTTATGGAGTTTTTTTTATAATATTAAATGCATGTGATATGCTTGTTAGTGCTTAGACATTTACTAGATTCAGATTACAAGAGATTTTTTTAATATTTTATTAGTACGATTTTTTCAATGGATAGTAAGAACCATGGAACAAGAAGATTGTGATGACTTTCATATTATTTTCATTGTAATATGAGAACCTTGGGGTTTATTATTGACCCAGGGTTATTTACCATGAGAGCTACCTAGGAGGACATTTATAATTTATTGGTTCTATGTTGACCTAGGGGAATTGTCCGTGAGTGATACCCCGGAGGTAGTTTATAATTTATTGATTCCATTTAACCCTAGGATATTGACATTGAGTGATACCCCGGTGGTTATTAAATTTAATGAGTTAGTCCTATGTTAAACCAAAGGGGATAGACAATGAGATCTTTACCAGAGGGTTTTTAATGAATAATTGAATGATTGGGACATGTCTGCAATGAAAAAGAATAAGCATGGACTCAATCATACTTGTTTATTAAGTTGGTCCTCCAATACATCTATTTTTCGCTACTACACAAAGTGATATAGAGAATATGTTAGATCTCAAGATATAATGATTTAATAAATTAATAATAAATTTGAGTGAATGTAATTGAAAATGGTTGGATAGTTCACTTGTGAGAACTTCCTAGTTTATTGCATCATTTCTACATATTACCTACTATAAGTATTCACAGATAGATTGGAAAATATCTTTTTGTGCTTTACTAATGGGATTTTACTCAAAAACTGTGTGGGTTGTGATTTTAGACCCAAATAGATTATATGATTTTAGGTATATATCAGGTCAAGTACACTTCTTCATCGAGTACTTGATTGATGTTCGAGCTGGATAGCATGGGACCAAGCAGAGGCATTCGATGATGCTGGAGTTTTTTGTTTCTTTTGTAAATTGGTTCTTTATTTTATTTCTAGTATTGTGAATTGTTTGGATGATTTCCTAAACACATGTAACATGCATCATATATATATATGGTCCAGTTTTTTTATTACTATCTGTCTTCCACTGTTTACATTTGTTTCTTGATAGTACAATTTTTTTATTGATTACTATTTCATTCATTATGTATACTACGCTAATGAGGGAATAGTTTCCCCAAAATCATACGTTGGCACTATCTTCTATTTGGTAACCTCTGGTATTTGGGGATATGTGCTTGAACTGATGTGACCAACTTTATTCGAGGCACCATTTGATAGCACCCGGATCTGAGATTTTACAATGTGGTATTAGAGGAACTTCATTTATTATTTTACATAAAATATAGAAACTATAAATAGATAAAGGAAAGAATATGTAGTTGGTAATAATATGTGATTAAGAGTAGCTAAAATATTTATTGGGAAAAGACAAGTTACCTCCAATTTTTCAATTTTTCTCATTTTTCAAATTGTTACTATTGATTTGAATTCACTATTTAGTGATGAACTTGTTTCATTCAGTGTTTATTGAAATAATTTTTGTTATATTTTTGTTTAAAACCTATTATATGAGGGTATTCCATCTCATGCATCATACAAGAACTTTCTAGTGATCACATGTCATGCATTCATGCCATGCCAATTAGGGTGCATTATTGATCTCATGATGTTGTTATAAATGTGGTATAATAATTGAATGTTGTTGTGATAGATGTTGGGATATAAATAACTTCTATTTTGATAGTTTTGTTAGTAAATGAATGGTTTTATTTGGATGGATGCATATCCTTGGTCACTGAGGTGTTATGGGCCCGCTAGAATCAAAATATTGTGAATCCTGTTTAAACGGTAATTGAATTTTCTTAGGTTATGATGTAAAAAATGATACCAAATATTGATTTTTGGGAGTATGGGAACCCACAGGTTAGAATTCGTCATTCCATGGACAAAATTATATGTCTTTATTATTATCGAAGTGTTTTAGAGGCTTATTGTCTGGAAACCTACAAAACACGGTGTGTTATGTTAGGAACAGATTCCATGTGTTCTTATACTCTATAATAACTAACTTTTCATAAGTAAATTACATGTTCCATATTCACATTTCGGGTAGATGTTCACCATCTAATATACTGTTTGAGAAGAAATAGGGCTTTGTTACAAATTTGGTAGAACATTCCATGTAATAAGAGAACACACCATTCTGATTTAGAAAATGTATTTTCATCGTGTGACTAACAACATTGTTGGATGAAACTTTAGAGTATTAGTCTTGTCTAGAGTGAACATGTCATGTAGTGTTAAACTAGTAGGACCATTTAGTTCATCCCATGTGGATGTACCTGGATTAGAGAGGATATTAATGTACAAGTTGTGTCTTATGAGGAACATGTCTTGTGTAAGGGGTGTTACCTGACTAGGTTGGTAGAGGTACACACCCATGTTAAGGATGAAGGGATCATTCTGTGTATTGGTTCTATATGTCATGTATCCTGGTCTTTTTAATCTATAATTTTTTCCCTCTCATGTTCCATTATTGTACTTATATGTTGAAATAAATTATAATAATGAACTGAGTTGCGCTTGACCTTGAAGAGTCATCTCAAAGAGAAATCCTCTAGTTGTACACAATGTATAGGGTTATGATCAGACGCAAGAAATGGTAGATTAGGGACTACCATAAGATCCACCCACAGTGCCTGTATTTGTATCATCTGTTATACACGATGTAGGATCTAATGCAATGTTCCGTGGAGGCTTTATAATGATGATGTAGACTTTTTTGGGAGCAACACATCCTTCCCCGACTATGGAAGAGTTGACGCTTGTGTTCCAACATTATCATCTTTCTAGTTGTTTAGGGGATGGGGGACCATAGGATATATATTCATTGTTTGAGGCCATGCTTTATATCATTGAGCATTGGGACACTCCTCTAGAGAGTAGGGTGATGATCACAATGTACGTGTTATGTTATTACTCCATGGTATGTTGAGATGTTTTCTCACATGTGGAACGTCATCGAGATCTGACTTTGGAACTATTTTATAGGACCTTCAATGATTACTTCTACCCCATGATGTTGAGGATATATCAAGACCGAGAGTTCGGGAATCTCAATTAGGGATCTCGTTCAGTGACATATTACACTTCTCACATTTCCGAGGTTCAGCGTATGACAACACTGAAGTTTATTTCATACATACTCATGATTTATTACATAAAACCATCACTTAAGAAAGCATTCAATATCAATAGGTCTTGTGTCTTTGGGGCATAGAAACATTACATAAAAACATAAAACATAGAACAAAAATTCTTATCAAAAACATCCTTTATATGACCACTACATTCCCTCATACATAGCATTGCATGGTATAAATGAGGAAATTCATAAGAAAAGGGTGAAATATAAAGACCAATAAGGGAGTAAACAAAGAACAACATGACGATTATAATAAATATTAGGAAATAGGCATATCAATGTATAACAATAGAAAGATAAACATAAATTCATGATAAATAATGATAATCATAACATGGAAATGTGGCAACAACACTTAACATGGAATTAGTAGGAACCAAGGCTCGTTGTACATGGAGCATGAGTAAACCCTCATTGCATAGGAAGAACAAGTAAAACCTTGTCGCAAATGAATTAGAATGAGTCTACACTCATTGAACATGATGTATCATGATCATATACATTAACTAATTCATTAGAGAGCTATCAAGGAACACTTTTCATAAACAATTTAGTTCTTGCATAAGTGTGCCACATGGATCATAAAATATAGATTCGTTAAACATCATCATTTATTCCATGATAAAATAATGTTTAATATATAAATTAAACTCCACAATCAATATTTAAATGTTCATAAATGTTAATACCCTTGATAGTGTAATAGGGATGGTATTAATTACACAATGACATTGGCTTGGAAAAATGTGGTGTAATTTCGGTAGCATAACGGCGTGACATAAGAATTCATAAAAATGGTTGATGATAGAGATATGGGTGTCTCATCTTATTTAAATTAAATGGAAAGTATGGGGGGTCATATCTATATATTTCCCAACAATGTTAATCGAATTTATATTTATGATACAAAATAATTTCATGAATGTAAATGATGAGAGAGAAATTATTTTCAGAATTAAAACACAGTAACAGGTGTACCTGGAAGACATTTAATGAGAGAGAAAGGGGTATCTCATCATTAAAATAATAATTGAGATATATAGGGGAGATGAGAAATCATACCCCAATTTTAATAATATAATGTAAAATGAAATAACAATATTAAGAAATATGGAAAAAAAGTGAAAGGTAGGAATCCCTCACGGAAATTTGGCACTGTAACAGGTGTACTTGGGAGGCATTATTGAGAGAGAAAGGGGTATAATAATTATTCAAACCTAAAGAGGAAAGTATGGGGGAGGTGAAAAATCATCCCCCAACATTTATAATTGAAAATATAAGGGCATAACAATATAAGGAAACATGGACATAAATAAGGAAACTGAGAATCCCTTACTTTGATGTGTGATCCCAAAAGCCTGGGAGAAGATTGAAAGAGGATTATTGAGAGCTTGGGGTACATTGTGAGGATTCTAGATATATTAGGGAATTTTTTAGTGGAACTCCAAAGGCATTGAGTGAAGTGTAAGTGGGAGCTTGGGTAGTATTACAAAGGAAATGAGAGGGGATTTCTTATTATTTAGGTTTGGGACACCTCACATTAAACTAATCAGAACCACAAACCATCCCATGGTTTTTGAAAAACGTGAGTGGGAAAAAATATTTTATAAGGTTAATGGCCTAACTTATTAAAATAATAGGTTCTCTTATGTGGAGGTGAGTTCCACTCTCAAGGATAAAAATTTAAAAAGACAAAATGTTTTATACTCCATGAATGGTCTACTAATGTTTTGTAAAATCAATAAATCCAACCCAGAATCCCATTATTTTAACGGTAAAACATATACTTTCTGAACATAATGTTTATATAATATTATTACATCACTATTGGGACATTAAGATGTTATAAAACAAATTATATATATAAAGAGTATTTAATATTTACCCAACAGTTCGACTATCTCAGAAAATTATAAAAAATTCACTGTTGGATAATTTTGACGTCCTAATTAAAAAAAATATATTCATTTTATCTAAATAATTTTCTAAATATGTGAATTTTCACTTTTAAAATATAAACCTTCATTTATAAAAAATTCTTGTGTTTTGACAAAAATAGGTTTCAAACCGTTTTAAAAATTACAATTTGATTCATAAAATTATATGGTCATTTATATTTAATAATAATTAATTTAATAATAATAATATTTTATTAAAATATTTTTTAATTAAAAATCCATTAATTCATCAAAATATATTTCTTAGATTAATATTAACTAAAAATATGATTTGTGCATTAAAAACTATTTTCAAATAAACAATAATAGAATGATTTCTCATCGTTTATAAAAAAATGTACTTAGTCATAGTGTTTGGGACATTTTACATAACACCTTATATCGCCCGCATAATAATGTAGGGTAAGGTGTGAAATGAGGACAAACTCTTGCGGTGGCTCGGATAACATCACTTGGGTGGTTATCCCTATTAGCTTCCACTTCTCCCAAAGTCGGTTCCTCTCAAGCTTAACATGTTGAATCTCAGCTTAGGCTTAGTCCAGAGTGAAGCCTAATGATGCCACCTCCTTTCCGTGATCTGAAAAAGGGGCTGCGTATGGGGCATGTCTACTATATGAGGTCATCGATTACATTTTCTATGTAAATTAGATTTTTTAAAACCCTATATTTATACTAATCATGTGATCAATGTTCAATGGTTATGTTAGCAATGGACACAATATTAACATAAAACTATAGAAGATAAAATTTTATATAACCAAAATAATACATTTAATTAAATCAAGAGAAATTTTCATTAATGAAAGTTTGGGATGTTACAATCTTCCCCCCTTAAAAAATTTTACCATAAAAATTTCTTTTTCCCACACTAAAACAAATGTGGGTAACTATGCTTCATATTTTCCAAAAATTCCTACATCGGTTCTTCAAAATTTTGGTTTCTAAATAACTCATTCACGAGGGGAATTTTATTATTTATTAGATCTTTATTCCTAAGATCTATGATATTAATTGGTTTCTCCTCATTATAAAGATCATCATCTAACTATACTACCTCTAAAGATAGTACATGTGAAGGGTGTTGTATGTACTTCCTTAAGAGGGATACATGAAATACATCATGCACTTTGGCCATGGTATGTGGTTGTGCTAGTCGATAGGCCACATCCCAGACACAATAAATAATCTCGAAGGGGTCTATATACATAGGACATAACTTCCCTTTTTTACAAACCTCATGACCATCTCTCATTAAGATATTTGTAGAAATACCATATCTCAAAATTTAATTTTAGGGACTCATTAATGGTTATCTACATTACTCTTCTGTCGAATCTGGGCTACCTTGATATGATGTTAAATGTTTTTCACCTTCTCTACTGTTTCATCGACCATTTCGGGTCCTAACTGCTTACTCTGACTGACTTCTTCCCAAAATGTCGGTGTTTTTCACCTCTTCAAATATAGGTCTTCATATGGTGTTATTCAAATGTTTGAGTGGAAACTATTATTGTAGGAAAATTCAATAAGAGGAATATGTTGATCCAATAATTTTTTAAAGTCCATTAGGATGATCTTAACATATCATACAGTTTCGGAATATTTTGTATAGATTAGCTATCAGTTTTGGGGTGATAGGTCGTACTAAAGTTCTTTTCAGTATCCAGATAATACTGAATACTCTTCCAAAACAAAGGGGTGAATCTTGGATCTTGATTGGATACAATAGATAGTGGTACTACATGTAGCCTTTCCACTTCCCAGATGTATATTTGTGCTAACTGATCCATTGAGAAATCCTCCAAAATTGAAATTAAGTGTGTAGAGAATGTATGATGATCCATAAAAACATAGATTTCATTTTTTCCATTGGGTGTCTTTGAAAGTACAGTGACGAAGTACATGGTGATATTCTCCCATTTCCATGCTGGTATGGGAAATGGTTGCATCATCCCCTTAGACTTATACATCTCTGACTTCACATGCTGACACACCATACACTATGATGTATACTCAATGATCTCTTTCATCATATTATCCAACAAATAATTCTCTTGGGGATATCGATACATCATTGTGTTTCCTCAGTGAATAGAGAAATTCAAACTAAGTGCGTCATCCAGAAGTTTCTTGATCATCTTTGGACTCTATGGAACGCATAGACAATTCTCAAATCTCAAAATTCCTTCTTCAGTAACATTGAACTATGAGTATTTCCTTTTTCTGATAGCTTCCACATTCTTCTGAATTCCCACAACATCCTTTTGATAATCCTTTAAATTTTCCCAATGATATGGTTGAGCAATAATTTGTGAATGAATTGATGATATTCCCTTCATTAGGATCCCCATGTCCATCTTCATCAAATTATAGATGATTGGATCCTTTTCCATTCGCATCAATGTTAGAATCTTTGGGTCCATTCTACATAGCGCATCTCCCACCTTGTTTACTTTCCCAGGGTGGTAATGGAATGACCAGTCATAGACTTTGATCATCTCAAACCATCTTCATTGATGCATGTTCAAATCATTCTATGTGAATATATATTTGAGGCCTTTGTGGTCCGTATATATTTCACACTCCCCCCCCCCTAAATAGATAATCCACAAAATTTTTAAAGTGATGATCACCACATCCAACTCTAGATAATTTGTTGTATAATTCTTCTCATTATCATTAAATTTCCTTGAAGCATAGGAAATATCTTTTTCATTTTTCATCAACACATAGCCCAGACCCTTCTTTGATGCATCACTGAATACCACAAAATGTTCTCCACTTGGGTGTAATGTGACAACAGGAACGGTGATAATCCACTTTTTCAACTCCTTTAAAATTTCTTCAAATTCATCACTCCTAGGAAATAGTACTCCCTTTGGAGTTATCTTGGAAATAGTGTTATAAAATCAGGATAAATTTCTCAAAAATTGCCGATAATATCAAGCTAACCATAAGAAGCAACGGATATCTGTTACTGATGTTGGACTCTTCCATCCTTCTATTGCTGCTTTCTTGGAGGGATCTATAGATATCCCATTGCATGTGAAGATATTTCCCAAGAATGAGACCTCCTTCAACTAGAAAATAGACTTTCTGTACTTTTCCTAGAGCTTCTCCTTTGGCATGGTCTCTAGTTATGTTCTTAGATGCTCCTCATAATCCTCCTTGGTTTTGGGGTATATTTGAATATCATCTATAAAGACTAACATAAATTTTTCGATAAAATATCTTAAAAATCTATTTATCATGTCCATGTATATTTTTTTATCATTAGTGAGTCCAAAAGGAATTACTATAAATTTATATTTCCTGTATCATGTATGAAAATCAGTCTTGGGGATATCTTCCTTCTTTAGCAATACTTGATAATATCCCGACTACAAATCTACCTTGGAGAAGTATTGTTCTCCACATATCTAATAAAAAAAGTCATCAATTCATGTAAGAGGTTATTATTTATTTATCTTGTTTTTCTTATGAATTTGATAATCGATACAAAGTTTTGTTTAGCCATCCTTCTTGAAAATGAGTACTGGTGCACCCCGTGGTGAAGCACTAGGGCATATAAACACATTATTCAGATTATCATGTAGTTGTTTCATCATCTCCACACAATCCAAAATAGAAATTATATATGGAGTATTGGATATTCGCATCACCCCAGGTATAAGATCAAATAATAATTCAACATATCTTCTAGGAGGAATACCAGACAATTCCTCAGGAAACACTTCAGCATATTCCCTCATAATAGGAATGTCTTTAAGGATGGTTGCCTCCTTATACTCTATCATCTAAGCCAGATACGTGAGCTCATAGGGTAGAAATATCCATGCATGTGATGATGTAGATAAAGAATACTCATCTAATTCCTTACACTTGTACAGAATCATGGGTTGATTCATCACATGGAGAGTGATTTTCCTCTCACATGAATTTTTGTTGGATCTATATAAGGAAATATAATCCATTCCAATAATTGCATCAAATTCCACTAGAGGTAGTATGGTGAGGGTCACCGGGAATCTCAATCCACCGATTATGATAGGGGTGGAGTAATATTCATGGGATGCATTGATTGCCCAATTTTTCGTACTCACTAATATCATTACATTCATGATTTATGGGGGGAGTTGGGATTATTCTAATAAACATTTGGGATATAAAAGAATGTGTAGATCCATGGAAGATGACCCTACCTTCAACTTTTCTATTCTGGTTCCACTCATTTAATTTGTCTAAAAAGTGTTTGGGAATATTTTTTATATAAAATATTAGACACCTAAAGGGGAATCCAATGAAAATTTGGGATATCATATAAATTTCATTTATTTTATTATCTTTTGAATTTATATTTTTCAATCTATGTTACCCATGATTTGATTTCTAACTTATATTTTTAGGGTATTTTTTTATTACCATAATAATGGTTCATACTAATCTTGATAATTTACGGATGCATATCCCCTAGTAGTGTCGTAACCAAGAGTGCAGTAAGGCCCATTTTCATTTACCAGGATACCCCATGACATGTCCAAAACTCCTTGTCAGGGTTTTCACCCCATGGTACATCTGTTTTAGAGCCACTTCTACAAGCTTATATCCAGACAGAGATATATTTTCTTGATAAACATCTTAATCAATAACCACTTAGGTATTTTTTAATTATACATTTTCTGGTATATAAGGCTTCACTAGAGTATTATAATCCTAATCCCAATAAATCACTAAACCTATTCTCTGACACCAACTATGAAAACCATGCTCTTTATTTCATACATAAACATGACTTATACATAAAACCTTCACATGATACAACATTGATGATTGAGAGATCTAGTGATTTTACGGCTTACGAACATTACATAGAATATTAAAATTTAGAACACCACATAATATTGAAAATATTCTTCATATGACCACTAATTGCCTCATAATTATCATCACATGGGATAACTCATGTATATGCATAAGAAAATGGTGATCTATAAAGACCAGTAAGGAATAAACTATGAATAAAATGATGATTTCAATACATGATAAGTTATAATAATATCAATGGAGAACAATTGAAACATAAATATAAAGGCATGATAAATCATGATAATCAAAACAAGGAAATGTGGGAAAAACACTTTACATGTAATTAGCATGAGCCAAGGCTCATTGCACATGAAGCATGAGTAAACCCTTATTGCACATGAAGCACGATTAAAACCTCTTTTCACATTAATTATCATGATTCAACACTCATTGATCATGATGTATCATGATACTATACTTTTCCCAATGCATTGGAGCACTATCAGGGCGCACCCTTCTTAAACATTTTATTTCAGGCATAAGTGTGCCACATGGATCATAAAACATGGATTCATTAAGCATCAACATTTATTCCACAATAAAGGAATGTGGAATTAATACATGAAACTCCATAATAATTATGTAAATGTTAATAAAGGTGAATACCATTTACATAGAAATGGGCATGGTATTCACTACACAATGACTTTGGTTGGAAAACCGTGGTGCAATTTTAGCAGCATAACGACGTGACATAAGAATTCGTAAAAATGGTTTATGAGAGAGAAAAGGGTGTCTCATCCTATGCACATGAAAAGTAAAGTAAGAGGGTCATATAGATATATTTCCCAACAATTTTAATTGAATTTAGATTCAGGATACAAAAAATTGTTTGAATGTAAATTATGAGAGTGAAATTCCTTTCAGAATTTCAGCAATGTAACGGGAGTACATGGGGGAAATTTTATGAGAGAGAAAGGGGTATCTCATAATTTAAAAAATAAATAGAGAATTATGGAGGAGGTGATAAATCATACACGAAAATTTTTAATTGAAAACAAAAGAGTGTAACAATATTAAGAAACATGGATAAAAAGAGAAAGGTAGGAACACCTTATAGAAATTCAGTATGGTAACAGGTGTACATGGGAGGCATTAATGAGAGTGAAATGGGGGTCTATCATAATTATGACTTGAACAGGACGGTATGGGGGAGATAAAAAATCATACCCCAAAATTTATAAATGTAAATAATAGGGCATAACAATACAAGGAAACATAGAAATAAATATGGAATCTGATAATCCCTTACAGGGAAGTGTGATCCCAAAATCTTGGGAGAGGCTTGATAGTGGATTCTTGAGAGCTTGGGGAACAATTATCAGGATTCTAGATAGAGGGGTGCAGGGTTTGGTCGAACTCCAAATACATTGATTGAAGATGAAGTTGGAGCTTGTGTGGTTTTATATTGGAAAGGAGAGGGAATTCATTATTATTTTGGATTGTGACACCTCACATTAAACTAATCAAAACCACAAACCATACCATGGATTTTTCTCTTGGATTTTTTCCAATGGTGAGTGGAAAAAAATATTTTATATTTCCTATAATCGATCTTATTATAATAATAGGGTTTCTTATGTGGTGGTGAGTTACACTGCCAAGGAAAACAATTTAAAAAGACAAAATGTTTTATAAGCCATGTATGGTCCACTAATGTTTGGTAAATAAAATAAAACAAACCAAAAATCAAATTATTTTAATGGTAAAACATATATTGGGTGAACATAATGTTTAATGTATTTCATTAATTCACTATTGGGTCATTATGATTTCTTAAAACACATTATATATTTAAACGATATTTAATTTTTTTCCCTAAAATTCAACTGTCTCAGAAAAGTATAAAAAATTCACCGTTGGATAATTTCAACATCGTAATTCCTATAAAAATAATAATTTTATCAAAATAATTTTCCAAATATGTTAATTTTTACTTTAAATATAAAAACAAACATTTATCAAAAATTCATCTGTTTGGACAAAAGAAGCTTTCAAACCTTAACAAAAATTACAATTTCATTAATAAAATTATACGATCATTTATATATAATTAAAATTAATTTAATAATAATAATAATATTTTAGTAATATATTATTTAATTCAAAAATACATCCATTCATCATAATAGATTTCTTCGTTGAATATTAACTAAAAATATTATTTTCTCTTTAGAAACTATTTACAAAGTTACAATAATGAAGTGAATGCACATTACTTATAAAAAAATAATTTAAATAGTCATAGTGTTATTGTCTTGTTATATAACTCCTTATAACACCCACATAAGAACTAAGGGGATGGTGTGCAATGGTGGCAGAATCTTGGGGTGCCATGGATAACATCGCTCAGGTGGTAATCTCTATTAACATCCACTTCTTTCGTAGTCAGTTCCTCTCAAGATTAACATGTTCAATCTCATCTTGGGCTTCGTCCAGATCAAAGACCAATGACACCACCGAATTTTAGAGCTCTAACAACTAGGCTTCGTATGGGACAAGTCTGCTGGATGAGTCCATCACTTCCTTTGTCTAAGTAAATTGGATTTGCTAAATCACTATAGTTATACTAATCTTGTGATCACGATTCAATGGATATATTAGCAATGGCCACAATACATTACATAAATCCATGGATGTTCACATTTTATATAACCTTAATAAGATATTTATATAAATAAAGAGAAAATTTCATTAGTAAATGTTTGGGACATTACAATATTTCCTCCTTATGATGTTTCTCCCTCGAAATTTATTTTTCCAACACAAAAACATATGCGGGTAACTCTTCTTCATCACTTTCTCGAAATCACATGTTGCTTCTACAAACCATTGGTTCCTCCACACACATTTAAGAGGGTAATTTCCTTATTTTTTTTAAAAAAAATTCCCTACGATCTAATATCTTCACTAGTTTCTCCTCATAATAATGATCATCCTATAACTATATTACCTATCAATAGAGTACATCTGAAGGCTCTAGTGTGTAGTTCCTTAAGAGTTATACATGAAATATATCTTGTACATTGGCCATGGTAGGAGGTAGTGCTAGTCGATAGGCCACATCCTCGACACTATCAAGAATCTCAAAGGGGCTGATGTACATAGGACTTACCTTCCATTTTTTCCAAACCTCATGATCATATTCCAGGGAGATATGCATAGAAATACGATGTCTCCAATTTTAATCTCAAGGACTCATCGATGGTTATCTACAATACACTTCTACCGACTCTATGCTTCCTTGATATTTTTATGAATGTTTTTCACCTTCTCCACCATTTCTTAGACCATTTCAGGTCCTAACAGCTTGCACTCACCGACTTCATCCCAACATGTCGGTGTTCTGCACCTCTTCCAATATAAGGCTTCATAAGGTGCCATGTAGATTCTCAAGCGGAAACTGTTATTATAGGAGAATTCAACCAGAGGAAAATGATGATCCCATCCTCCTTTAATGTCCATTTAACATGATCTTTAAATATCTTCTAGTGTCTAAATAGTTCCCTCAGATTGGCCATCACAATGAGGATGATATGATGTACTGAAATTTAGTTTAGTATCCAAAGCTTACAGAAGACTCTTCCATATCATAGAGGTTAATATTGGATCTCGATTTGATACAATATATAGTTGTACTCCTTACAACCTTACCACTTCCCTAATTTATATATGTTCTAGTTGATCCATTGAGAAATCCTCCTGAATAGAAATGAAGTGTGCTAACTTTGTAAGAAAATACACAACATCCCAGATTGCATTGTTTCCATTGGATGTCTTCAGAAGTCTGGTGAAAATGTATATGCTGATGTTCTTCAATTTCCATGCTGGTTTGTGAAATCGTTGCACCATCTGCTTAGATTTCTTCCTCACTGCCTTCACTTGCTGATACACAAGCCACTTGAAGGTATACACAATGATCTCTCTTCACATTCTCCCACAAATAATGCTATCAGAGATCTAGATTCATCATTGTGTTTCCTTGGTGAATAGGGAAATTAAAACCATGCACATAATCCGAAATGTCCTTCTATATCTCCACACATGATGGAACACATAGTCATTTCCCAAATCTCACTATTCCATCATCATTAACACTGAACTCCAAGGATTTAACTTTTCTGATTTCTTCCACATTTATATGAATTCACATATCGTTCTTTTGATTATTCATTAACATTTTCAAAAGGGATGGTTGTGAAATAATTTGTGAAATGATTTATGATGTTCCCTTCTTTATGACTCAAATTTCCATATTCATTATATATAAAAAGATTGGATCCTTTTTAATTCTCATCATTGATAAAATCATTAGGTCCTTTCTACAAAGTGAATATCCACCTTGTTCGATTTTCTAGGGTGGTGATGGATTTTGGAGTCATAGTCTTTGATCCTCTCTAACTATCTTCGTTGGAAAATGTTCAACACATTCTGTGTGAATATATAATTGAGGCTTTTGTGGTCCATATATATTTCACACTTCTACCAAAAGAGATAATGCCGCCAAATTTTAAAGTGAATATCATTGAATACAACTATAGATAATGTGTTGGATAATTCTTCTCATGAACATTTAATTTCATTGAATCATAG
Source organism: Viscum album (assembly GCA_963277665.1). Classification (NCBI taxonomy): domain Eukaryota; kingdom Viridiplantae; phylum Streptophyta; class Magnoliopsida; order Santalales; family Viscaceae; genus Viscum; species Viscum album. Next base: position 583,724,629 of record OY728128.1, on the reverse strand, counting down.
GCAATGACATTGTAATTTTGCATCAACAAATAGCATGTTCCCTTCATTGATGCATCATTGAATACCAAAAAATGTTCTCAACTTGTGGGTAATGTGAGAACAAGCGTAGTGATAATAATCTTTTTCAACTCCATAAATCTTTCTTTACATGCATTACTCCAACAAAACTTTAATACCTTCCAAGATAGCTTGGTAATTGGGTTGGACAATCCTGAAAAATTTCTCAAAAATCGTCGATAATATCCATGTAACTCTAAGAAGCTAATGATATTTGTTACTCATGTTGGCCTCGACCGTCCCCCAATTAGAACTATAATTGAGGGATCCACAGATATACCATTTCATGTGATGATATGTACCAATAATGATACATCCTTCAACCATAACTAACACTTAATGTACTTGTTATAAAGCATCCCATTTTGAAAGGTCTCTAGTACAATTGTTTGAAGATCATCATGATACTCCTGGGTTTTGGAGTTTATTAGAATATAATATATAAATACTACCACATATTTTTCGAGGTAATCTCTAAAGACATTACACATCATGTCCAGGAAGATTTCTTGAGAATTAGTGATTTTGAAAGGTATTACTTTTAATTCATAGTGCCTGTATCTTGTAAGAAAAGCAGTCTTCAGGATATCTTCCTTATTAACCCTTAGATGATAATATCCCCTCCGCTAATCACCCTTGGAAAAGAATTCTGATCTATTCTATAGATCAAACAAGTCATAAATTCATGGGAGAGGATACATGTTATTTATCTTGATTTTTTTAAGCTCACAATAATCGATGAAAAGGTACATTTACCCATCCTTCTTCTTGACATAGAGGACTGGTGCACCCCATTGTAAAGCACTTGGGCGTATAAACCATTTATCCAGATTCTCCTCTAATTTTTTCTTATACCCCTTCATTATCCACAATATCCATTCTATAGGGAGTCTTGGATATTGGAATTACCCCAGGTATAATATCAATTGATAATTAAACATATCATATAAGAGGTAGACAAGTAAATTCCATGGGAAACACTTCAAATAATTCCCTCACAATTGGCATGTATTCCCTGATAATTTCTTTTTTAGACTCAATAATTTGATCCAGATACGTGTGATTTTAGGGTAGTAATATCTACACTTGAGATGATGGAGCTAATGAATATTCAGCGTCCACATTGCACTTGTACAAAATCGTGGGTCGATTCCCCACATAGAGAGTGCTTTCTCTCTCACAATAATTTTTATTGGCTTTATATAAGGAAATCAAATCCATTCCATGAATTGAATAAAATTATAAAAGAGGGACTATGAAAAGGTTCACTGGGATGTTCAATCCACCGATTATGACAGGGGAAGAGTTATATTCATTGGATTCAATGATTTCCCCATTTGCTGTATTAACTAACATCGTTAATTTCATGATTTTTGGTGGTGTTGGGATTGTTCTACAAAACATTTTCCATATAAACGAATGGATAAAACCATGGATGATAACCCCACCTTCAACTTTTTGATTCTGGTTCTACTCATTTACTTTGTCCCAAAATAGTTAGGGGAGATTTTGTTATTTAAAATATTAGACACATAACAAGGAATCCAATGACAAAATGTGATATATTATAAATTTAATTTATATGCATATCTTATGAATTTATAGGCATCAACCTATGTTATCCATGATATACTTTCTAACATATTTTCATGGGGGGATTTTTTTGTTCCCTTAATAATGGTTCATACTAAGATTGTGAATTAACTAATGCATATCCCATGGGAGTGTCATAACCAAGAGTGAATCAAGGACCATTTTCATGTACCAGGATACCCAGTGTCATGCCCGAAACTCCTTGTCAGTGTTTTCACCCCTAGGTACATCTATGCCAGATCCGTGTCTACGTTCTCATATACAGACAGGGATGTATTTTCTTGATAAACCACTTACCCAATTCCCACATAGGAATGTTCGTATTATACATAGTCTTGACTCTAATGCTTCACTATGGTTTTCTAATCCTAATCCCAAAAAACAACTAAACCTATCCTCTGATACCAACTATGAAAACCTTACTCTTTATTTTATACATAAACATGATTTATTAAAAAAAACTTTCACATGATACAACATAGAAGATAAAGTAGTCTAGTATATTTGAGACATAGGAACATTACATAACAACATAAAACCAAGAACACAACATCTTATTTGAAACTTCTTTTATTTGAAAATTACATTCTATCGTAGATGGCATTACATGGGATATCCTCATGATATGAATAAGAAAAGGGTGAGTTATAAAGCCTATTAATGGAGTAAACAAGGAATAACTTGAAGATTAAAATATATCTTAGGAAATAGGATAATCAATTGATCACAATAGAAGCATGAAAATAAATGCATGATAAGTAATGATAATCATAACATGGAAATGTGGCAACAACACATAACATGGAATTAGCATGAGACAAGGCTCATTGTACATGGAGGATGAGTAAACATTCATTGAACATAGATCACAAGTAAAGCCTCGATTCACATGAATTAGAATGAGTTAACACTCATTTCCCATTACATATCATGATACTATACATTACCAAAGGCATTGGAGTGCTATCAGGGCGCACCCTTCTTAAACATTTCATATGCGGGATATGTGTGCCACAATGATCATAAAACATGGATTCATTAAACACCATCACCTATTACAAGATAAATTAATGTGAAATTATTAAATTAAACTCTATAATCAATAATTAAATGTGCATAGAGTTGAATAACAATATAGAAAAATGGGCATGGAATTTAATAAACAATGGCATTGCCATGGAAAAATGTGGTGTAATTTTGGCAGCATAAAGATGCGACATAAGAATTCAGAAAAATGGTTGATGAGAAATAAAGGGGTGTCTCATTATATTAACATGAAATGGACAGTAAAGGGGCCATATATATATACATGTCTCAAAAAATTTAATGTCATTATGATTCATGATTCAAAAGAATTTCTTGAATATAAATGAGGAGAGAGAAATTTCTTTCAGAATTTCGGCAGAGAAACAAGTTTACATTGAAGGCATTTAATGAGTGAAATGGGTCTCTAATCATTAAAAAAAATAGGGAAATATGGGGGTGGTGAAATATCATACCCAAACATTTATAATTGAAAATAAAAGAGCATAAAATATATTATGAAACATGGATAAAAAGAGAAAGGTAGGAATCCCTTTTGGAAATTCTACATGGTAACATTTTTACTTTGGAAGAATTAATGAGAGAGAAGCGGGATATATCATTATTAAAACAATAATATGGACATATGTGGGAGGTTTAAAATTTTACCCATCATTTATAATGGGAAATAAAATAGAATTTCAATTTTAGGGAACATGGACATAAATAAGGAATGTGAGAATCCCTTACTTGGAAGTGTGATCCAAAAAGCATGGGAGAGACTTGAGAGAGGATTCTTGGGAGATTGGGGAACCTTGGGTGGACTATATAGACTTGAGGAAAATGTTTGGTCGAACTCCAAAGGCATTCAGTGAAGAGGATGTGGGATCTTTGGTGGGATTATGTAGGAAAGCAGATGGAAATATTTATTATTTAGGTTTGGGACACCTCAAATTAAACTAATAAAAATAGAAAACCTCCCCATGGGTTTTTCCAAAGGGGTGTGGAAAAAATATTTTATAAGTCCAATGGCCAAACTTATTAAATTAATAGGGTTGTTTTGGGGAGGTGAGTCACACTCTCAATGAAAACATTTTAAAATGACAAAATGTATTATAAGCCTTGAAATGTCCACTAAAGCTTTGAAAATTAAATCAAACAAACCCAAAATCACATTATCATAATGTAAAATCAAATATTTTCCTAACATAATGTTTATAGTATTTTATTACATCACTATTTGGTCATTATGATGTCATAAGACACATTATATATTTAAACAATATTTAATTTTTACTTAATATTTTGACTATCTCGTAAAATTATGAAAATATCACCATTGGATAATTTCAATGTCATGATTACAAAAATAATATTCATTTTATATAAAAAAATTTATAAATATGTGATTTTTTTTCTTTTAAAAAGAACTGAAATTTATCAAAAATTCATGAATTCTGAGAAAAACAGTTTTAAACCATAATAAAAATTTCAATTTCAATCATAAAATTATACGATCATTTAAATTTAATAAAAATTACTTTAATAATAATAATAATAATTTATTAAAAAATTTGTTAATTCAAATATCCATTAATTCATCAAAATAAATTTCTTAGCTGAATATTATCAAAAATATTTTTTGCACTTAATTTTATTTGCAAAGTAACAATAATAAAATGAATACACATTCTTTATACAAAAATAATGTACATAGTCATCGTGAGAGGGTATTATTAAATAACCCCTTATAACACCCTCATATGAATGAAGGGTAATGTGTTTGATGGGGATAGACTCTTGGGGTGGCACGGATAACATCGCTCAGGTGGTAATATCTATTAACATCCACTTATCTTGTAGTTGGTTCTACTCAAGCTTAACGTGTTCAAGCTCGGAATTGGAATGGTCAAGAGAGAAGCCCAATGATTCCACTTCCATTCTGAGCTTCTAAAAATTGTCTTCGTATGGGGAAAGTCTACTAGATTAGGTCATTACTTCCTTTGTCTGAGTAAATTGGATTTTTTAAAGCCTTATATTTATATGAATCACGTGATTAATGTTCAATAAAAATATTTGAAATGGACACAATTATTCTCATAAAAATGAAGAAGTTCACATTTCATAAACCATAATAAGAAATTAAATTTTATCGAGAGGAATTTTCATTAATTAATGTTTGGGTCATTACATAGCGCTTCACACCAGTTTTGGGTGCATACGAGGTATATTTGGCTAGTCAATTTGAGGACGATCTAAGGAACAATATTTGATCAAATTTGAATTCTTATAAGATGAACACATTGAAGGATATATTAAATTATGTACTGATTTGGGAGCATAATTGGTGGGAGTTAGGAGCTACGAGTAAGGGAGTTTTAGCAACTTGGGCTAGTACTCTTTCATTTGATAGCTGGAAGCTCTACAGAGAGCCTTCACATAGTTATTCGGGTAGATGGGATGTATATTCAGGTATCCATGTGAAGTGATACCAGTGTGAGAATAATGGGTACATGAGACCTAAGTTCCCAAGTTACCTAGTTTAGTGCCTATCTTGTAGAAAGATGGTTCATCTTCATCATTTTTTTCTGGTTTTATCTCTTCTAGCTTGTGATTAGGGTTCTTTTATGAATCAATATTCCAAAGCATGACCACCAGTTTCTCCTAAAATAGGGAACTAGAGTACAACATCTCATTCAGGACAAGGAGGTGGTCATGACATTGGGGATCAGATGAATAGTTTTCACCGATACTCGGGAGGGTTCGCATAGGGTAGTCAGGAATGGATGTTAGCCCGTGGTACATGATAGAATTTTGTTATGGAACAGAGTGAGGAGAAGTAGGATTCTGGACCCTCTATGTTTATAGGTATGATTCTAGTTGCCTCAGTTTTATATTATTATCTTTTCTGTACAAGGGATTCTAATTTTTTTGTATCTGTGGCTATTGTGGATATCATTGGGCTCTGTATCTTAATGTATGATGATGTTATTATGCAAGACACTTTGTTGGGGATTATGATGGCTAGTGTAAGTCAGTGTGAGGAGTTAACTATTATGGTTGGTGGGTGACACTGATTTTGGTACCTCTATATCTTAATGTTGATGGGTTTTGATTTCATTCTCAAATTGGAAAGGTTTTTCATCTTTTAGGCCATTATTGACTATTGTCACCGCAGGATGAGTACCACATCACCAGATAGAGATTATCTTTGAAAAAAGAGTTAATGGGATTTCTCAATGAGAAGAACGGGACCTGAGCATCATGCATTTTGAGGAATTACATTCTATATATAGATATATTATTTTTGGTTGACAATAGGAAATCACAGATGGAATTTCCTCCAGTTGTTGATTGTTTCAGAGATGCCTTTACTGACATCTTTTTAAGATTACCTCCCGAGTGAGAGGTAGATTTCTAGATTTATCATTTCATCGGAGCGGTATCAGAGACCATTCCTCCTTATAGGATGGCCACACCTGAGTTACATGAGCTCAAGAAGTAGTTAGAGTTGTTTAATGAAAGAGTTTCATCTGACCCAATACTTCTCCTTGGGGATCAGCATTTCTTTTTATGAAGAAGGAGGGAGTTACACCAGACATTGTGTAGATTATTGGATCTTGAACCATTTGACAATCAAGAACTAATATCCCTTTCCATGGATTGATGATCTCTTTGATCTACATAGAGGATCTTAGGTGTTCATGATGATTGACTTTAGATCGGTTTATCATCATCTCTATGTTAGACCATCATATATACCTCTTATAGACTGTTGGAGAAGTTACGGTCTATATGATTATTTGGTAATGTTATTTTTTCTCACAAACGCACCAAAAATTTTCATGGAATTGATGAATTGCGTCTTCCATACATACTTGGATTCATTCATGGTATGGAAGATATCTAGATTTACTCTAAAACTAGACATGACCATTACTACCATATTGATATCACATTCAATAAACTGAGAGAGCATCAGTTATACACTAGTATTAACAAATATCATTTTTGGATGGATTATATTCAATTCTTTGGTCACATCATCTCATATACACGAGTATCAGTCGACCCAGATAATGTGAGAGATTTTGTATCCTGGGAGAATCCAAAAAACAAATTTGAGGTATGGAGTTTTCCAGGGCTAGCTGGTTACTACATATGCTTTATATAGTACTTTTCACATTTTCCAGCACCAAAGATGGGCCTGACTAAGAAGTTTTCAATGTACTTGTGGATATATTCCTTTTATTAACCCTTTATAGAGAAAAATGGGAGGTCCACTTCAACACCTGTACTTGTTTTTTTGGAGCTGGGAATGAGATATACCATTTACTAGGATGCATCAGGTATAGGGTTGAGAGTAGTTCTTATACAAGGGGGAGAATTCATTGCATATAGGTCTCGACATTTGATGTCACACTAGATGAATTACACAATGGAAAATATTGAGATGGTTAGAATTGTTCATGTATTACTATGTTGGAGATATTACCTATTAACGGAAAATATAGTTGTATTAACCAACCACAGAATCCTTATATATATATATATATATTTACTCATGCATCTCATGAATTTGAGATAACGAAGGTGGGTTGAGTACCTTCAGTATTCTGATATTGATCATTCCAACATGCATTGTATTGGCAACACAGAATATAATTCACTAAGTAGAAGAACTAATATATAGGTTGTTATGGAGGCTGGTAGTGAGTGGAATATTATGGTTGTGTTCTCTAAAATGCATTAGGATATACCTGATACACATTGGGCCAACATTTCTTTCTTCTAGAGTTGTTACCTTTACTCTACTAGATTGAGTGTGAATGAGGCATCTATCAGATTCCAAAGGCATAGTCCTAATGGAGTGTGGGTTATGTGAGGAACCCAGTTTTAGATAGACAGTAGGCGAGCATGTGGTTTTTTTATTTCAAGGACGCATATGTGTGTCAATAGACATGCATCAAGAGTTGTTGCAAAATTTTCATTCCTCAGTTTTTGTAGTACATCCCAGTATCACCAATATGTATCGAGATATACATCACCATTATTGGTGACCAGGTATGAAGAGGGATATATCTGGTTTTCTTATGAGATGTTCCACCTATCAGCAGTTGAAGGAGGAGCATCAGTGACTAGAAGGGTTGTTAAAGTAGTTAGCCATTCCCGAGTGGCAGTGTAATGATGTCACGATTGAATTTGTCACAGGATTAACCAGGTATCCTAGAGGAAGTGATACAGTTTGGGTGGTTATCGATATTCTAATGAAGGATTCACATTTACTGATGATCTAGTAAACCATCAGTGTTGATGATCTTGGAATGTGGTACATTCATGGGGTAGTACATTTGAATGGGGTTCCACACACTATCATTTTAGACAGGGATGACCTGTTTACTTCTCATGTATGGAAAAGACTATAGAGGGATTTTGGAACGCATATACATCTGATTACATAATTCCTTCCACACATAGATTTCCATTCTGAGCATAAAATTCAGGTTTTAGAAGACATTCATCAAGAATGTTCCGTATATTTTGAGGGCTCTGAAGAGATACGCATACCCCTAGTGGGGTTTTCCCACAATAACAGTTTTTGGAAAAATATTCAGATGGAACCTTATGAGGCTTTGAAAGGTAGGACATTCCAATCACCCATTTTTTGGATTGAGGTATGATATGAAGCTATAGTGGATCCTCATCTTGTCCAGGGCACCACTGAGTAGATGGAGTTGATTTGGAAGATGATGGCTATTGCGTTGTCTCAGTATAATTGATATTCTGATCGATGGAGAACACCTTTGGAGTTTGAGTTTGGAGATTAGGTTGTCTAGCATGTCACAACAATGATGTGACACAGTATCCTTAAGAGATAGGGATATCATTCATCAAGATACGTTGTGTCATTTTTTGTTTTGGATAGAGTCGAACCAGTTTCCTATTAGTTTTACTTACCTCAGAGTTATCAAACTATTCGTGACATCTTTTTATGATCCTCAGTAATGAAAATACTTTTCAGACTTGTCTCATGTTTATTAACCTAAGGAGGTTTGTTGGAGGTGGATGATTCCTTCATGGAGCACCCAATTTATATTTGGGATGGTAGCACGAAGGTTCTCTATGGCTAGTCTGATCATCTAGTATGGGTGTTATGGCAGCACTGTCCTGTATGGGATAAGACATCGGAGAGGGAGGATTATCTGAGATCTCAATGGATAGAGTTGTCCGCAAATTCTTCTTCACCACCATTGGATGGGATATTTGATGACTAATTAATTAATGGGGGATGTAGAGACCCAGATCTTGACGTACATGGTCATTACATTACATTTTCGGAATACTTAGTACATAACAAAAACACACACACAAGGATCGTAATAGTTTAGTGTCTTTGGAAACTCGGAACGTAATCTTCTAATCGTGGTGAAAGATCTCCAATATCTCCCATAAAGATCTTCCCTTTTTTTTACCTAAAACCTTTCTTTATATCCTGGGGAAAAGAAAACATAAAAGGGTGAGCTCAAATGCTCAGTAAGGGTAATCAAAAGAAATATAAATCTCATCGTATACACAAGCACATAACTTTTGGAAATATTAACCTACAAAAGAGATCATAATTTCATGACATGGGATAAATCATGGAAGTGAAATGTAATCACAATAATAATGACTTAAAACATGAAACTTTGTGGCATTCACACAAAATCATAGAGAATCATTTCTTGTTAGTCAAGACTCATTTCCAAGACTATCTTAGTGGACAAAGTCCCTTTCTGAACCGAGTCACCCTCGTTTCAGTCATGTTTCACTGAACCAGTATAACCTACCGTTCCAGCCATGTCTATCTCATGAGATATAAAATCTTTACCCAATGCATTGGAGGGAGATATAGGTCCCACCCATCTCATAATGATACCATTCTTATGTGTTCCACAAAATCATAAACCATACATCATTGCATAACCCATGTAATAAAAATGGGAATCTTAAACATCATGACATCATAAAATAATTCATATATGATAAAGGAATTCATAAAAATAATTCCATCACAACATAATCAAAACAATGTAATAATAGGGATAAAAACAGAGCCCTTTATTATCTTAGATGGAAAATAATTTTTATAAAACACTTGAACTCCATTCTTGAGGAAAATATCCTTTCTTTTTTCAAAAACATTTTTCCTTTCATAACATGTCATACGACTTTAAAATAAAAGAAGTTGATTAAAAGTATAATTTAAAACTTTTAAAGGAAGATTCCCTGTAATAATGTTTTAAAAATCCATTCTTGCCGTATAAGTTAAAACAAAACATTCTTCTCGTACTTTTGTCGGAAAAGTCAAAAAAAGTACCTCGTACGAAAAAAGTCAAAAGATTCCTTTCATATCTTTTACTTAAAACTCACCGAAAGGTAAAATTGGATTTAAAATTTTTTAGTTGTATGGAAATAATATTACATATTGATGAAACATGGATGTGGATGATAAAATACACCCCAGTAAATTTCAAATTATAAACAATCTCGGATAAAAATGAGATTGTGATATTTCCCTTACCTTAGGTCTGATTTGCTTCGTAAGTGTCTGAACCTCCTGTATAATGATTTAAATAATGTCATTGACTTATTAAAGAATCATATGCATTGTTATTATATCATATATGGTTCACTTATGACTTTATATTACCCGTTCTTTTGTAAATTCCATGATAAAGAGCATTTTGGGTAAAATTGTTTCAGTTGTCATCTGTGTTTTGACTTGTAATTATTCATATGATTACATAGATCGTGATTACATAATTCCATAATATAAAAAATGATTTATATATATATATTCAGAATATACATATATATAATAAATCAGAAAATGGAAAGAAATACACCGTTCATGGAGACGGTAGTCCGTACGTACGCATGAACGATGTTTTCGTTTCCTTATTGAATTGAATGGAATTAAGTATATGTCATAAATATAAACAAATCAAGTATCATTATTATTTCATATATTTCATTATTACTTACTATATATACTTTATAATCATTCATGAATGGTTAATCATTGAGAATGAATCTCATCGCGTCGTGGAGACGGTAGTCTATACGTACGCACGAGCGATGATATCGTTCCCATGGTCGTGGAATTGTGTTGAAGTGTATGTATACTATTTCAGTATCAATAATCATATATAGTTACTCATTACACCATTATACCCATCCAATTAAGGTGGTGGCGGAAAATAGATTACACCACGGCGTGGAGACGGTATTCCGTACGTACGCATGCGCGGTGATTTCCTTTTTCTGTAGGATGGATAGAAGGTTAATTAGAGTTGTTTCATATTTATAATAACATATCAGTATATACGAAATACTGATGTTATTACTTTATCATGAAACAACTAAAGAAGACGAAGTTCAAGAAGAAAGAATTTGAAAAAGATCGGTAATGGATATTACCTCTTTTTGATGCGCCTTCACTTAACCTCTACTTAAAGAACTAAGGGTGGTTTTTGTAAAAGACCAGGACCTCTAGGATGATACTAGGGAAGTGGAGAAGATATTTGGGCAGGGTTTGGTCGAGCTTTAAGGCTCAAAGTTGTGTGAGGAAGAGAGGAAGGAGGTTCCCTTTTATAAGGGAGGAGAGGGGCATCTTAGAAAAATCTCAAAATATTATTTTATATTAAGGTCAAATTCGGTATATAATGGTTCCAAATGGTCTTATTTCGAAGCTAAAGTGGGTATGGGTCGAAATACATTCATCCAATAGGATTTAGACAAGTTTAGGTTATTATTTTAACCTTATCAATTAGATTTAACTCTAAGTTAAATAATTTAACTTTAACCATGCCTTTTTTTTCTTACACTATATGGTTAATAAACTCACTATATGAAGCCAAAAGAATCCCAGGTTGTTTATTATTAATATATATATCCTTATCTAAGTCATTTTTCCGAACCTTAGACTTTTAGGAATTAAATAACAATTAATAATATAATATTTGTTTTAAAAAAACTAATTTATGTCAATTTTGACACTATTTGGTACATGATTTTTAAGAAATTTCTAACCGAATGATAAGTTCGAACCAAGTTACTTAAATCAACAATAACATGTCATATTAAGCTATAAAATTAGTTTAATTCATAAAAAGTCTCAAATTACATTTATTTGGGCATTTATAACATCAATTATGTTAATATTTTCTTAAAAAGGTAATTACTACATCATCGATGTGTCATAAATAAATTAAATTATTTAAAGTATAAAAATTAAAAATAAAATACCATTATGTAGGAAATCTTTTTATATTTTTAATGAATATTTATAGTCTAAATTATATTATTTATAACCCTATATTAAAAATGTTTTAGTAAATAAACTTTGATTTTAACTCTTTAAACTCTTCTTTGAATTAAATAATAATAAATGTCCTAATCTAATTCAAGTGGGCCTAAATGGTCATATTTTATTCCTAAGTTTGTTTTCGGTCGAAATACACTTGTCAAATAGGATTAGGACATGTGTTAGGGTAATATTAATATCATTTTTACCCTTAATTACCCTATTTACTTTTAACCGTGGTAAATAAAAGTAAAAAGTTACTATTCTCCAAAAATTATTTTCGTCTCATTGAACCACATTTTACTTACTGACATCAACCGTGTCTCTCGGATTTTTGAAATTCCATTCACAGAAGCGGTAAAATTAAGATTTATGAAAAAAATAAATTTTTTTAACTACCACTTAGTAGTTTCACTATTCATCAAAAATTGAAGTTTTTCCGAAAAATGCCAAAATTTCACCCTAAGCTATAATTGATATTCCGAATTCAAGAATGATTTCTATTTTACAAAATTCCCAACATATAAGTTGAATTAATTAATTTTATAATTAATTTCCGCTGTCACAACAAATAGCGTGTTTTTAAGAGATAATAACTATCAAAAGATTAACACTTGTTTATGTCTGGTGTAAATGTGAAATTACATCCAATGACCAACATTGTATTGAATTGTAAAAATATATTCTAAATATACTTTAAAACCACTCAAATTAATAATTTATCACTATTAATTATTTCGATTAAAAAAGTTGTCTTTAATTATAATTTAGTAATTTTCACTATTCATCAAAATATGAAAGTTATCCGAAAAGTACTAAAATTTCACCTTAGGCTAAATTCGATACTCCGAATCCAAAAATGAAGTCCATTTTGAGAGCTAAAATTTCTAAAATTTTAAAATGTGGTTATTACTATTCTTAACAGCTAGTTTTAATAATATTTTAATAGCATATCGTTGTTTAGTGAAACTCAGTATTGCGTATTACACACGCTATTGACGAAGGTCGTGATTGCGTGTAATGCAAGGCAAGTCAAGGATGTGTGTTGTGCAAGATCCTTTTGGTGTAGCGTACAACACAAGACATTAATAAACTTAAAAAGAATATTTTTCATAAAATCTCAGGCCGTTACAAGGGATGTTATTAAGAACACATATCTTTATATTATTTAAGGATCTTGATTTCTAGTTGTTTTGGGGAATGGGGAAGAAATGGGGGTTTTCTATGTACATTCCCTGATCTCTTGAGTACATGCCATGTACCTAGAATTCCACCTACAGTCGTGTTCTAGCCATGTAATATCAGACTATGTAAATATGTGGTGACCTGGTAGACCACATATTTCAGGGGCCGGTTGAGTGTAATACACAGAGTGTACTATTAATGAACAACCCATGTATTTTTATTTTTATTTGATAAATTAGAGCGAGGTCAGGTATCATCTTCTGAAACATCTTCTTGTTCCCTTGGTTCATACAAGAGAGTGACTGAAGGGCTGACGATCTCTGAACACCTCTTGATTCTCCATCAATCCTCTGATTAAGACATTATCATGTGTGTTGGAATCCCATCGGTGAGTTCTAGAGTCCCCTAGATCATTTCTTTCTAATTATTCTTCTCTTGTGAATTATTCATGGTTGGGTGTTTCTCTCCTTTTTATTGATCTATGCTGATGTATGTCGATTCAAGGAATAACGTTCAATTATTTAGATACTATGATATCATGGTATGTGGTTTCTACCTTTCGTTGTTCATATTTGTACTATATATGGTAAAGTGATGCATACCCAACTTCGGGGTATTGCATGATTTCAAATTTATCCTTGTTTATTACCTTTTGTGGTTTGATTGATTGGTAAATGTAATAATTAGGCATAAGGATATATTACATGTTATAGGACTCCCCATGGATGTGTTTCCCTTGTTTGACTATATATGGCCATTTGGCCAAAAATTTCTATTAGTTGTACCTTTTTTTCTGATGCCTTGGCCGATTAGGATGGTGTTTTTTTGATTATATGAAATTCAGATGATATGTTGGGGACAAATAATCCATGTATTAGTTAATGATTATATCATATTCCTTGAAATTATTGGTGCACTGTTTTTGTAATGGATCCTGAGATCCTTAGAGTAAGAATACTATAGTGACATCCATGTTATGTACAAATGACTATGAGAGCCATGGTGTTGATGATTAACACACAAGTATTGACCATTAGAGCTACCAAGGAGGATATATATAATTTATTGGTTCTATATTGACCCAGGGGCATTGACCATTACAGCTATCCAGGAGGCCCTTTATAATTTTTTGATTTCTAGTTGACCTAGTGATATTGACATCGAGAGTTTACTAGGTGGTCGTTATTTTTAATGAGTTAGTAATATGTTAATCCAAAAGGGTTAGACCTTGAGAGAAATCACATAGGATTATTTATGAAAGATTGAATGATTATGACTAGTCCTCCAATACAAAGAACAATCTAGGTCTCATTCATAATTTTCGGTTTAGATGGTCTTCTAAGACATATGTTTTCTACTATTACATAAGGGGATTTATGTCATAGGCTAGATCCTGAGATTTCATGACTTTAAGGGATGAATAATAATTGTGCATTAACATAATTAAAAAATAGAAGATTGATTACATTTGAATACTTCCTAGTTTATTACTTCATTTCTACATATTACCTACTATATATTTTCACTGATATTTAAGAACAGATATTTTGGTGGTTACCTACTAGGAATCGTCTCGTACCCTGTTTTGGTCATGATTTTGGACCAAAACATTTTATATTATTATAGGTATAGATAGGGTAAATCACCCTTCTTCTTCTGGTACATGATATCTGTTGGATCATGAGAGAATGAGAACAATCTTAGGATTGCGATGCTACTAGAGTTTACTAGCTTATTTTGTAGTTTGGTTTTGTATTGTATTTCCTGCATAGTGACTTGTTTAGATTATTTCATATAATTATATGTAATATATAATTTATATATATGCTCATGTTTTTTCAATTACTGTCAAAATTCAGCGTATTACTTTTTTTTCATGGTATTACTACTTTCTCTATTGTTTACTATTTTTTTCTATTGTTTATACTCTACCAATTATTATATAGATTCAGAAATATCCCACCATGGACCTCTCTACTAGTCAGATACCTCTGGAATTTGGGGAAATTTTCTTGAGGTGACATGACCAACTAGATTCTGGGCCACTTTGGGCGGCACCCAGATTCAGGACGTTATATAATGGTTAGGTAACACCATTTACTTTGACCAAAAACCATTATCCCAATTTGGATCCATATAAAGGGGAACATGGTCTATCCATACAATGCATCTAGGCCCTCCCAACAATGAAAAATAATATTTTAATGGTATTAATAGTTAGTGAATGTTTTCTCAATTATTATAACAACCTTTGATAAATTGTAAACCCTTTTAGTAGGTACACATAGCTCGAATTCATTGTTTTTCAATCCATGTGGTCAATCCAAGAAAGTCATGCAATCATTTTTTAATATCACTAAAATTTTATTGAAATATCCAAAACCCATGGATTTTGTTTTCATTCTCCCCAATTTGACCATAAATTTTTTATTCGTCCTTTATGTACCCCAAGATGTGATTTTGGCCCTTACGAACACTTTTCTAATCTAGTTGAAGTGGTGGTGGAAGATCAGATCCCTCCCTTTTAATTAAATAGCATACCTGGTGTTTTATTCTGAAATATATTTCTCCCCTTCTTATATAATGACATATTACAATGAAATTAATGGATATGAATTCCATTTTTAGGATCATTATTCCTAATTTTTATTCTTGATCACCTATTCAATGTCCATCATCAGTGATCTAATTGTATGTGTTTTCATTGGCCCTGTGAATAATGGTTGGTGGTTGAATATATATTTTTTTATGATAGAAACCATATATTTCATGAATAATTGAAACGAATTTTTAATTTATTTATATTCCCAGATTTTAATATAATTTGTGTCATATTTGAAAAAGAATATAAATTCATATGAACACAAAATTTTTAATTGAATTGAAATATAGGAAGTATTTTTTTAAATGATAGCTTTATTTTGAAATTGATTGGATAAATTGATTTGGTGGTTAAAAATTATGTATATTTTATTAAAGTTAATGGTTATTTGAAATGGATTGAAAGGATAAATTTTTTTTCTCTAGTTTTTAAATGAAGTTGAATTTAAAAAAATGGAAATTCGGAAATTGTAATTTGTATTGATTTGAAATAATTTTTTACAATATTAATTGATTTATTTTTTTTAAATGTATATTATACTATGTAGTAAGTGTTATATAAGAGAGTCACACTACGATCGAGATTCACTCTAAATGGATTGAACATGAAACATATAACTAAATTAATATGGAATGAAATCCCATTATGGGTTCCCTAATCGGTGTTTGGATTTCCCACAATGGGTTGCACCAATTGATTTATTGTGCACACCTAAAAATATTTAACATCATTATGGTATGTGTGGGGATCCAATATCCTTAAAACTAACATATAATGGGGCTTTGGTACATGGTTTTTTCTATGATATTTTGGTATTATTATACCTCGCATTGATTATTGATCTATTATATTCATTATAACTATTTTATATACGTTATTTATATAAATTTTTTATTTAACCCAATATATATATATATATATTATCTCTTTTAATGTGAATGAATGTTATAATTTAAAATAAATAAATGTTATACTATGTTAAGTATATTTATTATTGAACCATAATTGGTTTTCTTATTAGGTTATTTTTACAAAATACTTTTTTAAAACCATATTAGTAATTATATGTCATATCCCATATATGGATTTTGGTGTTTCTAATCTTTCATATGCCCTATATAAGAAAATAGAGATTGATACACAGACGGGGTGGATGTTCGTAATCTTCAAGACCCTGATGTAGTGATTGTGACCAATTTAGTTATTTTCCAATTATTATAAAATAGTAATTTATAGATTATTTGTCTTGTTTTTTTTATAATTATTGTTTTTTTATTTTTTTTTACCTGATTTGGTATTATTTTACCTAGTTTTTTCTTGTACTCTTCTATTTTTAGTTTTGAGGATTATGACGTGTATATTTTATATTTATATTTAATAGTCGGAAATTTATTCCCTCATGATAATGGATGATTCTAGGTGTCATTCACCTACCCATGGGTATAGATAACAAAATTTAGGAAATTTCAGAGTTGGATGTTTCACCAAGTCATAAATTTATTTCTTACTATTTAATGGAAGATACAATCAACATGGGTTTTACTGGTTAAATGTTTTTCATGAATCTATAAAACACTAGACCTAAAAGTGTAATTAATATTAAAATTATAAATTAATTATGAATAACAATTTAATTACAAATTTGTATTAAATCTAGTGTGTAGTATATGTTGATTTTTATTTCATCACCTAGGTGTCTTTATCATAGGTCAACTAATCTTTTTTGAATATGGGATTTATATAGCATTAGATGATATTATAATATTATTAAAATAAAAATTATGAAATATAATTGTAATTAATAATTCATATAAAAATGATGATAAAAATATAAATGGTATATAAAACCCATTATCTTTTTTTATATTAATGATTATTTTATGTTGTTTTTTAGTGGGATTATATATCATTAATGATAAATATATATATGTATATGGGATATGTATATCAGTAATATAACATCATAATATTTTCATAATGTAGGGATTTTTTGGTTTTTAAAGAAGTTATATTCTGGTTTGGATAATATAATTTGGATACATCCAAGCTATTAATCCACAAAGGGGTAATCCTTATGAAAAATTATTTGTTAGAATCCACTTAGTCATCACAATGGTTTATGATGAGGGGGAAAAACAAAAAACCCTTCTAAATTCACCAAGGGGATATGTGTTTATTCATATATTTCTCCTTAAAATCTAATATGATGGATTTATTCTTTGAGAAAATCATTTCCCAGAATATGATAAAACCCATCCAATCAAAATATATATTCAATCAATAGTAATTTATTATTAACTAAAATATCCAATATAATTTTTCACGATTATGGTATTTGAGATTGAAAATTACCATTCTTATAATAATTCTATCTTTGATTTTATTTTTTAACTCCAATGATTAAATCCATTATGTTTTATGAATGGAAAAATTTTTAATGAACCAAGTGAAACATTTATCATTGGAAAATGTGTAAACATTATATATGAGAGAAATATCAGTATAAGAAAAAAAATTGAGAAATATTTAATTTTTTCTAAACCATCTATCAATATGAATGATTAAAATATTTAAATTTTATTGAATATAAAACACAATAGAAAATAAAGATAACACCTCAATGATATTCAAGAGAAAATAATGATGAGTGAAACCATGTTAAATTTCATTCATGTCCAATATATAGGAAAGATCACAAATGAAAATTATTCAATATAAATAGAAAATGTTTCATTTTTGGTTATAGTGATCATAGAGACATAAATTTTTTAAGAAAAGTGAATGACTTAGTGGACATAGTGAATGAAAAACTGAATTCAACCAAAATAAGCATTCAAAATTTATTATCCCAAATAGGAGAAATATTGGAATTAATAATGATAATTCCATGATCCATGGGATAACAATTATAATAGGCACCGGAAACAACCATTATAAGTAATTTACAATGAATAAAAAACTATGGAATTGGGTTCCCAAGTTTTTGTATAGAAAAAAATTGATTTTCTACTTATTTAAGTATTATATTTGTTTCTGGTTCAAATCACACCATTACAAAAATAATATTTAAAAATAACATGATATCATCAACTGGATGAAAATATATTAAATTTTATTGATTAAAAATTAATATTATATGAACTTTTGTCTCATCTTTAATTTTATATAAATTTATTTTATACATGTCATATTCTTTCCACATTTGATTAATTTAATTTTATTTTATAAATTGAATAAATTATAACAAGAGGGGAAAATATTTATAAGAATAAGGAGGTAAACATTTATATCAACCTATGACATTCTATCAATGTAATGGTGATTATAAACCCCCTTTAAAATAAAACGATATATTGGCAGTCTTGATAAAAATAATGAGAGAATCTTTTTCCATATTGGTATGGGAAAACAATATAATGAGATAAAACCATTTTTCGAGGAGAATGATAAATAACACATGTATGTAAGTTTAATAAATCAAAATAAATTATACATTGATTCATAGATATCATTTTTATTTCCTAAAATATGTCGATTGTTTTTATATAAGTTAAATTCAGTTGATTAAATTTATTTATGGAGGGAGAATGTAACATTCTAGGTTTATTGGAAGTTTATTCATTTTATAAAATTTACATTCTAATTAAATAAATTATTTATTTTAAAGAATATGAAATTTAATTTGAAATAAGACTTAAAAGATACGAATTAAACTAATAAAACATTATTCAATCTTTATAAATAAATTTAAAAAAAATTACATACCATATTGTATTGAAAGACATGGATTAGTAATTAAAATTCCTGAAAATATAAAAATAAAATTCTATAATTCAATAGTGTATACTATTTAAAATAATAATAGAATCTATATGTATATGAAATCTCATGGTCGATCATCAATAATGAGAACCTTTCATAGAAAAAAAATATAATTATAAACATCACCATGAATAGGGAAATGATTATGAAAAATCCATAATATGAAATATAAATAGTGAATTCTGAAGTGATAGTAGAATGAATGATTTATTTAGTAATACTTTGTATATTGGAAAAAATATGGAGATTATATATTTGGTTATTATATATATTATCATTGTGATTATGGAAATTGTTCTTATATTGTTTTTATATGAAATATAGAATCCAATGTCATGTATTGTTTACTAGTATGTTAAACCAATATAACCTAGAAATTAATAAAAATATTCTTTCAAAATATTATAATTATATAAATATATTTAGATATAATTTTTAATGAAAATATTTTTATATTATGATATTATTTATAAATAAAAATTTAACAATTATTTCAATATCGAAGAACAAGTAAAATTATATTTTTGAAAAAAAATTATTATTTTTCTATTTATAGATATGTATATTTTAAAAACTAATAATTAATTTAATATCTATATTATTAGGTTATTTATATACTGAAATAATAAATTAAATAAAAAGATTTTCTTTATTATACCAATATGAATTAAAATATAAATTTTTAATAAATAGTTTTAGGAACACACATTGTTTAAAAATATCATTTTTATGAATAGTATTTATTAATTATATTTAGTTTTTTATTATAAATCCAAATATAGAACATTTAGAATATATATTATTATAAAGGAATATCATTATTCATATTAATTTCAATGATTATCGTGTGATGATAATTTTTTATTTTTCTGAAATAATTGATTTTGAGGAGAATATTTCAAAACATAATATTTATAAATACCATGATTTTTATGATAATATTATTATATATGTATGATAGGAATATTTGTAAAACCATTTTTTAGAGCAATAATTTATTTTCTATGTAAAATAACTAAATTAATAACATATTTTATTCTTTAAAAACCTATATTTTTCATTATAAAATATATGTTAAATTTTAACTAGAATTATTTTTCACAAACTATAAATTTATTATTTTATGATTATTTTGTATTTCGTACATAATTTTTTATCAACATCTATTACAACTGTGTCCCTATGACAGCATAAACACCCCGCCTTAACATTGTCATTAGGTCCTGGCCTGCCAGGTACCACCAGTTACCCAGCAGACACGTGGTCCCTGCCCTGAAAACCACTCACGTGCCTGAACGGGTCATCTGACTAATGAAAATCCCCACATCCCAAGACATGTCGTTTCAAGTGTGCTTTTTCCTCACTCACACACACCCTGGGTAACTTCATAGAAGGTCACCCATCCTGATCACTACTACAGGCCAAGCACTCGTAACTGTGGAGTTCTAAACAGACAGGCTCCCGAAAAAGAAGGTGATCCATGTATACATGAGTCATATCATTTAGTAGTTTAAGCCTTTATCATTTGGGGGTGTTACAATCAACTCCCTTTAGAGCCCAATGTCCTCGTTGTTGGCCATACATCTTAACCCAGGTAGTGCTCTTTAGTTAAGGCTGGGTACCACCTCTGATACCAATTTTACACGACCCGTCCCCCGGGGCCCATGCCGTGACTACCCTAATCCAGCCTTTCATAGGATAGGGGCTGGAAATTGGCACCAAAGGCGTAATTCCCTTACTGGGAAGGCGTTGACTTTAAATCATGAAAATGCACACAATATAGTACACAACTATATACAAAACACTATGTAAACTGTATAACAAATGAGTGTTGAAAAGTAAAAGGGGCCGGAAATAAAAGCCCCATTGTAAAGTAAAAATAGACCAAAAGTAAAAGTTATGGAAAAATAGAAAACAACTCCTGGATTTTCCACTGGGAAATCCTACTTGAAGGGTAGGTACAAATAGCCTCCACAGCACTCCACCTTCGTCCGTCTCCTCCGTATACTGTCACGTCGTGTAATCCACCTCTAGGTACCGTCTAGTCCCAGTATAATCAGCATCGGTTGGCGTTGTCAGTCATCTGCATCCAACACAATGAGGTGCGGGCATAGCCCATGCAGGTGTGAGTATAACAATACTCAGTAGGGACCCCGAGACCCTCAAGGACTCACAAAATCAAACAATGATAAAGCAAAAGGTATGAAATCAACAGTTAACCACACGTAGGTATATGCCCATACATATACCTATGTTCTCAAGTAATACATCTCAATCATGAGGTAAACACAAAAGTTACCGACTCAGCTCACACAGGTATAAAAATTTTGTATAGAGTTACAGATAATTAGACATAGCCTCTAAATCATCTATTTTATTGAACCCAAAAAGGATCCTGGTACACAAATATGAGTTGTCGAACCTACACATGATCCAGGAATAGTAGGCAAAGCAATTGAACCAAAAAATGATCTAGGAACAACAGTCGGAGTTGTCAAACCCACACAGGATCCATGAACAGTAGTCAGAGCTGTCGAACCCACACAAGATCCAGAAACAGTAGTCAGAGCTGTCAAACCCACATAGGATCCAGGAACATTAGTTAGAACTGTCGAACCCACATAGGATCCCGGAACAATATTCAGAACTCTCGATCCCAAAGAGGATCCAGGAACAGTAGTCTGAACTGTCGAACCCACACTGGATCCATAATAGTAGTCAGAACTATCGAACCCATAGAAGATCCAGGAACAGTAGTCAGAACTATCGATCCCACACAGAACCCACGAACAGTATTCAAAACTGCTGAACCAATATAGGATCTAGGAAGATTATTCAGAACTGTCGAACCCACATAGCATCCAAGGACAATAGTCAGAGGTGTGGAACTCACACATGGTCTAGGAATAGTAGTCAGAGCTGTCAGACCCACACAGGATCCAGGAATAGTACCCAGAAAGAAGCAAGCCACAATGTTTCTGCACAAGAATGCTTAGTTCCATGAGGGTCCACTGCTCAAGACAAGAGTTGATACATCAACATCCATTAACTCCCATGATGAAATATCCCAAAGGTCTTCCTCGTCATATGGGTCTCAATGGAACAGACGACGCATCAATCAAACGCCCGTTCTGAGAGTTATTAGCCTTTCAGTTCTGGGGGACCGGTTCGATTCGTGCATTATCCAACATGACTATATAACAACTATACTCAAAACTCTAGTAGGGTATACTCAATGGGACCGTCATGCTCATTGTTTTCCAATGCCGGTGACGGTTCGTCAAACGGATGTCTGATGCCAAAGATATGGCTGAAGGGGCATAAATGGGTCGAAGTGGGACTGGTTCTTGTCCGACTCGGTCGGACTGACCCGGTCTGGGTCGACCTGGCCAAGCCCCTTAGGTCTGGCCCGACCTACTGAGATGGGCCCAGCAGGCCGCGAAAGCAGCGAGTAGCGTGAGGGAGTGGTTCGGTCGTGAGGGCGCGGACCGGCTGCACGTCGGTGTAAGGGTGGTTTTTCCCAGAGGAGTCACGATGGGAAAGGAAGTTCGGCTTGGCCAGGAGCACATGGGGCATGGATTAGTGGCTCATTCCAGATGGCCAAGGCTAGTTTGGCCAATGCCTCGAGGGGCGCGGCTCGAGCGGCTAGGCCCCGTAGGCAGGCAGGTGGCCGGCAAGTGGTCGGCTAGCCGGCTGGCAATAGGTTGGTCGAAGGGCGTACAAGAGGCCTGCAGAGGTAGGAATCTAGGAGGCTGGAGGGAGGTCAGGAAGCCGATGGGTTCACGGGAGGCTGACGGCGGCCAGGAGCCAGTTCGGCCAAAGCACCGTGAGTATGGCGCAGGTTGCGGAGTCACGGGTAGCGCGGTCGTTGCCTGTCACCTCCGATGGATCATTGTTTCATCTCCATGCTGAAGAACATCACAAAGAGATCAGTGGTGGGAGTTGGACCAGGTTAGTTTGGCATGCACCCACCATGTTTAGGATGATAGTAATCGTTCCATCAAGAAAAATGAACAATGAACTTCAAATTCTACAGCCTCTACAATGATTCTTTTCAATCCGCAAAATAAAATCAATGAAAACATTAACATGCTAATATAACCCCTACCCCTGTTCGATGATTGCTAATGTTGGCACGGGGAAGAATTTAGGTCGTTGGGAATTGTTAGATTTCAGTGTCTTTGTTATTTTCCTCGATCGTCGTTTTGTGCACCAGCTCGTTGTAGTCAAAGACGTTCTATGACGGAGTAGGTTCCGAGGAAGGAATTCAAAATCACTCCTCACCAGTGTTCTACATTGGAAGATTGCATTCTTCATGGAGGAATCGTAATACTCTATGTGTTGGAAATCAGGTTACTTTACCAGCGCTTCATCACTTGGTGATGCCTTCCCAAAACCTCCTCCCATGCTTCCTATATATAGGAGAGGGGGGAGGTAGGTAACAATCGTTGGAATTTATGATGTCTCATTTATTAGGAACCTTCCTAAATTCCAATAACGAAGTTATTTAAATTTAAAAGGAGAAATCTATTTAAATTATGTTGGTGTAATTTAATAGGTACATTGGATATAATTATTGGGAGGATACCAAGAGTCTCCCCCCATATTTAATGGGGACATGAGATGTCTCTCCCAATTAATGGGTGGTTTCAAGTGGGTCTAAAATCCGGGGTGGTCCCCACCACCGTAACCTCTCAGGGGAGGTTATGGTTCGGGTGGTCCCAACCCCCATAACCTCTCATGGGAGGTTAAGGTGTGCTGGTCCCCACTTCCAACATTCATGTGAATGTTTAGTTATGGTAGACCCCACCTCCCAACAACCACATGAGTTTTACAAATAAAAATAATGTGTCACACACTTTTAATTTTATTTTTATTCTCCCACGAAAAAACCAAATTCTATCATTTACACTCCACCCATTACGGTCTAGGTGAAGGTCTCATTAAGCGAATACCAGTGCTGCGAGTTCAACGATGCCGTCGGATTTCAATTCCTTGATTTGGTTCAAAGGATACAAAATGTTGTTTACACATTTACTGAATGTACCTGAAAAAAATGTTCGGAAAAATTATTATCAGTCACCCTCGACTCGCGCCAGTCGAGTTTAGGCTCTAACATAGTGAAACATGCCCAGAAAAACCCTACGGTACTCTCTGATTGTTAATATGAGTTACTGTTTAGAAGCTATAAATTTTAGAATAAAATAATTGTAACTTAATTATTTTATTTTCGGCCAAAAACTAACATTCTTTGGTGGCCCACGCTGGCTAGTGTTAGTATCTTCATAATGAAATCATACAATCACGAGTTCCGAGGTGGTCTCAGATTTTTAATCTGAGTTACCGTTTTTAGTTATAAGAATTAGAAAAGATAAATAATTTATTTTCTTATTTTATTTATTATTATGCCATTTTTTTGTTTTCTCACAGGAGGCCCATGCCGACTAATCTAAAGTCACTCCTAGGGTAAACTCTTCATCCTGAGTGCAAAAGTGCCCTCATATTTCTGATGAAAGTTATCATTTAAGTGTTATTCCACTTTTTCATGAAAACTGCTTATGCACATTAACATAAGATTAATAAAAACATTGATGGATCATTCCGAGAACTCGGGTCCTCGGAATCACGAGCCATCAGATTTAACGGACTCGTAAAATTACCATTTATTTAAAACAAATTCATTTAAATTCTAGGTCTTTACATTCTCCCCACCTTAGGGATCTTTGTCCCTGTAAGTCACAACTCATCTAGGTAAACTATTGGGGGCACTGAGCACGCATCTGACCCCTCCACTCCCATGTGCTCTCCAGGAGGTTCCCATGCTGCCAAAGAACATGCATTAGAGGTATCGAGTGTCCATGAAGGACTTTCTCATGTAGATCCTCAATCCTTACTAGAACCTCTGTAAAAGTATCCCCATCGTTGAATTCCATCATTCCATGGTCAATGAGGTGATATGGGTCGTGCACGTATGTCATCGGCTAGGATACGTGGAATAAATCATGAACTCGGTGCAACTGAGGCGGAATAGCTAAGATGTATGCCACCTCGCCAACTCTGTTAAGGACCTGAACTGGTCTGATGAATCTCGGAGATAACTTGCCTCCTCGGCCAAATCTCCATAGACCTCATCGGAGTGAGACACCTAGGAAGACGAGGTCACTATCCTCGAACTCCAGAGGTCGTTGTCTCCTACCATAATACAATTGATGTATACTCTGTGTAGTCTTCTCCCACTCCTGGATGATCTGTAAATTCTTTGTTGTAGCTTATACCATCTCTGGTCCCACATGTACAGATTCCCTTGGGTTAGTATAGCACAAAGGTGATCTACATGGTCGCCTGTATTACAACTCAAAAGGTGTTATCCCTATGGAGGAATGATATCTGTTAAATTATTCAAACTCAACTATAGGAAAGTGATCCTCCCAGCTTTGATCGAAGTTGAAGACCCAAGCACAGATAATGTCCTCAAGGGCCTGAATGGCCACTCAGTCTGACCATTTATCTAAGGATGGAAGGTGGTGCTCAAATAAAACTCATCCTAAAAGCCTCGTACAACCCCTTCAATAGTCGGAATGTAAAACGTTCATCACGATCGGAAACGACCATCGAGGGTACTCCATGTATGCGCAAAATCTTCTTCACATAGAGGCATCTCATGATCTCTAGTTCTTTGATCAGTAGGAAGTGGGCCGACTTGGTGAGTCATTCGATGATCACCCAAATCAAGTCATGACTCCTAGATGTACGTGGAAGTCATATCATGAAGTCCATGGATATCCCATCCCACATCCAATATAGGACCTATAAAGGCTGAAACAATCCTACTGATACCTAATTTTCTGCCTTCATTTGCTGACAAGTGAGGCACCAAGAGACAAACAATGCAATTTCTTTGTTTATTCTCAGCCACCCGTGCTATCGTCGGAGGTCCTGGTACATCATCACAACTCCTGTATGTTCCACTATAGGTGATCTGTGTAACTCCCTCAATAGATTCAAATGAAGTGACACTGGTACCATGGTTCGTCCCCTGAAAATAATGGCGTTCTCCCCACCTTTAGTAAATCCATCAGGTGCATATCATGTGGATATCCGAACACATCGTGTCTCACAGTTAGTGTTTCCATGTTGTGCCTCCCTGACTCACTGAAGGAGTTGGGGAGTGACTTTAAGAGACTGAAGAAAAGATTCTACTTCTCGATCCAAAATGGATATTTAAAAAGCGGCTTGCTGCTCTATCGCCTCACTCAGCAGATGCAGGCCAGACCTCCTGCTGAGTCTGTCTGCTACCATGTTTCCCTTTCCAGGATTATAGACTATCCCAAAGTCAACATCTGCTTCCATGAGGGTGAGGTTGGCTGACTCATGAGTGATTGGATGCACCCTCCAATGCATGAGTTAATCCTATGCTTCATGGGTTTTTCTTTTTCACCGTCCAAGGAAAACCCCATCCCAACATTCTAGATAAACCACAACCTCTATGCCTAATACAGTCAACATGATGGTGAACTATTGATGTCAATTCCATACCCAAACTAACATCTTATGGCCACAACGCAGCCACCAAGAGGTTACAACTCAAACACTCGCATCAAGGGTCAGATCACACCATCGGCGTAAGTGTAAATACCGATTATCCTCCCAAAGGTATCTCCAGATGTGAGGGTCAAGAAAATGGTTTAACCAGAAACTCTAGGTCATGGACAAGATTCATTGAATGAAGGAATTATAGATTCCTATGTTTATTGATACGGTAACTAGTAGTAGACATAGACCATAGCTCAAAACAATCCTAGAGACATTAGGTTGCATTCTGTGACTGAATAAAACAACTCTCTTCCCCTGTCCTCCAGCTCCATGAGCCTGGAAGGGTCCACAAAATGGGTGTGGTTGTAACATATCGAAATGTACACCACCACATGCTGCTCTCCCAGCTCTGCTTCCACATCTTTATTCCTGCAGATTCATCTGTCCCTAACACATCATCTTATTGAAACATTTTACATGCCCAAGTATCTAAGACAGGTGCCAGTTCCTGGCTTTCCCACTGCTGACATTCACTAGATGTATCCATTCATCCAAAGAACATTCAACCACAAAGGTTCTCTCTAGCACCATAGCATAAGTAGGAATGCATAGAGGAATAGTGCTGGTTCGAATGTTCTTTAAAAACACCTCTCTTGGAAGTTCAATCCCTATAGAACTGATCATATCATATTCATCGAGTACTAGGAATTATTGGTATGCCTCGATGAATACTTAGCTACCGACATGTCATCCTTCCGATGCTGTAGAAGATCTAGAGAACTATCATCCACCTCATCAAGCTAGTCCTCAACCACCTATGAGACGGGATCAGCTCGAAACCTGGGGGGTATCTGATGTTGAATCACGTGTATGGAAAAATGCCTACATGTTTCTCTTACCGATATAGCCAGTTGTAACTACAGACCAATGGATAATGATATAGCTGGAACACTGCCCAAAGGTACTATCTTGGGCAATGGTCCATGTACCAAAGCCTCACAACTAAGAAGACCATCCTCATGGTCAATAATTGAAAAATACTAGTAGATAAAATCAATATATGATCTACAAGTGTCTAAACAAGATGGGAAACACTATAAATCTCCTCTATCCAGCATTCTATTGCGTGGGAATCTGTCTCGCCTCGAAAACTTAGAGGCCTCTACTGCTAGAACTTATGAAATGTGCTCAGTCGGTGTGCACCGTCCACCAGTGTGGATGGTGGTATCTGCTTCCCAATAGGTGGTGGTGTTGCTAGTACACTAGTAGAAGGTGCCAACATAGTAAGAGGGACCTGCACTGGAGCCTTGTCACTCGGTGGGAAATCATTTCAAACAACTCATGGAACTCTAACTTTCTATCTATGTGGTGGCATGCTAAAAAAATAGATGTGACACTGTCAAAAGATTATACCTGGATGGATAACCTGGTGATCTATCTTATGAAATCACAATGACACACACGCGTTCAAGGTTTTCATGCACTGATTCGGAAATTAGAAGTCAGTTTCATGGTGTATGGAAACGTCAACTACTGCACCAACACTGGACTCCCTAAACTGAAAACCGCACTCACTACACTTAACACTATTTATTCACTATTAATATCAAAGTCTTATGTTCTATGGTAGAATCGACTCCTCTGATACCAATTTGACAAGACCTATCCCTCAGGTCAAGTGTTGTGTCTACCCCAAGCCTTCCTTCTATAGGATAGGGGTTGGTGACTATCAAAAAAGGCGTAATTCCCAAATTGAGAAGGTATTGCCATTATAACCTGAAAAGGCACACAACAGAGTACATAGCTGGATACAAAAAACTATGTAAACTGTATGAAAAATGATTGTTGAAAATTATAACAGTCCAGAAATACAATCCCAATAGTAAATTAAAAGAGAGTTAAATTAAAAGTAATAGAAAATGGAAAACATCTCATGGATCATCCACCGAGAAATCCTACTTGAAGGGTAGGTACAGATAGCCTACACATCACTCCACGTCTATATGTCTCCACTGTGTACTATCACACTGTGTGATCCACCTCCAGGTACCATCTAGTCATGGTACACTCAGCATCGTTCAGCGTTGTACGTCGTCTGTATCCAACACAACAAGGTACGGGAATAGCCCATGGAGGGGTGAGTATAACGATACTCAGTAGGGTCCTCAAGACCCTCAAGGTCTCAAAAAATATAACAAAGTTAAAACACATGGTATGAAATCAATAGTTAACCCCACTTATGTATATTCACATACATATACCAATGTTATCATGTAATCCATCTCAATCATGAGTTAAATACAAAAGATACTAACTCGGCTCACACAAGTTTACAACATTTGTAGAGAGTAAGAGATGATTAGATTTTGCCACTAAATAATCTATTTTTTCAAACCCATGTAGGTTCCTGGTATAGAAATGAGAGCTATTGAACCCACACAGTATCCAAGAATAGTATTCAATGCTTCTGAACCCACAAAGGATCCATTAATAGTAGTTAGAGTTGTCGAACCCACACAGGATCCAGAAGCAGTAGTCAGAGTTTTCGAACCCACATAGGATCCTGGAACTGTAGTCAGAGTTGTCGAACCCACATAGGATCTAGGAACAGTAGTCAAAACTCTCGAACCCACATAGGATCCAGGAGCAGTAGTTAGAACTGTCGAACCCACAAAGTATCCAGGAATAGTAGTCAGAACTGTCGAACCCACACATGATCAATGAATAGTAGTCAAAACTATCGAACCCACACAGGATCCAAGAACAGCACTCAAATTCATAGATCCCACAAAGGTTCCCGGAATAGTATTCAGAACTGTCAATCCCATACAAGATCTAGGAATGGTAGTCAGAACTGACAGACCCACACAGGATCCAGGAACAGTAGTCGGAGCTATCGAACCCACACAGGATCTAGGAACAGTAGTAAAAAAGAATCCAGTCATAGGGTTTCCGAACAAGCACGCATGATTCCGGGAGGGTCCACACCTCGTTCCAAGAGCTTATACATCAACTCCCATTAAATCACAAGAAGAAATATCCTGAAGGTCTGCTTGATCATTGGGGTCTCAACGCAATAGATGACGCGTTAATCGGACTCCCGGTATGAGAGTTATTAGCCTTTTAGTCGTGGGGGCCCCGTTCGATTCGTGCATGATCCAACCAAACCATTTCTCCACTATACCACATACTCTAGTGCGGTATAATCAAAGGGACCATCACACACCATGATTTCCAACACTGCTAACGGTTCGTCAAACGGACGTCTGGTGCCAAAGATAAGGCTGAAGGAGCGTAAATGGGTTGAAGTAGGCTTGGATCTGGTTCTACCCGACCCCGCGTCAGTGTAAGGGCGGTTCGGCCTGGAGGAACCGAGAGGGGTGCGGAAGGCTGCACCGACCCAGAATGGGTCGGCCCATATTGGGTCGGGCCAGGTTGGTCCGACGGGCTCAGACCAAACCAGGGCCCACTTCGACCCATTTACGCTCCTTCGGCCATATCATTGGAATCATACATCAATTTGACGAACCATCAGTTGTGCTGGAAATCTTGGATCATTATGGTCCCTTTGAGTATACCCCACATGAGTTTGGGGTATAGTGGAGATACGATCAGGTTGGATCGTGCATGAATCCCACAAGGGCTCAGGGACTAAACGGCTAATAACTCTCAAATAGGGTGTCCAATTGACGAGTCATTAGTTTTGTTGAAACACATATGACAAGACGGACCTTCATGATATTTCTTCGTGGGACTTAGTGGAAGTTGATGTATTGAATATTGGATTGAAAAGTGGACTCTATTAGAATCAATAATGCTTGTGAAAAAACCCTATGGGTGGCTATTTTATGACTATTGTTTCTGGATCCTTTGGGGGTTCAATAGCTTTGACTATTGTTCCTAGATCCTGTGTTGGTTCGACAGTTATGACTAATATTACTAGATCCTGTGTTGATTCAATAGTTCTAAATTCTATTCATGGATCCGGTGTGGGATAGACAGTTCTGACCACTGTTCCTGGATCATGTGTGGGATTGACAGTACTAACTACTATTCCTGGATCTTGTGTGGGTTCGACAGTTCTAACTACTGTTCCTGGATCCTGTGTGGGTTGGAGAGTTCAGACTACTTTTCCTGGATCTTGTGTGGGTTTGATAGTTCTGACTACAATTCCTGGATCATGTGTGGGTTGGACAGCTCTGACTACTGTTCTTGGATCCTGTATAGGTTTGACAGCTCTGACTACTGTTATTGGATCCTGTGTGGGTTAGACGACACTAAAAATTGTTCCTAGATCTTGTGTGGATTAGATAGCGCTGACTACTATTCAAGGAACCTGTGTGGGTTCGACGGCTCTAATTTCTGTACAAGGATACATTGTTGGTTCGATAGAATATATGATTTAGATTATACATCTAATAATATCTAAATATCTACAAAAGTTGTATACCTGTGTGAGCTGGGTCAATAACTTTTGGGATTACAACATGATTGAGATGGATTACATGATAACTTGTGTATATGTGTGGACATACACCCAAGTGGGGTTAACTATTGATTTCATACCATATGGTTTATCCTTGTTGGATTTTGTGAGACCTAGAGGGTCTCATGGTCCCTTGTGAGTATTGTTATACTCACTTATACATGGGCTATGCCCGCACCTCATTCTATTGGTTGTAGATGGTGGACAGCACTGACCGAGGCTGAGTGTACCAGGACTGAATGGTACGTGGAGGTGGATCACCCAGCGTGATGATACACGGAGGAGTCAGACAGACGTGGAGTGAGGTGGAAGCTATCTGTACCTACCCTTCAGTTAGGATTTCCTAGTGGACGATACAAGAGTTCTTTTCCCATTTCTAGTACTTGTACTTTTAGTTTCATGTAATTTACAGTTGGGATTGTATTTCCGGCCCCATTTTCTTTTTAGCACTCTTTTGTTATATAGTTTACATAGTGTTCTGTATCCAAATGTGTACTATGTTTTGTGCTTTTTCAGGTTTTAAAGGCAATGCCTTCCCAGTTAGGTAATTACTCCTTTGGTGCTAGTCGCCAGCCCCTGGACTATAGAAGTCGGTCTTGGGGTAGTCACAGCATGGGACTCGAGGGATGGGTAATGACAAAATTGATTTCAATTTGGAATTATAATATCTATTTTGGGTAGTATGTACCAAATATTTTGGAATCAATGGTAAATTACATGTGTAAAACTAGTAAACAAGACAAAATATAAATTATTAAAAATAATAAATATAAGTTTAATGATTATGATAATTATTAAAAACAAATTTCTATTTTAGTTTTTGATATAATATAGACCTCATATCATCCCCTGGTCCATTAATAATTATATTAGTGTCCACAAGACTAATGAATGATTTCCTGTCATTATATTATGTTGAAATATTTATAGTAGAACCATTCATACAATATTTAATTTGGTCCTCTAAACACCAATTCAATCAAAAAAAATTCCCACTATAAAATATTATTTTATTAATTCAAATTCAATCATCATTAACTACTTCAATCATTCATTCACATGTTATTTTCTAATTTCCTCTATTTATGAAATGTATTTCTAAAGAATATTAAAAGTCTCTATGTAATTAGTGATCAGACTCTAGAATCATTCCTTCTATAAATTATTAAATAAAAATTCTCTCAGTTGTTATTAAATTATAGAATTAGTATCACCTAAAATAATTAATTACTTTATGTTTATGTGTTATACATTATCTATATATTTTACTCTTTCCCTCTAAAAAAAATTCATTTTCATTATTCATAAGTAAATATGAGCACATCTACGTTGTTGAAAATCATGATTATATGTAAGTACCATATAAGGAATATCCAAAATATTAATTTAAAAACTATAATTTATATTTATAACATATTATATATTCTAAAATAATAATATATATTTCATAGTTTCCTTTTTATATAGAAAAGGAATGAATGAACCAAGTGTTTGGGAAGAAAAGAACCTCTAGGGAAATATATATTTTATCATTAATTACCACCATTCGTGGATATTTTGATGATTAATTTTTATCAATAAGCATTCTATTTATAAAATTATTAATGTTCTGGTATATAAATATTAAAATCCTAATAATGAATGGTGAAATAAACTGTCATTTTAATTTTAAAAGTCTACGAAAGACATACCCAGATGGAAAAAAACATCTTTCTCTTTTGTAATAATGTATTATCCAGAAAAAAGGTTTTAATTATATTAAATTGAAATATATAAATAAAAAACCCTATAAAAATTAAATTCACCAAGAATAATTATTTTACAAGAAAATCACATCATAACTATCCAAGAAATAATATTGTGTTTTTGTTTTTTGGTTTAACTAAAGACATAAATAATTCCATAAATAATTTCACTAAGGACTATGAGAACATTGAAAATTATGATATATGACATAAAATTTAAATAATTTTTTTGTAATGGTAAATTACAATTATGTTAAAGAAAATTAAAATCATCTTCAAATTGATAAAAATCCTAGAAGCATGTTCATCACTAAATTCATTATTAAGGATCATAACCAAAACTAACAGATAATGAAATTAAAAAATTATAATTGAATATAAATCATAAATTTTATTAACCTATATTATTTATAATTTTAAACTTTGGGATAATAAAAAGAACAATAGCTTTATTAGGATTGTAGTTCAAAATGATGATTACTTCTCAAAGATTCTATTTAAAATAAATAAAATTAACATATATGTACATAATAAATTAAAATTAATTTTAAGAAAGGGTATGATCATGAATTAATTTCTAAAATATTTTATTATGATATTGATATTTTTTATATCTGATGTTTGAGTGTATTCAGATAAGAGGGAACAAAAGGTATGGTGTTTTTATGAAAAATATATACACCATATACTATTAAGAATGTCTTTGTTACTTCATGATAAATATATTTAACCACTAAAATTTAGTTACTAAAGAATGAGAATATATAAAATGTACTATATCTGAATATTCTTCGAACCAAATATATTAATGTTGAAATGGTTTCTGAAGAAAATAGTACTCAATCTGTAAGGGTTTCAATGGATAATATTATTTTGTAATAAATTATTTTTATGAAATATTATCCATATGATAAACATTTATTCATTACAAAAATCCTATTAATTTCCATTTTATATTCATGATTTTAAATATTTATTATCAAAAGTTCATTTTCCCTTCACACATATTTGTACATGAAGTGCTTCTCATAAGTTAAACATACCCATAATCGCTCATCCATTGAGAACCTCCACTTTTACAATCCATATTCACATGAATATTTTATAATTTTTATGATATGTGAATCAATAGTTAACTAAGGTAATTTTATACTACTTGACATTCCTTAAATATTTCATTCCAATTTTATCTTTTTCTATATGGGGCGTTTCATTCAGATTTTAAAATCATTTGTTTTTCATTTTTTGGGAACATATATTTCATCGACCATTATTATTTATTATTTTGTTTCATCTCTATGTATTCATGGTTAATAAAAGGAATTATTTATCCTTTAAATTTAAAAAATATTTCAAATTAAAAAGTTCAATAAATCATTGATACTATTGATTTGAAATTATATTTTTAAACACCCTGAATCTGTATTTTATCTATGGTATTGACATCTAGAAAATAATAATCTCATTCAATGATATTTTTAAAGTGTAAACAACCTCATTATTTGTCTATATTGATTATATAATATTGCTTTATATAAAAGATACAATCCATTAATGCATATTCCATGTAGAAGTGGCCACAATAGTGCATATTCCACACAGAACTAGCCATAATAAATTAGAATAACATTTATTATAATTTCAATTATATGTGGATGCTCTATGTTTTCATCCATTGATTAATATTTGTTAACAAAGATTATAAAAACATACCCATTATGGATAATTATTGGATTAACGATTTAACCTATATTAATATAATGAAAATACAATATGCTTTGTTATCTTGATCGAAGGGTATTTTCCTATATTGTAATTATATATATTTGGATAACAATTTATTTTAAATTTATTTATCATGTTATAATTATTAATGGATTTAGTATTTAATTCCATATATCAATCCATTTTAAATATATATAAACCCATTTTCTCTTTACATGGTTTCATTAGAATTTGATAAATGAGTCACATTATTTTCTTGTATTCATAATGATTTGTTGAATGAAGATCATTTTAATAAATGGGTACATCATGAGAAGTTGAATTAATAAATTATTGTATAAAATGTATAAATTTATGAAATATTTGTGGGGTCTAATATCCACCTATAAAAAATTTATTAAATTATTTTATTTTAGATAAAATGTATATTCGAGTATGATTTAGTTTATCATATGTGTTTTCATAGATGTTGTGGATCCTGAATGTAATTTTACCTAAACTAATCCATGTTTCATATTTTATTTTTTATTAATTTATATCTTATTCTATAATAGTTTGTAGAATGAATGCAATGATACATATACAATTGTTCTTGTTTCCTCTTTTCTAGTCATATGATTCTATTAAACACTCATGGATTATTGTTATTAACACATTAGTCCACACTTATTTGATTTATATATTATGTCCCTTGATTCCTTATGCGAGGATATATGATTTATTTTTTGGGTATGATATTAATCTATAGCTTGAAAATACCCATATAATAATCTTATAATTACTAATTATACCTAAATAATATCACTTATTATTACACAAACTAATCATTTTTTCTCACCCATTATTATGTAACATTTGTAACATGTTATGATGCACTGAAATACGTATGATGTATCTAAAATAGTCTACTTTTAGGATCATTATAGGGAGATGTTGAAGACATAATAATAGTTAATTATTAATTATATAATGGGTAAATTAAATTTTTTTTCAAAAAAACATAGATACTACTAAAAAACCCTCTAATAATTAGCAAAAAATTTAATCAAATGATGTCATTTTAATTTAAATGTTATATTATTCATTAATGATCTAATATTTATTTATGTGTACCAATTACACTATGTACTATTTTCTGTTTTAAAAAAATTATCCATGAGTGTGGACATGGGGTCACCTCATAGACATAGAATGTTATTCATTTTTTAGGAAATAGTTTTTAATTTTTTCCCTCAACTAACATATCTTGATAAACTATATATTAGTGGAAAATAAAATATATAATCATAGTTCATTTTGTTAAACATAGATAAATGGTTTGTTTAATTTCTATATAAAAAGGAATATATTGGAAAGTTCACAATATTTATTTTTCTTAACCATTTAAAATTTGTCAAAAATTATGATAGGAAGACCATAAACATCATTATATTCCAGATTTTCTATAGTAGTGAGATTATAAATTTTAATGAATTCCAATTTAAAAGATCATTTATTTTTCACTATTATTTTCATAGATAAATATCTCCTTATTTATGATAAAAATATACAAACTATCTTCTAGTATTATTTATTTTGAAACATTTTCTACAATAAATTTTAAAATTGATCTTAATTTTTTTGAATAGAGTGTAATAAAGACTATAATATTCATATATTTTCATGAATTTATCTCTATCCACATAAGTCATCCATGTTAAACATCACATGATGAAAAAATGGTTCAATTAGTTTAGATTGGTAAATAAAAATATTATCATACTTTAATTTTTAATTTTATATAATTTATTTCCATTAAATCATTCTATATTATGTATATTAATTATTAATTCCCATAAAAATTATTATTAGTAACCTAATAAAAAAAATTTAATGATATTTTTGATATTGAAAACCTAATAGAAGTGATTACATTGGCCTTGAAGAACAATTACTTACAACCTTATTTCATTATAACTCTATATTGAATTCATATAGATGATTGATGTATGAAGGTAGTATGGATGTACAGTACATGTGATGGAATGTAATTATTCATATGGTAATTTTATAGGAAAGATATATAAATGAAATAAATCCTTTTAGTATAAACAATAACTACATTTTCAAAAAATGAGATAAATAACCTAAATAATCATTCGATTTTTTGTCACTAGAAACATCTAAAATATATAACTCATAAAACTTATTGAACATGTGATATTATAATAATATGATATGATTATTCATTCATGGTATGGTAAATTTAAATCAGTTTTGAATATATAAATTTATCCAGTGATAATTGTATTACAGAAACCATCCCCATTAAATTCCAAAAAACAAAAAATCACATGAAAATTTTATATTTCATTATTCAATATCATCACAATATGTTTAAGTTTAGTACAACTAAGATGTGGTAATCTATGAATATTAAGGTAACCCCATTAATTATTTTATTTAATATTGTCTCATTATCCATATTGGTATCAAATATCTAATTTAATATCCAGTTATTTTAAAAGGATGACAGTACTCTAAGTCATAACAGTTACGTAACAATGATCTAAAAATAACCATGAAATACTATTATTTAAATTAATATGTCTTATTGATGATTTCAGTTATACATGTATAAAAATTATTTATAAAAATATTAAATTTACATAATATTATTTATTTATAAAAATATATTTAATAATTAATAGGAAATATAATATAAAATTTTAGTATGGTCAATTTATTAAACTAAATACATTTTCGTCATAAAAATACTATTACTAATTATTTTGAAAAATTATTATCATTACCTTTTTAATATTTGGTACATTTATTTTAAAAAACGGATATCATTTTTTAACTCATATTATAAAAATGAAATTGGGTAAAATTTATTTTTTGTTTTCAAATGATGGACCATTCAATGAGTACTAGAAAACACTAATTATTTATTGTCATATATTAAATTCAAATATATTAATTTAGATTCCCATTTGATAAAAATATTACAATTTATCCAATAACTATAAATAACATAATTCATTATATATAAATAATAATTATACCAGATTTTTGTATAACATCATTTCTGAGCAACAAATAACAATTTTTTCCCCCAACTAATAATTATTTGAAATATTAAAATTATTTTTAAAATTTATAGAAATTATTCATTGAAAAAAAATGATCCCATATATTGAATATGGAGTTACATATTTTATATTTAGGTTTATTTTATTTTTTTCCATTATAATAAAATTAGTAAATATTCTCCACCATTACAATGTTAAATCTAGTAGTTATGGTTAAATATTATATGATAAGGAATAATAATAACAAAAAAAATATTATTTATTTATTGGATGATTTAGATTAAACCATTACCATACAGTATTATAATTTAAGGGTATTTCATTCCATTTTTTATTAAGAAAGACTTATATATTATTTCTGGAATATATAAATATAGAAATGTCACTATACCATTTTTTCCATTTTAATAGTTTATGATAATGAAAATTGAATGCTTTGTTTATATATAAGTGGATATTTGTAAGTAAATCTATTTATACATAAAATATACATTTATATTTCTGTGATGAAAAATTTTCCATAAATGCTTATCCAAAACTGACTCATTGCTTCTGCAAGTATTAGAATAATCAAGTAAAACATTGTAATAGTTATAAAAGTACTACATTATGGTTCTTTTTTATTATCCCTTTATTTTTATAGATAAATAAAACATAGTATATTGGATTAATTTATTATATTATAATTAATATTTTTACACATTCTTCTAGATGTAATATTAAATTAATAGATCCAAAAATGCATTAAGGGTATTTTATTATAAAAATGTATTATGAGTGATTTATACATTATAAAAATCCACAAAATGAACAAGGTAAGGGGATGTAGATGAAAAATTCAACCATGTTACATATATAGGTAATTTATTAAAAATATTATCATTAATTACACTCATCAGTGAAAACATAGGTATTAATGTAATTTTCAGAAGGGTTGTCGAGAATATTAATAAATAAAAATGTATAAAAAAATAATTTATTCACATACAAATTTTATTAGATGAGTTTATTTATAAATCCAATAAAAAAATATTTTAATTATATAAATTTGGACCATTTCCCCATGATTAGAATTTTAAATTAATTTAATACGTCAGGTATTTTAAACCCCCCCCCCCCCACCATAAAATAATAATGGAATATCCTATCTTCTTATCCTTTCCTATTTTGAGATGTATAGTTTAGAAAATTTAAACAAAAATAAAATTCAATAATAAATCCTACTATTCATTGTGAATTATTTTAACATAATACAATCCTTAGTGGGATTAATATATCATGGAATGAATGTTTTTTTATGAATAAGTATAGATTTTTACTTAATATTTTATTTTTATTTATTTGTCCTCCCTCAAAATGTATTCACCAACATATATGAAATAATAAAAGGTATATGTTGAAAATAAAAATATGTTTTTATTTTAATGTAATATCAAATATCCATCCCCTCTTATATAAAATAGAAATTCTGACGACCATTCCGGTGTTTGACAGACAACTGCTTCATGAAACAATTTTTTTCCCATCAAAACCTATTATGGTTGCTTATAATGATGTATGTGATATATATATAAATATGGTTTTAGTGGAAAATATATATTTCTTGAAAGGTAACATATATTATATTTTCATACATTTTCATCCATTAATAATATATAACATGATTTATGTATACGTATTGATTATGACTTATACGAAGTAATGTGATTCAATTTTCAAATCCACATGATATGGATAAAAAACTAATGATTATTTCATGAAATAATAAGATAGTTATTATATAATCATAATTATTTAAATTTGAAATATTATTTATTTTATTTACATCATGGTCATTGTCAAATTAAAACATTACTCATCCTTATATATAACCAACATTATCAATGATTATAATGAAATTCATTTCTCAAAAGCATCATTCATGGACTATTAGGGATGTATAATTTATGTAAAAAAATTATTATTATTCCCAAATAATAAATCTATATATAATGAAATAATGAACTCTTTTACAAATAGAAACAAACCAAAATCATTTCAGATATATTATTCGAATATCATCAAAACTTATCACATGAATATAATTGAATATAACATTGAAACAAATAAAATGAATATTGAAATAAAAAAATATTATAATTCATGTAAATAATTAATATAATTATATTATTTAGGATTGTTATGAATTTACTTAAAGAATCATAATAAAGTTAAGTGACATTGTAACTTAAAAACCTCATGCAGAATGATTAAGGATTTAATTTATATTTCTTTTCCACTAATGTACATAATCATATAGTTATTATGTGCTAGATTTTATATCAACATAATTAATTTGAGAATAATATTTAATGCCTCAATTATATTTTATTATAGTATTTCCATTTGGAATATATTTAAAAAAATTATTATAATTTTTAAATTCATTAGAAAAATAAAAATTAATATTTTCTATTTAATTTTTTAACTTAAATGGATTTTAGAATCACAATAAAAAATATTTTATTCTTTGATTACATTACATTATTACATGATTACATCATATAATATACTTATAACCCTTTAGTTCTTGGTATTTTAGATAATAAAATTTGCTTTTAAAATGAAATTGTATTTTGATATCATAAATATGTGTATATATTGGATCAAAAGATCTCTTCAATGGTGTACCAATTAAAATGAAAAATCATAAATATATTGACGTGTGATATGGTACTTGAGAATTAATTAATATGAGGTGTGGGACTGATATATCTTTTGTGAAAGGTGAGTATGATATTGTTTAAATGATGGGTCATATCCCTATAACCTCTCTAAAGAAGTGGGAAAAGTTCCTTCTCCTCAGATGTTAGATTAATATAGTTAACATGGGGTATTTTTCATATGAATTTATGTAGGATTTATTAATTTCTAAGAGGATATTAATAATGGTTATGAATATAATGGTATATTTTTCTAAAATAGATTTTTATTTTGTATTATTGTCTTTTCATTTATTCTTTTATAGAAATTATTTTTTTAATGTGTATACTATTTATATCATATTCTCAATGAATATAGTAATAATGTTTAAAAAATTACGAGTTATTATGTTTTTCACTAGATTAAATGATTTCATTATATTTTTTCCTATACTGAAATTTTTACCTTCATTGGATTTTAAATTAATTTCCACATGGTTTAATTATTATTAATAGAAATTTAAGAATTCAAATTGAATTTCATGATAATATATCATGAAATGAAATATTATTTCATCTTAAATTATTTGTATTTTTAAAAAATGGATCACATGTAAAAGTATATTATTTGTAATCATTTTTTATGTATAATATATTGTCTAAGTTTCTTGGCCAATAAACCTAAAAGATATTTTAAAATTTGTAAAATTTAATCATATTATAAAGATACTAGATACTGAAATATTTAATATCCTATGATTAATGTTTTTAAAAATAATTGTTATGATGGTGTTCAATATTATGATTTTCTCATGAGTGTATATTATAATAGCTATGATAACATCAATAGTTTATATGTTTATGGTTGATTATATGATATAATTTTAGAGACACCACTTTTGAGATTTTATGTGATTGTGTTTTATTTATATTGATGTCATTTTCTAGGGATATTAAAAATGTTGTCGTATATGCAACCATTAAATTTAGTGATAATTACTATTAAGGAATAATTTAGTTAAATTTAATTTTAATATTTTAATAGGTATGAAATTTTTTTGTTTTATATGATAATTTATATTGAGGTAGTTATAGGATATTAAATTCCATAACACATGTTTTATATTATAGATAACCATGAGATTGATATGAAACAATTTTATTATGATATTAATTTAATTTCTGAGGATGTAAACTATTTTTTGATCCATTTTTTATTAAGGTAACTGGAAATATTTTTTGGATAAGTTGGGTTTTCATATGTGGGAATAACAGTAAATTATTATTTGGATCTGTTTATAAATTTATTGTATATTCTTGGCCATTTGGTTTGTTTATAGAAATAATTATAATATTATAGAGATTATATGATTATATAGATTAATTTTTTGGTGTAATAAATTATGATTCAATAATTGTTTTTAGTTATAATTGATAAATTAAAATCAAAATAATATTAAATAAAATACATCAATTTGATTGGTTTTAAAAATGATCATCAGTATATTGATGAATTTTTTGATTAGTAATTTATTAAAGGATCTATTTTGAACACTAATGAAATTTTTTTATTATGGAGATTATATATTCTATTGTTATATGATTTATTATAAATATTTTCCATTTTCATTCCTTATTATAAACATTTTAAAAAATTTAACATATAATAATATGATTTCTATTGTGTTATCACATTTGTAGGTTATGTGATATGATAAATATTGAATGCAGTGATTTTTGAATGAAAAATTATAATCTTAAATACTCATAGTTTGGTGAAAAAGACAGATTATAGACAAAATTTTCTCTAGGATATAATTCAAAAAGTTATGTTAGTATATGAAAAAATCTTACTAGTATAGAATTTAATGCAATTTCTTTAATGTAATAAAATTTAATTTAAATGAAAATGGTATTATATTATATTATTTTTTATTAATAACTGTTTTGACATGACCCCCTAAAACCATGGTTTACCCCTCCTATGGTGGAAATTAATCATGTTAGATGGTGACCACATGAGTCCCACCTCCAACAGGACCCAGGTTGGTAACATGCACTGAGGGTATAATAATAATAATATGGGAGGAATTTCCATCTAAAAATTGTATTAAATTGAGAGAATTAATATATACAAATAAAAACATAATCAACCATTTATATAAAAATAAATACAAATACATAAAATGAGATGACCAATAATACTATAACAACCAAAAGGAAAATATCCATTACTGAACAGAAAATGATAGTAGTCACCAAGAAGCCTAATTATCCCCAAAATAACCATAAAATAATAATATCTTGATAAATATTCATCCTAAAATAAATGACCTGAAAACTGTATAAATATACAAAGGGGTTTCATAAAATAATTATTATCAGGATCATCTTCATAGCCTCTGATACA
Source organism: Viscum album (assembly GCA_963277665.1). Classification (NCBI taxonomy): domain Eukaryota; kingdom Viridiplantae; phylum Streptophyta; class Magnoliopsida; order Santalales; family Viscaceae; genus Viscum; species Viscum album. Next base: position 583,681,344 of record OY728128.1, on the reverse strand, counting down.
GAAGATAGTGAATGAATGATGAATCACAGTGAACAATGGCGAAACTAACACATCACTGGAATTGTAATACTACCCTCATATCATTATCATTGTTTCTCTGACAATTTATTTTGAACAATAGATAATATTATAAAATAATTAACCATCATGGCTACCCCACACCCTCATCCACACTGGTGATGTGATCTTCCATAACATAGCATTTTATATGATAAATCTAAAAATAATACAGACTCAACGAAACTATGAAGGGAATTAAAACATGAACCTCATTCATCACATCAAAACATCATCACATATCAAAACATAATATATAATAACCCATTAGTTTCCAGGATCCCCCAATGTCAATATGAAATTTATCTTACATAATATATTATACCTCAATAAAATGTCTCCCATTAAAAGAGAATGTACCTCAAACCATATTAGCTTATACACATTATACCTAAATTAATTATTTTGGTACTATATATGAAGAGTGAAGAAATTTTTTCTTTCACCAAATGACCAAACACTATATTATAAATCAAGATTAGTGCTTACATGAGTCTCAAATAAGGGTTTATATTAAATTCATTCACATGAAGGGGGAGTGAATCATCTTGGAGATCATTCAACCGTGAAATATCTTGACTTAAACCATTATTGGAATGTCCATATGAAACAATATCCACATCATGATAGGTATGAGTGGTAATGTGACTGATGTCTTGGAGTGTACGGGGAAAAGCAATCCAACATGTAGTAATTGACCAGGCTAGATGAATCACAACATTCTAGATCATGTAAACTATCATATCTGAATCACATTCAATCCAAATGTAGTTCCAACCATAGTGCTTTAAGAATGATATAAAATGAATCACACTCATCATTTTAGATTCTAGAGAGGTGGAAAACCCCTATCTTCTAAATATCACCTATGGAACTGACCAAGATGATTCTTGAATATGGTGCCGCATCCCGCGGCTCACAAATTTCCTTTAAAAGCATCTCCCACATAATTTTAATTCAAATAGGGAGCAACATGTTCTAGAAAAAATCAAACTTTCTTCATGATTTGTGAAAAATTTTATCAATATGTAGATGATATAGAATCATAAATTGTTTCACATTGTTGTTGTAGTACCCCTTTTGAATCAATGCATCTTCACAAATATCAATGAGGATCAGCATCTGATCCACATTAGTGTTTAGGGATCAATTACGATTTATCATTTCATTTTTATCATACCATGTCAAATGATAATTCTCAACAAATGCATCAGGAAATAAATTCTTTATTTTCACAGAGTTCTCCATATCGAAAAATCACTATATATTTTCATTGAATTGGTCAGTAATGTTCCATATGTAATCAGTGATGTCAAAAATATAGTTCCAAAGTGTAGTTGAAGTGATACAAGAATGAAATATAAGGTTTTCATCCTCTCTATCTTGAATACATAGATGAAATTTTGAGAAAATTTGGATCACCTAATATTTCATTAATGTATCAATGGGTACACTGATGTAGGAAATATGGCAAATTATAATTTGTTTTAAAGGAATTATCCTTGGCTTGTCCACGATTTAGATCAAACTAAAGTCATTTCAAGAGTTTTGAAAATGGTGGTTTTAATTTTTTTGAATCTAGCATAATCTAGTGATCAGGCTCCCAGATTATAATATAGTCCACGATAAAAAATAGAAATTTGTTAATTACATGGGAAATATTCTAAATGGGACTATCAATATTCAAATTATTAACATTTCTAAAATTATTTTTTGATACATTCAGAAGTTTTTTTAGTATTGATCATTAAAATTATAGAAACACATGTCCGGTTTTCTAACTATATGTTCACGGATGAGTTCATTGAAACCATCCATCTAGAGTTTGTACTAATATTTTCAAATAAATTTTTAATGGAAGGCCATATAGAGTACTTTAGGAAAATCATGTTGTCTTTCATTTACTTATACAGAAACCTTTTTGATGAATGTAATATAAGGAGAATCGTTTTGAATTCGGTTCCCATTATGTTTTGATTTAAGGTCTTCATTAAAGAGAGTTATATTTTAAATTCAAGGACCACCGTTATCCAAGGGTTGAAAACAAATTGAGCTACACCAACCATTAAGATTATGTTTGAGATGATTTAATATAAGTATAAATGAAATCGCCTAATTGGAATGATTTAATGAGGACAATAATTTTTTAATGATATTACAACATTATAGGTTTGATAAAAAACTATGTTTAATATGAATTGTAGAGGTCGTACCACTTTTTTTATAAATATTCACCATAATAAGATGATGATCAGACTGAATTTTTGGGAGTGTAGTGCTGGAAATGGTGTCCCATTTATCTAATGGCAGATCCTTTGTGAATACTCTATATATTTTACTGGATATTACACTATTATATTGTCTTCTATACCATGTGTATTTGACACCAGTAAGAGTAATTTTATTATGTTTTTTGTTCTTATTAATATCTTTAAACTCCATCATATATATTGAAGAGTGGATAAGACCTAGATTCTCACATGATACTAGATTATCATTAATGTCCCCAATATAAAACCAGGGATTATGAATATTAGAACTCAGATATGAAAGGTTGGTCCAATGATCCATCATATCATTATATATGATATTATCATCCATAGAGGAAAACAATAGATGTGTTCGATCTTGTGTAAAATAACAGGTGAGTATTATCTCAAAAATGTGGAATATATTAATATTGTGCAAAGCCAGTTGCCCAAATATCCCTAGATATTAATGAGTGGAACTATTTTGACTTGCACATATAAAAGAGAATCCAAATCGACCGAAATGAAATAAATTAGAAGATAATATTTTCATTGGATCAGAAATAGAGAAAATTAAATGGAGATTAATGTTAATCATTCTTTTTAACACAATAATGGTGTCAAGGATTGAAATACCCTGACAATTATAGAATATGATCTTCATTTATATGTATGTTTGGTGTTAAAACTCCCTTTTTATTACCATCTGAGAAATTTTTTCTAGTTGATCTTCTGACAATTTAGGATCTATTAGGGCTTGAGTTTTTCACCTTCTTACCCGTAATTGAAGCCAAAGGGATAATAGTAGTACATGCAATCAATTAATCATTGGAAGGATCTTTCATGTCATCTTTATCATGTGTGATAATATTACTATTATAGAATAAATTACTAGTATTCATTTGGAAAAAATCATTTATATTATCAATAGTAGAAGATAAATCAGTGTAATCAATAATACAGGAACCTACTGCAGTTTTAAAGTCCCCGGATTGTGTATTTGAGTTACTTGAGTTTTTTTCCTACTGGATTTGTTGGATGTACATCTTTGACCAAACCAGCAGGGGGATTTATTTTAACTTACATTGTAGAAATTCTATTACTATGTTTATTTGAATCACCGAGAGGACCAGGGGAAATAAAATCAACCTGTTGAGGGCCACTACCCAATCTATACATTCCAAACATCTTACCATAATTTTATTCACTATTAACCTACTGAGATTCACTACATGTACCTAAAGATTTACATGAAGGCTGCCCAGTAGCCTTGTCAACTATCTTACGTTTAGTGTTATCAAGAGTGGTGAATAATGTATCAGCCATGCAATTTGAGCCACCATTATCTGATTCTAAAAAGTTAAAAGTACCAAGAATAAATATATGGATATAGGTCTAAAATATCTTAGTCTCCATAGTGAAACTTTCTTGTTGACATTGTATATCATCCATTATAAGAGCCTATAATTCTTTATGGATATAAAGATCATTGTTGGTATTATCATCCTCCTTTATATGTTCAGCCTAATATTTTCCCAGGATATTTTCAAAATCTATCGATTTATTTGAGTTCATCACCCATATTTCATTCTTATTCATATAATTTTTCTAGTTATCAAAAATAGGGGCCTTTCCTTTTTTATTATTCCTCACTTTAATCCAATCACTATAAAATGGTTTCACTACTTGTTTCCTAACCACCCAACAGTTTTCTATAGTGTGACCTATGATTTTACATATATCATAAAATGGGGTTTTCTATCATATAAGGTCCTAACATCAGTTTTATAATCATAGTAATCAATAATTATTATATTAGGGAGTTTTGATTCAAGATTATCTCAACAAAAACCCTCATGAAGAGGCCCAATTAATCATTTAGTGTTCTTTGGCCAATATTATGTTGAAATCCAATACCTAAGAAAAATGTAATTTATGATTTTAGGATGCCAGAAAAACCAATTGTGAAATGAAATATGACCCATATTTGATCCATTGTGTTCCTATGGGTATATAGGATAATGGGATAGTTCCATTTAGAAATCCTAAGAAATAAAGGCTTGAGTAGAATGTTACCATTTTTTCCATACTCGATTAAGGACATCCTTTGATTTAAATAGAGTATGAATGTAACAACTATTAACAAGAAAAAATTTCAACCCTGAGATACCCTAAACATGTGTATAACAGATTTTTATTATCAACTACATCCTAACATTACTTGTATTCCCACCTTCCACATCTAAACCTAGATATCCTATAAGAAATCGAGAATTTTAGAGAAATAATTAAATAAATAATTATCAATTTATCATTTCATTCCTTCATTAATTAATTAATCATTAAATAACCATTAAATTTTTTTCAAGTTACATTACATTAATCATCTTGTTAAATTCCATTCCCATAATGAATATTCCAATATATAAAAATTTTTCTCATGATAAACATATTTTTAAAACATTCATTCAATCAAAAAAACACATTGGTCAAGATATATTAAGTAATTATTAAAATAATTCCACAGATGATTTACTCTATAAAAAACATATAAAGATTCCACCTAGAGGAAACTGGCTTCCAGGAACACCCATCTACCTCATGAAGTGAAAAAATGGAAGAATATAAAATCATAAAACTCAAACATCATCCATTATACTAATTCAAAAGTTATTATCCCGTCTCTCTGAGTCACATTAATTATTATTTCTATATTAAAAACATTACACCATATCATGTTCCATCCCCAACACCCATATTCATATCTCAATGCATTATTCCATTACATATATCAACTACTACAACATCCAATGAGCCACCCCACCCTATATAAATGTATCCATCATAGGAACATCAATCCTTTGATCAAATCACATCCATACCTACTTTCCCCTAATAAATCACATACCTATTATTACATCGATAGTTCATCACATGGAATAAATAATAAAATAGTCAACATGGTAATATATTCCCGAAAATAAGGTATACACCCCTCATATAGAAACATACTCTCATGGATCTATACTATTGGATCATATCCATCTCATAAAAATGGGAAAATCATTCAATATCAATTGTAATTATAAACTAACATGTTATTATTCTATCCTGAACTTAATAATTCATTAATAAATTGTTCCAACAAATAAAAACCTACTGCATAAATCTATAATAACCTTTAAAATGATTAACTATGCAACATATAATTAAAAAAAGTATCATCATACATTGATAATAACTAATATAAATAAATAAAAAAAATTATAGTTATTGAAATCAAGGAAAACCGTGATTCACATTCATAACAAACTCAATTAACAATATGGAATAAAATTTATTTATTAATTTTCATTTCATAATTTTGACCATTATAAAATTACATCAAAAACACTAATCAAATACCCCTCTAATTTAATTAAAAATTCAATTAATCCATTAAGTATATTATTAGATTATTTTAAAAATTAAAAATGATTCCCCAAGAATAATAACATTAAAAAATCCTAGAAATTATATCACAATATCAAAAAAACTATGATTGAAACAATTTTCGTGGAATAAATCAACAACAACATAAATGTGAGATATATTTAATTTTTTTTACTAATTTGGTTAAATAATTATTATATAAAATTCACATATAAATAATGGGATAAACATTTATAACTTTACTATTTCACCTAAATGATAGAGATTAAATGAATCCCCTATTTCTTGGAATCAACATTATCTCATGGGAATAGACCAACTTCCCATATCTGGATCACATCACTTGTAAATATTTGAAACACTCCAATAATCCATCAGTACAACAGATCCAACAAATATAAATGGAATACTCCCAATTTAAATGTTAATATTATTCCCATTGCATGGTAAGATTAAAGGATATGAACTAGATTGATGAAATATTATTGAAGAGTTATACTAATCATTAGAAAACAATACATCTATGTTAAGAACCCATGAACCGGTATCTATAAAAAAATCATAAAAACATAGAAATAGGGTATTATAATACCTGGGAAAATTAATTCCTTATGTTTGTGGAAAATCATGAGGCATTTTAGAAAATATAGCCTCACTATATAGGTGATTTGAAGAACAAGAATCCCTTTCACACTGTTTATATTTTAAGATTTGGTTCATTCCAGAAAATTAGTTTCATTGAATAATTTAATCCTAAATGTATAAATTCTATGAAAAAACAATGTACCAACCTAAAAAATGAGGTGAATGAAATTCAGGTCAACAAATGGATCTCACAAAAGTCATACTATGAATTCAACAGAAGAAAAATTGGCATTCCAAAAATTCCCCCTTCTCTCTACATTTAGCTACCGATCACCAATATACCTGCTCTCGGCCACTTATGAGCACCATGATCTTTGAAAATTAGAAAATTATTTTCAGAAACGTTTTTCAATAACATAAATTATACACCTATCAAACAATTATCTTCATTGAGAATCAAAAACAATATAGAATGAGAAAAGTAAAAGGTGAATTCTAGAAGGCCACCCCAGTAGATACATCTCAAGGATCTCATTATCACATGATCTCAACCACCATAATAGTTGGACAATGAAAATCCACAAAATTAAAATATCAAGATCATAAACTCTCTCCCTATGGAGATAACTATAAAATGATAGTAATTCATCAATATTAATCAAGGTTAATCTTTCAGTCAAATAATATGGTCAACATCCATAAAACAAATAATGTTCTAAGAGAATGGATAGACATAAAAATAATTGGTTAACCATGTCTACCACTACGATTCACTTTCCCGATTAATTTGATCCATGGAATTTCAACCCCACATGAAATAAACCCAATGTAATTTCATTCCCTCACAATAACATCTCCTAGAAGTCATAGATATCTATAGGACACTCCATGATTACAAAGTCATCTTCAATATCAATATCCCCACAATCGATTAAATAAGTGTCTTCATGAGGATAACGATAGAGATACTATTTTTTAACAACATCATGTATTATTATCATATGTAGGGGAGGATATATTGGCTACATAATGGCTCAAAAATGATCCAACACATTGAAAGTCCCGATGAACATGGGAGAAATCATACCCCTCATTAAAAAGGTATCACATAAAATGAGAGGGGGTCAACATAGAGGACAACTTATCTCCAACATCGAACTCCAATTGTCTTCTATTGTCATCTATATTAGATTTCTAAAAAATGGATCTCAACTTATCCTCTCATGAATTACCATAACAATTTCAATTGTATTCAGTATAAGTTCTAGCCAAAGTCCTGCCTTCTCTACATACTTAGTCTACTATAATGGACTATGTCATGGTTTTTTCATTAAAATAATAAAGAAATTCCATACCAATAGATTAGTGAATAATATTATTTTATGTATACTAGAATAATGGAATTTTCACAATACATTAACATCCAACATCAAGGAAAAAAGAGCACAACATGTCTTAATCCTTCTGGATTTTCTCTCTATCTAACCATCCTACAGATGAAAAGAAGTGGTAAGTAATCACAATGATAAAAAATATTTTTGGATACCTCCCCATGAAGTAGATTTAAAATTATGATATTGATTAGATGTGACCATTCATCAGATTATTTGGTGTTTCTCCATCGCATCTAGATACATCATAGTTAAAAACATTACTAGGATTGACTCCATGATCATTAAAATTGTTGTTAATTTCATCAAAAAAATCCACTATAACACATAAAAAATCATATCCACCATAATAGCATGGTAATATGATATAAAATTACTACAAGACATCCTAATAATTACATTGGGTAAAATGTTCTATCTCTATAAAACAAAAATTATGATAGTTTTTATATATTATATTCTAGAAGACTCAAATACATGGAATAAACATAATATCTTCACTATTATATCATTTTCACCAATAATGTCCTCCCAAGGCATAATGCATCTTTTTCCGTATGATATGTACCCAAAATGGTGTGCTCCGGAACTCATGGATAACCATCTTAGACATCACTAAAGGATAAAAGTGTTTACTAGGAATAGAACCCAATTTTCTACATCATCATACCACCCATCATGGGAATCACCAAAAACGACATAGTCCCTCCAAACCTCCTGAAACAACCCATGCTTCTATGTTAATTTTCTTTTAAAAAAATTTAGTTGCTTATGAAATATGAAACACCGAGTTTGAGTGCCCCATGACTTACAAAACTAGCCGTTTAAAAAGTAGTTATTTATAGTATTAAACACATTATTAATTTTCCATATTATATGTAAATTTAAAATTTATATTATGTTTTTATTATTAATTTTATATGGACAAATCAAATTTCTTTAGATTAAATAAGTATTTTTCCAAAAAAAAAGGATTTCTTTTTCCTTTTAATGGATTACTATTTTTTAATATATTATATGAATCTTATATATGTGAAATTTTATAAAATTAAATAATTCATAAGAATTGGGACATAAAATTTTAGTTTTGATGAGTTTTTTGTGCTTTTCTAGTTAATTTCATATTTTGATGAATATTAAAAAAATACTAAATTTTAATTGAAAACAACTTTTTTAACAGAAATAATTTGTAGTGTTAAATTATAAATTTTAGTGGTTTTAAAGTACATTTAGATCATATTTTTATGATTTAAAATAATGGAGTTAATTGGAAGTAGTTTCACTTTTAATTTTTATATAATCACATGTCAATCATTTCATAGTTTTTATTTATTAAAAAACTGCCTTTTGATTTTGACAACAAGAATTTATATTAAATTATTTAATATATCTTATATGTTTTGAAGTTGAAAAAAATGGATTCCATATTTATAATCTGATGGTCCAAATTGTTTAAATAGGTATTTTTTCACCTTTATAAATAGTAACATAAGTATTTTTTTATTTACCCTGGTTAAAGGGTAAATCATGTAAATAATTGTAATAAATAATATTATAATAATATAAAACTACACTAAAATGTTACCAAATACTTTTGGATGATATAATTATGATAATATATTTCTTTGGGTCAATTGTTTCACCACATGGAGCCACATTGGTGTGATAATGACATGTTATAATATTTATTTTAAAATAATAGAAATATAACATTAACATGTATCATTCACTAAAACAATTTAAAATCGAGATATATAAGTGATAATTTCATATATAAATGTTAATTATAAATATAAAATGATTTTATTCATCTTAGTATTTTTTTTTAATTTTAGATATTAAATAGTAAAATTTATTTAAGACATAATATCGGTGCAATACTTCCCTTCTTAATTAAAGAATCAAATAAATGATATTATAAAAATTACAAAATTATATTTTTAACATTTTTATGCCTTCCAAGAATTTTACTGAAATCATTGATAATAAATCTTTGATTTAATTTATTTTTTCAAATTATGGAAATTCATATGACTTAGAAAAATCAATTACAAAATACTGTCAAAAATGACACAAATGGGTATTTAAAACAAATAATATTTTATTAAATTATATAAAAATCCAAAAAATAGAGTTTTCATAAAACAGACATAGATAAGGATAAAAATAAAATTAATGGTCCAAATGAGGTTCACATTTCATTTTATAGTAACTAAATTAAACCTATAGAATAGAAATACAAGAAGACACAATAGGAGTTAAAAAATTTAACAAAGGTTTAATCTTAAAAGATAAAGACAATTTCAAGAATTAAGCATGTCTAAAAACAATGGATGAGTGGATTTAGACCCATACACATCAAATCCTCTAAATAAATCTATTTTCATTTCCTAGAAACTGAGTATAATTTTATAAAAAATTAATATTTCAAAAAATTTATTAAAGATCCCATAAACTCTGTTATAAAAGGGCACTTACCTTTATCATTTAATCACACCTATAAATATTTTTGGATCAGCCAAATATAACCATTTATCCTCCCAACCTCTTTCAATATATCCTAGAGGCCTAACATTGGGCATAAATCCATCATATTAATCTATTATTTTCAAATCAAAAGGAAACACACGAAGAAGATGTAATCGTTTTATCCCTTATTTAAAAGTTCTCTTCTTCTTCTACTTCATCATTATATATTGATTCAATAACAAAGTAATTAATCTAGTATCATACATATACTAATATTTTAATAAAATCAAGGGACAACAATATTCATCATTTTATTGTTCATATGAATAACAATATCACCATGCATGTGTACGTATGGGTTGCCATTTACACATTGTGGTTTAATTTTTTATTCCACATTACATTATTTTGATTGGTATAATTATTATTATAATAGAAATAAATAGTAAATATTACATTATTATATTTCTTTTTAATTAATATTCCATCTAGTTACATATAATTTAATCATTAAATGAATGATATTGTTACTGATGTGTACGTACAACCTACAATCTCCACGACACGATGAGATTCATTCTCCACTTTAACCATCCATGAATGATTATAAAAAATATCTATTATTCATAATTATAAAATATATTACATAATAATTATATTAGGTGGATATTTATATATATATGTATGTATGTATGTGCATATATACCATTCATTTACTTCCACTCAATTCGACAAGAAAATGGAAACAACGGTCTTGCATAGGTACGACTTACCATCTCCATGAACAATATATTCCCTTTCATATATATATTTGTTATATATATTTATATTATGAATATATATGATAAATAAATAATTGAATTATTTTTGGAAGTATGTAAACCATGATCTATGTAATATGATCATGAATACCCAGTCAATACACGTACGATAAACAAAGCATTTATTAACTGAAATGTTTCACTAATGAATAATTGTTAATAAAAATGGAATATAAAGTAATAAAATAATTATATATGATATCTTTGAAATTATTATATCTGTTAGTAATATTTTCAAAAATATTATACAGGAGTTTCATACACCTACGGAGAGTATTAACCCTAAGTTAACCATCAATTCCTTAATCTCATTAATATATAAGATTGATTATGTGTAAGTATTTATAGGTACATATTTATTATCCATATAAATTATCATATATATGTTTAAACAATGAATATTTTATGACATTTTTGACTTTGGATGTTATGATTTTATACCATTCATGGTTTATGGACAATTTATTGACATTTTGTATACTAGTTTAAATAAAAATGCTTACATTGGTTGTGTTTTTCCCCTTTGATAACATGAATGCATTGGACATAGTAAATATCAAGAGGGTCCTCTATAGCCCCTTTATGGATCGGTAGATCTCCTAAGTCAAAATACTCTCTTTGGACAAGTCATTGAGATAATATTATTGAATGTTCATGACAAAAGACTGTGACGTAGTGGTTAGGATGTATCCCATTATGTATTCCCTCATTATAAGATTAGTTATTGATTTTACATGTGGAAATTAGACTAGTAGAATATTTCTATGAATGTTTAAATGGAATTATTTGATTTATTCTTTCAATATTATGTGGAAGAAAATGTATTTAAAATGTATTTGTTTTAGTTTTTAACATTTTCTTAGAATAATAAACTTATTTGTGATAGCTTCTGCTATATTGTTTATTTTTACTATGAATCTATTCTCACACCTTTATTATGTTTTATTTTTCCTTGGATTCCATGAAGTGTTTTATAATTGATTTGTAATGTTATGATTTGGGAATAATGGTGTTCTCATAGGATTATCAATTGTATATTTTATGTTAGAAATTATAATGTATTGTATATGAATGTAATATATATTCCATGAATGTTAAACAGATCAGTACATCAAAACATGAGTCCTAGTAATCAAGCGAATGTATTAAAATAATGCACTGGGTCTTGGTAAATGGGGTTGGTTCATCACAGTTGGTATTGGAGGGTGTTTAGAAACAACCTTGGAATGTATATTTAGAAAAACCTTGATCACGGAACATTACCCTAAGACAAAATTTATGGATGTGTAGAGAATAACATCCTAAAATTTTGGTAATATAGAGATTATGTAGGTATTCCTAGAAAATACTTACCCATATCGAAACTACATGTTGACATGGTTCTAGCACAGATCTACATATGAGTAAAAACTCTGAAAAGGTGTTCCAAGCTTGAATCGGGGTAACCTAGTACATGAAAATAGTCCTTTCTACACACATGTTTTGAATATCTCGATGGATATGATTAGGAAAATTCACATTTTCATTACAAAGAATTATGTAGGATTTATGAGTAAATACGTTCCCAAAGAAACCATTTTTTTATTATGAGACTAGATATGAAAAAATATTCAATTAGTTCTATGAATTTTTCTAGTTTTGGGATTATACATTATTGTATTATCTAACCTATTGTTTGTCATCATTACCAAATGGTTACCAGTAGAAGAAATGAGATCTATAGTAATACGCATGATCCAAAGAGTAAGGAGGATCATATCTTTAATTTTATTAATCCATCATTCCGAAGGGGAATAGTCTCCAACATATTTTTATCATATGAATAAATAGTTTTATTTTTAATAAGATAAGTAAATAATTTTATGAGTCACATGTATTTGAAGGGAATAAAGAGAATAAGAATATGGAAGACAAAACTATGGATAAATGGATGAAGTGAATGATGGATTTTCCCCCAGGTGAAAATTGTGGAAAGAATGACCTTTGTAAATATTTGAAGATAATGAGTGTTTTTTATAAGAGTAGAGAGAAAGGACACAACGTTCATGATTCAAGGGGTAAAAAAATGGTTTCACATGTACAATTATTCATCTACAAGGAGTTGGGAAACTATACGAATCAACGTCTCAATCATCAGTGTATACCTCCAATAATTATATTAGATAATAATCATGTAATGATACAATTATAGATGAAAATGAATGATTTGTTTCATTATTATTTTATTAATGAATTGTGTAATTTTAGTATTTTTATTAATTATTTACTAGAAATAAGAATTATAGAGTATATAAGGATTGTATTATAGTACAATTTCATTAAGGATTTAAAATTTGATGGCAACAAGTAATGTGACACAATATCATGGTATGAATTTTAGAAAATATATTGTTTGGGGAAATATAACCTTTTATATTTGTTTGATACTGAGATAATGATTTTAGAATAAGTAATAATTTATTTGGATAAAGTAGATTGAATATTATAAACATATATAGAAATAATTAATAGTTTGTTTACAATGTGGATTATACCATCATTAATGGGAGTTTTAATCATTTTTTTATTTAATTTGTATATCTAGTATTCTATGTTTTAGATAATAATTAGGAAGAATGAACGTGTTTTATAAGGTTTTTTGGAGATTAATGTTATTACCATGTTTTAAGAGAATACATGACGAATGTATTCATATTTTTGTTATCTGAACTTCAATATAGATTTTCAGACTATGTGTTGGGAATAATGTATTTTGGATAAGAATAATGGTTAGAATAGATTACTTTATAAATTTGATACTATTTTTTAAGTATAAAAAAATTATTATGATATTTTTGGAATGTTATACTTTTATCAAAATGGAAACCCCGCAGGTTAGGTGACTACCCTTCGCGTCCGGGAAGGTCATGTTACGTGAACCTAAAAATGAAGGGAGACACGACTACATCTTCTACCACATTCTCACATGAGTTACAAGTTAATATAAAATAGTTTTCTATATTTATATTTAAATGTTAATATTTGGAACATTATACGATTAAGATAAATAGAATATTTTTGTGTTTTATTGTCTTTTGAAAAGAATGATGACTTTGGGGTAAGAATTAGTTAGTTGATAAAACACTAAATGTCAATTAAATATGCTCCCTTGTGTAATTAGTCTATGAATATAATTAATTATAAAAAACATGGGAAATGATCATAAAACAAAAAAGGTTTCCTGGTTCTTTCTTTTGTAATGAATCAAATGGTCTCTTATAACATTATAGATTTATTGGTTTCTAGTTTCTTACATTCTCCTAATTATTTTCTCTATTAGTCTACAACAGAACATGATGGTTACATATTATTTCATGTCTATGTTTTCTTACATGGATCCCTAATATGTTTTTTTGGTAACCTTCTTACATCACTTTCATTATTTTAATGTGGATGTTTTATCAATAATTTTTCCAATACGGGATTTCAAAAAAGGGATTTGAATAATAAAACCATAGTCACAGAACAGAAATTATAAAATTTAAAGGTCAAGATTTATTTAATTAGGTCATAATGTGAAACCCCATTCTTCTAGAGAAGGCTTCATTTTAAATTATTTTGTAGCTTGTGATATACACATCACCGAGTTTGAGCTCACCATAACATACCAAACTAGCCATTTAAAAAAAGGTAATTTATAGTGTTAACCAAATTTTGAATTTTATATTTTCCAATAATTTTAACATTCATCTTATTTTTTTCTTATAAATAATATAAGGATAAATTTATTTTTCAAAAAAAATATGTATTTTTTAAAATAATTTATTTTTTCACCTTTTATAGGTAAACAATTTTTAAATAAAAAATTTGTCATTTTTATAGATTCAATTTGATCAAATGAAATTATTATTTATAATAGAGTAAAAGAAATTGAACAATTTTTATACTTTTTTGATAAATTTTATATTTTGATGGATAGTTAAAAATTTTAAATTATAATTGAAAAAAAAATTTAATCAAAATAATATATTTTGTTCAATTATAAATTGTAGTGGTTTTAATGAATAATTAGATTATATTTTTATTATTTAATATAATTTTTCTTATTTGATTTAATTTCACATTAAAGTTGTACCTAAACAAATGTCAATATTTTGATAGTTTTTACTTCTTAAAACCCGCTTTTCGGTTTTGAAAATAGGAATAATTTTAAAATTAAATACTAAAACATCATTATTTTTAATTTGGAAAAATTGATTCCATATTTTGAATCAAAAGGTCTAAATTGAGTAAATAGGTATTTTTTCGTTATAAATAGTATCTTTAGAAATTATTTTTATTTACCCTAGTTAATGGTTAAATTAGGTGAATAAAGGTAAAAATAATATTATAATAATAATATTCTACCCTGACACATGTCCTAAAAATATTTTATGATATATTTATGACTATAGGAATCCTTGGGTCGATTTTGGGACCCCATGGAGCCACTTGTGTTTGATAATGACTTGTTATATGAATTAATTTAAAGCAAATAAAAATATAACATTGACATTTATATTTTACTAAAATAATTTAAATTTGATTAATATATGTGTTGTTTTCAGCAATAATAATTATTTATAAATTTAAAAAT
The DNA here is from genome assembly GCA_963277665.1 of Viscum album. NCBI lineage: Eukaryota > Viridiplantae > Streptophyta > Magnoliopsida > Santalales > Viscaceae > Viscum > Viscum album. The sequence continues at coordinate 583,665,725 of OY728128.1, read as the reverse complement.
ATTTCCATCATGGTATTTTATTTTTAATTTTTATACATTATGTAATCAAATTTATTTATGAACTAATAATGATGTAGTAATTTCCTTATTAATGAAAGAATCAAATAGATGATATTATAAATATTAAAATAAATCTAATTTTTAAAATTTAATGTCATCCACAATCATTATGGATTAAAATGGAATGTTTTATTTTATTTAATTAATTTTTTGGAATGAATCCTGTTGTTATTACTTTTAAAAAGATCAATTACTAAATAGCGTCAAAATTAAAATAAATGATTGAAAAAAAATTATTTTATTAAATAATATAAAAATCCTAAAAACAATGATTCGACCAACTAACATATAAATGATTAAAATCACATTAATGATCCACTTCATGTTCTCTTGGAATTTTATACTAACTAATTTAACTCCATAGTTTAAAAATACAAGAAGAATCTTTAAGAGTTAAACTATTTGACAAATGGTTAATCCCAAAAGGTAAGGATAATTTCTTGAAATAAAATTGTGTAAAAATAATTGGATAATATAATATTGAACATACTTATCTTTTACTCTAAATAAATAATTTTGGAGATATTATAATATGAAAATAATTTTATAATAAATAAATTTTAAAATTGTTTTTTAAAGTGACCCTCACCTCTCTTATAAATGGTTACCTCCCTTTCTCATTTACTCACACCTCTAACACCTTTTAATTCAGCCAAAAATTACATATTTATCCTTAAAACATCCCTCAATTCATACTAAAATCCAAATATGGGGTATATATCCATCATAAAGATACCTTTTGTTCAAACTAAAAGGAAACACACGAAGAAGAAATAATTGTTTTAACCCTTATTTCAATGTTATTTTCTTATTTTACTTTTTATTTCTTTATTGATTCAAAACCAAATTAATAAATAAAGTATCATAAATATACTAAGAGGTTATTATAATCATGGTAAAACTATATTAATAATTTTATAAATCCTAAAAATATTAAAATCACCATGGGTATATACATATAGCTTATCGCCTCCACGACGGGGTGTTAATTGTTTTTGCACATTGCATTATTTGGATGGGTATAATGAAGATTATTATGTACATAAATAGTGAATATGATATGATTATGATTATATATAATTAATATACCATCCATTTCCATATCATTTAATCATTAATGGAATGATATCGTCGCTTGTGCATACATACGCCCTACGGTCGTAACAAAGTGATGGGATTCATTCTCCACATTAACCATCAAATAATGACTATAAAAATTATATCATATTCATATTTTTTAACTATATGACATAATTAGTCTAATTTATTGATATATATGTTTATCTATATATGTACATATATATCTTTTACTTACTCTCATTCAATAATTCGAGAAAACAGAAACAACATTCATGTGTACGTATGACCTACCATCTCCATGAACAGTGTATTCCATTTCATATATCTGTCTAATATATATATATATATATATATTCAGAATATAAATCATATATAAATCATATTATACCTTCTAGAATTTTTATATCATGGTCTATGTAATATGATAAAAAATAACAAATCAAAACACTTACGATAAACAATGTGATTATTACCTGAAATGTTTCATTAACCTGGAATTGTTGATAAAATGGTAATATAACGCCAAAAAATATCATATATGATATAATTAATATTCTTATATCAGTTAATAATATTTTAATAAACATTATACTGCATTTTTAGACATATATGGAGAGTATCAGACTTATGGTAAGGGTTAACATCTTAATCTAATTATTATCTGAGATTGGTTATGTGTCTGTATTTATAGGGAAATATTTAACATCTATTTCCACATTCAATAAAAAAAATTCAAATGTTAAATTTTAATTTTTTATGTAAGTGAGTATTTAACTAGATCATCATTTTAAATTGTTTAAATATTTATTTTTCAAAATATTTTTAATTAATATCCATGATTTCAAGGTGATTTTAAGTATTCATTTTTATGGAAATTATTTTTTTAAATGTTAATGTGAATAAAAAGATTCAAAGTGGTATGGGGAACAATTATTCAAAAATATTTCATTGGATTCTTTTATAAATTGTTCAACTATTAAATTAAGTCATGAAAAATGGTGTATTTCTCTCAAAGAGATTTACTTATTTTTTCCATCTATGTCAATATCCTTTATTGTATTGGATTCTTGGATGAATTTGATTTATTATTATAAAATCATTCATACTATATTGAATGAGTTATGATATGTTTTATTGGGGATGTCCAACATTTATACCATTCATTTTTTATGTTTAAATTATTGACATTTCTTATTCCAGTTTTAACACGAGTGCTTATGTTGGTTATGTTTTACCCCATTCATAAGAGGAATTAATTTAATTCAGTATTTGATTGGTGGGGACTGTTATAACCCATTTATGCATTGGTAGGTATAATGAGACAAAATAATTTCTTGGAATAATGCCTCGACCAAATATTTGTGAATGGTCTTGGTACAAGGGCTCACATAGTGGTTATGATGTCAGACATGATGGATTCCCTCATTATGATATTCTTAATTTATTTTACATGTGACTATATGACTACTGTAATATCCATGTGAATGTTTAAATTGGATTATTTGATTTATTCTTGACATATTATGTGGAACATAATGTTTTAAATGTATTGTGTTTTAGGTTTGTACCTTGACATAATAGTTTATGCTTATTTGTGATAGATATCATTTTATTGTTTATCTTTTCTAAGAATCTACGCTAACCCCTTTATTATATTTTATTTTCCAAATATTCTAAGAAATGATTTATTATTGATATGAAAGGATAAGCTAGTGGAATAGTGGAGTTATCAAAGGATTATATTTTTTTGTATTGACATTTAGAAATTGTAATGTAAATTACATGTATGTAATCTATTTTCTAAAATACCTAACATGATCAGTCCTTCGGGACATGATTCCTTGTAATCATTTAGATATATTAATATAATTCACTGGATCAGGGTAACTAGGTTAAGGAAGTTACACCTCTACCTCATAATTCACCAATAGGAACTTAACCAGAAACTACACCATATATTACTGTACTATCATCAAGAAAATTCATCCACTACATCCATCCTCTCCCATATCTAGATACATAATTGAGGGTCATTCCATTACACTAATGAAATTTATAAACATGTACATGTCATAACCACATTATGTTATTATTAGATAATTGAATACAATATATATATTTCATACAATAAATAAAATATATAATTCATAATCCTGAAAAAATTACATCCCTTTATGATGAAACATTTTCATGTCATGGGGGGTCAATATATACCTTAGGCTCTTATAGTCTGTCCAAGAAAACTAATAGATGATGTAATGAATCCAAAACATCAATTCAAACAAATATGCATCCATGTAGAGATCAATGTTATAATAGATACACACATGGGGATGTAAATCAATAGAACCATAAGAAAAAACTGGTCTTCTATAATGAAAAATACAACACCACCCAATAAGTTATGTTTTATAGAAAATAAAAAATGAACTACATTTAATAGAAGATAAATGACTTGTGAAATGAACAAAAACACATTTAGTTACTCGAATTCAGCCTAAAAATGGTCAATAAACAAGTAAACCAGATCATTCCTTATCAAAGAAGTATGGTGAGTCTCAGCATCGGTCAAATAATCCACGATCATTTATTAATAGATTATGATATCAAGCATATTATCTGCCTATATCTTTTTCTATATGGAAAATCTATGAAAAATTATCCTATATATTTAATGGGTCCACAACTACTCAAAACTAGGAAATGAAACACCCCATAGAATAGACTTCACAAGACAAAAAATCAATCTTCAACAATATCCCAAAATAATATATCAAGATGAATAACTCATAAAATGGATCTTAGATTCTCTCATTCTCATCTTCAAATATAGTGTACGTAAGTATGCATTCGATCAAACCCACCACATCTTTATCAAGGAACTCTTTGAACACTGTGTCCATCAACCCCATGAATATAGATAAACCATCCTTCACAATGAATGACATCACAGAGAAATCATTATTACCATGAAATAAATAAAAAAATTTGGAATATACTCTTCAATCACAGACATATAAAGATATCCTCATTTCCAATAAGTATTTTAAAACCATATTTCTCCATTACTGTGATCAATATATAAATCAATTCATGGAAGAGAGTAGCGGTCCTTTACGATTATTATGTTAATTAAATGGAAAATGATACAAAATAAAAGAAAAGCAACCATTCAACTTCAGTAAAAAAATTATCAATTACATGATGACACACTTTGTAAAATAAATGATTATTGTGACATATTATCGAGCCATAATCATAGATTCCATAAATCAGAAGTAACAATCTTATGTCGATACATCATGATAAGTGACATTTCATTCTATGGACCAATCAATAACATGATATCCCATTGTGGGGGTAAGGATACAACCTCATCTGGAAATTTGTACTTGTATTCTTTTAAAACCTTGGGGATCAAAGACTATTGAATCTTTTATGAGATATGTATGAAATCATCTATAAAATAAGGGAAGGTAATAGCACACCTCTGACCAACATGATGGTGTTACATGGAATCACACACCACAAGATCCCCATCATCATCATAAAACACATATATCCTCCTAATATAATCCAATATAGGCTACAAAAAATAAAACCAATCCATTATTTGGGTGATTCCATATGTATGTATCTATAAAAATTATAAATATCCCCATTAGTGGAGTTTCCCCACAACTATCTTATATCCTACACGAACAAAATATATATTATCTTTACCACTTACTTGTATAGCCAACGCCAATGGGACTGGAGGCCTCTCTAACTCATTTACTAAAACATGGAAGGTTTAGGTTATATAAGGATTGTGTCCCTACTAAATCAAATATTTTATTCACCCTTTTTGATAATAATAATAAAATGGTACCTTGAATGATTTTTAATTCACATGGAGATTGAAATGATAAATAATGAAGATGACCATTACTTCCCTCACACCCTCTCAGATCACTATGATGACCACCTCCAAATCCACTCTCTACATTATAAGGATTTTAATTACATCAATGTTTAACTCTATATATAACATCTCCCCTCTATCCGTCCAAAACATAATCACAATAATATGTTTGTCTTAGATGAATATACATTAATGGAGGAATATAAAGAGGATCACTTGCTACCAGATTATTGCATACAAAATATGGTCACACGTAATACTAAGGACCATAGGATCCATCAGAAAATCATGTGTCAGGTCCAATGGAATAGGTCTGATAGTAACCCCCCTGAAGAAATGATATGATGAGAACAATGAACTAGAACCTGCTAAATGAAAACACAAATTTCAAGGAAACAAGGATCCCAAGAACAGACTGTTCATCTTGAGGAATAATGATGAATTCCCTCTTTAGAAATTATTATTTTGGGTAGAATACTCTTAATAATATCTACTCTCTAAATAACATTAGATGTAACTTCATCATAAATGATGAGACTGAGCATAGGATCCATAGACATAAAATCTCCAAAAAAATGCCTCACCTAGCAATCAAAGTTTCTAATTAGACTTATTTATAACAATGTAGATCCCAAATTTTTTTTCATAAATATCGCATTCTAGCACTCCACTATTAGAGAGTATAAATCTCGTGGGGAATAAATTGATTCAAATTCAAAACATGTAATTATACTCTAAAATGATCTCATAAAATCCTCCATGGTCCTCCAGATGCCTTGTTATCCCTATAAAATAAGAAATACATCTTCCTCACTCCTCCATGAAGCATCATAACTTATAATGAAACCTAGTACTCCATCCATATGCAGATCAGCGAGAATTTTATCACAAAAAAATTCAACCAGTGTTTTGTTTATGAGTCAAAAATGGAGAAAATGAAGATCTATATACTCATGCACTGAAACTCTTATAGTGTCCTCCTCCATGTGTCCACGTAATAGATCTCTAATATTCATATATCAATTAACACATCCTTGTGAACATATTTGGAATGAATATGATAGGGTCATCGACCTGCATCCATGATTACAAACAAATAAATTAATATTAGATATACTAAAAAGGAAATATGGAATTCATAACATTGTTTAATTTTATATTGGAATGTTCTGTTAATATTTTAACCTATTAAATATATGAAAATATCAATGGTAGGAACAATGAAGTGTGATGAAAGGTAATTTCCCAGTTCACTACCTTGTAACCAGTGACATTTAATTTATTAGTATCAACAAACCTAATTCTCCAGGAATTAGATCACCGAGGGGGGGGGCTAAATAACCATGTCTTGTCTAATTTCCCATCTTTTCATCTCTCATTAATCATATTGATCACTATTTCAAAACCAAACCATGCAATCTCACCAGTTACTAAATCCAAATATTGTGATATCCCTCATCTTGAACCATTGATACTACTTTATCTCAATCATGTACCTCAGTTTTTACCCCTCCTTGGACAAAATATATACAATGGACATTATGACTGCAGAAGTCCTACCTCGATAAGGCAATGTGAATGTGACTATTGTTGAGGGAATAATAATCAAATATATGGGTGGAATTTAACATTATAAAAACCTACTATAGAGATTAATAATATTGATACACCAAAAAGCACCATATAAAATATTTATAACTAAATCCAAATATAAATATATTATTCCATATATTACTATAAAAACTGAAAAGAAAACTAAAACAACAAAAATGGTAAATGTGATAGTGACCATGTACAAAAAATAGTACCTACAAAACCATATCCTACTAATATCTCACCCAATATTGGAAATACTATATATTAATTAAAAAATAATTTATATATACCTTGGATGAGGATAACATTATACTCTACATGGTCCTCACTATATAATCTTTTTCAAAATATAATGAATTAATGATAAATAACATTAATGAACATCGAAACTAACTAGTCACCTAAACAAGTATACTAAGTTCCATGACTCTCCATGGTTTACTATTACCACATATCACATTCAAGGGACCATATAATATAATAATGATACATTATGGGAACCATGCTCTAGCTTACCCATTGGTTTGCTGCTCTTCCCCAACATCACAAATGATGAGACATAAATCTCCAATATAAGTTGTGCCAATGACACATGGGCAAGGAATATCAACATTCACATTGTGTATCACATCCTAACATCATCTCATATCACATAGATATATCTAATGACCAATTAGATTAAATAAGTAATTATATCTTGAAATAAATGTTTCGTACATCGCGTTTTAGACTTAAATCCAATACAACCCAGACATTTTGTTATTACCTCAATCCATCATATCATATACACATCAATCCTCTATTAATTCATTGAATATTGTATTCAGGGATACATGTGTATTTATTACCACAATCCATCAAATACCTCTACACACAAATGGGGATAAACTAACCCTCATGCATTCAAGCACTACAAATAAAAAAAGATGGTTGTGATATATGGGATAATTATCTATCCATCATACCATCCAAGTTATGGGGAAGACCTCTTAGAGTAAATTGTGTGTCAATATAGCTAAATGATATTGGTGGGGATGAAATTGAAATCTCCTAATGTAAAAGTTTTAATATATCTCATAACTACACTATTTTCATAACCTAACAATATACTCAGCTGAGGCTAACATCACTTGGACACCCAACAATAACTACTATGACATGATATCTTATATTTTACAAATAAATATAGATATATATTATTTATTTTATTTTATTTTATCATTACTTTTTTAAAAAATTACAGTATCCATACATTAATCATTCACTATATTTCATGTGACATTGTATAAATCATCACAGTAATGTCCATGCCCACCTTGAATAATCCTATCGAAACTATGGTATCTAAAGGTAACATATTTTCATCATTTTCATTACATAAACTCTAACACCATAGGTTAGAAAATACTTATTAATTATTATCATCAATCCATAATATGTTAACTATTTGAAAACCACATTAAGCTACCACAATGAGGAAAAATGCATCCAAGCACAGCTAGTAAACTCATGAATTGGGGAATGTATGGAAAATAAAATTAATTGACTCAACCATTAACCATTAATCAAACTATTATGTGATCATCCTATATCTTATCATCACAATATCATGTTTGACCATATTCAAACCATTTAATCATCTCTGGTACCATCCATGACACCCATATGCATATCTCAATGCATCTCACCAGCATTGGAATCAACTCTTTCATCATCATCTATGCTTCCCAGCCCCAAATCCCAACATCCATCATATACACATATCATATTTGAGAAATCCAATCCCGTAACACATTACAATGTAATTCTCACATCCAAACAACATCATAAGAAATCATGAATCAATGAGTTAACAGGACAGTCTAATACCAAGAAAAATGAATATATCCATAATTCATTAATGATCTATCATAGCTCCAAAAAAATTGATGTCACCCTTACTAAGATGATATGAATCCCATTCCATTAAAATTATAATTAGAAAACATCTATATTTTATTAGATAATGGATTTATAAATTCATTATTAATAGGTTCCATATATGGAAAACCGATGGTATGAAGCTATAAAAATCGATCAAAAGATTGTACATACTCTCAATAATTTAACGAAGTTTCTTCAAAAAATGAATAGATCTATTATAAATTATCTTTACTTTTATTATTAACAATAAAATACATAAACATGAAGCACATTGTTTAAAAATTACATTGGAAATATTGGAAAATTAAAATTACATAGTTAGATTGCATCAAATTAATCATTAAAAAATTACATCAAATAATGGATTCAACCATACCTGTTCTTTAAATAAAAAAAATAAATATATTAATAATGGAATTATGTTATTTTAATCTTTTAACATGACACTATAATGGTAATAAATATCTAAATAATGAAATCATATATATCAAACTATCTAGATAATCAAGAGGCAACCCATTATCATGGGGACACGAGCCTCATCCCTGTTGAAGAGCTCTCTTCATGTTCACCCCTAAGACCAAGGTACAATTCTGGGCAGAGGCATATTTCTGGTTTTCTGTAGTAGTACTGTAGAATGTACTCCAGAAGGTATGGAATACATAACTATTTTAGGTACTGTAATAGGTGTTGTTTGGTATTGTAGTAGTTGGAACTATTCACCTTCAGGTTACCAGGGTGGGCCTAGAGTCCTTCAAGACTTTGGGTCACCCATGCATTCATTTCAATAAGACTTTTGGGGTAATGTAAGGATTTTTGTCCACCTAGAGACCTTCAAACCACTAAAAGGACATATAGCCACATTATGCGCACATGAAAACCAGTCATATTCTCTAAGGATGAAACTCCAGAGGATGTATCAGAGAAGGCATATTCACCATAACAGAGCAATCAGATTTGGAAGAATGAGATGGTATGGTTTTTCCAATCAGTACCACACCTATGAATTTCTGTACAGGATAGCTAGATGAATAGTCATATGATGGTGGAAAATGAATCATGATGTAGATTCTAGGGTTGAGTAGTTTCATGTAGTCATAGTCTATGGTGATTTTCTATAATTCATTTTGGTACTATAATTTCACAAAGCATACGGTCCATGTAATGGTTCCCCTTCAAAACTTAAAAGGGGGATTTTCAAAAATGAATATAAAATGTTAGACTTCATTCAATTCATGAAAAAATAATTATCATGGTATAGAGATTCAAAATCCTCAAAATGAGATTAGTATCCAATTATTTATTAATCGAGTTAAATTATTATTATGTAAAATTCAGTGTAATATAAACCTATAAAAATATCATTTTAATATTTCATGTAAAAAAAATAGAAGAAATAAATACCCTATCATAAAGGTATAAATATTATTCACATGCGAAAAGAAAAACAACACTGATCCAGTAACATCTACCGTAATGTAGATGCATTGCTCGAAGAATGTGGTGTCCCAAAATCAGCCACAAAAACAATGAAAATTTCTATTTGAAACCTGGAGATGATCCAGCATAAGGTAACTATAATTAATGGGGGTAAATAGTTCAAATAAAAATGAGATAAGAGGTATAACATATATAATATATCTATAGATTGAATATATGAATCAAATAATAGATCAACATCGACAGATTATAAAAACTCCAAGAGAGAAATTTTTTATCAATACAGTAAATGATAAAAGGTACTATGTATGAGAAAAGTCCATGGAAATGTATTATTTAATAGAGTTTTTCAATGGGTAATTAAATTTTATGAAGCACTTTCAAACTATGTAAATTTTTGGCATTATATCTTTCCAAAAAATGTGTCACCTTAAGGGCATTAATATAAAAAATTTACAAACCTTATAGCACCCCATGAATTGGACTAAAACATGTCAATAACAACTTTCAATATGTGCACGAGATCTCACCCATGGAATGAACTCCAAATTTCCAAAGTAAAACATTTATATGATTTGTATTCCACATGATCTCAAATTTTAACATCCCATATCATCCAGACACACTCTTGACTTCCTATGAGAACCATGATATTTAAAAACATGAAATGGATATGACTATATTGGTATGGTCCATTTCAAGTCCTTTCTCACATCTATTTGGTTTACAATTTTTTCGTTAATTTTATCATCGTCATTTCCATTCATATGATGAATTATCATGGTAACTATTCATAATTATTTGGGAAATAATTTTTCACCATGTCTATATTTTATCATTCCACTCATTTTCACCTATTTGGTAATACAATTATGTGATATTCCATATGTCCTTCTAACATCAAATTTCCTATTTTGAAATGGATGTTTCTCCTAACCATTTTGTGATGTGGGATTTCAAATTTTTTATTTTTATATTCAAGTTACTTAATTATAAAACATGATTTAAATTATTTTATCCATTAATTTAAAAAACGGGGGTACAATGTAATATTATATGATCATAATAAAATATTTTTTCAACAATGTATTGGATACCTAACACGTAGCATAAATAATCTAGAAAAATATTTAATTTAAAGATGACCATTATAATCTAGTCATTGAATTGTCCAATATAAATATGATTCATCTTTTTTTAAAAATATAATGAAATTTCTAACTAAATATATATTTATTTATGAATTTCATATAAATAAACAGTCAATATTTTATAAAGTTAGTTTATCATTAAAAAATATATGTATTGAATTTTTTAAAGATATTTGATATTCCATATAATAATTAATTTACTGAAACTAAATAATTTTTTTAGATAAATGGATATAATTTTTTGAATCATCATATCAAAATTATATTATAGTGATATTTTTTATTTTACTTAAAATATTTATTTTTCATTGAATACTAATGTCACATAAATATTCATCATTTATGGTAATTTCCTGTAATATTATTGGCCTATATATACCCCATAGGCTCCACATTGAAACACATTTAATTTTGACGAAAATGGAATATTGAGGTGTCTATAATAGGCTTCAATATTTGGCTGCAATGTTCACTAATCAATGTCGAGAAACCATAAACATTGTCTAGGTTGTTATTTCTATTTTTATTCAAAGATTACCCTTCCGGGATTAAGCCTATCTCAATCCTTTATTCCCCCATTTAACACTAGAAGCCATAAAAGTCTCTCATTCTCCCACAAGCTCGTTAGGAACCCATTAATTAAGGGGTTTTTAGTGGTGGAACATCAATGATTTTCAAGTAAGTGAATATTTTATTGTTTTAATACTAATAATTATGGTTTATTTTTTCTTAATTGATTTATCACAATTCTAGTAGCTAGGTATTCATAACAAGGGTTTAGTTTTGTGTTTCATTGTTCCATTTTGTTGATTAGGGTTTGTTTTTATTCACTTTTGTGAGGTAGTGGTGTGGTTGATGTTTCACACAATGATTTGGGTTTTTTGACAACTAAGGTAAGTGATTACATGTGTACAAATTCATCTTTGAATTTATCATGCTTTATTGACCTATTTTACATTTTCCTCTTCAATTTTGTGTGGTTCAAAACCCATTTTTGGTATAATTGATTGTGCGGTTGTTTTGAAAGAAGCATTTTTGTATGAGATTTATTGTTTTTTCATGTGAATTCCATGTTGTGTCTTTTCGGGTTATTTTATGTCTCTTGGAATTGGTTTATTAAATTTTTATTAGTGTTCTATATTATTTTGGTTGTGAAATTATTGTGCAGTTAGCCATAATAAAAAAAATTTAATTTTATTTTGTGTGAAAACCATTTTCTGACCTATTGAAATTGTATGATAAAATTATTAAATGGTTTAAGGAATTACATTGAGCCTAAAGAACATGTTTGTATACTTTTAGGGTGTGTATGAGTGAAATATTTAATTTCAATGTAAAAATTCAACTAGCATGTTTAATTAGTATTTTAAAAAATGTGGAACTTGATTGATCACAAAGAGGGAAACCTGGGTATCTATGTGGATGAACAATGACTAGTTTTCTTTTGATAAAATTGTGGTTTCATCCCTTTTACACATAGAATGTTTTAATATGAAAATAATAACTATACATTGATGGTGTTCGAGACCAAAAGGCCATTGGGATTCCCCTCCTAGTGGATCTTGCATGAGAATGTTATTGAATATGGTTACATTTACATAGAAATACATTGTACCTAGTTTCCCTCATCTAGAAAGTTGATAATGGTGTTCCAATAACTACAGATCATTGGCTATATTGTACTTAACATCATTATATAATTTGTTTTTTAGGAAAATTCAATAGCATTTCTTTTTTATTTAAATGACTTCTTTATTAAAATTTACCCTCTTGATAATACTTTTCATTAGATGTTCCACCTTTTAGGAATTGTTCTATTATATCTTATTTATTAAATCATGCAATATTATTGACTAAAAATGTTTATAACATGGGATATTTTTGGTGGAATCCAATTTTGAGTAGGATTACACCCGTCGTAATCCTTTTTTTTTGTATGTATAATTGATTATTTTTGACACAGGTAAGGGCATAGGGCATGGAGATAAATGGATTGGGATCTTAACTTATGTTCTGGGTGTGTGTTTTGGAAAATGTTTGTGGGTGACTTCCCCATGTTGTGTGGTGGTATCTGATTTTGAAATTATTCTCCTTTTGATTTGTGTCAATCTTCATGTTTTTTTAAACTATGTTTTTCAATTATGAATTTTATTGAAGGCTTATTCTGAATAAATTTTAATATTCAGTTAATTTATTGTTATTGGTTCTTTAATGCTTCTAATCATGGGTAAATCATTTCCAACCCATGTTTTACGATATATTGGCACTTTATCTAGCACATGATTATAGGTAATTCCCCTCGGGAAATTCCACATAATTAGTTGGGTTCCAGTTTGGAGGGAGACAAGATCTGGATCGTGAAAAATTGATTTCAAAGGTGGTTAGGCTCTTTGGGTCATATTATTTGGGATGAGTATAGTTATAAATGAGATATTATTATTAGGGCTCATATTTTTGGATGTGACTAGGGTGTCTGGCCTACACCCCTCATGACATACCTTGAGTCGCCATGGGATGTTTGGATTTTTGTTTGACATCTCATCCAGGTAGGGTGTGTGGGATACATATGGCATGGGAACATTGGTTGGGGGTAAAGTTTTTTATTTCATTTTTGTGATGAATTTTATTTATTTATATTTGATTTTATTTTCAGAAATTTTCCTGAATTTTTTTAATGTTGTTTTCTCTTTTGAATATTAACTTTTGTTGAAACATGCCTCCCTAGAATGCTCCCACGATCCCAATGGAGGAAACTGGAGAGAGTTCTCCCTTAACACCTAATTAGAGGTTGGTAGAAGTTTTAGTGAGGGATATCCATGTCCAAAGAGGGGAGAGAATCTTGATCCCACTCCTTCTCCTTTTAAGAAAATACGAGTCTAGTCCTAGGAAGGATAATTCCAAAGAGATTGTAAAGAAAAATAAACATACCTTCCGAGGTATCATGGAAACCCGGGAAAAAGAGGAGTGGATTGAGAGGATTGATAATAGTTTAATGTTACCTGACACACATGATGAGGTCACAGTGACATGTTCTTCATTTTTTTAGAGGTCACAAGCCACATGTTGTGGGAATATGTGCTTTAATCTAGGACGCTTGAGCAGTTGATCTAAAAGTACATCATGGTTACCATCAATGACTAGTACTGTCATAAAGTCTTTTCTTATGAAATATCATAGGATAATATGGAAATAATAAAAGGGGATCAATTAGTGGTGGATTATTCCATATGTTTCCCTGAGCTAGTCAAATATGCACATGAAATCATCTCCAATGAGAAGATTATGTCCAAGAAGTTCAAGAATGATTTTCAGTCGAATATATTTTCTTAAGTATTCCAATTCAATCATAAGACCTATGAAGAGGTGGTTGATCGAGTATTTATGGTGGAGATTAATCACAAGGAAAGTTCATGTTTCTTTAGGACGGTATCACTGATGGGAGGTGGTAGTTCATCTGAGAAGAAACTAAAGTGTGAGGAGTAGGGTAAGAATAGGGGTGGTCAGCAAGGCCATCCTCCGAGACAGTTCTCACTTGTGTCTTCTGATGTGAGGTCTTTTGTGTGCCACAGGTTTGGGAGGCCGAGGCACAACCGACCTTCTTATACATCTCATCTTATTCATTGTTTTAAATGTGGATATATTGGTCACTTGTAGTAATTTTGAAAGGTGACACATCCACTACAGAGTGGGGAAATATTAGTAGCATCTAGTGGAGTTTCAGTTCTTTTAGAGTCATTTAGAATATTGGGAACTGGGTTTAGTGGTTCTGGATGATGTTATGGATTGTCTTATAGGTAGATCTAGTTCAGTTTAAAGCCATAGGAGAGTGGTCATTCCCATATAGAGATGAGGCATCTCCATACCATGGATTAATAACCAACAGGATCTGATTCATGGCCTTACACAATTCAATGTACCATTTTGATTTCATCTTAATTAGATACTATTCTCATTGACACTTGTGCTTCTATTTATTTTATTTCTACCCATATTATGAACTAGATGAATTTTATAATCGATTTGTAATCTTTTGCGATGGAGTTAGTGATGTCGGTGGGTAAGAATAAGGAGTAAGGTCTCTCATTCCCTCCATGTGTGTTTTTTGTGTTAGGGGATGATATTTCCTGGGACCATCTTTTCATGGATATTTACCATCTTGTTGAAATATTTGGCACATAATGGTTAGTGAACATTGAAGAACATATCAATTGTTACATGTGGTGGGTGAGTTTCATGGCACCTGATTGGAGCCATTCAGTTTTTCTTGGGTAACGGGATCCTCGGTCAAGTCCTATCGAACCTCCACTCCCAGAGTTTGGGAATATTATCATTCATTTATCATCACTCACACTAGAGGAATATGGCCATGATCATGATGGTGGATTACCACATGTAGTGTATGGGTTCCCTGAGGTATTTCCAAAGTATTTTTCATGCCTACCCCTAGTGCATGATTTTCATTTCTCGTATGATTTGGTTCTTGTAACACCACTGATATAACTTACAATATATTGTATATCACCCATAAATATGAGAGGAATAAAGATATTGTTGGATAATTTGGAATCTGTATGATTCATTTTCATGTGGGCCTCTCCAAATTCTGCTCCTATTTTTTTCCGAAGAAGGATGATGGGTCCCTACGGTTGTGCATTAACTACTAGAATTTGAACAAGGTAAACATCAAAGAAAATATCCTTGTCTACAAATATATGACTATATTGAGTAGTTGAAGAGGGAAAGTAGTATTCCAATATATACATCCATTTAGTTTACCACCAAGTCAGGTTGAGAGAGGCGAATATCCTAAAGCTTGTTTTCCGATGTAGGTACAGACACATTGAGCACATGGTCATGCTATTCGGATTAACCAATACTCTAGTGTTCATGATGGAACTCATTAATAGGGTGATCCACCAGTATCTCGACTCCCTCAACATGGTATTTTTGGATGACATCCAACATTACTCTAGATCTGAGTGAGATCAAGAGCATTATTTGTGGATAATGTTGGGCAGTATAACAGATCATTGCCTTTATGAAAGGATGTCCAAGATAACCTTTTGGATTAGGGAACTGATTTTTCAAGGACATTTCAACTCCAAACAGGGGGTTTTAGTGGAACCTTATTTGATCACTGTATAAATTTCATGAGATCAACTGAAGAACGTTTTGAGATCTACAGTTTCCTTGTCCTGGCAGGTTATTAAAGGCAGTTTTTTGGGATTTCCCTCAACTAGCTTCTCCCATGAACATTCTCACCTAGAATGGGGTGACGTTTTAATGCATCCTATATTGTCATGAATACTTTGAGTAGTTAAGGTAGTGGTTGACTAACTCACTTGTGTTGAACTTTCTGGAATCAAGAAAGGACTATGTGGTTTATTGAGACACTTCGCGTATGGTTCTCTAGAGCGTACTTATATACGGTGATCACATGGTGGTATATGGATCTCAAAATATCCAACCAAGTGAAATTAATTACCCAACTCATGAATTCGAGTTAGTAGTGGTGATTCGTGCATTTAAGGCATGAAGTACCTCTTTGGGGTGATGTTTTTTGGTATACTATAATCATAAGAGCATAGCATACATCTTCTCATAGAAGGACCTTAATTTGTGGTAGCGTCATTGGATCGAGTATTTGATAAGGTTTGACTTTGATATCATGTATTCTCTGAGAAATGGTAATTAGTTGGTTGATTCCATGAGTACAGAAGTACTAGTGTGATATTTGAAGAGGTCCAGTGGTGAGTGGACACTGATGGGGCTCTTTTTCCAGATGCACATGGAGACCAAAGAGCATAGCTGAGGTACGTCCATGTTGAGCGTTCAATTGACTACATCTATTTTATATTATATTTGGTAGGAGCCGCCCAATGATGATTTATGTCTGTGGTTTATGTGTTTTCTTAATGGTGGAGAGATGTATTCTTATATTTATTTTTTTCCAGAGGGAATCTTGTGCTTCAAAGACCGTTCTAGGTGAAAATTTATCTCAAGAAAGAGATTATGTATGATAGTCTCCAATATCATTGGTTCCTTCATCCAGGAGCTAAAAACCTATATTGTGAAGTTCATTGGTTATTATGGTGTCCATGAATGAGATGTGATATAGTTGATTTTTTATTGATGTGTTACACAAGTCAGTGTGTAAAAAAAGAGAATCAAAGGCCCTCTGGTTTTCTTTATCCATTTCACATTACTACTTTGATGTGGGATGATGATTCCATGGATTTTATTGTTTTATTTCCTCATAAAACATGGGATAATAACAAAATTTGGGTAGTTAATGATCTTCTAGCCAAAAAATACCACTTCTATTTGAATTTTAGACACAACTAATTTTGATGAGCTGCACTGATTGTATATTCTGGATGTGGTAATTCTTTATGCTGTTCCACCAATAGTTGTATTATATAGATACCCTCATTTTACATATATGTTTTATTAAGGACTTCATAAGGCTTTGGGGTCACAGATTTTGATGAACACAATATACCATCCCCAAAGAGATTTCCAAACAGAGTGTGAAAACCGTATTCTGGAAGAGATATTGCGTGCATGTGTCTTAGAAATCGGAGGTTCGTGGGATACCCATTTTCTATTGGTAGAGTTTTTTTATAATAATAGTTACCAATAATCTATTATATTGGCTCCTTTTGAGGCTCTCTATGGATGGCCATCTCCACCCCCCCCCCCCCCCGGGTTGGGCAAAGGTAGGGGAGACCTCATTTTTTGGGGTTGAGCCCTATGCAAGAGATACCATAGAATTTAAAGCCGATCAGGCAGTATTTATTATTAGCTCAGAATATCCAAAAATATAATGCTAAACAGAGGCATCAAGACCATTAATTCTCAATGGGTGATTGGGTTTTCTTGATGGTGTCCCATCATATGGGTTATCGTAGTTTGAGAATGTAGGGAACGTTGACGCCATGTTATTTCAGATATTTTGAGATCACCAACCGCATTGTTAATGTAACATACATCATATATTTTCCATCTTAGATGATATATATTTTTGATTCCTTCAATGAATCCCAATTGATGATGTAAAATACCAATTATTCCAATGTGATGAATTGGAAGGAGTTGAAGATAGATCCGAATTTTCTAGTTTTTGAACGACCGATACGAATAGTGGATTCCCAAGAGAAGGTCTATCAAGGATTATCTATTACTTTGGACTGAGTCCTTTGGTAGCATGGGAATTATGTTCATGATACCTGGGAGAGGAATTCATTGGTGGATAAAGAGTACCTATTCTTGTTTTCTGATCATGCTTTGGGTTGAATTTCCTAGGCATAATGTTTTCATGTTGGGGAAAATTGTCATATCCATATGCTTCATTTCAGGTATTTTTATCTTATATTCATGGACTATCATTTTACTTAGTCTCTATCTTGCACCCCCTTGAATTTTGAAGTAAATGGAAATTATTTTGGTTTCCAGTACTGTCCTTAGGGGTTTTCCACACAGTTTACAAAACTGTGCAGAAAAACCATGCACAGTTTCAATGTCCTAAACATAATTTTTATTCCAACTATTACCTTTTTGGATTAAATATTTATCAACCCCTTCATCCCCCATTCAACCCTATAATCTATAGAAGGCTCCCAAACTCCCTCACTCTCCTTAATAACCCATTTTTCATGGGGTTTTTTGTGATATAACATCAAGGTTCTTCCAATATGTGATTCATTATTTTTTTCATCATTCTCCTTAGGCTTTCTTCCTACATTTATGAAGTTACATAATTACAGTAGCAAGGGATTAATACCTAGGATTTAATTTTTTGTTACATTGTTTCATCTTGTGGATTAGGTTTTGTTTAAATCCACTTAATGTGTGGTAGGGGTGCAGTTGATGTTTAACACCCTGATTTTGGGATTCTGATATTTATGGTTGGTTATTGCATGTGTAGACATTATTTTATGAATTTATCTTATATGATTTTCCAATTTTTCATTTTTCAATTTCATTATGTTATTTGACAAAATAGTTATTTGAATCATTGATTAAGTATATGAATTGAAAGAATCGTTTTTGAATGAAAATGAGTGTTTTTCATGTGTATTACATGTTATGTCTTTTGGGGTTGTATTATGACTCTTCGAATAGGTTTATTAAAGGTTTTTAGTGTGGAAAATTCTGCTTTGGTGTGTTATTGTTTTCATTTGGCCTTATGATAGTATTTTTAAATTTATTTAAGGGGAAAGATTTTTTTACCTCTTGAAATTGTATTATAAAATATTTAAAGGGTTTACAAAATTACATTGAGGTTGAAGAACATGTTTGTGTTCAGTTTGGGGTGTATATTATTTTGAAATATTATTTATATGTAAAAATTGAGCTTTCATGTGAAATTGTAATATTAAAACATGAGTAACTTGATTGAGCACAAAGAGGGACACTCGGTTATCTAGGTGGGTAGACTATGACTTGTATATTAGTGATCCATTAGTGGTACAATCCCTATTTAACGTAGAAAATATGACGATTTAAACACTAACAAAACATTTATGATTTTTGGGACTACTAAGCCATTGGGGTATCCCCACCTGAGGTCTTGTGGATTTGAATGTTATTAAATGTGCTTACTTTTACATAGAGATTCGATGTACCAAGGGCCCCACACCTAGCTAGTTTGTAAGGGTCTTCAGGTGACTATTACTCATTGGATATATTGTACTTACCATGGGAATATGGTATGATTTTTTGGAAAATTATGTTTCAGGTTTTCATTATTTATATATGTATCCTACTAAATGTTTTCATCATGAAAATGTATATCATTAAAAGGTGCACCATTTTGATATTGTTCTATAATTTCTTGTATAATGAAACAAGAAATAATATTTTCTAAAATGCATTTCACATGTATTAATTTTGGAGGAGTCATATTGGGCCAACGATCAAACACAAATTACACCTTTAGGTGTAACTAGATTTGATAATGTTTGACATAGGTAAGGGAAAGGTCCTTGGAGACAGCGGTTCTGGTTGTCAGATTCTTTTATGAATGCGGTGTTGTGAGAATGTAAGGGGATGATTTCCCATTGTCATGTAGTGGTTCTTGAGTCAAATGTTTGATCCTTTTCTGATCTTCACCTCTTGGGGTTTTTTCAGAAATATATAATTCAATTCTAAATTTTATTAATGGCTTTTTTGGATCAAATTTTCTCATTCTTTTTTTCTGTGTTGTTGGTTTTTTAATACTTCTATGTTCAGGTAGATCGTTACCAAACCATTACTTATAATACCCAGGTACTTATGTCATCCTATAGGGATATGGAACACCCCTCAATACTTCTGATGGACTTTGGAAATTTCCATATTGGGTGGATACTAGATCTATTTTGTGACAACAGAAAACAATATTTTTTTTGTAGAACTATCAATCCATTTCATTAAATTTTTAAATTATATTTCCCATATTAACATAATGTAACAGAATGATACTTTAACTATACATCATAGAATTAATTACATGGTAGTTATCAATCTTACAAATATTGGTATATATTCATTTTTTTGAATTAAATGACATTTTCTAGATCAACTATTTCGATGTTTTATTGCAAATGTTATTGAAATAAATTTATATACCATGTAAGAATTTAATCATAAAAATGGATTGAAAAATATTACTAAACATATATTAATTATGTAAATAGGCCCCATATAATTTTGGTCATTATGATTAGTAACTGTGTTGAGTATATGTTACCTTTGTAAGTCTAAATAAGGTAATCAAGGATACAAATAAAATATAAATTGCTAAAAATAACAACAACCTATTAATTAATTGTATTAAGCAACTATGATTCTAAAATTCTCATCCAATATTTTTATTTATTAAAATTTTGTTCAATTTTTCATTGAAAAGTACTTTTCTACAGTGTTATGTAAATATAACGTCAAAATAGTATTTTTGAGCTCTTAATGTAAAAAAGATATGTAATGTGAAACAGAATTAAAATATAATGGGTAATTTTAAATGTAAATGTATTTTTATCCTGTAAATTGTTTTCAAATTTTTTGACAAGATATAATTTTCTTAAATTCTTATAAAATACTAAAATAGAGTTTTTGTAATTAGTACAACATTCACGTAAATAATTCAAAATATTATTATCTATTAAATTATAAGGGTGTTTTTTATTTTATATATATATATAATTTGATATGTGTTAATGGATTATATTATAATTCTAATTATTTCATGTTTTCTTCATATTAAAAGGAAATTAATAATTCTCAAAATGTCATTTATGATATTTTATTATAAACAGTATATTAATAAATGATCAAATATTCATAAAACATTTTTTCTCGGGCCCAATGATTATTTCACCATATAATTTTAATGTATTCTAATTATAGATTAGTGGATGCATTTATCATTTAAAATTCATTTTTATTAAAGTAATAATTAAAGTAATAACAAAAAATATCTACCTATTAGTTATAAAATGGATCATATCCTCACTTACACATAAATATTAAGAACTTTTTTCAGTAGATAACTATATAAATATATATAAAAAATAAATCTGACCATATTTTATCGCTCATCCCTTTTAGAATACCCACTTTAGTAATAATAAGATGTAATGAAAATAGGTGCTTTGAAGAAGAGGTAAACATTTATCCAGAATATATTATTTTAATTTATTATTATACCTAATTAAATTAATCTTGAAATATGATGAATATGTAATAAATTAATATTCCATATAATAATAATTTTTATTTAAATTTAATGAATTTTATTTATCTCCCCTTATATTAAATAATAAATCAAACCTTAGTTCTTGTATATGGTGGACTAATGCCTAACAAATTGATGTAATTTATTTTCCCCCAACACCTATCATATCAAAATTTTCAAATTGATGTAATCTATATATATATATATAATAATTATATTTTTTGAAAAATATTATGTCATATTTTTTATTACCTTTCTATATATTGATATGTGATAACATCATTCATGTGTTTGTCTAGATTACCACTAACTTGAAGTGATGTGAAAAAAAATTTAGGTCCAAATAACATAGAAAATATATGCAAGATTATTTAATAAAATAATATGATATATAAGATATAATTAACATTATTTAATTATAATATAAATCAATCATCCATCCCATCTTCATTATTGAAAAATGGAAACATTAATCATATATACATAATTCATATTATCAATATGATTGTAACATAATTAATTTTTTATCATATTTCATTCACATATTAATCAAATTAATTTATATATTTATTTGTTTTCATATAAATAAATTAAAAGGAAAATAATTTTTCTCTTTTTACTTTATATAAATTATTTTCAACATAAATTTTTCCCATATTTTGTATGGAACATATTGAAACTCCTTTTAAAATAAAATTGAATGTTAAATTAAATTGTACACATTATCAGTTGATTTTCACTCCATATATACTATTATTTTATTTTCTATCCATAAAAAAGGATAACTATTTTACTCAAATAGATACACTATTTCTAATTTATTTGGGTCTTTTAGTTTAGAAAAGTATTTATAACAAGTAAAATTTATTTTATATCTAAAAATACTTTATATATGCGATCAAAATATTTTTTTCATAGGTTTTATGATGGAATTGTGAAATCAATGTTTTATTTATCAATTATATTGGACATGATAATTGTATTTAGATATGTGTTTTCCTATAAAACTTAAATGATGAGTGTCCCTGATACAACTTATACATTGTGTGAGCCTAATTCTAGTTATCCAATACATTATGTAATGATATTTCTCATCAATGGAATGATTGAAAATGTAATCAATGTTTCTTTCTATTATAAATTTAATAAAACTCCAATTATACCATATATGAGATTAACATGGGTTATGTTTTTAAAAAACATTGAATCGCTAATTTTTATATTTTTTCCACTTTTTATATATTTTATATGAGTATAATAGTGTGTGATTTTAAATGTTATATAATTTAATTCACATTATCAATGAATTTTGTGATATTGGAATACATTATATGGCTTATCATGGATTTCACCAATCTTATGCTTTTTATTCATTTATTTTCCTTCGAAATATCTTTTTCTCTTCTAGTGTTTTTAAAATTTTTGCATCGATTATGGATGAGTAAGACTTGGAAGAATTCATGTTCATTGTCCAAAGAATTTTTCATGATAATAAAAAATAATTCATATTAAATGTTTCATATTTTTGTGAAAATTGATACTATTTTATAGTGTTTGGATCGTAATATATCTTTCTCTTATATAATATTTGTGACAAAATATTTCAAAAAATTAATCCTAAAAACCCATTATGAATGAATAAAAATTAGTTATAATCTAACAAATAAGATTTTTTAATGTTTATGTCTCGATCAATATAATTGAAAACCATACATGATTAGTAATCCATTAAAATAATGATAACTACAAATTATTTTTATATGTTTTATTCAATAAGTATATAAAATATACATTTTGTGTATAAATAATATCCTCTATAATCATAATGATAATCTAAATCATCATATTTCTATACATTATTGGGATGTGTGATTGAATGTGGAATCATTTATTTCTCCTAATATGGATCCACTATAATTTATTTATCATTCCCTAGTTTCATATATTCTAGATATCTTCTCATTTCCTAAATCAAGCCATTTTTTATAACATTTTATAGATACATTATAGGATATTCATTGTCATCATGATCATGAAACATGACCTACCATTAATTATTAATTATATATGATTAGTAAGTTTAAAATATATCACTATTTTATTCCTTCATCCTCTGCGTTCCAAGAATTATGAAATAATTAAATTTTATTTACATGAGAATAATTGCACTTTAATTATGATAAATATAAATTAATTCCATTTTATATCAGATCTAATTAATAATCAGGACATGATCTATATCTATCTAAAAAATTATGGTAATAAAAATATTAAAAATATAAATCATAATTTCAATGTCTGAAAAGAAAATGATTTTAAAAAAATATAGATTTATTTTTATTCAAATGATCTATTAAATAATAATTTTAATTCTAAAACATTAATGACATTGAGAAATAACATATTCATTAAAAAACAATAGATTTATGTTCTAAAAAAACACAAAACCCCTAATAACATGTCATAAAAAATCATGAATCTTTATTAACACATAAAAAGTCATGTCACAATTATTAATTGTTATTGTGTAATGAATCATCACATTAAATAATTATGATATAATTTCTATAAACATAATTTTTTTTAATAATAAGACCTCTATAATCTAGAAGTGAGTGGCACCTTGCCCCATTGAATTTTATTTATTGATAAACACATATTCACTTTCACAAAGTTCTATTTTCAAATATAATATTTTTATATTACACTATTTGACTTTTAAGAAGATCCAATATAAGCATTATGGTCAATTAATATTATATATCCAAAGAACTTATTTGTGAAAAAAATTAAAATCTTTGGGAATGGATTGAAAATAAATAATTTATGAATAGAAATATTTTTGAGGAATATTGAGGCCTGAAGGTCAAATAATTTAAAAAATCCTAGAATTTTCGTATGTAAATATCATTGAAATAAAATAAAAATATCTTGAAAAGTAAAAACATGAAAGATATTATTTCATTAAAAATAATAAATAACTATAGATACAGATTTAAAAACACCCTAACTAAAAGATGTTTACAGCTAATTATAATGATATTAATCCAGCTACAACCATTAGTAATAAAAAAGGACAACATATATGGAGTATGATAACCAAAAATCAATAAACCACATATTTATTGTTGTACATGAGTATAAATTCATATAATATGATGATGAGAGGTATAATGATCCTTTTGAAAATTTGATTCATATTGAAGTGGGAGAATTGAAAAATATTAAGAGATCAGTTTATCAATATTTATTTTAGGTTATTTTTTTATGTTGAACGATATGAAAATTTATAAATAGATATCAAGAAATATTTGGGAGAAATTTACATTATTTAAATTAAATATAATCATAATTTCTTTTGATAAAATTTATATATGTATATATAATGATTCAATTTTTAATATTTATGTAATGAATTTGTTGTTATCACCTTATTTTTGATAAACAAAATATAATATTTATTATTCATTAACAAATAAATATATGTAAATAAAAATTGCGTGTATAATATAGATAATTTTATAATAATATAAAAGATAATTAAATTAAATTATTTGTAGGATATATAATATCATTCGAATCGTAAAATAATTTTAATTTATGTGACATTTATTTTGAAATATGAAACAATTATGGTTAATAAAATAAAATTACTAAAATTTAACTTTTAGAATTAACACATTGGGTAATATAATAAATTTATTAATGAATAAAAATACATACATATATGTATAAAAGTAAGAAATATTATTTTTTACATTTTTTGTATAACCATTTTAAAAATTTAAAAATATCATAAATTAAAATTTCTCATGCTATGCAAGATAACCATCTATCACAACCAATATTTGTGGGTGAAAAACTCATCCATTCTCGAGAGTAATCTAGGCTATCTATGAGTTACAAAAAGTAAAGGCAGTTCATGAAAATGAATCAATAATAAATTTTAGGTGCATAGAGCTCATTGATCATGCTTGGTGGATGCATCAATGCCCTATATTGGTCATAAAAGTCATACACAACCAGTAAAGTGAGTGTTTATTGCATTAGTAGAGTCAACCCCCACTATTATATTTGAAAAAATGTGGATATATATGACATTGTATGTGTCTAATATATGAATGAATATTTTATGCATGACATGAAGATAGAGCCTCTGCTTGTTAGTTTTTAAAATTACCCTTGATAACATCACCTATCAGATCCAATCAATCTCAACCATCTGATATTCCAATTAATTTTCTCCTACCCATGTATGTTGAGTATAAAATACCATTTTATCCATCCCCTTATCCTTATAATAAAACCCATCAAAACAAATCTATCATAATTATAATAATATGGATTCACCTACCATCATGGTCATTATCCATTATCAATATTTCTATCTCCCAAGGACTATCAGACAAATACCTTTGATGTTTAGTCTACCACATAAAACTTCCACATTCATATTATCAATGATGATATTCAAAATTCAAATAAAACATTCTCATGGATTCTTGGAAGGCTCAAAAATAGACATAAATATATTCATATATATATATATCTAGGATCCAAAAAATATACATTTATGGAATTATCTGTTTTGAAGACTTCTAAAAATAATTGAGAATTCTGTTGTTTTTTCTACATATACATATCATTAATTATATGACATGGGAAAATTTTTAAAAAAATTAATATGATTATATTTCAAATTTATATTTTATTATTTTTTGGATTAGTATTTTAAAATTATAATTGTATTATATTTACCAAAACCCCTTATTTATATGAAATTGGAAAAAAAAATTATTTATATAATGTCTTGATTCTAAAATCATATTTATCTAATTGAATTAAATTTTTTTAGAAGAATTTATTTATTGATAAACCTCATTTTTATTTTTATTATAATTTTTTTGAAATTTTATGTAGGGAAAGTTAATATTTTAAAAATATATAATTACACTAAACTTGAAATTTTTCTATTATATAACTATAATTAGAAAATAATAATTTTTACTATTTTATGTAATTTTACTTCAATAAAATTAGTTATAATATTAACTATATATTATAATTGACATTTCATGTGTGAAATTTCATTCAGAATAAATATATTTCAAAAATGTTAATAGATATGAACATACTCTTTTAATAACATAAACATTCCATTGTTTTATTTTTGGAAACATCAACCTTTTTTTTAATTATATATATTACTGAATGTAATAATTTTTAAAAACAAATTTCTTATAATATTTTATATTTATCCATAAAAAGATTCTTTTGTTACATTTTATATCATGTAAAAATGTTATTTTCTATTAGAAATAACTTATGATAAGTTTTATAATGGATGTTATAATGGATTTATAATGTAAAAGGAATTATTTGTAAAAACGCATTGAATTTTCAAATATGGAACATTGGCATTATAGGTGAAGGTGTGGAATGGGAAATTAACCCCTGGCTTTATGGGGACATTATCCTACAAGTTAAACTAATATTTACAACATTTATTAATTAATTATTTCACTATATTAGTATATTTTATCAGAAAATTGTTATTTTCAACCAATGTAATTAAAATATCAATGAGAAATACAATTATTTTCAAAGAATATTATAGTTTTATATTTAATTGGTTATCAAAGTGATATTTAATTTTAGATTTTTTGAAAATAATTTTCTATTGTAATCTTTTTTGAAAACTATATAGTTATATTTTGTAAAATCATTTATAAAAAATATTTAACTTATATAAAATATTTTTAAATGTGTTTTTGAGATATATTTTTAAATGAATGTTCTCTATTTTTGTGTCCCCTTAATGGGAAACATTATTATCAAAATACATTTTTTTAAATCTCACATGAATATTATACTATGTGATGGCACATGGTTTTTATTACAGATATATCTGCAGTGAATCCCAATAACTATTTATTTAAAGTGTGGAAAATACTATATATTATAAGTTTAGTTTTCTAATCCACAAAAACCTGGAAAAATTACTGTCTTCAATTGAATACATGATTATTATTTTTTCAATTACATTTTATAAATATAATATATAATATTTATAGCACCAGATCTTGAAGAATGGGTCTATGGTTTACACAATTTGTATTAATGGAATGGATCAGTCAATATTAGATATTAGTCTGTTTTGGATAATATAGAGTAATGTTCCATATAAATTTCCATTTAGTAAATCCATTATTCAATAAGATTTTTAGTTATAGTGAAGTCCTAAAATGGATGTAAGATGATGATGCACAATTCCTTTCTCTCTTTCATTAAATCTGATTTTAAATGTAATCCTAAAATCGTGCTCTGATGAAAATGAAAATATTTTATGCTATCCATGTTACCTAAAAGTAATTATATGAGGCATCTAATACCTCTATAATTTAATATTCATTTTTAGGATCACTTTTTTATATGATAAAATATTATATTCTCAATAGCCAATAATTCTAGGAATGTAATGTAATATTAGGATATTTTGGAACTCTTTAACCCAAGTAAAAATGTGAATCACTTATTATGTTGTGTGGAATTGTCGATGAGGATGACCTCCATGTACCATATATGTGTGTAATTTTAAATTTTATTATTTTGATAATTATCAATGAAAATATTGAATCCATTAAAGAAAAATATATAAGATTAATTTTTAAAAATAACGTCCTAACTTGTGTAATGAAATTAAATATTAAAACCCATTTGGATTGTCTACTGATGTCTTAATAATTTTCATTCAAACCTATAATATCTAATTTGGATAAAAGAAATAATAAATTCTGAAATTTTCCTAGGATATCATTTACACACATTGAACCTTTCTCTTCATGAAGGATGCAAACCCTAATGACCTTATTCATTATATGATACTATTCATCGGAATTAGTAAATATAATTTTCAATTATTGGGGATAATAATAAATTTCTATTAGTTTTTAATAACATCTAGATTGATTATTTTAATGTGACATTTAGATTTTGTTTACATATATTAGAATAAAATGGATGAAATTTCATAATTTGTAGTAGAATGTTACAACCCTATATTTTATTACATAAATTTACTTATAATTAATGTGATACATCATTAAAGATAATATTTTAATGGAGTACATTAAGATTAAAATATTTCAATAACACATAACTAGAAATAATGACACCCTAACATATAGATGACTATAATTATTAAAAAGAAATTCATCATGTAACCACCATCATAAATAATCATGAAAAAAATCGTTGAAACCTGATAAAAAAATTCATATCCCATATCATTTTGATAGTTGATGTGTATGAATAAAATGAAGTGGATGATGATATGTAAAATGATTAGTGATAAAACATGATTCTACTTTCTTAATGATAAAAAATAAATAAGAACTATTTGGTTTCTCCAATTCTATTTTCTATTAGGAATGTATAGAATGAAATATACAATTTTGATATATATATATATGTTGTGAACGTTTTATATTGAAATTATAGTATGATTTTTTCATAATTTATATATATATAATCTTTGTTAAAATTTCGATGATTTATGTAAGGAACATTAGTTTGATGGAAATATATAGTACATGAATTATAATATTAATTATTCCAAAATAATGTATAGTTTTAAACCCAAATAATGTCCAAAATATATATATTTCTACAATTTTATAAAATATAACTCATCCCAGTAATATTTAGTATTTATAAAAACATTTTAATAATAAACTTATATTCATTTGACAAATAATTGTATCTATATAATATTCAATTATAGTTAATAAAATAACATTAATAATAAATATTTGAAAAAATTTATTATTGTCATAAACATAAAAAAGAATAAATAACAATATACATGTATATAGTGAATAAATAATATTTTTAAATAAATTTTTTATTTATTTTAATAACTTATAAATTGTATATTTCGAAATTTGGACATAAGTGAAAGTTAACCAGCTCGATCAACTAATAATTATGCTAGCAATTCTCTACAATGATAAAATTTCATAAAGGTAATCTAGGAATGGATGTGGGAATAACAAACACCTGAATAGGGTTATAGGTTACAAATTTGGTGCATATAACTTGTAGATCGTGCATGGTGCATGAATGTTGTTCCCTAGGTGTGCCACACGAGTAAGGCGAGACTAATGGGGATTGAGTGCCTATATGTTTTTGTTTGTAGTGTTGTGGATGTTGAACCCCAATTACAGATCAAGAGTTTGGTGGAATGGATTAGCATATTAATTTCCCTCTAGAAGAATGATCTTTGGATGTAGGACATGATGTCTAGGTCACTATTCACTCGTGTTTAAAGTATCCACGTAAAAGACCATATGTATAATTCTATCCATCTCGACCATCAGATCATCTAGGGTGTCATGTCATCCCAAAAAATAATTGGTTCAAAATTATATCACATTCTTCTATTTCTCTTAACATCTCTATCCATCATTGAATATATGACCTAAAATGTGACATTTGGACAATCAAACATCCATATAAATTTTAATTCAGCAATATCCCTATGTCCCACGACCAACCAAACATGGACATTGATGTTCTATGATCTATAAAAATTATCCAAGACGATATCACACTAAAATCCTCCCATTATTCCGTGAAATAATTCAAGAAGAAGATTTACAAGGAAGAAAAAAATACAAAAATGATTATATATAATTTTAAGAAGTTGAATTATTTTTCTGAATTATCATTTATGAAGACATTTTATGTATACGTGATTATATCTATAAATCCCAATTACCTCACATATCCAATACTATTTTTAATCCAACAAAATCTCATATGCCGAATCGTGTATTATATAATGATAAGTACAAAAGTTTTGTGCCAAAAATCAATTTCAGAAGAATTTTTTGGGTACGCTCAGTAAACGTACAAGCAAGATTTTATAACTTTTGAACCGATGCTCAGAATTTATATTCACGGGCACCGTTGAACCCACAACACCAATTTTCGCTTAAGGATACTTTCACCTCTACAGTGGTGGGTCGAGAATAAAAGATAGTTTTTGGGGTTTTCGTGGAAAATAATAAAATATAATGAACTACACTTTATTTTATTTTTGAGCCACCATGCGGAAGTTGGACGTGGAGTCCACCAGAACTAAACCTCCTTGTGGGAGTTGAAGTGTGGGGACCACCCGACAATAACCTCCCATGAGAGGTTATGGTGGTGGGGTCTATCAATTCCTAACCTTCCATGATAGAATACAATGTGGGGACCACCCAGGACTAAACCCCCTTAATAATGGTGGGAGAGGAAAACCTCTCAACTCCCCTCATTAAGGAGGGAGAGTCTCTCAACCCCCCCCCCCTCCGTTAATGGTGTTATCCCTTCCTCTCTTAATTATGCCATCCTCATGAATTAATTATGCAGAGCCAACTTAATTAATTCAACCAATTTGAGTTATTATGATAAAAACTTAATATATTTTATAATATATTATTCTTGGATACCATTTCTTTTATTGAAAATGGAGGGAAAAGCTTTTGAGAGAAAAGCTCTCACCAAAGAAGAATAAATAACACATTCTTCCAATGAAGATCGCCGGCAAGGAGCGTCTTTGACTTCATCCCAAGAAGCACCTAGCAGAAGCAACCGATGTGGGATGTCTTCAATGACTGACCCTTCCTCCTCATCTTCATCAATGAACAGATGCATGATCTCAGGATTGGAAGTCTGTGGTAGATGCGACAAATGGCGACAACTACGCCTTCTCCCCCGTGACTCCATCAATGAAAAACGAGCAAATCTAGGGGTTTAATTTTATTTAAGTGTGATATTTTTACCTTTTTACTATTCTTAAAAAATAAATAACGCAGACCAACTTATTAACGTGTTGATCCATTGATGTTTTTCCTTGTGGGGTGGGAATATTTTGTTAATGAGGGATTATGGGAATTGATGTTTTTTTAAAATATTTTCCATGCTCGTTCATTGCTACATTCTTATGAGCCAATTGATATCACCCTAAATGAGGAAGGGTGAGGACCAAACCAACGTGGTCCAACCCCTCTACAAATCTTCTTTGTAATGTTCTTGAGCATGGAGACGAGGTGACAAAGTCAACGAAAAAAACATGTGCCACCCCTGTAATGATCCAACACCTTGGGCCAATCCGCGCCACCTTCCGAATTCCACGCCACCCCAGCTGCGCTGCCCACCGGCCGCGCTGCCCATCAGTCGAACCGGCTAAGCCAGGATTCACCCCGGACGAGTCGCGCTCCAACCACATTGTGCCCTGGCTCCCAACTATCGTGCCTCCTCATCCCCAGCCTATTGGCCTCTGCGTTCCTCGCGCGCCCCATGGATTTGTCATCCGCGCACCCCACATGCCTCGCACCATCGCTGGTTGAACCCTCCTGGTGGCCTCTACGAACCCCGCATGCCCCTCATCTCTGTTTCCATGCACTCCACACGCCCCACGCCACCGTTGGCTGAACCAGCCCACCGGCATCCACTCACACTGTGCACCTCACGACTCTATTGTCTGCTCGCCCCACGGTGCCCCGGCCGAGCCGGCCTCTTGGCCTTGCCCCCCCCGGCCAAGGGCCGAGCTGCCCCAAGCCGATCCCTCACGATTTCCTCTGGGCCAAGATGTGCGCTCATGATTCCCTTCAAGTCGAACCGCCCTTGCACCGACCCATGGCCGGTCTGCTCCCTCGCCACCGGTCCGTGCCCTCAAGTCCCTCTGTGCCCCCTGACAGCCTGCTGGGATGGGCTTGTGGGCCAAGACAAACCTAACGTGTAGGTCCTCCTAACAGTTCGGGTCGGACCTAACAGATCATGCATGTTCATCCCAAACCGGGTCGGGCCAGGTCGGTTCGACCGATTCAGACTGGACCAGGGACCACTATGACTCTTTTCTTTCTTTGGTACATATCTTTGGCACCTGGAGTCTGTTTAAAAAACCATCATAAGCCCTACTAATCATGGATCATGAAGGTCCCATTGAGTATAACCCACTAGAGTTTGGGTTATATTTGAGATACGGTCAGGTTGGATCGCACACAAACCTAACCGGGCACATGGGACTAAAAGGATAGTAACTCACATACCAAGAGTCTGATTAATGGCCCTCCTGTTACGTTGAGACCTATTTGGCATAGAGGACCTTTGATATAGCTCTACGTTGGACTTCTTGATAGTTGGAGTATTTATCAGTAGCTCGGGGAGAGAATCCTTCTAAAGACGAGCAGACATAGTGCGAAGACCTCGTAGCTGGATGATACTTGATGACTGCTAACCGACTGACTCAGAGTGACTCGACTTTCCCAGTGGGGATCATCTAGTTGTAGTGGCAGACCCACGGTGGAGGAGCGCCTGGTTTTGGTGGTAGACCCACGGTACTCGACAAGAGAAGTACCTCTGCAGGCTATTAGGGGGAGCGCCTGGTTGTGGTGGAAGACCCATGGTGAGGAGTGCCTTGGTGACGCAGTAGACCCACAATACTTGATAGGATTAATACCTCAACAGTCCATGGTTAGTGGGAAGCCCCTTGGTTTCGAGGTAGTCCCGCTTTACTCGACAGAGGAGGAGATCTCCAGCAGTCATGGTTTCGATAATATGAAATAAAATCTTAGTTGAGCTGAGTTATTAACTTTTGTGTTTTCGTCATGATTGTGATGGATTGAATGATAACTTAGATATATATGGGCATATACCTAAGTTTGTTTATATGTAGATTTTATACTTTTTGTTTTATTATTTTAGTTTTTTTTGAGACCTTGACGGTCATGGGCTCCCTACTGAGCATTGTTATACTCATCTCTGCATGGCTTATGCCCACACCTCATTTGGTTGGATGCAGATGATGGAAAACACTGATTGAGGATGAGAGGACCAGGACTGGATAGTACCCGGAGGTGGACCATACGGTGTGATGGTACACGGAGGAGATGGATGGTCCTCAAGTGTGTAGAAGGCGATCTATACCTACCCTTCAGGTAGGAACCATAGAGGATGACCCAGTGGCAGTTTTTATTTTCTTCAATTGTACATTCAGTTTCTTGTATTTTACAGTTTGGCTTGTATTTACAGCCCCTTTTACATTCAGCACACATTTTTTATATAGTTTTACTTAGTTTTTTGTTTCGAGCTTGTTCTCTATTGTGTGTGTTTACAGGTTATAAAGGAAATTCCTTCCCAGTTTTAGGGAATTACACCATTGGTGCTAGTCGCCAGCCCCTGGCCTATGGAAGGCGGGCTTGGGGGAGTCATGGCATTGGCCTTGGGGGACGGGTCATGAAAAATTGGTATCAGAGGAGTCATCTCTACTACTCAACATAGGACTATGATCTTTTCTATTATGCAATATTGTTAAGTGTAGTGAGTGTGGTTTTCAGTTCAGGGGGTCCTGTGTTGGTGCGGTGACCGACGTATCCATACACTAGGACCCTGACTTTTGATTTCTAACTCAGTACATGAAAAAACTAATTGCATGTGTGTTTTCAAATGTTTTCAGTAAGTCAACTCAACCAGGTCAGCTCAACAGGTATAATCTTTTGACTGTGTTGCATCTGTTTCATTCAGGATTCCTCCCTGTATATGATCATCTAGAGTCCCGAGAGTTGTACACATAGATAGCTGACTGAGAGACGAGGCCTCAATGCAGGGCCCTTTTCCAACGACGGCACCAGCAGTGCCTTTACCTATTGGGCCATCGATGACACCAGCCCCAGCAGTAGATGGTGCATGCCGCTTGAGAGCATTTCACAAGTTCCAGCGCCGGAGGCCACCCAGGTTACGGGGAACGACAAAACTGCAGGTGGCTAAGGATTGGCTGGAGGCTGTGGTGATATTTTTCCGATTTGTAGGGACACCAGCCAACCTCATGGTGATATTTGAAACTAGCCTTCTATAGGAAGCAGCAGGAATATGGTAGAGTATGAAGCTCCAGGTTCATGATTATATGACTCTACTCTGAGTAGACTTCGAGATATTATTTTGGGCGGAGTTTGTTCCAGCGAATCTCTGCACAGTGCGCATACAAGGGCTACTTCATCTACCACAGGTCAAGATGATTGTAGCTCAATACTCATTGAGGTTCACTGACCTCTCATGCTACTCCGCTGATATGGTTCAGGACCCATTATTCAGGGCCCGGACCTTCGAGCAGGGACTTAGGCAGGAGATCAAGGCTTCGGTGATCTCACTCAGCATCCCGACCTAGGCAGGGGTGTTAGAGAGAGCCCTCCTAGAGGAGAGTTTCCTTGCTGAGCAGTCTCCAGCAACAAGATCCACCACCAATAAACATGTAGCGGATTCTTCTGTAATTGGCAGCAGACAGATGTCGTAGAGGACCAAGGTGAATAGACCTATAGGTTGAAAACTTCATGAGTCATGATCAGTTGTGCGGGGCACTCGGAGTA
Organism: Viscum album; assembly: GCA_963277665.1. Taxonomy (NCBI): domain Eukaryota; kingdom Viridiplantae; phylum Streptophyta; class Magnoliopsida; order Santalales; family Viscaceae; genus Viscum; species Viscum album. The sequence goes on along the minus strand of OY728128.1, from coordinate 583,630,445 downwards.
GTGACATACATGCCAGGAGCGGGAAATGTTTCACATGCGGTAGTCAGGTTCACATGGCTCGTGACTGTCCAACCCACCATTTATATTATCAACAGTGGGATGAAGTACTGCCCAGGCTGAGAAATATATTTGATCGATGAGGTCTGCATGGAGTAGGAGGACATGGTAGAGAAGCTATCTGTGCAGCTTGCAGTGGAAAACGTTTTGAGGTGGTACCACCACCACCACCAGGAGTTCCACCCTGACCGCATGGAGCAGGTTGACGAGGGAGAGCTCAGCTCCAGGCAGTTGAGGCCTATGATAACGGTGCTCCAAAGATGATACGAGGTGCGATCTATGTCTACTCCACCATAGCTGTAGTACTTATAGACATAGGTGTTAGTCACTATTTCATTGACACTTCCGTCGTTCAGATCTTAGAGATTCTGACGGAGCGATTGCCTCGATCCATACGGCTATAGACTCCTACGATAACAGATTAGATGATTAAACACTAGTGCCGATAGTGTGATCTTACTCTAGGAGGATATAGTTTCAGCTTGGATCTCATAGTAGCGATGTCAAGGCCTTATGTCGTCATCTTGGGTGTGGACTGGTTATCTACAGTCCATGCTCAGATAGAATGTATTAGGTGCAATGTGTGGTGTGTCTACATGGATGGGACTAGGTTAAACTTCATCGGCAAGAAGGGAGCCTATGAGGTACTGGATGGACTTACTTGTATGAGAGTGTAGTAGATCACTCATCAGGTGGCTATCCTTACCCTCGGAGCAGTTGATTTGGAGAGTCCGACATATCCTTTAATGGTGGTCTAGTATGCGGATGTTATCCCGGAATATGCTTCAGGTCTACATCCTTGTAGAGAGGTGGACTTTTACGTTGACTTGTACCATGGGATGACACTAATATCTACACCATCATATCGGATGTCTTTTGCGGAGCTTCGATATCTTCGAGTACAGCTAGAGGACTTGTAGGGGAAGGGATTTATCTGGCCCAATCATTCACTTTGGGCAGCCCCGATTTTTTTCATCAAGAAGGATGATAGGATCATGAGGCTTTTTGTTGACTATCGGTGCCTAAAGAAGATTAAAGTTAACAACTAGTACCCACTCATGAGGATAGATAACCTCTTTGATCAGTTGAAGGGAGAACGGTGGTTCTCAAAGGTAGAAAATAGATCAGGCTATCACTAGCTCAATGTTTGAGATTGGGATGTGCAGAAGACGACATTCAGATGTCGGTATGGACAATACGAGTTCTTGGTGATGCCTTTCAGCATAACCAATTCTCCCGTAGTTTTTATGGGACTCATGAACTAGATCATCCAGCCATACCTTGATATCTTTGTCTTAGTCTTCATCGATGACATTCTGATCTACACGACTACTAATGAGGGGGATTCTTACCATTTTCATGTAGTACTGGACACAATCTGAGAGAAATAGAATTATGGTAAGCTCTAGAAGATCCATTTTTGGAACTGATAGGTTCACTTTTTGGGACATGTTTTCTCGGAGGCTGGAGTTGCATTGGATCCAGTAAAGATCGATGAGTTACTTTCTTGGGAGCCACTCAGGAGTCTAACAGAAGTACGGGGTTTCCTGGGTTTTGCTGGATACTACAGGGGATTTTTTCCAGATTTCTCCCGAGTTATAGAACCACTATTATCCTTAGAGAACAAGGGGAAACCCTTTGTGTGGTCATAGAGATTCCAGCAGAGCATTCAGGAGCTAAGGCAGAGGCAGACTAGTGCCCCCATCTTGAGGATTCCAGAGGAAGGCGTAGGGTGTGTAGTCTTCTCCAATGCATCAGTGACCAGAATAAGATGTGTCTTGATGCAAGAGCAAGCAATGATCGCTTATGATTCACATCATCTGAGACAACATGAGCAGAACTATGATACCCATGACCTGAAGCTAGAAGTAGTGGTCTTCACCTTGAATATGTGGCGAAACTATCTGATGGGTGAACGCTTTACCGTGTACACTGATCACAAGAGTCTCATGTATATCAAATCTCATAAGGACATAAACATAAGATAGAGTTGTTGGATTTAGATCCACCAGGACTATGACATCGAGGTATTCTATACTACAGGGAGGGGGAATGTTGTTGCAGATGCACTCAGCAGGAGAACCCGTATACATATGCTAGGTGAAAAGCCTGAGCAGTTGGCTGCTTTATAGATATATTTTCTATATAGAGATGGAGCAGGCTTCCTTCAGTCTCATAAAGTCACTCCTCCTCTTCTTCATCATTTTAGGGAGGCTTAGCATGGGGAAAATGTCTGCGAGACATGACATGCTCAGATATCCACAGGATATGCACCTGATAAATCTTCTGATGGTGGGGAGTATGTCATCCTTTTCAGAGGAGGTATTATGGTACCAGTGTCACATCAGGAGGATGTGTTGAGGGAGTTCCACACAACCCCTCTAGGGGTACATTCATGAGTGGCGAAGATGTACCTGTATTTTCGACGATGGCATTGGTGGCTGGAAATGAAGAAAGAAGTTGCAGAGTTTGTCTCTTGATGCCTCACTTGTGGGTAAGTGAAGGTGAAGCATCAGGTACCAGCAGACTTGGTTCAGAAATTGGTGGTCCCAGAGTTGAAGTGGGATGGGATATCCATGGACTTCGTGTCAGGACTTCCACGTACAACCATAGGTCATGACATGAATTGTCTGATCGTCGACCGACTCACCAAGTCAGCCCCCTTCCAACCAATCAGAGAGTAGGGTTCAGTAGAGAGTAAGGGATGCCTCTATGTGCAGGATATTGAGAAGCTACATGTAGTACCTTCGACAATTGTATCTGATCTTGATTCACTCTTTACTTCCCATCTATAGAAGGGGTTTCAGGATGCTTTCGAGATGCATCTTCATTTAAGAAACTCCTTCCATCCTCAGATGGATGGTCAAACTGAGCAGACCATTTAGACCCTCAAGGACATGCTACGTGCTTGTGTGATTGACTTCGGTTACAGTAGGGAGGACCACATAACTTTTGTAGAGTTTTAATACAACAAAATCTATAAATCCACCATAAGGATGGCACTTTTTGAGGTGTTGTATGGGCGAACTTGCAGTTCGCCTTTGTGTTGGACTGACCTAGGGGAGTTAGTACTGGTTGGACCAGAGATGGTATGGGCTACCACAGAGAAGGTAGAGATCATCTATGAACAGATGAAGACTACACAGAGTAGGAATATGTTGTATGCCGATGGGAGATAGAGTCCTCTAGATTTGAGGATGGTGACCACGTCTTTCTATGGTTCTCACCCTGGCGAGGTATACGGAGATTTTTCCAAGGTGGAAAGTTATCTCCGAGATTCATCGGACCTTTTTAGTTCCTCAATAGAGTTGGTGAGGTGGCATACTGCTTAGCTCTTCAACCTCAGTTGCACTAGGTGCATGATGTCTTCCATGTATCTTAGCTGAGGAGATACATACACGACCCTTCTCACATCATCGTCCATAGCGACCTGGATGTTGATGATGGGAGACATTTATAGAGGTTCTAGTTGAGATTGAGGATCAACAGGATCGGGTACTTCATCGATGGTCGATACAACTGGTGTGCATTCGTTGGTATCACGAGAACCTACAGGAGATCACATGGGAGTGGGAGGCTCAGATGTATGATCAGTACCCCCCACATGTTCCCTTAGTTATATGTTTTTTCTTACGAGGATGTAAATCCCTGAGGTGGGGAGAATGTAATTACCCGGAATTTTCATTTAATTTTTTTTATTAAATGGAAATTTTAAGAATCTGTGAAAATTTATGGCACGTGGATCTGAGGCCCGGTGTGCCCTAAATCAATTTTTGATGTTTTGTTCAGGTATGTTTGTTAAAAATATAAGCGGGATTTTATAAATATTGATTCGGTGAAAGGAATTGAAATTTGAGAGCACCGTTGAACTCGCAACATTGATTTTAGCTTAAGAAGACTTTTACCTCAATGACAGTTGGTCGAGAATAAAAGATAGTTTTTGAGTTTTTCGTGGAAAATAATAAAATAAAATTAACTATACATTATATTATTTTTGATCCACCATGTGGAAGTTGGATGTGGGGTCCACCAGAACTAAACCACCTTTTTGGGGTTGAAGTGTGGGGACCACCCCACAATAACCTCCCATGAGAGGTTATGGTGGTGGGGCCCACCCGAACCTAACCTCTCAGAAGAGTGTATGATGTGGGGACCACCAAAGACTAAACCACCATAAAAATGGTGGGAGAGGAAAACCTCTCAACTCCCCTCATTAATGAGGGAGAGTCTCTCCATCCCCCTACTTTAATGGTGTCAAACCTTCCTCTCTTTTAATTTTCCCAACCTCATGAATTAATTAAGTGGAGCCAGCTTAATTAATTCACCCAATTTGAATTCTTATCCCAACGACTTAATAGATTTTTTAATCTATTATTCATGGCTAACATTTCTTTTGATGGAAAATGAGGAAGGATCATTTGAGAGAAAAGATCCCGCCAACGATGAAAAAAGAACACATTCTTCCAACGAAGAACGCCAGCAAAGAGTGTCTTCAACTTCTTCCATGGAAGAACCTTGTGGAAGCAACTGACATGGGACATCTTTGATGACTGACCCTCCCTCCTCATGGTTGTCAACAAATTGACACACGATCTTGGGATTGGAAGTGTGTCGCGGACGTGACAAACGATGAGAAATCCATCTTCTTCCCCGTGACTCTATCAATGAAAAAATAGAAAATTTAGTGGTTTAATTTTATTAAATTATGATATTATTTCCTTGTTACATTTCATCCAAAACAAATAATGTGGACCAACTTATTATCCTGTTGATCTGTGGATGTTTTTCCTTGTGGGTTGGGAATATTTTGTTAATGGATGATTATGGGAATTGTTGTTTTTTAAGATATCTTCCATGCTCGTTCTTTGCTTCATTCTTATGAACAAATTGTTATCACCCTAAAAGCAGAAGGGTGTAGACCAAACCAACATGGTCCGACCCCACCGCTTATCTTATTTGTGATGTTCTTAGGCATGGTGTCGAGGCGATGATGGCAACCTGAGTCGCCCCCACAACGCTCTGGTGCCCCAGGCCGAATGATAAAGCCCTCCAGCTTCTGAGCTGCCCTGGTCATGTTGCCCGCCAATCGCGCTTCCTGCCGTCCGAACTGGCCAAGCCACACCGTGCCCAGGCTGAGTTGCACTTCCACCGCACTGTGCCCCAGCTCCTGGTCGCTGATCCTCTTGTACATCCTGAGCCCCAGCCTACCGTCCTCTGTGCGCCCCATGGATCCTCTGTCCACAGCCTCTGTGCACCCCACACACCTCGTGCCGCTACTGGTCGAACCGGTATGCCGGCCTCCTTGCGCCCCGCACACCATGCGGCTCCGCCATCCGTGTGTCTTACAGCTCCACCGTCCGCGTGCCCTATGTGCCCCATGGCTCAGCCCTCCTTGTGCGCTGTGGCTCTTCCATCCACGTGCCTTGCACGCCTCGCGGCTCTGTTGTCTGCGTGCCCCGGCCGAGCCAGCCTATGGGCCCCGTCCACGGAACCCCCGCCCCAGGCCGAGCCACCCCTAACCAGGCCCTTGCAGCACCATCTGGGATGCACCGCACCCTCGCAGTGCCCATCAGTCTGAACCACCCATGCACTAACCCAAAGTCAGTTTGCACCTTTATAGTTGGTCCGCACTCTCATGGCCCACCGCGACCCGTCGTGGCCAGCTAGGTTGGGCACAGCAGGCCAGGCCGAACTTAACAGGTATGATTACCTAACTGGTCGGGCCAGACCCAACGGGTCAGGATGGGTCAGCCCAGTTCGGTTCAGTCTGACCGGGTTGGACCAGACCCAAGCCCACTACGACCCTTTACTTTATTGTGTCTATATATTTGGCACCAAGCATTAATTTGACAAACCGGCAGTGGCCCTAGTAATATTTTAGCATGAAGGTGACTTTGATTATAACCCAACTGAGTTTGGAATATAGTTGAGACACGGTAAGGTTGGATCATGCACGAATCCAACCGGGCCCCCAGGACTAAAAGGATTATAACTCATAGACAGGGTGTCTGATTGACGCGCTGTTTATTGCATTGAGACCTCTATGACATGACGGAACTCTGAGAAACTTCTATGTGGGACTTCGTGATAGATGGAGTATCTACCAGTAACTCATGGAGTGGAACTTTCCCGAGATGAGTGGAAAGAGTGCAGAGACCTAGTAGTTGGCTGAGACTTGATGACTGCTGACCGATTGACTCGAAGTGACTCGACTAATCCTGGGAGGAGTGCTTGGGTGTGGCGGTAGACCCACGTCGGAGGACCACCTGGTTGTGGTGGAAGACCCATGGTACTCTATAGGATTATTACCTCTGCAGGAGATTAGGGGGAGCACATGGTTGTGGCGTCAGACCCACTGTGGGGAGCGCCTTGGTGATGCAGCAGGCTCAGGGTACACGACAAGAGCAGTACCTCAGCAGTCCAAGGTTAGTGAGAAGTGCCTTGGTGTCGTGGCAGGCCCTCTGTACTCGACAGAGGGGGTTCTCCAACATCTGTGGTTTCAATAATGTAAATAAAAATTTTGGTTTAGCTATGTTAGTAACATTTGTGTTTCCCACATGATTGAGATGGATTACTAGATAACTTAAGTATATGTATGGTCATATACGTAAGTGTGTTTATATGTTGATTCCACACATTGTGTTTTATCCTTATTGGTTTTTGCGGGACCATGAGAGTCCCAAGGTCCCTACTGAGTATCTTTATACTCACCAATTCATGGGCTATTCCTGCACCTCGTTGTGTTGGATGCAGACGACAGAAAGCGCTGACTGAGGCTAAAGGCACTAGTACCTGATGGTACCCCGAGGTGAACCATATTGCATGACAGTACACGTACGAGACGGATGGATATGGAGTGATGAGGAGGCAATCTATACCTACCCTACAGGCAGGAACCTTAGAGGATGACCCAATGAAGGTTTTTCTTTTCTTCTGTTTTACTTTCACTTTCTTGTACTTTACAGTTTGGCTTGTATTTCCGTCCCCTTTTACATTCATAAAACTTTTTTAATACAGTTTTACTTAGTGTTTTGTTTTCATCTTGTGCTCTATTGTGTGTGTTTATATGTTATAAATTCAATTCCTTCCCAGTTTTAGGGAATTACGCCTTTGGTGCTAGTCGCTAACCCCTGGCCTATGGAAGGTGGATTTGGGGTTGTCACGACACGGGCCCCGGGTGATAGTTCGTGACACTTCCCTAAGAATTAGATATGTGAATAATTAGTACATGAACTCTTGTATATATATAGATAAAGAAATTTTTTCCCATTGACTATAAAATCTTCATGTTACCCAATATTTATATTCAATTTTTAATGGAATGATTCATATTAAGATGTTGGAAAATAACACTGGCTAGATATTAAATCCAGCTAGATAGATCAGTTACAAATTATGGGAGAATTTATTTACACAACACTATTTTCATCTAATATATAAATTCAGGGAACTTGGTATAAAGAATTCTAATATAATAGGTTGGGTTATATATCATATTCATTGTGGACATGGATCATGCATGGTTCATGAATAGTATTCACATGGTGGGCCTGGAAAATGAGGTGTGTGATTATGGATAGTGTTGTGGGTGATGAACTCCACTACAGACTTGAGAAATCATTGGAATGACATAACATATTATGTTTCTTCAAGAAGAACGATATTTTTATGTGGTACATGTATAATAGGTCATTGTTTACTCAGGATTAAGGAATCCACCTATAATTAAATCATTCTTATCCAGTCTATCTCAACTATTTGATTATCCATGGTGTCGTTTCTTTCCCCCACATGTTGAGTTACAAATTTTGTTTCTTTCTTAACCTTATCCTTATAAATCATCCCATAAATTAATATATGACCTAAATAATTTCTTATTTGGAATCAAACTTCCATTGTTGTTATCATTTAGTAATAGGTATATTTCCCTCGATATACTGTACAATGACCTTTGATGTACTCTGAGCCACAAAAGCTTCTATGTCGATATCGCTGAAAAAAAATATTATGCTTCAATTATATAGTTCTAAATAAATCATTTAATGTGGGAATATAGAGATAAATGTATATAAATAAATATATATATTTAGGTACAAAATATAATTTTAATTCGGGTTTTATAATCAACAGAAATAGTATATATATATATATAATTATATAGATAAATCTAAATTACATTACTTTTCAATTATTATTTCACAATCCAAAAAAATTAATTCCCAATATGAGCATAATATTTTGATAGGTAAAAAATTTGTGGGTCTACAGACACAAACATAGACCTCTTAGATTTTTCACTAATTATTTGCAACATGGTCATTATGCACTAGAACTAGTTTATATATATATACCTTCTCAATGACTGTAATACCCTTATGTGACCTAGAAATTCTCTTCAATTTTTATTACTCTCATTACTATATGTGATGTTGGAAAATAAAAATTTCATATATAATTATCAATTTTCAGTTTTTGTAATGTTTGTTAATTTTAAAAAATTATTATGAAGAACATCACGATTTTAATTATTTTTTATGAAAACCCAAAAATTATATGATTTTTTTCTGGAACACAAAATTCTATGTAATGAGATTATATTAATAGAAATTTATTGATATTATATTTTATAAAATATTAATTTATATGCGGGATTTTTGTTTCAAATAATAATTCATATAATTTTAATAAGTTCTTAATTTCAATAAAATTATAGAAAAAACCATTTTGATGATTGTTTGTTTAGAATGAATATTTTGTTAAATGGATTATTATTCTGAGAAATTTTTCTTTATATAAACCATTAGTATATAAATATTATGAATTATTATATGAAAATTAATTTAATGTAAATTATTATTTAAATATTATGTAAATATTTTGGAATGAAAATTTATTTTTTAACTAATTAGATATTTTAAAAATATTATTTTTATCCTTTTATGAAACATTATTTAATAAATTTTGGTTTAAATTCTTGTTGATTTAATAATTTTATTTACATGTATGATATTTCACAATAACTGTGTCAATGTTAGTCATGTTTTTAGATTTTTCTATTATCTATTATTAACATCAAACTACCATAGTTGGTTAACAAAATTAATAGACCTATGTTTTGTATGTATTAACTATGAAATGTAGATTCTGCATGAATTTTCTTATTTTTTCATAAACAAACGATTGTTTCATTTTTTTGTAAAAAAAATTATTTTCTCTTACAATTATTTTAGTTATATTGTTTTAAGGATTAATTTAGTGAATTAGAATGAAAATGGTAGGTTTTGCAAAAAAAAATTGGTTATTAAATTCATCAAATGGGTATTTGAGGTGATTATGGGGATGGGAAAGTGATCCCATGACCTTAAGGGCATATTTCCCTAAATTTGATACTCTTATTGTATTCATGTATTTCATTAATTTTAAAAAAATGGATGTATTTCATATTAAAATCATTATTTCTTAAATAAAAATTTCAAAAAATGAAAATATAATGTATTATAAAAAATTATTATATTTTTTAAATCAATGTCATTTTAAAGTGATCTTTATTTTTAAAGGATTATAAATATAATTTCTATTTATATTTATATTTATTTTTTATACACTTGAGTTATATTATTGAAAAATATTTATCATAAATTTTATAGTTGATCTAAAATTAAAAATAATTGATTGAATTTTATTAATAGTATTTATAAATTAACATTCAAAAGTTTTAGATTCATTATGGGGAAATTTTTTACTCATCCTTAATTATAATTTTGCTCATTGGAATATAAGAATTTCTGAAGTAATTAGGATTATTTTATGACTTAGTGAAACTGAATGCAATCAAATTTTTTATTTACATTTTTTGGACTCTGATATAATTTAATGAAATTTACCATATTCCTCCAAGAAAGAGTTTAAAAAATATTTTTGAATTTTTAATTGAAAATATAATTTTCAGGAAAATTTTATCAAATAAAATATATAGTGTTTTTAGCAGTAGATCTGTAAGGTCATGTATCATGATTTATCATGATTTGTTTATCACACACAGAGTTTGTGAGATATTCACACTATGTTCATAGAGAATCTATCATTCCCTAATATTGTGAGTGAGTAAAATGGTGTCATGAGAACCACCATTCATGGATTATCCATTAAATTTAAATTATTTTTAACATTAATTGGGTTTATTTAATGGTTTCTTTATAATTTATGACCATTTGCTAGAATTTGTTATTTTCAATAAGATAATTTACCTCTCTATAAAAATATCTAAAATTAATAATCATTGATCATCGAACATATTTAATTATCCCACCAAAAATATATATTTTATCTAATATTTTATTATTGCTGTTAAATACATTATTTCTATTCCATTTTTAAAATAAGTTATAATTTCAAGTAAACCAAAAGATTGAATTGTCCATCCTATAATGATGGATAAAACCTCTGAAATAGGTTGAAATGGTCAGTCTAAAATTCTTCATGGAAATTTACAAAATAATATGTTATAGTTTAAATTGTAGGCCATTAATTTTCTACAATAATTTTGAGAACCACATAACATTTTTGATTCATAGATCCAATGAAAACTAACATCATAATCCAATTTTAGAGGACACCTAAGTAGGAAAATATAATTCATGTAAAAAATTAATCAAAAAATAATATTTTTAAATATTTAATTTGAAACATGAATGAAAATGATAGATCATGTGATGTTACACATAATACAAACATAATCACATTTTGTAAATTAGACATTATTATTCTCATATTATGATGAATATTGATAGACCATTTGGATATCATATTCAATCTATTATGATGAATTTATTCATAAATATGGACATTCAAATTAATGATTATCTATATATGAAATTCAATTATTTCATTGAAAATGGATAATAATAGGATATTTTAGTATAGGTATGAATCCTATGTCATATAAAAGATTTTAAAAGAACAATACCATTGGAAAAAACCTAAACTTGTGGGGGTTTTTACTAGAACATTATCATACATTATAGTATTATTGGCGAAATAAGTGAGTTTTTACTGTTAATTCGAAATGAAAATAATGATGTATGAGTAAAAATGTCCAAAAACTGTATGGCATGTTTCATGAATATAGAAATAAATATCACAAATACATCACATTTTTTCTTCTAGATGGAGATATCTTCATTCCCCACAATCCATTTTGTGTGTTCATTTGTAATCTAGAAGTGCTCTTCGAGACAATGTCTTATATGAAATATCATTGACCTCTAGTACATGATTATATCTATAACATTAAAATATTTCTAATATATGAATTTTTAGAATGGGGAAGACCCATAATTAAATTCCTTAGATAATCTAGTGTACTAATGAGTCATATGTTTATTCCTTCCTAGAAATTTGATACCCCCTCTTCAAAATATCATTTCAATAATGATCCAAATACACAGTAGTAATGAATTATTTTCAAGGATTTACAAATAAATAACTTAAAAACTATTTCATTCCAATTCTAAATTACATTTAGATAGTAAAATTATTAATTAAATATACTGGAATGGATGTAATAACACTATTATTTGGGTTTTACATCTTAAAAATGAAATAATTAGAAAATTAAATTTGGGAAAAAATATTGAAATTAAATCTATTATAGAGTAAAAATAAAGACTCTCCACTATCTCATTGGAGAAGTGGTCCCTAGGTAGATCACCAATAGATGTATATCTGGTGGGGAGACCAAATTATAAATGATCATGGAATTCCAAGGAGAGAAAATCCCTGAAATGAATATATATATTTTTTCCTTTATAATCATTATTCCACACCAATTCTAATATTTTTTTTAATACTATGAATTAAAAAAAAACGGCTACCATCAATTAAAAAATGAAATCGTATCATCAATAAATAAAATATGATAACTACTTAGGTGCCAATGATATCACATTAATGGTTCAACATTAACTATAAATAATTCATCATTCAGATGATTTTCAACACCATGATATTTAAAAAGTGTCTCACCATCCTTGATAACATATCGTAAAAAACATAAATATTAGATGAAAATTTGAAGAATCAATTAAAATATATTTCTTTATATAAACTAAATCACTTTGATATATTGTGATGCACACACCAGTGGGTTTAAATGAAATTCAATAATCTATTAAACTACTATTATTTAAACATGTCCAATATAACCATGTCATTATGTTTGAATGTATGAATAGTAATAAATATATAATTATTATTATATTTTTTACAAATGGGTAAAACAGAACAATGGTTTTCTATTGATTATAAAAAAATTAAAAATCAGATGAATGAAAATTATTTTTTAAAATACATAATTTTATTACGGGGTAGAATATTTGAGAATTGTACAAATAATTTAAAATTAATATTTAAAAAAATTAGAAAAAAAAATTAAAAAATGAAATTCATTTTTTGAATATAAATTAAAATATTATATATGAGTTAATTTTATACAATTTTATGAAAATAATAAATTTTTGATTAATACAAACAAATTCTGATTTTTAGGTAAATAATCTATTTAATTTAGATTATCTAAATGTTGAAATAATATATGTAGAAGGTTTTAAAGATAAAATAATTATATTATATTCGAATTTATCTAATGTATTTCATGTGAATAAATTAAAATATGAACATTGATATTAAAACATTCTATAGTTATGTGAATTTTCTCAATGGAAAAATGAAATTTCATCATGTTTTTGGTTTCATATTAAATTGAATTCATACGATTGTGTGATTTTAATTTGGAAAAGGATATTTCATATTTTGAATCATAATAATATATATTATCTATTATGGTAATCATAATTTTAAAAATATGGAATTTTCCAATCGTTAAAAAATAATTATTTCGGTTACGTTAAAATTGTGTTTCTTAGGGGTGGGGGTAAACAAAAATGATACCGAGTAAAAATGTTATAAAACATGAAAAAGCCAAATTTTATAGAAATATTTTGACATTATAATATATAAGATTCTATAATTAGATATTTTGGTGGATTTGTTAATAATAAACTCTTATGTATCACTTTATCTTTTCAAAATTTCCATGTGTTTCCTCTCCCATAATTAAAACATTCCCCCATATCCTCCCATACTCAAAATAAAAAAACAATTTTAGGAAATTAGTCATCCAAATACCATACTAGAGTATTTTGGAAAATCATAACTCTCATAGATATAAGATTTAGCATAAACATAATATTGTTTCATGATGAAAATGTTATATTTTTACCATATAATTTTTACTTTAATTATTTATTTAAACTCGTATAATATTATGAATAAATTCATTATTTCATTAAAGATTATCATCCTATATAACATTATATTATATTTTATTTTAAAACCATATGCACATCTCATATTCAACAAAATGGGATACAAAACCATGAATCGTCTCTATAAAAGACTACATCCTTGGGAAGTGATATAATTCATTTTGAATCACTGAAATTATGGGATTGATATGATGATTGATATAAAATATTTATATTTTTTATGAAATTATGATACTAATCTGATTAATATATAAAATATATCAGCAAACATTACATTAATTTAATGATACAAAAACATTTATCAAGTGTACAGCGCACCACCACCTCACAAAATAGTGTGATTCATTTTTCTATAACAATTTTAATGGATGATAGTGAGGTTTAAATTAATTAATATATTTGTAATTTATACCTAAATGTAATAAATAATTTATAATATCACATATAACTTCATACCTTCAAATATTTTTGGAAAATAACAAAGTCACTCATGTGTTGGTGTAAAATACTCACACAATGTAGGGATGTGAAATATTTTTCAATGATTTTTTATATGGAAGGTAATAAGGTTGAAATTGATAATTATAAATTACATGCGTGTAATAATAGAAAATGTATGATGTTTAATTACTATTTATTTTCCTTTCTATAAACCTTTCACTAAAAACCAAAACAATGTTCATTCGTGTGTATGACCAACCATCCCCATGAATAGTGTAATTCATTTTTGATTGATAAATATAAAAAAATAATATAAATAAATTTATAAATAATATATATCATATTTTTATAGTGTTTAAGAATAAATAGATAATATAATCATAATAAAATTAAATGTTCCAAAATTAACTAATAATAACACACTTGAAAAATGTTTTAATTACTACATAAATCAGTGATTTTATAACGAATTAAAAAACAAATGGATATAATAAAAAACAATTAATAAATTAATTGTATGATATATGTCATTATAGAAATTAAATATATCCATAAAAATAATATATTTAATATACTAGAGGTTTTATCACATACCATGGAAGTTTCTATTGAGGTCAGGGTTCCCAATGACAGTTTTCTTTTCATGATACATATGCCATATTCACCACTTATTCCCTTTTATTATTTTTATACTAAAATATAAGATATGAAATATCATGAATCTACTTAAATTAATATTTTTTTATTTTTCTTTTTATTTTATATCTTTTATGGTGTTTATAATTCAAATGTTGTCAAAGTGGTAAGGGTTCACTTCAATATCTCATCAATATTAAGGATTGGTTTTTACATCCTTGGGTTTAAATTTAATATTTAAATCATAAAAGAAGTATTTTTCCTTATCCAACAATTAGTCATGATCATATTTATGTAATTGTATAAATTTTCTCGTTTATTAATTAAAATGATTAAAAAATGTTTTTATCAAATTCCAAAATTATGTATCCCTTTGGTTGAAAATCAATTTTCATAAAATTTCATGTTATCTTAAAATAATTAAAAAAATTTAAACAACATAGATCTGATTTATTAAAATAAATTATCCTTTTTTACATGTAAATTTTTTTAACGGAATCTTCATATTTTTTTCAAAATTAGTATCATTTGGCATTGATCAAAAATGTAAAAGAATATATTTTTTCATCATACATGTTATGTGTGTAATTTCCTTCCATCAAGAACAACAAATTTTTTGAAAAATATTTTATAATTTTAAAAGGTTATTTTTAATTAAATTCATTTTAAAAATTTATTTTTAACTTTTACATTCAAAATATTTTTTTTATAATATTTTTTTTGTAATTAAGATCTTTTTTAATGGCATAATTATTGTATTTATATTCATTTATGCAATCAAAGAATTATTTTAAATATGATACACTAGGGATATGTTTAATTGGTATCATCGATGTTCATTATTTTGATGATATATGATCAGTTTCCCTGAGGTTGTATAATTATTTTTGTAGTCAACATATTATTATGGATAGTTTATGATTATTTTTATTAGGATGGGGTATGTATTAACATATCACATGTTAATATTTTAATATTAATTTTAATGTTGATTATGTTTTTTCCCTTATATATGAGTGGAGAATTAGAAATAGAATGTGATGTTTGGGAACTAATTATAGATATCCCCACAATGCATAGACAGGTTTCATGAGACAAATCAGTTGGACAAATAAGGTGAGTTTTCTATCCGTATGTTTAAACTATATTTCCAAACATCATGATAATATTATTAAGATTTCCAATAAAATTAATTCTCGAATTATTAGATCATTTACTAATGTACATGGTGTTATTAGATTAGTTATAATATAACATGATATGTTTTAGTCTTATATGAAATTTTATTAGGGTTCATAAGGCCATCATTAGTTCAATCAATATGATTCACTAGTTATTATATAAATTTTATATCTTTTATTTATTAATAATTCAATTTTTTTTTAATATTTATTCTTAATATAAACCTATATACACATGTTGTTATTGAGAAACTAATCTCTACATTTTCATTCTTTGTTTTTCTTCAGGATACATGAAAATATATCTTAATTAATATGAATGGTTTCACATAGGGGAATAATATTATTTTGAAAAATGATTATTTTATGTATTAAAATGGAATGGTGTTAAGTCCACTAGGATAGATATCCTGAGAGGGGGGGATCAGGGTATGGGAGATAGAAATAAATTCCCCTTTTAATATTTTTTAATAGTTAAAAAATCTATGTTTTTAATCCTTCCATTTGATGAGTGTGAACAAATATTTATGCATGCACATGATACAAAAATTTTACATGGTTCACCCTAGATGGGATACATCCATAGAGAAAACCCCAAAAATGTGAATATGTACAAAATACACTAAAAGAACATTTTTTTAATGTTTAAAGGGTACTCACGGTGCCTCATGGTTTACAACCAATCACGATTTAGAATCTCACTAATCTATCGACAAAATTTTGATCACTACTTCATCAGAAGATCCCATCATAGTTTATAGACTTTTATTTCCATTAATTACCTATAATGAATTAGTCCTCTATTGAATGTATATTCTCTCTAAATGCCCCACTTTCATCCACTTATTAATACTACTTAATAATAGATGTTCATGGAAAATCCAAATATTTTACACAACCCTTATTGGGCCTTCCACATAACATTAATGCCATTTTATGCAAGATTCCACATTGGCTCAAATAATTCACGAAACTTTGATCTTATTAACAACTCAATTATTACGTGAATCTTCTTTATCTTGTGAAAAACACTAATTCTTTCGCACAACTCCCTTTTTATGAAATTCTTAAGTGATCCAGAGCTCAGAATCTCTCTATGTGTTTAGATTTCTACAATAGAGGCGGGGGGTCTAGTCTTATTAATCGGAGTTGTTGCCCCTACATATAATATTCGACATGTCGCACAAGATCCTCCTCGACCATGAAAAACTCAATTTGATGTCGCATTGGGTGCTCATGTTTTTTCTGCACAACCTCATCTTTCACGCACATTTATAACTCTATCATGCACATCACTCCTTTGCCATTTTGTGACATTAGGATCCTAAAAAATTGCATGCACATAGGTATCAATATCACATCTAATCTCGTGTGAAACAACCTTTCCCAACAACACTTTTCCTCATTTTCTTGTTTTTTAGGCCCCCAACATTTGAAAAACACTAGAAAATGGAGCCACCATATATTTGTTTCTAATGAAAAAAATCTAGATCATCCATTAAAATTTAATTTGTCTTTTTAAACATAAGATATCAATAATATCTTGGGAACTTGAAAATTCACCTTAGAAACCCTCTTTCTCAACAATCAAATCATCTTCGACAACAAACACAACCAATCGAAAATGCTTCAATGATTCCATGAGAGATTTTTCCAAAAAAATGGGAATATAATGTGAATATTGCTTTCATTTAATATATAAATATGAATTGTTTAGATGATATTTCATATATTTAGCCTCACTTTTATAATGTATGTACCAACATAGGGATACTGGGGGAGTTTTCATTATAAAGGGACACAAAGCATCATTGAAGAATCCTTGAGAAATAGATTTATAAAATCAAATATTAACCATAATAACCCAATTATATACATTATTCATTAGTATATAACAACATATTAATGTTTTGGTAATGTAGATATATAATGATTTAACTAAAAATACAACTTCTCCTAGATAATATAATTGGACATGGTACTGGTATAGATATACCTAGTGGTAATAAATTTTAAAAATTTCAGTCCTTTTTAACATGAGGATTACCTGGTACACACCAATGTGTATTACTACACACCAATATTGAACCACAAGTGGTGTATTCATATGATAATTAATATTTTATCTTAAAAATATTATGATTGATTTGAAAATATTTTTATGACTATAAATATTTTAAATGTTTGTTTATTAATGATTATAAGACAGATAAATAATAAAATACTTAATTTATGTTTTGGGTTTCACTAGTTTTGGTATTATTCATAATTATCCCTAATGTTATGTTATAATCTATAGTATTTTACTTTTTCAAAATAGACCCCATTATAAGAATAATAATTGTATCAATACACACATTCAAAAGAGTAATAATGATAGATTCCTCAATAGAATCAATATAATATATCAAATTGAAATATTCTCCTATAAATTCTTGAAAAATGATTAAAAAGTATAATGTTATTTCAAAATAGATAATGTATTCACTAACTATTATGGAATCAAATAGAACTAAGTTAAGAATTGTTTTGTAGAAAAAAAACTTAGCATGGTGAAGTATGAATTGATGGGTTATCCCAAAATTGGTAATTATTGATAATAACACCCATGTACGTATATAAAGTGAGTGTTAGTTTACAATAAGTTTGAATAGAAAGGCCAACATGCTATTGATTGTAAGTGAAATAATTGAATTTTTTTATTTTTTTTATTCTTTTACTCTAAAAATATTTAGAAATATTAATATGAATTTCCCATGGTTTATGGGATTACACCTTAAAAGAATCTAAGGATAATAGTTATACTTATGTTATCACCATAGATTAAGTGGAATTATTAATATAGTTTTTTTATTTAAGAATTATGTTATAGGATTGTATTGTTAACTATATTCCAATTATAATAATATTGAAATTTTTAAGGCTTGTACTGCAGTACTATTTCATAATATATTGTAGGGAATATGGTGAATTGTAGCAGTGACTAGGAAAAGTGATTCTATTATATGTTGAACTTACTTAAAAACACATTATTATAGAATATACACATTATTATGTGCTCAATGTTCATATAATCCACTATTTTTTATGGATAGTATTAGTGACATTGAATTTGTGAGTGCTATGAAAGTTTATTTATCAATTTATGGGGATTGATGCATGTTTAAATATATAAAATATAATTAAGAACCAATGTTTTCATTGGATGTATGTATGTTTTCATTATTTTTTTATGTTTATAATAGTATTCACATATATATAATGTGACATTATGTGCCCCATTGTACTAGAAAGTGAAAAAATGTTGATTTACTGATATTACATATACTTTTTTTAAAAATTAATTTTCATAGATATATATTGATCAGTTTTATAGATAATTATACATATAATGGAATAAGATGATATTTGGGTGTTATTAGAAAACTTTAGAATGCCAATTTATTTTTAGATAAATATCTTGAGACATGATGAATCAATTTTCATTCTAATTTCCAATTCTGAGCATGAAAATGCATTTTGGATATTCATTTTATGGAGTGAGAACTGATGTTATAACTGAAAAAAGTAAAAATAAAAATAAAATTGTGTATACAAAATTGAGTGGTATTATGTAATTTTATTTCCGTATGTTCTCATTAGAGACAGTAATGGAATAACTCATCTCACGGAAAATTATCTTCAAACAAAATGTTATTATATTACCTTCGTATCTTATGTATCAAGTAGTCCCTTAAATCCTCATATTATAATTATATTGTGGTTTTCTAAATTTATCTTGATCATTTAGTTTCTTATGATTAGTGGCCATCATCACCATCAATCATTATTTTTGAATTCCTCGTTTCATCAATGTTTGTATCTTCATATAAGACCTATTTTTTCCTATAAGGAATCCTAGTTATTCTATTATCCAAGATGACCTTCATAACTCCCTTTATCTATTATATAGTGTATGTGGTTTTAAGAAATATCACAATGTGAATCATCAAGAAATATTTTCTCTGATTTGAAACATTTAATTTCTCATATCTTCTCAAAATTGAAAAGATGTAATATATTTACATGGGGGTATAATGTAATGCCTATAAATAATCTTCAAAAAAAATATTATAATAGCACCAAATATTTATTATATTATAACACCTGATTCATTCAAAAAATATTTCATTTTATTAAATTTAATATTTTTGATATCATCTAATGCACACAACATGGCGTTTGGAAGAAACAAAATAGAAAATTAAGATTTTATGATTTATATTTGATGATTTTTACCAATAAACTAATTAGGGATGATTAAATAATAAAAAAAAATTATTTTAATTATATGGCCTATAATTTTTTTAATAAAATTCAATTTATATATATTGATTTTTAATAACGTCAGAATAACTTGAATGAAAAATATGTTTTTCTCTAAAAGATTGTTTTTATAAAATTCAGTCTTTTCATGCTTTGAACTCATGGATAACAAATGTTTTTTTCAACATTTAGAACATTTATTTGACTATTATTATTTATTTCTAAAAATATATGTCAAAAAACTATCATTGTGTTAGTTTTATTAATTTTTTAAAAATATTATTTTTTTAATTAATACTAATAGTTATAAATTTTTTAAAAATGAATTATTGTATAAATTATATACAAATATTAATTATAATTAAAATTTATATTACAATTAAATTTAAAAACCATAAAAATTTTTAACTAATATAGTTTATTAGAATCAATTTCATATATATTTTCGATATTAAAACATTCTATATATTTGATAATATTCACATTTAAAAAACACGGTTTTATAGTGTTTTCTATTTAATATTATATTGAAATATACCACATATGTGAATTGAATATGATAATATGGGTTCTATATTTTGAATCACACAAATTTATAATATCTAATATGTTTATATTAATTTTATCCACAATTAATAATTAAAATATTAATAATTAATTGTTTTGGATATAGTAAAAATGGGTATACCAAGGAGATAAAATTGGAATATAAGGATTAAATTTGACCTTAAAAAAATTTAACACCAATTGGATGGAAACAATTTTTCAATTTAATATTAATTGTCAAATAATTATCTTTTTTTGAGAAAAATTATCTGATAAAAATTTGGCAATCGATTTATATTTTCTTAAATTCAATTTTATTCCTCTCCAACCATAATAAATGACCACCTGTATCCTCTCATCTTCACACATAATCAACACATTAACTCAAAAATTAAATTACCATATACTTTACTTAAATACCTAATAACATATTATAGTACATTTTTTGATTGAAAATTTCACGAATGAATATGGGTACCATAGTAACCAAATAACTAAATCGGTCCTGATATAGCACGATGTGCGTTATCAATCCTCAATGGTCAGTGGATACCACATGGAATCATACTTGAATGATAGAGGGAGAAATTTTTACACTAACAATGTGGAATTTAAAGAGATAACATTTTAATGAATAAAATAGTAAACTATATTAGGAGAAATTTGCAATAATTCAAACAGGTATAATAGCCCAAAGTACAAAAAACAAGTACCGAAAATCCAAAAAAAACTACCCAAGTTTGAAATAACATGTCTCAACAAGTCCATGATCAAAAGTTAGAATCACCTCTTAGAGATTCATTATCCCTGATCGAACCTGGAAGGAGATTATCAACAAACATCTAATGGCATAGATTGGGTGTGATCCAAATCCATTTATGATTTCACCAAAAATTCATTAAAATGATGAGAATATCAAATTATTCATTATTTTCTATTTTATAATAAATAAATATATTTGGAATCTCAAAATGAATAATTAAAAAAAATCATGATTTAAAAATTAGAAGATGTAAATACTTATCAAATCCATGCTTCACATTTCAAATAATAGAAATACATTTCAAATGGTGTAATTATCCTTTAATAAAAGGGTTCTTTACACAAAATGAACTTTTAAGAAATGGGTTAAATAATAACTTTTATATAAAATGGTGTATATAAATTCTAAAGGAGTTTTAAAAAATTTAAAAAATTTGAATATATACATTTAAAACAACAAAAAAGAGATTAAGAGGATCATATAAAAAATATTAATGATAGTTCCCAGCTATAGGGACACTGACCATGTGAGACAACAAATATGTATAGATTTACCATTGGGCCTAAGGCCACGAGCACTCATCACCATCACCTAAGAGAGGTAATGTGATGATATGTAGTTTTATAGTGTCATAATTCGTAGAGTTCCTCCCCAAAATAAATAACTAAATACCCAAGGATTTCATGTACTCATGCAAAATTCAACCATGATAAATTTATTTCATGACTGTATAAAATATTATTCATTCCAATCTCTATTTAAAATATTCAAATTTTAAATTTAAAAACCATAATGGGTTTTCAATAAAAATCAATCCATTCCTCTAAGATAAAACAATATGGTATATCAAAATTATTTTAATCCATTCTCATTATGATTTATTTGAAAAAACATTTCCATTCAATTTCATAATAAAATTTCATAATTGAATTCAATAATTTAATTTTCATACATTTCCATCAATTTCATATCAAACCCCCAGTTAAATTGAATTGGTTTTCATCGCAATTCTCCATCAAATTCATTCAATAATTACATTACAATGTTTCATTTCTATAATTTTCATCAAATTATAATTTTAAATTAAATAATTTAATTTATATAAAATTCCACAAACACACCCTAATTCAATGGAATTGTAGTTTTTCCAATTACATGCAAAAACCAATTTTTTAAAAACTCAACTCAATGGAAATGAATTTATTAATAAAATTATTAAATGAAATTTAATAAAAACCAAAAAAACCATTTAAATCATCCATTTAATTTTAATCAAAAAAAATATGGTTAATAAAAATTTGAAATCGTAATAGAACCACCAACATATGGATCAATGGATCACAAATCACAATGTCATGAATTTAAAACTTTAATTAAGTACAATAAAAATGATGATCTATAGAGAAAAACTAGGTTTATATTGAAAATATTTGGTATTGGAACCACAAATAAAATCGTATTTTCATGGAAACCTAGAGTAAATAAGAGATTCCTTGGGAGATTAAGAATGGTAGGGGAAACAAACGATGCGATTATCGAAGGAAATACTTATAGAATAAATTTCTTTCTTAGTGGTATACGCAGGTAAAATAATCCTTCTAGGGATCTATATGTTCTAAATAAAATGACATGGATCAATGGATGTCCATCAGGGACCTAAATAGAGGGTTTATGAAATATTAATAAAAATTCAGATTAAGGATAAATGTGTCCACATGGATTCCCATATTGAGGCAAATGGTTATGAAAATTTTTTCATTGGTCATGTGCCATTGATAAATTTTCCACATACTTTTCATTAAGAGGGTGAAATGTTTTTCATATTATGTGCAACCAATATAAATCACACTATCCAAATTTCCACTTTCTGTCATGAGAGGGCACATGATTTTTTAAAGTATGCACAATCTTTTATATAGACTAGAAATTTCTGAAAATAGGAAAATTTTACCTTAATCATCCCCAACCAAAACCCAAAAAATGAATGTTCAAAAAGAGGTGTTTATGAATACATGAAAACAACAACATGATTTTACAAACTCACCCCTATAAAAAACATTATTCCCGTAAATCTTATATAGAATCTCCCATGATAAAAAAGACGAGGTCATTCATCTCTCATTAGTGGATCCTTCTACCACATCTCATGAGAGTCGTTATTTTTCTACCATAGCACATAGACCAATGGTATCATCATACCATGAAGTTCCTTGGTATTATAATCCTCTTTCCTGACTAGCCAATCACTAATAGATAAATTAGTTTCACTATCAAGATCGTGACTTCTCAGAACATGATGCTGAGGGTGCTGTGATATATAAAACACCTCATGTATCACCATCATCATCAGTGGTAGTGATAAATGTTTTGAGACTTCCCCCAACTTCTCAAAAACCTTTAATATTCCAATAAAATGAGTATCATGATTTCTTTTAATCCCATGATGTCGATGAACTAACTGTGGTAAAGCAATCAAGTACACATGGTGGCCAACTGTTGTTATCAATGATTTATAGTGATGATCAGCATAAGAAATATATCTGAATAGTGTCTTCAACATCATATAATGGATCAAATGAATATTTACATTCATCTCTTTTTCTATGCTTGGCCAAACATCGGTACATTCACCAATTGCTTACTAACAGAATAGATATTTTCAAGGCTGATAATAAAATCCCTCAAAAGGGGACATTCTGATAGAATATTGGTAAATATTGTTATAAGAAAACTAAAACAACCCAAAGTGATAATATCAAGTCCCCCCAATGTTGAGAACATAGGTGAGAAAATATCATCAAGAATATATATTGATCATTATTTATGTCCATCGGAATACATATGGCATATCATCCTCAAATGGATGTTAAATCCTAGTGCCTCATAAAGGCCTCTCCAAAATGAGAGGTGAACTGGTGAACCCTATCAATTATTATTGAATATATAACTCTGTGAAAATGAAAAATATCTTTCATATAGAGATTTCTCATATCCTCTTCTTTATTATTATGGTTAATTGGTAGAAAAAAAAGCTTATATTTTCAAATGATTGATCAATACCCATATGAAATTCTTAATTTTATTGCTATGTGGAAACCTAACCACATTTTTTACCTAGATCTCATCCCACATCTATATATGGAATGCATGTAGATGAATCATACTCGAAGATTTGGGTGATAGGCCTTAACATGTTGTTGCATATAACAACAAAACACCAATTATGAAATTCCTCGTCTCATACGTGAACACCATAACTATAATTTCATTCTGCATAACAACATTTCACTCTCTTGGTGCACATACCACTAGAATCAATGATGATCCCCCACAACAGATTTCTTTACTAAACATGTACCACAAAACAGTACTGAATGAATAAAATTACCTCTTTAGAGGTGGACTAAACAAGAATGGTATCCCCACCATTAAGAGATTCCATAATTTTAGGAAACTCATCATCAAGATGATTCTCTTGAAGAATAAATATAGTAAGGGAATATGTAAACTAAAAACTGGCCAATGAAACCTCGTCCCTTTATTCATCAAATCCAATATGAAACAATGAAAATAAACAGATAATGTTGCAATATTATGATCATTATTTTACTATCTGGGAAAGACATTTCCTTTTCAAAGAATCGATAATTACATTCACATTACTCAAGGTAAATGGGATTTCTTAATAAAATGAATAATGGTATTCCAACCATCCCATTGGGTGGAGACTGAAATATTTTTTAGGAAGGGTATAACTCTAGATCTTATGTTCCTAAATAACAAAAAACTTTTCTTCATAATGTTAATTGTACCAACTCATAAGAGTGTTCATCATAGCGGAATCCCCAATGACATGGGTCAGATAATTCTTATCATGTGTACTAATCTTATGAGATCCATAAAAATGACATGAATACCCTCCATAAGAACAAAACCCAAACTAGAACCTGATGCATCACAAAAGTATTCCCAAATATTCCTAGCCTATGGAAGAGTTAGCATCAGCATAATCGTGAAATGATTATTCATTAGACTGAATGATTTGTGATAGTGTTATTTCCACGAAAAAAATACTCCCTTATTTTTTATATAAGTCGTCATTAAATCAAACTTTTAAAAGTCATTAACAAACCAACAATAATATCCAAATGGACCAATGAATTTCTGAATCACAATAATAATTCATTGTCATTCCCATGTCATAGTATACTTTATCTTCTTAGGATCAACTGATATTCCATATTCTCATAACACATGTCCCATGAACATTGAATCTAGGATCTAGAAATCACATTTTACAAGCTTTTCATAAAGACAAAATTTTTAAAGAATGATCATAAATGT
Organism: Viscum album; assembly: GCA_963277665.1. Lineage (NCBI taxonomy): Eukaryota > Viridiplantae > Streptophyta > Magnoliopsida > Santalales > Viscaceae > Viscum > Viscum album. The sequence goes on along the minus strand of OY728128.1, from coordinate 583,604,847 downwards.
TCTAAAATTATTCAAATGGTCCTTCACTTACTTGGTGTAAACAAATATTTCATCAAAAATACTACCATAAAAGTATAATGATACTAAATGGAAATCATTTTCATTAATTCCATGAAAACTGTCGAATAATGTTTTAATCCAAATGGAATGAAAAGGTACTCATAATGACCTTACCTTCTCTTATATGTAGTTTTCCTTATGTTAAATTCATTTATCTTTAACTGATGGTAACCCAATTCAAGTTCTATCTTCAAGATCCAATTTTCCCCTTTAAACATATAAAAGATATCATCATTCCATGGAAGTGGATATTTTGTCTCAATCATAACTCAATTCAGAATTTGATAATAAACACGTTGGCGAACTGAACAATCAATATTATTAAATAAGATAACTGCTTCCACCCATGTTGAAACACTCGGTCATATAATACCTTTCTCACAACAATATTCCAATAGAGACTTAAACTCTTTTCTAATATCTTGTTCTGTTAAATATTAGGGAATATAAATGTTTTGATTATTAGAACTATGTCAATGGAAAACTAAACATATCTTACTGATTGAAGAATAGAGAATTTCAAATGTATCATGTAAGGAAAATCGACTATAGGTGGGGTAATATACCAACTTAATGGTTATCAATTCATATCATTGGAAAACATAAATATCACATTCCCAAAAACCTTATAAGAATTTCCATCTCTACTCAACCTTGGGTCACATTCTCAATGAAAGACACAACACCCACCATTAGTTGTAGTGGAGGACATCCATCAATGATAATAATAAATATGTGGTTTACGGTAAATTAAAAATTACATCCAAAAAATAAAACCAAGAGGTTTTATTTAATGAACCATAAAAGGTCAAACCTATCTTGAAATCTCATAGAGTGAAAACACAATCATGACTACATTGACCATGTTATCTCTTCGTACCAAGGGTTAGTAATATTCATTTCATAAGAAAATATACCCATGGTATGATTAAGTATATTAAAAATGAATGTTGAAATAAATGATTGATATTCACCAATATCAAATATAGAAGTAACTACTAAATTTTTTTGTAGTAATGATAAATCTCAGGGTTAATGGACACATATCAACTGCTTCTAGACACTATTCCTCTATGTGAAGAAGCCATGTTCTATATACAAGTGGTTGGACCCTATTTAACATTCGAAAATTGATTTACCAATGGTTCTAGGATGCTTTTATGATCCCATCACCCAACTCGGAGTATAATAGACATGGGAAAAATCTATTTAAGTTCACTAGTTATTCATATGAGCCATCCATAGTAGGTTCTTCACTGCAAACCCTCATTGAATTTCCTAGATTTACAAACAAGTAACAAACCAAAGGACCATTACATGACACTGTATAAGGTATGAAAGTTCCCTATTATTAAGAACATTTATGAGAACCATCAAGATTCACTATTATTTTGATGGAACTCTCAGTGCCTATGTAATGGAATGAGGCTCTGGATAACCCTGACATACCAACTGGGTCCATTTCGATCATTAGAGCCATATCCATCACGTAAGTATATAAATGAATATTCATCAAGGAATCCTGAGAATGAATATCCTAACTTTTTTCCATCATGATACATTGAGCCTTATTATTTTGTTTAACATAATACCAATTGCTAAATGTAGAGGCTCAAAAAAGAAGTTTATATAATCAGTCGAGATCCTTTCTCCCTACCCAAGCATGAAAAAATTAGAAGACAAGGCTAACAGCTTAGATTCTAGATAGAACAAGTCATTGAATAGAAAATTAAATTATCTCCACTATAATCGGACATGGTTCTTAATTTTCACCATTATCTACCACCATATCCTACTCAGTCCTTCCAGCACGATGGTGCCACACAATAAATTGAATATATCAGGTCTATCAAAGAACCCCAAACATTATCCATAATGCTCAATCACTTTTCATCCTCATTTGGACCATTTGTGACATGTAATGGTGTGGTGATTCAATAAAGAGGACTTGAGAACTAAATTTTTAGAACTTCTCTACGAGGTTACGTAGCGAGATCCTGATATGCAACATGGGGTGGTTCCTGCCCCAGAGCATAGATAATTTTCACAATCACCTCATCTAGTTGTTGGTCCACTATAGGATTTTCAAACTGAAGTTATAATGTAGATTCATTTTAAATATGACCCTCAAACCTTCATAGAGGAATAATTGTATAAATCATAATTAAAAATTAATAAGACATCATATTTAGACTCTCATAGAGAAACAAGGGTGATTAATCGCAATAGATAGACAAACAAGATATGGATTTCAGTCTATCCAAATCAAAATCATGGGAATGCCTAAATATAATCCACAATATTTCATTCACTATCCACCCCTAATGACTAAAGGTTCGTTTCAGTGAGATATATCTTGAAACTGAATTGCAAATATATCTTATGTCTTGATAATATTTCACAAATTCATACTCACATCAAGACAATAGCTCAATCTAGACCTCTTAAAACATATTGTCATGAACCATCCCACATACCATATTAACCCGAAAACTTATCCAGTCCAGACATACCTGGAATGGAATTCCTCATTCCCATGGGTTGGTGACATGCACTTGGATTCATAAAAGAATTATTGTGGGATTGATTGATTCCCATCACTAATGAAGAATTAAAAGAGATAAGTAAGTAATGAATACAAAATAAAACTACACTATTAAAATTTTAATATAAGTAAAATAGGCATAATAGCCCAAATTACTACGAAAGAGTACCAAAATTACAAATAACCTCCCATGTCCCAATGAACAAAAATCAATGATTCTATTGTCAGGATCTAGAGCCACCTACAATAGATTCTTTTCCCCTACTCCAAGCTGGAAGATGAAAACCTAAAAAATCCAGAAGGAACTGGTAGTGTGTGGGATAAATCCTAGTTGTATTTCACCAATGTTTCTATATAAGTATGAAAATAAAAAATTAACCAACAAAATAAAATAAATTATCAAATAAAGAAGTTTTTCATACCAAAATCATATTCAAAAAAATTGTACTTTAAATTTAAAAAGATGGAAATACTTTAGAAATTAATTATTCGCTTTTCAATTAATGGAGAGTAATTTCAAATGATATAATTTCCCTTTAAACTATGGTTTATTTACAAAAGTGACAATTTTTATATATGTATTAAATAAGAAAATATTTATATAATAGTTTATATAAATTCCACAGGAAAGTAATATTTCTCTACAATTGGATATATAGATTTAAAATATTAATTAAGTGAGTAAAATGGTCATAAGTGTAATAGGTATAATTTTACCATGATATAGTGACTCTGCCTTATGAAATAGAAAATATCTACCTATACTCCTTTTGGCCTATGAAAAATGGTGACTCATCACCACCACCTAAGGGATATGACTACTGGTATGAGTTTTTATAATGTTGTATGTAATAAAGTGCCACCAAAAATAACTCACCAAATAACCAAGGCTTCTATTTTATTTTGTACAAATAAATTATGGGAAATTAATTTAAGGACTTCTTAAAATAAAATTCATCACATTCCCTAGTTCAAATAATCTAATTTTAACATTACGAACTACAACAAGATTTTATGAAAACACAAGAATTTCCACCACAATATGTTCGAAAAGTTTCTATAAAAACAATTTCAAACCATTCATCATAAATAAGATTTATAAATCAATTCAAAACACAATTTCACAAACTAAATTTACAATCACATTCAAAAATATATATTTCCAACAATTCCATTAATTTCACCACAATCCCCTAATTCAATGGAATTTGGGTTTTTCAAAATTTTCCATCAACCCCATTCAACAATTAAATTCCACATTTTAATTGAATAATTTCCCTCAAATCCTCAATTTAAATAATAATATTTACATTCTATAAAATTATATAGACACAACTCACTTTAATGTTATTGTGTGTTTTCTAATTTCTTGAAAAACCAAATTTACAAAAAAAAACCCAATTCTATGCTATGGGGATTTTTATAAAACAATTCAATGAAATATAATAAAAATTAATCAATTGTATTCAAAATATAAATTTAGGGTTAAGATTAATTTTCCATTATAATTTAACCACCTACCTCAGGTTTAAATGTTACCAAATAACAGTGTCGTGAATGAAAAATCCCAACATGGAATAATGTAAATGTGGATCTATGAATAAAAACTAAGTTTAGATTCAATACAATGGGTATTATATCCACAAATAAACATCATTATTCATGGAACCTTAGAGAGATGATGATAGATTGTATGATATTACGAAATAGTGGAAGAAACAAACCGTGAGATGATTAGAGGGTGTTCCTCAGTCCTTGAATTGCATTAGAGAGGGATATTGGGGGAAAAGAATCCATATTAGGAGATATATGGAATATTGAAAATGATTTTGTTCGAAGGAGGTCTATTTAGGATCAAAATGGAGGGTTTGGTATAATTTATCAAAAACTCGGATTAAGAAAATACTCATCCATATTATTTCTAGAGAAGAGGCGCATTGTTTAATAACTATGTTTTCTAGACATGTGACTCTCATAAATGGGAGGCGTATTTATCCTTGAGAGGGAACAAGTTTGTCAAAATGGGCACAATCGAGGTTAAGAAAACTGTCCAAATTTAAAAAAAAAATTCTTGGGAGGGCGCACAAATTACCAAATTATGCCCTAATAAAGCACTAGATTATATATTTTAAAAAACATTTATATTTCACCTAAAGAACCCCAAAATGAAAAAAACCGATGACTGATTATAAAGGTGGTATCATAATAACAGATAATTTAAAAGTATTATATAACAATGGAAATCTATAAAATATTATATTTTAAACATTAAGTGGTTTCTCGGAGAAGTAAAAATGTTTTTATCTAGGTCATTTCATTATATATAAACCTATAACTCAACCTAATAATCCAAAATTATGGAAAAAATAATATATATATATAGTATGTAAAATATATTGAGATGTCAGTATGTAAATGTAATGAACCATAAAATTCACCACATCCATTAAATTAGATACAAAACCATTGATCATGTGTAATATTGACTAATACTTTGCAAATAGTTATAATTTTTTTTGATAATAATGTTTTAATGCTCAAAATAATGTTTTATATAACATATGTATATTATATAAATGAAATTATTATACATCAGAAAAATATATGGTCACCTATAAATTCTTAAATTTCCTGTGATGGTGGATAATAAAATTTCATTTATGTGTCTTATAGACTACCACCTCCCGAAGCAGCGTGATCAATTATTCACATATGAAAAACATGGATGTTAGTGAGGTCAAAATTATTTAACATCTAGGATATTTAAGATTTAAAATTATTTTCTGAATATAATATAGAATATAACTTCTTTCCATTCAATTTTTTTGAAAATAATAATTTTTCTCATGCATTAGAGTGGATAGTCGCATCCATATGGTAATGTAAAATGATTTTTTTTTCTATTTTCTCCACATGTTTTATAAAAAGTATGAATTTTATCAATATAAATTAAATATATTACATTTTAGTTGTTTTTTAATGTTAAATTGAAATTTTTTTCCTCACATTCCATCTTTCAAGAATAATAGGAATATTTTTTAGCTATATGTACAACTAACTGTACCCATCAACACTATAATAAATCAACTTTATCTAACATAAATTATTATAATAAATTTTTTTTATGAAAATATATTAAATTAATATCATGTATATCATTATAAAGATGACATATCTACTATAAAATTAAAATGGAAAAAAATTACAAACATATGTATACATGATAAAAAACAATTATCACACTAAACATTTATTTTATCGTTAAAATATTAATAAAATTTTGAAGATAGACTATATCAATAAGAAAATGGATTTAGTAGAGGATTATGGGGATACAACTCAAGGATGAGCTGTTAGAATGTGGGGAGAATGTAAAACACTGGTCATTTCATGAATGTTCATGGGATATTTAGAGGTACTAATTTTCCTTGTATTGAGTATATCTTGATTGGGTAATGATTAGGGTGGGACTCGGTTGAAATTGTATATATTTTTAGGTTTCTGAGGCTTTTAAAGGTTTGCACATGTATTGAACCTGTTTTTTGCATGGTTAAACAAATTATGCAATGGGATTCCTAGTTTTTTTATTATTTACGAATGGTTACACTAAGTGTGAAAACTTGTCACATGGTTTTTTCATGGAAAATATATTTTTACAACTTATGTGTGAATCATGATGCATTGTTTGTGTGTGTTTGGTACTAATCGTGTGACATTTCCTAGAAAACTGTGCATTTGAAAAAGAATGTTAAGAAATTTGATTTTAAAATCTCTTGAACTCCAATATTAACCACAAATCAACCCTAGATCGACCCAAGTCAATTCTGTCATTATTGCAAGATCTTTACGGTTTTCATAAGGATACTAACCTTATTTTTACAGATTTGATGGACAGTTCTTAAATATGAACTTCTATTGTGTGTGTTTGTTTTTATTTTTAGTTATATCTCTCTCTTGTGATCCTATTCATGGATAAAGGATCAATTTTTTCCATTGCTAGATCATGTTCTATTGAATATAGATAATTGTTTATTGTATTTAGACCTCGATTTAACATATCCTATTTCATTTAACTGTGTGGTTAGGTTTCATATCTAGATCTTGTTCTTTGTCACGATTTTAAAAGATCCGCTTCAAATTGGGGACTTATATTGGGTGATTGATCATAATAAAAAGTTAAGGAATTTAATCATGATCTTGTTCTATGATTTTATTCAATATAAATTGATCTTCTCCGTTGGTGATCATTCTTCATCAGAATTCTTGAAGTAGGTGGTCTAAAATTAAAATCTCATAGATGTAATTTTTAATTATGTACGTGCATTAGGTAAAATTTCATGATTTATTTTGAATTTGGATTTAAAATTTACATTAATTTTATTGTGATTTAAATAAATATTTATATGTGAAACGGTGATATTTATGGATTGATGAATGAAATAATACAATAGGTAATTTATTATGAGATTTTGGGATTTTTGATTTTGATAAATAATTAAGGGGATTAATTATGGAGTTATTGAGATGGTTGAAATTTATTAATTAATTTAATAATTTATAAATAATAATTATTGGGATTATGAAAGTGTTATTTTGGATAAATATTTATGGAAATAATTATGTTGATATAGATATTTTTTAATTTGAATAATTAATTTATTAATTATTTATTTTTACATTAGAGTTTATGAATAGGGATAATTAATATTAGAATATATTATATAGTTTAAAATGATTATTAAATTGATTGAAATGTTAATATTAATTGAGTAATTAATAGGGATGATTGATTTAATAGAGATATAACAAAAAAATAAATAAATTAGTTTTTTTATTCAATTAATTTACATGGATCGACTATTTTATAAATTAATTATACATATTAAATTATTTATGTTGGGAATAATTTATTATTGAATTAATTAATGGGAGTAATAATTTTATTTAATAGTTGAATTAAACAGCAATATTGGATTTGGTTAATTAATTATTGAAATAATTTATAGAGTTTGCAAGGATAATAAATTGGTTATTAATTTATGGGAATGATTTAAATAAAATAATTATGAAATTAATTTATTAAGATGATTGGGATTATTTTATTAGAGAACTAATTAATTAATATAATGTATTGATTTCTATGTTGGATTAATTATATAGAGAATTAATTAGTGGGGATTGGGGTGCTAGTGAATTTGAATGAATTATATTTATTAATTAGAAAATTAATTAATGTGGATTGTGGGGATATTGAATCTATATGATTGTATAATTAATTGTTGAGATTTTTATTGAAATGACTAATTTATTAGGATAATTAATTATTGAATTACTTATGTGATATTGAGATAACTAATTCGAGATAACTAATTATAGACATAATTATGACTTATTGAGATTATGAATGAGATAATTATTTGTACAATTAATTATTGGATTTAATGTTTTGGATATTTATTAATTAATGGATGAGTTGATTAATGGGATTAACATACATAAATAATTGGGATATTTGTAAAGTAAGTTTTTGTGACAAGAAAATTGTCGAATTAGTAATGATAATGAATAGATTAGTTAATAGTTGAATCAACTAGGGTATTTTGTGTGATTAATTAATTTCCAATTTAAACAATGTTATTGATATGCTTAGTTAATTATTGGCTAATCTGGAAACTGTAAAGTGGTTAAATAATTGTTGAAATGATTAAAGGAAAATATGTCCTTAATTAATTGGTCAATAAAATAATTGGAATAAGGTGGTTAATTAATTCTTATTTCATTAATGTGTATCGATATTTCTAATTAGTTATCAAATAAAATATTATACATCAATAAATTAATTTGTAATTTATTTATTGGATATAGTGGTGGTTAATTGTGAGAAAAGATTATTTTTTAATCATGATTTATAAATGAGGCTTTAGACATGATTATATACACCCATTATAATGATATAAATTCATTGTTAAATTTTGTAATTAATTGTGAAATAAATTGTGGTATATGGATGAAAAAATTTGAGATAATTATTTTGGGAATTATTTCTTGGAAATTGATGCCATGAAATGAATAATTAGTTGGTGAATTAATTATGAGATATTTAGTTTCATTTTTTAAAAAATTTAATTAGTGAATAAATTAATGTTTTTTGATTTTGTGAAAATACTAATTTAATATCAAATTAAATAATGGTCTAGGATTAATTAGATTTTTAATTAATTAATGGATGATTAATGGGGTGGTTGACATGACTATCTAGGATGATGATGATTTAAATTATTATTTGTGAAATGGGGTGTTAGACATGATGATCTATGAACCTAATATACATGCATAGTTAGGAAATGGGGTATTAGACAAAATGATCTACATTAATAATAGATCAATATGTATTTATGAGAATTGGTGTGTTAGATAAGGCATTCTTCACCAATGGTATGTGCGCACATATGAACAATAGTGATTCTTGATATGACAATATACACTAGTGGTATATATTAATATTGAGAATTTGGATGCTAGAACTGACATTCTATGAAAATGATGTAAATACATATACAAGAATTTTTTGTAAAAAGTATACTAGATAGCGTGTTCTACTCTCCCAAAAATATTGGCAATATAATATTTTTCGACTTTTCCGTAATAATGAAATTAAGATGTAATAGACAATAAAAAACCATGTGTAAAAACAATTGTGAATTTATAATGTGAATTGTTTCATACTTCATAAGAGTATATCTAGGTTTTTTTTGTGTTTCCTCATGAACCTTGTTGTTTATGTAGTTAAATAAAGGATAATTGGATATATTAAACCTATTTAATTTTTTACTAATATCTTATTCATTATTCAACTGCCCTTAATGCTGAGAACAAGATTTGTTTTAGACAACGTTTGTGGTTGCTTATTGAGTTTTACTCACAACCTACTAGTTCTAGGTAATTGGTACATTTATAGATGTTTTATTTTTTGGATAGGATATGATCAATGAAACTATGTTACATTGATGAATTGGGGATGGATTATGTATGGGAGAAATTAACATGGTTTGATACTCTCATCAGAGTTTTTAGTGTATTTACATTTGGCTTTTCATTTCACACATCGCATGCAGTTATCATTTCAAATATCCATTACAGTTTTGATTCCTCATTTCCATTTTTGTTCATCATGTTATATTTATTTTTTTATGGTTATATTTATGATTCTTCTATTATTTGTTTTTTTGGAATGTGAATTAATCTAATAAAATAAAAAGGGTATAGTATACCCATGATGAATAATAGACCCTCACTAGTAGTCGGGAGCATATAGCATAAGGGGAGGTGTGTCTAATGAAAGTGGTTGTATGACCTGGGTCAACAGGGCATGGCACCCAAGCCAGGATGTTTAAAATTGTATCAGAGAGTATTTTTCAGTTTTTCTTCTTTAACTTAAAATTTGGAAAGGTAGAAATGATACTATAAAGAGTGGGGTATAGTTTCTGAGATCATTAATTGTATTAGCTACCACACATATGGTGGATAACACATGTTAACATGGTTGGAGTGATGATATGGTAAATTTATGTTGTAGTTGAATATTATTTCTCCTTGGGTGATGCATCTGTTGTGTGATGTGATTTTTTTACATATTTTGTGAGTTTTCATGATATTGAATCGTGGCCCTAAAAACCATGATATTTGAGATTTCATGAATCATTATGGACACTCGAAATTCTTATTTGAACATTCACCATTGTTTAAATTAATTTGAAAAGTGGTTTCTGGGTAGGTTGTTGAACATAAAATGTTTTCTTGGCATTTGAAATTTAATTGAAAAAGGTTCTAAATATGAAATTTGATGTTGTAAAATGACATAATAAAGATAATAAATGTGGTTCTAAGGAGAAACATAAATAATGATATGGGTATAATTAACTAATGGAAAAATTAATTAATAAAAATAATGTTATTTATTAATAGTGGAAATTAATTAAGGAGAATGAGTTTACCTTTGTTATCCAAGGCCTAGATGTAGAATTGTGAAGTGTAGAGACTGATCATTGGTTTTAATATGTGGAAGGAAGAAGGGGGAAATAATTGATATGGTTTTTCAGTTCCTTATTAATAACTATGATAATGTTTTGATATGAGAATACATTGCCTTGTTTTTTGTCCCTTCATGTGGTTAGATTGGGTAGTATGAATTCTGTAGTTTCAGAACTCGGTAGTGGGTTTTTTGAGAGACCTAATAGTTTTGGACCAATGTACTGAGATGTTGGTTAGTGGATAATCTTGAGTATTTCGATAGATTAATGTTTATATGTAATGGGAGGTAACATTGGTGACATAAGAGTTTTTGTGGTGTTCACTTAAGACTTCTTAGCATATATAAAATTAGGGATGACCAGGTCCCTAACCTGACATCATATTTGGTATTATTTTAAAAAAAATTACAAATATCTATATGATTGTGATTTTTTGGATATGTGGACCCTTGTTTTTTTATCTTATGAAGCATTTAATATGATTAGATGGATAGTGGGATGTATTGCACCTATAGTTTATAAATGAGGATACTATAAGGGGAATGTTTAAATTCCTTGGAAAAATTCTAGGTGGTCCATAGTGGTAGTGGATATGCAATCTTTCAAGATAGTTTTTGAGACCAATGAATCCTTGGAGGAGAATATGATATGTGTGTTTGGTGGTAATTAGAAAGTGTTTTATAGAAATTTCATGTTGTTAGTTCATGTATTGTGGAATCTGTGATTTGTGTAGGATGAATATTGGGGGGATAGAAACAGAGGTGAGATATTAGTGGAACAATCATTTTTTACTTTGAATAATAGAGAATATTGGTATTAATACATGAGTAATAGCTATCAAAAGGTAGGTATATTGTAAGAACATGATATTTTTATAGGTGTTTGGGTGTATAGCTCATTGACGAGCTGTTATAGGGTGGGAATACTGAAAAACTGTGACATTTTGTAGATATATCTTGTGTTTTTTAGAGATATTATTTTCCTCTTATTATGTATATGTTGTATCGGGATTTATTGTGGTGTGACTTGGTATGGATTTTAGAATTGCTGGGATAAGTGAGTATTTTCATGATTTTTACATTGTTTATCCATAGTTTGTGCATAGTAAACAAAGTTTACAAGGGAGTGCATGCTTTTTTCTTGGTTTGTACATGGTTAATCTAAGTGTGTATCCTGGTCACTGGGTTTTTTCAGGGTTAGACTGTGTGTGTATCCTATGTGAGCAACCTATTTCATGGTTTACATGGTTAGAACTAACTGTGTGACTTTTCACAACATACTGTGCTTGTGAAAAGTAATGTTTAAAAATTAATTTAATATCTCTCAAACCACCATATTAACCCCAAATAAATCCTATCATGACCGAAATCAAAATCTCTCATTCATAGCAACACCCAAACGATTTTATATGGATCTAGACCTCTGTTTTCAGCAATTCAAAGGCTAGTTTTTTTGTCTTTATAACTCATAGGAATGTATGTTCTTCTCATACATATTTATCTCTCTCTTATGCTTCACTTCACGAATAATAGAACATTTTTTATCCACTATTAGATCTAGTTATATATATTTAATCTAGATTCAGAATTATTGTATTTATATCCAAATTTAAGCTATCTTATTTCATTTGACTATTGATTTATGTTTTAGATCTAGATCGTGTTCTTCATTGTGTTCTTAATAGATCTGGTTCATATTAGTAATTTTTGTTGGGTTATTGTTAATAAAAAAAATTATTAAGTGAATGATGATCTAATTCAATGAAATTATTCCACTGAAATTGAGGTTTTCCATTGGTGAGCATTCTTCATCACTAATCATGAGGAGGTTGGTCTAAATTTCTAATCCCATAGTCGTGATTTTTAATTATTTATATGTATCTTATAGAATTTATATATCTATTTTGAAATTTGATTTCCAAATTGAATAAAATATATATTTTTAATTAATTAATAATTGAAATGTAAACATGTGAGAATTAGGTATTCTTGATCAAATTAATTATAAAAGGATTTAATTATTTGATTTTGGGATATGTGAATTTAATAATTAATTACTGGAAATAATTTTGTAATTATTGGGATTGTAGAACATCATTAATTATTTTTGTAGATTTAAATATTGAGAATGGTTGAGATTATGAAATTTTGATTGTGGAAAAAAGTTTTATGAATAAATTACGTTGAGATATAGAATGATAATATAAAATAATTAATTAATGATTTAATCATTATTGTATTGATGTTATTGAACTGGGATAATTAATTGTACAGTTATTTATTAGAATTTGTTATGACTATTAAATTGATTTATATTAAAGAATAAATTGGGTTGATTGATTTAATAGGGATAGAAAAATTAACTGATGAATTAATTGGGGTTATTAAATTAATTGGGATAGAAAAATTAATTGATGAATTAATTAGGTTTATTAAATTTTTTAATTTAGGAATAAATAAATATTGAATAAGTTAATTGGAGTAAGGTTTTTATTTAGTTGTTGAATTATATAACGTGATTGAGTAATATTATTTAATTTTGGAACTAATTAATGGAATTGACTTGAAAATTAATTTGTGAAATAATTTAATCGATTGAGTTATATTAATTAATTATGAAATTAATTAATGGATATGATATGGATAAATTAACTAATGCATTAATTAATGGATTTAGTTTTCTAAATATTTTTTGGATTAATTTTTGGGGAATAAATTAATGTAGATAATTATTATTGTTAAATATAATAAATTAGATTAATTAATTATAAAATTAATTAATGTGGATTTTTTGGGATACTGTATTTATATGATTATATATTTAGTTGTTGAATTAATTAATTAAAAATGTTATTTTATGGTTGGATAATAAATTATTGAAATAATTAGGCAGTATTACGATAAATGATTCAAGATAATTAATTGTAGAATTAATTGTGAGTTATTTATATTGTGAATGATATAATTAATTATATTATTAATTATAGGATTTTGTGATCTATATATTGAATAATTAATGGATGACTTAAATAATGAAGTTGACATACTTAAATAATTGGGGAATTATATAATTAAATTTCTATAATATGTTAAGTATAGAATTTTTAATGACATTAATTTCATCAGTTCATTGTTAAATAAACTACAACATTTCAAATAATTAATTGATATTGGAATTAATTAATGTTATTGAAATTATTATTTAATTTTTCAATTAACTATCGGTTAAGAAATATTAAATTAAATATAGAAATGATTAATGGAAGTGACGTGATTAATTAAATGGTTAATTTATTAATGAGAATGATATATCCAATTGAATTTTCAATTAATTAACAAGAATTGATATTATTAATTAATTGTCAAAATAATTATTAGACATCCATAGATTAAACTTTAATTTAATTAATCAATGTGGTGGAGGATAACTCTTAAAGGGTGGTTAATTTTGTTAATCATTGTTGATAAAGGGGTTGTTACACTAGACAATTTATGACCTTGATAATGATATTAATGCATGGTTGAATTTTGTAATAAATTGTTGGATTAATTTCAGGATATGGATTATACAATTTGGGTTAATTAATTAGAGTATTAATTATAGGATATTGATGAAATTTAATAAAAAAATTGGTGAATTAACTATGTTATATTGAATTATCAAATTTAAATAATAAATTAATGAATTAATTATTTGTTTTTTATTTTTTGGAAATAAAAATTAGTTGTAAAATTATTTATTTGGTTGGGATTAATTAATTTTTGAATTATTTAAGGGTTTACCAATGTAGTTCTAGACCTGATATTCTTGTTTGATGTTGATTTAAATGAATTGTTGTGTAATGGGTTAATTGGCATGATGATCTATGCCAATGATATACATGTGTAGTTATAAAATTTTCTGATAAATATGAAAATCTACACTAGTGATATATCTATCAGTATTGTTGGGAATTGGGGTGTTAGAAATAGAGTTTTACACCAATGGCATGTTCATACAAAAGAAAATTGGGGTTCAATAGATGATGATCTACACCAATAGTATATATGGATGTTGATAATTTGGATGATATACATGATGTTATATTCCCCTACAAGACATATAGATATATGGATGTTTAGAAAGTGAGGTACTAGACATGGTGTTTTGTGCCCCAAAAATATTACTGTGGGAATGTGGTACTAATTGGGAATAATAATTAAATTGAGAATTAATGGATAAATAAATCTCATGTGTTTAAATAATTATGATTTGATAATGTGAAATGGTTCAGACATCAGAATGTGCAGCAGTTGGGATTGTGGATCAGTTTTCCCCAGGAACACGAGGTTTTATTCTGTTAATTAAATCATAATTGAATAAAGAAATTTTTTTTACTTATTTAATTTTATTTCATTCATTATAGATCTACATACACTATTTTTGACAGTATTTGTTTTAGACCTCATTTTTGGTGGCCTACTGAGATGTACTCACACCCTAGTGGGGCCGCCAGATCGGTACCCGAATAAACGTTATGTTTTTAGATAGGTTATGGGAAAGTATCTGGGGTTAGATTGATAATTCTTATATATTCATGGATTATGTAACCAGATGTTGTTTTGGAACATCTTGTGACTTGTAATTTTCCATACATTTGGGTTTTCATTTGATACATAGCACGTACATAGCATGGAATATCAACAATTCAGTTTTGATCTTGTATTCCTAATTTTGGTCATCTTGGGATATTGGGTTTTCGATGGTTATATATACGCTTTCTCTATTTTTATTATTTATTTCTAATAGTGTATTACTATTATAAAAGATAAAACTCAGGTATAGTCTCTATAGGATCGATAATAGACCCCTGATCCTAGTCGGTAGCCTACAACATTTAGGAAGTCGCACCTAAGGTCATATGGAGGTCTGATTCCAGGTAAATGTGAATATAACATGGTCCAAGACATTACAATTTGTAGATAATATAATATTTGAAATATATGAGAATTTCTACGAATATTAGGTATAATAATCATATTTTTTAAATATTATTTTCAAACACATATGTTGAATATTGAACCTGAGGTAAGGGTTAGTTATATCAGTTTCACTTTTGTGAGGCATACATCATATTCAAAACATATTCCTTTAAGTGTTGTATATGAAACTACTTATTATATGTTATATTTTTTATCCATTTCCATTAATTCAATTTAAGGTTTAATAGAATTCTATTTATTTCATTGATCACTTGGTTTAAAAGATACTAAAATGGTTAGGGTTTCTTTATAATCTCATATGTATTCATGACTTGATTTCTAGTCTCTCGTAGGTGTAATATTTAAAATTTATGTATTAAAATAAATATTTATTACAACTAATTTATTATTCATGAAAATACTCATGTAAAAGTATCTTTTTCATTTCTTTTCTAATTAAAATGATTGAGAAAGTTCATTTAAAAAAATAAATTATTTATCTCTCATGTTGAAAATAATTATTCATCAAAATCAAGGTCTTTTAAAAATATTTCTACAATTTTTTAATCATTCAAAAAATGTTATTTAATGATATTTCAACCAATTTGTGTGTTATAAATAATAATTTTAAAAAGAATCTTTGTGTTATTTTCAAAACTATTATCAATTTTTCTTTTATTAAAAATGTGAATGAAATAATTGTTTTAGCATACTCAAAATGAATGAAATTTCATTTCATCAACACTAAATATCATAAACCATATTTTATATGATAAAGATGATATTTAAAAAAACAGTTATCAAGATACTTTTTGAAAATTTATTTTTTTTAAACCAATCGTAAACATGATATTATCATCAAGAATGTTTTTAATAACAATTTTTTATTAATTATATTCATCAATGAAATTAACCATTTATTGTGTATTTATCCAACTTCTATATATAGTTTTTTGTAATATTTTTCCATTATTAGGATATTTTATGATCTTTTTTTTAAAATTTTATTAATATTTATAAAATTATTCTAGATGTTTTAGGATTAGTTTTATTTGATTGGGGAGTATATTAATAGCTCCTCTATGATTTTTCAATATAAATGTTCATATTGATAATTATTTTCCACATTAATATAAATAATTCATTGGATATAGTATGCCGTGTTTGGGTATTTTCTAAAAATTTCCTCTCAATGCATCGGTAGTTTTCAAGATCCAAATTACATTTCCAAATTAGATGGGTTTCAAAAAAAAATTTAAGTGGTATTATGAATGATCTTGAAAATATATTCCAGAATTCTAAATTATGAATTACATCATTAGAATATTATTTATTGATTTACATCTGATAATTATATATGTCAGAATATATATATATATAAGATTCATGATTATTTTATTATTTTTATGGAATTATTTGATCATCAATTATTCTATCCATTTTATTTTCATTATATTATTTAAATAGAATGTGGTTAAATTGTATTTCATTCCATATTTATTATGATTATTTATTCATTATAAACTCTTCTATGAGCTTACACATAATGGGAATCTTATCTCACCTATTTATTATGTTTCATTTTCCCAATGATACTAGGAATATTTTTTATATGTATAGTTACACTAAGGGGAATGATTAAAATTTCATTTATATATTGCTTATCACCACTAATAAAATACTAGATCCTCTTGGATGTTATTTTTTTTATATATTTTCAATTTTATAATTTAGACACTGGTTTTTGGAATCACAGATCAGGGTCATTGGATGTTTTATATATAAGTTCTTTTGAATCATTTAAAGAGCATGTATTTATAGCATACCTATGAAAATATAACCTTGATATTAGAATAATCAAAAATTATCCTCATTATATATATGGATATCTGTGAAGAGAAATATTATTTTACCATAATTTCACTAACAATTCTAGAAAAACATAATTCATCCTGATCTTTACATTCAATTTCCACATCATTCTATAATATATTTTTTCAATAATGATATTATCGAGGATAATCATCCATATGAATATATAGTTTTTGTCTACAAATGTCTCATGATGAAGGGGATGATAACATTAGATGGTCCTACCAATTAAAAATGGTGTTGTTCCCCCAGGACAATGATAGATGATATCAAGAGGCTTTTTCATGTATGAATTTTTAGAGAAATTGAATGAGACATTGAGCTAGAAAATATGATGATAATTTTGGATTGTGATAGTTTGGGGAACTGATGAAATGTTAACTATGATTTTTTAACAACATACTCTAGGTATAGAACAAATCATAATGTTATCCTAGATGATATTAATAAATTCCATGTTAATAAAATACCCATAAGAAATAATAAATGGCCTCTAGAAGCCATAGGTCTTTATAGAACATTATGAGAAGAGATCTAGAACATATAATTGATTAGATCCTCAAAGGGTTTAAATTAAATATTGATATTCTCTTTATTACCAATATAGTGTTGAATATTATTAATATTGTCTGTGTTTTACCCATCAATGAAACATTTTCCGCATTATAAATTCATGATTTTGTAAGTAGTTAACGTAAATGGTCGATAATAATCAAAGATGTGGTATCCTTAGTATTAATGATTGATCATGTTATTTTTGTCCAAAAATATTCCACTCAATAATGAATGGATGGAAATAAGAAATTCCCCTATATTATTTTTGTATCCATAGGGCTCGACAATTGTCTATGACCTTTCACTTCTCCTCTTATAGCTTATCTTGAAATATTTGAACATTTATTTCATGTTCATATACATATTGTTATAAAAACTCATGTTATTTGTATAATATTATTTTTAAATAAAATTAATTTCTCTATTATTTAGCATTACATGAACCATTGTATTTAGCTTGCATTTCATACGTTACTAAGACAAAATTGTGTTACACAAGACACTGTTGTTTTTACAAATCATTATATATCATTAACATTGTTATTTAAACATGAAAATTATAACCATTCTTTTAATCGTAACAAATTAATAGTACTCATTTTTTTAAAAATATTAAAAATAATTAATTTATATAAATAAAAATACTATTAAAATGTTAATTATTTTTTAAATAACACATTATATATAATGAAAATATTATTTTATATGAAAAAAATTATTACCTTTTGTGAAAAATTAACCGCATAATTTATAATTAATTCTGAAAAATAAATTTTTTTCAAAAAAATAATTTTTTATATCATCATGTAAAAAATTTCTTGGGGTTAATATTTGTTAATTTTCTTAATAGATTATTTTATAAGTGAAAAGAAAAAATTATTGGGTTTTATTATGAATTTCATTTTCCTATAAAACATTTATGAACATCCATATTGTCTTATTATAGGATTAAAAGTAAAAATAGTTGAATAATATATTTATTAAAAAAATTGATTTCATTAGAATCATTTTTAAATATAATTATTATTTTAGAAAAATCTATATTAATGAAAATACTCTCCACGAAAACCCACTTTGTCATTGCATATGTGGGTTAATTTTTAAATTTAGTTATACCAATTCAATGAATTGAATTTTTAAAATATTTAAAATATTTAATATAATCTAGATATAATTTATTCAAAAATAGAATATTATTTTATGACCATAATAATTGGTAAATTTTTTTAAAAAAATAATATCACAATAAAGATAAAATATGTTTACATGGGTAATTAACAATGACTATATGTTTAAAAATGACACAAAACATTTGAAAACTGTATTTTATGGACCTATTTACAGATTATAACATCATAGATTCAATAATAAACAATTTTGGATCATTTTATTAAATTCGAAAATTGAGTTGGATTTAATATTTTCAAAAACACCAAGAGTGCCCTCTCCGACATTTATAAAAGGTCACCCCTCTCTTCTCCAATTCAAACGTCCAAAATCTATTAGTTGAAAACATTCGTACATTATTTAATTAAATTTTCCCTATTGTCATCCTCAATTGATTATTTTAATTAAAAAAGTATTTATATGAATTATTTTGGTTCCAACCTATAGAGGTTACATTGAGAAGATGAAATGTTCCTCACAAATGGTTTTATTTATTTTAATCATCCACCTATTTTTAATCATAGTATTTAATGATAATATAAAAACCTCAGTATATTATATATATTATAATTTGATTATTCAATTATGATGACCTACATTCATATCCTCTTCTCAAAAAAATGTAAACAATAATGTCACTTAAGTTTGTTATGGAATAACACCGCACACACTGATGTGATATGTTTCCCATCAACACATTTCACATTTGGGAATGATAATGGAAATAATTTGTATGATTTATATTTGTAAATTTAATCTTATTATTGAAATATATTATCCCAAATATATTTTTACATTCCATTCTGGGTGGAATACAATAACGTCGATCTTGTTTAAGACGGACAACCACCTCAAGAAGCGATGTGATTATTTTTTTGAAAAATATTTTATGTAGAAGGTAATAAGTTATAAATTTATTTATTTTATGTGATATATATGGAATATAAATGTTTATATAATGTTAATAAATTATTTTACTTTATTTAACTACATTTTTTGTGATAATGGAAACAATTTTCATTTGTACATATGTCTTACCATATCCTTGAAATATTTATTTAATTTTCTATCAAAAACATTTAATGATTTATCTAAATAAATATACAATAAATATATATGGTATTTATGTAATTTTTATAAAATTTTAGGTAATGTAACCATGAACCAACTAAGAGGACAAAATATAGAAAATCAAAACATCCCTAAAAAGAAAATCCATTGTTACTTGAAATGTAATTATAACATTGAATTGTTAATAAATAAGAAATAAATATGAATACGTACAATATAAATGATATGATTTATATAATTATGATCCTGTATAATATATATAATAAATATGTATTTATTATAAATGAGGATTTAGTTACTTCCTTGAAAGAGGATCTCAAGGTACATTATTTTTATCTCATCATTCCTTCAATAAGATATATGCTACTTAATGAGATAATCTTATTTTATGAGTATAATATAAAAAAGTAGACATGAAGTAGCATTAATTTATTTCTTCAAATTATATATTTAGATTTATGTAATTATATTCATTATTTGTGGGTTGAAATTCAAATTTACCAATACGTTAATGGTTGTTTGATAAAATCAATTCATTTTTCATTATGGAATATGGTTTTGTTTCGGATGATGTAATATGATAATCCATATCTTAATAAACTAATGTTTTTATTATACTATTATTATTTCATGATAATAAATTTTTTCTATTCCTTTTCCTCTGTTTATGTGGACTCTATTTCAAATAAACATTCTAAATAAAAATCTACATTATTTCCCAATTTGGTTGAAAAAACCATTCCTCCCAAAACCATGTTTTTTTAAATTATTTAAAAAAATGTTTTAATAATTATCAAAAAAATTATTAATATTGTTTTTAAACCTTTTTTACATTTTGAATAATTTTTTTACTAGAATATTCATTATGTTTCCCCAATATAGACTTTTTAGCTTCTACCAAAAATTGTATAGTGAATTATTATTTTAGCATCTACAACATGTAAAAAAATTCCTTCCATATTGATAAAACAATATTTTAATGAATAATGTATATGATTTCATATGATCAAATAATATTATTGAAAAAATATTTTCATCTTATTTAGTATAATAAAGGTATTTTTAGAGAACAGTGGTTATCCTCAAGAGAAGTTCAAAGTGATCATTCAAAATAAGATTATATATAAGATGAAATACTTTTACATTTTTTTATATTTAAATACAATATTATCCATTGATTCCATTATTAACATTTATCCTAATGGTATATATTGAAGAATAATTTTTTTAATGAAACTCATATCTCTTCCACTTTTTCCCATATTAATATGCTTATGAGACCTGATTATTTTTCCACAGGTTATTATTTGATAATATAATGTAATAATTATGAATTTTCTTCCCATTAAATAGTCTATATAATTATTGAATATTTATTGTACCCATTTTATGTAATTGGATTTGATATGTTAAATGTTATATGATCTTATTGACCACATATGAATTATTTTCATTTTATGGTGGGTGGGCCCATGCCTCCCTCTAATGAATTAGTTAATGATTAACAAATAGTGAAATAAACCAATTTAGAATGGGGAGTTAACCAAGTTATGTAATGAACTCTATAGAGAATGATAATATTGGGAGTTATCCATGGCTACAATGATGTTTTGGTAAGTGAACCAATTCCACTAATATATCCTTCGCAATGATCCTTGAAATACTAAAAATTTCTTTCATATTCTTATGTGTATTAATAAAATCTATGCATTATAAAAATTTCATGTAATAATATTTCATGTTTTATGATTCCATTATGATTCAGGTCTTATTAAATTCCAATATATATTCAATGAATCATATTTATGATCTATGAAATACAAGGTATAGTAATAAAATCTTATAATCATGTCCTCATACCATTGTTCTCATGATATATTATTATATCAATGGATAACCCTTAGTGAGATTATAATCTCTCCCTTCATTATGTTTCCTCTATAAAGTTTCAGATAAATGTTATTATTTATGTTATTTGTATGATTTATTCATGTTATGAACAACAAGGTGGGAGATAACATATCTCACTTGTGAGAAAATTTATTATTAGTCCATACATTGAAAAGTCCATGAACTGAATCATTATATTATGTATTTATATGTTATGTAATTAATAATTATATATAGTTACATAATATTTTTATAGAAAATGTTTTAATTTTTAACTTCATCAGCCTATTTTTATGAAATAATCTAATCTAAAAAATGAATATCCTTCTGAAAATTATCAAAATAATTAATTCTTTTGGGTATCCCTTAATCCTATACATATATATCAGAAATTAATGATATGATATTACCATGAAGAGTGACATAATAATTCCCCTACATGTGTTTTGAAAATGATATCATACCTATTCTAGAACCATCAATTTGAGAAAATGAAGCACTGAGAAAGATATGTAGGACTATATATCTTGTTAAATATTGGATTGTGATATAAAAAGCATGGTTCATATGGAAAACCAATTTATAAGTGAATTATTGTACTCCAAGTATGTTTATATTAGTTTTTCCAACGAAAAACATATCCATCCACTTCCTCACATATTATTCCCCTAAAATCATTTTGTATTTTAAGATTATTTTATATTAATATTAACTATTTTTTTAGTAGCATAGAAAAAACAAGTTTAATACTATCATATTAATATTTGATGAAATTTTGATAAATATATGATAATATGAATTTTAAAGAAGTTTATTGGTTATATTTTCTATGGGAAATATTTTTATGTACAAAAACATTTGTCTATCTTGGAATTTTTAAAATATATTATATATGAATAAATTAATGTTTCATATGGTATGGCCCATATGTGTAGTAGAGTATTTTAAAAAAATTATATTTCAATTATCTTAGGTTTCTCTAAAATATCAAATGTATTAATTTTAAAAAAATTAATGTATATTTTTTATTATGGTTATATTATATATTAAATTTTCAAAATCATTATTATTGGTATTTTTTTTAGGGTTTCCTACTAGATAATAATACTATTTTTATTTAAAATAATAACCATTCACTAGCAAATAGTTAAAAAGTGAACATTGTATGAAATCAAATTTTTTAATAAATACAATATTATTTATTTCTCTATTTGTGAATATAAAATTTATATTAGAAAACCATAATATACGAAGATATTTCCATTACAAATTTATGGATGAAACTATTATGTATCAAAATTTTTGAAATAGATATGACACCTATATATTTTATTAATGGTGTTTCAATGGTTATGTTTTAAATGATTGTGAATATGTTTGTGTCTGTGTGTCTGTGTTTGTTTTCATTATTTAAGATGTAATTTCTTTTATATGAAAGAGTACTAAAAATAATAATTAATTTATAATCATCACTCCTTGTGGATATCGTCCAGTTTTAGAAGTAGATGTAGATACGTATTTTATACATAATGGGTTTTATTTTGTTCCACAATCCATCCGAAATTTATGGTATTGTTCTAATTTATTTAATTTTCTATTGGTCACAAATTATATTATGAATCCATTATAGTTTAAATAAAATCATTAATTTAGTTTTCACTTCACTGTATGAAATTCTAATAATTTGATTACAGATTTACACATAATATATCTATAATGAAATTATCAATTGTTTATGAGTAACTATATATTAACAATAGAATATATCTAAATAAATTTATATTTATAAAAACTAGAAATTTAACTTTTTAAACATTTCAATCATGATCAAAAATGACTTCCTTATCTAATCCTTCTAAAATATTCATCAAACAAAGATTTAATATCACATGAATTTGTGATTTTTTATATGTTAAATATATAGTTATCTATATATTGTTTCATGTTTATTAATTTTACATTCATTATCTACTCCACATTGGTATAATTGTATATTTTTTATTTAGTTCCTCAAATAAAAATTATTTTTATAATTAATATATCAATTAATGTATTATCTATATAATGGGGTGTGCCTCCTTATTAAATAGTATATTGTTTATTGGTTTTGAATCCTATGAAAAAGGTACAATATTAAAGGGTTTGAAATTCTTGTATAAGATTATATTTATAATCTTTGAACCATCAATCATTAAGATAAGAGTAGTGTGAATAGTACATGTATGACCCGTGTTGTTAGAACTACTATGAAAATAAAATTTTCAAATTATCATTGTATAATTTTTAATAATAATTAAATTTAATTTACCCCCCATTAATCATAGTCATATATAAATTATGACAATAATGTTTATAATATCATTGGTTTATTGATATTATATATATTTTTCATAAAATTTCATAAACCAAATATTCTATAGTAAATATCATATTATATGGCTAGATGAGGGATATATAGAGTACATATTCCACATTATCTAACATTATTTTAGGATAATGGAAATTATAAATAGAAATATAGGATTGTAATGGTCACACCCCAACCATATAAATTCATTTATTTTATTATATTCATGGATTTGGATCTTTTTGTTGACGTTTCGGTTGGTTAGTAGATTAAATTTTTGAATTTTCAGTGTCCCGAATGATAATTTTTAATGTGTATTATTAGTATACTATTAAGGGAAAATTTGGGATTCAACTAGATAGAAATTAGTATTTTAGTTTAGGGTTTGAGGAAAGGAGCACAACCTATTCACAGTTAGGGGAACAATGAAGAATGTGTTTAATTTGGTTCTGATTTTTGGTTGTGGCGTTTAGAATTCATGGGGAATTGTTTTAAAAAAAATAAATTAGTCTATGTGGGGTATCTCTCATTTCTAGAATATCATGAATGTTTGGTTCCTGATATCTTAAAACCTGTGGGCAAACCATGCAACATTCTAGGCCATTAAAAATTTTGAATTTCTGAATATACCCTTACCTACTTTTATCTAAAATATATCCCCTTCCATTGGATCATTTTTGGCACACAATGGGGTCCCAGACCCCCCAATCTATGGATAATGCTTTACAATGGATTCATCTTCAATGTTATATTTTACATTTATTGGTGTTTTGTCCAATTATATATTATTCCTCTCCTTCCCTTATCTACCTCTTGAGCTGATAGACCCTCTTTATGGGGTATTCCATCTTGGACGAACAGAAGATGGTGGGTTTGATGTTTGGTCAGTGTTTCATGGATGTTAGGGTATGTGTATTTCCTTTTGGAGTGTATTCTTCCCCCACTAGATTTTTGGATTCATTTTCACACCGTTGAGTTATGCGATTCAATTATTTTCTTATCAAATTCATTCCATGGATACTTGTGGATGTTTTTATAGTATAAAAACATATTTCACATGGTTATTGTGTGGTAATTTTACTTTTTTTATATTATATTTTATGATGGGAAAATTAGAGGAGTTTATTTTATAAAGGGTACATTAATTATGGTACAATGATATGCACACAAGGTTTTCATTTAAATGTCAACTGTTCATAAAAAATGGAATTATGTGTTAAAGGTAAGGTTTAAGAATTTATTTTTTATGATATCATTTTGGGATTAATAATATGGGATCATGTTTATTATTTAATGATTTTTATGTAAATGATTTGGGTTTAGTTTGTTTTTTTATTTGGAAAACATGTGGTTTTCAATTAAAAAGGGTTTTTGGTGATTTCATCGATTCTTGTGGTGAACCATTGGCACTAGTAACATCCATGTTTGCTCGGAATGAACACATTAATGGGAACACAAATGATAACGATCTTGAGTAATTTTCCTCAACATAAAAATCAGATTTCATGAAACTTATTCATCCTCTTATTTTCCTTCATCATACTATCAATGCTTTATTAATGGTACCCTTATTTATAAATTTATTGAAAGGTGATAAAAAATTATACATGATGTTATAGAATGTATGGAATTTTGGAATAAGGATATCCTTTAAATAGTAATAATTACCCTTTGCCTTCTTCAGTTAATTTTTTTTGTTTTCATCATATATTTAAATAAAGATGAGCTGGAAAAATTCACAGCCCATTTGGCATTGTATATTTGAAAATTTTTGTCTAATATCATTTTGTAATTCATTTAAAAATACTTTAAAATTGTATTTTAAATAGATTTGATGTAAGGATTAGTTGGAACTTGTAATGACCCCTACCACTAATGTTACCCCTCCTAGGGTGGAAATGATGAAAGAGAGATAATTACCCCTGAGTCCCACCTCCAGTAAGCCTCGACGTGGGTACTAGCACCATGGGTATACAATATGAAAAAAATTTGATGCATTTCCCATTATAAAAACATATGATCATAAGATAAGATGTATCAACACCAAATAATCTCCAAGAAATATATAAAATAAATCCAAAATCCATCCCACAATAATTTTTAAAATAAATCTTTTAAAATACAATAAAACTCAAAATTAAGTACCCAAAGTAAATCTATGCAGTGACACAACAACTCTATAATAGTCCGAGCTAGTAAGGTCCATTACAGTCCATGTAATTCTAATTGAAACATGAAATCATTTTAGTAATCATATTTTTAGAATATGAGTATACTCAGTTGTAAAATCAAGGTGTCTCATGAGTTTATGAAAGAATCATATTGATTCCTTGTGCGAAAATATCAGAACCAAACAACACCTAGGAAAGTATACTAACAACCCCAACTACACCAAGGAATGCTCACCAAATTATTCAAATAAATTAATGTAATATAATGTGTATCAATAATAATGTACCATGTTCCACATTACCACTAATTAGCCACTCTCACAACCTAATAAAAAATATAATGATGCTCCAACCTCTTCTGAAAACCCCACATCACAACCCGCCACACACTCATAAGCCTCAAAACCAAACCCTGTCCCATCCCCATGTCTATGAGAAACATCACATATCACTCCTAGATTGTTCGGGCCCATACCACTTCTCATCACACCCATATACACCTAGGCCACATAGAACAACATATCCCGAAAACACCTTCGAATGAACAACCCAAATCATCTTGAAGATACATTGGAAAACACAACATATCTCATTATGATGAAAGATTGGAAAACACAACTCACACGTAAAAAATTGGGCCCCACAGTAAAGAACCTACCCGAAGAATCTGGAGCCACCACTACATAAAATAAGGACTAAGGGAGAATGAGTTTCCAGTTATCCATCCCCCCACTAGGATGTTTTAGTAGGACACCCTACCACATTTAATATGGGGGAGTTAAGAACACATTGATCAGCTAGGGTTGGTTTCATATAGAAATAACAAAGTAAATACATGTATATATAGATGAAATACAAAACACTCCGACCCATCCTATCTGTTCTCAAAATAAATGAATGCCCTAAATATTTCCAACATCACCGTTATCTCTAAAAGCACAACAATACAACCATCCACAACTCAAATCGTACCACCATCAAATTAATTTATCATATTTTTTTCCTTATTTAACAATTCATTTATTCCTTCCATTACTACATGGGAAACTACATTAAACAGTACACAAAAATCCATACATCATGGTAACAGAGAGGAAGAACAACCATTTTAAATTAACCCACTTTACGTTCCTCTCTATTTAAAACATATGACAACCACTTCCATCATCATTATTCAATGTCATAACTCCTTATCCATCCACTAATCTAAGAAAACCCCCCAAATCATAGCTGCACCCATCAACACATCACTACATAACCATATTATATCCCTATCACACAACACTTCCCATCCATTCCACAACCAAACAATCTCCCAACCTAAGATCCCATTTCAGTAGAAGAACCTCCTCATGTAACACAGTCTTGTCCACAACTCTAATACAGAACAATTACAAAAAACCCCACACACATCACACCACCACACAAACCAATGTAAGGCATATTCAAATTTTTCAAGTCATTCCACACTCAATATCAACTTGTTAATTTTCAAGTAATCATACTAACAGTGTGATCCTTGTGCATCAATTTATTAGACGAGCGTAAGTGGTTATAATATTTTTCAAAACAGTGGTTCAAAAAGAAACAAAAAAAAATTTACCCCACAATTTTTTAGATTAAAAGACAATGACCCCCAATGAAAATGATTTTTAGTGGGTAGTTATCAAATAAAAATATTATTTTTTATCAAAAATATCCAAAAAATTTGTATGATCATACATCACATTAACCATACCATGTTTATTGATTTGAAACCGATTCAATTTTCTTCATTAAATTGGGATTCATCTATAATCAAAAGGACAGATTCTTTCACCAATTCCACATGATAAAAAATTGAGAGAGAAGAAGGAAACACTTCATAGAAGATGAAGCGATCAACACTTCATTGTTGTGACAAAGTAGGGGCCACACATGTAGTAGGAAAAATAATCCATGGAAAACGTGATCCAAATGATAAATCAAAACAGACAAAGCCTTAGGGAAGAAATGCTAAAGGACGACTAATATAGAGAGAAATGGTATGTATTGGATGAAAGGAAGTCTCTCATCTTACAAGGTGAGGTTCTAGAGTCACATAATGTGAAATATTTTTAAATCGTCATTAAATATGGATATTAAAAAACGCATTGTTCGATTATTTATTAAGCTCTTAGATTTCTAGAAATTTAATGATATGATTTATTGCCATTGAAATGGATTAAAAATTATTAAATTTGATATTAAAATAATTTTACATTAACAAAAATTTTAAATGGGAGAATGTTGGAAAAACATGAACAAAATAGACAAACTATAAGAAATGACTCACCATTATATAAGTCACTGATGAAATTCATCATTGGGAGAGCTACTAGTGTGAGTCATCATTTAGAAATCTACCGGTTTGTGTCACAATTTGGTGAGATACTGTCATGTGATACCATTGTGGGCAACCATTGCGACTCATTGGTCCTGACTCAATGATCTGACACACTATTATATCTCCCCGTCCTGAGCTAGCATTCTAACACACTAATAATGACTAAGTTGTGTGACTCACCATTAGAGAACATGTGCAACTGGGAATTTTAAAATGTATTGATATAGGTTACCTTGACCTCTTAGAAAACTTAAAACTTGATATTTTAACAATGTAGGGGACTATAGACGTCCAACCATTACATCATATACCTCCCAATCTATTCTTACCATCTAGAATCTAAAAGAAATCTGAGAAGATAGAGGGTTCCTAAAAACACCATACCATATAGCTCTCCATAATATCTTCACTCCTCATGCACTATCACATGATGAATATGAAAACCAATAAGGCCACAAAAAACATCATGAAAGAGTAAAATCCACATCATCTCAAACACATGAATCAATAAATCAAATCCTCTATTACAATATAATTTCTACTCATGGTGGAACTAACTCAGCCACAAGTGTTTAATCACATCATAGTTAATGTGTCTTGATTTGGTGATTTTTCCTTCCCTTTTCACATGTCAGGAATGTATCACGCATTATATAAAAAAGAAAACTAATCATATCATAACAAACAAAAATCAAACATAAAATCACATGGTAAATCATTTCAAGGAAAAACTATAAAAAACATTGGGTACTTGGAACACATCTGTATTTATCGCTCCCACATACTCCCCTCTATGCCACCATGCCTCCACCACACACAAACCAAAGGAATGGTTTTCCCGTGTAGTACCCTATCTCAAAGATCCTATATCACTTCTGGTTTCACCAACAACATTTCTTCATCTTCAATATCCAATTATCCCTAGTCTATGACATGGGAGTCATAGTGAAGATACTGACATAGTTGAGAGATTCGAAATATTTCATGGATCCTCTCTAACTATTGTTAATGTTTTAATTGTTATGCCTCCCTGCCAACTTATCCCAACACCTCAAAAGATTCCAAAAATACTTGGATAATGTTTTCTCCCTCTACCGACCCTTCACTGCCCACGTTGAGGGAAAACTGTTAAGAACATTCCGTCCCCATCCTCGAACTCTATGGGCCTCCATAAATTATTTACACTAGACTTATTTTAGTCTCGTGACTCTTTAATCCTCTCACATGTAACACCCCGACCCTAGTTACCCAGGGTCGGTGCATTATTAAAAAACCTTGGCTTGATTATGGGGGATCATGTCCAGAAAGACCGATCAATTTAGTATCTTTGAAATTACTAGATACAAACATATGTTTTTAATTACATTATGAATTGAAAAATATAAAAATTGGTTCTTCTTTTAACACATTCATATCCCTTAGACTATCCATTTAGTTCTTTCATAATATACTTCTTCTTATCCTTGAAAAAATAAGACATATAGAGGGGTTAGATCAGTTTCTCATTAAAGATAACAGTATAGCAGAAACATTCATAAATAAGAAAAAACATTTAATTCAATATTTGAGACTAAAACACATCCCTTTTAAACATAATATTTAGGATAATATGGAAAATATAATTTAAATAATTCAATTTACATATTCAAATGGATATTCTAAAAGCCCAATAATCACAAGTAATATCAATATACAATTTTATAAAGATATAATGCATAAGTTCGGACATCATAACCATATAGTTCAGGCCTCGTGCCAATACTACAAATAATATTTTTCCAAGGCCTTGTGCCAAGACACTAGATTGTCCCCTGAGACATACCGATGAATCAAGGAGCTATAGCAGACTCAACCCATCACTTATTAACTCCAATTCATTCCTCATATGAAAAGTTTGAAACATAATATAAACATTCATATCAAAACTAGGATATGAAATATTAATATTTTAAGCACAAACCACGAATGATATAAAAATAGCACATCCACAGTCAAACATAACTCATTCATTTAAATATAAGAAGATTGTATTATAATAAATCAACCTTAATAAAGAATAGTTATGGACATTTACATAGATGAAAATAATCGATAAAACTATTTGTCAAAAATATCCCTTTCTCTAAAAATATTTCAAATTCTCACTATTTATCAAGATAATATTAAAAATTAGATTTATTAATGAAAGTGTCCCATACCACCTTGAATATTTTAAAAAGAATTTTAATTTTAAAACATTCATGTCCTTATAAATAAATACATAAAACCATTTCTAAAAAATAGACATTAATGAGAATGATTTAGAAGAATAAATCATTAAACATTTTAAGATGATATTTTAGTTACAGTTCCTAACCAAATGAGAGATGTTTTAATAAAAATAATTGAGGTAATAATAACATTATAATATCAGGATAATAAAGGGAAGCATGATATACTTTGTCAAAGTATAGTATATACACCATATAATATTGAATCGGTTTATAAGAACAAAAATGTCACAATGGAATATAAATTGAGATGAAGTCTCTTATAAAGACTGATTCTGTAGGTTAAGGATAAATCAATGACATAATTATGTGTGAAAATATAAATACACTGAATATGATTGAATATTCACTATAAATCAATCAGAGTACATTCACACATATTCTTGTAAAGAGAACACCAATAACTTGGATTATAAACTCAAATGATTGGAAAGTGAGTTACGACTACTCTTATCAAGTTCATATTGATTACTTGATAATTTATTAATGGAGTTATTATGTGTATAAAAATTATATCCACAAAAAGAGGAGTGGATATTACTACCTAAATAAATAAATAGTGATTTCACATATAATATTACAGTAAAATAATAAATATAGTTTTTATAAAACCCAATGAGTGGAAATCAGAAATAGAAATTCCCTTTCCGATTTGGTATCTTATGAAACATACAACCCATGGAAGAAGGATAAAACAATTAATATGTAAATACTTAAAACTGTTTTTAAAACATCGACTTTAATGAGAATTATTTAGAAGAATAAATCATTAAAACATTTAGGATGGTATTTTAGTAAGAGTTCTAACCAAATGAGAGACGCTTGAATACAAATAATAGATATAATAAAAACATTATAATATCATGATAATAAAGGGTTTCATGATAAAAATAGTTAAAGAACATTATATACACCATATAAAAGTGAATTTGTGCATAACAACAAGAATATCTAAATGGAATATAAATTGAGATGAAATACCTTATAAAGACTGTATCCTTAGGTTAAGGACAAATAAATGACATAATTATATGTGAGGTATATAAATACACTAAATATGATTGGATATTCAGTGTAAATAAATCAGAGGACATTCACACATAGTCTTGTAAAAACAAGACCAATGACTTGGATGCTTATCACAATGAATGGAAATTGAGTTAAGATTACTCTTATCATGTTCATATTGATGATATGAGAACATATAAATGGATTTATTATGGGTATCAAAAGTATATAATCATAAAGGGGATTGGAAATTACTACATAAATAAATAAATAGTGATTTCATACATAATCTTGTAGTAAAATAATCAATGAGGTTTGCATAAAACCCAATGAGTGAATATCGAAATTAGAAATTCCCTTTCTGATTTTGTAGCATACGAAACATACACCCAAGAAAGAATGATAATACAATGAAGATGTAAATACCCATAAATTAAATTATATTACCCAGTTAATACTGACATGGGAAGTACATTCACCATACAAATGAAAATAGTGGCAATATTACATGAATCTCACGGGAATAAGCAGTGAGATGAAAACCCCTTACCTTAAACTTTTCATTAGTAGAGGGCACGTTAAACACATGTATAATGGTGAAATAATTGTTATTAAACTATATGTGATCCTTATACATAAATATGATAGCATATATGATCTTATAATATTTCTTTGTTAATAATATTTCAGTAGTATCATGGTTTCATGTGTTAATTGATTCATTTTCCTATATATGTTTTGTTATGTATGTCAAGTTTTTTATGGATAAGATATATTTGATTCATATCCATAATGATATTATGTTCATAAAAAATATTTTTTAATCATAAAATGAAATTTATTCTTGAATGGTTATGATGGGGAATGAATCTCATTGTGTTCTTAGAGGGGGTAATTTTTATGTATGCACGAGTGACAATACCATTTTATTGATGGTGAAATTTTATATAATTGCATGGTATATAATATATAAATAACCCTTAAAATGTTATATTTATGCTTTACATCATTTATTCTCACTATTATACCCATCCAAATAATGAAGTGTTTGAATAATAAACTACCCCACGACGTGGAGATGATAAGCCATACGTACAAATGTATGGGGAATTTGTCTTTCATAGGATGGATAGAATAATAAAAATGGTTTTTAATTATTTATAATAACATAATAGTATTTATAAGGTTATGTAGTTATTAGTTTGGTTTGGAAACAACAAATAAATAACAAGTGTAAGAAAAAAACATTGAAAGTGGTTGTGAAATTATTACCTCTTCATCAGGTGTTTTCAATTTAGTTGATCACAATAGATCCCTAGGTTTGTTTTCTGATCAAAATATGGTCTCTAGGTTGATGTGAGGGTATTTTGGTGGATATTTAAGCTTGTATTGGCTGAGCCAAATGGATTTGGATGTGTTATTTTGAGAGAAGGGGCAGTGCCCTTTTATAAGAGATGTGTGGGTCACTTTTGGAAATGCTTGAAATATTATTATATAATAAAATAATTTTCATAATATAATGGATATAAAAGGATATATTTAAGCGTTATGGATGTTATGGGTCGAAAATATCTCAACCAATAGGTTTTAGATAGGTTTAGGTCACCATATTAACCTTATGTTTTATATTTAACTCTTAGTTAAATAGATTGACATTTACCATGTCTCCTTGTATTTTTATATTATATGGTTAATAAACATAATAAAAACTGCCATGATAATCCCAAGTGGTTCATTATTTATATATAAAACCATATAAAATTAATTTTGTGGATCCTTATATTTTTTGGAATATTATATCAATTACTAATATATTATTTGTTTTAAAAACTCATTTATGTCAATTTTGACACTATTTAGTATTCGATTTTAGTTAAAGTACTAACAACATGAGTACTTAGAAAAAAAATTATTTAATCAACCCTAATATGTCATATTAACTTATAAAATTAGTTTCATTAAAACGACGTCTAAATTTACATTTATTTGGATATTTATAATATCAATTATTCAAATTGTTTGTTAATAAGGTAATTACTGCGACATAATTGTGTAATAAATAAATTTAATTAATTAATTTTCAAAAAGTATAAATAAAATACCATTATGTAGTAAATGTGTTTATTTTTCATATTAATATTTATATTAGAATTTATCTTATGTTTAACCCTATATTAAAAATGTTTTAGTTATGAAATTTTGAATTTTACACTTTTTACTCTTCTTTAAATAAATAATAATAAATATCTTAAACTAATCCAAGTAGACCAAAAGGATCAGTTTTTATTCCAATGGTTTATTTTGGTCGAAATAAACTTATCCAGTATAATTTGGAGATTCTTTAGTGTAATTATAATATAATGTTTACCTTTAATTACCCTATTTACATTTAAATATGGTAAATAAAATTCAAAAGATACTATTCACCATAAATTATTTTCATCGTATTGAACCAAATTTTACATAATATTTTCGAACATTTCTCTTTTATTTTTTATAATCAATTAAAAGTACTGGTAAATTTATGTTTTATGAACATTTTTTAATGTTCCTAGAAGATGGGTAAAAGAGGTGAAAAAATTCAATAAAATTGTATACATCTAATTTTATTATAAAATGACCCCAATGAATTACATTGAACTAATAAAGTTATTATGAATCTATTTTTAATTAATATACATTTAAATAAAATAAATTATTATTTAAATAAAATGTTAGTTTTAAACAATATTGAATTTTTTTTTACTATTCATCAAAAATTGAATGTTTTCTGAAAAATGAAAAAAATTATCCTCAAGATAATTTTGATATTATGAATTTAAAAATCATGCCTATTTTACTAAATTAAAAACATATAAGTTTCATTAATTAATTAAAATTAATTCTCATTGTCAAAACCAGAGAGCATGTTTTTAAGAAATAAATACTATCAAAAGATTAGTTTGTGTTAATGTCTGGTTTAAAAGTGAAATTACATCCAACTAACAAAATTGGATTAAATGATAAAAATATAATATATTTATACTTCATAAAAATTAATATTTAAATTTAACAATATAAATTATTTTTATTAAATATTTTTTTTTCAATTGAAATTTATTATTTCTTACTATTTATCAAAATATAAAATTTATCAGAAAAAAACAAAAATTTATCCAAACTAAATCTTTATTTCCCACTTCTGATGAATAATTTAATGTCAACTAATTTAATTTATAAATGTTTCAAATATTGGATTTAGAATGGATTCACAATTGATATTTGGGAAAACATCATTTTTTAAAAATACTTCTTTTATTTGAAAATTATAATTTGTCTTTATATTATGTCTAAGAAACAAAAAAGATGAATGTTAAAATTATATCAAATATATATATATAATTCAAATTTTGGTTATTACTATCCATAACTACTTTCTAAATGGATCTTTTGATAGGACGTGGTGCGCATGAACTCAGTGTTATGTACATCACATGATATTGTATAATTCGTAGGGAAGCGTACTATGGAAGTTTAGGGTATTACATCACAATCAAGCTGAACATTATTTATCTCTATCTACACTACTTTAGGAACAATAATATTTGTCTCCCCATCCTTTGTCCAGCACAATGATGAACTACACAGTCTTCTTCACAGATATTCAAATGGATCCATACCAATGGAGCATTACAAAATAATACTGAATGAAGACTTTACCTAGTTAATGTGAAACACCAAT
Source organism: Viscum album (assembly GCA_963277665.1). Classification (NCBI taxonomy): domain Eukaryota; kingdom Viridiplantae; phylum Streptophyta; class Magnoliopsida; order Santalales; family Viscaceae; genus Viscum; species Viscum album. The sequence goes on along the minus strand of OY728128.1, from coordinate 583,568,814 downwards.
GATTCTTCAATGTCTAAGATGCATTCTCATAATATATCGTCTAGTATTTAGGTAGTCTATTCTATCTGACAATCTATCTAAGGGTGTAATGATGTTTTGAGGCACAACTGGGTTCCAAAAAATTCTACAATCCACTCCAGACCCTTGAGGTAAACCATGTATCCCAATCTAATACAATATATCTCAAAAATAAATGAAACTATACCACCTCATCTACATACCTCATGGAAATGGAATTACCTCCACTTGACTCCATGATGAATAAGAAGGGTGTTGATCTCATCAGTTGAACCACTGCTACCCAAATAGAATCATAGCCTCCTTGAGCCCTTGGTAACACTTGGATGAAATACATCAAGATTTCATCACACTATAGATAAGGAATATCCATAGGATGCAAAATACACACACCATTAACATGGTTTTTAGCCATTACCGACTGTTAAACCATGTATCACTCCTCAAAATCTATTATTTCTCTATTTATCCAGGTCCACCAAAACTATTTCATCATGCCACTATACATATTAAAAATTCTTAGGTGTATCACCACAGAAGTGATATGATTGTCATGTAGGACTACCTCATTCATCACTGCTATAACAAACAACCTTCCATTGAAAATCATCTTGTTCTAAGCATACTCTAACAATCCCTCTAGAACATCATTATGGACAACAAGATTGTGAAACACCTCTACAACTAAGTCTCGCCACTAAGATTCCCCCACTTGCTGCACCAGAGAGTACTAGATTATCATATGGAACTAACAGCATCAATCACCATCCATTATTTCTTATATTGGAAATGATTCTATCTCATCCATCTCTTTTTATTCATTCGTAGATTCTAGAAAAACATCCTTCGACGACTTTTTTTCATAATGCCTCAACTATGAAATTCCCCTTTTCGGAGGTGTAGGAGATCACAATATTGTTTTCCTATAGAAAATCTGTCAATTTATGATGTCGTATATTCATATCACATAAGGAAAAGATACGAAACCATCTCTCATGGTTTGTGAATTCCTTGAATTACTCTCTAATGAGGTAATTTTTTCACAACATCGATGCAAAAAAATGATGATAACTCTATATTATGGGTGTAATTGTTATTCTCATGAGGAAATAACTACCTGGACCCATAGGATATGACATTCCATTGTTGAATCATCATTAATCCCAAGCCCATAAAAGAATAATCGAACAACACCTTGAACATCAAACCTTCATCTGACAAATAGAGCACTAGAGCACTGACCAATATCCACATTAGATAGCCAAACATTATCTACCACATATCAATCCTCGAAAAATCATGGTATTTTCTTGTAAAATCTATCATCAATGCTTAAACTCGTTATAAATTGGGTAAAAACCTATTATAATATCCTACAAGACAATGAAAATTGTGAAATTTTTCCACATCATTGGGTAATTCCAAATAAACATCTACATCAACCGTTGATAGGTCTACTGGAAAAACCTACTGAGACACCACATTTTTAAGGAAATGAACCTTCGTACCCAAAACATACACATGGAAAACATTCGGTAGAGCTGGTGGCATCAGATAATCTGTAATATATTTCAGATATGCTCACCATTCTACTCCTCCAACATCATGTAGATCAATATATTCAATGAATATGATGATGAACCGGTCCATAAACTCAAGAAAGATGGATTTCAAGAGCCCAATGAAAACATATAGTGCATCAGTAACACTGAATGGAATTACTATGAACTCGATGTTACTATACCAACATATGCAAGACTTCTTCATAATATAACCCTCATTCAACATCAACTGGTTATTTACAAACCATAGATCAAACATATAAAACCATCTTGTCCATCTCAAATGGTTGAAAATATCATATATCCTTGGAAGAGGGTAATGGTTATTGACCTTTATATGATTCAACCATAGGAAGTCTATACATAACCTCAAACTACAATCTGCATTCTTTATGAGTAACACTAGAGTACCCCATAGAGACACACTAGGTCGGATAAATCCATTCAAAATAAATTTATCTATCTGAATTCTCAACTCCAACAACTCAAAAGGTTTCATCCAATAAGAAGCAATCAAAATCATATAAGCAACATATTTCATGTTTATCCCTAACATGACATCACGTTGATGGTTTAGAGACAAAACTTCCTCAGTAAAAACATTTATGAACTCCCAAACACCTATGGGGACTTCCACCATCTACTTTTCCATTGGTTACACAGAATGCTCATAAAATAATGAAATATGATGCTCCACACAACAATTTCACACATGAAAACCTTTCCCTCTAATGAAAGCCACACACCTACTATTTACATATAAAAACACAAATCTTTCTAAAAAATTCAATTATAAAATCAATTGAATATAATAATTATATGCTGATAATGACATCATATGGATGTATCTATAGAATGAAAATATCCCCAAATGATGAAGCAGTTCCATCATCAATCAACATCCTCAGCACATATCAAAGAAGTTGGTCTAACCTCCGAATTGGTGTTCTCAACAACAGGGGAATGGGAATCATCTCTACGTCTATTCCAAGTGCATGGGAGATAGATATAGTGCAAAAAAGTGTGATGCTCTTGAATCATACAAATCACAAGGAAGGGTACTAGGAAAACAGATCATACCACTGATGATCTTTAAACCTGCTAGAACTGGTCACTATATGGTGTGAAAATGACCCTACTGAGAAACTATGTCCATTTTATTACGACCTTCTACATTACCAAACTTGGTTTGATGTCCATAAGGAACATTATGATGTTTTCATCAACCAAATAAATCTCCCATCAGCGGAGAAAACGCATGTTGTCTCTTCTACTAATGCTTATAAACTAGAAAGTGTTGTTGAGTCTGGAATTGAACATTTCCTCCTCTGGAAAACTGAGCATGAGTATCCACTAGGAACTAACTAAGATGATTGTCATAGACCCCATAGAAGAAACACCACGGTCTAAAATTTAATTGAAATATATGGGGATTACCTACACCAGATGGTCGAAAAGGATGGTACGAAGGTCAACTCTCAGTTGGTCAAACCCACAAAGGTCTGGTGTGTAGAAAATGTAGTTAAAAACCCTATGAGGTGAAGAAATTTGTTGGATCATTTCTCTTGGTAGACCTCCTTGTGAGTGAATCCACTCGATTACCTCTTCTTTCTTATTAAACTCATGATACATTGGAATTTAAAAATGGAAAAAAATACTAGAGAGAATGGTGGAGGGAATCTTCAAGTCGCCTCGCACGAGTCTCCTCATCTATGAAGATATCTGGGGGGAAGTGAAGAAGTTCATTGAATTTGATCACATGATCCCACATTGACATACTCCACCACTAAAGGGAGAGCATCTCCTACCTATTCTTAGGCTTCATAGTTGAAAATTGGAACTCCTCCCTAAACTTCTTTAGAATATCAACCCACTACATGTCACCCTCCTTCCTATCACCCATATATAGTGTCCACCACTGACAGGTAGCTCCATGGATCTGACTAACCACCCTCGGAACCCAATACTCTCTTGATAATTATATCAAACTGAAGATGATCTCATGATCCTCGATCTATCTCTCCATATCCATGTTTAATCACTTCCCTTATACATTCCCAATGCCTTCTACTATAAATCACATAACATTATATTTCATTGGTCATCCTACTCCACTGGATCAACCCTCCCCTAATCATCCACATCAACCAATTGAACCTTAACCTCCTATGCTACAGGTGGAAGATTAGTCGGTGCCATAGATGAAGGGTAAACAAGGGAATCGTAATCCCTGAGAGTAATAAATTTTATATAAGATTAATTTTAACTCAGTTAACTCATTTCAGTAGTCATTTAAAATTTCCCATAAAATCCAAATAAAATAAAGAAAAAAATCATTATGATTCATCAACCATTCCAATGTTCTCTACCCTGAAAATGGTGAAACCTCAATTGGTTGTTCAGTAGGCTCAGATTCCTTAATTCAGATCACCGGGGGCAAAAAATATCATTTTCAAGTTGTTCTTCCCTAGAATATTTGATGCACCATGATTTTATAACATTTTTTACCTTCCAACCCATGCGATCCTCTATTTCTAACACCAAACTACATCTTATCTCTCAACTACTTATACTGATACTATTTTTTCATGACCCCATCCCTCTAAAGATACCACTCCATAGTTTTCAATGAATAATGGGATATAGTGGCCCCTGGAGTCCCATCTCCAATAAGCCCTAGGGTGGCGATCAACACCAATGGAATACAATCATACAAAATAGGGGAGTTTTCCTTTTTAGGAAACCCAAAATGGGAGATAAGATGTATCATCCTCAATGAAACTCATATAGATATATAAAAAGTAGAAAAAATCCATCCCTCATGCATGTTTAAAATAAATATATTTCAATGAAAAAAACTCCAATATATGTACCCAAATTAAAACTACGTTACGACACAACATCTATCTAAAATTATGAACTAGTAAGTTCCATCATGGTACACATAATCATCCTAAAAACCTGAATGATGTTTTATATACATTGGGTGAATATAATTATGATCAGTAGAAAAATAGTCATCACTCATGCACATGTTAAGAATAATACTAATGACCCTGTGAGAAAATTGCAGAACCTAACATCACCTAATCATGTATAAAAACCACCCCATCCTCACCAAGGATTTCTCTCCAAATCATGAAAATCATGTAATGTAATATAATGATAATAATAAATAGGGTACCCTATAAGACATTCCCCCTAATTAGCCTCTCTCACATCATAATGGAAAACATCCTAGAAGACCAACTGGTTCTGAACACACCACATCACAACCTTCCCGCACATACCTATGCCTGATATCCATACCTTGTCCCTTCATCGGGGCCACAAGACACAACACGTGTCATGTACAAACACCCGAGCCTCATACCACATCATGTACCACCCATATACCCATGGGCCACATACCACATTATATCCCAAAAACATCTTTTAATGGACAACTCATATCATCCTAAAGACGTCTGGGAAAAACAAACACATATCATACCAAAGAAACAATGGAAAACACCGTTCGATCAAACACACCTGATCCTAAAAAACCAGAACCTTCCCAATGAATTTTAGGTTATCACTCCATGGAAGGAGTAGGAAAAAGAAGGTGGCCAGCCATCCATCCTCCCTCTAGGATGTTTAGGGATAATACCCTCCCTTGTGATGATGGAAATGTTCCAAACATTGTTCTCAACTATTGTGGGTGAGTATTGATATCTCAATGGAAATATATTTATATATAGATAAAATACAAAACAATCTATACCAACCTATGGGATGTTATAAAAAAACCACCTCATATTACTTCAAACATCACTGCTACCTTTAAATGCACCACCACACAACAAACATCAACTCAAATCTTACCCCAGCTAATTTTTTTATCAAATTATTATTATTTATTATAATATTCATTTATTCATTCCATAACTACAATGGTAACTACTAGAAATATCATATAACAAGTCACATAGAATGGTCATGGATAGGAATAATGACCATGGTAAATTGACCCACTTCACGTTCGTCTCCATTTAACACCCACAAAAACCACTTCCGTACACATTCCTAAAATTCATATTTCCAAATCCATCATATCAAAAGAGAAAAGCCCCAACACACAACCACACCCAGAAACACTTCACAACCCAACCTGCTCATATCCCTATTGTAAAACACATCCCATCTAATCAAAATCCATGAAATCTCCCAACCAGAGATTCAATTTCACCACCAGAACAACCCCACATCACACAGTCATTCCCACAAACCAACTACAACACAAGTAAAAAATCCCAAAACAAGCACACAATCAAACAAAAAAATACATATTATAATTAAGAAGGCATTACAGACAAAATTTACACTTGTTAATTCAAGGGTTCTCATAGAGATAGTTTTATCCTTGGGAATATACATTTTTTCTGAGTGTATGTGGTTAATAGATTTGTCACAGTATCAGTTCAATATGTAGAAAACATTTAAACAAAAATAATTTTTTTTGACAGAAAAGACTCTTAATTTTCATGATATTTAGTCGATATTTATCCCATACAATTCACAATTTTGATAAAAAAATATCAATAAAATTGTACTATCGCACTTCACATTACCTATATATTTTTTAATTATTTGAAATAAATTAGTATTTCTTTGTATTATTTTGATTCAAATATAATCAAAAGGAGTCATCAGTACACCAACCCCACATAATTCACAATTGAGAGATATTAAGGAAAACTTACTTGGAAGAATAATCAGTTATTTCTCCAAAGCAGGGGGCATGCCTGTAGTATGAAATTTCTCTACGGAAAACATGATCCAAAAGCTATAGCACAATGCTAGGCTTCTTGGGGATGAATTTTTTATGGATTTATATTATCAAGATAATGGTTTTGGAGTGAAGTAATTTAATACCCCTAACATATAATGATTACATATGAGACTTATAGAATATGTAATGGTTTTGAATTTTCATTAAAGAAGGATCTTAACAAAACCCTAATGTATGCCGATTTTGAAAGATCCAAAACATTTAGGAAATTATTTTATTATTTATCTCCCAGGAAATGCATTCATACCGACATAAATATGTTATTAAACTCATTTTACATCAATGAAAACATCAAAGAAGATAAACTAGAAAAACTATAAAAAATCAAGAAATTAATGGAAATGACTCACTTATTAGATGAGTCACTGGTGAGAGTCATTTTTCTAAGACCTTTTTCAATGAGATGTTAGTGTGATTCACTGTTGAGAGTCACTATTTGGTGAGCTACCGGTCTGAGTCACTATTCGGTGTCATATAGTCACAATCTACCATTTGCGAGCAACAATCACATCTCACCGATACTTAAACACCGATCAAAAATTCAATTTTGACTCCCTCTCAAACCTCATCATTCTAACTCATCATTACCACCTCACCTAAATGAATCGGAATTGGAGAACTTAGAAAACCGGGAATTTTGAAATGTATTGAAACAAGCCACATTGACGCCCAGTTCACTCCAACCACTATATTTTCAAAAAGTAATGGATTGGATATATCTACTCCGTTGCATAACAATATAATTTTTTGGTTTCAAAAGTATAATTTCATGATTAGAATCATTAAATGTTTTAATAAAGGATTAGAAACATTACATGACATGACAGACATGTTGGAACTTGTGTATGGATTGTTGAATGGTTGGCGCCCCTATAATGGATTTCCAAATATGGTTTATTGTGTATGTGGTGTTTATTTATTGAGTAGTTATTTCTGGTGATAGTGAGTAATGTTAGTATAAAACGTTAAGACCTCCATCAAATATAGGGGACAATTATCATGGGTTTTGTGGGATTCTACTAAAGGGTCATTTGACAGTTTCATGTCAACCCTAATTAAATGGGTTGGTATCAACATTAATTGATAGTTCTTGGTGGGATGTTCTATTTGATTGGTCAGTTTATGGAATCCAATTGGTTATATATTATAATGTAGCACCATACTCATATAGGCGAGTTTGACTAGAGTACTTCAAATTATCACTATAGGGATGTTTTGGGAATGTCGTTGGTTACTATCTGTATTTTCTTATTTATAATATAATTCATTTATTTTTATTTTTAAACTTCTTGTTTATTTTTATCAAAGTATGGTACTTCCTTGGATGGGGTTTTTTATTTTAAAGTTTCAATCTCTTTTTAAAACTAGTGATATAGTTTATAGTGTTTTAAAAATAAAATGATGTATTTATTTATTAAAATGAGAAAAAATGTATTTTTATATCAATATTTAAAATTATAGTTTATAGAAAAGTTTTAGGAAATTATATTTATATATTATATGATGGTTCCCTACTTATATTTTAAGCTAAACCCCTACTTTTACATTTAAATGTTGGTTAAAACAAGAATTTTTGTATGTTCGTGTTTTCTAGTTCGACTGCCCTTGGTTAGAGCATTTTGTTCTTATAGAGGGTATGTCTGTGGCTAGAGGTGAACTAAAGGTCACGTGAAGATCATGTTGGAATGTTTGGTCTCATTTTTTCTTTAGTTTTTATTTGGTTCAATAGTATTATCTAAATTATGTTTTATTTATTTATTTTTGACTCAGATATTGTTAGCTATGTTTGAAATTTATTTTATTAATTTGATATTGTTTTATTGGGAATAATCATTCCCATGGTGATAAAATTAATGCTCAACATCAGTTTCTTGCTAGTGTGGATTGGGAACACCCTTTGGGACATGTCTTAGATCATGTCAAAAGTGGGAATCTATGGAACTTATATCTCATTAATGGTAAAATAATTTCATTGAAGTCACTTTGTTATTTTTTGTGTCAGGTAGACTGAATATTTCAATTGTTAGAACAAGGGATAATGGATCATTAATGGTTTATTAACCTTTTTTGATTTTTATCCTTCAGTTTATATGGGTAGATTGGGATTTCACTATTTTATCTTGGTTTTTTATATGTAATGGAAATGTATACGATCCAATGTCATGACATGATCTCACATAGAGTAGCGACCAATTTGGAGTCTGATTTTAGGGTTCAATCCCATCATCGATGTTAATTCCTACTTGGAGAATGGCCCACTAACCATGTTTCTCAGTTAGTTAAGGATACTAGTTCGATATTCCAGTTGTTTGGAGTGAGTTTTTTTTGTATCAGTTTCATTTGGTATAGGTTTTTTTTGTAATGAAAATTTTATACAAATGGGAATGATTTATTTCAAGTGGTTTTGAAATTGGAAGGTTTTGGTTTTAAAAGATAATTTTTCATGGATTGGGAATTTAGTTATTTATGAGATATGATAATGAAAATAAATGTGTGGCCCATAGTATATATTATTGATGTTCATATATGTATGGTTATGTGTGGAAACTGTGTTATGGAACATGGTTGTCGATGATTTATGTGGAAGGAAATGGAAACATATGTGATAGTTTATAGGATTCATGGGTGATTTTTTTTAAATACTATTGTTCGGGGTTGTTTTTCTTTTAAAGGGTGGGGTATTGTTGTGAAAATTGGAATCATGTATTTGGATAGTGGCCTTGGAAGAATTCAGTTTTTATATCTAAAAAAATTATTGAATTTTAAGAGAATTTTTTTTTGCTTGTACGTGTCAATCTTGAGATCATGTTATCATTGGCGTGATGTGTTATTTTGGTACTGTTTTGATGGAATGATAATTACGGTTTTTTATTTCTCACGTTGATTATAATATACCACCCTAAAATGTCCCAAATGTTTCTATTGATTCCATCATAGATTAATTTTCAAATCGATTATTTCATATTTATCATTGTGATCGGGGTTCATTAGAGGCAGTGGACTTTCTCAAGGATGCTGAGAGTTTCATCAGATCATTAGAAACTCCCGAAGCTATTAGAGCATATCATTTTCTAAGGTTATTTGTGGGTATATCATTGGAAGAATTAAATCATATTTACCCATCATCAATGAATTCATAGATGATTGGGGAAGTATTTTATTCCATCTACATTGTTATTTTTATAGCTGAGGAAGTGAAGATGAAGATAAGGGAAGAGGTCATGAGTATTCGGCCAGCCCAGCGAGCGGTGAAGGCCTTTATTGAACTCTTCATGGGGTTTGTTTCCTTTTATATAGATATAGTGTTGTAGGATCTGTTTTAAGATTCAATTTTACCTAGTTATTTTCATACAAAGATCAAGGAGTGATCCATCTCTTCTAAGGGTGTTCTTTTATAAAAGTATTTTGATGAAGCATTCCAATCTGATTTAGTTTCAGAGTGCATGTTTGAAATCTGTTGTATATTTTTTCTTATGGATGTTCCCCATTGGGATGGGAGTGTATGATGAAGGGAAGAATCCTTTAGGAGTCTCAATAATTTGTTCTGACTAATATTTCTACAAAATTCCCAATCATATGCTGTTATTTTGGATGGTTCAGTCATTCAATGTTTCTTTATCGCACTCCTCAATGGGTACACCATCATTGAATCCATTTGGGTCATTTGGAGATGACTTATATGAAGAAATAAATAAGGAATAAGTCTTGATAATATGATGTCTTCACATGACTATGGTGAAATGGATTTATCAGTGATTAGGGATCTGGATACAGTCCTTGGAGTGAAGCTTGTGAATAGTCTGGTGTCACAATGGGTGTGGAAACCATTTAACCGTTCATGTCTCTCATGTCAAGGTGGTGAATTTATAAGTTACCTTGTTTAATTTTTCCCCATTTGTAGTAATATTATTTTTTCGTTGAAAATTTATGACGTAATTTTATTATGGTAAACTAAGTTGTTTTGTTTACCTGAATGTGCAACTTTGAATTGTTTGTTCTTTTTTGATGAAGCTTATCCCTTCTGCGCGTCGAACTCAGATTTAGTTTTTTAGTTTTTATATGTTTGATATTTTAATTATTGTTTAATAAATATATTGTGTTTAATTCCTTATTTGGTTTGGATGTCTTATGTGGGGTCCCCTTATTTTTTGGGGATTCTAATTTCATGATTGGAGTTCTTTAATTTTTCTCGTATGAAGTTGTGCCATAATATTTATTGTGTTAGTTGGGTTCTATGGTGGGGAGTACCCTCTGTTGCTCTCCCAATGTTCTTGGGATATAGTTTCCTCCAGAGCGGTTGGGTTTCACTTGAGATGTTAGAGGTCACCTTGATTTTCTTAGTTTCTATTTGCTTCGATCGAACTTTGGTTCGAGTATTTTTTATATTTCAGTTTGCTGACTTTTGGGGTGATAATGTGATTCTGATGGAGATAATTGTAACACCCATGTCGTGGAAATTCCATTATTTAATTATTTTAATTGATTTGTATCTTTTTTTTCGTCCTTATGGTTAGTATCAGTATATAATTTCAATTTCTATAATTCTCAGGTAGGTTTTTGACAAGCGCACGGGCAGTGAAAAGTTAGAGTAAACTGTGTGGCTTCACCTAGGTAATTTTTTAGCTATTGATTTGGGATATGGGGCATAGTGAATGACATGTGAAAGTACAGAGATACTATGAGTCTATCATTTATTAGGGATCTATATTGTGTTTGGGTTGTTTAACAGGGTGAGAACATGGTTTTTAAACCATGTAAACTACCTATGGGGGGTTACCCTCCATTCGATTAGCTCATACAAGGTTGGTGCAAGGTTCAGTGAACTATGCAGACAAATCATGTGACATCGATATGCCATTAAAAAGATAGGAATCCAAAATATACCCTCCCCCCCCCCATTTATCCCAAATCAATACACCCTCACAGGGCTCGTTTTTTGTGTATAAAGTTCTCCCAAAACACTATCTCCTTGGCTCATCCTCCTCCAAAATTGCATCATCAATGTTATAAGATATTTTTTAGTCTTTTCACCCAATTTTCTCATCTAATTCTCTTTATATTATCTCCCTCTTTAGATCATAGACCCTCTTTGTGGATTTATTACCCTTGATCAGACTCTAGATGATCTAGTTGATGTTTGGTTGGAGTTTCATTGATATTAGAGTTTTGGGATCATCATTTTTGGTGTAATAATATTCTTCATGATGTTTGTTTTCATTATCACACTATTGAGTTAGGTTTTTACATTAATTTTCATTATAATTCATTCTATTTATGTATTTTGATATTTAGATAGTATAAAAATGTGTTTCACATGGTTGTTATGTGTTTTTTTTTTGGATTTTTACCATGCTTTTATGTTAGAAAAAATTATAGTAAGTGGTTTTTAAAAAAGTTTTATTAGTTATGTTGCATATATATGAACAGGAGGTGTTTGTTAAAATGTCTATTATTCATCAAAAATGATATTTTTTGGTTTGTGAAGCATTTAACCTTTGTTTTTTTATGATATCATTTCTGGATTATTAAATTGACATCATGTTTATGAATTGCTTATTTTTATTATATGGATTCTACATGTTGTTTGTTATGTTGGTTCAAAAATATGTGGGGTTCCATTAAAAATGGTTTTAAATGAGTTCATAGATGCTTATGGTGAACTATTGGATGTTGGCCCACCCATCTTTGCTTGGAATGATCCCATGTATGGGAAAACAAATGAAAATGATATTCAATAAATGTTCTTAACATAAAAATCATATATCAAGACACTAATCACTATAATTCCTTTCCTTATTTAAACACCTAATGATTTATTAATGGTACCCTTATTTCTAAATTTTTTGAAAGAGGTTCCAAAATTGTACATGATGTTATAGACCATATGGAAAATAATAATATGGTTATCTTAAAAATGTTATGAAATCCCATTTGGGATCATTTTTTATTTTGTATGATTTCATCAAGGATTTGAATGGAGTTGATCTTGAATAGATAAAGGCTAATTTTTCACTATTTATTTTATAACGGTGGTTAATATAATTTAGGATTTTTTTGAAATTATTTGTATGTGTATGTAAAATAGATTCAATTTATGAATAATATGGAACTTTTTAATGTTTTGGAAATAAAATATGGTTTTGGAAGTGTAACAACCTAATTGGTATTTTTAATGATTTTATAAAAGATCTTAAAGATCATGTGATATGAATTCCAAGTTGGCACATGTGTATAGATTGTTGTCTTTCAAAAATCCATATGGACTATTTACCAATATTAGTTATCATGTAGTCGTTGTTAATGATAGGGGTAGTAAAATATTGTGGTGGTAGGTAAGGTGAGTCACATGTTCAAGGGAATCATACTTACATAGTTTAATATTACCATAGGTATCTTGAATATATTTTATAGGTTCTAGTGGTGGTTTCCTATCATCCCAAATTAGATAGGATGGTACCCCCATTAATTAATAGGTCCTAGTTGGATGTGACAATACATTGGTTAGTTTAGGGTGACCATTTTGTTATATATTATAGATCTTCCCCATATACAGATAGGTGACTCTGACCTTAATACATCTAGGGATCACTCTAGTTATGTTTTGGAATGTTCCATAGTAACTATCTATATTTTAATGATATATTCTATTATATTTGGTTTTATATTTTCAATGATTTTTTATTTTATGTATATCATGGAATTTATTTTCTTTGGTTTTTGAATTTAAATTGGTAATCCCCTTTAAAAATAAGTGATATGGCATGTAGTATTTTAAAAAAGAAAATACATGTTTGTTTATTAAAATTTGAAATACAAATCTTCATATTCATAAATTAATATACTATTTGTAGAATATAATTGGGAAAAAATTATTAATTTTGTGGTGGTCTCTAATGAGATGTTAATTTGACACCCTAATTGTACCATTTGGTGTTGGTGGGCCTGATCTATTATAAATGTTCTGGTTTTCTGGTTTGAGTGATCGTGGGTGGAGAGTGTTGGAATTTTGGTGGGTAGGTTAGTGGATGGAGGTGACAAAAAGGTCACATGGAGATCATGTTTCCATGTTATGTCATAGTTTGTTTATATTTTTTACCTAGTTTAGTTTTTTAATCTAGATCAAATTATATATATTTATTTGTGATTTAGTTGTTGTTAGTTTCAAATTGCATTATTTTATTAATTTTATTAGGGTTTATTGGTGAAAATAATTTCCATAATGACTACTTTGATCAATGGGATCGGTTTCTAGACCTCAGGGACAGGGAATGTCCTTCATCCATGTCCTGGACCAGGTCGAACACTGGGTTGGATGGCACACTAGTCCGGTTCAGGACATTATCCAAGAAATGAAATTATGAAATAATTATTAGATCTAATTAAAATAAAATATAAAATTTTAAAAGGAAATAAAAACCCTCCCTCAAGTAATCATGTTATTATAGTTGTTTTAAATTGTAATATCATTAATTTATTATAAATAGATATTATATAAAATGTATTTAGATATGTTCCAACATGTAATATTACTCACTATATATATAAAATTTTCCATGTAATAATATATTTTATAGATAATCCAATATAACTATTCAATGTTTTTTTGATCTTAGAACCATCACATTAAAATGTGGTAAAATATGATTATTAATTATATATTTTATAGGTTCAAATTAATTATGAATATTATCAGAGTATATACTAAATCATTTTAAATACATTAATGGATCAATGAGTTATAAGGTAACTACCTATGAACTGGTATTCCCTAAAGGGAGACAGAACACGTTTTCATGGCACATAAAATTGATTATGAATATAAGTTCAATTTATATTCTAGGGTAGACACAACATCATCTCTCAAGTAGCGTTGGTAGTTTATTGTGTTTATTTTTAATAAATATTATTATAGGGGGTGATTTGAAATACAATTTTAAGAAAATAACATAACCTATAGAGTTTTATTGTTGAGAAACCATGTGTATTTTAAATAAAAATAGAAAAAGGGATTATTGTGATTTCACTACACACATTTCATGTCCATTTCGTATAGATATTAATTTTGATTTGGAGTAATTCATAGTTTAAAATTAATTAGAATCCATATTAAATGAAAATCTTTTATTTCAATGCTTAATAGACCAATCCATGACGTAAGAATCATATTTTCATGGTACATCACATATTCAAGGAATAATTGCATCCAAAGATGATTTATATTTCAAGAAGGTGGGTATGAAAAGGATTATTGTACTATCCAATCGATACAACTCAAGTCATGCACTCAAAACCTCACACCAATCGGTTTGAAATTAAAAGCATAAAATTCACATGATTCAAAACAATAATTAAAATATAAAATATTTTAATGGTCATGGAATGATATATTTAAAACCCCAAATTACTCGAAACCAGAAGAAAATATATGTGTTCGAAATCCTTTGACATGTGTATATGTCCCTTATAATGAACCCCCATTGTTTAGCTCAACATCAGGAGGAGGAAGAAGCTAAGGTGGAACTCCTTCATTATTGATCACACTTTGAGGATAAGGGCCTATATAAAATCTCGGGTGAGGAGATGAAACCTCTAGAACTCCAAATTGGTATTAGTTCACTCCTTGTTCGATCATAAAAATGAAGTGCCCATGATTCCATTTTATAGGCAATGTGGAAGGTGGTTCTGGGTACACATATTTTGTAAAACCAATTGGCCCAAGGACTTCAACCACTTGAAAGTAAAATATCACTTTGGAAAAATATAGAAACATGTTTCTACACCTCATGACTATCTCCACTAAATTTTTGGCACCATTTGGACAACTAGATCCCGAGATATTGATAGATCACAATAGACCACTTTTGACTTCATGCAGATTTGGTGTGCTAGAAAAATCAGGTCGGTTGGGATAACATATGGTCAAAAAAGGCATACATTTCATCATATGAAATGTATTATTATGACTCTTAGAACAACCCTCAAAATATCATCTAATTTAGATGCACGATTAAATACAAGAATGCAGTTTTGTAAACTAGTGTGACTAGATCCTGTGTAGCTTGTTCCATTTTTTGGGACTTCATCATGGTCACTTCAAAACACATCCAAATTCAATGAAATTATCAAAACAAGTAACATTTTCAATATTAAAAGTGAAAATAAAAAATAAAGTAATCCAACATGAAGTGAAATTTGTTATTATTTTTATAATTTTAAATACAAATCTATTTTAACACAGTGGTGTAAGGGTAAAAATAAAACATTCAATTTGGGTGCATTCACACCCCCGCAGCTAAAAATTTATACTCCTAGGATAAGTCATATTTCTAAAAATTATTCCTGTAGATATTTCCAAAATCACAAATATATAACATTCAATGAGAATTTAATAACTTATAGAAATGTGATCAAAGAAAAAATCAAATCGAGAAGTTTTTCTCAATGATCAAACAAGAATACGTCTCAAAAATTGTATTAACATAATATCCAAGTAGTTAAATGAATAAATTTTAGAAAATAGTTCAAAAGATAACCATTTCATGCATTCTCTACATGTGTGTGTGAAAACCATTTCATGCTATTCTTTCCTCTTTCTATCGAGTGAATTTATGTTATATTAATAATTGTATACTTATATGATCCATTCTACCAATCCTTCTATATATCCCTTGCAATAGAATTCCAAGACCCACCCACTAAATAATTCCCAGAAGATAAACCATAATCTCTTGACCTAGATAACCCCATATGTTTAACATTTTATCACTCCCCTCAATTATTATTTTTTTCATAAGTTTCACATGGATCAAATTTCACAATATTCTCCCAACCCATGTTTGATCTTCTCATGACACTAATTGTGATAATAATTAAGAGATCAAAGGGAGTAGATGGGTGGGTTTTGACTGGCCCAATATAAATCAATTTTATTTATTAAGGAGTTCAATAGTCAGATAATAGGTACACATGCATAGGTCAATATGGTACTGTAATGAAATGGATCAAATAAGGAACAAATATATTAAAAAATGATTTTGGAATGAAGAAATGAATAAACCTAACTCATAATTACCATTTATTATGTATAAAGTTTAACACATCATGGTTGGGTGAAAAGTTGTGGGGAGAAATTTTGTGACACAAATTTCACTTAAAATATTCACAAAAAGGGAAAAAAAATTCTCAATGGTTTCAAAATGAAAAAACCATTTATATAATTCAAAATGAACTAAATTTCAAAATAATGTCACACCAGAATATATAATTCTTGATAAAATACTCATTTCAGCATTTTTTTGAATTCTAAAACAACATGAAATAAAGATATTTGACATGCATTGTTCAATAATGTACATGAATAAACAGGCATCATTTTCCATGATAACGTGGTCATAAGTAAACTAATATTCGGTCACAACAGTGAGTGTGAGTGAAAGGGGTGAAAGTGACAATATAATTACACAATCTAAAAAGATAAAAATATGAATAATGGTGAAAAATTCTAACTATCCCTGGAAAAAACCTTCCCCCACACCTAATGTGTGTAGTGACCTCACTATAATAAATATGATTATATGAAGGAAGGATAAAGCATGGTGATTTTCATTTGTATATTTCTTCTTGGACATGGATTTCCTCTAGCAGGGACTCTTCAATAGATTCATGGATTTATTTCAGCCGCTTCCCATCGATAGTGAAGGATTTCTTAGTTTCATCATTTTAAACCTAGACCACAGAAAAGAAGATATTTTAGTGATATGGTATGGTCTTAACAAATGATAAAAAAATCTTACCTAGATGCAACTTCAGACATGAATTATATTGGTGGGCCTTCTTCCCAATGTGTAACTAACAATGAAGGATGATACGTTTGTGGGAATCCTTGGTTCGCACCATATAAATCCTAGAGTTCTCAAATGCATCTCTTCTAATTTCCTCCATCAACTATATCTGCTACATCTTTTGAGAACATATACTAGGAAGATTAGAATTGTGTTGTTTGATGGCCTAATAAGACCAGTGATCAATCTCAATAGGGAGGTGAAAACTATTTCCTAAAACTAGCTAATATGGTGATATTCTAATGGGAATTTTAAAAGTAGTATGGTAGTCCCATAAGGATTTATCGAGTCTAAGACTCCAATATTTTCTTTTAGGATGAATTTTTTTTCAAGAAACTATTTTACCTCTCTATTTGACACCTCATCTTGAACACTGGTCTATGGGTGATATGTAGTAGACACTCGTTGACCGACCCCATACCAACACAAAATATATTTCATTTTTTTATAGAAATGAGAACCCCAGTCACTGATGATTATCCTAGGTAATCCATGTCTTAAAAAAATTTGGGTTCAAAAAAATTCCAGAACTGCCTTAGAATCATCAGTCCTTGTAGCTCATTCCTCTACCCCTTTTGAAAAAATGTCATTTACAAAAAATTGTATAGGTTACCAAATTAATTGGGGGAATAATCACATAAATTCAATGCCCCAAAATTCCAATATTTTATGGAAGAGCAAGGATTTTTGTTGAATCTCATTTCATTTAGATACTTTCCCATTTATTTGACAGTGAGGACATTGTTTATATAATTCATGGGAATCCCGAAACAAATTGGTTCAAAAGAGACCAGAACCAATGACCTAGCCAATAGTCTGTTGGGGAACAATGTGGCCCCCACAAGTAAGAGTGTGTAAAAACTATGGTTGGGATAAAATATGCAATCGAGAACACAACCCCTGAGGACTTGATCACTACTGGTCAACCAATGGTAGGGGTTATCCCAAATGAACTAATGGGACTTATGTTTTAGAAGGTTAAGCTGGTTTTTGCTGATAATTATAGGAATGTAAGATGCTAAAAAATAATTTACAATTTCTGTAAAACAAGGAATAACATCTTACACTCGGTACAGTTTGTCATCATAAAACATGTAATTTATGGTAATATAAGGGGATGAGTAAATTTATGAGGATGGGTGAATCTTACTGATATGGTCAGCCACAACAATATCAAATCCATTATTATCCCTAATTTCTAAATTGAATTCTTGAATGAATATCATCCAGCGAATGAGACGTGGTTTGGATTATTTTCTCATAAGGTGATACTAGAGGGTTGCATAGTCTAAGAACATATTGACATTAGACACTAAAATATATGACCTAAATTTATCCATGTAAAACACAATGGCAAGAAATTAATTTGTAGTTTTTGTCTAGTTTTCCTAGGCATGGTCTAATGTACTTGAGGCATAAGCAATGACATGTGGAGCTCGATCATCCCATTGTGACATGACATCCCCAAAAACATTGTTAGAGGCGTCACACATTAGCTAAAATGGAAAATCCCACAAAGGTGTTTCGATTACCAGGGGTGACATGAGACACTATTTAGACTTATTAAAAGCTTCCAGACATTCTTTATGAAAAAAAATCACTTTTCATTTTTGGAGTAACTGGGAGAGTGAGAGTGCAGTATTAATAATTTCATGTATGAAATGATACTAAAATCCTACATGAACTAGGAATTACCACAGATCGCATAAATTTTTAAGGAATGGTTTGGAAGAAATGACATCCACTTTTGATTTATATACATGTATTCCATCCCCAAAAATGACATGCCCCAAAACTATACGTTTTCTCACCATGAAATCAGATTTTTTATAATTTAATATGAGATTATTTTCAATATAGAGACGTAGTACTGAACCAATACTACACATACATTCATCAAAAGAGGAGCCATAAACACTGAAATCATCCATGAATACTTCCATTCAATTATATGTGTAATATGTATTAATACTAACCATACATCACTGGAATGTACTCAGACCATTGCACAGATAAAATGGAATCCCCCTAAATTAAAATGTGGCAAATGAGAGAGAAAATTTCATATTTCCCTTGTCTTTAGTAGAAATATAGATCGGAATGTATCCAATATAACCACCAAAGAAGTAGTTGGGGGACATACCTGTTATTCTCTATAGAATTTGGACTTTGAATTTAAAAGGTATGGGGTCTTTTCTATTGTGTCGGTTTAGTCAGCGATAGTCTATGAAGAAACACAAACTATTCTGCACACGAGTTGGAACCAATTCATTGTTTTCATTTTTCATTACTATAAGGCACTTTTTTTAGGAACTACTTGAACAGGACTAACCCATTGGTTGATAGAGATGGGCTGAATGATTCCAGTAGAAAATAATTTTGTTACCTCCTTTTTAACAACATCTAGCATGTTTTTTTTCATCTGACCCTATGACTGCCTCACTGGTTTAGCCTCATAATTTAATTATATATGATGTATTAAAATTGATGGGATAGTACCAGGATTGTCTTCATGTGTCCATCCTAATTAATTTATATACACCCTAAAATGTTCATGTAGTCTCAATTCATGCTCAGGAGGGAGTGAACTAGAAATGGTGGTGGGAATTTATTTCCATTATCAAGATATGAATATTTTATATCATGATGTTTTTGTTTTAGTTCCAATTTAGATGGATTTTCGATTTATGGTAGTCTGTGTGAACTATAGAGGTCACTAATCTCATCTAACAACTCAAATGGTATCATCCTCAGATAAAGAATGAGCTATATAATCTTAGAAGTATCATCAGTGGTCATTGGATCCTTAGTTTTCAATAAATTATCAATTAATAAACATGCATGACAGTTTTCTAGACCACTACAACAATAAAGGCATGATTCATTACCAAGAAATTCAAACAAGGATAAAAACTCAGAAAGGGGATCGATGGAATAAAAATAATTGTTTTTAGATGAATGGAGCACATCAATTGAATTTATAGAGGGAGAGAGAGGGGAATGTTCTTCTTCTGGGTGAATCATGGCAACATGGATTTTGAAATGGACTATTTCACCCCCAAATTCCATAGATAATGATCCATTATAAACATTTTTTTATTTTTATGTGGTTTTTAGGAAGGGTCTACCCAATATAATTGGTGAATTTATATTCATCCTATCATCATACATTTTATGCACATAAAAATGAACAGGAAAAATTAAAATTTTCACCATCACAAGATCATTCTCTATCACACCTGAGGGGTGTGCAATACTTCAATTGGCCTGTTGAACAACAATTCCAGTGGGAATCAGGTCCCTGGCCAACAATTAAGAATAAATGTGTTTAGGAATCTCATTTATATAAGAACCTAAATTAATAATAGCACTTGAAAATGAATAAAACCCTATTTTTCCTAGAATCAAGAATGTCCTAGGATTATTGCAAATGATGGGATGTGATGGATATATTAATGCTGATAAGATCCTCCCCAAGATCACTTTTTCATCTCTACGATGTCTCCTTTAGTGTGTACACATATCTTTCAAAAACATATAATATTGTGGAATTTGGATTTTATAGTTAGTTCCACACCTATGGGTGATGGTACGAATATTTCTCTTATCCCTTGGGATAACCAATGTCTAAGAAGGTAGTTTACCTGACCCATGGCTTTGAATTTCCCCCACTGAGGTGGAAGGATGGCATAATTGGGTTTTTAGGTATTCTATTTCATATTTGGTGGTTTTTTAGAATTTTAGATTGTTGGAATCCATTTGTTTCGTCATATATTCTTGGTTAGGCCCGAGTTTTGATGGGTTTGGTGGAAAGGCCACTATTGTGGTTGGGGATTTCTAGGTGGTGGTGGATAAGTACATTTCCCTAGTTGGTTCCATTGTTATTGATGTTGGTTTGAATACCCCTATCTTGTAAGATTGGTTTTATTTCCACCTAATGTTGGAGGGATAGTATGGTTCTTTCATAAATGATTGGTTGTAAGGGCGGCCTGGAATGATTGATGCAAAACTGCCAGATGTTTCTCTCAATTGGGGGTATTGTTCGGAGAATTGGGTGTCAAAATAACATATACCACAATATATTGGTGGAGGATATTTGTATTTCCCTTGGGAAAGATCACGATGTCAAATAATGGTACATACCTCTTCGAACATTGTGTCCACCTTCTCGAATTTTGTACTTTTAATCTCATGGACAACTTGAAGGGGTACAAAAGACCGTGTACTAAATTTTTTATTGTTTTTCATAATGTTCTCAATTAGGGTGTTTATAGGAATTGGGGTCATATAAATTAGTGCACCAACTGTATTAGCATAAATCATATTTCTATCAATAGGAATTAAACCTTAATAAAATATTGAATTAAAATTTGATAACCTATTTGGTAGTGTAGGAAATTTAAAGATAACATTTTAATGAATTCCCAATATTCATGTAATATTTCCCCTTGTGACTTCCTTATACAACAAATTTTATTCTTTGTAGTTGTAGTTAATGATTCTAGTAAATATGTTTCTTGAAAAAAGACATTTCATTTTCACCTAACCTTTAATTGGTGAATTTATATAAATATGAAATTTTTTTGTATTATATTCTAATGAAAAATGTAATTCCCATATCTTTACATGTTATTCATCAACATTATAAGGTTTTAATTTAGATCACATAGTATGATGTTATTTTATGTTTTTATCTGGATCTTCACATGTGATTCCATGAATATTTGTAATAAATGAAATAAACCGGATTTCATTTCATAATTTGGTGCCTCTCCTTGCATTTGAATATAGGTGGGCTAGATATCAACATCAGGTGAGGGTATTTATTTTAATGTTCAATTTTTTTCCAACATATTATGAATTTTTATTTCATTTTTTATATAGTTTCTAGAAGAAGAAGAGAAAGGATCAAGAATACCATCGATGTATTGTGTGTCCACCTGTGAAGTGTTCTCTTTTGCATCCCGGTGTCGCTGATGCAGGATCCTCTATGGTTTAGGTATGAAAGGTGGTAAGTCTCAAAAATTTTAACACGTCATTCACAAGACCTATAAAAGAAATAAATCTGAATACAAAAAATATTGGTAAAGTTATAAAATAAAATAAATAAATATGCGTAAAATTTATAATAATCTTATTAAAATCAGGAACTAAAAACCTGAACGCTCCACAGAAATAGTGCCAAAATTTGAATTCATTGTCTTGAAACATAAAATTTATTATGATTTTATTTTTTATTTATATTCTAGGGAAGGCCCTAGGATGTATCTCAAGGTGAATTGGTAGCTTATTGTGTGTATTTTTAATAATGATTACTAAAAGAGGTGGTGATTTTGAAAACAGTTTTAAAATATAACTGAAATTAAAGAGTCTAATAGTTGACAAACCAACTAGATTTTAAAAAATATGAGAAAAAAAGTTCATTTTGATTTCACAACCCAAATTTAATATTCATTTTTTTATACAGATTCATTTAGGTTTTGAGTAATTAATTGGTTTAAATTTTTGGGAATCCCTATTAAATGATATGCTTTTATTTCAATGATTAGAGAACAAAACCATGACTTAACTATCATATTAACAAGGTACAGTGATTATTAAAGGTAAAATATCTTCCAAAGAAGATTTAAATCTCAAGAATGTGTGTATGAAAAGTATTCTTGTGTTGTCCAATCAGAAGAACACATGTCATACACTCAAAACATCACACTAATCAGATAGAAATAAATAGCATAACATTCACATGTATCAAAAAAACATTTCAATATAAAATAATGAATGTTAGATGGATTGAAATTTTGAAAAACCCTAATTACTCTAAACCCATAGCTAATATATGTGTTAGAACTCCATTTATATGTTTGTAGCTCCCTCACAATGAACGCCCACTGTTTAGCTCGACATCGAGAGGAGTAGGAAGCTTGGTTGGAACTCCTTATTCATTCTTGATCCCCCTATTAAGAAAGGGGCCTCCAAAAAAAATTTGATGAGTAGGGGACTCCAATGGAACTCCAAAATTTCAGAACTTCACTCCTTCACTGAACTTAAAAATGAGGAGCCCAATCTTCCAATTTGTAAGCAATGTGGAAGGTGGTTTCAGGAACACAGATTTTGAAAAACCATGTGGCCATAGTTTTCGACCACATGACTGTAAAATCACTATTTGAAAAAAAACTATAAACATGTTTATAAACCTCATAAATATCTCCACCAAATTTTTGGCATCATTTGGAAAACTAGATCCCGAGATATAGAAAGATCAAAACACACCACATTTGACTTCATACAGATTTGGTGTGCTAGACAGATCATGTCTGTTGGGCCACCAGATGGCCGAATGAGGCTTGGGATTCTTCATATAAAATTTCTACCAATTACATATATACCATCCCACAAAATTTCATCCAATTTTTATGAATGGTTAATTATAAGTATTCAGTTTAGTAAAATAGTGTGCTTGGATCATTTGCAGCTTGTCCCATTTTTCATGGACTTCATCACGATCCCTCCAAATCACCTACACCTTCAATGTAATTATCAAAACAAGTAACATTTACAATTTTAAAAGGGATAAAAAATGAAATCAAACATTAAGTTCAATTTGTAATTATTTTTATTATTTTTAATACAATACTATTTTAACAATGTAGTGTAAGGGTGAAAATGAAACAGTGAATTGCAGTGTGATCATAGCCATTGATGGATACAAGAACATAAATTAGTAAACACTGGTTGAATTTAACAATAAAATAATATATAAATAATATGATTTCATATATATATATATATGAATAAGAGTAAGATAAAAAAAATTGTATTATTAAAATATCAAAATTACTATTAAATTTATAATTATTATTCAAATATATGGGGAAGATGAATGGATAAGGCACCTCAGCTTATGAATCGGGTATATAAATATATGAAATAAATAAATGATTTCTGATATTAGTTAATTTACTAATGATGAAATGTATTGAAATAAAAGAAACAATATAAGACCAAATAAAATTTGAGTACATTAGATCTCACCATGTATTGACTCCTACATAATGTTTTCATCAACTTGACATTCCATGACTGAGTAACAAAATGATAGAAAAATTATTTATGAATAAAGTTACAATTTAGTTGGTTTCCTAATGAAACTACACAATCTATTTTCAAAATTTTAGTGGAAATATAATATATTATAAATCATTGAAATTGAATTATAGGGAATCAAAGAATATGGTTAATGATTTGGGATTTGAGTCGAGATTCAATTGATATATTAAGTCCAATTTTTTAATAAATATTATTGAATAATTTAATGAAAATTTTAAAAAATTAAAATATGAATTATAATATTCTTTTTTATTTTTACATGTATGATAATTGATTTATTAGGAAATGCAGAAAGGAAAAAATAAATCCATCTAATTAAAATGAAAATATAAATAACACTTCTTATAGATTGAATCAAATGTATTGTGATATCATTCAGTTTTTTTACCGTGAAGGCTGTTAAATAATGATAACTATTATTTGATGGAAATCCTAAAATAATTTATCCTAAGATGATAGAGTTATAATAAGAGGATATTAGTAAGCCATATTTCCATAGACAATAATTATGTTGGATTATATTTTAATCTACCTCTAAAATACACAAAAAAATGGAATAATTTTTCTAGGTAATATGAATACTTGCATTATTTTTTGATATAGGATATAAGGACACCATTTTTTAAATAATCCCATTATAAGTGAAAATATTTTGAAATTTTAATGAATATATCTCAAAATATTTATCATAGAGGATTCATGTTAATAGTTTCTTAAAATATATTTGGGTATGGATTTATATTATATATAATACAAGTGGTCCTAAAAACATATAGGTACCGAAAATATATACTATGTTATTATAAAGGATAAAAGTCATTGATTTTACAAAAATGGTGTATGGTATATGTATAGTAAATAATATATAAATTAGAGCATTGGATAATAAATAACATCTTTATAAAATAAGTTATAAATAAACCTTCACATTTAAAGATGATACATAGGTCATGGTAAATAATTTTGGTGATATTTTAAGGTCAATTTATGATAATAGTATTAATGTACTATATATTGATGTAAATAAGCAATAACCAACTTTAATATATTTATTATGTGAAAATAGAATGAGTATTATATTTTTGAACAAAAAATCCCGTTATTTTAATGTTTATTTATCATAGTTTTGTGACAACCATAGGTTAATATTTTTTAAATTTGGATTCCATGTATAAGAGGCTGGCCTGTAATTTGTTTAAATGATGAATTGAAATATTGTATCATATGCAATAGCTTCTTTAGGAATGTAAAATATATAATTATTAAAAATCAATAAAACCATCAAGGATTATAAAAATTTAAATAACATAAGGTGTAAAAGTATGATTTTTTCATTCAATTCATTAATGGAATGGAATACAATTAAATTTTAGCTTAATTAAATTGGTGGAAACTACCGAACAAATAATTTCCACCAACATGTTTTTTTTAATATTCATAATTTTTCACATTTTAGAAGTATGAAATTTTCATTGTGGGTAAACATATAAGGCTTACTTGAGAATTTTTTCTAGACATCAATGGTATTCCTTTATCTATGTTAAGTTCATAATAAAAGTTAGTCTATAATGATAACGATAATATTATTATATATATTACATGTGTTATTGGAGGTAAATTTTAAAACCTATATTGAAATTTGATTTATGAATGAAATAGTTATTCTTAGAAATGATATATTACTTGGACTCCATCAAAAAGATTTAGTGGTATGGAGAAATAATTGATGACCAAACGAATTATAATGGATCATTTCATGTGAGAGTGGGTTACCTTGAAATATTTGCGTACAATCAATTAGATTAGGGTTCTTATGTACAAATATATTTATTTTCATAAAAATTATAAAAAAAACCATATATTAGTTCCCAAAATTTAAAGAACCGAATTATAGAAACATTAATGTTATTAGATGTATCTTTTTTATTCTCTAATCGATTGATTGTTTCAGTAAAATATAGACAAAATTTAATGAATTATATATTTTGATATTTGAGTATAAGTAAATATTTTAGAGTTTATAATAAAATTAACATGGTTTTTGATGAACTGGTAATTATAAAATTTTATTAAAATGTTAATAATAATGTTTTTAAATTTGAAGATACCACTAAAGATGAAATTAAAGAATAAAATATTAATGATCATCTAACTATATAATATTAGAAACATTGAGTTAATATATAGGTTTAGGGGGAGTTAAAACTAGGTCAATAGAGTATTTAGAAGGGTAAAATGAGATCACCTTATTGAATGAGTTATTCTCGATGTGGATTCATGATTT
Source organism: Viscum album (assembly GCA_963277665.1). Taxonomy (NCBI): domain Eukaryota; kingdom Viridiplantae; phylum Streptophyta; class Magnoliopsida; order Santalales; family Viscaceae; genus Viscum; species Viscum album. Next base: position 583,542,171 of record OY728128.1, on the reverse strand, counting down.
CAAATTAGATATTTGGTATGTAAATTTTGTGCATGCTATAAATCCATTAATTTTTTTATAAATATAGTAATATAATAATTTAAATAAATGAAAGTTGTTATCTCTATACAATGGTAAAATAATTATTTTTCATAATATAATTATTTATAAATGGGTGATCAACCTAATACTTCACAAGTGATTGTATCTAAAGGGATTTTAAAAGATATAATTTTGGAATCTATTCATATTAGGAAGAAAAATGATGGAAACATCCCTCAAATCAATGGTCAAGAGGAATGAAAAAACTATAGAGTTTCCTTTCCAGTAGTTGTAATATTATAATTTATTCGTATTTTTTAGATTTTATTACACATAACAGACTCTATAAATATAAAATCCATGTGAAACCCTTAATTAATAATGGATTTATGTTTAGAAATATATATTAAATAGTTCCATTAGAATTTGATCATGGGTAGAAGACATTTCATGTGTTTTTATTATGAATTATATATATGGATTATAATAGGAACATTTATCATACATGGATAGGTTATCATAGACTGTTTTGAATAATTTTTTCCCAATTGCAATGTCGAACCTAATGTGTTTTTAATCATATTCAATGCACATTATAATTATAATGAAAGATATTGGTGATATTATATTTTTTTTATCAATTGTAATTAATTGTATGGATTTCCATATTTTATTACTAAAAAATTTGATTTGATTATCTTTGTAGAAACCATATTATTTTTAGGATTTTATATTTATAAATATGATTGTGGATTTTTTATAAATAAATGCATGTATTTTAAATATCAGCTGAATTTTTTTGGACTAGAATCTTATAATTCTATTAATAATCTTATAAGTAGATCTAGATAAATTGATGAATATTATTTGAGTTAGTTGATTTATATTAGGATTTCAAAATCAATTATTCTTAGACAATTATATGATATTTCTAAAATAACTTATTCGATGCATAACGTATTCATATGCACATGATTTTGGACACTCATAATTGAATGTTATCTAGATTTAGTGAAATGAATTAAAATTTATATAAATGGTACTATAAAATTTTATAATAAGTTATAGGGATGTAATATTTTGAATTACTATGTTATTCATATTATAGCACTATATATAGGATGATTTATTGAAAGAAAAATATTTTTAGGATAAATTTTCTTATGAAACATACATTCATTATCATTTACGACAACTAATGTGGATTATATGATAGTATCTTATTAGAGACCATAAAAACTCAACATTTTGAATATATATCAATAGTTTGATGTTGACATATAAATAATTCAAATTTTTGGGAAAATTCATCATCTATATCCACTTCAAAGAATCATATTATATATTCTTAACGAAATTATACTAAAATAAGGTATCAGTATAATAGTGATCTTGTAATTAAAGAGGATGTCAATATATATATTTCTTATTCTATAGAATAACTTTTAATTATATTTATAATTCCATAGGATGGTAAAATTTTTATATGGTTAAATAATTTGTTGGAAGATGAAATAATGACTAAAATTCCCAATCGTATCTTAAAATTGAACATAGTAACATTAGCTCAAAGGATATCATAGATATATATATGATTAAAATACATTTTTCTTATCTAAATTTACATTCAACACCCTTATTTTGAGTGTTATATGATATATTTTGTCAAATTATATTCAAATCTATTTTGATATTTGCAGTGAGGTTATTTTTTTTAAATATTTCATATTAACAGGGGGAGCATGTTCATATAAAATTAATTTATAAGAAATGATATACATAAACTACAACAATCTATTTTTACTTATTCATTAAAAATAGTTTAACATGGGTTTTTTGATAATTATATATATTTATATTTTATAGAGGATTAAACTAATATTTTTGATATATATCACATCATATTATAAATTATTTTTAATTTTGTTATCTTCTCCTAAACAATATGGGTATTATATAGTGTTATAATTTACAAATATTTTTTTATCTAAATTTATGGAAAGATTTTTATTAATTACATTTCATTAAACTATTTCATTCCCTTACATTTTATATAATCTTTTTTTACTTTAATATCATATGATTTATTTTTTATTATCTTTTTGTCATTAAATAATATTGAGATATGTTCATATATGGTTATTAATATAGTTAGGACAATGAGTATCAAATTGTATCATAGATTAAAATGTTTTTATAATTATATATCCCTATAATTGTTTTTGTATTTTGATAGTATGTAATATTATAATTTATTATTTTTAATTTCTAATTATTAATATTTATTAAACATTTTAGTTATTGGGTATTATTATTCTATTTTAATATTTTTTTTGAATAAATATTTTTATGAAAAAGTTGTAATGTATTTATAAAATGTTGAGACAATATTATACATGTTTAATTTAGTTAAATAATATTATCTATATAATGTAGTTGTGAATATATATTATATTTGAAAAAAAATCTATTACATATTAGAAGATCATAAAATTTTATTATAGAGTTGGAAATTCCCACCAAGTAAATTATATTATGTATTGAAAAATAATATCTAACCTATGAATATTTTATATAGGCTTATAAATTACATATTAATCTAATCATTCATATGAAGCACATATCATTTTATTTATGATCATTGTAAATGATAATTATTTTAAATGAATTTTTTTATAATAAAACAAAAAACCATATGTATTTTTGTAAGGCCCCAACCCTAACCACCTATCTAAATATGGATTTCCAAATGAACCTATGTGCCCATACGTGAACATAAGAGTCAAATAACTAGTAGTGATGATCTATGTCCATTATTGTAGAGCCAATAATATATGTATTATAATACATTCAAAAAAATTACAAAAATAGAAAATCGAATGATAATAGTATTATAAGGAGAAAAAATAATCAAAATTTTGTATGGAATACAAGGAATGAAAAAAAAGTATCTCCATATATTGAAATTAAAACCATAATATATCATGTATGGGAAAAAATTAATGAAAAAGTAATAGATTTTGGTACGTCTTGACATCTCCCCTAACTCCAGGCCTCCATCTCCTCTGCACCCCATCATAGGTCCCTTTCCCTTCACTATATATTGGTCACTAAATCTAAATTCTCATCGATATTTTCGTATAGGGAGTGAGTCATAATCATAGTAGGATGCATCTAGTGCATCTTTAACATATATTCACATATATATAATAGTGTATGTAATTAAATAAGTTTATTATTGAATAAAATTATTGGAACACATGTACTGATCCATAATGTGCTAACAAAGCCTCCATGAACTATATCCCCACCTACTTCGACATGGTGATTATACTTTTGTCGATTTCCATCAATCCAAGTGTAAAGACCCGCAAATTTCAAGGAAATTTTTTTCTTAATTTTCTTTGGAATTTTTCAAGAGCACAGCTTCAGACGGCACCTGATTCCGAGGCTCGGTGTGCCCGGAATCAATTTCCGAAGTTTGGCTCGGGTACGTTCAGTGAACGGACGAGCGGGTTTTTCTATCTTTTGAACCGGTGCCCGGAATCGAATTCTGAGGGCACCGATGAAATCGCAGTGCTGGTATTTGCTTAGAAACACCTCTTCCGGAGTTGCGTTTGCTCAACCGTGGTTTTTAAAATTTTGGGCTTTAAGTCGGAATTAAAATAAAGGTTGTGCGACAACTTTATTTTATTTCACTTAAGCCGCTTGGAAGTCACTTGGAAGCCACTTGAACTGAGTTAAAGTGGATAGGGTGCTATCCGGAAATACCCTACCCCTTGGTAGGATATTTGTGAGGTGGGGCCCGCACGAGCCCCGCCGTTTCTTTCGCTAAGTAACGCACCCGCGAAAACCCGTCAAAGTAACTGAAAAGTCAACCGGCGCGTTTTCTTTAATTTCTTAACAGACCATTTAATTGGGCGGTTTATTTCGTGAATTAAATGAGTTGTTTCATTCGTTGAATTAATTCAACGAATTTAATGGGTCGTTACTTACGCGTTTGCGTTCGTTGGCGATTTAATAAAATAGACCAACGTGTCTATTTTGGAGGATTACTCTTTATTCTCTGGGCCTCCACCCTCCCCGCGAAGAACGCGAAGAACGCGAAGAACGCGAAGAACGCGAAGAACGCGAAGAACGCCGGAACCAAAATTCGACGACGCACACCGTGATCCGCGACATCGACAAACTTTTTCCGCGACCTTCTTCTTCTTCTTCGGCGCTTCTTCTTCCGCGGCAAACCTACGATGAGCGGTTAAAGGTGAGAATCGAATCTTCTAAATTCTCCCTTTTTATAATTCGATATCAACGGATTTAAATTAATTAAATCCGTTTGATCTTGATCCGGAGATCGTCGGCACGACTCCTTCCCGCGGTGCGACGAGCGTCTCTTCCGCGAAGATCACCAAATCCGCGACGACCTCTCGTCCGACGACGACGACAAGGTAGGGATTTAATTCTTGATGATTCATTCCCGTGTTTTTATTTCTTTTTGAATAAAGAACCGGCATGAATATTTTCAATTAATTAAAATTGAATTTCCATTTAAAATAAAAAGAAGTGAACAATTTTTATCTTGATTACAAATTGTTGCAGCCCCTTTCTCCCGTTGTTTATGACTAATGCGGAGGGTGCAGGTCTAACGAACAAGACCCGACAACCGTCCGCCGATCCTTTTCATGTGCGGTTTTGGAAAGCGACGACGAACCGTGCGGCAAGGGCGATCCGTTGATCCCGCAGTGAAGATCGGCCCCCGGGAGGAGCAACGGCGCAGACGGGAGAGGAATCGGGCCACCGGAGCAACTCCGGCGGCCCGCGCGGGCCACGTTCCACCTAAGCCGCGGGTCAAACCCGCGGCGCCCCTTGGCCGCTCGGCCGAGGTCGAGCCGGCCGGTCCGGTCGGGTCGGGTCGCCCCGGGCCCAGAACCCTCGTTTTCGGGCCCTCTCCGGTATTTTGCCCATATCATGGGCCGAGGACCTCCGATTGACGAACCGTCAGTGGATACGCGATCCTTGGATCGATACGGCCGTTTCGGTATATTACACTCAAGGTTTCGGAAGACTTTGGGTTCGGCCGGGTTGGTTCGTACACGAAACCAACCGGCCCCTCGGAGCGGAAACGCTCATAACATGAGCTACGGACGTCCGAACGACGTACCGTCAGCTGTGGTAGTTTCCTCTATGTGAGACGGAACTTTTGGCATACTCCGCCCGAGGATTGGACACATGCGGAGTACGGTCGGGTTGGTTTTTCCCTAAAAACCAACCGGGCCCCTGGGACGAAAATGCCAATAACTCTCAGACCGGGCGTCCGATTGACGCGCCGTCTGTTGCGTTGAGATCCTGTTGTCGATACGGAACTTTTGGATACATCAACTTCGGACTACGTGTCAGTTGATGTATCAGCCTCTCGGCTCGTGGAGTGGACCCTCCTAAACGAGCTCGCTGTGTGCGGGAACCCTAGCGCTGGCTGTGACTTCGACAACAGAGCAGAGATCCTCTGTGGACTGCGACGACGACAGAGCAGAGATCCTCCGTGGACTGCAGCGACGACTGTGCAGAGATCCTCAGTGGACTGCGTCGACTACTGCACTCAGCGATCCTACGTGGATCAGTGCTACAGGTCCTGTGTGGGTCCGATCCTGTGTCGGTCATCTCTTACGGTTCTGTGTGAGCCATTGCTACAGGTCCTGTGTGGGCCCGATCCTGTGTGGGTCATTGCCGAGGTTAGTACCTATCGATCCTTCGTGGGTCCGACGACTTAGATGGATCAGTGATCATCTTTGACGTCATCTGAAAAAGTATACCTGGTTGAGCTGAATCTTATGTTACTCTCCTTTGTGGATTGTGTTGAACTATCCTATGTGGATTTACTATTTACTATTTACTCTCCCTGGTGGATTTGAGTCTTGCTTTCCTGTGTGGATCGAGTTGACCTTGAGCTCGAGAGCAGAGCTAGAAATGGGGACTTAGGTATATGTATGGGCATATACCTATGTCGAGTCAGTTGTTTCTTCGTGGTTGCCCCTTTCTTTTGTGCTATATCCTTTGTGGATTTCGGGAGACCTTCGGGGGTCTCGGGGTCCTTACTGAGTAGATTATACTCACCCCTGCACGGGCTATGCCCGCACCTTGTTGTGTTGGATGCAGACGATGGACAGCGCTGATCTCGGTTGGGGCGTGGAGCAGGACGGTACCTGGAGGCGGACCACTGGGCGGGACGTGCTCGGAGCGGACGTTGGAGCCGAGGAGCCTGGAGGCTATCTGTACCCACCCTTCAGGTGGGATTGCCAGTGGACGACACGAGGCCGCCGTCTTTTCTTCAGTTGCTGTTCTATTCCTTTTCAGTTGTACTTTCAGTTGGGCTTGTATTCTGGCCCCCTTTACTTTTCTGCACTTTGTAGTTACTTTCCGCTTGCTGAATCTGTGGTGGTTGTTACTTATAAAGGCAATGCCTTCCCTGTTTACCGGGATTTTATGCCTTGGTGCTAGTCGCCAGCCCCTGGCCTATGGAAGGCGGGCTTGGGGTAGTCACGGCACGGGCCCCAAGGTCGGGTCGTGACAAATTGGTATCATAGGCGGTCGGTTCTACCGCAGACTCTGATCGTCTTTTCTTCCTATATGAAGCAATAGTGTTTAGTGTATTGAGTGTGGTTATCAGTTCAGGGAGCCCAGTGTTGGTGCGGCGGCTGACGTATCCGTACACCAGGACCCTGACTCCTGATTTCTGACTTAATGCATGAAAACATTGATTGCGTGTGTGTTTCAAGTTATCCTTGTGATTACTTGTGTCAGCTCACCGGGTATACTGATCTGCTTCATTAAAGTCTCATGTTTTCCTTGTGATTACTTATGCCAGCTCACCAGGTATACTGTTCTGACTATGGTGCTCTTGTTCTCCTTTTCAGGATGGCCCCGCGACGACAGCCAGCTAGGGTTCCGAGTGTAGGGCGCGACGATAGCCCACCGAGCGACGAGGCCTCGGTGCAGGTCCCTTTACCAGCAATGGCACCGGCGGTAGCTTTACCCGCCGAGCCACCGATGCTACCAGTACCAGACGCTGACGATGCACGTCGCCTCAGGGCACTGCATGAGTTTCAGAGCCAGCGACCGCCCAGGTTTCGCGGTGAGGCGGACCCCCAGGCCGCCGAGGACTGGCTAGAGGCGGTGGTACGGATCTTTAGGCTAGTGAGGACACCAGCGGATCTCATGGTGATTCTCACGGCGAGCCTCCTGCAGACGGCGGCAGGACGATGGTGGAGCTTGATGCTCCAGGTTCACGATGAGGCATCCTTGCTCTGGACGGACTTCGAGAGCCTCTTCCGCTCTGAGTTCGTCACGGCCACCCTCCGAGCGGTGCGCATCCAGGAGCTTCTCCAGCTGCGCCAGGGCAGCATGACGGTCGCTCAGTACGCGGCGAGGTTCACTGACCTATCTCGCTACTCGACCGAAATGGTACGGGGCCCCTTCTTCCGGGCCCGGACCTTCGAGCAGGGCTTGCGGCAGGAGATTCGGGCGTCGCTGATCTCCCTCACCATTCCGACCCAGGCGGGAGTGCTGGAGCGAGCCCTCTTGATCGAGAGCTTCCTGGCAGAGCCTTCTTCAGCGGCGAGACCTAGCGCAGGGCGGCAGGTAGCTGAGTCTTCGGCAGCAGGTAGCCGACGGATGACTCTCGGGTCCAGGCAGACCAGAACCCCACGCAGACGGCCTCAGGACACCGGCTCAGCAGTGCGGGGCACACAGCGGAGTGCCAGCCTTCCGAGAGGCAGGCTGTGCTACTCCTGCGGCGGGCAGGGTCACATGGCTCGTGACTGCCCGACTCGCCGACCAGCGGAGCAGCAGACGGTGGAGGGGCCACCCAGGCAGAGGCAGAGGGTCGACCGTGGCGGTCCGCAGGGAGGAGGCGGACGAGGCAGAGGAGCTGGCCGAGCAGCGGGTGGTGGGAGACGCTTCCAGGCTCTACCCCCACCACCACCAGGAGGGCCACCTCGACCACAGGGAGCTGGCGGGCAGGGACAGGCCCAGCTCCAGGCAGTGGAGGCCTACGACCCCGACATGCCAGAGATGATTCGAGGTACGATCTGTGTCTATTCCACCCTTGCTGCAGTACTTATAGACACAGGAGCGAGTCACTCTTTCATAGCCTCTGCCCTTGTTCGGAGCTCGGAGATTCCGACTGAGCTGTTGGCTCGATCTTTACGGCTAGAGACTCCTACGGGAGCAGACTCGACGATTACACACTAGTGCCGGCAGTTTGAGCTTATTCTAGGAGGCGAGAGCTTCGGCTGGGATCTCCTTGTAGCGGCGTCGAGGCCTTACGACGTCATCTTGGGCATAGATTGGCTATCCACGGTTCATGCCCAGATCGACTGTTTTAGGCGCAAGGTGCGATGTGTTCGCACCGACGGGAGCAGGTTTACCTTCACCGGCGAGAAGGGAACCTTTGCAGCACAGGATGGACTTCCGCGGAGGAGAGTGCAGCCCATCTCTCATCAGTTGGCTAGCCTCATCCTAGGAGCAGTGGACGTGCGGAGTCCAGTTTTTCCTACAGTGGTGGACCAGTACGTGGACGTCTTTCCCGACGACGTTCCAGGGCTACCTCCTCATAGAGAGGTAGACTTTTACATCGACTTGTACCCCGGGACAACCCCGATATCTACTCCATCATATCGGATGGCCCCCGCCGAGCTTCGAGAGTTGCGGGTACAGTGGGAGGACTTGCAGAGCAAGGGGTTTATCCGACCCAGGGTTTCACCCTGGGCTTCCCCGATATTGTTCGCCAAGAAGACGGACGGGAGCTTGCGACTGTGTGTCGACTATCGTCGCCTGAACCAGGTGACAGTGAGGAACAAGTATCCGCTGCCACGGATTGATGACCTCTTCGATCAGCTCAAGGGAGCACGGTGGTTCTCGAAGATAGACCTCCGGTCAGGCTATCATCAGCTCAGAGTTCGAGACGAGGACGTGCAGAAGACGGCCTTCAGGTGTCGGTATGGCCATTATGAGTTCTTGGTTATGCCGTTCGGTGTAACCAATGCTCCAGCAGTGTTCATGAGCCTCATGAACAGGATCTTCTAGCCATACCTCGACCGATTTGTCGTGGTCTTCATTGATGACATTTTGGTATACTCGACGACTGAGGAGGAGCATGCCTACCACCTGCGAGTTGTGCTAGACACACTCCGAGAGCACCAGCTTTATGGAAAGCTCTCAAAGTGCTAGATCTGGTTACGTGAGGTCCATTTCTTGGGGCACGTCATCTCTGAGGTGGGAGTTGCAGTGGATCCCGCGAAGATCGAGGCAGTGCTAGCTTGGGAGCCACTCAGGAGCGTGACGGAGGTGCGGAGCTTCTTGGGCCTAGCCGGATACAATCGGAGATTTGTGCCAGACTTCTCCAGAGTTGCGGCACCACTCTCAGCCTTGACAAAGAAGGGGAAACCCTTTGTGTGGTCAGACAGATGTCAGCAGAGCTTCCAGGAGCTGAGACTGAGATTGACCAGCGCACCTATCTTGAGGTTTCCTGAGGCGGGAGTTGGATACGTAGTTTACTACGATGCATTAGGGACTGGACTCGGGTACGTCCTGATGCAGGAGCAGGCCGTGATCACCTACGGATCACGTCAGTTGAGGCCGCATGAGCAGAACTACGCCACTCATGACCTGGAGTTAGCAGCAGTGGTCTTCGCTCTGAAGACTTGGTGGCACTATCTGATGGGTGAGCGCTTCACAGTCTTTTCTGACCACCAGAGTCTCAGGTATATCTTCTCCCAGAAGGACCTGAACCTGAGACAGCGGAGATGGCTTGAGTTCCTCCAGGACTATGACTTTGAGATAGTCTATAATCATGGGAAGGGGAACGTGGTAGCCGATGCCCTCAGCAAGAGGACGGGCATTCAGCTACTTGAGGAGGCGACGGAGCAGCTAGCCTCCTTACAGATATCCTTCGTGGATAGAGACGGAGCAGCCTTTCTTCAGTCTCTCACAGTCTCTCCTCCACTTCTACAGCGGGTCATAGAGGCTCAGCGTGGGGACACTGACTGTGAGACCCGACGTGCACTGATATCCTCAGGTCAGGCGCCTGATGGCTTCTCCCTTGGAGCAGAGCACGACATCCTTTTCAGAGGACGTACCTTCGTACCAGTCTCTTTACGAGACGAGGTGCTGAGAGAGTTTCACACTTCTCCCTTGGCGGTGCATCCCGGAGTGGCGAAGATGTACCAGGATCTCAGACGACATCACTGGTGGCCGGGCATGAAGAAAGCTGTGGCAGAGTTCGTTTCACGATGCCTCACCTGCCAGCAGGTGAAGGCAGAGCATCAGGTACCAGCAGGCTTGGTACAGCCCTTGGAGGTCCCAGAGTGGAAGTGGGACGGCATATCTATGGACTTCGTGACTGGACTTCCACGCACTTCCAGAGGTCACGACTCCATTTGGGTGATTGTCGACCGACTCACCAAGTCGGCACACTTCTTACCCATCAGAGAGCAGGGCTCAGTGGAGATCTTGGGACGTCTTTACGTCCAGGAGATCGTACGGCTTCACGGTGTGCCATCGTCTATCGTCTCCGATCGAGATACTCGTTTCACATTCCGGCTTTGGAAGGGGTTGCAGGAGGCGTTCGGGACGCGGCTCCATCTGAGCACAGCCTTCCACCCTCAGACGGATGGTCGGACTGAGAGGACCATACAGACACTCGAGGACATGCTCCGTGCATGTGTTCTCAACTTTGTTCGCAGCTGGGAGGACCACCTACCCTTGGTGGAGTTCGCGTACAACAACAGCTACCACTCCACCATCGGGATGGTACCATACGAGGCGTTGTACGGCAGACCCTGCAGATCACCGTTGTGCTGGACAGACCCTGGGGAGTCAACACTCGTGGGACCAGAGATGGTCTGAGCCACGACAGAGAAGGTCTAGATCATCCAGGAGAGGATGAGGACAGCTCAGAGCCGACAGAAGTCATATGCTGACAGGAGTTGGAGGCCACTAGAGTTCGAGGATGGCGACCACGTCTTTTTGCGTGTCTCACCTCGATGTGGTTTACGGAGATTTGGTCGAGGCGGCAAGTTGTCTCCACGCTTCATCGGGCCTTTCCAGGTCCTCAGCAGGATATGAGAGGTGGCTTATCGCCTGGCTCTACCACCTCAGTTGCACCGGGTGCACGACGTCTTCCACGTGTCTCAGCTGAGGAGATACGTGAACGACCCGACGCACATCATCGACTTTGGGGAGCTGGACGTGGAAGATGGGGCGACTTTTGCGGAGGTCCCAGTGGAGATCGAGGATCGACAGGAGCGGGTCCTACGTGGGCGGTCGATTCCTCTTGTGCGTGTCAGATGGCAGCACAGGAACCTCCAGGAGAGCACTTGGGAGCGGGAGGCTCAGATGCGTGCTCAGTACCCCCATTTGTTCCCCTAGTTTTTTATGTATCTTTACGGGGACGTAAAGCCCTGAGGTGGGTGTAATGTAAAGACCCGCAAATTTCAAGGAAATTTTTTTCTTAATTTTATTTGGAATTTTGCAAGAGCGCAGCTTCAGACGGCACCTGATTCTGAGGCCCGGTGTGCCCGGAATCAATTTCCGAAGTTTGGCTCGGGTACGTTCAGTGAACGGACGAGCTGGTTTTTCTATCTTTTGAACCGGTGCCCGGAATCGAATTCTGAGGGCACCGATGAAATCGCAGCGCCGGTATTTGCTTAGAAACGCCTCTTCCGGAGTTGCGTTTGCTCAACCATGGTTTTTAAAATTTTGGGCTTTAAGTCGGAAATAAAATAAAGGTTGTGCGACAACTTTATTTTATTTCACTTAAGCCGCTTGGAAGTCACTTGGAAGCCAGTTGAACTGAGTTAAAGCAGATAGGGTGCTATCCGGAAATACCCTACCCCATGGTAGGATATTTGTGAGGGGGGGCCTGCACGAGCCCCGCTGTTTCTTTCGCTAAGTAACGCACCCGCGAAAACCCGTCAAAGTAACTGAAAAGTCAACCGGCGCGTTTTCTTTAATTTCTTAACAGACCATTTAATTGGGCGGTTTATTTCGTGAATTAAATGGGTTGTTTCATTCATTGAATTAATTCAACGAATTTAATGGGTCGTTACTTACACGTTTGTGTTCGTTGGCGATTTAATAAAATAGACCAACGTGTCTATTTTGGAGGATTACTCTTTATTCTCTGGGCCTCCACCCTCCCCGCGAAGAATGCGAAGAACGCGAAGAACGCGAAGAATGCGAAGAACGCGAAGAACGCGAAGAACACCGGAACCAAAATTCGACGACGCACACCGTGATCCGCGACGTCGACAAACTTTTTCCGCGACCTTCTTCTTCTTCTTCGGCGCTTCTTCTTCCGCGGCAAACCTACGATCGGCGGTTAAAGGTGAGAATCGAATCTTCTAAATTCTCCCTTTTTATAATTCGATATCAACGGATTTAAATTAATTAAATCCGTTTGATCTTGATCCGGAGATCGTCGGCGCGACTCCTTCCCGCGGTGCGACGAGCGTCTCTTCCGCGACGATCACCAAATCCGCGACGACCTCTCGTCCGACGATGACGACAAGGTAGGGATTTAATTCTTGATGATTCATTCCCATGTTTTTATTTCTTTTTGAATAAAGAACCGGCATGAATATTTTCAATTAATTAAAATTGAATTGCCGTTTAAAAGAAAAAGAAGTGAACAATCTTTATCTTGATTAAAAATTGTTGCAGCCCCTTTCTCCCGTTGTTTATGACTAACGCGGAGGGTGCGGGTCTAACGAACAAGACCCAACAACCCTCCGCTGATCCTTTTCGTGTGCGGTTTTGGCAAGCGACGATGAGCCGTGCGGCAAGGGCGATCCGTTGATCCCGCAGTGAAGACGGCCCCCGGGAGGAGCAACGGCGCAGACGGGAGAGGAATCGGGCCACCGGAGCAACTCCGGCGGCCCGCGGAAGGCGGCGGCAACGCCCGGCGTGCCACCGGAGGATCCTCCGCGGCTCGGCCACGGCGGCGGCGAACCGCCGGACCGCGTCCGCGGTCTGGCCACCCAACACGCGGCCCGCGCGGGCCGCGTTCCCCCTAAGCCGCGGGTCAAACACGCGGCGCCCCTTGGCCGCTCGGCCGAGGTCGAGCCGGCCGGTCCGGTCGACCGGGCCGCGCCCAGGCCGGACCGGACCCGGCCCAACCGGGTCGACCCGGTGCGGCCGACCCCCAACGGGGGTTCGGGCCGGGTCGCCCCGGGCCCAGAACCCCCTTTTTCGGGCCCTCTCTGGTCTTTTGCCCGTATCTTGGGCCTAGGACCTCCGATTGACGAACCGTCAGCGGCTACGCGATCATTGGATCGATACGGTCGTTTCGGTATATTACACTCAAGGTTTCGGAAGACTTTGGGTTCGGCCGGGTTGGTTCGTACACGAAATCAACCGGGGCCTCGGAGCGGAAACGCTCATAACATGAGCAACGGACGTCCGATCGACGTACCGTCAGCTGTGGTAGTTTCCTCTAAGTGAGACGGAACTTTTGGCATACTCCGCCCGAGGATCGAACACAGGAGGAGTACGGTCGGGTTGGTTTTTCCCTAAAAACCAGCCGGGCCCTTGGGACGAAAATGCCAATAACTCTCAGACCGGGCGTCCGATTGACGCGCCGTCTGTTGCGTTGAGATCCTGTTGTCGATACGGAACTTTTGGATACATCAACTTCGGACTACGTGTCAGTTGATGTATCAGCCTCTCGGCTCGTGGAGCGGACCCTCCTAAACGAGCTCGCTGTGTGCGGGAACCCTAGCGCTGGCTGTGACTTCGACGACAGAGCAGAGATCCTCCGTGGACTGCGACGACGACAGAGCAGAGATCCTTCGTGGACTGCGGCGACGACTGTGCAGAGATCCTCAATGGAATGCGTCGACTACTGCACTCAGCGATCCTACGTGGATCAGTGCTACAGGTCCTGTGTGGGTCCGATCCTGTGTGGGTCATCTCTTACGGTTCTGTGTGAGCCATTGCTACAGGTCATGTGTGGGCCCGATCCTGTGTGGGTCATTGCCGAGGTTAGTACCTATCGATCCTTCGTGGGTCCGACGACTTAGATGGATCAGTGATCATCTTTGACGTCATCTGAAAAAGTATACCTGGTTGAGCTGAATCTTATGTTACTCTCCTTTGTGGATTGTGTTGAACTATCCTATGTGGATTTACTATTTACTATTTACTCTCCCTGGTGGATTTGAGTCTTGCTTTCCTGTGTGGATCGAGATGACCTTGAGCTCGAGAGCAGAGCTAGAAATGGGGACTTAGGTATATGTATGGGCATATACCTAAGTCGAGTCAGTTGTTTCTTCGTGGTTGCCCCTTTCTTTTGTGCTATATCCTTTGTGGATTTCGGGAGACCTTCGGGGGTCTCGGGGTCCTTACTGAGTAGTTTATACTCACCCCTACACGGGCTATGCCCACACCTTGTTGTGTTGGATGCATACGACGGACAGCGCTGATCTCGGTTGGGGCGTGGAGCAGGACGGTACCTGGAGGCGGACCACTGGGCGGGACGTGCTCGGAGCGGACGTGGGACCTGAGGAGCCTGGAGGCTATCTGTACCCACCCTTCAGGTGGGATTTCCAGTGGACGACACGAGGCCGCCGTCTTTTCTTCAGTTGCTATTCTTTTCCTTTTCAGTTGTACTTTCAGTTGGGCTTGTATTCCGGCCCCCTTTACTTTTCTGCACTTTGTAGTTACTTTCCGCTTGCTGACTCTGTGGTGGTTGTTACTTATAAAGGCAATGCCTTCCCTGTTTACCGGGATTTTACGCCTTGGTGCTAGTCGCCAGCCCCTGGCCTATGGAAGGCGGGCTTGGGGTAGTCACGGCACGGGCCCCGAGGTCGGGTCGTGACACCAAGTAACCCGATTATGTAAAAACCATTGGACACACCATAATTGTGAAAGTTATTAGTAAAATTCAATTACCCATCCTTAAATTTGTATTTTTCATCAAATGAATTTATATAGTATCAAAAAAATTTATCATAATCAAACATGAATTAACCCATTAATGGTATTATCCCATATAGACATATAACTGATGGATTCTCCTCAGATGTATGTTCTACTACCTTATTAAAAAGCATGTCTTAGTACTATACCATATCATTAAAAAATACATCATTCAAACAACCCGTCATATACTACTATCCCCCTAAAATGAGATATCAAACCAATGATGAAAAACAAAATCATTATGAAAACCTCAAGAATGGTTCTATTTGTTACACAAAAATAATACTTCATAATAAGTTACAATAAGTCATATAGTCAAAAAATCTCAATAGTCTATGCACATCCATATTCCGATATTTAAATAACGACTTGGAGAAACTCCCACAACTATATTCAATTACATATAAATTGTGGATTTTTATCATAAAAAACATTGGATAAATACACTACTCACATGCCACAAAATGGACTGGGTAGTTTTTAATGTATTTTGGAATAAATTAGTGAGGATCATCAAAAGATCAATGATAGAACATTTCATACACTTTTCCATAGATTCCCATACCTCAAATATGTCAACTCTAATTTTTTATCAATGTGGGTGTATTATTATATGTACTCAAGAAGAAACCATGCAACGAACGTGAATATATAATAAAATACATTAAAATTTCCACGAATGGATCCAACATCAATGTATGTCAATGGAATGGACTCCAATTAAATGGACCTGGTAGCATCATATAACAATAGGGAAGTTTTCATTTATTAATTTTGAATAATCTACTATCAGTAGATAATCATTCAATGAACATTAATTGATACCATACAATTCACCAATGTATTGACATGTTATTGGGGATATATCTCTTGTTTGAATGAAATTGGTGTAGGTGAAGATAAAGAATGTTTATGTGATCCACTAGTATTTCAGGATAACCTAGAGATGATAAAAAAATACATATACTAACATCATAAAAAATTAGTTTTTGAGATGGGATGCCATGTTTTCCAGGTAGTCTCCCAAATATAACATTTTTTTGGAAATTCATCATGGGAAGTAATCTATCCATCGTTATTATTGAAAAATTATAGATTCTATATATGGTTTGGATGAAATAATATAATTTGTAATTATCCTCATTGTATAACCAAATGTTGATGTATTCCATGTGTAACAACTATGGAGATACATTAATGACCCATCACATATAATTGACTAGGAGGATAAGGGCATTGAGGAATGGGTGACATTCATACCATACCATGTGTTGATCAACATTTTATAGGAAAATATAATGTATTGAAGGGCCATTTAAATTTTTCGAGGGAATTGGATTCATGGAACATGTAAAATATCTACATGGAATCTGATATCTAGATTAATGATCGTGACCCCAAACATTTGTTGTAGCTACTGGTTTCTATGGGGAAAAGAGTAAGATTATGGTAGAATTTAAATACTCTATTTTCTATAATTGAATACAATTAATATTTCTATATATACCATTAGATATTCACAATTAATTTTCATTGAGAATTTCGTTTTTATATCCCCAAAATTAATATGTTATCAGTATTAATATATATTAAATATTTTGCACTCATTTTAATTCCCCTAGATTTTAATAGAATAGTACGTTTTGTCGCATTTGAAACATGAACCATTAGGATTCAAAAAACCACTAAATATTATTTAAATATGACCATTAAAACCTAGACCTTATATTGACATATATAAATAATATTAAATGAATTATGATATATATATATATATTATTTACATGATTTTTACAAATTCATTGATTAATTCATATGAAATAATTAATAAATTTTTATTAAATTTATATATTGGTTCAAAATTATGATTCACCTAAAAATGGTTTTTATTGAGAGAATATAATAATTAAAATATATAATGTAAAAAACCACATTTTATATAAATTATAACAATTTTTATGTCATTATATATAAATTATATTAGGTTGAATTGTTTTTAAATTTTTGGAAAATATTTATTTTCTAGTGGATTGTCAAAATAACAATTCTTATTGAAAAATGTATTTTGATTAGAAAATTTGAAAGGAATAATTTTATTTTTGGATTCAATGTAAAATTAGTTATTTAATTTCATAAATTATACTATTATTTCCATTAGAATATATGTAATATTATAAATGGGTAAAAAATTATTTTCATACATAAAAGGATATTTTTTCTGGCTAAAAGTTTTTATTTTCCTTTTTATGTTTAATTTCAAATAAATTTAAGGCACGTAAATTTTTTAATATTTTGAAATAGATTCCATTTTCTATTTGCGTGGAACAAAATTTTTAAATACAACAATTTTATTTTTGGTGAAAAGCATTACAAATAGGGGTAAAATGTATCACCTCAATAATGGGAGAATATGTATTATATAGGCTAAAAATAAGTTATAAGGCATTATCTATTCCTCATAATTATTATTTAATGATTTTTATTTGATCTTTATCAAATTATATGCTAATTTTTTCTATTTAATGGACATTTTTACATTAAAAAGACATATATTTTATTTAAATCACTAATAAAAAAATGTCACTTTCTTTATTATTAATATCTTCTATGTTTCGACAAAATAAGCAAATGATATGAATGAAAAAAACATTTATTTTCATCCTAATTAAATATTATTCACTATAAAATTTTATTTTTAGTTTTTATGAATTATATAAAATCCTAAAATCCTACTACAATGATAATAAATTATTTATTTTATTAATAGATTAACATCATCAATGATTTTGAAAATATTGATTTTTTAAAAAATTGAATTAGTTGATGTTTCCAATAAAGTTTATTTATATATATGACACAGTATATATGATTCAAAAAATTATATTTGACTTATTTATTTTTCCTAATTTATTTGAATTAAAATTAAACGAACAGTCTAAAATTTTTCCTTAATGATACTTTCTCATTATAATATTTTATTAAATTGATTAAATTTTTTTAAAATATTATAATTTTTTGATTTCATTGGATAGAGTTTAAAAAATAATAAGTGGTCTATTAATGTGTCATTTTTTATTTATTTTAATGTCATTAAAACATTGTGATTAAAATAGTGGTTACCAATGTAATAGTACAGAATAAATAACCAATAATTTAATCAAAATCATCAGGTCTAAATTGAAATCAATAAATGAATCCACTCAATTATTCGATGGTATTAAAATCCGATAATACATTATATTCAAATATATTTCCTTTTGGAACAATGTTATTTAAATATGAATATGTAATAATTTAAACATTTTAGAAATTCCAAAAGATCCCCACGCCTCAATTATAAAAGGTACCTCCTCACAAACTTATTCACACCAAACTGAGTAATATATCTCAAATAATCCATAGCCATTTCACTTTTAAAAATATTTATCCAACATCTAGTCATGTTTTTCCATATAAAATACCAATATTATCCCCTTTAATAAAGTATCTAGTGGATTTTTCCTGAAGAAGATGTAATAACCATACCAGACTAATTTGAATTTATTCAATCCTCTAAAAATTACAGGCCTATGGATGTTATTGTAAAATTATTAATTTAACAAAATATTTATAAAAAATTTATTATGGTTATGAATCCACCATTACCCACCCCATTTCCTATCCAATGGGATGTCAATGTATCATTGGTGCATAAGAATGGATTATTGTCTGCACATGGCGATGCAATTCATTTTTTATTACAATAGTTTATGGATGAAAATTATGATGTTCAAATATTTATAAATAATATTTATCTCTTTATTAAAATTATTTATATGATTTATCCTTGATCATAGTATATGGATCAAAGCTATAAACCCACAATATACAGTAAAAATGAATATGTTATTACCCAAAATTATGGTTTTTAATCAATGAATATAATGAAATGAGTGATAATAGATTATACGAATTTCATAAATACTATGATATATATAATAATTTTTATATATTAGATTTATAATAAATATATATTTATTATAAATGATTCTGGAGCATGTAAGAAGGAATTCATAACCTTTGTGAGGTATTATTTTTCAATCACAACATTATTCAAGATAATTTTTATATAACTCTCCACTGTGAAATATTTCTCATTTGCATCCATGATTCCAAAAAAATCTAATATTTTTAAATTTTTACACAGATTTTATAAATTAAATTTTATCTAGGATTTTTTTATTAAAAAATCAATTGAAATTAATCTTCTTTTCATTTTCTAATTAATGATATTTTATACCATTCTAGAAAAAAAGTATTAAATGAATTTTTTTTATCAAATACATATTTAGAGGATCCACCATTATTATTAATTAATTATTTGATGATTAATTTTAATTTTTGAATGCATATTTTCAAATAAATGTTTTTTCATATGTTCATTTTTTATTCAAAAAAATTATTTCATAGTGAAAATGGAATCTTTATCAAACATTTTGCAATGCTATTTTTAATGTATTTTCAACTATTTCAACATCCATTATATAATTTAATTATTACACTACTATATTAAAAAATGGTCACATATACTATATATTATTATATTTTTTATGATTGTTTTGAATTGTGATGTGCTATTTTAATACCATTTTATATATTAATTTGTATGTGTTTTGAATATATTTGTTGATTGATGTAATTTTTAACAATTCAAATACATGTTATAATATGAATGTCTTAGATGACTAAATTTCAATGAATTAATATTAGGAATTAATTTTACATATTAATTGATGGGTGTGGACTAATATATCCCCCAATGCGTCAATATGCCTCATGAGAAAAACCTAATTGGGTATTGGATGTGGTCTTATACATTTATGTATGATGTTTTCACTTTAGTCCTTTGTTTTATATTTATACTATTAAAAATTATTCATTAACCTTTTTAATCGATTAGTTACTTATTTCCATGTGATTATTTGATTAGTTATAATATATATAGATAGTTTGTACTTGTTATAATTATATACATGTACTTATTGTATTTTCCATTAACTTATTCCATATTAATCTTGCCATAATTTGTATCTATTGTATTCATACCCTTGTTTTTTATCTGAAATAACCATTCTCCTTATGATTATTTTCCTTAGGTTTCGTTGAACTATAATATGCCTGATATTCATGGACAATCATGTAGAATAACAGTGATCTCAAAGGAAGTACAATGTTTAATTTTATTTTTTCAATGGATATGTATGATTCATGTATATATCAAATTTTCCAATAAAACTAAACTGTTAATCCCTTTTGGATGAGATTATTTGTATCTAATAACAGTGTAGAAATAGTAACTACTAACATTGGAATTTTGGATTTCAGTTCTTTATAGATGGTATTATAGTATTTTTAATATAATCAGTGGGATAATATTTATCAAAAAATATTATTTAATCATACCAATATAATGGACTTTGATAACATTCCATAATAACCCATCATTATAATTTTGATACTAAAAATACATAAATTTTTAACTTATTTCATGTGTTTCACAGGTTATTATATTATATATTATGATTCATAATATTATATTGTGTATATCATTATTTATAAATGGGTCATGGAAGAATGAATGGAAACGTTATCAATTCAAAAAATATTTATAAGGATTACCCTCACAAGTAAGGTAATTAATTTTAATTTTTAACTACACTGTGATCTGAAAATATTATATATATGTTAACTGAGGTTATTTTCAATAACATTTTCACTGTGGACTAGAATTAAAATCCCTAATGTAGATTAACAATGTTATACCACTTCACGCATCATCATCATAAATGTTTTAATGGGTATATATGTATATTTATTGATGAGAAATGGATAAGTTCCGTAGAAAATATATTTAATTATTTGGGAAGAAAATTAATTGACACAGTATTCAAAAATGATTATAATATAACTAGATATGAAAATTTGTGGTGGTCATTAATTCAAAACTCAAAGGAGGATGGGGAAATAGAACACAATGAATGTGTGGAATCTGAGGAAATTTTAATGGGAAATTCATTCCTCGTGAATATTGTGTGGATATAGAGACACAATTAATGAGTCTGATAAAAAAAAAGGATGATAATTTTTCAAACTATAATTTTGACGTTAAAAGGATGAAATTGAATTTTGTGGACTATGTATGTAATCCAGAGTGTAATGCATACATTTAATTCACTGTTATTTGGTAAATTCAGTGATATAAATTGGTTGCAACTATATTATCGTCATATGGGGATATCATATATTGTTATATAATGTTTGAGAAAAAATTTTCAATTACATAACATCGTAAATGGTAGAAAGAGTTGAAATGGATGGTTAAACAAAAATCATTAATGGAGGAATGTAAAGAAGTGCTTCAAAATATGTTATAGTTATCTTATGAAACACTATGGTACTTGATTGAATGGAATCATATTTTACTACATGTGTTGAGAGAATGGACATTGTGTATGTGATTTCATTGGAATGAATGAAGATGCTAATGTGAAATGATTCTAATTTAAGGATATGAGGAATTGTGAAAATGAATTCCACAAGAGATAAGGAAATATATATTAGAATAATAAAACGAATCACTAACAAGATTATGTTATTTCTACACTAAATTGGAATGATTAAATTACTTATGTATTTTGATTAATTAATTATTATTCATAAGATATTTGGGTTATATGAAAAATGAAATTTTTAAATATTTAATTTAATATGTTATCATAAGGATTATAATGTTTATGTTGAATTATACCAATAAACATGATAAGTGATTTTTGGTACGGATGTTTTTTTATGGATCGATGAAACTAATTTTTTTTAGGTCTACATAGATGTAAATTATATAGCATTGATGAACTTTGAAATAATTAATATTATTATGAAAATGTGGTATATGTTTTCATTGATTTATTTTAGTACATTTCTAAATTTTAATGAATATATTCAATAATATCATAATTAACTTCAATAATATTTATATTGTTACTTTCTAGAAGCATTAATGTTTAAATTAATTCTTTATGGTGATTCATGTTTTTACCATGTTTTTGGAGAATAACTCGTAAAATTATTATCATTTTTTATTGTTCTATTTTGAGATTCTAGGTATATTTGTTTGATCAAATTTGGGGTTTTGAGGATAAAAATAAGTATTTTGAAGGAATCTTATTTAGTAACTAAATATATGATTGATTGTGTTGAACATTAGATATTATTGTTTGATGTTAATGTTTGAATTACAATATTTGATGAAATGTTCAAGAGAAATTGTACTTGGTAAAATTTTTAAGGCTGAATTAATTAATAATGGATCATTTGATTCATTAAATATTATCCAGGAATAAAAAAAATCATCTCAAATGTTCATTTTCTAGTGTATGAGATATTGTGGAAAATTATTGAATCACAACCAATGGTTGTGATTATGATGATGACATGTAATGAGTAATTGATGTTTATTATGTCGATTTGATTATCTATTTTTTTAAATAATCTCTCATCATTATGAAAAAGTCCTCAAATAAATGTTAAATATGTACTTATCATGCCAAGATATCAATATACTTATTACCAGACATAGATAAACGTTTGTGGTGGTTAAAATTCTATTGTTGATTTTCAATATCACTATCAATTAGTCTGTAGATTTTATTTTCCAATACCATGACCTTATTTTCACACCCCATTGATTTTATCCTATATGGAATTCTGGTTTTTTATGTCCATTGTACTTCCCTTCCCTCTTTTTAAGAGTAATTTTTAAACAATTTTAACTATTTTGGTTTTTCATAAAGGTATTTTAAAATGATATACCTATAATTAAGAATCATAAGTTTAAAATTTTAATGTAAAAATTTGTTTACAGAGGGGAGAATGTAA
The DNA here is from genome assembly GCA_963277665.1 of Viscum album. Taxonomy (NCBI): domain Eukaryota; kingdom Viridiplantae; phylum Streptophyta; class Magnoliopsida; order Santalales; family Viscaceae; genus Viscum; species Viscum album. Next base: position 583,519,263 of record OY728128.1, on the reverse strand, counting down.
CAACCCGGAATTTTAAAAGAACAATAAATTTATTAGTATATACAATATAAAACAACGACATTCCACAATGAAAGAAATATTTTTTAAATATGAATATTATAACCATTACCTTAAATTTATGGGTGTGAATAATGTTAAATCAATTAATATATATATTTTTATATTAACTACTCTATAAAAATTTAATGATTATTTCCTTTGAAATATATAATCAATTTTTAGTAAATTGACATTATTATTAAGAAATAAATTTTCACAAATAAGAATATTATTTTTGAAATACTTTAATTTAATTTATAAATTTATAAACATTTTATATTTAATAATAAAATGATTTTTTAGACCATCATACAAAAATGATATTGTGGTGAAATTTTTAGATTTACTCTTGATATATTTTCTTCCAGTTAATTGTTTAAATTATCGATTTTATTGAAAACATTATTTTATTTCAATTATTTGGAATGAATAATTTTTTTATTCAATTTAATATTTTATATATTTTATTTGGGATAATAAAATTCTTTTCCTTCATATCAATTTAATCGTTTAATTTGATAGGGAAAAAGTTTTTATACTAAAAAGTTTTGCAGAAAAACTACATTTCAATATGTTTTGTTGGATTGATTTTAAGTTAATTTATTCCACATATGTTTATAATTATAAAAAATATATTCCATATTATAATTTTTGAGATCAAACTATATCAAAGAGTCCCCTTTTAGTAATGGTCAAAATTAACTATTATCATTGAAAAATTTATCACTACAATAAAGGGTAAATTGGGTTAATTTATGTTAAAAATAAGTGAAAAGACCATTTTTATTGAACCTAATTATGATACTTCAAAGGTGATTCAACCCTTATAACCTTATTATGTAAATTTATTTTCCAAAATGAAACTTTTTCAAGGAAATGACTTATATATAATTTAAATTTATAATAATTAAAAAATGTCACTATCTTAATTTTTAATATAATTTATGTGTCCACATGTGATACAAAAGGAATATATTAATGAACTATATTTCTAATTATTAGTTGAAAAAAATTATTTTGATTGTAGAAAATTAACATTAACTTTTATAAATTATATAATTTCATTAAATGCTTTAACAATTCTAATAAGTTAATCATTTAATTAATAAAAAAAGATGAATGATTTTATGAATATTAATTATGAAATAATTTTAATGATATAAGGTGTATAATGATATTTATAGATATATAATATGTAATATGAAGGTTTTAAAAAAATATTTGAAATACCTTATTTTCTTGTTGATTTTTTGGTTGAATTGAATGAATATTGTAAAAAATGGCATTAATGATCATCTATCAATGTAATTTACTATTAATTTTTTTAAATTAATTAAAATGTTATAAATATAAATTTGAATGAAATATTTTTTAATACTTCATAAATTATCTATTTAAAATTCATTTTCCTCTTTCTGATTGTTTTAATAAACCTTTATAAGTAAAATATATTTTTCCATGGAAACTATAAAAAAATAACCAGGTTTTTAATAAAAATTATTAGGCTTAAAATGAAAAAATATGTATAATTTCTATTTTTGTTTAAAAAACATCATTTTAAAACCATATCAATTAATAGAATTAAAATTGGTGTAATTTTTTATTATAATTAATTTAGTATCATTTAATCTTCTAAGGAAATCCAATAGTTCCCCTCACTTAAATTATAAAATGGAACCTCGTACCTCACATGTTCACACCACTTTGAGCCATATAAAATTCCAATTAACCTTCATTTCTCTTATAAATGTCCAAATAAAACATTTATATCTTATAGTATCCCTGAAACACCCATCATAATTCCCTTAATAAATTATCTAAATAAGGATTCATAATGAAGAGGTAATTGTATTACCTGATGTATTTCAACTTATTACTTCTTCAGCATCTTATAAATCTCATGATGTTGTCATTAAATAGTAACATTAGTGTTTTAAATGTAATAAAATGTTATTATCATTATGAAATGAAATTTACCACCCAATTTCCAATCAAATAATAATTGAAATTACCACTCGGGTATATGTGCCGCTTACTGTCTCCACATGGTGCTGCAATTCATTATTCATTACCTTATTTTATGTTTTGGAATATGATTGTTTTAATGTTTAGGATTGATATTAATATCACTATTAAAATGATCAACATAATTATACTATAATCCATGAATAAAAACATACACTACTAAACCAAAACATACATGAAAAATGATGCAGTTATTATCCAAAACATTGATTTTAAAAAATGAACTGTTAATAAACGGTTGAAAAAAATTACATTTCATGAATGGTATGATATATATAATAATGGTAATGATATATTTTAATAATGAATCTATATTTATTATAAATAATTTTTGATCATTTATTATGCATGACGAATCAAAGGTAATGCTTTATATCACAGTCTCATCATTATTTAAGATTTTTTATGTTTAGGTATCTATTGGAAAATATTTATTATATATATCCTCATTTAATAAAAATTTCATCATCAATTTTTCAATATTTACGATAATTGTTTGAAGGGAGTTTTATTTATTTTTTCTAAACAAGGTAATTTTCAACCATTCTAAAAAAATGTGAATGAAATGTGTTTTTATCATATATGTAATGAGTTTATTTTCACACCTTTATAAAAATATAGTTATTTTATATATTAATTTTAAATATTAAATGAATTATTTAAAATAATATTTTTTTCTCTTATATGTGAGTAGTTTTTAAAAATATGTGATATCAAAGAGAAAAGGGTATATTTATAAAATGATTTCCACTGGTCATTTTAATGTATTTTCATCTATATCAAAATAACTTGTTAAATATTATGATTTAGAGAGTTTATTATATTATTATTCTATCTATAATATATTAATTGATTTTTATTAAAAGTTTGATTGGATATGTGATATTTTAATAGTATTATAGAAATTTGTTTTGATGGGTTATCATTATTTTTATTTATTGTGTTAATTATTGATAATATGTATGTTATTTACAATTTGAATTTTTATGTTGCCTATGATTCACCCATTTCATATGAGGTATTCATTTAAATTGGTAGATTATTGGAGTGGCTTGGTATACACACTCAATGCCTCATTTGGTCAAATGATAGAAACAAAATTGGGTAATGGCTATGGCAATAACCATTTAAATAATAAGTCATGGAAGAATCCTTAAAATGTATATTTATGATGTCTAACAATATTTGTTACCATAATAAAGATATTAATTATTTATTTAAATGTGATTATACCATCAATTTTATATTCATTGATATTTTTTAGCTCCCATGATTATTTATATATTATTATTATATTTACATTTATTTCCTTGTAAATTATTCATTTGTTATTTATATTTCTTGGTACAGATACATTTACTTAGAATCTGAGCTCAACTTGTTATATATTTATATATATTCCCTAGATGAAAAGAAGTAAATTATTGTTGATATGTAAGGATGTCAATGAGAATATTAATGATCTTAAAGGAAGTACTATTTTGTATATTCTTTATTCAGTTTTAATGTAAGATTGATGAATGATTATTATTTTCCAAGAATGCAAAACTATTTTCCAATTTAGTATAAAATTATTTTTATATATTTCCTTTGTAAAAAAAGTAACCACTAACTATATAATATTATGGTCAGTGTCTACACACTCAATTTTTTTTGCAACTAATTATACTACATTTGATCAAGACTAAAAAATGAAAAATCTGGGCCTATAAATGTTCGGTGGATATGGGATTTACCCTAGGTATGGAATAAGGTTTATCGATGTCAGATGTTCCATGAATGGAAGACATTATAATGTGTGTTATGTAAATTAAATATGAGTTCAATTTATTTTATATAGTGAATCTGTTTTAATATCCCTTAAGAAATAAATAATTATCATGAATGTAAAGGGTTATACACCCAACCAATGAGATTATAACTAATTGGGGGATAACTCCATCATCATTGAAAACATGGAAATTTGTAACAAGGATGAATGATCAGGGGACTCTTGAGAAGATCTATGAATAATATTGAATATCCATATTCATCATAAGAAAACATCTTATTCCCAGGGGATCAATCCATTATCATGGCATGTAAAATTATTTTATTTTTTTCATGTAGATTTAATTATTAACAATTGATTATTTTTCTTTATATTTTTATTAAATAAAATAATATTCCATATATATTTTTGATATAGTTTTCCCACAATAGTTATTTATTAATATGTCTTTTATGGTTCATACCAATTTTTATTGGAAATTATAATAATTATCCATAATCCCATCATCTGATATTGATATCACTTTTTTCTTAAAATTTTATCACCATCGATCATCACACACTTTTTCATTGGCATATAGGGTCTATGATTCAATATTTCTGGGTTGGATAAATCATGATTGAACCCTTGTAATCAAGATATATGTGAGAATGGGGTATGTAAAATCAAATTAAATATGTTTTTTGTGTCTCTGAAGGTCTCAGGTGTGGGATTCATGGATAAGGGGCCAAAACCATGATAGGATGATTTTAATTTACTACTCTAGAGATTATTATCCTATTTTATGACCACAAGATGCATGGAGACTAGGCTTAGAGGTAATGTCATTTGAATTAGTGTAATTAAAAGTGTAAAATTGCATGATTTGTTGAAAAAAAAACATGTATCTTGAGTCCACATGATGGCCCAATGTAATTATCGATGTAAAAAGGACTACAAGATATATAATAATGAGGAACACATTGTTCGTTTCATGAATTGTTAAGGGTTTTTTGTTTTCGGTTGATTTATATATAAAAAATATTGTGGATAGGCCCAAAAACCCATTTGACACTACCTGGGTAGTTGTCTTATGTGTTGAGGGTATACAACCAGGATCCAGAGTGGAAACACACACTTTATCCACATATGGACATTCCTTGTGGGGCTATATTGATGGATGATCAATGTGAAATGAACATTACCATGACATAATGTCACACCCTGACCTATATATTAATTTATTTTATAAATTTCTTTGGTTTAAAAAAATTATGAGGTTCGGGTTAAATCGTGATTGAGTTTTTTGAAGTATTTTCAAAAAAACACACATTTTGTAGTCGACATCGTTGAGCACATTGGTCGAGCGCCTTTTGGAAACCCCACGTCGCTTCGCCTAGGAAATGGAATAGTCTTCCTACCTTTTGAAATTTAAATGGTAAATTTTGTACTTTATTGAGTGATTTAACAATTTTATGGTTGATAATAGTTTTGCAATTATTATTATTATTACTTCGGCTGGTGTGCGGGAACGACACGGTTAGCGAAGGTCGTGGTACCATCCCAGGCACCCGTGCAACTGCTTCTAGATCGGACACATGCTACTACACGGTCCGCACATGAGTGCTTGAGTGGTGCGTGGACTGTGAGGTTGTGGTAATCAGTTAATAAGGTTATGTAATGAAAAATTTAGTAAAATAAAAATGAGGCGGATAATTATACTATTACAGAATTTTTTTCTATTGTTAATATTATTATTTTTGTTAATTTTGTTCATGTTTTTTTTTAATTTTTTTTCAAAAAATTTATTATTATTATTATTAAAGCGGTTTTTATTTTTATTAGGAGTATTATCAATATTTTTGTTGTTAATTTTAATAATGTTATTATTATTTTCATTATTATCATTTTCTTCTTATTATTTTTATATGTATTGTTTTTATTATAGATCAATGTTTTGTTTAATTTTATTTATTTTCTTTTATTTTTTTTCGATTTTCATATTAATATTTTTTTTCCATAATCCTAAACCTAGCATGGCCTCTTCATTTCATTCCCCTGTAGCACTGCATTCCGCACCATTTCCTATCTCTCCCTTCTCTTGTACGCTTCTCCAGATCTGCTTCTCTCCCTTCTCCTTCCCCGTATCACCACCCCAGCACCCTATCCTCCCCTTTTATCCCCATGGCTGATGCCCTCCAGAAGAGCATGCCAACCTCAGCACTCACCATGTTCTATCACCACCCTCAACCGAGTAGGCCACCCTACAGTCACGCCTCATGTTCTACCTTCAGCGTGATCTCCAATGTTGCACCTTCGGCACTCATCATGCCCGGCTGTCCCAGCACCCCCACACCCTACTTCTCCCACACCATCCCACCAGAAAGCTCTCTATCCTACACCCTCGCCATGCCTCCTGTCCCAGAAACCTGTAGTGCGCCTCCATCTTGCCTCTACCTCCCTGTCAGGGGCCCTCATGATGTAGCCCTCCTCCATTTCTCTTGTCATGCCATGCTCCCCCCATCTCTCTGTTTGTGTAGCGCAAACAAGGACCCCCCCAAGAAACATCTCCCTTTCAACGCACCACACCTCCACCCACAAGGCGACCTCAACCTCCCCCTCCAACCTCCGCGGGCGTGTAGTCATGTGCTTCTCCTTTGGCGCTGCCCTTCACACTTCTCATATCTCGGTGACACTTCCACAGGCTGACACCCTCCCCCCTCTAGGGTGCAGCGCAACCCCCCTGCGACCTTCTCCCTTCACTGCCCGACCCTAAGCCTACACCCACCATCTGTCCAGCAGCGGCGAAAAGGCCCAAACCTGATCTACCCTCACCACTTCCCCTCCCTTTGCTGGAGAGAAGGCCTTAGATGCAGCCTCCTCCCCCAGCTTCGTCCGACCAGCAGCTGCACAATGACCCTCGGTTCCCCTTCCTTTCTGTGCAGGTAGCATGTTGATCCTCCTATCGATGCCACCGGCCTGACAGAACCCCCCCCCCCCCCCCCCCCCGAACGTCGCCTATTTCCCATAATGCGTTTGAGAAATTTCATCATTTGTCCTTCCTCCTGCTCAGCACACCCAGATATCGTCCCCTTTCCCAGTTCCAGCTAGCTAGTAGTGGCGCAGTGTAGGGACCACTCCCAATTTGGGAGTGATTGGTGGAGTCTCCTCTGACGGAAACCTACCCAGGCGGCTGGAGAAGTCACCAAGGTGGGCAGTCTTCATGGACCTCCTACATGCAGCGTGAGGAGACTTCTCAGGGGTAGATGAACCTACCCCAACAACCAAAGATGTTTTGGGTTTTTCCCTCTCTATTTAAACGGGATGAAAATCGCATTGTTTATAAGGGTAGAGAATGTGGTGTAACCTGTGATTGTATCCTCCGTGATTATCCGGAGAGAAGGGAATAGAGAAGCGGCCCTGTTTCTCCTGTGGACGTAGGCAACTCGCCGAACCACGTTAAATCTTGTGTTGATCCGTTTTGCTTCTGGTTTTGTGTGTTTGAGGTACCACACTCCTCCTCTATTCCCCAACAAGTGGTATCAGAGGCGAGGCAGAGCGAACGGAGGTGAACCAGCGAGGTGACGGAAAATTTTCCGGATACCGGAAAATTGAAAGTGTTCGGAAAATTTTTCTAAGGCTAGATTTGTGAAGAGGACGGCGAGAAGAATCCAACAGCGCAAGCAGCGAAGAAAACGGAGTTGAAATGAAGGAGATATGGCCGGTCAAAGTTCGGTCAAACCTGCGGGTGAACAGTAACCCCTTGCCGGAGAAGACGGTACTGTTCATACCGCCTCATACCACTGGCAAAAATTCTAGCAATATTCCGGCAGTAATTATGGCGTGCCACGTCAGCGCCACGTCAGCACCACGTCAGCGAGTGATTTGGACCGTTAAACGTATTTTGACCATATCTCGGTCAATTGGTGTCCAATATCGGTGATCCAGGAGTTGATTCCGACTATTTAGACCGTTCCGGACGCATCTTTACAGATAGTTTTTAAAAATTCGCACTCTGTCAGGTGGTGATTAAAGGGTGTGACATCGACCGTGGCGATCGCGTTTTGCGACAACGACGATGACGGGTGGCGGAGCACTTCCAAGATTTGACATCGAGAAGTTCGATGGTCGAAACAATTTCGACTTGTGGCAAAGCACAGTGAAGGATCTTTTGGTGCAGCAGGGCATGATCAGACCATTGATCGGAGAAAAGCCAGAGACAACCGGTGCCGATGATTGGGAAGAGCTCGAGATGCGGGTCGTCAGCACGATTCAGTTATGTCTGGAGAATGAGGTAAAATACTTGGTGTTGGATGAGACCTCACCAAAGGTGATTTGGAAGAAGTTAGAGCAGCGATATATGGTGAAGTCTCTCACTAACAAGTTGTTCCTGAAGAAGAAACTGTACCAATTGCGCATGGATGAGGGAGCGAATTTTTTGATTCATACCAACGAATGCAACAAAATCCTCACACAGTTATTGGGGCTCGGTGTGAAGTTTGGAGAGTAAGACAAAGCGCTTTTTATTTTGTCATCACTACCAAGATCATTTTATGGGTTTGTGACTGCATTGCTCGTGGGGAAGGAGACATTGAAGCTGGACAATGTGATGGCGTCACTTCAAGATTCAGAGGCATTTTGAAGACCCGTGATGAATTCAAGCGAGAAAATAATGGCGATGTGAGATGATCAGCATGGGAGGAGCCGACATCGATAGTCAGGAGGTAAATAATGGCGGCCAAAATCCAGGGGTCGTGATCTGAGTGAAATCACGTGTTTCTGGTGCGAGAAGAAGGGTCACTATAAAATTGACTGTGGAAAGCACAAATGGTACATTGCTGGAAAGAAGAAAGTTGAAGAAGATGATGTGAACATCACAGGATTATCAGCAGATGATGAAATCTGTGTGACAATGGGAAGCATGCACCCAGATAAGCGAGTTGAATGGGGAGAAGTGCAATGTCATTACTGCAAAAGATACAGGCACATGAAGGGGGAATGCCAATTTCTAAAGAGGAAGAACGAGCAGGCTCAAAATCCAAAGGAAGATGGATGGGTTCTGGATTCAGGGAGCTCAGCACACATATGTACGACGAGAGGTACATTTGATACTTTTCAGCAGGTGCGAGACTTGGTGATGGGTCAACATGCGAGGATCGGGGAGTCGGGATGGTGAAATTGAAGACGCCTGATGGATGAGTTTGTAAATTGGATGATGTGAAATTTGTTCCGAGGATGAGGCAGAACATGATATCATTGAGAAGACTCGATGCGAGAGGGTTCAAGATTTCCATTGCAGGTGGAGTGGTGGATGTCTCACGTGGGGATGCAACGATGTTTACTGGGAAGGAGTCCCAAGGGTTGTATCTTTTGATGGGGACCAGAGTCATCCCAAGATTGAGTGAAGATGATGGAAGTGCCACGTCATCTGGCGTGAAGAAGCGTGTTCGATTTGCGGATAAAGATTTCAACACCTATAAGGAGACTGCAGGTCAAGCTTCTACCCCAAATTGGTCGTGAGGGGTAGATTTGTTGGGACCACTCCCAATTTGGGAGTTATTAGTGGAGTCTCCTTTGACGGCAACCTACCCAAGCGGCTGGAGAAGAATTCACCAAGGTGGGTAGCCTTCATGTACCTCCTGCATGAAGCGTGAGAAGACTTCTCAAGGGTAGATGAACCTACCCCAACAACCAAAGATGTTTTGGGTTTTTCCCTCTCTATTTAAACGGGATTAAAATCCCATTGTTTGTAAGGGTAGAGAATGTGGTGTAACCTGTGATTGTATCCTCCGTGATTATCCGGAGAGAAGGGAATAGAGAAGCGGCCCTGTTTCTCCCGTGGACGTAGGCAACTCGCCGAACCACGTCAAATCTTACGTTGATCCGTTTTGCTTCCGGTTTTGTGTGTTTGAGGTACCACGCACCTCCGCTGCTCCCCAACATGCAGTGCCCTTGCATTATCCAGCCATCACTAGCGCGACACCCTGATACTTTCCCATTAAGTTCACTTGTTGTAGACCTCCTTTCGGCCAACACTCCTCTTTTCTGACCGCTGCGTGACCTTATAACTATACTTCACCCACTTCTGGTGTCCTCATCACCCCTATTTTACTGTCGTGTGACTCCACTAATCGAGCAGGTCTCTACACCGAGGTGACTTTGTGCTTCCTATTCATTGAATTATTCTGAATTAGTATTTTTTTATTTTTAATTATTTTATGGTTGTGGCACTGCATCGGGCATGTATTTCTGCATTATTTTAGGCATCGAAATGTATGTGCTTATATGCCTACGTGAGATGTTTCACGTCGTCGTGATTGGTCTGCGAGTCAATGTAGGTCACCCACTGCCCTCATCTTAAAATTCATAATTTATTAATTGCTTGATATTTTATTAATTTTAATAAATGAGAAATAACATAAGATAATTAATTTTTAAATCATTATTTGGTGTAAAAATAACTGTTTATTTTATACACAACACTTGAAATATTTTCTTGATGAACAGAAACCCGGTAATGAAAGAATTCCTATTTTTCCTTTAAACATAATTCACAGAATTTCAAATGTTTTTCTGGTTTATAGATAAATTATTTCTTTTTAAGTGTGAACATATGTTTTGGTTCTCTTTATAAAAGTGGATTCTCTTTAAAATTGGTGAATGCTCGTTTTTCCCTTTAATAAAATAAATTAATTTGGAAAACTCTCTTCAGGGGTGAATCAGGGGTGATATTTGGTGTACATTGAATTCATGAGTTGTGTGTGATGTTTGTGCTACATTATTGGCATTGTTGACTCTTCCCTTTACTTTTTATTATACATGTTGACATGGGAGCCTAGGAAAGTAAATGAATCTTCTGAGAAAGATTGTGGCACTAGTGTAGATTACGCACTGGCTAGTGGCCCTTAGTATAGATTATACTCGGCTTGGGGATTGGGCCCCTCGGTTAAGCCATGTTGGGAAACACTAGGTGTGAGGGCATTATGACTTCATCAAGAGTAGGCATGCCTTCAGAATGAGTCACATGTAGAGTATGTTCTGGATTGTTCACAATCTCCTAGGTTCGACCCATTTTTTATTTATTGTTTATTTGTATTTGGAAGACGGTTGAGAGGTCTAGATCGGTTGATGGACCCTATGTGCCACCTTTTCCATTTCCCTTAGGGTGTGTTGCGTGGTGTGTGTGGTTTTCCATTTGACTAACAACTGAAATTTGGATTTCTAAAATGTTAGCAAAAATGTTTTAAAATGCAATGCACCTATTTTTATCAAACACTAAACTTGTTTTTATATTAAAAAGATCAATATAATGTTACTTGTGTATTAAATGAATGTGTTTGTGGAATCCAATAATTTATATAATTTAGTTCAAACCTAAAATTGGAAAATTCATTATTTAATGGTAGGGCATTGGGAATAGTTTGTTGGGCACGTATACTGAGATTTAATACTCACGCCTATAGTGTTTTCCTATTTTTAGATTTTTTGGAGGTCTGACACAAGCTAGTTCTTCATGGGAGATACTTGGTTATGGATTGGAGAGTGAAACTCGAGGTCACAAGGTTTTTTTGTCGTGGTCAGGTTAGTTAGTTGTTATTGGTCGTTCTTTCTTCTCATGTTGTTTATTTACTTAGGGTTATTCTGTTTTCTTTCCACTTCTCTATTTATTTTTATCGGGCGAAATAGTTTCCTCTATTCCTTTATTGATTCCCTGGTGCTTATCACCTGCCTAGGACTATAGGGAATCCCTCTCGGTCCATGTCGCGGACCGGCTCTGGTGATAGGTTCAGGGTCAACCCAAGTTGGTTCATGACAAAATGTTATTGATTAGGTCAGCTCTAGAGCTGAAATTATTTTTCAGAGTGCCCATTTTTATTTAGGGTTGAAATGGTAGAAGGAGTATAATTTTCAGGACTCGAGGTGTACGGACGAGTAGGATGTAACAAACCCTTGGTCGTACTGGAACTCGGGTTACCATGGGACGTTTGGGTTGTTGGTGTCTTTTGGTTCTTTTGAATTGGTTTATGTTGGGAAATGAAATGGAAGCCAGGAAAGTGACCTTCATGAGCTCACATGGACTGGCAAGCCATGTGTAGCCAAAGAAATTGCCCTAGGGTGATTCTTTTGATGGTGGCGTGACTGGTGTATGGCTTCCAACCGTATGTCAGTGTCACTATTCGAAGCTAGTTTCTACTTGTGGATCGTTTGCAGTTTTCTTTATTTCTATGATTTTTTTTCAATGTTTTGTTTTTGAGATTGTGAAAAGTTGAAATTGAAATTGAAATTACCATGTTTTGATTATGTTCTTTTTTTCTTTGTTCCATAGTGTACACCCCCACCACAGTTTCATGGATGCCCAAGGTGCTGTTTTGGGTGGTGAGCCCCTTTAAAATTCTTCTGTTGATAAGCCTATAAACTATGTTCTGGAATTAAATTGAAATTTCATATACCTAGTTACTTATGATCAGTGGTTTATTGTGAATGATCCTAGGAGGGAATTGTAATTTGAGTCTAGGATTCGACCTGAAATGTGATAGAAAGTGGAAGAGCTCAACCTAACCACCTTCTCGAATGTTGTGGGGAAAGCCTTTCTTGCTGAAGCTGAGTTCGCTAGAGGACAAGAGGGGGTGAATCCTCCCCTGGAATTGGGAAGCAATGCAGAGGATGACGATAGGAAGAATGGAAAGTGACCTGATGCTGGTGGCTCTAATAGAGGGATTAAGAGGCCTTCAGACCTTCAGTCATCTTCTTCACTATAAAATTCTGTGATCTATCACCAGTGTGGTAGGCAGGGTCACAAAAGGCTGACATGCCTGAGTGGTCTGAGACCCTGCCACATCTGTTGATGACTAGGTCACTTACAATGATTCTACCGAGGTGTTTCCAAGAAGTGTGATGAAGCCAAACCTAGCTCGTCAAAGGTTACCTCAGCATGTCAGCATGATTAGGGTGATGTTTTGGGATCAGTTTGATGTTTTCTCTTTGAAGTGTTACCTAGATGTAGTGGCTGTCTCTTGTGGAATTTGTGGTGTTTCGTTTTTTCTTCATTTGTAAGAATAGATATTATCAAACCACTATGATGCTTTTATTTTATTGGATATGTGTTTATTGAAATTCTGGAATTTGGGTTATGATTGGTAATTTCGGAAGCCTAGCTGCAAGGAAGGATATTCTTTAATCATCGGTGCTCCTGCCATAGGCCCTAGAGTGAAGTTGGCACGTAGTTAGGAGAACCCCAGCAGGGAAGAAGGGACTTGGTTTACTCTCAGTCTTTGGTGTGGCATTGTTCGTGTTCTTCTGAGGGTGTGACGTCGTTGATATAGTAGTGACCGTAGTTTTGATGTTCGATTGGTTGGGTCCTTCCCTCCTCTACCATTGTGGTGGGGTTTCTGGTCCATACAGTGGGTCTCTTGTGGCATTTTTGCCTTAAGGATGAGTTGTGTTTCATGGGTTTTCAGAGTTTGTTTGGATTGATAAATTGGAGGTACATAAACTTTTGTTTGTGGGAGACACTTGATAAGTTTTATCTTTGGGTTCTTATCTTATTGTGGCTTTCCGAGGGTGGAAAGCGTTATTGTTCGAGGAATTATCACATCCAGACCTATCTATTATTTTATTTTATGATTTTATTTGGTTTCAAAAAAAATTATGAGGTTTGAGTAAAATCCTGAATTAGTTTTATTGAGTTTTGTGAAAAAAACACACATTTTTTAGTTGACATCGCTGATTGCATGGGTTGAGCGCATTTTGGAAACCCCGCACAGCTTTTCCCAAAAAATGGCACAATCCGCCTGCCTTCAGAAATTTCAATTGGTATAATTTGTAATTATTGTATGATTTATGAATTTTATATTTGATAATAGTTTTACAATTATTATTATTATTATTATTATTATTATTATTATTATTATTATTATTACTTCAACCGGTGCGTTGGCACCACATGGTTAGCCAAGGTCGTGCAACCATCCCGGGCACCCATGTGACTGCTTCTGGATCTGACACAATCTACTGCGTGGTCTGCACATGAGCTCTTGAGTTGTGCATGGACCACAAGGTTGATGTATTTAATTAATAAGGTTATGTAAAGAAAAATGAGGTAAAATTAAAATGAGGTTGAAAATAAAATTATTACTGAATTATTTTTCTATTTCTAATAATATTATTATTATTAATTTTGTTCTTGTTTCTTTTTTGTAATTTTATTAAAAAATTATTATTATTATTATTTTTAAAGAGGTTTTTAATATTATTTTGTGTTTTATCAATATTTTTGTTATTACTGTTATTAATGTTATTATTATTATTATTATACTTTTCTTATTATTATTTTTATATGTATTATTTTTATTATAGATCAATGTTTTGTTTTATTTTATTTATTTGATTTTCATTTTGTTTTTGTTTTATAATTAATTTTTTTCCCATAACCATAAACCTAGTGTCGGCTATTCTTTTCTTCCCCCCACAGCCATGCACACCACACCCTTTTCCAACTCTTCCTTCTCCCGGACGTTGCTCCTGATCTAATTCTCTTCCTTCTCCATCATCGCGGCAGCACCAAAACATACTCTCCTCCACTTATCTCATTGTGGCTGACACCCTCCAGCGGAGCATTCCACCCTCAGCGCGTGCCCTGTTCTGCCACAACCCTCAGCCAAGAAGGCCACCATCCAGTCACGCCACCTGTTCCCCCTGTTGTGCGATCTCGAAAGCTGTACCTCGGGTGCTCCTCCTGCTTCGCTGCCCCAGCACCCCGAAACCCCACACCCTTCTCCACCGACACCAGCCCACCAGATTGCTCCCTATCCTACTCCACCGACGCGCCTCCTGTCACAACAACCTACAACGCGCCTCCATCCAGTCTCCACCTCCCTGTCCGGCGTTCTCACGCTACTGCCCTCCTCCATTTCTCCTGTCATGCCTGGCCCACCATCTCTCTCTATTTGTGTGGCGCAAGCAAGGAACCCCCAGGAAGCATCTCCCTTTTAATGCATCGCACCTCCACCTGTCGGGCGACCTCGGCCTCCCCCTCTTGCCTCCTCGGGCCAGTAGTTGTACGCTACTCCTTTGGCGCTTCCATGCACCCTACTCCTCTCTTGGACACGTATCCACGAGCAGACACCCCCACCCCCTCTACGGTGAAGCGTGACCCCCTACGACCTTCTCCCTTCGATGCCCGACAATAATCTGGCACCCGTTGTCTAGCCACCAGCGGCGCAATGCCCCGGAAGTGATCTCACCTCACTGTCGCACCCAGTAGTGAAAGAATTCCCATTTTGGATTCAAACATAATTCATAGAATTTCAAATGTAGTTATTATTTATTGATAAATGATTTCTTTTAAAGGGTGAACAAGTGTTTTGGTTCTCTTGAGAAATGAGGATTTTCATTAAAATTGGTGAAGGCCCGTATAACACTTTAATAAAATAAATTATTTTGGAAAACCCTCTTCGTAGTGAATCAAGGGTGATATTTCGTGTAGGTTGACTACATGAGTTGGGTGTCATGTCTGTGATACTTGATTTACATTTTTGACTCAAACCATTCCTTTTTATAATACATGTTGAGATGGGAAATTGGCATAATAAGTGAACCTTTAGAGATTTATTACTGCACTAGATTAGATTACACACATGCTAGTTTCTCCTAGTACGGATTATACTCAACTAGGGGATTGGGTCCCTCAATTAGGCCATGTAGGTAAACAATGTGGGTTAGGGCGTTATGACGTCATCGAGAGTAGCCATGCCTTCCGGATGAGTCCTGTGTATAGTACGTTCTAGATTTTTCACTTGCACTATGGTTTGACCCATGTTTTATTTAGTGTTTATTTGTATGTGGCGGACAGTTGAGAGGTCTAGTTCAGTTGCTGGCCCCTGTGTGCCACATTTTCCATTGCCCTTATTGTGTTTTGTGTGTTATGTGTGGTTTTCCTTTTGACTAACAACTAAATTTTGGACTTCTAAATTGTTCTCATAAATGCATTAAAATGCAATGCACCTATTTCTTTCAAACACAAAACATGTTTTTATATTAAAAAGGGAAATGTACTATTACTTGTATCAGAAATGAAAGTGTGTGTGGAAACCAATATTTTATATAATTTAGTTCAAACCTGAAATTGTTAAAAAAATATTAAAGGTAGTGTGTTTGGAATAGTTTGTTGGGCGCCCCTTCTGAGTTTCAATACTCACACCTAGAGTGTTTTCCTATTTTTAGTTTTGTTGCATGTTTAACTAAATCTTGTTCACTGTGGGGGAGACTTGGATGTGGTTTGGAGAGTGACACTTGAGGTCACGATGTGTTTTGGTCGTGGTCAGGTTGGTTGGTAGTTGTTGGTCATTCTTACATTTCATGTTGTTTATTTATTTTGTGTTGTTTTATTTTCTTTTCACTTCTTTATTTATTTTTATCAGGAGAAATCATTCCCACTTGTCCTTTATTGATGCACTGGAACTTGTCGCCAGCCCGGGAGGATCGATAATGCCTCTCGGGCCATGTCACAGACTAGATTGGGTGACCAGTTCAGGGTTGACCCAGGTTGGTTCATGACACATAATGTAAACATGAATTAGGTGTTCCAGAAGGCACACACCATGTTGAAATACATAGAAACCTGTGTCGTTTCTAGATATTTACATTACTCAGTTTTGATGAAATGTTACTAAACATGTGACCCTATAAAAATTATAATTTATTTTTCCTAAACAACCCTTCCTCACAAATGCCTTCCTTCATCACACTATTTTTTAATGCAAGTATCATCTATTGATAATTTTTCTATATATTTGGTGATGATGTCCTCCATTTTTGCATCCAACATACATCATAAGGAGTGATGAGTGATTTGATTCTTCAAAAAAGTCTTAGTATGTGGAAGTGATTAGCTTTGTCCATTAAATATATGTAGGGGTCTTTACTCCCCTATCAGACAAAGACACTTCTCCCCCATAATATTTATATAGGTATAGTTTTCACTCCCCCAAATTATATAGGGAATGAAATCTATACTAGTAATGTTATATTATCCATTATAAAGCTCTTATTTATTAGGTCCTCTACTTTAGTACTCACCCATTAGATGTGTATCATAGTAGAAAAGTTTGGTTAATCGACAATAATTTATGTATGGTTTTCTGTCATTTATATAAATAGTGATGGTAATATTATTTACTACAGATAGGTTCATCATTCCAAGATATTATTAATTATGGAGGTCCCCTTCCTCCCTTTATTTGAACTTCCTTATGTGTATATCAGATGCTGGTTGTCATTACCATCTCGATTCATGGGTCCACTTGGTTGTCTTATTCTGTTTCTCCCATCATGGTTTTTAGAGTTTCATACAATATGTCTTTATAATCTCTGATTAATTGTCTATGTAATGACTTTTCCTATCGTATTTATATGGTGGTAAAATTTGAGGTAAGCTTGGTAAGCATTGTTTTATGGGAGTATAAAATTTTTTTGGGCCACTAACCATTTGTTGAGGGTATTCCTAAGATATTGTGGGAAAGTATCCAATTATTTTTTCCATTTTCCTTTTATTATACTATATAACACTTCTCTTTTGGGTTATTATTATTCCCTATACTTGTGCATCACCATCCTATACATTTTGTTATTTTCTAGCGGGGTTTTCATGCATTTTTATATTCATGATGCTACATATCCTTTATTAATCTACTCCATCACTTGATGATTTTTATGGGGGGTGAGTATATTTACATTTGTAAAAGTTCCACATTTAATAGATATATATACTAGGTTCTTTCCACCATCTCATTGAATAACACTAGTGAGGGCTTAGGGTGTCACATATGGCTTACAGAAGGCTAAGGAAGGGCTCTATTGGGTCGAGTCAGAACACATATAGAGCCTCATAAGGAAATATCTAAATAAAATCCATGTAACTTTGGTTTTATGATATCCCAAATGTGGAAAGGTTATTATCCCATGATCCACCAATGTATTGGGAATAACATGAATCATAACATCTTGTATTTAAATTTTCTACTCATATTATCTATCTATTTGGGGATGTAACATTTTTTTCCAATTTGAGATGACTCGTCAATTATTTCTGCATTCCCTAAAAACAATAAAACCTCATACATGGATCTATGTTAGATAAAATATTCATGCAAACTCCATATATGCATAACATCTCATAGAAATATTGTTTATGAATATCATAAGTCACCAGATTCTTATGAATCACTATAAAATAAGAATCATTATTTAATAAATATATAATCACCAAAAAAGTGTATTATATCCTCTTGGTAATGGGAATTCCGAGCCCAATATCAAAAATAGAATCCTTCCAAAGCCACGCAGTCACTTGATGTTGATGGAGCAATTTATTAGGAGTCAATTTCTCAATATTTATCCTTTCATAGGTAATGTATAAAGTAGAAAATAATATAAAATTTTCTCCTCATTCCAAAAGACAAAAACTATGTCCTATATTCAGGATACATATATCCCTCTCCAACAATTACCACCATCTTATATGGATGAAAGTCCTTCAATTCCTCCACAATAATGGTAGTGTATGCTAAAATCTCTAATGTACCATGATCACAATTTCATTTTATACCAACAACCTACGTATAGGGTTGCCATTTAATATAAATAATCACTATATAGAACACACAATGTCAGAATCCTAATCAGAATCTATTAGGTATATGATTGAAAATGTGATCTTCAATGGAGATCACATCATTGATTCATTGTCTTTGGAAGCATTCATCCTCCAATATTCTAACAAGAAAATTATAAAAAATTTCTTCTCATAAGTCCACCAACAAATATTCAATTTTATATACATGATATGACATAGAGAAGCCATATTTATTTTACCCATACATTGTGAACATTCCATCTCAAAATCAAAAATCTTTAGATTGTCTTCCCACCTCTACTACATCTGATTCAAGTCACATAACATGAAGATGTAAAGGAGACTGTTATGGATAGTGTAGAGAATAACATACGACTAATGATATATGATTACCATCACATTAAATCAAGAATATAGATTCAATATCATATTCATGAGTTGTATAGTTCCATATTTGGGGTTATTGATAAAATGGACCATAAGCTACTACAAGACACAATACATTTGTACATCACCCAATGGAAATCGAGATTCATAAAAATATATTGTATATGCTTTATTAGGATCAAATATGGTCAATAATAGAATTCTATTCAACCTATTCTCCAGTTCTCGAGAAGATCCATCATGTTAGTTTTACAACTCAATCATCCATGAATTCTTTATCAATGTAGTCATTGGTTATGAGAAAATGGATAAGTCCCAGTTAAACTATCAGTAGTATCTTCCTAAAAAACTAATTATTGTTATCTCTAACACATTTAAGAGATGTGTGTAGGAAAATACTACCTCTACATTCTTCAAGTCCACATATATACCTATCTAATACACCACATTTCCTATCAATTTCACCTAATATATAAAAAATTTATACATTCACGAATTGACATATAAATGATATTCAGGATGTATAATCAATTATATGTGAAGATGTCTAACATTATTATATAGGTTTAGTGAGTAGTTATGGATTTCATCAACAATGACCATGTTGAATTTGTATAGTTATGGAGGAGTGATAATTTTCATGAAATCTATGGAAAATGAATACACATTAGATAATCCAAACAACATCACTATGTGTTCAAATATCATATACCTACACTAAAAAGATATAATTGTGATGCCTTTCTCTATAACCCATATAATCATATAGACTGACAATAAATTAATATTGGAGACCCACTAGGATCCCTACAACTAATCTAAATGAAAATCAATACTATAAAATGGATTTTTAATATTCACCTTCATAATGTTCAGCTTCTGATAATGAAAACAGTGTCTAATTATACCATCTTCCATATTGGAGAATAGAAAAGGGTGAAACCCACTATTAAGTCCCTATCACGATGAGCCCATTCAACTCCATGTCTCCATGCTTAAAATTGAGCTCATTTCCCTCAGTTATTTCAACATGATTATGTGGTTTTTAAATGGTTTTCACATGCAACATGGGATCTTTCTCAAAGTCAATTCCTCTATTTAAGGGATTCCATTTCAATTCATTTTGGAATAAAACATTATAGAGGTCAAAGAGGTATATAAAAGACAAGCGGAATCCGTTAATCCTATTGGAGGTGTCAAAAAAAATATCTATGTCTGGAGGTTACTAAGAGAAATCATTTTTGTACCAACTATACAGAAATTCAATTTTTTTTCTGTAGTCATCAAAAACCTCCTTTTATTTAGTGATGTAACTGATACCCTCCTTTGATAGTAAACAACTTGACAAAGGATTTTGGTCAAAAATTAGACAGTACATATTAAGTAAAATATCATCATCTCTTTAATTTGGATTCCAATAGATATACATGACCATACATTACTATATACTTCTTTTAACATTTCTGGAGATGGTTCACTTTCATTACCAATGATGTATCAAGTTAAAGAAAATCATAAGACAACATAATTATAAATTCAATGAAAACTATAACATTTCAATAAATTATGGAATGGTAAGAAATTTGGTCAAACAATGTATAATGTAACAAATAAGTTTTGAAAACAATAACACTAATAGTAAATGGCCCCACACCAACACCAACTAGAGAATGAACTACTATATAAACTTGATCATCCATAGATCCAAATCCTTATCGAAATTTCAAATAAACAAAGGAAGTATACATACTTTACAATGATCATGCATAGTAGATTCACAAAATTCCTTAGTATTTATAAAAGAATAACTCATGAAATAAATTTTAAGATGGGAATCCATTCCGTAATAGTTTCACTACATATATGGATACCTAAAATAATTTATATATTTTTATTTTTTCATGAAATTGATGGACCTATTTTTATAATACCCCTTAGAGGATATTGAATATTTCCTTCTCTAACTCAACTACATAATTACATTAAACTCTTAATAGGACTTCATCATTCTATAATATGAATAATATACAGTATTAGTGAGAAAATGAATATATCACTATCCCAATATGGTAAAAATAGTCATGTTTCCCTATCCTCATCTAGGAACATTTTAATGTTCAATGTAAAATAATTAACCTATGAATATTTCATATAGTAAAATCTCATAACCTGATGCATGAGCATAATTCCAGTTCCAACTTGAAAATCTGTGAATTATAATCATCATTCTCATCTAATGTATCAGAAAATTGACATTAATCCATATATAGGGTAGAATATACAATGAAAATCATACAACCATGATGCAACACAATGGACTCAGTCAATTTTTAGCATAATAATGCTCATAAAATATTTATCAAGAATCATTAATTTTATTTTACCACATGTAATTCCTTATAATCCTTTATAATGATTCATTATAGTTTTTATTATCCTAAATGTTCCTTTGGACATGATAATCACCAGAATCACACATCCATCGATAAGAGTCTAGACCAATATGAAAATTAACTTCTTATAATATACATAGCCCTCTATATCATGTGGTCCACTAGTTCTATGGAAGGATATAGGATTATAGAGAATAAAAACCATACCATGACCATTCATGGTCCTAAAAATTGTTCATATTTAAAAGGAATCAATCCAAAATCATCTAATCAGAATGGGTTCATCAAACAATGTCGCTATTATTGGTACATCATCATGATAGTGTATTCCCTCTTACACGTATTATGTTAGAACAAGTCCATAATGTTTATTTATAGTTTGTAGTACCATAAAATTTGATAAGGTAATAATTTTACAAATGAAAATGAATTATGAAAACATCTAAAACTAATGTCATTTGGAAAGAAAACTAATAATTTTGGTGGATCAAAAAAGGTTCTCCTTGGATTATACTAATAACTCAAGGCATATCCCTACTAGAAAAAACCATGTTCTTGTCCTTGAAAAATATTCATAGTCATATATATATATATTAAAAAATTAACTACAAACATGTTGTGACTAATTAATGAAGGAATTGAAATATATCAATACTAAAAATAGATATATCACATAACAGAATATTGTTTTATCCCATATAAATAAAACCAATCAAGGAAATAGATTAAAATATCTAATTTGAACTGGAGCAACAATTATATATTTGGAATAAGATCTAATATTAAATAAAAATATTCATAATTGAAACTATAAATCCTAAAAAAACCATTTGGATTGTGATTCATAGATCAAAAAGACATGATTTTCCCCTGAATATGGAAACACCCCTATTCAATTCCTAAATAACTATCTCTTTTTTACCATATCTCTAATTAGTCATCAAATTAATTAATTAAATTGTTCCCTGATATAGTTATCCAATTCTACTACATAAACCATCGATCCCATACTAGACTATCATATAATTTTATGTGTGTATTGCCATATTCAAGAGGCTATAAGTTGTATTTAATGGTCTATGTATACTAGTGCGTATAAAAAACCTCAATATTTAATTGTGGAAGAAAATAATATAAAAAAATTATGAATAGTTTATTAAGAACAAATTAAATTATCCAAAAATCAGTTGTAATATAAGGCATATACTAAATAAATATTTCATGTATACCACAGTAGTATATCAATCTAGATTATATTATTTCTATAAAAAAAAATTAAACAAAAATATACCATTTTCTGTCACTAATTCTCCTCCATATCAAATCCATCGTCTTCATAACTCCCCATTATAGGTCGCTTTCTCTATATAGGATCCTTGGTCTGAAAATAAATACACACACCTATATTCTCATATTGGGAGTGAGTAAAAAATCACATAGTACACCACTAATGAATCATTAATATGAATTAAAAAACATACAATTTCATATGTCTTAACAAATTTAAATTGAAAAAAAATATCTAGGTACACATGTACCAATTCATCGTGACCTAACTATGACACTATAAAACTCATCCCCACCTACTTCAGAATGGTCATGGAAATTGTTCTAATTTCTAACCAACCACATAGAAACGTTAAAGAAACACCACAAACCATATCAAAGGGGTGTTCATTATTTTTAACAACCCATACCCCACCCTGATGGTGGTTGTTATCAATTAATGATGTTTTTCCCATCTAATATATTTTATGTAATTAAATAACACATCAAAACTATATGGAATTAACCTACATTAAACTATAGCATACAAATTCTCATATAATACATGATTTAATCTTACATCAACAATCATGTCAATGATTTTACCAATACCATCAGATGAGGAAATGTCTATATCCATCATCAAATCACCACAATCCCAGTATAAAGGACCATAAAAACAATGTAAACTGATAATCCTAATAATTAAATAATGGTTCCATATAAAATTAATCAAAAAAGTAATTTATTTCATTGAAAGGGACAATATTTTCTTTCAATAAAAAATATAAGCATGATACGTACAACCATATAACGTTAACAAAAGAAGGTCTCAAGTACACATTAACACCCCCATGAAAAAACTTTACAAGAATGGGATATCGAAAATTAAAAAATAGGTTATGAAAAATTCATACAAAATACCCAAATTGTAAGGAATTACTACCTTGGGGATATTGGAATTGAACAGTATTGTTCACGGTAGTTTGAAATATTGAACATTTCACACACCCAATAATAGCGCCTCCTAGAAAATGGATGAATATTTTGGTTTATTTTCATTGGATGAAGTGTTTTAGAGTGAATCCTCAAGAGGAAACTTTGTCAAGAAGGACATTTTAGAAAAAACATAACTTTTTATTTCCATAAAAGGATCAAGATTGATCTTAAGTGATGAATAATCAATATATCACCACAATTTATTTTATATAGATTAAATGATTGTGATTTCATGATTTATTCTAGAATTAAGTCTCAGTTCAAGACAATGAACATCAATATATCAATAATAAGTCAATAGAAATAGATATAAGATGAAATAAGGTCTCATAATGATTTTTCTCCAAATTCATATAAAGAAGCATCATTTATCTTGATTGTTCTATCTCTTTTAAAGATATTCCAGCATTGACAGAACGATTTCACAATAATTATTCCAAGAATTCATCAATGTATTATAGCTATATCATCAATCTACAAATGTGAAGAGGATAATGTAGTGGATTAATCATCATATTATAATTGAATTGTCTTTATTGTGGGTATATATAGGTTTTATTAATAATAAATATCAACATGAATGATACACCATTTATATAAAATTAAAATTTTATTTCCTCATTAAATCATAATGAAAATTAGAAATCCAACACATATCTATAAAAACATTCTTGGAAGAAGATCTATTTAGCATGGATCTTGGGGGAAAAATAACTGTTATTTCCTCCCATATTATTCAATTATTGGAGAGACATAGGGAGTTGTATATGATTGTCTATATACCAATGTAAATATCTCAAATTCATAATAGGATAATGTTTTTAATTTTTTATAAAGGTTTTTTAATTCAATATAAATCTAAAAAGATGGGTGTATTTAATACTCCACCTACTTGCCATTATAGTCATTTGTAGCTATATATAACTATTGGAACCCCACTGACTAGTCAATGGCTTTTTTTCTGCCACATAAATTCCATTCTTGTCCAAAATTATTCATCCCATGGTTCTTATATAATTATTTAGTAAAAATCATCATTTATAATAAATAATAGATAAGATCATAGAGGATATGTGTATTTTATAAGTAAGACATGTTAATCATTGAAAAATAAAGATATATTACATAGAAACAATTAGAAATTTAGAATAGACTGAAATATAACATATTGGCTTCCATCCTAACATATTGGTTATTTTTTTAATAAAATATATTATATATTTTATGAACCTTACATATGATCATATTACTATTATGTATTAATATAAGATAAAATTATTTATTAAAGCACTTACAAATAAAATTTTTGTTAAACAAGATGAATCATACATATTATAGTAGATGTGTCTCATAAGGCATGTTTAGATATATTCAAAATATACAATAATATGTTATTCATGATGATATGTTTTAACATTTATATATGTAGTCTAAATAAAAATCCATGATGATTAATCATGATTTGTGGTGGTCTCCAGGTGATTGTGTTAATTGTAGTCAAATTTTTTTATGTAGAATGGTCATTCCATTTCAAAATGAAACAAGAGAAATTCCTTATAATGAAAAATAAATATATCATGTTAAATTCATCATAGTTAATATTTTGAATCATTTTTTTGGAAAAACAAAATATATAGATTGATTTTTAAGTTAAGGAATATAATTTTTTATAATTGACTAAAGATTTATGATAAATATTTCAAGTGACTCACTTTATATGTTTATGTCTTATTTTATGGATTATAATCTATTTTCATTATATATTACACTATGGTATAAATGTAAATGGTTTATAATTTTCACCATAGAACAATATTTATATTTTTTTATTCCATATAAGATATGTGTATTAAAATTTTTTTACCGATTGAAATTGTTTGGTTGTGTATTAGTTTTTCATCAAAAAATAAATGTAACTTGTAAATGGTTTATAAATTTAAGTAGTGATCTTGTTTATTTTTTCTATTTAATTCCTCTAAATGAGTATCTTGTTGATAAGTGTATTTGAAGGATCATTGTGACCAAAATTTATTTAATAAATTTATGAATTTACCATTAACATTTTATTATAATTTGATTTATTTATATTAATTGTACCTCATTACTCAAATCTATATTAATACCAATGGTTACACCAACTAGATTATCTCTATACAAAAAAATATTAATTTATTTTAAATCAGTACCATCTTATGGAAGGATTTGTTTCATCATTGATGAAAACTTCTTAAACATTCCTTGAACAATATAAACCCCAAAAAGAAAAATTCCTAATGATATTTGGTGTCATTTTTACAGGATTTACTCAATAATATTTCTATAAACACACCCCATAATTCATAATTTTATTTTTACTAATAGATATATTATTGTATTGATATTACATTAGGAATGATTTAATAGTAGGGTTATTTTTATGTGTAATCATGAATATTTCAATTTACTATTGAAGTTAACATTAAATCATTTTAAATTTATTATATATTTTGATTTCATATATGTTATTTCATCTTCATGACCATTTAACATATTAGTTTATTTAGTTCAATTGAATTTTGATGTGTATGATGAGAATTTTTAACATAACACAACATCTTTTGGGGTACTATATAATCATTTAGTAAACCTTTTTTGGTTCATATAGAGAGATGTATAAATATATTCTTGGGCTGTACTCATAATTAGATAAATAATTATATATTATTCTAAAGAAAATATTTATATTGAGACTCTTGAAACTTGGATGAATATAACCATTATTTGTTATTATACCCAAAATAATCAAGCTGATAAATATTCAAATATTATAGGGAATTTTTTTTAGTAGTGTTTTCATTAACTATACCCTGAAAAAATGATAATTTTGTACATTGATCTACATACACACTAGACTGACGAAGAATCAAGGATCTTTTTTTACATATAAACTATAGAGTTATATATTATTCATGGAATAATTTTATGCTTCTATATCTAGGTAAACTACTCTGGTTTTTAGTATGTCAATGGTTATTGTATTATGTTTCTTCTCATGGTGGGGGTGAGAGTGTATGGAATTTTATTTTAACACAATAATACAAATTTAACTATGATTTTTTTTAATATTAATATATTATTAATAAAATGTATAAATCGTGATGATGGTTGATTATATTAAAAAAACTATTAAATAAATACAATTTTTACCACCTAGAGACTTTGTATATGGTCATATGTTATTGATTTATTCATAATCATACCATTAATGTTCCCCAAACTAATGTCTACGTAGTAAAATTAAGAATTATAATGTGAACTAAAATCGTTATCTTGACTTGTGAAATTGTTTCAGTCATTATCTATGAAATGAAACATTTATCATATTTGGAATATATAATATTATGTTACATGTTTTGTTTTAATGTATTATTCATAATATATCCTTTACATTGAAATACATGATAGTTTGGTGCTCTATATGGAATTCTATCATATGATTTTGTTCTATAAAAACTATGTGTGACTCAACATATGTGCATGTAATCTTAATGGAGGCAATTTTGTCATATAAGATATAAAATTAGTATTTTTAAATGTGTTTCTCAACTTCTACTTGTCTATGATTTTTTGAGGCAGTATTGGATGGAATTGTGTTCTCATTAATATAATTTTGTATGACATATTTTTCTTTATTAATTACAAAAGACTATGAATTATGGCCTTTAATAGCTTTTCATTTAAATATATAGGGTGGTGTGGGTAGTAAATTTATGAACCAAAAATAATTTCATATTCCACCAATAATATATCGACTAAAATTATTAACCTTCTTGTGATATGGATATGGTTTAGAATATAATTATTCGTTATATGATACATTATGGACCTTCAAATTTTAGGACATTATAATTATCATCATTCTGACAGTCATGTTGTCAATATTTCTACATATATCTAAAAGTATAGAAATATATTCCCTGCATAATATGGGATGATATCTCTAATCTAGAGTATGTTATTTTCTAAACTAGGTCATACTCATTCCATAACTAATTTAGTACATTTTTCATATATATATATATAATGAATAATGTAACAATATTTATATAAAATTCCTACAAAAATAAAATGCTTTAGTAGGTTTGTTAAAAAATAGTTTTAGAACTAATTATTGTTGGTAGGATAAATTTTTAAAACATATAAAAAATATAGAGATAATTCATTCAAAGAAACATGAAATTTAAAGGAGGGGAAAAATTTTGGTGTGACTCCCGTGAAATAATTATAGGAACATTGATTATTTGATTCAATTGAATCTCCATAAAATTTTTATACTAATATGAAATTAATTTTTTAGTGTTGCGAATTATTATCGATAAATCCAAGTAGATTATTGATGATGGACGACTTCTTATATAGATGGATAAATAGTCTTCTGTATCCCTCCAATTCATAGAATATTTGGATATTGATATCAACATCTTTATCATTAAAACATTTTTGATCCACAATAATGTTCTTATTAAAAATCAAGGATATTCACAATGAGGTTATGTTATTAAATAAATAGGACCAAAATATTTCCATAAATAACTATAATGGATTATATTATTCATACTATTATAGAAACACTATACAAATAAATAAACTAAAATATCCTCACTTTGATTTAATGAGAATATATCGTTTTCTCTAGAAAATGACAATCCATGTATGACTGATTAGTATGGACACCATACCCCAAATAATAATATCAAGTGATAAAAGGTATTCATAGTTTATTGGTATAGGTATTTTTGGTGTCTGATGTTATAAATGATGAATATAATTTCTATTGATAGAAATATGACTTTAGACCATTTGTATAAAATGAATCTAATTGTGCATCTAATGTTGTAATTTTGATAATGAAATACCATTAATCCAACTATTTTTCCCATTTACCATATATTCCACGAGAGGTTTCCCAAGATACATTATCTTTGAAATACTATTTCCAATGATATAGTTTAGTAATTATCATCACAGTATTTATATATATTATTTATATCATGTTCCACTTCATAATTAGTTCGTATAAAAATACATTGAGGTGGACTCCTCTCTCTAATATTATTACCATAATTTATTTTTTAATTTTATACTCCTGTAATTCTTGTAGATCATCATGAAATATTTAGTGTACAATTGTGAAAGGCATATATGATGGGATCCTTGTTCTATTGGGTATTAATTCAACATGGATAGTTCAGGTAAAACATAATCACTGATCCTTGAGAAGGATTACACAACTAGTTGTGAGAGATTTAATTATATATATTTTTCACCTAGTCCAAGTGAATTTACTCACTATAGATGTTTTCATAATTCTCATTGGGATCTCTATCTACTCCTCTGAGATTATTTACTAAAAAAGTGACGTACTACATTATTTATTTAATTTAAATGGAAAACATGTTATTCGTGTCAATCCATGTTCCATCATCAATATTATTTAGTTATTCACCAAAATATTTATTTGTAGAAATAAATATCAAAACTAATGTTGTTTAACATTCTTTAAAATAATATTATATAATTAATTTATTTATTTCTCATATAAATATTTTTATATAATAAACATTTATGATAAAATAATATTCTTATTTTAATTTCTTTATATATGAAAATGTATAAATAATATAAAATTATAAATCCGACTTTTTCTGTCTTCAATAATAGAGAGTTTTAAAAAATTTCCATCAAAAAAAAAAATTCCAAATTTTATCTATATATCAACCCATATTGATTACCTCACAGGTAAAACCCCATTAGTTATTCCCATGTTATCTTTATCAAATATGATTCATTCAAATATGCATTATATGATGCCTCTGTCTTGTATATTTCATTAACCTATATAAATGATTATTATACCAGAAGAGGTTTCTTGTATTTTTTTTACATTACATTACCATATTCTTGTAGAATGTAACAAAAACCTATTAATGGTATAAAAAATATTAATGGTTTGATAAATCATTAATTTTTTTATTTTATATTTAATATTATTTTTAATATGAATATATAATTTATTATTCTCTATGATTTAAATTATCCTAATGTAATTTATTTTATATGAATATTATTTTCGGTGATATAGGATGCCACAATCAAATATATTACTTGTGTAAAAAAAATTCTAAATTAATATTTTTGGAACTATTAAATCTTGAGATATGCAATAAATATATGTGAAACCATTATGGTCACACATATGTTACATTATCATAAAAATAAATATTTTTTATAACTTCCCAAAATAATTTTAAAATAAAAATCATAAAATTTCAAAACATATAATTTTTGGACATATGAAATATTCTGGTGTCAATATCCAGGATTAAGGTCATTAATATGTGATAACTTGGGAGCTATGATAGTCATATAAGATTTAAATTTTTAATAAAAAAACATAATATGACACCACTATATATATAGTAGTTAAATGTAATTATTTTTTGGTGTGTCTGAAAATAGCTATTAAAATAATGTGTGACACTATTATATTTTATGAAATATTTTTCAAAAAAGTAATTTACATTTTTTCGGTATGTTTCAATACATGGATCCCTGAATCTAATTGACCTATAATGTAGTATACAAATATCACAAAGATATTAAATTGGAGTTCATTAATTTGACTATCTAAATTATTAAAATAGCATGGTTTAAACATTTATCAGAACAATTTTCTCATTTCCAGTTGATTAGAAATGAAAACCAAAATAATTTGGAATTAATTTAATTTTCTTGATAAACTTGCTTATGACGAATAATGATTTCTATATTAAAGAAATAAATAAATAAAATTTATTTAAATATTTTTATGAAATATATATTTTATATATTAAATAACTTTTTAAACATTTTTGTATTATTTTTTATAGTATTTAGATATGAATAAATAATATTTCATTCCTAAAAACTATATCTTCTAAATAAGTTTTTCAATTACATTTTGTGAAATTATTATGATATTGATATCTTCCAAATATTAAAAATTAATATAAATTTATTGACATTATTTTTGAAATAAAAATTTCAAAATTACTTCATAGTGATCTTATGATAATTTTCAATAATATTATTTATTCAATGAATAATTAAAAATACACTATCAATTAAAAATATACCATTCATATAATGAATTCTAAAAGATTAATATTATTTTAAAATATTATTAAAAATATAAATAATGACATAATATTTAATATTAATAAAATGTGGGTATTTCAAATAAATTTTATGTTGAATTTATATATAAAATCTATTTATACATAAAATACATTTTCATCAAAAAAACACATTTCATTATTGGTGTATTAATATTTTGAAATTTTAATCCACATATTTTATTAATTGATTTTGTTAAAATGTATTCTATGTTTGTAATAATATTAATAAATATTTTTTTAACAAATTCAATATAGTTTTTGGTTATATAGAATATTAAAAATATAATAATGTATTATCACAGTTCAGGGTAAAAATAGATTTTTGAGGGGGTTAAAGCAAAATAAAAGGTTGTGTTTTCCAAATAAAAACTAATATATTAAAAACAATTTGAATTTTTTAGTACTTATAATATTAAAAATATTAATATATACATTTATAATCAATTTGGAATATATCTATTTTATCAATTTTTAATCCTTTATGAAATTTCATATTGGGTCTTGTCCTCGTCTTCCAAAAGGACAACTACTTCCAAATATTCATCAGAATAAAAATATATATTACTTTATAAATTTCCTAATAAAAAATATTCATCAAATCACTCCCAATTACAGATATTATATTTTTCTCTTAGAAAATATCTGAGAAAGGATTATATTTCAAAAAAATATTTTTTTTCTAAAGAAAAAGTAATGGTATTAATATAGCATTTCATTATATCTTCTTCAACCACCATAAAATGTTTGTAAATGATGATTAAAAATAAAAAAAAATATTACTTATTCTATTATGGTTTTACATAAATGTAATTATCTATTTCCAAGTCCCCATCCATTAATTGGGAATTAAAATTATCGATCATATGTGTTTCAAACTATCAACTCATGAACCGATGTAATTCATTTTACATCATCACATATCATGGATATATATAACAATGGATGTAATATACATATTTATATATATGATATTTATGACTTAAATAAACTTCATTAATTATAATATCACTTTTACCATTTATCTATCCAATTCCTTGGAAAATGATAATATCTCTTATGTGTATGTGTGGACAACCACATCCAGAAAGTGATGTGATACTTTTTTTATTTTGAAATGGTTTTAAATAATGATAGATAAAATTAATGTATTGGAAAAAATAAATATAAAAATTAATCATTATTTTAAAATTATTATTTACCTTTATTTCATTCCATCTGTCAGAAAAAGAAAAAAGCATTCATTACCTAAGACCTATAAAAATCGTGAATAGAGTTGTTTATTTTTATAACTATATCTTTTATGGACAAGTGAAAATAAATTTCAAATGAATATATGTGATATATATTTATAAATATCATTATTAAAATTTTATATATAATGTAAAAATAAGAAACGTACTCGGACAAAAATTGTCATTCTAAAAACATTAATGAAATATGAAGTAGTTGTAACATGTAATACTATATATAATAATGATTTCACAATTAAAATTAGATTAAAATGATAAATTTTATCATATATAGTATGAAATATATGATTATGATTTTTTATTTATGTATACGAAATCTATATTTCTTATATATGAGTTTTGAACAAGAATGAAAGAATTAATACCTGAGGTTGGGGATTTTTTTCTTTCTTTTACTTCATGGAGAAACATTTCAGATTCCACAATTTTTTCATTTTATTAGTGTATATATTAACACAAAAGTATATTATTATTATTATTCTAATGAAAAAATTGGTATTTATATAACATATCATTTCCTATTACCCCATATCTCTTATGAAGGAATAACTATCATTCTTATAAGGGTTTTGTTTTAAAAACACTTTATTTGAAATAATTTTTAATGATTATACTTTTAGTGAAGGAATTTCATGAAATTCCACCCAATAATTAAATATATTTTCTTATCCTTTTTTTATTTTTGTAAAATAATTATTTATAATTTATATTCCACTAAATATGTACATAACAGTCAAAAAGATTATTTTATTAAAAAACCATCATTTTTTGTCTCCTTGTTAAATAATAAATTTTATTCCAAAACCATGTCTTCTAAAAATGTTTATAATATCAATAATTTAATTTTAAATACATTTTCTACTTCTTACATAGTTTTTTTAAATGAATCCTATTATAATTATCAAAAGAAGTTACATTTGATTTTTTAATAAAAAAGTGAATCGAATCATTATTTTAAAGTACACGAAAAGAAATAAATTCAACTTGGACTTGACAACAAATTTATTTAATAAAACCCTTAATATTTTGATACATTATATTCAATGAGATTTTTTTATTTTACATTTTCTCATAATTTATATTTTAAAAAAGTGATTTCAAAAAATTGTTGATATTTTCCCCATTAAATGATCCAACTAGAATTTGAAATGAATCTTCCATATAGGATGATGTACATTGATACTTTATAAATAATAATTGGTACATAACTGAATTATAAATTTTTTTATCTAACTGGTTCAGTACTATGTGGAAAATATTTTTATGAAATTAATTAATTTTGGAATGGATATTATATTATTTATTTATGATATGATTATGAAACAAGTTTCACTTACACTATCTTCATACGGAAGAAATATTTCTAAAACACATTTATTGTTTTTGGGAATTATGTGATGAATATTTCAGGATCATTTGGAGAAAATTTATATTATTTTTTTATGTTATTGAAGTGAATGGAATTTCATATACCTTTAAATAATTGGGCATAGATAGATATCTCCTAAGATAAACCACACTATAATGGGGAGTCAACCCTGATTAGTTAGGATCTATGTCACTTTTGTTACTGTTGGGAGTGGACCATAAAAAATAGGATTTTTTAGTGACTGATAATATTAAACTATTATAATATTTGAATTATTCGTGAATAATAATGAAATTAAATTCTATTATTATGAGTATGAAACAAATCAAATCCATATGTCTATGTTTTGATCTCGTGGAACATGTTATTTTATTATATAAAAATTCATATTTTCTAAATTTTAATTCATTAGACCTTAACTCAAATTATAATCTACGATATTCTATTTATGAATTTTTAACTATTATAATCATTTTATAAAATAATTATATTCATGTTAGGTTTATGTAATAATTGATATCATATATGTTTACCCTTTCCGGGTATCCTATTTCATCATTTCAAATATTTCTTTTCACGATGAGATATGAAATGATATTATGTATGATATGTATAAAAAGGGTGATATTTATGAAGGTTATATTGGTAGGTGATGAAGTATAATTACAAACTATTTTTTAAATGTAAAATTGATTCTAGATACAATATACATATTCTATTCTGGTTTGGATTTTAATGTTACATAGTGAATATTAATATCAAAAAATAATATATCTATTTATGAAAATCAAGGGTTTCAATAGTGTATTTTGGAGAAATCATTAGATAACCTTCTAAAACTATGATGGTATATCATTAGTTTGGACCCTTCTGATCATAATAATTATACGATAACATTCTATGTTCTGGTAAATAAATGAGTGTGTTATTTTTAGAAAAACATCTCCTTCATGATATTAACAGTTTACATGTATTTTTTAAAGATTCATATTAGAGTAATAACCCTAAAATGTGTTCATCATGTAAACATGTCAATCATTTTTGTGAATAGTGATTTATCCCTTACTACACACCATGTTTGACTATTAATATGGATATTATTAAATATATAATGATATATTTATTAAAAAATATAAAATATTGGAATATATGATTACTATGAATGACTTGTGATAAATATAATGTGTCAAAGATTGAATATAGTGTGTCATGATTTTACATCATATAATTACTTATACATCATTATATGGTATTACAACATTATTTTTATTCCTCACAATACATGCCCCACCCCTGAAGCGTGGATTATATGGGTTATTTTATTAAATTATCATTATTACATGGAATCAAATCCATAAGGAAAGAATAGTTTATCATTTTTGGAAATCCAAATTACATACATGATTCCCATATTACAATGTGAAATATAAAATAAAACATGATACATAATAAAATTAAATATAAGTCATCCTTGAATTCTTGTTAAAACATTTATTTACCATAAACTGTGCAATGTATGCATAAAAAGGGTTAGCTAAAATGATCATTAAGGGTACGAAATGTGAACAAATAATGAATTGAAAATAATCAACATATAATTGTAAATAAATGATTAAAAATTCCAATCAATTAACTATATAAGGAATGATAAACATGGAATTGTATAAAATAAATGTAGTTAATTAAAAACGAATTATATAATGCAACCGTAGATATTTGTATAAAAAATCTCATAGATAAGTAATAAGTGAATCAAAATTAATGAAATGCTTAATTATTGGATTTCATGTTGGAGGCACATGAAAATATATATCGTCAAGGAATTTAACAAGACTGTTATAGAAAATGCAACTAAACCTATTTAATTTGGCCATATTATTCATCTCATGAGAACCTGTTGAGGAATCGAGGGTCTATAGAATGTTCAGGATACACCAGTCATCGACAGTACAAACCATTCCTTATATCGAATTATCAGAATAAAAAATATTCCTTATCAAATATATATATATATATATATATATAATAGAAAATACATATTCATAAATAATAAAATATTAGAGGATTATTAATAAAAATTGTTCTTGATGTTCATGAATGGAAATACTCTTAAAATATTCTAACAATATTATTGAGAAAAATAATCATTAAACATTCCTATGTGTCCCCTTCCACATTGAATAATTTTAAATCATAATAATCATAAGGATTAACATCTAATGTAACATAAAATATAATTAGAATAACTATATTCCTGATATAACATATAAAATGGATGTATATACACAAGATAAAAATAATTGGTGTATAATAACAATTAAATCATAATGGAATTTAAATTGAGATGAAATCCCTTAATTTTCTTTTACATTTGTATGAATTTATTTTTAAATTGGTTATAATAGATTTTAGAGAGTTAATAACTTATTAAGAACCCATATTCATGCTTATAATATCATTTATTATATTATTATAGTATCTTATTTTCTGTTTGATGACTATTTTCTCATTATTTTGAGTATTTTTATTATTAATCGCCTTGTTTTTCGACTAGGTTTTAACAAGTTACTTTTTGTTCCTATTTATTAAATCATGGTTTAATAATCTAAAAATTTTAATTAATGATTTAAATATAATATATATATCTAGAATATATAAATTTATAATTATCTATAAAATTTGGAGATAGGAAATGTAATTCACCATTCATGGAGACGGTAGGCCATATGTACTCATGGACACAACATTCTAATAATTTTAATATTTTAAAAGAATGAAAATTTAATGATAAATAAGAATATATATATATATTAACTATATTATCATATATATGTCTAATATGATACATAGTTTTACTAAAATCAGATTTTTCAAAAAACCATATACAGCCTGAATGAATCACATCACATTGAAGGGATAGTAGTTCACAGGTCCAAAAACGATATTATAATATTCCCAAAAAATTAATTAGATAAATTTATATGTTATAAAGGAATTAAAAATTTATATATAAATTATAAATATTGAATTTTTCAAATATATAAATATATTTTCCATCGTAATGATTAACCATGAGAGGTGGTAATGAAAAAACTAACAACATCATTTTGTGTGGGAAGAAGTTTGTTGTACACATAAACTGTATGTTCGTTACCCACTAGATGATAATGTGTATAATGGTAATTACAAAATATAACATAAATAAATATCTATATATTAAGGATAATGGTTTATATATATATATATATATCGAATAATGAATTTCTAGAAAGTGCTAAAATCAATAAAACTAAAGATCTTGAGGATGGATGTTACCTCTAATTTGGGGATCTCCTTTTGGTTTGCACCATATAGATTATACAAATCGATTTATTTCCAATGGTATGCTCTTATAATTTGGATATGGGTTTTTAGAATCTATTTTGGTATATCATGGTCGATCCAACAGGGTATGATAGGTGCGTGGAAGCGGGAGGAGAGGAGGCCTTTCTATAGTGGATGAATAGTGTCATTTTGTAAATAAAAAATGTATTTATTCTATGGTGTCATAACATACATAATGTTCCAAAAAATGGATAAAAAATAGATTATATGTTAATAATGGTGTATAAAAACTTCCAACATACAACAATATGTTCATTTTGGTAAATTGGTTCCTTAACTTCTAATATTCTGCAATTTAATCATTTTGGTTTTTATTAAAGTATCTAATTTTCTAACCTATGAATTTTAAGCATTAAAACAAAATTAAAATGATTTTTATTATAAAATATCGAACCAACATATTATAACGATTTTTCTTAATTTATATAATAAATATACCATGTGTGGTTAAAATTAATATTAAAGGAAGCCCATGTAACGAGAAAATATAGTGCTTTAATCCAAACCGTTTTAACAATGGTTTTACATTATATGGGTCAATAATATAATTATAAAATGAAAATAGTTTCATTAATATAACATATTTCAATTTTATTTACACTTAATCATAAATTGTAATAATATTCTTTTAAATTAATTTTAAATCATTTAATGAAATATCAATTATTAAAAAATAACATTAATGTCAATTTTGACATTATTTCTTTCATTTTGTTTTAAATGAATAAAAAAATATTGGAATTAAAATATATTAAGTTAACAACTATTTGATGTGAAATATTCTTCAATGAAAATAATTAAAGACAATAATTCAATCTATCTACTTCCCTTTAAATATTTTTAGAATCAATTATTTTAGTAATTTATTAACTAAATAATCGCTTTGTTGGAGTCTAATATGAATATTAGATAAAAAATTTATCTCTAAAAATTAATTATAAATTATTATGATATGGATTAACCTTTTATATTTAAAATAGACATTTATAACCGAAAATATGTTATTTTATCCATATCTAAATGTTCTATAAATGATAAATGCAAGGAATGTTTTTTTTCTTCCCTTTACATATCATGTAGAGATAATTCATTAAATATTATCCCAATAACCTATAAAATTTTAAATAATTTGTTCTATGTTATAAATATTGACAAAAAATGAAATTTTTACAAGTTTTAACCTCATTTTGAAACATAAAAATACATTTTCACATTGTTAAGTTTAATTATACCTTAATCATTTCAAATATTTTTTATCACCATAACTGATTTTTTTGATCAAAAACATTGTTTATAATATTAGAAAAAAAACATTCATTTATAACCTTGTATCTCATTTTTACCAAAATTCAATTAAATGAATTATCTACTGTAGTTTCAATGTTAATCTCGATGATGTGTTGAGATATGTGTAAAAAATGATGAAAAGTATAATAAGAAATTATTTCAAATTTAATTATAAAATTGATTTATATGACCAAATTGTTTTAATATATGTACAAATGGTCAATTTTTTACTTTAGGAAAAATTTCAAAATATTATTTAACAATCATAATCAAATAAAAATAAAATTTTTAACTAAAAAGTAGTTTTTTTCATTATTAATCAAAAAAAGAAACATCTTAGAAAAATACCAAAAAATATCCATAAATAATGTTTACAATAAAAATTTGAAAATGATTTATATTTTTAGAAATAAAATTTATAAAATTTTCAAAATATAGTTCGAAATTATATGAACCATTAGAAGGTAGAAGAACTCGGTTTTTCATGTAACCCAAATTAACTTAGTATTTTGTGTTCTATAATATAATCATTCCATTGTTTGTAATAACAATATAAAAATGATTTTTTTAAAATAAAAATTTGGTTAGGTTATGCGGATTTTACATTCTGCACACAATTATTTAATTTCATCCTCATAATTTAAACATGATATTCATAATCTATGAGTTGATATTTGAAAATTCAATTATTGAAATTCCACTTTGTGAAAAGATTTAATAAAATATCTTCTTAGTATGATAGGAAGTGAACTAAAATGGTCGCACGAATTAACATATTACTAGTTTTAAATTTATGATAACACTACTGTAAATTATATAAGCGAACATAGAGGGAATGAAAAAACAGATATGGGGAGTGATTGTGGTCATCAATCACAAAAAAAAATAGAATGATTAATAGAAATGTGATGGTATGAAAGGCATAAATATATCATTATTTAAAATTGCATCAGATAAATAAAATAATTCATTAAGATAATAAAATTTTAGACCCTTTTCCTAGAGATGAATTCTTCCACACTACACTAATTTATGGCAACATAATAGATGATATGTTTATATTTCATATGAAAAATCTTATCCATTAGTTATGCCTTGAACTACTTCTTAATCGTTGTATAGCTCAACATTATTCCTATAGTGAAGTAATATTTCAATCATGAAATTCACATCCAATGATAATCATAAATACATTCATGAATATTTAACAATTATAAATTAATAAGATCCCTCAATTTCAAAATAAGGTAACTAAATTTTTAAAATGAATATATAAATAGAAATTAATGAACATGAAGCATCTCAATATCAATAATTTCTTTATCCAAATAGAATAGTATCAATATAATGATCATATTAAAGATTATCTATCCCTCTTTCATGTATTATTCAAAAAAATTAAATTTATTCTAAAACACTTTTCTTTATAATTTATACTAATCAAAACAATCCTTCAAATCATTGATTAAAAATTATTGTCGTATGATCTTTATAAATTAAATCAATATTATAACCAGTACATCATTGATAAAATAATATAATGACATAATTCTTGAATCCAAACCTAAAAAAATTAATCAGTTCCCTTATTCTGTGATTCAATCATAATAGTTCTAATGATCTATTATTCACTATTAGGGTAAATCCCTTAGAGGAATAAAACAATGGTTTTCATAATATCTATACTATATGAAGTAGAATGATTACAAATAGGATTATTATTTCATTATTTTTAAGTCCAAAACATAATTTACTTTTTCTCTACACTTATATCAAACTCACATTCCAATCAGTAAAGTATCAGGGTTTTTC
This sequence comes from Viscum album, assembly GCA_963277665.1. NCBI lineage: Eukaryota > Viridiplantae > Streptophyta > Magnoliopsida > Santalales > Viscaceae > Viscum > Viscum album. The sequence continues at coordinate 583,479,474 of OY728128.1, read as the reverse complement.
ATGAAACAATTAACAAATGTGGGAAAATGTTTCTTTCCCTTCTACCCTGTACACATAAATTGTCATGTCAAAAATTTATTATTTTTCCATCAATTAATGAAATAGTACATAGAGAATTATTTAACAATATAGTTATTACTAGATACTTTGTACTTATATGATGAGAATTTTAATGAGACTATTTATTTTTTATATATTGGTTTAAGACCATGAAAAATTGTGTCTTTATAACTATTTGGATAGCATAAATCAGTTAGGTTCCACTTCCTTCAACTATAAACCATTTATAAATGACATCATACACTTGGTTAGATCACATTATACTAGACAATTTCAAAACTAATAAAATACAGAACATAAATTGAAAACTTATTCTGCATATAATCTCATAATCATAATCATGGTTTCTTTGCGGAAATATTTATTTTTAAATACTCCATAATGATTTATAAAGAAAACATGAATTATCCTATATGTATCACTAGGTAGTTTCAGACTAGCTGTGTAGTAAGACACATTGTTGTGTACCAGGTTACACCGAATCAGTACCAAAACACGTTTTCAAGGTATTTGTTCCTTGTACATCTCTTCCAAAATCACATACACATGTAGAATATAGACAGGTATTTATATCTAGAAATACCAATATAAAATATACCATAGAAAATTTCTAGGTTGTTCTAATATAATTATCCTCATATTCTCTCATTGATATTTGTTCCTTATTCTATGTTTTATAAATCAATTTTCCATGGTTTCTGTTAAACATCCCCTATTGCAAAATGTAATGCCCTGAATCCAGAGGCCTCAATCCGGAGAGTAATTTTATTACATATGAATGATTACAAGGAATCAAATCCTGAAAGACTGGATATTTTGTCTATTTTGGAAAGTTATATTATATACATAATGCCTATATTACATTGATAAATATAATATAAAACATGATACCTAAAAAAATGAAATAAATATCATCCATGAATTCATATTAAATGATTTATTCTTCATAAAAGTGGAAAAACATAATAAGGTTGATATGAAATTCTCATTAATGGTTAGTGAAGTAGAAGAAATAATGAGTTTCAGAGAATAATCAACATGGAATGAAAAAATCACTAATAACACATTCCGTTCAAATAACTAGATAAGGAATAATAAACATATAAACGTAATATACTAAATGAGATATATTTTAAGAAATAAGACTTCAGAATAATGTGTCAGTAGATATGTCGACAAAAAATCTCATGGAGAAGTAATACATAGAAAAAAATGAAAAAATTTCTTAATTACTAGATGTCATGTCTGAGGCACATTAAATCCTATTCCATTAAAACCATTCAGAAATTTTTTTATTGTTATGGATAAAACATCATTTAAATTTTCTATCTTATTTCTCTCGTGATATTTTTTTGATTCATCAAGAGGCTATGTAATATCTGGGACCCACATGTCATTTGTAGTCTATATTATTCCACATATTGAATAATTGAATCAATTAATATGACTTGACACATGAATACAATAAAAAGAAAATATGGGTCATAAATAATTCCTTATGGTGGGATAACGATTAATAGGGGGTGTTAATGATGATGAGTGGAAATACCATTGGAATACAATTAAAATATTATTCTGAAAAATAATCTTTAAAAATTTCTTACTATCCCATACAAATTTGATTCATTTTAAAGCATAAGATTCATGAATAAATAACATAAAATTATAATTACAATATCATGATAACAAATATATCCATGAATTTTTTTTTCAAAGGGTCGTATATAAACCTTATGAAATTGAATTAAAGCATAATAGTAAATAATTCTCTATGGAACGTAAATTGAGGTGAAATCCCAAACATCGTGTTTCTTTATGTTTGATTGGTATTTTAAAACCATTGTAATTTTTATGATTTTTAAATTATTAATTAAGAACCATATTCTTGTGTATAATATTATATATTATCTTCTTACAACAAATTATAAACCTTTTATAGAAATCCTTCATTTTGTTCTCTACTTCAGGTGTTAATCTCTTTGTTTCTCAAGTATGTTTAAACTAGTTACTTCTGTTCATTATTAATTAGATCTAGGTTTCATAATATTTATAATATAAAACATGATTTAAATATCATATATATTCATTACGAATTCATTTACAATAATCTATATATTTTTGATACGTGAAATGACATGAATTGTTCATGAATAAGTTATGTCATATGTATGCACGAATGGTAATTTCATAGTAATGGAGTATTATTTAACAATAAAAGGTAAATGGTATATATGCATATGTATATTATAATTTAAGTATCATATCTATAACATTTATTATAAATATTATTATCAAAATCATCCCTTATACAATTCATTTATTTCATAAATGACTCACATCGATTTTAGGTGGCGGATGTTCACACATCCAAAAATGATGTTATGATATTCCCACAAAATTGAGTGCATAAAGGTATGTGTTTTAAAGCATTTTAAGAAGTATAATGTCATTATTAATATAATAAATATCATATATAAATATATTTTCGATCATAATTCCCAACCATTAGAGGTGGTAAAGGAAAACCAAACCATATCATTTTGTATGGTCGTAGATTTTCGTACACAGAAACGGTAAGTTAGTTACCCATTTGATGGATGTGGGTGTAACTAAAAGTATAATATATATCATAAAAATAATATATGTCTACATGGGATACCTTTGTTCTTATATAGTCATGTAATAAGGAATATGGAATGTATGGAAAAATAAATAAAACTAAAGGGCATGAGGATGGGTATTACATCTTATTCCGGTAACTCCTTTTTATTTACACCAAAGGGATTCTCTGTATGGATTTACACAAAATTAAACCAATATATAATGAGGGTATTGATTTTTATGAGGTATAATTATAGATCATAGTCTATCCATAATGGATTTATAAGTTTCAATATTTGGGAGGATAGGATGTCATTTTAAAGTGGAGGAGGAGTGTCACACTTGTAAATACAAAAAGGTATAAGATATTTGAAGGTATAACATATATGATATGCATCCAAAATAGGAAAAATATATTAAAGAGGAAAAATGGTCAATAAACACAACCACTACCCAAAAATAAGTTCATTTTAATAATATGGTTACTTAAATTCAATGTGTTCCCAATTTTATCATTTTCATTTGTATTAAAATAGCTAGTTTTCTATCCCAAGTAATTTAACCATTAAGTATATATTAAATTTATATTTATGATATCATATGTACCCAATATATTATAAATATTTTATATAATTTAAAACATAAAAATACCTTGTTTTTTGTAAATAAAATCTAAAATAAGTTCATGTAATGTGTAACAACACTGATTTATTATACACCATTCTAACAATGATTTTCATATCTATCAATCAAAAAGATTACTATAAAATGAATTTTTTAACATTAATAGACAATTTTATATATTTATTTACACTTTTAAATCATTCTTTATAATATACGAATATATTTAATTTTAATACATATAATTAAATATCATATATTGTAAAATAACAATTATATCAATTTTAAAATTATCTATTTATATTTTATTTAAATGTTGAAAAGAAATATTCAAATTAAAATATATTATATTTATAAATGTTTACATTATATACTCATAAATAAATATGAAATAATGAAAATAATTCAATCAATATACTTCTCTTGAATATTTATTTTATCATTTATTCTAGTTAATTATTAATTAAATAAACAATGTGTTGGAGTTTCTTAAGAATTTTATGTATCAAATTAATCACTAAAAACTATTGATAAATTATAATTTTAAAAATAACCCATAAATATTCCAAAATTATAATTATAATCTAAATATGTTATTTTATTCATATCTCATTTTTTAAAAAATATTAAACATATGGATCGTTCCTTTTTTTATCTTTTTCCCCATATAAATTGTCATATATGTATATTTCCTTATATATTATCCAAATAAGTAATATAATTAAATCTAATAGGTTATATTGTTTAATTTTTTTTTCAAATTTCATTTGGATATGTTTATAAGTCATTTTGTCTCTATAGTTGTGGGTTTCTTCCCTTGTTAAACATAATTATACATTATACAATGTAATTGATTTTAATAACATTCAAAAATATTTTTGGTCAAAATTTATGTTAAACATATTAGAATAAAAATATCACACCGATGCATTTTATGTCATTTTTTCAAAATTAAATTCATATAAGTTGATAAATAAATTATTGTTCTAATCTCGTAGACATGGAGAGAAAGCGGGTTAAAACGTTCAAAGGTTTTATAATTCTTTATATCATATATAAATATAAAAGGTATTAATATGACCTAAATTGTATTAATATATTTATAAATGACCCATTTTTACCTTAGGATAAAATTTTACATTTAATTTTACATTAATAATAAATTAAATGAAAAGGTTATTTTTAACTAAAATGATGTATTTTTCACTATTTATCAAAAATTAAAATATCAATAAAATTCCAAAAATTCCCCTAAACCTAAATTTGACATTATTAATTCAATAATTATGATTATTTTGAAAAGTATTGTAGAAAAAAATGTCAAAAATTACTTTTAATTTTGGTTCACCATTTAAATATAGTAATACTTGTTTTTGCAGCTAAGAGAAACTTGCTCAACGTTTTCTATAACATAATCTTATAATTGTGTTGTAAATAATAATTATAGGAAAAAATTTTAATTTATTTTAAATATAAAATAACTAATGTTATTTGGGTGATAAACTCACACTATGATGTTTTGTTAGAGTCAATGGCTATATCATGAAGTAATCATGTTAATTTTGACTGTGACGGAAAATCCAATGATTTTAATCCTCAATAAAAAAATATTATTATAGTTTTGATTAAAAATTGTATGGATATACACATAAAACTATATCATGATCTCTCAAACTCTAAATCCAGATAAAAAAAATAATGAATGGATGGAACAATGTTATATTGAGTCCTTAATATGGAAAAACCCAACTTCCTTTATTGTGTCTCCTCATCCACTAGTTATTGAGAAACAGATCAATACCACTGAAATGATAATATTATATTCACTAATTTCATCATCATGGAAAAATAATTTTGGTTCCCTTTCATTTTTATGTAATCTAATATTAACTGTCGACAATTTTCAAAAATATGATGTTATAGGAAGAAATATACTCTACAGATTCACATGAGTTAATGTTTATATTATCCAATAATGATATTCAAAATAATTTTATTATGTATATGTAGAAGGAATAAATTGATATAAAATTTAATAATGAATCCATTGGTACATATGAAGAACATTATACAAGGAATCTGAGGTATTCTTATTATATTATCATACAACCAAAATCTAGTGTTGATCAATTATTTCATGTTTGGGAATCCATTTTTTGAAGGGTGTTAACCACAAGGGACTATTTTATCTTTGAAAAAGTAAGTCAATATTTTATAAATGTGGAAATAGATATTTTTATTAACTTTTGAAGTTGTAGTTTTTATTATAAAATAAATATATAATTCAAAAGGAAACACTAAAATCCAGGTATATAAGAAGATTATATGTCATTTATGATTGATGTTTCGAAGGAGGTCGAGAGAAAATTATCATGAAGTCACTAGTAATTTTTTTTTGTGAGTAATGGAAGGTCATAGGGAAATATAATATGGTACTTATGTTAATAAGTTTTATAATTATTAAAATAGAGTGAAAAATTCATAGAATGAACCAAATAAACTACAATGTTTCAAATTGAAGGACTGTGCACATTATAATAACACATACTCGAACATGAAGGTTAATGAAATTAATATAAGTTATAAAGTTGTTTAGCTAAATGATAAATGGAAATATCACATGACAAATTTTTTTGATGAAGTGTATGAAAACAAATGGTTGAAAGGTACACCAACCATTCACTATAGAATTTTTAATATATTATTTAACTCTACATCCACCAACTATTGTAGTTCTAATGAATTTAAAATTGGTATGAAATTCCAAAAAAATGATTTGATGTTGAATTAAAAATTAAATCTCATTATGTTATCATTATCATGGCCTGATATTATATACAATAATACCATGTAAATATTTTAGTAATTTTTTTCACAATTGTTATAGAAATCCAAAATATGATCATATATTAGGGTCTTGATAAATATTAATATCATATATAATGAATATCCATATTATGGTTCATGATTCCTATTAAAAGGGTTTTTTGTGTCATATAATTGGGGAGAAACTCAATATCGATGGTATTACTACCCTACATGCATTTTTTATGTTTTTTAATGACATTCAAAGTACCAAATAAATTTGTGAAGTGAATTTCATGATAAAAATCATACCTTGTTCTATGATTATTTCATACAATCCATATATAATGGCACATAATGAGTTACTATAATAGAAGAAGTGGAATAAGGAGATCGTGGCATGAGATTTATTAGTCCAAGTGTGTCACTATAGTGTTATATTATTCTCTTTATTAAGAATAAATACGTATCACTAAAACTCTATATTGGTTATCAGAAACTAATTGATAACACAATCATAAACATGTATCCTCCACCTCATATTGATGACTTGTTGGACCAACATCATGGAGATTAATAGTTTCCCATTATTAACAACCAATATATAATTGATGAATTATCATTCAAGGAGAATTTACCTGATACACCTTTACATACAAGGTAGGGACACTGTGAATATATTTTTATTTGTTCTTTCTAATTCCCATTCTACTTTTATATTTATGTTAATGTGTATTAGTGTCATCAACATCTTCCTTTATCGATATTTGGTTGTATTTATAGAACATATTCATATATATATATGAGGAAAATAAATAACATGATGACATATTTTCAATTTTTTTCTAATGAACATGATGAAGGACATATTGTATGGAAAAATATAAAAATTGATAATTTTTCAAACAAAAGATTTCATTTTTGGGTTATATAACCTCAATAGAAGTTATATATGAAGATCCATAAATAAAAAAATTTATTGAAAATTGGGTAAGACAAACCACTATGACTAAAATCTATAATTTTCATTTTACTTATAGGTTTTATGAAATAATAGTGTATAATTTATCATGACATTGTAATCCACTCACCATGTTGACTATAGAGGTAGCCAATATCCATTAAAAAGATGAATGTGAAGTAATTTATACGAACTAATAAAAGGTGTGTCAATATAGCTATTCTTACATTTCCCTATAGTGGACACGGGTTTTTAATCTATAGTTTTGAATCCATGAAAGGAATACGATGCATTTTCCTAGAGAAAAAATTATTATAAATTATTCCATAAAAAATTGGTGGTTCAATGGAAAAATACCTAAAACATGATTTAATGTAATTTATACTAAATTCTCCATAAATAATAATAATAAAGTATTGTTATAAAGAATGTTGTGATATATATACTAATCATAAATATTATTAATATATATTCCGTAAAAATGAGTTCATTATGAACTAGAGAAGATGGTTAGAATTTTTTTCATAATTATAAATTCTCTATAAATTACCTCACTAGAAAAGTGGACATGGTAGTAGATGATTTTATAAGAACGAAAAATTCTACCATATATATGATGAGGATCAAAACTGATTTCATATTTCAATATTTTCATTTGATTAATCCTTAAATAATAGTTTAATGGGAGAAACATTATCTCTATAAAATTAGCATTCAGTCATCTATTAAATAAGGGATTAAAAATACCTATAAGGATGTCAGAAAAATAAACATTAATATATGAAATATTACATATGTTATCATTGATTTTGATAAAATGTGAAGGTTTAATAATAGTGTATGTGTTCATTCCATTCCATATATGGGGAGAGAGATATTGGATTAATTTCATAGATCAATATTCTCTATTCATCAAATAAGGATAAATATTTACATATGTATAAAATAGTATTTATATTAGAAAAACATAATGGGAAACATTTAATAGCATGTGTCTTGATTTGTGGTATATCAGAAATTTAATTCTGGGAGACAATAGTCTAAGGGTATGTTATAACCATTAGCCATACATAAATTGAAATGAGAATAAATCACCAGGGAATTTGTTGTCACACTCCCCAAACCATATAATTACAATAATACAATTTTTTCCTCTTTTATTACCTTAAAAACATAAGGTTCTTTTTATATGTATTATCGATTTTTTCATTTTTCAAGAATGTATATTATGGATGTGGAATATTTTCTAGGATAACCATAATCTATTGTCTCTGATCAGGATATTAGGATTACATAATATAAAAGATGGATTATTTAAAATTGTATGGATACATAGTTTAGTATCAATACATAGTATCATCCATGGAAATATTTTTAGTCTAAAGGGATTATTCAAAACCTCTTGGAAATGATAACATCTTGATCAATGGAATTAAATGGTGCATGTGACCAACACCATCATCAGTTCAAGTTTTATTACTATAATAACATTAACACCCGAATTAATATAGATACTTATAAAAACCATTATAGTGTGATGTGTATAAATAAATTGTTCTCAAATTAATGTTGACTATGAAATCTTTTCGAACAAAATATTTGTGAGTAAATTGATGATAAATTCATTTTTAAATAAGGATACATTATAATATTTCAATGTCGAGAAAATTGATATTTTCAATTTTCAATGTGATCTAGAAATTTATGTTTGTGTTAAGGGTTTTTAGTTAATTTCTTTAAATTTTATTTGTTATTTTATTTTAAAATTAATCTTGATCCCCTTTTATGTTGCCCCCTTTGATATTCTCTACCGAGTGTGGATGTTTTATTATCTATTAGTGCTTCCACAGAATCTCTCTCTAGATCATGATGTGTTCAATGTATAAATCATGATAGTCTACATAAGTGATCCTTCATTTGTACATATAAAATTTTCAAACTTCTGAATAATGTTATGTCTTGTGAAATAATAACAATCACATTGTCAATGTATTGTGGAAAAACTACCAAAATTAGAAAGCTACATGGGAAATTGAAGATATGATGTGGTAGAATTATTATTATTTATTTTACATAGGGTGATGATTATTTTGGCATAATTTTTTTATCTTACTTACAATATAAAAGCCTTATATTTTATAATTTTTTTTCGAATGACTATAATTTCATCAATAGCTATATATACACTAGTCTGTAGGTTGAAATGAACTATAATTTATTTTAGATGGATGTTACCTGGAATGTTAATTAGAGGGTATGAATATAAATAAATAAATTATGAAATGTATATGGATTACAAATGAATAATTTATATTCATGTTTAACCAATTTATATTTAATTAAAATAAAAACTATTTTAAATTAAAAAACAGTTTTTTTGAAAAGAAAAATTTATGTGAGCTTTTTTTTATTACAAAATTAAACTATATAAAATTACTGAATATATTTAATTAAATTTAAATATTATATATAACATAGAAAATTTATCAATCATATATCATTTTATCATGTAATCGGATAGAAATAAATCATGTTTCTCATTTAGAAATTCTATTTCTCTAAAAAATAATTCTATTAGGTTTTCATAAATAATTTAAATATTATTTTTCCTATATTGAGAAAATCTATTTGAGAGAAAATAAATATTTCTTTAAACCCACATTTTAAAATAATCATACAATATTTTTATTTAATTTATTTAAAATATTGAATTTTTTAAATTATTATAAACATTTATAATTTAAATTATTTTATTATTACAATGATTTTAAAAGATATTTTATGTATATAAATGGTTGTAAATTTTTATTAAGTACAATTATATTATTATCAGTCCATTATATATCATTTTAATCTACTTTATTTTGAATGTTTATATAATAACACTTTATACTTAAGAAAACTGTTTCTATGGGAAAAACTTTTTCATCATGCTTGTAGGATTATTTTTTATTAATTTATATCATTATTTTGAATTAAATCTTGTAAAATGCATTTTATAATATGAATAATCATAATTATTATTCAGTATTATGCTCAAATTAATTTTAGTTAATAACAAATAGTAAAAATAGTAAAAATTATTTATCGTGGTTTATGTTAAAAAGGGTTTATTACTGTGATTAATATAAAACATATGTGTATATTTTACAAAACTACATTTATAAGTAATATTTTCTGGAAATATTTTGAAAATATCATTTTATAACATTGATGATCAATCCATATAGAGGAATTTTTCTTGAATATGTATTTATTATTATTTTTCATTCATGAAATTTTCAAGTGGGTCCTCTCATCCACTTATAATTGGAAATCAACTGTACTCTTTCATTCACAATTAACAATCATTTGTGGTAAATACTGTCCTGAAACATTTAATTACATCCCTCACCATGATTAATATTTTTTATGATTATTATACCATATTTGGAAGTCTTTTGCAGAAAACCTTATGAGGTGGTCTAAAAAAGGGTAGGGTTCTTAACCAAGTGATTTTATTTTATTTATTATTATACATTATTCAAATAAAATTAAAATATGATTAATTAATAACTATAAAATATCTCATATATTGAGATTTTATTGTGTTAATGGAATAATGTATATCTACATCATCATTCAACAAATGGTAAATTAATCCATCTCATGTCTGTAATGTGTACTACCTCTTTATAAACTAATCTAATATGATTTCTATCTCTACCTCTCATAGATAGATATAATGATTTTAAAAATGTTAAAATATAATAGCTATTAAATAACTGACTATCTAGATATATAATATCATAGATAATAATACCTTACAGTCCATTATAATAGGATAAATCTCTCGTGTGTACTTATGGTCTACCTCTTCCACCAAGTGGTGTGATGCGTTTTTAATTATATTTTGATATGGATAGTAATAAGGATATATTTAAATAATATATATGATATAAATGATATAAAATAATAAATTTGTATTGGATTATTTTTTTACTTTGTTGTTCCATCAATCATAAAATGATAATAGGGTCCATGTGTATGTACAACCTACCATCTCCAAGAACGGTGAAATTTATTTTTATATCGATAAATTTCATTGATAATGATAAATATGTATATAATTATTATATATGAATGTTATAAAATAATTTTAAATCTATTTATGATGTAACAATAATCAACTAATAAGCACAAAATCAAATGAACCAAAACATATATGAATGATGAAGCAACTATCAACTAAGAAAGTATCAAAACAAAGAATTTTTAATAAGCAGGTGATTAAAGGGTAATTAGTAATCCTAAATGAAATTATATATATGATTATGGTCAATTAATAAATTTATAATAAATATATATTTATTAAAATGGGGTTTTAGACATGTTTGAAATATTTCACACAAGTGTTATGGGGTTTTAGCTCTCATTTATTTCTGTGAGACACTTGACATATTTACCACTATTTTCTTTTACATGGAATACATACTAAAAATGAGTTTATATTAAATATATTATTTTCAAAATTATAGGGATTTTAATATAAATCAAATTTTCATTCCATCATCGGTTTTATGAATGATAAATTACCTAAGAGGTTTGGTTTTTTTACAACTTCCTTGTTTATCAATATTGTTACTGATTATGAAATTGATGAATAAATTTCATGATCTACATATAATGAATATAATAAATTGTCTTATCCTATTATTTATTCTATAAATTACATGTATTATTTTTATTTACCTCAATTTATTTACTAAACAGACAAAAGAAAAGTTTTTATTGAATCTAAAATTTAATTCTTTATATGTTAGAATTTATTTTTTATTAAAAATCATTATATTATATAAATGTTATTAATATAAATTTATGATTATTTTAATCCATTTTTTTATAAAATAAATTATTAAAATAAAATTAAAAATAATCTTTTTTTTTTCATTTTATGAAATTGGTACTTTTAATTTTTTTTAAAATAAGTATGAAATCATTAAGGATAAAAAGGGTTTATGTTACTCATCACAAAAACATAACAATGGTCACATTAACATATCAATGGATTAAAAAGTATGGGTGACTCTGTATTAAATTATTTAATAAATAATCATATAATAATATGTAAAAATAATGTTTAAAAAATAATATTGAATATATATTGTGACTATTAAAACACATAGTTTAAATGGTTTCATAGGGCATGAACTAAATCATTGGTGAATTTGGAAATCACAAAAAGTTTATTAATAACATTTTTATGTTTCTCAATGTCATCATATCTATTTATAAATATATATTTTTTTGGTTTATATATTTAATTTCACATATGAATTTTTATGAAAATCTATTAAGTATATATACTACAATTTTAATCATTAATTTAAATTATATAAATTAATCTACTATATCTACTAATCCTGGCTTTTCCAGCTGGCACGTGTCAACCTATTAATCCTCCACATAATATTTCTCATACGTGTCAATGTTCCCTGCCTCCGCGTCCTGCCTCCGACACCTTCCTCTCATTCTCTCCCTCATTCTCCCGCTCAACTCAGCCTACCCATCGCGATTTTCCACTCCCCCATATCTTTTTTCCGCTGCTCCTTCCTTCCGCGCTGCCCATCTCCTTCATCATCTTCTGTTTCCCCTATCTAGGGTTTCTTCTATTTCTCCGTTCTCCGGCTTCACCACATTCACATACTTCCCTCGCTCGCGATTTGTCTCCCCTCGTCTACGGTTCCTGGTACGTTTTCGCCTCCCCTGGTCTAGCTCTGCCTACAAACCATCGCCAACATTCTCATCACCATTTCCATCTTCCGCTCGCGGTCTCACTTCGTCACTCCAATTCTTAGTCCACCGCTCGCGTTCTCCTTACTCCACTCGCGTAAACCATGTGCCGCTCTCATTTACCCTCCACAACATCTATGATTTCTGACGCTCACGTTCTCCCTCCGCCGCTCCTGTTCTCGCTACGCCTCTTGCGTTTTCGCCTCCCTCCACCGCCATAGGAAATTTCCTCATAATCGACGTTGACTCACATGAACCCATCTGCTACTGAAAAATCTCATATCCCTGCCCTAAATCCCCCGTCATATGTACTGTCGCCTCCATCCTCGAAACCCTAGCTCAGTGGGTAAATGAAATTCCTATAGAAAACCAAACCTCTCACCATGAAAATTTATCAAATTGCAGGACCGAATATCAACCACAGTCTCATCCATCTCCTACATAGGGTAATTTTCTCTTCCAATCATCTCTACAATATTAATCTTGTCATTTCAGTCTTTAATTTCAGTATATTAATAATGAAATTTTTGAATTGTATTAAAATATATGCATTCTTGAATTTTGAATTAGGGTAATTTTGTCTTCAATGTTGGTGGATGGTTTTCAGGTAGGGTGCTACTCATTTAATGACATATGTTTCCCTTATATTGATGAATAAATGATTACTGTTTAGTTTGACTGCCATGTTGTTGATTTCTCAGTAGATGAGAATACAATATCATTGATTGCAAATTAATGCAGGTATTATGTCGTCAAATCTTGGAGTTAACATCCATTTCGTGCAGCATATGAATGTAGTTAATTTGTTTTCCCTATTTAGTACACTGTGTATTAATTTTTAGGCACTAAAAACATATGAACCAAATGTGTTATAAATTTCCAACATTTTTTTCTTGCAGATATAGGTGAACAGGATGCTAACATAAATATGTTCTCTGATAAGAACATGCATATCCAAATACAAGACTGGCCAATGTTTCGTTCAATATTATTTGGAGCTCAAAAAGGATAACTTTCCTCTTCTAGTGATTGGTATGGGATCTGTCAGTTATATCAATATCAGGAGATGACTTAGTTAGATGTTTCATATGCAGTTTCTGGATTACAGATTTATTTTTCAAATTATTTAATTCTGTAATTTTGTATTTCTGTATCATCAAGAGTCTATGTTTCTGCTACGATACTATTCATGAAAAGGTTTATTAGACAGAATATTATCAACAATACTGCCTAACATTCTCCGGTCGAACCATTAAAATACTAATTGGATGGAATACTCATAACAGAAACACCTTCCTTTCAGTTTGAGGGATGGTTTTGATGCTGTATGTTACTGTTATAGTTACAGTTTCTTACCTTCAATTCATTATTAAATATTTACAGGACTATTTGACTTTTTGTAATTGTTTTTTCAGCAAATGTAAATACAACAACAGTAACTAAAAATGAATGCAGGTTTTATGTTGTAAAATCGAATATTTAATATCCCTTTCGTTCAACATATGAATGCAGTTATTTTGATTTCACTTTTGACTACACTGTATATTGTTTTTTATGCATTAATAACATATGAAAATGAATGCAGGTTTTATTTTTTTTAGGTATCCAGTTTACAGTAAAAAATGAGTGAATAAATGAATGTATGTTTTATTGTCTTTTAATCTTTCCATATAGATTAATTACTGTAACTATAGAAGGTTCAATATATTTCTGTTTTTAGGCAATTTAATGGCTCAACTACCACTTAATATCTCTTTGGAGATTACTGTTTTTAGGTATCCAATTTATAGATTAATTTTTTTTCCATTCATTATGTGGAAATATATTTGAATTCATTGGAGTCAGAAGATTGTTGGTGTAAACCTGCATTCATTTTTTAACCATAACTACAGATTAATTACTGTAACTATAACAGGGAAATCTCGACCTATATTTGTGAGCTGTGAAGGAACAGAAATTTGTAGTTTCGAATAATATAGAAGGTCCCAACTACCTCAACCCATAAGTAATAACTGCTTGAATCTGCATCAACATGTATTTGATCCCAACTCAAAAGGAATTGTAAAACAATACATATATAACTCCCTACTCTTGTAGTCTCTAGGGATTTGCATAACAGTCTATCGTTAGTCACACACAAGAAATACGAATAGAAGAAAAATAACAATTGATGATAAACCTGCATTAATTACCATTTTTAATAAAGAAATGGTAATATATGAATGCAGGTTTATCATAAAACATATAGAAACAATGCATGTTCACAACTCACAAATGGTAATATATAAATGCAGGTTTATAGTTACACAAATAAATGCAGGTTTATCATTGATAAATGCAGGTTTATAATAGATTATAGGAATTGTCAATGATAAACCTGCATTTCTTACTGTAACTTGCATCTACTATATCTACTAATCCTGGATTTCCAGTTGCCACGTGTCGCTCCACTATGAATCCATGTCTCCTTTTTCTAACGTGTCAAACAACCACTATCTCCACGTACCTCCTCCCCACAGAAATCAATTTTCTTCCACCGCATAACTGAGTCGCTCTCGCATTTACTTCCACCGAGAAATGCGTGGGTCTTGACCTAGCTCTCCAGCATACTCCCTCCATCGCCTTCCTCGTGTTCATGGTCTCTAACCAGTCTATCTCCGATCACCACCTTCCGATTTCGACTGCAACTTCCACGCGTATCGCCCCTCCGCAAGGTATCTCTTCCTATCTCCACCCCAATCATCCTCTCCCGCTGAGTTTATCGCGCATCCCGACCTATACTCTCCTCAAACCCCAGCCTCCATCCTCCTGGAATTCCCAGTCTACCTGCACTCGATCGACCTTCGTCTCTACTGTCAACCTTCTCCCGGTTTCTACTCTACCCTCGGTCGACGTAGTACCTCCGACGCTTACGACTCCGGGTTTTTTTCCACCCACCATTCCTATAGTGTCCTACAGTTTCACCTTCATCTTCTCATCCATTCCACATTTTTATCCTGCACAGCTCTGCTAAACTACAAATCTCGGTTTCTTTCATCCTCCACTACACTGAAATCAACCCTATCTCATATACCCTGATAAATTCTGTCTGCCTGTCCACTTCAAACAATACCCACATCGTTTTTGGATCCCGATTTCCTTCTACTCCTCCACGGTTCCTAGAAAATTAACTCCCACCTCCTTCTAGAGGTTTTCATCATCTACTGCTACAGCTGAACAACAGCTCCACCTAAGTTGCAGTAATACTCCAAAAACGTGTTGCCAGATTTCCCATCCAATGATTTCTATAACCCTTCCTTTTACCATATAACATCCCTGTCCCCGAATCCCTCATCTCATCCAACTATTCCCCACACTCATCCACTTATACAAATTCCAGAAGACTCCTAACATCATTATATGCTCCATTGAGGTACACATTGGTGACCACCCCATGGTCTATTCTTTATTGGTATCAATTTCAATTCTCATTGTTTATCCAATATTTCTTTGTTTTTAATTTCTCATTGGCTATGGTTTATTTAAATTTCCTTTGGAAACATTTTATTTAATTGCAGTACTCGACCAGTTTTGGAAAAATTAACAGGACTATTTACTGTGTTTCATTTCAGGAGATGATATTAGACTTCCTGCTGGTATGTTTTAATGTTTTTATTCATTGTCTATTTTTTTCATTGGTATTCTATAATGTTCTCTATATTTGGATGAATTTATGCAATTTTATGTGCATTGTTTTCTATTATAGATGTCCATTTATGTCACTGGGCTATTTTGTGCTGGAAATTATCCATCAAAACCTATTCATACAAAACTTTCATAATGTAATGCAATATTACTGCTTTCATGTTTCAGTTATTGGGGCTCCACTATGTTCGGTCTGCCACCATAACTACACCACTTCTTATATTTACCAACACAATCTATGAAAAAGGTGTTCCATTTTCATTTCATGAAAAAATATACCTTATATTCATAAGTTAATATTTCCCATAGAACCATTCCTGCATCATGATCTTGCTATATATTCCCATATAACTCCACAAGAATCATGTTGCTCCTCCTGGTTTCCCTACGATTCTCCTATAATTTTGTATTTGCTGATAAGAGTACTCATATTTTTCCAATATTCTATATGAAATTCACATTAATGTTTCATGTTGGACACATTCATTACGTGAAAGTGTTGATTCATTTGAGTTTCGACTCCTGTTTTATTTTTTGATTAATTTGTGAAATACGAATTGAATTCCCACTTTATTGTCCATGGAAATTTTGGTATATTATTCTTTAAATACCACCATTCGGAGTGATGATACGGGGATATTCTTATGGTGTTGGGCTGCAGGAGCCTTTCAATACAGAACCACATCAATCAGCCTTTCTTTCCTCTATTACGCTAGAAATGTTGTTATATATTAGAAATCATGGACCAATCCCAGTTGTTGATGATTCATAAAAGGTCATATTGCTTCACCTCAATTACATTAACAATGTTTAAAATCTTTAACTAATGTTCTAATGGTTGTTTTGAATGTCAAATATGTTGTTTTAATCAATGGTTTGATTGGATCTCCCAAAAAGTTGCCTATGAAAGATATAAGGTGAATGAATGAATGCAGAGCATTTAGAACCATCTATGAAATAATATTTTGATATTGCCTCCACATATGATTTTTTAGTGTCTCTTGTAGTCCTTGAATAAATAAATTCACTTTTTTCATTTGGTTCACAAGGAGAATCCCAAATATAATGTTACTATTGCTTTGTAGGTTTGGTTAATTTTATATTATGGCTTTACACCTTATCAAAATGTTATTTTATTGGTTATTCATTTATTAGTTAGGATAGAGATGATTTTATGTTTTTATCTAAAACAATATTATTGATCTGGTTTGAATTGACTGATTATGTGTGCATGAAACAAGAGGACTGAAATGAGTAAGAGTAAAATGGTAAGAGGAGTTGGCTAGGGTGTTTCTACATTAAGAAACAGTTTGTTTCTTTCCCTAATACATTTAAGATGAATTTTTTATGGTTAATGTTTTTTAATGGAGAAATATATGTTATGATCAGACTTGATCTTGCTCACAATTTTCCTAAGATACTCTTATGGTTCTCGCTCGCAATTACCCTCTGCTCGACCTATGGTTCATGCAGAACTCTGTTGTCATCGTGTTGTGGCTCCTGGTTTTATTTTTAACTCTGGAAAGCTTTCCTACAATGTACTTAGGGCTTTGTACTTCGGAAACCCTCCTTTTCATCAATCCCATTTCATTCCGTCCCTCCAGACCTGCTCCTGCTAGCGATTTCCATCCGCTTTTCCCTCTCGCAATTCCTCTCTACTCTTCCTACGGTTCCAACAAAATAATTTTGGATGCTTTAATGATGCATGCTAATTACAAATTGATGTGAGTGAAAATGATCTTCTAACACTTGGTCCTATGATAAAAACAATGGTATGTTGATCCCTGTAGAAAGAGTGGTTATAAATATTAATGTTATTTTTGATGAAAGACACATCAAATATTTGTGAAAACAGAATTAGAAATGAAAAAATTTTGATGATGATAAATTTACCTGTATTATTTATTACCATCAAATTCAAAAAGTATAAGTCATTGTAAATCAATCTGAATAAATTTTTTTTGAGTGTCTCCTGTAGTCCATGAATTAAGAAATTCACTTTTTTCATTTGGTTCACAGGGATCCTTCCAAATATAATGTTACTACTACTTTGCAGGTTTGGTTCATTTTATATTATGACTTCCCAACTCATCAACATGTTGTTGTCTTGCATCCTCATTTTTTAGCTATGATAGAGATGATTTTAGGTTTTTAAATAAAAAAATATTATTGATCTTGTCTGGTTTGACTGATTATGTGTGCAGGAAGCAGGAGGACTACCATGAGTAAGAGTAAAACGGTAAGAGGAGCTTCCTGGGATGTTTCTGCATTAAGAAATGGTTTGTTTCTTTCCCTTATCCATCTAAGATGAATTTTTAATAGTTAATGTTATTTTAATGAAGAAATATATAGTATGCTAAGACTCACCCCAACTCACAATTTCTGTAAGACACTCTTACATTTCTCACATGCAATTACCATCTGCTCGACCTACGATTGCTGGAGAATTATACTGACATCGTGCTCCCACTCCATGTTATATTTTCCACCACAGAAAGTTTTCTCAAAGAGAACTTTGTGCATCATTCTTCAGAAACCCTCCTCTACATCATTCCTCTTTCATTCTGTCCCAACAGACCCACTCCCACATGCGATTTACCTCATCTATTACTGATTTTTTTCCCAGAACTCTTCTGTTAGATTTTCAATGAATCATACATAAAATGTGTAATTAAAAACCCATGGAATGCACACATTGGTTGGGTTATGTTGGGACCACTAGCCTGATGTGAGATTACCAAAGAGAAGGGGTGAATCACTGTGTGAATTTACAGTTTTCCACTAAAGTCGATACCTCAAGCACATGCAACTGTAATAGATATTTACAGATGATAGATAGTCACTCCCCCTGCATTGGTTTATTTACATTCATTTTCTTCTCATGATGCACTACTGTTTTTTTGTTTTGAACGAGAAATGATGCTGAGTATATCAGTTGGATACATGGGCTTTGTAGATTCAACCATACATCAATCATATTATCCATCATAGGTATAGGATGACCTATATTTGTACATGTTGATCATATTAGTGGAAAATAGAGATTCATTACACATGTTTTTTGCTCATATATTGCTGTCATTTTTTGTCCAGGTTGTATGGAACGAAACGTGGAAACTTTTTTCAGAAGATATAATATATGTACAATGAAGATAGTTACAAATAGAAGTTACATGTATGTTTACCCCTTATAGATGCACACATGAAAATAAAATATTCTCTTTTTTTAGATTTTTTTTAGCATTGCTGATTTTTTAGGATATATTTATGCTGTTTACATCCTTAATAATATCACCTTTTGTCTAGGATACTTCTATGTACTCACTGAATTATAATTATAGTTCTACCTACCATATCATTATATTATTTTGATATATCAGTTATGTGAACCTGCATTCAGATGGCCATGAAATTTACATAATTTCATACACATTTTTGAAAATTTAGTATTTCAAGATTTTTAATATGTAACAGTTTTCATATTAGTTATACATCGATATTTGTGGATTTAATATTCAACTGTTTCCCAATTTCTCACACATACCATTTTTACACATTTTATATGCATAACCATTTCCATGATTCTTATGCATAAGTGACTCTAGATTGCTTATAATCACTATTTTATGTTGATCTGGATAGTTTGATATTGAGCAGTATGTACTGAATGAATATCAATATGCTATGAGTTTTGACAACATTAATATGGCCAATGTATTCTTCAAAAAACATGAGTTTCAATATGGGAGGAGATTAGTTTTGATTATGTATTTCTTCTAAATAAGTGTTTCCATATTTCTTATGGAAAACAATTTCCAGATTTCTTTGGATCATCATATAAGGTTGATATGGATAGTTTGATATGCGGTATTAGTATGTACTGAATGAATCCCTATATGATATGAGGTTTGATAACATAATATGGCCAATGTAATCTTCATTAGAATGTCTTCATATTTTTAAACATTGTTGTATCTATAGGTAATCATGTTGGATGATTATGTAAGTGCTGAAACTCCTGGATCATTGCCTCTTATTCCATAACTATAGCTCAAAAAGAAATATCTAGGTAAAACTATAGGTTTATTTTGGATGATTTTTTAGGTTCTAAAACTCATGTGGGTTAGCCATTTTACTATCCAAACATCGGTAGAATGCAGTAACAACGTGATGGTTTGGAAATCTGGTGTGGAATCCCAATTAAATTTCTTTTACTGTAGGAATGTAAATTGATTTTCATTGACGTATTCAAATAATGTTTTTCATGGTAACATTTTCAAAATTCTTAGTTGACATAACTGTCTCTTTCCTTTTTTTCAGGGATGTTATGCTACTGATGGACATACAATGGAATTTTTATGTATGATTTTGATTATGCATCAATGTTCTAGCATAGAGGTATTAAATTTTGTACAATGTCAGTGTTCCCCATTAACTGGAAAAATAAATACTCTACGTCAGTTTCTTGATCTGGAATTTGCATTATGTACTAAAATAGTGACTGTCATTGAAGTCGCGGGTTCAGGGAATTTTTACTCATAGCCTTTAGATATTCTACCAACAAGTATATTCATCTGAATTGTTTCATAATTTTTATTTTTCTATGACAACAATTATACTGATATATGTTGATTTTCTTTTTATATCACAAATATAATCCATCTTTAATTTCAGTATCCCTCTAAGAATAAGTTCTACTTTAAAATCTGCTATTTTTTAACTGTTATTTTTAAATATTAGCTTCTTAACTATGAATATTATTATTATTTAGTATCTTATCATATGATTTCAGAGATGTCACACACAACATAAAACAATAAAGAAAACTTCATGAAGAGAAGGTTGCAAAGAGTAATATTATTATCGCTAGGAATGGATACTATTATTTTTAATTTTATTTCATGATCTTTTCTACATGATATATAATCTGTTTAATTGATCACCCACATTACAGGTTTCTCTATTACCTCCACAACCTTACCATCTTATTCAAAATAATAAACTTTCACTTCAAAGGAGTTGTCTCCAACAATCATATGGATCCATGTCAAACCTCTAGGGACATTCAATTCTCTCTTTTAGCTCTTCAAGAGGCCCCAAATGTCTGGAAACTTGATGGGGAGTAGAGGTATGATCCCAGAAATTATATTTTTAAATGGTCAATACTATTGATCGATGACTCTAACCACAGTGGATCGGCGGATTTGGTTGTTCCTCCAATAGATTCATCAATCTTCATCCCGATTTCGGTGTGGTTTAATGCCACTAGCACATTTACAGATTCTATGTTTGTTGATGTGCTTACCCTGAAGGGCAGAGCTCCACCGAGTACTTTTAGAGGATGTAGTGGTTCACTGAATGCTACATTTTGGCGTAATAGGAAATCAAACATGGTGGATTTGGTCTCCCATGTGATGGGCTGTTGGTTTTTCCAGTTGCTCTCCCTTTTTTTGTAGGTTGCAGTTCTATTCAGATTTCTCTTTGGGATATATATGTATCAATATTGTTTTTAAACATTTATACTCATGATGTTTATTCATTGAAAAAGAAACATTGTGTGGTTGATATGTATAATTTTTTCTATGGTTTCCACTTATCCAAAAATTTTCTTCTTAAAAATGGATTTTCCATGTAAAATATATAATACATACTAAAATAAATAGACTACCATTAATAGTTCCATTTTTTCACTATATTTATTATTTCTTTAGAACCTAATTCATCCACTTTTTCTTCAACATTATTATTTCTTCTGAAATTTTATAAATACTACTCTTTTATTAAATGAAAAACCATTAAGAAGAATATGTCGTGCAATAGCACGAGCAAGTACTAGTTATTATAATTGTTATGTTATAAATATACGGAGGTTTATTCTAATTAAATTATAATTTTTATTTTTGTTATAAAATAATAAATATAGTATACTTAATGTTTTCTTGTGAAAATATATTAAAAATATTCATTTATTTTTTGAGAAAACATTTTGATAGAAAATAAATTACTACATGAGTATTGACTAATATGTAGTGGTAATTTTGGTCAGGCTTCTCACTATTTGTGAATATTGGAATTTTTTCTTGAAATATATGTGACTAGTACTCTCCAAATAATAAATTCAATTGAGTGTGATTTTATTATCATTTCAGTTTAATCCACAAAATGTGAAGGTCTGAATAAACCATATGAAAATTATTCTTATCAATTTATTATTAATATAATACCAGAAATCTAAAATGTTTAATGGTGATTAAAAATAATTTTCTTAAACAATTTATACATTAACTATTCTAAAAAATATTTTTTTAAAATTGAATGAGATAAATATGTTAAAGAATAAAAAAATACATACATATAAAGAATAATGGAATTCATATATTCCATTTATTGATATAAAAATCATGGAATGTTTTTAATACCTATTAAAATGTAATGGTTTTGTATTGAATTGAAATTAATCAATAATCCATACATCAATAATCAAAATGATGGGGTTAATACAAATATAATTAAATTTACACTATACTATATATGGAATTAGAAATAGGTCAGACAAAATTTTATTATATATTTTAGAAAATAATATTTTTGTTGTAATATTCTATGATATCCAAATATTTATTTTCTATTGGGGATCAGGTGAGAATAATTAATTTGAAATTTTTTTTCTATTTGATTCCCACATAATTACATAACAACTATATGTGATATAATTTATAAAATTATGTACATAAAAAATAAATATTTAATATATTTACATAACTATTTATGGTCTTTTCGAAATATTTACCATCACTTACTAACTAAAATGATATAATAGATCATAATTTTAATAGTTCTATATTAAATAAGGCATCTTATTAAATATTTTAATAATATTTAAGGCCATATAAATAAACATTTTTCTGGAAGATAACAGTATAATTTAACCTCAAATAATTTTTAAATAAATTCAATCATAGATTTATACCATTATAGAATATTATTATTAATTTATAAATGATCCCATTAATAGACAAAACAAACATAAAAATATGTAATTAAATGTGATTAATATATCTTAATTATTATTCTTATGATTTATATATATTGAATGCATCAAATTTTTTTATTGATGTAAAATGTCTCCTAAAAAATAACTACATTATCAATGGATAAGTATATTTAAATGCATGTATGGGAATTTTTTTCATCAATAAAAGAAAAATTGTTCTATTATTAACATGGGGGATTGATCAAGAATTATAAAATTATTATAATTATTCAACTGTAATTATAAAAATTGTATATTTATTCTCTGATCATTGATGGAATTTATTTTCTATATATAGATTTATTGACACACATTAGTATAATATTTTAAATCATTAGTAGTAAGGTTATGTGTTTATATAGTTTATTTAAAAATAATCCATAATATAAAATTAAATATATAAAATTAAATGTTAATTATAAAAAGGTCAATGATAATGATATCAACAATACATAGATTTCCAAATTTTATCTTAGAATCATAGATGATAAACACATCCTAGTAATTCAGAAGGATATATTATTTGAATCATTAGATTATAAATAATTTAATGCATGTGAAATATTTTTAATATGTAATGTGAGGAAATTTATTTTTATTAAATAACGATAATAATTTAATACACTTTTTATAGTATATATATATTTAATATAGAGATCTCTTAATATATTAATATATATCAATAATTCATTTTTTAGTAAATATTTTAGTTTTAATATTTATTTATATATCAATATACAAATGATTCAAACTAAAAACAAACAAATTTCTTCCAAAATAAGAAAAAAATATAAACATTGTAAAAGAAATATACATTAGTTATATTTTGATAAAGAGTGATTAATTCATAGGTATATAGATCAATTGTGTGATTGTTCAATTTCACAATAACATATTCTACATTGTAATAAACTATGAAATTGTGTTTCTAAAATATGAATATTTATATTGAATACATAGTTTGATTTATTGTGTTTCTATATATAATTTTAAAAAAATTAATTTATTATATTAAAATTGTTTCCTTCATGTTAAATCATTTAATTTTTCTTTAATTATCCAAATATGATATATAATGGTATATTTAAAAAATTATCAAACATATGAATTTTCTATGTTGAAAAATTCTTATGAAATTTTATTTAAAATATATATGTTCATATATTATAAAAATAAATTTTTATTATATATTTTAGGAAAGAATTGGTTTTAAATTTTGATAATATATTATCGCAAAAATTGGTTGTTTTATTTATAAGTTTTTTTACTTATAAGGAGTAAAATTTAAAAATAATATAGTATAATTTTGAACCTATTGTAGTTCAATATCATTATCTATTAAAGTACCTAATGTCTAATTTGACTTAGTAACATGTAAAATTTTGGGAATTAAATTGACTCTAATATTATAAGAAACTCACATGTATATTTTAATTCATTAAAACATAAATATATATTGATATTCATTGGAATATGATGATAAATTATATTTTAAATATTAATAAATTACTACTTCAAATGAATCTATCATGACTTATACATCTAAAAAATAATAGATGATATGAACATGGATATATAATCCATGACATCAAATCATGTTAAAAATTTATTTGATTCCCATGAAGTGGTAACAAAAATACATGGTGTTTATTGGAAATAAAAAAGGTATGGTTAGTTGGTTGTCAATTTCTAACGGTTCATTTTTTAAAATATTATATAATACATTCAAGGTATTAAAAAAATAAACCATAAAAAAAATAAAATTAACAAAATTCTTATGATTTTTTCATTTCGTATGTATTATAATTATAGTTAGATATAAATAATAAATGTACATAAATTAAATTTCATTATAAAAACGATTGAAATGTATTTTTATGATAAAACTTGAATTTTTTAGGGATTTAAATTTTGACTAAAAGGTATTCATGTTTCAACAACCTAGTAACGAATTATGTAATTAATATCGTTAATAGATTATAATTTTTATAGTGTATTTAAAATTATAGGACTCGTCAAAAAATTATGATGGTTTATGTAAATATAATTGGCCTAGTACAAGAAGTTTTTTTATTCTAAGTTTATCATGTGAATATGTAATGCTGAAAAAAATGAAACCAATAATATAAGGTCAATAATCTACTGGTTTGGAAATAACATCCAACATATATTCATTTGTGCATACTCTATATATATATTATGTTGATTTATGGAGATATATGTTAAAGGATGAAATTTTTTATTCAAAACCCACATATTGGTAAAGTGTTTATGATACTTATCATTTATATGTACTAAATTTTGTTTATAACAATTTTATATACAATAAATTAAAAATATATTTCCCCTTCCAACATATTTATTTCCTTAACAAAAATATGTCCCTTAAGAGACTAATGAACCTTCATAATGTGAATTTAAAATAGGTGATTAGAGATGATCACAACTAAGACATGCCCAAAAAATATTAACCCTTCTAGTGAAATTTTTGTAGCACTAATATAAACAAATCTATCCCTTGGAATCATGATAAGAAAATCTGTCAAATTTTTATCATTCTAGATTAAAATTCATAAGATATTTAATTTATTATTTTTATGTATATTTTATGTACAATTTATATTCAATACCCTCATGGATGAGTTAGAGGAATATTATATCTGTGATAAATGAAATGAAATAAATATACATCAATATAGAAAAAAACAAAATCTTAATCCTTTATAAAACGGTTTCATTAATGTAAATAAAGTTTATATGAAAAAATTAAGGAGAAATGAAAATTTTCATGGTTTTGGAATCATTATTATCTAGTGATCAACCCTAGGAAATAAAAATATACAAAGGTGAGTATCAATTAAATTAGTGTGTATTAAGGAAAAAACCCAAAATTAATAATAGAAAATTTATATAACGATATAATGTGTAAATTATGTTTCACCATATTAAATTGAGATTAAATCGAGCATCATCCATATAATGTAAAAAATAAAAATAAAAATACGTTGTACTAGGGAGGGATATATAATAGAGATATCTATTAAAAAATATGTATAATGAATACTAAATAATGTATCTAATTCCAATGTTATATAAAATTTCATAGATACAATAAAAGTGAGGGAAACACCCCCCAAAAATAGTGAATGAGATGATGATTTTTTCGGGGGTTTTAGGATCTAGTATAAGTTTGTGGACTATTCAATGTCACAATTAAATATATTGTGATATATATATATATATATATTATCTTTTCAATTTAATCTGAATATAAATCACTGTGTAATCTAACCATGAATTAGGGGTATCATTCTTGTGAAAAAAAATTCCAGTGTAGTAGACGATATATGAACATATGATTTAACTATAGAATCCCATGGTGGAATATGTGAATAATTTATGAACATAATATTTTGTTACCATTCGTGAACACACTGGTAATGATAATTATTCCCTTTAATTGAATAGTTTTTTATAATTTGTTATGAATTTGGAAAATTGATAAACCAACATTATTCCTAAAAAATTACCCCCATAGTAAATTGTGTCTCTGAAACTTGTAAAAATATACTATTTCCAATTCGATACCAATCTCTTACAACATGTTCTTGTCTATTTTTAATCCTTCACTTTTTGTTTCATTCGAATAATTATCAACTATTATTTGGTTTTTTTGGACCACTAATATGTCTTCTAATTTCCAACATGGGAAATCATTTAGTATCCGTGGAGGATGAATCTTTTAATTTTTTCTCTCAGTGATACATTCAAGGGAAAATTATTCGTATTGGTTATATGACTTTCTAAGGGTTTTTGTTATATAGTAATATTTATGCCATTATCATACCCTCCAAGGTACACTATTACAATGATATACTGAGTGATTCAACCCCATTTCCGCCTCAAATATGCTTGGGGTCAACAACTAGAATTGTTTACAAATATCACAGACATTTTTTGGTTTATAATAATGTACTTGTATTCACATTGACACCCCATAAAGACAATAAATTTTTGTAATATTATTATATCTAGTAAAGGAAATTAATTCAAAACATTTATTCCACATTAATGTATGGAAACAATACTATATTCCACAAAGGGGACAAATAATAAGCCACGAAAACTGGATAAATAATGTTTAACATACCCTTAAAGAGGGAATAATAATTTGATACATTAATAAATATATAAAATACAAAAAAAACCCAATCTAATATTGAAATGGGATATCTATATGCACTGCCTATATAAAAAATGAGGAGTGATCCTATATATCCATACATTGACACTGTATCTCAAGCTCAAAAATTGACCATCATCCTATGGTTTTTCTGGAGGCTTCAAGGTAAAAATAATTTTTAGTGTACTAAATCCACATGAAATTCCATAAATGATGACACACTTCTAAGAGGTAATGATCACTAATCCTAACCATTAATTACACCATATATCAAAAAATCACATAATATATGATGTGTATCAAACCCAAGGACCGTTGGGGACACCAAAAAACCAAAAGTATCGGTTATCTAAATATGGGATAGACACCATATGGATGGTGGTCTCACCTCTATAATGAAACCCACATATGAATAAAAATGTATACCACCTTTCTCACACAATCTAACATATAAACCAGTATTTTAATCTATACAATCAAGGTGATTAATATCATATGTTGAGGAAGTAGTTACAAACAACACCCTCATGGGTAGAGACTGGGGAATCACATTCTACTCAAGAAGGTCTATAATAATGAAATGATGTGCTCTAAACACTATCCCTTGTAGTAAAAATTGTGTACTATCTATTTCATAGAATTTCATTGTAATCCATAGTCTTCCCATATATCACATTAAAACACAAAATATAAACATACTTATACATATCATGTACTGAGGGTTACTTGACTTGTAGAGGTCTGAATATTGTATCGACATATAGTCATCCAAATCATGTGTACATCTTATAATGGAATATATTTTCCATGTATTTATTTTGGATATTTTATTAATTATTTTTTAGACAAGATGTTGATCCATAATTTGATTTTGATTCCTAGTGTGCCTCCTTGAAATATTTGAAATATATTAAATGTATTAAATATCACAGACACATTGTTTTCCTAAAAAAATTAAGAACTTATAAATGGAGTCCTATATTAGAAATATTATGGAATCATTGGATTAATTATGTTTCCTTTTCCTTAGGCGTGAAATAACCTTGGCCGAAACATAAGTTTTTTTGAAAACGAATCTCAGTTTTAGGGATGAAATAAAATTAAATAAATATATTTATTTATTCATTTATATAGAGACAGAATATAAAAAATATGTAATATATTCTGAATTAATTCAAGGGTTATCCTCATAAATTAGGATTTGTTGGATAACTGAAAAAGGGAGCAATGGAGTAACTCTTTTAGAAACGTAAAAGTCTGATAATAGTTCAATATTCGGTATGGACCGGATTAAGGGGATCTCACCAAAGATGATGACACGTAATCATTATTATTTTGTAGTTTATCTAACTAAAGTTAGTGAATTTTTTTTAATTGGAACAATTCCATAATATATATTTATACAATGAACACTAATCAATTGAACAAAAGATTAATTTTTTGATAAGTCATTTTTTTGGGATGGGTTATCTATAGTGATCTTTCCAGTGATATTTCATTGAGATTAACTATTTATATCTACCTTAAATGTCCCAAATTGAATCCAAAACAAAAATATCCTTTCGTTCATTTAGTTTTATTTTGATTTTGTTTCTCATATCGATATATTTATTCATCATATGGGTTCATTTGGCCAAAAATTTTATGAACATCATGAAAATTGAATTTTGTATACGAAGATTATGGTAAATGATTTAATATCAGAGATTCATGAATGGAACAACATTACAATTACATACAGATAGAATACTCAAGATAAATAACAGTTTTGGTTACCTGATCTCATGTTCTATAGAGTGAAACATTAATTGAAAAGTGGGGATGATATCAAAGTGGTGTGAGAGGCTGAAATCCAGTGATCGATGAAAAAAAATGATCGACTGGAGTATATCTATGGTTATCTGAGTGATTGGGGATAGAGTATGACGTAATTGTGATGAAAATTATAATAAAGGGGAACAAAATGGTTTCAAGGAAATCATGATCAACAAGGTGTGTACTGAATAACTAGATTAAATGTGGGGACCTCTTAGTGGGGGCTAGGTTTTTGGGATGATTTTCCGGATCACACAACAGGTGACCCTTTTCAGAGAGTGTATGACCCTTCCACATTGACTTAGTATGTAACTCAAAGAGTATACATACATGAATATTGGTAACTGATAATTATAAAATTATTTTCTCCCACAGATACCATCCATTTCTATATTTACACATGCATAGACATGTACATGGACATGATTATACGTATTGATGAATTAGAACATAGTACACCTCCACACAGACTGGGGAATATTCTATTTACATAGGCAGGACCAGATAATGAGGGTACACACAGAGCACCCCTAGTACAAGCTGTTTGTTACATAATATATATAATGGAAACATTTTCCACTATATATAATTTATTTTTAATGAAGGTGTTTTCCCTATATCAATTATATGAGGGTTAGTATAAAATCACATCCTACAGAGGATGGTTTTCCATTAAATAGGAATTTAAGGATAGATTTGTTGGAATCCATTCATGACTCTTAATGTGACATCATATACCATCTTCCTTCCCTTGGATGAGTTCTTGGAATCATGGTTATAAACACTTTCTGATCATTGATCATAATCCTAAAGGATTCATCCATATTTATTTTTTGGAATGCCCCATGGCCTTGTGAGTGATCATCATCTATGTATAATATATTTTAGAACCTCCATCATGTCATTTATATAATTAGGAAAAATGAGAATATTCTCTCTGATTGTTATAATCAGTGCTACCTGACTCATTGTGATTTTTCTCCTAGGTGATTTATATATCTATCCTTTAAGACGGAATCCTATGATGGCCTTATGGTTGTGACATTACCTGGAAACTATGCGTTGTTTTTCAGTATATATGTATACTCTTATTATATGTGTATTACACATATTCCTATTTCTAGATTTATATTATTCTTTTGATATATGATTTTTGGTTTTTGGGTGTCCAACTAGGTATTATTATACACACCCTTGCACAGTCCTTTCCAACACATGGCCTTTCTTTTTCAGATGGTCGTCCTTTTGATAGAGTCCTAGAGGGACCAATCCATTCTAGTGATTAAAGAGCTAGATAGAATGAGGGTGTATTCCAATGGTATCTTGATATTAGCCCCCTTCATTAATTTCGAGTTGTACTTGCGTTCATACTATTGGTGGTGGGATTGTACCTAACCCAATTTACTTTAAATTACTTGTTTTTTCATGACGGATTTGGGATTATTTTCTAAATGATAGGTTTATTTATGTTGTTTTACATTTTATCATTCTCTGGGATTGGTGATGTGTGTGTGTGTTTACATATTCCTTAGGATAATGTCTCCCATGATAGTTATATGCATACTCAATGCTAGATGTCATCCCCTAGCACATCATATGAGAGATTGATGTGTTATGGAATGATACCCGTTGAGAAAGGTTGTGATAGAGTTGTATGATATGAATTTGGTTATACTGTAATATTAGAGTATGTTTTATTGATTTAAGTAATATTTTTAGGTTTTTAAAATATATATTTTAAGATAGGGACCCAGGTGTTGGTGAGGATTCCATTGTATCTATACACATGGACTCTGAGATCATTCATTTCATGTCAGTACATGAATAAACTAGTTTAAT
Organism: Viscum album; assembly: GCA_963277665.1. Classification (NCBI taxonomy): domain Eukaryota; kingdom Viridiplantae; phylum Streptophyta; class Magnoliopsida; order Santalales; family Viscaceae; genus Viscum; species Viscum album. The sequence goes on along the minus strand of OY728128.1, from coordinate 583,448,100 downwards.
AAAAAAATGGGACATAACTCAAATAAAAATGGTTTTTTGAATCCATGTCCTTTTGTGATACATCTTCAAATATAATATTTTACTATTTTACATATTATTCTTTTCTAGAATAATTCATGATGAATGATAGATAGGATTCGACATCACGATCACATGGTTGTTCATATTAGTGATAAGGCATTGATATAGATATATGTTTTAGAGGTATTATCACTATGGGTTTCACAAGATATTCCATGAGATGTAGAGATGTATATAGTACTCTCCGAACAATGAAATTTGGTTCTTATAATGAGATAACAACATGAGTTCCAATTATAGTGACCCATCATATTCTAAGATGATCGTAATATATAGGTGGTTGAGGACTAGAATGAGGTTGTTACTAAATGTGTTCTAACATTCACAGACACCAGCATATCAGATGGTGGTTCCAACAGTATGCACATTTATGGATCTCTATATAAATTTTGGGCTTAAGTGAACTAATTGTACGATGAGGTGACTATGGAATGTCTGACTTAGAAGAACTTTTCAGAGAGTATTTATCTCAATCTACATTGATGGGTGTACATATTAAGTCTATTCTATTTCTTTATAAATGTTGTGTGATAGTAGTAGTTTATTCATTTAGGTTCACCAATAACTCAATTTTATCAATGAATATGGTTAGGGATCAGTTATATTAGGCCCAGAACACAATGTGAGGACTGTGTGGAGTCATCCAAAACATTTTTATACCAGTATGAATTCCTACATATTCAATGGTGAGAGAGTGATAATTTGTGGATGACAGTTTCAGGGAAAAGTAAAGGGTGATATTGTTTTTCTGTAGTGGTCACATAGGGGCAGAGACATTTGTAGAATAGACTTAATATTGTTATTTGGGACCTCGATTTGATAGATGTTTTTTGATGAGGTCCAAGTATATTGGGTATGTGGTTTAGGGCTCACCGGATTGGTTTAGTTATCCCATTGAGAGATAGTCCTAATTTTGTGATGGAATGGGTGATCATAAATGATAATGGTCATCCCTACATATTTATGATAGAGAGACATTATATAGGACTCCAAGGAATATAATGTCATTTTATAAGATATGTATGTGGGGAAATATTTGACAAATAGGAGTTAGGAGTGAAACTCGATATTATTGGCTTTGAGACATGTTACAATCCGAACCCCCAGGAGGCCCATGATAGGATTAAGATGTTGGAGGACAGGGGTGGGGGAAGCTAAGGGAATTCATATAATATAACCTTGATTCTACCTGATTGATAGTTGGAATGATATTTTTCTATTAAAACATCTATATAGTATTAATATACAGAATTTTTGAACATTCATTTATTACAGCATATCATGTTCAATACTTTGAGATTTGTGGTTGAGTATGGAGACTCCTAATGGAGTTGAATCTATGATGAGACACATGTACCAACATTATGACCTGACTCCTATAGATGAGAGTTTCATGTGGGATCTCATTATATAAGTGATGAGACCTTATGATTTCCCCTTAGGTAGAAACTAGTTATCTACAGTTTATTCATAGATCTAATATTTTCGAATGAGGATGAATTCTGTCAATAATGATGGGAACTATTTTTACATTAATGGAGAAATGGAATCCCCAAATGTACATGATATACACATGAATATGTTGGTGAATTATATGTTGTGATTTTGTGTTCCTCATAATGGTGGAAGAGTATAAAGATGTTATATTTGAGGATATTTCCGGCTTACCTCTCCTCCAAGATAAAGTCTTATTCATTGATCTGTTCCATGTGAAGTCCTTGATATATATACATGTATATTGTGTTTCTACAATAGTTCATTGTGAGTTGAGTGTTATGTATGTTGGATTATATAGGAAGGGTATTTTTAGACATAGTGTTTCACCCATGACAGCCCTGGTTTTGTTTTCCAAAAAGGTCGACTTGATCATGAGGTTGTGTGTGGATTGTCGATGCATTCAGAAGGAGTCCATAAATAAAAATATTAACCACAATGATGAAATGATGATCTATTTGATATATTGAAAGGGTAATTATAATTCTATATAGTATTACATCAGATCATGATATCACCATTTGTAGGTATGATATGAGTATATACTAAAGACAACATTCCAGTATTGCTATAGTATATTTGAGAACATTGTGATTCACATTGGGATGAATAATTACCCAATAGTGTATATGAAACTCATGAACTGTAACAGCCCAATATTTTATAAAGAAATATTCTTTTTAATTTTATTAATGTCTTGTGTTGTACGCTACACCAAAAGGAGCTTGCACAACACGCATCCTTGACTTGCCATGCATTACACGCAATCGCAACCTTCCTCGATAGCGTGTGTGGTACGTAATCCTGAGTTTCACGAAACAATGATATGCTATTAAAATATTATTAAAACTAGCCGTTATGAATAGTAATAACCACTTTTTAAATTTTATAAATTTTAACTCTCAAAATGGACTTCATTTTTGGATTCGGAGTATCGAATTTAGCCTAAGGTGAAATTTTGGTGATTTTCGGATAACTTTCATATTTTGATGAATAGTGAAAATTACTAAATTATAATGAAAAAACAACTTTTTTAATCGAAATAATTAATAGTGATAAATCATTAATTTGAGTGGTTTTAAAGTATATTTAGAATATATTTTTACAATTTAATACAATATTGGTCATTGGATGTAATTTCACATTTAAACTAGACATAAACAAGTGTCAATCTTTTGATAGATATTGTTTCTTAAAAAAACACGCTATTTGTTTTAACAGCGGGATTTAATTATAAAATTAATTAATGCAACTTTTATGTTATGAATTTGGTAAAATAGACTTCATTTTTGAATTTGGAATATGAAATATAGCTTGGGATGAAATTTTGGCATTGTTCTGAAAAACATCAATTTTTGATGAATAGTGAAACTACTAAGTGGTAGGTTAAAAACTGAATTTTGCATAAAACATAATTTTACCGCTTCTGTGAATGGAATTTCGAAAATCCGAGAGACACGGTTAATATCAAGGACTAAAATGTGGTTCAATGAGATGAAAATAATTTTTTGGTGAATAGTAACTGTTTACATTTTTTTACCACGGTTAATAGTAAATAGGGTAACTAAGGGTAAATATGATATTAATATTACCCTAACACATGTCCTAATCCTATTGGACAAGTGTATTTCGACCGAAAAGAAACTTAGGAAAAAAATATGACCATTTAGGCCCACTTGGATTAGATTAGGACATTTATTATTAATTTATTTAAAGAAGGGTTAAAATAGTTAAAATCAAAGTTTAATAAGTAAATCATTTTAATATGGGGTTATACATAAGATAAATTCGATTGTAAATATTCATTAGAAAGCTAAAAAGATTTCCTACATGATGGTATTTTATTTGTAATTTTTAGACATCAAATAATTTAATTTATTTATGACACAACGATGATGCAGTAATTATCTTTTTAATGAAATATTGACATAATTGATGTTATAAGCACCAAAATAAATGTAATTTGAGATTTTTTATGAATTATACTAATTTTCTAGGTTACTATGATATATTAATGTTGATTTAATCAACTTGGTTCGAACATTTAATTCTGTTTTGACTTTCACAAAAATCATATATCAAATAGTGTCAAAATTGACACAAAATAGTTTTTAAATAAAATATTATATTACTAATTGTTATTTTATTCCTAAAAATCTAAGGTTCGGCCAAATGACTTAGATAAGGATATATATATTAATAATAAACAATTTGGGTTTAGGTTGGCATGTTATAGTAAGTGTATTAACCATATAGTGAAAGAAAACAAAAAGACACGGTAAAAGTTAAATTATTTAACTTAGAGTTAAATCTAATTCATAAGGTTTAAAATAATATCCAAACATGTCTAAATTTGTTTGGTTGATGAGATTACAACCCTATCTCATCTAATCTTCGAATATGAGTCATTTTTGGAGGTTTTTAAGTGGGGTTAGATTTATTATAAATTAATATTTTTAAGAATTCCTAAGGTGCCCCTCTCCTCCCCTATAAAAGGACACCTCCTCCCCCTCCTCCTCACACCAATTTGAGCACTCAAGCTCGGCCAAACCCTGCCAAAATCTCTTCTCCACTTCCCTAGAAACATCCTAGAGGTTCTGGTCTTACTCAAAGACCAATTTTAGTTCCCTAAGAGGAGGTCTCCAAAAGGCGCTTCAAAGAAGAGGTAATTACCGTTACCAATTCTTTCATCTTTATTTCTTCTTCCATTTCTTCTTCTTAGGTTGTTTCATTATGAAGTAATAACATCAGTATCACTCATATACTGATATGTTATTATAAGTATGAAACAACCCTATTTCACCATCTATCCATCCTACGGAAAAAGAAATCACCGCGCGTGCGTACCTACGGAATACCGTCTCCACGCCGTGGTGTAATCTATTTTCCACCACCACCTTACATGGATGGGTATAATGGTGTAAAGAATAACTATACATAGTTATTACAACATCATATTGATTCTGATATATTGTATAATCCACTCCAATTCAATTCAATATTTATAGAAATGATATCATCGCTCGTGCGTACGTACGGAATACCGTCTCCACGACGCGATGAGATTCATTCTCCATGTTAACCATTTAAGAATGATTATAATGTATATATAAGAAATAATAATGACATATATGACATTATAAAGCTACTGGATTTATGTATATATATACATATGTATGTCATCTACTTACTTCCATTTCAAGACAATAAGGAAAGGAAAACAACGTTCATGCGTACGTACGGACTACCGTCTCCATGAACGATGTTTTTCATTTTATTTATCTACCTATTATATATATATATACTGAAAATATATGATATATAAATCATATTTTATATTCTGGAAGTAAGTAAATCATGATATAAGTAATAATGATGTCAAGAACAACAAGTCAAAACACCTAAGATAAATGAAACGATTTTACCCAAAACGCTTCTTTAACATGGAATTTACAAAAGAACGGGTAATATAATGTCATAAGTGAACCATATATGATATCATAACAATGAATATGATTCTGTGATAAGTCAATAACATGATTTAAATCATTATACAGGAGGTTCGGACACTTACAAAACAAGTCGGACCTAAGGTAAGGGAAATATCACAATCTCATTTTTATCCGAGATTGTTTATTCGTAAGTATTTACTGGGGTGTATTTTATCATCCACATCCATGTTCCCTCAATATGTAATATTGTTTCCATCCACATGAAATAGTTTAAATCCAATTTTACCCTTAGGTGAGTTTATAGTAAAGAATATGAAAGGAATCTTTTGTCGTTTTTCCGTACGGGGTACTTTTTGACTTTTCCGACAAAAGTACGAAGAATGTTTTTTTAACTTATACGGCATGAATGGATTTTTAAAACATTACTTCAAAGAAGCTTCCTTTACAAGTTTTCAAGTTTATTTTTAATCAACTTCTTTTATTTTAAAGTTGTATGACATGTTATGAAAGGAAAAATGTTTTTGAAGAAGAAAGGATATTTTCCTCAAGAATTCAATTCAAGTGTTTTATCAAAATTATTTTCCATCTAAGATAATAAAGGGTTCTGTTTCTATCCATATTTTTACATTGGTTTGACTATGTTGTGATGGAATTATGTTTATGAATTCCTTTATCATATATGAATTGATTTATGATGTCATGATGTTTCAAGAATCCCATTTTTGTTATATGTGTTATGCGATGATGTATGTTTTATGATTATGTGGCACACATAAGAAAGGATTCATTATAAGATGGGTGGGACCTATATCTCCCTCCAATGCATTGGGTAAAGATTTTATATCTCATGAGATAGACATGGCTGGAATGGTAGGTTATACTGGTTCAGTGAAACAGGACTGAAACGAGGATTACTCGATTCAGAAAGGGACTTTGTCCACTAAGATAGTCTTGGCAATGAGTCTTGACTAACAAGAAATGATTCTCTATGATTATGTGTGTATGCCACAAAGTTTCATGTTTTATGTTATGATTATTGGGATTACATTTCACTTCCATGATTTATCCCATGTTATGAAATTATGATCTCTTTTGCAGGTTAAGATTTCCAAAAGCTATGTTCTTATGTATATGATGTGATTGATATTTCTTTTGTTTACCCTTACTGAGCATTTGAGCTCACCCTTTTATGTTTTCTTTTCCCCAGGATATAAAGAAAGGTTTTAGGTAAAAAAAAGGGGAAGATCTTTATGGGAGATATTGAAGAACTTTCACCACGATTAGAAGATTACGTTCCGAGTTTCCAAAGACACTAAACTATTACGATCCTTTAGTGTGTGTTTTTGTTATGTACTAAGTATTCCGCAAAAGTAATGTAATGTCAATGAACGATAAGATACGGGTCTCTACAGTTGGTATCAGAGGAAAGGTTTAGTCAACCTTTGGAAACTAGGATGCGAAAACGTTAGTGAGATTCCTAGAGATATTTCTAAGGTATGTCTAGGGATGCCCCTACGGATAAGTATACATATAGGATATAGTCCTAGAACTTTGGAAATGATATTAGATTAAACCAAAGATGTTAGATATTTAAGTTACTCCCCCTTTATTACGATTTTTGCAACTAACACTATTCTGTTTGGGTTTTAGAAAAAGGCTGGAAACAAGATGATTCACAATAATGGAGGATATGATGGACAATGGAATGATATTCTTTATGAGCAACCAAATGAAATGGGATTTGGAAGTCCAAACATCATTATTATGCCGAATCCGCAATCTCATAATATGATCAATAAAGTAAAATTTGGTAAGTTTCCTGACTCGGCTAATAAGAGAAAGATGGAGTTTCATGATGATCCTAGAGGAAAGAAAGTTCAATTTCCCCTATGTAAATCATGTGGGAATAGGCATCAAGGAGAATGTTTCAAGGGAACTGGAAGATGCTTTGGGTGTGGAAAAGAAGGACACAAAGCAAGTAAGTGCAAAGGAAAAGGGTCGGTTAACACCATGGATGAGGATAATGGTATTGCTACGACATCAAAAATGGTTAAGTGTTTTAAATGTGGAATGTATGGGCATTATGCAAACAAATGCCCTAAGGGAAAGACTCATGAAGAGAATCAGTATGGTCATATGGGTAGTATTTATGTGGATGATGATGAAGAGACTACAAATGATATGTGAGATGAAAGAATTTTTGAAGCTTGGTCAATGGTTTGAGAATGTAGTGGAATGATTACATGTTTATCATGTGTAATTTTAGAATAAAGAGACATCTATGGATTGTTACACTATTATCTTTCCTTGTGTTTTGAAAGTGTATGATTAATGTTACCCGTATCCATGAAAGGTTATTTAGATATATGATATGCGCATAATGAAGGGATAAGGAGAAAATTAAATGTTTGATAGTATTCATGAGCTCATGATTGATATAAGGACTAAGTGATATCATGGTTTGAGTATATAGAATTTTGAGGATTTTGGTATGTGGAAAGTGATAACTTTTAACTGCACTCATGTTTTCACTAAGGTATTCAAGAGAATACACGATTAAGGACTTTTAGTGTTTGGAATGTGACCAACAAGACATATCTTATGATATGTGGGGATCAACGACAGTATTAAATCTCTGGTAATCGATGTCACTATATTATGAGAGTGGACTGCAGTATTATGTATAAGCCTAAAGATTAGACTGGATTATGTTGGACATAAGTTAGTATTGTTTAAGGATAGAAGATTTTCGATATTATTGATGGGATGTTATAGTAACGTAGTTTTAGAAAAAAGGACAACCTGCAGGACGGGCGACAGCCCATCACTTCGGACAAGGCTGTGGGAATCGAACCCACAACCGAAGTGCGACTGGCCTTTATCGCCTACCACTGACCTACAGGAAGTCCCTGTTTTGTAGAAACTAGTTTTATTATATTAAGCAGTATGATATATGAAGTATAAGTCCATCTAGGAACTATATATGATTAATCTTACTATAGAATGACTTATGTATATTTAATAACTTTTGATTACCTTTTGTTTGAGATAGATGGAATGACCCGTCATTCTATCACATGATCTGCTAACACTTCACGAATGACAAATTCAACTTCATTTATTTAAGATATGAAGTAGAAATTTTTCAAGGCACGAACAAAAGTGAGATTGTACCAAAATAAAGTAAGTATTTATTTTAAGCAAATTTTCAACTTTAGGGAAATGATCTTGAAAACCAAAAATGTTGTCCTAGTGATCTTATACCTGATGAATCAGATGGTACCTTATATCATCACAAATCTATGGATTTGTGATTACTGGCTTTTCCATAGCCATGTTCTCTACCACTCTCCATCAGAACATGATGGTTAGATTTCTCTTCCATATCCATATTTTCACCTATGTGGAAACCCAGTGATTAGTTTATTTGGGTAATCGTTACATTTCATACTTTAGTTTTTAAAGCCAAGTTTTGGTATTCCCTTTTACGATGTGGGTTTCTATTAAAGAAACTTTCGAATAGTAAACCATTTATAACCCCGACGAATTTCGAGGGCGAAATTCATTTTAAGGGGGGTAGAATGTAACAGCCCAATATTTTATAAAGAAATATTCTTTTTAATTTTATTAATGTCTTGTGTTGTACGCTACACCAAAAGGAGCTTGCACAACACGCATCCTTGACTTGCCTTGCATTACACGCAATCACAACCTTCCTCGATAGCGTGTGTGGTACGTAATCCTGAGTTTCACGAAACAATGATATGCTATTAAAATATTATTAAAACTAGCCGTTATGAATAGTAATAACCAATTTTTAAATTTTAGAAATTTTAACTCTCAAAATGGACTTCATTTTTGGATTCGGAGTATCGAATTTAGCCTAAGGTGAAATTTTGGTGATTTTCGGATAACTTTCATATTTTGATGAATAGTGAAAATTACTAAATTATAATGAAAAAACAACTTTTTTAATCGAAATAATTAATAGTGATAAATCATTAATTTGAGTGGTTTTAAATTATATTTAGAATATATTTTTACAATTTAATACAATATTGGTCATTGGATGTAATTTCACATTTAAACTAGACATAAACAAGTGTCAATCTTTTGATAGATATTGTTTCTTAAAAAAACACGCTATTTGTTTTAACAGCGGGATTTAATTATAAAATTAATTAATGCAACTTTTATGTTATGAATTTGGTAAAATAGACTTCATTTTTGAATTCGGAATATGAAATATAGCTTGGGATGAAATTTTGGCATTGTTCTGAAAAACATCAATTTTTGATGAATAGTGAAACTACTAAGTGGTAGGTTAAAATCTGAATTTTGCATAAAACTTAATTTTACCGCTTCTGTGAATGGAATTTCGAAAATCCGAGAGACACGGTTAATATCAAGGACTAAAATGTGGTTCAATGAGATGAAAATAATTTTTTGGTGAATAGTAACTTTTTACTTTTTTTTACCACGGTTAATAGTAAATAGGGTAACTAAGGGTAAATATGATATTAATATTACTCTAACACATGTCCTCATCCTATTGGACAAGTGTATTTCGACCAAAAACAAACTTAGGAATAAAATATGACCATTTAGGCCCACTTGGATTAGATTAGGACATTTATTATTAATTTATTTAAAGAAGGGTTAAAATAGATAAAATCAAAGTTTAATAAGTAAATCATTTTAATATGGGGTTATACATAAGATAAATTCGATTATAAATATTCATTAGAAATCTAAAAAGATTTCCTACATGATGGTATTTTATTTGTAATTTTTAGACATCAAATAATTTAATGTATTTATGACACAACGATGATGCAGTAATTATCTTTTTAATGAAATATTGACATAATTGATGTTATAAGCACCCAAATAAATGTAATTTGAGATTTTTTATGAATTACACTAATTTTATAGGTTACTATGATATATTAATGTTGATTTAATCAACTTGTTTCGAACATTTAATTCTGTTTTGACTTTCACAAAAATCATATATCAAATAGTGTCAAAATTGACACAAAATAGTTTTTAAATCAAATATTATATTACTAATTGTTATTTTATTCCTAAAAATCTAAGGTTCGGCCAAATGACTTAGATAAGGATATATATATTAATAATAAACAATTTGGGTTTAGTTTGGCATGTTATAGTAAGTGTATTAACCATATAGTGAAAGAAAACAAAAAGACACGGTAAAAGTTAAATTATTTAACTTAGAGTTAAATCTAATTGATAAGGTTTAAAATAATATCCAAACATGTCTAAATTTGATTGGTTGATGAGATTACAACCCTATCTCATCTAATATTCGAATATGAGTCATTTTTGGAGGTTTTTAAGTGGGGTTAGATTTATTATAAATTAATATTTTTAAGAATTCCTAAGGTGCCCCTCTCCTCCCCTATAAAAGGACACCTCCTCCCCCTCCTCCTCACACCAATTTGAGCACTCAAGCTCGGCCAACCCCTGCCAAAATCTCTTCTCCACTTCCCTAGAAACATCCTAGAGGTTCTGGTCTTACTCAAAGACCAATTTTAGTTCCCTAAGAGGAGGTCTCCAAAAGGCGCTTCAAAGAAGAGGTAATTACCGTTACCAATTCTTTCATCTTTATTTCTTCTTCCATTTCTTCTTCTTAGGTTGTTTCATTATGAAGTAATAACATCAGTATCACTCATATACTGATATGTTATTATAAGTATGAAACAACCCTATTTCACCATCTATCCATCCTACGGAAAAAGAAATCACCGCGCGTGCGTACGTACGGAATACCGTCTCCACGCCGTGGTGTAATCTATTTTCCACCACCACCTTACATGGATGGGTATAATGGTGTAAAGAATAACTATACATAGTTATTACAACATCATATTGATTCTGATATATTGTATAATCCACTCCAATTCAATTCAATATTTATAGAAATGATATCATCGCTCGTGCGTACGTACGGAATACCGTCTCCACGACGCGATGAGATTCATTCTCCATGTTAACCATTTAAGAATGATTATAATGTATATATAAGAAATAATAATGACATATATGACATTATAAAGCTACTGTATTTATGTATATATATACATATGTATGTCATCTACTTACTTCCATTTCAAGACAATAAGGAAAGGAAAACAGCGTTCATGCGTACGTACGGACTACCGTCTCCATGAACGGTGTTTTTCATTTTATTTATCTACCTATTATATATATATATACTGAATATATATGATATATAAATCATATTTTATATTCTGGAAGTATGTAAATCATGATATAAGTAATAATGATGTCAAGAACAACAAGTCAAAACACCTAAGATAAATGAAACGATTTTACCCAAAACGCTTCTTTAACATGGAATTTACAAAAGAACAGGTAATATAATGTCATAAGTGAACCATATATGATATCATAACAATGAATATGATTCTGTGATAAGTCAATAACCTGATTTAAATCATTATACAGGAGGTTCGGACACTTACAAAACAAGTCGGACCTAAGGTAAGGGAAATATCACAATCTCATTTTTATCCGAGATTGTTTATTCGTAAGTATTTACTGGGGTGTATTTTATCATACACATCCATGTTCCCTCAATATGTAATATTGTTTCCATCCACTTGAAATAGTTTAAATCCAATTTTACCCTTAGGTGAGTTTTTAGTAAAGAATATGAAAGGAATCTTTTGTCGTTTTTCCGTACGGGGTACTTTTTGACTTTTCCGACAAAAGTACGAAGAATGTTTTTTTAACTTATACGGCATGAATGGATTTTTAAAACATTACTTCAAAGAAGCTTCCTTTACAAGTTTTCAAGTTTATTTTTAATCAACTTCTTTTATTTTAAAGTTGTATGACATGTTATGAAAGGAAAAATGTTTTTGAAGAAGAAAGAATATTTTCCTCAAGAATTCAATTCAAGTGTTTTATCAAAATTATTTTCCATCTAAGATAATAAAGGGTTCTGTTTCTATCCATATTTTTACATTGGTTTGACTATGTTGTGATGGAATTATGTTTATGAATTCCTTTATCATATATGAATTGATTTATGATGTCATGATGTTTCAAGAATCCCATTTTTGTTATATGTGTTATGCGATGATGTATGTTTTATGATTATGTGGCACACATAAGAAAGGATTCATTATAAGATGGGTGGGACCTATATCTCCCTCCAATGCATTGGGTAAAGATTTTATATCTCATGAGATAGACATGGCTGGAATGGTAGGTTATACCGGTTCAGTGAAACAGGACTGAAACGAGGATTACTCGATTCAGAAAGGGACTTTGTCCACTAAGATAGTCTTGGCAATGAGTCTTGACTAACAAGAAATGATTCTCTATGATTATGTGTGTATGCCACAAAGTTTCATGTTTTATGTTATGATTATTGGGATTACATTTCACTTCCATGATTTATCCCATGTTATGAAATTATGATCTCTTTTGCAGGTTAAGATTTCCAAAAGCTATGTTCTTATGTATATGATGTGATTGATATTTCTTTTGTTTACCCTTACTGAGCATTTGAGCTCACCCTTTTATGTTTTCTTTTCCCCAGGATATAAAGAAAGGTTTTAGGTAAAAAAAAGGGGAAGATCTTTATGGGAGATATTGAAGAACTTTCACCACGATTAGAAGATTACGTTCCGAGTTTCCAAAGACACTAAACTATTACGATCCTTTAGTGTGTGTTTTTGTTATGTACTAAGTATTCCGCAAAAGTAATGTAATGTCAATGAACGATAAGATACGGGTCTCTACATGAACCATATCATTCAGACTTTCATAGTATAGTTTGTGGTAGTCTCCATCGACAATATTCTAGTGTACTAAATATTAGAGGTGGAGAGTTAATGAGGATAGTTCTTGATGTACTCCAATAACATTGTCATTACAATAATCCCTTGATGTTCTATTTATGCATTTAAGAGGTCCACATTCTTAGTCATTTTAACTCAGCAGTTGGAGTATAAATGGAACCCACAAAGGTTGAGGATTATTTTCTTAAGAGACAATAAGGAATGTTCTAGATGTGCAGAGCTTCCTTGGCATCATAACCTAATACCTATGATTAATATATTACTTCTCCACGATATCATCCACCAAGAAATAATTATACCAAAAGGGGAAGCCTTTTATGTGGATGGACAGGATTCAATAGGGTTATTATTGGATGAGGAATATATTGACAAGTTCCCCCTTTTTGATATTAGGAGTGGATGGTGTCATGCATAGATTGTTATGTTAGGGATTATGAACTGGTATTAGGTTTGTTTAGATGTATTGGTGCTTGGAGATATTTTATGGTTTATGTAAGTTGAGGCTACATTAGAAATACTACATGAAAAATGATCTTGAGTTTTTAGTTGTAGTCTTTACACAAATGATGTGGAAACACTACCTAATTGGTGAACATTTCATCATCTACTCTATCCACAAGAGCATCGCGTATATATTCACCCCGAAGGATCATAACTGGAAATATAGGATACAGACAATGTTCCTCTAGTATTATGACATTGAGATTTTTTATACCCATGGGAAGTGGAAAATTTTATAATATTCTCTCAGTATGATATATTGTTTGTAGTTACTTAATGACGCATCATATTAGTGTTCTACATTATAGACATCCATTGTGGATAGTGATAGAGAAATTTACCTCCAATCAATGGTTGTAGCTACTCTTTTATTTTTATTCCTAAAATATATTCATGGTGATATTAACTTTGAGACCCTACGTACATAGGTATCCATTGGACATGATCTGGATTGATTTTATGATGAAGGGACCATGTTGTTCTTTTGTGAATACACACAGCGGGACTATAAATTTTCAAAATGGGGTTACAAGAAATTTTCAGAATTCACCATTTTTAGTATATCCAAGTGAAGAAATGAAGTACTAGGGCCTCTGATCTTAGTTTTTTATGTTTGAGTGATAACGTGATTTTTAGAGATCTTTTTTGATTCCTTACTAATCATCAAGGGGAGAAAGAAAACCAAGTTCTATAAAGTGTAGATAATTCCCATGATGTTCCATTTTCGATGATTAATGGTTTATACATGTATATCATGGTAGTATTATCACATAATTCATAGGGATATTATCTCATATGTGTGATTGTATACCAACTATCAAAGATAGGACACATCTATTCTATTTGAGAGCAGAGATCTATATATATATTCTCATGCATCTATGTGTAAGAGGTAGTTTGACTCCATGAATTTCCATAGATGTTCATTATTTACCCTGATTATCGCATTACATATTTGTTATAGATTGCATTGATAGTGGTGTCTTGGGAATAGTTATGATTTAGCATAACTTTTCACCCCGAGACTGTAGCCATATTGAAAGAACCATTCTAGTTCAAGAGGACATATTATGATCTTGCATTTTGTACATAAGATGTCATTGGGATGGTCACCCACATCTATTGAGATTGTGTATAAGAAGAGCTACTATTTAACAATTAATATGTCAACATTAGGAGCCATGTATGGGTGAACCATTAGGTAACTGATTTTCTATAAAAAACCATGAGTGTCACAAACCATTGACCAATAGTTGGTGTGAGACACTATTGATATAGATATGATCATCCATGAACTGATGAGGATAGAAAAAATCCATTATAAGACTTTTGCAGATAGACTACATTGGTCTTTTAAGGTCAAGGAGGGAGACCATGTGTTCCTATGAGTTTCACCATGATATGAATTTCATATATATTTCTTGGGTGACATGGTATATCTAATAATAATTGGACCTCTATAGATACATTGATGGGTTTTCAAAGAGGAATGCCTCTAAACTCAACCAATTCTATTATGTTGCTTAAATGACTTCATCCACAATTGGAAAATGAGTAAGTACATTCATGAACCATCAAAAATTATTTGATGGGGTGAGATGGACATCGAGGAGACATAATACTTTTTAGAGTACCTAGTTGAAATTATTTATTAGAGATAAAGGATACTAATTTGGAAAAGTGTTCCTTTATTATTTGTTTTGGTGGAAGAACAAGAAACATTTGGAGATAACCTGAGAGATGGACACTCAAATCCATGTCTAGTGACCACATCACTTTTGATAGAAGCATGTTTTTGATTTTTATAATGGTAGTACATAATGGGTTAGAATGAATTGATTAAAATATTTCATTAACTATTATTTGAAATGGTTTGGATTATTTTTTTGGTCAAAAATATGAGATAGAGTGTGATTGTGGCCTGGTGTTCCTTGAATAAATATTTTAAATATATCAAATATATTAAAGATATCTTATGGAGTTTTTTCTAGAAAAAGTGGAATAACATATAATAAGAGGACATATTACTAAATCAGAGGGATCTAATGAGTTCAAAATTCAGTTTTACCTTATGTGCATAATAATTTTTTTTGGGGTGTGGTGTTTCTGGAAAATTGATCAGGATAATTAAAATGATTAAAATAAACTATGTAAATTAAATTTATTTATTTATTCATTTGTTGATGATGTGAGAAAATTTCTTCTATAGGTACACCATTTTTATGGGATTATAAGGTTATTTGAATAACCATAAATTTATTTGATATTAATTGGATGAATCATAGTAGATCTATCTTGGAGTAATGAAATTCATATTGTCATTCATGAATAAGTATGGAACAGATTTTTGGTGATCTCAACAATGACGATGTTGGAGCATCATTATTTATTATCATTTTATTTGATTATAGGTAGGATATTTTTATTGATTATAGTCATTAACCACTAAAAATTTCAATAATAAATGTGAATTAATCAATCAATAAATTAATTTGTGAATCAATTTATTTTTTAGGGATGGGTTATCTATAAGGATATTTTTCCGTAAATTGATCTGTTATTAATTTATTTAAATATTTTCTTATCATTATATTTATAATTAATCAATCAGGTTTTGGACATTATATGAGATCAATTCCACATTTTTATCATTTTTTTTCTCTTCCTCATCATTTTAATAGTAGTGAGTGATCCTTTGGCGTGTGTATTGAAATAAACTGAGAAAGAAATTTGCATCACCCCAGTTTCATTGGGAAATGACTGGATATCATTGATTTTATTCATGGAAATAGATGAAGGATGTGATGTGATAAAAAGGGAAGCATTTAAGATGGTTTCATATATCATATTTTATGTTCTTTGACATGCGATCGAACAAGATACACGTATATAATTTTAAAGTGTTTTGGGTATCAGATTCATCTGATAGAGGGAAGAATTGTTTTTAGAGAAGATAAATGATTATCAGTGATATTGAGGGTGAAATACTAGGTTAATGTGGTGAGAGAATACACAACAGGATGAAACTAGTTTCAAAAAAATCCTAATAAAAATGGGGTGTATGGAGAAGATACACATCACGCGGGGATCTCTCGTGTAAGGATAGGGTATCAAGATTTAGTTAATGATCACACAATGTGTTACCCATGTCACATGATTTGTGAATATTCCTAGTTTTCTTAGAATGTACCTCTATAGTCACATGGACATAGAAAAGAATACATAGACCTGAGAACAATGTTTATAACCACAAAAAAATGACCATGTTAGATGTACATAGGCATAGTCATTGACTAGGACACTAGAGGAAGTGCACTGGTATGGGTACTCTGTGTACTACCACATAGACATGCGGATTTTCTATTTATATGAAAAAGAACTAGTTACAAGGAAAATGATATGTAATCATAGTACACACTACGTAATCCTTCAATATTGTCTTATACCCTTTTCATGTGTCTCGTGGACATGGTTTATTCGTGTGCATTCACTATATCCATTATCTAAGGGTTTGAATGGAATCATACCCTATACATGGGATGGTGATCCTTTCATAATGGTATCCAGGATGGATTTTGTTTATTCCTTCTATAAGAACTGAGGTGAGATACTCTATCATCTCTATTCACTATGTGTATTTATTGGTATAGTCAGGATGAACCGTGTGAAATAACCAATCAACTTTAAGGATAATTAATCCAAATTGGGGTTTTGGTATACCCCATAGCCTTGATATTGGTCATTATATTTGTATAATATATCTTAAAAACTATATTTTATCATTTATATATCGAGACATGATTATTATGTCTTCTCATACATACTTTATTTGTGATATCTGACTCTTGGAGTGAGTTCTGGAAGATGGGTTCTATGTGGAACCATGAATAATGAATCCAAGAATGGAATTAAAGTTGTGTAATTACATTGAAATTCTGAGTATTATTTTGATTATATATTATTATTATTATTACTATATATCATCAGCTACGACACATGGAAGACACACATAAAATGAAACAACAACAGTCACAATGTAAAGCAGTATGCCTCCTTTCAAAACCAATGATGTAATTGTAAAAAGAAACTAAACCCACATAAATGAATTTTTATCCCATGTAAATCACCAAAATAATTTATGAGGGGAGATACCTCAGAACACAAGATTTCCTTCATGAAAATAAAGGAAACTATCATCATCCCACAAGAAACCCACAATATTTCCTAGGAAATCCTCATAAACCATTGGATAAAATAAACCCTTTTATAACAGTCTCTATAACCATATATAGTCCTTAAATTGATATCTATCATTGGTTCAAACTATAACATCAATAAAAAACATGGTTACCAAATCATTTCCATAGATGGTGTTACACAGATATTTATAGATGTAAATATAAATATCAAAAAAAATTAACCGATGGTAAAAAATATTCCCATATATGGTGAAATGTATAGATAAATTCATGAATCATGTTCTTCAAAACATGGACTATACACTACCTAAATGACATTTTTTGATATAAAAATTATTCCCACAAACAAATATGTCCCAAATGATCATACATAACATCCTTAATTAGTATTATAAGTGAGTTTCATGGTACAAATTTATCATCGAGGGAATCCCATGATATCGGGATATATCATTATGTAATATGGATCGAAAATTGCATCAATGATTTGTTCATGGATGGTTATGATGTTTTCCATATAAGTGATTCAGTAGACTAATCACCCAGATAGTGTTTTCATCTATCACAGATCATGGATTCTCTATCTAGAAAATATAAATGATTACCAACACATTTAAACCTCAATCCATGAATATCTTCTTCAACCTACTAATAGTTGGGACACCCGAAATTTAATTCAACAATACCCAACCACATCCTTGTATATTAAACCAACCGCCAATGGATCATGGTGCACCCACACCTCTCATGGGGGTACTAATAAGAGAATGTAACCACTTACACACCTCCTCCCACACTGTTACCATTGTTATTATACATCTTATGTAGGATAAATTACATCCCAAGATTATTAAAATCTATCATGAAAATTACCAATGGATATATATCAATTAAATGAATCATAATTGATACTAACATGTTTTTTACTTTGCGGATCACATAAAAAACATGGGTACCAAACAATGACTGCAGATATATCACACCACCATTGATTTGAAGGGTTATATGAAAACAATCCAATGTCTTTTCCACCACTATTAATGATAGAAAAAGTAAGTCATTATTCATAGAACCATCTATCACAATTAAATTCTTTGGATTCTCTCAAGATCATATACCCCTATCTATATGTGATCTAACATCACCAACATTAGTGATAATACATATCCCAATAAGTGGATCATAGGATCTAAAAAAATTCCTTAAGAGAGTATATTAAAGATGGTACTCATAGAGGGTGACTACAACCGTCCAAAATATCCTTTCATTATCTACCATTGTCATTGATTACACTAGTTCGTCAATGGAGAAGACCACAATGATCTTATCCGAAATGGGAAAAATGATCTATATAAAATAATCACATATTTGTGAGTGTAGTCCCAACATAGAAGGTATCACCCTGAAATCACTCCTATAGTCGATACACTAGAGATCAATGCTTGGTACATGATTATTTTGAACTAATAGTTTGGTAAAACCTTCCCTGAGATCATAACATTTAAAATAATTTTTTCTCAATAAAATTGATGATGATATAATTTTTTCTTGTGATGTATAGTCATCCAATGAAATCTCTAGTAATTTATGACCTAAACATACAAATAACATTGTTACCCCATCTTGTTATTTCGATTAAAATTATAGTCTTTCTAGGATAACAAACTCAAAATTAAAAATACCTCTCTTCATATACTCCCCAACCACAACTTCATCTCTTACAGCCACATATTGACATATGATATAATAGAAAAAATACTTTCCTATACTATGTGTATGTCCATATAAAAACAATACATTGAGTGGAAAACAAATAACTTCTTAAAGCGATACATCTTCATACCTGTCCTAAAATTTAGGAGCTAAAATCTAATGGCACTACTCCAAGGGTTATACTATCAATATGATAGGTAATTGGTTCTATCCAATGGAATACAAAATCAGAATGCTCTATCAAGGATTCCATATCTCCCATGGTGTAAGATCACATACATCAACATTAGAACCCATGTGACCATTAATATTGATAGTCATATGATTATAGAATGTATATAGAACATTAAAATGAAAAGTTTATTGGGCCTCAACACCATCTATGGACATATCCCATGTGATGTTCTCTCTCCTAACTCCATGAGATAGGTAAAAATATATAATGTGTGATCACCAATACACCATTGTAGGGGAATACAACAAAAAAAATCAAGTAATAAAATTCCCCAATACGATATATATATCTATTAAAATGGGTATGTTGATGGAATATATTCTTAAAATCACATACCAAAAATGATACAATAGTAAAAAGACATAGTCTCTATCCCAAACAAACCCAAAGCCCTATGGTCACAGTCAACAACTCCATGAATCCATTTTCCCTTTCCCTTTCATCCTCCATAACGGGGGACCACTCCAACACATAAAAAAATAAATAATATATCAAATTTAAAATTTTGTTAAGCTAATCGAAATCACCTCAATAATTTCCTATTTGGGAGGCCCTTAAATGCTCTCTTAGTATTGGCCACATTACAATAATGCATCATAGTCGATGAAATGTTACTCTAATATATTTTTTCATTAAAATTTAATACAAAGCCAACACATAGGTCTACTAGAACCAAATATATCCCGATTAAATTCTTACTACTAAAACAACCATTATGTGATGTCAAATCCATGAAGGAATTTCAAAACACAGGATCATGTCAATCCTCGACATCCATAGAGGGGGTCTAGTTCACCATAATCCCATGGAAATCTTTATATATGGAACTTGTGATTCATAATCCACATAATTTTTTCATATTCTAGTAACAACAGACCAAAAATTTTCTACATAATGGAGACTAGTTGAGACTACCACCATCTAATTTGTTTGGATTTCATACAATTCAAACAATAGGTTCCACTACATTGATCCAATCATCCACTTCCTGAGTGTCTGTATCATTATTAAACTCTAATTCTTATAATTTATTTTGATTAAATAATTTAAAAATTTATCCTATACCATCTTCATGTACCACACGATCCATTCAGTACTCGACATGTGGATGATCATCCAAATGGTCCATTGGGGGTGGGTCCATTTACTTCTTAACATGTTCTAGAACTACTCTATCCATCCTAGATAATATAACCATTATAAAGGGTCCTTGAGATGATGAATCATCACTCCAATGTTCATATTCAGAACACAATCACAACATTCTAGATGTATATCATCGTAAATGCATCATGATGGTTATGAGTATATATGATTTCCACAGAGGATATCTATGGATACGACCTAATAAAAACATGAAATAAAAAATACACTACAATGTTATATATGAACTTATATTTTTCATTGAAAGTAGTTCTATATGTATCGATTCAATTAGTAGGTTACAGAGTCATAATGATGGGATACATCATCTATTTCAAATGCATTAGTAACCCAAACCATAAATACTAACATGAAACACTTTTAAATTTTTTTCATGATTCCCAAACCAATCCTCGGAACTACACAATCATGGCTTTGTTATTATGGTAGAAATTGCTTCATTGATACAACTCTATCATGACCTACCTAACTGGGACCCCCTTGGATAGTGATAAGATATGTTTTATAACTGCATTCCTACCTATAATGGGCTACGGGATGGTTACTATATACGAGATAAAATATAACACATGTGGATCAAATTTTACTACAGTACCTATAAACCCTCAAATCTCCAAGTCCAAACATATGATTATATTTATAATAAATCTCTTACCAAAAATAAATGCATAATATATGTCCCGGATTAGGGTATACTAAAATACTAGAAGAAATAATGGATCCAAATACAAGTTTACCAAAACTGGAGAAATAATTTCCCTCCTACTCCGAAGGTGGGGACAATTGTAAAATGAAACACTATTACACAGTGTTGTCAATATATCCCAAACTACTCTTCTCATACTCATGATCATCAAAGGTCTAGGAATAAAGTAAATTCGCCTATATTAGTCATGAAATGTGTGGGTATAGCCCATGTAGGTGTGAGTATATCGACACCAAGTAGGACAACCTGAAATCACCTAGACTAAAGATTCATGATTAATTAGATCATTTTCATGATGTAATTTAAATAATTATTAGATTCTTCAACCATAAAAATAAATCTAACATGGTCAAAATATAATACCTTGAAAATATAAAAAGGATTTCATCATCTCCAAAGCTCAACTATGAAGTTTAAGTTAGCATACTTCTCAAATTATAGACACACATTCCCAAGGTCACAAAAATACCATTTTCCAAGGGTAATATTAGAGATTTATATATAACACTATCTATGAGTTTTATAACATTATAGTCCATGATTTCAGTGATGACTCTCATCCATTAAATAAAGACCAGTAGGACCTTATAGAGATATAATCATTGTATCTCTGATGATCAAATCATCCAAGTAAGGGATCATAGATACTAACCCTAAGGAAAACCATGAACCCTAGTGGATCATCATTCTAGATTGTGGATCAATGAACGGATCATTGTTTCCTCAATAATAAAATGAAAAATCAAAGGAATGATAGAGGATCACTCCGAGGTCGTATAGATAGATGCATCGATATATAACCAAAATTGAATATACAACCGGGATCACAATCATAGGATATGAATGTAATGCCACATTATACCATAATGAGAGGGGAACAATGAATTTCACTAAACTAAACCTAGTATATACTAAAACAATTTATGGCTCTAAACACCCTTCTAGTCAGTAATAAATTTGTATTAGGAGGTTCACATAGTTCCTTCTAACCCATGGTATTTCCTTGAATATTCAACTCACGAGGCATGTAAATATCCTTATACACCATGTGTACTAAGGGGTACATGGCGTGTAGAGATAAATTTAGGGGATCATAGTGTAGTGGGAATTTATCTGTGTACTTCGAGACATGGACATTTACATGTTGTCATGATAGTTTACAAGCTTGTTTTCGAGTACATGGATCAACCTGTCTACCCAGGCCCTGTCTGAGTAGACAAAATGTCCAATGTACTCAATCAATTACCATGTACTAGGGTGTACATGGAAAGAGAACATGTTGGGTCACATGGATTGTGATAGGTTTCACACTAAATGAGATCTTTTCTTCTCTAGAGAAACAATATATCTATAAAAAAGGCCCCAAACTTCATGCATTTATATATTAAATTCAACATAACTTGTGTCTTATGGAAACAAACGATTCCATATCCACATACACCTATGATGTTTTCAACTCTTGTTTCACCACCAATTTCTCCTAGGTATTTTCTTTCTCATCGATCTAAACCATATAATCACCCAAAATCTAATTTGAGTTGTCATAATCAATTCTGAAAACAAAAATTTCACTCAAATTCTCATTTCATTATACAATGAAGAATTAAGAACCAATGAACATGTAAAATCTAACTCTTTTCATATTCTAATATCTTCAAACCATGTTTAGAGCCTTAGTCTAAATCCACAAAAATAGTATAGAACTT
The DNA here is from genome assembly GCA_963277665.1 of Viscum album. Lineage (NCBI taxonomy): Eukaryota > Viridiplantae > Streptophyta > Magnoliopsida > Santalales > Viscaceae > Viscum > Viscum album. The sequence continues at coordinate 583,424,990 of OY728128.1, read as the reverse complement.
CTGTGATGAATTAATGTTGTTAATTAATAAAATACATGGAATTTTCTGAACCTCATGGTAAATAAATTATCCATGATGAACATGAACTGATACAACAAATACATCCAAAAAAAACCAAAGAGGTATGTAACTTTTCCACGTTCATGATGGCCATGACCTATTTTGTTTATCACAATGTATGAAATATCCATCAAATAATATACTATATCAATAATAAATCAAATTTCTATGTGTAAATAAAACTTTTTTTGGAATTGAACTATGATAAAAATAAGACAATAGATCAATATTAATCCATAAATCCCAAAACAGAAACATTAATTTTTGATGGATCCCTAATAGAGAACAATCTTTTATTATCAATATTTTCAAGATCCATGAATTATTCTACACACATATTATCAATCCATGATATGAAGATCGTTCATCCACAAAAAGATCCTCTTATTTTTTAGATATAGTTCTCTAGGGATGTGTGGATAACATTGAGATTTAACCATAACCATTTATTAATAGAGGATGGAATAGGTCATTCAATTAAAAACAATTATATTTATTAACTTATTTTTTCCTTCTATGTGCTCGCTCATACAACGATCCCAATGACATTAAATGTTATGTCATTCCTAGGGTAAAATCATAGTTCTGAACTCATTTTCAATAATTGGATTCCGATTCGAACATCCATTCTAGAGTTATTCAACTATTTATGAAAAATTATTAATGTATTATATAATTTATTTATTATTTTATTATATATATTCTCATATCAATGAGCATCATTATTTTCCAACATATAAACTCATTGCTCTAGAAATATTTTTCAATATTTTAAAAACTCATATGCTATAAAATAGATGTGTAATATATTATATCTTTACATTTTGTTTTTTTGAGTGTCGGAATTCAGTTTTTTAGAGAGTATGAGTCTCAATAAGAAAAGTGGTGTTCTCAAATTTGATGAAAATCTATTTAATTTATTTAATTAGATAATGGTTATAAATATTAGATACCCTAATTTATATATTATCATAATATCCAATGTTTTTACACATATTATAAATAATTTTATTGCCTATTGTTTTAAAATAAATTAAAATATTGATATTATTAAGAAAGAAACCAATTCGTTAAAATAATGACTATAAAATAATGTGTTGAAAAATTTTATAGGAGCCTAATAAAAACATTAAATTATAGATACATGTAACACTCCATGATATTAATAAAGAGAATTGTGTTTGATATCTTCTTCAACAAGCAGTATTGACCATATATGACTCATAAAATTTTAACAATTGTAACATAACCATTAAAATTGTGGGAATAAATAATATTAAATAATTTATGATATATATATATATATTTTCACCTCAATATTAATTTTATATATTTTACTACTAAATAATCAGCTAATATAAATTATAGTATCATTATTCATGAAAAAAATTCCTTCAAAAAGGTTATTATTGCTATTTTTAAGAAATTATTATAACTAATTTATATAGTTTTTTATAAATTCATTGTATGAAAATAAAATAAATATTTAAATCTGAATATGGATTTTTATATAGGTTGAAATTTTTATATTTTCTTAAATACATTGATTATACATGGAATATTGAAAAATTCTGATTTTTTTAAACGTCATTTCATTTCAATAAATTTTATAATTTCAAAATAATATTACAATTTTTTATATTTTTTAACATCAAATAAGTATTATTTATATATATTAAATCCAATTAATTAAGTTTTGGTAAAATTTATATTGTATTTTAGTATAATTTAATTTTTGTGTTTAATAATAAATTTTCTTAAAAACTGTTTAAAATAACATAATGATCCACATTTTAAATTAACTAAAATAATACATAATGAGGGATTTTTAAAATTAAATATAAATGATATATATATTTAAATGACAAATTTCTTTACATTCAATAATTTTCATAATCCTATTGTTAATATAAAATCCTCATTTTCATGAATATTACTCATCTTGAAACAACATTTTCATCATGCGAGTGGGTTTAATTTTAATTTATATATTTCCACATATTTTAATGGATTTTTCTAAAATTTAATTCATATTTTTTTTCTTTATAATTTATATTATTAAATAGTATCAAATAAATTTTTGAACAAAATTAATATAAAAGATATAAAATACAAATTTCGATGGTTAAGATGAAAACAGATTTACGGGTGGATAAAATTAGAAGGTAATGTTCATAATGAGCTAATGAATTGTATAAAATATATTTTATAGAAAAATCATAACCTTATCAATTATATTTCATGATTATTTTTTATTTTACATCTATTTTCATTTTGAAAATGTCGGTATATCTTTCAATAAAAAATTACAAGTGTCTCACTCACCTCAGTTATGAATGGTCACCCCAAATCCTCTTCAATACACTAATTAAAATCCCATTGAATCATCCATGACCTTATAAAATTTATTTATTGTGTCCCTTACCAAATCATAGATCTTATCCTTTTACTAGATGTTCATCCTAGGAATTTTTCTTCCCCATACCTATAATGGTGTCCAAAAATGATGTATCATGTCTAAAGGAGAGTTTTTATTCTATTTCTTCTTCCACTAGCATAAAATATTATTAAATTATAAGGATATAAAGAATATTTTACCTCTAATATAACTATATGTTACTATTTTAATGTAATAACAAAAATTTTTATCCACCTCCTTCAACTCGGATTTGAAATTATCATTTGTGATTACTAGTGACAATATCCTCACGAATTGAGGTAATTAACTTTCCATCATCCTCACTATAAGATTTTTATAGGGATGTATATAAATTTTAAAAATGGTATAAATAAAATAATTATACTTATTTAGTATTAAAATAAGATATACTTTTTTACTTCTATCCCACGAGAGATACTATAAAACATTATGTTTTTTATGAAATATTTTCTTTAAATAATTTAAATTCATTAACTGCTTGTATTGAATGAAATTGTATGTTTTAAAGAACCATGAGAATATATCAGTATAAAAATACCATTATAACCTATAAATTTGGTTACTGAGAATAAATATAACTAACTTCTAAAAATTACTGGATAATTCATTGGAGTCCAATTATTTATGAAAAATATAAATCAATTATATATTTATATTTCATTGTTAATAAATTCTGTAAATTAAAAATAGTAAATGAAATTTACCAAATATATGTTTCATATATTTTAAAAAATATTTTCAATATACATACAATAGATAATTTAGTCATAGGGTATGAATAAAACTTATTTGGTGTATAAAATTGTATTTTTTAAAATGGTAATGTTACCGCCTTTTAATGGAGAACCCATTATTAATTAAAATTGTGACACATTAATATTTTTATATGAAAACATGAAATCTTATTTAGAAGTGTGATATAGAAATTAACATTGAATGAATTTTTGTTAATTTTTTTGATAAAATATTATTTTACATTGAATAATAAAAATATATTAACTATTAATTGATAACAATATTTTCTAATAAAATGTTTTTTTATAGTCAAATTATATTATTTAATATTTTTCATGTATAAATATATTATAAATTTATCCTTTAATGTAATTTTGGTCAATCTCATTAATTTTATATTTAATCTATATGTAAAAACATTTCAATCTTTTGAAATGGTTAAACTTTTAAATATTTTTTTCTTATTCTGATAATGACAATAATTTTAATTTAATTACTGAAAATTATTTGTTTGGAATTTGAAAAAATATATTCAATATTTGTAATCAATTTTTATATATTATTTAAAGAGGTATATTTTCTTTTTTAGAATCCTAAATAGTAACATATAATTTTTTTTGTAAATACATTCAAAGGTTAAATCCTATAATTATGGATATAAATAATATTATAAAATTCCCCTAAATATTTTCCCAATATCATTAGATGAATTTTTTTTGATTTAAATCATCTTCTGGTTGAAATGGTGTCCTTAGGATTCCACATGGATGATATTAGGACATATATACTGAGTTGATATTTTTATTATGGAAAAAACATATTCCTCCTTTAATCTATCCTATAAAAAATGAAATCACCATTCATGCATACATATGCCTTACCGTCTCTATGCCATGGTGAAATCTGTTTTCCGCACCACCATACATGGTTGTGAATAATGATGTAATTAATAATAATATGTGATTATTATAACAATATATTTATTTCTTAACAAAAAATATACAATATAACTCTATACCATTTCACGATTAGGGGAATGATATCATCGCTTGTGTGTATGTACAGTATGTTTTCTCTAGGAAGTAATGTGATTAATTCTACAGTATTTCCCTTAAAACATGATTATATAATTGTATAAAATGATTAAAATTGTACATATTATGATAATTTAATTTTTAATTGATAAAAATATTACCTAAAAAGTATAAACAAAACTTATATGAAAAAACATGCATAAGAAAATGAAGCTGTTAATACACGAATAATGAGTAATAATGAAATTGTTTTAACAAACTAATGATATTATAATAATATATGATATAAAATTGACCATGATTCTGTATTAATTCAATGAAATTATTTAAACAAATATATAGGTGGTTTAGATACATAAATAGGATATTCGACTTAAGGTAAGTCGTAATTTTTCAACCTCATTATTATCTGAGATTTTTGATACGTAAGTATATACAGGGGTATATTTATTATCCATGTCTGTTATTCCTAAATATGTATTCCAAAATATTAATTCAATCCTTTTAAAAATTTTAAATCAAATTCTACCCATTGGTAAGTTTTTATTAAAATATATGAATGGAATATTTTTTTTTGATATGGCGTACTTCTTTACATTCTGAAAAAAAGTATGAGAAGAATGTTATCTTTTAACTTATATGAAAAGAATGGATTTTTATGTTTTAATAACACCTTATTTACACGAATCTTCTGTTAAAATATTTCAAATTTATTTTCAAAAAAATATTTTCTTTTAAAATGGTGAGTATGTTTTAAAAAATAAAACATTTTTCAAGAGTTAAGAAATTTTCATCAATAATTAATTTCAAGTGTTCTAGCAAAATTATTTTCCTTATAATCTTGTATTTTTTAATAGGTTTATGTTTCATGTATACAATCTATGTTATTTATATGTGTTGATTTTGTTTATTATGTTTTGATATTTATAAAATATATTCATTTAACATTGATTATGTTTTTTTGGAATGATGTTTACATAAACCCATTTTATTCATTGGGTTATGATGAATGCTTTTAGTTTTTTTGCAACATGTAATAATTATTTCATTATTAGATGGGTGGGACCTATATATATCCCAAAAATTAATGGGATAAGGATTTATATATCATGAGATAGGAAAGGTTATAATAAGAAATGATATTTTTTTAGTAATTCAAAGTTGGAATGAGGAGTGACCTCACCTTAGTAGTGGATTTTGTTAGCAGTTATAGTCTTGGAAATTAGCCTTGACTAATATAAAATGATTTTACATGCTTATTTTTTTCGTAGAAATTAATGTTTCGTATGTTATGAATTTTTTGATTGTGTTCATTGATTCTTATGAACTATTATGATATCATGAAGGACATTATATTATGATTTTTCTTATGTAGTATAAGATTTTAAAATGTTATACTCATATGAATTTTTAATGTGATATGATTGATATCTCCATTTTTAACCTTTAATGAGAATATGGATCCCCCATTATTATGTTTCATTTCACCAGGTCATGAAAATGGGTATTATGTATGATATGTCAAAAGTGGTCTATTTGTGAAAAATTAATAGGGATAAAATGTGTATATCTTATGAAACAGTTTTTTATGATTCCCAATTTATTGAGACAAAAAATAAATCCGGTCTCATCATGATTTTTTATGTTTTGTAATGAATTTTATTTAATTTTGATGTAATACCAATTTATATAAATTATGGGTCGTTTAAGATGGTATCCATGAAAAGGATTTGTAAACCATTAGAAACTATGATTATAAAACCATAGTAGGATACCTAAAAATATTTGGAAGTGTTGTTAGCAATCTTAGGGTTTTATAAATGATCATTAGTAATCTATAACAAAACCTAAAGTGTCATTAAGAGAAATTTTATTCTAGATTATGTGGTTTTACAATTATGATTTGTTTTTCTCACACTATGATTATTGGTTTTAGTCAATATCTAGAACCAAAAGAAACCACAATAAAATTCAATGCAAGGATAAATGCAGTTATTGTCCTCTTGAGAAAAAAATGGTATGGGAGCTATAATGAAAAATATATTTTCTTTTCTTCCACACCATTCTCCTCCTCCAATGGCCTGAAGGCCTTCATTTTTTGTTGATTTCTGAGAATACACCACTCAAGGGGTGTGGTGGAACTGTTACAAGGCCCATAGTCATAAGTATTACATGGACTATATGCCTTAGTGGAATTCATTGCCCATAGGCTTCAAACATTACATACAAAACTGACTAACTACATTTAACTACTCCCCCCCCCAACATCATCATCCTGAAATCAGCTCTCCATCATCGCATGGCTATTCGTCTAGGCATTATCATGCATGCATAGGCTTGTCCCGAAGCCATGTTCTATACACTCTCATTCATGCAATCCATTTAGCTTCCACTATTGTGAAAGCTCCTTTTTTATCCTCATTCTGGAGAATGTTCCTTGTTGGGTTTCTGGTATGTATATGCACTTAATGTGGCTTGAAGGCCTTGAGTTTTCTCGAAGGCCTTACTGACTAGTAGGTCTGGGTGGGCTGAAGGCCTTAAAGGACTTGGGGACCAAATCGGTGGCCCGAAGGCCCAAACGGTGGAATAGTCTCGGATGTTATAGTGCCAAACATTACCTTCTATAGTTTCTACTATAGTACCTGCTACAATAATGCTACAGTCCATGAAACGGTACTCCAACAGTACATGGCAATATGCGTTCACCCGGATTTAGTCTCGGGTCGCCTAGATGCACTTAAGGAGTCCTCACCAACTAGAAAGAGGCTCATGTGCTGCTCACATAAAATTTTCAATAAATGAATCATGCAGGGCATCCAAATGAGAATGTGAGGGAACAACATTATATTTTGTCCTTCATGAGGCACAATACACCTACCATCAGTAGGTCTTCTAATCTATTAGTGGTTGAACAATGTATCATTACCACTAAAAAGATATTATCAATTCATGAATTTATAGAACATGATAAATTAATCTTAGCAGTCTATCATTAAAGAGGTGAAGCTGATCGATGGTGGAACCTTCTCAAAATTATGTACCAATGATATGAAATTGAATCCATTGAAGGGGTTGATTTCCAGAACATATTTTCAATAAGTGTATTCCTCATATTATTCGAACAATGTTGGAGAAGGATTTTCATGATCTTAATAAAAAGGATGACTAATCCATTGTAATCCTTTTAGAAAATATTATAGGACATGCGTGGTACACTTATAGAAATATTTTCTATCCTGAGTGTAAAATTTATCTATTTTTAGTGGTTTATAGTTGATTCGTTAAAAGGAATTATCCTTAATGGAATTCAATAGCTGTGAGGGAATCAGTATATGCTCTCTCCAGGTTGAGATGGAGATTGGTGTAACCCATCCATCCTATAGGTTCGGTAAGAAAATTAAAATTGAATGCAAGGGAAAATATAAATATCACACAAAAAAGAAGATTTTTTTTCCACATTTCTCAATTTTTGGAATTAATGATGGGATAAATTGTCTTAAATGTAATAGAAAATGATTCAAGTGTGGGAGTGAAGGTCATCAGATAGTTGAAAACTAATGTGATGGGAATATTTTTCTAGTGATGAGAATACATAAAAGAATAAACATATTAAACCTCTTATACTTTAATGTTACATGTACATGAAAATGGGGCATTATTATATCTAATTCCCAAATCCAATGGTTGTTTATGATGAATGGTGTCTACAAACTCTTATGTCAAATGATAAAGGAAAATCACATGTTATTGGTATCAACAATGTGGATTTTGATAATAAAGTGTTGAAAAGTACACTTATCATAAACTCTAATGTTGAAAATTTTTTATTTCATTTCTTATCTATCAACTATTTTTATTTCTATATAATGTTTTAATTTTATTTCTATATTACCTATTGATATAAATTTTTAGTAAACTATGAAAAGGCATAGTGGTAAAACAATAGTATCAAAAGTTTATAATTATTCTCCAGTTAATGATTGTGGGAAATTGTTTTATCCAAATATTCTTATCCTTCATTTAGTGTAATTTGATGTGATTCTTCACATGAATTGGATTTCCCTATAGGTAGCTCGTATCAATTTCCAATAAAGGGAAGTCACATTTCATATTCTGGGTCAGTATATGAACGTCTATCGATGCAAGGATGAGTAAGATCATTTAATGGAAATTGCATACCCCAGAGGGGTCTATATTTTTATAAATAAAGTTTATCTATCTCGAATAGGTAGGTAGTAAATAAACATTTAGAATACACCTATTGTAAAGGAATATTTAGATATCTTTATGGAAGGATTTCCTGATATTCCACTGAAACGTGATGTTAGGTTTTCAATACAACTAATACTGGGTGTTATGCCTATTTGATAGTCACCTTATATAATGTAACAAATTTAGTTTTAGGAATTTAAGAATAAACTCAATGAGAATCAGGAAAAGGGATTCATATTCCCTAGTCCATCACCTTAGGTTTCACCTATTAAAATTGTTAAGAATAAATATAAATCAATGAGACTCTCTATTTATTATCTAGATCATTACCAGATCAATATCAAGAAAAAAATATCATCATCCCCACATTTATGAATTTTTCGATCAAAAATACGGATCTCAATACTTTTCCAATATTAATATTCATTTAGGATATCAAAAATTAAGAATAAAAAGAATGATATACCAAATATGGTATTCATTACAAGGTATGGACACTAGGAATTTATATTGGTGCATTTTGGTCTCACTAATACCCATGTTATCTGCATGGTTATAATGAAAAAAGACTTTAGAAACTATTTTGATCATTTAGTGGTAGTCATTAAAGATTTTATTAATGTATATTCATATATAAATCAAGAACATTAAGATAAAATGAGAATTCTACTAAAGACCCTAATAAAAGAGGTTTTTTATGAAAAATTCCCCATGTGTACATTTATGAATTATAAATATTAAATTTTTTGGGTCACATAATCTCAGGAGAGGGGATATATGTAGGTCATGCAAAACATATGTTATTGGACATTTACCTATAACAACAATGATAACTAAGATCTAAAGTTTTCTAGGTGTGGATTGATATTATCAACGTCTTGTAAAATATTTTTTATGAATATCTAATCATTATCCAAGTTGTCTTAGAAATGATTTATGAACACGGGGATGTAGGAATGTGAAGAAAATTTCGAAGTGATAAAAAGATGTTTAGCTTGTGCACCAGTGGTCATACTGTATTGTAGTAGAGAATGGTTTAGGATCTATAGGAATTCGTCAAAGAAAATACCGGTATGTGTTCTCATGAAAACTGATATGGTGATATAATATGTCTCACGAAAAATTGAAAACACATCAGGAAAAATATCAAACTCAGGATTTGAAGTTAGATATAGGAATCGCTTCATTAATGATTTGGAGGAATTATGGTAATGGTAAAATTTGTGTAATTTATACTGATCATAAATGATTAAAGTATATCCTCACAAAAAAGGATCATAATATGTAGAAAATAAGATGGTTGCAGTTTATTATATATTATGAGTCCTCGATACACCACCACTATAGGAACAATAAAAAGGCACCAGATGCATTGAGTGGAATGTTCCGTGCTAGCCTATACATGATTAGAAAAAAAAATATTTATGGATCTGTGAAGTATGGATATTGTAATTTTAATGGAATGATAGAAATATTATCTTTCAGAAATTATTTTTTAACAGTCTATATAATTGATAATTAAGGAGGTGCCGAAGGAAGAAGTAGAGAAATAAAAAAATATTGAGAAATGTTCTTGAATTTATCATTGATGTTGATGAAATAATATAGTTTAGGAACAATTTTTGTATTCCTCCTATTTAAGAAATAAATAAAAATATGTTTGATGAGGCTCATAGTTCTTCATTTTCTATCATCCTTGAAGAGAAATAGATTTATAGGGACCAAGAAGAGTATTTATGGATGGATGGCATGGAAAAATATGTTGATGAATATGTATCTTGGATCTTGGTTTTTCAAAAAGTTAAGGGTGAGAGACATAATAATAAGGGGATGTTACAACAATTTCTCATACATGAATAGTAATTAGAAAACATGACTATGGAATTTTCCATAAAATTTCCCAAAACATCTAAAGGTCATAATGCTATACGAGTATTGTTGGTATCCATACAAATTCAACACACTAAATTTATATTAGAGGGGATTTATCTCATGATAGGATTGGGATAATATATATAAAGGATTTGGTAAGATTTCATTGTGTACCACATTATTGTATATAAGATATGGATCACAAGTTTACCTTGATATTTTGTAAAATTCTTCAGAATTATATGATAGAGTGTGATGATTTTTCATTAGTTATCATCCATTGAAAGATAGTCATTCAAAGAGGAAATCTCAAAATCCAGATGACATGTTGTGATCATTCTCTATTGATGTAAAAGGTGTTTTCAATCAACACCTACCATTCGTAGAATTTTTTTACAAAAATAGATTTCAATCTTGTATTTATATGGATCCTTAAGAATCCATCTATCGAAAGAAGTGAAAACTACAACTTTCTAGGATGAGTTTTGGGAGTGAAAGCTATTAGGTCCTTATCTTGTTTATGAATAGGTGGAGGAGGTAATACAAATTTAACATCACATAATATCGTCTCAAATTAGACATAGAAGTTAAAATGACAACATAATACAAGACATAGATTTTGAAGTTGTTGAAAAGGTTTTTCTATTAATATATCCATGGATGTTGGTAATTATATTTTTAAATAAGGGAATTTCGATATATAAGTATTTTTTAATTTTAAAATTTTGTATCATATTTTGACAAAAGCATACCGATTGGAGCTTCTATCAAATCTCTCTCAAGATCATGATGTGTTCCATTTATCTCTCTTAAGAAAGTACACACATGATCCTTCACATGTAATTTTCTTAGAAGTCATACCACTAGAAAAACATCATTCATATTTATAATAACTGATAGAGATTATGGATGAGAGTGAAAAATTTCTACAAAACAATACCACGCCCTTGGTTAAATATTGATGGTGTAACCACCAATTTTAAGAAGCAATGTGGGAACCATAAGGATGTGACGTGGAAGGGTTATCCTCTTCTGTTTGTATCCAAGTGAAAAAAATTTATGTAGAAAATTAGTTTCAGGTTGGGGAATAATGAAATTACTATATTTTTATATGATATATTTTATTTATGTAATTTTAATTCTTCAATAACTTGTTTTTTACACAATCATGAGTTTAACAAAACTGTATGACATCATTATCATAAAATGACCTGTATAACCTAGATATTAGGTTTTTATGAATTAATATAACTAACTTTTTTAAATGTATGGTGACTTCATTGGCTACCAATTATTAATGAAAAATATATACCAGTAATATATTTTTATTTTATTATTAATAAATTCTATGATTTACAATTAGTAAATACAATTAATGAAATATACATTTCATATATTTAAAATTACCTTTTTAATATTCATGGAATATATATTGTATTAATAGGGTATGAATAAACCATATTTAATGTATAAAAATGTATATTTTTCAAAATATCAATTTTACAACCTCTTATAGAAAACACATTTTGGAATTAAATTTTTGACACATTAAAAGTCATTATAAGTCAATAGATACTTCTTCTTGGGAAGTGGGATATAAAAATATACATTGAATGTCAAGAAACTGATATGGTCTCAATCCCAACTATCACCTGACTCATTATCTATAAATTCCCAATAAGCATTCCCAATCCCCAGGGGCTGGCACAAGTATCTGGGTATCATACATAATTTTTTGGAAATTATTTTCATGAGTTTAGAAACATTAAACAACAAAAAATTAAAAATAAACTGAATCTAAAAATTTAATCCAATGTGATTTTTATAAAAATTCCTAACAGGAAACACATAGTTTAATCAAGACCCAAGGTGGCCAAAAATATCATGGAGCAGCATGTACAACTCAAGAATCACCACATGTAATGGTGACATCACACCCATTCCTTCTCCAGAACACTACACAAAGGAAAGGGTCTAACCAACTGAACCACCTTCACCAATGACCTTTCTCTTACGTATGTCAAACATCATCAAGTATACCTACACCCAATGGAGTAACTAGGTTGTGATACTAATCCTGATAGGTTTCCACCCAAAAATTTTCCATGCGACAAACATTTTTTTCACAAAAATCATGAATGTTTTTATAAACAAAAAATGATAAAACAATTTATAAAAGGTGAAACATTAAATGAAGATATTTTTCCAGGGGGGAAACATGGAGGATTGTACGCCTTTAAAAAAACAAAAATGCTACAGTGTATTCTAGAAAAAACATTTTTTTTAATAATATGTATGATATTGCTGATAAGAACTAGTTATGGAAACGCCCCTAGGAACTTTCTAGTTGTAGGGATCTAGGTACATCGTATGTAAGAGTATATGTAACCATAACCAATATCCTTCTTGTTCATGATCCATGAGGAGGGGAATACACAATGACTGAATGGTCCCCAAGAATCATCAATGATTAGTTCATCTTGTCATTTTCAAACTTTTTTAGTGACATAGGGATGATACCACTATCGGATCATAATCATACTAGTCTTAGTCTACCAACCTAGATACCCCGGGTTCCCTCTTTGTGCTCAATCGTGTTCCACATGTTGTAAAATACCAATTTCACATAAAAGAATCATTCACACATAGATATACCATTTATAAATCATACTCACCCCAAATAGTCCACAAACATATTCCACACCATCAATGTAATTTATTAATCCCTTCAATGACTTTATAAAATAATTTCATGAGGTATGACAATGGTTCACACACTAAATCCCTTAAAATTCTTTCATATGCCCAATATCCCAACAATACCACACCCAAAAAGAATTTTCACCCCTAAATACTTTTAATAAACAAAATCCATGATTCATAAAACAACCCCAAAACACACAACATTGAATACAAATGAAAAACAATCATTTTCATGCAAAAATACTTTTTTCAAATGAACCCATTAATAAATTCTACCAAAAATTTTTTGAACCAAGAATAATGGAAGAGAAACATAAAATCATGCCATATCAAGAAAGATAAAATCATAAAATAATCTCTACACATGGAATCAGAAACCATAGATTCCTAAACCCACCAAATGTTTATGTGAAACATTAACCTTCAGCGCACCACAAGGGAATGAAATAAACCCATAATAAACAAGATGGATCCATGAAACACAAAACTAAAGCCTAGGTACGAAACTCAAGTTTAAATGAATTTGAAATATCAATATGGTGAGAAGAAATGATATTTAAAATGGATGGAAAAAGACAGTAATACATATACATGAAGAACATTAATGTTCCACCTATAAAACCGCCTTCAGCAAATGGATTCCTAAGAAGTTTGGGGGTTCTTGGGAGCCCTCTATGGATTATAGAGTTGAATAGTGGAAGAATGTGGTGATATAGGTTGAATCACAGAATGGTTAACATGGATTAAAAAATAAAATTTTTTACCTTGACACATGTCCATGGATTATCCACAGCGTTTACTAAACCATGTGGTCTAACTGTTTGTGTTGTTCTGGCCACCCAAAACATGTCTATTTTCATCAATATTCAAGGGGGTCAAGGGGTATTATTGGTAAACAATATATAATTAATATAAAAGAAAAATACATCAATATAATGTCATGGATGTTAAAATTTTCCCCACCATGAAATTTTTTGCCCAAGACAGTCAACCTAAAGCTTCATCAGAAAATAATAATGTGTACTCTTGATCAACAGACGAAATACACTCCCATTTCTATGGAACATCATTCCTAGTCTACCAAAGGATGCATAATATTGTAATATAATTCTCCCAAAGCACCTTCTCTTTAGAATCCACTATTTGCACCAACCATTAAGAATCTAATAAATCAGGCTCTAACACCAACTCTTCCCAATTCAGCTAGTGGGATAGATCTAGATTGTACTTATTAAATTGGGAGACAAGGAATAAATCCTAAATATATTTCAACTAAGAGTGAAAATATAACCTATATTTTACCTCTCCAATTAACTCAGTTATCTCAAAAGGTCTGACAAACCTTGGAGTTAACATTCCATAATTTCCTAAATGGAGATGACCCAAATACGGGGTCCCCTTTAAGAATATATTTTCAAAATAGAAAATTAATGCTTCGATGCTTATGGAAAGAATATTTTTTTAGTGACTCCAAGCTAGTAATAATCACTACCTAATCTTCTAGACCTTCTCTGATGTCTCACGAACAAGGCTCATCCCCAATAGTTATGTCTCACCAACCACATCCCAACATATGGGGAGCAACATGGCCGACCATAGAGCACTTAAAAATAATCAATTCCAGTCGATGATTGGTAAATATTATTTTATGAAAACATAACCCATCCCAAAAGGGAATCCCACAAACCTTTGATAACCAAAACAAGTTAATAGATCATGTCTTCTTGAATCTAGTTTTCCTGCTCTATCTGGCCATCCTTATGAAGTTGGTATGTCATGTTATTCTTCATATGTGACCCCAAAGCCTTAAAAATTAAATACCTAAACCAAGAGGTAAAATGGGGGTCTCTATCTAAAAAAACTGATAATGGAACACCATGAAGCTTTACCACTTCTAAAATATTCCATAAGCCCATCTCATCCACATTAGTTGTATCTCTGATCAGAATAATGTTCCATGAATTAGATAGAAGATCCATCACAACCTAAATATAATTCATACTTTAATGTGTAAAAGGTAGAGAAACAATGAAATACATGGAAACATCATTCCACTTCCATGTACGAATTTGGTAATAGCTGAATTAGTCTAGAAGGCATTTGATGACCTTTATTCACTTATTGACATGTATAACACCTTTTTAAATAAATCATATATATATCCCTCTCATACCTAGCCACCAAGCCTACCAATGAACATCATAATAAAATTTTATATCACTATGATGAATGGACCATAGTGATAGGCGACTATCCTTCTTCTACACCTTCCTCAAAGATAAAATCATGAGTAAACGGTCCTTCAAGTACAAGATTCCATCAGAAGATGAAGAACAATTAGTATATGTCTTCCCCCATGTTGGAACATAATTGACCAATAACATAGCTTATCATTGGGTACTCTCACAGAATCAACTCTAAAATAAAAGTATTCAACATAATGTGTTCCTTTAACATTCCTCTACTTTGCTCCTTGGTCTCCAAGTTCACCTTGGATAAGAGAAACATTAGAGACCACTCATCACTAGACTTCCTCAAAGTCTGCACTGGAAAATTAATGCTCAAGGTTTTATCCACCACATTACCCTTTCCCAGGGTGAATACAATATTAATGTCGTACCCCAACCAATATTCTTCCCAACAACACTACCATAAATTGAGATCCCTCTATGAGAAGATGTTGGCCAGTATCTTATGATCAGAGTAAACCAAAAACATCTCCCCAATGTGGAATTGATTCCAAGACTTCAAATCATATATAACTAATTCCAATTCCAATTCATGGGTAGGGTAATTCTTTTCATGTGGTCAAATTTGGTGAGAAAAATATGCTACAACATGGTCTACTTTCATAAGAAAATACATGAGACCCATAACTGATGCATATCAATAGACCACATATCCCTTTCCTAACTTCGTCAACATAAATATGGGGGCGTTATTCAACCTCTGCTTCAACTTCTCGAAGTATTCCTATCATTCTGGGGAACATTAAAACTTCACCCCTTTTCTGGGTGAGTGAGGTCATGCATGAAGCAATATGAAAGAAATCCTAAAAAATCACATATAATAACCTTCCAGGACCAAGAAAATCTTGAACTAGAACACATTATTTATCATATCACATGACATAGCTTCACAAGTCATCTTGGGGTCCATCGATACACCCTGTTCTAAAATTAAATGACCCAGAAAGATCACATCTATGATATTGAAGTTACACTTGGGAAACATTCCGTAAAGGCGATGTCCCCGCAGAGTGCCCAACACGATCTGAAAATGACACTCATTCTCTTCAAAGAATCCATTGTAAACCTAGTTTTCATCAAAAACATATCATGATGAATGAGTCATGATACATGTCTAAACACCAAATTCATTATTCCCATAAAGAACACTGGATCATTGGTCAATTAGAATGGTATGAGCGAGTAATCAATGTCATCATACCCTCTACAGAATCATGTCTTTGAGATTTCCACCTCTTTCACCCTTACATAGTGGCATCCCAAACAAAAGTCTATGTTGGAAAACAACTTTTCCCCCATAAACTGATCAAATAGGTCATCTCTTCGTGGAGAAGGGTATTTTTCAATGGTAACATTACATAGATTCCAGTATTTAATGAAAAACTAGAGGGACCTGTTGGCCTTCTTCCCAAAAAAAATATTAAAGACCTATGGATAGATTCTCAGGTGAATGCATCCTTTGTATTGAAAATCATCCAGTTATATATTTAATTCCATCAACACATTGGGGGCATATAACACAAGGGAAGTGATAGCATCTCTGTTTTCATTGGGAAATCAATCAATAACTTTATGTCCTACTCTAGGGAAACGCTAGAAAAGTAATCCTGAAACACAAATAGGAACTCATCCACTACATAAATTAACCCACCCTCAGGAGAGTTACCATCTCCTTCTAGTGTGATTAATTAAAATTGGATGAAAAAATTCCACATATCTTCGAGTTGAGGTCCCGCATAACCCGATTGAGGAACTCATTCCCCAAGAAAAACATGAGGACTCCCATTTGGTGCCATTAAACTCACCCGCCACATGTAATAATCAATAGGCACTTTTATGTACACTAACCAATACATGTTGAGGATTATACCAAAACATTCTAAATCCAAGACGTGGATATGCAACACTCTATCTCAACCCCTAACACGATAAGTAAAAATTATGGGGACCTAAGACCTAGCTCATTCTTCTTACCCAATTATGTGACCAAATCCATCGAAAAAGACAAATAATCATTTAGAAAATTCAGAACATTCACAATATAAGTAGAGATAAAATAAATATTAGCAATAGTTTGAAAGAGAACAATAGATATTGACTATGAAATAAAAATTGTACCTCGAAATACTAAAGTCCTTACATTTGATATCGCTAGTGCCTGATCCACATCATGGATATTCCTCATCTCTAGATGAGAAACATCACTTGCCAATGGATCTTATATGAACTAGGTCTTCCTAGAAGACAATATATACTTGTTTCCAAAACCACAAAACCTAGATCCCATTATTCTATATGCCTCTTACAGAACTGAAACTCCCTTGGAATCTACTGATCCTTCCCCACTCTATTGTGGATGTGTGACATTGCAAAATCATTGCAATTTATCCACAACACCACATTGATAAGAAGATCTCAAAGGATATGTACATACAAGTCGGGAGTTCCTTGGCCTACCACAATAGTGTCATGCAAGAAACCTCACATGATAAGTGATGGATGACAACTTCTTTGGAGGATGGCCTAAACTACCACCTCCCTTATACCCCATCACTTATCTCTATCCTTGATACCGAACCAAAGAAACCATACCTTCCCTTTTGATCAGACTCCACCATACATGCCCGATCAACTACTTCAACAAGGGTCTTCAGCTTGAATAGGGATACTAGAGAATAGATATCTGGTAGTAAACACCTATCATTCTTCTGGACCTATATATTCTCATTGGAGACTAATTCAAGTGAATATTTTAAAATCTCAGTGAATCGGTTAGCATACTCTGTCATTGAATAATCCCCTCGTACGAGT
The DNA here is from genome assembly GCA_963277665.1 of Viscum album. NCBI lineage: Eukaryota > Viridiplantae > Streptophyta > Magnoliopsida > Santalales > Viscaceae > Viscum > Viscum album. The sequence continues at coordinate 583,406,874 of OY728128.1, read as the reverse complement.
TCTGTAAGCTCCCAAGATATGACATAATCTAAGACATCAACACAATACTAGTCATTGAATGTAGCCATGATTTCCTTCCATCTCATCTTCTCATGCTTCATATCATGAATCACTAATTCCCACCACTTGAGGTTGGGACGCTCTAACAGAAATGAGGCACATTTTGCACTGACCTCCTTAGATTTTTCAAAGAAGTCGACCCTGTGCTCGATCTTCTCAACCCACTCCTCTACATCATGGGATTTCATGCTTCCTCGGAAGGTGAGAGGTTCTGTCTTTAGAAAATCCTAGTATATGTCCTTCTTTGGACCATACTCAACTTCTCTAGTTGGATCTATAGTAAGAATATGAGTGACTCCCTATCCTAGAGCTTGGATATCGCAAATAATAGCTTCTACCAAGAACTAATCAAGTGGTGAGGGGGAACTCTCTCAAGATTCCTCCCATCGGTGCATGTGAGAATTTTGGGGAGGCATGATTCTTCAAATGGAAAAATTCACTATAAAAAACAATATTAGAGCAATTATAAAAAAATTCTTCAATAACATCAAATATAAATAAATCATACACATAAAAATAATGAAATAAAACATATACTTCGCCCCTAACCAATTTCCATGTGCAGTCTGCAGCCCATATGTTCCACCAGTAAGGGAATTTAAACAAGATTCCAATCACCCCATGAGGATATGAGGTGTCTCATGAGAGGTGAGAGCTAGGTACCCAAATCGGACCTAGAACTCGGATCCCTAATAGTCTTAGCTCTTTTCTAACTAGAATCATCATAAATAGAAGACCCAAATATCATAATAAACCTTTGATATCATTTTTTCCTGAACCAAATTTGGTTTCCATCCAAATCAGCTCCTGACCATGTCCATGTAATGTTCCGAGGGGCATTCCCTATCCATGTGGGCTGGAAAAAGTTCCCAGGTATTAAAAAAAGGTGTTTGGTAATAATTTACCCATGTATGGAACCACTAAACAACTATCAATAATAAATAAAGAAAATATGAAAATTTAATAAAACAAGCCTTTAGAAAATTTCAAAACTAAAATACATTATTTATACAAGACCAAAAGGGATTATGAAGGAGTTGTATGTACAACTCAAAAACCACCATGCAATATGGGTACATCACACCCATGAGTTCTCCATAACACTGGTCCAAGGAATGAGTTTAACAACCTGAACCACCATCACCAAGTAACTTTCCATGAACTATGTCAAATGTTATCAAGCCTACATATTCCATAAGGTGAATGTAGGGTGTCAGCAGAAGCCCAGTAGGATTCCACCCAAAAGGATTCCATGTGAAAATATTTTTAAGATAAAACATATTTTTTTATTATATAAATATAAAATGAGAGAGTAATTTTTAAAAGGTCCATATTTAAATGATAAGAGCCTTTCAAGTGGGATACATGGAATACTGTACAGTTTTTGATAAACACAAATGCTACAACATTTTCTAGCAAAACACAATGTATGCTAACAGTAAGTACAATATACTAAAAATCAATTTTTTATTATCTTAAAAACCCTTTAAGGGAGATGGGAACCCAAAATTTCTTCACCAACATAGAAATTTCAAACATGCCCCCATAGTCCAAGATCCCAAGGTTAAAAACAATATAATTCAATATTGAGATAACCCCACCCCATTATTAATCATCTTAATAAAAAGTTTCACCATCACATCACTGCTCGGTAAGCTATCCTGTGTAGGACTGATCGATCCTTGTTGCGATGGAAATTATCATACCATCACAAACATCCAAATCTTGAAAGCAATGGACAAGGAAAAATCTATGCCCTAAACCTCTTATGGAATAGCTTTGTAGGTGAACTAGTTTTCATGCCCCATTGACTGCAGTCCGTAGTGTTACAATGAAAAACCCATCAAAAGTCATTACACACAACCAAAAAAATACAATTCCCTTACTACAAAAACATCATAAATCAGAACAATAAACATCATGGATCCTTCCACCTTGTCATTATCTCAAATATCCCATGAAATAAATCAGCCACCACCACCGCAAAAAACCATTACACCGCCACAATGTTAGGGAAAGCCAACTGAAAATCATGAACCAAGAACCAAAACATGAACCATAATTGCATCCAACCACACAACCGAAATTAAAAAAATGATTTAATGAAAGAACCAAAAAAATCATACACCGAAAAACATCACATTAACATGGTCCAACACGGTCGTTATATAAAATTACCGTCGTCGCTTTCAATACTACACATGATGACCAGATCTTCCCAACACACCCACATCTCATGGAGAAATGTGGTGGTGAACATCAAATAGGATGATGGAAACTCCAATAGAGGACCCTCACCATGTAGCCCTTAGAGCCATGTCTAGTTCAAAGGGTATAGAATGAAAAGGGTCATCAAAGAATGAGATTCATTGAGATGTTTAAGGCCCCAGAGTTGTACAATGCCACCACAAGAAGAGACACAACTTTCTAGGAGGCGACTGGATGAATCGCCGAGGGGAGGAAAACATATGAACCTCAATGAGAGAGATGAAGGTTCCAATGGGGAGAAACTATAACTTTAAGACCTTAACAGGCTCTATGTTCAATATAAATGATGAGTAGTAGTATAAGAAAACCATAAAGAACTAGCTAGTTGTGGGGACCCAGTTACATCATATCCTTATGTATAAGTAATGAGAACCAATATCCTTTTCACGCACTATTAACTAAGAAGGGAAACCCCAAGGACCATGTGGTCCTCAAACATTATCAATTTTTATTATGTAGTGATGTCATCGTCAAAATTTATATGCAAATTGTTATGATACCACTAACAAGGAACTATAATACTAGTCCTAGTCTAGTCTCCTAGATACATGGGTTTTCCTCTTTGTGATCAATCATGTTACACATGTTCTATAATAAAAATTACACATTAATGTACCATTTTCTCATAGAAATAAAATTTATGAATAAAAAACCCCAAAATGCACACAAACATATTCATTAGACTCAATGTAATTTATAAAACACTTTAATGATTTTATAAACCAATTTTATGAGGTGAGTGTAGAGACCCGAAGCTTGATGTACATAGATATTACATTACTTTTTCCGAATACATAATACATAACAAAAACAGACACACAAGGACCATAATAGTTTAGTGTCTTTGGAAACGTGGAACGTAATATTCTAATCATGGTGAAAGATCTTCAACATCTCCTATAAAGATCTTCCACCTTTTTATTCCTTACCTAAAACCTTTCTTTTAATCCTGGGGGAAAATAAAACATGAAAAGGGTGATCTCAAATGCTCAGTAAGGGTATGCATGGAGAAAATAAAACATAACAAACACATTTGAACTTAAAAACATGAACATAATGTTTAAACATCAAAATATTGAGCAAAGACATAAAACATGGAAGTACATCAGGAATATATCATAATGGAACATAAATCCAGATAAAATAGCATGGGAATAAAACATGTAATTGTTGCATCCATTAAGCACAAGTTTGGATTTCCATAGTAGCCAGGGCATTGCTGCCCTGACCATCTTAGTGGACAATGTCCCTTTCTGAATCGAGTTCACTCCTTGTTCCAGTCCTGTAATATTGAACCATATTAACTTACCATTCCAGCCATGTCTATCTCATGAGATATAAATCATTACCCAATTCATTTGAGGGAGATATAGGTCCCACCCATCTCATATTGAAATCATTCTTTCATGTGCCACAATATAAACATAAATCATTCATCATAACCCAAGAATAAAATCGGTTTCATAAACATCATTCCATCATAACGTAATCCATACAAAAAAATTGGATATCATTTCATCATTAGAAAAGTGAAACCATGTAAATCATAGAGACATGATACTTGAAACATACATAAGTGAAATAATGTCATCTTAGATTAAAATGGTTTTGATAAAACACTTGAAATGAATTCTTGAGGAAAATATCCTTTTTTCTTCAAGATCATTTTATTTTCACAAAATGTCATGAAATTTTAAAAGAAAAGGATTTTGTGGAAAATAGTCATGAAATATTTTGGAGGAAGATTCATGAAAATAAGGCTTTATAGAACCGTAAAAATCCTTTCATGCCGTATACGTTAAAAAAACATTCTTCTCATACCTTTGTCAGAAAAGTCAAAAAGTACCTTGTAGGGTAAATAAAAGAAAGATTCCTTCCATACCATGGGGTAAAAGTAAAAATGGGTAAAAAGGACTTTAAACAGACATAAAAACACTTTTATAAAACATGGGCATGGATGATTTCAATTACCCAAGTAAATACTTACGAATAAGCAATCTCGGATACAAAATGAGATTTGCAAAATTATCCCTTACCTTAGGTCCAATATGCTTTGTACGTATCCAAACCTCATGTATAATGATTTAAATAATGTAATTAACTTATTAAAGAATCATATTCATTGTTATTATATCATATATGGTTCACTTATGACTTTATATTACCCGCTCTTTTGTAAATTCATGTTAAAGTAGCATTTTGGGTAAAATCGCTTCATTTGTCATTCGTCTTTTAACTTGTAATTAATCATATGATTACTTAGATCATTATTAATTACATCAAGAATGTAAAACATGATTTATATATAATATATATTCAGAATATACATATATATAATGGATCGATAAATGGAAATAAATACACCGTTCATGGAGACGGTAGGTCGTACGTATGCATGAACGATGTTTTCGTTTCCTTATTGAATTGAATGGAATTTAGTAGATGACATAAATATATATATACATAACTCCCATATAATTATTATTTCATATATTTCACGATTAATTATTATATATACTTTATTATCATTCTTGAATGGTTATCCTGGAGAGTGAATCTCATCGCGTCGTGGAGACGGTATTCCGTACGTACGCACGAGCGATGATATCATTCCCATGATCGTGGAATTGTATTAAAGTGTATGTATAAAATTAAAGAATCAATATAACTTTACAATAATCATATATATTCATTATATTCACCATTATAACAATCCAAGTAAGGTGGTGGTGGGAAAATAGATTACACCACGGCGTGGAGACGGTATTCCGTAAGTACGCACGCGCGGTGATTTCGTTTTCCGTAGGATGGATAGATGGTGAAATATGGTTGATTAATAATTATAATAACATATAAGTATATTAGTGATACTGATGTTATTACTTCATAATGAAACAACTAAAGAAGAAGAAGTGGAAGAAGAAATAAAGATGAAAGAATCGGTAACAGACATTACCTCTTCTTTGAATCGCCTCTTTGAGACCTTCACATAGGGCACTAAAATTGGTCTTTGAAGAAGACCAGGACCTCTAGGATGTTCATAACGACCCATACTATACATACATTGTTAATACTTAAAAATTGAAGCATACTTTTTACAACATATAACAAAACCAGGAAAGGACTGTATAGGTATAGAGTCTTTAGAATCTGGGAAACATAAACAACTGGTTCATAAACCATCTACTTTGCCTCCCACTTATTTCATCATATATAGAGTCCCTTTTTGGAATATCCTACTTAATAACCTTCTTCCTGACCTGGGGAAATAAAACATACAAAAGGGTGAGCTCAAATGCTCAGTAAGGGTAAACAAAAGAAAAATCAATCACATCATGAACATAACATTTTGGAAATCTTAACCTGCAAAAGAAATCATAATTTCATACCATGGGATAAATCATAGAAGTGAAATGTAATCCCAATAATCATATCATAAAACATAGAACATTGTGTAATACACCCATAATCATAGAGAATCATTTCTTATTAGTCAAGACTCATTTCCAATACTATCTTAGTGGACAAAACCCATTTCTGAACTGAGTTGACTCCTCGTTTCAGTCCTGTTTCACTGAACCGATTTAACCTGCCATTCCATCCATGTCTATCTCATGAGATATAAAATCTTTACCCAATGCATTGGAGGGAGATATAGGTCCCACCCATCTCATAATGATACCATCCTTATGTGTGCCACAAAATCATAAATCATACATCATTACATAACCCATGTAATAAAAATGGGATTCTTAAACAACATGACATCATAAAACAATTCATATAAGATAAAGGAATTCATAAAAATAATTCCATCACAACATAATCAAATCAATTTAATAATAGGGATATAAACATAACCCTTTATTATCTTATATGGAAAATAATTTTGATAAAACACTTGAACTCCATTCTTGAGGAAAATATCCTTTCTACTTCAAAAACACTTTTCCATTATTAACATGTCATACAATTCTAAACTAAAAGAAGTTGATTAAAAATAAACTTGAAAACTTGTAAAGGAAGATTCTTGGAAATAATGTTTTAAAAATCCATTCATTCTGTATAAGTTAAAAAAACATTCTTCTCGTACTTTTGTCGGAAAAGTCAAAAAGTACCTCGTACGAAAAACGACAAAAGATTCCTTTCATATATTTACTAAAAACATACCGAAGGGTAAAATAGGATATAAAAAACTTTAGAAGGATATATATATTACATATTGAGGAAACATGGATGTGGATGATAAAATACACCTCAGTAAATACCAAATTATAAACAATCTCGGATAAAAATGAGATTGTGATATTTTCCCTTACCTTAGGTCTGATTTGCTTCGTAAGTGTCCGAACCTCCTATATAATGATTTAAATAATTTCATTGACTTATTCCAGAATCATACTCATTGTTATGATATCATATATGGTTTACTTATGACTATATATTACCCGTTCTTTTTTAAATTCCATGTTAAAGAGCGTTTTGGGTAAAATCGTTTCATTTTTCGTCCGTGTTTTGACATATAATTATTCATATGATTACTTAGATCATGATTAATTTATTCAAGAATATAAAACATTATTTATATATAATATATATTCAGAATATAAATATATATAATAGATCAGTAAATGGAAAGAAATACATCGTTCAGGGAGACGGTAGGCTGTACGTACGCATGAACACTGTTTTCGTTTCCTAATTGAGTTGAATGGAATTAAGTAGATGACATACATATATATACACATAAATCCAGTATAATTATTATTTCATATATTTCATGATTAATTATTATATATACTTTATAATCATTAATGAATGGTTAACATGGAGAATGTATCTCATCACGTCGTGGGGACAGTTGTCTGTACGTACGCACGAGCGATGATATCGTTCTCATGATCATGGAATCGTATTGGAGTGTTTGTATACTATTTCATAATCAATATCACTTTACAATAATCATATATAGTTTTTATGTACACCATTATACCCATCCAAGTAAGGTGGTGGTGGAAAATAGATTACACCACGGCGTGGAGACTGTATTCCGTACGTACACACGCGCGGTGATTTCGTTTTCCGTAGGATGGATAGATGGTGAAATAGTGTTGTTTCATAATTTTAATAACATATCAGTATATGAGTTATACTGATGTTATTACTTCATAATGAAACTACCTAATAAGAAGAAGTGGAAGAAGAAATAATGTTGGAAGAATCGGTAACTGACATTACCTCTACTTTGAAGCGCCTCTTTGAGTCCTCCTCTTAGAGCACTAAAATTGGTCTTTGAAGAAGACCAGGACCTCTCGGATGTTTATAGGGAAGTGTAGAGGAGAAATTGGTAGGGGTTGTCTGAGATTGAAGGCTCAAATTGGTGTGAGGAGGAGAGAGAGGAGGTTCCCTTTTATAAGGGAGGAGAGGGGCACCTTTGGAATAACTAAAAATATTATTTTATTATAAAGTCAAATTAGATTTTTAATAGCTCCAAATTGATATATTTCAAATCTAAGGTAGGGATGGGTCTAAATCCTCTCATCCAATAGAATTTAGACAAGTTCATGTCATTTAATTAACCTTATCTATTAGTTTTAACTCTTAGTTGATTAGATTGACATTTACCATGTCACTTTGTATTTTTATATTATATAGTTGATAAACATACCATATACATCCAAGCGACCCCCAAGTGGTCCATTAATGATACACCTATCATGATATAAGTATCTCGGCCGAACCTTAGATTTTTAGGAATAAAATAACAATTAATAATATAATATGTTTAAAAAAACTATTTTATGTCAATTTTGACACTATTTAGTAATTGATTTTTTTTTAAATCATAACAGAATTATTAGTTCTAATAAAGTTAATTAAATCAATACTAACATGTCATTTTAACCTATAAAATTAGTTTAATTCATAAAAAGTCTCAAATTACATTTATTTCGATATTTATAACATCAATTATGTCAATATTTCATTAATAAGATAATTACTACATCATATTTCCGTCATAAATTCATTAACTTATTTAAAGTCTAAAAATTACAAATAAAATATCATTATGTAGGAAATCTTTTTAGATTTATAATTAATATTTATAGTATATTTTATCTTATGTATAACCCTATATTAAAAATGATTTTCTTATTAAACTTTGATTTTAACTATTTTAACCCTTCTTTAAATAAATTAATAATAAATGTCCTAATCTAATCCAAGTGGGCCTAAATGGTCATATTTTATTCCTAAGGTTGTTCTTGGTCGAATTAAACTTATCCAATAGAATTAGGACATGTTTTAGGGTAATAATAATATCATTTTTACCCTTAATCACCTTATTTACTTTTAACCGTGATAAAAAAAAGTAAAAAGTTACTATTCACCAATAATTATTTTCATCTCATTGAACCACATTTTACTTACTAAAATCAACTGTGTCTCTCGGATTTTTGAAATTCCACTCACAGAAGTGGTAAAATTCAGTTTTATGAAAAATTCAGTTTTTTAACTACCACTTAGTGGTTTCTCTATTCGTCAAAAATTGAAAGTTTTCAGAAAAATACCAAAATTTCACCCTAGGCTAATTTCGATATTCCGAATCCAAAAATGAAGTCCATTTTGAAAAATAAAATTTATAAAATTTCAAAAAGTGGTTATTAATATTCATAACGGCTAGTTTTAATAATATTTTAATAGCATATCATTGTTTAGTGAAACTCAGTATTGCGTACGATACAAGCTATCGAGGAAGGTCGTGATTGCGTACAAAGCAAGCCAAGGAAGTGATGTGTGTAGTGAAAGATTACTTTGATGATTTATATAACATAAAAACAAAATATTTCTCATAAAAGTCTCGGGTGTTACATTCTACCCCCCTTAAAATGAATTTCGCCCTCGAAATTCATCACTTTGTAACAAACTGATGAGGATACCTCTCCCTCATCATATCCTCAAGCTCCCATATAGCTTCTTATAATTGGTGGTTCCTCCATAAAACTTTCACCAAGCGAGTGGTCTTGTTTTGTAGGACTTTTTCGCTACGTTCCAGAATCTCTATCAGCTGTTCTTCATAAGAAAGATTTTGATCGAGCGGTAAAACTTCTGAGCTGAGTACATGTGAAGGATCAGGTATGTACTTTCTCAGGAGAGATACATGGAACACATCGTGAAATTGAGAGAGATTCGGTGGAAGTTCCAATCGGTAAGCTACCTTCCCAACACGATCCAGTATTTTGAAAGGACTGATATATCTAGGGCTCAACATCCCCTTCTTTCCAAATATCATGACCCTCTTCCAGGGAGATATTCGTAAGAACACTTTATCACCCACTTCAAACTCTAGGACTTTTCTTCGATTGTCGGCATAAATTTTTTGTCGACTCTGAGCTACTCTTATGTGTTGTTGACTAGATCGGACCTTTTCCACCATCTCATCAACAAGATCATGTCCTAATAGCTTTATTTCCCCAACTTCATCCCAACAAGTTGGAGTCCTACATTTCTTTACATAGAAAGATTCATAAGGAGCCATTTGAATACTGGAGTGAAAGCTATTATTATAAAAAAATTCCACCAAAGGTAGGTGTTGATCCCAACCACCTTTAAAATCCATAGAGCAAGCTCTAAACATATCTTCTAGATTTTGAATTGTTCTCTCAGACTGACCATGTATCTGAGGATGATAAGCAGTGCTGAAACTCAAATCTGTATCTAGAGTATGCTGAAGACTTCGCCAGAACTTTGAGGTAAACCTCAGATCCTGATCAAATCTAGTATAAAGTGGTACTCCATTCAATCTTACCACTTCCTTTACATATATCCTGGCAAGCTGATCTAGAGATAAATCCTCTCTAATAGCAATGAAGTGGGAAGACTTTATAAGAAGATCAACTATGACCTAGATAACATTATTTCCTTTGTATGTTTTAGGAAGTCCGGTGACAAAGTTCATAGTGATGTTTTCCCCTTTCCATTCATGTATGGGTAATGGTTGTAATATCCCCTTAGACTTCTGTCTCTCAGCTTTAACTTGCTGACAAACCAAGCATCATGAGACAAATTTAGCAATATCTCTTTTCATTCCATGCCACCAGAAGTACTCTTTCAGGTCCCTATACATCTTCGTGCTTCCAGGATGAATAGAGAATGAAGAACTATGAGCCTCATCCAGTAGCTCCTTCTTTAATTCGGGGATGGGAGGAACACAAACCCGATTCCTGAACTTTATTATCCCATCACAACCAAGGTTGAATTCAGGAACATTTCTCACCTTCTTTTGTAACTCGACATTTTCTTTCTGTGCCTCTCTAATCTTCACATGTATAGATGGTTGAACATTCATTTGAGAAAGATAGGATTTTTCCCCTTTCATTATAATTCCAAGATCCATCCTTTGTGAATCCATAAATATTGGATCTTTTGTGATCCTCATCATGGATAAACTTTCATGGTCTTGTCGACATAATGCATCTGCCACCTTGTTTGCTTTCCCATGGTGGTAATGGATTGAGCAGTCGTAATCCTTAATCAGCTCCAACCATCTTCTTTGGCACATATTCAGCTCTTTTTGTGTGAAAATATACTTTAAACTTTTATGATCAGTATAAATGTCACACCTTTCTCCATAAAGATAATGCCTCCAAATCTTTAATGCAAATATTACCGCAGCTAACTCCAAATCATGAGTTGGGTAATTTCGCTCATGTATTTTCAATTTTCGTGAGGCATAAGCTATCACCATATCATTTTGCATAAGAACACAACCCAATCCCTTCTTGGATGAATCACTATAGATCACATACCTTTCTCCAATACAAGGCAGTGTGAGCACAGGAGCACTGGATAACCTTCTTTTCAACTCCTTGAAATTCTCTTCACATTCTTTCGTCCAAACAAACTTAACTCCTTTACTAGTCAACCTGGTGAGTGGAATAGATAATCGAGTAAAATATTTCACAAAACGTCGATAATATCCATCCAAAACAAGAAAACTTCGGATCTCAGTTACTGTTGTTGGTCTCGACAATCTTTCGATAACCTCTTTTTTTTTGGATCCACAAATATCCCCTCTTTTGAGATTATGTTACGCAAAAATGATACTTTTTGAAGCCAAAGTTCACAATTGGTAAATTTGGCATAAAGCTTCTCCTTTCTTAGGGTCTTCAATATAATTCTCAAGTGATCTTAATGTTCTTCCTTGCTCATTTAATATACCAAAATATCGTCTATAAAGACTACCACAAAATGATCAAGATAGTCTCTAAAGACTCTATTCATCAGATCCATGACGATAGCAGGGGCATTAGTAAGACCAAACAGCATCACTATAAATTCATAGTGTCCATACCTTGTATGGATAGCCATATTTGGTATATCCTCCCTTTTGACCCTTAATTGATGATACCCTGAACGAAGATCAATCTTGGAAAAGTATTGAGCTCCTTATAGTTGATCAAATAAGTCATCAATGCATGGGAGAGGATATTTGTTCTTGATAGTGATTTTGTTAAGTTCTCGATAATTAATGCAGAGTCTCATTGATCCATCTTTCTTCTTAACAAACAAAACAGGTGCTCCCCAAGGTGACGCACTAGGGCATATGAATCCATTATCAAGATTCTCTTGGAGTTGCTTCTTCAATTCCTGCAACTCAATTGGGGCCATTCTATAAGGTGTCTTTGAAATAGGTAAAGCACCCGGTACAAGTTCTATTGAAAACTCAACTTCACGATTTGGTGGAAGACCTGGTAATTCTTCTAGAAAGACATCATAAAACTCCCGTATAATGGGAATATTCTTAATCGTGAGTTTCTCACCAACCATTTGAGATAAATAACCTTCATTTAGTTGAATCAAGACCCATAAGATGGAAGAAATTTCCACTGGAAGGTTATGTTCATCCTTGCATCGATAGAAAATCATAGATTGATCTGGAATATGAAATGTGACTTCCCTTCTTTGGAAATTGATATGAGCTCCATATAAAGAAAGTCAATCCATGACAAGAATCACATCAAATTCCAATATAGGAAGGATCACAAGATTTGCAGGAAGTACTTTCCCACAAACTTCAATCGGAGAAGAATTATAAACTTTTGATGCGACTGTTGTGCCATTAGGGGTTGTCACAGCTAACTCAACATCTAATTGTTGAGGTAATACAACGATATCCTTAGAAAATTCTTCAGAAATAAAAGAGTGGGTGGATCCGGAATCAAATAAAACATTTTCTACTTTAGATTGGATGGTATGTGTACCTTTCACCACATCGTTATCGTACTCCACATCGCTGATAGAAATTTCATGTGACTTTCCTTTGTCTTTGGCCTTAAGAGTTTGTTGACGTCGACAATCATCATCAACTCTTGGATTTGGGCATTGATTGGCATAATGCCCCATCTCCTTGCACTTGAAACATTGAAGTGTAGTAGGTTCATTATGTGTATCCCTTCTTTTGTTTGCATCATTATAAATATTCTTCCCATCATTGCGGCATTCAAATGCCCAATGACCTTCCTTTCCACATTTTAAACATTTACTTGTCCCTTTAAGACAACTCCCTCCATGTTTCTTTCCACACTTTGAGCATAAGGGAAAACTCATCTTCTTTTCAGTATGATCTTTAGATTTTCCTTTGAATTCCATTTTCCTCTTCTTATCAAACCCATATGACTGATGGGTTACGCCAATCTCCATCTCTTCTTTGAGATCACATCGAACGATTTCCTCGTAGCTATTTAAGTCCCTTATGGCTAACGCCCTTCAAAGACTTGGTTTTAAGCCACTAAATAATCGATCGATCTTACTCTCAGGTTGGATATTAATCCCAGAAGCGTACCTTGCAAGTCTTGTAAAATTTTCTTCATAGGTACCAATAGATTCATCATCCTTTTGTTTCAGTTCAAGAAACTCTTTCTCCATCTTTGTTCAGAGAATACGAGGGAAGTACTTATTGAAAAATAAGTTCTTGAACTCGTCCCATTCCATGGACTTAATCTCATCCCTTTGCCTCATATTCTTAATAAGATTCCACCATTGATCAGTATAACCTTCCAAATGATACACAGTTAAGATGACTTTATCATGCTCTGAACATTGAAGAACTGAAAATATCTTTTTAGTAGTACTAATCCATTGTTCAGTAACTAATGGATCAGTAGACCCACTGAATGAAGGTGGACGATGCCTCATGAAGGATTCAACAGAATGTTTCTCTTTCCTTTGCTCATTTGGAAGTCTTGCATGATTCATAGCTTGAAAATGTTCTGTGATCATGGCTACAAGATTTTTCATTCCAGCTCCCATAAAATTTGGTTGCTCAGGGGGACAATCATTGCATTTCCCATCGCATTCTACATTAACACGGTTCCTTCGGGTTCCAGCCATTGACTAAAACCAAGAAGAATAGTGTGAGCAACACTAATTATAATAGGAAAACCATATAATCCAGAATAAAATTTCACACTTATGGTCTTATCCAAGGTTATTCATGGCCATTTCTAAAACACTAAGATTGTGTTCTCTGCTTAAACTTATCCTTAGGGTTCTTACTAAGGCTTTCACATCCTAGTTTCCAAAGGTTGACTATACCTTTCCTCTGATACCAACTATAACGACCCATACTTTACATTCATTGTTAATACTTCAAAATTGAAGCATAATTATTACAATATATAACAAAACCAGGAAAGGACTGTATAGGTATGGAGTCTTTTGAAACTGAGAAACATAAACAATTGGTTCATAAAGAATCTACTTTTCCTCCCACTTATTTCATCATATCTAAAGTCCCTTTTTGGAATTTCCTACTTAATAACCTTCTTCTTGACCTGGGAAAACAAAACATACAAAAAGGTGAGCTCAAATGCTCAGTAAGCGTAAACAAAAGAAAAATCAATCACATCATGAACATAACATTTTGGAAATCTTAACCTGCAAAAGAAATCATAATTTCATACCATGGGATAAATCATAGAAGTGAAATGTATTCCCAATAATCATAACATAAAACATGTAACTTTATGGAATACACACATAATCATAGAGAATCATTTATTATTAGTCAATACTCATTGCCAAGACTATCTTAGTGGACAAAGTCTATTTCTGAAATGAGTTCACTCCTCATTTCAGTCCTGTTTCACTGAACCGGTTTAACCTGCCATTCCAGCCATGTCTATCTCATGAGATATAAAATCTTTAACCAATGCATTGGAGGGAGATATAGGTCCCACCCATCTCATAATGATATCATTCTTATGTGTGCCACAAAATCATAAATCATACATCATTGCATAACCCATGTAATAAAAATGGGATTCTTAAACAACATGACATCATAAAACAATTCATATAAAATAAAGGAATTCATAAAAATAATTCCATCACAACATAATCAAATCAATTTAATAATAGGGATAGAAACAAAACCCTTTATTATCTTAGATGGAAAATAATTTTGATAAAACACTTGAACTCCATTCTTGAGGAAAATATCATTTCTACTTCAAAAACACTTTTCCTTTATTAACATGTCATACAATTCTAAACTAAAAGAAGTTGATTAAAATTAAACTTGAAAACTTGTAAAGGAAGCTTCTTGGAAATAATGTTTTAAAAATCCATTCATGCCGTATAAGTTAAAAAAACATTCTTCTCGTACTTTTGTCGGAAAAGTCAAAAAGTACCTCGTACGAAAAACGACAAAAGATTCCTTTCATATATTTACTAAAAACTTACCGAAGGGTAAAATTGGATATAAACTACTGTAGAAGGATATAAATATTACATATTTAGGAAACATGGATGTGTATGATAAAATACACCTCAGTAAATACCAAAGTATAAACAATCTCGGATAAAAATGAGATTGTGATATTTTCCCTTACCTTAGGTCCGATTTGCTTCGTAAGTGTCCGAACCTCCTTTATAATGATTTAAATAATGTCATTGACTTATTACAGAATCATACTCATTGTTATGATATCATATATGGTTCACTTATGACTTTATATTACCCGTTATTTTGTAAATTCCATGTTAAAGAGCGTTTTGGGTAAAACTGTTTCATTTTTCGTCCGTGTTTTGACTTGTAATTATTCATATGATTACTTAGATCATGATTACATAATTATAGAATATAAAACATTATTTATATATAATATATATTCATAATATATATATATATATATAATAGATCGGTAAATGGGAAGAAATACACCATTCATGGAGACGGTAGGCCGTACGTACGCATGAACGCAATTTTCGTTTCCTTATTGAGTTGAATGGAATTAAGTAGACGACATACATATATACACACATAAATATAGTATCATTATTATTTAATATATTTCATGATTACTTATTATATATACTTAATAATCATTCATGAATAGTTAACGTGGAGAATGAATCTCATCGCGTCATGGAGACGATAGTCCGTACGCACGCACGAGCGATGATATCATTCTCATGATTATGGAATTGTATTGGAGTGTATGTATACTATTTTAGGAATCAATATCACTTTAAAATAATCATATATAGTTATTATTTACACCATTATACCCATCCAATTAAGGTGGTGGTGGAAAATAGATTACACCACGGCGTGGAGACGGTATTACGTACGTGCGCACGTGCGATGATTTCGTTTTCCATAGGATGGATAGATTGTGAAATAGGGTTGTTTCATAATTATAATAACATATCAGAATATGAGTGATGCTGATGTTATTACTTCATAATGAAACAACCTAATAATAAGAAGTGGAAGAAGAAATAAAGTTGGAAGAATCGGTAACGGACATTACCTCTTCTTTGAAGCGCCTCTTTGAGTCCTCCTCTTAGGGCACTAAAATTAGTCTTTGAAGAAGACCAGTACCTCTAGGATGTTTCTAGGGAAGTCTATAGGAGAAATTTTCAGGGGTTGTCCGAGCTTGAAGGCTAAAATTGGTGTGAGGAGGAGAGGGAGGAGGTTCCCTTTTATAAGGGAGGAGAGGGGCACCTTTGGAATAACTAAAAATATTATTTTATTATAAAGTCAAATTCGGATTTTAATAGCTCCAAATTGATATATTTCTAAGATAAGATGGGGATGTGTTGAAATCCTCTCATCCAATAAAATTTAGACAACTTCAGGTCATTATACTAACCTTATCTATTAGTTTTAACTCTTAGTTAATTAGATTGACATTTACCATGTCACTTTGTATTTTTATATTATATAGTTAATAAACTTAAAATATACATCCAAGAGACCCCCAAGTGTTCCATTAATGATACACCTATCATTATATAAGTATCTTGGACGAACCTTAAATTTTTTGGAATAAAATAACAATTAATAATATAATATTTCTTTAAAAAACTATTTTATGTCAATTTTGACACTATTTAGTAATTGATTTTTTGTGAAACTAATAACATAATTATTAGTTCAAAAAATGTTAATTAAATCAATACTAACATTTCATATTAACCTAGAAAATTAGTTGAATTCATAAAAAGTCTCAAATTACATTTATTTTGGTATTTATAACATCAATTATGTCAATATTGCATTAATAAGGTAATTACTGCATCATCGTTGCATCATAAATAAATTAACTTATTTAAAGTCTAAAAATTACAAATAAAATATCATTATGTAGGAAATCTTTTTATATTTATAATGAATATTTATTGTAGATTTTATCTTATGTATAACCCTATATTAAAAATTATTTTCTTATTAAACATTGATTTTAACTATTTTAACCCTTCTTTAAATAAATTAATAATAAATGTCCTAATCTAATTCAAGTGGGCCTAAATGGTCATATTTTATTCCTAAAGTTTTTTTTGGTCGAATTACACTTATCCAATAGAATTAGGACATGTGTTAGGGTAATAATAATATCATTTTTACCCTTAATCACCGTATTTACTTTTAACCGTGGTAAAAAAAATTAAAAAGTTATTATTCACCAAAAATTATTTTCATCTCATGGAACCACATTTTACTTACTGACATCAACCGTGTCTCTCGGATTTTTGAAATTCCACTCATAGAAGCGGTAAAATTATGTTTTATGAAAAATTCAGTTTTTTTAACTACCACTTAGTGGTTTCACTATTCATCAAAAATTGAATGTTTTCAGAAAAATATCAAAATTTCACCCTATGCTAATTTCGATATTCCAAATCCAAAAATGAAGTCCATTTTGAAAAATAAAATTTATAAAATTTCAAAAAGTGGTTATTAATATTCATAACGGCTAGTTTTAATAATATTTTAATAGCATATCATTGTTTAGTGAAACTCGGTATTGCGTACGACGCAAGCTATCGAGGAAGGTCGCGATTGGATGCAAATAAAGCCAAGCAAGTGATGTGTGTAGTGAAAGATTACTTTGATGATTTATATAACATAAAAACAAAATATTTCTCATAAAATTCTCTAGTGTTGTAATGTTTCTATGGAGGTGGAGAGGATAATTTGGCAGGGGTTGGCCGAACTTGAAGGCTCAAAGTGGGGTGAGGAAGAGAGGGAGGGGGTGCTCTTTTATAAGGGAAGAGAGGGGCACCTTTGGAAAAACTAAATATATTATTTTATTATAAAGTCATATTAGGTTTTTAATAGCTCTAAGTTGATTTATTTCGAAGCTAAGGTGGGTATAGGTCGAAATCCTCTAATCCAATAGAATTTAGACAAGTTTAGGTTTCTATTTTAACCTTATCATTTAGATTTAACTTTAAGTTAAATACTTTAACTTTTACCGTGTCTTTTTTTGTTTTCATACACTATATGGTTAATAAACTTACTATAACATGCCAAACGAACCCCAAGTGGTTCATTATTAGTATATATATCCTTATCTAAGTAATGTTTCTGAACCTTATAATTTTATGAATAAAATAACAATTAATAATATAATA
Source organism: Viscum album (assembly GCA_963277665.1). Taxonomy (NCBI): domain Eukaryota; kingdom Viridiplantae; phylum Streptophyta; class Magnoliopsida; order Santalales; family Viscaceae; genus Viscum; species Viscum album. Next base: position 583,388,619 of record OY728128.1, on the reverse strand, counting down.
TTTGTTTTAAGAACTATTTTATGTAAATTTTGACACTATTTCCTACTTGATTTTTGTGAAAATCCTAACAGAATGATTAGTTCTAAAAAAGTTAATTAAATAAATAATAACATGTCATATCAACCTAGAAAATTAGTGTAATTCATAAAAAGTCTGAAATTACATTTATTTTGGTATTTATAACATCAATTATGTAAATATTTCATTAATAAGATAATTACTGCATCATCATTGTGTCATAAATAAATTAAATTATATAAAGTCTAAAAATTACAAATAAAATATAATTATGTAGGAACTATTTTTATATTTCTAATGAATATTTATAGTCGAATTTATCTTCTGTATAACCCTATATTAAAAATGATTTAGTTATTAAACATTGATTTTAACCATTTTAACCCTTCTATAAATAAATTAATAATAAATGTCCTAATCTAATCCAAGTGGGCCTAAATTGTAATATTTTATTCGTAAGTTTGTTCTTGGGATAATTACACTTATCCAATAGAATTAGGACATGTTTTAGGGTAATAATAAAATCATTTTTACCCCTAATTACCCTATTTACTTTTAACCGTGGTAAATAAAAGTAAAAAGTTACTCTTCACCAAAAATATTTTCATCTTATTGAACCACATTTTTGTCCTTGATATTAACTTTGCCTCTTGGATTTTCAAAATTCAATTCACAGAAGTGATAAAATTTCATTTAAATGAATGTCAGTTTTTTATCTACCACTAAGTGGTTTCACTATTCATCGAAAATTGATGTTTTTTAGAAAAATACCAAAAATTCTCCCTAAGCATTATTTGATATTACGAATTCAAAATTGATGTCTATTTTTCCAAATTAAAAACATATAATTGGCATTAATTAATTTTAAAATTAATTCCCATTATCAAAAGAAATAGCTTGTTTTTAAGAAACAATAACTCTCAAAAGATTGATACTTATTTTTATCCAATTTCGAAGTGAAATCAATTACAATGATCAAAATTGGATTAAATGGTAAAAATATATTCTAATTAAACTTTAAAACCAATTAAAAATATAATATAACCATATAAATTATTGCGATGAAAAAGTTGTTTTTAATTAAAATATAGCGTGTTTTTACTATTCATTAAAATATAAAAGTTATCAGATAAATATCAAAACTTTATCCAAATTAAATTTTTATATCCTGAATCCAAGGATGAATTTTATTTTTTCGAATTTAAATTATAAACATGTCAAAAACTATATTTAATGTGGGTGCTCCATCAAAAGGCTGCAAAACTGCATTTTTTTTAAAAATACTTATTTTACCTGAAAAATTAATTTTGTTCTCATACCATGTTCTAGAAAATATGTAAGATGAATAATAAGGTTATAAAATTTAAAATGTAATTAATAATATTCATAAAGGATAGTCCATAATAATATTATGACAATATATCGCAGTTTGGTGAAACCCGGTATTGCGTAGTACACACGCTATCGAGGAAGGTCATGATTTCATGTAATGAAAGCCAAGTTATGGTTGCGTATACTGCAAGCTAATACAGTGTTGAGTATAGCGCAAGATAATCTTGGTGTAACATTCAACAGAAGACATCAATGAAATTAAAAGGAATATTTTTCATAAAATCTCGGGGTGTTACAGTGAGACACTATTTTTCCAACAAAATCCATACAAAAATCCCTTCATGTGGGGAAACACCCAACAATACCACACCCAATAAGATCGGAATCCCTAAAAACAATAAATAATCCAATTCCATGAGTAATTAAACAACCCCAAAATAAAAATCATTGAATACACAAGAAAAATAATTATTTTCATAAGAATATCCCATAAAAATAACCACATAATCATGGGAAAAAATTAGTTTTTTCACAAGGAACAATGGAAGAGGAACATGAAAAATAAGTCAATAAAGACAGATAAATTCATAAAGTAATATATTCACATGTAATCACCGACAATATATATCAAGGAAACAAATTATTTATATGAATCTTCAACCGCATCAACGTCGCACCACATGGGAGTGAGAAAAAGATGAAACCAATAAACACAAAAATAATCCTAGGTATGAAAAACTAGTTTTTTTACATTTGTAACTTCACAAAAGTGGGAAGAAACCATAATAAAAATAAAGGGAACACGATATTAATTAACTTACATTAATAACCATTTAGTTACACAATGAAAACCCCTTCGAAAATGGATTTCTAATGTGCTTGAGGGAGCTTGGGGGGCCGTTTACGGCTGCTAGGGTTGAATGGGGGAAAGAAGGGGTGTGATAGGATTATTACTGAAAGGTTATAATTTGAAAAAAATGATAACAAGGACATAATTACATGGTTTTTCTGTATGGTTTCGTATATCTTGCAGCTGAATCGTTCGTCCTATTCTAACCACCTAAAATTTCTCCCATTAATTCAAAATTCAAGGGGGATTCAAGGGGGGGAAAATGGGAAAATATATTCTAAGAATACAAGAGGAAAATAAAAGAAAATAATATCATGTATGTTCAATTGAATGAAATTTGGATATTTTTCTGATAACATTCATGTTTTGATGAATAGTAAAAATATACTAATTTTTAAATGAAAATAACATCTACAAGAAAATTATTAATATGATTATATTATATTATTGAATGGTTTTAAAGTATAAATATATTAAATTTTTATTAGTTATTGTAATTTACATCATTTATTTTAATTTTATATTGTATTCAATTGTAAAAAAATATCATTCCTTTGTAATGTTTTACATTTTAAAACATGTTTTCTCATTCTGAAAATGAGTTTAATTTTAATTTTATTTATAAAAATTTTGTATTTTGAATTTATAAAAATGGATTCCATATTTGGAATCAGTCGTTTGAAATAATTTAAATTTATATATTTTATTTTTTCCATTTTGAATAGTAACTTTGGTAATTTTTTAATAATACAGTAAAAGAATAAATCAAGTAATTGAGGGTAAAAATTATATTATAAAATTAATATAACACTTTTCCTAATATTATTTGATGAGTATGTTTCCACCTAAATACTACTTGGGTCGAAATAGTATCCTTTATAATCCAAATGGACAAGACTAGAAAATTTAATTTATTTTATTTAAAAAATGAAAAACATGTCTTATGAAAATTTAAACAATTATATTATTTTTAACATAATTTCATACAGAAGATATATTTTACTATAAATACTCATTATAATGATAAAATTTGTTTCTTTATCATGGAAATTTATTTTTAATTTTTAGGAAATATATTATTACCTCCATGGTTTATATATTGATGATGCCGAAATTATTTAATTCATTAAAGGTCAATAAAAAAATATTATTAAAATAATAATAACCATTAAAATACACAAAAATAGGACAAAATATTATTTTTAAAATATATGATGACTACATTCATCCAATTTTCATGTTATTGACCATTTGGATCCATGTGGAAAATAGTATGACACTAATAATAATTTAATTAAAGTGATGTTAATGTGGTCATATTCATATTTTAATAAATATAACATTTTATGTAAGATTTTACAAAATATATATTCCACTATATGTATTCTTCTGAAATCTATAGGATTTATCTTCTTCTGAGTATTTTAGTTTTAATTTTTATTCAAAAAATACACATGTTACATAGTTAAACAAAACTAACGTAGTAATAATTTTATTAGTGAAGAAACATATAAATGTTATTAAAATTTTTAATAGAATTATAATTTGGGGTAATTAATATATATAATAATTATAGATGTAATTTATATATTATTAATATAATAAAATATATTTTTTATAGTTAATTTGATATCAAAATATTTTGTAAAATCAATCAATTGAAAAGTGTATAAATTTACGTTATTGATTGTTTATCTGAATAATGTATTATTACATTATTTTAAAATGATGAAATAATTTTTTTAAAAAATATAATAATTACTATATGGTCTAAAATGTAATAAAGTATTTATTTATGGTCTAATTTTCATCAAATATGAAATACTTCACCATTTTAATATTAAAGTATTTTTTACTTAGTTAAAATTTAAATAGAATAACTATGTTTTAATTAAAATTATAAGGTTTATATTTATAAACAATGTTTCTAAAATTTATTTTTTTGTGGGTTTTTAATTTTGTTTTATTTTATTATAAATAAAACTTTTTGGGGATTCCATAAGTTCCCCTGACCTCAGTTTTAAAAGGGAACCTCTTCTCCCACTTATTCAATTCATTTTAAACCATAAATCTCAAAAATCCCCTTACCATTTCCTTTATCAACTTCCCTAGTCACATTATAGTGTTTTTGGGCTTCTCTAAAGACAATGAAGGTTCTTTAATAGGTAATCTAGAGGGAGCTCATCGAAGAATAAGTAATCTCTTCTACTAATTATTTCAAACTTCTTTCATTATATACTTCCACTTCATGAGTTTATATCTTTACAAAGTAATCAATACATTACAAATTATATAAATAGATTTTATTATGATTATAGAACACTCATATCCCCCTTTAATCTATCCTTTGAAAATTTAAATCACCATATGTGGGTACGTAAAAATTACAATCTCCACACTGTTGTGGAATCTTTTCTCACCACCACATTAAATGGATGTGTACAGTGTTGGAAATAAAAACTATATGTGTTTATTATAACATTATATTTAATTTATAAAAAATACTATCCACATGAAAAACAATTCTCAATTAAGGGATTGATAATCTCACTCATGGGTACGTATGACCTACCATCTCCATGATATGATGTGATTAATTCTACATTATATAAATTAAATAATGATTATATAATTTTATAGAATTAATAAATATGGTATATATTATGTTAATATAATTTTTTAATGATATAACTATGACGTAATAAGGATAACCAGAACCTTCTTGATAAAAAATCATAATAAAATGAAGAACATAATAACTAAATAATGAGTAATGATGAAATTATATTAAAAAATAGATTATATTATGATAATATATGATATTATAAAAATAAATATTATTATTAAATTATTAAATTAAATTATTCAAATCATTATAAATGAGGTTTAGATATATACAAAGGATATCAGACCTAAGTTAAGGGATAATTTTACAATCTCATTACTATATGAGATTTTTAATACCTTAATATATAATGTGGTATAATTATCATCCATGTACATGCTTTCTTAAAATGTAGTCCAAAATATTCTTTGTATGTTTTTAAACATTTTAAAAATAAATTTTACTCATTTTTGAATTTTTACTAAACTACATGGAAGGATCCTTTTTTTGATTTTGAAATAAGTTATTTTTTGAAATTTGTTCAAAATTAATAGATGAGAGGTTTATTTTATCTTATATGGATTGAATTTATTTTTATGATAACATAATTCATTATTTAAATGAATCTTATTTTATAATAATTAATTTTTATATTAAAATAAATTCTTTTCTTTTAAAATTGTGCTGTATTTTGAGAAAAGAAAACTTTTTTGAAGGAGAAGAGATATTTTCATTGAACATTAATTTCATGTGTTCTATATAAATTAAATTCCATCCAAGATGTAATTATTTAATAGGATTATGCATCAAGTATATTATACCTATTTTTCCCATTTTTTTATTATGTTTATACAGTAATTGTATAAATGAAATCCATTTATTACATGGATTATATAATTGAAAAATGATGATTAATGGTGCCCATTTTATTCCATGGGTTATGATGAATGATTTATGTATTTGTGGAACATGTGCTAATATCTTCAGTATGATGTGAGTGGGACCTATATCTCTCACTAATTAATTTTTGTAATTATTTATATCTCAGTAGATAGATAGGGCTAGAATGGTAAATGATCTGTGTTCATTAATACGGGGATGAAACATGGTGTGATCTCCGTTTAGTAATGGAATTTCTCTGCTATGACAATATTGGAAATGATCTATGACTAATAAGAAATATTATTTAATGATTATGTATATTCTATAAAAAGTCATGTATTATGTTATGAAATTTGGGATTACAATAATTGATTACTATGAATTTTTATGATTTATTCCATGACATGATATGTTGATTTTTCTTATACAGGATAATATTTTCAAACGTAATGTTCTTATGACTTTTTATTATGATATGTTTGATATCTCCCTAGTTTTTTCTTAGTATGCATATTATCTAACCCATTCTTATGTTTCTATTCCCCATGACATGAATAAGGGTGTTAAGTAATATATTACAATAGATATAGATTTATGATGAATTAAGTGGGAGATAATGTAGATGTCTTCGGAACACATTGTTTATGATTCCCAATTTCTAAAGAAACAAAACCTATTGAGTGACAATGTTATTTAATTATTTTTTAATGAATATTCTTAAATTTTTATGTAATATCAATATATTTAATTTATGGGTTGTAATATATGATAAAATCACTCATTTGAATGACAGACTGTAGCCTCATAAAGTGATGTGATTTGTTTTTCAGAAAATATTAAATGGACGTTAATTAATATAATTTTAAAAAAATTGGTACTTATAAAATAATAAATATATTGGTGACATATTAATCATTATTAAAATAAAATATATAATTTTCAATATTACACTAAAAATAATAACATCGTTCCTGTGAAAGTGTGGACTACCACCTCCATGCAGAGATATGAAATTTTTTTCTTAACATAAAATGATGAATGATATATATAATTATATTTAATGAGGTTATATTTTATTTATTATATAATTTTAATTATATAAAGAAAAAATATTACATACCTTATTTCCATAATGATCGTTGTAAAATGGAAACTTTACTAATGCATATTTATGACCTACAAACTCCATGATCGTAATGAAGATCATTATTCAATACCATCAATCAAATTTATTTTTCAAAGAATCATAAAGAAATATTTATTATATTTATTTCATTATAATTATTCAGTATAATTTTGAATAATACCCTCATTTTCTCAGGATCAATGGACCAAATCTATCTTTAAATAATCAAATAGACAACCTTAGAACACCCGGTATAAACCTAACTGATTATTTTACTAAATATAGCATTAAAAATAAATAAAATAAATGTTTTTTGTATTTTTATATATAACAATTAAATGGTTATTATATAATTTAATAATTTAGATTATTTTATTATACATGCTTTTTGAACACATAAGATGAAATTTTTATCATAGGAAATGGTTTTTCATATATTTATTACTTCTACGAGACACATTCCATATTCCATACTTATTTTTGTTATATCATGTATATAAATACCAGAGATGTTTCAAATGATATATTTCATTAATATTATTTTTATTTACAAATACATAAGTTTGTATCCCTTTCATTGGGTTTGGATCTATAAATTACCAAAGTGTTAAGGGAATTTGTCTCAATTTTTTTTCATTGGGCATATTTTAATGTTATACAATTAATTTATATAATACAAGTCATATATTCCAAATTTTAATTGTAATATCAATATAACAAAAATAATAATTATATATTATGTTTAAATATTAATTATTTCATAAATTGGTATTTTAAATGAAAGTCACCATGTTGCAAAAAAAATCATAACTCAATTTTGATTAACTAGTTCATTATACATATTCAATGAAATTGATATTCTATGATTATTTCAGAAATTAATGTTGTATATTTTTTGTTATATTTTAAAAATATTTAAGTGGATTAATTTTAATTCACATAATCAATTAATTAAATTATTATCATATCAATGAGATGATAATTATAAGGTATTCTCATCTCAAAATGCCTTCTTTGTGGTATATGTCATATTATAATGATATCTTCTTTTGTGAGGTGTATATACTGCAATATTGGTTTTTTTATATCATGAATTTAATTACGATCATGTTATTTAATGTTAAATTATATGCTATTATTTCATAGGGATTATGATAAATGTATTAACCAAGTAGAAAATTATTTATATACAATATCCATTCATTCGAGGTTTCTTTCCTAGAGTATCTTTTAGAATAAATAATATGCTATTATTTTCATGAACAACATATAATTTACTCACCACTATTTTTGAATGTGCTTCACATTTTGAATTTTAATGTACACTAATATTGATTAGTGAAATATTAGAAAATTCATTTTACTATGATAGATATATTTTATTTTCATCCAAATGAGGAATCATTCTCTTATATAAACATTTTATCTAAAATATTGTGAAAAATGTTCTTTTAAAAAAATAAATTATTTCTAATTTTATTCTAAATGGTTTTGGAAATTCATTTAAATAGTTTTAAAAAGAAAATTTCCTAATATCAACTAAATTGGTCACATTTGGGTACAATTAAAAAATGTTTTCAAATAATGTTTATTTTTTTAAATACAACAAGAATGGATTTTGATTAACTAGTTCATTATACGTATTCAATGAAATTGATATTCTATGATTATTTCAGAAATTAATGTTGTATATTTTTTGTTCTATTTTCAAAATATTTAAGTGGGTTAATTTTAATACACATAATCAATTATTTAACTTATTATCATATCAATGAGAAGATAATTATATGGTTTTCTCATCTCAAGATGCCTTCTTTGTGGTATATGTCATATTATGATGATATGTTCTTTTGTGAGGTGTATATACTTCAATATTGGTTTTTATATCATGAATTTAATTATGATCATGATATTTAATGGTAAATTATATTCTATTCTTTTATAGGGCTTATGATAAATGTATTAACCAAGTCGAAAATTATTTATATACAATATCCATTCATTCGAGGTATCTTTTCTAGAGTATCTTTTAGAATAAATAATATGCTATTATTTTCATGAAAAACATATAATTTACTCACCACTATTTTTGAATGTGCTTCACATTTTGAATTTAAATGTACACTAATATTGATTAGTGAAATATTAGAAAATTCATTTTACTATGATACATATATTTTATATTCATCCAGATGAGGAATCATTCTCTTATATAAATATTTTATCTAAAATATTGTGAAAAATATTATTTAAAAAAAATAAATGATCTCTAATTTTATTCTACATGGGTTTTTAATGTCATTTAAAAAGTTTTAAAAAGAAAATTTCTTAATATCAACTAAATTGGTCACATTTGGGTACAATTAAAAAATGTTTTCAAATAATTTTTATTTTTATAAATACAACATGAATGGATTTTCTAACCATCACATCAATTATTTTACCAGGGACTCAATTATACATATCTAAAGATGTTTAAAAAGAAATCAATTTTCAATAATTTTTTTGAATTATTTGTTTTTAATATTATTTTCAAAGTAAGATGAGTAATTTCTTTATGAAAAGTTCCATGTGGGATTTCAATATAATTTTCCATCTAATCTTCAATCCTTTGATGTGACACAAAATTTATCATTAAATATCCTAAAAATGATTTTAATGATCTCTTGAATTTATTATCATTCATAAAAATAAAATTAAATACTTCATACTTATGATATAGTGGGAATATATTGAAATGATACCACCCCCTTGATTATTTGGATGAATTATGATAGATTCAATGACATTTTCAAGGAAAAAATTTATTTTCCATGGACTGATAATATTTTAGTGATATTATTATAGAATTAGGTTCATTTATAATAGTCAATCATCTTGAAATGTAATTTTCATGAAACTAAATTATTTTCCATTGGAAAATAATGTTGTGTAATGAATAATTAGTGATTTAAAGTGTTTTGTGATGAATTGTGAGATTATATACTTTATGATTATGCAATGGTCATTGGTTATTAATTATGTTGATAGATAATTTCTTGATAAACTAAGGATGGGTGGTTCCATGATAATATATGATTGGGTGGATCCAAGATAGTCATCCAATACATTTGTTACACTATATATGGATTTCTATTATAATACATATTATATTTTTAAGAGTCATATGGATATAATGATTCATGATACCAATATGCTTTCATTATACATTCTATGGGTAATAAATGTTTTGGTTGATCAATATTTATATCTCATGGCTCATGATTCATTGAAATTCTGGAATCATGGATTTATTACATCTTATCCATATCCACATATTAATAGATCCTTGTATTTATGGTCAATAATATTTTGATTCTATATTAATTCACATTGATTATGTAATCATACCCTAATGTTCATTTTAATCTCATAAATGAAATTCAATTGTTGATGATTTTGATTATAATTTCTATGAATTTGATCTCTCTCTAAGTATCTTTGATCCTCCTCATGATTTCAATAATTTTTTAACTTAATTATGTATGTAATTGTTTAATATAGATGATGATGTTGAACTAATGTAAAAGATGAAAAGTTGGTATAAGTGTTAGAAATGACTAATTTATGGTCGTGGGTACTGTCTATTTAAGAAATTTTCAAAATTACATAGTACTTTAAACATAAAATGTCCATCAAAATTTGAGTAAAACAATATTTACTTTTTATATTGTAGGATTTGGATTTTGAAAATTTGGATACCTTCATTGGTATCAATTCTAAAAATATAAGCAATATTTTTATAGCACCGGATCTAGGAGTGTGGGTTCAAGGATGTTATATATTATATCATATCAGTATTAGAAAATATGGATATTAGGATGGATTTATTTGAGGTTATATTAATATTTATGTATAGCACAATATCTCTATAATAATATGTTTGATTATATGTTCAATATCATATGCACACAATCTAAAATTTTAATAATGAAATATTATGTTGATAAATTGAACATTAGTATATGTGTTTTTGGGATGAATTATTGCAATACTTATGTTTAGATGGATGTATTCCTTTAAAACTTTTAGACAGATGTTTTAAATTAGTGATATCGTTTTCTTCAGAGTATATAATCTTGGATGTTGAGATAATTTTCTGAACACATGCTTTATCTTATAGATAATCATGTGATTAAAATGATCGCTCGTTGTTGAGTGATTAATTTTATTTCTAAAGAATATCACTATAATTATTTTATTTTAAAATTAATTGTTTAATATAAGAATATTGATGTTAACACACTATTTAATGTTTAGTCTATTATTTTCATATTGACTATATGGCCTTATATATATATAATTATTTACTTTTATTGTAGGGTAATATTGTTGTTTTTTGTAGATTAATTTATTTTTTCATTAGATGAATATTAATTAACTTTTTAAATTATCATAGAATTTTTATACCATTTTTTTTGTTAATCTCAAAATATAGGTAGAATATCATTATAATCCCATTTATGGTTATTTTTTACATTATAATTTTATTATAGTGTATTGAGCATGAAACATTCAACTTGAATAGTCATCATTTCAAAAAAAACCATGATATTTTGGTGGGAATTGTTTAATAGAATCAATTTTAATTTATCACATAAGTATATTTCTTTATTTACATTATTTAGATGGTATTAACATCCTTAAAAAGGTAAAATGATCTTTAAAAAAAATAACATTACCAACTTATCTAATGATGGAGATGTTCTTTATTACACCTCCTTGGGTTTTGGTAATGTGTTTATTTAATTTCCCATTATGATTCAGCATCATGGGTTAATTGGTTATGATCACCCTCCATAATTAGTAAGAGAGTGTTCTATTCTTCTATGTACAAATCATTACATTCCAACAATGTATTCTATTTTGAATCATTGTGTGAATTATTTTATATGACCATTGTACTTCATTAAACCTCTTGTCAAGAATATATTTTATTAAATCATAATACAATTAAAGATTTTAGAAACTGTATTTGAAATTATGAATCCTTTTATTATCGGTTTCATGTTCACATTTCAAGAATGAAATATTGTTAAGGGTTTTTGTTGGATATTATGCCATCATATTTTAATAGGACACTATTACGTTCAATATCATATTCAATATGCAACATCAATATTGAAAAACCTCTGAAATATTTAACCCTTATAAATAATCCATTAAATTAGTGTTTATTAATAATATTTACAAATTTATTAAATATATATTTACTAGTAAACATAAATTATTTTTAAATTTTCATTAAATAATCATTCAATTTTTAGTAAAGTAACATTATCCTTCAAAAGTATGTTTTTTACAAAAATACATTTATTTATATTGGAAAAAATATTATAAATAATTTTAATATATTTTAGAGAATATATTTGATAAATTAAATATATTTATTAATTCATCATATAAAAATTATCATAGGGTAAAATTGTTTGGGATTTTCTAGAAACAATTAATTTTTAGTAAATATTAAATAATACCAAAATTTTCATAAATGTCATTTCTATTCATTAAATTTAGTAATGTGAAAGAAAAAATATATTTTTAAAATGATTTTATTTAAAATAAGTATTCAAAATTAATATTTAATATTTTATATTACATTTTATTTGTCTTTATATTCAATATTAGTACAGTTTTATTTTTTGGGGTAAAAACATGATTTATACAAAAAAAATTCAAATGGAATAATTTATATACATTTAAAATAAATAAAATAATCCTTAATGATCAATTTTTTAAATGAAATTTTTATATTATATATCTATAAATATTAAATTATGTTCATATACTAATTATTATCTGTCCTAGAATTTATATTAAACCTCCATTTTCTTCAAAAACATACATCATATATGTATGATTTTTCTTTCACATATACATGAAAAATTGTAAATAAATTGTAGACTACAATAAATTTAATTGGTTATAATTGTTTCAATATTTTTATGGAGATAAATTCATATTACATAATATGTTCAACATAGTTTGGAGAATAATTAACAGTAAAATTAGTAAACAAAATACTAATTGTTAGGGTCAGAACTAGTTTACTTAGGTAGCTAAACTAAAATGAAAAGGGTTAAAATGATGTAAAAAACAAGTATAATTCTACATATCGTAATATAAAAATCTATCAAATGGTCGAAATAGCATTTTTATAAAACCGCCGGTGGGCCACTGCATATGACTGAGGCATCTGACTGTCAGTTAGGTTGTGATATGTATAGTGTTGAGACTATACACATTGATATAATGTACTATAAAAAATATAAATAGGTATAAATAAACATCAATGTAATGATGAATAGAAGAGACCATTAATAATAAAATTGGAAAATATAGGAGAAATTAATAATCAAATAACAGTTAATCATGTGAGTTCATGGTGAGATGTATAATTATATCAAACTAAAACATGTACAAATAAAAATTCTTATGAAGTAATATAATATCAACAATCCAATGTCTTGAACCTCATGTTATACCCATAACCAAAATATACCCCTTTTAGCAAGAATGTAATCAGCAATGAGGTCCCATTATCTTATCCAAACATGCATCCATGTAATATTTTCATGTAAAAAATAATGACCCGAATAGGCTGTGAGTATACTCAATAAGTCAGCACCAACAAATACAAACTAAACCTATCCGATAATAATTTCATTCAATAATTAGATAATCATTGTTATTTAATAGTAAATTAATAAAATACCCAAATAAAATATCCTCAGAAACATTCTGAAATGTCCCTGATCATTTTTCTTGACCACGCTAACCAAAACCAAAAACCATTGCATAAATCAAATAATCTGGTAGAGCACTATGTATAAGAATTTCAGCTTCCAAGAATTGTCCAATATAAATGAATTTATAAATAAACTGGGAAATCATTGAATATATTCATTTTATCATGTATCACATGGAAAATACATATATATAATCATTTCATCATGTATCAGATGCTCAAGACTACTATATAATTTTTTTAAAATGAATTAATAGGACAATATTTCTATATAGTTATTTTAGAATTGATTCTCAAGAAAAAATTCTATATATGAATTTCAGAATCCTATAAAAGTGATTTATATAATTTTTTTCTATATCAAACTCAACAATTAATAAGAAGAGGGACATCACAATTTCAAAACAAAAGGATAAATGGTTAAATGTATAAATTACCATTTTCATTCAATTATAATATAATTTATAAATATGTTAATAAATATCCATATTAACATCAAATATTATATTCCCGATTTGATTATATTTCAAAAAATAACCCGAAATATGTTATCATGAAAAATTTACATTAATGCATTAATAAATTCAATGTTATTCATTTTTTCTCTCAACTAATGGGTATCAACCAGTGAGTTTACAACATCAATTAAATCCAATTTTATAATATAGATAATCCAATAAATAAATTAACAAAATTCATTATTTATTTATTCACATCATGGTGGCATAATCAGATTATTTCACATAGTCAACAATTAAACAAACAATATAGTTATATTTAGATTCGCTAAGTTTATATGGTGATTATTTAATGTTTCCAATCAGAATCCACAATAAGAAAAGTGGTGAGGAAGATCCCATAAATAACATAGGAAATAGAATGTTAGGATTAAAACCAAATAAACATGTTTAATATATTTACACAACAATGATGGACATAAATGGATGAGAGGGGAAACCAAATAAAAATAACTAACCAAGGATCAGATGTATAAACTGAACCTTTAAAATTGACTATGGGGACCCAATATCACATGGATCACATTAGGTTTTGAGAGGAGGAAGGGTTTTAGATGATAAATGATAATTATAATAAATCATCAAACTTGAAACTGATGGGAATGATAATTACATGGAATATATACCGTTTACAATATGTATATTTATATATATTATGTTTTTCGGTCAAGCCTATCACAACTGGTTAACTTTATCCCATGTAAAACATTACATGTTATGTAATGTATTCACACCATACATTCAATTCACATTATAAACATTGATCATGGGTTGTTATTTTAGAAATCTATAGATCATGTAATCCATTTACATGATGTATGAATTCAAGTATGATAGTTTTCTTCGCATATTCTACAAAAGTTCTTATAAAACATCTAAAGGCCACTATACTTACAAGAAACCCTTGTAAAACCCATTAATATTTTTATATTCGGACTCAATTGATTCCAGAAAACCATCATCCACTAAAATTAGTTAATTTTCCTCAATATATACTCTCCTTCACTAAATAAGAAACTTCCTCAAGAATTTAAGTATAATGGAAACCCCAGAAATAAGAATTTAACAAAATAACTAAAAGAGGGAGAAACCTAGAGAAATATGGTTCATTACAAATTCAGAAAAATATAATAGATCATCCCCAAGATTATCAATGAATAAATGTGTTGTCTTGTATAATAAGTATCACCATTGTTTACACAAATAAAATTCCCACTTTGAGGTCTCTTCCTGAACACACCAATGCTACTACTACACTTGAACCACTTTTATTTTCCTACCACATCAGTACTACTCACTATAGTCTACAATTTATATCATATTCTCCTCAAATGACTCATCATAAAAAAATCCAAACATCCACAATGTATACCACATTATAAGGGTTTGATAATATATATGATGTTATGATATGTGTTATGCCTTGTTCATGTAACATTGAAATTGTGGACTGGCTAATCAATACGCCACTTGACCTACAGAATCCATTTTGATAAAACCCAAAAAAAGGGAACCAATATTTCCTTTTCAGAGATATGTGATTTCCCAAAATAAGGTCACAACTGATTGAAAACAAACCAACCATCTTTGAACAGTGTATCTCATCTCTGGTGGTTAGCATTACATTTTTTCCAACAATAAAAAGTCACCAACCACTTCATGATTGGCCAAAATTTTATATGTCATATTTAAGAGACTATGTCCAACAGGAAATAATTCCCCTACCATTATCCAAAAAATTGGTAAATTACATGGCCTTTTATAAAAGTCCTTAAAAAGTTCTACTTGGGATGATTGTTGGAGTAATTTATTATATGAAAACTCAATGATTTCAATATGTTTTTCCCATGGGCCACTGAAATACAAAAAATAAGCTCATATCATATACTGGAGAACCTAAAAATTCCACATAAATTAACTATCAGTATATAGATAATAGGTTGTTATAAAAACCCATCCTTACCAAATCCTTACAAATACCATTATATAACTAATAAGTGAAATGTTGATCTATATCAGAAATGATACTCCTTAGAACACCATACACGAAAACTATATTGCGGGTATTGATAAATACCAAAATCAATAATTGGAATAGTATCAATGATAAGAAATATGTTGTATGGATTCATTAGTTGATTCATGATCACCCATAAAACATAATTTTTATAGGCTATCCTTGTAAATACTATCACAAAATCTATAGGAGCATCTTCTTATATCCAATATGGAATGGGAAGAGGTTAAAAAAGTAAAGCTAGCCTCTAATTATCTTCTTTAACATAATGATAGGTAAAATATATTTCATTAAATCCCTCTACTTATTTATTCATTATTAACCCTAGTATATTCTATAGAGATCATGATACAAAATTTCCCAAATAAGATGTACTACCTATCTAGATGCATTAATAATTTTCATTAACTCCTTATACATGCCTCTAAGAACCCATATTCTAACATGAAATTGAATATAATAGTCACTTCAATTAGACCATCATGATGGTGTTTTCCCAACATATAATTGGTCACCCAAAATAGCTCTCACAAGATAATATTTCATCTCGGTCCGGATCTAGTCAAAATTCATGGGTATAAATGATTTCAATGTTAGATCTAAATTTCCCAATTAATTATGAACATATATATGAATGTTTTTAATGCCTTTCATCATCCACAACTCATCATAGGAGTCCAATGATCCATCATTAATCATCTTTTAGATCAAGGTTTATACAATGATGTTTTCATTTCATGGAGTGTAATCCATATCAATGTCAAGATATTGTATATACTTAACCAACCTCTTATAACGAATGACCAGGTTCTATTGAGAATAGATGTACCTAAGGCTATTATGGTAAAGTATAACATAAACATATGACCCCAAATATAATATCCACAAAATATCTAGCAATGTACCACCGGATCTGAGTACATGTCCAAAGTTGAATAATTCCACTAATGCGGTCATATCATAATAGATCAATAAAACCAATCTATTGCCTATATGAAAAATATATCTCATTCCAACTATGGATCCTTAAAAACACCTAGTGTATGCGATACCAAGAACATGTAATGTGAGGATAGGTTATGATTTCATCCTACTTTTTAGATCTTGAAGCGTTCCCTACCAATTATATGACCAAAAAACATCACTCAATTCATGGACACCCAAACATCAGATATTCTAGGAAGGAGAAGACATAGATAAAATAGTTCTAATAATATTAAAATTCTAGAGTAATTAAAATATTGATGAAATTATTATGCCACTCCAAACATAGCATGGAAGTAAACTTCTATAGGTCCTATGACACTCCTTTAACATTACATGAATATGGAAGTGCACATTATCAACCCATAAGCTACATTTATTTATCTTCATGTAAATATTATTCTTTAACAATGTACCTAGGTTGATGTCAAGATTTTTGGTATGATCAACTTCTAATTAAGAGTACACTATTGTTTAACTGAGAAAACCCACCACAAACAGATCATTAAAATAATGGAATATCATACATTTAAGGATATGAAATCTTCTAGTGAATTTTTCTAACTGAATGATATCAATATAAAAACATACAAGACATAAGTACAACTAAACTAAGATTTTGATACATCAAATTATATCCCCATAAATTGGTGGTATCCCAATATCAAATAAATCCAATAGAAGATCATGGTACCTGTCAACCGGTTGCGAATATAATTAGTAAATTCATGGGGATAGAAGTTAATGACCATCAATTGGTTCAATATCTAATAATCCACACATTAGTATAAATTCCCATCATCCTTCTTGCTGAAAATAATAAGATAACCTCATGAATCCACACACAGACATATAGATAATTTATCTTTAGGATCATCCAAATAAAATTTCAAATCCAAATTATTTGATGGTTCAATAATGTACGATGTGATAGAAACATGATATACTCCCAAATATATCTAAATAAAGAACTCAAACTTACAATAAGGTGGAATGTAAAATACCTCTTTGGGAAATACATCCTAGAAATAGTCTACAATTGGATGAAATTTTATCTGAAAAATTTCTCCACCACATTGAGCTATGAAACCAATTTATGCCCTGAGGAAATCCAATCTCTACTGAGTTGTCCTTGAATAACCGGACTAATTATTATACTGAACTAGTTTAGAATAACTGCTTACTTCTTCGAATAGAAAGGTAATTATCTTGTAGTAATAGTTATCATATTCATCATATAGAACGAGAAAATACATATCATGAATGAAATCAATACCTATCATTTTTTCCACAAAAAAATGATCCAATAATAAATGGTAACCACAAATATCTAGATACCACACTTTAAAACATTGGGTATTCTTTTTCCAAAATCACAATGGTGTATAGATAGTCAAAGAACCATCCAAACACTCCAAACAAATGATATAACCATTTTCAAAAAATAATATATATAAATGAATGTGATCCCCATGTATCTTTAAAAAACATTGATAAAAAATATAACAACCAAACATTTGATGTTAGATAGCTCATCATCCATAAAAGTCAGATTAGTATAACTAGTTTCATGGTGAATCCCCCCTCTACTCAAAGCTCTAACATTTATCCCCCAATAAGTCCACTCAAACTTGTACTATTATTCTTTTATATGGGTACCCTGTCCCATAGCTCTTCCAGATCATCTAGTTGAAAACCATAACAAAAAATTTAGAGTGGTATCTATGTCCATGTTAGACTCAGGTACCTATCTTAAACCCCTTCCACAATATTCCTATGAAAAATTCCTATAAAACATATAATTATAATCCATTCAACCAAATGTGTGACAATCCAAAGAATAGTATAGACGTTATGACCATTTGTATAAAATTTTATCAAATTAATAGTCCAATAATAGAAACAACCCTATGAAACATTCCCATTACCATTACTGATATACATGCCATTTAATTTTTGATAACTATCATAGAAGGAATTCATTCCATAAGAAAAAAAATCTCTGTGTATTCCCTACTAAAACTGACTAGCATCTACTCAGGGCCTCTATTAGATTTCAATCTGTGATGGATGCTTTATTCAGCACATACAAAAATTCATGTGAGGGGTAATTACTATAGTTTTTATCTAAAAAAATAGAATCTTAAAAACATATCACCCTAGTGATATTATAAGCTTCTAAATATGGTGATTATTGTTGTTATTGCATGAAACATTTAGTGTAATCAATCACCGACATTCCCTTTATGTCATATTTATGTACTCATGATCCATATCATACATATACATATCTATATATAACTGGATCAATATAATCCACTAAATTTTCTTTCAGGATAACTCCCCCTCATACCCAACCTAAAATAGAATTTCCCATCAACACAAGGTAGGTCTATAGAGAACATACATAGAAAGATTCAACCCCAAATATTTCGGTGACCAATTGTTCTTGGAGATCATCTAGAGTGGCTCAATCCAATTCCTGGATACATGGGGGCCTCCCTCTCAAGTGAATGTAGACGGTTTCTATATCTGAATCTCTCCCATCAATAAAGGAATCGATGGAACAGTGTGATAACCCACCTTTTCCAATCGTCATATGACCATGAGAACATTTTCACAAACCATAAAATCCATATTATCATTTGGAACAATAAAAATAATCATCTCATCTTCATCAGGATAATTCTAATTTCAATACTTTTGAATCTCATCAAAAATATGATGAAGAAGGATTTCCTCTACATTATAAGAACATTCATTAGAAAACATTTAATAACAATAAGGTCAACCACAAAATCTTACAAGATCATAGATTCACTAAAAATAGGTATCTCTAAACATGTAATGCAATTTTTTTAGAATAACATAATAGTTCATTCATTTAATTTATCTAATATAACAAGTATTTCATAACACTATTCATATATGAGAGTATATAACTGATTAAAAAAATATGTCTCTATCATGCAAAAAGCACATAACAATATATCATTATGATCATATCATGAAATTCACATTCATCACTAACCATACAAGTCTAGGAGTCTATATATCACTATATAATAAAATCAATAAACAAGAACATCACAAAACATTAGATTATACCTTGCTGAAATAACATCTACTACCACAAGTGTATAACATAAAATGTAATCCCATCCCTAGAAACTCATATTTCCCCCATACATGGGATAGAAACTCATATATAAATTCTCATTAACATGTCCTGAAACATCATATAAAATGATCAACATTTACCAAATAGTATGGAAATTTAAAATAAAAACCAATACCCAATGATACTATATTGTAATGACCCTCAATTTGGAACTCTCTTTCATGGGAAATAATTATATGGTTATGAGACCTCAAGAGTGCCTCACCATACACTAGAGTCAGAAGACTAGTAATGGGGTTTTGATTTGTATAGTGGGGAGACTATTTCCCCTAGTATAATGTGCAATACCATTGAATTAAATATGTATCAATAAACATTTAAGTAACAAATAATAGTTGAAACCCTAAATTGTTAAAATAGATGAAAAAAAGAGAAACTAATAAGAAAATAATAATGAATCATTTAATGATAAGATGAGATTTATCAATATTTAAATATTTAAAAAATATGAATAATATAATAATATACAAAAATTGGATGTCAATAGACCATAGTCTCAACTCAAATGTATGTCCCATATCAATGCTCCTTCCAATTCAATAGGAAAAAAATTAGAAACAAAGTCCCTTACCCTTGTCCAAAATAATATCTATGTAATCTACTTGTGTACTAAAAAGTGGCTTGAATAGGGTGTGAGTAAATCCTAGTAATTTAATAAAAAATGTATAAAAATATAGTCTAACATTAAGTGAATGGAATAAAGAGATAAATATGTGTAATAATTATTTAAATAATTCAATTCATAATTCAACATGTATTGTCACTATTCCATAATGCCTATAATCATATATAAAAACAAAAGAAATGGTAAACATAAATCATGGATTGATTAAATAAACCTAGAAGATCCATTTGTATATTTATTTTATCCACAAGGATTAACCCAACGTATTGTAATGTAATCATCCAGTAGGCCATTACCACTATATAAGAAAATCAACATTTACAACGAGGAAAAACCAATTATATAATTTTTTAATCATACATCACTGGGAAAGACATCTTATATAAGAATTTTAGCATGTATCATTTGGAAAAACCTGTGATAGAATAATTTCATCATTTATTTATATACCTAAATATATGCATTTATACATGAAAATTCTATAATTCAATAAATCAAGATTATTACTATATCAGAAAAAAAATCCCTTAATGGTTAAATATGTAATTTATGATCAATCATTCAATTAAAAATTCATTTATATATAAATTTATCAACATCCATATTAATATCTCATAACATATTTTCAACATTATTTTATATCAATAAATAACCTCATATATCATTTTATACTAAACACACATTAATCAATTATCAATTCAATATTATTTAAGGGTTTACTCACCCAATGGGTATCCCTAAGAAAGGATGCCACAACAATTGAATCCAAATGGATCCAATGAATAATCCAATACCTCAATTATAATAATTCATTATTTAATTAATTATTGTCAACATCATGGTGGAAAAATAAAACTTGTTCACAAACATAATAATTAATCATACAATAGGTTTAGGTTGTGACATTATACTATTTTCTAGAAATAAAGAAACATATCCAACAAGAATTATTGATTAGACATGAAGCATATAATATCAAAAGAATAACATATACCAAAATTTATTATTATAAAAACCCTAAACATAAAATGTCTAGAAAATTACGCCATAATGATTGAGTGGAAATGAAGAGATGTGAAAACTTGAGAAAAAAATCCTACTAGGGATCATATGCATAAGAGGTACATCCAGAATGGGGGAAAGGGTTCCAAAATAGACAAGAAAACCATAGGATTTGATATGAGAAAAGTATGAATTTTTTTTATTAAAATTTTATACATATTTCACACATAAAACGATTTCTCATGAAAACTACATAGAGTGTAATCCATTTTCACATCATGAATTTATTTATAATGGGTTGTGCTAAAAACACATCACCTTGGGTTAATTTTATCCCTAGTCAAACATTGAAATTAATGGGATGGATTTACAAAATGTATTCATTTAATTTCATTAACCTATTCCATGTGTTTTTCCTGGACACAATTACATTTCATGTAACCCATACACATGGTGTGTAAATTCTAGGTAGACAGCTTTCATCCATGCTTAAAACAAAAGTAGTCGAACAACCTCAATGTCCTTCCATACTTATGGAAGACATCATAAACCATTTATCACATTAAGACCCAAAAATTATTAATTTAAACTAACATATATCCTTAAAAATTTTGTCATTTTCTCTATTATGTTGTCTAATTCATTGAATAATACTCATCCACAATGGTTTAAAGACAAACAAATACCCAATGAAACATGTTTAATGAATGACTCTAAGAGAGACACACATCGAGAAAGGTATAATATTACTTATAATATAACTTTTCAAATTAAATTTCATATTTATCATGTATACGTCTTGATATGGGTCCATTTTGGATCCTTTTTTCTACTGGAAAATGTTGTTACACATATTAACTTCAAAAAATTACAAGGGTTCTAGTCACCTCACTTATTATCGGGAACCACCTCTCTTATCCTACTAAAACTATAAAACCCATTTTCATTAGGAAATAACTTAACAAAAATATTCAATATTTTATTCCCCGCATTATTGAGTACATACTTTCATCAGAAATACATCATATGAAGGATTTATGTTCTACAAAAAATTATTTTATAATGAATATCTATCATTCTTAATTTATATTTTGTACATTATTTCTTCTTCAAGCACCATTAATTATTAACCAATTGTTATGATATAATGTAAAAAATTAGTTACAATATAAATATAAGTTACATTGTTAATTTAGTTTCTTAAATATAAATCCTATTCTATCAAATGGAAGAATTTTTTATTATTCATGTTTACAATGTATTACCCCCTTACAAACCAATGTCAATAATTTTCCTTCATCTCATATCACAGTTTTTTATCATAATAAATAAAAACCATTTATATTATATTTTTCATATATATATACTTATAGAGTTATTATATTACATTTAAATTAATAAATTATATTTTTTGGGGGATATTATATCATCACTCATGCATTTGGTGGACTACCTCCTTGTCATGAGATGTGATTCATTTTTAAGTAACACATTACATGGAATTAAATAAGTTAAATTTTAATGAAAATATGGGATATACATTATATTATTTGATATAAATTTTTATAAAATTTTCATAATGTATTACATATCATTCAATTCTATAGACTATAAATGATAATGTATTTAATGTGTATATGAGTACTAAAGATTCCACGAAGTAATATAAATTCCTTTTAATCCCAATAAAATTGATAATATATATAAGAATATTTAATGAAATAATATTATATTAATTATCTTGTAAATAATATATTTCACTTACCTTCTTTTCATAATGATCATTGTAAAATGGAAATGATACTCCCATGTATGTATGTAATATCATCTCTGTGATCATAACATTTTAATGATTACATAAAAATCATTCATTATATTATTTAAATTTATAATTAATCAAAAATATGATAATTATCTCAGTATAATTATTTCAGATGTGTGGAAACCATGACCTCTTTGACAACAGTCACCGCACTAATTCTATTTCGAATCAAGGAATTAAATTTTCTCAAACCCCAAGAGTTTACATAAATGATAAAGTATATAAATATGACAATAAAAGTAAAAAAATATTTTATATAAATGTAATTACACATGGAAATGATTCTTATGAAATATAATAATAAATATTATTTTATTGTACTAGAGGATCGAACACCTACTATTAACGTCATACTAGAGTCATGGGTTTCTAATCTCTCATTTATTTTGTTCAACACATTCCAAATTAAACACATAAATTTACAATTTGGTCTACATAAATTTCATGAATATAATTTATTATTATCTTGTTGAAAATTAATTTGATTTAATAATCAATATGAGGTTCTCACATTCATAATGTTATTATCTAGAAATTAACAAATCCATAGGGGACATCGTCTCATTTTTATTTCATTAAAGAGAGTTTTATTATTAAAGACCAAATTTATTTTATAAGGTGTATATTGTAATGAATTGGAGTAAATCCCCTTTGAAAAAGGTACATGACCAAATTCATCGCATACCCAAAAGGTTTTCATGATCCTATAGAGATGGTGGCTAGAACTCAAACACCAAACAAAAATTAGAGGGAATTATGTCTCCCAACCTAAGGAAAAAATATAGGATATATATAACATAAAATCAGTGAATATGGTAAATATAACTGATAACTAAAAATATCAGAATCAAAATAAATCGAGAGTAGAAACAATATTCATGTTTAGTTTCCAATAGAAATGATTATCAAAATAGGAAAACCAAATGATCCATGTGATACCTTGCAATAAATCCCACCATCTCACCAAACACTACACAACTCAACTGATAGAAAACCTCACCAAAACAATGTGAAAACCATCTAGTCCCTATATTGAAATAAATATAATGAACATTGCACCACTAAAGGGGTATGCACAGTTTGGGACAACATTCCCAATAGGGTATCACCCGGGCATTCAATATCATCTATCAGATAAAAAATATTTGGATGATCATCATTAATGAGAAAAAGTCATGAAAATATTTTAATAGTTTTTATTTCAATATTATGGTAAAATAATTTAATTTACCGATTTTCATAATATCCAAATAAAATAGATAAATCAGATTCAAATTATTTCATAACCTTATATCAAAAAAAATATATCTTGTTAAAATAATGAATACTTTACATACCATATCAATTCTGTGGATGTACAAATAACCAATAAATATGAAAAATCATAATCATACAATACATATGTCAAGGGGTCACACTTGATTATGATAATAATGGCCCGTATACATAATATATAAAATAATGAATGAATTATTACACTAGAGATATACATTTATCATGAGAGAATAATAACATCTCAAAAATTGAACCCCTAACAGGTCCAATTAGTCCCTAAAACAACATCAATAGGGATTAGAGGAAATCCCCTTAATAAAACCCCTCAACAACGAAAAATAATTATTACTATATCTTCCACATATGTATCCTAGTCTTCCAATTTTATCTATTATCTAAAAAAGTTCATGAAAACATTTCCATCAATCCATTCATTGACAACCATTTCACAAACCCATTTCAACATTACATAAAAATACTATCCATTCACAATCACTATAAGAAACCATTTTTTTACAAAAACAAGTTCAACTAACAGAAAATATATTAGTCATATGATTCCTTTTAATTTAATAAAACAATTTATCAAAAATAGAAGTATTCTAGTTCACCAATATAGGCTAGAGATAGAACCACCTACCTCAAAACAAGGGTCACAAATTCCTACCATATAATTCCCCACACGGTGGAGACAAAAAATGAAAACAGATGCCTTATAACAAATTTACCCATCATATATTTTATTTAATTCTATGATAGGGTTGGATGATGAGAGGAAAAAATATATCATCAACACACACCTACCACACTCAAACCAAAAATGACTGTCCCCTGGAATAATATTGAAAAACAACTCTAGAGAAAATTGAGGAGAACTATTACCACAAATTAGTAGAACCAATAGCATAATAAAATGGCACTACCTCAGTCAAAGGAAATAGAGAGGAATAAAGTGTCTCTTACCCCCAAAAAATGCTTCTTAACCACCCTATATATCTAAGAGTGAAAAAATCAATCCAGATTGAATGGATCTTCCCAAAATCACCTATGATGGGTTTTTTGTCATGATCTTGGAGGGATATAAGATGAATGAATGAAAAACAGTTGATGAAATATAGTAATAGTCAACAACCAGAAAATTTCATGGAATGTAACCCCTTTGCACATCATGTAATCCATGAGTTTATATACTATAAAAAACCAAATCCATTTTATTAAACCCTAGCCTCTTACCATTAATCAATGTGTAATCATTAAATAGTCTGTACTATATTCAACCTATGTATGTAGTTCATGAATATTATATTGATTACATGTACACATCAACTAACCTCATTAAAATCCATATAATCTCCCAACAGACAGAGGAAATACCCAAATTCTTACACAAAATCCCCAAAAAACCAAGTGTGTTTTCCATACTCTATAATATCCCTACGAATACATTAACACAACTACACAAGGACATCATTAATTTAGATAATATAAATCCATGAACAATTGGTCATATTTCTCAGAACATGTTCTCTATCCATGGGAAATCTATTACATACCCAGTTCTTGATGAAAAATATGAAAATATGAGGAAAATAACAGATTGTAAATAATCATAGGTTACAAACTACACACCATAAGACTTTTCATACCCATAAATTCATTTGGAAGAAATGATTCTAGTATATAGGTGATTCAACTTCACCTTTTTCAATAATTGAGTTTCTCGAGCCTCATAGAAATCTAAACAATAGTTTCAAAACACTCTGACCAATATAATGACTTCCACACAATGATTTCATGTGAGAGTTAGCAATCTGTATTAGATACTTAGAAACAAAAACATATGGTTATAGCTCAACGTACTATCAACTCAAAAAATTACTGGGTTGAATATGATATTTTTTGGGATGTGATTTGTTTAAAACATCATGATTGACTTTAAATTAACCTATAAGTTCAAAAATATTTAAAATATGTAAAAGATACTCAATTATCATAAAGATTTTACCATTTCTCAGAGCTGACAATAAATGTTTTCTAATATTACAGTGACCCATCTGAGGAGATACATTCAAAAAATCTGATTCACCTTAAAAAACAACAAAAAGACTAAGTCATAAATCATGATAATACTTTTATTGAATCAATTGTAACCAATCACTGAAACAAATCCTAAAACATCATAGAATTCTCAAGATCCAAATTCAGTCCCACTAAATTATCCCACTTCACATTTTCTCAACAAAGTGGTGATCTACATGTGTGACCATACTAATCCCAAAAATTAACCATTCTAATCAATGAATGTTAACTTTTGTTGTAAGGAAACATATCCAGCCACATATGGTTATCCCAATATCCAAAAAATATATATGGTATAGGTGTAGAGAATATCCTATAGAATTTGAATAGCACAGTCCATCTGACCTTCTTTATGGGGATAATAAGACTTACTCAATCTAACCTGAGTTCCCATCACCTGTTAGAGCCTCCTCTAAAATATCGATGTAAACCTAGGATCTATATATGAAATAATGGCTTAATGAACCCCATTTAGCCTCAAAATTTACTACACATATATTATACCTAGATATTAACACTTAGTGGTGTCCCTGATAAAAATGAAGTGATCTAACTTTGTCAATTCTTTAATTAAAAAACCATATTTCATTTCTCTCTCAAGGATTTCATGGTAATCCAAAAAATATATCCATGGATACCTCTTCCCATTTCCAATACAAAATTCATAGAGGATGGGTAAAGTTGAATATATAAAATGCTCGTCATTAATCTATTCGTCACTATAATAGTAGGATGAATATTTAAATATTTCATGCTTTATACCCATCCACCAAAATTCCCATGCATATTCCATAATACATATTCTTAATGAATAGATGAATGTACCATCATAAAATTTGAAAATAAATAATTTAATCCCCTCACATATGTTGGGTCAAAAAAATAATCCCAAAATATGAGAATAAAACCTTAAAAGAGTGACTAGCTAAAATGGCATCCCCTCTATATATGTTTTCTTGAATTATTCTGAACTCAACATAAAACTATTTACTCTACATAGTAGAATCTATTAGGGTTGACGATAAGTGAACACTATCAATTAAAATCACTAAAATTTCTTCCGGATCATCAAGATTAATATGATCAAAAATTAAACTATTTTCCCACTCTTCCTTAAATTCAAAATCATATGCTTATTGAACATTCTAACAAAGAGAGTATATAGTGACATTACACATCCCTATAATATAGGATATATCAATGTAAATCATGTAATGGTATTTCACTAACCACCTATATAAAACATTAATTTCCTTATCTGAAATTATACAGATCAAAATCATATGCTCATAATGAATTTGAACTATTCCCCAATAATATAGTTCCTCCAACAATTAAGAGCATTCATAAATATAGATATATATAAACCATAAGTGGTTGTTTAAATGCATGTGGTCGATGGTGAATAGAACTGTATGCTACGAAATGATGATCCTAAAAGATCACATAATTCAAAAATGTTCTAGAAGAATCATAAATAACCACCTACCCCATACTAGGATCATGTAAGATCTGAATAGGATTCGACATCCCTCATAATTTCAACTCATCTAATGAAGCCTACCATGTTTCATACCATGTGAATTTATAAACATTCATTGTACAACCACTAAATGGTGACACCAAAAAATAAAAATCCTTGAAGAATGCATGATAAACTCTAGTATTAAAAAATAATTTATGCATCTCAAATACATTAAGTAGTTCACATCTTGATAATAAAACATTCACTTTCCCATGAACAACTGATAATACATTATCCAAAATCACATGCCCCATAAATATTAATTATTTATTTATGATTTTTCACTTCAAAAAAATTCTATAAAAAATGTGACACCTTAGGATTACCAAAAAAACATAAATAGTTCTCATTTTCTTTCTTATATTTTGAATAAAGCGTAACATAATCTATAAAAAATATTAAAAATGTGCTGAGATAATGATAGAATATATTATTCATCAATGAAATAAAAAATTATGGATAATTTTTCAAACCAAACAATAACCAAATTATATTCTAAATGTCAATATATACTCTTGGAAACCAAGGTAGATATATTAGAAATCTGGTCCATAAGATACTAATATCCAAACCAATTATAGAACAATGAAAAAAACATTTCCCCCATTTATATATCAAAAACAATTATCAACATTAAGAAGAGGATACTTGTTCTTAACTATTACCTAGTTCAACATTTCATTTTAAACACATAATATTTTTGGACCACTATTATTCATGAGAAAGGGAACCAAGGATCCCTAAGGTGAAACACTAGGTTTTAGAAAACCCTCTAGCACATAATAATATAAATTAATCTTGATTTCTTTGAGCTCTAATGTTGTTGTGTGACTGGAATGTAATGATATAACTGCATACCACACACATGGTCAAATTTATTTTCTATTGTCCACTCAAACAGAATACTAGAGAAATCATATGGGAGAACATGAGGAAAATACTGAATAATAAAAGGAATATCAATAATATATGAAAAATAATTAGGCACAACTTTTACAACTCTCTTGGAGGGATGACCATGTACGACAACTCCTTAAATCCCACACTCCATGATACAATACTAAGATCCCATTATTCACAAGAAAAGATATTTTTATGGTAAACGATAACCTCAAAATTATGAATAACCTAAAAATATACTATAATGATGATATAAAATAGATCTAGATTGATAATAAGATAATTACAAACAAAATCATTATCATCTATTAATAGAAAAAAATAAGGAAATAGAAATTACTACAAAATCCTCTTCCATGTTGGTGCCACTAAATCCGTCACAATGTACTTGAGATCCATTTGAAGGATAATAAAATCTTGAAAATAAATAGATATAATTGAGTGGAGAGCACTAGTATCATATAAAACAAATAACATCAATGTTATAATAAACATCATACCACTCACAACCACTAGACCTATATCTACCACAAAAACTCATCTAATACATTGTGGTGCTTCAATCCTGTGGTTTTTGGCTAGACCACTAGAGTTTTTGAAGCATCGTATTGTTCCATATTTCCCTTGGAGAAAATGATCTCAATCTATATTGAGGTGTACACATAGTCTGAGAGAAACCCTATTTATGACCACAATACCAACCAATATTTCAAGTCATATCAGGTGAAGGATAATGATAAAATCTATGTATGACCTTTCTAGACTAACATTATGTCATAGGAACAACACAATCTTCAACTAGAGGTGAAGAAGATGCCTACTTATAAGCTCCACTTCCATAACTCATGTGAGGCTCCTAAAAAATACTATTTTCCCCTTGCATACCACTGATGATGACAGTAGTAGGTAGAGAATTAGTAGAAAATTAAATCATTAATGAAATATATAGTTCCCCAATCATATCCCTACCCATTATCTACCCATGAATTGAGTGATTTAGTATAAATTCCTATGATATGATATCTGGTCAAAAACCCTACTGGTACTTCTAATCTTTCATTTAGTCCTTCACAACCTTTGGAGAAAAATGAACCATTTCAATAAAATGATTGGTGTATTTTGACAATGAAAATTATCCCTTATAAAAAGTTAGAAAACAAATAGGATTTTACATTATCATCAACATTATAAAAAACTATAATTATAAGATATTCCAGAATCCCTTTCATTCAAGTCCCATATTCCTATCTCTATATACCTTTAAATCTCACCCACTCTATCTGGGACCCTCATGTATATACAATTCACACACTATGTTGATACTCTCTAGTGTATATAAGAGTTCAATAATATAATCAATCTTTTAAAGTCATTGTTCTACCTTATGAGGTTTAATTATACTAATAATGGATTCTGGTTTCTAATATATGAACTATCCTTGTCAGTCTACTTCTCCTTTATTTCCTAGATATTCCACAATATCAATTTTTTGATCTCGAGGAATATATTTATTGACTAATAAAAGTATAAATGTGATAATATCCATAATTTTATGATACATATGAGGATCCCCTTGAGGATCATTAGCTTCACCCTACCATGGAAGATGTAGAACACATCATGGAGGTATAATTTTTTACATCAAAACAAATAAAATAATAATAGAACAATACAATATATGTTCAAAATAAAAAACCCATAAAAACTAATATTAAAATCATTTACTAGAAACATTACTTAAATATACCATATACTATGGTAACATGAGTCTACTCATAGAAATATCTTTCCATACATTGATTGATATATGCCTCTAATTTCCTAAATCCAACCTACAGTCTACCAAATGTCCAAATATAAGAAACCTTGACGAAAACCCATATTTGAAACAAATAATTATCAATCCTACCAAAAAACCCTCTGAAACCAATACCCAATACAATTCAAAACATCCAAGAATGGTGTTCTAGATCCCCACTATATGATTACATGAAATCAGGCATCCAAAAAAAATTAAGATGGAATGATTTCTCAAAACCTGAGGCAACAACATTTCATATATACATAAATGATACAATAGAGTACAATATAAATATATTCAATAACTGAAAACACAATGTGGAAACCCAATAACACAGTAGAAGAAATAATATCTAAATGCATGTATAACCAAAAAGGACAACCAAAATAGGAAACCTAACTACCTCATTAGAATGTGTGGGTAGAATACCACCATATCACTACCTACTACCCAACTCATCGGAAAGGATCGATTCCAACTCACTATGACTCATTTTTTCATATATCTAATTACAGAAATTAATATTTATTAACAAATGGGTATGGACGACATGAGATAACAAACCCAGTATGGTCCCATCAAGGTGATCAATATCATGTTTCTAAACAATAATCTAGGAAATATCAACATTGTTAAAAATAATCCATGATAATATTTTAATATTTTCCAAATAAAAATCATAGAAAAATTATATATTAATATTTTCCATGTTTTTTAATAAAATTCATCAAAAAATTTCAAATAATTTTATTTCCATGTATAATAAAGGACATATCATTTCAAAAAAACATGTATCATATATCATGTAAAATAAATGGTTTTAAAAAATAGCCAATGAAAAAAAGCATAAGTAACATCACACTAGGGATTACACTATGTTAGTATTTCGAGGACACCCATACCTAACATAGATAATCACATAAACATCATTCCTGTAGATGTGTGCATTTAATCTAGAGAGAAGAGGATCACCCCAATATTTGATCCCCCAAATAGGTCCAATAATCTCTTCAAACAACATGCCTGGGGTGGAGAGGAAAACCCAAGAGAAAACCCCATTTTGGGGGATTACACGTATTAATATACCATCCAAAAAAGAATAATAGTCTTCATTGGTTTTATATTTTCGAAACCTATTCATCATGACATATCCATCAAACCATTTAATGAATTCCATTTCACAAGACCATTTTAAAATTCCATGAATGACTGTTTTTTCATTTACTAAAACTAGGGGTAATATATATATTATAAAAATTAAGTTATACAAAATAAAATAATTTATATCATTCCATTTCCTTGAGTAAAATAATAAATAATAAAACATAGTAATACTGCACATGAAAACAATCTAGAGATAGAACAACCAACCTCAAAATATGGGTTACAAAAGATTGTAATGGCATCTACCATAAGAAGGAAACCAAAAATGACAATAGTTTCCCATGAATCAATCTACAAATTATAAAATTTATATAATTCAAAATATGATTTATATTAGAAGGGGAAATAATACATACCTCAAGAACTCACACTCACCGCACGACAACCAACATGAATTGGCTAACATAATAATATAGAACTATAAATATAGTTATAATCAAGATGATATATCACCATGGATCAAAAAACACAAAGATTAACACAACAATTATACCATGATAAAACGGAATGAAGAATAATAAAGGAATTATTACATGGAAAGATGAAACACTACCACTCTAATGATACAATACTGAACAAATCAACTTTGGATGATCGTCAGCTCCCAAAATAGATAGAGAAGGGATCGAGGAAGAGTTAGTAGAGAGATGTAGAAGATTGAATTAAAAAATAGTTGATGTAGTACCCTAAAATATGACCTCATGAATATTAAACATAATGTAACCATGTTACATGTCATGTTATCCATGGGGCATAAGTACACTGAAAAACCCAACACCAATTTATTATAACACAATAATTTAAATTTACACACTTTTTATTCATTATACATTGTAGACTCCATTAATTATTTATATAAATTTCTTTGATTATATCTAGAAACCAATGAAACATCATGTAATCCATTAAAAAGTCATATTATCACTCTTCACATAGATAAAAATAAATGATTCTTACAAAAAAAACAAAAACCAACATGGATGTTCATCGTACATGGGAAGGAACAGATATCTAAATTAACATATTGGGGCCCAGAATCCAATAATCCAAATTTTATACATACCTAAAATTTATTTTATTTTTCACATAAATTTTCTTTATACCTGGTATCCCCATGAAGAAACCAATAATAGCGGGGAAAAATAACTTAAATAGGGGAACAAGACATCACATATATACTCCATATTTTAAAAGTTATGTAGTTAATAATTCAAAAATCATGGTTATTTATGTTTTAATTTCAATTATTTCTTCCAATTGGATATGACGTGACTTTTACCAAGTGCTAAATAAGTATAGAAATCAATTTCATTTTATGGGAATATATTACTTCTGCAATGAATTCAATATTCTAAGAATATGAGTGTAATAAATATAAATTATCAAATTTTTTAGTTCTATTTTTTATATATCAATTTACATTGGACACACATAACTAATTCATCGATTAACACTCATATCAATGTTTTAACTACTGAAAGGGTCTGTCATATCAATTTTTACTCTACGGGGCATCTGTTATATTATACATCTATCATCGTTTCTGACATGTATACACATCTTAATTTTTATATTACATTATGAATATACATATGATGACTATATTCATTGTTCCATTTGATGTTAATATTTCATGAGGATAATAGTTGTATAGTTTTCTAAGAGCTAAATGCTTTATCATAAAATCTTGTTTCTTTTTGTATTATTTATGTTGAATATTTTATGTAGTGAATAATAATACCATATTTTATGGAACAAAATTTTTCCATTAGTCTTTAATGTGGTCAATAATATTAATTTCCATTTCTTCCTTTATCGATTGAAGAGATATTAATAAATCTATTTATACGTGATGTGGATCATAAATCTACTTCCAAACTAAGATTCTATCTCTTCCATATCTCTATTTTCTAAAATTATTTATAAAAGTTTTATCTCTTGAAATAAATTATTTCCCAAATACATTTTTTTTGGATGTCTTCATTCTACTAATTTGTATTAAAACAGATTTTTACATTATTTTTCTGAATTTGTAACTCTTGAAACATTTTAATATATTCCTAAAAAGAATATTTACATTATAATTTACCAATATAATGGTTTTTACAACTATCATGTCCATTAATTTTAATATTGTTTCAATTAAATTTTTCCAAGGATGTTTTCAATGAAATGTATTCGAATACTATATTGAAATTTTATTATAATTTTTTTTAAAGTAAGAAAATTATTTTTTAAATGAAATGATTAAAGTGATATTTAAAAATAATTCCTATCCAATATGAAGTCCTTTGAGGTTAACTAAAAATCATTGTGCTATTTTACAAAAATATTATTTTCCTTTATTTATTATTGTTTATTAATGCCATAAACCTTGGTTTTAACATATGCTCAGATAGTGATATTTTCTAGTGATAGACTCCTCTATATATCATAGGATAGATTAATATTATTTAAACATTATTTTCATAGAATCCAAATCACATCCATGGGTTAATAATTTTTCTAAGATATATTCAAGGAACCTATTTTTTCTACAGGATAATCACGCTTCAATGATAAATTGACGAAATACA
The DNA here is from genome assembly GCA_963277665.1 of Viscum album. Taxonomy (NCBI): domain Eukaryota; kingdom Viridiplantae; phylum Streptophyta; class Magnoliopsida; order Santalales; family Viscaceae; genus Viscum; species Viscum album. The sequence goes on along the minus strand of OY728128.1, from coordinate 583,353,550 downwards.
TTTTTCCATAAGAAAATTATGATATTAAAGGTATAATTTTGTTTTTAATAATTTTATGATGAGAAATGAGATTCCATTTTTATGATCATTACATGGTTTTTGGGATATGATTATATTAATTATTGTTTATTTAATAGACTAAGGCTATGTGGATATGGGATAAATAAATAATGGTTGGTTCCATCATATATAAAGGATGGGTTGTCACATTATTATGTAAGAATAGTTTGTTTAGTGATAATACAAGGATAGTTAGTTTATTGCTATTCAATGTATGGGTGAGTCTAAGATAAGCCTCCAATAAATCCAGTACCCTTTATATGGAATATGACCATACTAGTTATTGAATTTGTAAAAGTTATGTAAATATAATGTTCTAGGATAACCATACATATTATTTATACATTATATGGGATTTAAACATTTGATCCAATATTATTTAACTTAAAATTTTCATATTCTATAGACATTCACAAATCCAGACAATATTAAAGCTTTTTTTATTGCCACATGATTACAGTTCAAAGTATTGATTGGTATGAATATTCTTATGTTATAGTTATGAAATTTTATTTTGTCATTATACCCTTAATATCATTTTATTCTCACCAATGACGTATGATTATTAATGATTATATTTACACTTACTGTTTTTTTATCTAAATATTCTTATGTTTTATTTTCCACACGTTATGTTGGATGATGTTAAATGATTTATGTTTAGAAAGATTTCATATAGATTAAAATGATGACCAATTATTATATATGGAAAATGGGCTGTGTGGGAGAAATTATTATATAAAGACATGGGTTTTATTTATTTAAAATATTTTCTTAATTATATAAAATTATAAAAAATAATGATCTTTGATAATTTTATTGATCTAATATTTTCCATTAATGTTTTTTGTTTTGGATGATAAAAAACGAGTCACCTTCCTATGTATAAATTTTTCAAATGATAATTTTATGTTAATTACACCATATCTATAAGTGATGGTATATGGATGTTACATAACACCAAGGAATTCATTATCCAGATAAGAAAGTTATAGATTAATGATTAATATAATTTCATTATCATTTTAATGATACTATTATGAGGATATCTTTCTATTATATGATTTCTTTATTCAAGTGAATAAAAATAATTTGATGATTGGAATTTATGGAGATATTAATGGAGATTGTATTATTTTTTGGAAAATGAAAAAAAATTATAATGTATAACAGTAATTAATATATCTCTTAAATTTGGATATAATATTTTAATGTGTTTATAATTAATAGTATACGTAAAATCATGAGAGACCGTGAAATGAGATGGGGGCCAACTGGGAAGAATACAATTAATGAAAAAAACATAACATCATTAATTACATTTTACATCTCTAAAAATATTTATATATCAACATATAATGTTATTGAAATGTAATAACATGATGATAAAATGTATATAAATTAATGTCTATTAATTTTATTAAAATTCATTAATTGAGTAAAATATAAGTAAAATGTTATATTACTATTGAATTAATTAATTTATTGTAAGAATAGAAATGTCTATGATTAATTATTTTAAATGGATTATGAAAATGATAAGGTTCATCAAAAGAAATTTTATTCAAGGAGTATATGTGTGTAAATTCCTCAATGTAGGGAAAAATTATACAAATGAAAATTAATGTTATTTTTTTAGATTGGTAAATTTTATTAAGAATACATGACGTGGGATTCCATGACTGAAATAAAAAATAGTATCTCAATTACATCATTATAACTATTAAGGTCATAAAAATTCTAAATATAAAAAATGTGTTTTTTTAATTTTTCCCAGAAGGATTTTTGGATGTGATTGGGGGAGAATTGTGGAGGTCCAACCAAAATATTTTCATATAAAATAAATCACATTGCAAAGGTGAATGTTGTAATTTTTCTGATTTCCCATAGATTCGTGGTTATTCATATCTGGTTCATTGAACCATAATTATATAAATTATTATATATTAATTTGTGATATATTATTATGATTCATTGTTGATATTTATTATTTGTTCTCTCCTAATAAAGAAATCCTATAATGAAATTTATTGTTTGGTTGTAACAAAAATGGTTCTTATGTAACCATTTATGGTTTAAATTTAATTTTAGTGATATTCCTTACACTATTTGAGTATTTGATAAATGATTTCATTGTTCATCAATTTATTTTTTCCATTTTTACATTTGATAGAATTTTTAATAATGGTGTGCGTTTAAGGTTTATAATTTTAATGAGGGAAGGATAAATATTTAAATTTTCCTTATAAAATTCATACATTACACTATGGATGACCAATTTATCACATTTAATTATTTAGTTTCATAAAAATTTTATAGTTTGACTCCAATTAATTTTTTTTATCTCAATTTATCTTTCTGATCATGAAATAGACAGTTTTTAACAAATCCCATTATGCCATGATGTTATTTGTAATAGTTTTAAATATATAATCAATAGAATTTATTAATTTTTTCTAAATCATTATATATCCTATGATAATTATTATTTATTAATTTCATTTTGGGTTTTTATATACATATAATATGGATCTCTATCTATGATACATAGTATATCAAACTATCATAGTTTATAGTTATATTCTCCACACCATTCTAATATTCCATCTATGGATTCTCACTATAATATGTCCATTATGTATTATTAGTTTGGTTTAATAAATTTTTTTCATTTTATTATTATATGATAGACTATTTTAGGCTTCTAGGGATTTCTATGTTTGTTTACTTTTTTTAATATGTATTATATAACAGTTCTTTTGTATTTCTTATTGAATATCATGTTAAGGTAGAATATTCAGAACATCTTTTGTACTATTATGTTTTAATGAAGAAATAATATCCATATATTATCAGTTTAATATTGGTTTAATTATCAGATAAATGATAATTAAATTAATTAATGTGATTCGATGTGAAAATATGATTCTTATATGTGTCCTATGATTTCAATGTTACTTCCACAACATTTTATATTTGTTGAATAATATTTAATACTTTGAATCAATTTTCGTACTGCTATTAATTTCCCATAACCATTATAAATATTAATACAAAGAGTAATGATTATATAATTAATATTATAAATATTTAATTTAATAATATTCATTTTATTCATGGAAGGATAGAGAAATAATGATGCATGATTGATGAATTTAGTTTAATAATGTTTTATTTTGATAAGTTGTATTATTTTCTGTTGTGTTTGTTTTATTATTCATATTTTTGGGGTAAATTGAGTGCTGTTATGTAGTGGTTTTCGGGGAATATATTATGAATTATATAGGTAGTATATTCTATGAATTTGTGGTATTGGTGAATTTTTTTCGGTGGTTGTCCAAATTTATCATGTCCTCGGGTTTCTAGTGGTGAGGTGGTGATGGTTTTATTGTGTTTCGGAAGATTAAAAAGATAGTTTATATAGAATAAAATAAAATATATAGTAAATAATAACATCATGAAGTGTGTATAGATCAGAATGAAGTATAAGATGACTAAAATTTGAAAATTTAATAATATGATTAAAATGATGAATAACGGTTGGTGGATGATATTTTAATGTGGGTGATGTATATAAAAGGATCTATTAGTGAAATATATATATTTAAATCAATAATAGATGGTTGTTAAAATATATAATGAAATGGAAATAAAACAGGTTTCAATAAAATTTTAGAGTCTAATATTTTTTCTATTTATTTGCAGGATAATGTTGTTTGGTTATTTTTTTAAACTAAATGTGTGTTTTGATAGAGTTTTCATAGTTATGGTATTATTCTTTTAGATAAATGTGTAATATAGTACTTTTATGTGAGGATATTATTTTTAATTTATTATTTTTAAGTAATAAGATTTAATTTTTTGGATTTTATATATTCACTTTTTTAAAATACTTTATTTTTATAAACCAAAAAATAAGTATATATTATCGATTCACATATATATACATTTATTCTGAGTTCTTCCCTCTAACATCTTATCTATAAGTGATCATATGTTTGGACTACTCGTCCATCCTTTCACTAACCACTATATATATTATATTTTATAAAGGGAGGAGGACGTGATATATTATTTTAATGTCTTAAGGAAATAATTTTTGTGATGTGGATTCATGGTGGATGATAGAAATGTAAGATGTTTGTTATCATATTGATTTCAATCATGTTTATATTACCCGATGATTATGATGATGTGATTTGTTATTATGATATGGTATTATGTAATATTTTTGTTATTTTATCTATTTTTTATGGATATGTAGTGTATCTATGATGTTTCTGTGGTTTTTTGTGTATATATATAAGTAGAGGGGTTAAGAGTTGGAAGGAAATATTTTTTGGGGAGCGGTAATATATAGTTCAAAATAGATGTAATTTTTGTGTATATTTTAGTTACATTATTTCTCATATTATAGTTCAATGAGTATGTTACATATATAGTGAGGGATCCTGGATTATAATGAGTAGACACAGTTATGTAATATGTTATGAATTTTTTATATTGTTTATTCAATAATGCATTAATATTTTTCGTTAAAATTTTTAAGATTGGTTTTAGGGATGAATGGACTAAGTGACACTTTACGATCAAACCTATTATATATATATTAACAATGTATTTCTAGTGTTTATTTTGGACCTCACTGTGTCATTTATATGGTTTTTGGTTCTAGTGATGTCGATACAATAGGATTTGGTATGGGTATTGTAATAATTTTTTGTAATTGAAATCTTCTTGAATGATTTTCCTATTTTTATATATGTTTTGTTCTATATATATATATATTTATATTTATATAGTTATTTATGGTTCTACCATTTTCATATATAATTAATGAGGGAAATTCCAACCGTTGTTTCAGTTTTTTTCCTTAATGATTGTTTTTTAATGTTTATTATTAATGGTTGTCTTTATGGTTCATGCCCATATTCACTTCTATACTAGGAATGGATCTAGAGATTAAATAATAGGATTTCATAATTCAAGTATCTACCTATAATCTCTTGAAAATGAAATAATATATAATGGATGAATAATATATCTCTTGAATAAGGTTCTCTATATTGTTACGGAAAAAATTTGGATTATTCTAGAATTACTATTTAAAACAAATTACATAGAATATAACAAATTAGAAAAAAATTAATATTAATTTGAGAGACATTAAATTCGTAAAAATATATCAATATGGAATAAAAATTTAGTAATAATATGAATCATTGAATACTATGTGTATATTCATTATGTGTCTTCCAAAATTTACTTATAAGAAAATTATAGTCAAAATGTTTGAAAATCCAACATATAAAACCAACGTGTACCCTTAATATCAATTTCTGAACTATACACTTTGATCCCAAAAAGATAATTTTCATACATCATAATCAACATTATAAATCACTAATTCTCACCAAAAATACCATTATTCATTTATTTGAACAAAATTTCTTCATGTTCCATGTGTGAGACACACATAAGGGTTGATAATTACATAGTCACTAGGATAAAACCACATAACACTTTATAGGTTAAAAATAACTTATAAAGGTTAGGGTCATTATGACATTGTAATTTATAGGCTTTTTATATTGATAAAACATTGATTATATTCATAAATCGAATGTATATCCATCGATTTTGGATTTTATATTCATAACTCTTAGATTAATCATGGACCAACCTATACTTCCAACTAACGTATAATTGATGATACTCATTACCCAATAATAAAATAAAAATCATATTAAGGATCATAAATCAATGAAATTTAATGGACATGTCACCAATTTTCTTGATATAATCAAACTAGAAAACATGAACATGACCTAATATATTCTTCAAATCTATTGAAACATAGTGGTTATTGAAAATGAAAAATAATATTGGAGTAAAATATTTCTAAAATCTAATCCATTAGTTTAATATACCAGATTTTCTATGAATTATTTTTAAATATCCTGTAGAATTATTTTGAGACCATGCATTGAGAGGGTGTGCGATTATGAGGCCCAGTGTCCCTGAAATAACTGTTTGAATTATATTAAATATATTAAATATCATGTGTAAACAGTTTTCTAGAAGAAGTGAAAAAAATTCTAATCAGGTTCCCTAATTATAAATCGGATGGAACCATTGTGTTTAGTGTAGAATGTTTTCCATATCCAAAAAATAACATCAGCTGACATGGTTCAAATTTGAAAAGTAGTTTTTAGAATTTTATTAATTTAGTTAAAATAATAATATATATTATTTTCATATTTTTCAGAGATGTAGTGATGATTCTTTTAAATTACCTTTTTAGGAAAGGTTCAATGGTCAGGTTCATAACCCTAGAATTTCCTAGAGACTCTCGATAGAACCTTGGAGAACCCTATTGATGTCAAATAATGATGGAACTGGGATCAGAGATTGACAGACATTATTTTTATGGAATATTATCACATGAACCATGTGACCATGAAGAAAAAGTATCTACTATCAAGGACAGCTGACCTCTTCAATCAGTGGATAGGGGCATGATGGTTCACAATGGTTTACATTCTATTTGGATATCAAAAGCTAAGAGTAAAGAATGGGTCATGATGGAGGCCCCTATATTGTTCATGGTAATCATGAACCAGATCATTCATCCTTACTCATTTTTTGTAGTCCACAATGACGATATCCTTGTGTACTCTGAGTTTTATGAAGGGCATGTGAGACACATATGATGGTTTTTATACCCCAAGAATACCAACTATATGGGATGCTCTCAAAGTGCCAATTCTGGTTTCATGATTTCCGCATTCTTATAAATGTTATCTTAAATTATAGAGTGGTAGTGGACCCATCCATGGTCGATGTAGTGTTAGCATTGGAGCCACCTTGGAGCGTCATAGAGGTGGATAGCTTCTTTTCGCTAGTAGGACAATACAGGAGATTCATACCTAATTTCTCCAGGATATCAACACCTATAACATCATTTACTCGAAAGGTGAAGACATTCATGTGGAAAAATAAGTTCATCAGTCTCTCCAAAATTTTATGTGGATTTTGATGAGAAATCCAAACAATATATTTTTGGTGGAATGTGTCGAGTACATAGTGTTCTGAAATTCATTTGGGAACTGACATGATAGTTTCTTCATATAGACGAAAGAAGAGGTTGCCATTGGCTAACTACATTTGAGGACACATGAGTAGAAATATGAAACCCACAATCATGATTTAGAATTGGTAGTCTTTGAAATTAATATTTGTTGATACTACTTGATGGAGAATATGTTTATCACCCACTATGATCACAAGAGTCCCAAGTACATATTCTCTGAGAAGGATTTGAACCTGAGACTATGTCGATGGAAAAGTATCTTATATGACTATAACATTGACATTATCTATAGTCTTTGAAAGTGGTGTGTGTTGGAATATTATCTCATCAGGGGATCCAGTTTACAGTTTCTCAATGAGGCATCAAAGTAGTCAGTCTTGCTACAATTATAATCTCAAGATAGAGATGGAGTAGCTTATCTCCAATCGATGGATATCCCCCCTCCCCTCTTATAGTTAGTTAAGGAGACACATCAAGGTGATACTGAATTTGAGATCCTACATGCTCATATATCCACAAGACGTGCACCTGATAGATATTCACTAGGTTGGGAGAACTACGTCCTTTTCAGAGGACACACAGTTTTACCAGCGGTGTTGTAGGTGGAGGTTTAGTGGGAGTTTATTATGTCCCTAATGGAGGTACATCCTAAGGTATCGATGATTTTCGAAGACCTCTAACATAATTTTTGTTGGATAAGGATGAAGAAGATAGTGGCTGAGTTCATTTCTCGATTCCTTTTGTCTCTACAGGTAATGGTTGATCACCATGTTCTAGTAGTCTTGACCACACCCCTTAAAGAGAAAAAATGAAAGTGGGATAGGATATCGATGGACAAAATAATAATTTTACTATATACATCCATAGTAAATAATTACATATGGGTTATCGTTGAATGAATCTCCATGTAATCACACATCCTAGATATTTGAGAGAAGAGTTCAGTTGTGGTTTTGTGATGCCTCTATAATCAGAAGATTGTACATGACCATGGATTCCCATCGACGATTGTTTCTGATCATGATGATATTTTTACTTACCAATTTTGGAAGGGAATACGATGTCATTTGGGACATAGTTATTCACTAGAATAGAGTTTCACCCCTAGATAGATGACCAGATGGAGTAGAACATCTAGGCCCTAGAGAACATGTGGCGGGAATGCATGTTGGAATTCAGCCGTAGTTGGGAGGATAACCTCACTCAAGTGGAGTTTCCATACAAAAAAATCTACCAATATTCTATTGGTATAACACCATTAGATACTTTTAATGGGCGACCATGCCAATCTCAATTTTGTATGATTGACTGAGGAGAGTTAACACTCATGGGCCCGAAGTTCCTATGAGCTACTACCGAGAATTTTCAGATCATCCAGGATCAGGCGAATACCATATAGAGCCAAAAGATATCTTATGCTGATAGGTGGAAGAGGCCTTTGGTGTTTAATTAAGGAGACTATGTTTTCCATCAAGTTTCTCTTCGATGGGTATTAACTAAATTTTCTCGAGGATACATGTTATCTCCAACAATTATTGGTGCTTTTTAGATACATTATAGAGTAGGATAGGTGACCTAATACTTATCTTTTCCCCAAAAATTTGACCAGATACATGATGTCTTCCTCATGTCGCAGTGGAGGAGATAAGTGCATGACCCATTGCAGGTCATCGACTGGGTTGAGTTGGAAATTTAGGATTGTGTGGAATTTTCTGAGTTCCTAGTGGAGATCAAGGATCAACAATATATGATCCTTTATTGGTATTAAATTCACTTGATTCATGTTCAGTGGTAGCATGAAAATCTCCAAGGGATCACAAGGGTGTGGGAGGCTCAAATAATAGTGTAGAACCAAAATCTTTTTTAGTAGCCTTGTTTTTAGATTTCCAACAACATAAAGACCAATGGTGGTGATAATCTAATGTCCCATATTTTCAATGTGTTATTTTTAAATATTATACGGAATTAATTTGTGACTAGGTGAATAGAGGTAATGTTATTATGAGGCAAGGTGTTCCCAAAATAAATGATTGAAATATATTAAATATTTTAAACGCATCAACTGAACAGATTTCAAGAAAAAGGGGAATAACATCTAAATGGGTACCTAAATCGAAAATTAGATAGAACCATTGAATTTAGGGTAATTCTATTACCCTAGGCATGACCTAACACTTCCTATTGTAGTTCAACAATGAAAAGTAGTTTTTCAAATTTTAATAAATAAAAAAAAATAAAAGTTTTTTTTATTTGAACGTTTTGCAGTGACATAGTGAAGTTTAATTTAAATTGTACTTTTAGGAAGGGATATTGGGTTTGTCTCATTACCATAGAATATCATAGAGGATCTAGATAGAACACTAGATAACTCTCTCGATTTTGGATGATAACGGAGCATGGATTGAAGATCGAATTATGTTGTCTTTACAGATCTTGCTAAAGGTCATGAAATGATAATCCATCATCTTCAGTGATTTTTCTAAACATGAGGTATGGTGTGTTTTTTATTTTATTTTCCACGTTTTTTAATCAATGATGAATTCATACCAACCAACGAACTAGTTGATCTGTGGTTCTATCATTCTTGCGTGATGTAATTTAACTATATCATTTATAAGGTTGATTTATTATTTGATTTATTTGTTAAACATATGGGAATCGACCGAGACATAAATGAATAATAGATGAGCTATGTCCCTTAGGTTTGTTTTCTTAATCATATTTCTTCTTCCCCATATGTTCTACCAATTCTTCATTCTTCATGGATTATGATGGATTGATCATTATGCCTTTGATTATTAGTGCAATGATCCCAAATTTATGATCTATCCTCAAGAGAACCTATGGAATGTGTGACGACAACCGTGATGGACAATTAAATGATATTTTGGGGATATTCTTCTTTGGGTGATTTACGAACAGATGATTATAATCATTTCTTCGAAGCCGAATGAATGCCAAAAACCCAGTGATTCAGTGTTTTAATTGTGAGAGGACCATGGATTTCAGGTTTTGAGGTGAATAGATCATTTTATTGAAAACTAGTGGATTCGATGAGGAATGTGGAGGAAGAATGATAGTTCTAGAAATTCATGCTAAACACAATGTGTATTCTGGGGTATATAGTATGTTTCCCAATCAGAGTGGTGGCTAGGGTCTCAGGGGGTAGTCAAGTGTCAAACGATATGTGACCCCATCAAAGATCATATGGCCCCTTCCCCAAGACTCAGTGTGTATATTAGGAAACACATAGACATTGGGCATATTACATGAGCTTACCACACTACGTGTACTTCCCCACACAGCTTGGCTAAACCGAATTTATGGAATACACAATGTACTGGTACATGGATAGGCATACATGGGTTGAAGACATGTACTGGTGCATGGAAAACAAACACAAGCAGGCCCCCAAATATAAGAACATGGAATGTGAAGTTTTATGCAGTTTGAGTAATCCATTCCTACATGAATTGATGTTTTGACGCGGGATGTTGTACACAAGCAGTACCTGGGGCCAAGGGACATGATGTGTGACCCTAATACATGTCATGTACTCACTTATACATAGCATGTGCCTCTTGTAAACGGTCTCTTAGATATGTTTATTTAAGGTTTTGTTCATGTATTCTTTCCCAGATGTTTTCTGTGTATCGTTTCTTTCCCATATGAGTATGATCCCTTCAGCAAGACATTTTAGATGGATTCGTTGGAATACTCTATGAGAGGCCTGTTGTAGGATCCTCTCTTCATTTATTGTGCACTATGTATAATTCATATTATATACATGACCAACTTTAGTAATCATCGATCATATACATATCAGGTTCATCTAGATAGAGTTGTTGGTATCTCCCCATTGACCTAGTTGTTATCCTCATCTGTGGTATCATATATCTCTTTAGATCTATCATTATATCCCTCTCATGAAGGATTCCAATGCACAGTTCTTCTAAGATAGGTTTCATTTGTGATATCAGACTCAGGACTGTGTTCTCCTAGATGAGTGCTTTGTGGGATCTTTGGACTGAATGTCTCGTACTGGTATATGGTTTTTGCGACTTTCTTCCAGAGTGCATGTATTGATTTGATTATATCAATATATATTTTTTATATGTGTTATATATATATATTTTGCAGTGATGAATATATATTTCTTTTGTGTTTAGATTTGTGGTTTCAGGGTGTCCTATTATGTATATTTATACTCACTCATTCATGGTATTTTACCTCACATGTCGTGCATTGTTACAAATAGAGACCATTTGATGGAGTCCTGGCCAGACCAGTACCGAACAGAGCATTGTGAGTTCAAGAAAGACGAGGTGTTTCTATGGATTCGAGCAACGGTCCAAATAACTATTTTTTATAGGTTTGAATTTGTAGTTTACATACTCTTTCTTTTTATGGTATGGTATTCTAGCTCAGTTTATATTACTACACATTACTTCTTGTCATACTTTGTTGGTCGGGATAGTGGTATGAATGCATTTTTTTTCTTATTAGTTCTTTACATTTCATCATTAGTGGCCATGGAGATGTGGTATTGTATACAGGTACATAGGTAATGCCTCCCATTGTACTGATATTCCTACTCGGTGCTAGTCACCATCCCTTGGGATATTGGAGGCGGGCATGAGGAGTTGTGGAATGGCCCCCTATGAGACGGTTCATGACAATTTGACTCACATTGAGGTTTTATATGGCCACATAATCCACAAATTTGACATACACCTATTTATGGATAAACTATGACATGGTCTCAGTGAAAAAATGGAAAAAATGATCTCAACCATTAAATAAAAATGGATTTCATCATTAGTCAAAATATTAATTTTTTGAACCCCACAAATCCATTATATGATTATAAATCAATTTTACATTTAAAAAATATGATTAATAATACAACATTTTATCATTGATGATTCACATTGTACCATCAAGAAGAGAGTTAAAAGACATGGTGATAAATAAACAACTTCAATAGTTACTTTTAAATTGATATATTATAGTTATTATTAGAGTATAAATTCTCTAAAAAAGATCACCCTCCAATTGGCCACCAAATTTTAGTTTACTATCTTGAAAAAAGTTAATAGGTAAATAAATAAATTATTTTGGTTTGAAATGAATATGTGAATGGAATAGAGTACATTGATTTATATGTTAACTGAAAGGAAAATATAACCCTTTCTATAACACATACATTAAAATCATAACCTACTTATAGATGATACTAGATGTTACACCATAAAAAATAAAGATCATCATTAAATATAAAATCCTAGATTCATTAGGAAAAGATGTTTCCTTCATCATATGAAAATAATTCATCTCTGAAAGTTGATATACAATACCTCTTATTTTATCCCAACATACATAATGTATATATACGTAGTAATATAATTAGGATGTTATCTCTTCCAATTATGAAACAATTAGGTTTTGTAAATTTAGAATAAATGAATGTATTTATTCACCTATATCATTATTTAAAATTTTATGCATCTAGAAATGAACCTTTTAATATCTACAATCAATCCAACAAACCAAATATAGTTTTAAATATTATAGAATATATATATATATATATAATTATTTGATGTATCACCAATTATGAAGGAATATACTACTTTATTTCTTCCCCCATATACTAATCTGAATGAAGTGTCTACCATTGAACTATAGAAATAATACATGTTGATAGGTCCAAAAGATGATGATCAACCCACTATCAAGTTTCTTTATAATATTCCTATAATAAGAATAAAATATCATGAATTAAATTACATGATATAAAATAGAATATATACAGTTTCATCAGAATGGATTCACTCAACAGTGACCCTCAATCACATCATGATGTAGTTCATTCATCCCAACCATCAACATCCCCTATTTGATTGTATCTTGTACCTTTTGGGAATGAAAATACTATCACCGTGGATTTATGACCACTTTTTATTGTCAACGTGCATACTGGATATAAAATTATAATTACCCATGGTATTAAAACCAATATTGTTTTAATGATAAAAATCAAACTATGATAAGACATATATAATGTTTTTTTGGAATCTGAATAACTACAAGTACACACAAAACATATTGCTCATCTTGAAAATAATAGATTGAGATGAAATTTATGATACTCAATCATGGGTAATATAATAATTTTTTAATGGTAATAACATTAAGGAACCATATTCTATTACCCAATCATTCTACATGGGAAAAAATTGTTTTTTCTCTTAATTTATCATAATAAAATTAAATACCACCATATGTTGTGGTAATTTAAGGAATGATTATGTGGTCATCTTCTTCTTCATATCCCATTAATTGTATTCATGCTCAGTTTACCAAATAAATATTTATTCATTCCATAGTTATCATAATTATTGGAACTGTTATATTAAAAATATAATGGTTTTAATTATAAAAATAAAATAAAATATATGGTAAATTTTATAACAACAAAAAAGTAAAAAAACCTTTAAAAGAGAGAATGAATTACAATTTATTTACATTCCATTATGATTTATCTCCAATTGTTACATAGTCATATAATTTAACTACCCAAATCCAAATTTATAATTTATATCGATTTATATTTTCTTGATTTTAAATTAATGTCTTGTCAATGATTTGAGTATGTTAAATATGACCATACTATGAAATATTATATAAAATAATATTATCTATAAAGCTCATGTCAAATGACAATCAAAATAAATGACATATTATTATCATTAATTACACAAAGACCTATAATGTATTATTTAAATAAATAAGAACTACTAGATATAGGAAATTTCTACTATATAGTTTGGAATATGTCTTCACTATATAAATTATGATTTCATAGAAAAATTGATTACAAAATCATATTCATATCATAAAAACCATATTTATCCATTGAACTAGTAAAAGAAATCACAAATTATTGGATAAGGATATTTATTATTGATCATTAAAATATTCATGTTTTGATGTCTTATAAAGATGCATATATCTCTATTTTCATTATTAGAAAATGGTATTGGGGATCTATTGGGATAGATTCATTGTGTGATATATATCGTTTCCAACATATATTATAATAAAATCACCAATTCCAACAAATTAGTTTTAAGCATCTATTGTGGATGACTCTATATCATTTCACTTCTAATCAATATATCAATACTGAATTCCCTGCCCTTATTATGTGTTATTGAAAATAAGCATTCATAGAATAAAAATTGATACCAATACATATCTATTTTTGAATCATTTTAAATTCCTAGAAGTTTTCCGTAAAATATGATACCATCTATATTAGAATTTATACCACCAATGATGGTTTCATTAGGACCTTCTACATTATCATTAAATCATTATTCCCATAATCTGTAATGATTGATAATTTGGTAAATATGAGAAAGATAAATTAGTAGAATTGAAATAAATATATTATCATTATCAAGTAAAAAAATAATTTCCAATAATGATGCCAATTTATTAAATATTCATATCCAAAATAACTTTGAATTTTATTTAATCATCCAGATATATGGACAATGATTGACCCATCCAAGAACATAACTCATATTTACTAATTTAGAAACCATACTCATATATGAAAATAAATTATTCTATTTTAGTTTCAATAAGGTACTGAAATATAGAATAGATAATGTAATGTGGTGAACCTATTTCAATTGTTACAATGTTAAAGAGGAATATTCTTGGATAGTTTTTCTGATAGTATTGTTCCCCCCTCAATTATCATTAATATTTATCCCTATGATAGATGCAGTTCCTAATCCCATATAGAGTCATTGATTTATAAAATCCTTATTCTATGATTAGAAATTTTAAATGTGTAAATAATAACAACATAATATTATTTAACATGATCTTCTAGAATTTGGTTCACTACCCATGTTAGATATAAAATCAAACTGGCTTGGTGATTCCTCTATCAACTAAGGTATTTTCACTATAATTGAAGAAACCCCTTGGTTTTGGAATAAAATAATGATACATAAAGACCATATATATGTCAAGTAAAATTATATAATATGTTTTTTTATGATATATCATCTATACACACACTAATTATATATAACAAGATGTCCTCCATAGTTTTTATATGATATCTCAACACGGTCAAATTAACCCTAAGAAAAGGACCCATTCTCGTAATATAAATATTCCAATTATGAATTCCTTATTAAATTCAACCCTTGGAATGAAAATTAAATAAATATTAAAATTTTGATACACATTAGATAAAAACATTATAGGAACATACATTTTCACCACTTCTCTGATTTTTTGTATGTTAAAAATGATGTCATTAGTTTATAATTATTTCATTATCCCCCTATAAAATATAAACTAATTAGATTCCACATATATGATCATATGATAATTTAATTTAGTTGATTTTCGAAATAAACTGTAATATTTAATAATAAACATAGGTCCCAATATTGGATGCAATGGTTAAGGATTCTTTAATAGTGATGGAGTGTAGGGCTGGTGTCATTAATGAATATATCATAAAGGTTATCCCAATAAAGGACGTAGTCATTACTATTATTATGCATGATATCATAACATCAATGATAGTACCTATATGATATGTATTAATATAGTTTTACAAAGTTATGTTAGGAATTTTAAATTATCTTTAAAATAAGATAGAGATTGTTGATCCACTCTGGAGACTCTAGGATATTGATCACCTCAAATTGATGGAGTTTGACGGAACAAAAGTATATCATAATGTTATAGGTCATGGGATAAAATTTAGGATATCTTTGAAAAGATCCTTGAGTGAGATAAGAATATATTTATTGTTCTTAATGATCATCCAAATGTATAGACAATAGTAAACACTAAACCACCACTTCTAATAGAACATGACAGTGATATATGTGTGAAACACTCTAATAATTTCAAAAATGCTATAAATAAATTTTTCTCATAATGGTTGGTTTCACGCCACAAAAATAGGTAAAAATATAAATTTGGTTTCCATTTTTCTCTCCCACGATGTTTTCTTAGAATAGTCATAATATTTATGCACATTGTGAAAGAATCGTAAAATAGATTAGAAAGTAATGATATCATTTAGAAATAAATAGTAACATCCTCCAACCATAACATGGGGGTAAAAGATAAAAACTGTAACACCCCATGTAAATAAAGAATATGACATTTTTATCTTTATCCCTATTTGTGAAAAAAATATTAATATTACTTTAAAGGTAACACTATGCTCGATGACATACCCAATATGTGATAACGAGTTCCTTTGAAATCTTACGTTGCCCTCAAATAATAAAATAATATTATTTTAAATGGTAGTTAATTCCAAGCCATTGTAATGGCGGGAAAGAACAAAACTAACTAAAAAATGATTTTTTATGTTTGAAAAATATTTTTACTTTTTATAATAAATGTTAGAGGATTAAAAATGTGAATGAATCCAATTTTAAGCGTAAACATTCTAATATTCTTTAAACGATTGATTAACTGCCTTTTGATGGAGAACGTCATTTAAATCTACTTTTTGACAAGTATATGTGTTATATTTGACAAAAAAAATCTTCTTTAGAATTGGGACATCAAAATTTACTTTGTGTAAATTTTTGGTATTTTTCCGATAAAGTTCATTTTTTAATGAATAGTGAAAAATGATGTATTTTAATTCAAAACCACTTTTTAATCTAACTTACTTATATGATTAGATTATATTTTTAATTGGTTTTAAAGTTCAATTAGAATATATTTTTACCATTTAATCTAATTGTGGTCATTGGAATTAATTTCACTTTAAAATCAGACTTAAACTAGTGTCAATCTTTTGATACTTATTGTTTCATAAAAACACGCTATTTGCTCTGACAGTGGGAATTAATTATTAAATTAATTAATGCAACTTATATGTTTTGAATTTTTTAAAATAGACTTAATTTTTGAATTCTTAATATCAAATATAGATTAGGGTGATGTTTTGGTATTTTTCTGAAAAACATCAATTTTTGATGAATAGTGAAACCACTAAGTGGTACTTATAAATACAGATTTTCCGTTTAAATGAAATTTTACCACCTCTGTGTTTTGAATTTCAAAAATCCAACATACATGGTTGTCATTAAGAATTAAAATGTGGTTCAAAGGAATTAAAATAATTTTTTGGTGAATAGTAACTTTTATGTTTTTAATTGCGATTAGAGGTAATTATTGTAGTTTAAGGTAAAAATAATGTTTTAATAATATGAAATGACTTATACACATGTCCTACCATTATTTTATGTGTCATGGCCGACCAAGACAATCCATGGGTCAACTTGGGGACCCCGTGGAGCCACTTTGGTAGGAAAACGACATAAATAACTTTTTACTTAAAGTTAAAATAAAAATGTCACAAACATGAGTTGTTTTACTAAGACAATTTTTACATGGGGTTATACAAGTCAGATTTTTGAATATGAATAGTCATTGAAAAGATAAAGAGATTTCATACGTCATAGTAATTTTTTTATAGTTTTTATACATTAAATAATTTAACTTATTTATGACATCATGATGATGCAACGATTACCTCATTATTTAACGATTTAAATAAAATGAAAAGATAATGTAAAATATAAGACCTAAACATGTCAAAAACCTATTGGATGGGTGGATTTAGAGACAGTATCACCTTATCCTTGAAATATATCCTTTTGGGACATTTAAAATCCGAAAATAATTATATAATAAAGTAATATTTTATAACTTTCCAAGAGTGCCGCTCCTCTCCTCTTATAAAAGGCCCCACCTCTACCACCTTACCCACACCTCTCAAGCCGTTGGCTCAGCCAACCCCTACCCATTTCATCTCTCCACATCCCTCTCTTCATCATTGAAGCCTCACATTGGGAAGAAGCCTTTCCAAGGAAGCCTTTGAGCTCATATTAAAGAGAGTTACCCGATTTAAAGGTAGTGTCCTCTCTTGTGTTCTTATGTTTTATTTTGCATCTCGAACCCTCTAAACTCTTTTTATTCCTTTATTTTGTAACAACAGCAGTATCTTAAATATAATAGTATGTTGTTATGTGAAGTATTCAAGCTACACTTACACAAACATTCATCTAATGGTTAAAACACATACTGTTTATGTGGATGGCGAATTTCTGCCTCACGAAACGACGATTATTCAATCTTCTATTAACACCTTTCATGGTGGAAATTATGATGTCACTATATTTTATATATGATATATATGGTATTTATGGTTTCTATATGATTCTGAATTTTATATTTAAAAAATGCCTTTATGCTTTTCATGTTGTGAAAATGCGATAATTTTATACGAGGGAGTGTGGACTACCGCCCCCTCAAGTGATGTGACTCGTTCATACAATACATGGATTGTATAAAGAATGAGATTAATGAACATATGTGACCTATATAAAAACAATATTATAATGGAATTATAATATATATATCTCTCAATTATTTTTAATTCCATTAATATGAAAAAGAAATGAAAGTAGCGTTCATGCGTACGTACGGCCTACCGTCTCCATGAACAGTGAATTTCATTTCTTTTTATCTCGAAATGTTAAGGAGTAGTATAAAATTAATATTTACTGGATATATATGATATTTAAATAATTAATACTATTCTGAAGATGATTTACATATAACTACATGGATAGTCATTTTCAAACAAGTTCATTTTTGACTCATGTACCAAACATCGACAAAAACATCTGATATGAACTCACATTATTAAACAATTATTATAACATTATAATATGTGATATGAACTGAATAATAATCTTTAAAAGAGGTACTTAGGGAATTATAAATTGACCAAAGTTTATTATTCAGGAATATAAAGAAACGAACAATAAAAGTCAGACTTGATGTAAGGGATCCTACCTATCTCTTTCTTTTTAAGTACACTCTTTTATGTCATTCCTTTTAAGATCATATTTCTGATGATTGGGATGTTATTTTATATTACTATTTATATAATTGTTTATGTTCATATGATGAGATACTCTATTTTCTCTCATCAATCCATTTTGGATGTTTTTAGTGGCACCATTAGGCTGCCGAATTTTCGTAAGAGGTCCAACCTCTCTCTTTCTTATTAAGTACTCTCCTTTATGTCACTTAATTTAGGCTCCTCTTTGTTATGATGGGGGATGTTATTTTATATTCCTCTTGCTGTAAATTTTATGATAATATTATGAGAGACCTTATTTTATCTCATTAATCCATTTTTGGAAGTTTTAATTGGCGTCGTTAGGCTGCCGAGTTTTCGTAAGGTATTTTTCATCTCACTTTTATTCCCATGAGATTTATGCTACATTTCCCACAATTTCCTTTGAGTGGTATATGTACTTCCCATTATTATACTCTTGGGTGATATACTTTCTTTTATGAATATTTACTTTAATGTTGTATTATCCTTCTTTTATGGGGTGTATGTTTCGAAAGATACCCAAGTCGGTAAGGGAACCTTTCACCCTCCACTTTTTAAAAAACTTCTTTTTGTTGGGTATTTTAATTTACATATTTTTATATTTGGATATGTTCTTATATATCCTTATTAATGTAAATTTTATGTCCCAGGGATGAGATATCATTGTCTCTCTCATCAACTCTTTTTCTGAATTTTAAAGTGACGCCGTTAGGCTGTCAAATTTTTGCAAGGGAACTTCTTAACCCAATTTTGATTCATTGGGATAAACTTTTACTCCTTGAATATGTAGTTCTATGAATATGTGTGAATTATCTCTGATTATTTTACACTTAATATCCACTTTTATTTTGTGAATTTGTTTGTCACGCATAATTATGTCATTGATTTATCCTTAATCCCAGGATACCGTATTTGTAAGGGACTTCATCTCAATATCCTTTCATTGAGGCATATTTTGTTTTATACACAACTTTCTTTTATATTGTGTATAAACCCCTTGACTTTTACTTTTATTAAAAAGGAATAATTTTTTATACGAATCATTTTACTAAATGACAAAAAGTATGTTTCTTTTAAAGTACGCGATGACAATGACCTTTCTGCCGCCGCGAGTATTATTTGATCTTTGGCTTCCTCAACATGGCATAATATTTTTTTAAAGTAAATAAATACCATATATTCTTTTATGTAATTTTTATTGAAATGGTTTTGATAATGGATTTGTTAAGTAAATATATTTAAGTGATATATTGTGATTGAAATATGGAAATGTTTTATTTCATTTATAATTGTTTTATGTATTATGATTTTGTAATGGTACTTGGGAATTTTACGGGTGGTTATGTGATAAACCATATGACGGCTGGTGTCTTGAATAACAAGATGGGTGGTTACGTTATAACCTCCAATGTATTGGGTATGGATGTCGGCCTTATGTCTATTCCATTAATTATGTCTGGAAGTCGACCTTATGGTTATTCCATTTAAGTATGTTTATGTCCCAAGTTACCTTTATATGTTATGTGTTCTTTATATGGGTGTTATGGTAATAGTTTGGTTACAAAAGGGTAAGTAAAGGCGTTTTAGTCAGTGAAGAGTTTTTACTACTTCATAAGGGTGAAAAGTATTACTTTGGTAAAGTATTAATGGTTTACTTTTTGTTTTTAAAAACTAACAGTTTTCCTTCTTTGTGTATCCTTTACTTGGCTTTTTATGCTCATCCCAAGTTTTTGAAATGTTTTCCACAGGACTTAAAGATGAATAGGGTCAAGTATGGGATCAAGAAAAGACATGTTATCTAAAACATGGCACTAGACATGTTTCTTTTTAAGTTTTTTTTATGTTATGGAAACTTAGTAGATGTGTCTACTATGTAATCTTTTGAGATGTAATAGTTTTGACATAATTCTCTAAAACTCTAAACCTGAAAAGATCCTCAATGTGAATTATTCATTTAATTGAATATTAAGTAATCTTTAAGGCTGTGGCTTTATAGTTGGTATCAGAGGTAGGTTTAGACAACTTTAGGGATTATGAGTTTTAGTTAGACACATGGTTAGTCCCTATATCTATTATTTCAGTTAAATCCTTATTTTATAACCACTTTTCAGGTCAAGTAAAGTCAGTTACGAATGGAAGCAGAAAGATGTCAAACTATATTCCTATCTCGTCCTGATGACATGCTTGCAATAATTATTGCAAAGTCATGTTTTGATGATTGTGAAAATTTTTCTAGCATACAACTCACATGCAAGTAGTTGTTTGTGATATCAAATGTAACACCCCAAGATTTTATAGTGTGTTATTTTTTCAAAATAATTCAATAACTTTCACTACACGCAACACCATGTTCAATCACACCATGACTTACCAAACAAGCTGTTCAAAAGAGGTTATGAATAGTGTTAACTAAATTTTAAACTTTATATAATCCTTATAATTTTAGAATCTATATTATGAGTTTCATAGACATAATGTAAGAACAAATTAATTTTCAGTATTTCAATTTTACCAAATTTTAATAGTGAACCCTTTTTAGATACTATATTTTAAACTTTTTGACTAAATGGGGACATCAAAAATTTAAAATGAAACATCCCAAACTTCCACGGTACGCTAGCGTGTGTTGTACGCAACACCAAGTTCTAACACACCGTAACCAATCAAACTAGCCATTATGAATAGTAATACCTACTTTTTGAAATTATATATATTTTATATTTTAAAATGGACTTCATTTTTGGATTCGGAATATCGAATTTAGCCTAAGGTGAAATTTTGGTACATTTCAGATAACTTTCATATTTTGATGAATAGTGAAAATTACTAAATTTTAATTAAAAACAAATTTTTTAATCAAATTATTTACTAGTGATAAATTATGAATTTGAGTGGTTTTAAAGTATATTTAGAATATATTTTTACCATTTAATATAATTTTGGTCATTGGATATAATTTTACAATTAAACCGAACATAAACAAGTGTCAATCTTTTGATAGTTATTATCTCTTAAAAACACGCTTTTTGTTTTGACAGCGGGAAATAATTTTAAATTAATCTCTTCCACTTCTGTGTTTTGAATTTAGAAAAATGGATTCAATATTTGGAATCAGGAGGTTCAAATTGTGTAAATAGGTAACTTTTATTTTTAGACATTTTGAATAATTACTGTGGTAAAAATTTTATTTACCATGGTTAAGGGTAAATCCGGTAAATAAGGGTTAAAAAATAATATTATAATAATACAAAATTACCCTAAAACGTGTCTTAACCTTATTGGTGGACACATACCCGACCATGAGCATCCTTGGGTCAATTTGGGGACCCCTTGGAGCCACTTGTATGCGGTAGGGACACTTTATATTAATAAAGATAAAATAAAAATAAAAATGGCATAAGCTTACATCTTTTAGAAGAACAATTTTTACATAGGGTTATACATGTTGGATATTCGATTATAAATATTCATTAGAAATCTAAAAAGATTTCCTACATGATGATATTTTATTTATAATTTTTAGACATCAAATAAGTTAAATTATTAATGACACAATAATGATGCAATGTTTACCTCATTAATAAATCATTGAAATAAATAATATTATAATGATTAAAATATTATCTAAAACCTGTCCAATTCTTATTGGTTGATGTTATTTAGAATATGAGTCATCTTATCTTCGACCTCAATTATTTTTGGACCATTATAAACCGAATATAATTATATTATAAAGTAATACTTTCACTCTTTCCTAAAGAGCCCCTCCTCTCCCTTATAAAAGGAGACCACTTCTACTCATTCCTCACACCTCTCAAGCCACTTGGCTCATCCAAACTCTGCCCAACTAAGCTCCCCACATCCCTCTCCTCCTCCTTGAAGCTTCCCCTTAGGCAGAAAGCATTTCAAGAAGTCCTTTGGTTCCAACCAAAGTGAGTTACCTAAATTAAAGGTAACGATTTCTCTTAAATTATTTTCATTTATTTTGCTTCTCCAACCCCCAAACTCTTTTTATTTCCCTTCTTTTGTAACGACACCAGTATCCTCAATATACTAGGATGTTGTTATAAGAAGTATTCAAACTAAACATACACACAACTCCATCTAATGGATGATGAACATAATGTTTCTGTGGATGGCAAACTAACGCCTCACGAAACGATGATTGTTCAAATACATCTTACCGCCTCTCATGGTGGCCATTATGATGGCACTGTAATTAAATATGATATTAATGATTTATATTTTATATATAAGCTTCTGTAATTCCATTTTATTTCATACCATTATTCGTTTCATGTTGTATATACATACGATAATTTCATTTGAGGAAGTGCGGACTACCGCCCCCTTAAAATGATATGACTCGTTCATACCACACATGGAACGTATAAAGGATGGTGTAAATGAACTTAAGTAACATATATAAAATATTATATTATACTGGAATAGTAATATACCTATGTATCATTTGGATTCTATTCTTTTAAAATAAAAATTAAATGGAAGTAGCGTTCGTGCGTACATACGGACTACCGTCTCCACAAACGCGATGAGATTCATTCTCCATCGTAACCATTCAAGTATAATTATCATTTGATGATTTAAAAATGATTTTTAAGGACTAGATATCATTGTGGATAATAATAAGATACAACAACCATGGATTATGTAACAAAACATATAAATAAAATGAGTAAGTTAAACACCCGAAACGACGATAATTCTAAGATATTATAAACAAATCAATGTTAAAAGATCATATATGATATCATATTAATATATATGATTCTTTTATAATTTAATAACAATTATCTCACCATTATACAGAAGGTTAACCTACCCCAACAAAGGAAAAGTACAAGGTAAGGGTTTACTTTACAACCTCTTCATTATCCAAGGTTGTTTATACGTAATAATCAACTGGGATCTCTTTATCATCCACATCTTTGTTTCTTAAAAATGTATTTCAAAACATTTTTACTATTTACTAGATTATGAGTTAAATTCATTTATACCCTTTTTGACTTTTATAAGTGGTTTATAAAGGAATCTTTCGGTCGTTTTCAAAACCAGGTCCTTTTTAACCTTTTCGACAGAATTAAGGTAAGAATGTTTTTTTTAACTTATACAGCGGGTGCGGTTATTTTACGCCGTTATAAAATCTTCAAAGCTTCCCTTACAAGCTTATAAGAATATTTTCAAAGAAAATGTTTTATTTTATATGGATCTTAAATGATTTCAAAATAAAAGGAGATATTTCTTTAAAAAGAATTTTGATTTCATCTACGTCAACGTCCTTTGATGGATTTTAAGATTATTTGAAGTTGATTTATTATGATACAAAACTTCTATATTGTATTGAAGGTTTTGTGATATGTTTGACTATGGATGTTCTATTTTTATACCATTCATAGTTTATGGTGAAATTATTGACATTTCGTATGCTAGATTTAATACGAATGTTTATGTTATGTTTAAACCTTTTCATATGGGAATGCATTGGACTTAATAAGTGACGGGTGGAGCCCGCTATAGCTCCTCGATGCATCGGTAGGTCTCATGAGACAAACTAGTGTCTTGGCACAAGGCCTTGACAAAATCTTATTTGTAGTCTTGGAACGAGGCCTTGGCTATGTGGTTTTGATAGTCTAGCATTATGCATTCCAACATTATGAAAGTGGTTATTGATTTTTGCATGTGATTATTCGATTAGTAGAATATCCATGTGAATAAGTAAATGGAATTATTTCATTTTATTTATGCCATACCATGTTGAAGTTTCATGTTTAAATGGCTTTTGTTTTAGTTATACATTGCCTTAAATGTTTATTCTTATTGATGAAAGTTTCCGCTATATTGTTATCCTTACTGGGCATTTGAGCTCACCCCTTTTCTATGTTTTATTTTTCCCAGGAAGTGAAGATGTAAGTTATGAATGACCTGCAGGGATATTATGAGGGGATTGTAGTGTGGACTGTGGAAACATTATGTTGTTGTAGTAGTTTTTCATTTTATGATGTAATGTGAAACTTATGAATATAACTAGTGTTTCCAAGGCTACAAAACCAATCGGTCTTTCGAGATTTGATCTTTCTTGTGATCATGCCAATGTTATGTAATAATGCACCGACTCTAGGCAACTAGGGTCGGGGAGTTACAGTTGGTATCAGAGGAAGTTTAGTACAAACCTTGGAAGCTAGATTTAGATAAACTCTGATTAGAGCACGTAGACCTAAGATGAACTTTGAGGATTAGTATAGAAGAACTTCCTAGAATTTTGGTATTGTAGAGATTTTGTGAGTTTTCCAAGCAATACATCCTTGTCTGGATACGAGCAGGTAGAGGCGGCTCTGGCACAGATGTACCTAGGGGTAAAACCCGAAAACACCGCTTTGAGCTAGACTCGAACGGGAACTGGTGCACGACAACGGGCCTTGCTGCACTCTTGGTTACGACACTCCCGGGGGATATGCTTAGGATAACTCTCATTTTCATTACAAATCATTTTGAAGGGATTATGAGTATATACATCCTCAAAGAAAAAAAAATGATTATGGATTATATCCATAAATAGTTCAATTTATGTTAAGTGTTTTATAAGTATGGGATTATGTATTTTGATTCATAAACTGATCTAGTTTACGCCATTGTTTAGAAATGGAGCCCAGTAGAAGGAATGAGAACTCCGGAAATGCACATGATCCAAAGAGAAGGAAGGATCATATCTTTCATGGTCTTAAGCTAGAATTTATAAGAGAAATAGTCTCCCATGTATTATCATCATATGAAGAAATAATATCATGTATTGATAAGATAAGTAAAGAGATTACTGAGTCCTATGGATTTGAAGGGAAGCAAGAGAAGAAAAGGATAGAAGAGAGAAAGATGGATAAAGGGAAGTGGGAAAAGAAGAATTTTCCCATATGTGGTAACTATGGAAAGAAACACCCTGGAACATCCCTGAAAGGAATGGGAGTTTGTTATAAGTGTGGAGGAAAAGGGCACAAAGTACGTGACTGCAAGGGTAAGAAAATGGTTTCAAATGTACAATGCTTCATTTGCAAGGAGTTTGGACACTACGCGATCCTATGTCCCAGTCATCAGACTATGACGCAAATGATGCTATTGGATAATAATCAAGTTATGATACTACCACAGATGAAGAGGAATGATTAGAGTTCTTATGTTGATTATGTCAATTGAGTGTTGTATCAACAATGTACTTGTTATAATAATTATGGAGTATATAAGGATTGTACTGCAGTACTATTTCAATAAGGACTTGAGATTGTGTGGAACAAGGAAAAGTGACTCAATAGCAGGATAAATTTTTGGAAAATATATGGTTGAGAGAATGATAAACCATAATATAGTTCTGATACCGAGGTAGTGATTTTCGAATAATACATGATTATTTTGGAAAAATTATATTGGATATTCTTGACTACCTTGGAACTGATTAATGATTTGTATATTCCATCATTGTTGGGGTTTAAAACATTTTTGGATTGATGAAGTATATCCAGCATTCTATATGGAATAAGGGAGCATGAATGTAATCAATAAGGAATATGGTAATACATGATGAAGGTATTCATATGATATTACGGGGTAAAAAGGATCTATATTATGTTTACCTTCCTTATAAATGTTAGACTGTGAGTTTGGACAGAAGTATTTTGGATAGTTCTAGTTTGGATTATTTTGGATATCCATAAAAGGACAACCCGGAGGTCGGGCGGCAACCCGTCGCGTCCGGCAAGGCTGCGAGACTTGAACCCGCAACCGAAGGGCGACAAGGGTGTATCACCTACCACTGGCCCACGAGATGTCCTGGATTAAATAATATAGTTTTTATTAAAAGATCTTTTAGATGAATTATAAATTCGTTTATTTTGGAACCCTATACGAATAGTGTAAATAGAATTTTTTTTACATTATATTATCTTTTAGAGTGAAAGATGAGTTTGTGGTAGAAATTTATTAATGGATAAAACTCTAATTATAAAGTAAGTATATCTCCATATGATCTTATCCAATCTCATAAAAAAATTCCTCAATATTAAGAAAATCAAATTAGAACAAAAATGTTTTCATAGATGGTACCTTAAATCATCACTAATTTATGGCTTTGGGATTGTTGGCCTTTTCATAGACATGTTCTCTACCACTCTCCATCAGATAATTGATGGTTAGATTTTTCTTCCATATCCATATTTTCCTACATGGAACCCTAGTATGTGTTATTTTCGGTAATCTTCATACTTTCGACTCTTTATTTTAAATAGAGGCCTCATTAATTCATTTTTCTATGTGGGATTTCAACTAAGATATTTTGAAACGTCAAAAATGTGTTATCCTAATACCCTATGTTTTGTTGAACCTATGGTATTTCAAATCATCATAGATTGATGAATTTAAGGACCTCAATTTTATACTTGTTTGTGATTGATGACCTCAATCACTACCTATAAATATTTACGTTTTTCCTTCAATTATATGTCTCTAATTGCCACCAATATTCTCCTAATAAAGATCATAATTTGGTGGTGATCCTTTCATTTCACTTTTCCTCATATTAAGATTAAATTTTAGTAACCCAATTTTCGATGTGGGTTTTCCCACAAAGATATTTTCTATTTTCAACCTTTAATTTTCGAAAAACAATTTCAAATTGCGAGGACGCAATTTATTGAAGGAGGGGAGAATGTAACACCCCAAGATTTTATAGTGTGTTATTTTTTCAAAATAATTCCATAACTTTCACTACACGCAACACCAAGTTCAATCACACCATGACTTACCAAACAAGCTGTTCAAAAGAGGTTATGAATAGTGTTAACTAAATTTTAAACTTTATATAATCCTTATAATTTTAGAATCCAAATTATGAGTTTCTTAGACATAATGTAAGAACAAATTCATTTTCAGTATTTCACTTTTACCAAATTTTAATAGTGAACCCTTTTTAGATACTATATTTTAAACTTTTTGACTAAATGGGGACATCAGAAATTTAAAATGAAACATCCCAAGCTTCCACGGTACGCTAGCGTGTGTTGTACGCAACACCAAGTTCTAACACACCGTAACCAATCAAACTAGCCGTTATGAATAGTAATACCTACTTTTTGAAATTATATATATTTTATATTTTAAAATGGACTTCATTTTTGGATTCGGAATATCGAATTTAGCCTAAGATGAAATTTTGGTACATTTCGGATAACTTTCATATTTTGATGAATAGTGAAAATTACTAAATTTTAATTAAAAACAACTTTTTTAATCAAATTAATTACTAGTGATAAATTATGAATTTTAGTGGTTTTAAAGTATATTTAGAATATATTTTTACCATTTAATATAATTTTGGTCATTGGACATAATTTTACAATTAAACCGAATATAAACAAGTGTCAATCTTTTGATAGTTATTATCTCTTAAAAACACGCTTTTTGTTTTGACAGCGGGAATTAATTTTAAATTAATTTCTGCCACTTCTGTATTTTAAATTTAGAAAAATGGATTCAATATTTGGAATCAGGATGTTCAAATTGTGTAAATAGGTAACTTTTATTTTTAGACATTTTGAATAATTACTGTGGTAAATATTTTATTTACCATGGTTAAGGGTAAATCTGGTAAATAAGGGTTAAAAAATAATATTATAATAATACAAAATTACCCTAAAACGTGTCCTAACCTTATTGGTGGACACATACCCGATCATGAGCATCCTTGGGTCAATTTGGGGACCCCTTGGAGCCACTTGTATGTGGTAGGGACACTTTATATTAATAAAGTTAAAATAAAAATAAAAATGGCATAAGCTTACATCTTTTAGAAGAACAATTTTTACATAGGGTTATACATGTTGGATTTTCGATTATAAATATTCATTAGAAATCTAAAAAGATTTCCTACATGATGATATTTTATTTATAATTTTTAGACATCAAATAAGTTAAATTATTAATGACACAATAATGATGCAATGTTTACCTCATTAATAAATCATTGAAATAAATAATATTATAATGATTAAAATATTATCTAAAACCTGTCCAATTCTTATTGGTTGATGTTATTTAGAATATGAGTCATCTTATCTTCGACCTCAATGATTTTTGGACCATTATAAACCGAATATAATTATATTATAAAGTAATACTTTCACTCTTTCCTAAAGAGCCCCTCCTCTCCCTTATAAAAGGAGACCACTTCTACTCATTCCTCACACCTCTCAAGCCACTTGGCTCGTCCAAACTCTGCCCAACTAAGCTCCACACATCCCTATCCTCCTCCTTGAAGCTTCCCCTTAGGCAGAAAGCATTTCAAGATGTCCTTTGGTTCCAACCAAAGTGAGTTACCTAAATTAAAGGTAACGATTTCTCTTAAATTATTTTCATTTATTTTGCTTCTCCAACCCCCAAACTCTTTTTATTTCCCTTCTTTTGTAACGACACCAGTATCCTCAATATACTAGGATGTTGTTATAATAAGTATTCAAACTAAACATACACACAAATCCATCTAATGGATGATGAACATAATGTTTCTGTGGATGGCAAACTAACGCCTCACGAAACGATGATTGTTCAAATACATCTTACCGCCTCTCATGGTGGCCATTATGATGGCACTGTAATTAAATATGATATTAATGATTTATATTTTATATATAAGCTTCTGTAATTCCATTTTATTTCATACCATTATTCGTTTCATGTTGTATATACATACGATAATTTCATTTGAGGAAGTGCGGACTACCGCCCCCTTAAAATGATATGACTCGTTCATACCACACATGGAACGTATAAAGGATGGTGTAAATGAACTTAAGTAACATATATAAAATATTATATTATACTGGAATAGTAATATACCTATGTATCATTTGGATTCTATTCTTTTAAAATAAAAATTAAATGGAAGTAGCGTTCGTGCGTACATACGGACTACCGTCTCCACAAACGCGATGAGATTCATTCTCCATCGTAACCATTCAAGTATAATTATCATTTGATGATTTAAAAATGATTTTTAAGGACTAGATATCATTGTGGATAATAATAATATACAACAACCATGGCTTATGTAACAAAACATATAAATAAAATGAGTAAGTTAAACACCCGAAACGACGATAATTCTAAGATATTATTAACAAATCAATGTTAAAAGATCATATATGATATCATATTAATATATATGATTCTTTTATAATTTAGTAACAATTATCTCACCATTATACAGGAGGTTAACCTACCCCAACAAAGGAAAAGTACACGGTAAGGTTTTACTTTACAACCTCTTCATTATCCAAGGTTGTTTATACGTAATAATCTACTGGGATCTCTTTATCATCCACATCTTTGTTTCTTAAAAATGTATTTCAAAACATTTTTACTATTTACTAGATTATGAGTTAAATTCATTTATACCCTTCTTGACTTTTATAAGTGGTTTATAAAGGAATCTTTCGGTCATTTTCAAAACCAGGTCCTTTTTAACCTTTTTGACAGAATTAAGGTAAGAATGTTTTTTTTAACTTATACAGCGGGTGCGGTTATTTTACGCCGTTATAAAATCTTCAAAGCTTCCCTTACAAGCTTATAAGAATATATTCAACGAAAATGTTTTATTTTATATGGATCTTAAATGATTTCAAAATAAAAGGAGATATTTCTTTAAAAAGAATTTTGATTTCATCTACGGCAACGTCCTTTGATGGATTTTAAGATTATATGAAGTTGATTTATTATGATACAAAACTTCTATATTGTATTGAAGGTTTTGTGATATGTTTGACTATGGATGTTCTATTTTTATACCATTCATAGTTTATGGTGAAATTATTGACATTTCGTATGCTAGATTTAATACGAATGTTTATGTTATGTTTAAACCTTTTCATATGGGAATGCATTGGACTTAATAAGTGACGGGTGGAGCCCGCTATAGCTCCTCGATGCATCGGTAGGTCTCATGAGACAAACTAGTGTCTTGGCACAAGGCCTTGACAAAATCTTATTTGTAGTCTTGGAACGAGGCCTTGGCTATGTGGTTTTGATAGTCTAGCATTATGCATTCCAACATTATGAAAGTGGTTATTGATTTTTGCATGTGATTATTCGATTAGTAGAATATCCATGTGAATAAGTAAATGGAATTATTTCATTTTATTTATGCCATACCATGTTGAAGTTTCATGTTTAAAAGGCTTTTGTTTTAGTTATACATTGCCTTAAATGTTTATTCTTATTGATGAAAGTTTCCGCTATATTGTTATCCTTACTGGGCATTTGATCTCACCCCTTTTCTATGTTTTATTTTTCCCAGGAAGTGAAGATGTAAGTTATGAATGACCTGCCGGGATATTATGAGGGGATTGTAGTGTGGACTGTGGAAACATTATGTTGTTGTAGTAGTTTTTCATTTTATGATGTAATGTGAAACTTATGAATATATCTAGTGTTTCCAAGGCTACTAAACCAATCGGTATTTCGAGATTTGATCTTTCTTGTGATCATGCCAATGTTATGTAATAATGCACCGACTCTTGGCAACTAGGGTCGGGGCGTTACATCAAACAACTCCACTATACCTCGTTATCATCGTGGATCATGGGTTGTATTTAGACAAATACTTTTTTCAAAATATTCTCATATTTTCAAGATAGGAAAATATTATCAAGGTATTTTCAAATATTTTACCTTATCACAAGAATTTGAAGCATATTATGATTTTAAAAATGGTGATGAGGAAGGAGACCCTTGATCAACCTACTTATATTTGCTTTTAAAATATAGTATCTCAGCACATACTTATGGTATTTTAAAAGGACCAATAGTAGAAAGTTTCAACTCAAATTCTGTCTGACTATTTTATAGAACTCATGTTTTATCAGATGTTTTGGAATTATATGTCATACATGATTATTTTTTAAAACTGTTTTTCTGTGAACACCCATATGACCCATGTTGTGCAAGGTGTATTTTTATGGAGGAAGAAAATGATTTTGAAGGATCTCTAAATCATTGTTGTAATGCATGGGACGTCTACCTATGTGAACAAGATGACGATGAAACCGAGTGGACTCCATGATCATGGTATGCTGTTATTCATTTTGGGAATCATTTTATTTTATCTTATGGTGGTGAAATAAGACTTCGGGAATTAAGATGTTGAGATCGTAATGAATTTGGATGAAAATGAGAGGTATAAGGAAACTATTGAGGTTAAAACATGTTAGGGTTATTTTTTGAGTTTTATAAAAAGGACTACATGCAGACCGTGTGACAACCTGTCGCATCAGATAAAGCTGCGGGAATCAAACCCCCAACCAAAGTGTGACATCTATTTATCACCTACCACTTGACTACGTGAAGTCCCTGGTTAGTTTGACTAATTCTTTTTAGTTAAATGATTTTATGAATTAAGAGTAAGTTGATTTTTGGTTATCTATGGAAATTATTAACCTATCATGGAGGATATGTGATTAGTTTAATTACTTTTCAATATAAGACTTTAAGAGAAACTGATGTTATTTGGAGATAAGTGTTATTTTTTACCTTGGAGTACTATGTGATTAAATTATTCAAATATTTGGGTTTCAATCTTAGTTTGGCTTACTTTGAAGAATTTTATGGAAAAATTGTTCATCAAATGGCCTTCGTTGAACTGTTGTTTTTGTTGGACAAATTTTGGAGATTAAGAATAGATTTTCTTTTAATAAAGGGTTATCGTTTTCTGGATTATCTAATCTTGTACTAACCTTTTGGGTTTTGGTTAAAGTCTAAAGACATGGGAAGTATATAGTTCTCTTTTGTGGATTAGGTGATTCACTAAAAGTTTATTATAGTGATATTAATGTGAACAAGTTTCCTAAATAATCATATTTTGGATAAAATATGAATTCATGTAGGAAATCTAGTAAAAGATGAAAGTCAACACGACAAGAAAGTATGTTCCCTTTTGATTTAGTTAAGCTCATAAATAAATTCCTCAATGAAAAGTATCTTAAAAACAAAAATGTTGTCTGTTAACTTTTCCTACTGGGGAATCGAATACCGTTTAACCCACCACAAGTTTGTGCTTTTCTTGTGGTTAACATTCTCCTAAACATTTTTTCTATCACTCTCCCTCAGAACAAGACCCTTTTCTTTTCTTCCATATCTATGTTTTCCTATATGGAATCCTAGTATGGGTTAGCTCGGGTAACCTCTGTACTTCCCTTTCTTTCTTTTAAAGTGATAGTTTAATTTACTCCTTTTCCGATGTGGGACTTTCAATGGAGTTTCGAAGCCCAATTTTGAAATTGCGAGGACGTAATTCCCAAAAGGGGGGAAGGATGTAACACCCCAGGTAAATAAAGAATATGACATTTTTATATTTATCCCTATTTTTGAAAAAAAAATATTAATATAACTTTAAAGGGAAGGCTATGCTCGATGGCGTACCCAATACACGACAACGAGTTCCTTTGAAATCTTATGTTGCACTCTAATAATAAAATAATATTATTTTAAATGGTAGTTAATGCCTAGCCATTGTAATGGCAGGAAAGAATGGAACTAACTAAAAAATTATTATGTATGTTTGTCAAATATTTAACTTTTTACAATAAATGTTAGAGGATTAAAAATGCAAATGAATCAAATTTTAAGCGTAAACATTCTAATATTCTTTAAAAGGTCGATTAACCGCCTTTTGATGGAGAACCTCTTTTAAATCCTATTTTTGAAAATTTTATGTGTTATATTTTACAAAATAAAATTCTTCTTTAGAATCGGGACATCAAAATTTACTTTGTGTAAATTTTTGGTATTTTTCCGATAAAGTTCATTTTTTAATGAATAGTGAAAAATGTGGTATTTTAATTCAAAACCACTAATTAATCTAATTTATTTATACGATAAGATTATATTTTGAATTTGTTTTAAAGTTAAATTAGAATATATTTTTACCATTTAATCCAATTGTGGTCATTGAAATTAATTTCACATTGAAATCGGACTTAAACTAGTGTCAATCTTTTGATACTTATCGTTTCATAAAAACACGCTATTTGCTCTGACTACGGGAATTAACTATTAAATTAATTAATGAAACTTATATTTTTTAAATTTTATAAAATAGACTTTATTTTTGATTTCAGAATATCAAATATAGCTTAGTGTGAAGTTTTGGTATTTTTCTGAAAAACTTAAATTTTTGATGAATAGTGAAACCACTATGTAGTACTTATAAAAACTGATTTTCCGTTTAAATGGAAATTTACCACCTCTGTGTTTTGAATTTCAAAAATCCAACATACATGGTTGTCATTAAGAATTAAAATGTGGTTCAATGGAATTAAAATAATTTTTTGGTGAATAGTAACTTTTATGTTTTTAATCTCGATTAGAGGTAATTAGTGTAGTTTAAGGTAAAAATAAAGTTTTAATAATTGGAAATGACCTAGAAACATGTCCTAACCTTATTGGATATGTCATGGCCGACCCAGATAATCTATGGGTAAACTTGGGGACCCCATGGAGCCACTTTGGTAGGAAAATGACATAAATAACTTTTTATTTAAAGCTAAAATAAAAATGTCACAAACATGAGTTGTTTTACTAAAACAATTTTTACATGGGATTATACAAGTCATATTTTTTAATATAAATAGTAATTGGAAAGATAAGGATATTCCCTGCATAATATTATTTTTTTTATATTTTTTAGAAATTAAATAAATTAACTTATTTATGACATCATCATGATGCAGCGATTACCTCATTATTTAACGATTTAAATAAAATGAAAAGATAATTTAAAATATAAGACCTAAACATGTCAAAAACCTTTTGGATGGGTGGATTTCGAAAATTTATCACCTTATCCTCTAAATATATCCTTTTGGGATCTTTAAAATCCGAAATGCATTATATAATAAAGTAATATTTTATAACTTTCCAAGAGTGCCCCTCCTCTCCTCTTATAAAAGGCCCCCACATCTACCACCTTACCCAGAACTCTCAAGCCTTTAGCTCGGCCAACCCCTTCCCAATTCATCTCTCCACATCCCACTCTTCATCATTGAAGCCTCACTTTTGGCAGAATCCTTTCCAAGGAAGCCTTTGAGCTCAAATCAAAGAGAGTTACCCGATTTAAAGGTAGTGTCCTCTCTTGTGTTCTTATGTATTATTTTGCTTCTCCAACCCTCTTAACTCATTTTATTACTTTATTTTGTAACCACTCCAGTATATTCAATATACTAGGATGTTTTTATGTGATGTATTTGAGCTACACTTACACACACCTTCGTCTAATTGTTAAAGAACATATTGTTTCTATGGATGGCGAATTTCTGCCTCACGAAACGAGGATTGTTCAATATTCTCTTAACACCTTTCATTGTGGCCATTATGATGTCACTATATTTTATATATGATATATATGGTATTTATGTTTTCTATATGCTTCTGAATTATATATTTAAAACATACATTTATGCTTTTCATGTTGTGCAAATGCGATAATTTCATACGAGGAAGTGTGGACTACCGCCCCCTCAAGTGATGTGACTCGTTCAAGCAAATAAATGGAATGTATAAAGAATTAAATTAATGAACATATGTGACCTATATAACATTTATATTATAATTTAATTATAATATATATATCTCTCAATTATTTTTAATTCCATTAATATGACAAATAAATGAAAGTAGTGTTCATGCGTACGTACGGCCTACCGTCTCCATGAACTGTGCATTTCATTTATTTTTATCTCCAAATGTTATGGAGTAGTATAAAATGAATATGTACTGGATATATATAATATTTAAATCATTAAAACTATTCTGGAGATGATTTAATTAAAACTACATGGACAATAATTTTCAAACAAGTTCATTTTTGACTCATGTACCAAACATCGACAAAAACTTCTCATATGAACTCAAATTAAATAACCAATTATTATAACATTATAATAGGTGATATGAACTGAATAATAATATTTAAATTATGTCTTATGAAATTATAAATTGACCAATGTTTATTATTCAGGAATATAAATAAACGAACAAGACAAGTCAGACTTGAGGTAAGGGATCCTACCCCTCTCTTTCTTTTTAAGTACACTCTTTTATGTCATTCCTTTTAAGATCATATTTCTGAGGATTGGGATGTTCTTTTATATTACTATTGCTATAATTTTTTATGTTCATATGATGAGATAACCTATTTTATCTCATCAGTCCATTTTGGAAGTTTTGAGTGGCGCCGTTAGGCTGCCGGATTTTCGTAAGAGGTCCAACCTCTCTCTTTCTTATTAAGTACTCTCCTTTATGTCACTTATTTTAGGCTCATCTTTGTTATGTTGGGGGATTATCTTTTATATTCCTCATGATTTACAATTTATTTAAATATTATTAGAGTCATTATTTGATCTCATCAATCCATTTTTTGATGTTTTAAGTGGCGCCGTTAGGCTGCCGAGTTTTCGTAAGAGATTTTTCATCTCACTTTTATTCCCATGAGATTATGCTACATTTGCAATAATTTCCTTTGAGTGGTATATGTACTGCACATTATTCTACTCTTGGGTGATATAATTTCGTTTATGAGTATTTACTTCAATGTTGTATTGTTCTTTCTTTCATGGGGTGTATGTTTCGAAAGATACCCAAGTCGGTAAGGAACCTTTCACCATCCTCTTTTTAACAGACTTAGTTTTGTTGGGTATTTTAATTTACATATTGTTATATTGGGATATGTTCTTCTATATCTTTATTGATGTAAATTTTATGTCCAAGGGATGAGATACCATTGTCTCTCTCATCAACTCTTTTTCTGAATTTTGAAGTGACGCTGTTAGGCTGTCAAATTTTTGCAAGGGAACCTCTAAACCCAATTTTGATTCTTTGGGATAAACATGTACTCCTTGAATATGTCGTTCTATGAAAATGTGTGAATGAACTCTGATTTTTTTACACTTAATATACACTTATATTTTGTGAATTATTTTGTCACACATAATTATGTCATTGATTTATCCTTAATCCAAGTATACAGTATTTGTAAGGGACTTCGTCTCAATCTCCTTCCATTGAGGCATATTTTGTTTTATACACAACTTTCTTTTATAAGGTGTATAAACCCCTTTGACTTTTAATTTTATTCAAAAGGAATCTTTTTTATACGAATCATTTTACTAAATGTCAAAAAGTATGTTTCTTTTAATGTACGAGGTGACAACAACCTTTCCGCCGCCGCGAGTATTATTTGATCTTTGGCTTCCTCAACAAGCCATAATATTTTTTAAAAGTAAATAAATACCATATACTCTTTTATGGATTTTGGTATTGAAAATGGTTTTGATAATGGATTTGTTAAGTCAATATATTTAAGTGATATATTGTGATTGACATATGGAAATGTTTTCATTCATTTATAATTGTTTTATGTATTATGATTTTGTATGGTACTTGGGCATTTTACGGGTGGTTATGTGATAAACCATATGATGGGTGGCGTCGTGAATACCAGGACGGGTGGTTACGTTATAACCTCCAATGCATTGGGTATGGAAGTTGGCCGAATTTCTATTCCATTAAGTATGTGTGAAATTCGACTGTATGGTTATTCCATTTAATTATGTTTTTGTCCCAAGTTACATTTATATTTTATGTGTTCTTTATATGGGTTTTATGGTAATACTTGGGTTACAAATGGTTAAGTAATGGTCTTTTAGTCAGTGAAGTGTTTTTAATACTTCATAAGGGTGAAATGTATTACTTTGGTAAAGTATTCAGGGTTTACTTGTTGTTTTGAAAAAATAACAGTTTTCCTTCTTTGTGTATCCTTTACTGGGCTTTTTATGCTCATCCCATGTTTTTGAAATGTTTTCCACAGGACTTAAAGATGAATAGGGTCAAGGATGGGATCAAGGAAAGACATGCTATCTAAAATATGGAACTAGACATGTTTCTTTTTATGTTTTTTTATGTTATGGAATCTTAGTAGAAGTGTCTACTTTTGAATCTTTTGAGATGTAATAGTTTTGAACTAATTCTCTAAAATTCTAAACCTGAAAAGATCCTCAATGTGAATTATTCATTTCATTGAATATTAAGTAAACATTAAGGCTGGGTCCTTACAAAAACAACATGTAAGATAGTTTTCAAAAAATTTAATCTGTTATATATTCTCATTAAAATAGAATTCAAAAATAAATACATATTATTTCACTATTTATTTGATTTTGGTTTTATATTTTTTGTGTTTCATAATTTTGTCTATGTAATAAAACAATTATTCAATAAAATGTATTCAAATTATATGTAATGTAATATAAATATTTCTTATTTTACAAATTTTAACATAATTAATTATATTTGAGGATGTATAAGAGGCTCAATGAATAAAATATGAAAATCCATTAAGTCTGCCTTGTAACTAATGCTTCAACAAAAATTGTGATGGTCAGGGAAATTTAGGGGTTACATACAGATAGTTGAAAATACTATTAATGATCCATAGGTTTTACTTGATATCATTTTGAATCATTCAAATTAATAATTACCTATAAATACATGTATCACATCACCAAAATAAATCAACAACACTTCCACATCCATCAATACTAGTATAAACATTGTGTGATTATAATAAGAAGTATGAGAGTTGGTTTCCCATTATTATATTATTTAATTACTAATATGTTTTTCGAATTTATATTTAGAATGGGATATAAATAATCTAATGGATAATAAAATAAGTAAACAAAATAATGGAGATATTACAATATGGAAAAACACACTACCACAGTACATGACAACCATATTTTTTCCAAACTATGTGAAACAAAATAATACCATTCTATGTAATTAATTTTAATCCAAAATGTTCCCCAATGACAAAAATTATTATATAAAAATGGATATAACTATATTTTGAATAATGAAAATATTTTAAATATATTGATGAAAATTATATCCACTGAAAACCCCCAATAGGGATTTTATAAACTCTATATTCATTGTGTAATTATCTCATCTTATCAGGTATTTTAACAACAACAATATCAATGAAACAAGGAATTAATGTGTCTTGTGTTATACTTGTATATGTTTTTATAATAATTATTATAATACATGATCACTATCTTAACCCTAATAACATATTATAAGCCAATGTTTATTCTAAAATAATAATGTTCTAGAGAAAGAAAGGGAATTTAAAAAAGGAATACAAATAGATTAAATTAATATGGTTATCAAAAATAATAAAAATAACCTATAATTTGATTATATATATCATATGTGCCTACTATGAGCATATTATTGGGATGTATGGTGGATATATATAATATGTTCTGGTATTATACCATGGTTTAGATAATCGAATTGGTGAATAAGAAATCTTGGTTATAGAGACAGTTATCATTGGGAAAGGAATTCATATAAAATAAATAGGAAAATCTCACTAATTAGTTCATATTAAAATGGTATGGGAGATGAATGGGTTATGGTTTTGTTAACCACTTCTAAGATCACAACATATTCAAATATAATAGGTTTACAAAAAAAAATTATTTTATATGTAATAATAAATTTTATCTTTCTATTATTATCAAAATTGTAAAAATATAAAATATAATAATAATTCAGTAAATATGGGACTATATAATAATATGTTACATAAATGTCCAGAAAAAACATTATACATATCATTGAAACTATCATAAAAATACATGAATTATCATAATTGAGAAATTATAAATGTATTATGGTATAAATTTTATAAATAAAAAATAAATAATGGTCATAAAATTTTGTTTCATCCTAGAGATAAATAAATATTTTTGGGGAATTTTTATAACAAATATTATATAAATTTAATTTATTTATAAATTTGTGTAACCCTATTACATTTTTATCAAAAACCAAGAATGAGGGATCCAATTTCGTTGATTATATGAAATACCCCTGACCCTAGTCACCCAAATCTATTTATAGATTTTTTACATGGTAATATCTTAAAAAAATAATGCACTCCCTTGATTAATGATCACTGGTCCATAGAAAATCTTTTATAAAAAATCAAATTATTCAATGAAATGTTACACCATTTGAGAAATATTGATTATATGATAATGCTTTTTATTGATATGATTAAACATTTTATTCATTTTCTTTTCTAAAAATTGTAATATTAAGGAATGAGTTATTTATATTACCGATAAGGTTTACCCTATTAAAAAAATATATCAATATATAATAATATAAAAATTAATATAACAATAATGGATAATAAATATTCCATTAAAATAATAAAAATGAATATAATATTCCATGGATGAAAGTGGAAATAGATAAACTTATGAAAAAATTAAATTATTATATAAGGATGGAAATTAAGTTAATGTATAATGTCGGAAATGATAAACATACATTTTAACCCTTGTGCCAAGATCTTCATACATAATTTGTACATACAAACACATATTACCCTATCTTTGATATCTCCTAAGTCATTTTTGTACTCAATAATGATATATGATGTTGGACCCCCACCATTCACAATGAAGAATCCCTCAACCATATATTAACATACTATAATAAATATGTTTCATAATGACCAACATAGACTACATTACATTACAACATAGTAAATAACATTTTATAAGACATTCCCATACCAAAAAAGCATTATTAGGTAATTTAAATATATTATACCAATTGAATTGTTATTATGGATGTATTGATGAATTTAATTATTCAATATAAGATATAATTAAGCATTTATACTTTTTTAATATGTACCCTAATCAAGTAAGTTATTTTGAATTTTAGTTATTAGGTAGGTATAATTACTGTGATTATCAATGAATTTTGAAAATTTTCTTGTAGTATTGTATTTTTTAAGAGAAAAAAATGATATATGGTGAACTATCATATAAAAATAACAATTATAATTTACATTGATTATATGGAAGAGGGAAATACAATTACTTTTGGGAAATACTTCTAATTCAATATCTTTTTATGGAAATGGTAAATGTATAACAAAATCAATTCCAATCTAAGTGGGACCCGATAGAGGCTCCACAAGAAAATATTCGACAATAATCTTTATAAAATTCCACCCTATTCAAAGATATAATTCCATTATACTACATTTTTATAGATTATAATGGGTTTTACATAATTGATTTTTTGTTTATGGGAAATATTATGAATATTAGTTTCTTAAGGAAAGATAATAATTGGAGAAAAAATAAAAGGTCTAAATTTTTTTATATACTATTAGAAAATTATGATAATTGATATTACAAAAAATAGAATTTTAAATTTCAATTTGAAAATGATACTATAATGAAAATTTAAATATTAATTGGTTCTTGATGAAAAGAGGATAGTTTTTCCCACTTTACCTCCTTATGAGTTACTGAAACATTGAAATAGCTAAATACAATAATATTCTATATGGGGTTTTGGAAAAAATATTTCATTTTTCTTATATATATAATCATAAATTGTTTTAACATGAAATGAGATGTGTCGATGGGTAATTTTAGGTGTTTTAGTATAATTTACAAAAAAAATGTATAGAATATTTTTTTCCACTATCATAAGAACTCCACAACCACTAATAGTGTCCCATTTCCACATATAATTCTCCCCTATAGTGGGTAGTTCCAAAATTATTATATGATAACCTACCTATTTTTGTTGAGAGAGATATATAAATAATATCTTATTCACTATATGTGACCATTATGTATTGTAATATTACTATTTATAAAATATATTAAAATTTTCATATCTTATCTATTTACTATATATTTATTTAAAATATATTTATCATTTTATAAGGATAATTATTTTAATTATATAAATTTTAACGTTTTTCTATGGAAGGTAAACATGATGGAAATGTTGAAATTTGGATATTAAAACATAGGAAACTTTTGAACATATTTATTTCAAAACCCCAACGAATTGTCCCATTCGCATGATTAATTTTTAATTAATTTCTAATACTTTTTTGATTGAAATTTGTAAAAATGTATTGTTTATTTAGAATCATAATAAATTAAAATTTCTAAAAATTTACACTTAGTTTATGATGAAAAATATTATTGATTTTGGATAAAAATAATTAAAAGATTGAAGAGAAAAATTATCTTAACAAGTGCCAAAGAAGAAAATTTAAAAGCGCAAATAACCTAAAAACATTTCCAAAATTCGTTAGACGAAAATATTTCAACCCTCTCCCCCATAAGATCGAACTTGGATCATTATTAGATTTATGTTTCATATGAAAAACAAGGTTGTAATTCCCATTCCAAAAATTTACAAGAATGTCACGCCTCCCCCACTATAAAAAGGCACCCACCCCTCACACTTACTCACACCTCTATTGAAAATTTTGTTTGACCAATATCATAAAAAATATCTCTTAAAAAACTGTCAATCATCATATAGGGATAACCTTGGGATGAAATCCATCCTAATAATTTCATTAATGGAACCAAAATGAGTTACCCCAAGAAGAGGTAACATCCTTCCTCAATCTATTTATTTTATTTATCATTTCCATCCCCCTAAAGGCATTTTATTACATGATTATATAATAAACTATGTTTGTTAAATATATGGGTATGTTGTTATGTTATGTTATTTACCTTTACATACACACACATCCATCTAATAGGCAAAAAACCTACCATTTAAGTGTATGGAGAGCTGCTACCTAACGAAACAATGATTGTTCGTTTTTCATTAATGCCTCTCATGGTGGGAATTATAATGGAATCTATATTTATATTTTATAAATATTATATTTATACTAACATTATTTTTCATTAATTTTTATACAATACGTACTCAAATGCTTCCAGATTCCAGTAAATACGATAACATTGTT
Organism: Viscum album; assembly: GCA_963277665.1. Lineage (NCBI taxonomy): Eukaryota > Viridiplantae > Streptophyta > Magnoliopsida > Santalales > Viscaceae > Viscum > Viscum album. The sequence continues at coordinate 583,310,485 of OY728128.1, read as the reverse complement.
TTCTAGAACTGTGTTGTATCGCCCTCACAAAGTGATGTGAATCATTCAAAATATACCTTGTAGAAATAAAGGATGGATTTATTTAATCTATTAAATAAATATGAAATTAATATAATATAGTAATTATAGTATATATATATATATATCATTAAATTTTCATTCGCATATTATGTATAAGAAATTAAAGTAGTGTTCATGTGCACGTACGACCTACCATCTCTACAAACATTGAATTTCATTTCTTATATGAAAATTATATGAATTATTATAAATAAAAATACAGTTAATATATATGTTATTTAAATCATGGTATAAATTATGGATATTATGAAACCATGATCTAATTAATATTAATAACATAAAATAATTCAAAACTATAACATCCATACCTGAGTGCCACACACCGGTTCCCCAATCCAGACTACCGCATGATGTCAGGAATGCATCCCCAAATTCCATAGGTTATTAAATAGAATTCAAGGTCACGTTATTAAATTATGGGTATAATATACCCTATTTTATTATTGAAAACACCAATAATAATAATAATAATGTGGAAGCATATATAACAATAAACAATATTAATATCTCAAGATAAATAATACATGAAATAAAATATCCAAGTAAAGAAAACAAATTCCATGCTAATGTATGTGTCTAGTGTCCAAATTGAAATATGAAAATAAATACACCAAATAATTAGAGAAGTTTATTGAACCACATCAGGTTCCAGCATCCAAACTCCATCACAAATCAGCCATCTAACCCATGTACTTTTCACTTAACCTATCCTACAACAGAAAAGAATGTTCGGGTACTGATCAAGTAGATGGGGTAGGCTGTGATTACGAATTAGTTTTCCACCACCAATGGTGTCTAATTAAATATATTCAACAATATTGTATATGTTTATATAAATAAATAAACACAATTAATAAATAAATAAATATCACATTTTACAATTAGTCTTTATTTAACCACATAAACTCCACGGTACCTAAATACACCCATAACTCAATGTCTACTTTGCCTCATGCCAAATCCTGAAATGTTTCTAGGTAATATCATATCTTAATACCTTTATCAATCATGTTGGAGACTGATGTATTAACTGGTTATATCATATCTCAATCCCTTATTTACATTAGGTTGTACCCCGAATAATTCTCAAGTGAGGTCAAGTCTCGGAGTACCTTGGATATCGTTCATTAATAAATTATTGATTTCCCATGTAACCCGAATTAAATTCATAAGTAATATGACCATGTGAACATTCTTAAAAATAAATATAATGACCATGCTCCCATTCCTTTACAAAAAATTACAATTACCATGTTACCATTTATAATTCTTAATTGAATGATCATGTTCCCATTCCTTTAGTCATACGTACAATGAACATGGTACCATTTATATGTATCAATTGAATGACTGTGGTCACATTACATTAATCACATGTATACCTACCATGATACCAATTATACTTATCAATTGAATGATTATGTTCTCATTCCTTTACTCATAAGTACAATGACCATGTTTGCATTTATAATTCACAATTGAGAATTACTATATTCCCATTCATTTTAAATAATTAATTAATAAATTAATTGTTCAAAAAATACTTCATTACCAATTAATTAATTATATTATCACATAATTACACTTAATTAATTCCACTATTAATTATGTATATCAAACTCTTTATTTAATTCATTAATTAATTATCTTAAATAAACTATACCAATATTTCATAATTTGTTCACCAATTAATTATCTCAATTAAATAACCCTAACATATACTAAATAATTATACAATTAATTATTCAAAATAATTTAATAAATATCTCATAATTAATCTACCCATATTATCAGAATCATATATCTTAATATCTCATAATTAACCCATAGATTAATTATCTAAATAATTAATCACCAAATCACATAATTTGTTCTCAAATTAAATATCTATATGTACATATCCTAACCCTCATAAATATTTTTACAATTAATTATCTAAATGGGTATCCCCTTAGTCTCATTAATAACTCCAAATTTATTCAACAATTTCAACAATGAATCCAATTAATCATTTTTCCACCTTAACAAAATCTATTTGGGTGTTGAAATTGCTATATAACACTATAAATCTTAAAACATACATACATGTATCAAAATAATGACAATGGGAATTGAATACAAGACCTCCTACATCAATTTTGTGATGATATCTCTCCCAAAGGAAATCCCAAATTATTTAGTGGCCAAATGTCATAGATCTAGATCTGAATCTAAAAACCCTAAATCAATATAAAAAATTATCAATTTAATTATAAATGTATATCCACATTCCTATATCTAGATTCCATAAACCACTATCTATAACTATAAAAATTTAATATTACATCCCAATAATAGAACTAGATATGGAAAAATAATGAATGGGAAGGAAATTGGATAAGATCCATGTTTCAAGAGAGGATAAGATCTGTCATCCGGGATTCAAATCATGAGGATAATGGGACATCCAACATGGGAATACTTCTAAAAATATTTAAACCCTCCCAAAATGATAAGGGTATTAGTTAGAGTGAAAATGGGTGAGTTTGGGGTTTGGGTGAATTAAAAATTAATTTCTAGGACACATTAAAAATTGTGCGTAGTTTTTTTGTGTAGTGGAGAAAAATATTCCATTACCATATTATAACCATGTGGCCATTATATTAAGGGTGAATATGATTTATTTTTAAGGTGCATGGTTTGATAGACAATGCGCCAACCATGTAAACCCCCACTACCCATTGTGCCATAATTCTCTAAGCTAAGGCACCAAAGATTACTCTAATCATGTAACAACCTTGAATATACATATTTCCATAAATATTTCCCCAAATTAACCCACACACACACTAATTTACAATACAAAAAAATATTCCTTTAATTAGGGAAAAATTGTACGTGAAAAAAATCCTGAGTCATTTGCAGTAATAGACAGCATCTTAAAATCTCCAAACATTACAATACCTCATACTAAAGCTATAATCCCATGTATCTAAAATATTATAAGCCAAAAATATTGTACCACTAATCCCATATATCCGCATCCCTTTTCCTTGTATCCTCCTACACACACCCGTGGTTCCACAATGTACAAACTATAAGCAAGATTCTTCCCCCAACACGTTCTCACTACGTTAAAACACATGTATTAGATTCTCTTTAAATGAAACATCTATGTTTAGATCAACTTCATCCACACAAATAAAATTATATGTGTGGGGTGATATAATCATAGTTATGATTCCAAAAAAATTTCTTTAATAGACACACATTTATGTTGTAAATCAAATCGGTATACAACTAGCCCATTTCTCACCAATTCTTCAAATGGTCTAACAAACCTATAATCCAACATCACCTTTAACCATTTCCTAGGGTGATGAAACTGAGTTGAAACCTGAAATAATACACGGTCACCATTTTCAATCTCTAGGTGTCATTTAATACTATCGTCATGTGACTACTTCCTTCTCTGATCCAATGTCCTACAATTTTAATTTTGATTAACCTAATATGATGTCTCATGCACACGACTTGGTCACAACAACTCTAATTCACATGCCCTCAGCCATCACAGCGGTGATCTACATGACCTACCATAAAGATATTCATAAGGTTCCATATAAATAGTTTCCTAAAAACTATAATTATTTGAAAATTTCAAAACATCCAAGTGCTTTTACCAAGACCCACCGAAGTCATGAAGCATGCCTTAAATATATCCTATGAAACATATATAATACATTCCAACTTCACGTCTATATATAGGTATATGATCATACTAAATAATAAATATGTAATGAGAACCTTATTTAATTACTTATTGATGTGTGAAGTGAAATGTGAATCCTGATATAAAACTATATTCTGTTGAACCTTTTGCAGGTGGACTATATCTCTAACATACAAATCCTTATGCTTCTCCCCTTATAATGTTTCATGTATAGGAATTAAAAAGGTAATTTTCAGTTAATCCACAATAACCCAAAGAGATTCACTATTTCATGGAGTCACTGGGAGACCTTCCACAAAATACATATTCACATAATCCCACTTTTATTATAGAATGGCATGTAGCTATAGAAGATAGCCTGATCATCGATGCACTTCCCTCCCCTGCTCATACGTAAAGCATCATGTCATGAACCAATCTATCTTATTTTTTCATGTTTTTCAACAAAAACTATTTTCAATGGTCATTGTACATTATTCCCACACCTAGATGTATATTCCACTTAAGGGTACACAATTACCACCGCATCTCATCTTGCATGCTCAAAGGCACAACAACCTAACTCCAAGAAATGATGATATTGTCCACATCTATTCTCCAATATAAAGGTGAATCCCAACCTTTGAGATATATTATCAATGTCAAATATTATTGATCATGATATTGTATGTTTATAATCCATCTCCAAAGTATAGACTCAAAAAAACTAATACAGGAACCACATGGTTCTAATTCCCCAGAACCACCACATATTTCTCATCTAGTAAAGTCATCATCTTCCACTCATCACTAGACTCTTGAAATCATTGAGTCTGAGTATTCCGGCTTAAAGAGTTTGGCATAATGTCTTCATTCCTTAGCATATATTAAAGCTCATAATTTAATGAATTATTATTTTATTCCCATTTTCCCTACCGACTACTCAATTCTCTCTTTGTTAAGATATATTTTAAGCTCTTCTGATTTGTATAAAACATAAACTTCTCTCCCAAAAAATATTTCCTCCAACAATTCCAAGAATAAACCACTACTTCCATCTAGAGGTTAGGTATAGGGTAGTTTCATTCTTATGGCCTCATCAATTGAAAACTATTTTCTATGACTCAATCTCTTTGCATCGACACTAATCCGAGTTTGATCCCATAAGTATCACAATAAATCTTAAACTCCCCACCTAGCTCACGTAGGATCAAAGTTTGGGCTAATATCGAATGCTTCTTAAACTCCTAGAATCCATTTTCATAGTCATCTGAACATTCAAAATTTATTCTAATATTGGTCAAGAATGAAAGTTTAATTTTTAAATGGGAAATTTCTTAGAATAATACCAGATAATATCCATATAACCACATTAACCAATGAATATCTAATATGTTCCTGGGATACTTGCCAAAAAGCATTGCCTGATCCTTCTCTGAATCTACTGGCACACCAACCTCTTGAATGATGTGTCCAAGGATTTAAACATTATTAATTGAAAACATACACATGGATTTCATGGAGTATAGCTGAATCTCTATTAGTGTAATCATGATTATGTAAAGATGTTGGGAATTGTCGTCAAGAATCTTTGTTTACACTAATATGTATTCCATTAAAACCACACAAAAAATATCTTTGTATGTATGGATAATTATTTTTTCAATCCAATAAATACACATGGTGTTTTCCTCCACACAAACAACATTAAAAAGAATTTTTATAGGTCATACCTATATCTAATATCATTAATTTGTATATCATATTTTTAAACTCTTAGATGATGATACCCGGATCTCATGTTGATCATCGAGAATACACAACCCCCTTTCAACTAGTCAAATAGATTACTGATTTGTGGAAGAGGAGAATAGTAAATTACTAGTATCTTTTTTAACATCCTCTAATCAAAACTTAAGATAAAATGCTCATCAAACTTACTTTGTAAACAATATATGTGATCCCCATGTTGATGAAATTTGGTGGATAAATCTAGTATCCCCTAACTCATCCATCATTGACTATATGTAACTATTACTTCATAAAATCTATGATTTTACCATCTTGTTGCATAACCTATACACCATTAGGGTTTAGGTAATGTTTTGACAATAGTTTCATATCGTACTATACAGGTTGTGGATCACTGTTGTAAGGTCCTATGAAACTGACCATACTATGAGACACCCCATCGCTCTAATTCCCTGATAATTTTCTCATAATAGCACTCTTCTATCGAAATTCAAATATACCAGTCATCTAGTCTTGACAATATTTCTGGACCTAGAGGCCTCCTTTTGGTTCACCACAACTATGAGATCCCAATAAAAAACCTCATAAATATTATTTAATCGAAAGAGGTTAACATGGTAATTATTTGTTCACTTAAGTCAATCCTGAAAACATATTTTTGTAGTTTCCTCATTTCCTTTCAAATTTAGAGAATATTATTTCAGGTCTCTAATGAATCCATGATAACCCATCACATATATTCTCTTAGGAGTCAGTCATATGAACTCCACTACTCACTATTACCTCAATGTCTCTAGATATAAGTGTTCCAATAACCTATCCAAGAATCCCTTCCATAACATATCATCAGTCTGTAAAGTCTATGATTGAATGCCCCTACATTATTTCACTGACCCTCCTAGGATATAAGTATCCAACATGACCCTCTACATAGCCAGAGTTTCCAAATGGTCACTTAACATCCCTATGGGCTCAACCCCGAACTCATCTCCCTCATGTCCACCCTCTCCTGTAAAATTTTATGGGTGCTACAAAAAATCACCCAATTTAGGTAAGGCGTGATCTTCTCAACATACTATAGGTATTTTGCCATTAATTTCACGATCTTAACATTGTTCTATCAAAACATTACCCCTTCTTCTTAATCGAACATGTAATATAAGGTACCCCTCCCGTCTATTTGTGAAAATATATTGTTTGAGCTGTTTTTGGGGAGTCATGGTGATTCATTTGAATATTTTTCCAAAAAACAAGTTATCCAATGGCAGGTGAAGTTAGTAGATTGCATTGTTAGGTGTCTTTGGTTGGTCTCATCGAAGGGTTATGTTGGTAGAACAAATTTGTGGGTTGTATCAGTGAATCTATATCGATAGGTCGTGTTGGTGGGTCATGTTGGTGACTCGATTTCAATAGTTCGTGTCCGTAGGTCAATTCGGTGAATTGCTGTCTGTAGGTGATGATGGTGGGTTGCATCAGTGACTCACTGTTAGTTGGAAGCGTCGTTGGGTGTCATCAGTGACTCGCTATCGGTAGGTCGCGTTGGTGACTTGCTATCGGTAGGTTGTGTTGTTGGGTAATGTTGGTGGACTACTATTGGTGAGTGTTTTAGGTCATTTAAATTAGTGAGTGGAATCAGTTGGAGGAGTCATTGAGTGGCATTGATGAGTGGTTTTGCTGAGTTGTGTCGATGACACACACAATGGTCAAACATTTCCACTTTTTACTGGTTTTTCATGTTTCACCCCTCTTACATTTCATTGGATGTAAATCCTATTTAAAACCTTGTTTAAACATTTTTTATGTAGTTTTAAAGGATATTAATTATATCATTAATATCTTAACGCCCTCAAGAAATTGAAACTGCCAAGGTATTTGGTCTTGGACATGAGCTGAATGTTAAGTACATTGACGTCGAATCTCATCCGTCGATTTATGAGATGGCCATTTTCTAAAGCGTATATTCTACCATCCATGAACCCATACATTTTTTCTTATTATTCCTAGATAATTTCTTCACCATGGATTCATGTATTTCTTCATTGTCTTCAGATCTAGTTTTCCCTTGGATTCATTCCTTCTACTCACAAACCCCATGTTTTAGTAAAAGGATGAGGTGGTTGTTGACTGTTGTTCCATGTTGGGATTCCTTCATCTATTTTTTGTTTGTGTATCATGTGGGGTGTTATAATAATTTATTCCTGTGAATATGGTAGGATAAAATTTAAAAAAATTATCTAATTAGGGGTGGATGATGAGGATAACAAACATAATCAGTCCTATTACTTCAGCTATAAACGAGTTTTGGGGAAGATGATGATTTCATTTTATTATATGTTATCTTTGATTCATGGTGTGAATTTTTTTGGTCATATTCCTTCTAAAAAGTATGTTTGGTGGTTGTATCTATTTGGGCTTCTAACACATGAATACCTATAGTTAATCTTCTGATGAACGACTATGAACATGAAAACTTGATTAATCACATATATCTAGTAAATTAAATGGATGAAGTAGGAAAAAATATGTTCTGTGATATCTCTTGAATTATAAAAGTGGTATTTAATAATGATTTTTTAAAATTTAAATTATTCTTTCCTTGTATGGTGTCATTTTGAGCTGTGTGTTGATATTTTATGTCTTTTTCTTTGTATGGGTTGTATGGTGCTATTTATCAGTGCACAATAGTGTGTGTGGATGGTTTGAGGGTGTAATGGAATCTCAGATTGAAATATTGTTTTATTATGGATTGGGTGAGCATTGTTTTGTAGTGGGATTAAAACCAGGTTGTGTTTTCTATATTTAGTAGGGCATGGTGCGGATATGCATCGGGGCTGCCAAATATCATTGTTCTGTGATATGTTGGAATGTTATGTTGTTATTTGGGGGTTTTTCCAAACGTTGTATGGTATTATATTGAATAATGATGATGTAAGTTGTTGGAATTGGGGCCAAGTGGGGAATAAGTGTGAATTGGGGTGTTTTATCACAGTTTTCTTCCTCTGTTTGGCTTGGTTGTGTGGATGATTTTGTAACACCCCGAGTTCTTATAGAAATGTTTTTTTTCTAATAAATTTACAATTTCATTTATATCTTTCATTGAATAAAATAAATTATTCATTTTTAAAGGAACTAACTCGGCATATGTTACACAGATCACCAACATGAAATACTTTACATACAACATTGACTTGTCGTTCCTTCCACACAAAACAGAATTGGCATAAGATGCATGAAACACTGAGTTGGAATGCGATACACACCACACTGAGTTTTTATGAAGTATCTTCATTTATTATTTTAATTAATTCAATAAGATAATTATAACCTAGTAGTTAAACATACTAATATGAGTATTAATAAATACTTTTCAAATATTTTTTATAATTTTTTTTATATAAATAAAACATATTGATAATAAAAGATATGATTTTTGGTAAATCAATTTTTATGTTTTGAAACATCATTTTCTTGAATGAACTACTTTTAATAAAAAAAAATTATTTGAGACACATTTAAAAATTTAATTGGTCAAATTGAACATCATTTTTGGATTCAAAATTTGAAACACATCCTAGGGTTAAGTTTTCGGATTTATCTAAGGAACGTCGTTGTTTGAGGAATTGTAAAAAAATACTACTTTTTACTAATATAATTTCATGTTTATAATTAATTATTAATGGTAAATGATTTTGTAAATATTTTTTAATGTCAAGTTAGATTAATAATACATCTATTAATATAATAGGATCAATGTCACTTTGAATCTAAATATAAAATAACAATAAGAATTTGACCGTTTTCCTACTTTAAAATCCGGTTATTTTGACCCATCTATATGAATATCAATAATAATAATTTTTCTACTTCAATGTAGTGAATTTGAAAAGAAATAACATACACCATCATATTCAGTCTAATATTTAGAGGCTAATTAGACCATAATAATTTTTGACCAAAATGATCATTAAAAGTGATTAAAATTATTCATAGTAATTAAGGACAAAATGTGATTTTTTAAAAGGTTGGGGTCGAAGCATCATTTATTGTTAAAGTAAATAAAAGAACTCATTAATTAGGTAGAGGGAGAACCATTAAATAGATCAAAGGCCTAGTGGGAATTTATCCCATTACATGGCATGTATGCCTAAAGTTTTGTCTTATGGCCGATTCTATGAATAATACTACTACAACACTGGCTAGTTACAAAACCACACAATACCTGCCACTGCTATAGTACCCTACCACCACTACAGTTCCCTATTCCACTATAGTGGCTGTCTTTGATACATTATACTACAGTACCTATACCCAATGGGTTTTGAACCCCCATTTTTTATGAAGGATTATAGGGTGCTTACCGCTAACCGAAACCCCAACTACATGCCAAATTAAGCTTAAGTAGGGACTAAACATTAAATTAAAGGGGAAAATGACCTAGAAACCTGTATGACAACAATTAGATATCCATAGTTCATCCATAATCATTGGATTATTTATTTTTTATGGTTTGTTAAGACTTTTGTTTTGTAATAACTTGTGAACACCAATTTTTTTTTTAAAAATTCAATGTGATTCCTTTTCCTTCCATATAAAATACCACCACATCTACCCATTCCTCACACCTATCAATCCCCTTAATATAAGAAAATTCCATCACAAATTACTTCTCAAAAATACAAACATAGACCTTGAATCCTTCCTTCTTTCAGAAACCCTCTCATAGAATCCTTTTAGATATAATAAAAATGAGTTACCTGATTAAGTGGTAACGTCTTCTATCAAGCTCATTTATTTATTTTCTATATCCACCCCATCCACTCCCTTTATAACCTTTTTGTTTGATTGAACCAATATCATCCATATACTATATTATTTTTATGAAATTTTTATTCCCCACACTTACACAGACCTCAATCTAATATATGTTGAACATATTGTTTTTGGGTGTGGTGTACTACTACCTCATGAAATGATGATTACTTATTTCTCCTTTTCCACCAATAATGGAGCCTATTACGATAGAAAATATATATAAATATATATGTAATATATTATATTTATTATGTATTTAGGATTCTATATTCCTTATACAAAACACAACTTTTTTACCTTCCATTTGGTGTTAATATGATAATCTCATTTGAGGAAATGTGGACTACCGCCCCCTCCAAATGATGTGATTCATTCACCAACCACATATAATGTATTAATATTGGGTTTAATGAACTTATATGACATATATGATATATTAATTATTCTTTTATAATGATATATATATGTGTGTGTGTGTGTGTGTGTATATACATGTTTCATTAACATACATTCTATCAATACAACAATAAAAATAGAAAATAGCGTTCACACATACGTACGGATTACCGTCTATATGAATGGTGTATTCCATTACATAATTAATTATTATATATATTATTATAATATAACTGTAATATATATACATAATATTATATCATTTTATACATTTTTCATAAATTATATATGTCTAAGGACAAAAGATGTAACAAATTAAGACACATGCGAAGAAGGAAATAAATATTTCCCAAATTGAAACCTTAACATATGATCATTAACAAGAAGGTAATATAATGTTATAATAAAACATTTTATGGTAATATAAATAAAAATAATATTATTTAAAAAATGTATAATAAACATATATTTATTATACAAGAATCTTGTATTAGTACAGAGAGAGTGAAGACACAAGGTACGGGGATTTCATCTTACTTTTAATTTCTGTGAGATACAAGTTATGTTCTCTAATCTTTACATTTCTATGGTGTATGTACAACCAATTATATTTTTATATTTTTATATAATATAATTTTTTTTATTCACATTCCCATTTTATGATCCATATTGAATGGGGAATATCCATCAAATTTTACCAAATTAGTAATACTATTTTGCCAGAAATTTTCAACTTTGAGATTCATTTTTTTATGAGCCTAAACTATTCATCAAGGTTAATATGCTTCCATTTTACATTTTATAACATCAATATACTTATTTTAATGATATATTACGCTTCATTTAAATTAATTTTTTTTACATGGAGTGTTTCATCCCATGTTACTGGCTTATAAGATCTTTTTGAGACAATCTCATATCTTTCCGAGATTGTTTACATTATTTCTCCCCTGGATGAATTATTTTGATCCATATCTCAAAAAAATTTAGGATTTATATTATCCTCTATTATTTCATGATATAATCTTGTATTAGTTCCATATTAAACTCTTTAGTACATAATATAGTTAAGAAAGTGTATTTAAGAAACCCCAATTTTACCCTTTCTTCGGTCAGAAATCAATGTTTTATAAAACGGCTTTCCAAAAATATTATACCATTATCCTATACTATTTTAAATAAATTTTTACCCTTTTAGTTATTTAAAACAATATTCAATGGATTTTTCATGTAGATTTCTGAAGAGGGTATTCCTTATAATTTTTTAGCTATAAAAAATTAATATTTCTTATTTTAATTCATATGACATGTACGGATTTTCCCACCATCATTTCAATAAAGATTCATTTTCATTATAAAATGGTTTGTAATAAATAAATTATTTTAAATGTCATTTTCAATGAAAAATATTTTTTAAATGTTTTCAAATATTCATTATATGTTTTTAAGTTATTTTATGAGAATATGTTTTTAAATGGTTTTATGTATTAGCATGACCTTTTCATTAAAGAAAGGAAATTTTCAACAAGAATAATTTTTTTAAGATATTTAAAAACTATTTTATATCTATGATTTAATACATGGCTGTTAATCATGCCGTTTTTGTAAATTCAAAAATGTTTACATTAAAATTCATTATAAGAATGGGTTATGATTAGTGTCATGGTATTTATGAAACATGTTTTTCTTTCATAGTTTATATGTTTATGAAATGAGTTTCTATTTCATGTGTTATTATTAAAATAAATGGTTTTGAAACCTACCTATTTTCCATATTTTATTATGTGATGAAATGTTAATGATGCAAAATTAATTTTATGGTTTATGATTTGATTTTTATAAGACCAATTTCATTTTATGAGTCATGATATGATGAATGTTTTATTATCTTTTAGAACATGTGTGAATGATTTTACTATGAGATCGGTGGGACCTATATCTCCCCCTAGTTCTTTATGTAATGGTATGTTTTATATGAGCTAATAGGGTACACGAGTTTTATCCTAAGATCGAAAAGAAAGGGGGTGTATGGGTTGTATCCCATGCATAAAAAGAAAGGCGGTGTACGGGTTGTTACAAATACCTAAATTAAAGAGAGTACAAAGGTAGTATACCAAGCCTGAACACATGATGATAAATTGGTTGTAGCCCAATACTAAAATAAATATTGTACACAAGTTTTATCCAACGACTGAGAATATGTAGGTACATGGGTATTAGACTAATCATAAGAGAAAGTGGGTACACGATTTCTTATCCCATGCCTGAATATATACATAGGTCGTAGCCCAAGAAAAATATCTTATCAAGGTCTTGGTAGGATGTGCTGAAATAAAATTATTCCATAACTCATGTTTATTACCTATGATATTCAGGGTACGCTCTCTTAATGTTATAGTCTCATTATCATACTACTATTTTCATTTTTATACTTACATGTTATCCTTGTTTACCCTTACTGAGAATATGATCTCACCCCATTCTTATGATTCCTTTCTCCAACTAATTAAGAATGTTTTTATGTAGAAGTTCTAATGGTGTATCTCTTTATGGTAGATGTTTAACATCATTCACTTGTATAGAAGTGTTTTTTCCATGTTCCAATAACACTAAACTACTATGGTCCTTGGGTATTTATTTCTGAAATGTACTAAATATTCATCTAAAATTATGTAATATCCATGTATTATTAGTCAGGGTCACTACATTTTGTATCAAAAGAAAGATATATTCGTCCATTGGAAACAAGGATGAGAAAACTTTAATGAGAACCCTAGGATTATTTTTAAGGATATTTATAGGTATGTATAAAAAGATGCATATAAGGTTGATTTAAGATTTAGAAAAATGTCCTTGAATTTTGGTAAATTATAGAGTGAGTGGTTGCCTACCAATACATCTATCTATGGATACTACAAGTGGTTGTAACTCTAGAACATATAAACCAAGGGGTAATAACTCTGACAAGATGTTTCGGTCTTGACTCGGGGTAATATGGTACATGACAATTGGCCTTACATCACTCCTTGTTTGAAACTCCTAGAGGATATTATTTGGTAATTGACAAACTCTTCACGAATCCTCACAAAGGATTTATATATAAGTTAGCTATTAATAAACAAGGATAAGACAGTGGTTTCATATATTATGGAAGGTGTCTTGATTTATACATCTTACAACTAATTTTTTTCTTACCTATATGATTTTATTCTATGATAAGTAATTCTCTTACTATGATTCCACTTTTAGTCAATGGTGGGAACTGGATTAATGTTCAATGTGATGAGAGATTTTTTGGTGAATAGAAATGTGGGATGGTAACTATAGAAAGATATGTAAAGTTCATGACAAATATGCTTTCATATAATATTGTTAACAAAGTTTACCTTAACCAACTTTCTGACTCACCGAGGAAGATAAAGGAGTTCGCTGAGTGTTTGGGTAATAGAGACCATATAAGAAAGAATATTTTGTTTCCCTTGTGTCGTGAATGTGGGAAAAATCTACTAGATAACTGTATTAGAGTAAATATAATGTGGTTTTTCTGTGGTAAATAAGGACACAAAGCAAGTCACTATAGTGGAAAAATGTAGAGTTCAGTTAATGAAATGGATGGGAATTTTTTCCTAAAAAAGTCATCATCAATAGTTATGTGTTTTAAATGAGAGGAAAATGGTCATTATGAAACCTAATGTCATAATAGGTAAGAAAATAAAGATAATATGCATGGTGGTGAAGGTAATGGTTTCATTTTATATGATTACGACACAATTAATTAAATTTTAAAGGAAATAGGTATTATCATTTATGGATGAAGGATATTGTAATCGAATTATTTATGTATTTGGATCCCAGAATTATGAATGGTGATTTGGGTATGGATTTTTATTTTCTTATTCTTCTAAGGATTTACATGAATATGAATAATGGTGATGATGGATAATAAAGGTTATCTCTTGAAAGATAACATTTTGACTATGGGAAGGTAACCATTTACAAGTTCCTTATGTTAAGGTAATGTTGTACGGATAAGGATATGGGTGATATGAATAAGTAAATTAGATATTACTAAATACCTTGGAACTAAGTAAAGACCTATTTATAGGTAGTTTATGCTACCACTAGGGATTTTTATAACATTTTAAAATTTATGCAGTAAAATGAATATAATTTGGAATGAGGAAGAATACATGTTTTCCAAAATGATTTATGGTAATTCAGGTTGCTAGCATATTTCAGTGGAATGTACAAAAAGAGTATTCACATGTTTTAATTTTACAACCATGTAATCTATTTTGATACAAGGTAATAACTATTAATATGATTTCATGAATCTATTTCAAAGGTTTTGGATTTTCATCTTTCTGAAGGGTTATAAGGTTATCCATTCCTAAAATGATAAAATTAAATTTCAGAGGATGAATTTCTGCACTATTTTTGTGATCAAAACCATGGTTAAAATTATAATCATGTATTGACCTTATTTTAAGGATTAACACCTTATATATTATATTTTTGAGGTATTAAGAAAGGTTATCATGTGTATTGGGTGATAATGAGTCAAGTCCTGCAAGGCCGCAGGACTTGAAATGATGAACGAAGGACCATTTGGGTTTCACACCTACAACTAGCTTAATTAATTTCATGGAAAATTTTTATTTACTCATAAATAATAAATATTTATGATTAAATATTAGTTTTTCACTTTATTGTTTAATTCATGTAGTTTTTTTATGAGACAAACAGTAAGAATTTTAATTTTTTATGGGATTTAAAATCTGTTAAAAGCATATTTTAGTGCTTTATTCATCAATGTTAATTTATAGACATTAATTCCCTGAGATAATGGGTGTATTAGATTTTTTTCAAATAAAAAACCAATAATTAATCATTTAATATAGAAATTTATCAGTAATTGCTCAACTTTCAGAAAGTGATACAAAAACAATGTTGTCCTAATACCTTAATTACTATTAAAACAGTAGCTTCTGGAATCATCACAGATTTATGAATTTGAATCCCTCTACATTCCTTTGACCATTCACATATTTATTATTATTGACCAAAATCAATCATTGTAGATATTTATTTTTTTCTCTCCATGTCCAATATTTACTCTCAACCTATGTCCTCATATGTGGAAACCCAATTATATGTTACATTTTTTTAATCTTTTTCGTTCTAAATTTTCATTTTTAAGGGGAGTTTTAGTATCCATTTTTACGATGTTGGTTTATATGAATGAACCATTAAATTGTAAAACATTTTGATATCCGAGATTAATTTCCAAGTTGAAATTCAATTTAACGGAAAATAATGTAACACCCTATGTTTTTATGGACATATTTTTGTGAATAAATTAATATTTTCATTTATATCCTGAAATGAAATTAGTCAAAGATTCCTTTCGCATGGACCTAATTTTTCAAACATTACATGGACCACCAACTTGGAATATGTTACATGCAATACATACTTGACATAAGTTAAACTCAACCCCGACATGGAATATGATCCATGCAACACTGAGTTGGTGTGTAATACACACACCAATGGGTTTCTATGAAATTTCCCTTTTTATTGTTTTAATTTTATAAAAAAGATAATTATAACCTAGAGGGAAGACACAGTAATATAAATATTAATAATGAAATTTCAAATATTGTTTATAATTGTTTGGTTTAAATAAAACATATTGATAATAAAGGATATAATTTTTGGTAAAGTCCTTTTTATGTTTAAAATATATTATTTTCTATAATGAACTAATATTAATAATAAATTTAATTTTAGACATGTTTATAAATTTAATTGGATAAAACAATAATCCTTATTTAATTAAAGACTTTGAAATAATATTATGGATACTTTTTGGGATTTTTCATAGAAAGATTATTTTTTTGTAAATAGTGAAAAATACTACCTTTTAGAAAAAAAATGACATTTTTCTAATTAATTATTAATGTTAAATGAAATTATGAAGATTTTTAATGTCACATTAGATGAATAATAAATCTATTAATACAATAGTATCAATTTAACATTTAAATTTAATATAATATCATAACCAACATTTGATCATTTTCCTACATTAAAACCGTGTTATTTCGACCCATCTAAATGATTAGCACTAATAATATTATTTTTTCTTCTATGAAGGGAATTTAAACAATATGAAATAAACCATTATATTATGAATAATATAAATATTCTAATGAGACAATGTTAATTTTTGGCCAAAGTGATTAGTAAATGTGATTAAAATTAATTTCATCAATTAAGTCCAAATTCAGCTTAATTAAGGACTAGACCATAAAATTATGGTCCATAATACCAAGAAGCTTTCCAACACCCATTTTTTCTATATTTATACAATAATAAATCCATTATTGGTTTTTTTTGTTTTGATAATAATTTCTTAAGGTACACACATGTTCATACGTAATTTATTTCTAAAAATTCCATGTGATTCATTTTCCATCACTATAAAAGGATACCGCCCCTACCCATTAATCACACCTCTCAAGCCTCTTAATATCATCCATGAACTTAAAAAATTGCCTCCCAAAAATACTCCCCTTGACCATGATTCCTCCTTTTGGGAATAAACACTCTCAATAAATGCTTTTGGAATAAACCAAAAGAAGTTACTCAATTAAGAGGTAATGTCTTCTATCAATATCCATTCCTTTATTTTCATTATCCACCCCTCCTCTCTCATTATATGGTTATTTTTTGATTAAATAAGATTAATCTATATAAAGGCATGGTGTTATAAAATTTGGATAACCTACACTTGCACACACCTCCATCTAATGGATGTTGATCATATTGTTTCTGTGTATAGAAAACTAATGCCTCACCAAACGATGACTGGTCATTTCTCCTTTACCACCAATCATGGTCACCATTATGATGGAAAATATATTTATATATATAATATTTTATATTTATTATGTCATTAATTTTCTTTATTACTTTTACAACACATATCTTTTTACCTTACATTTGGTTTTAATACAATAATCTGATTTGAGGATGTGTGGAATACCACCACCTCAAAGTGATTTAACACATTCACACACCATATAGAATGTATTAAAGATTTTATTAATAAAAAAATATTATAAAAATGATATATTAATGCTAAATTAATTTTTATATATGTATATATATATATACCTGTTTCATTTACATACCTTCTTTCAATTAGAAAATAAAAGTGGAAAACAACATTCATGCGTACGTACAACTTACTGTCTCCATGAATAGTGTCTTCCATTTCATACATCATTTTTCTATATATTATTATAATATACATATATTGGATATTCCTTATATTTATACCATTTTATAAATTTTTTAATCATGATATAATTATAATAAGAAATGATGAAACAAATTAAGACACATGCAAAAAACAAAGATAATATTACCTAAAGTAAAACCATAACATATGATCGTAAATAATCTGGTCATATATGGTTATAATAATAACATATATGGTAATAGATATAAGAATAGTATTCTTTAAAATATATATAGTAAACTTATATTTTTTGTACATGAATCGTGTATGAGTACGAAGATAGTCAAGACACAAGTTAAGGGGGGTTTCATCTCAATTTTTATTTCTGTGAGATATAAGAAATGTTTCAACTATTTACTTTTTTGTGGTGTATATAATTACCATTATTTTAATATATTAATGGCATGTTTTTATAGAAATAATGTTTCTTCACACATTGTTTATTTGACCTAATAAATTAAATTAATTAAAATTAGTGAGTGAAAATTATTATATATATATATATATTATATATTATATCACATACTTTTAAATTCATCTAATATATTTGATAAGAATAAGATATGAACAAGTATAATATTGCACATAAATCTCAATAATTTTATTGATGGACCTTTATCACGTTTTAATGGAGAACCTAATTTAAATCAAGTCTTTCAGATTTATAAATCATATATGCCAAAATATACCTAATGTAGGATATCATATGATAATAATTAATTTAGGTTTAAATTTTCTTATTTTTCTGTAAAGATTAATTTTTTAATTAATAATATATAATATAAAATTTTAATTGAATCAACGTTTTTGTAAAATTTATTTAAATATATACATTAATTTATCATAGTTTAAATTATTAATTAAATTAATTAAATATAATTATACACATTTTGTCATTTGAAACAATTTCAATTTGAAATTGAATATAAATACTATACTATATTTTGATCATTTTTATTATAAAAAAACACATTGTCATCCCATATGCGGGAATAAATTAAATTAATTTATTCCACCTATGAGAGTTAAATTTGGAAAAATTGTATCCATATTATAATATTAATTATTTTTAGTGTCTAATAATGTAAACATGCTTTTTTAAAAAATATATTTGTGAAATTAAAATTAATTATGATAATTAAGATGACAGAAACATTAACAAGGGACTAAACCATAAACATTAGAGACAAAATGACCAAGAAACTTGTACAAAAATCCATTGACTGGTCATATTTCTAACTAATAATCCATTAAGTAAAATTTAAAACATTTTTATATCCACATGACACGGAAAAAATCTGGGGGATGACCTTTTCTAGAAATTTTCAATAGTTACACTCCTCCTCAAGTATAAAAAAATAATTAAAACCTCCAACTTTCTCACAACACTCAAGAAATCTAGGAACAAAAAAATATAATCCAAAAACGATCCAAAACACCACAAAAAAACCATTAAGACTCACCTTCGTCATAAATATATCCATGTAATCCCTCTCATTCAAAAAAAAAGTGTTACCCAAATAAGAGGTAACATCAATCCTCATGCTCTTTAGATTTATTTCATTTTCCAATAATTGAATTCTATTAATTTCATTATTATATAACAAAAAATATATCCTAAATATACATAGTTGTTTTTATTTGATGGGATCGACATATAGTTACCCACACATTCATCTAATGTGTAACGAATATACTATTCATGTGTTGGGTGAGCTTCTGCTACATGAAATGATGTCACTCATTTTTCTGTTACCATCTCTCATGTTTGGAATTATGATGATCATACTATTCATTATATATATATATATTTATTTATATGATATATATAATTTCTTCTTTCTTTTGAAATTTTTATAAAATTCATAACCTTATGATTTCCATTTTTTTAAATATGATATCATCTTTTGTCGAAGTGTGCACTATCGCCCCCTCACAGCATTGTCACTTATTCACACTATACATAGAATGTATGAAGGATGGATTTAATAAACCTATGTATTAGTTATTACTTATATAAGTTACTATAAATATAATATACATATATATCACTTAATTTTCATTAATTTAATACATCAACCAAATGAATGTAGCGTTCAAGTGTACGTATGCCTTACCAGCTTTATGTTTGGTGCATTTCATTTATTTTCTTCAAACATTATACATTATTATACATACATATATACTATATATATATATATGATATTTAAATCATGGTTTACATTCGAGATATGATGAAAATATAATATAATTAAAAGTAACAATAAGAAACTAGTCGAAACATACAAAAATGACTATACAAATGACACCAAAAAAGTGAAAATAATAACAGATTACTGACAAATGAGTAGAATGTTTTTATAAGAATATAATATATTATACAATAAATATTAATATTGTTGTGTAATGAGTTATTAAAATTTTAAAAACAATTATATGTTATTTTTATTGGTATTCGTCAAAAATCAAATTCATGGTAAGAGATTTCATCTCAATTATCATACCATTGTGACTTTTTCTTATTATATACCTTGTTTCATTAATATAGTGTATTATAGATACCGAAAAATGGTCAGGTACTGAAGAAGGTTTCAAAATGAAAAAGTGATGTCATATTCGGATCCGGGTACCCAATATGGGGTGTCTGGAGGAGTCGCGTGAAACAAATTCATAAATACATGAAGAAAAGATTCCATGTGCGGAATGATCCGGGATTCATGAAAGTTCTTCAGCGTGGGTGCGAAATATTTTGCGCCCCCTCCCCGTATGGGTGAAATTTTGCGCCACTGACCTCGGCGTACAATTAATTCGCGCCGACCTGTTTTCTGCACCCCCAAATGCCTATAAATAGAAGGCGACCCCTATGAATTCTGGGATGAAGAATTTGAACCGGATCTCATGCCCAAAATTTGCCTTTCATGCGCACAAAGATGGCATTCAGGTACATTTATTTTCATGCCATGTCACCCTGGGGTCCACCTTCGCACGAGATCCCCTTAGTTTAGACGAAATTACAATCCCTTCGAGGTCTTCCCCCTAAGTGCAGTCCCATCTACTTGCGCACAGGCCGGCCAATTTCTCACAATCCCCTTCAGTTGTGCACATGCCCAGTCATTGCGCGTAGCCTCTCTCAATTTCTTGCAATTAGTACTCCTTGCGTGCAATCCTTTATAGTCTCATGAAAATCCTCGGCTCAACTTGCGCTCTAATCCTCACTGATATCACGCTAGACCAGTATTTTTCACGCCGGGCTGCTTATTTGGGGCATAAGCCTCAAAGGTTTCACACTACTCACCGGGACACCTCACTCTTGTGCTTTCCAGCCTCCTCTTCACTTGTGAGTACCATTGTGCGAGTGTCTGATGCTATTCTTATGGATGAATTCACGGGTGTCTCTCATTCCCTAGGAATCCACATCATACACCATTTTCACGTACATCCTTCTAGGCTCATACAAAGTAACTTCAAAGTCCCGTGGATGTTTTTTCTCATTCTGTTGCATCACCTCATGCTACATCGCATAGGCACGCTAGCAGCTATTACTTCTTCACATCGCCATGCTAACATGGAACCCTCGATGGTTCACTCTATGAAACCCCCTAGCTACGTCTTTTCCTATCCCCTCTCTGCCCCAAAGAGTAGAGGGTATTGTTTATGTATGTCCTAGTTGTGCGGAGTGAACCCACCTCATCTGATCTGTAGGAAGTTAAACTACCAAGCACCACCGTCCTCATCACGTGACGTTAAACTGTGACCTGGCTTCATGCCTGGCACGCAGGGTCCCCCACATTGGACATTCTCCATGCCCAATCATCTCCATTGGGCTGGGATCACCCCTCATAGGGGATGATATCTTCCTTATCATAGTGGCTTTTGTCTAGGGGGAAAGCGAAGCCACCTTGGTGCAATCCCCTATATTTTCTTGCAGGAGGAAGCATTCCTACTCCTCCTTTCATCTTTTGTCCCCAGGGCCAGCGAAGGACGTGGTAGGGAAAGTTGTTTCTCCTTTCATTGGTCCTAAGTCCCTATCCCAATGACCATTTTCACCCCAGGCCTCCATCCTGGAGTAATTCCCAACAACTTCTTGGGCTGCAGACCACGCATAAGCTCCTGTTTCCTCTTTGGGACGCTCCATACGTAAGCCCCACCCCCCTTCCCACAGACGCACCATTCGTGATGTGATTATCTGGTCTCAGCTATCTCGATTTCCTCACACCGAGCCAGACTCAAGTAATCTTAGAGCAAGAAACGACCATGAAAAACATCTTTCTCCACCTCATAGTGTATGTATCAACCCATACCCAAACTATGAGAACATTGATCTGTGTTAAGGCATGGTATGTAGGAAGCCTCCACGAGGTTCAAGCCCACCACCTGGTCGTTCCGACCCTCTTCTCATCGGTTCAAAAACACCTTGGGATACCAAAGAGTGTAATCCCCTAATCATACAAAAACTATGAGGACATTGATTCGTGTCAAGGCATTTTATGTAGGAAGCCTCCATGAGGTTCAAGACCACCACCCAGTCCACCCAGCCATCTTCGCGTTGGTTCATCAACACCTTGGGCCACCTCCGAGTGTAAGCCCTAACCCATACCCAAATAACGAGGTATTTGATCCATGTCAAGGCATGGTACGTAAAAATCCTCCACGAGGTTCAAGCCCACCACCCGCTCGTTCCAACCATCTTCGCGTCGGTTCACCCACACCTTGGGCCCCCTCAGACTGTAAGCCACAACTCATTCCCAAAATACGAGGACATTGATCCATTTCAAGGAATGGTACGTAGGAAGATCCATGAGGTTCAATCCGAATAACCATTGGCCCCGACCATCTCTTTGTTATGGTGCCAATCACATTTCAACCCGAACTATGAAGACTTTGATCCGTGTCATGGCATGGTACATAGGAAGCCTTCATGAGGTTCAAGACCAACACTCGGTCATTCCGACCACCTTCACATCAGCTTATCCCTATCCCGCATGATGGTAAACTGTATACCCCCAACAAACTACGTGGACATTGATTCCCTACTACGAGGATACATAGGAAGCCTCTTCGAGGCTGAAGCCCAACTTCACTGTCACCTTTGTGATGGCCATATTCCATCTCCCCTTCACTTCATTACCTTTCCTGATCCTCATCCGGGCCACCACGTCCTGGTGGTATCATGCCACCCCACATTCCATTCCATCAATCAATATTTAGGAAGCCACCCACATGATGGCCCCAGTATTGGTGTTCCCTCTAGGGGGGTCCTCCATCTAATCTACTCTAATCAGTGTTCTGATCAGTCCGATCCATCTCCTCTAGATGTTAAGCTTGCGGAATACCCTATGATAAACATGGGAATCTGAGGAAAACCTCAGATACATTCCCATGGAATATGATTCCCCGCATTCGATGTGGGATTCCTCGGACTCTTGCACCCTCGAGAAGCAATATAATAAGGGACAGAAGACAGACACGCCAATCACCCAGCATCTAGACACCCAAATGATGCCCAACGTGACTACTCCCCTAACTGAAGGTTGTTTCCTGGACCAAAAACCTTGGAATATCTTGAAGAAATCAGTTTAATTAACTAGTGTCCATGAAGATATGGCTCTAGGAAGAGTTTCACGAACAATATCTTAAGTCTATAACGGTGACCTGGACTAGGTGACGATCTCTGAGGTGGAATCCACGAAAGGAAGAACTGACATCCCAACATCCTATTTCGATCAAGGAGTAGACATCCCAGAATAAGGAGAAGATGCCACCTGCCATTGGAAAGCAGGAATGTGGGGTAACAGCTACGCGCCCTCCACCTGACGGATGCGCGCACCCCGATGAAAGTTTCAGAAACAGAAACGGTGAACCCAGTGTTGAGGTCTTCTCCTCATCATGGAGACTACTAGCGTTTGGGGAATCATTGGATTATCATGTCACTACACCCTGTCATTCGGCACCATGTCCCATCAAATGAGTAGCGGGACTGACATGAAACTCACCAGAATTTGGGACAGTTAGGACATTGAGCATCCCATTCTGCGACGTTGTCAGCGTGGATCCCTCTTACCGGGCATGGAAGATGGAAGGGCACTGGGGCACTGGTTGGATATTCCTTTTACTATCAGTATTAAGGAGTTCATCTCTCTGCTTTCAGGAACCATGTTTTTTCATCTGGAACTCGATCACCAACTGCCCACAGGCATAGGGGCAGGGGAAATATCGACGTGACCACCCTGAGCGGTTCCTCTTTTTCCATGATGGCCTCAACTTCCATGACTTCTGGGCACCCATGCCCCCTCTCCCCATCAGAAAATATCCATCAAAGTGTAATTAATTCCTTTTACATAGGTATGAAAAGGAGGGGATCATCCCCACCAGGGATATGGCCCGCCTACATCTCAAGGTGGTTGCGCCTCGCCATCAACGTCTCCCCTGAGGGTCGCGCAGAGAACCGCTGCTCCCCACCCTAACATTAAATAATTTCGGGAGCTTGTCCCCAGAATTCCGTGATAGCTCCCTTCCCTACGCCGATGCGGTAGGGGATTTCCGGGTCAGCCCGATCGGAGTTCCACTCCAAGGGCTCCCGGGAAGAACTCCCACCAGGCTTTGTCAACGCAGCCACCCAGTTCCCCAAGCCAAGGTGCAGGTAAGCCATGCACCTACACCATCGACTCCAGTTCATCTGACCCAGCGCTAGTGTTGGGTGAAAATAGAAGAGGATGCGCACCGTGGGGCGTCAATGTCAGCGACTACCATGGCCCGAGCCACCGCTGACTCATATCCTTAACTCCCCGCATATGTTGAGTTGGGGAAGTTATACGCCCAACTTGGATTGAGGAACCAACCTCCCCACGGTCAATCTAGGTCTACTCTCTCGGTCTCCAGCATGGGTGATGGCCGCTGCAGACCAGTCTTCACTAATTCCACCTTGTGTAGAGGCCCACTACGTACCTCCACTACGGAAGGTGCAGGTCCTCCCTACTTCAGACCTTGTCTTAAAGGTCTAACCCGTTCCACCTCCAACCCAAGCGAGGGTCTTCCCTGTGACTGCAACACTCCGAATTGGGGACTCTCTCGAGTTCACTACACTAGGTACGGGGTCACTCCCCCTACCACAGACCGCAGGTATGGATACATTGCACGGTCGGTCACTCACCAGCACCGAGGCCCTCCCTGAATCCCTTTCAACATTTTCCCCGGTGCTCCTCACACCGCGGCCCACCTTGGAGGGATCTCTCTCCACCCCAACAATAGTATGTCCAAAGGAAATCTTCATTCCGGAAGTGGACCTCGCCCCAATGATCCACCCAGAAGCATGAGAGCAGGTGGCCGCTGCCGCAAGAGGAATTATGGGGTGGTCCAGATTGGAATCAGACCAGTCTGCTTCTCAGAATCCGAGGTGGAGTACGACTCTGCGCTGAATCCCTCCCCTCATTCCTCTGAGTCGAAGGCTGGGGTAGGAACGAGTCACATCATCCTCGTACTCTAAGAATGTGAGGTCCATAGGATCCTTGTCTCCCTCTGAAGGTATATCCAGGAGGACGAGAATCTAGCATGTCCCCTAAGACTGACCACGCAGTCGCCAATACCATATCTGGAAGCACCCCAGCCTCGGCTAGAGACTAAAGAGAGCTATTTTGGGGGTCAATGGCAGAAGATCCACGACATAGCTGACCCTCAGCAGATGCTAATTCTATGTCATGAGATTTGGTCACTGGTCCATCCTATCTTGACATAGCGGCCAAGTCACTACAATCCTCGGATGATAGCCCAAGAATCAACGGCCAGTCAGCCCGCTCGCCATACTTTCCACCAGCCAGCCCGCCATCACAGTGGTATGCCTCAGTACTGCTGCCAATTCCTCAGCCACCCCCGGTTGATGAGTGGGGAAATCAATGTTCTGGCCCTGAATCTGAGCCGAGGTGCTTCTGGACCATCCTCGTAGCGGACAACTTCCCTGAGAAGTTTCGGCTGGTCACAGAACCAAATTTTCATGCGCAAGAATCTCTCACCCCATAGGAGTTTGAATGTTTCTTCCAGACCCTGTGGGAGACTCACTTCTGTCTTCACCACTAGTGAGGGTCTTATCCCGAGAGACAAGTGCACCTTGAAGACATTGGTGAACAATGTTGTCCGGTTGACCTGGCCACACTCCTCGTGGTCCAACAACATGAGTCACCTGGTCCCCACAAGGCCCTCTAACAGTAATGTGTTCAAAGTGTCGAGTACTCCTCAAGGTTATTAAGGAGGTGAACCCCACATGAATGGCTGTGGATGGGGTAGTATGCTACCCTCCTCTTCAGTTCTATTCACCAGCAACCTGAAACGCTACGTGACATTGAGGACATTCCCCTGAGAAGAGTTGCGGTTAATATGACCGATCTGTCGGGAGGGGGAAATCAGATGGAACTTCTTGATGGGAACATCCTCCCTAAGGAGGTGTCCCCATTACAAAACCCATTAGGGAGGATTACTCCTCAGTAGAGGATCATCCAAGTTATACCTACACCCACCATGGAAATGGTACTCAGTTAGACTTCTGGTAAGGGAAAAGATCAGGTCGGAGCCGTCAAGCACTCTGACCCGACTATGGTGATCCATGGCCAGGGCAGCAGGGGCAGGAACAAGTACTTCTTGGTGAGCTTCCCCTTGGAAACCCTGATCATGCCGCTCCCACGGATAGTATGGAAGTCGGACCTCATTGAAATAGGGAACATTATGTCTCGCCAAACCCTCTTGAACAGAACAACAATCCAAGAAACCCCACTCTGGCTCCCCCAGCCGCCTCAAGGGTCGCTCCACCAGCTGCTCCACCAGCCGTTCCACAAGCCCCTAAGCCTTCCTACTGCATTGAGGATCCTGGAAACATGCTCGTGGTTAGGGACCCCCATCAAGAAAGGTAACCCCATCCAGATGAACCGTTTGCGGCGCTCATCATCCACCCAGAGGCATTGGAAACAAAACAGGTGGAAATCCCACAAGATGGAAAGCCATACCCGGCATGGGTGAATGATATGCCAGCACCCCCGAGATTTGGGAACACCACAGTCTCCCCATATAACGGGACTGGGGACCAGCCGCAGCACCTATCCCACTTCAACATAAGGTGTGGGCCTATGCTAGGGATTCTAGCACAGCAAGAGGATGCCAAGATCCGTTGTTTTGTTCAGACACTGGAAGGGATGACATTCATCTGGTACAGTCAGCTCCCCGTCAGATCTGTGACATGCTGGGAGGTCCTTCATAGGTAATTAATTTACCAGTTTTTCTCTACCACCTAGAAAACGAGCATCATATACCTCTTCAAGTGCAAAAAGGCCAGATGGGTGAGTTGTGGACTTTATCACCTGGTGGATGGGGCTCACATACATCCTTGAGTTGCCACTAACACAGGAGAAATTTCTGACGATGTGCGTAGGTAATGTCAAGACGGTGCTGGATCCCTCCCTAAAAACTCAGAACTATCCCAGAGGGTTCCGAGACTTCTCAGATAGGGCCTAGTGCCTCAAAGACGCCCTCAACAGGCCGGCCAGGCACGTCCGTTGCACCCTGTAATCCTAGTGTGGGGGGCCGTCAGAGCGGAGCCTACCATGGTGACCTAGATGGAGGCCCCCAAAAAACTGTATTTACTACCAATGGAGCCATCTTCATAGCCCCGTATAGGTCTGCCACCTCAGGCACATCCTAGGGTTCATCAGCGTCCTCAGAATTAGCAAGCGCCCCCACGGAATGTGCCGCCACGGCCTAGGTGGGACAATCAGGGTCTACCTCCTTGACATTCCCCTCCATCCCCTCAACAAAGCCAGACTCCTAGGGCTCCCCTTCCAAAAAAAATAAACCTGACCTACTCGTTCAATGAGAATTAGGTTCCCGGTTACTTTCAGAATGCCTTGGAACAGGGAATTGTACGCTCACGAGAGTGCAGAAAGTCAGAAGAGGTGAACCTCACTGATCACCCCAACTACTTCCCTTATCACTGGATCCTGGGGAACACCCCCAAATTATTCTATATGTTCAAGGAATGGATCTAGGACCAGACTAAAACCAACATAGTCAGGTTGTTCCTAGCCCTGACACAAGTGGAAGGTGTCTTTGTGAGGTCAGACAGCAGTAGAGACAGTGAAAGAATGTGGCAGAAGGTTTCTGACTGTGGATCTCAGAAGTATAATGACTGGATGGCCTATAAAGCAGTATCTCATTCCCATGGAATTATCCATGCATTCCTGAATCAGTTGGAGCCTTTAGAAGCTATGTCCACCACTTCTATATCATTATCTCAGCCGGCCTCTTCCCAGAAGAGCATGCATCAGCGGCGTAAGAAAAAGCAATGTTCCCCACCAATGCCATCTTCATCCCGCACTCTCAGAGAATCCATTCCCCCTGAGATGGGGATTCACCCTAGAATCCACCCAGTGATGGATGAATCTTCATGTGAAATTCAATGGTATGCTTTAGTTAACACCATCGAGTTGGTAAACCCCTATATGACTCCTGACGTGGGGGAGAACCAGGCGAACCTCCCCAACATCCCTAGCTGATGTCAACGTCAGTAGAGCTGCGACCATATGGGTTGCCGGGGCACAATAGTTGGAAGCTCTAGCAAGGCCATGCATGGCACCAAGACCATACAGTAGGACCATCGTAGAACTTAGCAAGCGTAGCCTCTTATTCTGGTGTCTAGAGGCCCGCCTCAACCAACATTTGTGCTACTAGATCAGGCAAAACCACTTCGGTCGTGCCATGACCAGCTTCGCCCTGCTACATACCGATCTTGAAAATATGGTCCTCATCTGATAGCTACTCTTCAGGCATCGACTAGTGGGAAGAAGGATATACCCAGTACCAGTCAGCCGCTGGTCTGGTCGGTAGGTCCCACCATGCGTCATATCACATAGCAGTTTTTTGCAAGTATAATTTCACACCAGTCACAAATTTATGATGTTCTCAATCATCTCACAGACATATCCTCAAGGGTTTCCAACCATGAAGCCCTTCTCCTATCACCAGATATGCGCGAAGCACTTGCTGAGTCATTAAGAAGCCCCCTCCAGTTTGAGACGGAGATAGCAGCTACAGAAGCCTTTCATGCTGAAACAGGTGAGAATGTTGAATGTCAGGCCATCATTTCAATATCTGTAGAGGATGAAGGAACCCCATACATGGTAAAATCCACCCATTGTACATCACATGCCAATTTAAAAGCATATAGATTCGCCACTGTCAAATTGACACCGGCTCCGGGATCAACCTTATCCCGACATGGACACTACAGAAGCTAGGGTTATCAGAAGATGACCTGACTCCCTCCAATTTATGAATCCAAGGATAACAGATGACAGATCATACCCCGGTCAGCAAGATCCATTTGAAGTCCTTGTTTTGTGGCATAGTTTCCAACAGCATGTTTATGGATTTCTCCCAGGACACGACATATAATGCATTGATCGGCAGGCCATGGCTCCACCTGCACGTGGAAATCCCCTCATCCAATCACCAGTGCCTCATATACTCCCTTAATGGTTGTCTGGGCGTACTCCAAGGTAATGAATCTCTTTTCACCTCTTGTAAAGCCTACTACTTGGACGCTGACTATCATTAGAGAAAGGATAAACAAGTCCAGGCAAGTGATGTCGAGATCGTCACCATTACGACTGACCCTTGGCCAGGCTTGAATGATGCCTACGTCTTCCTGATCCATCTGTCGTAGTCCATAACCCCCGATATAGGGCAATGTTTTGTCATTTCCTGGATAAGGGGGAACCATTCTCCAAAATCCAGGCGGTGTCGAAATATCACAATGTATTGTTATATGAATCAGGTCTCAGTGATCCCAGAGCCTCCCACTCCCATCAGGTATCTGGGAATTCGGCTCCGGGTACTGGCAATACATCATACTTGATTGTTTCGCCAAGTTGGAATAAGATGGCTCCGACCAAGGTTCCACCATTTCTTTGATATTATCAAGTGTGTCCCCATGGGCTGGATACCAGATGTGATAGGGTCGACAACCGTCATTTTTATAGTCTCTGCAGCGCTAGAGTTCCCCGAAGTAATAACCCCTACCACTCAAGCTGGTAACAGCCTCCCATCGGCGTCTGATAACTCATAATAAACTTACTTGTGGAATATCCCTCTATAATTGGAGAAGAAGATACAGAGGATGCTCCCCCGCCTTTGAAGAAGGCATCTCTGCCGTAGTCGATAAACTGGTACAGGTAAACCTTGGCGACGAGGCTGATCCAAGACCCACATTGATCAGTGCTACCATGTCCCTCAAGGAGCAGCAACGTTATATATATTTTCTAAAACAGCACCGTGATGTGTTTTCCTAGAGTTACAACGAGATGCTAGGACTAGATCCTCAGGTAGTCGTCCACCGCCTCGGCCTTCTGGAAAATCATCGTAGGTTCAAGAAGCCTCCCTGGAAGATGCACCCTTCTCACGGTGCCATGGTCAAGGCCGATGTTAAAAACCTCATCAAATCCAGCTTCATCATGGAGGTCCAGAACCCCAAGTGTCTAGAAAACATTATTCCAGTTAAGAAGAATAATGGACAGATCAGATTCTATATTGACTTCCTCAATCTCAATCGACATTTTCCAAAGGATGATTTCCCACTTCATGTGATAGAACTCTATATTTATGCCACATTTGGGTTCTAAGCCCCCTCATTCATGGATGGTTACTCTGGTTATAATCAGATCTGGATGGCCACCGAGGATGAAGAGTCCACCACTTTCAGGGAACCCCAAGGTACTTTCTATTAACAGGTCATTCCCTTCGTCCTGAAGAACACAAGTTCCACCTATTAGCGAGCCATACACCGCATATTCAAGACAATCCTCGTGACATTGGTGGAGTGCTATATGGATGATCCGGTGGTCAAATCCCACCAGCTCTTGGACCATCTCAAGGATCTTGAGAAAGTGTTCGGTTTCCACTATTCCCGCCACCTAAAGATGAACCCACAGAAATGTGCCTTCAGGGTCAGCTATGACAAGTTCTTTGGCATTTTTGTCTGGTACTGAGGCATCGAGATAGTCCCGGAGAAGATCAATGCCATCAACCAGATGCCTCCCCCGAGTAATATTTAGGAGCTTCGTGGTTTCCAATTCCACTTGTCCTACATATGCCAATTCATTGAGAATTTGGCTGGAAAGTGTAAGCCCTTCTCTCAGCTCATGAAGAAGGGAAATGCTTATGAGTGGGACGAGGAGTGCCAGACCACATTTGAGTAAATCACACAGTATCTGCTCCATCCCCCGGTCTTGACACTAATTGTCTCCAGGAAGCCACTGGTACTCTATGTTGCTACCCTGGAACTGTCCCTCAACACCCTTCTCTCCCATAAGAACAATGAGGGGACATAGAATAGCCTTTACTACCTCAGCCTCATGCTCCTTGAAATAGAGACCAAATACTCCCCCATCGAGAAGAGATTCCTTGCACTCATGTTTGTCATGCAGAAATGTGACATTACCAAGAACACTACGAGGTATAGTTGGGGTCCCAAGTATACCCATTTAAGTATATCCTAAGTTGTCCCATGTTGACCAGCCATCTAGCACAGTGGGAAGTAATATTCCAGCAGTTTGACTTCATGTTTTTCCCTAGAAGGCTATCAATGGACAAGCATTGGCAGACTTTCTAGCTTCCCATCCAGCCTCCACGTACCATCCCCTAGATCTAGATTTTCCCGATGAGGCAATCATCTCAATCGTTCAAGCCATCCCATGTTGGTAGATACACTTTGATGGTGCATCCAAGAGACCCACCAGTAGGAGGCTCAATGATCCTCGAATCAATAGAGTAGGTCTGGGTATCATCTTTATTACCTTGGCGCAAGCCATTATTCCATACTCATTACTATTGTCAGAAGGCTGCACCAACAATGAGAATGAGTATCATGCTCTTATCACTGGCCTCGACCTGGCCCTCGAGATGGATGTGCCCAATTTGCATGTGAAAGTGGATTCTGAACTAGTCATCAAGCAAGTCAACAGTAGCTATGTCATCAGAAATCTATATACCATACCAATTTTGGAGCTCTCCCTCTTTCTAATGGCCCAGTTTCCATCTCGGCCGGATCTTACTCATGTACCTCAATCTCAGAATGGTCGAGCTGACGCCCTGGTCGGCCTGGCTTCATCACTTGCAGAACCCGAGCAGGATGATCTGTTTATAAAGGTGGCACACTTGAGATTCATTTCCCCTGTCAACCCAGAAGACGATGATGACCTGCGTGTAATCCATCTTACTACTGAATCCTCCATGTCAGGACCCCCAAGTTCTTCAGATGGAGTGGTTGAAGTGAATCCCAACAGGAGATCCCCTTTTGTTCAGTATCTCTAAAAAAATGTTGCCTCCCAGCTGATTGGGCTGAGTGCGAGTGAATCTGATGTCACACACTACAGTTTACCATCATGAGTGGCCCCAACCTTGATATAATCCTCAACCAGCATGGGTTTGATGGTGTTCTCATTTGTTGCATTTAGGGGTTCAAATTCCACATGTCATGTAAGAGGTTCACGCCCGTTCCTGCAGTGCCCATCAGGCTGGCCCAAAAATTGTCTCACCAGATCTGGAGATTAGGGTATTTTTGGCTCTTCTTGATCCACGACTGCATCGAGTTCACCCAGAAGTTCCATGCACGCCAAGTTCGTGATGAATTTGTGCTTTGGCCACTAGAGCCTCTCCACACTACCATGTACTCTTGGTCCTATGTAGTCTGGGGCATAGATGTTGTAGGACCATATCCACTGGAAACTACTCGCCAATGCCGGTTCATCTTGACCACCAGAGATTTCTTTTCCAAGTGGGAAGAGGCAGTTTCGATCCAAGAATTCAAGGCCCGTTCTGACGTTGACGTCATGAATTCCAATATCATCCATCATTTTGGAGTTACTCAAGTTGTCCTCGCCGATAACAACACCAGCATCTGAGTAGCCTAGTTGAAAAAGTTGTACGCCAATTACAATATCCGATCTATCCATACCTCTTGCCACCATGCACAGGAAAATGGAAAGACTGAGGCGTTTAAGAAAACCCTCTCAAACATCCTTTAGAAAATGGTTGGTCAGAATAAGAATAGTTTGCTAGATAAGCTTCCCAATGCCCTCTAGGCAAATCGGACGACGACTCGTAATTCCACCCAGGTGACCCCATATTCCCTGGTGTATGGAATAGAGATCATCCTGTCCATGGGATCCAGTTACCCTCATTGTGCACAGTGGTCTATGGCCAGCAAGCAAAGGATAGAGTGGCTGAAATCCATCTAGCTGAATTGGATGCACATGATGAGAATTCTCTTCGTTCCCTGCACAATCTATAAAGGCATCAGAGCAGGATGTCTCGAGGATTCAACAAGAAGGTTCTCCTCCGCTCATTCCTGCGAGGCGACTTGGTGCTGGCTCTGAGAACCCCAATGATACTAGGTAGGAATACACCTCAGTTAGAGCCCAAATGGGAAGGACCTTTCATTGTTCATAAGGTTTACCCCAATAGAGTATACTCCCTGGTGACCATGGATGGTGAGCGTATAACCCCTCCCTCTAATTCCAAGTTCCTCAAGCAATACATTTCCTAAGCCTAATGGTCCCACATGACCCTAAACTGCACATAGGTAACGCACGACCATAAAATGCACACTGGTCCTGCATGATTGTAAAATACACACTAGTCTCGCAGGACCCTAAACATGACACTAGTCCTGCATGACCCTAAACTACAGGATGATCCCACATGACCTTAAACTGCATGCAGGTCCCGCATGACCCTAAACTCCACCTAGGTCCCACGTGACCCTAAACTACACGCCGATCCTGCAAGACCATAAACTGCACGCTGGTCCAGTATGACTTCAATTGTACCATCCTATAAGATGTTAATCTCCATACCATCCTTCATGACATTAATCTACACACCATCCCCTAAAACATTAATCTTCACACCTTCCTGCATGACATTAAACTTAACGCTATTCCTGCACAACATTAAACTGTACGCCAGTCCAACATGAAGTTAAAATGCACCTCCATGAACTATGCGTGGCTTGATTCCAATTTTTATGGAATACATTGGACCGCCCGAACATTTAGATTTCATGTCTAGACCCATCTCTTAAGGTATCTCCTAGTCACCTAGGCCCCTTGGTATGTTCCCTTCCATGAGAGTGATATATAGGAGTGGTACAGTGTTATTCCATCATTTGCATTGGGTTTTTGGAAACCATGCCATGCCCCCCATTCTCCTAATAGTTAACCATATCTTTGTTCTATAATCATCTGTGCGAGTTGGCTTCTCTCAAGTCGAGCCCCTTGACCCTTTACAGTGGTTCGCCGATGTGTCCAAGAGTTGTCTGATCGAGGACCTAGAGTGTCAGATTCAACCTGGGAATGTTCTATTCTCTTATCAGGCTTTGTGTTCCTCTTCATTTGGGCTTACATTCTCTTTCACACCTAAAGGGACCCCCAAAAAGTCATGGATGATACCTCTAAGGGTTGTCCTACCATTATGGGACAACATCCCTCGAGGGTTTTGAACAAAAAATCGATACAAGTCCCACTTTGGGAATATGGTCTGTGGTCGATGCTCATTTGTTTGTCCCCATTTCAGGATAACACGACATGGATGTAGTGTTGTGAACATGGTCAGCAGTAATCATCCTTCACAACGCCAGTCCCTTCAGGCCTTGAATTTTGGTTACATGATTCACATTATGTTCCATGCCATCATGTCTAGGTATAATTTCGACACTCTTGGCACTATGTCTTAGTGCACCTCCACACATCAGGGTGAAAAAGCTGTAATACGGCGTTCTTCGAGGCTCCCCCAGTTCGATCTCTATGACCATAAACTAAGATCTTCTCTAAGAACTATGTGTTGCTCGATTATTATCCTCATGGGAATCGTAGGATCACCCAGAAATCACGTTTTCATGTCCAGCTCAACTAGGAGCTAGATCCTCCTGCCCCTTGTCATCTGAACCTTACTGGACTCTTGGCCTGAGGCTCCTTTCCCAGAGATGTGCATGGTGATGATCTGGACCTCATCCTCATTCACATCAGGTATGATTTACCACAGCTTGCACATTCCTTCATGTCCAATCCATATGACTTTAAACTGTGCTATCTGGTCCTATCACATGACCCTAAATTGTGATGATATCATCTCGGCCGCACGATAAAAAATGACACTTCATTGTGATAACCTCATCGTATGGGACATCATGTTGGGTATCGGTCATCAACCGTACCATTTTTTAATGCCAACATCTAGCTTGATTCAATTGGAAATACTGGGATCCCTAGGTCCTTGTCTTATCGCTTCAAAAAAACATCTACCCTAAAGGAAAAACAAGATCTATCCAATGCTGCTCCTTTTTAGTATGAGGGCCATACACACTCGCCCCATTCATATTTTGCAATGGTACTTTCCCGTGCCACCCCTTAGAACTACATATGGATTGATTCCTATCCTTATGGGATATGTTGGAATGCATGTGAACCTTTCTCCCGAGATAAACCTAACATTTGTTTTCGGTCCTTGACCTAAAACCTCCCTAGGGAACACATGATGATGTGGACCTCATCCTCATTCATTGAGTTGTATGAGTTACATCTCCATGAGTCTCCTGGGTTGCTCACTGTCCATGGTCCGAGCACTAAGACCTTAAAATAAGATATTCTCTAGAAATATGTATGGCTTGATTCCAATCCTTATGGGGTATGTATGAACCCCCAGACATTTCGTCTCGGGTTCAGCCTCGTGAATCACAAATCCCATCTCTTCCCACTATCAACCCCTTTGCCTGACCCCTTGGGGAGTTGTGTAACTGCGACCTTTTCCCTGAACAATTTCAGAATGTCCCATGATGACATTGGGAAGCAATATTTCCCTCACTAGATAGGTCATATCTCAATATATGAATGATCCATGATCATATTAATGTGCCAGCCTAATGTGGTTCAACCATGGTGGAATAATTTTGAGAGTGTTGGATTCTATTCAAACAAACCATCACTTCACATTCCACGCTTTGTGTACCCTTTTTTTAGACCCTCAACATATTTCACATATGGAGGGACCCCATAACTATATGGATGATTGGCCTATGGTCTGCCTGATGTCTTGGGTCAATATTTTGGAAGACTGATGGATGGTATTTTGAGTTAGGTCTCATGTTTCAAAAATGGTCAGCGGTCGACCCTCATTTGTTTTCCCCATTTCTGGCTAACACAATAGAGATGTTGTGTTTTGAACATGGTCAAAATTTTCCTTTATCGACAATCCCCTACCACAGTGATTTGAATTTTGGGTAATGTGATTCACATTATTCATTCCCCTATATTTGGACGAATTCTAATGCCACTGGAATATCCCAGATCATGCACTAGAGCACATTGAGAAGATGATAAATCGATCGGTCTGAGGTCCTCTACCTTTTATTGGGCCTCCATAAACTACTCAAAAATCCAGCTTCGAATCTCGAATGCCCAAATCTTGGTTGACGCTCCTGCGATCAAACGAAGTAATAGTACGAGCATCCCTTGTTTCTCAAATCGGGTAAGACACACTTGATCTTAGGAACATATCGCTATTTATTTTGGGAATATGGGTGAGCACGATAAACCAAGGGAAAATGTAAATAAATTTTTCCATACGTACAGTTCAAAATAAGAAGCATTAAGGAGAAATAAGATTATGGTTTCACCCAAAAAATGGCCCCTAATGGTTGGATTCTTGGATAGATCATTCTTACGCCATTACTTTTTTTCTTGTGGCGTCCAAGACTGCTTCCCGCCCCATGAGGACCCTCTCTTCATCAGTGGCCACGAAGTGTAGTTCGCAGAACCTAGCCCATGCCCACACCTCATTAGTTTGAAGCTTAGTCATCTAGTGACTCGCTTCCACTAGTTGTTCATGGGCGTCTGCCAGCTGGGCCCTCAACTACTCCATGAGCTCAAATCAATTTGTGATGAACATATCCTTTTCTTTCGTGTGTTCATCGAGGTTTCATACCTCCTGCTCCACCTTCAGAAATGCATGGGTAATCCCCGACTCCTCCCGACATTGGGTGACGTTGGAGCACCAGCTTTTCCCTTGTATCTTCTCTGACATGTAGTCACAAATCGTCGTGTGAAGGCATTGAGCATCTGTCCCTCCAGCAAACAGGGAATGAATCTTAGTGTGGAGTGATCCCATCTGTTTCAGCCATTCAGTATAAGGCTGATTGAGAAAACAGACAACGCACTTCCACCCTTTGTGTCATGTCATCCGGCTCTCTTCAACCTCTTCCGAGTGTGAATCATCAATTTCATCGGGACCAGTAGGCCAATAGATAGGAAAAATAGCCAACAACCTAGCAGTAGAGTCTTCCTCGGATATTCCTCCCAGGGGGTCGGGCTCTTTGGATGAGTGACCTTCCTCTCTCGCCTCGACCTTGGTGGTACCATCATCAAAATCCGGCCCTCCCCTGACGGCAGCACCACTGGTGTCCACCACTCTTAGCTCACCAATTGCCGGGGCCTACTCAGTTTGGGGTCACATCCTGGATAGGAATGTAGGTTTTCCATTGACTCACTCGCAGATGGTCCGGGCTCAGCAGCCCAGCGTGCCTCTAATGTCGTGATCACTGTACTGAGAAGGAGCACCCTAAACAATTGATTCCTCTCACGTCAAGTACCATTATCGAAGCAAGGAACATACAGGAACCCATGGAACGAGCCTCCAGTGTTCTGGCCTCTACAGGAGCTGTCATAGTCGGGGATCCCTTAGCGCTCGTCAGTTCAACAATGGGCATCAGTGCCCCACCTTGTTCCATTGGTGCTTCCCCCCTCCTTCGATTGGAGACACTTGATCAGCACCAATATTCTCCTATGTATGATAAGGAGGGTGGATTAAGGATTGAAATAAGGAGTAGATAAAAAGGGGATGATAGATAAGGGTTGAATCATACTTCGAGTATCTCTGTCACATCTACATTAGATCCAATGATCTTGCCACTCTCTTAGAGACTCCCTTGGTTGGACGTCCCTTGAAACCCTTCACCTTCAGGCTCATCTTCTCCTTCACCTTCTCCTTCTTCCTCCTTCACTTCTTTCTCTCCGTCCTCCAGCTCATCATTGCTATCATCATCCTCTGACGACATCTTTTTTGGATCATGCTCCTGGTCGAGAATCACTTTCACCAAGAATGATGGATCGTCACGCCAACCCTATTGGAATGAATACATGTCTAGGGCCATCAAATACGCATGACATTGATGAAAGTTCACTTAGTCGACAACCCAAAAAGCCCAATTTCTAGTAGTAGGATCCCATCTCGCACTATTTTCTGCTAGATGGCTACCGTACACACAGACTTCCGTAGGGTTATCCAATACAACCATAGTGCTGGGAAGATTACGTCATGAGAAAGTTGACGTAGATATCCTATTTTATTCCTAGGAAGTTATCTGGTCACTCCGTGGGACGCTCCTCCTCTAGGCAATGAGGGAATGATCGTGCCATGAGACGCCGCTGTTGCTAAGGTCCCGGCCTGTGTGGGACCCATTGTATTATCTGCTTCTGGCCTTCCCCCATTGACGACACTCTACCTGCCCTCTCGCCAGCCGAGTTCCACACTGGAAACCTTGAGTTTCCAGACTTGATTCCACAAAATCCCCTCTGGGTATGCTATGGCCCAATGTTCGACATACTCAGTTGAGAGGCCAGCGTCAACTCCGGTGGGAGGAAAGGCGATAACGTCACCAGAGCCATTGGTCATGGACATCATCCCCATTTGGTGAAGAACACAAGAATTCCTTTCTTCCCGGACATCTATGTATAAATTTTTCGGCATCTGCTAGGGGCACCCAAACTGGCCGGCGAACCTGGAAGGAACGTAAGGCTCACATATGATCTTACCATCAACCGGGGCCACAAGAAACCCACCTCTAATGCTCTAGATGAACTCCCTATACTCTAGTGATCCCTTCCCATTTTCTATAATCAGGCTATTTGGTGTGAGGAATGGGTTGAAAGAGAAGTTGCCATGATTACCAATTCGGATCCTTACTCCCTCCTCATTGAGCATCAGCAGCATGACCCCAACAATGATCAATAGGGAAGGTCACAGGCCATTACCTGAGGGACGGATGGAATTTGGGAAGGTATATCTGCAGCAATGAGCCGCAGCCCATCCATAGAAGATCTGTAAGGGGCTAAAACTCCTCCTCGATGACCCTCATCTCGAGATGCGTCCTAAGATGGCGTACAGATTAGCCAGCACGAGGACCCCATATTGAATCTTTTGATGGAAACCATGATGCCAGCCATCACTAGGGTCGTGGGACGGACTCCCATCCTTGCATCCCTTAGTTTTAGGATCCACCCACTTAGGAATGTGGTGAGGAATCTGGAATATCGGACGTTCGGGTCCCAGCTCTTATTTACGCTGAAGCCCCCTGACTAATAGTTCTCTGCCGCCAGGATCCTCTAGTATGATTTTCACATGCTCCTCTATGTCATGGTTGGACACCGTCTCCCTCGCCCTGGCGTCTTGAAAACTGGATCCCTTTCCACGAACAAGATAAACTAGTCCTTTTATGTTATTTCCTTCAGGAAATCCTTTACCCCCAACCTCTCCTTATCCAGCTCCAATAAATACAATGTCATCATGTGGGTTCTTGATCCGTCTCCGCAGGTGCTCATTGGAGGAAGGAATTCATCAAATTGTTGGCCCTCTAAAGGGTTACCCCCAATGTAGTGAATGTCCCAAAGAATGATAACAAATTCCCCATGATGAAGATGGAAGGTATTGGTATCGGGGGACCACTGAGTGAACAACTCTATCTTGAGGTCATGCTAGTAGCAGAAGTGAAATTGTGACGTCCACACCGCTTCGACAAGCCAATGTGCCATTGATCGGCCACAAATTGGTCACATGTATGGAGAACCTAGTACGCCCAGGCCCATTCACTAGTGATGTTTCCTCCAGACAGCAGGTCCCAGTCCTGTAGCCAGCCTTTAGCCTCGTTAGTGATGCTCTGACGGAAGGTGCTTGCCTAGAGGGTCGGGGAACTATCAGCAACAAGGGCACTCCCTGAAATGGTCCTAGTCCAGGGATTCAGGACGTAAACGTCCATATTCCTGGTTTCCTTGGGAGGATTACCATTCTTGGTGATGTTGTGTCGAGGGAGATCGTCCTCAAGGGTCACCCAAGTCCGCTTGGTACAACTTCAAAACCCGGAAAAGGGAGATCCTCCAAAATACCAAAGTCCCATAGTGAAAGATTGTTGGATAGGGAATACTCCTTTTGTTTGGGGGTTAGCATATTGAAAAGGGAATGGTTATTGGGTAAAAACATTTGGGCGCAATAAAACTCCATGTTGGAGACCATTTCAGCCCTTTGAGTAGCGGTTTCTCCCTTATCAGCCTGGTTTATGGCCATCTTCTTCCGAAAAGAGCATGAGGAGATGGCACAGAATTTGAGAGGGTGGCGCAAAAAATCACCAGCCATCACAAAATTTCAGGATGTGGCATGAAAAACATGGTTTTGTGTGTAAAATGATGACTGATCTCGGTGGAATTGTGCGCAACCAGAGTTGTTTTTTCGCGCAGGGTCGGAGAAATTTTCAAGCACGAGAGCTTGGATCCTATCATGCGAGGAAATTAATACAGACCACGGGACATGTGACAACTTTTTATTTTCAAAGCTTTTTTTACGCGCACGTGCGGAAAGTAGATTATGCACACCCTTAAGGTTTGCGCACCGCACCCAGTTTTTAGCATGCATGAACCCCACAGAGTTCTACATTTTGGCATTTCCCTAGGAATATGACCTTTGATACCCCTCACCAATCTGATTATGTGGGGGAATTTATAGATGCCGAAAAACACTCAAGGGCTGAAGTAGGTTTCAAAACAACAAAGCTAAGTCATATTCGGATCCGAGGACCCAGTCTGGGGGTGCCAGAGGAGTCACTCGAAAAAAATTCCTAAGCGCGTGTAAAAAAGATGGCATTCGCAGAAAGTACTGGGATTCGCAAATGTTCTTTGGCGTGGGTGAGAAATATTTCACGCCCCCACCCCACATGGTTGAAATTTTGTGCCACTGACGACGACATGTAATTATTTTGTGCCAACCTGTTTTTTTCATCCCCAAATGCCAATAAATAAAAGGAGACCCCTTCCACTTTTGGGCTGAAGAATTTGATTCGGCTCTCATGTGCGAAATTCGCCGTTCATGCGTGCAATGATGGATTTCAGGTACAGTTATTTTCATGCCTAGTTTCCCCGGGGTCTTCCTTCACGCAAGATACCCTTTGTTTAGACTGAATTCCAATCCCTTCGAGGTCCACCCCATGTGCGCAATCCCTTTTACTTGTGCACAGGCCGACCAATTGTGTGAAATCCCCTTCAGTCGCACGCACCCCAATCATTGCGTGCATCCTCTTCTAATTGCGTGTAATTAGTACTCCGTGCACGTAATCCTTTCTAGTCGTGCACAATGCCTCAGCTCCCCTTGCACGCTAATCCTCACTAATTTCGTGCCAGCCTAGTGTTTTTCATGCACAACTTCTTATTTCGCATGCAAGCCTCAATGGTTGTGCGTAGCTCACTAGGAACCCTCACTCTAGTGCTTTCCAGCCACCTCTTCACTTGCGCATACCTTTGCACGAGTTCCTGATGCAATTCTTATGGATTCCATTTGCAGGTGTCTCTCATCCTCTGGGCATCCACATCATACACCATTTTAACGTACGACCTTCTAGGCTTGTACGAAGTAACTTCAAATCCCTTGGACACTTTTTCCCATTCCATTGCTTCACCTCATGATTCTTCGCATAGGCACGCTAACGACTATTTCTTCATCACATAGCTACACTAATGTGGACCCCTCGATGGTTCTCTATATCACACCCCTCACTATGGATTTGCATATACCCTCTATGCACCAAGCAGTAGAGGGTACCGGTTATATAAGTCCTAGGGGTGCGGAGTGAACCTACCTCATCCGAGTTACAGGACGTTATACTGCCCAGTACCATCATTCTCAACACATGACATTAAATGGTGAACTGGCCACGTGCCTCGTATGCCGGGTCCCCCACCTTGGACATTCTCCACGCCCACTCATCTCCACAGGGATGAGATCACCTCTCACAGGGGGTGATATCCTCCTTATCTGAGTGGAATTTTTCCACGAGGAAAGGGAAACCACCTTGGTGTAGGCCCCTAGCTTTTCTTGCAAGAGGCATCATCCCTGCTCCTCCTTTCATCTTCGGTACCCAGGTCCAGCGAAGGGCATGGTAGGGAAAGGTTCTTCTCCTTTCTTCGGTCCCAAGTCCCTCTCCCACTATGCTTTGTTTCCTCGGACCTCCATCCTAGAGTAAGTCCCAACCACTTCATTGGTTTTAGACCACGCATAATCCCTTGTTTCATCTTTGGAACGCTCTATGTGTAAGCCCCAACCCACATCCCACAAACGCACCTTTCACGGAATGATCTTCAGGTGTCTGGTATCTCTTATTTCTAACACCAAGCATGACTAACTTGAGCTTAGAGAAATCACCGATAATGAAAAATCCTTGGGCCACCTCAGAGTATAAGCCCCAACCCATACCTGATGTACGAGGACTACGATCCGTGTCAAGGCATGGTACGTAGGAATCCTCCACGTGGTTCAAGCCCACCACTCGGTCATTCCGACCATCTTCGTGTCGATTCACCCACACCTTGGGCTGCCTCAGAGTGTAATCCCCAACTCATACACAAACAAAATGGACTTTGATCCGTGTCATTTCATGGTACGTATGAATCCTCCATTAGGTTCAAGCCCACCACTCAGTCGTTCCGACCATCTTCACGTCGGTTCACCAACACCTTGGACCACCTCAGAGTTTAAGCCCCAACCCATACCCAAAATACGAGATCCTTGATATGTGTCAAGGAATGGTATTTAGAAATCCTCCATGAGGTTCAATCCCACCACCCTGTAGTTCCGACCATCTTCTTTTCGGTTCACCAACACCTTGGGCTGCCTCAGAATGTAAGCCCCAACTCAATCCCGAACTATGAAGACTTTGATCAATGTCAAGGGAAGGTATGTAGGAAGCCTCCAATGAGGTTCAATCCAAAAAAACATTAGCCCCGACCATCTCTATGTTAGAGTGCTAAGCCCCATTCAACCCGAAATATGAGGACTTTGATCCGTGTCCAGGCATGGTACGTAGGAATCCTCCACGAGGATCAAGCCCAACACCCAGTCGTTCTGACCACCTTCAAATTAGGTTCGCCCCATCCCACATGACGTTAAACTATACACCCCACCGATCTACGCAGACATTGATTCCCTTCCATGGGGATACGTAGGAAGCATCTTCGAGGCTCAAGCACAACATCACCTTCACCTTTGCGATGGCCATATATCATATCCCCTTAACTTCATTACCTATCCTGATCCTCACTCAGGCCTCCATGTCCTAGTGGTATCATGCCACCCCAATTACCATTCCATAAAAAAACATTCTGGAAGCCACCCAAATGATGGCCCCATTATCGGTGTTCCCTCCAGGGGGTTCCTCCATCTGATTCACTCTAATCAGTATTCTGATTAGTTTGATCTGTCTCCGATGAATGTTAAACTTGCAGCATACCTTGTGTTAAAAATCGGAAGATGAGGAAAAACTCATATACATGCCCATGGAATATGATTCCCCGCGTTCAATGTGGGATTCCTCGGGCTTCCGCACCCTTGAGAAGCCCTATAATATGGGACAGAAGATAGACACGCTAATACCCCAGCGTCCAGACATGCAAATGATGCCCAATGTTACTACTCCCCTAACTGAGGGCTTCTGC
Source organism: Viscum album (assembly GCA_963277665.1). Taxonomy (NCBI): domain Eukaryota; kingdom Viridiplantae; phylum Streptophyta; class Magnoliopsida; order Santalales; family Viscaceae; genus Viscum; species Viscum album. The sequence continues at coordinate 583,266,606 of OY728128.1, read as the reverse complement.
CCTGACTGAACCCCTTGGAATGTCCTGACAGAAGCAGTGTAATTAACTAGTGTCCATGAAGATATGTTGTTGGGATGAGTTTCACGAACAACGTCTTATGTCTATTAGGGAGACCCCGATTATGTGACGATCTCCGAGGAGGAATCCACAGAAGGAAGAACCGACATCCCATCATCCCATTTAGATCAAGGAGTAGACGTCCCTGAATAAGGAGTGCATGCCACCACCCTTTGGAAAGAAGGAATGCGGGGTAATAGCTGCGCGTCCTCCACCTGACGGACGCACGCACCCCAGATAAAGTGTCAAAAAAAAATGTATATACATACCTTTAACATGTTTTGTCATGAATATATTTATCATAAAGATATTACTAGAATCACATAAAGTTATGAAATCCTATAGATTATGATTCAAATGTTTCAATGTGATATGGGACACATTGGAATGTTGTAATAATATTCTCCTAGGGAACACTTTAATATGCATCCTTTCAAGTCTCATGTCTTTTTTGTGATTGTTAACATTGAATTGAAACAATAAATTTATTTTTGTGTACATAATTTGTTTCTTATGATGTACATACTATCATTGTTTCATATAATATCATGATCCATTCATTCATCATGATATTTTTAGTGTCAATTTGATTTTTTTCATATAAGGGTGTTGAGTTAAAATATAACAAAGGGAAAATATTTTCATAACCCAATTTTTTCAATAGGTTATACTATAACCTCTTTTGCATTAATATTATATGATTTTTTGTATATTGACTTTGACAATATATTGATGTATTTCCCCTTCATTTTCATGATTTATAGTTGATACACATAATCTATTTATTGATTGTTTCTCACATCATCATTGTATTTTTTCTAGGTTGTAAATTATAATGTAATTTTGTTCGATAATATTTACACTTGAATGTCCATCAGGTTGAATTAGTTGACTATTTTCTAATAAACCATTTTTTCTCTATTAATTCATTAACTATATCATACAACATTACCATTTTTCTGATATATGTCACTTAAAAATATATTGAATTTGTTTTAGGAAATCCTGAAATTATTTCTCTCTTTTAGTTGGAGAACCTATTTTTTCTTAAATTTCAGTTTTCAAAAATTGTTTTCAAAAGGTTTTTCCCTTTAAAAAAATGTTTTTTAAATGATTTTTTAACATTTTTTCTTTAAATTGTTTTTCAAATAATTATTCTTATCTCTTTCTGAACAAGGAATTTTTATAACAATTATACCATGAAAAATTCATTTTATTTTTAACTCTTACAACATGTAGATATTTACAATCATTTATTTAAATAAATCTAAAATTTCATGTTTTAATATATATTTCCTAATGACTTTTTTAAAAATTAATTTTCAATGAAATGGGTTTTCTAAAAAATGGATGTTTTCCTCATGATGGTTTTTAAAATATATTTTTAAAAGTATTTTAATTCCTCAACAATAATATGAATTTAATTTTACTCCACTTAGGATATGTTCTATTGAAACCGTCCCCATTTTTCCTCTAGATGGCTTAATATTGACTTGTCTAAGGAAATTATTAGCATTCATTTCCTTCATTCTTTTTAATCCCCTTGAAATATTCAATTTCTTATGATCATTGAACATTTAATTTCCTGAAAATAACAACATCATTTTTCATAGATATGATAGTTCCCTGAACTATATAACTTTTTGAATCTAGTACTTACCTTGATTGTTATTTTATAATTTTGGTAAATGTTGATAAGTCCATATTAATTGTTCAATATGGATTTTTGGTAATCCATTTTCATTATTAATTAATTGTGTTACTTGATATGATGAATGTATTGAACATGCAATGACATGTGGTATCAAGACATTATATAAAACATCGATTAATAGGTATTATCATGAGATTAAATTAGTTGGTAAAAACCCCATTGTGTATGTTTATATATAGAATAGATGGGTTTTTAGCCAATGACATAAACTGTATTGAGGATAAATGTTGATGATATAATGGTTAATGTACCGAATACATAACATATAATATTTAAGCATTGACTTAATTTTTCTTCATTGTTTATTATACCTGATATTTTCACTATGAAAATTTTTATAGATGCATTTCACTCTGAGAATTTTTAATGAATAAATTTTTTATTCAGTTTTTTATTATTACAAAATTATAATTTACATTAATTCATTATATCTCACACTATACTTTACCCTAACAAAGAACATGAGCTCAAAAAAAATTCCTTACCCCAAGAATCCATGAAGAAAATTATGAATTATATAAATTGAAATAATATATAGAGTGATCTTATCCTCCAAATCAGAACTATTAATTTTTAATTAGTGTATTCATTTATAATACAAGACTCATTTATTTACCTGGTTTTCCAAGTGCATTCATTTGTAATACATGAATCATATGTGTATCTACTTTTCCAAGATTAAAACACTATATTGTAATTTTGGGATTTGATTCTTTGTAATCATGCAAATGTAATATCATCATGACACCAGATCTAGAAATTAAGGCTTTGGTTTACTATTAATTATGATACATTTTTGTAGATAGTCATTATGGGATTTATTATTATTAATAATTTTTATTTTCTATGGGAAATATTATCCAAAGAGTTTTTTAAACCCCGAGAACTAGTTACTGGCCTTTATGAATCCGTAATTACTTTAGGGACATTATATTGGCCATCTTAGGGAACGAGAGCAATGGAAAGTTAGGTTGGCTCATTGAATTCATAGAGGCCTATAATAGAGTAAAATTAGTATCTATAATTCAGGGATTTTTATGGATAAAAAATTTATAATGTGAATAGATAAGTGAATAATAATCCAAAATTTATTATATATTAATTTTCAACATGTCAAAAAAAGAGATATTCTAGTGTAAGAATTTCATTACAAATATCACATTATATTTTAGATTATTTATTTCTAAACTCTTATTTTATAAATGTTGATGTTACGTAAAAGTAACATAATATATTGTATTCAAATCAAGTTATTTTTTAGATGTATTAATAATATCTCACCACTTATTTGATAATAATTCTACAAGGAAGTTCCTTGTATGTGGAGTCAAAATTCTCTTATATTTTTTGTCAATAATCATTCCCTTTAATGTTCATATCCCATATTTTTTTAATAATTTTTTTCTCTATGCATATATTAATTTATAAGGTAATTTTATAGTAATTTTCATTTTTATATTTGGTAAAGGGAATTTAATTTTAATATTTTATACATGAGTTATTATAATTACATATAGTGTTATTTTACCAAAGTGAGAAAATGTTTATTTTTAATTCTTCCCACATGACAAAATTTTATATCCATTGGGATCAATATGTTTTATGAATCATATATCCAATGTTTTCATGGTTTTCTTATGTAAATTCAATTCGTCTTTCTATATATATATTTTCATTCAAATGGTAATTATTTAATTTCTAAATTCTATTTATTCTTATTTTTAAAAGTAATTGTATAACTTTATTCAATATTATTTTTATTTTATATTTACATTAGTTAAATTTTATTTTTCTATAGTTGTTATATTTTCAATTGAGACCAACAGCCTTTTCTACTTGATGTCTTATGATAATTGTTTTGGAAAACACTAAATTTCCCATTTATATTTGATAGCGTATCTTATATGTAAATGGATCATAAATGTTTTTATATTTATAGGAAGAAAAATTATATGTTTTTTCATTATTAGAAGTTTGGGTATGATATAATTATCCAATGATTAGGTAAATCATTCAATTTCATGTTTGAATTTTATTTTTTGTGGACATTATTTTTGTTAAATATGTTCACAACCTTACCTGTGTTCATTATTTTGGTCAGTTATGATCGCAACCTTGTTTTTATTCATGATTATAGATAGTTTGTTTCCCAATTTTAGGTTTAAAATATGATCTATTGGTTAAATATGGATACGTTATATTGAAACTACCGAATATTATAAACCATTTTATACTGATCAGACGACTGATAATAGGTTTTACATTATATACATAATGTAAAAAACCCATAACATATTAAAATAATATTATTAAATAATATATTATAAATTATATGCTAGTAAATCACTAAAATATATAAACATATGATGATAAATAATAAAATTAGGTTACTATTAACAATAATATTTTCAATAAAATTTGATTTCATTATAGAATGTATAATATTTTAAAAATTAAATTTGAAAATTATAGATCTAAAATTTGAGAAAATTATATTCATTTTTAAATTCTAAAATCAATATTTGAATAAAATTAAATATTTCATAAATTTTTTAAATTTATTTAATGAATATTTTTTTTCATATTTTCATATTTTTTTTTTAAAAAAAAATTGTATTTGTGTCATATACATTTAAATACCCTCTTAATTGATATATAATTTAGACAAGGTTTATAATTATTCACATTTATGTAATCTTTGAACCTATATATCCCATACTATAAAAAATAGTATATTTAGTGGTGGTTTCTAGAGGGGTTGTGCACAACCTCCTCTAAAATATAGGTAAAATATTTAGGTGGATGAAAACACTTAAAAAATAAATTATCATAGTTTTTAATGGAGTTTATATAACAGTTATGTAAAAATAATTGAAAATAAAATATAAATGGGGTTTTAAACCACTCTAATTTTTTATAGGAATAATTAAATTCATAGTTGTTTTGACCACTAAAAATCATTTTCTTTAGAAGGGGCTCTACCCGAAAAATATTAAATGTTTTCATAAAGAATTAGATAATTTTAAAATAAATAATAACCACTCATGAGAGTGGGGTTTAACCCCCTCTAAAAATAAAATTTTTATGATAATTTAATGAAGGATTTAATCTCCTCCAAAATATCACATTATATTGGTTTAAAACACCCGATAAATTTATCTACATTTTCTGGTACTTTTAACCACCACTAAAATATCACAGGAAAATTAAATTAAAACTGTTTAAAGCCTCACTAATCAAAATATATAATTGGTGGGTTTATACCCCTATAAATTATATTTTCTTATCATCAATTACTATAAGTTGTCGTTACAGTTAAATTTATATAAATTTATTTGGGGATCAAACCACCTCAATTTAATTTTTTATATTATATTAGTGGTAAATAAACCCATGTATAATCCCTCATATTATAGGATGTTTTCATCCCATCTAAATTAAATTATCACACACTACATTAGGCACAATTTTAACTTCCTCTAAAATATCCCATTATATGGGGTAAAACACCCAGTAAATTTATCTATATTTCAGTGGAAGTTAAAAACACCTCTAAATTATCATGAGAAAAATTAATTATTGGTGTTTAAAACCCCCAATAATATTAGTGATTAACATTTGTTACAAAACCCTATAAATTATATTTTCATATCAATAATTTGCAGGGGTATTAATTTCCAATAAAATATAGTTAATTTTCAAAGGTCCTTTAAAGACCTCTATATTAAATTCTAACATAATAATTTAGTGGATTTTTAATAACTATTAAATTATACATTAATTTTATAGGGTTAAATAACCCTATAAATTAATTAATTTTTATTTTTGGAAGTATAGACATAACCGTCGATAATATAAATTCAAATTTCATTTTGAAGGGTTTTGGTCCCCTATATTATTTTAATATCTACTTTGAGGATATATATATATATATATATAAATAATTATATAAATATTTTACTATTGTATATTTTGTAGATCAATATATCTATATAAACAAATATAAATATATAGATAAGTGTTTAAATTAATATACTAAGTATATATTCCCATTCATAATACTAAAAATGTATTTATTATAATTTTTTGTATTATATCATATTAATTATAAATTAATATAGTAAATATATAATATAATATTTAATTATATTATATATATATATAATTCCAATTATATGAATGTATTTAATATTACTTGTATTTACATATTTCTAAAAGGTATATAATATAAATCGATATAATTATAAAAATAAATATTTAATATAATATATGTATAATATAAATCATAAAATAAATGTATCATATTTATAAAACCAATATTTAGTTTTTATAGATTAAAAAACACGTGTAATAATATTAATAATAATTAATGTTATTATTATTATAATACACACAATAACGTTTAAGTATATAAATATAATTATAGAAACATATATTAAAATTTTATTATATCAATAAATATTAGGGGAATACAAAAATAAGCATACACGGAAAAATATACATGTATTTGCAAATATATATTTATATATGTAAAAAATAATTATAATATATATATATATATTATCAATACACATGTATGTAATATATAAATATGTATTTAAAAATATAAATTATTTATAAAATTATGATCATATATGTATATATACAAAATAAAATAAATTATAAATAAATGTTAAAAAAATAAATACTCAAATGTTTGTAAATATAAATATATATATAATTTATATAAATAAATAAATATATATATATTATATTTTAATGTATTTTAATATTTCTTTTAGAAATATTATTTTGTAAAAAGAGTGAATTATATATCAATATCATCATTTGAATATATATATATATATATATATATATATATATCAGAATTTGAATCAGTATAATTGTAGGAGGTGGGATTCCTGTGCATATGGGAAGGCAATGGCTTGCATTAAATCACAATAGATGAAATTTTGGATATGGGGGTGATGCTATAATCCATGCACACATCTAATAGGATGTGGGGAAATAATGGGATGGGGGTATGAAAAATATTATCGAATGACAATGAACAAATAGAGAGTGGTGGGGGAGAAAAAAAATAAAGGGCTCGATATGCAGGTGTGTAAGACCAATTTAGGGGAGGATGGGATAGGACATGGGATCAATAAAGGAGAAATATCAGGTAAAAATATGAGATTGGTATGGGGGGACACATGATTGGGGATAGATTTTTGTTTGGGGAAGAAAAAATATGGGGGGGGGGGGGGTTCAAACAACCATATTTTTTCTAGAATCAATTACGGGATATTTAAACCAAAACTAATTGATAAATTATTTGTAATACGTTAAAAATACATTAAAATAATTGTTTTCGGTAATTTTATGGACTCTTTAGATTGATTTTAATCCCCTATAAAATTATTTAAGTTAAAACATAGATATTTTTTGCGGGGATGGGATTGGATTGGGTGAGGACATAGGGGGAAGACTGAGAGTGAATGAGAGAATTGAACTGGGGGAGAAAAAATGAGTGGGGTCGAGTTTGGTTGGGGAGGAAAATATATGAGTGGATGATGTGGTATGGGTGTGTGATAATTGGGTATGAAAGGAAATAAAAAATAGAGAGTTATTGGTGGGTAAACACAGGAGAGGGTGGATTTATAGGGTTTCCAATTTAGGGCTGGGTGGGAAGGGATGGGTGCACGATAAAGAGGGAATAATTGTCTTAAATTAGAGAAAAGGTCTGGGGGAGAACAATAGTGATGGGTTGGATCTGAGGAAGTGGAAATTTATTGTGGTTTAAACCTCCCCAAAATTTGTGTTTCAAAATAAATTAGTAGTTTAAAATCCTAATAATTTAAAAAACAATAATAAGTGTTTAACCCCCTTATAAAATTATAGGTTACTGTGAAATTGAGAAATAATTATAAGATATTTAAAACCCTAAAAAAATAAACATCAAAAAAATATTCAATTTAAGGGGGTAACAAAATGGGATTAGGGAGCAATAAAACGGGACAAACTGGCTCAAATGGGGTTGAGGGGCTGTGGGATAACATGAGAGACTATGTGTGTATTTTGGGGGGTGAAATACTATCATTTTGAACGTTGGGATGGTATGGAAGCTTAAAATGGGTATAGAACATGGTTGAAAATGAGGGAGGGTATTTAGGGAGATAATATGAGAGGGGCTGGTTTGGGGGTCGAAAATTAAGGGTGGTGAAAAAATCCCCAACTTATGTGTTTAAAAATAATTTTGGAATTTTTTAAACCAAACCTAATTGATTAAATAAATATAAGGCATCAAATTTTTTTTAAAAATAATTGTTTTCAATAAATTCAATTTAAATTTAATTTGGTTTTATATCCCCTTAGAAATAATATCCACTAACTAATATAAAATCATCCATTTGGTTACTAAAATCCACTACTAACAATGTAATGAATAAAATTTATATTTGGTTTACCATAACAAACACTAAATTTTTTATAGGGGGTTATAACCCATTCTAATTGAAAAGGTAACACCTTACAACAAAATCTATCTTTATACTGGATATCCAAATTTTTTATATAAAAATAAAAAATTGAGATTACTAAAAAAATATTTTCAATAATTTCTACTAATAATGTATTTTTTTTAATAATTTTATATTTTGAATTTATTTAAAAGAAACATTCCATTTATTGTGAAAATAATATTTCATTAAAATTAGGGTCAATGATAATATTTTTTTATAGAAAGTTTTCACTTAAATCATAATTTTTCTAAAAAATTGTGAGTATCCATTATGATCAATAAATTTAAAAATATCATTCTGATCCCTTAAATACTAAATTTAGTAAAATAATTTCAAAAACATATTATGTTTTAAATGAAGTAAATTTTTCAAAATTATTTTTTAATAAATATTTACAAAATTTTGTAAAAATATATTACCAAGTACAAAATAAATTGTATAAAATATTAACTAGTTAATAGATGAATCCAAAAAAACCATTCTTTGTCTTATAATTTTTTTTGTGAGAATATTCCCAAACAATCTTTGACATAAAATCTATTTTTTATTTTATGGTCATGTACCATTTGATAGTAACATTATATTATTGACAATGTAATGTTTATATGAAATTATAACATGTTATTTACTTATAGTAATATAACACTTCCACAACATCAAGACACAGATATACATTAAATTTGGTATATATATTAAACTAAATATATCCTAAAGTAATGTCATTAATCTTTAATTTTTTTTTCATACACTATAGGTCTCTTCCAGACTTTAATTCCAAGTAGCTTTCCAATAAATAACCCAATAATGTGAGTATTACATCCAAACACTCATTAATTTTATTTTAAACCTTTATATATAAGATAAAACCATATTAATATAATGATATCAGTATCATAACTATACATTAATTTATTTATATTTATTTGAAAAAAATATTCAATCCTTTTTAAGTACTAATAAAACAAAATTTCATTTATTGATTGTAAATAGGGTTACCCCCTCCTTGAATAAATGTTGTTTACTTTTTTCACTATCTCGCTTGGATGGTCAAAATAATGGATTTTATTAATTTTATTTTTGTACATATAACATTTTTGAATCTTAAATTATAGTTTATTATATACCGTATTTTATTAAATTCACTAAAAAATCTAATTGTAAATCATCTCTTCATGAAGTCTTCCACCTTTATAGAAAATACTTTCCATTTTCCAACTCCACCCTCATTAGATGTTTAAAATAACTTATTTTTTAATATATATTATATTTATAAAAAATTCAATCATATTAATTTTCAAAATTAAAAAAATCTATAGATAAATCCATACACATATAAATATTATAATATAATATAGTTCTGTTCAATTTTACCACCTATGTTAATTTTGTAATAACAATTCTATGATTAATGACTTTTGAATGTCATATAATTGTAATTTAATGAAATGATGATATGTTTAACAATTTTTATGAATCAAGAATTTTTTTAATATATAATATTATTTGTAATTTCTCATATTTTGATCATTAAACACAATCAAAACTAGTGCATCATCATTATAAATTTCAGAAGTCATATGCATTTTTTTCCCTCATAAAATGGGAAATTAATTAATTATGTAATAAATTATTATTAAATAATTAATTTTATATAAATTGATATATTTGAACAACCTAGTGAAAAAATATCAATTCTTCATTACATGTGTTTGAATAAATCATTAAATTGTTCTAACACAAGATGATGAAAATGAAATTTAAATAGATAATATATTTATAATATATATTTATAAAGAATTTAACAAATTATATATATATATATATTTATATATCTAATCCTAGAAAATGTATGAATATAGTATTTTCCATTAAGAAGTATTGTTCAATGAATTTTCATTTAACAAAAATAATGAAATGGGTATCAGGACTAATCTTTTTCACCAATTGAGACACAAATCGTACCATAAAGAATGTTTTTATAGAATAGTGTAACAAATGTCACTTTAATATTTTTTATCATTATTATATCATATTTCTTATTAATTAATTCACTAATCAATGTTCTTTTGAATCATTATTTGTTGACTCAACAATTCCAAAATAATTAAGGGATTCTACAAACCCAATATTCTTATATTAAGTGATGCACATTCTTATTATACATTATTTTCCAAGGTATTATTTACTCTACCTAATTAATATGTTTTATTTTATATACATTCCTTATTCTTTGGGTAGTTAAAAAATTTTCTCCTTAGAATAAACAGTTTCTTACATCAAGATATATTCATCTTCAAGGGGTTATACTATCTAATTAATATTTTTATAAATTCATTGATTATCTACAAAAAATATTTTAAGAGGTGTATATAATCAAAAATTGAGATTTTATATCATATTATACCTAATATTAATTTTAGTTTATATTTAATATAATTATTCATATCTTAATATAGGTTTTTAGTGAAATTATATTGAAATTGTAATGGGTATTTGTGATTGAAAACTTCTCCATGGATCATAATATTATCTAGGACATTATCGATCATTATGTCAATATTATAACCTTTCATAATTTCATATATTATTAAATACATCTAATGAGGGTAAAAATGTATCATAATAATGTATTATTCTATCCGGATTCTTTTTCTTCATGATAATTATTTTTTTATAAATAATTCTCATTTTAATCCTGGATTAATATTGCATATAAAGGCTTTTATATAAAACAACTGTTCTATTTTCCAAATAATAAAATAATTTTATTATCCCATATTTCCCTTCTTCATTGATTGATGAAATTTAAAATTAATGATTCATCATCATTTTAATGTTTTATGTTTTGGAAAATGTAATCTTCAAATATATCAAATGATTTTAATTTAAATTATATTCTTCCCATCCACGTTGTATTTTGACTTTTTTATTCAAATATCCATTTCAGGAATTTTTAATAAATAAATTGTTTAATATTTTTTAAATTAATTTTAAAAAATGACTTTTAAATATTACTTGAGAAAAAATATTTATTTTATACTAGGAAAAATATTTTAAAAAATCCATTTTGGGTCTTATCATTAATTTCAAAAAAACTGAATCCAATTTTGTAATGGATTATAAATGAAACTATATGTGATTTTTATAAATACTCATTTTTTGAGATATCATTTTTGGTATCACGTGATAATGTTTAATTTTGATATACCATTTTTAAATAATATGAGACCCATATTCGTCTCATTGGATACTTATAATAAAAAGAATGATTCAGTTTTCATATGAAACTCATATACATGGATGATGATGAGAGAGGTCTTAGACCTCTCTCTAATAAACTAGAAACTCTAATATATGGTGAAAAAAAGGATAAATATTAAAATATATCCCAAGAAAAGGTTTACACTCGAGGTTTTAACACATTCCAAAGGTTAAAGAGATAATCATTCCCAATAGATATGGTACATGGTATGATTTATTCCATGATAAAAGTTATAATGACTTATTTTTCCAAATAAAAATAGAACAATATAAGATTTATATAAAACTTATGGGTTCACAATAAGACTTCAAATAATCAAAATACTACATGGGAGGATTTATCAAAAATAAAATGAAACATTGAATGATTTTTCTCAAGCCAAATGCATACATGGGAGGATTATACCCAGAACAATATAGTATATAGTTGACTAGTATAATAATAAAATGTGATTAATTTCAGGTTGGTTATCCCATCAAATATAATTTCTATGATTGTATCTCTTCCAAATTTGAATGATTTCATAGTGTTATACTTACAATCATGAATTAATGATACTCTGAAGGATCAGGTATATTGATTAATGATTTAAAACTCACATGATTCAAGAATTATTTTATTTCAAGACATACTCCTTGAATCATTTATTTTTATCTATACATTATTGGGTATGATTTTTCTTTTTATAAATATTATATATATATATAAACATATTATGGACACATATGATATTTATCTAATATTTCATATATTTTTCATTGTAATAATCTAAGACCTCATATTTCAATTATTTTCATTCCCTACCCTATTGTGATTTTTGTAACTAATGATAAGTTTATAAGGGATATACTAATAATCAATTATGGATAAATTATGAAAAATTACGTCAAATAATATTTTCACATATATTTTCCTCAATGAAAATATTGATTCCATTCAATTAATTTTATTATTTTTTATGAGATATATATAATATAATATGAATATTTTTTAAAACCGAGGAATTTTTATCCCACAATTTGTGACACATAGGTATTAATGGTTGTATTTTTAGAATAAAATATATGGTGTAAATATGAGGCAATCTCAGTAGGCAAAAAAATATAATTATATTTTATAATTAGTTTAGAAATATTTGTGTGATGGGATAAGAGGAAATTAATGAAAAAACAAGGGATAAAAATAAACAATTTGTATATTTATATGATAGAATCCCATTGTTTTCTAGGGTTTATTTTGTTCTCCTATAAAATACATCCCTTTAAAGATATTGCATGTGGATACATGCTCTATTATAAATTTACCTAGGGGGAATAACATAAAAATGGAATGTTGGATATTAACTCGACGATCACATAGTACAATAAAGAATTGATAACTTCACACCATTTTTGAAACATTAGGGGGATATGGCATTGTATATCAAATTCCTATTATAATGTATTATAAAAATAATGTTAAGGAATTATTATATAATGATTAAAAGAAAAAAAATTGAAAAACCAATTGAACAAAGAAAAATTATGGTTAATCTAAAATACAATTTGAGGGTTTACATGGGAAACACATTTCAATGATTATTTTTCATTATTAATTTATGATTTAGATATTGATCAAATATTTAAACATTTCTTTATTTATAACAATATTGAGAAATGATAAGAATTGTTAATATTGGACATTATATTGAATATTTTAATTGTCTAATGAGGAAACAAATTGGGAAATAAGAATATATTTATGACCATATGGTATTTTTCACACAAATAATTTTTGTTTTCATTAATAATGTGAATAATTTAAAACATATGAAAACTATCATGAATAAAATGATGGAGTATCATAAAATGTGTCGTGATGAAGATTATAATTTAAATAATATTCGTCAACATAGATTTCAATAATAGGGAAAGAAAATTTAATGGAAATTCATTAAATAAATAGCTATTTGTTTCGTGTATGTAAGGATAGGCCATTGATAAAATATTTTTGATATGGGTAGGGAATACAATCAATTAAATTGCTATTTAGATTTTTTAATGCTTAAAATGTATAATTTTTCATAACTATTCAAAATGAGTCCCTAAAATATTATATAATGAGGTGAATATACATTAATTACCAAATAATACATTTAAACTGAGGAAATACAACGATATTTCTACTAATGAATATAGTTCAAAAAATATATGAATATTAAATTATTCACCTATCCTCTAATATTTATTTTTTCATATATAATTTTTGATTAGTTCTACCATGTTTATTAATCATAGAATGATCCCTAAAAACATTAAATCCCCACCCAAATTATTTTGTTAATGAATAAAACTTAATGTTTTATTTTATTCCAAAATTATGTTTAAAATAATATTCCACAAGAAAGCCATTTATTCCATCTTTAATATCTTTGTAACACGTATTTTATGATATATTTATTAAATCCAAATAGAGGAAATATTTTCTATAGTATGTATAACACTTTTAATATTATCTAATGATATTATATGAATGAATGAATGATTATAATAACCCTATAAGATAATTATATAATTTCTTTCTTGAGACTAAATAACAGTCAACTTTTTTTCTAAATTGTAAGATTAAAAATAACAACTAAACAACTATAATAGAAGATGTTATATTTAATATGCTTACTGATTAAAAAAATAAATGATTACATGATTCAAATATATCGCTTAGATACCTTTAACTATTTTCGTAATAAAATTTTAATTACAATTTGGAAGACCCAATTTATTTATGGGGAGAGAATGTAATGAACTTAAATTCTAGATCATGTAAAATTTATTCCTTTTACAATATCATTTTCTACACACTAGACACAAATTAAAATTTCCAAAACATTTTTGAATAAATTTCTTAATTAAGTTAAAAAAATAATATGTTAAAAAATAAATTGATATCACCATTGGAAGATGTATATTTAATAAAGGTTATTGATGAGAATGTTTTTTTTCAATAAAATATTTTTTCATTAGAGTGTTAATTTTTATTTAGGAAATGAATTTAAAAATTAAATATTTTTTATTTTATGGAAGAAAAAACATTTCTTAATTTCTGAAATAAAAATTAATAGAGTATTAATTTTTTATTTCTTACTAAAAAGGATTCGTATTAGTTTTAAAAAATCATTTTTTTGTGAAAATTATATATTTTATGATTTTTTCAATTATATATGTGTATTATAGAAGATTATAACACCTCTAATATAATAAAATATTAAATTAATAAAAATAAAAATATTATATTATATGAACATTTATATCCTCAACCCATTTTTTAGAAATATACTAAAATGTAACAATAATAAATACTATTTTTGGTCTATTCCTCTAATTATATATTTTGATGTTTATATTATATATTGAAATGATTTTAAATATAAATTAAATATATCATAAACCATATTATGTCTTAAAAACCAACATCGATCATAATATTATTTTTAAAATATATTTTTATACATAAAAACACACTATTTTTTAAACACAGTTTAATATATTTTGTATACTTATTTGAAAATTACCTCTTCACCAAATTAAAAATATATTTTTAATATTTATTGAAAAATATTAATTTAAAATAATATTTTTTTTAAATGGTGTGATATTAATTATTAATATTAAGGTAAATAAAGGATGATTAAAATTAATTAACATGGGAAAAGAAAATTTGGGAAACGAAAAAAAAAGTTAAAATAAATACACAAAACACTCATGTTCTTTTATATATTGATATTTTTAGGTGATATTAGAAATTTAATTACATTAAATTCAAATTCAATCTATTGTTTTGTAATTGGACATTGAGTATTGATATTAAATTTTTGAAATTTTATTGTTTACATAAAATCCAATACTTCACAATACTTCTAAAATGGAAACACATACACCACCTCAAGACTATACTATCATTATAATTTATTACTGAAAGTTTTATACATTCCTCTGTATATAATCAACTTCCATGTCTATACAATGCTAGATAACATTATTTTTGATAAATAATTTTTTTCCATGTGGTATTCCTATATAATTAAAAATATATAATAATGTGAGTACTAAATTATCATACACTTTTACTTTAGTCTAATACTTAAAAAATAATATACATATATATATATATATAAACTTCTAAATATAATTATACTATTATCACTAATTTACAAAAAAAATTATTATGTTAATTTTGAATAAATTATTTATTCCTTTCAACACACAATGAAAACTAAACAACATATATTGTTCCTAGATATGAAAAACTGCCACCATGAACTGATGTTATTAATTTTACATCACCAAACTAATAGATATTAACAAGGAGTAATTTTATATATTAACATATATAATATGTCACATTTATAAATCAGAATTGATAATTTATCATATGTAATAATTTTTTTTATAATCATAGAGAAATGGAATCATTAATAGTGTGTGTTTGATGACTACCACATCCATAGAGAAAATATTTAATCACTCATCTCCCCACGTCATTTATTTTTATATGAATTTATTTAATGGGATATATAATAAATATGAAAATTTAAGGATTATGAATATGACATACTATCCTTAATTAATGATATTCAATTTGTGATAAAAGAATTTTCATATGTTACTATTTTGACTCAATTTTTACATCAATGCAAATAACCTTATAATGATTATTTATTAAATGAAAACTTCATAAGATATACTAATAATTTATTGGAATTATTATATATTTAATATGTTTTATTTATTCGGTGATGGATTTGGTAATATTTAAAATATTTTTGAATATATCACCATTGAAACATGAACTCGTCAAAAATTAGTTAACCAATATTTCCATTTTCAGATGTTGTATTAACCTATTATACCCAATGAAATTTTTTGTTTTGATATAAATGAAATTATAAACCTATAAACACTTACTAATATTAAAGTCTTTTATATTGACGTTATTATGAAAAAAACAATTGAATTTTTTAACACACAATGATGAATATAAATTATAATGACTTAATAATTTATAATATATTGTTATAAAATATTTTTTAAAATTTCATTATTTTTAAATCTATATAATTACGTAATGTTAAATGTTAATTATGTTCATTATTATAGTAGTAATGTCTACTTTTGAGTAATAGGAATTAATTTTATGTGTTTCTAATCTCAATATTTTCCATTGGAGAAATATTTCTTAGTATACACCAGATTACATCATAAAGGATTATCAATTACCCCATTATTATATTATATCATGATTATAATATATTTCTTCATATTAAATTTTATATTCTATTTAATTTTAATCATGTTATTTGAAATCAAACAATAAAAATCATTAAGGGTTTCTTTTAGTTAAATTTTCATCCCCTAAGTTATTAATATTCTTATTAAACATTATTATTCAATTTTTTATTTACAATACAAAATAAATACATTGTATTTTATATTTCCAATTAATTTTTGAGGGTTTTATAACCCTTACATACTTAATTATTACCATAGGATACATACCTCCTGTATTTTGGTTCTTTTAAAAGGTTTTCATCTTAAATAACATTCTTTTTTATAATATTTATATTTTGAACCAAATTTTTTTTCATAGTGTATATGATTCCTAAAATTGACGCTATATCATGAAATACACATTATTTTCTGTAATATATGTTCAATCTAATTATATATCTCATTAAAGTGGTTTAAGAAAATTGATCCTAAATTTGTATTAGTCATTCAAGAGTCATGTATTATTCATAGATCATACTTACATATATTTTCATATTATATTACAACATTGATCTACTCTAACATATAATGGATTTATGTTTTATTTCCACAATTTCACAATCCAAACCGATATGACACAAAACCGAACATCCGACCCAAACCACAATAAAACCCAGCATGTCATCATGATCCTCCCACATATGAAATTACAATTTTTTTTGATATTATATTATTGGGAATTATTTATACATTTCATTACAGTTAAAAAATATAAATAACACTAATAAAAATCATGATAAACAGAAAATAAGTAAAAAATTGATAAAAATACAATCAACTAACCTTGTAGATCAATAAAGGTCACATAACTATGCTTTCTCTAAGAGGGATCCAAAAATGGATGTACCTGAAAATGTTGATGAAATTTTTTGTGTGATCATCGTGATGCACATTAGGGATTCTAAAATTAGAAACATATCTCATAAATTTTCTTTAATAATGTATTATTTTCATGCTATTTCGAAATACATATATTTAAATTAATTTATTAGTTTCTAATTTTAAACATTTAATGTGATCATAATTTCAAAAGAACCATTTTCCTATCCTTTTAAAAAAAACAATTTCAAATAATGAAGGGTTATTAAATAAATACTTTTACAAAAATGAAAATTTGGGTGAGTAAATAACTCAATGGAAAATTGTAGTGGAATATAGAGTATTAAAAATAAATGCAGATATAATAAATTCAAGAGGAAATGCAAAATTTATATTAATTTGAAAAAAAAAGATAAAAAATGAGGGAAGGTATAAAACATGTGAATAATATATCATGAGATATGTGTGGACACCATGTGTAGAGACCATAGATTTATTCAATTGGAAATACATAATTTTTCCTATTAATGTAGTCCTATGTTAATAAAAAACCAGATTCTCTCAAATAACTTTACTGATGGAAGATCCCAAATGACTACTCCATGAGGATCTACTCAATGTAATCGATACTAAATGGAATTTTTCTCTCAACTACCACTGTGACACTTTGGAATCCATGGATATAAAATATTCATGGGAGTTGGGGAAAAAATTATTAATAAAACATGTAAATCATTAAAATAGACCGTACATGGTATATACAACATCTTGACACCATTAATGAAAATTCCCCTCAGAATGGAGAGTATTTATGGAGGTTACAACTTCTCATAAAAACATTTAATGGTAACAAACATGACTCGTATATTCGTAATGATTATTTCAAATTTGATAAAACATTTTAAAGGACATTGAAAAAAACCATGTCATCAAAAATTTATGAAAAAATTGGTGAATGGAAAAAACATTGTAAATTTACAAATAACCAAAATAATTCATTTAAAATTAAGAAAAACACTCAAGATCCCTAGTAATTCAAAAACAACATTAAAACTTGTTTTAAAAAAACCGATATTTATACACAAAAATGTGATGAAAAATACAAAATAGACTATTTGTGTAAAAAAGATTAGTTATATAATTTAAAATTATTTTTATATCAGGGTAACATCTAATAAAACAAACAATAAATTACAGTTTCCAATTTAATTGCTCGGATATAGGGAAACCTATTTCAAAATACATCACCTATGATGATGGAAACCTAAAACAACTTCACACATACATGTATATAAATCTTCACAAACAGAAACACACAAACACACACAACCATTAACCCAATGTACATATTTCCCTCACCTTGAGGTAATTTGTAAAAGGAGGATGTATATATATATATATTAATAATTTATTACATTTAGATACACATGGAATTTTCCATCAAGGAATGTGGCCTAAATCTAACCCAAGGGGGTCCAATATATAATATAAAATATTGGGAACCATAAATTAAAATAAATCTTTTTTAAAATTGATGAATATAAAAAATAGAATAAATAATACTAAAAACCAATAGAGAATCCAATAGGTTACATGGTCATGGATAAAATATGCCTCAACAGGACATAAGGACCCTATTGATAAAAAATAAAATAATAGAAGAACCCAAAAATGTGTTATTTTATAGATGGGTGATCGATGCCACACATTGGATAATGAAAACCATGAAATGGGAAGATAATAAGGAAGATAAGTAGATATTAAGAAATATTAGAGGATAACATAATAGAAAATTGGAGGTCACAAAAGGTGAAACCCATGGAAGATGAATAGAGGGAGGATCAAAAATGGGGATTCATATGTGGGATTTAATGTGACACATTGTTGATGTTGTGTAACTAAATCTATGATGAAAAATATTGAATATATAAGAAAATAAATAATAATTATTATTATATAAATATAATTGAAGTATTTTTTTCCTATTTTTATTTTTTACAGATTTTTATACCATGGAAACGTCGTATGGTGTGCTTGTACAGTCATCTAGATAGTTTTTCAACCATGTAAGGAGTCTTTTCCCGCATTGAAGGATGTTATATGGTATAGGGTGCACAATGTCTGAAATTGTGTAACTAATTGTGTTCTCCCTTGATTCTTCATCTGAAGACTATGCGATCTCTTAAGGGTTTTCTGATGACTATCTTGTTGACAATGAGGGATCGATATTTCCACTATTCATGCCACACGAGTATTGATAATCTATAGCATGGTTTACCATACCTGAGCATCGAAAATCCACACCCCTTGAAACCCTTGAAAACCCACCACTTTTTCATGAAAAAATTTGAGATATTTACTATAAAAAATATTAGACCAAAAATGAATGAATTAATATAGAAGTGTCGGGTTAGGGTGAGAATATTCTCCCCAGAATATAAATTTATTTCTTATGAAAGTCTCAAAAGATATGACTATCATATAAATAAAAAAGTAAATACCAATATTGAAAACCCAACCACCTACTTCCATATAACATAAAACTCAATTGAGACCCCAAATATGAATCTCACATTTTCTATGGGGATGGTTAGACCATATTCAATGAACCTTCTTAAAAACCTTTGAAGCTGCTAAAGAGACCAAAGAACCTGAATGAATAAATGAAAAAATGGGCCACGAAAAGTAACTCTCCTATAGAAATGAAACTCAAAATGGATCAACCCAATGCCTAATATAGAAATCCCAAAATGGTATCATATTGGAATTATCTAAATCTCCATGAGAATCAGTCACATTACCTACTACCCAAGCCAACCATCTTTCATGACTAGATTTGGTCAAGGCAAAAAATAATCAAACAAAATAGCAACAAAAAAATCCCAAAGAGGAAACACACTAACTAGAATACATGTTCCACCGTGAGATTTTCCCCCTGATGTTCTACAAAATATTTTATGATTTTGGGAAATACATAATATTAAATGAATAAATAATTCAAAAATTCAAACATGTCCTCTAATGCATATCTAACTTCTTAATATCTCATTTCACATAAGACCACCTTAAAAGAGGACATCAATAAGAACTATAGTGGGTCTTCCAAACGTTAGTTAAATGAATATTCATGAAATTTAACTAAGATGAACACTCAACAGTCTACTAGTTACACAAAAAGACCCAAACAAGGGAAAATAAACCATGAACTGAACCATATCATGATCCGTATTTTCTCAAGATAAATCACCTCCAAAAAATGACCACCCAAAAAAACCATTTCAAAATAATCCAAAATATTCGATAGTTCACATCCTTAGGGATATAACACATACATCATAAGAAAATGGGTCCAATAATATCTGAAAATAAGATATTTTAAAAGTAAAAATATAATAAAAGGGGGAACATATAGAATTTTTATCTGAAGTTGGAGACAACATGTTGGATGTATATCCCCCACAACTTGAAACTCCTGAATTATATAGAAAGATTAAATTTGAGGCATACAGATAGATATCTAATGTCATAAAGTATCTTTTATTAAATATTAAGAAGATTTTAATCCCCCACTAGATCATCCCCTCCTAGAAGCAAAACATACATAACAACATTTAGGTGACATAGGCTGCCACGAGGAAGAGAGTATCTTCTCTTAAGCTAACTTTGAATAATGTAATTTCTCAATTTTTAATTGATGATGTTTATCACAACCCACGAATACATGGGTGTGGTTATATTCATTGAAATTACCTATCTACAATGTTTGATATAGATAATCAATAGTGTTTTCAAAGAGAATGCCCAAACAAACACATAATCATTATTTCTATAAAGACTTATAAGAAATAATTTATAATAATATAAACCCATTAAATGATCGACAAAACCAATTCCAAAAATTGACCATCACATACAAAACCATGAAATATACCTCAAAGGCTATACATCTACAAATTTTACCATGTTTCTTCTTAGGAAAATAAAATGAATAATAAATACTTACAAAATAAAAAGTGAATACAAATAGAATCTCTACATTTCAATCATATGTTTTCAATCCCAACTCAACACATCACTAAAATCATATTTAAAACACATAAAAACAAACCTATAATTATATAATATTCTAAACATTAAAAAACCTCAAATAACTATTCAATAACATTACAAAATATTAAAATATAATTTTTGTAAAATAATTTCCTAAATAAAAATACCCAAAGGATTTGAACCATCCATGGTTATTCCATAAATAATGACATAAATATGTCCATTCAAACATATTTAAACCACCACACATATTCACAACCATATTTTTACCACATATATACATACATACATGTGATCTCCAATATGAATTCCAAAGGTTAAATAAAAAATCATATTATAATACACTCTGTAAAACATAACCAATCAATTTTAAAAACCACCACCGATCATTCCAAAAAAATAAAAATGCCCAAAAATAAACCATTATAAATTTCAGAAAACATTCTAGAATCCATCACAACATATTCTAAAAAATCCATTTATTAAAAAAATTCCCCAAAAAAATATTTCCTATCAAAAATGAAAAAAATTACGAAATAAAAAATTATAAAACATGGAGATAAATATAAATATAATTTAAATCATCAGGAAAATCCAAAATCAAGTAAATAACTACTACACATGACTTGAAAAAATGATTTAACACATTATGAACCAAATGAGGGGGCACATTAGAGGTTTTCATAGGGAGTTTCATGGTTTTTTCATGGTAATAATGACCATGTAATGAAATAAAATTCCACATGTGATACTCACAGTAAAAAAAAAATCTAATGAAATAAAATAAACATCGAAAAAAATTTGATATAATCTTTTATCCCATAATTCATTTTGATTCAAAGCCATCCTAGAATACCCAATAAATCCAAACATCCTTCTAAATAGTTTATGGCCAAAATGCTACTTTTCATTAACCACTTGAATTTGAAAATCCTGGATATGAAATACTATAAATACCAAAATAGAAAGGGATACTAAATTGTTAGATTTTTTAATTTACTAACATTTTTCAACCACATACTGGTCACCAAAATCATCCTACAACATAGAACAAATCAGCGTTCTCAGTCATATTGAGCTTGAAAAAACTGAGGTAAATCAGATATAACAAAATTGATAATGATTTATTTAAAAATATATAGGTAACAAAATTAAATCATCGTGAAAAAAATACTCTTATTAGATATGAAATAATACTAATATTTTATAAATATCTCTAAGTGACACTGTGGATCACCACAAATCATAGAACCATGTTTCCTCCAAGGGAGATATAATACTAGAAGAACCTAAAGCGGAATAATATAATTAATGTGTGATAAAAAATATTATCATTATTTATTATAGATGAAAAAAACCTTACCCCATACCTTTAAATAAAAATTCATATAATCCTAAATTGAAATTTATATATTTAAAATAATTTTTAAAATCCTTTTAGAAAAAGTAACATGATATTAATTTCTAAAGAACCATTTTCATATTAAATTTTACAAAAATTATTGCAGTGAATAAATGGTTGTACAAATAATTATTTTACAATGAAGAAAATTTGGGGAATTAAATGAATCAGTGAAAAATTGGAAGATAAAACCAGAGTACAAGTAAATATGTTATAATATAAGAACAACTAGTGGAAAAATAACTAATTTAAGATTCAATAAAAATATCTCAAATTTTTGAATCACGAATCCATATGGGATTGATATAATGTGATATACATAGTCACCATGTTAATACAGTGTACACGTATGCATTTTAGAATTCATCTATTGGCATATCAATGTGATCCCATGTCAATAACTGACCTAATTGCGCACCACTAGCCTCACTGGGGGAACGTCCCACATTACTACTCTTTTGGAATCTATTATATCTAATAGAAAATAAATAAATATCATCACTTTACTCCCACTATGAATCCTAGAATTCATTATCTATAAAAATACATAGGATGTGAGGAATGAGGCACTAATAAATCAATTCAGTTCTAAAAACACACCAAACACACAAAATCACACATATCAACACTATCCATCGGGACCCCACCAATAATGGAGAGTATCCGTGGAGGTGTTATATTTTAATTAAAACATTATATGGTACTAAATGGGACATATTTTTTAAAATGAATCTTTCCCATCTAAAAATTTTTTCTGACGCACTTCGATAAATAACATGGCATTAATTATTTATTCCAAACTATCCAAAAATCCAAAAATTGTTGGACCTCTTCAATTAACCTGATATAATTAATTTATAATACCAAAAATACACTCAAGAATCCTGGATTTTCAAAAACCCCATGAAGAAGATGTTTTAATTGAAAAAACTCATAGTGCGTCATTGTAATGTGTTAAAATTATGATATACTCCAACTCTATTAAAAATAAAATTATCAATAATTTACTGGAATTCTAATGTAATCATAGCACCAAATAAAACACCAATGAAATTAAATTTTTCATTTTAATGTCTCTTACATTTCATAACGTACTTCAAAACATGTCACCATTTACTACGGAAACTCAAAAATAAGTTAGACTTATATGAATATACACATTCACATATATATACATACACTTTTAACCAATGTACACATTACCCTCTCCATGATGTTATATGTATTAGGAGGATATATATATTCTTACCTATATTTACACATCCATGCCTCCTTCAGAGACAATACAACAAATATACTATAAAAAGATTCATGGTATTACTAATATATTATGAACCCAAATATTTATAAAAACACTAATACAAAATAAGTAAAATAAAAATGAATAATAAAAACTTCTCAAAAAAAATTCAAATATTTTACCATCAATGGACATGAAATAATTCAGATTCAATGGGACCAAAGGAACCCCAGAATCAAGAGGAAAATATAGAAACAAAAAATTATAGGTTATAGTTTTGATGGGTCGTGCACACCACATAAGGGTTAATGAAAAAAAAGTAAATAATAAGAGAGAAGGGAATAAGTGAAGAGGATAGGATTATGAGAGGGTGTTTCTCCAAGATATAAAAGGTAGTTTTGATAAAATCCATGAAGGAGGAGGGTGGGGGAGGCATGTAAAGGGTTCTTCAAACGTCAGCTGTCAGACGACAAAGAGGGAAAAGGGGCCAATTGGGAAAACAAGGGGAATATATAATAATAATAATAATAATATAATAATAATAATAACAATAAATATGTATTATTATTATAAAATAAATAATATAAATAATATTATTTTAGATTTTTTATTTTATTTTAATTATTGTTTTTTTAGCCCTAGGGCATGATACATGGTTTCTCTACATAGACATCCATACCATGCAGAAATCACGGGTGGGGGGCTTCTACCTCATATAGGAGGACATCAAATAATTTCATCTACATTTTTTCTTCAATCGAGCATATGATCATTCGGATCCCTTGTGATTCTACTCAATCTGACATGGAAACCTATGGCTTGTAACATGACCATGTGCCTAAGCATGTTGTGTGGAAAAATCCATTATTCATACTGTAAATTTTCCTTACACTTGACCATGGTTTCCCCTAATAGTGTGAAAACTATGTGGAATATTGCACCCCCCCATAAAACTAAGTTTTCATGGAAACCAATTTGGAAAATATATAGAACCAGAACAATACAATAAAAAGAAATTAAATAATATAGATTTATCAGGTCAAGTTGTAACACTAAAACATTTTTGGAAATCATGATTCACTCAACATTCTTCATCCTGCATGTTTATAACTTTTCTTAATAATGTATTGTTCATAAAAATAATTCTCACATATTGTAATTGAATATTATTCTATATCCTTACATTAACTTCTAACCAATATTATCCTTTATCTAGTTTAAATAAAATATTTTTAAATCTCTATTTACCCCTTTTATAGTAATTAATAATTAGTAAAAAAATTTACATCCTTTTTACATTGTTGTTATTCAATAATGGTTTCCTCAAAGACAATAGTTTTTCCTCTATTAAATAATAATATAATATTATAAAAATAAATTTTATATATGATTTATTTAATTTTATGGTCTATTTAATTTTATTTAGAGGAACTATTTTAAGATATATTCATTCCATTTTAAAAAAAATTCATGTTGATTGGAAAATCAAATAATTTCTTTATTATATTATGAAAGACTCTATTATAAATATTGATTTTTTAATTTCAAATAAAATTTCATTGTATTATTTTCTTATAGTGTATGGTGTCATAAATTAAACTATATTTTATCTTCATAAGTATTTATTCAGTGTTTTTTTGTGTATCAAATCATAATTTGATTATGAGATACCTTTTTAGAAAATTTTAAAAATAGATTTATTCTCATGGATTACTTATGATAAGTCAAAAGATTTTATTTTTATATGGAACTCTTATATTTGGATTATAATGAGTTGGGTTATATATCCCCACTAATTTATTTTTAATCATTATATAAAATGAGATAAAATAGAATAGGTGAGGATTTTTCCAAATTCTAGATTGTGTAAGGGATTATTTATCCAAATTTGATAGTTGAACAAGTGGATTTATCCCAAGACAAAGGGAACACCAGATGAATATTCCTATGGAAATTTTCCTATTGGAGGACATAAAAAATCTAAATGGTACATAATAGTATTTTTCTATGAAAAAGGATACATTTGTTTAGTTATGTTATTCCACTCTGTATATAAGGGGAATTCTACTGATCCAAATTTTAAAAATGAATATCTATACCAAGACAAAGGGGTACAACTAACGATTTGTCCTATGGATATGTAAAGACATGAGGATTATCAAAATACCAATTAGGTAATCTGGTGATTATCTGAATCCATATATGTGATGAATTTCATCTTAATTTTCTCTAAAAATAGTATTTCATTGAATGGGTTCTTCTATATTTTAATTATTCCATGATTTTATACATATATTAATTATAATATTAATATCTCATGGATCAGAATATTGACCATTTTTTCCATACTCAGTTGATTCATTTCTTCTATTTTTCCAATCCATACTCCAAGAGTTGTAAATTTTGATTGATTATTTGGTATGAATTATTATGTAACATGATTATATTCAGATTCTCATATTATCCCCATATATTATCATTGATAGCTATGAATTATGTTTTCAAATACTGACAATCAGAGACAACAACTTATGAATCCATCCCAACAAATAATGAAGATTTATATAATATATGATTTATATAGAGGGGATCTATCATGGGTTAATTATTTTAAATGGAAAACTTTTGGATCAATGAAGTCACCCATGTTACTTGTACTAAAAATTACTAATCCATCCCTTCATGGGATTGTAAGATGTTTTATGTGTTTTCATGATTATACTTTGATAATTATTTAACATAATGATATATAGGTCACTAATTTATCAAGGATAAGGAATAAATAATTTTTTTCAGTGGATTTGTTATTGTAGGTCTGTACTAATTCATATTCCACGTGTATAATGTTATTGCAACATTTTCCACCTTCTATTTTGTGCAACAAACCAATGAAATATTTTCTTCACTAATGATTATTAGTTATTGATCCAAACAAATTATTACTTGTGTTTTAAGTTATTCTCAATGATATATTTAAATATAATTGATTTAGATAAATGATTTATTAAGTATGGTGTAATTTTATTTTTTTGTTCCTTGATAATTTTCCCATTCCCACATATTTATCATATTCCAAAATAGAATCATCAAATTTTATCTCTTATATTCCCACATTACTAATCATATGTTCTTACCATTTTTATGTATCCATTTTAATATTTCATATACATTAGTATTACAAATTATATATATATATATATATATATATATATATATTATAATCATGTATTTGTATTATTATTTAGGGATATTGAATATAATTTGGAAAATATATTTGTTATGTATCAATTATCCATAGACACTGAACCTATAAGATTTACATTGTGTTTTATTATGAGTAAAAATTCCCATCCAGGAGGCAGGAAAGAGGCCAGCTCCTAGGGAAAATATATTAAATAAAATCAAAAATATAATGGAAAAAAGTGTCACAGAACATCTCAACAAAGGTGTGCGTAGACCTCACCACGAATGTCAGCCTAGAAAAGTTCATTAAAAATGTCATCCAGGACACAGGACCAACTAGAATTGACTTCCTAAATTTCTCTCTTAGAAAGAGCATCAGCATCCTGATTTTCCTCATGATAAACATGTGTAACTTCAAGGGAAATCACCTCCACAAGCCAAAGAAATTAAATATATGTTGATAGGATCTTCCATGGTACATTTCAGGAATGATACCAAATAATTTTAATAGCAATAGGCATGTCGGACATCAACCATAGTTGATTCCATTGAAAATGAATAGCATATTTAATTTCTTTAATCATGGCCCAAAGTTCGGATTCAATATCAAGTCCATTTCCAATAAAATGGAAGAAGAAACCTTTCACAAACCCTTGGGAAGTTCTAAAAACACCATCGTAGCCTGTAGGGCCAGGAGCACCTGAGGCAGCTCCATGAACATTGACATTGAGCCATCAATATATAGGTGATATATTGAGAACATACTTCACTATTAGTGGCTTCCTAGACATATCATTCACACCAAGGGAACTCAAAAGAACAAATTCATCAACATTATTATCTATAGATACTATTTTTATAAGAGAGGGAGTCTAAATTGCATGATGTATAAATAGAACACCATTGTGAAAAGATGGCTTTCTATTTTTGAAAACCAAGTCATTTATTTCCTTCCAAATGAAGGATAAGACCCTCACTGAAGCAGCCAACCGAAGGGAGTGAATTTGTTTACATAGATCCTTTCTACAAATGGACTCTAATAGTTCCTCCATGGACAAAAAGTTAAAGTAACATGAAAAAATGTCCCACATATATTTCCAATGAATGCATTTGAATCTGTAGGAAATGAATAGAAGATAATGGTTTTCATCCACTTCTAATTGGAGGAGACAAGCAGGGGCCAACTGAACACCAGCACGCAACAACATATTTTGCCAAGGGAGGTGCTTCATCGAAATTTTATAGACATTAATCGTTGAATCAGGTGGGATAAAATAGTTATAGACACCCTTAATACATGAGGGAAGGTTCAGGGAGGGTTCACAAAGCAATCTGTAACAATAATTACAAGAAAACTTCTCATTCAAGTTGGGCATCCTGACTATAGAATTAGAATAAATATACATGTATCATGAGATCTGAAGACAAAGATGGGCAAGAAATAAACCATTCATAGTCGTGGTAATATGAATATTAGCAATATGACAATTTATCATAGATGAAGTAACAAAAAATTATTAACAAATGGGTTGGGATAGCCAAGGAGTTTTCCAACAGTTTAGTTGAGATTGTTCACAAACCACCCATCTTGAGTTCTCCATAAGACCATCATAAGACTGCTAGATGGCAGGCCGAATAGAGGAGGTCATATAACAACCATAAACATGTTGATGATTATTTAAAAACTTGATGTAAATGAACACTGTAGAAGGATAAGATATAGATAGCAGGTTCCCCACAAATTTTTTAATTAATGTATATTTGAATAACCTCAAGTCTTTAACTCACATTCCCCCCATTTGGGTCGGTTTAATACAGTCATTCCAGGCTAGTGTGATTATCTTTCTCTCATTAATTGATAGAGTCCAGATAATGTTTCTAAGCTTATCAGTCAATTCGTTAACAAGAACCATTGGAAATCTATAATGAGAGAATGAATAGGCAAACATTGAAGTTATCACTAAATTAACCAGGCAGATTCGTCCATCCTGAGACATATTCTAACATTTACACTTCTCTAGTTGATTAAAAAATTTTAGAGTAATTTTCTCAATATAAAAATGCTTTATTCATCCCCAAAATAGAGGAACTCCATGATATGTTAAGGGTAGATATCCCCTCCTCATTCCAAGCTTCAAAAAATTATATTCTATTTCTTAATGGAAAGGCCATCCCCAAACATAATCGATAACCTATTCCAACTAATAACATAATTGGAAACATCCTCATAATGTGAAAATATTCCCTTGATAGAGAAATGGTTCACTTTTTTTTGACTGTCCAAACAACATAATATCATCAGCATAGAACATGTGAGAGGGAGAAAAGAGATTCCTCCTAACATTTATCTTCTGAAACAAACCAAAATTAGAAAGTTCATTAAGACATCAACTCAATTAGTCTTCCGAAATAGCAAAAATAAGTCTAGAGTAGGGGGTCCCCCTTCCTTACTCCTCTTTAGCATCGAAATATTCCTCTAGGGGATCCATTATTAAGAATAGAGAGCCTCACACTTCCCACGATGAAGCCAACAAGTCCAATAAATTTCTACGAGAACCCATGCATTTGAAGAATTTTGAAAAGAAAACACCATCGGATAGTGTCAAAAGCCTTATAACTGTCAATCTCCAATGCCATGTCACCAAATATTTGCTTCTCTTCATGGAATTAAAACATTAAAGAGCAGTTAAAAGGAAATTTTGAATGTTCCATCCTAGTACAAACCCAAACTGATTAATGGAAAAAATCCCCTTAGTAATTTCACACAAACTCTGAGTCATAATATTACTGATAATCTTGGGTATAGTATTCCCAATAGCCACTTTTCGTAAGTATTTAATTTCAAGGGAACAATATTTCATAGGAATAACATCATTAAATTTAGAGTTCATCCCAAATGGAGTGTAGGAGGACATATACAAATCCCTCACTGCATTTATAATATCACGGTTAACAATATCCCATCCGAATATAAAAACATATTGGTGAAACCATCAGGACCAACCACACTATCAATATTTAAATATATAAGAGCATCATCAATCTACTATAAATTTGGAATTTCAGTAAGCCTATTATACTGAATGTCAGTGATACATGCCTCAAAACAATGGATAATTTTATTAGAGTTTTCAACACTATTTCCTTAATAAAGCTTCTCAATGTCGTTCGTAGCAGCGTTGATGATCTCACATTATGAGGAGAACATATTCCCATCCATATTGATGGAATTATGGATCCTCATAGCTCTCTTTTCTATATGAATACAAAGAAATAGCTTGGAGTTTCTATCCCCATCCTTTAACTGTATGATATTAAACTGATTCTGATCTAATCTCTCTTTAAGAGTCAAGAGATTGTCCAAAATCGAAGTAGCTTGTACCTCCTCCAGGGAGGGTACATCATGGGAAATATTATTTCTCAGGTGCTTCAAACAGAAAATATCAGCTCCTTTAATGTCATTACAATGGAAACTTTTGAAATTATGGCATTGTAATATATGAAATATTATTATTTATATTTATTATATTTTGAATGTTTACTCTATTTATTATTGCTTCATATTTATATTTACAAATTTTTTATTCATTTTCTATAACCTCGAACCATTGGGTTATCAGTGGGTATGAGAAATAATGAAATGACCATCCTAATTAGTGTCTAAAAATCATGGTATAAATATTTTTAAATTCTATGGCTATACTCAACCAAATCTCTCAAGATCTGAACAATAACATGAATCATTCCAAAATACTAGATTGTATGAGGAATGAAATACTATCAATTATGTAGTTAATGTAAAAACAATCACTATCCATTTGTGGGTATTATTATATATGAATTTTTATGGTTATTATGAAAAAAATATAAATTTTATTTATTTCTCTAGTAATTTTTACTGAAGTGATTTTTAATTTCATTTAACAATTGTATGTGGAATCCAAAATATGGATGAATCTAATTATTTATAAGAGTCTTGAATACAAAATAATCTATTTGTATGGTTATATTTTTAATATTATATTTTTCAATAAGTATTTTCCTTTGAAATTTATTCATAATATTTAGTATCAATAATCTTTTTTAAGGAAAAATGATGTTGATGTTTTTTGTTTATATGAATAAAATAGAAAAAGAAATGCATGTAATAAATTTATATATGTAATTAAACATGAATGAATTATATATCATTTCATAAGAGATAAAAATAATGTATTTTAAAATAACTAAAATTAAACACAAGAATATATAAATATATTTTTCTATGTGTGCTTATGTTTCTTTTGAAAATAAATCATTCTCATTTATTTGAGATAAGAAATGGAAAATGTTTCTAAGGAAAAAATTAAAGGAAAATAACAATGATGAATAAAAATTCAACTACCATAATGTCAAAAAATATGTGAGCAAACAAAAAATAAATTTCTTAAATTAAACATGTAATGTTTTTGAGTGTTGAATGGTATATTATAGAATTATTATTTATCAAATAGGGGTATTATGTTTTATCAACCTAATTTTCTATATGAATGTCTCAATTTATACACCTTACACTAATCATTTGTTCATATGAATGGATATTAATATTTATACAAATAAATAGTATAAATAACATTCTATAATGGATAATAATCATCAAAAAACTACGATGATAAGGGAACAACTAAGATACATTGAAATCTCGTCCACCAAATATGATTATGTTATTTATGTGAAAAAAGTTAAAATTATGTTCCCATCAAAATAT
The DNA here is from genome assembly GCA_963277665.1 of Viscum album. Lineage (NCBI taxonomy): Eukaryota > Viridiplantae > Streptophyta > Magnoliopsida > Santalales > Viscaceae > Viscum > Viscum album. Next base: position 583,234,323 of record OY728128.1, on the reverse strand, counting down.
ATAATTGACTTATTTTAATCTAGTTCTATACATTATTTTATATCCATTTTTTTTAGATAATATTTATTCTCCACCTCCACACTTTTATAAGGAAATATCAATGAAACAACAAGTTTTGAGAGACTTACAATAAAAAAATATAATTCATTAATAAAATCTGTTGGTAAGAATATACACCCAAAAAATCAAGTACTTAGTCCCTCAATTGGTTTTGATGTGGGGTTTTACCTTGATTTTTCACATTATATATATAAATTATATCAAATTTTACAATTAGGTTATATAATTATATATCTCATATCATTTAATGGTAAATATTTGGTAAAAGATTTATTCAGAACTCCCATTGGAAGTTAATTCATTAATTATTGTCATGATACCTAATTATAATGGATTCCATGATCAAGTAGTACGGTTTGGACTCGACATGGATGATAAGATAATAATATCTTATATCTTTCTATTGATGATAAATACTACATCTAAAATATTCTTCAAAATACATACTCTAAAGAGCATGTATTCATTAATTTATTTAATGGTTATTTATTATGATTTAAAATTTTATATTTTACCATAAATTTTTAAATAATAATTTCAGAAACGTACTATGATTAATTATTGTTAAATTTCTAAGACAATTGATTTTTCGGTCAATTATACCAATATTTAATTTCCTAAAACCCTAATTTTTTTGAAATTGTAATAATAAAATTATGAAATTAAATTTTTGAAAAAAATGTTAAATATATATATTGAAAATGAATAATAAATCATTTATAATTGTTTTTTAATATTGAATATACCCATGTTTTTCATTTTGGAAACATAGCTTACATTTCCCTGTAAAAACATTTTTATGAAATAAAATTTATTTTCTTTAGAAATATTAATTTAATTATAAATTATGTATTTAATATTTAGAATGAAATTTTCAGTTTTGGAAATGGTTGAATTATAATTTCTAGATTTAAATTTACGTTACTATGAATAAAGTCAAATATTATGATAATAATATTACTAGTTTCCTGAAAAGAAATTATGAATATTCTATAATGTTAATCTAATAAAATAAATTAACCACTTCTAAATAATTATTCTAAAAAATTTCAAATTCATATAATGAAGTATAATAATAATAATTCATTTATTAATAAATACTAATTATGAATATGAACACTTATTTGTGAAATCAATGTTATTATATAATAACTATTTTAGAACATTATATGATTTAATTTAAATTTTAATATCTTCATATTTATATTATTAATTATTTTATCAAGATTTCATTTTTTTGTTAATCAAAATCATTTTCAAAAAATGTTTTACATAATATTTTTAATAAAATATAAAACACATAGTTAATTAAATTTTTCAAATATAAAAACCAAAAAAAAAGAAAAATCTATGATTAAATAACTAAAATAATTTTACAAATATGTCTTGAAATATATTTTTGGGTCTTATTTTATCCATGTACCCCCCCCCCAAATCTATTGCATAAATTTCTATGTTTCATTGACCCATGAATAGTTTAATGATATCATTGATAATGAATGAGTATTCCAAAAAGTTCACTTTTCATCAATTATTTAAGGGGATCATTTCCTCAAAATTATACCACACATATCCATTCAATTTTCATATATAAACTATGATTTCAGATCTATTTTGTTTTCTTATATGCCTTATTTAGTCATCTGGTCACCATTATATCTCTCAAGGATTTAATTTCAATTGGTTTTTTGCTGCAAAACACAATCTCATGTGGTAAGTATTGCCTTAATCTTAATAATTCCATCATAATAGACCACTTCATAACCTAATATATCAATACCAATATAATTATATTTGTATTATTTCCATATATGGAATTTATTATATGAATTTTACTACCATTATTTATTTTTATCCATCAATTAAAAAACTAAATGCGTGGTTACTTCATCTATGTAGACTACCGCCACCCCAAATCGAAATATTTTATTATTCAAACCAACACTCATGGTTTGTTTTAATGAATTTATTATTGGATGAATATAATATATAAATTTTTTATATGATTGGGAAATTAAATTTTATCATATACCATAATTTTTTTTCATTCTTCGTAAAATGAAGACGTTAATCATCCGTTGTGTGGACTACTAACTCCATGATATATCGTATCTCATTTTAAATAGTGATTAATTATAAGTTATTAATAACTAATTAAATATTCATTAGAAAAATTAAATTTATTTAAATAATTTTACAACTATTTTATAATAAATATATTTTTTCCCAAAATAATTTAATTTCATAATCATAATTATCCATTACTGATTAATGTTCATGTTTTTGTCGGTCTAATCACAGACATAAATGACTAAATAAAAATCTATCTTGGATATGTTTGAGAAAATATTTAATAATATTATTACATTATAATAATAATATATTTGTTTTTTAATAGTTTTGGAGATGGTATATTTATTATTTAACTTATTATAAAAATAATATATTTTTTCTCTAAAAGTATGAAAATAAGTAGAAACTGTTTCCAAATTTATAAAAAAACAATGGAATGAGATAATATCAGTAAAAATAAAGACAATTTTTCTCTTAATATATATTATTTTATCTTTTAATGATTAAAATTTTGAGAAGAATAAATAAGAACTCCTCTATTAAGAAGCTAGTTCAAAACAATCATGATTTCCTACAAACAAAATTGAATTTAGATTATAACAAACTAATATGAACATATTGATTAAATATAAATGATTTTAGAGAAATTTATAAGGGTGATTTTTCAACATAAATAGTGGAGTAAGTTATATATATTTTAAATATAGGATATTATATATTTTTTGGCTATGTAGAATTATAGTTTAGTTTTTTCAGTATGAAATTCCACTCTTTGTGGAATTAAATATATGATGACTCTAATATACATTATTTGGTGTGTATATATACTATTTGATATGCTAAAACATGAATTTATTTTATTTATGATTTTTATTTTAAATTTATTTATTCCTCATTCAAGAGTATTTCATTAAATTGTTATCCAGCCCATAGTAGTGTTTTTTATGTATTAGTATTCATTATTTGGGAATCATTCTATTTTCAACAATTTTTTTCCTTTTCCGTAGAGCATAAAACTACAAGGACATATTGGTTATTAATTCCACATGAATTTAAATGAAATTTCCTTCAATTATTCTATACCTACCTCATATAAATTGGATAAAATTGTAACCAAATTCATTGTAAAACATAATAATATCCAAAGGAAACCCCAATAAATCCTTTTGTAAAAGGAAATATTTTAATAGTTTCATAAAAAAGGAATCCATATATTGATATTAGAAAAAATATGAATATTTTTATTAAATAAACTCTGGATAATCACCTAGAAAATCATTGGTGTGGAATTTTCTAAATCATAACTACGATTCATGATTAGTGGGTTTAATACTTGAAAAATGTCTATAGAATCCATAGATATATTCTTTGTAAGGTTCACATGAAAATTATCAATGATGATGAAGTTTTTTTCAATCATTTCCATGGTTTCTTACAAATGAAAAAATAAATAAACCAAATTTTTATATCCCAGTGATGGCCTATTACATTTTATGTACCCTCAACGCTATATATCATTGATTTGGTAAAATAATATTAAATATAATACATTATAATACATTTATATAGATTTTGATATATTAAATTATATTTAAATCGTAATCCATAAAATAGATATTTATGTTTTTTCTTTATTTTGATAGACTTGTTTTTTAGTGAGAGGATATATAGTGAATGGAATTAAATGTTTTATTGATTATTATGGTTAATTATTCAGACTAAACTAAGTGAATTTTTGGGTTGGAAATCATATATCCCCTTAATTCATCTATAGGTCTCGTGATAATATTCCACTTTGGTATTTTATACTACTTCCAAAATCAGTATTGTGTCTTGGAATAAGATCTTAATAACATATTTTATGTACACCATAAAGAATTCCATATGTATGTCATCATTAATTATTCACATTCATGTTTTCATTTATTGCATCAAATTTAAATTTAACTTTTCCTTGTTATAGTGTGGAATGGTGTTGTTTATTCATTACTTCCATATCACGTATATTATGTTTTAATATTTACAGATTTCACTATATTTTACTCCTTAATGTGAATTTTTTCCCATACATATTTTTTTTATAATTTTAACTAGGATTGAAAGAGGAGATATATGTTTCATTTTCATGGTTATAATGGAATTTATAATATATATATTTAAATTTTTTAATGATATATGTTATATTATCAAATGGAATGCATATTTGTCTACATAAATCCAATAATATTATGTTTTTGATTATATAATAAATAGTGTATTCTATACCACTAAGGTAATCAAACTAGTTGCTCTAGGTTTATAGAGTATTATTTGTCATAAATGGTATTAAATGAACATTGTGGAGTATATTTAGTGGAAAATAGTTTGATAGAAAATGTAATATGAAACCCACTCATGATTTATATAGAACAATATAAAAAAGTATTTTTATTTTAAAATTCAATATCATGAGCTCATTTGTTTATTATATTGTAATATTATGGTGGATATGATAAAGAAAAATTTATAAACAAACACACAAAGTAAATTTTTGATATTCTCTATGTGAAGGGATATGACGTAGAAGTCGATGATTCTAATTTCGTATCTATTTTAGGGTAATCGATCCATTTTATGATGAATAATATTTCCCATGTAGAATAACCTTCTAATATAAAACATTTATTGAATATATGTGACCACTTCATTCAAAAATAGTTTCTATGAATTATTAGAACACCTGATCCATTGGTATACGAACAATAGAGAATATCCTACGAGGAGAACTCTCTCTATTTGGGAGATAGTAAAATGGAAATAATTAATATGGTGGTCTATCTAATGATATAAGATGTTTAACAACAATAGAAACTAATTAAAAACACTAAACTATAATATGAGATAATTTTATTGTAATGGTAAAAAAATTTGGCAGGTTTTTAGAGAAAAATACATTCCTTATGAAAAAAATTGAAAAATTGGAAATGTATTTTCTCAGTCATAGAATAAGGGATGTGGTAAATATTATTAATTATTTGGATAACATTACATGGTTATTGTGAAATTATGATGACTATATATATAGATGTTGAATATAGAATAATCATTTCATTAATGGGTTGATATTAATTATTCGATGGTTGTTGATCCCTCGGTCCATTTAATAATATATGGATAGATTCTTATGTTCCATTATGACTAAAAAGAATCCTTATAATATGTATGTGTTTATGGAAAATAATGAAAATAAATGTTATATTTAGAACCATTTTATGAATATTTAGTAATATGAGAATAAATTTATAATGGGATTTACCACATGTGATAACAATGTGATGAAACACCATTGGGATTGTAGTAAGAGAACATGTGATTTCTATCAGGGTGGAAAATTATATAAAAATCAACAATGAAATTTTAAGGAAAACTAAATTGGTGTTCAGTTCATTAAATGTCAGTATAATGGACATTAAGGAAACCTCTAAAACAATCATTAGAGATATTTACATAATAGAAGTATCCAGGAGTGAGGTTAATATTATTATATTTCCATATCTAAAAAAAGTTCCGAATGATATGGGGGAAGTCACAATAATTATAGAAAAAATTATGTTTAATAATTTATTTGATTATAGATCATCATAAAATATAATATTTTTCAAGATTTCAAAAAACATCAAATATTTCCCTAAGACTCTAGTAAGGGAGTCATTAATTATGATATACATTGGGAATAATATAACAAAAAATCCATCAGTTAAAACCTACTATGATGCATGTACATACCATGTCATCAAAAATAGTTATTATACATATGGTTGTATTTTATATGATTATTTATTTTAATTATACATCATAGTATAATGCATAAATGTTATTCCTAGAGAATAAGAATATTATTTGAAAAGGAGACAGGAATATAATGTCTTTAGAGGGGATACATCACCATATAAATCATGATCGTATCAATTCCTAGTATCTCTCTATATTTAAATTCTAGTTTTATAAAAATATAACTTATAATCGATGAATATAGAAGATATATGAATAGTATATTATGTACCCATGGTTGAGAAAATTAATTTATGTTCACTCACAATAATTTCTTTCCCATTAACCTGAGCGTTATGCTTTTTTCACCTGTAAACTCATTTTTGATGACATTTATATATCAAAAACTCATAATTTAATAGTCATAATGGTGTTGGTTGAGTTTTTAAATAATTAGTTTGTTTTCTAAAATTTGTTATTTATATTCCCTAGTGTTTCAAAATGGGTATACCCTAATTTATTCATAATAACAACGAAGGGACTATGAGATTATGAATCAATTATAGGGATATAAATTACATTAATCTAATGAATATGTAATATTTACCATGAATTGATGAATTATTTGACCAAATTCAATTATCCAAATTACATTCAAAGATCATTATTGAAATTTTATATCAATATCTATTAGTAAATAAGAATGATATATTTACGATGAGATTTCAAACATGCTTTTGAAATTATGAATTTATAGAAAATACATTTTTATTAACTATTAATCCTTTTGTCATTTTGGATATGTAAAATTCACTATAAAAGTGTTACCATAATAAATTTGTTGTTTTACTAATTTTTTATATATTTATATACTATATAATACTTTAATATCTTAATAATCATATGAAAACAATTCTAAAAACACTTGAGAATATTAATTATAAGGTAATTATTTTAATTTTGACTTTCACTCAAAGAATTCTCCTTTTATGGACATATTTTATTCTTGGATGGAATATTAATTGAACCTTCAATAAAAATGGTTTTTGGAAAATTACCTAAAATAACTAAAATATTAATTATTTAATGATTCATGGTAATATTTGTTAACTATTACTATTTTTTGAATATTTTTATGTGTTGCCTAACTCGTTGAACAAGAACACATAAATGGGATAAATTCACCTGGTCATTGGAATAAGTTGAATGGTATGAAGGGTTGAATAGGGGAATTATTATTTCACAAATAATAAATTTTTCACAATTTATACACAATTTTTAATATATATATTTAAGAATTAAATAAAGGACATTGTTATGTGAATAAGGATTATGATACGGTTAAGGCATTTGCATCTAGGAAATTGAAAATACATGAACAAAACTATCCAACTCATGACCTTGATCTTAGTGATAAAATCATTTATTTAATAATATGGTGACACCACACACACACATATATATATAGAACATAATATAACAATATGTATTTTCTTTTATAAGAATGTCAACATGAAGATAATAAGTCTGGTGGAACTATTGATGGACTACAATTTCTAATTACACAACCACCTTTCGAATAAAAATACATAGATGAGGAATTTTTTAGTATAGAATGTTCCCTTAAATAAATTATGGGGATTAATAATGATCTTATATGAAATTATCTATAATTTTGAATATTGGAGTTTTTATATAAGGGTTATTTCATTGAAATTCAACAATAATGATAATCCATCTATGATATAAAATATTTAAAAGATCCAGAATGATGAAATAGATATATAGTGAAATATTAATTTAGTAAATGACAGAAAATGGGTTGAATTCATATATAGAGATGGACCATGTTGTTTTAAAAGTTGTTATGTGCTCTATCTATACCAAATATGAATATGGAACTACAAGATAAATAATGTGGCCATTGAAATTATTAGGTTTTAGGTATGAACAAATTGTAAAATTGACATTTTTCATACAAGATATTTTTTTGATTTGGGGGATAAATTCTGTTATTTTTTAGGAAAACACATTGGGAACACAATTTATGTGAAATGATAGTGAAACCATGTGGTAACCATGTGAAATCTTTTGTGGGATATTTTTGGGTTTTTTCACTATTATGTACTGGGTTTTCAAAAAATTATATACTCTATAAAAACAACATGATTGTGTGGGACATAGTCTATTGGAAGTCACATAGTTACGCCGTGTTTAAAATTGTATGTCATATAGTAGGAAAATCTGTGTCATTTTTTATAGTGAGGGTGTAAAATGCATTCTTAGTGCACCATTTGTCAAAAATTACAACCTAACCATGCGGCCAAATATAAAATTCATAAAATTTCTATTTACATAGATTAAATTATAGATTTTATCCTTTTATTCTCTCAAAATTCCCTATTACATCAAACCATCCCTGACATGATGCGCTAGAATCAATTATATGGTGATCATTTTCTTTCTTGGGAATATATCATCAATTTAAATTTAGTTTTAACTCTCATTTTCTATTTCTAAAACTATATCCCCTATTGATATCTCTTCTGCCAATAAAAATTGAGACCTATAAGGTTTCAATTTCTAGATAAATATTGTTAGACTAGAATTTATATTATTTATCATGGTTAATTTTTTGTGAGACCAGATCTCTTTTTCCTATCAACAGTTTTAATGAACACATCATTTCATTATTATTGAGTTCAATGTCTCCATCCAATAAGATTTCTGATGGAATTATAAAAATTTTCATGAATTGGAATAATTATTAATTTATGAAAATGATCATTTAAAATCAAGAAGATATTAAATTTATTTAAATTCACTAAGGAATTTTGTTATAAAATATTTTTTATGAAAACAATTTTTCTGAACATAATATTTTTGATGTTAAGCCTCAAAGAAGAACGTATTTAAAAATGTATTTCTATTTTTTTTGAAATTTAATGGAATTCCTTTTATAGTGTTTATATAACATTAACCTTATTTTTTTAGCACAATGATGATATATTTTAACATTTGGAAAACAATTCAGGTAGTGTATAAAATAAAACATATCCATCCCCTATTAGAGATTTTTATCTCTAGTTGAGGAACCCTTGATGTCATGATTACCATAGGGTATCTTTTCTGATGAACCATGTTTTCTTAAACATGGGATATCACTTATGAAAGATATTTTTTCATGGTTTTGATATTTTTATAAAACATTAAATTTTTATTTTCCCTAGGGAATTCATAGATAAATTACATGATTATATATTTTTTATTTTCATTCCTCATGTTCATAGATTCAGGAAAATTTGGTTAATTTTTTTGGCTATTCCTTATATATTAATTTCATTTTTTGTCTACTATGAAAGTATTTTGAAATTAAAACTAATGGATGTTAGAAATGTATGGTTCTATAATGCGAAAATTTTACTTAATATATTTTTTAAATTTTTTTTGTTATAAGAACTAGTTCGTGCCTGTGGATTGTCATTGTATAGATTCATTTGTGGTATTCTAATGATATTTCATGGTCACAACCAGCTTTTTTCTACTTAGTATTTGTAGACATGGTTTAATAGGATATATTTGAATGTAATTGCATAATGGATATTAGAAAATTCATTAATCATGTTTAATTCTATGTGTGTTAGGACATTGTTGAAATATAATCACATAAACATGGACCCAAGGGTTGTTTCATGCTCCATTTTTTTGATGACCATTCTTTATTATAATGAATAATTTTTATCATGCTTATGGGTATTTTATTTTGTTATTATTGTTTGAAATATCATCTATTATTGATGTTTATTGTTCTACTATATTCTTTATATCCTATAATATCTATATTTAGTGTGAAATTATTCCATTGTTTCATTATGTGATACCCTAGTTCTTCTCGCCAGCTTGTAATGTTCATGAATGTTCTTCATATTTTATGGCAGATGAATTTTCATGACTTCATCAGTTTCTAGGGTTGGTTTGTTTAAAATTATTTTGAATATGGAATGGTAAATGTGAAACACAATACTCATGCTTATATATCACCCACTAGTTTCTAGGGTTTATCAATAGATTGGGGATTTGAATTTTGGAACATGAAATATAGTGTCGCAGTGTTTCTAGATAGCTCAAATTAAAAAGGAACCATGAGTTACCTTAAAAAATATAGGGGTTTCTAGAATAATATTTATAGTTTTATGCTTTTTTATTTTGTTTTTAAAATTTTATTTTTGTTAAAGTAATAAAAATCTATTATAAATTATTTCACTCATTTTTATTGACTACAGATCCTCCATGATGAAAAATCCAACATACTAAAGAGAAATATGTAGATAACTCCCCCTAAGTAAGACCTCTAGTTAAACTAGTATAGGTGAAAATATTCCACTAGGTTATAATTGAAATGGGTAAAGTCACCTATTTTAAACAAAAATTAAATGTGGAACATGCATTATAATTCACGAAGAAGCTTTAATCCATCAACCCAGAGGAAAAGGGACCATATGAATTAAAGTAATTATTTGATATGAGTGAAATTACTTTACACATCTTGAAAAGAAAATTGGAATCTATAGTTCTTTTCTCTAAATATATCCTTAAGGGGCTGAAATTAATTTGTTGGCTGTCTATTTATCAATAAAATAATAATGAATAAATCAGTTAGAATACCTTAATATAACCCATTAATGAAAGATTATATAAAAATAAACTGTTAATGTTGAATGATCGATGCTTTGTTACTTTTGATCTAAGATATTATTCTGTCAAGGAATATTGTACATCATGTGGTGAGTTGGGGAACCTATCTCTATAACATAAATCATATTTCATTTATTATTATTAGATGTTTGAGATGTGTTTGAGGGAAGATACTATATATATTATTATTTTTATATTCCTAACCACAATCATGGAGGATATTGATAAGGTTGTTATGAGTGTTGTGGATATATCTTGGATGACATGGTTCTTCGGAGAATCAGAAAAAGAAGGTGGTAGGTAGACATTTAATTCAATATAGAAGTCAAAGAATGGTGACCAATGTCAATATAGTGGAAGGATTATAAATAATTAACATAGATGTGTCATGTGTCCTGATACTATTATTAGGAAATGGAATAATGTAAACCTGTTTATAATGAATCATCCATGGTGGGTCACACATTTGGGAGATGTGGTCATCTTTAGGGTTTCTCTGAAAAATAATTTTATGGATGTGTAGTTAGATCAACATTCATCAAGGGATATCATTTCATATGTGTAACAGAAAAAATAAATAGGTTCTCGATGTTATTCTAATGGAGATCATTAGGTTTGAGAGAAAGTGTAGGATGTGGATGGGAATATCTATGTTATCGAATATACACCATATTAGGAAGTGGTAGAACAATATACCATGATTGATATGGTGATTAATGCATATACTACGGTTTTTTTGTAATTGTTTGAATTCATCCATGTTTATTATACAAACATCTGATATATTGGGATTAGGAAGAAATCTTATTACATACTTATTGTCTATTTCCACTACATTGGGAATGAATTTGGAGAATCATTTTAGGGGTAAAATGTGTTGGGTGATGATCCTTATCCCCAATACTATATTTTAATTTGTAGTTCATGATCATTATATCATCTATAATGTTATAGGAATTGATTATATGACTAGTTATAATTATTATGTAAACCATTCTAATTTGGTAGAAGAAACTAATTTTTATATTTTCCTAATACACCATGCTGGTTATGTGGGGCCAATTCACTTGTAGAGCATCACTATTTTCTCAATTATTATTTCTAATTCAACTATCCAATTTATTTTAATGGTTTTTTCATAAAAATATATTCCATTTTTAATGGAGAAAAGGATCGAAATATAAATGAAAATGAATTGAAAAATTTAATAGAGAATTGAATTCTCCATTAGGCTTTGAATTTGGAATCGATATAATATTAATTTTGATTGAAAAAAAATCTGATAAACAAATTATTAAATCGCGTGATAATATTACTATTATTTTATTTCGAGATTAGAAAAAAAATCCTAGTAAAATTAAATTCCACATCCTAAAATAACAAATGATGATGGAACACCTAAATAATGTGTGTGACACCGTCCAAAACACATCTCTATCATTTTTCATTTCACCCTATTAATAGATCAAATATATTTTTTCAATATATTGTGTTAAATGGAAGGAATGTAATATATTTAAATTATCTATTGTAAATGAATTCTCTTTCGATATCATCTTGGTAAATTTCCATGCTCGTACACTTTGACCTTTTTCATAAGATACATAAATATAAAATATGAATTTATGAATAAAATTTTTGTACATTGAATACTTTTCCAATTCCAATCCTTGGGAATGTATGTAATTATCTATTTAAATTAATTATGGTGTAAGACATGATTGAAATATAATAGAAAATTTAAAAATAATTTTATTATTTGAAATAAAATAGAGAATATTTAAATTTTAAATAAAAGATATAGAATGAATTGAATAAAAATTAAAGTTAAAAAAATTATAGAGGAAAAATAATAGGAAATGGAAGACTATGAAATCTAAAATTATCCCGATACAATACTCCATTGAATTTAAGTGGGTAAATATATAATATTTTATATAGGGAGAAATCCTATTTATCACCCTCATTTATTTATACCTATATAATATTGGACAATGGTTGAGTTAATATTTTTAAATATGTTTTGTTTAATCTTTTAAATTACTTGGTGTTTCGAAAATCATGTGTTGAGATGAAATCCAGGTTGGCGTTAGTAGGATCTACCATGTTTATTTAAAATGTAATTAAAAATGGACCATTCTAAACACATTCACAGTTCATGTCTGATAGGTGGTAATCCTAATGGTAGGTGGTCTGATTCATAGTTGACAATACCATTTCTTATAGTTATTATTATAAGGACCTATATCATTTTTAGTTTATGTTGTCATCTCGAATATCCAACAATAGTGGGAAAAACTATAGTAGCATAGGAAAATAATCCACATCCTAAAACATACCCTTTTTAGAACACAAAAAAAATATTATTCCATCATATATACTATTTCATCAATGGTATATCAAATTTATAACACCACTAGAGGTATATAACATCTACCACTATTCCAAAGGTAGATCACATTTACCATTCGACCAATGGTGGATCAGATATACCATTTCACCAGTGGTAGATCACATCTAATGTTCAAACAATTGTAGAACACATCTACCATGGCAACAAACATAGATAAAATATACCTTTTTCGGAATTTTATATTTCATCAATCGTCACAGAAATAGTAGATAAGATCTACTTTTATTGAAATGTTAGATATCATGTAACGACCCAAAGTTTCATTAATGGAAATCCATCTTGATCTAATTAAATGTCTCTTTATGTTTCTATAAAATTTCAACTTCTTTGGTTTTATGTTCAGAATTTTGATCGTTGCTAATATATCTGTTGAACAATGATCAGATGATTAATATAAATATAGTGCTTTAACAAATCCAATTTACTCAGACAAAAGAAGTGATGACCTCATCCAGTATAATTGACCCATATGAAGCCCATTTTTCCGAGCTCAGAAAAGAGGTGGCATCCTTGGGCTTCGCTCTTGACCAAGCCCAAACTGAGCTTCATCAAGTCAAGCTCGAACGAGACCATCTACGGGAAAAGTGGAAGTTAATAGATATTACCACTCGAGCGATGTTATTTGTGCCCCACCAAGAGTCTGTCACCATCGTTCACCTTACCCTTAGGTATTATGCAGCTGTTTTAAGGGGTTATGTAACAAATAAGTAGTACTATGTTCATGTACATTATTTTTGTATATAATAATAAATATAATTTCTAGTCATTTTTGATACATTGTAAATAGTTTTTAAAGTACAAATGGTGTTTTTAGTTATTATTTAATTAAGAAATCTATTTTATTAAATTAAGGGATTTTTTAATTAAATAATATTTTAATAAAATATTATTATTTTTATTATTAGATTAATTTTATTATATATAAATGATCATGTAATTATATGAATGCAATTATAATTTGTATTAAGGTCTGAAAGCCATTTTTGTCAAAACCTGTGAATTTTTTATAAATGTCGGTTTTTATTTTAAAAGTTAATATTAACATATTTAGAAAATTATTTAGATAAAATAAATGTTATTTTTGGAATCAGGACGTCGAAATTATCCAACATAGAATTTTTCATAATTTTCTAAGACAGTCAAATTTTTGAGTAAAAATTAAATACCGTTTAAATATATAATGTGTTTTATGACATCATAATGACCCAATAGTGATGTAATAAAATAATATAATATTTATGTTCCGCCAATATATGTTTTACCATTAAAATAATGTGATTTTTGGTTTGTTTGGCTTACATTTCAAAGCATTAATGGACCCCTCAAGACTTATTAAACACCTTGTCTTTTTAAATTAATTTCCATGGGAGTGTGACTCACCTCCACATAAGAAACCCTAATATTTTAATACGTTCAGACCATTTCCTTATAAAATATTATTTTTATCTTCCCGTTTCCAAAAACCATGGGCAAAAACTTGGGATGGTTTGTGGTTTGGATTAATTTAATATAAGGGGTCCCAAACCTAATTAATAAATAATTCCCTCACCTTTCCAATATAATCCCACCCAAGCTCCCACTTCCTCCCAACTCAAAGACTTTGGAGTTCGTCCCACCTCTTCCATACTCTCTCTAGAATCCTCCCAAGGTTCCCCAAGCTCCCAAGAAGCCTCTCACAAGTCTCACTCTAGCCTTTGGAAGCACACTTCCAAGTAAGGGTTTTTTTCTTTCTTTCTCATTTTTGTCCAATTTCTTTAAGTTGTTTTCCCTTTTAATTTCAATTATAAATGTTGGGGTATGGTTTCGAACCTCCATCATACTTCCCTAATTATGTTTGAATTATGGGAGACCCTTTCTCTCTCATTAAATGCCTCCCATGTACACCCGTTACTATGCCGAAATTCTGAAAGGAACTTCTCTCCCCTCTATTACATTCAAGCAATACTTTTGAATCATGAATCTAAATTCAATTAAAATTGTTGGGAAATGTATCTATATGACCTCCATACTTTACACTACATGTAAATGTGATGAGGAACCCCTTTCTCTCTCAACAACAATTTTTATTAATTCTTATGTCATGCCGTTACGCTGCCGAAATCGCACCGATTTTCTAAGCCAATGTCATTATGTAGTGAATACCATGCCCATTTCTCCATCAAGGGTATTCAAATTTATGCACATTTAATTATATATTTTAAAGATTCATGTATTAATTCCACATTCCTTTATCATGGAATAAATGATTATGTTTTATGAATCCATGTTTTATTATCCATGTGGCACACTTATGCATGAAATGAAATGTTTAAGAAGGGTGCACCCTTATAGCGCTCCATTGCATTGGGTAAAGTATAGTATCATGATACGTCATGTGTAATGAGTGTTTACTCATGCTAATTCAAGTGAAACAAGGGTTTAATCATGCTTTATGTGCAATGATTATTTACTCATGCTCTATGTGCAATGAGCCTTGGCTCATGCTAATTCAATGTTAAGTGTTGTTTCCAGATTTCCATGTTATGATTATCACACTTTAACATGCATTTATGTCCATGTTTATCTTATGCCCTATTGATATACCCATTTTCTAACATGTATTGTAATCCTCATGTTATTCCATGTGTATTCCCTTACAAGGCTTTATAGCTCACCCTTTTATTATGCATGTCCTCAGGTTATCCCATGCAATGATAAGTACGAGGGAATGTAGTGGTCATGTAAAGGCAGTTTTCAATAATGATGTTGTATTTCATGTTTTTAGTTTTTATGTAATGATCCTAAGCCTCAAAGACACTAAACCTCTTGATCTTCTTTGTTGTATCAAGTGATGTTTTATGTAATAAATCATGTTTATGTTTGTAATAAAAGCAGGGTTTCCATAGATGGTATCATAGGATAGGTTTAGTTATTTTTGGGATTAGGATTAGAAAACCCTAGTAAATTTTTAGATACTAGATTAAGTATAATAAAAACATCCATATGTTTTGTTAAGTACTGAGTAAGTGGTTTATCAAACAAATACATCCCTATCTGGATATGAGCAGGTAGAGGCGGCTCTGGCACAAATGTATCCTAGGGGTAAAACCTGAAAACACCGCTTCGAGATAGACTCGAACGGGAACTGGTGCATGACAACGGGCCTTGATGCACTCTTGGTTACAAAAATCCTGGGGGACATGTTTTGAAAAATTCACAAGATTAGTATGAACCCTTATTAAGGGAATTAAAAATATTCCCCTAATAATATATGTAATAAAGTAGATCATGAAAAGCCTATATTGAATCCTATAGACTCTTGAGTAAGGAAATAAAAGTTTATTTATAAGTCATCAACTTTTTCCTTTGGATTACCCTTTATGTGTTACCCCTAAATTTCCTTTTATTCTAGCCAATGGCCAGTAATAGGAGGACTCGGGCTAACAACCGTTGTGAAGATCAGTGTGATGACTGTACTAATGAGATTCCAAATCCAATGGGAGCCGGAATCACAAACTTTGTCACGCATCTCTCTCAGCTAACTGATGTTTTTAATAAAAACATGGGTCAAGAGGAACGTCCAAACCCCCCTAAGAAGGAACAAGTCGCTATCGAGAGCTTCATGAGGCAAATGCCTCCAACATTTAGAGGATCATCTGATCCCACGATCGTTGAACAATGGATCAACTCCATTGAAAAGATCTTCTCCATACTTCAATGTTCTAAACAAGAGAAGGTTCTCCTGGCTACTTATCATATGGAGGGTGAAGCTGATCAATGGTGGACGTTGATCAAAAATAAAAAGCCTGAGGATGAGATCGAGGCATTGGAATGTATGGATTTCTGGAAGATGTTTTTTGATAATTATTTTCCGCGCACCCTCTGGATTAAAATGGAAAGGGACTTCCTTTCCCTCAAGAGAAAAGATGAATAATCTGTTGGAGCGTATGAGGAAAACTTCACAAGGCTTGCACGATATGCTTCCGGCTTTGTCGTTACCCCCGAAATCAATGTTGACTGCTTCTTTGGTGGGATGAAGCCTAGATTGCAAAAAGCATTAGCGATCTGTGACTTCGATAGCTATGAGTAAATTGTCCGATGTGCCCTCAAGGTCGAAATGGAGATTTGGGAATCACAGGGGTATCATGGGGATAAGAAGTGTAAGTTGGACTTCAATGCTTTTGGTCCGATGGATAAATTAAATCGTTCTAAGAAGATCTAGTACCCCACTTGCAAAAAGTGCGGGAATAAGAACCCTAGAAATTGCCTTAAGGGGATGAAGAAATGATTCAGGTGTGGAAGAGAAGGGAACCTAGCTGTTAATTGTCGACAAGAAAGACCCACAGTAGCAAAAGAGGAGAGGAACGCTCCGTTCGAACATAAAGGCGTTGTTCAATGCAACTAATGCAAAGAACTGGGCCATTTTGAAAATCAGTGCCCTAATCCAAGGGTTTTCGGAGGAGACCAACAACCTCCAAGGCCGCAAGGAAGAGCTTTTTCCATCACATCTTCTGAAGTGAACCCCGATAGCAAATTGGTGACAGGTACGCTAGTTATTCATTCAAGAATAGAGAACATACTTTTTGATTCAGGTTCTACGCATTCTTTTATATCTCAAAATTTTAGTAGAACAATCCTAGCACCACCACAAATCATGGAAGTGAAGATGTCGGTGAGTTTGGAAAATGGGGAAATCATTGCATCCCATGAATATAAGTCCTCACCTGTTGATTGAATTTCCCAGCGAACCTCGTCATACTTCCTCTAGTGGAGTTTGATGCAATTCTTTGCATGGATTGTCTTTCCTTATATAGAGCCAACATAAATTGTCGAGAGAGGAAAATCACACTCAATATAGAGAATCGACCCCCGATTCTTTACATGTTTAAGGAGGAAGATGAATCTCCTTTAGATCCATCATCTCAAGCGTGGATATTACTGCCTTATGAGCATGAATTTATAGCTCAGATTATTGAGTCCAAGGAAGAAACCATCCTTGAAGAAATTCCTATTATGAGGGAATTCCCTGAAGTGTTTCTCGAGGAACTGCCTGGTCTTCCTCCTAGAAGAGATGTTGAGTTCCCAATTGAACTTATACTTGGGGCGCTACCAATATCCAAGACTCCATATAGAATGGATTTTGTTGAACTTGAAGAGCTAAAGAAACAACTACAAGAGAATATGGATAAAGGGTTTATACGCCCAAGTGCTTCACCATGGGGTGCACCAGTCCACTTCGTCATGAAGAATGATGGGTCAATGCGGATTTGCATCGATTATCTTAAACATAACAAAATCACAATAAAGAACAAGTATCCTCTCCCAAGAATTGATGACTTGTTTGATCAGCTGCGTGGAGCACAATTCTTCTCCAATGTGGATTTGCGGTCAGGGTATTATCAAGTAAGGGTGAATAAGGAATATGTCCCCAATACTGCTTTTGTACAATATATGGGCACTATGAATTCATAGTAATGCATTTCGGACTCACCGATACTCCAGAAATCTCCATGGACTTGTTGAATAGAGTATTTAGAGATTACCTTGTCAAATTTGTGGTAGTATTTATAGATGATATTCTAATATACTCCAAAACCAAGGAGGATCATGAGGAGTATTTAAAACTATACTAGAGACTTTGCACAAGGAGAATCTCTGTGAAAAGTACATCAAGCGTGAGTTCTGGTTGAAGGAGGTCTCATTCTTGGGCCATATAATCAAAATCAATGGGATATCTATTGATCCCTCCAAAACAGATGCAATTGAGGGATGGTCGAGGCCAACATCGGTAATGAATATCCGTAGCTTCTTAGGGGTAGGTGGATATTATGGATGATTTGTGAGGAATTTCACTCGATTGTCCAACACTCTTACCTTGCTAACTCAGAAGGGAGTAAAGTTTTCTTGGAGTGATGAATGCGAAGAAAGCTTCAAAGAGTTGAAAAGGAGGCTTATCACTGCACCCGTGCTCACTTTACCCATAAGTGGGGAGCTTTTTGTGGTATTCAGTGATGCATCGAAGAAGAGATTAGGATGTGTGATGATGCAGAATGATAAATTGATATCCTATGCCTCAAGGAAGTTGAAAATCCATGAGAAAAACTATCCAACGCATGATCTGGAGTTGGCGGCTGTGATCATTGACTTGAAAATATGGCGACATTATCTCTATGGAGAGAAATGTGAGATATATACTGACCTCAAGAGTCTTAAATATATATTCACATAGAAAGAGCTTAATATGTGCCAGAGAAGATGGATAGAGCTCATCAAGGATTATGACTGTTCAATACATTACCACCCTGGGAAAGCGAACAAGGTGGTAGATGCCCTAAGTAGAAAGGACCCAGAAATTCTATCAATGATGAGAATTGGGAAGGATCCAATCTTCTTAGACTTGATAAAGATAGACATGGGAATCATAAATAAGGGAACGTTATCAATACTTTCACAAATGATTGCTCAACCATCTCTTTTGGAAATGTTAAAGGATGCTCAAAAGGATGATGTGGGAATTCCAGAAAAAGTGGAAGCTATTAAAAAAGGGAAATCCTCAGATTTTAATGTTAATGGAGAAGGAATTGTGCGGTTTGGGAAAAGAGTATGTGTTCCATCAAGTCCAGAGCATAAGAAGGATCTTTTGGATGATGCACATAGTTTGAATTTTTCTATTCACCCAGGGAGCACAAAGATGTATCAAGATCTCTGAGAAAACTTTTGGTGGGATAATATGAAGAAGGATATCACTGAATATACATCAAAATTCATGGTGTGTCAGCAAGTGAAGGCAGAGAGGAAGAAGTATAAGGGGATGATGAAACCATTTCCCATTCCAGAATAGATATGGGAGAACATCACCAGGGACTTTGTCACTGGACTTCCAAGGACATCCAAAGGAAACAATGCAATCTGGGTTGTTGTGGATCGTCTTACAAAGACTACACACTTCATTTCTATTCGGGAGGATTTCTCTTTGGATCACCTGGCACAGGTATATATCAGGGAAGGGGTAAGGTTGCATGGAGTACCACTATCTATTGTGTATAACCGAGATCCAAGATTCACCTCTATGTTTTGTAAGAGTCTTCAACATGCTCTGAATACTGAACTGAACTTTAGTATGGCCTATCATCCTCAAACTGATGGCCAATCCGAGTGAACTATCAAAACAATTGAGGATATGTTGAGAACATGCTCAATGGACTTTAAGGGAGGATGGTATCAACATCTTCCTCTAGTTGAGTTCTCTTATAATAACGGTTTCCACTCAAGCATCCAAATGGCACCATATGAAGCCCTGTATGGGAAAAGGTGCAGAACACCGACATGTTGGGATGAGGTTGGTGAACGAAAGATTCTTGGACCAGAAATGGTTGATGAAATGGTGGAGAAGGTGAAAACCATTCAGCAGCATATCAAGGTAGCCCAGAGTCGATAGAAGATTTATGCAGATAATCGTCGATGTGACCTTGAGTTTAAAGTTAGAGACATTGTGTTTCTACGCATATCTCTGTGGAAGAAGGTCATGCAGTTTGGAAGGGAAGGGAAGTTATGTCCAAGGTACATCGGCCCCTTTGAGATTCTTGATCATGTCAGGGCTATAGCCTATCAAATAGCACATCCACCTACTATGGCAATAGTAAATGATGTCTTTCATGTATCCCTCTTAAGGAAGTACATATCAGACCCTTCACATGTACTCTCTTTTGAGGTGGTACAATTTGAAGATGACCTTTCTTATGAGGAGTAACCAGTGAAGATCTTAGATCATAGAGAAAAAGTTCTACGAATGAAGACAATGCCCCTTGACAAGGTGTTGTGGAGAAAATAGATGTTTTAAGAAGAAACTTGGGAATCGGAGGAAATTATGAAGCTAAGTTACCCACATCTGTTTTAGTGTGGGAAAAGGAAAATTTCAAGGGCGAAAAATCTAAAGGGGGGAATATTGTAACGACCCAAAGTATCATTAATGGAAATTCCTCTTGATCTAATTTAATGTATCTTTATGTTTATATAAAATGTCAAATTCTTTGGTCTTATGTTAAGAATTTTTATCGTTGTTAACATATCCGTTGAATAGTGATCACATGATTAGTATAAATATAGGGCTTTAACAAATCAAATTTACTCGGACAAAAAAAGTGATGGCCTCATCTATTAGAATTGCCCCATATGAAGCCCATTTGTCAAAGCTCGAAAAATAGGTGGCATCCTTGGGAATCACTCCTGACCAAGTCCAAGCTGAGATTCATCATGTCAAGCTCGAACGAGACCGTCTACAGGAAAAGTTGAAGTTAATAGAAATTACCACTTGAGCGATGTTATCCGAGCCACCCCATGAGTCTGTCACCATCGCACACCTTACCCTTAGGTCTTATGTAGCTGTTCTAAGGGGTTATGTAACAATGAAGTAGTACTATGTTCATGTACATTATTTTTGTATATAATAATGAAAATAATTTCTAGTCATTTTTGATACATTGTAAATTGTTTTTAAAGTACAAATGGTGTTTTTAATTATTATTTAATTAAGAAATATATTTTATTAAATTATGGAATTTTTTGGAATTAAATTATATTTTAATGAAATAATAATAATATTATTATATTAATTTTATTATATATAAATGATCATTTAATTGTATAAATGCAATTATAATTTTTATTAAGGTTTGAAAGCCATTTTTGTCAAAACCCGTGAATTTTTTATAAATGTTGAGTTTTATTTTAAAAGTGAAAATTAACATATTTATAAAATTATTTAGATAAAATAAATGTTATTTTTGGAATCAAGATGTTGAAATTATCCAATGGTGAATTTTTCATAATTTTCTGAGACAGTCAAATTTTTGAGTAAAAATTAAATATCGTTTAAATATATAATGTGTTTTATGACATCATAATGACCCAATAATGATGTAATAAAATACTATAATCTTTATGTTCGGACAATATATGTTTTACCATTAAAATTATATGATTTTTGGTTTGTTTGTCTTACTTTTCAAAGCATTAATGGACCCCTAAAGACTTATTAAACACCTTGTCTTTTTAAATTAATTTCCATGGGAGTGTAACTGACCTCCATATAAGCAACCCTAATATTTTAATAAGTTCGGACCTTGGCCTTATAAAACATTATTTTCCTATTCCATTTTCCAAAAACAATGGTATGGTTTTTGGTTTGGATTAATTTAATATAAGAGGTCCCAAACCTAAATAATAAAGAATTCCTTCACCTTTCTTATATAAACCTACCCAAGCTCCCACTTACTCCCCACTCAATTCCCTGGGAGTTCATCCACCCTCTGACATAGTCTCTCTAGAATCCTCTCAAGGTGCCCCAAGCTCCCAAGAATCCTCTCACAAGTCTCTATCTATCCTTTGGAAGCACACTTTCAAGTAATGGTTTTTTATTCCATTCTCATTTTTGTCCAATTTTATTTAAGTTGTTTTGCCCTTTTAATTTCAATTATAAATGTTGGGTTATGGTTTCGCACCTCCCTCATACTGCCCTAATTATGTTTGGATGATGGTAGACCCTTTATCTTTTCTTAAATGCCTCCCATGTACACCCGTTACTATGCCGAAATTCCGAAAGGAACTTCTCTCCCCTCTTTTACATTCAAGCAATACTTTTGAATCATGAATATAAATTCCATTACAATTTTTGGGACATGTATATATATGACCTCCTTACTTTCCATTACATGTAAATATGATTAGGAACCCATTTCTCTCTCATCAAACATTTTTATGAATTCTTATGTCACGCCGTTACGCTGCCGAAATCACACCGATTTTCTAAGACAATGTCATTGTGTAGTCAATACCATGACCATTTCTCCACCAAGGGTATTCACATTTATGCACATTTACTTATTGATTGTAATGTTTCATGCATGAATTCCACATTACTTTATCTTGGAATAAATGATTATGTTTTATGATCCATGTGGCACACTTATGCATGAAATGAAATGTTTAAGAAAGGTGCACCCTTATAGCGCTCCAATGCATTGGGTAAAGTATAGTATCATGATACGTCATGTTCAATGAGTGTTGACTCATGCTAATTCAATTCAAATGAGGGTTTAATCGTGCTTTATGTTCAATGAGGATTTACTCATGCTCCGTGTGCAATGAGCCTTGGCTCATGCTAATTCCAGGTTAAGTGTTATTACCACATTTAAATGTTATGATTATCACACTTTATCATGCCTTTGTGTTCATGTTTCTCTTATGCTCCACTGATATGCCAATTTTCTAACACGTATTGTACTCCTCATGTTATTATATGTGCATTCCATTACAAGGCTTTATAGCTCACCCTTTTCTTATGCATGTCCACGGGTTATCCCATGCAATTCTAAGTACGAGGGAATGTAGTGGTCATGTAAAAGAATTTTTCAATAAAGATGTTGTATTTCATGTTTTAAGTTTTTATGTAGTGATCCTAAGCCCCAAAGACACTAAACCTCTTGATATTATTTGTTTTATTGAGTGAATTGTTATGTAATAAATCATGTTTATGTTTGTAATAAAAGCAGGGTTTCCATATATCATATATTATAGCACCAACAGAATATAACCAAAATTGTTGCAACTACAGTAGATCACATCTAATTTTGACAAACAAATAGTCTCATATATTTTCAGAATAATGGTATATCAATCTTACATGTGTTTATAAATGACATTACCTCTATAGAAACTCTCTATGGTGTACTTCAAAATGGAATATCAAAACTCTAGCCCTGCATATTCTCCCTACATCCACATATTAGTGTAGTGTTGAACCAAATGTTCTTTATTAATATAAAAATCCTTCAATATCTATGGATCACTATAATATTCACTAATGGGTTTTTCATTCATTTCATTGGTCTGTGGTAGTGTGAAATTTATTCTTTATAGGTACAATAGTACTTAATGGATACTCGTCCATGTTATTCATCCCTCACATTATCCATATATTCTTTTTTCATTAATTGACATAGTTTCCTATAAATATATTGTCATAGAGGTCATATAATGTATATGAAGTGATTAGTTGTGGTCACATATTTCTATAATACACATTTTCTCAATCATGATAACTCTAGGCATTTACTATGGTGTTCCTCCTAACTCAACAAATGGAATGATATGTCGATCAATGATGTAGATGTTGACAAAGGTAGTGGTATCTATTCATGATGGGGTGTATGTAGAAAAATCATGTAAATTTTTCATTTGATTAAAAACTAATAGTTCCAAATGATTTCAAGTCCCACAAAATATTTTAGTTGGGGTTTTTGATTGTTTAAATATAATATAACTGCATCCTTGTCTTAGAATCCTTCTCAAGGTATGGTCTGATGGTTACACTACACACACTATATTGGGATGAACCGATATGAAAGGCCTATGCCAAAATATTTCCACCTATACATACAGGCTAATATGTGAGGGATCATTCAACATTTTTTTATCTTAACATGCTCTCTTAGTGGATTTTTTGGATAGTAGGCCCCATTGTGGGATTTTTATGAGGTATTTGGATACGAGTTATAGTTTTACATTATTATCACACTCTTTTATATCTAGTAAATAATAAAATAACCTATTCAAATTTCAATATAATTGTAAAATAAATAAAAAATATCATTTTCATAATAATTTCAATCATTTAAAATAATTTCAATTCCATATCTATAATGTCAAAAATTTAAATGTCAAATTTCATTTAATGTTATTATTCATTAAAAATACTAGAAATATTTCAAATTATGTTTATAATTTTTCAATAGAATATAATATTTTCATTTAATAACACACATAAAACATGATCGACATCAAGAAATACATTTTAATATTAAATTAAATAAGAAACCAATGCTAAAATTCTGTAATTTTTACATTAATAACATAAAATAATTATCAATTCTATGAATGGTTTTAAAATTTCACATAAAATATCAATTAAATTTTACAATAATAAAAGAAACAATTAATTCAATTTTTGAAACTTTTCACATTGAATATGAGGGAACTTTTTATTTAATATATCCATGCTCCGCATCAAATTTACATTAAACATGAATAATCATGATTCAGCATACATTTGAATATTTTCACTCATCACACATTATAAGTATTCCAAGTATAGTTATTAACATATCATGAGAACATGATCCCCATGCTTATTCATCCCTAAGAAAAAATTCATCCATATTTTAGGGGAAAATGACAATAAAAAGATGAGGAATTGCAAATTAATGTAATAATAACACTGAGACTTAAGGTTGGTAGTATATTATATTGAAAAATTCAGTCTCAAGGTGGTTTTTTCATTATAATGTAAACATTATGATATAAAATTTAAATATTCAATGGAATTATCCATATAGAATTGTTGAAACCTACTTAAAAAGCACAAAATATGGTAATTTTCAATAAAATAATAGAGTATGAGTTTCAAGTTCTTTAATTTTTTATATTTTTTTCAAAATTTATCTAAAATCCATTATCATATTTTTGGAATTTTTGAAATTTATTCTTTTTTTAATCTCACATTTATCACATAATATTATATTATAAAATTAATATATCCTTAAATGTTGATTTTTTATTTCCCAAATCAAAACTTATTCACATTTTTCTTCATTTTTTATTTGAGGAAAGGAAAATAATAATATATAATGAATGAATCAAAATCCTTTCCAAATAACCATAATTATAAAACACAATCATTTCCATATAATGTAGTATACCCCATTCAAGAGGATGTTCCCCACCCCCACATTTCAACAGTAAAATTTCATGGAAAAAAATAAAATTAGGGAACAAATCGTTCAAAATAGATTGAAATATGAAATATCACTAACAATTGTTTTAATCAATATTTGGAAAAAAATAATTATTAGTTTATAAGGTGGCCTCTAGTAAAAGGTATTTTACAATTAAAATTCAAAAAACATTTTTATTTTTTTGGAAATTTAATTCCATAGACTTTTTGCAATGAAGGGATTTGAAATTAAAATGTCAAAAAATCACTAAATAAATATGATCACTATAAAATATTTTGTATATGGTATTGAATAAATATCGTATATTAGCAAAATATATGAAAAAAGCACTCCTAGATTGACAAATAATAAAAAATTAATTAACATGAACTTCATAAATTAAATGAATACAAAATTATATATAAATTAAACTTACATGAATCAAATAATTGGCTCAATTCATGAGTTATAATTTTAGGATCCATTATTCAATCATATAATTAAATTCTAAACATTACTCATTTAATCTTATTAAAATTTAAATCTAGAACATATTATATTAGGTTTACTAAGATAATCATGTATCCGTGATAAGTGGAGTAATGCATAAATTAAAATAACGAGCATGGAATTTATAGTTTAATTATCAAAATAGAGATTCATAAAAAAGAGTAGGTAATTTAATTGTTAAATAATAAAATTGAGCTCCCATTTCTCATGAGTATTTATTCCTTTTCCAATAATGTTTGATTGATTACTTCTTCTATGTTAGACCTAAAAATATTATAAATCCATAATAATTTAGGACCATATCATTGAATATCAAATTTATTGAGGGATTGGGATGTAACTAATTACTAAGAATAAAATTGAAATCAAAATTATATGAATCAAAATAGATAGATATGATTTGTTTAAATTCACCTTGTTTTCATTTGGTTTTCGATTACATCTAGAAGGGATTTACATGATGCAATCATCAATATATTGAAAGGTGGAGCTTATTTAATTTGATCCACCACATGTCTGTTTTACCAGCATACACTTCATCTTTGTTATTAAGGATTCCGTTGATAGATTATAGAAAATTAATTCCCTTATCAATTACATATATCTTTCATGGTGGGGGTGGGATAAACTATCGACCATCCTCTTTCAAGGTTTCTACTTTTTCAGCCTCAATTTAACTATCCATTACACTCACAATATAATTTAAACAAATTTTAATTTAGACATGATTTTTGGAATATAAATTTTTTATATAATTTAATCATTAAAAATGAAAAAAAATTACCATTCAATGTGGGAAGCCTCTATCATAGTTTCTTTGGGATCTGCAACATGGATCTTATTATAGACCTCCTAAAATTTAAGTTCAATAAAATTAAGGATTTATTTGTGTTTCCATATAGGTTTATCTGTTTTATCCAAAACCAAGTCAAATATAAAAAACATATTACAAAATTATATAAATTCCAAAAAAAAATGAGTTCATACTCTATTACGATTAAATATAATAAAATGATAGAGTCCTTCAAAAAAGATAAAATCTCTATGTGACAACCTGATTTTTTATCAAATGATAAATCATTAAAAAAAATTATATATTTATTTACATCAATGGAATAGTTTAAAATTCATTATATGAATCACCAATGTTACCATTAATTGCATGTAACATAGATTTTATTTGATGGCTTTGGTTTCATGCTTTGTCGAGTCATACAAAAGTATAATTTTCTATTTTAATTAATAGTTCATATAAAATCCATTTACTAGAAATTAAATTTGTGGGTGTGAATATGAGTAACTAATATTTTTTTTAAAAAAGTTTATAAAATATTTCTCCATTCATACTATATATTTTATAGTCATTTAACAGGAATAAAATCCAGCATTATTCTTTGAAACTATATTTTTATATAAATAATTTTTACCATATTTTAATGAAGAACCTATTTTAAATATATTTTTTTAGAAATTTAATAAATTTTATATGAAATAAATAAATTTCAATTTTTAAATACATATATGAACTTATTTATTGAGTGTTTTTTTTACTTTTCTGTGAAGATTCATTTTTTCAGAATTACTGTACAAACATCATTTTAATTAAGAAATGTTATTTCATATAAATTATTTATATAGTTAAATGATATTTTATATTGGTTTTAGAGTATAATTAGTTCAATTACAAATTAATAAATCCAATTTAGTTCAACATATTATGTAACACATTAAAATTAGAAATAAAACATTATAAACTTTTGAACTTTTCTCCATAAAAACAAGTTCTCTCATTGTGTAATTAGATTAATTTTAAATTAATTTTATCTTCTTATATAAATTTAATTTTAAAAAATGGTTATAAATTAATTGAATCAGTATTATATTTTACTTATAATATGATCAAATTAATGTTTGTTTTTAAAATTAATAGTGAAATTAATTAAAATTATATAGATTTATTAAAGAAAAACAAGTTTACTTAATTATTAAACATTGAATATGAGGTTCATAAATTACCTGAAACATGTCCAAACACCATTTTTGACATTTTTAATCCCTAAAAACATTAGGATCTATATGTATTTGTTTTTTATACATTTTCATTAAATTTACTTATATAATAAGTTATTTAGGGATTAATACAAGAAAATCTTCCTGGATTTACCACTCATAAAGTTTCGTAGTAGAGAAGAAGCAATATATGATAGGATATAAATATTATTTTGGATGATAATTGATTTACTGTTGTCATAATAATATATATTTTATTTTTTAGAGATGATATAAATACATGAGTTTCTTATGAAATTAAAACACATGGATTATTTAGTTAACAATTATAAAAAATAACAGATATTTTTTTGAATGATTTAACATTTCTATAAAATATCCTAAGCCAATTGATTAGTAAGTATTAATAAATATAAAATATTGTTTGAAAATGGTCCATTAAATATTTTATAATTAACATATCATCTAATAAATAGTAAAAACTTTTTTAGTACAGTTTGGGTTAATGTAGTGTTTTTACGCCTTGCATATATTTTTATTAAAAATAATTTTCATCACATTTGTGATTTCTATTTTATAAACTATATGTAATATTTTAAAGTCATTTTTTATAAATTTTATATTATTTATGACCTTAATTTAGACTTTATGGATGAAATTAATAGCCTATAAAATGAGGTACCTAAATAAAATCCTAATATTTAAAACAAATAAAGAAGCTTGAAGACTATGGATTTTTTTATAAAAATGATTTTATTTTTGTGGGCTATGAGTGTGGATTGACCATTGTTCTTGTTTACTCAATTTGTTTTCATTAATTTAATCACGTTATTTAATGGAGACCTTAAAATAATTTTTATAATTGTATATTTATAAGAAATCCACTCCCACAACACTTTGAAGAAGGTACTCACCATACCCATTTCTCCTGAACTATAAAACCTTTTGGCATATCTAAAACCTACAAAAATAATCCACAAATGTAACATCCTGGTTCTGGGTGCCGCCCATAGATTCCCCCTACTTGGTTGGTCAAATGGCCTCAATAGAATTTGCCCGAATGCTAGAGGCAACCAACTAGCAGTGAGGGCCTTGGGTGTGATGTTGGGGAAACTATGCCCTCGTTGGCAAAGTAATGCAGTAGAAAAAAATAGACAATAAAAGCAGAAGTAGTAAAACATGCAACAGGTAAACAACGGAAGGAATAAACAATTAGAGCACCCATATATATAAATTATACACTATATATATGTATAGGAATTCATCCAAACAAGTCACAGTGATGGAATATTGTACTAATACAATTTCCAGAAGAAAATCAAGTAAATACCTCCATATCATCACTAGAAACAGCTTGGTCCCATTCTCCCTAGCTCCAGAACAATCAAGTACCTGATGTAGAAGTTATAATTCTATTATCTAGACCAGAAACAATATAATCTTTTTAGGCCCAAAAGAATGACCCAAACATGGTGTGAGATGAATCCCATAAGGCAACCACCCATCGATTTGTTCCTATCAGTCAGTGTGTGTATATATAGTAAGTAGTTGAAAAATGAAGCAGTATACAAGGAAGTACTTAAAGAAAAAAAATCGTACAGTTTAAATTACATCCATTTTCATTTATTAGTTAACCAACCAACAATCATAAATAAACCTATGGGAATTACTCATAACCTAAACCCCTATTTTTCAACCAATCAATCTCAAGCATCCCTCTGGGACATATTCATCGTCTAACCCCTATGGTTCAGCTTTAGAAAAGACTCTCTGAGGAAGAAATCTCCATTAATTCTCCATGTGGACTCGTATCGGTAACTATAGACACAATGGGGAAGCACTCAACATCCAATTCCCCACGTAGTCTCGTAATGAGGAATTACTGACACTTTGAGGGAGCACAAATTCCATCACCACTATGGTCTCGAAAACATTAAAATTAACAAACACTCTTAAGAAGACCTCAACATCCATTCTCCATGTGCTCTACAACACTCATCTCCCACATCATTGTTTAAGTCAATCATGCACAAAAAATATGTGGTAGCCAATGTAAACATCAAGAACTACTTGCATAAATTTTCTACAATATCTAACAACATGTCAGATAAATTCACTCCATCCTATGAATACGTGGCATGGAAAACTAAGAAGACTAACAGGAAAAGTTATAAAAAATGTCCAATATCAAGAAAACATGGGAAACACATCCATAAAAAGTTAAATAACCCTATTTACAATCATAAAACCACTATTGAATCACACAAGGCACAGCATGCTATAACAGGGCTAATAATAATAAACACTCAATACCCCGAACAAGGGTATTGGGCACTTTGTCGCATATAACTCAAAGACTAACAATGAAAAGGCACACCCCACCTACCTCGGCTTTGTACGGATGATATACACGAACCTAAGGCCTTGAATCTCCCTTTATCATCATATATATAAAAAAATTCTAAAAACGTTCAACAGAGGATATCTCACAGAAGAGGACAAATCAATAGATAAGGATCTAGAAGATCGAAAAACACACCAATGTGATTCCAACACAACTAACAGAGTTCAATTCGGAGAACGGATGGTGAGTTAGGGGCTCAGAGAAGAATTGGTGGTCTCGTTCACTCCATGACAAGACAGACGAATAAGAAGTGTGTTCTACCGGTTAGACATGACCCTGGTCCATTTAATGAAATAAAAAGGAAAATATTGGGTCTATTCTTCAAGGATACATAGAGTGTTCTTTCTTTAACCACCCTCCACTTTAGGTTGTCCCCAAGTCACCCCAAATGGCCATGTGCTCGGCTGATAGACAGAAAGAACACAGCAACCTGCAGCAACCAGGTGCATGGCATGTAATTTTGAGAATACAAGGCGTGTACTCCTGAAATTTCTAGAAACTCCTATTTTTCTAAAAAAACCAGAAATAAGGACATACCTGAAAAGAAGATTCAGGTTCTTACAAACATCCCCCCTTAAAAAAATTTGTCCATGAATTTCCCTATGAAGGAATCGTAGAAGAATAATACTCATATAGCTCTGGCCACTTTGATCACAAATCGACCTCCCTCTCCCATTTCGTATCCTGTACTCACATGTGCTTCCATAGCACTCGTACTAGAGGAATACCAACCATGAAAAACCATCGCACTATGATCCTCAATCCACATAGGATTCTCCTCGAACAATGCATGCACCTCAAGATCAACCTCCTGGGATTGAAAGACATGAGTTGGGTATGAGATGTAATGATATAGGTGAGAATTGTGGAAGACATTGTACATAGCCTTGTACCTATGAGGTAACCACCACAAATAGGCATCTGGCCCAACCCTTTCCAAAACTGCTAATGGCCCAACGTATCTTGGTGAATGCTTACCATGTCTCATAATCCTCATATGTCCCAAACATGGTGTGATACATATAAAATTTTGATCTCCAACCTCAAACTCCAGAGGCCATCTCTTTCGATCAACATAGGACTTCTATCGTGACACTGCAGTATCCATCCTCTTCTGAATCAACTCTATCTTCTATGTGGTCTCCTAGACATGATGAGGTCCTAGTATTGTTGTCTCTCCTACCTCCATCCAACATAAGTTTGATCGGCATGGCTACAATACAATGCCTCATAAGGTGCCAAATGAATAGTTGATTGAAAACAATTATGGTAGGAAAACTCCACAATAGATATGTTTTTTTGCCAAGAACCACCAAAACCCAGGATCTATACTTGAATGATGTCCTCTAACACCTAAATCGTACGCTCAGACTGGACATCTATTTGGGTATGGTAAGTTGTACTCAAAAGTACCTAGGTACCAAAATCCCTTTGTAGTCCCTACCAGACATGAGTAGTAAAACATGTATCCCTATCTGAAACAATGCAATGTGGAACCCTATGTAGTTGTACAATCTCCTAGATGTACATACATCCCATCTCATCGACACTAAAGGTCTCCATGATTGGAAATAAGTGAGCATCTTTCGTGGGAATGTCAAGGACATCCCAAACCACGTCATTCCCTAGAGATTACCTTGGTAACCCTTCCATTAAGTTCATAATGAGATCATTCCACTTCTACTCCGGAATGGGTAACTGCTAAAAAAGCTCTGATCGTTGCTGAGGCTCTGCCTTCAACAGGTTGCAAGTTGAACACATATTAACAAAACCAGAAACATCTCTCTTCATAAATGGCCACCAATTCTGACAGTTTAGATATCGATTCATCTTGGTGACACCTGGATGAACTGCCCAAATGAAGGAATGAATTTCCAGCATCAGTTCCTCACATATGTCTGCTAACACCCACACACACCCATGAAAACATAGGATCTCATCCTCACCTATGGTCCATCTTGGAATAGGTTCCTCTCCAGACAAACTTTTCTATAGGAATAGGCATTCTGAATCTGATAAGTACCTCATTCTCACTTGATTAAGTAGAGTATAGGTAACAACAAAAGAAGAAAGAAACATCTTCCTCAGTCTATTGTGCCCCACTAAATGCATCTCGAATAATAGATCCATAAGCTTCCACTCACAACTGGCCTCCTAAACTACATGTAACTGAGTTCTTATGCTCAACGCATCAGCCACATCATTGCCTATCTATGGTGTGTAGGCAAGATCAATGTCAAAGGACTAAAGGTACTCGACCCACCTTCAGTGTCTTAGATTCAGAGGGTGCTTCATAAAGATATACTTGAGAATTTTTTGGTTGGTGAAAACCACAAAATTCTCTACCAACATATAATGTCTCCAACAACATAATTCATGATCAACTGCAACCAAATCGAGACCGTGTTTCGGTTAATACCTCTCATGTGGCCTCAAATACCGAGACCTGTATGCAACAACCCCTTCTTCCTACAATAACACTTCTCCCAGCAAGATACCTAATGCTTCATAGTATATAGTATATCTCTTTGACGGCTCCGAAAATACTATTATTAGTGTTGAATTCATCCTCTCTTTCAACTCTTGAAAGGGCGACTCATAATAATCATACCCCAAGTACTTCCCACATTTTTTAGTCAGGCCCATCAATGGTGTTTCTAGACAAGAAAATTCCTATGTGACACATCTGTAGTAACCATACTGACCTAGAAAACATCGTACCTCAAATACTTTTTTCGGATTCTCCTTGAAAACTAATTCTTTCACTTTATTTGGGTCTACTGGTACTCCTAACACTAAGATGACATGGGACAAGAAGTGAATTTGGTCTATCCAAAAGTGGAATTTTGAGATCTTAGCATATAATTGATGCTCTATAACTTTACCAAAAATGATCTCATGATGTGTGGAATTGTTGTGTCGACTGTGAGAGTACACCAAGATATCATCCATGAAAACTACCATGAAAGAATCAATGAATGGATGGAAAACTTGGTTCATCTGGTCAATGAAAACTGTAGGAGCATTAGTGAGACTGAACAACATAACCACATACTCGTATAGACCATACCTTCTCCGAAAGGCTGTAAAAGGTATCTATGATGGTCTAATGGGAAACTGATGAAAATGTGATCTCATGTGAATATTCGAGAACACCCGGGCTCCTCGTTGCTGGACAAATAGATCATCAATCCTTGGCAATGTATATCGGTTCTTGACCATCAACTGGTTTAACATCCGATAATACAGACAATGTCTTAGGGTACCATCTTAATTCTTCAAAAATAGGATAGGTGATCCCCAAGGAGAAGTACTGGGTCAGATGAAACCCTTTATATATAATTCCTCTAACTACTTATTGAGCTCCTATAACTCTGGTGTAGCCATACTATAAGGAAAAATGGACACTGGTGATGTTCCTGTAATGAGAAAAATAGAAAATTCTACCTCTCTCTCTAGAGGAAAACATGGAAATCTTTCTAGAAATAAATCTCTGAAATGATCCACCACTAGTGGAAAGTCAATCTGTGATGTCCTTGGTCATCCATATATAGACTGGATATCTGGGATATAACTCTTCCCAACCCATGATGCTCGGATCCCATTCTGCTCTCCTGGATATCCCATTATCCATAATAAAGAAATGATCCTCCCTCTTATGATGTGTACTCACCCTATGAAAATATAATTCATAAAATACCGAGAAGGGAACTAACCATTCCATTCCAAGAAGGTCATCATAGCCTGTCATCTATAGGACATAGAGGTCCCATAATAATTGACACCCACCAACCTTAAGAGGGATCTCCTTTCAGTATTTTAAAATATCTGTTCTTGTCCCCAAAAGAGTGTACATCATCAATACATCAGAATAAGTAAAGATACAGAGCACAAGGCTCTCCAAAAAAACAAATATGAAACTATGGGAAACCCTTGTATTGAAAAGTGTAGAAGCTAAAACTGAGGAAATTAGAATTGTACATATATCTATAGAGGTTCTTGAGTTATGATCTTATTGGGTCTACTCCACTGAAAATGTCTGGCATGAACCACGGCCATGTGACCCTACCAGACCACCCTAAGCTGATCCACCCTATTTTCGATGAAAGCTTGCTGACAGGCTACCACAGCAGCAACCTCCACCTCAGCTTGAATGACCAGAAGAAGTCCAATTCCCTGACTGATGAAAAACTAGTGGTGCTTCTCCTGAACGCAGGGTCATAGAAAAACACATCTCACCATCTGCTGGTGAGAAGATCTGGATGAACCGCTGAAGAAAACCCATCTTGCCACATGATCAGCACTCCACTGGGTCTCTCAGGAAACGTTTCCATTTAGGCCTGATCTTCCCGCACTTGTAGCACACCACCTGGCCACCATGAGAAGTATCTCATCTACTATGATATCTATAGGTAGACTCCATAAAACACTTACTACTATTAGTTTGAGCAGTACTAACATTGGATGTCGAACCACCATTGCTCACAGCACCATAATACCTCAGATTGCACTTCGTGATCAGCACATGGTTGACTATAGATGTGATGGAAGTCAACCTGAAGATGTTCACATGAAATAGGATGTCGCCCCTAAGACCATCCTCAAACTTCCTTTCCAAAAATAACTCCCCCCTCCTGAAATCGGAATAAATCATTGCAACTCTGTGAAGTGAGAAGATTACTCCACGACTGAGAGGGTACCCTGCTCTAGACTCATGAACTCTTGGGCCCGATCATCCCTCAATGTCTTCGGGTACAAGTAATCATAGAAGGTACACTAGAACTCATCCAAAGATATAACATATTGGAATCCCTCTTCTGAGATTGCATCCCACAATCTCCTGGAGGAGTCCCGATGGATATACGTAGTGAGCTTTAACCTCCTATCTGGAGGTGTCTCCAGATGGTCGGACATAGATAGCAAGGAATCTTACCATGACTCTACAGCCTGAGGTCCTCCATCCCATGTGAAGGTGGGAGGATTTTTCTACTAGAAAACCCATGTCATTTCTGCCATTTATGGGGTAGTAGGAAGTTCTCCTCAAAAGGTCTGCATGGTCCTCATAAATCCTTCACGAAAATGTGCATTAGTACCTATATCTGGGATAACGGTTGGTGCCAAGACAGGCATGATTTGAGAATATGCTAGTAGTTTCTGATCTATGATGTTCATTGTCTGATCACTTCCATGTAACTGGCGCACAACTAGAGGACGTCTCGATGGCATGACTCTGCAAGGTCAAGCACACACCTTAGATCAAGAATGTCAAGGACCGAAACATATATGTGTATAAAGGAAATAGTTGAAAGAAATCATTCATGTTTTTAAAAACATGGGTACATGGAGTGGATAACACCTAAACGGTGTGTTCCTTTAAGCCTTCCCATGGGCTTATACTTATAGAAAATCATGTCATATAACACTCCACAAAAATGGTATAGTCTCCCAAGACATGATGTGTACTTGAATTGTATTCACTTGAAATAGTTCACATACACAGAAAAGCCACAAGGTTCTACTAGAACTGAACTACACGGCATGTTTGTTCTTGACACACCATGTACTTGAAGGATTACACCACACCATGTATCTCATTACACATTTTGATAAAAGGGTTATACTACTCAGTGTATTAAATATTGAAACAGCATGTATAACCTATGTATTATCCATCTCTATTGTTAGTCACACCGGTGGACACATGGTCAAAACACACGGCACCAACTTTCGGTCCACGGAGTGTTCCAATACAGATTCCCCAACCCCATGTCTCTGCCCACACAGCTAGTGACACAATTAGATACTACACGACATGTACATACAGTGCACAATGTATAATTAAAAAAATGTTTCCTTCTCGAACAGAAGAATACATGGAATGTTTTTATCATTATACACAACGTATTTTGGGTTTTTGAGACAATAAGCCTCTGAAACTACTCCGAAACCCAAAAACACTTAAATGAACATTAAAGTGCCAAATTCTGATCTTTTAGGGCCCATAATTCCCACGAATCAAAGCTTCTCATCTTATACATGTCATATACATGCATAACAATGAAATGATCCAATAAATTCTAGTCCATGAAGGCCCATAACACCTTAAGAACCAAATTTCGGAGTTCATTCAAATTAGAACAAACATAATTCAATATTCTATTCAAATATCAAGTATTCTATCAAGGCATCTATCAAAACAACTTCCAAATTTAGCATAACATCTATCACAACAACATGCAATCAATAATGAACCATAAATGGCTTGGTAAGAATGTATGACATGTGATCTCTATAAAGAGCATATATGATTCATGATATGGAATACCCTCATATAATCGGGTTTCAAAAAAAATAGAACCTCAATAATATCAACGATAACAGCTAAATAAATGTGAATCACCCAATGGTGAAATCAATTCAAATTTAATAATTGGCGAACAATAAAAATAACTATATATGTGGTAAATTGACTTTTCCCTATACACAGCTTAGCTACTTATGGGCATAGATTATTACCAAGAACCTATTAATTCATATCCATGTCTATAGGCTCTAAACAGTAAGTCAAGAAGAAAATAATTCATTAGATAACACTTTGTAACATCCCAGTTTTGGGAGCTGCCTAGATGTGCCACGTACTCGATTGGTCACTTGTCCTCAAGTGCATTTTCCCAAATTCTAGAGGCTGCTGGCTAGTAGCGAGGGCCTTTCATGTGATAGTGGGGAAACTATACCCTCATTGGAAGAGTAATGCATCAGAAATAAACAGATAACAATAGAAGAAGTAGTAAAACATGAAATGTGTAAATAGAGGAAGGAATAAACAATTGGAGCACACATATATATAAATGTTGCATGATACAGATGTCTTGGAAAGCATCCAAAAAAATTCACAATGTTAGAATATAGTACTAAACCTATGTCTAAATGAAATGAATGTAAAAAATCTCCATAGCATATAAATTCATCTTGGTCTCATTCTCCCCAACTCCACAACAATCAAGTACCTAAAGTAGAAGGGTGGTTACCCTTATATAGACCTTCAACAATATAACTTGTTTGGGGCTAAAGGCATGACCCTAACCGAGTGTGATATGAATCCTAGTAGGAAACCACCCAATTATTTGTGACTATCAGTCTATGAGTATATATAGCAGAAAATTGAAAAATGTAGTAAACACAGAAATACTCAATGTAATCAATCATACAGTTTAAATTACATCCATTTTAATTTATTAGTTAAAAAACTAGCAATAATAAGTAACCATATGGTATGTACTCACATCATAACCCCTCTGGTTCAACCAATCAAACACAAGAAACACTATGGGAAGTAATCATAGTCTAACCCCCTAGTTTAGCTTAAGAAAAGACTCTCTTGGGAAGCACTCATCATACATTCCCCACATGGTCTCATAATAGTAAGTATAGACACTTTGGGGAAGCCCTCAATGTCAAATTCCCCTTGTGGTCTCATAATGGGGAATTATTGACACTCTGAGGGAGCACAAAGTCCATCCCCCCTATTGTCTCACAACTTAAAGGTAAACACACACTCCAGAGAAGCCCTCGGTATCCATTCTCCCTATTGTATACTGCACCAGGTTCCCAAAGCCCTGTATAAGTCAATTGTGGACAAATTATATGTTGTAGCCAAAGTAAACCTCATGAACTTCATATCTAAATAGTTTACAATATCCTACAGCATGTCCGATAAATTAACTCCATCCAAACAATACTAGGCATGGAAAACAATGCAGTCTAATAGGAAAAGATTGAACAATGATCAATATTAAGAAAACATGAAAAACACATCCATATCATGGTAAATAACCCTATATACAATCATAAAACCACTACTAAAGCACACAAGTCCTAGCAGGCAATAACGGAGAAAAAAAACGATGAACATGCAATACCCAAAACAAGGGCATTGGGTACTTTTGTACATATAACTCAATGAAAAACTATATAAAGGCACAAACCACCTACCACGGTGTTGTACAGAAAATATACATGAACCTAAGAACTTGAATCACCCTAGAACATCGTATATATATATGAAAATGCTAGAAACATTCAACCAAGGATATCTTGCAAAAGAAGAGAAATAAATAAATAAGGTTCTAGATGAAGGAAGAACTCAGTGATGCGATTCCGACATATCTGATGAAGTTCAATTCATAGAACGGATGAAGAGTCAGGTGCTCGAAGATGAATCGGTGGTCTCGTCTACTCCTAGATGTGACCGACGAAGAAGAAGTGTGTTCTGCCTATTAGACACGACCCTGGACCATTTAATGAAATAAAAAGAATACATGACTTGGTCTCTAGGGGTACACGACATGTACTTTCTTTTTCTAGCCTCCACTTTAGGTATCCTCCATGTCACCCCACACTGCCCTGTGCTTGGCCATTACACTTCCAGCACACACCTACCTACGGAAACCGGGTACGCGATGTGTACTTATAAGAAAACACGGCATATACTCTTGAAATTTCCATAAACTCCTCTTTTTCTATAAAACAACCAAAAATAAATACTTATCTAAAAAGAAGATTCGGATTCATACACCAAAAATCTCTCCCCTCCACATGGAGGTATTAATTTATTCATAATGCAATTCATGTAAGTGATTTGGTTTAAAAAAATTAGTTACCTAAAAAAGGAAGATAAAGGACAAGCATGTCAAATCATACTCGATGTATGGGTTTCATATCTCAATTTTACTTCCATGGAGCATCCTCGATTTCCACCTCTTACTAAATTTCAATGGTGTATATATATCAATTATTGATTTATTATATCATGAATCAGTTTACCATTATTTTATTTATAATTTTTTATTTAATGATTATTATTTCATGGGGTTTGTGGTTTCAATGCTACTAATGTAGGAATGAATTGTTGTCATAGTTTTCCTTCAATTTAACATTTGTTATGTTATAAATATAAATTTGTTTATATGGATTATATAACTTCTATATGACATGTTATATCATGAAACCCCTTATATTTCAAGATATTCTATGTCTTGTTTAAGAATTATTCATTCCTGGGATTTACATTTTCAATATTACCAAAGCGATATTAGATTGTTGTCACCATTTTTATTATTTAAGAAATTTTTTTTGTTATACAACGATATTATTATATATGATCTATATACATCCTATTTGACATGTTATATCATTAAAATCCTTATTCTCATTAAATTCTATGTTTATTTTTTAATGTTTTTCCTTCATGGGGATTAGTGGTTCAAATGTTTCAAAGTGTTATAAGATTTTATTGAATGTTTAAAGATTATTTTCATCCATAATGTTTTAAAGATATTTTAAATTTATATCAATTAATTATCCATAACAACCCTTTTTTTATTTAACCTCCAATGGGGATATTTTTTTGCAATACCATTCTCATTATTTTATAAAAGGATGAATATTGTTTTATATATATTGTTATGGATGTTTTTACTTTTCCATAGTATAACCCTGTTTCAAAGGGATTATTGTGAAACCCAATTCATTTTCATGGGGTAATTATGTTTCAAAGTTATTTTAATTTAACCCATTTCCTTTCCAGGGGTAAATAATTATCCAATTTTATTGTCCTGGAACACATTTATTTTACATGGGGTGTTCGTGATTATTTGATTCTTATGATAAACATGTTTTATTCATGTAACATGAGAATTATATGAAATGGGTAAGCCTAATAAAGATTTTATGAAAGGTTGATCACAATTATAGTTCACTGGTGAGCCTGATATAACATAATCATAAGTGTGGGAAACATTAAAGATCATGAAAAATGGGTGAGCATCGAATATCTTATATGATGTGTGATCCATATTATAGATCACTCAGGAATTAGGTAATGATATTTTTGGATATCGGCCATATGGTTATTCAATTTTAATAGGTTTTAAAGGGTTTTGAAAGGTATTTATGAAAGTGATTCTCCAAGCTACCCAAATATTTATAATTTCTTGTTATGAGTTTATATTGCCTCTTAAAATTCATATTGATATCACATGGATCATGAATAGTATTTCTAATGACTTATAACTCATTCATGTTTTAAAATTTTTTTATTTATGTATTGATTTGATCGAGTTCCTTTATTATTTTTTCAACCACTTTGATTATGTCATCATACAATTATACACTCTTATGTTCAATGATGACTTAGATTTTGGAAGATTGTTTTTTATTCTTTGGGTAACTCCATTTGTTTTGCACCGAAGGACTTACATGGATTGATTTATACCAAATGGTAGGCTACCAAAATGAATTTATGGATGTTTTTAAGAGATTTTGGTAGAGTTTATATGACCTGATCTAGAGGGATGAATATGTGTGAGGGGTAAGTTTCTTTTTATAGTGGTGGAGAAGTTTCATTGTTCTAATTTTAATAAAAATATTCCACCCACATTTCTTCCAAGAAAAGTGGCTTCAATAATGGTACAAAACAAATCCATGTAAGTGTTAGGTTGAAATATGAGAAAAAAAATTTCTATTGGAAAAGATACTAGTTCATTTTGGGCCTTATGGATTGGTATTAATCCTTTGATAAGATAATTTTACTTATTCATTTTCATTAATTTTTATCACAGTCAATATAATTTATTGTAAAAAAATAAGTTGTAAATATTAGAAATTATAGATTAATATTTTTCCAAATATAGAATCTATTTTTCTAAAATTAAAAATAAATTTGAATGAAATTAATTTAAAATTATTCTAGAAGGCATGTCACGATAATGGTTTTTTAAACAAAAATTTACGAAGTATTGAATTATTTTAATATCCAATTTCAATGTGAAACTGTTTAAATAAACTAATTTGGATTAATTAATTTAAAAATTATTTATTAAAACATTAAAAAAATTAAAATATTCGTTAACAATATAAATAAATTAGGGTAAAAATTATTATTTGAATTAAAATTATTTATTTTTTGTTATTTATCCAAAAATTGATGTTTTTATGAAAAATCCAAAAATATCATTCTAAGATAATTTTGACATTATTTATTAAAAAATAAATTAATTTTTAAAAAATAAATTTATATTTTTGAAAATGTAGTTTTTTTATTTTTCATGGAGTGACATAAAAAGATTTTCTTAAAAGAAAATAGTATTTCCAAACATTAAGACATTACAAAAATATTATATTTTATTAATAAAATAATTTATTTATATAAAACCATTATAATTTTTTTATGAAGTAGTTATTAATATTCAAATTATTATGTTTAATTCCTATGTTATAACTATCACTATATAAAAATAATTTTTTTTCATTAAACACAGTGTTGTGTGTAATGAAGGCCAAGTTAGTGTTGTATATAATACATGCTTAACAAGTTTTTCGATATAACAAAACATTGAAATGGTCTAACATAAAAAAATATAATGGTTAATTCACAAGAAATATTCTATGTTATGTTAAATGAAAAATATTAAAAAGTTAAATCAACTTGACAAAATTCACAAATACTCATGTTGTTACATTCTACCCACCATAAAAATGATTTCAACCCTTAAAACATGTTTTGGTTATCAATGGATGAACACTTGAAAGTTCACTTAGTAGAAACACACATTATAAAAATAAATATTAACACATCTTTTAAAATTAACAAATGGAACTATACTGGTAATCCATTTTATCTCTTAAATAGATATCCACATAGATGGAAAAAGGATGTGAGTAAATATTGGACATTGAAAAGAAGCATAAATAACAATAGAGATTGATAACAATCATTGGTCATCACCAAGTTAGTGTACAATGGAATTTTATGGACCTAAAACTCATAGATCTGCTTTGATTTATAATACCATCTATTAAACATAAATGAAGGTGTTATGATAAATATTCTTAAATATCCTTTTCATAGGGTTGATGAATTATTTTATTATTTAAGTATAGAAGGACGAACACATACATGATTTTAATATTTTCATAGGCACAATATCACCTTTTAATTGTTCCCTTCTTAATTCCCACCACATCCCTTACTCTATGAAATCATAGTGAATTTTTCATTCCTCAATATAAAAAGAATCATGATATCCATAAAGAGAATGGTATGTCATTAAACTATTTTTATTTAAAATAATAAATAAATGTTTTAAAAATGTTATCCAATATGAATGAATCTTCATTTTGAATGATAAAACATTAATCTCTACAAACTCATACAAAGTTCAATAAAATCCTTTTCAGAAATATTTAACCATATGATCCTTCCAAAAATAAAAATTAAAAACTATAGAATGATGGAAACTAAATCATTTTATCATTGATTCCCCATGTAAATAAAGTATGTCTTAGTTGTCACATTCCATTCTTATAAATACCTCATCGTATATTCTCTCGAGTCATGGTAATAGAATAATTTATTATAAATCATTTTGTAATAAATGCATGTTCCTTATTATACTTACTTCTAGATGTATTTCGTAAATATAAGAACTGATAAACATCATCTAATATTATATAAACCCATTTATTAAAAAATATTAATTTTGTTCTTTGTTCATCAAGACAATCCATTTTAGTTTATCGAAATAAATCATATTTTTACCCATGATAAACAAAATTTTATCAATATCTTGAACACATTAAAGGTTAACTTACCTTAATCAAAATATCACAATTCTATTAAATCACATTTCTATGTCTTCATCTCCATTAAACATATCATTTTTAATTATTAATGTAAAGATTATACTGAAGATACTTTTAATTTTCTTGATTCATATAATGTTATTTTTGAATTAAAAAATATAAGTACTTCAATCATCCATCTTTATTCTTAATGAATTACTTAGGATGCATCCTCGTATTCATTAATAAAACTTATACATAATATTAAATAAAAATTCATGTATTAAAGTTCCTCATCCAAAATATAATCATGATTTATTGTTTAAGGTACAAAATAATTTTAGAACATATCATAACATTCACATTTCATTCCTGATCACTATATCTTCAGTAGTCGAACCAATAAATGTACTACCATCATGATTCCCTTCATTATATTTACTCATAGGAAATAAATTTCCTAAATTCACATACCTTTCACATCTGAACGATTCATTTTTTACCATGTTCTTTCAAGTTCCCTACCATTAATATAACTATAAACCATGGTGTTTGAAACATATATCACAATGGAAGACAACATAATCATGAAAAATGACCTTATAGTATTTCATAATAATGGCTGCTACTTTTAAATTTACTATAGAAAATATTTATATTTTTTTTATTACTAGTAATCTTAATCTTAAATACTTCATGATGTTTCAAAAATATTTTTTGAATTCCCCAAGTGTATTACCATAAGATTCAAACCAGGTGAGAATCAAATCACCTTATCATGTACTAGGTTATGCTCAATCATGGCATGAAACACTATTTCTAAGAAATTTCCTGACATATATCTATGCCATAGAAACATACTATTGTATTTTATAGACAGTAATTTAATTCTAGGAAACCACTCACTCTATCCTTAACAATATTTTATGACATTTTCATATATTTTTCCTCATACTTAATCTTATCCTTAGAGACATCCGTAGACATATCCATAGAAATATTTTTAGGGATCTCACTAAATTTTTCTCATCCTAGTTTCCATAGAATAACTAAAATTTTACTCTAATACCAACTATAGAGACCAAATATTAACATACATTGACATTATATATTTTTTTGGAATACCTAAACTTTTAAAAAATAGATTCCAAAAGACTCAAAAATCATAGTCCCTTTGGAATCATGGAAACATAAACACTAGTACGAAAGCAAGATAAATTATGACACATTAGGTTCTCAAAGACTACAATCCAAGTTATATATATCATACATAATTCAAATGACCATTATTTGGGGAAATTAAACCTAAAAAATGGGTGATATCAGAAGCACACTAAGGAAAACTGGAGTAGAGTTGTAAGAATAAACATTATCATAAGGGTATTAGAATGTTACCATTACATTAAAAGATCCTAAAATGCATAACAACGATAATAAACATGACTTATCGAATAAGTATGTGTATTTCATAGGACATGAATTATAAGGGAATCAAG
Source organism: Viscum album (assembly GCA_963277665.1). NCBI lineage: Eukaryota > Viridiplantae > Streptophyta > Magnoliopsida > Santalales > Viscaceae > Viscum > Viscum album. Next base: position 583,189,542 of record OY728128.1, on the reverse strand, counting down.
AGAATGAACCACACAATAATAACATATGAATAAGATATGGAATTTTGGTAGACATATAATCCTATAAAATTATTTCAATATTAGTAAAGGAAATTATACCAAGGGAATATTATTATTATAGATTCCTTCCCCATACCATCTTGGGATTCATGATCCATTCCCATTACCATCGTAGTATTCAAGTTTCACTCCCAAGTCATTCGTAGAATAAATAGTTATTTACTAAACCATGTTAACTCCCCATTCATACATGTGTATCTCTTGATATAAAAATAATTACCCAATTAATTTGGAAGAATATATAGGTCCAACTAATCCTATAATTAAATCATACATACTTGTGTCGCACCATCAGAATCAATCATACCATAACTCATAAATTGAATTGGTTATCATAATCATGAAATCATATCATATCTTATTTAAAAAGAGACATGTTTCATAACCATTTCATTAGGGAATTACCCACGAAAGGAAGAGTGGTTCATAATAATATATCTCATGAATGAGAAATGTATTTCATATAAATATGACTCATGAATGAGAAATGGATTTCATAAACATAATGTCATAATAAATAAATCATTTAGGGATAGAATATGAATGGAACCATTGGTCCATTTTATAATAAAGTCATGAGAAACACTAACAACTGTTATCTTAGATGGAAAATAATTTGGAAAAAATAATTTAAAAGAATTTATTGGGTAAAATTTCCTTTCTTTTTTTAGAAATAAATTTTAAAACATAAATCCATTTGATAACCATTTTCTTTTAACATGTTTTAAGGAAAAATGAAAATATGATTAAATATTTTTACATTGAAAATATCTTTTCAAACACATAAAACAATTATGATGTCATTATTACTTGGAAATAAGAATTAAATGTAATTTTAAAAACATTTTTGAATTTTTTTTCTAAGACATGATTTTTTAGGTGATAGATTTCAAAATGAAATGATAAATGAGATAGGATTTCTATAAAATAATTTTCATAATTATCTTAAGTATTGAATAATGGAATATTTGTAATAATATAAGAAGATATCAAGAATGAATCAATGAGAATAAAACACATAAAAATTCCTAAGAGATGGATCATAATATTCCATAAATATGAGTATAACCATAAACCATCTTGATAAATGATAAGATAATTTCAATATACTCATATCAATTTGTAACATTGTATCATACCCCCTGTAACAAAATTAAAATAAATTAATCATAAAATAAAATTAAAACAGGTATCTTTTTTATATAACATTTAAAATATTATTTTATACCCCACATAGAATAAAATTTATACATATCTTGACATGCATCTCAATGAAGGAAACTTGTAACAAAACTTATTTAACTATTTCGTAAATTTTGTAACATAATCCTCGTGAAATATATAAAAATTTGATAGGTAAATAAAAAGAAAACTAATTACAATAAGTACATAATAAATAAATTTTAAGTATATAAACTACAGAAAAGGGAATGTGTGGTGAATAATGAATTATTCAAACAAAAATAAAAGTGACACAACATAACCTCAATTAATGCCTTGAGACTCATTATACTCATTGAAGACTCCTATAAAAAAATTTATAATTTTATTATAATTCCATTAAATAACCATAATAAAAAATATAATACCATATAGGATTAACATACAACATTATAATAATTTTTTATTAGTCACACCATGTTATATTTTCATTTTGGGTGACAACAACATTGTTTTCATAAATGTTTTGAATTGTTATTTGTTTTATCTTACATAGATCATGATTTAATTATTTAAACAGTTTAAAATATGATATAAATTTCATATAAAAGTAGTACATATATATTTATAATAATATATTCATTATATATATATTAAACTAAATACATCCTCCAGGGAGATGGTAGGTTGTACGTTTATATAAACGCAATTTCTTATTGTTTTATTATTGAATAAATGAATTTAAATGAAATATATGTATATATAGATTTTATAATTATAATATAATTAATATTTCATCTTTATCAAATAATTTTACTAAAACTATCCAAAATACATTCGTCATAACGTGTGAATGAATCTCATCACTTTGAGGAGCAGGTAGTCCACACGTCAAAAAATGATGTTATCATATTTACCAAAAATGGAATGCATGATGGTGTGTTTTATATAATAATTAATGAACCCATAAAAATAATTACTATAATAGATATCATAGAAACATATTTTTGATCATAATTCCCAACCATGAGAGGTGGTAATGGAAAACGAACAACATCAGTTCAGGAGGTTGTAGTGCTATGTACAAAAGAACGATAAGTTCATACAACATTAAATTGAATTTTCTGATAGTTTCAGTGACAAATTGAATTTAAATTAATATATATATTGAGGTTAATAATTTTATTATTCAACCATTTAATAAGATTAATTCATGGTTTGTAAAATTAAAATAAAACAATGGATCCTCAGAAAGGATGTTACCTCTTCAATGGGTATTTCTATTTGGTGTTCACAAAAAGTCATCATTGTATGGATTTGTTACCAAATGGGGGAGTAAAGGATGATGATTGGGATATTTGTAATATTTTAAGGAATAATATTTCAAGCAAAATTTAATTTATAGGTTTATATATATGGTTGGGGTGAGTGCCATTTCTTAGTTGGGTATGTCTGTAATTCAAGTAAATTTTTTTAAAGGGAATTCCACCTACATATTTTCATGAAAAGTGGCTCCAATTATAGTAAAAAACTGATAAAATTATAGATAGAGTTGAAATATGTACATGAAATATATTTTGGGAAACATTATATGTAATTTTAGGCTTTAATATTATGGATGAATCCTTTGTTATTATATTTCTTCCTGAAATCACTATCAATAATTTTAATCACTTTAACCATTATTTTTGGTAAAAAATTTATATCGAATTTTGGAAATTACTATTTATTATAATTAAAAAATTGAATTAATTTTTTCAAATTCCAATCATATATTATGAAGAAATTAATTTACAATTAATTAAGCAGAAGTGTCACATCTGTGGGTTATTAAGATAAAATGGTTAAAAGTTTGAAATGATCTCATATTTAATTTTAATATAAAATAAGTTTAAATGAACTAAATAGTATTAATATACATAAAAATGATAAATTTTATCATTAAATTAATTTTAAAATATAACTTGACATTGTTAATAAATTATATAAAAATGCATTATAGAATTAAAATTCAGTATTTCTTGTTATTAATCCAAAAATGATGTTTTTCAGATAAATCCCGAAAATCCATAATAAGATAATTCTAAAAATTGTAAATATAAAATTAATTTCATTTTATCAAATTAAATTTATAAAAAAATTTAAAATTATTTTTTATTATTCATATAATGATATAAAAATGTATTCTATGAAAATTATATTCTCAAATGTAAAAGGAAATTACAAATATGTTTTTATCTTATAATCAATTTGAATTCATTTTATAAAATAATTAAAAATATATTTTAAAATTTGATATTACTATAAATATTAAAACTTTTAATTTCTAGGTTATAACTATGTCATTATTATATGAAATTTTTTGTTTCATAGAAACATGGTGTTGGGTGTTACACAAGAAATGTCGATGTTACAAGTAGTGAAAACATAAATTTTTATAATTTATAAAGAAGTATTAACATGGTATAATGTAAAATTAAATAATAACATGGTTCTTTAACAATTATTTTCAGTATTTATTGAAATGAAAATTTTCATATGTTTAAATTAATTAAAAATAATGAAAAACCCTCATGGTCTTATAGGCTAGGATGGATGGAATCCCTTTTTTCAAATGGAGAGGAGTCTAGTTTGATACAATTAGAGGGATATACATTATTGGTACATTTTTAACCCCATAAAAATATTAAACATAACTATTTAAATTTTAAAAGAGTAGTAAATTAAATACCAAACAACAACTTCATGAAAAGTTAATTCATTTCTAATATTGTATATTCTATATTTAGAGCTTCACACTTTTTAGTAAATAATTTTACATTTTGGGATTAATAATTAAAAACATTTTAAATATAGTTTAATATTCTTAGAATTTTCAGGAAAATATAATTGTTTAAAAACAAGGTATTCATTTCAATCATACTAAGGGTTAATTTCATTCCTTCGATTGAGTCACTCATATAAATTCTCATTATTATTTCTTGATTCTATTGATCCTAAACATAATTTCTCTCTTAAATTGGTGGTTTGAATGTATCCAATTGTTTTACTTTTTAATATATGGGTTACCCACTTATTGGGATGTTAAATCTTCCAAATAAAATTTCTATTGGGTGAGACTCACCATATTACATTTCTACTGAATGAAACACAAAAAAATTTAAAAAAAAAGTTATAACAAGAGGATCTTAACACAATGAGTTATATTCGACTTATTTATTCACCTTATACAACAATAGTTATCTGTGTAAATATGGATAACTATAAACTATTTTTTTGTGGGTTAATGTAAACTCACAAATGTGATGGTAAAGATAAAATACCCATTTTCTATGATTGACATCATTTTCTACCAACACAAGGGAAGATTTTTGTTTTTAAAAATTTATATGGGATCATTGTGCCATTAAATATTTATCTTTTAGTTAGATATTTATAAAATTATATTCATGATTATGTGTTGTAATAATGGGTTTTTTTCTCTTGGCCTTACTAATTCTTATATAATTTTTATTGTTTTTATGCATCAAATGTTTCATCATTTATTAGATTCATTCATATTTTTCTCATTGTCGATATATATTTTAATTATAGATTGAAATATTCTCACTATAATAAAATGAATATTATCCTTGGAATATTTTTAGAATACTACAAATAAGAAAAAATAATAAATAAATTCCCAACAATCATGATGTCAAATATCTAATTTTCATTTCTATGAAAGGTGTCTCTAGGGATTCGAAAATTATTTAGGCCATGATATTAGGTGTGTTTCCAATAAATGTATTTGAAATTCAATGAATCTTATAAATAATTGTATATTAGTGTGGGTTTGTTTAGGACTTATCCCAGAATTAATCACATATGAAATATTTTACCCATTTTGATGTGAAGTTATTTTGGAGAGAAATGTTCCACTCATGTTTTGAGGAGCTTAAAACAAGATTCACTTCAGATCTATTAGTCATTCATACTATTCCAATTTCATGTTATAATTTCTACTATGGTTCCTTATGTATGAGTTTAGGATGTTTTCTAATATATGGTATATTAGTGATAGCTTTTAAATCTCATAATTTACTCACTCATGAAAATAAATATCCAACACAAGATCTTGTGTTGGTGATATTGACACTCAGACATATGACACATTAAAATAGCTAATTGCGGTATTTTTTAATATTTATTAATCTATTGAGAGTCTAGAATATTATATCACCTATAAGGATTTAAACAAGAGTTAATGATTTTGGGTACAATATCATGAAAACATTTATTCCGATATGGAATACGCCACTGTGAAATGAAATGTGGTTGTGAAAACATTGCATGGAAAAATTATGACTCGACCAGTGAAGGAGTTAGTAAAAGAATGTTACATGATGAGATTATTGTCTAAGATTAAATTTGATGTAGTTATAGTATATATTTATATATTTAAATATTACATTCATGTTGGATCATATGTGGAATATAATGTTCAATTTTATTGGGATAAAGATATTGAGTGTCAATGATTCAGTGAGATCTTTGTTAGTTGGGATACATTGGGTGAGTGGTTTAAGTATTCTAATGGGGTTTTTGGTTCCTACTAAATGATAATAGTTCTAATAAAAATAATATAGGTAATTTAGGGGGATATAATCAAATCTAATTGGACTATCCACACTACGGGTATAAAAATGTATTATTACATGAAAATTCATTACATGTGGTAGATAATGATAAAAATGAATAGTTATTTTGTAATATCCTGTATTATATGTCTTAAAATTATGTTATAACATTATAGGAATATTGTTTTGATATAAACCTTAACAATTCCAATTTTGTTGTCAGATGACATTGCTAAAGAACTCATTATTTTGGCCACCTAAGCCTCCAAGTGGCATGGATTTGATGTGTCTGATTAATAATTTTCTTATCAAGTCTATGAATTTCCAACTCGTAAGGGTAATGAAGACAGTGGAGCATCATATCCCATTATACATTTGGATGCTTTTTAGTCTCCATGATTTTCCATTGACTATCATTTTTAATTAGGAAACACCCTTTATATAAATTTATTTGATTTGTTTGGAGGTAGAAATTAGTTCACAAAAAATATTGGCCAAAATTTATCATCCTCAAATGGATGCTCGTTTTCGAGAAATCCATCATGATTATTTATATCATCCTTATAGAATGAATTATCAAATTCTATGGATCATTGGAGAAATATATTACAATGGGTGTTATTTTCTAAAAAACGTTATTATGAATTAATGATTATGGAACCTTCTGAGAAACTATATATGGGGACTTGTAGATCACCTCTTTATTGAGAATATATTATAGAATATCCATTTTGGGACCAATAATAAATAACTATGTGATACATTTTGTGAATTTTATTATGAAAATTTTAGATAGATAATAGATTAACAACAAATAATATAATGATTGGAATAGTCTTGTAGTAATGCTTGATGCCAAGGATTGGGGTTTTTTGTAATGATTCATTAATATTTGGATATAGATGTTTATGGGTAATGGTATGTTAACAAATCATTTTATCAGACATTTTAAAAAAATCACTTAGGAAGGTGGATTTTATATAGATATACCTAATAATTTTACATCTTTTAATAACACTCTCAATGATTCCCAACTGAATAAATATTCATTGGATCACTCCAATGTGATTTAGTGGGTGGACATTAAGAATAAACCTGCCACCTTAGTGGATGGATGGATTTTTTAGATAGTGGACTAAAATTACAAGTTGTTTTAAGAATAGGTGATTACATTAGTTCTTCTGAAATAACAAAGTTGTAGGGATAACCATGTTATGTGGGATTTTAAAGTGTTGTTGATTGATTAGTAGAAATATTACATTTTTATTTTTGTTATAAATAATTAATGGGGATACAATTCTATTATCGTGGGGAAAGTAGTGATTCCCATTATGTTATTTGTAAATTTAATTTTGAGGTTGTTCTTTATTATATGAGTATTGAGATTGTTTCAGTAATAATTATTTTAAAATTCAATAGTTTGGGGTATATTAGATATTTTAAAGATTAATCCAACCATGACGTAACTATTTGAAATGTTTTGTGATTCCAGTTTTATTTTTTCTATATTGGAAATGGTTTTTCAAACCATATAAACCTTTTAAAAAAATGATGAAATTTAGGATTTTTAGAGGCTGCCATGTGGATTGAGAATGAATATTCAATCATTTTTACCTTATATAATTGAGAAAATGATTTGATTTTCCATAGAATGTGGCCAACTAATGGTGACTGAATATATTTTTTTCAATTCATGCACCCAAATCATTATTCCATGTCCAATATTCTTAAATTTATACTTTATCACAATACCCTTTGTTTTATTACATTATAAATGTATAAAAAATTATCATTATCACAGTCTAGAACCTCCATGATTCGCTCTAGAGGATTATACGTTCTATTGATTTATGATCTTGATAATTTCTAGATCACATCAAGGTAAATTCAGTTTTTCTATAATTTTTCTCATCTTATATTTGGATCTCCTCTTCATACATCTTCCCCTCTTCCTGAGGGGACCATAACAATATGTGTTTTTTATATAGAATTTTTTATAGGAAATTTATGGTGTTTCACATGGATATTCATTTTTCAAGACCCCTTATCTTTTTCCCATCACCAATCACAAAGTATACATCATTTCTTCATTCTTGATGTAGGTATATCTATCAAATGGATTTGCATAAAAAAATTTGTTCTAATGAATACCATTATTTTTCAATTTATGAAATATGTGATTTGAAATTTCTAATATGTTAAAACAATATTTTAAGGAAATTTAGTTATTTAATAAATTGGGTTTTACCTATTCTAATGCCCAACACATATTCAATGTAAAATGAAAAAGAAGAAAGTTTTTGAAAAGGGATTTATCAACCTCTAATATGGAAATGATTTCTGTGGAATATGATTATGAAATATGAATTTCATTTCATAAATGTGATGATGTTATAATAACACATATGGAAATCCTTTAGTATGTGTACGAACTAGTAAATTAAATATACTTCCTGAGATTTACATCACATGAGGGATTAAGTGATGTTACGGTTTCTAGGGGTATCCATTTCAATGAGTGGAGATTCCTTACCTTTTTCATCACTTTTGATGGATAGAGTATGATGATTGTATAATTTTTGTTCAACCGTTTGTTGTGATTTCCCCCTTGTTTCATTGTAGATACGTTACATGGTTTTATATTTTATATTATCTTGGATAATGTTTATATATATGTGTGTGTGAATACATTATTATTGTATTGGATTATTTCTCAGATAATGTTATTCATGTTGAGTTGTTTTTACTAAGGATATCATCATTTTCAAATGAACTAAAAGTATTATTTCAAAATATTTTTTTATAAATGAACTGATTTATTTTTGAAATAATTTATTAAAATGTTTTGAAATAAGAACAAACTGATTTATCTAGATAGTTATTATTTATAATAATTGGTTATATACTAATGTGATATATTTCCTACACAATAATTTTACCTTTTGGAATTTTATTTATGTGTTCAATAGGATACATGTAAAGAAAATAGAGGCACTTATAGGATGATGTTACTTTCATATATTTCAATTCTGATGGGTTGGGATGGTTGTCAAATATGTTTTTATATAGATGGAGGCATAGGTTTTCATGATTATCATTTTATTTGTACTCTTTTGGTTATTCAATAAGGTATTTTTATCTAAATTTTGGTTTTTATCACCACATTTAGTTTTTTATATAATATATTCTATAAAAACTATTTTAATATATTTTATATATATGTTTATATGATCATTTGAGAATGAAATATTCCACACAACACATTACAAAATACCCTTTTTCTTAGAAGGACCTCGGGACACCCTGAGAGGGGAGGGGTGAATCAGAGTGAAATTTTTTTATTTTAATGTGATGGATCCTGTACCCATGTTGGTAGGAGCTTTTTGAACCTGTATGATGATTATGATTAGAAAGAAAACATTCACATGCACAGAGAAGACACAACACTTTTTACATGGTTCACCACTAAGGGCTACGTCCAAGGAGCATATGACGACAAGTTGTTGGCCGTACCCAATTCCCCTAATCTTCAATAGCTGTGGATTACAAAGGTTTGGGCACAGACACTTTGTCCCAGGCTCACTTCCTTTACAAAGGTTCAGGGATAGCTCACTACTTCCCTCGGGTCACTCCCATTGACTCCCCCTGGATCACTACCATTGGGGAAGTCACACTCAGTTTATAGACGTGAAGGTCTCTTCATCATTGCATAAGAATGCATCCTCTGTTGTATGTAGATGCTCTATTGAAGTCCAATTTTCACCTGAAGATGAATATCAATTTCCCCGAATGTATCGGGTAATCTCTCGGCTTTCGTGCAGCTCCAAACAGACCTACGGGCTTCAGCAATACATGGTGTGCTTCACCAAGCCAGGCGCGCAAGTCCCAATAGGGCGCGCAAGTCAAAACTAGCGCGCAAGTGTAACCAAAGCACCTGCGCGACGCTTCCTTCCCCAACTACAAACTTGTGCGGTCCACTTCCTTTCTCTCCCAAACTACCTTGTTCACGCAACCAACAACCGGTGTGCAAGATCTACTTGCGCGACCTAACTACCACTTGAGTGTCTCAACCACCTGTGCGACGAGAGCTCGAACAATCACTAAGTCTTGAAATACATGAGAAATGAGGAGGGGTCGACCTGTATTTATAGGAAAAATGGACCCCCTGCACAGAGGCGCGCAAGTCCCTCATTGGCGCGCAAGTATCGTCTCCCATAACCTCTGTCGCGTAACTCACTTGCGCGATCCAACCAATACTTGCACGACCATCTTTCCTTATCCAGATTTTGAAGTTCTGTTCTTTGAAAACAATAGGATCACAAGACCGAATCCTTCCAGGTACCAGTGCACAAGTTCTTTCACAGCGCGCATGTCCACTTGTGCGACCTAACCAACACTTGTACGACCCTTATCCCTTTTCCATATTTTGATGTTCTGATCCTCAAAAACATATGGCATGCAAGTTTCCTATCCTCCAAGGACTCAACGCGCAAGCCCCTTTTCTAAAAAAAACTTTTCTTTATTTGTCAATTTTCAGGCCCAAAAATTTGGCAAACACTGATAAGCAGCGCCACCTTCACTACTGTTGTCTGCTTGAATGGTATGATCTCTTTGCTGGTACACATTTTGGAATTCCACTATGGATTTGACAACAAACACAAACCATACGCCAAATCATGCTTAGAAGACCCTAGTTCCAAAAATATCCCCCTTTGGGTTTGTTGGTAATCAAAAAATAACTTCAATAGATATTCATCCATACGGTATTCAAAAACGCAAGAATCAACTCATCCAACACTCTATGTCTACGTGAGCAATGCTCGGTGTAGAAAACTAGAGAGGAATCATGAATTGGGTTCTAGTGTTTTTGGAAATCTCCATGACGCCCGATGTTTTCCTTCCTATACTTCTCATCACAGAAGCAATACTTGCCTTGAATTTTATTCCTTTCTCCCCCATTGACAATAAATCAAAAGACCGATAAGTTGTTCAACATTTAGCTCAAACCATACTCCCCCTGGATAGTATCTCCCCCATAAAGCTGCATCACAGCCATAAACAGATAAAAACAGCTATAACAAATGGGGAGAGGGGTTTTCTGGATCCTCCTTGTGCAATAGGAGGTGGTTGAACACCGAGGGGTTCAACCGATGCTTCTCAAACACAGCCGCGGACAGTGGCTTGGTCAGGATATCAGCCACTTGCTCATCAGTTCCAACATGGTCCATTCTAATCATGCCTTGTTCATCATTTTCTTTGATAAAATGATACTGTATTTCAATATGTTTTGTATGAGAATGATTAACCGGATTCTTCATAAGATCAATTGCACTTTTGTTATCACAGAAAATCACCATTGGTTGCTGCACCTTATCACCAATATCTATTAGTTTTTGCTTCATCCAAAGCAATTGAGTGCATGCCTTTGTGGCAGAGATATACTCAGCTTCAGAACTACTAAGAGAATTACTTTCTTGTTTCTTGCTCAACCAGCCAACAAATTTCTTCCCAATATAGAAAGCTCCACCACTAGTGGACTTTCTGTCTACTACATCACCGGCCTAGTCAGAATCAGAAAACGCTGATAATTCATTGTCCCTGCCTGCAACAAAAAATAACCCGAAGTTATGTGTACATTGAATATACCTCATGATTCTTTTTACTGCTGCCATATGTTCCTCCTTTGGATTACTGTGAAAGGGGGCCGCAAGGCATGTTGCAAAGACAATATATGGCCTTGTCGCTATCAGGTACAGTAGGCTTCCAATGATCCTCCTGTACATGGTGGGATCAACATAGTTCCCATCCTCATGCTTTCCAAGTTCAGTTCCAACTGCAATTGGAGTTGACATTGGTTTGGAGTCTTGCATATTAAACTTCTTCAGCAGCTCTCTTGGATATTTTTTCTGAGAAATGAAAGTGTATTCCTTACTTTGAATCACTTGCAGCCCCATGAAATATGTGAGCTCCCCAATCATAGACATTTCAAATTCTGATTTCATGTGGTTGGAAAATTCATCCACTGATTTCTACCTACTGCCACCAAATATGATATCATCAACATAGACTAGAACCATGAATTAATATTTTGGAGAATTCTTCACATAGAGATTGTGATAAACTCCTCCTCTTTTGAATTCCAAATTCTTGAGATATGAATCCAGTCGTGAGTACCACCCCCATGGTGCCTGCTTCAAACCATATAGAGCTTTCTTCAGTTTACAGAACATTGTTTTCATCAGTACCCAAAACAATGCCCACTGGTTGTTCAATGTAGACTTCTTCTTTGAGTACACCATTCAAGAATGCTATCATGACATACATTTTATATACTTTATATCCTCATTGGAGTGGCATGGCAAGGAAAAGCCGGATTGACTCCAGTCTAGCCCCTGGAGCAAAGGTTTCTTTAAAATCAATGCCTTCAATCTGGGAGTATCCTTTACATACCAGTCGTGCCTTGTTTTTGATGACACATCCATGCTCATCAAACTTATTTTTAAAGATCCATTTGGTACCAATCACATTGTGACCTTCGGGTCTTTGGGCAAGATCCCATGTCTGATTCTTATCAATCTGATCTAATTCATCATTCATGGCTTTCACCCAAGATTCATCTTTTGCAGCTTTTTCAAAAGAGGATGGCTCTACAACTGATAGAAATTCAGAGTGCGTGTTATTCTTCATCCTCCATGTTTGAGTGGGTGCACTCTTGCCTCCAATTATGTTGGATTTATCAATCTTAACACTTCTATTTCTCCTGCGAGGTTCAGTAGCATTCTCTTCAGCCATAGTTTCTTCTTCAGATTCTTCTTCTAAGTCAACATCATGATGTGACTGTTGATTGTTTTGAAAATCTTCCTCTATTTCTGCATTTGTATTTTCTTCATATTCACATTCTTCCTGACTTTATATCACATCATCATATGACGTCCTTGAAGTAATTGTGGTTTTCTATTCAATTATCTTAACATCACTGCTTTCCACAATCCATCCCAAACTCTTGTTGAAACATTTGTAGGCTTTGCTATTCATTGAGTAACTGAGGAAAATTCCTTCATCTGCATTGTCGCCATATTTCCCTTGATTTCCTTCTTTGTTCCTGATGAAGCATTTACTTCCAATGACACGAAAGTATTTTAGAGAAGGCTTCCATCCATGTCAAAATTCATATGGTGTCCTCATCTCACCCATATAAAGTCATGTTCGATTCTGAATGTACACTGCAGCTTGAACAGCCTCTTTCCAGTAATGTCATAGAATACGACTCTCAATCAGCAGTGTCCGTGCCATGTTGTTCACATGTAGATTCCTACGTTCAACAACTCTATTTTTTTGTGGAGTTCTCATAGAAGCTACCTCATGCTGTGTCCCATACTTCTCCAGATAATTTTAAAATTCAATGGACGTGTATTCTCCTCCATTGCCAGATTGCAACACTTTGATTGTTTGTCCAGTATCATTCTCGGCGATTCGCCGACATGTTTTCATGCAGTCGAGGACTTGTCGTTTCCTGTGAAGGACCATCACACAAGCCATTATACTGTAATCATCTATGAAAAGGACAAAGTACCTTTCTCCATGAGTTCCGGCAACATTTATTGGCCCAAAAACATCTGTATGAATCAGATCAAGAAGGTGAAATTCCCTTTTCTTCTTTGGCTGATATGAACTGCAGACCAGCTTCCCACGAATACAAGCATCACAAGTTTTTTCACACTCACACTTTAGGTTGGGAATGTCCATGAAAATTCTCAATTTTGATATTTTCTCCATGTCTTTTTGATTGTTTTGTCCCAGTCTCTGATGCCACAAATTGTTTTCTTCTTCAACAGTCATGTAACATACATTTTCTTCACTATCAACCTGATACAAGTTGGCTTTAGTTCTGCATCCCTTCATAAGTGAATTTCCAGTCTTTCCCTTGATAGTGAAACCTTTCTGATGAAATGTAACTATAAGTCCTGAGTCACAAAGTTGACTCAAGCTGAGGAGATTATGACATAGGCCATCTACGTAAAGGACTTCAGTCTTCTTTAGTTCTCCATTAGCTAGTTCGGTACTTCCACTCCCTTTGATTTTCAGAGCCCCATCATTACCAAACCTTACTATACCATCAACCTTCCTTATGATATTCGTTATTAGGCCAGTATTACCTATTATATGATATAAACAACCGCTATCTAGAATCCAAGTACTATTGTTCTTTGTAGCTTTGAGGGCCACCTCTGCAAGGTTGGATTTCTCAATCTTCTTCCTTTCCTTCCATGAGACATTAGATTGAGTATATAGAACTGATGGCCTTTCAATTATCTCTTCCACATACCCAGGTTCTTCATAGTCAAAGTATTCCTTGAGAGGTGAAAACCTATTTGAAAGAGCAACAATGTCTTGATGACAAGACTTGACTTGTCTTGAACATTGGTATGAGGTGCCCATATCCCTTCTCTGCCTGTAATTAGTGGCCTTATGACCAAAGTTATAACAACGAAAACAATATCCATAGAAATTATTTCTTCTATAAGAATTAGGATAAGAAATTTTTCTCCTATGTTGAGCTTCTATATCTTCTCCATTTTGGATAGCTTCTTGCCTCTTCACAATAAGACATGGTATGGCCCAAATACCCACAGAACTGACACTTCATGAGAGGAAATGTCTTATCACTTGAATTTCTCCTCATACCTTATTCCTTGGGTGAATAGTAATACTGTCTGTCATTTATGAATGTTTGAGGATAATTTTCCGGTCTCCTCTTAGTTTGGATTGAGGGTTCCCTTTTCGGAACTCTAGGTAACGTTTCAACATGTTCAACTTTCATCTTATATTTATTTTGGGTCTTTTCACTTCTAGGAGTTGATTTCTCAGCCTCACAGCCAATTCCACTCTTTCCCATGAAAGCGGGTCTTTGATCACTCATGACTTTTCCAACCCCATATGAACCACACTTGGATCTTGCTATAAATTCTGCATCTGAGAATCTTTCAAACTGTATTTTCTTCCTCGATTCTTTTGGAACTGATTCAGTCTCCTGTTTACTCCTTATAGTAAAAACTTCCTCCTTAAGACCCCCAGCAGTCTTGGATTTTTCATCTAGTCTGGAGGTCAGGTCATTGATGACCATTTCCTTCTCTTCAATTCTCAGCTTTAGATCCACTACATCAACATTTCTTTCAATTATTTTAGACTTCACTATCAAAAATTCTTCCAGTAGTTCCATTTCAGCTTCAAGTTGATCAATGTATTCAGTTGATTCTTCTACAATTGATCTCCACTTATTGCAGCTCTTATATTTTATATTAAGCTTACTAACCACATCCTTAAGTTTCATCTCATGATCTACACAAGTTCTCAGTTGTTTTTCTCCATCAGTATCTTATTAATTTTCAATAGTGGCCATCATAGAAGAATGGTTCCCAGTTTTTAATTCTTGTTCTTCTTCATCACAAAATTCATTATTATCTTCTTCCTCTTCATAGACAAAACTCTTCCTTTGCATTTTATTACCAGATTTGAAGTCTCCCTTTTTGAAGAACCTTCTCTGAGGCTTCTCAATGTTTTCACCTTCACTATCTTCATCATTGATATTTCTTATGCACTGAGAGGCAATGTGCCAACATTTTCCACAACGGAAACATGTGAGAGGTAACTTCCCTTTGAATTTCACATTCCCCTTCTGGAACTTCTTTGCAATGAGAGAAAGAATTTATTTTTCTTCGCCATCTTCACCACTACTATCCTTTGAGATTTTCAGTTTATCCATGGACTTGAATTCTATTTCCTTTCTCAGCCGTCTCGTAGAATCTTCTGGTTTGACTCTCATTTCATATTCTACCAAGCTTCTTAGTAGATCATCTAGAGAATGTTTGGAAAGATCTCTTTCCTCAAGGGCTGACACCTTGGCATTATAAAGAGGTGGAATTCTTCTCAATATTTTCGTTACAATATCAATGTCTTTGATTTCTTCACCTAGACCCCGAATTTCTCCAACCACTTTTGTAATTCGATTGAAGAAAGAGTCTGCATTCTCGTCTGGATGCATCTTCAGATCATCAAACCGATTGTGCAGCACTTGTATTTTCGCCTCCTTCACATTACTATCTCCTTCATACATATTCTCAAGTTTATCCCACATGGATTTTTCTGAGGTGCAATTAATCACCTTTAGGTAGATCTGATCAGAAAGGGCTGCAGTGAGTGCATTTTGTGCTTTAGCATATGAATCAAGATGTTTCCTGTCTGTTTCAGTCATAGCTAGGCCTGTTGGATCAGTGACTTGTATTCCTTGCACAGTAGAAAAGAGAACATCCATTCAAAGATATCGTAGATGAGATCTCATTCTGTTCTTCTAGATCTAGAAATTGCTTCCATCGAAGTGAGGGACTCCCCTAACATTGACCGGGACACCCTGAGAGGTGAGGGGTGAATCAGGGTGACATCTTTTTCTTTTAATGTGATGTATCTTGTTCCCACATTGGTATGAACTTGTTGAACCGGAATGATTATTATGATTAGATAGCAAACATTCACATGCAAAGAGAAGACACAACACTTTTTATTTGGTTCACCACTAAGGGCTACGTCCAAGGAGCATACACCGACAAGTTTTCGGTCGTACCCAATTCCACTAATCATCACTAGCTATGGATTACAAAGGTTTAGGCACAGACACTCTGTCCCAGGCCCACTGCCTTTACAAAGGTTCAGGGATAGCTCACTGCTTCCCTCAGGTCACTCCCGTTGACTCCCCCTGGCTCACTGCCGTTGGTGATGTCACACTCAGTTTATAGACGTGAAGGCCTCTTCATCATTGCATAAGAATGCATTCTCTGTTGTATATAGATGCCCTATTGAAGTACAATTTTCACCGGAAGATGAATAACAATTTTCCCCGAATGTATCGGGTAATCTCCCAGCTTTTGTGCATCTCCAAACAGAATGGTGGGCTTCAGCAATACATGGCGTGCTTCACCAATCCAGGCACGCAAGTCCCAATAGGGTGCGCCAGTCCAAACTGGCACGCATGTGTAACCAAAGAACCTGCGTGACGATTCCTTCCGCAACTACAAACTTGCACGGTCCACTTCCTTTCTCTCCCAAACCGCCTTGGGCGCGCAGCCAACAACTGGCGTGCAAGCTCTACTTGCACGCCCAACTACCACTTGTACGTCTCAACCACCTGCGTGAAGAGAGCTCGAATAATCACTAAGTCTTGAACTCTATGAGAAATGAGGAGGGGTCGACCTGTATTTATAGGAAAACTTGACCCTCTGCGCGGAGGCGCGCAAGTCCCTCATGGGCGCGCAAGTCTCGTCTCCCGTAACCTCTGTCACACAACTCACTTGCATGACCCAAACAATACTTGCACAACCTTCTTTCCTTAGCCAGATTTTGATGTTTTCTTCTTGGAAAACAATAGGATCACAAGACCGAATCCTTCTAGGTACCAGCGCGCAAGTTCTTTCACGGCGCGCAAGTCCACTTGCGCGACCTAACCAACACTTGCGTGACCCTTATCCCTTTTCCATATTTTGATGTTCTGATCCTCAAAAACTTATGGAGCGCAAGCTTCCTATCCTCCAAGACCTCGGCATGCAAGTCCCTTTGTCAAAAAAACTTTTCATTATTGGTCGATTTTCAGGCCCAAAAATTTGGCAAACACTGGGAAACGACGCCACCTTCACTATTGTTGTCTGCTTGAACGGTATGATCTCTTTGCTGGTACACATTTTGAACTTCCACTGAGGATTGAAAACAAACACAAACCGTACGCCAAATCATTCTAAGAATACCCTGGTTCCAACATGCTTCTCTCCATCTCATGGAGATTATAAACACTCTTCGAATTATAGAGTAGACTAATTAGAGTGACATCAAGGGATGAAATGGTTTTCCTGTGCTTCATATATCAAATTCATCAATACAATCCTATAT
Source organism: Viscum album (assembly GCA_963277665.1). NCBI lineage: Eukaryota > Viridiplantae > Streptophyta > Magnoliopsida > Santalales > Viscaceae > Viscum > Viscum album. Next base: position 583,171,768 of record OY728128.1, on the reverse strand, counting down.
CATAGATATTTAATAGGATTTTAATTTTTTTCTTTGGTGGGATTGTATGATATTAAAAAACAGTCATAACGTGTATATATGATTAGAAATTTAATTAATAAATACTTAAATAAAAAGTCCTATGAGATCCATGAGACCTCTTGACATACCAATATGGATGTGGGAAATTATCATAATGGATATTATCATTAGAAATATCAATAATATAATGATATATGATTATATATGTGTCATTATTGATAACCTAAAATTTTCAGCTCATCAATTACTAATAATGTATTGTAAACACCCTGAGCACCACGAATAAATCTATATCAATAAAAGCATATTTAACTATGGGTAAATTACACCAATATTTTTATCGTTTCACATTTTTCACTTAAAAATAATGAAATAGCATTCATTGGGCTCTTGAAAATTATATATGTACTACCTAAATCCTCAAAATGATTTTATGTTGAAATAGACTATCTAGACATTGTATGACATATTGAGATTATGCTATCTTGACTACCCATGTATATGGGATCCGTACCAATGATTTTTGAAATTTTTATAAAATAATATATTAATTCTAAAAATCTATATTTTACCATATGACATATTATATGTGTAGATCTAGCATTATAATCTTAGTTATTATTATCATAAAAACAAGTTGAACTAGAGTATGTAGATGAGCCGACTACTAATGTTCATTAAATTATGCATCATGTTATAGGTATATAGGGTTGATAAAATATCCATTCCAATAATCAAATGAAATACATGGAATATCATATGATGGATTGATATTATTCAATATGTAAATATGGTATAGAGGTTTATGAAATTTTAAAATGGGTTAGTATATACATAGGTACGTGGGGCCATTTAAACTACTATAATGAAGTTTCACTATAATGTATCAATTGGCTATGACACCTAATATTTCTATTATAAAAAACATATTCAATGATTCTTTGCTGATGAAGTATAGGTATAATCGAAAATATATACTCATATATTATAGAATAGAGTATAAACCTGATTTTCCTTATCATAACATGCTAGTATATATTTTTGATAGAATAGATTATGTGTTATGGAGTAGAGAAAATCACCAGTTCAAATTTCACTGATGAAATCACAAATTCAAGGGGGAAACATGGGTGTTGAAGAGGATATGATGATGGAATACCCTATGTTTTAAGTTATCTTACATGTATCAAATTGCAAGTATAAAATTAGTTTATTGGGATGAATATAACACATGAGACCCTACTATAACATGTTAGCTTCCCACCGTCATACTACTTCACAATACACACTCTTAAGAGCATCTATTCCTGAATCATTTTATGTCAATATTATAAATTGGATTTAGAAAAATTAAATTCATTTTATAATTCCACTTATAATATTTATTTTATGTTCAATTGAAGGAAATTTTAAAAATAATGTAATAATTTGTGGATTGTAAAAAAATAAGTATTTCACTACGACCTTCAATTTAATGAAATTATTAAAATATATTAATTACAAAATAATTTTTTAATCATTTTTTCAATAATATGTACATATTTATAAACTAAAATAAGTCATTTAAAGGAAATTTTTTGTATTTATAAAACCTATGTTTATAATTTTGAAACATATGTAATACTACAATATGAAATATTATTTTGAAATGATTAGATAAAAATTATATTTTTATAAAACCTAGGATTATAATTTTAGTGAATTGTTTCGTATTGTTTTGCATAAATTAAATGTTAGGTAAATAGTTTAATTTCAATTTTAAAACATAAAAAACATATATTTAGAAATAATTATAAATACTGTGATAATGGTAAAAAAAATTACAAATTATTGTTTTATTAATTTTATATATTTTTTATCATATAGGATAAATTAATCACTTCCCATTAATTATTATAATATAAATAATAAAAATTTATTAAAATATTATTTCACTCGTTCATTTTTAGTCAATAATATATATGATTGGGAACATATATTTTGTAAAACAAATGTTTTCTTACAAAATTAATTTTCTTTTTGTTATATATTTTAATATAAAATTAAATTTTATAATATTTGGAAATTAAAATTGATTAAATAAAGGTAAAAATTATTTTGTTCAAATGTAATTCGTTTTATAATTTTTACTAATATTTAAATAACAAATCTAAAAAAATTTGTAAGGTAAAAAATTAAGAGAGTATAATTATAAATAACCAAAATCATTATTAAAACATTTTTTTGGTTTTTTTTCAAGTCCTCCTTGATCAAAATAAACAGAATCATACCTTATATTGAACTCATATTTTCATTGCCCCTTTTTTAGTGAAGTGATATCAATGAAAGGTATAGGTTATTCAAAAAAAGGTATTTTTTCTCCATTAAATGGGAAAAAATTGTTTCACATCATATATATTAGGTTCTAGGTGGTATAATTAAATTAAAAACACACACCACATACATAGGCTGAAACGTTATGCCATATCCACAAAATGGATAGCCAACCCATCAAGCATTATATATTCAGTACATTTACAGAGGGCCCTATGGGATTGAATCCTATTACATGGCTTGAATGGTAGTGAAACGTAATGCATGCATCATATTACCCATGCCAATAAGCCTTCACCATGCATATTTCACTAGAAGCCAGTGTCATGTAAGCATGACCATCTCCCTACATCACCACATCCTTACAGAAATTCACTCAACCTGTATTTTAACCTGGGTCAAATGTAGTATTATGAAGAGACATTACAACTACGTTAAGCCCCCATCTATTATACATGTTATTGGTTAACGATATTTAGTTGTTCACTACACCATGAATGTCCTAGGCCTAACCCACCACCTACATGCCTTATACCCCTATATAAATTTGAGTGTTATAAGACTATATCATTTTCTAGTTCCATTTCTAGGGAGTGGTCGAATTAGTCCCTACCACATAATAAACTGCAGTAGACCGAACATGTTATTTGGTAATTGTCACAACCCATCCAAGAGGGGCCCTTTTCATGACTAACCCAAGACTACCACACATAGGAAAAGAGTTGTAAACTTGCACAGAGTAGGAGTGTCCCACAAATATGAGTCAATTTACTATGTACACATACACACACACACACATCATCAATCCCACAATGCTAAAATGTAATAACACCATGTAAAAAAGTAATATGTAATCTATGATCCCAACCATAGAGTACAACAGTAGGAAACTGAAATGTAAATAGGACCTGAATACTTGTCTACCAAAAGAAATATTCTGAAAAACATAATGCAAAAGTTCCTAAAACTCATCTGTAGAAAACCCTACCTTTATGATAGGTGTGGGATAGTTTTCTGAAGCCATAGAATCACACCGTGTCTGTCTGAACTCTCTAAGAACCACATGGCCCTGGTCCACCTAGTACTCTATCAAGGTATTGATCATCTGCACAAGACATGATTCATGAAGGTGATTCCATAGAAGGGGTGGGTAAATGAATACTCAGTAGGATACCATGAAACCACAAAGGGATACCACTTATAAATACACAATTTACAGGACAAAGTAAATACATGATGTACACCACCAAGGAAATACCCAAAGTACACAAAAAAGAAAATAAATGATGTGTTGTTTTCTCTACACATGTATATTTCTGAAACACATACACTAATGATATCAATATATACTCATAACCAGAAGAAAATTAATGAGGTAAGTAATAACTAATCACCACACTGGGATTCCACTCGCAGTGCACTCGTTCCGAAAGACCTCAATCCTTGAGCCTTGATATAGTCAAAAACTATCACGAAGAGGTCTCTCCAAAGAGAAATGAATGGTTCAAAGATCATATTATATTGAGGGGGGATAATTATCTAAGAATACCAATAACCCATTATGTAATAGTCCGCAACGTAAAGGATCCTTCTCAAATAATACACGAAACCTTGTCATTGTGGATTTTAGCATAGGGTATCCTTCTCATAGAATTCCAACAACACTATCAAGATGTCAAACTTGATTGAAGACAAACACCATAGGAAAAGATGTCACATCAATTCCAATAATCATTATCAGGGGTGATAGAGGATCATTCCACTCCTAATAGGGGATACCATAACTCTGTCCCGAACTCAACCTCTAGAGGGGACTACTATCTCGGGATGTGGATGTAATACTATACTGAACCCTCAAGGAAAGAATCAAGGGAATAAATCCACCTATATTAGTCCAATATTAAATCCCACAATGCCATCTCAAATGGACATCCACATCTCAAGGGTCACAATACCTTAGATAGCTCATAAAGTGGACCATCCCATGCTAATTTATGAAAATTTTAGTGAAAAAAGATGACTAAGGTTTAGTCAAGGTCCGACCCGAATCAGCTCAGACTGAACCAAACCAGACTAACCTACTGGGCCTCTGGGGTATTCCAATTTTTCTAGGTCATCTTGTGATACTGGCAGGCTTGCTCCACCACACAGGGTCTTCCATGACTGTATGCCTCCCGGTCAACATGGAAATGTAGCATTCAATGTGGTTGGTCCCTGCATCCACTGGCCCCGTGGCCTCACCGCCATCACGGGCACAAAGCGAATTTCCTTCTACATATGTGGCGTCCTCACCACTAAATCCCCATATCACTCCATGTCCCCCTTTTATGTTTTTTCTTCACCAGCCACCTTGCTGAAGGCCTCTCCATGTTGGTTTGCCGTCCTCCTACACCCAACCTGCTGCTCGCCTAGAACGGCCAGAGCCACCGCCTTGCACTTCCAGTCACTGTATTTCAGGCCAAATCTAGTGTACATTTTCCATCAAAACTCCAATGTTCCTTTATGGAGTCAGATCATTGATCTTTGATCGTTGCAGTATGAATCGAAGGCTCAACTATAGATTTTTCTCATAGAGGTTTTGTAAAGCCCTGACCCCAGCTACCCAGAGTTGGTGAATTATTGTGTAACATTGGCATGATCACAAAACATAAAGTCTTGAAAGACCGATTAGTTAAGTATCCTTGAAACACTAGATACATTCATAAGTTTTACATTACATCATAAAGCAATACAAAATTACGACAACATCTTGTCTTCATATCCCCTAATATTATCCCTTCAGGTCATTCATAAAATACTTCTTCACATCCTAAAAAAATTAAAACATTGAAAGGGGTGAGCTCAGATTCTCAGTAAGGATAATAATATAGAGGAAGATTTCATAAATAAACATAAACATTTAAGGAAATGTATAACTAAAACAAATCCTTTTAAACATGAAAATCAACATAATATGGAAAAAGTAAAATGAAATAATGCCATTTACTTATTCTCATGGATATTCTACTAGTTGAATAATCACATTCAATATAGATAACCACTTTCATAATGATGGAATTCATAATTCCATATTATTATAACCACGTAGCCAAGGCCTCGTGCCAAGACTAAAAATATTATTTTGTCAAGGCCTCATGCCAAGACACTAGTTTGTCTCATGTGACCTGCCGATGCATTGAGGAGATATAGCGGGCTCCACCCGTCACTTATTAAGTCCAACGCATTCCTCATATGAACAGTTTTAAACATATCATTAACCATAACATAATCATATCACATAAAACATTCATAAAGGAAATATAAAATTTCAACATTTCAATCACAATATATCAATACAACAGATTGATATAATAAAAACATTATCAAAACTATTTTCAATACCAAAATAAAAGAAAATTAAAACTTGTTATTTATTTTTCATTTAAAAATATTTATGGCTAGTAGAGGAAGCCGAAACTCAAATAATGGTCACGGCGGCAGACAGGTCGTTGTCGCCGCATAAGTATGACAATAAAAACATTCCTTTTTTTCCTTTAGTAAAACGCTTCGTATAAAAATATTACTTTTGAATAAATGTAAAAGTCAAAGAGGTTTATACACTATATAAAAGAAATTTGTGTATAAAACAAAATATGCCTCAATTAATGAAGATTGAGACGAAGTCCCTTAGAAAGATCATTTTTTTAAAATAAAATAGATCTATTATGTGTATTCACTATATTTACACATAAAGAAAGTATAAATACAAGATATGACATAATAATATCATGACATAATTTGAATATAGGAGATTAACCCAAAGAATAGAAATTGGGTTAAGAAGTTCCCTTACCTCGTGTCCGACTTGACTCGACCGTTATTTAACCTCCTAGATAATAAACTAGAGTTAATTTATAATTTCTTTAGAACATTTTTCAAGTTTATTATTCCTTTTATATCACTTATGACCATGTTAGGAACATTATGTAATTATTTAAGTTAATAACGGTCGTTTTGTCGATCTTTGGTACTTTAGTCAAAAATAAACTTCTTATAATTACAAGTTGTTCATGTGGTGAAATATCCATTATATACAGAATTATATTCATGATGTAGATATAATATATATCATATATATCCAGTATATACATGCATTTATAATATTACATAACATTTAGAGGTAAGAAATGAAATGCACCGTTCATGGAGACGGTAAGACGTACGTACGCATGAACGCTGATTTCATTTCTATTTCATATTTAATGGAATTAAATTATAATTATATAAAGTTATACTATAATTCCAGTATTATATAATATATAATACCATTTTCACCATCCTTTATACATCCCACATATGGCATTAACGATTCAAATCACTTTGAGGGGGCAGTAGTCCGCACTTCCTAAAATGAAATTATCGCGTTTAACCATAATGGAAATCGTAAAGGTATGCCATAAATGAAAAATACAGAATCATAAGGAAAACAAAAAAATAATATATATAATATATAAACATAGTTACATCTTAATGGTAACCTTTGAAGGTTTTATATTAGAGTTGAACAATCATCGTTTCATGAGGCAGAAATACACCATCAACAGAAACAGTATGTTCTTTAACCATTAGATGTTGGTGTGTGTAAGTGTAGCTCGAATAATTCTTATAACAACATCCTAGTATATTGTGGATACTGGTTTTGTTACAAAAGAAATTAATAAAAAGATTTATGGGGTTGGAGAAGAAAAATAAAACATAAGAACACAAGAGAAAACACTACCTTTAAAATGGGTAACTCTTTTTGATTTGAGCTCAAAGGATTCCTTGGAAAGACTTATGCCCAACATGAGGCTTCTATGAGTAATAGTGGTATTTGGAGAGAAATAATTGGTAAGGGTTTCCCGAGCAAAAGGCTTGAGAGGTGTGAATAAGGTGGTAGTGGTGGGGGCCTTTTATAAGAGGAGAGGAGGGGCACTCTTGGAAAGTTATAAAAGGTTACTTTATTATATAATGATTTTCTGATTTAAAAGATCCCAAAATTATATATTTCTAGGATAAGGAGATAATAGTTCGAAATACACCCATCCAATAGGATTTTTACATGTGTAGGTCTTATATTATACATTATCTTTTCATTTTATTTAAATCATTAAATAATGAGGTAATCGGTGCATCATCATGGTGTCATAAATAATTTAATTTATTTAATGTTTAAAAATTATAAAACAAATACCATGATGTAGGAAATATTTTTATCTTTCTAATTAATATTTATAGTCAAAAATATTACTTGTATAACCCAATTTAAAAATTGTTTTAGTAAAACAACTCATGTTTGTGACATTTTTATTTTAACATTAAATAAACAGTTTTTAATGTCATTTTCCTACCAAAGTGGCTCCATGGGGTCCCCAAGTTGACCCATGGATTTTATTGGTCGGCCATGACTCATCCAATAAGTTTAGGACATGTTTCAAGGCCATTTCATATTATTATAACATTATCTTTACCTTAAATTACACTAATTACCATTAATCGCGATTAATTAAACTTAAAAGTTACTATTCACTAAAAAATTATTTTAATCCCATTGAACCACATTTTACTTCCTAATGACAACCACGTATGTCGGATTTTTGAATATCAAATCGCAGAAGTGGTAATGTTTCATTTAAACGAAAAATCAGTTTTTTAACTACCACTTAGTGGTTACACTATTCATCAAAAATTGAAGTTTTTCAGAACAATGCCAAAATTTTACGCTAAGATATAATTGATATTCCAAATTCAAAAATGATGTCTATTTTATGAAATTACAAACATATAAGTTTCATTACTTAATTTTATAATTAATTCCCGCTGTCACAACAAATAGCGTGTTTTTAAGAAACAATATATATCAAAAGATTGACAATTGTTTATGTCCAATTTCAAAGTCAAATTAATTCTAATGAATACCATTGGATAAAATTGTAAAAATATATTCTAATTATACTTTAAAACCATGAAATAGTATAATTTATCACTATAAATTATTTTGATTAAAAATGGTGTTTTAAGTACTTTTCACTATTCATAAAAAATTGGAAGTTCTCAGAAAATTACAAAAAATTCAAATTAGGATAATTTCGATATTCCGAATAAAAAATGAAGTCCATTTTGAAATATAAAATTTATATAATTTCAAAAAGTGGGTATTTTCTTTTCTTAACTGCTACTTTGATTGGTCGCGGTGTGTTAGAATCTCGAACTTGCGTACAATGCAAGTTATTGCATTATTGAAAGAGAAGCGTATCATGAAAGATTGGGGTGTTACATTCTACCCTCCTTCAATAAATTGCATCCTTGCAATTTGAAATTGTTCTTCGAAAATAAAAGGTTGAAAATAGAAATTACCTTTGTGGAAAACCCACATCAGAAATAGGGTTAATAAAAATATAACATTAAAGGAAAGAAAGAGAAGTACAAAGGTCACCTGAGATAGACCATACTAGGATTCTATGAAAATATGGATATTGAGGAAAAACAAACCATCAAGGTCTGATGGAGAGTCGTATAAAACAGGATTAGGAGAAAGTTAACTATATGAAAATCACAAACTTGTGATTAGTTAAATGGTCATTGAATCCCCAATTAGAAAAGTTAACCAATAACATTTTTGTTTTATATTACCTTTCATAAAGTTAGGGAATTTATTTAAGATATTTAATAATAATGTAAGGAAATATAATTAATTGTCATGTAGACTTTCATTCTTTAATAAATTTTTACCACAAACCCATCTTTCACTCAAAATGATAATTGAACTCAAAAATATTATATTTATCCTAATCATATAAGGTTCCAAATATTACCACATATTATTTAGATTAGGAAAAATATTTTTTAATAACCAGGGACTTCCTATAGACTAGTGGTAGGTAATAAAGGCATGTCGCACTATGGTTGTGGGTTCGATTCCTGCGGCTTTGTCAGACGTGATGGGTTATCCCCCGACCTGCAGGTTTTCCTTTTCCTAAAATTATAGTATTATAATATTCCAAAAATAATCTTCAGAAATGTCTTAACCTTAAACAATACTATCCAAAGTTCAACTTAATTCATTCCAACATTTATAGTTATCCAAAATACCTTTTTCTATAATTTCTCTAAAAAGGTCTCTAAATTCCAAAATCAATTGTAACATCAAATTCCCCAAATAAAGTAAAGTTTCTCTTTTTGTCACATACTAAAAATATGATTACCTTCAACATATTAAAACCATAATGGAAACAACATGTACTTCAGTACAATCCTTATATATATCACATTATTCTTATAACCATAATCTAGTTCTTGAGCCCAAAAACACAAATACAATAATTATTCAACATCATCTGTTGTAACAACATAAGCTTGGCCTTGATCCCTTGGCCTTTTCTGAGGTACATTTACTAGGTGCTTTGTGAATTCATTTGCATAATGCCCCATTTCTCTATAATTGTAGCATTCAACATTGATAGCCTCTTTCTTTTCCTTGCAATCACGAGGCTCGTGACCTTTTTCTCCAAATTTATAACAAACTCCCAGTCCTTTTAGGCAAGTACTGGGACGATTCTTCCCACAATTATCACATAATGGAAATATCCTTCTTTCCCTTTTTCCCTTTATCTGTCTCTTGTTCCACCATTCTCTTCTTCTCTTTCTTTAATTTATTATCATATGATTTAGAGAATTTGTTTTCTGTCTTGATAGCACATGAGACAATATCTTCGTACGATGAGAAGGTTTGTGAGACTAATGATCGACGGAGAAATGGTTTTAACCCATCAAAGAAATGATCGATATTACTTCTTGGGTTACGTATATAATCTGTCGCATGCCTTTCTAACCTTGTAAAGTTAGCCTCATACTTTGCAACATTCTCATCCTCCTTTTGTCTCAGACTCAGAAATTGCCTTTCCATAACTGCTCGATGGTTACGAGGGAAGTATTTTTCAAAGAAAATCTCTTTGAACTCTCCCCATTCCATACTTGATACTTAATCATCTTCCATTGTGTTTTGAATCAGTGACCACCATTGATCGGCATCTCCGGTGAGGCGGTAAACTGCCATGATAACCTTTTCCCTTTCACTACTCCCCAAGGCATGGAATATTTTCTCTAAGCAATTTATTCATTTCTCAGCTACTAAGGGATTAGTAATCCCATTGAATGTTGGTGGTTACTACCTCATGAAGTGGTCTAACATTGATCCTCTACGTTTTGGATCAGGGTTCTCCATACGTGTAAGGTTATTAGTCATAACCTGAGTGAGTTGTCCCATTATGGTGATAAGCTTATCAAAAACAGTTGTATCACCAACTCCATTATAATTATCTTGAGCAGGAGGGAAATCCCTACACAGAGTGTGTGCATTGATATGGTTTCATTCCTTCCACTAGGAGCCATTTCTAAACAATGGCATAAACTAGATTAGTTTATGAATCAAAATACATAATTCCATACTTGTAAAACACTTAACATTAATTGAAATATTTATGAATATAATCCATAATAATAAAAATGTTTTCGTTAAGGAAGTATATAATCATAAACCCTATATAATGTTTGTAAAGAAAATGAGAATTATCGTTAGAAATTCCCCAGGAGTTTCGTAACCAAGAGTGCAGAAAGGCCTGTTGTCATGCACCAGTTCCCATTCGAGTCTAGATCAAAGCCGTGTTTTTGGGTTTTACCCCTAGGTACATCTGTGCCAGAGCCGCCTCTACCTGCTCGTATCTATACATGGATGTATTTCTCAGAAATCTCATAAAATCTCTACAACAACAAAATTCTAGGATGTTCTTATATACTAATCCTCAAAGTCTATCTTTGGGTTATGTGCTCTAATCAGAGTTTATCTAAATCTAGCTTCCATGGTTAGTAATAAACGTCCTCTGATACCAACTGTAACACCCTGACCCCACCTACCCAGAGTCGGTGCATTATTGCGTAACATTATCATGATCACAAAATATCAAGTCTTGAAAGACCAATTAGTTTAGTAGCCTTGAAACACTAGATACATTCATAAGTTTTACATTACATCATAAAGTAATAAAAAACTACAACAAAATCTTGTCTTCATATCCCCTCATTTTATCCCTTCAGGTCATTCATAAAATACTTCTTCACATCCTGGAAAAATTAAAACATTGAAAGGGGTGAGCCCAGATGCTGAGTAAGGATAACAATATAGCAGAAGTTTTCATAAATAAACATAAACATTTAAGGAAATGTGTAACTAAAAAAAGCCTTTTAAATATGAACTTCAACATAATATGGAAAAAGTAAAATGAAATAATGCCAATTACTTATTCATATGGATATTCTACTAGTTGAATAATCCCATGGAATATCAATAACCACTTTCATAATGATGGAATGCATAATGACAGACTATCATAACCACGTAGCCAAGTCCTCGTTCCAAGACTACAAATAATATTTTGTCAAAGACTCATTCCAAGACACTAGTTTTTCTCATGAGACCTGCCGATGCATCGAGGAGCTATAGCGGGCTCCACCCATCACTTATTAAGTCCAATGCATTCCTCTTATGATCAGGTTTAAACATATCACAAACCATAACATAATCATATGACATAAAACATGCATAATGGAAATATAAAATTTCCACATTTCAATCACAAGATATCAATACAACACATTGATATAATAAAAAAATTATCAAAACAATTTTCAATACCAAAATAAAACAAAATTAAAACTTGGTATTTATTTTTCATTTTAAAAAAGTTCTGGCTTGTAGAGGAAGCCGAAACTCAAATAATGGTCACGATGGTGGAGAGGTCATTGTCGCTGCATAGGTACGACAAGAAAAACATTCCTTTTTGTCATTTAGTAAAACGATTTGTATAAAAAGATTCATTTTCAATAAATGTAAAATTCAAAGGGGTTTATACACCATATAAAAGAAATTTGTGTATAAAACAAAATATGCCTCAATGAATGGAGATTGAGACGAAGTCCCTTAGAAAGATCATTTTATAAAATAAAATAGATCTATTATGTGTATTCACTATATTTACACATAAAGAAAGTATAAATACAAGATAGGACATAATAATATCATGACATAATTTGAAAATAGGAGATTAACCCAATGAATAGAAATTGGGTTAAGAAGTTCCCTTACCTCGTGTCAGACTTGACTCGACCATTATTTAACCTCCTGAATAATAAACTAGAGTTAATTTATAATTTCTTTAGAACATTTTTCAAATTTATTATTCCTTTTATATCACTTATTACCTTGTTATGAACATTATGTAATTATTTAAATTAATAACGGTCGTTTTGTAGATCTTTGGTACTTCAGTCAAAAATAAACTTCTTATAATTACAATTTGTTCATGTTGTGAAATATCCATTATATCCAGAATTATATTCATGATGTAGATATCATATATATCATATATATCCAGTATATAAATTCATTTATAATAATACATAACATTTAGAGGTAAGAAATGAAATGCACCGTTCATGGAGACGGTAAGCCCTACATACACATGAACACTACTTTCATTTCTATTTCATATTTAATGGAATGAAATTATAATTATATAAAGGTATACTATAATTCCAGTATAATATAATATATAATACCATTTTTTCCATCCTTTATACATCCCACATATGGCATTAACGATTCAAATCACTTTGAGGGGGCAGTAGTCCGCACTTCCTAAAATTAAATTATCGCGTTTACCCACAATGGAAATCATAAAGTTATGCCATAAATGAAAAATACAGAATCATAAGGAAACCAAAAACATAATATATATCATATATAAATATAGTGACATCTTAATGTCCACCATTGAAGGTTTTATATGAGTGTTGAACAATCATCGTTTCGTGAGGCTGAAATTCACTATCAATAGAAACAGTATGTTCTTTAACCATTAGATGTAGTTGTGTGTAAGTGTAGCTCGAATCCTTATTATAAAAACATCGTAGCATATTAAGGATTCTGGTGTTTTACAAATGAAATGAATAAAAAGTGTTTATGGGGTTGGAGAAGCAAAATAAAACCTAAGAACACGAGAGAAAACACTACCTTTAAAATGGGTAACTCTTTTTGATTTGAGCTCAAAGGCTTCCTTGGGATGACTTCTGCCCAACGTGAGGATTCTAGGAGTAAGCATGGGATTTGGAGAGACAAAATGGGCAGGGTTTGGCTGAGCCAAAGGCTTGAGAGGTGTGAATAAGGTGGTAGTGGTGGGGGCCTTTTATAAGAGAAATGGATGGGTACTCTTGGAAAGTTATAAGAGGTTACTTTATTATAAAATGTTGTTCAGATTTAAAAGGTCCCAAAATTATATACCTTGACGATAAGGTGATAATAGTTTGAAATCCACCCATCCAATAGGTTTTTTACATGTTTTGGTCTTAGATTTTACATTATCTTTTCATTTTATTTAAATCATTAAATAATGAGGTAATCGCTGCATCATCATGGTGTCGTAAATAATTTCATTTATTTAATGTCTAAAAATTATAAACAAAATATCATGATGTATGTAATCGTTTTTTCTTTCTAATTAATATTTACAGTAAAAAAGATGACTTGTATAACCCCATTTAAAAATTGTTTTAGTAAAACAACTCATTTTTATGACATTTTTATTTTAACATTAAATAAAAAGTTTTTAATGTCATTTTCCTACCGAAGTGGCTCCATGGGGCCCCCAAGTCGACCCACGGATTGTATTGGTCGGCCATGACTCATCCAATAAGGGTAGGACATGTTTCAAGGTCATTTCATATTATTATAACATTATCTTTGCCTTAAATTACTCTAATTACCTTTAATCGCGATTAATTAAACATAGAAGTAACTATTCACCAAAAAATTATTTTAATCCCATTGAACCACATTTTACTTCCTAATGAAAACCATGTATATCGTATTTTGGAAAATCCAATCACCGAAGTGGTAATGTTTCATTTAAACGAAAAATCAGATTTTTAACTACCACCTGGTGGTTTCACTATTCATCAAAAATTGTAGTTTTTCAGAACAATGCCAAAATTTCACCCTAAGCTATAACTGATATTCCGAATTAAAAAATGATGTCTATTTTATGAAATTAAAAACATATAAGTATCATTAATTAATTTTAAAATTAATTCCCACTCACACAATGAATAGCGTGTTTTTAAGAAACAATATATATCAAACGATTGACAATTGTTTATGTCCAATTTCAATGTGAAATTAATTATAATAAACACCATCGGATAAAATTGTAAAAATATATTCTAATTGTAATTTAAAACCACTCAATAGTATAATTTATCACTATAAATTATTTTTATTAAAAAAGTAGTTTTTATGTATTTTTCTCTATTCATAGAAAATTGGAAGTTCTTAGAAAATTACCGAAAATTCAACTTAGGATAATTTCGATATTCAAAATACAAAAATGAAGTCCATTTTGAAATATAAAATTTATTCAATTTCAAAAAGTGGGTATTACTATTCATAACAGCTACTTTGATTGGTCGCGGTGTGTTAGAATCTCAAACTTGCGTACAATGAAAGCTATTGCATTATTGAAAGAGAAGACTATCGTGAAAGCATGGGGTGTTACAGGTTTCAATGCATGGGGAGGAGACGAAGAACACACAAAGAACATGGGAGATTTAGGGGAGATAATAAATGAACATGAACACCCAAAGAACAAATCTTGTACAATTATTGTGTAATACATGATTATTTCTTGTTAAAAGAAATAACGAAGAGTGAATAATCACATAGATTCATCTCCCATAAAATCTACATAAATCAAGACAATCCAACCTGAATGTTAAAATTTTGCATCAAATAGTTCTTTGGTTGATCTACATTCATCATTAGTTCTTTGATGGTGGAAATAAATACCTTAAAACATAACACCCAATGTCATTCAGTTCAAATGACGACGATGAATTGACTTGCACTGTGATCATTGGAAAGATCCTTTTATATCATCATATACTGATTGTCGATCCACGATCCGATTATTACTCACAAAGGGAAAATACTCCAAGCTCTCCCTAATGATTATTCATCATTACTACGGTTATGTGGCTAACATGATGATATATGCATAATGATTATTTTAAACGAAATAATTGATGTGTCAACATAATAATTTATCTTTATTTTATTTAATGTCAATTACATCCTTTTCAGGAATTCATATAGAATACCCATGCCGACTAAATTTTAGTTGTGGCTAAGGAAATAACCACATTACAAACTCAATGCTAGTATAAAATTTCCAATCCAAGTCTCTGTTCATGAGTAATTAAGATTTGAAAATAAAATAATATTTATTTAATTATTTTATTTGGAGTTCTATCTAAGAAATAAATTTCACAACTATCATGCTCTAGCCAATGTTAGGGCCCACCTAATGAAAATCCACTTCTCTAAACCTATGGTTCACCTTATATTTCTAATATGGCCCGCAATTTAAGAGTTATAACTCTTTTTTAGTAAAACCATATGTGTGTGATATTAAAAACACAACATTTTTTAACAAGTTCTTTCGGGAACACTAGGCCTCATAATTGAAAATCGTCTTAATAAATGGTTTCAAAAAATTTACAAATAATTAATCAAAATAAATTCAAGAAATTATGATTCATTAATGTTTCTCAAACTTATGTCATTACATCCCAAAAATCCAATCTAAGGGCTACCCATACATATGAGGGTATTGAGCACCAATATGATCCTCCTACACCCATCACCTCTCCTAGAGATTCTTATGCCACCCCAGAAATCACCCACAAGGAAATGATCACTAGGGAATAATGATCCCAAATATGGCCAAAAATAGGACATGAAATACTATAGCATTCCCTCTGGAACTGGAATGGTCCACTCAATCTGTCCATTTATTTTTGGGTGAAATGATGTGCTGAAGCACAGATGATTCCTAAACACATCCCGTAATCCCATCCACAACTAAGATTTAAGGAGAGGACCACAATATAAAATAGTCATTAGAGGGACTCCGAGGAGCCAAAATATCCCCTAAAATTAGAGACATCCCAATCTATTTACAAAACATTACTCCCAAAATGTGAGGAAGGGGTCCTACATGGTGAGTAAGTCAATGATTTCTCAATTGGTATTGTGTCCCATAGATGAATGTGGTAAACCCATCATTAAGTATATTTATATAACATCCCACTTCTATTCTATAACCTTGAGGTACTGAGTCAAACCTTTGGGAACTTGGTGCTCGAACTCCACTTGCTGACAAATGTGGCACCAAGAGACCAACAATACTTCTCCCTTCATCATTCTCAGCCACCAAAACTGACATCGATGGTCTTGGTAAATCTCCACCCCACTTTGACGAACATCAAAATGGGATGTTGGGAACTTACTCAATAACTCCTCCTAAAACATCCCCAGTACCACTTTGCATCCTCTGAATAGAATGATGTGACCCCCACCTTCTGAATATCCATCAGCGGCATGCCATGTTGACATTTGTACATGTAAGACCTTCCAGTAGGTCTCCCAAATCAATGCCTCCCTGACTCACGATCAAAGTGGAGGGGTGAAAACCATTTACTAGAGGTAATATTCTCCATCTCCATCCACACATGTTATCTTCAACACATCCAGCCTCTTCAATTCCTCGTTTAGAAACTGAATGTTGTATCTCCTATTGAGAGTGTCTTCCACCACGTTCCCCTTCCCAATAGTATATAAAATCTCAAAGTCATTTTCCTTGAAGAAATATAACCATCACCTCTATATCACGTTCATATAATTCTGAGATAATATCTTCTTGAGACTCTTGTAGTCTGAGTAGAGGATAAAATGCTCTCCCATCAGGTAGTTTTTTCACATATTTAATGAAAAGAGAATTATTTCTAGTTCAAGATAATGGGTTGTATAGTTCTTCTCATGTTTTCTCAACTGGAGTGAGCCATGGGAGATCACCACATTCCCATGAATCATGACACAACAATGTAAAATCCCTAAATCATCATAGAACACTCCATACTTGAAAACCCCCTCTGGTAATCTCAATATGGGAGTTCTCATCAACCTCTACCTTAGCTCTTAAAAGCACAGCTTTCACATCATTATCAACACTAATGTATTACCATTTTGGGATAAATACTTCAAGGTTTATACTAATCTAGAAAATTTAGGTACAAATCCTTGATAGTACCCAGAAAAACCCTAGAAACTCCACACCTTGTTTACACTTTTGGGTGGCTCCCAAGCAAGCACAACCACATTCATCACGGGATCAACTATGACTCCAACCTCTGAAATGTATTGTCCAATGAAATTGAATTCTAAAATAACGAAATGACACCTTTTGAGCTTATAATAATTTTGGGACTCTTAATGTGTGTCTCTAACTATCCCTATGTGTCATGCATGCTTCTCCCTCAGACACAAAGTACAATAAGATTTCATCAATGAAGGCTACCAAGAACCTATCTAAGGATGGATGATCCTGTTCATGAGTCCCATGAACACTTTTGGGGTTTTATCACACCTAAAATCATCCCCAAATACTCAGTGTGTTCATCCCAACATCTGAAGGCCTCCCAATCACATCATCATCATGTACTCGTAGATGTTGATAGCCCGACCTAAGGTCTATCTGCAAAAACCACCTCATGACTTTTAGTTGATCGAAGTGGCCACCAATCCATGGTAGTTGATACTTGTTCAATAGCGTCACCTAGTTCACGTTATGGAATTCCAAACATAACCTCAAACTCCCATATTCCTTCTTGGAAAAAATAATTGGTGCTACCAATGGTGAAACACTAGGTCTCACAATTCCCTTCTTTTACAATTCCTATAATAGCACCCCAAAAGTCACCATGATCTACGAAAGCCACCTGATATATAGGTGTAGATGTAGGTTTCAACCTGGGGTATAGATAAATGTATATTTCTACCTAACTATTGGGAGGTATCCATGGAAAATCCTCCAGAAACACATATTCATATTCTACCACCACCGTATGAAACTTAGGACTCTTGTCTTCCACTGCACTGAGGGTGAGCCTAGCCAATTGATGAGTAATATGATGCACCCTCCTGTTATTATTTCCATACTATACTGTATGCATTTAATTTTCATCAAAAAAGGAAAACATGATCCCATAATTGTAGACACACCGCACTCTGTGCCTAAAATATTCAATCTGACATGGACTGTAGATAACCAGTCCACACAAAGAATGACGTCATAAGGCCTCGACGCCACTATCAGGAGACCCCAACCAAACTCCCACCTCTATTAGTAATTTCAAACTATCTAAATCAGTGTGTAATCATTTAATCCCCTCTAATTAGAGTATCTAAGCATATGTATTGAGTCACCAGTTCAACAAGAATCTTTTAGCCTCGAAAAAGGTCAGTGGAATGAAATAAATGAATAACACCTATGTATATACAAATTGTAGCTAGGGTGGAAAACACATAGATCAACCCTCGAATCATACTTGGATAACTAAGGTCATAAGCCTATATCTCCCAAAATTTTCCTCATCCATGTATGCCATCTCCTTGTGCATATTGTGGACCACCTAGTCGGTGGAAGTAACATGATGAAATCTCTACCACCTCCTGTTGCACCCCTAGCTCTTCTTCCACATTTAATGCCTTACTGATCTACCTGCTCCTGCTTTCCAACTAATGACTATCACTACATATATCTATTCATACAAGGGTTTCTTACCCAAAAAGGTTCTCTCTAAAACCCTATCATTTGTAGGAATCTACATTAGGATAATTATGGATCAGATTTCCCTATGTTGACATCTCTCTATGGTCTGGTCCCTAACATAATGGTTGCATATAACATCCATCGAGTACCATAAAGGGTTGTATGCCTCAATGGATACTCCAATACCAACATCTCATCATTCCAGAGTTGTTCAAGATCATGGGAATTCCCATCCCTTATCTTATAATGTGGAAAATCCACATTCAAAAGGATATGAAACTCAATACAATGAATATTCACCTCATCAATTGGTCATGTAACCAAAACCCATAATCACCCTTCTATTGTGTGTAATATCCTTTCGTTCAAGGAAACCCTCAGATCTGTTGGTTTCTTTAATAGATGGAAAACTCAGATCTCCACCTCAAGTCATTCCGCAGCTGCCTATGTGTTGGGATTGCCTCAGATCCGGAGGGTTCTCTATTGCTGAAACTCGAGATTCATACTCAACCACTACTACTTGTATGTTTGTACCATTGGTACCAGGTGCTTCTCTAATGGTGGTGGTATAGCTCGTGAATTGGATAGAGGTTCTATATATGGTACAAATCCTGGTACCTATGTCTCATCACCTAGTGGAACATCCTCATGATCATGCGGTGAAATCCTAGATGGCTGTCTATGTAGAGGAATTATGAATTATGAAATGATGGACCCTGGTCAACAGATTATTCCTAATAATATGACATGAAAAGTAAATGAGAACACACCCAAATACAATATAATGCATTTAAATTATTTTTACATGCATCCAGCGATTTCATGTATTGAGTCAAAAAAAAGAATTTAGAGTCATGGTGTGTGGATATGTCAGTCGTCCAACCTACACGGTATATATTAGCCTGAATTCCAAACCTGAAACACATAACACTATTTTCTCAAAAAGACTCACATACTCTTGGTTATTCAGGTGTAACTGGCCTCCATTAATACCACTCTATCAGAACCCTTCGTATAGCATCATATGTTTTGACTACCCCAATCCCAACTCCAATAGGCCAGGGGCTGACACCTAGAACCAAGTATGTATATCCCACAAATGGGATCCATTTTCCTAAGTACATGTACAAATGAACACATCTCCAATCCCAAAATGTTGAAATGAAAAAACACCCTGTAAACAATGCATGCATACACTAAGATCCAAACCACATAGAATGACAGTAGGAAATTGGAAGGTAAACTTCGCTAGAATACAGGCCCACCAAATGAAAGAATCTTAAAAGGTGTATGAACATGTTCCTGAAACTCATCCACATAAAATCATACTTGAATGGTAGGTGTAGGTTATATATCTAAACCAAAAAAACACACCACTTCTATCTGGTCTCTCTAACTACCACCTAGAACAGGTCTACCTAGAATATTACCAAGAGATCGATCATCTGCACAAGACACTAAATGTGCAGGTGTAGCCTTTGAAGGGTTGACTAAAACAATAATTAGTTAGACACCTGAAAACCATAAAGGGATACCACTCATAAATACATGAAGTACACCACAATGGAAATTTATGAAATACACAAGAGAGTAAATACATAAAGCATAGTCAGATCTACACATGTATATGTTTATAACACATATACCAAAGAACTCTAGATATACTCATAACATGACACAATGTTAATAGGTAAGTCAAAACCAATCACCTCCCATGTATTCTGCTCGGGGTGTGCTCATTCCAAGATATATCACTCCTTTATCCATGATATCATCAGAGTCTCTTGTGAAGAGGTCCCTCTAATTTGGTCCCCACCCGAAGTGAAAAACATTTGTCAAAGATCGGGATATAAAGAGAGGGTATCCTTCCTAGAGAATACCAAAAAATCAATCTGTATTTGCTCAGAACGTAGGTGTCATTCCCAGAGAATACCATAAACCAAATCGATGTTTCTCATAATGTTGGAAAACATTATTTCAGAATACCAATAAACATATTTATACAACCCACTAGATGGAGGAATAACACCCTGTTCATAGTGGTCATGCCAATTCCCACAAAACTCCATCATGGGACATATAGGATCTCTCTAGTACTATAGAGGGATACCATAACTCTATCTAGAACTCAGAATATAGGGGGGACTAATATCTAGTGATGTGGAAGAAATATTGAATTCATCCCCCAAGGAATACCCCAAGGGAAACTCCCCAACTATACTGGTCTGCACTAAAATACTAAAATGCTATATAAAGAGTACGACATGGTCGTAGTGTTCCCAACCTCACATAAAACCTGTCGAAAGAACCTTCCATTTGAATGTTATGACCATTTTAGTGAAAAATCCTAACTCGCATCTATTCTGAGTTTGACCTGAATTGGTGCATTATGAATCAAACCAGCCCAGCCCAATGGGCCACTAGTGTGGCCCAATTCCTCCAGCTCGTCCCATACTGTAGGTCATATTTCTACACCAAATATGGTCTGCCCAACCACATACCTCCCAGTAAATGTGGTCACTCAACATTTGATACAGTCGATCACCACATCCAACTACACTGAAGACTTGTCACCATCATGGGCTCCACGTGCCCTGCATGTCGCGTAGGTGGCCCCTCTTCATTGTGTCCCATATCACATTGTAGGCACATGTAATGGACCATGCCAGTGCAACAACTCCAACACATCCCCCAGCTATATTTCGTATCCACTGGCCACCTCATTGGTAGCCTGGTCCTACCAGCTCATCATAATCCTGAGTCAGCCCCTAGGACCCACACTGCCAACCACTGAAATCAGTCAAAGCCACCTCCTCTGACAACCTATGTGTCCCACCGTGCACCACTATCCTGTCCAGATCACATATTTCCTTTTTCATCAAACCTCCACTGTCCCTTTACAGGGATGGATCACAAATCATGGATCTTTTCACCAGGAATTGGAGGCACAATTATTAATCATTCACATAGGGGTTTCAATGAATGGGAAGACAAAGAACACATGAATAACATGGGATAATTATCAAAGATAATAAACAAACATTATCATATGAATAATTGATCTGCATTCATCGTTAGTTCTAGGAACAAGGAATGTAATAACTTAAAACATAACACCATATCTCATTAGGTTCATATTACGATGATAAGGGAGTTTTTCAATGATTTCTAGCAAGATCCTTTGATTTCATCATGTGTTGATCATCAATCGACGATTCATTAAATCTTCACTATGGGAAAATAATCCAATATCTTACTATAGATTCTCTAGAATTCCTATTTGTTATGCAGCTGAACATGAGATTTTGGAATAAGGATGAGTTTAAAGGAAATAATTATTGTTCCAAAAAATTAATTTATCTTTGAATTATTTAATGATTATTACATCGTTTTTTGGTTTTTCTATAGAAGACCCAATCCTACTAAAGATAAGTTATATCAAGTAAAACACAACATTAAAAACTCAATGATGGCCTCATATTTTCAATCTGAGTCTCCATTCATGATTTATTAGGTTTTCAATATAAAATAATTTTTGTTTAATTATATTATTTAGAGTTACTTCCCAAAAATATCCTTCACATCTAGAACACACCTACAAATTTTAGGGGTATCTTATGTTAAAATCATTGTTATGAACACAACAGTGCACTCAGATTTATGATCTGAAGACTTGTTTAAGTGTTATTCCACTTTTTCAGGAAATCCATTCATGTATGCTATTAATAATATATCATTTTTCAACAATATTCTTTGGGCACACTAGGCCTCATAATCACATGTTGTCTCAGTTCCTGGTCTCTAATTGTTTTGAAATATTTTCTATTTTTTTTTGGGAAAATCTAATTCATTACATTAATGAGTAATAGCTGGGTGTCGCACCATGCTAGTCTTGGACCAAACCCCCACCTATGTTCCACATGACCCAAGAAAAATTTGAGTGTATACTGACTCAAACCTATGAAATTTCTATTGGCATGGAGTGTCTACCTAACACAATAGCACTTAACCAAACCCAATTTTTTTTAAAAAATGTGTAAGAGTAATGATCGCCACAAACTGGGGGCCCTAGCTAAACCGCAATCATTCCAAATATTCACTATGAAATATCCCCAACATAAATAGATTTAAAATCCCCATTACATAACATATTTCCTCCAATTATAGATGGATCACTAAAAGAAAACTCATTCTCATGACATAATAATAACTTACTTATTAATCATCTTATTATTATCCTATTATATTCATGTCAATAAAATGAAATGAGTATAATAATTATAATTTTTCATCATTAACTTAATGTAATAACCATTATTTTTTCATCTCCAACCATTTATAATGAATTAGTTATTTATACATTTGTACGAACTACCTTACCATCAATTTCAGACATCTCATTTTTCATCTAAATTTTTAAATATTTGTTACAACATGTATAAATTTTACCCACTAAATCAAAATAATAATTATTTTATCACTATTATCCTATAATAATGATATTATATCCAAAATTAAACAATTTAATTATCATAATAATTTGCTAATTTTAGTATGTATGTGTTCCATCTTGATATAAACACCTACATGAATGATAGTATAAACCTATATCATGGATTAATATTGAAAAAAGAAACATTAATACTAATATAAGGTATCAATAAATTAATTATTATTTATGGTTATATAGGGGTCATATTAATTATTTATCCTATTTTTTCAAAATACTATTGTTTCATTAATAAATTTATTTAAATATTTTAACACTAACTCTACATTCAGAAAACATAAAAATAGAATTATTAAAATAAAATAGTTTTTTAAAATAATGAAAATTATTATATTCCAATACCTTATTCTATCTTTTAATGATGAAAAATTTGTGAAATTTAATTTATGGCATTACTATAATGAAATAAATTTAAAAAGATCATGATTTATCATTCCTTACTTTGAATATCATTAATAATTAACATTCACTACTATAGATAATAATTAAAAAATATGTTAAAAAAGTTATTACTGTGAATGATGTTCTAGAATATTTTATTTGGATACATGTTTTACTATTTTATAGGTTGTTAATCTTTTATTTAATATTGATTCAAGATAATATTTTTCCATCTCAAATTGCTCTCATTTTGGAATATTTTATATTTTGAACCTAATTTATTTATGTGTTGTATAAAATTCCTTTTTTATATGTTTTAAAATTAGATCAAGGTTATTCTTTGTTTGTGAAGATAAATGTTAATACTAATATTTCTACGTGATTTTCTTAAATTGATTCAAATTCCATATGTGGATTTCTTCTGTCTCAATATTCATTCAAGGGGAATCAAGTTATATTCAAAACATATCTCATTTTTGGTGCTTAATAATTCTCTGTGGATGAATTTTAATTATTTTCCTCATGAATATCAAGTAATTTACATATATTTACTATAATCCTCCCATAAAACTCTATTTATTAAATAGTTATCAAATCCTATATAGATATCATCAATTTATATGGTGGAAAAACTATCCAATTTAATTTTATCTAAAAGTGTGTGTAGTTTCATGGAATATACATCAATATCACAATATTAGATACTTTATATAGATTGATTATAAATTATCATATAGGTGATACAAATGAATATAATTTGATTGGAATTAATTTAATCATCACTCGAATGAATTATGTATCGGTTTAATACAAAAAACCTAGTACAAAACTAACAAGTGACTTACCATAGAATATCCACTCACACACACATTACGAACCATGATAAGGGATCATTCCAACAATTTCTATGGTCTCTTACCAATAAAATAAAATCAAACCAAATTATGACCATCTATGGATTACCAAACAAGTTTAATGTACACCTTCCATAATATTCACTTAATAAGGTTACATACTATTACTTTGATTATACACCATAGAATCAAATGTGATTCTATGATGTTCACCATGAAATCCAATTTTTTCCATCGAATGTAGATTATTTTGATTTGGATTTTTCATTTTATAGATAGGATTTTATTTATTTATCTACATGATCCATAAGTAAATGTATTTAATTTTATAATGAATATATTTTTTAATTCATTTTATTTATTTAGGTGATGTGTTTGGACCTAAAATATTTATACCCTCAATTCATCAATAGGTATCATGATACAAAAATGTATTTGGGTTTTTTATATACCTATTACTTAATTTTCTTATTTTCATACAATGACTTCATGATAATATATTTTTTTTATAATTATACATTCCATTAGAATAATAGATAGTTTATTTTAATCCATATTTTATTAATGTATTCAATATGGAATTCCCAATGTTTCAATTAGATATGGGTTCTTATTGTCTATTTATTCCATCATTATAACATATATAAATTTTAATTTATAATAGTATAATCTTTATTTCAATACATACTATGAAACTGAGATCACCCATGTATATTTTCCTTCCCCAAAAACCTAAAGTAGATATATGTGTAAATTTTTAGGATATATTGGATGTGATAAGAATTATACCCCAATTTTTTCATGTTCAATAATATATTTTTAGATTTAATGATTCTATATATTTGGAATTCCTGGACTACTATGTTATTGTATCCTTCATAAACTCTGGTATTTTGTACAAAAAATGTAATATAATGTTCGAGTATAAGATTATAGATTCTATGTTGTTACATTGAATTTTATGGGAATATATTAATGTATTTATTTATGACATATATCATCTTCCACATTAACATGTGGTTGAGTTGTCAAAATTACTCATACCTATTAGAAGGCCATATTTTAGCAGTCTATATAAATGACCATATATGATTTGAATATTTTAATAAAAAACAATAAGATAATTGGTGAAAATATTTAATTTTTTAATGTGCTTCACCATGTTATTTTTTTGTAAGTTATCTCAAGATGAAAGATAAATAATTTTTTTTCATTAGTTATCATTATCATTATAAAATCAGGATCATTATATATTATCAAATACCTAACATTATTAATTTGATTACTCTATTGTGAGGATATCAACACATTTCTATGTTTGTCCTTCTATAATGTAATTGAAATTTATGGGTGAAAAAATAAGATATACCCAAGCCTCTCTTCATAAATGATATGTGACCAATAAATTTATAATTATTCCTTTTAGGTTTAAGATTTAAAATTGTGTCTTTTTGAATCTAATAAATAATTTATTTAAATATAAAAATAATTTATATTTGAAGTTACTATAGATTATATAATTATATATTCCATGTGAACATAAGATATTTAATATCAATATTGTACTATGTTGATTTCTATAAGAAATTTGAAATGTTTTGAAATATTTAAGGAGGTTGAACTATGGTTACAGAAAGTATCATTATTGTGTTATGTAAACACATGGAATGTTATATATATGGATACCTTAATAATAGTTGTAACTGCTCAATTTTCTTATCCAACCATTTTAATTGAGATGTATATGTTTATTGGATTTTCCAGAAACTATGGATGTATTTTGGGTAAATTACCATGCTTCTCAAAGACATTAAAAATGTTGAAAATCATAAGAGTTAATTTCTTATAGATGGAGGAATGTGAATTTATATTCATGTAGAATAAACATAGCCTATTTATTGCACATTGTATTATACTAATTTTTAGTAGATAAGGATTTTTAAAATATAGTGACTCTACAAAAAAATTTCATTCATATAGTTCATTATGAAAAGTGAAACAATGACAAAATATAGTTCCTTGGAATTAATGAATCATAAGAATAGTTACTCAGAACATGCTTCATTGATAAGGATGCAAATTTATACAATAATGATTTATTGGTATTATATTTTGACTTATATGTATGGTATTCATATAGATATCATGATTTAATATATTATATAATCACATATGTGGAGTTAGTCTTGTGTTATATGTGATATTTAGAGTTAATCTATAAATATCATTTATAATCACTTTAAAATTAATGGATGGTGAAAAGGTAAAAATTGGTCTAAGAAGCAATGATCCTAAAATATTATCAATGATGGGGATTTATAGGCACCCAATATGGTTGAATTTAGAATTTATGGAACTAGAAATATTAATTGGATGTGATGATTACAATCATTGAAAATTGAATAAAATCCCACCCACTTCTATGATTATTAGTAGGTTTAGAAGTATGATATATAGATTAAAAAAAATATATGGATTATTTTATAGTTTTACCATTATTATAATGCTTTTATAAGATACATTAAATTTATTTGTTCCCCATAAATACTATGATAGGATTTTCAATTTGATGATATTCATATACCATCATTTGTATCCATCCCTAAAGCACAATAATGTGAAGAGATCTCATGAAACATTTTTGGTCATATACCACGAATGGGGCGATTGGATTGCACGTATCTAGATAAATGGTTTCTTAATAACTTAACGTTTAATATTATCATTATTAATTGTTGAGGCATCCATTTCCCAAGGTTATATGTAAATTAGATAAAATAAACAATAAATTCATCATTTTATATTGCATGACTCTAAAACACCATAATTCCAATTTTCTCATATTTTATCAGCTTATGATGTCTAAACTTTTCATTAACATTCATGATGACATCTCATTTTACCATTTTTTCTATGATACACAAAAAGAGAAGAATACTACTGGTTGGAGTATTAATTCCCATTGAATCAGATCTTGAACTGAGGTTAACCGTAGTGTTGGGTAAAATTCTTCAATAAACATTGGAAATCATGTAATTTTTTAGAACCACATCTTATTTTTATAGTTTTTTGTAATCTCAAAATGGATTTTTATGTGAGAGATAATATATCATGATCAAATTAAATTATTTTTTATGGTGACATGGATGAACAACTTTCATGGTTGAGTTCTAATATAATAATATTTCACACTACATCATCGAAGCATCCCTATATGAGGATTTATAATGGATGAAATTTTAAAAATCCATACCCAGTAGAGAATTTAGAGAGTGGAAACCACTAGGACCTAATATTTATCATGAAATTGTGTTAAATCATCTATCAATTTTTTGATATATTGGATTAAAAAATGTTAACATAAGAGAATAACTAATAATCATCAACAATATTTAGAGTACGAAGTTGGAGAAAAGGTATTTTTTAAACTATTAATATTAAATGTAGTAATGAGATTCAAGAAGAATGGAAAGATGATTGCTATATACATTAATACGAGAGTGATTATGTATCATGTAAATATTATATATTAACACATAGTGATACAACCAAATCTCTCACAAGAGCATGATATGTTCCTTTATTTACATTTGATTATTTATATATTAGATCCATCACATATAATAAACCTAGATAGTGTATATTTATATGATTATATTAAATAAAAAGAACAATTGGTTAATATCATAGATCATAGAGAAAATGTACTTCGATACACAACTATTCATTTTATTAAATTTAAATGGAGGAATAAATATTTTATGGAAGAAATTTTGGAACCTGAATATGTAAATATGTAGAAATAATTACTATTTCTTATTAAAGTAATGAAATTTAGATGAGTAATTTCTCATTAGGGGTTTAAAAATTAATTCCCTTCAATTGTTTTTTGTATTTATCAATAAATAACTTCATTTTTTCAATAATTTTTTATTCAGAAATTAAAAAATTACAGAAAAAAATTTATTATTAAAAAATGAAAATAAATTCATTAGATATATAATATACATCATTTTAATATCAATTAGTTTTTTAATAAATTTTCGAATTTACATTGGGGAATATCATTGAATCAAAAAAATATTTTTTTAGGAAATTTGCAAATTTTATAGAATGATTAGTGTAAATTGTAATGATAATATTAAAAAATTTGTAAAAATATATATTAATAACATCTAATAATTGATATTTCTACTATAAGAAAATAAATTTAAAATATTCATTTTCTAACCAAAATGTTTTAATAAAATTATTTTTTATAATATATTATTATGATGTTCTTTAATGGGAAATTTTGATTTATTTTATTGTGAAATAAAATAAAATATTTTCAGTATATATAAAAAATGTATTATGATTGATGAATTAAATATTAAATACATAGTGTCAAAAATAAAATAAAATAAAATAAAATTGGGTCTTTTCTTGTAATTTTTTTGTATATTATTTATTCTCATTTTAATAAATTATGGAAATAACACGTTAATAATTATTTTAATGAAATAAATTGTAAATATATTTTAAAAAAAATTAGAAACATAAATTTATAATTAATTATATGAGAATAAGAAGAAATTCATTTGAAGTCATCAAATTCAGTTTTCAAAAAAATATTTTTTTACTCATTTTGTTAATAATATTAAAATTAATTTTCCACATCATTTGAAAATGATTCGAATAAAATATTTATCAAATTTGGAACTAAAATTAAAAGTATCTTAATATATAAACATAATTTTTTTTTATAAAAACAATTTAAAATGGTAAAACATTAACACTATGAGAATGATTTAAATTAGGAAAAAGGGTAAATTTAATGGATATTGTAATAAAATATCCTAAAATAATCTCTAAATAGGGGGTTTAGGGAATTATAGACCACAAATTATAATCTATTCATGTTTAACCACATTGGATCATCGTTATTTTAATATTACATTCCATTAATTACAATTTATGACTTATTACAAAAATGTCACCCCTTCTCATCTATAAGATCAAACCACCGCTCCCTACAAAAACATTTAATTTTCAGAATGATCATAATGTAATGTATTAAAAACTTCTCTATATAAAATTATTTTCCCACATTTGGAAACTTCTTGTTAGATGAACACATCCCTAATATATCATTTCCAAGAGGCCATCTAATTAGAAAATAAAGACATCAATTTACATTTTTTAAGATACTTATTCATTAATATTTATTTTCATAATCAATATATTTAAAAATAATATTTAAAAAATAATTAAAATTTCATAAAAATTTTACACTTCTGTTAATGTTATACAATCACTATACTACAACATGTTCTTATATATTTAATTGTAATATTGTGTTCTAATTTGGAATTAGATTTTCCATATATTTAATGATGTTATATCGTTATATGTGAAATATAGTTAAAAAATATATAAAATATGATGAAATAATATTTAACATAAGATATTTTAAAATTTATAGAGTTGTCATAAAAGATTTATAATACCTAATTAATTAAATTATTAGGACCAAAAAATCACAAATGAGAAGGAAAATTTTAAAATCTTTATTTATGATTTGAAAGTATAAGATACATGTAATGTCTATTGAAGTAATGTATTATGATTGATATATATATATATATTAAATATTTAGGAATACTATAGAGTGGATAAAATAATGATAAGCCAGAATATATGAGAAGAAAAAAACTAAGGATTTTATGAAAAATAAAAAAAAATTAACATTTAAATATAAACATTAATGATAAAAAGCTATTATGTTGGTCATAAAATTAATGAATTTCATTAATTAAAATAAATAATAATAATTATCATAAAAATATTCATAATTAAACTATATTAATTAATCATTGATTTTGAAAATGTCCAACTGTGAAATGGTATGAGGTAGGGGTTTCTTTTTTAATTTAACATTGAATACATTATTATTTATTTATAAATTGTTTCTTGAGAAATTATATGTTAAATCAATTTAAAATGACATAAATTTTATTCTAATGTATCTATTTTTATTTTAAAACATTATTATTATCATTTTACCATAATTTAGATCACAATTCAACAGAAAAGAATGCATGTAAATAGACTCAAACATGTCTCGTTTTTTAATTGGGCATTTTTCTCCTCCCTATTAATGGTCAAAAATTTTCAATTAAATTCCTTTTCTATAGATATATGATTTCTTATGATAATTTTTAATATATTAAATTTTAGTAAGAAAATTTGAATGAATTATATTATTAAGTATTTAAATAGGTTTTATTTTCTAGTGACATTGATATTTTATAATAAAATTCGAAATGAATTTAGTGAACATTTTTTTTCATGAATTCATTTTTCCATAACATTCGTAAATATTCCCTTGAATATAAAATTCCATGTATTTTTATTTTCAATGTTATTTGTAATATCATTTACATAAATTTTATTTCCTTTATAAAATATTGTTGAAAAAATAACGGTTGTTCAATATTTTTTTTAAAATAATTTTATAATGTTCTTTAAAATTTGTTTATATATTTTTCACCATGATTTAATATTTCATGTATTTTAGTTAGGATATTCATTACTGATATAATCCATTTACATTCTTTATATGAGTTGTGATTTTTCTTTAAATATTCATGAATATCAATTATTTATCATGTGTTAACTAAAATATGATAAGATTATGCATGGTTTAATATTCATCACGTATAAATATGTATAACATATAATTTTATTGAAATGGGTTCTATATAACCCTATAATGAATATTTTTAAATATAAATTTCAAATTATATAATGATTTCTTTCCTGTAAATTAATTCAATTATTTTCATTCAAAACTCTATGAATGGAAAATATTTTCATTATGTATTATCAAAAACATATATATGGGAATTATTATAGTTATAATTTTTATATTAAAATGGTGTACCTATTATTTTTAACTATATTATTATGTTATTCCCTACAGATTTTGATAACTATCTATTTTATCAATATTATTATTTTATGTAATAAACTATGATTTCTTATTATGAATATTGATATTTGACTCTTGTTTTATGTATTATTTTATTTTAAAATCATAGTATTATAATTATTGATTTCTTATTCATGTTTTATTGATTATTATTTCCCTTTGTTATGTTCATTTATGATAAACCCCATTCCATCTTATATAATGAAATATTTTAAAATTTTTTAATCCTCAATTAAATATTAAATTATAAAAATAAATGTTATTTTCAGTTAATAGAGAGGAAGTTTAAAAAACCTATTAGTGGCCTCTTGCTAAAATCTATTGATTGAGGGATTTCAGAAAATAATAATAGAGATCCATAGTGTGATATCTATATTGGGAGTGGGACATGGTGTTTAGAAATTGGGTTATCGTTCAATAACTCTATGATATTGGGGTAAATAATGATATATATTAGGATACACTATAACATATAGGGATCATGCCACGATTGTATCTTGGTAGCGAGGACACCCCTCCTAAATTTTTCACATCACAACCCAAAAGGTTCATACATATATCTTAACTATGTAGAGGGGATGAAATCATCATATTTCAGGTTATTATATGTCTCTAATTTTCAAGATATGATCCAACTCATTAGGATGTTATTTGAAATTTATGAACTTTTAATTTTCCAAGTGAGATTCCTCAAACCAACAATCATGGATGTGATGTTAAAAATTTGTCATGAAACTATAAAATTGATTAAAATATATATAAACCAATTAACTATAAAACATATTACAGATCAATCAATTATTTTACTATTAACTCTCATAATTAAACACACATGTCATATATTAAAATGTTTTTGTTTCTTGGGCTATTACCTATAATAAAAATATTTTACAAAACATGGAAAATATCTCCACAATTTCATCATTTTAAACCTAATTTTACACATATCTTATTTTAAAAAAATATTTATAATATACCCAATGGATAAAAATAAAAATTTGTCACCTCAAACACATGGAAAAGGGAAAACATGTTAACATGTAATTAAAGGAATGATCAAAAAAATAATAGAACCTGAGTATGGCTAAATATTTGATTAAAATGACAAATACCAATAAGGGTTTTCAATATGATATGAGGTCAGGAAATATAAAATTATTAATCATATACCATTAAATAAGAGTATAAAAACGTGATATAATGATCATTGTCAATGGAGATTAAATTACTGATATAACATAGAAATGTGTGAAAATGCATACGAATAAAAAATCATAATATTTAAAGATTTTCCAATTATACCCCTACAATATATAATGGAAAAAATAAAATTTCCATGTATCAGGTTCGAAAAAAATAGAAATCCCTATTGATCACAATATTTACATCATAAGACATATGTTGGGCAAAAATCTCTCAAGGTAACATTGCAGTATTTTTGGGTTGATTGTGTTTGTTGACAAAGCAGTTTTTCATGGATATTTGTCGAGTTCCTGAGAAGTTGTTGACAATCCATGTTGACAAAGAACGATGACAAAGGAAAGGGCGGTCTGGAGGCGGTACAAAAAGAGCAGTACAATGTGGCGCCGTTTCCCGGTGTTTGCCAAATTTTTGGGGTCCAAAATTTGGAGTTTGGTGAGCATCGCGAAAAGTGGATTTCCATGAAGAGCATAATTTCATATGGAAAAGGCATGAATTTCGCGAAGATAAGATGCATGGTTTGGAAATTGCGAAGACCAGAACAATGGAGGCGGTGATGCTTCGCGATTACGTCAAGCTTCGCGAACGGCAGAGGCTGAAGCGCATCGCGGTGGTGAAGGGATTCGCGATGGAGCTTCGCGGCGAAGTCGTGAAGGTATGTTGACGGTGATTCATCGCGAATAAGTCAAGCTCCACGAACGGAAGATTGCCATGGAGCTTTGCGATTTGGAAAACATTCCGACAGAAACTTTGGAGCTTCGCGTTTTGAGATGACGTGGCGTTGACTTCGCGCGGAAGGGACGAGGGTCGGTGGAATCTCCTATAAATAGAGGCCGACCCCTTCGAACGAAGTAAAGAGAATTTTCAGAGAAAATACTTTGCTCTCGATTTGAGAAAGTGGTTCGCGGAGCCAGTGTGCTTCACGAAAGAGGTGCTTCGCGGAGGCTATTGTAGCTCCGCGAAACCTGCGAGCTCCGCGTTGGCTTACTTAGTTTCGCGAGGGTCGTTTCTTTGCGACGGCTTGACCATCGCGAGAGTGCTTCGTGAAGGAGATTCGCGAGTGAGCTTCGCGAAAAGGCAGGAGCTTCGCGAAGGCTTGGTTGAGCTTCGTGAAATTGGGAGCCTCGCATTGTAGGGTGCTTTGTGAAGGTTTTTCCAAAAGTAGTTTGCCCAGTGGATAGTGGCAAAAGGGGTATTCATCTACGGGTGAAAGTTGAACTTCAACGGAGCATCTACATACAGAGAAAGATGCATTCCTTAATGGAAATGAAGAGACCTACATGTCTATAAACTGTGAGTGGATTCCTTCCAAGAGCAGTGAGCTTAGGAAGAGGAAGAAGGTGATCCTCTCCACCGGCAGTGAGCCAGGGAGAGAGAAACAGGGAGTGACCCTTGGGAAAGTAGTGAGATGACCCTAAACATTGTATAGGCAGTGAGCCTGGGCATAGAAGTGATCTAGCCCGAACATTTTAATCCACAGCTAGTGAAGTTTAGTGGACTTGGTATGACCGGCAACCTGTCGGCGTATGCTCCTTGGACGTAGCCCTTAGCGGTGAACCAAGTAAAATTGTTATGTCATGTGCTTGCTTTACTTTCTGTTTATATTGTGCAGCAGGGAAGAGAGAGAAGAGTGTTTTGCTTAACATCGAAACAAGATCAGAACGTGCTTTTATTTTTAATTAGTCATACCCTGATTCACCCCCCCCCCCTCCGGGTATTCAGCCTAGTGGACCTAACAACATAAGACAATAAAAAATTCAATAAACGATGATATGGTGTCCGAAAAATCATGTAATAGTCATTCATAAAATTTGTGAACCATAATGTCAATTAGTAAACATATCATAAAGAACACATGGAAAGAAATGGGTTTTATAACATTACTAAATAGTCTCTAAAATGTAACATCATGAATTAGATCAGTTGACAAAAAATCTATCATTAAAATAGAGTACTTTATAAATACTTTTATTATGTGATTCATAAAAAAAATAACTTCATAGGGAATATATACATTTGAAATATATATTAGAATTAATGAAAAATAATAAATATATATTTCATAAATCATTATTGGTCTTATCAAAAATAGATGAAGTGACAAGTCATCTTCGAAAGTCATTCGATATTGTGATAGGAATACATTTCCCAAAATTATTTTTAATGAAATTCCAACAATGAAACTGAGTAAAAATATCTATGTAATCTAATTTAGATTTTATATAATATATTTGAATGTTAAAATTAATTCCTTTTTAAAATTTTCAAATATCATTTTTGAAACAATATTCATTTAAAAATTAATGAATATTCCTTTTAAAAATATTTTTTCTCAAAAGTATAAATATAAATAGATATAATGAATATTTTTATTTCACAATATTTAATGAAAACACATGGAGTATTTAATGTAAACCACCTGGTGGAGAAATATGTTATTATAGAGAAGTTGAATTATTCTTATTAATTTTAAATTTCTATAAAAATGAAATTATTGACTGATGAATCATTGAAAAAAATTAATTTCTCATATAGATAACTAGAAACATTAATAAAATAATATAT
The DNA here is from genome assembly GCA_963277665.1 of Viscum album. NCBI lineage: Eukaryota > Viridiplantae > Streptophyta > Magnoliopsida > Santalales > Viscaceae > Viscum > Viscum album. Next base: position 583,136,215 of record OY728128.1, on the reverse strand, counting down.
TATGGTGGGATAATACATGATTAGATTATGTTTGTTCATGAAGTGATATTATAACTCAATGAAGGATGATTTGGGAAAATAAAATACTTAATGATTACAAAAATATTCAAATCATAAAATATTGAAATAAAAAACACGAATCAAAATAATTATTACCATGTGTAAAATTATATAATTTATATTATTTGTCAATGGGGATGTGAATTCCAAATATTATATAAAAATATCTCAATATATTAAATCACTCCTCGTTGAGGGGATATTGAGAGGAAACCCTTACCATTACTATTGAACATCATAAATGTTTGTAACAATTTAATATAATTTAAAAACATAATACTAACGTATTTACGAACCTTAATAAAATAAACTGCCATTTATAATTTTTAAATATGATAATTCAATCTATGTTCATTAAATAATATTTATTTAATTTTATTATTGGAAGGTAGTTATTTCTATTAATTTACACACACATTATAATGTTCATGTAAATACTGGTGATTTTATACAATATTCATAATTCCATTTTAAAAAAAATATGTTTTAAAATTAATAATAATGTTTTTATATTCATTCAATATGAATTTTTGATAACATTTTAGTTGGTGAAATTGGTGATGAGAATGTTTTGAACATTATTAATTAATGAAATTTACATAATTATATGATAAATATTAATATATACATTAAAAAATAAATCAAAAACTATTTAAATATTAATAACATATTATAATAGTAATTTTGTTTCTATAACAATCCTTGAAAAATAATTAAAACATTATTCATTGGGCGGATAAATTACCCAAAAAACATGTTATCCTATATGGGTAATTATCATAAATAAGTTATATAGGTATATTTTCATTATTATAAATTGGTAATAAATAATATATTTAACATTTAGTAGTGATATAATTTATAATTCATAAGAGTGGTATTTTCACACTTGTGTCTTAATTTTTCAGGTATTTATTCTATTTAATTTGATCTTATCATTATTAATTGGGAATCCTTTGAGTTTTCTTGGAAAAAATGATAAAGTTTTGGTAATTATCATGGATCACATAGTTTGCACACGTTTTTGAAAACTATGAGCCCATTGTTGACTAAATCTTGTGGTCAAATACAATTTTTTGGTAGAGACTTATCGTATGGATAACCTACGGTTTGTAAAAAAAGTGGGATAACCATGGGGTATGTCATTCATGGATAGTAAGGCATGAAAGGTATCCACTTGTTTTAATAAACCATTTGAGAAAATTCTATGACACATCAATGTCATTAAAGGTTGAATTTTTACAATTTTTTCATTTTTGAATTAAACCCCAAATCCTCCCCTCTTTTTCACCACATGGGATTTCAATCTCCAAAATCCTCCAATCCTCCATATTTATCCCTTGGACCTCCATCTATTAGGTAATTTTGTAGGGAGACCACCAACAAAATCTAATTGTGGTCCATTTCTCCTTGGTTCCACCCTCATTATAGGGTTCTTTCTCTCTCTCTCTCTCTATTGGGGTATCTCATCTCAAGCGGGATGAGTGTCATTTTTTGGGTTGAATCTAGATTATTAGGGTATGGTCTTGATGTGTATGGTTTAATTCTTCCTTTAAGGGGTTATATTAAGGTTCATTTGTGGTTTCCAACTTTTTTCTGGATGTTAGAAGCATTACATTGGCGGTTCCAAGATTAAAGACTATTTAATGAATTGGATATTCTTGATTGATTGTTTAAATTTTTTTATGATTAATGTGTGTGGTGTGAAATGTTTTTTTGAATGGTTTTTATATGTGTATGTTTTTAATGTGAGTTTTCTAAATTAAATTTGTTTTATTTCATGTGTGAACACCTATACTGATTTTGGAATGTGCTTTATAAAACAAGAAACATGTATAATAAATTGTGGAGATTGTGGAGAATATGTTTTAAATGTTTTTTGGTCTATGTTTTTATTTAAAAGTGGTTTTTGTTTTGATGGTAGTGATTTATTAAGAATTATTATATTGTTTGGATTGTGTTTATGGGAAATTAATGTTGAACATTCCATTTGAAATGGATATTGAGAAAAGGGGAATCATGGTTATCTGGGTGGGGGGAATAGGGATACTATACTAGTTGACTTGAGATTGGGTCATCCCAAATTCACTTAAAAGGATTTATTATACAATTCAAAATAAATGAAAATTACTATTGGAGAACACTATCCCTATGGGGTTCCCCCACCATGTGGTTCATGCGCAAGAATGTTGTGGTTGTGGTTGTAATACAACTTTTAATTGAGATATAATGTTCCTAGTGTCCCATTGAGCTTGTGCGTAGAGGGTTTTCCCAAGGCATAATAATCTTTTTTTTATATTGAATATTACATCACCATAAGATTCAATTGGTTATTTAAATATAATTCAACTTTTCCTTTAAATGTTTTGGTAAAAATTGTTCTAGTTTTTTTAAATTCATTCTTCTAAATTTTCATGAAAATTTCATAGCAAGGAATCTATTTTATTATTTTGCATCTGAATTTTCATTTGATCACACCCTAACTAATCCATTTGGTTTTCTTATACATGGTTATGGATGATATGGGTAAAATAAAGATGTTCTGAAAATGTGTTTCAGGGTGCTATTGGTTTCCATGTATATGTGTTTTGGGGATGGTGCTAGGATGATGCTCCTATTGTTACATAGGTTAATTTAGGATAGTGTCGTGTTCCTTTTTTATTGTAGGTTATTTGGGGTTTGTTTAAATATTCTAAATTTTAATCTTAAAAATTCTATTCCTTGTTTAGTTGGGATAGTTGAGTTTTGGTGTATTTATTACGATTTTTTTGTTATGATTATTTACATGTGTGTAATATTTCTCATGTTGAACAGTTGATACCCAAGAACATGTAGTTAGCCTATGGGGATAGACAAAACCCATCAGTCCGTGCCATATACTAGGTCATGTGTCGTATTGGATGGAACTCAGAAATGGATGGTTACAAAATGGTATTAAATGAGGCCTTGCATTTTTGTTTCATGCTTTTCTAGTATGAATTCAAATAGAGTGTATCTAGTATTTTTAGTTATTGGGGTTTTTCTCATGAGTAGGATGACTGGCCAGTACATCTCGTGACAGATCTTATATCACCATGGGGTGTCGAGAATTTGTTTGACTTCTCCTCCATGTGAGAGGTATATGATGCATAATGTATATGGACACTAATCGGTGGTATAATGATTTTTTGGTTATGTTATATTGATGATATTGACATATTTGGATTTATGGAATGTTGGTTTTTATTTTTAGAGCTGAAAATGTTCGTAAAGGATGTTTGGTCATTTATATTGTGTTTATTTCGTCTTGAATAATAATACCTCCCCAAGGAATTCTTGAACAACCATGGGAGGAGGATGGTGATAGTTCTACCTCACCAATAGATCAGAGTCTAATGGAAGTTTTGGATCAGGTTACCCAATATTTAGGACATGGGGTAGGGTCTAGTCCTTCTTAGTTCATGGATGCTGAACTAGGTCCCGAAAACTACAAAGCTCGTGAGTTACTTAAGAATGAGACTCCTTCTTTCATAGGTAGTAAAAACCTTGAGGAATTATTAGAGTGGATTGAGAAAAAAGAGTGTATTTTTTAGTTCCATGACACTTCTGTGGATGTCAGGGTGAAATGTGATTCATTCTTGTTAGAAGGTCCCAATAAGTGGTGGTGGGAATTTGTGGTCAAAACTGTAATGAATGATTATATGGGATGGAAATACATCGAAAATGTTTCCAATTATCTGTACAATACATAGGTCATGGAATATTATAGATAATTGTAGTTTGTATATATTGTTCAGGGGGTTATTCAATGATGAATTATGAAAACTACTTTTCTGAGATAGTTCGGTACACAACTGAAATCGTTTTCAATAAGAAGATGACTGATCAATGGATCGATAGGGGTTTGTAGCTAGCATTCTATTCTTGGGTATTTTTATTCAACATGAATACATATATTGAAGTGGTTGACTATTCATGTATATTATAGACTAAAATGAAGAGTAGATCTTTTTATTTTGGGGTTTTTGAGAAACATGAATTGGTAGTTCATCATAGAAGAAAAGTAAGCATGACAAGTTGGGGAAAAAGAAGGGGTAGTTCAGTCCATCATTCCTATCATCCTTTTTTCATAGATCTTGATGTACTTTCTGTTCTATTCTACTAGTTTTGGAAGGAGGGTATATATGACCTACATGCACATCTCCTCCAAAACAATGTTACATGTGTGGAACATTGGGCCGCATGCTGCATTTTTCGAAAGTTTCATATCCTCATCATAATGTTTTAGGATCTATGGAATCTAGGGCTTGTCATCCCATTAAGATACATCCCGAATTGAGGGATCCCAGTTTGGTTGAGAATGCATTAGGGCGAGATCATATTCTTGGTAGAGTCAGTTCAGGGAAGAGCCATAGGATAGTGGTCAATATTATGCTCATGTTGAGAAAGAGTTACTTCATGTAGTGGATTGAGAAAGAGTGGAATTAGATGTGGGACGAGCGATTTTCTGAGGTAATATTTTTATTGCATCGTCATTGGAAGTTGTTTTGTTTTCCACTAGTGTGTCAGTTTCACTTATCTCTTCCCATCTTATGAATAATTTAGGTTTTCTAACTAACCTATTTCTATGCACAATGGAGTTAGTATTGTTGTTGAATAAGAAGAGAGTGTAGGGCTTCAAGTCTCTTCTTGTTCACTCAGTGTGTCAGGGTTCAATATGGAATATGATTTCCTTGTTTTAGAAATTTTCCTCATTGATGTGGTATTTTATATGGATTTTATGGTTAACTTCTAAGAACACATTAATTTTTATTTGCACAGAGTGAGTTTTATGACACCTGATGGAAGTAACGAGGTCCTTCATGGAGATGGGGATCCCCAATAAAGTCATGACGGACCACTATTTCTGGAATTAAGGAATAAAATTTCTCATTTTTGTTGCTAATATTACAGAACAATAGTGTCATTCCAGAGGTGGGATTACCTTTTGGTCAGGATGAGTTTTAATAGGTGTTTCCATCAAACTTTTAAAGCTTTACTCAGAAGACAAAGGTGGATATATTTATATAATTGGTTTTGAGGAGGCAACTAATATATCATCCCTCTTATTTTATGGCCTCACCGAGTTGACAGAATTAATGTTACTATAGGATTATTTGTAATCCAAAGGATTTATTCACCTGAGAATCACTCCTTGGGATACCGTAGTCTTGTTGGTGAAGAATTTTGATGGATCTATACGATTATGTGTTTATTATCCTATGTTGAACAAGGTTAAAATCAAGAACAAATATCCATTAGTTGGAATTGATGACTTGTCAGATCAGTTTAAAGGGGAAATGTATTTTTATGCTATAATTTCATTTTTTTATAACCATATTAGTTTGAGAGAGAAAAACATTCCAAAAATGGAATTCCATATCACGTACAAACATTTTTATTACTTGGTCATTACCATCAGGTTGATTAATGTTATAGTTATCTTCATGGTGCTTGTGAACTGAGTATTCCACCAATATCCTGATTATTTTTTATGTTATTCTTAGATGAAATTCTAGTTTATTATAGATCTAAGGAGGATCAAGGTAATCATTTTAGGATCATGTTGGGAATACATAGAGATAATCATCTTTATACCATATATTCCAAATACACCTTATGGATTAAAGAGTTAATGATTCTGGGTCACATAATCTTGGAAGAAGGTGTTTCATTGGACCCCGAGAAGGTTAGTTCCATCATTTCATGTGAAAAATAAAATTATGTTTTTAAAATTATGATATTTTTTGGAATAACATATCATTGAAATCGAATTGTTTAGTATTTCTCTTGGATTGATTCTCCCAAGATGATTCTCACCTAGAATTCATTAATGTTTAAATTCATCACAAGATGTCAGGCATCCTTTGAGGAGCATAAGAGGTAATTGAACACTACATATGTTTTCATTTTGATAGAATTTGGAATGGGTTATGTGTTTTATTACAATTTTTCTTGTATGGGTCTTTCTTGTTTGCTTATTAAGAATGACCATGTGGTGGCGTATGGCTCCAACCAACAAAAAAACATAAAATTAACAACCTGATCCATGACCTGGAGCTAGAGGTTGTAATGAATGCCTTGAATATGAGGTGTCATTATAATTTTGGAGATATATTTTTTTTTGTTCTATAATAATTTTTTTCTTACATCCAATCCAAAAATGATTTTAACTTGAGGTAGCATCATTAGGATTAATATCAATATCAGTTTGACATTTATATCATCTATACCTTGGGAAAAGGTAATTTTGTAGCATATGCTTTGAGAATAAGGGATTAGTTATAGTCATTGAAATAGTCCAGTGATGATTAGACCTTAGTGAGGTTTTTTTCACAGATGAACCTAAAATAAAGGAGCATAGTAGAGGTGTGCTCTTGGACATTGTTAAACTGGACCCTTCTATTTTTGTGTTGATTCAGATGGAGCAGTCTAGTGATGATTTTATTTAATGGTCAATGATGTTTCTTCATGGTGGGGAAATTTGTTGAGATTATTCATTTTATCACAATGGAATCATGTTATTTAAGGGTAATTTGAAGTGTTATTGTCATTGAGAAACATGGTAATATAGTATAGTCAACAATATTTTTGGGTTGTTCATCCTAGTGATACCAATATTCACTATGATCTACATCAATAGTTTTGGTGACTAGGAATGAGATTGGATGTAGCTAACTTTTTATTAAGCTGTTATATGTGCAATCATATAAAATAAGGGCATCAATGGCCCTCTAGTTTTCTCCAGCACTATTGATTCATACATAGAAGTGGGATGAGACCATTTTGGACATTTTTTTGGCTTACCACATACACCTAGGGGATATATTACTATTTGGGTAGTGATTGATCATCTGACCAAATCAGATCATTTCATCCTGATCAGAGACTCAACAACATTGGATGAGTTGGGATAGTTATATTTTCAAGGTCTTTGTGGATTCATAGCATGCTGTTGTAAATTATTTCTGACAGAGATCCCCCATTTTACCACTAGTTCTTGTGAAGGGATTCAAAGGGCATTATGGTCACATGTTAAATTGAGTACGACATACAATCTTTAGATGGATGGTTATATGGAATGAGAGAATCATATATATGAATAAATAATATATGAATGTGTGTGGTATTTTAGTTTTTCATGGGATATTCAATTGGGATTGGTTACCCTATTTTTCATAGTTTACATTAATCCATGATGTATTCCATGTTGCCTATTTGAAGAAGTATAACCCAAATCCATCTCATGTTTTGAATTGGGAAGAGTTTCAAATAGAGATAGGTCTTCCAATATTTGGAATACTAGTGTGGATTGTAGAGTCCCAAGAGAATGTTCTATATGGGATGCCTATTCCATGGGTCTAAATTCTTTTGCATCACATGAATTAAGATCATGATGAGTAGGAGTGGAAGTCATGGGTTGATCTATTGTTTTCATTTTTATTCTATAATCAATATTTTGGTTTACATTATAGGGAGGAATGTTTTCATGGTGGATTGAATTATCCCACTCATTTATTAATTTTTAGGTATTTCTTCTGCATATGTTGATCTTATGTTTATTCATTGGGTTTCATTTGAGTTATTTTTGAAGAAAATGATAAATTTATGGTAAACAACATGGTACGCATGGATGGACCATGGTTTGCCCAACCATGCATCCTTTCCCAGGTAACTATGCAGTTAAGTGGGGTTTTTTTGGTAGAGCCTTATTGCATAGATAGATCATGGTTTGTAAACCACGTAGGACAACCCTTTGGAATGTTCTTCTTTGATATTATGCGGTTCATCGTTTCTGTATCAATTTCTAAACCACGTAGAAATTTTTTTTGACTCGTCGAGGTCATTAATAATTGGATTTATTCCCATTTTTACCATTTTTTACTTTACTCCAAAACCTAATATATTCTTCTTTAATTGGTATTTCATGCCCTGGAATCCTCCAATACTCAACCATCATTCCTGGTAACTACTTTTTTGTGGTTTCTTTGGTGGTAAATCACTATAAAACACCATGCAAGTTACATCTCTCCTTGTTCGCTCCCTTGTTCCAATGTTCATTGTCCCTATTTATTGGGGTTTCTTATCTCAAGCAGGATGGGTATAATTTTTAGGGATGAATCTTGACTTTTAAGCTATAATCTTAATGTTTGTGGTTGAATCGTGACTTTATAGGGTTCTATTGAGGTGTGGTTGTTCTGTAGCCCCATTTCCTAAAATTTTTACCCATAAGGTTGGTGGTTCAATACCAATAAATCATTTTATTAATTTTTTTATGCATTAATGAGTGTTTAAATGTGTTTTATGATTGTTTGTGTGGTGAAAAAGGTGTTTTTGAAGGTTTTTATATGTGTATCGATTGAATGTAATTTTTTAATAAATTAGCTCTATTTCAAGTGTAAACCCTTTTTATGATTTTGGAACGTGCTTTGTAATTATTTAACATGTTTAATAAATTTTGAAAGTAGTGCAAAATGTGATTTAGAAAGGTTCTGGTGCGTGTTTGGATTTAAAAGTTGTTTTGGTTATGAAGGAAGTAATTTCTCATGAATATTAATACATTATAGATTATGTTTATTTCAATGTGATGTCGCACATGAAATGTGAAATGGATATTGAGAACAAAGGGAAACCTGTGTATCTAGTTGGGTAGACCATGACTAGTATGCTAGTTGACTCAGATGTGGGTCATCTTGGATTCAGGTAGTAGGATTAATGATACAAGGATAACTAAATAATAATGAAGATTAGAGACTGTTGGAACCATATGGTGTCCCCTCCTAGTGGCTCGTTCACAAGAACATTGTCGTTCTTGGTTGTTATACCATATTTCGTTGAGATATGATGTACCTAGTGTCCCATTGAGCTAGTGCCTATAAGGTTTTCCCATGACGTAGTGCACCATTATTATGTTGTACATACCATCTTCCAACGATGTACATGTTTTTTTATTTAAAAAACAAATACTATTTTCATTAAAACAATTCTATAAAAAAATTACCAGTTTTTATTCTATAAAACATGTGTGTGATTTTTCTTTTAATGGAACTATCATGGAATTTCGTTTATTCGGTGGCATCCTAGAAGGATTGTCTCACACCCTTATTACACCATTGGGTTGAAGTAGACTTTGTTATATTTGATATATGTAATGGAATTATGTTTAGAGATGGTGTTTTTGGATGCTAGTGGTGTCCCATTGAAAGTGTTGTTGTGGTGGAATGATAATGATGGTCCTCTTATTGTATAGTGGACTTTGATAAAGTATCTTGTTCCGTTTTTTGTATCTTCTTTAGGATCTATTTAAATGTTGTAAAAATGAATCTGAAAAATATATATTCCTTGTTTGTTTGTGATTGTTCATTTTCATTATTTATTATAGTTGGTTGGTTACGATTATTTGCATTGGTGAAATCATTACTAAGTTTCATAGATGATACTGAAGTACATGTTTCCAGCCTCTTGTGATTTTGAATACTCTATGGGACATTCGATGGACTAGGACAAGTTGTTGGTTAAATGGAACTCTGGCATGGTTCGTGACATGTATGGTTAACATAACAAAAGAATCGATTCGTTATAAAGAATAATTTTTTCCCTCTTGGAATGCTAATTTTTTATATATTGATTCTATAATGATTACTAAATTTTAGTTTCATTAGTATAATAATCTATATCTACTTAAAAAAAATAGTTTATAAACATAAGGACTATTCATTAAATAAATTTTTAGAGCCTTTCAGTAATTTATATAATGAAAAATGAAATTTGTCATTCCTAGAGGAATTAGTCTCCATATAATATGAGAGATTTTTAATTTGATAAATTGATTAGAGGATGATAAAATATGGATATTAAACTATTAAAATAAAATTATCATATTCTAACAACTATAATGTAATAATATACTAATGACTATAATAATTTTTTGGATAATGATGAAGGAGATAATGTTAAGTAGTAGATAATTTTTTCATTGAAAACATGATTAGTACATTAAATAATTTCATATAAATTTATGTAATTAGATAATTTCATTTAAAAATCTTCTAAAAATATGTATGTGGATTCTATAAGGGGAAATGGATCATGTATTCATGGGAATTGTGAAGTAATTTTGTGAGTAACTTGGTAGATGTGAGATCCTTTTATATGTAAAAAACATGATTTTTTCATTGGGATTAAAAGTTAGGAGAGGGGTAATGATTAAATAATAAAAGACGTAGGTTAGTATGGTTAATAGTTTTTAGTGGAAAATGTGGGTTAGATGTTTAAAATTTATGATGTTATAATATGTTGTATACAATAAATATAGTGCAGAAAAATTTGATCCATTATATGTTACCAATTATTAACCATATTAACATTCATTAACTATTTTACCTGGTAAATATATAATCGTAAAAAAATTAAGATGAGCCACAACAAATATTTATAACATTATGAATATTAATTTTGAGTCCATTTAGTATAATTCATTTTTTTCAATAGGAAAGGTTACTTTTGAATTAAATCATAAGATATAGAGAAAGAGGAAGTTTCTAGAAAATGATTTTTTTTAATAAATTATGTGTTATTATTTTAATTCTATACCAATGAGTTGTAAAATTAATTTTAAAATAAATTATTTAAATTTAAACATTAAATTATAGTCAAAAAAGGTTGATTAATTTACTTTTGATAAATAATATCACAATCTTTATGAAGTAGATTATTTCAAAAACATTATTCTACCATGGTAACTTATATTTACAATAGTAATTAATGGTTTTTAAAAATTAAAATGACTATGTTATGTTATTTATATTTTACAATTAAACATTTTAATTAATTTTTATAATAATAAATTTTCTGAGATTCTAAAAATAAATTTTATATAAACTCACATAACCCATAAAGTTTGCTTTTTGACAAAATTTATTTTTGAGGGATAAGAAAATTATACATATTACATGCCTAGTGAACTTATGAAAAAAATTTCTTAACATTATATTAATATATTAACCAATATTCAGTAGTAATTATTTGGTTAAAATTAAAAAAATTATCGAAAAATTAAAATTCATTTAGAAAATGACTTTTTATTAGTAAATAAATTTATTATTAATTGTTTATTAATTATTAATTACTTATTAGGGATATAATAAATGTTATAAATAATATATTAATAAAAATATTCCATTTAATTTTTCAAAAACTTCAAATCCTTCATAAAATAATCATAATATGATAAGTATTAAAAATTGATAAATAATTATTTTAACTAAATAAAATATTTTGTTTCATTATTTATTATTTTTTCATGGTGGTATATGATATTTTTAATTAATACTAAAATCCTAAATATACATATAAAATACATTAATATATAATGATGACATTTTTTCAAAGAAATATGGCTTTATAATAGAAATATTCCCCCCATTAAATTTTATATATTCAATTCATTATAACTTATTAAATCAAACTACTCATTTAATTTCATTTTGAGTTCTTTGTAAAGATTTATCCTTCTCTAATGTTCATTACTAATATAGGATTAACACTACTAATTTTGATTCACATTGGTGAACTTCATCCAGAGTATCGCAAGTTTTTGAAAATATTATTCACTCTATTTATTATAAAATTTTAATTCTTAGAAAATTAATGGATGTTTTCTTAAATGATATATAATAATCCATTTTATGAAATACTATTTTTATGGTACAATTGTTTTTTATGGAATGGTTTATTTTTATTTTTTATTCATATCTTTTTTATTTAATTTTTAATCAATTCTATTATTTTGATAGAATTTAAATACATTATTTATAATCACAGATGTATAATTTATTTATTAATAATAAGTCCTAAAATGAGGTTTTTACAACACTATCCAAGTAAATTAATTATATCATTATATTTTTAATTCACTCCCTTGATAAAAAAAGATGTTTTCATTATTTACATTATCCTCTCTTAAGTTATAATTTTTATAAAAATATAACTTTAACTCTAAGTACGACCGGGAAAAAAATTCCCTTATAATATTCATATCCATAATATAAATTATATGTACAGTATTTTGATAATCCCAAATAATTAATCGTTATTAAATCTAATATATTAGATTTTTCATTCTAGAGAGTTCATAGTTATCCTTGCATGGATTAATGATCATAGGATGATTTTCAATTTAATTTTTGATTTTTCTATTTTTTTAATTATTTTACAGTATATCTGAATATGGAAAAATAATTATCAAAACCATATTAATATACCTCAATATAGGAATAAAAATAGTCACCTGAAAGATATTCCCACAAACATCAACTTGGATTCCAATGATCAAGAAACTAAAAATTTTATCCAAAATGTAAATATTACGTAATGACCCATAATTTCTGTGGAAATTTTTTTCTTAAATACATGGAAATTTTATCACTCCGTGAAAACTGATGATGCAAGATTCCGAGGCCTGGTGTGCCTACAATCATTTTCAGATGTTTTGTTTACATACGTTCAGTAAACGTACGAGTGGGATTTTATTACTTTTGAACTGGTGCTCAGAATAGAAATTCAAGGGTACAGTTGAACTCACAGTGCCGATATTCACTTAAGGAGACATTCACTTCGACAGTTGTGGGTCGAGATTAAGATATAGAGTCTGTGTTTTGTGGAAAAATATAAAATAATGTGAGCATTACATTATTTTTTTATTTGAGCAGCCATGTTGGTGTTTGGAGGTGGGTCCCACTGGATATATAACCTCCTTGTAGAGGTTGTACGTCGGGACCACCATGCCACAACCTCCCATGAGAGGATATAGTGGTGGGGACCACCATGCCTCAACCTCCCATGTGAGGAATAGTGTGGTGGGGACCACTCAAGACCACATAACCTCCCATTTTGAATAATAGGGGTTGGGACCACCTGACCCCTATTAAATGATAGGAGAAGAAAAACTCTCAAACCCCCTCTTTAATGTGGAGGAGCCTCTTGAGCTTCCCCCAAATTAATATTGCCAACACACCCAATTATTGGGGCTAAGTCCTCCAATTAATTTTAATGTGCCATCAAATGTTTAATTTTTCTTTTTGAAATCATTCTAATGAAATATTAGATTTTAGAATCTATTATTTGGCGCATCTATTCATATTTGGGGAGAGGAGAGCTTGGGAAAAAAGGAGTTCTCAAATGAAGAATGACCATAGAAGAACGAAGAATGCTTCATCCGCCAATGACGAATATGTTCTTCTTTGATCTTCAACCAGAACATGGGAGGAAGCGTTGTCCTTGAAGAACGCAGATGATGTTTGTCCTCGACTTCTCCATATTCATTCCCAACTTCAATGAATATGTGGTAGGGTTACAAGATTTTTTAATTGTTGCATGTTCTTCGTTTTCCGTTGAGGATTATAATTTGAAGCGGCATGATATTACCCTAACGTGGAGGGTGCGGGCCGAACAAACACAGCCTGAATCCTCCGCCTTCTTTGTAGAATTTGACACAAAATGCGACATGAGTCCTAAATGAGAGATAACCATAAACAATGGTTGAGGATCGAAGGAGACATCCCGAGGAGAGGGCGGCCACTTTCGGAATGAGAAAAGGGCCACTGGAACTTGTCCAGTGACCAACAAAAGATTTAATTACAGTTGAAACCGACGAACGTCACCGACAATGAAGAGAAGGTGGTTGGAACTCTGGTTGGCCCTGTGGATGGCGGTGGTGCAATAGCGCCACTGGAGGAGAAGGCCGCGTTGGTTCATTGGCTGTCGGTGCAAGGCCGACTGCGAAGAAGACCGGCAGCTTGAGCTGCTAGGTTGCCGGAGAAGGCACGGCGCAACTGCGCCGTGCAAGTGTGGCTGGATACTCGGCCAGCTGGGAGCAGCATGACCCCACTGCGTGGGTCCCATGGAACCTGGACCGAAGCCATCTGTCACCGGTTTGAACCCCCCTGAATGGCTAAGGCCATTTGGGATTCTATGGGGCACGACCTCCCCCCAGGACACGACTAAAGCGGACATTACGTGCCTCTATCCATGGGCCCATCGTCGGTCAAGCCGCCCCCACCAGTTGGGCCGCCTCCACTGGTCGGGCCTTCCTCACGGGCCTGGTCAGAACTATAGACCGGGTTGGATCTTCGGACCGGGTCGGTCCGACTGGGCCAGACCGGACCCGAACCCCATTTGACATGTTTCCACTCTTTTTCCCATAACTTGAGCTACGGGTGTCCGATCAACGAACCACCTACGATGACGGAAACCTTGGAAGGAGACGATACTTTTTTTATACCCCAATTGGGCACAGTTGGTGTACATCCGGGTTGGATCAAGCGTAAATCCAACCAGTCCCTTGGAACATAAATTCCAAAAACACTCAGATCGGGCGTTCGATTGATGCACTGTCTATCGCGTTGAGTTCTTTATGGAAAGACGGATCTCTTGGATACATCAACATAGGGATTCATGGAAGTTGATGTATCGACAATTGTCTTGAGGAGAGGACCCTCCCGAAATCAAGCATTCTTTGTGCATAACCCTATGGCTGGTTGTGCACTGACGACTGTTCATGGATCCTGTGTGGGTTTGACATCACTGATAACTGTTCATGGATCCTATGTGGGTTTGACAGCACTAAGATCTGTTCTTGGATCCTGTGTGGGTTCGACAGCACTAATGATTGTTCCTGGATCCTGTGTGGGTTCAACAGCTTTGACGACTATTCCTGGATCCTATATTGGTTCGATAGCTATGATTACTATTCATAGATCCTGTCTGAGTTCGACAGTTCTGATTTCTTTTCCTGGATCCTATGTGGGGTTGAAGGAATAGATGATTCACTAGATACATCTGATCATCTTTATCTATCTACACAAGTTGTATACATGTCTGATCTGAGTCATTAACTTTGCGTTTTCCTCATGATTGAGATGGACTACTTGATAACGTAGTTATATGTATGGGCATATACCTATGTAGGGTTATCTGTTGATTTCAAACCTTGTGGAATATCCTTGTTGAATTTTTTGATACCATTAGGGTCTTGGGTCCCTATTTAGTATCATTATACTCACCCCTGCATGGGCTATGCCCGCACCACGTTGTGTTGGATTCAGACGACGAACAACGCTGACCGAGGCTGAGTAACTAATACTGGATGATGCCCGGATGTGGACCCCAAGAAGAGTCGGTTCCTAAGGGAGATTGATTGACGTGGAGTACTGAGGAGATTATATATACCAACCCTTCAGGTAGGATATGTTGTGGATGATCCAGGAGCTGCTTTTCATCTTTCAGTTGTTTTGTCCCTTTTCAGTTATACTTGTACTTTACAGTTGGGCCTGTATTTCTGGCCCCTTTACTTTTTTTCACTCTCTTGTTATACTATTTTTCATATTTTTTTAACCATATTTGTGCAATATAGTGTGTGTTTACAATTATAAAGGAAATTAATTCCCATATTTTAGGTAATTACGCAATTGGTGCGAGTCTCCATCCCCTAGCCTATAGAAGGCAGGCTTGGGGTAGTCACGGCATGGGCCCCAGAGGACGGGTCATGAGAAATTGGTATCAGAGGGGTTGGTTAGACCATAGAACTTAGAACTCTGTCCTTTTTTGTCAAGAAATTTTTCTAAGGGTACTGAGTGTGGTTTTCAGTTTAGGGAGAGTGGTGTTGGTGCGGCGGTCGATGTATCCATACACCAAGACCCTGACTCCTTATTTCTAACTCAGTTCATGAAAACACTAATTGCATGTGTGTTTTGTAGAGTTTTATTTGTGATCTCTTTGAGTCAGCTCCCTAGGTATAAATTTTTGACTGTGGTGCACCTATTTCTTTATAGGTTGCCTCCACGAAGACAACCACCAAAGGTTCCAGGCTTTGTACGAGATTTCGGCCCACCGAGCGGCAAGTCCTCGGTGTAGGTCCATTTCATAGCGAAGGAACCAGAGGTACCACTACCAGTTTGGCCACTGATACCACCATCCCCAGCAACAGAGATTACACGCCGCCTAAGAATGTTTCACGAGTTCCAGTTCCAGAGGCCACCTAGGTACAAGGTTGAGTCAGAACCGCAGGCAACTGATGAATAGCTGGAGGCTGTGGTGAGAGTCTTCAGGCTGGTAGGGACACCAACAGACCTTATGGTGATCCCTGTTGTGATTCTCCTTTAGGCAGCCGCAAGTAGATGGTTGAGCCTGATGCTCCAGGTGCATGATGAGGTGACACATCTCTAGGAAATTTTCGAGAGCCTATTTTGGGCGGAGTTTGTCCAAGCCACCCTATGTGTAGTATGAATAAAAGAGATACTTCATCTATAACAGGGTACCATGATGTTGGAATAGTACTCAACGAGGATCACCAACCTCTTGAGCTACTCCACAGATATGGTGCAGGACCAATGTTTCAGGGCCCAGACCTTCGAGCATGGGCTTTGGCGAGAGATCAGGGTTTTGATAGTCTCCCTAAACATCCTGATGTGGGCGGGGGTGTTAGAATGAGCCCTCTTAGTGGAGAGTTTCCTTACAGAGTAGTCACCAGCAGCGAGAACCGCCACCAGGCATCACGTAGCGGAGTCTTCTGCAGCTGGCAGCAGACATATATCGTAGATGTCTAAGAGGACCAGACAATATAGTGGACAACCTTATTACTCGGGTTCGGTTGTGCGAGGCACATGAGATAGATCCAGTTATTCGATAAATAAGCTGTGTTTCACATGCAGCGGGCAGGTTCACATAGCTCATGACTATCTGACCAGCCATTCGGATGATAAGCAAACGGTCGAACTACTGCCCAATAGGAGACAAATATTTGATCGAGGCAGTATGCAAGGAGTAGGAGGACGTGGAAGAGGAGTAGGTCATGCAACTAGTGGTGGATGACGTTTCGAGGTGTTACCACCACCTCAATCAGGAGTTCCACCCCGACCGCAGGGAGCCGGTGGATAGGCGAGAGCATAGCTCGAGGCAGCAAAGGCTTACGATCATGGCTCTATGGAGATGTTTTGATGTACGGTCTGTTTCTACCCCACCTTATCTGCAGTTCTTACAGACACAGGTTACAGTCACACTTTCATTGCAACTACCCTCATTCGAGCTCAGAGATTCCGACGAAGCTGTTGGCTTGATCCTTACATCTAGAGACTTTTATGGGAGCTTTTTCGATGATTACGCACTGCTGCCGGCAGTGTGAGATTAATCTAGGAGGTGAGAGCTTCAGCTGGGATCTCCTAGTAGTAGCATTAAGGCCTTATGACGTCATCTTGTTTATGGATTCATTTTCTATAGTCAATGCTAAGATCGATTGTATTAGGTGCAAAGTGCAGTGTGTCCACAAAGATGGGGCCAGGTTTGCCTTCACCGGTGAGAAGGGAGCCTTTGCAGCATAGGGCAGACTTACTCGGAGGAGGGAGTAGCCAATCACTCATCAGTTGTCTTGCCTTACCCTCAGAGAAGTTGATGTGGAGAGTCCAACTTAACCTGTAGTAGAGGACTAGTACGTGTATGTTTTCCCTGACGGTGCTCCAGGACAACCTCCTAACAGAGAGGTGGAATTCTACATTAACCTATACCACGGGACGATATCAATATCTACACCAGTGTATCAGAAGGGTCCTGCTGAGATTCGTGAGATTTGGTTACAGCTAGAGGACTTGCAGGGGAAGGGATTCATCCAACCCAGTGTTTCTCTATGGGCACCCCCGATTCTATTCGCCAAAAAGGCGGATGGAAACGTGAGGATTTGTATCGACTACCGTTTCCTGAACCAGGTGACCGTGGATAACAAGTACCCACTCCCAAGGATTGATGAACACTTTGATCAGTAGAACGATGCTCGATGGTTCTTGAAGATAGACCTCAGATCAGGCTATCCCCAGCTCAGAGTTTGAGACGAGGATATGAAGAAGATGGCCTTCAGATGTCGGTACAACGAATATGAGTTCTTGGTTATGCCTTTAGGTGTAACCAATGCTCCAGTAGTGTTCATGGGACTCATGAACATGATTTTCCACCCTTACCTCGATCTCTTTGTCGTAATCCTCATCGACAACATTCTGATCTACTCGACTATTGAGGAGAAGCATGCCTACAATTTGCAGGTAGTACTGGACACACTCTGAGAGAACCAACTATATATTAAGCTCTCAAAGTGCTAGTTCTAGATCTGATAGGTTCACTTCTGGGGAAATGTTATCTCGAAGGCCAGATTTTTCATAGATCTAGTAAAGATTTTAGCGACACTTGCTTGGGAGTCACCCAGGAGTGTGACAGAGCTATAGAGTTTCTTGGGTTTGGCTGGATACTACCATAGGTTCATATCAGATTTCTCCAAAGTTGGAGGACCACTATCATCCTTAATGAAGAATGGGAAACCCTTTGGGTGGTCGGAGATATTCCAGCAGATCATTCAGAAGTGGAGGAAAAGGTTGACCAGTTCCCACATCGTGAGGCTTCCAGAGGAAGGCATAGGGTACGTAGTCTACTGCGACACATCAGGGACCGGACTCGGGTGTGTCCTAATTCAGGAGCGATCAGTGATCGTGTATAGTTCCCGGTATCTAAGACGACATGAGAAAAACTATGCTACACATGACCTAGAGTTAGCAGCAGTGGTCTTCACTATGAAGATGTGGAAACACTATCTGATGGGTGAGAAATTTACCATTTACTCTGATCACAAGTTTCCGGTATATCTTCTCTCATAAGGACCTGTACCTGAGACAGTGACGTTGGCTTGAGACCCTACATGACTATTACGTTGAGATAGTCTATACTCCTGGTAAGGGGAATACTGTTGCAGATTCATTCAATAGGAGGTCTGGTATACAACTGCTACGTGAGGCGACAGAGCAGCTATATGTTGTACATATATCCTTTGTGGATAGAGGTGGAGCTGCCTTCATTCAGTCTCTTATAGTAACACCTCCACTCCTTCAGCAAGTCAGGGAGGTGCAACATGCAGATGTTGACTTCGAGACATGACGTGCTCAGATATCCACAGGGCAGGCACCTGATGGATTTTCTGAAGATGGGGAGAATGTCATTCTCTTCAGAGGATGAACTATGGTGCTTGTGTCACTTCAGGAGGAAGTGTTGACGGAGCTTCACACATCCCCTCTAGTTGTACATCCAAGAGTGGCGAAGATGTCTCAGGATCTCTGACAACAGTACTGGTGGTTGGGGATGAAGAAGGTAGTTGCCGAGTTTTTCTCTCAGTACATAACTTTTCAGCAAGTGAGGGCAGAGCACCAGGTACCAGTGGGCTTGGTTTAGCCTTTAGAGGTCCCAGAGTGGAAGTGGGATGGGATATAATTGGACTTAGTGACAATAATTCCATGTACATCTAGGAGTCATGACTCGATTTGGTTGATCTTTGTCCGACTCACCATGTCGGCCCACTTCGAACCGATTTGAGAGCAGGGTTCAGTAGAGATCATGGGATGCCTCTATGTGTAGGAGATTATGTGGTTACAAGGAGTACCTTCTCCTTTTGTCTCCGATCGTGACACAAGGTTTACTTCTTGGCTATGGAAGGGGTTGCAGGAGGCTTTCGGGATGCAGCTCCGTCTGAGCACCATCTTCTATCCTCATATGGATGGCCAGACTGAGTGGACCATTCGGATCCTCAAGGACATGTTGCTTTCTTGTGTAATCGACTAAAGTCATAGGTTGGAGGATCACATACCTTTCGTGTAATTTTCATACAACAACAGTTATCAACCACCATAGGGATGGCGCATTTTGAGGATTTATATGGGTGACCTTATAGATCACCCTTCTGTGGGGATGAACCTAGGGAGTCAGCATTAGTGGGACCAGAGATGGTACAAGCTACCATGGAGAAGGTTCAAATCATCCTGGAGTAGATGAAGACTGCACAAAGCAGACAGAAGTCTTATGCCAACAGTAGACAGAGACCTCTAGAGTTTGAGTACGGCAACCACATCTTTCTACGGGTCTAACCTCAATTAGTTTTACGACGATTTGGCCAAGGTGACAAGATATCTCTATGATTCATCAGACCTTTACATGTCCTTAACAAAGTAGGTGAGGTGTATTACCACCTGGATCTTCCACCTCAATTACACCGGGTGCATGATTTCTTCCACATATCTTAGCTGAGGAGATATATGCACGACCCTTCCCACATCATCGACCATAGAGATTTGGATGTCGATAATGGGGTGACTTTTATGGAGGTTCCAGTGGAGATTTAGGATTGACGGAGCGAGTCCTTCATGGATGGTGGATACCTCTGTTGTGCGTTCACCGGTACAACGAGAACCTCCAGGAGAGAACATGGGAGCGGGAGGCTCAGATGCGTGCTCAGTACCCCCACTGGATCCCTTAGTTCGAGTTGTAGCTTAAGGGGATGTAAAGCCCTGAGGTGGGGAGAAATTGAAGACTCCTAATTTCTGTGGAAATTTTTTTCTTAAATACATGGGAATTTTACGAGTCTGTGAAATTTGACGTCACGTGATTCCGAGGTCCGTTGTGCCCAGAATAAATTTTTGAAGTTTGGTTCGGGTATGTTCAATAAACGTACAAGTGGGATTTTATAACATTTGAACTGGTGCTCGGAATTAAAATTTGAGGGCACCGTTGAACTCACAGTGCCGTTATTCGCTTAAGGAGACTTTCACTTCGACGGTAGTGCGTCGATATTAAAAGATAGTTCATGGGTTTTCATGGAAAATAATAAAATAAAGTGAGCTTCATATTGTTTTTTTATTTGAGCCACCACGTGGGTCCCACTGGATCGATAACCTCCTTGTGGAGGTTGGAAGTGTGGGCCACCAGGACATAATCTCCCATGAGAGATTATGGTGGTGGGTACCACCACGCCTCAACCGACCATGAGAGGATTAATGTGGTGGGGACCACCTGAGACCACATAACCATCCATTTTGAATAATAGGGGTGGGGAACACCAAACCCCTATTAAATGAGAGGAGTGTAAAACCTCTTGAACCCCCTCATTAATTTGGAGGAGCCTCTTAAGATTCCTCCACATTAAAGTTTCCAAAAAACCCAATTAATGGGGACAAATCCTCTAATTAATATTAATGTGCCATCAAATGTTTTTGTTTTTCTTTTTGAAAACTTGCCAAAAAAATAATATATTATAGAGTCTATTATTTGACAGATCTATTAATTTTTATGGAGAGGAGAGATTGGGAGAAAATGTGTTCTCCAGTGAATAACGACCATTGAAGAACGACGAATTCTTCATCCACCAATGACGAAGATATACTTCTTTGATATTCAACTGGAACAAGGGAGGAAGTGTCATACTTGAAAAATGTGGATGACGTCATCCTCGACTTCTTCATATTCATTCTTGATGTCAATGAATTTGGGATAGGGGTACAAACTTTGTTAATTGTTTCTTGTTCTTCATTTTCTGTCAAGGATTATAATTCGAAGATGCATGATATCACTCTAACACGGAGGGTGCAGGCGGAACAAACACGGCCTGAATCCTCTGCCTTCATTGTGGAATTTGATGCTAAATGAGGAATGAGTCTGGAATGAGCGATACTCATCAAAAATGGTTTCGGATCGAAGGCGATGTCCCGAGGAGACCATAGAAACTTTTGGGATGAGAATGGGGCCACCGGAATTTTTCTGGTGACTCGTGAAAGATTTACCGGCGGTTGGAACCGGAGAATTTCACCGCCGACGAAGAGTAGGACCGTCGGCACTCCATCCACCGCATGGATGGCGGTGGCGCAACAACACTGCTAGAGGAGAAGTCTGCGGCCCCTGGCCACGATAGTGTATCGACGGCCGGCACAAGGCCAGACTTGAAGAAGACCCGTGACTCGAATCACCTGGTTCCTGGATCTGGTGTTGGTTTGACAGCACTGACAACTGTTCCTTGATCCTATGTTGGTTTGATAGCACTGATGACTGTTCTTGGATCCTATGTCAGTTCGACAGCTTCCATGACTGTTCTTTGATCCTGTGTAGGTTCGAAAACTCTGTTTACTATTCGAGGATCTTGTGTGGGTTCGAAAGTTCAGATTTCTGTTCCTAGATCCTATGTGGGTTAGACAGTATAAATTATTTAGTGGCTACTTCTAATCATATCTATCTCTCTACATATGTTCTATACCTGTGTGAGATGTGTCAATAACTTTGTGTTTTCCTCATGATAGAAATGGATTACCTAATAACTTAGGTATATGTATGGATATATACCAAAGTAGGGTTATCTATTGATTTCATACCTTGTGGTTTATCCTTGTTGTATTTTGTGAGACCTTGAGTGTCTTTGGGTCCCTACTGAGTATCGTTATACTCACCCCTACACGGGCTATGCCCGCACCTCATTGTGTTGGATGCATACGACAAATAGCACTAACTGAGGCTGAGTGTACTAGTACTGGATGGTGCCTGGAGGTGGACTTCACGACAAGTCGGTACCCAGAAAAGACTGAAGGACATGGAGTGCTGAGAAGGCTATATTTACCAAACCTTCAAGTAGGATCTGTGGTGGATGATACAGGAGTTTCTTTTCATCTTTCAGCTATTTTTTCACTTTTCAGTTGTACTTGTACTTTACAGTTGGGCTTGTATTTCTAGCCCATTTAATTTTTTTCACTCTCTTATTATATAGTTTTCCTTGGTGTTTTTATCCATATTTGTGCTATATTTTGTGTGTTTATTGTTATAAAGGCAATGCCTTCCCATATTTTAGGGAATTATTCCTTTGGTGCTAGTCGCCAGCTATTGGCCTATGGAAGGCGGGCTCAGGGTAGTCACGACACAGGCCCCAGGGGACGGGTCATGAAATATTATTTCTAGGGGGTGACATGATACACATAGGAATATTCTAATATAAATTATAGTTGATTAAATTAAAATAAAAAAGATATATATATTAATTAGGATTAGAGGAAGTGTGCACATTAGTTTTCATTATACATTCTACCAAAAGTTATAACCTAATGTCTTTCTTGTTCCCCGGACCATATATGTTGTTATGGTATATTGTACCCATTAACTATTTAGTGAGTAAATTTATTTCAATCTATAACATAGTCATTGAATTTAAATAATTTAGAACTAGGGAGATCATTAGTTAAGAGTATATCATCCTCCATTTTTTTTATTCTGCTTCAATGAAAACTAAAAATAATTTTATTGATTTCTAATCCTTCCAAACGTGAATCATTTTATAATTTCTTTCATGAAGTATAATGAGTTATTTTTCCCACATATTTGTCATGTAATAAATTGATTCTTAATTATCCATGGATGTTTAAAAATTTAACCTATATACTTCTACATTATTCACTTATTTTTAATTATTTGGAATTAAACTAGTTATAAAGGATAATTATAAGCTAGGAGAGGTTTTTAAAAATACACAAAAATGTACCCAAAATTAATCATATCACCTTTGTATTTTTATTAGGAAGATAAAAATATTTTCCATGGAAACCATCATTAACTTAATTCTGGTGGGGTCCAAATATGAAATTCAATTTTCAAAAAATTACATGATAATAAAAAAATTAATAAATATATAAAGGGAAAAAGGATAATTGAAAATTTATTCTAAAAATTGAATATTATTATATATTAAAATAAATGATATAATAAAATTTAACTGTGTCCATTTAAATTTTTGGTTTTATAATGTCACTTGTTTTATATTACATTCTAAAATTCTATTAAAATCATTTATAATGGTTTGTAAAGAGAACTAGAATCACCAAATCATATCCCTTTACAGTTTCAAACAACATGTATGATTTGGGAAACTTTATGTAAAAAATGATACTAAGTAAATATCTCAGTCCCCGACCCCAGAATCCAGAAGTAGGTGCATTATTTTAATACATTGTCATGATTATAAGGAATCGAGTCCTGATGGACCGATCAATTTAGGAGTCTTGGAAAATAGATTACATACATGAATGTTACATTACACATTAGAAAATAAAACACAACATAAATTACCCTTTGATAACTCCATTAATCCCCTAGCTTTGCCCTGCATTTCATTCATAATACACTTCATATAATCCTAGGAAAATAAAACATACAAAAGGGGTGAGCTCAGATGCTCAGTAAGAGTAAGAAATACAATAGAAGAAAACATAAATATTAGGCATGGATAATAATTGAAAAAACATTCTTTCAAAAATAATAAAAATGAACAATTTATGGAAGGAATATGTGTTATGTAAATAATTCCATAATAAAACATAGTCATCGGTATTCTACTAGTAGAATAACCCCATGAAATATCAATAGATAATGTCAAGACCCGTTCCCCAGGGACCATATCGTGACTACCCTAAGGCCTCTATTCTATAGGCCAGGGGCTGGCGACTAGCACCAAAGGTGAAAATCCCTAAACCGGGAAGGCATTCCCATTATAACAGCAAACAAACACAATAGAGCATGCAACTGGATGTAAAACGCTAAGTAAAACTGTATACAAAAGAGTCTGTAGAATGTAAACGGGGCCAGAAATACAAGCCCAACAGTAAAGTACAATACAACTCAAATGTTTGTACAACTGAAGAAAGGCAGTAAAGAAGCTACTGGGTTGTCCTCCAATATTCCCATCGAAAGGGTGGGTACATATAGCATCCTTAGCACACCAAGTCCATCCATCCACTCTGTGTATGTATCACGGAGTGGTCCACCTCTGGGTACCATTCAGTTCTGTTACTCTCTTCCCTGATCAGCGTTGTCTGTTGTCTGCAACCAACACAATGAGGTGCGAGCATAACCCGTGTAGGGGTGAATATAACGATACTCTGTAGGGACCATGAGACCATCAAATTCTCACAAAATACAACATGTATAACCACAAGGTACAAAGCCATTGGATAACCCTTAATTAGTTTTATTCCTATACGTATACCTATGTTACTTAGTAACCCATCTCAATCATGAGGAAAACACAAAAGTCATTGACTCAGCTCAAACAAGTATTTCAGTGAAGTATAGAAGTACATATGATTAGTCGCGAAGCTAGATCATCTTATTCTGTCAAGAGGCACTTCTTTTGACCATAGAAACTCTAAACCACACAGGATCGATTGGAACTAACCCCCGTAATGTCCCACATAGGATCTTACCCACACAGGATCGGTATGCGCTGACCCACATAGGATCACTGAGCACTGAGCCACACAGGATCTTACCCACATAGGATCGGTATGCACTGAACCACACAGGATCGATGAGTGTTGACCCACACAGGAACTGACCCACACAGAATCGGTATGCGCTGACCCAGAGAGGATCATTGAGCGTTGTCCTCCGTATGATCTATCTCCAACCTTCACCTCACTATCAGCCACTGGATTCCTCACACCTTGTGCGCTCGGGTCCTGTAGAATCTACCCTCGAGATATCAGTCGTAACTCAACAGCCCATGAACTCTAAAAAGGAGTAACATAAAGGATCACCTTATCATATGTGTTCCAACGCGACAGACGGTGCGTCAATCGGACGCCTGATATGTGTGTTATTGGCATTTCCGTTCGAAGGGCCCGGTTGGTTTTTAGGTTCAAACCAACCCGACCATGCTCCAACTGTGTCCAAACCCCATGTGTGGTATGCCAAAAGAACCGTCTCACTCCTAGAATTCCATCGCCACAGTCAGTTCCTCAATCAGACACTCGTAGCCCAAGATTGGGGCGGAAAGGTTTAAACTGGACCAAACGGGTCCGGGTTCGGTCCGACCATGCCCGAACGACCCGGCCCGACCCGGCCCGGACTGGGGTCCGACCCGATCTTCGGTTTTGACACTGTCATAGAGGGTGGCCTGACCCGAGTGGTCGGACTGGCCCGAGTGGGCGGCCCGACCCGAGGGGGCGGCCTGGCGTCCTGGTTTGCCAATGGCCCGGTTAGCCCGATGGCTCGTTTGGCCTGGCAGCCCGGTCAGCCTGGTTACCTAGCATCCTAGTGGGGGTTCGCCTATGTTATGGACAAGGGGAAGCGCACACTCCCTGGCTTCCGAACAGCTCAGTCGTTTGGGTGGTGCTCCAACCAGTTCCAAGTGCCACCGGTCCAGCACACGTAGGACACGACATTGTCCCCCTCC
This sequence comes from Viscum album, assembly GCA_963277665.1. NCBI lineage: Eukaryota > Viridiplantae > Streptophyta > Magnoliopsida > Santalales > Viscaceae > Viscum > Viscum album. The sequence goes on along the minus strand of OY728128.1, from coordinate 583,110,075 downwards.
TCCCGGCTGTCCGAGCGGCCAGTTGCTCCAGCTCCATGGTGGCTGGCCCGGCCGTCTGCCCTTTCACCCCACCGCGAATCAATGGCACCACGGTTCTGCTGCCCTTCGTGCAGCGCGAAGGCTCCGCGCCACCATCGCCATGACCCGACTTGGCTACGGCCTTCAGCTCCTCTGCGCAGTGCGACGATGCTACACCTCTTCCATCTGTCATGGACCACCTAGCCGAGGCTTAGTTTCCTGCATGGTGCGACAGCTCCACGCCTTTCCGGTGGCCCGACGGCCCTTGCGAAATTGACTTCTTCCACAGCTGGCACGTTGTCGTTCGTGTTGCTTTGCTACGGTCCTTCCTTCCAGTGTGGGTCATCACCAAAAAACGTGATCAAACAAAGTGGGAAGGTCGGTGTGTTCGTGCAGTCCGATCCATTCATGTTATGGTGATAACAATAGACAATTCTCATACCTTAATTTGAACGACAAAGAATGGAAATAATTTCAACTCAAACCCCTACATCGAGTTCGGTGATCATTGATAGATTCACGGTAAGGCGGACACTATTCCATTGATGTCGAGAAGCGTCCGAGGTAGGAGACCGAAGAAGAAGCAACGTTGGCGTTCTTGACGGTCGGATTCTTCTCTTTTTACTTGGTCAAAGATGAAAGGAGAAGTTCGTCGTTCTTCGGTGGTTCTTCGTTGGAAGGATCATGTTCTTCACAGTTTCTCCAAGCCCTCTCTCAAGCTCCACCAAAAGATTATGCCAACACCAAAAATAATTGGCTCACTATTATTTTAATTCTTAGAAAAAATTGAAATGATTTCAAAAATTAATTAATTGAATCCATTAATTAATTTTTGGGTGAATTGGAACAATTATGGGGAAGTTCAAGAGTTCCCCAATTTATGGGGAGTTCAAGGGGATAAAGCCCGTGTGGGCCCCAATATATTGATTACAAGAGGTGTTATAACTCAGGTAGGCCCCACCAAATAATATCCTCCCAAGGGAGGTTATGTGTGGGTGGGTCCCACCTCTAACCTCCACATGGAGGTTTTAACCAACAACAAATAAAAATAATCACACCTTATTTTTTTTAATTTTTTTTAAAACCCCCAAAAACTATCTTCAATTCAAAATAGAACACAACTGTGATAAAGGTATCTCTATGAAATCACTGATGTTGTGAGTTCAACAGTTCCCTTGGATTTCAATTCTGAGCACCGGTTCAAAAGATATGAAACGCTGCTCAAACGTTTACTGAATGTACTTGAAAAAATGTTCAGAAAATTATTATCAGTCACCCTCGACTCGCTGTGGTCAAGGTTAGGCTATGCCTAGGTGGAAAAAGCCCCAACGAACAAAACGGTACTCTTGTATTTTCAATCCGAGTTACCTTTTAGAAGTTATGAATTTTAAAATAAAATAATTATCACTTAATTATGTTAGTTTCGGCCAAAAACTAACTTTATCTGGTGGTCAGCACTGGCCAAAGTTAGTATCTTCTTAATGAAAGCATACAGTTACGAGTTCATCAGTGGTCTCAAATTCTTAATCCGAGTTACCGTTTTTGATTTATAAGAATTTTAAAAATAAAATAATATATTTTAATATTCTATTTACAATTATTCCATTTTTGGGTTTCCTCACAGGAGGCCCGTGCCGACTAATCTTAAGTCATGCCAAGGGTAAACTGCCATCCTGAGTGCATCGGTGACCTTCGATTTTTGATTTGAGATACCCTTTAAGAGTTATTCTACTTTTTTAGGAAAACTGCTTTCGCTTGTTAACTTAAGCTCAACAAAAACTTCGATGGATCATTGTGGGCACTCCGGGCCTCAGAATCAGGCGCTGTCAAATTTCATGGAATCGTAAAGATCCCATGAATTTACAAAAAAAAATCCAACAGAATTTCTAGGTCTTTATATTCTCTCTATATTAGGGCTTTAAGTCCCCATAAATTACAACACACAACTAATGGAACAAGAGGGGGTACTGAGCACGCATCTGAGCCTCCCGCTCCCCAGGTGCTCTCTTGGAGGTTCCCTTTCTGCCAACGAACGTGAACCAGTGGTATCAACCATCCTCGAAGGAACTGCTCCTGTCGATCCTCAATCTCTACTAGAACCTTTGTAAAAGATGCCCCATCGTCAATGTCCAACTCACCATGGTCGATGATGTGGGAAGGGTCATGCACATATCTTCCCAACTGGGATTCGTGGAAGACGCCATGCACCCGGTGCAGCTGAGGTGGAAGAGTCAGGTGGTAGACCACCTCGCCTACTCTGTTGAGGACCTGGAAATGTCCGATTAATCGTGGAGATAACAGTAGTGAAGAAAAAGTTTTTTAAGGTGGTTATTTTTTATATTTAACCTCATCTTTTTACCGACGTTATTACATAAGACGTTATAAACATTGTTTTTTACGTCTGTTCTTTTACAACCGATGTAAAAAACACAAATCCAAATCATTTTTCACATCAGTTGATAAAATCCCAATGTGGAAAACGCTTCGGAGTCGTGGTTTATGATGTCGGTTATTTAATAACCGACATGGTATATACCCTTTCACATTGGTTATATAATAACCAAAATCCTAAATCACTCCTCCGAAGCATTTATCACGTTGGTTATTCTTTCTAGCAAGAGGCTTCCAATGTCTGTTATATAATAATTGATGTACAAACATATCTACGACGTCAGTTATAAAATAACTGATGAAAAAAACTACCCATTCCAATTTATTACGTCTGTTATGAAATAACCGACGTAATAGCCATTTCAATGAATTTTTTACACCGGTTTAAAAATAACCAATGTTAAACCTAATACCAACGTATTTTTTACGTCTGTTATGAATTAATTGACATAATTTTTTTTAAATAAAACAGAACCACTGCTATGCGTATCCAAATGACCTGAAATAGAGATATTTTTTAACAAAACCAGACTAGAACATAATAGAACCCCCCCCCCCACTGGACAGCCCCCCACAACCGTGGACAACCCCACCACCCCCTGTAAAGCCCCCCACACCACTGGATAACCACCCCACACTATTGTATACCCCACCCCCTTGACATCACTCCCACACCCCTGGACAGCCTTCCCACACACCAAAACAGAACAAAAAGTTACCAAAAAGTTTCCATCGCCCCCTGGACTGCCCCCCCCCCCCACACCCCTGGACTACCCCCACCCTCCTGTATACACCCCCACCCCCTGGACAACACTCCCACACACCTGGACAACCCTCCCACACCCCTGAAATAGACAAAAATGAAACCAAAAATAGACTAACCCCCCCCCCCCCCCGCCCACTGGACAACCCCCGCCACACCCCTAGACACCCCACACCCCTAGACTACCCCCTACCCCATGGACATCCCCCACACCCCTACACAACCTCGCCCCCACCCCCTGGACACCCCCACACCACTAGAAAACCCCACCACCACTTGGACATCCCCTCACACCCCTAGACAACACCCCCAAACTTTTGTATACCCCACCCCCAGGACGTCACTCCCACACCCCTGGACAGCCCTCCCACACCCCTAAAACAGACAAAAAAGCTACCAAAAATAGACCATACCCCCCCCCACCCCACTAGACATCCCCCTCCACACCCCTGGACCCCCCCCCCCAACACCCCTGGACTTCCCCCACCCCCTGGACAGCTCCCCACACCCCTGGACAACCCCGCCACCCTCCGGGACACCCCCCCCCCCCGACACACCACTGGACTTCCCCCACCCTCTGGATGGCCCCCCACACCCCTGGACAACCCCCCACCCTCCTAGACACCCCCACACCCATGGACTTCCCCCACCCCTTGGACAACCCCACAGACCCCTGGACAACCCCACCAACCCGTGGATAGCCCCCCCCCCCCACAACCCTGGAAAACCCCCCCAACCTCATGTATCACCCCACCCCTGCACTACACTGCCACACCCCTATACAGCCCCCCATACCCCAAAAACATACCCAAAAGTTTCCAAACACAGACCAGAACCCCCCCCCCCCCACCCCACCATACTGGACAGCCCCCACCACACCCCTGGACACCCCCACACCCCTGGACATCCCCCATGGACATCCCCCCACACCCTTGGACCACCCCAACCCTACTGGACACCCACACCCCTTGAATAGCCACCCACACCCATTGACAACCCCACCCTCCTAGACACCCCCACACCCCTAGAATACCCCCACCCCCAAGACACCCCTCACCCCTGGACTACCCCCTGGATAGACCCCTACACTCTTGGACACCACTGGACATTCCCCCACGCTCCTAGACATCCCTCCCACCCTCCCAACTCACTGGACAACCCCCACCACACCCCCGGACACCCCCCGCCTCACTGGAAACCCCCAGACCAATAATAGAACAAAACCCGACCAAAACCAGACCAGAACCCCCCACCCCACCCCACCCTAGTGAACAACCCCCACCACACCCCTAGACACCCCACACCCCTAGACTTCCCCCACACCCTGGATAGCCCCCCCCCTCGCACACCCCCACCCCTAGACACCCCTGGACATTCCCCCACTCGCCTAGACATCCTTCCCACCCTCCGGGAAACCCTCCCACACCATTCGACTTCCCCCACCAGACCCCTGGACACCCCCACCCCTGGACTGCCCCCCACCCCATGGAAAGCCCCTGGATAGCTGGTGTTGGGAGAGGAGGCTCCAACATCCCTCAGGTGGCTGAACGCTGCTGGAAGGTACTCATCACTCCCACATGCGATGTATGAGCTCTCAAAAATGTTTCACCAATGAATTATTCCCCTTTAAACATAAATAATTCTATCACTTTGGTGCCAGTATAACTAGGGGAAAACACCATCACACATGATGGTGTTTACCCCTGGTTCTACTGGCAGCAATGTGATAGAATGAGTGATGATTACATTGGAAGAAAGAATTAGTGAAACATTTTGAGAGCTCAAGCTTCGCATGTGGGAGTGATGAGTACCTTCCAGCGGCGTTAAACCCCCCAAGGGATGGTTGTGCCTCCTCCCCCACCCCCCTGGACTACCCCTCCCCCCCATCCCCACGGACACCCTGGACCCCCTCCCCCACACCCCACCCCAATGGATAGCCCTCCCACACCTGTGGAACCCCCCCTCACCCCATAGGACACCCCCACACCCATGGACACCCCCTGGACGGCCCCCCACTCCCTTGGAAATCCCTTCCACCCTCCTAGAAATGCTCCCACCCCCTGGACTACCCCCCCCCCACTCTCATGGACACCTAGGATACCTCCCCCCACCCCACCGGACAACCCTCCCACACCCCGGGATACCCCTCCACCCCACTGAACACCCCCCCACACCCTTGGAACCCCTCCCCCCCAAACTAGAATCCGTACCAGAAAAACCATCATAAGTAGATCAAAATAAGAAGTAGAGAAAAATTAAACATTCACATATATAACATTCAAAACTTACAATTTCAACATAAAAAAAACTAAATAAAAGCTGAACAACAACCAATTACACAAATGAAAATATTCAACATTACATTTTATACAATAAACAAATAAAATTCAATAAAACCTATAAAATAATTCGACCATTCCACTTGTAAGTTTTTGATGTCTTGAGCACTATAGGGTTGAGGGTCAACAAATAGCTACAAAATAAAAGGATACTATTTAACATGTATAATGAATAAATAAAATGAAATATTATGGAAAAGTTTAAAAGGAAATTTTACCATGTCAAATTTCACAACTATCCCAGTTGTTATTATTTCAAACATAAATCTTAACATATAATATCTACATTTGATGATCCCTTTTTTCATGAAAATTATGTTTGAATGAGTGTAAATTAAATATATTATTTTTGTGTAATAAATCAAAACACACAAATTATAAATGGATATTTACCTTTACATTTCCATTTTTGAACTTAGCACTCCTTTTCATTGTGTCTTTTGGAAAGTAGACCCATCCCCTATTAGAAAATAATATGAATGGGATAAATTTAAAATTCATTATAATATATAAAACTATTGAGAAATTGAAACTTACATTTCCAACATTTTCTTAATACTTTCCTGCACATCACAATGGATAGAGCATATCTAATAAAGTGTTTTCTCCCTTGGTAAAAAAGCCCCTAACATCCAATGATCACTAATAAAAGAAAACTTAAAGTTATTGGGGTTTTTATGTTAAAAGATAATGAAATCATTGAGGTAGATGTGTTTCATACCTCTCACAAAAAGGCATCATCCAACAGTATGTGACTATATTCTATTCAAGTCTTTCAGCTATATAAAGCATTCTTTATTCCTCATCCAATGCACATGCTTCACAGGAAATCAAATGTGGTCCCATGAATCCATATACATCTATCCACTCATTCTTCTCACAAATTTTATAAATATACCTAATTCAAAACAGACATAAGTATACATTTTTAATAAATATAACTCAGGGAAAATGTGTTAAGTCTTACATGGAAAAAATCTGCACCACATTGATGCCCAACTTATCTCCAGTAAAAGGATCCATGATATTAGTTTTCACAATCCCCATAGTTATTTATTATCCACAAACATGATATTTCATTGGAACCTCAAAATAATTCGCCAACAAATTTGAATATCATGGATATCTATCAAGACTACTTGAATCTATATCTGATTTCATAACCATTTGTCTTTGTTGTTGTCTATATTGTATTTCTTTACCTTTGAAGTATTCCTATAAAAATAAATAGGAAAATTTATTATTTTTCTATGATAAAACTACTTTAATAAAAAATAAAATAGAAGATATAACATATTTACCTCTATGGTAATGATTCGATGAAGTCTGGATGGCCAAATTAAAAAATGTCAGATACCATGTCCATTTTTCATCACCTTATTTGTAGGTAATGGTACTCGAGATGATCTATCCATAATATCATGTTCAGTGACCCTCTGATTCTCTACCTCTAATTATTGATGATGAAATGTATCTCCTATACAATATACCAACCCATGTGCCACTATATGATGTTGAGGATCATCAACATACAACTCGCAATAAGTAGGAAGCTGCGGCGGAGGAGTATGATAAAAAATGGGGTCCACAGGCTGAGGTGGGGGAGTGGGAGCTACTGACGGAGGTGAATGATAAATAATGGGATCTGCAGGGGGATGTGGAAGAGTGAGAGCTGCAGTCTGAAATTTTCTTTGCATGTCTGCAAACATAGACTGTATGAATGCTCTAATATTTTCCTCCGTCGTCGCATTAATATTATGAAATTCAGCCTCCACGGATTCTATTTTTTTATAAACACAATAAACGTGAGAATTTGAAGAATGTGGGAACACTTTTCTTACCGATCCACCTACCGGATATCCTCATAAATGACCGGGATGTTCATGTTTTCCCAATGATGCAAATAAAATATCTTGCCTCACAGCAGCTGTAAATACCCCCTGTGAGCTCTGCTCCCCAAGAGAATCTTGTATTAATTAATTGAAAATTTCTGTAATTATTGAAATTATATGAAGAAAATAGTTAACTTAAATAAATAAAATAGATATCTTATAATCCTCTTAGCTACAATTCTTGAATCTTATGAAAGATATTTCCCTTTTTTTACCATCCGAGCTCTCTTCCTTTTTTCATGTCTAGATGTATGGGGGGGAGGGGCCACCTATCTAGAGCTTGAAGACTCAGCTGTAAGTTTATGTAATTTTTCTGCCTTTATTTGTTCTTCCAATAATGTATAACCTCCCCGAGATGAACTATTAGTGTATACATTTTTAGATTGGATCTCCAGATGATATTTCCTTATTTTCTATAAATTGAGAATAATAAATCATTATCAAACATTAATAAGATGATTTATATAAGAAAGATTATAAAAGTTTACATTTCCCTTACCAAAAATGAATCTTTTCTTATACTTTCAACAAACTGTCTCCATGTGTCTTCATCTATGAAAGGATATTTACGACATGGATTGTCATGGATCCTATGACCAAAAATGAAATCAGATGTGAGGGTTGATTTGAAATCCCTCCATCTCCTGGTAGACATTGATAAGAATTTCTTCCTGACTCCTCTAGTGTCAGGAATATCAAATTTCATCTCATAAAGAAGAGGTTAAACATATTATATAAACTAGAAACATTTCAACAATAGGCAAACAATTTCAATAGATCTTACCAAAATCATCTCCCACGACTGAGAGATTATCGCTTTGTCCACACCTCTATAGTCATAATACAAAATGCTTACATTGCTCTAACCTTGAGTTGATACAAAACTCTTAATTTTTTTTGCATTTGTACCTCTAGGAATATCATCCCCATCAAGCTCAATTTGTGTCCTCAGATCCTGTGTATGAGCAAGTGATAATTTTGGTAAACGTGTGCACCCAACTTTACCAACTCTCAAATCTTTTTTGTAATGGGAGCACCTGAGGAATATTGGGTAACATCAAGAGGAGCATGTGAATGTTCATCCCCAGAGGTATGACTAATATGCTCATCTCCAGAATCATGTGGTTCATCATCTGATTGATTTTTCATTATCCTTCAAATAAAAAAACATATATTAGTTCACAAATATACAAATTCAAATATTGCAATACTACTGTAAAAAAAATATAGAAAATTGTACTAAGTTACATAATAGTAAACATGGTTAATGTGTTAAGAATTTTAAACACTGGTAAAGATGGTAAGGATGGTCTAGATGGTAATCATGGTAAACAAGATAAACCTGGTAAACATGATAAAAATGGTAAAGTCATTGTCACTGAAAAAAAAAATAGATATATAATTTATGTAATCGTAAACATGATAAATTAAACTAAACAAAATTAAAAAAAACATATACTTATTTTGTTTTAATACATGTTTTAATAAAGAAAAAAATTACAATATCTAACATTTTATGAAAATAATAAATGTAAACAAGAAATAAATTAATGTTACCTATATTTTTAGGATTGTAAAAATGGATTGTTTTCCAAAATTCCTTCATCATGATCGTTCCTTATAGAACAAACCATGTCTTCAACATTATCATCGTTATGTTCTATTAATCTTTACATGGAAGTAGAGATGTCACATAAATTAGCATCTTCATCAAGTTCATCCTCACCAACATATTGTTTTTTCCCTTGTAAAACAACGTCCTACGGAATATCTGATTGATCTACTACATTGATTTTTTTTTTCATGTGTTGTAATTATAAAAGAATCAGTTATGCCTTCCAATCTATTCAGATTAACAACTATCATTTCAAATTCATCATGTCTGACACTGTTGTTACCGATAAACCATTTACAGTTAAAAACATGAACATTAATTTTAAAGTAATAATCCTCCCATAAGTCTTCAATCACTCCATAATATGCACATGATGCAGAAATTTGGGTTTTCTCCTTAGCACTGAGATAATGGGTTGCTTTTACAAACACTAGTTCACCAGTATTCTGAGCTACAATTTTGTTGACCTAAGCTTTCGTGTGAAATCTATATCCACTAATGTCATAACCGGACCATGTAATCAAATTTAAACATGGACCACCAACTATCCATTTTAATGTCTCTGATACATCTGATATTCCAATAAAGGTATTTTTTAACCATGAAAAAAATGTTTTCATGTGCTCATTCAAAATCCACATTTCTTTCTTATTTGGATGACATTGTTTCAACTCATTAATATGTAATGTGGTATATGGTTGAGCATGAGCTATGTTATTCAAGTTGTATGATTCTAACATCTTCATCAGTTCAGCTGATAACGATTTGACATTCAAGCCACGAATCCCCTTTCCCTCATTATTAACTCATTCATGGCGAGTTGGCGGAAAACCTATGTGACGCGCTGCAACCAAGTAACTCATACAAAACTCTAAAACCTCCCCATAAATATAAATTTCAATAATGGATGCTTTGGTTGATATAGATTCTTAACATACCCCTTCAATATTTTCATATACCTTTCAAAAGGATACATCCAACGAAGATATACATGTCCACAAAGAATTATTTCTAGAACCAGATGAATCATTAAATCCACCTTTATATCAAAAAATGTTGTAGGAAAATACATTTCCAATTGAAAAAGTATAAAAATTTCATACTTTTCCAAAATGTTCAAAGAATTCACACCAATCACCTTATTACTAATTGAATCGAAAAGATAACACAACTTCATTATAGTATGTTTTTGACATGGATGGGTAATATTCCACGCAATACAACTGGTATAAGTTGTTGCATCATGACATGACAATCATGAGATTTAATACCTATCAACATCAAGTCCTTCAATGAGAAAACATTTTTTACAGTTGCAGAATAACATTGAGGCACTTTGATATCATGAAAACACTGAAAAAATATTATTTCCTCCCTCTTCAATATTGTACGAAAAGCCGGGGGAAGAAATGTTCATCTTCCATTAAGAGTGGGATCTAACTCCAAACTTATTCCCATTGATAGTAAGTATTATCTTGCATTCAACCCATCTTTGGTCTTTCCCTTAATATCTAAAAATGTTCCAGTCAAAATATCACAGACATTCTTCTCCACGTGCATGACATAAATATTATGTTTAACATCATGATATCTCCAATATGGTAGCTCAAATAATATTGACCTTTTTTTCAAAATATTTCTATCATTACCAGATTTTAGTGTCTTTACCAATGCCACATCAAGGTTTTTCACCCTCTCAAAATACAGATCAGGGGATAAAGGTTTGGGAGAAATGTCAAATTATGGAGAGCCATTGAATGATTTTTTAGTCTTCTATAAGAGTGATCCATATGAAAAAACTTATGATGCCCCATGTACAATATTTTCCACCCATGATTCAATTGACAATATGAAGTCTGTTGTTCACAAATTGGAAATGATTTATTCCCTTTAACACTGTATCCAGAATAATTTCATTATACTGGGAAGTCATTTATAGTGAACAAAAGCACTACATGCAGTTGAAAATATTATATTTTATAAGAATCATACACCCTAATACCATCCTCCCATAATTGTTTCAAGTCATTAATAAATGGTTAATATAAAACATCAATATCATTGTGAGGTTTCTTCGGACCAGATATCATTATACTCAACATGACATATTCGTGCTTCATACAAACATTAGTAGAGAGGTTTTAAATTACCAATAAAATAGGCCATGAACTATGTCTAATATTGAGGGTTCGATATGGATTCATTCCATATGTGCACAACCCTAGTATGAGATTTCTAATTTCATTTCCAAATGTAGGATACTGCTCATCAATTTCTTCCACTATGGACAATCAGCTGGATGACGTATTTTTCCCTCATATAACTGCTCATCATCATTCCATCTTAACCTTTTTTCATTATTTGAATTAGAAAATAAACATTTGAAATGATTACTTATATGAACATACAAAAATAACTTTGAAGGGATCTTTGTAATCTCTACATCAGCCTGTGATTTTTCTTTCACCTTATAGTGTGATGTCCCATATTTTGTACACTCTGAAAAAAATTCATATTCCTTTGTATGTATTATATCGTCATTCAGACAAGCACATATTTTCTTATATCCCAATCCCATCGGGAAAAATATTTTCTTGGCCTTATAATTAGAATCCAGAAGATCATTATCTTTTGGAATAATGTCTTTCATCAAAAGTAGAAGCTCTGTAAAACTTTTGTCACTCCATCCATGATTCACCTTCAGGTTGATCAATCTTAACAATGCTGAAAAAGCCGTAAAATCTATAGAACCCGGATATAATGGTTTTTCAGCATCACCATATAGGTGTGCAACTATCGGTTCTATCTTAATTTCTTCTCCTGCAATTTCATGAATCATTTCTTCAATTCCATCGGAGTCACCATCTTGTGAATAATCATCACCAGAGACATTCCGTCCAGTTTCACCATGAAAAATACAAGGCTTGTAACTTGGATTAAAACCATGAAAAATCAGATGACCTTTTACCTCTATACATTTCAACTTCTTCATATTCAAACATTTCAGGCATGGAAAGAAAAAAGTGTCACTATTTGGAACATTTCGTTTAGCAAATTCCAAAAACACATCAACACCTTCCTTATATTCATTTCACATTCGATGTGCTGTAATCCAACTTAGACTCATTATTACCTATAACAAATATCAAAATTATACATCTTTTTAAGAGAAGAAAAATATATGTTTATATGAAAAAAATAATATTTTGAATATAAAACAATTTTGAAATACAAAACAAATCTATGCATATTTACAAAAATATACTTGCATATGATTTTAAAAAGAAAATATAGTTAGATATTACAGTTTTAAATTCATATTAGATCGTTTCTTATTAAGGATCACAAAGAAAACTTCCTGGTGAAACTGGATACCAAATTCACCCTTCCGTAAAAAAAAATATGAAGTATAAATATTAAATTATGTATACATTCACTACTGAAAATTACACAGTTCCTAATGATTCGAAACCTCTAGACAGCCCCCACCCCTTTGGACATCCCCCCACCCCCAGGACACCACTCCCACCCCCTAGACACCACCTCACCCCTCCTGGACACCACCCCCACCCCCTACACCCTTGGACACCCCCTGGACACCACCAGCCCCTTGGATAACCCCCACCCCTATGGATAGACCCCACCCCCTAGACAACCCCCACTCCTCTAAACAATCCAACCCCCTTGGACACCCCCACCCCTCCTAATAACCCTAGAACACATTGATTACTATTAAACCTTCAATATAAACATGTCCAAACTTCTTTAATAATGGAAGGAATGAAGGAGAAGAAGAAGTCGACGAAGAAGGAAAAAAGAAAAAAGAATAAAGGAAGTAGAACATGGAATAAGATACTTATTTACGGAAATTCCATGGAATAAAAGAAAACCATGGGACCTCCAATGGTTGATAGAAAATTGGAAAAAATAGAGTAAACATGAGAATCAAATACAATTTTAAAAAAAAACTCATATGGAGAAAATCACAGTGTAAAGCCTATCATCACGGAACAATGTGGTCAGTATAACTGTGCATCTCAGAAAACCATGACATGGTCTCCCCCATAACCCATAATTTTCTCATAGTCACTGACTAGTCAAAATCTATATAACCAAATAGAATCATATTGCAACACCCCTCATCATTTCATAATGCTTGAATCCCTAGAAATCATAGTGGAAACCTCAAACATAAACAGTACCAACCCACCACAACCTTGGACACCACCCCCACCCCCTTAAAAAACTCTAATAAATTATAGCCTAATATCCATGAAACAATACATTCATCATTTCTTAATCTCACAAACCACAATGCAATAGTCAATCCCAACTAAAAATTATTCTGCACCCCTTGGACACCACCCCACCCCCTTGGACATCCCATGGACACCACTGACCCCTTGGACACCCACCCACCCATGGACACCACCCCCACCCCCTTGGTCACCCCCTGTAAACCACCACCCCCTTGGATATCCCCCCACCCCTCTATACATCCCCCACCCTCTGGACAGCCCCCACACATCTAGACACCCCCACCCCATTGGACACCCCCACCCCACCAGGACACCACCCCCACCTTCTACCCCCTGGGACACCCCCTGGACAACCCCAACCCCCTGAAACCCCCCAAACCCACTAGACAGGCATCCACCCCCTTGGATAGCCCCCCCACCCACCCCTTAAATAGCCCCCACCCCCTTCGACACCCCCACCCCCTTGGACCCCCCCCCACACACCCCCTGGACTCCCCCCACCACCACCATGGACACCCTGGACACCCCCAACCAGTTAGACTGCCCCATGAACCCTCTGGACACCACCCCCACCCCCATGGACACCCCCTGGACACCACCACCCCCTTGGTCAGCCCCCCGCCCATATGGACAGCCCCCTCTCCCTAGACAGCCCCGCACACCTCTAAACAGCCCCTGCCCCACCCCCTTGGACACCCCCACCCCTCATGGACACCACACCTACCCCCTACCCACTTGGACACCCCCCCCCCCGTACAAACCCTGAAACCCTCTAGACAGGCCCCCACCCCCTTGGAAAGCACCCCCACCCCATGGAACCACCATGAATCCTCTGAAAATCCCATTGAACCCTCTGGGCAGCCCCCACTGCCTTGGACCGCCCCCTCACCCCCCGAACAACACCCCCGCCCCCTTTGACATTCCCCACACACCTTGGACACCCCTAAACCCCTTTGAAATCCCCCCACACCCTCTGGAAACCACCCCACCCCCTTTGACACCCCCTGGACACCCCACCCAACTAGACAACCCACCCAACACCCCTGGACACCCGCACCCACTTTCATATCCCCCCACCCCATTGGAAACCCCCTATACGCGCACACACACAAGATAGAACACAAAAAATCATAAACTTTCATGATATCACTTCCATAGGTTTATTTTACCAGAAAAGAATTTATCATGGTATAGATGAACACTACGAAACTAACCATGATAGCATGAACAAAGAAAAATAACATCTCAACAAATTATTTTAGGGCATCATGGGAAAAAAACTGAAAAGCATTCATGTGAGGCTTACTTGAGTGTTCTGTGTCAACCTGATAGATCTGATAATAATAAATATGAAGAATGATGTAGGCAAAAAATGATGTTGGGCATGAATTTGATGAATCGATTCTAGGTTTTCCGCGTGAGGGAGATGAGTAACAGGTTTCCCGATCAAATAAAACAGAATGACTGAATACTATGTGCGATAAATCATTTAAAAGATTTATCTCATCGATTATTTAATAACCGCCATGATAAACTATTTTTATAATGTTTATAATTTTAGTTATTTAATAACCGACATAAAAAACTATTTATCATGTTTGTTATAAAATAACCGACATGATATATATCGCTTTATACCGACGTGATAAATTGTTGAGATTATCTTTATCACGTCATTTTTTTATAACTGACGTGGTAAAGCTCCAAGCATTCCTTTATCCCATCAGTTATAAAATAACCGCCCTGATAAAGCACACCATATTCGATATTTACATCCGTTATATAATAACCGATGAAAAAAAATCTCTTCTCCATATATTTTACATCAATTATAGAATAACCAATGTAAAATATGGATCCTGATCGATATATCACATTGGTTATAAAATAACTGATGTGATATCTCGATCATTAAAGGTTTTCACATCGGTTATATAGAACCGACATGAAAAATGTCGACGTGTTAAATGTTTTTTCCACTAATGTAACTTGCCACCTCGGCCAAATCTCTATAATACTCATTGAGGTGAGACCCGTAGGAAGACGTGGTCTCCATACTCGAACTCCAGAGGTCTTCATATCATGTCAGCATACGACTTCTATCTACTCTTTGTAGTCTTCATCCTCTCCAGGATGACCTGAACCTTCTCAGTGGTAGCTCGTACTATCTCTGGTCAGTATGAATTGGTCAGACTATGTGAGTTGGTCAATGATCACCCAAATAATTTCATGTCCCCTAGATGTATGTGGAAGACCTGTCACGATGTCCATGGATATCTCATCCCTCGTCCACTTTGGGACCCTTAAAGGCTGAACCAGGCCTGCTGGTACCTGATGCTCTTCCTTCACTTGCTGACAAGTGAGGCATCGTGAGACCAACTCTGTTACCTCCTTCTTCATACCTTGAAAACAGTGTTGCCGTCGAAGGTCTTGGTACATCTTCGCTACACCTAGATGTACCGCTAGAGGGGATGTGTGGAACTCCCTCAACACATCCTCCTGAAGTACTACTGGTTCCTTGGTATGTCCTCTGAACAGAATGACGTGCTCCCCACCATCCAAAAATCCATCAGGTGCCTACCCTATAAATATCTGGGTATGTCGTGTCTTGCCGTTAGTGTCTCCACGCTACGCCTCCCTGACTCACTGAAGAAGTGGGGGAGTGACTATAAGAGACTGTAGAATTTCTGCTCTGTTTCTATTCACAAAGGATATCTGTATGGAAGTGAGCTGCTCTGTCACCTCTCCTAGAAGATGTATTCTAGAACTCCTACTAAATGCATATGTAACAACGTTCCCCTTCCCAAGATTATAGACTATCTCGATGTCATAATCCTAGAGGAACTCTAGCCATCGTCGATGTCTCAGGTTCATGTCCTTCTGAGAGAATATATACCTGAGACTCTTATGATCAGAGTATATGGTAAAACTTTCACCCATAAGATAGTGTTGCCAAATCTTCAAGGCAAAGACCACTTCCTCTAAATCTAGGTCATGGGTAGCATAGTTCATCTTGTTCTGTCTCACCTGCCGACAACCATATGAGATCACTTCTCGCCCCTACATATGGAAACAATGAATTCTGGTCCGATATGCGTCACAGTAGAATACATGACGTACTCCTTCCTCAGGAAGCCTCAAAATGGGGGAATTAGTCATCCTCTGCCTCAGCTCCTAAAAGCTCTGCTGGCATCTCTCCGATCATGTGAAGTATTTACCCTTCTTTTTCAAGGAAGATAATGGTGCTGCAACTCCAGTAAAGTCTAGAACGAACCTCCAGTAGTATCCAGTCAAAGTAGATGTCCCTCCCCCTTGATTTGGTAATCCTGGAAACATCTTTTGAAAATATTTTCCCATGATCTTCCACTCCTGTTTGGAACTAAAAACTAAAAACTCATGCTACCACGAAGGTAAGGCTGGCCGACTAAAGAGTGATCAGCTACACCCTACTATGCATGAGTTTAATCTATGATTCATGGGTTCCCTTTTTCACAGACTAAGGAAAACCTCATCCCAATGTTGTAGATAAACCACACCATTTTTTCCAAATTAAATCAATATGTGTATGAATTGTGGTTTCCCAGTCCATACACAATCTAACAACGTAAGGCCACAACACTACCAACAAGATGTTCCAACCGAAAATCTCACCTCTAGGGTCATATCACACCATCGGCTTAAGTGTGATTATCGAGTCTCCTCCCAAAGGTATCTCCAGATGTGAGGGTCAAGTCAACGGTTTAACAGAAAACTCTAGGTCTGGGAAAAGATTATTGGAAGGAAGTAATGATTGGTACATATGTCTATTGGTATGGTAGCTAGTAGTAGACACCATCCGTATCTTGAATCATTCCTATAGCCCTTTGGTCAGACTCTTTGAACATATGCAACAACTCTCTTCCCCTACCCTCCAGCTCCCTGAGCTTGGTGGGATCCAAAAAAAGGGGCGGTTGTAACATGTCGATATGTACACCACCTCATGATGCTCTCCTAGCTTTGATTCCTCATCTGCTGCTCTGCAGATGCATCTGTCCTTAACACTTACACTTTCCGAAATAGTTTACACTCCCAAGTACCTGAGATTGGCATTAGTTTCCTACTTTCCCACTACTAAAATTCTCTGGTTTTATCTACTCATCCAAAGAAAATTCAACCACAAAAGGTTCTCTCTAGCATCCTAACCGAGGTAGGAATGCATAGAGGAAAAATAGTGTTGGCTCATATGTCCCTAAAGACACCTCACTCAGAGGTCCAAGCTCTGAAGCACTGATCGTATCGTATTCATTGAGTACCAGGAACAATCGGTATTCCTTGATGAATTCTCAACTACCGACATGTCATCCTGATGAAGCTGTAGAAGTTCTAGAGAACTCCCAGCCACCTCCTTAGGCCAGTCCTTAGCCGCCTGTATGTCAGGCTCGACTTGGAACCTGAGGGGTATCTGATGCTAAAACACGTGTAAAGCACTAATCCTACATGTGTCATCTACCGGTACATCTGGTTGAAACTCCTGACCAACAGGCTATGATATAGCTGACACACTACCTGAAGGTACAATCTCCGACAATGGTCCACATACCGAAGCCTCATCAATATGTGGTCAAACCTCATGGTCAGTCACTGGGAAACACTAGTATCTATAATCGCCATATGATCTACTTGTGTCTCAACTAGGGGGAGAACTCTAGAAATCACCTCCAGTTAGTCCTCTACTACATGGGAATCTGTCTCGCGTCATATACTCAGAGGCATCTGCCGCTGGAACTCGTGCAACACGCTCAGTCAGCGTGCATCGTCCGCTAGTGCGGCTGGTGGAATCGGCTGCCCACCAGGTGGGGGTGGTGCTGTTACACCACCCAAAGGTGCCATTATAGTAAGAGGACCCTGCACCGGAGCCTTGTCGCTCGGTGGGCCATTATCGTGTAATCTCTCAGAACTCCAACCTGCTGTCTATGAGGAGGAATCATAAACAGATGCGACAATTTGAAAATATTTTACCTGATGAGCTGACCTAGTTGAGCTGATTTAAAGAATAAATTTTTAAAACACTCACGCAATCAGTGTTTTCATGCACTAAGTCAGAAAACATTAGTCAAGGTCCTGGTGTATGGACATGTTGGCCACCAAACTAATACTGGACTCCCTTAACTAAAAACCGCACTCAGTACCCTTAACACTATTTCTTATCAGAAAGTAATGATCAGAGTCTTATGTTCTTCAGTAGAACCAATACCTATGATACCAATTTGACATGACCCGTTCCCGTGGTCTGTAATGTGACTACCCCAAGCCCGCCTTCCATATGCCAGGGGCTAGAGACTAGCACCAATGGAGAAAATCCCAAAACTGGGGAGGTGTTACCTTTATAACAGTAAATAAACACAACAGAGTATGCAACTGAAAGTAAAACACTATGTAAAACTATATAAAAAAGATTGTGCTAGAAGTAAAGAGGGCCAGAAATACATGTCGAACAGTAAAGTACAATACAACTGAAATGATAGTACAACTAAATAAAGGAAGTAAAGAAGCTACTGGGTCATCTTCTGACATTCCCTCGTGAAGGGTGGGTATAGATGGCCTCCTCAACACCCAAAGTCCATCTGTCCACTCCGTGTACGTCTCGATGAGTGGTACACCTATGGGTACCATTCAGTTCTGCTACTCTTTACCCCAATCAGCATTTTCCGTCGTCTACAACCAACACAATGAGGTGCGGGCATATCCAGTGTAGGGGTGAGTATAACGATACTCAGTAGGGACCCTGAGACCCTCAAGGTCTCAAAAAATCCAACAAGTATAACCACAAAGTACGAAGTCAACGGATAACCCTTACTTTGGTATATTCCCATACATATATCTATGTTATTTAGTAACCCATCTCAATCATGAGGAAAAGATGAAAGTCATTGAGTCGGATCAAACAAGGATTTTGGTGATTTATAGAAGTACATATGATTAGTAGCGAAGCTGGATCATCTTATTCTGTCAAGAGGCACTAATTCTAACCATACGGAGTCTGACCCACACATGATCGATAGGATCTAACCCCTGTAATAACCCACATAGGATCTGAACCACACAGGATTAGTATGTGCTGACCCACATAGGATCGCTGAGCACTGACCCAAATAGGATCTGACCCACACAAGATCAATATGCACTTACCGACACAGGATCGCTGAGCACGAACCCACACAGGATCTGAACCACAAAATATCGGTATGCACTGACCCACACAGGATCGTTGAGCACTGACCCACATAGGATCTGATCCACAAAGGATCGGTATGCACTAACCCACCCAGGATCATCGAGCACTGACCTCCGTATGATCTATCTCCAACCTCTGCCTCACTATCAGCCACTAGATTCCTCGCACCCTGGGTGCTCGAGTTCCGTAGAATCTACCCTCGAGATATCGGTCGTACCTTGACCACCAATAAATTCCACAAAGGAGTAACCCAAAGGACCACCATGTCATAAGTGTTCCAACACAACAGAAGGGGCGTCAATCGGATGCCTAGTCTGTGAGTTATTGGCATTTCCGTTCTAGGTGCCTGGATGGTTTTTAGGTTCAAACAAACCCTACCATACTCCACCTATGTCAAAACCTCAAGTGGGGTATGTCAAAAGAACCATATCTCTAAAAATCCTTCCATCGTCAGAGTCGGTTCCTCAATTGGACACATGTAGCCCATGATAGGGGCGAAAAGGTGTAAACTAGACCAAACGGGTCTGGGTCTGGTCAGACCCAGTCGGTCCGACCGGGCCCAACCCAGTCCGGACGGAGGTCCGACCCAATCTGCGGGTCTGACCCGGTATGAGAGGGCGGCATGCGCTGAGTGGTCGGCCCAACCCGAGTGGGCGGCCCGACCCGAGTGGGCGGCACAGAGGCTCGGTTGGCCCATCGGCCCGGTTGGCCAGGCGGCCGGTTCGGCCTGGCCGCCCAGTCAGCCTGGCGACGCAGTGGCCCGCAGGGGTCTACCTATGCCATGGCCAGGGGGGAAGCATGCACCCCTGGATCCTGAATGGATCTGCCATTTGGGTGGTGCTCTAACTAGCGCCATGTGGCGCCAATCCAGCGTATGCGGGACCCAACGGGGTCCCGCTCCTCCCGGCTTGCTGAGCGGAAAGCCCCTCTGGCTCCATGGTGGCCAGCCCGACAGGCCACCACTGCACCTCCACTGCATCGCGACGACGTCGCGGTTCGACTAGCCTTCGCGTGGCGCAACGACGTTGCGCCACCACTGCTGCGACTCGACCATGTCGTGGCCTTCAGCTCCTCCATGCGGCGCGGCGGAGACGTGCCTCTTCCATCCGCCGTGGCCCTACTAACCACAGTTCCTCTCCCCCGTCGTGCGATGGACCCACGCCCCTCTGGTACTGTTGCAGCCCACATGGTTGCGGCTTAGATTCCTGCATGGTGCGATGGCGTCGCACCTCCACTACGGCCCGACAGCCCTTGCGCCGTTGGCTTCATCCACAGCAGGAACGTTGTCGTTCATGTTGCTCCACTATGGTTCATCCTTCTGGCAGTGCCATTACACTGCCGTCGTCACCAAGAAACATGATCAAACAAAGGGGTAGGGTCAGTCTTGTTCGTACGGTCTGATCCCTCCTTATTATGGTGATAACAATCGACAATTCTCATACCATAATTTGAACGACGAAGAATAGAAAGAATTTGAACTCCAACACCTACCTCGAGTTCGGTGATCATTGACAGAGTGTTGGTAAGTTGGACATCATTCTGTTGACATCGAGATGCATTCAGGGTAGGAGACCGAGGAAGAAGTGTCATCGGTGTTCTTCACAGTTGGCTTCTTCTCTTTTGACTCTGTCAAAGATCAAAGGAAAAGTTTTTCATTCTTCGGTGGTTCTTCATTGGAAGGATGAAGTTCATCAAGGTTTCTCCAAGCCCTCTTAAAACTCCACCAAAATATTATGCCCACACCAAAAATAATAGGCTCACTATTATTTTAATGGTTGGAAAGAATTCATAAGATTTCAAAAATTAATTAATTGAAGCCATTAATTAATTTTTGGGTTAATTGGCACCATTATGGGGAAGATCAAAAGTTCCCCCATTTATGGGGAGATCAAGGGGTTAAATCCCATGTGTGCCCCACCTATTTGATTACAAGAGGTTTTAAACATCGGTTGGGACCCACCAAATAATATCCTCCCAAGGGAGGTTCTGTGTGGGTGGGTCCCACCTCTAACCTCCACTTGGAGGTTTTAACCACCAACAAAATAATATAATCACAACTTATTTTTATTTAATTTTATTTAAAAACCCCAAAAACTAACATCTATTCATGTTAGAACATGTAATGTCCCAGACCTCTCCGGCTCATTCCTTTTCCAAAAGAAGGCCACGAAGTGTTTTGGAGGTTAAGATGTACTTTTCCCACACTCTCTAGAATTTTGAAACTACACACCGTGTAGTTTGAGTACATGTCCTGTACCCCCTTTCTGGGTATACCCCATGTTGAAGTCCGTGTCCTTACCATGTTAGATAAATGGGTACACACCGTGTGTCCAATACTACACACCGTGTAGTCTTTCCCTGCGTATGCATTACCGTGTGTTGACCAGTCAATGACCATGTGCCGTGTTGGAGCATTGTGAAATAAATGAGTACACTCCGTGTGTCCAAACTACACACTGTGTAGTCCTTCCCCACGTATGCGTTACCCTCAAACCATGTGTTGACCAGTCAACGGTCGCAGAGCCGTGTTGGAAGCCGCGTGGAGACCGTGTGAAATAACCGAGTACACGCCATGTACCATAAAGTACACGCTGTGTACTTTTGTTTTTCTCGCCTATAAAAGGAGGGGTCCCCTCGTCATTTTGAACTCACCCATCTACTCCCTGTTCCTCTGAGAAGAGTTGTCCCAAGAGACTCGAAGTCTCTTTCTTCCATAACATCTTTGTCCAAGCTCTGATTTACGATTCATCAGCAGCCACGGGATCATAACAATGAGGCAAAACTTCGAAGCTTGGATCCATTGTCTTTACTTTGGCCTTTCCTTTTCGACTTCCACCCGAGGAGGTTATGCCGGGAACTGAAAGAAGTGACGGACACCCATGGACGTCTTCTAAGGTTGATCCGGGGGAGTGTTGCGATCAGAACCTGTTAAGGTAGGGATCTTTCCTTCGTCTCTCTAATTTTTGCATCATGTGGGGTGGGTATCCTCTTGTTTTCATGAGAAATAGTTGAACCATTAAATAAAGATAATAACTTGTTAAAGAATGGGGATGGGAAAGTTGTTATGTTTATCTTTTTTATCCAATTGATATGTTATGAATTGAATAGGCTTATGCTTACTAAAAATCACAGTCGTTGGGGGCCTTTTCGGGCGCAATTAAATTTTTCCCCATCTTCTAGACCGTTTTTATGGAACCTTGTGGAATGTGGAAATTGGTTAATCACGTAATGTTGGCTGTTTAAAATCTGGAACCCTTGTGTGATCACCCCGGTTAAACAAAATGGAATAATGAACATGTGGGTTTTGGCTTGGTTACTGCTGTGTGAAAGGGAGGGGTGAGTCATGGGTTTTTATGAATAGAACAGGCAGTAGGGCTACGGTAAATGATGTTAAAAGGGCGATGATGTGGCACAAACCTTGTTTTGTGGGTTTTTGTGGATCGGGGGGGCAGGGGGGTTGTGATAAATAGTATTAAAGGGAAAATGATGTATGGTGCAGTTGTGGTTATCGCAGTTGGCAGCGGGGCTGCAGGGATGGGTTTGAATGTGAACGGGCCATGTGTTGTGAATAATAAATAAAAAGTTGAAGAGTTAATAAATGGTGGGTCATGGTAATGGAACGAGGTTAATAATCAATGGGTTGGTTGGATGATAAGAAGGGACTTGGTTGTGTTGATTGTGTTTTTCTAACTTGATTTGTGGATGGCAGGGATATGTTTTATGAACTATCGATGTGGTTGGTTGTGGATAGTTTCCCAGTAGTTATGGAACTAAATAAACTAATTCTGTTGAAACGTGAAAACCAAAATGGGGGTTGGGGTTGTTTATTGTATGCATGCTTCGTAGTATCAGTGCCATGGCACGTGCTTAGTTTATCTGTTTAGAATCCATAGGATGGGATGTGTGTTTTTTATACATATATATATTTGTATCTTTTTTGTTTTATCGCACCCTACCCATGTTGATCACTTAGTGATGAACACTCCCATTTCATGGGAGAGGGTTTTTTTCCTTAGTTACTAGCTCCTTCCTGCTCCTTCCCTAGGATGTGATGGCTTCAAGCGACCTTACACCTAAGACCCTTTAGGTAGGTTTCGACTGGGGTGGTTCAAGCCCAAGACTCTTCGGGTAGGTTTTACTGTTTCCCAGGAATCTTCGGGATGAGGCCCAGGTTTGTGTGGGCAGGATATGTGGTCGTGAGGCCTAGGTGTGTGTGGGCGGGATACGTGGTTGTGAGGCCCAGGTGTGTGCATGTGGGATACGTGGTTTTGAGGCCCAGGTGTGTGTGGTTGGGGACAGTGTGGCAGTGTCAGGACATTCGCCGTTAGGAAGAACAACTAACTAAAGGGAAATGGTGCGGGGTAACCAATACTCTTGTTCTTATATACTACTACCTGAGGTGATTGTGTTTTGGTGAGTGTGGCCGGTGAGGTGTGGATAGATTTCCATTCTAGGTTTCTTATGTTGTTCTCACGGGATATTAGGATGTCTCTCCACTTTTCCACGAGAGATTTAGGTTTCCCTACTGAGTATACTTTTATGCACACCCAACGTTTACTTTCAGGTTTCCAGGATGACTACCAGGGCCGTGCAGGACCCTACTAGTTGGACAGTTGGAGTTATTTCTGTTTTTGTACACTTGTTTCTTTTGGTATTGTACTTTGAGCTTTCTTGTACTTGCACCATGTTATAAAATTGTTTAAACATGCATGTGGGATTGGTTTGGATTTATTTCTACACACTTTCTCTTTTCCTTTTGGTGGTTGACTTGTCATATTTCCTGATCTTAAAATAATAAAAGGGTAATGCCTCCCATATTTGTGAAAACACATAACCTTGGTGATAGTCTCCAACCCGGGGCCTACTAGAGGTGGGACTCAGGGGTCATTACCTGCCTTTCACCATTGGCAGCTCAGGAGGGGAATCTTTGGTGGGAGGGGGTTGTGACAGAATGGTATCATATCTGATGCTTGAGAGATAGGATGGAGTCTGGAGTTAGGCACAGTGAGGATTGCATGGGATGGTAGGGCAACAATGTTAGTTAATCTTGGTGTATAGGCCAGGGAAGACCGGCTAGGACACAAGATTTTAGGGGCCCTTATGATCCGATGCAAGGAATCTGAGCCTTCTGAACCACCAAGTGAGACTACATTGATTGCAGGGTAGAGACCCTAGGGAAGGTACATGCATCATCATGATTGTGTTTTACTTGATTTGGGTGTTTTGGGAAAGAAATTGAAATAAAATGATAAAATAAAACCTTGAGTTTTCCTTACTAGTTGGGCTTAGGCGATCCTTGTTTACCGTATATCTAGGGAACCTAGACGTCGTCCCCAGGTGGCTCAGATGGCCGAGGCCCAGCAGATTCAGGAAGTCGATTTGTTGAGGATTGACGAGAGGAGGAAGATAGCCAGTGGCAGAAGACTCTCTGTTCTTTTCAGTGGAAAACCCATAAGAAGTACGAGGGTAGTACTTCGGATACAGGGACGGAGGGGTGACTTGAGGAGCTGGGGATCGATTTTACCTTGATCCGTGCTCTGAGGGAGTACTGTGTTCCCCTAGCAGTCAGTTAGCTGAGAGGTGCGGTGCGTAAGTGGTGGATGCTTTCCATCGGAGAGAGGATAGAGGCAGAGGTTCCATGGGCCGACTTTGAGAAGGAATTCTGAGAGGAATTCCTTTCTTCCATGATCAACGTGGAGAAGCAGCAGGATTTACTCTCCCTTCAGTAGGGGAGTATGTCAGTACTAGAATTAGGGATCAAGTTCAAGGATCTCC
Organism: Viscum album; assembly: GCA_963277665.1. NCBI lineage: Eukaryota > Viridiplantae > Streptophyta > Magnoliopsida > Santalales > Viscaceae > Viscum > Viscum album. The sequence goes on along the minus strand of OY728128.1, from coordinate 583,084,809 downwards.
TGTGCTTTTCTCTGGATCTCTTTCCAAATGAGGAGTCTCGAGCGAGTCGTTTGGAGGAGGAGCTTCGTCCTTCGCTCCAGTATGCTGTCACCCCCTTCACCCTTTCGACGTACATGGCGTTACAATAAAAGGAAGAGGTTGTAGAGAGGATTCACTCGCTAGGAGGTGCACCCCGAGAGGGGATCCAGCCGGGCACGTCGAAGGAGAAGGCAGTCAGCAGCAGGTCTCCTACGACGGGACCTTCCAGGTTCAGGCCATTGGGGAGCAGGCCCCCGTAGTTACAGTTCAGATCACCGGGTCCTCATTCCTTTTTCACGAGCCCAGAACCGAAGTGTTTTTCTTGTGGAGGTTTCGGGTACGTTCAGAGTCGGTTCCCAATCCGAGCTCAGTACGGTGGAGGTGAGAAGGTTCTGCACCCACCTCTGCTGCACCAGTTGCCGGCGAGGCCCTTCTAGCAGTAGCAGGACCATGCTCCTCCGAGGGAAGACTTTGCGAGAGGAGGCCAACCTCAGGGTGCTTCTTAGTGACCTCGACCAGGGCGTGGTCGGGGAGGTGGATGACATTAGAGAGGTAGAGGAGCTGGGCGTGGACAGTTGCACGCAGCAGAGTTGACAGCTCAAGCAGGACAAAAGGTGGTGCGAGGTATGATTTGTTTGTTCAGCACTCCTTTTTCTGCTTTGTTCAATTTGGGAGATTCACACTCCTTTGTTGCACCTGGTCTAGCCCATGCTTTTGGACTAGATGTAGAGAGACTTTTCGTACCACTGGTGCTGAGTACACAAGTTGGCGGCCAGACCAACGTATCGTGTGTTTTCCAGAGATGTGGGGTGACGTTGGGACCACATCAATCTAGTGGGGACCTTCTTCTGTTACAGATGCAGCCATACGATGTCATTCTAGGCATCGACTGGTTGTTTTCTATTAGTGCTATTATCGACTACTTCTGGCGAAGAGTGGTGTTCTCCGATTTGGATGGGCATCACGTATGTTTTTTTTTTGGTGAGAGGAGCTATCAGGTAGGAAGCCGGCATGTGAAGCATCTCCTTTCCATGATTGGCGGGTTATCAGTGGTTCCAGCAGATACAGAGATGATGGATATCCCAGAGGTTGTTGGGGAGTTCCTCAATGTTTTTTCCTGAGGAGGTTGTGAATCCTCCCCCCCCCCCCCGACATGACGTTGTGTTCTTGATAGACTTACAGCCTGGTGCCTGTCCGATTTTAATGGCCCCATATCGGATGGAACCTTCGGAGTTGCGGGAGTTGATGATTCGGATTGACGATCTGATGGAGAAGGGTTTTGTTCGACCTAGCATATATCCATGGTGTGCTCCAGTTTTGTTCGTGAAGATGGAAGATGGTGGTCTCAGGCTATGCATAGACTACCGAAGGTTGAACCAGGTAACAGTCAAGAACCGTTACCCCCTTCCAAGGATAGATGATCTCTTCGACCAATTGAGGGGAGCTGGTTGGTTTTCTAAGATTGATCTATGATCTGGATATCATCATCTGAGGTTAAAGGACAGTGACTTCTCGAAGATGGCTTTGATGTTCAGGTATGGGCACTTCGAGTTTGTAGTAATGCCGTTTGGAGTTAGGAATGCACCTGATGTGTTCATGGGACTTATGAACTTTGTCTTCCGAGAGTTTTTGGACCAGTTCATCGTTGTGTTTATCGATGACATCCTGATCTACTCAAGATCAGAGGACGATCACTTTGAGCATCTCAGGGAAGTCTTATAAGTCCTTCAACAACACCAGATTTATGGGAAATTGTCGAAGTTTACGTTCTTGACACAAGAAGTACACTTCCTTGGGCACGTAGTGTCTCGGCATGGAGTGTCAGTGGATCCGTCGAAGGTGGAAGCAGTTGTTTCTTGGGCAGCACCCAAGAGTGTGGAAGAAGTTCATTGCTTCCTGGGGTGAGAAGGTTACTATCGGAGGTTCATTTTGGACTTCTCTTGAGTTGCTACTCCATTGACCGCTTTGAATTGGATGAACCAGGTCTTCCTATGGAGCGAGCAATGCGAGAAGGATTTCGACTACCTGAAGGAGAAGTTGGTCAGTGCTCCCATACTCAGGTTTCCAGAGGAAGGGTTGTTGTATGAGGTGTTTTGTGATTCTTCTGGCATTGGTCTAGGGTGCGTGTTGAAGCAGAATAAGGGAGTGATCTGTTATGGGTCTAGGAAGTTACGCCCTCACAAGCATAACTATGCCACCCATGACCTAGAGCTTGAAGCAGTAGTGTTCACACTGAAGTTGTGGCGACGTTACCTTTTTGGGGAGCGCTTTGTGGTCTTCTCAGATCACAAGAGCCTACGTTATGTCTTCTCCCAGTGTGACTTGAACCTGCGGCAGTGGAGATGGGTTGAGTTTCTCCAAGACTATGACTTTGAGATCGCTTACACTGAAGGTAAGGGCAACGTTTTGGCTGATGCCCTGAGAAGGAAGTCACATAAGGAATTAGTATGGGAATCCACTGATGCTTGGAAGGCTATGGGAGAGTTGGATGCCTTGCACTTGGATGCCAGGGTAGAAGGTGTTAGAGGTTGTTTGTTTTAGATGACGGTGCAGTCCTCCTTGTTGCAGTAGGTGGATGAGTCTCAGAGAGAGGACTCTGAGGCGGAAGTGATGCGGGATCGTGTCGATCAGGGGAATGATCCAGAAGAATGGTCATTGGACAGCCGACATCAGATGATTTTCTATGGAAGGTTGTTTGTCCCGGAGACAATTCCTGAGGGAGTTCTCCATGACTTCCATAGCTCAGCCTTGGTGGTACATCCTGGTGTTTCAAAAATTTACCAAGGCCTGAGGGAACAGTTTTGGTGGCTCGGGGTGAAACGGACAGTGGCGGAGTTTGTGACTAAATTCCAAGTGTGTCAGCAAGTGAAGTCTAAACACCGTGTTACCAGTGGTTTGTTACATCCTTTATATTTCCCCGAGTGGAAGTTGGATGACATCTCAATGGACTTCTTCACAGGACTACCCAGAGTTCAGGTTGGTTATGATGCTATCTGGGTAGTGGTGGATCGACTGACAAAATCAGCTCACTTCTTAGTAATTAAGGAGTCGGTCCTGGTGGGTACCTTAGCACAGAGGTACGTAGATGAGGTTGTGTGGTTGCATGGGGTCCCGAAGACTATCTTCTCAGATTGGGATACTCGGTTTACCTCACAAGTCTGGAGGAGGTTATATCATGCTTTTGGCACCCAGCTATGCCTTAGCACTGCTTTCCACCCCTAGACCGATGGGCAGACAGAGCGGACTATCCAGATGCTGGAGGACATGCTGCGAGCATGCGTTCTTGATTTTGGAGGATCATGGGTACGAAACATTCCTTTAGTAGAGTTTTCCTACAACAACAAATTCCACTCTACTATTGGAATGGCACCGTTTGTGGCTTCGTATGGAAGACCATGTCGTTCACCCATTTGTTGGGAAAAGGTTAGTGAGACAGGTGCTCTTAATCCAGAGGTAGTGCAGAGCACCATAGAGAAAGTCTGGCTTGTATGTGAGAGGATGAAAGAAGCTCAGGACCACCATAAGTCTTATGCTGACTGTCAGAGGAGGCCCTTAAAGTTCGATGTGGGAGACCATGTGTTCTTGAAGGTTTCCCCTCGACGGGGGCAGTGGAGGTTTGGGAATGGGATAAATCTCTCACCTAGGTTCATCGGACCTTTTGAGGTGCTGAGGAGAGTCGGCGAGGTGGAATATCCTCTAGCCCTACCACCTTAGTTGGATATGGTTCATGAAGTCTTCCACGTCTCCCAGCTACGTCGATACTTACACGATGACTCTCACGTTATCGACAGGGGAGAGTTAGATATGGGAGACGATGCGACCTTCGAGGAACGACCAGTCAGAATCAAGGATCATAAAGAGAATGTGCTCTATGGACAAACCATTCCGTTGGTTCTTGTGTTGTGGAGGCATGGCGGCCTCGAGGAGAGAACTTGGGAGTGGGAGACCCAGATGCACGCTCAGTACCTGGAGTTGTTTTGAATTGTGTTTTCCCTTTTTCTTCTGAGCTTTGTGTTGATGTTGTACTCTCTACCTTTTATATATGGAATTCTTGGCTTGTCGGTTGTGATACATTTTTTTCCATGATCTCAGGAAGTGTGTAGCATGTCCGGATGTGTGGGAAAAAAGGTAAAAACTGATCCTTAATCGAGACGCATTAATGCGGATGTGATTGAACCCGTGCGGGCAAGTCAGTGCTGCCTAAAGTGGATAATATCTCGACATAGGAGAAGGAATTTCCCAAAACCACATGTTCAGGTAGTGTGTCGGTTGTGTGGTGTTGGGGGTAGTGTGAGTTGAAAAAAATCCTAATGTATGATAGTGGGAAGACCTAATTCTTAATCGAGATTCATTAATGAGGATACGATTAAACCCATGCAGGCGAGTCAGTGCCGCCTAAAGCGGATAATATATCAAAATAGGAGAAGGATTTCCTAACACACATGATTAGGGTTTTTGGTTGGGTTCTGGTTATAAAGAGAACCCTAAGAGGTATCTTGTTGGGTTCTTCTAGGTTGGTTTTTTTTTTGAATTATCGTGGACGAGAATGTTTTAAGAGGTATCTGATGTAATGGACCGGACCTCTCCAGCCCATTCTATTTCCAAAAGAAGGCCACGAGGTGTTCTGGAGGGTAAGATGGACTTTTACCACACTTTCCGGAATTTTGAAACTACACGCCGTGTAGTTTGAATACACACCATGTACCCCCTTGCCAGGTCCACCCCGTGTTGAAGGTCGTGACCTTGCCATGTGAGACAAATGGGTACACACCGTGTGTCCAATACTACATTCTGTGTAGTCTTTCCCTGCATACATGTTACCATGTGTTGACCAGTCAACGGCCGTGTGCCGTGTTGGAGCCGTGTGAAATAAATGAGTACACGCCGTGTGTCCAAACTACACACAGTGTAGTCCTTGCTCGCGTATGCATTACGCTCAAACTGTGTGTTGACCAGTCAATGGCCGCGAAGCCGTGTTGCAAGCCGCATGGATACCATGTGAAATAATTGAGTACACACCGTGTACCATAAAGTACATGCCGTGTACATTTTCGTTTCTTGCCTATAAATGGAGAGGTCCCCTCCTCCTTTTCAACTCACCCCTCTCCTCCCCTTTCCTTTGAGCAGAGTTCTCCCAAGAGACATGAAGGCTCATTCTTCCATAACTTCTTCGTCTAAGCTCCAATTTACGATTCGTTAGTGGCCACAGGATCGTAACGACGTGGAAAAACTTCTGATCCTAGATTTTTTGTCTTTCCTTTGGCCTTTCCTTTCCGACATCCACCCGATGAGGTTTTTCCGGGACCCGACAGAAGTGACGGACGCTGACGGACGTCTTCTAAGGATGATTCGGGGGAGCGTTGCGATCAGAACCTATTGAGGTAGGGATCTTACTTTCATCTCTCTAATTTTTTCATCATGGGGGTGGGTATCCTCTTGTTTTCCTGAGAAACAGTTGAACCAATAAATAATGATAATAACTTGTTAAAGAACGGGGATGGGAAAGTTGTTATGTTTATCTTTGTTTACCCTATTGATATGTTATGAATTGAATAGGATTATGCCTACTGAAAGTCACGGTCGTTGGGGGAATTTTCTTGCGGAATTAAATGTTTCCCTATCTTCTAGACGTTTTTTAATGGAACCTTGTGGAATGTAGAAAGTGGTTAATCACGTAATGTTGGCTGTTTAAAATCTGGAACCCTTGTGTGATCACCCCGGTTAAACAAAATGGAATAATGAACATGTGGGTTTTGGCATGGTTACTGGTGTGTGAAAGGGAGGGGTGAATCCTGGGTTGTTACAAATAGAACAGTCAGCAGGGCTATGGTAAATGATGTTAAAGGGGTGATGATGTGGCACGAACCTTGTTTTGTGGGTTGTTGTGGATCGGGCGGGTAGCGGGGCTACGATAAATTGTATTAAAGGGAAAATGATGTACGGTGTAGTTGTGGTTATGGAAGTTGGTAGTAGGGCTGTAGGGATGGGTTTGAATGTGAACGGGCCATGGGTTGTGAATAATAAATAAAAAGTGGAAGAGTTAATAAATGCTGGGTCATGGTAATGGAACGAGGTTAATAATCAATGGGTTGGTTGGCTGATAAGAAGGGACTTGGTTGTGTTGATTGTGTTTTCCTAACTTGATTTGTGGATGGCAAGGATATGGTTTATGAACGATCGATGTGGTTGGTTGTGGATAGTTTCCCAGTAGTTAAGGAACTAAATAAACTAATTTTTCTGAAATGTGAAAACCTAAATGGGGGTTGGGGTTGTTTGTTGTATGAATGCTTCGTAGTAGCAGTGCCGAGGCACGTGCTCAGTTTCTCAATTTAGGAGCCATAGGTTGGGATGTGTGTTTGGTATACATATATATATCTATATATTTTGTGTTTTATCACACCCCACCCATGTTGAGCACTTAGTTCCGAACACTCCCATTTCATGGGAGAGGGTGTTTTTCCCTTAGTGACTAGCTCTTTCCTGCTCCTTCTTCCCTATGCTTTGATAGGTAGGTTTCGATTGGGGTGGTTCTAGCCCAAGACTCTTTGGGAATGTTTTATTGTTTCCCAAGAATCTTGGGATGAGGCCCAGGTGTGTGCGGGTGGGATACGTGGTTGTCAGGCCCAGGTGTGTGCGGGCAGGATACATGGTTGTGAGGCCCAGGTGTGTGAGGGCGGGATACATGGTTGTCTAGCCCAGGTGTGTGCGGGCGGGATATGTGGTTGTGAGTCCTAGTTGTGTGCGGGCTGGATACGTGGTTGTGAGGCCCAGGTGTGAGCGAGCGGGGAGAGAGTGACAGCGTCAGGACGTTCCCCGTTATGTAGAGTAGCTAACTAAAGGGAAATGGTGCGGGGTACCCAATAATCTTGTTCATATATACTACTACCTGAGGTGATTTTGTTTTTGGTGAGTGTGTCCCGTGAGGTGGGGTGGATATATTTCCTTGCTAGGTTTCTTCTGTTGTTCTCACGGGATATTAGGATGTCTCCCCACTTGTGCATGAGAGCTTTAGCTTTCCCTACTAAGTATACATGTATTCTCTCCCTACATTTACTTTTAGGTTTCCAGGAAGACTACCAGGGCCGTGTGGGACCCTACTAGTCGGACAGTTGGAGTTGTTGCTATTGTTGTACACTTGTTTCGTTTGGTATTGTACTTTGATCTTTCTTGTACTTTCACCTTGTTATAAAATTTTTTAAACATGCATGTGGGATTGGTTTGGGTTTATTTCTATACACTTGTTCTTTTCCTTTTGGAGGTTCCTTGTCTTATTTTATGATCATAAAATAATAAAAGGGTAATGCCTCCCATATTTGTGAAAACTCATACCCTTGGTGCTAGTCGCCAACTCGGGGCCTAATGGAGGCGGGACTCGGGGGTCATTATCTCCCTTTCACCATTGCCAGCTCAAGAGGGGCATCTTTGGTGGGAGGGGGTCATGACAGAATGTCACTGCAATGAAAGTCTCACTAAGAAATCACCAACTCTACGAGTTCAATGGTGCCCTCGGATTTCAATTTCGAGCACCGGTTCCAAAGATATGAAATGTCGCTCGCATATTTACTGAACATACCCGAAACAAAAAGTTCAGAAAATTATTGTCAGTCGCCATCAACTCACTGCAGTCAAGGTATATCTCTGCCTAGGTGGAACACTCCCCATTGAACCCAACTGTACTCTCTGATTTTCATTCCGAGATACCGTTTAGATGCTATTAATTTTACAATAATATAATTGTCGCTTAAATTATTTTATTTCCATCTAAAAAATAACTTACTCTTGTGGCCCGTGCTAACCAAAGTTAGTATCAGCATAAAGAAGGCATACACTCCCGGGTTCAGTAGTGGTCTCATGTTTTTAATCCAAGTTACCATTTTTGAGTTATAAGAATTTGAAAAATAAAAGAATTTATTTAATTATTTAATTTACGATTATTCCATTTTTGGGTTTCCTCACAAGAGGTCCGTGCCGAATAATCTTAACTCACGCCAAGGGTAAACCCACCATCATGGGCACAACGGTGCCCTCAGATTTCGGATCCGAGTTACCATTTAAGAGTTATTCCACTTTTTCAGGAAAACTGCTTAAGCTCGATAACTTAAGCTTATCAAAAACTTCAATGGATCATTGCAGGCACTCCGGGACTCAGAATCATGCACCGTTTGATTTCACAGATTCGTAAAAATCCCATGAATTTATGAAAAAACATTTCCACGAAATTTACAGGTCCTTATAGCTAATATAATAATTATTTAGTGGATAATGTCAGATATCATAACCACATAGTCAAGGCCTTATTCCAAGACTACAAATAAGATTTTGTCAGGGCCTTGTGCCAAAACACTATTTTGTCTCATGAGACCTACTGATGAATCGAGAAGCTATAGTGGGATCAAACCATCACTTAATAAGTCCAATTAATTCCTCAAATGAAAGGATGTAACATAATCTAAACATTCTTATTAAAACTAGCATATGAAATGTCAATAATTTAACCACCAAGCCTGAATGGCATAAAAATAGCACATCCACAGTCAAATATAACTCATCCAGTACAATAAGGATTATTGTATTTTGATAAATCAAACTCAATAAAGAGAAAAATACACTGAAGGATATTGACATAGGTGAAAATAGTTATTAAATCTATTAGATATATATATCTCCTTTTTCTTGAAAACAATTAAAAGTTTCAATATTTATCAAGAAGTTGTTTAAAATAGATTTTTGAATCAAAGAGTCTCATACCACTTTGAAACGTCTAAAAAGAATTTCAATTGTAAAACATTAATGTCCATATAAATAAAACATTAAAATCGTTTTTAAAATAATGACATTAATGAGAAATATTTAGAAGAGTAAAATTTTAAAACATATTAAATGATATTTTAGTTATAGTTCCTAACCAAATGAAAGACACTTGAATAAAAATAATTGAGGTAATAAAAACATTATAATATCTTTAGAATAAACTGATTCATGATATTCTATGTCAAAGTATAGTATATACACCAAACAAAATGTAATTGGTGTATAACAACAAATAAGTCTCAATAGAATGTATGTTTAGTTGAATTCCATTATAAAGAAAATATCTTTATTTTAAGGATAGATCAATGACATAATTATGTGTGAAAAATATAAATACCCTAAATATGATTAGATATTCATTTTAAATCAATCAGGTGACATTCACACATAATATTTTAAAAACAACACCAATGACTTGGATGTTTAATTCAATGAATGTAAATTTAGTTAAAATTGCTCTTATCAAGTTCATATCGATGACTTGAGAATTTATAATTGTAGTTATTATGTGTATAAAATTTACATCCACACAAAGGGGAGTGGAAATTATTACATAAGTAAATAATTAGTGATTTCACACATAATCATGGAGTAGTTTCATCAATGAAGTTTGCGTAGAACTGAATTAGTGGAAATTGAAATTTGAAAGTTTTTTACCGCTTTGGTAACTTTTGAAACATAAACCCCGTGAAAGAAGTATCATCAAATGAAGATTTAAATACCTATAAATTAAATTATATTACAAAAATTATACAATCATGGGCTGTAAATACACCACACAAATGGAAATAGTGGCAATATAGAATGAATCTCACAGGAATAAGAACTGAGATGAAAACCCCTTTCCACATTGTAATCAATCGAGTCATATGACCAAAAGTTAATAACCACAAAATTAATCATAGTATACCAAGAATATAAAAATAATTAAGATAATATATATCAAATTTTAGTACAAAATACACCACATGAAATAAATAAGTGGTGAACAATGGAAATGTCACGGAATTAAAAGTGAGATAAGAAACCCCTTACCACATGTTTGACTTCACTCGTTCATTATTTAATATCTTGAATAATAAACTAAGGATTATTTATTATTGTTTAAAAACCTTTTTTAAAGTTTATTATTCCTTTTCTATCACTTATTAACATGTTATAAATATTATTTAATCATTTATGTTAATAATGGTCATTTTGTCGATATTTTGTTCTTGAGTCAAAAATGAACTTGTTATAATTACAATTTTTCCATGTGTTAAAAATTCCATTATCTCAAGAATGAGATACATGATTTAGATATCAGATATATATTATATATATAGTATTAATATGAATTTATAACAACACATAACATTTGGAGATAAGAAATTAAATGCACCGTTCGTGGAGACGATAAGTCGTACACATGCATGAAAGATACTTTCATTTATATTTTGTATATTAATTGAATTAAAACATAATTATAAATAGGTATATTATAAATTCCAGTATAATATCATATATAATATCATTAAATCCATCCTTTATATGTCCCACATAATTCATTAACGAGTCATATCACTTTGAGGGGGCGGTAGTCCGCACTTCCTCAAAAGAAATTATCGTGTTTTACCCATAATGGAAACCATAAAGGAATGATATAAATGGAAAATAAAGAATCATAAATAAAACAAAATCATAATATATTTCATATATAAATATAGTTCCATTTTAATGGCCCTCATGAGAGGTGGTAGGATATAATTGAATAATCCTCGTTTCGTGAGGCGTTAGTTTTCCATCCACAACAACAATATATTCTTTACCAATTAGATGGAGGTTTGTGTAAGTGTATTTAGAATAATTCTCATAAAAAAATCCTAGTATATTTTGTATACTGGTGTTGTTATAAAATAAATGAATTAAAAGCGTTTAGGGGTTGGAGAAGTAAAATAAAAGAAAAGAATTTAAGAGAAACTGCTACCTTTAATTCGGGTAACTCCCTTTGGTTTGAACCAAAAGGACTTCTTGAAGTTCCTTATGTCTAAGGTAAGGCTTCAAGGAGGAAGAGGGGGATATTTAGAGATTATTTTGTCTTGGGATAGTCTACCCAAGGAGACTGAGAGGTGTGAATAATGGTTTAGAAGTGAGGGATTTTTATATGGTGGAGGAGGGGCTCTTTTGGAAAGTGTGAAAATATTATTTTATTATATATTTATATTCTATTTATAAAGGTCAAAAACCAATTACATTCAAATATAAGATGATTAATAGTCTAAATAAATTCATAAAAAAAGAATTGGATAGGTTTTGGATGTTATTTTAATATTTATAATCTTATTTATTTAAATCATTTATTAATGAGGTAAATACTGCATCATTTTTGTGTCATAAATAATATTATTTATATGTCATATAAAAATTATAAAAAATACCATGATGTAGTAAATATATTTATATTTTCAATTAATATTTATAGTCGAAATGATAACTTATATAACCCCTTGGAAAAATTAATTTACTAAAAGATAATTGTTTTTGTCATTTTGATCTTTACTTTAAATTAATTTTTCTAATGTGTCATTATCGCTCCCATGTGGCTCCATGGGTTCCCAAAATCGACCCAAAGATTCCCATGGTCATAAATGACTCAACCAATAAGGTTAATACAAGTGTTAAGGTAATTCTGCATTATTATAATATACTTTTTACCTTGAATTACTTTATTTACCTTTAACCGCGGTAAATAAAAGTCAAAAGTTACTATTCACAAAAAATTATTTTCATCTTACTGAACCACATTTTACATTATAATAAAAACAATGTATGTTGGAATTTCTAAATAATATTCATAGAAGTAGTAAAATTTCATTTAAATTAAAAAGTACGTTTTTTTCTACAACTTAGTGGTTTCACTATTCATCAAAAATTGAAGTTTTTTTAGAAAACTACCAAAAATTCAGCCTAACCAATATTTTATATTTAAAATAAAAAATTATTTCTATTTTATAAAATTTAAAACATTTATGTTTCATTAATTAATTTAATATTAATTCTCATTATCAAAACAATTAGCATGTTTTTAAGAAAAAATAACTATAAAAAAAGTGATACTTGTTTATCTCCAATTTCAAAGTGAAATTAATTCCAGTGACCAGAATTGGATTAAAAGGTAAAAACATAATATAATTACACTTTAAAACAAATTAAGAAGATAATATTACAATATAAAAAAATTAGATTTAATGTCACTTATGAATTAAAATATAGTATTCTTCAATATTCATAAAAATGTATTTTTTGAGAAAAATACCAAAAATATTCCCAAAGTCAATTTTGATGTCCCGATTCTAATAAAGAATTTTATTTTGTCAAATGGAACATATAAAAGTGACCAAAAATATATTTAATGTGGGTTTTCCATTAAAAGGAGGTAAATATACCTTTTAAGGTAAATTATGTTTAAAATTATATTCATTCATATTTTAAGCCTCTAAATTATATTGGATAAATGTAAAAATATTTAAAAAATGTATATAATCATTTTCTAGTTAGTTATATTTATTACCACCATTACAATGGCTAGGTGTTAACTACCATTTAAAATAATAATAATATATTATTAGTGTGTAATGTAAGAGTTCAAAGAAACCCAATTTTGTGTATCGCGTACGCAATCATACATATCCTCCCCTTTAAAGTAGAATTTAGTTCACATATATTAATAAATTTAAAAAATATCATGTTCATTATTTACTTGGGATATTAGATTCTTCCCACCTTTTTAGTAATCATGTCCTCGAAATTTGAAACCTGGGCTTGGAAACTTCATTAAAAGTCCCACATCAGAAAAACATTCTATAAAACTATTACTTTAAAAGAAAGAAATAGAAGTACCAAGGTCACCCGAGATAACCCATAATAGGATTCCATTTATGAAAACATGGATATGGAAGATAAACTAAGTGTTAAGTTCATATTGAATGGGATATAAAACATGATTTGGAGAAAGTTAACAACAAGAAAACCACAAACTTGTGATGGGACAAATGGTCATTAGTTTCCTAGTAGAAAAAGTAAACGGAAAAAGTTTTTTTTTGTTTTAAGTTATATTTAATAATGTTGAGGAATTTATTTTTTATATTTACTAAGAACATAAAGAGATATACTTACTATTTAAGTAGAGTTTCATTATTTAATAAAGTTGTACCACTAACTCATCATTTTTAAAATGACGAGTACTCAAGATAACATGGTCCCACATAAAGAGCATGAATAAACTTCTAGATAATCCCATTATCCTCAAAATATAAAAAATATATTTATCTTCTCTTTAGAGATTAACCAAAACCAAAATTCTTAGTACAATATCAGATGATCCCAGAAAAGGATAATCCTTTAGAGAATGAAATACTAATATTAATTTATAAAATTAAACCTACAATGCCCCAAAGTTAAATAAATAACATTCAATAAACAATTGTCCTTAAAATCTCTCAATCTATTCCAAAATAATATTGAAACCCAAAACTTAGCTAAATTTGGTTATGTAGTCTTCCACGTTAAATTGTATCTGAAAATGACATCGACTACTCTTAAAGTCGCATACATAAAAGTAATTTATCTAATCACATATTCTCTAAGATTGGTTAATAATTTCCATAAATAACTCAATATCACTATAAATCCACAATTAGAAATGGATAAAAATCCACCATTACTCCTCAAACGAAATCCAATGGTATTCTATTTTCCTTAGGCATTTAGTGTTCCCAACAGAGTGAACGTCTTCCAAAATAACATTTTTCACTTAATCACCAAATCATTTTCCTATAATAAGGATAACCATTTTATAATACATAATGTCCCAATTAAACTTAATAAAATCATTTAAATAAAAATAACTTGTCACACTAATCGGGGACTTCACGTAGTCCAGTGGTAGGAGATAAATCCCAATCGCACTCTGGTTGTGGGTTCGATTCCCACATCTTTTTCTGATGCTATGGGTTGTCACACGGTCTGCATGTCGTCCTTTTTCAAAAACTATATTTTATAAAATTACCAAAATGAGATAAATTCCACAAAATAACCATAACATAATTTAACAACAAATGTTATCTCATACCTCTCATTTTCATCCCAAAATATAATAACCTTTAATTGCCTCAAACTCAATGATCATTTAAAAAAATAGGTTATTTATAACTATATACACAAGAGAAAAGATAATTCTTCATAAAATATCATTTTCAAATGAAAAACTGTAGGGTTACAAATACAAGAGAAAAATCATCCAAAGTAATCCCCTCAACAAAGAGCACTAATACTTATAAATATTTTTCCATGCATTTATTTCCACATAGCTTCTTCCATGACCCAGAGGATAACCTAGAGAATAGGGCATTCACTCGGTTAATGGCCAGGTCACCTACATTTATAGAAAAATATTGTAAATAGATTCTTGGGACTATTTTTATTTTCATCCATAATACTCTTCATTTTTCCACGGAAATTCTTTACTTTATGTCCTTCTTTCCCACACGTAAAGAATTTATTTGTTCCATTGAGACACTTTCATGGGTGTCTCCTTCCACATTTCCTGCATGATGGGAACTGAGGTTCCTTTTTCCCATGGTCTCCACTACTAGATCTCTTATCATTCGCCGCCTTTCTCTTCTATGTTGAGTCCGGGAGTTGGTCAATATATATGTTTTTGATCATATTTTTGGAAAACTGATTCGGCATGAACATGATATATTTTACTCCTATAAACATTCTATTTTTTTTTGATCATTTCCACCACCATTCCCACCTTGTACATCATGCTCATAGATACTATGACTTCCTTGGAATCCAGCCACTGACTAAAACCAAAAATCATTGTGTGATTAACAATAGTCATAAAATCATTTATAAAATATCATGAAACATAATTTTAAATTTAATACAACTTTGGATTTACCAAGGACATTTATTCTCATCTTATATTAAAATCCCTTAAATTGGTTTGTAAGGAAAATGTAAATTATCCTAAGCATATTACCTGGGAGTTTCACAACCAAGAGTGCAGCAAGACTCGTTGTTGTGTACCAGGATTCCCCAGGTCAAGCTCGAAACTCCTTGTCGGAGTTTTCACTCCTAGGTACAACTGCGCCCAAGCCACCTTTACCTACTCATATCCAGACAAGAATGTATTTCTTGTAAAATACACAAAATCTATACATTACCAAAATTCTAGGAAGTTATTCTATACTAATCCTCAAATTATATCTTAGGGTAATGTGCTCTAATCCGAGTTCATCTAAATATAGTTTCCAATGATTGTACTAAACTTCATATGATACCAACTGTAATGCCCTGACCCTAGAATCTAGGAGTTGGTGCATTATTTTAATACATTTTTTTGATTACAAGGAATCGAGTCCCAAAGGATCAATCAGTTTAGCAGTCCTGGAAAATATATTACATACATGAACGTTACATTACATATTAGAAAATAAAACACAACATAAATTATCCTTTGATAACTCCATTAATCCTCTAGGTTAATCATGAATATCAATCATAATACACTTCTTGGAATCATGGGAAAATAAAACATAAGAAAGGGTTGAGCTCAGTTGCTCAGTAAGAATAAGTAATACAATGGAAGATAACATAAACACTAGCCATGGTGAATAATTGAAAAAAAATTCGTTAACAAATAATAAACATGAACACTTTATTGTAGGAATATGAGTTGAGTAAATAATCCCATAAGAAAACATGGTCTTGGGTATCTTACTAGTAAAATAACAACATGAAATATCAATATCTGATCTCATAATGATGGAATTCATAATGCCAGACATCATAACCACATAATCAAGGCCCCTGGCCAAGACAACAAATAAGATTGTGTCAAGGCCCTATGCCAAGACACTATTTTTTCTAATGAGACCTACCAATGCATCGGGGAGCTATAGTGGGTCCACCCGTCACTTACTAAGTCCAATGCATTCCTCGTATGAAAGGGTGAAACATAATCTAAACATTCATATTAAAACTAGAATACGAAATGTGAATACTTTTACCACAAACCATGAATGGCATAAAAATAGTACATCCACATTCAAACATAACTAATTGAATAAAATATTGATTATTGTATTACGATAAATCAACATTAATCAAGAATAAAATACACTGAAGGATATTGACATTAATAAAAATAGTCATTAAAAAATATGAGAGAAATATCCCCTTTTCTTGAAAATAATTAATAGTCTCAATATTTTTCAAGAAGTTGTTTAAAATAGATTTTTGAATCAAAGTGTCATGTTTCACATTGAGACTTTTAAAAGAAATTTCAATTTTAAAACATTAATGTTCATATAAATAAAACCATAAAATCATTTTTAAAACATGTACATTAATGATAATGATTTAGAAGATTTAAATTTTAGAACATTTAAAATTATATTTTAGTTAGACTTCCTAACCAAATGAGAGATGCTTGAATACAAATAATTGAGGTAATAAAAACATTATAATATCATGGGAATAAATGGATTAATGATATACTATGTCAATGTATAGTATATACACCAAATAAAAGTGAATTGGTGCATAACAACAAATAATTCTCAAATAAATGTACGTTGAGATGAATTACTTTATAAAGATTGTATCCTTAGGTTAAGGATAAATCAATGATATAATTATGTGGGAGAAATATAAAGATGCTAACTATGATTGGATATTCAGTTAATATCAATCAGGGGACATTCACACATATTCTTGTAAAAACAAAACTAATGACTTGGATTTTTAACTCAATGAATGTAAATTGAGTTAAAATTACTCTTTTCAAGTTTATATCGATGACTTGAGAATTTATAAATGGAGTGATTATGTGAATTAAAATTACATCCACACAAAGGGGAGTGGAAATTACAACATATGTTAATTATTAGTGATTTTACACATATTCTTGGAGTGATGTAATCAATGATGTTTGCGTAGAACCGAATTAGTTGAAATTGAAATTTGAAATTTCCTTACCAATTTGGTAACATACGAAAAATACACACCATGAATGAAGTATCATCCAATGAATATGTAAATAACCATAAATTAAAGTATATTATAAAAAAATACAATAATGGGTAGTAAATACACCACACAAAAAGAAATAGTGGCAATATAGCATGAATCTCACAGGAATAAGAAGTAGGATGAAAACACCTTACAACGTTGTAATCAAACGAGTCATATGACCAAAAGTTAATAACCACTAAATTAATAAAAAAATACCATTAATATAAAGAGAATAAAGAAAATATATATCAAATGGTAGTACACAATACAACACATGTAATAAATAAGTGGCGAATAATGGAAATCTCACAGAATTAAAAGTGAGATAAGAAACCCCTTACCTCGTGTTTGACTTGACTTGTTCATTCTTTAATCTCTGGAATAATAAACTATATCTAATATCTTCTTGATTTATAAACTTTTCCAATTTTATTATTCCTTTTCTATCACTTATTAGAATGTTATAAACATTATGTAATCATTTATGTTAATAATGGTTGTTTTGTCGATATTTGGTACTTTAGTCAAAAATGAACTTGTTATAATTACAATTTTTCCATGTGTTCAAAAGACTGTTATCTCCAAAATGTTATAAATGATCCAGATATCATATATATATATTATATATACAGTATATATATATGTATTTATAATAGTACATAACATTTGTAGATAAGAAATGAAATGCACCGTTCATGGAGACGGTAAGCCGTACGTACGCATGAAAGCTACTTTCATTTCTATTTTCTATTTTAATGGAATTAAAACATAATGATACATAGTTATATAATAATTACAGTATATGATCATATATAATATCATTAAATCCATCCTTTATACGTCCCACATAAGTCATTAATGAGTCATATCACTTTGAGGGGGCGGTAGTCCACACTTCCTCAAATGAAATTATCACGTTTTACCCATAATGGAAACCATAAAGGAATGATAAAATGGAAAATACAGAAGTATAAATAAAATATAAACATAATAAATTTAATATAAAAATACAGTTCCATATTAATGTCCACCATGAGATGCGATAGGATATAATTGAACAATAATTGTTTCGTGAGGCGTTAGTTTTCCATCCACATAAACAATATGTTCCTTATCTATTAGATGGTGGTGTGTGTAAGTTTTGTTAAAATAATTCTCATAAAATCATCCTCGTATATTTATTATACAAGTTTTTTTATAAAAGAAATGAATGAAATGATTTTATGGGTTGTAGAAGTAAAATAAAAGAAAAGAATTAAAGAGAAATAGTTACCTTAAATTTGGGTAACTCCCTTTGGATTGACCTAAAAGGTCCTCTTGAAGTGCCTTATTCCTATGTTAAGGCTTACATAAGGAAGAGTGGGATCTATGGAGATTATTTGGGTAGTTTTTGGATGATCCAAGGGGCTTGAGAGGTGTGAGGAATGGGTTAGAAGTGAGGGCTTTTAATAAGGGGGGAGGTGCTCTTTAAGAATGTGTGAAAATAATATTTTTTTATATAATTATATTCAGTTTCTAAAGTTCAAGAACTAATTAAAGTTGAATATAAGATGAGTAATGGTCGAAATAAAATCATACAACAATAATTGGATAGGTTTTGGATGCTATTTTAATATTTATAATCTTATTTATTTAAATTATTTATTAATGAGTTAAATACTGCATCATTTTTGTGTGATAAATAATTTAATTTATATTATGTATAAAAATTATAAAAAACACCATGATGTAGGAAATAATTTTATATTTTCAATGAATATTTATAGTCTAAATGATAACTTATATAACCCCATGTAAAAATTAATTTACTAAAAGTTATTTGTTTATGACTTTTTGGTCTTTACTTTAAATTAATTAATCTAAAGTGTCATTATCACTTCCAAGTGGCTCCATGGGGTCCCAAAAACGACCCAAAGATTCCCATGGTCATAAATGACTCAACTAACAAGGTTTGGAGATTTTTAAGGTAATTTTGTATTAATATAATATTCTTTTCACCTGGAATTACTCAATTTACCTTTAAAAGCGGTAAATAAAAGGCAAAAGTTACTATTCACCAAAAATTATTTTCATCTTATTGAACCAAATTTTACTTACTAATGACAACCATGTATGTAGTATTTTAGAAATACAATTCATATAAGTAGTAAAATTTCATTTAAATGGATAAGATTGTTTTTTAACTAGTACTTAGTGGTTTCCCTATTCCTCAAAAAGTGAAGTTTTTCAGAAAACAATCAAAAATTCAGCCTAAGATATATTTGATATTCCGAATTCAAAAATGATATCTATTTTATGAAATTCAAAATATAGAAGTTTCATTAAATAATTTAAAATTAATTATTATTATCAAAACAAATAAATTTTTTTAAGAAACAATAACTATCAATAGATTCATACTTGTTTATTCCTATTTTCAATGTGAAATTAATTGCAATGACAAACATTGGAATAAATGGTAAAAAAATAATATAATTACAATTTAAAAGAAATTAAAAAGATAATATAACCATATAAATAAATTAGATTTAAAGGCACTTTTGAATTAAAATATAGTATTTTTCATTATTCATAAAATTGAATTTTATCAGAAAAATACCAAAAAATTACCCAGAGTAAATTTTTAGGTCCCAATTCTAAAGAATATTTTTATTTTTCCCAATGGAAATTAGAAAAGTGACCAAAAATAGATTTAAAGTGGGTTCTCCATTTAAAGGTGGTAAATCAACATTTTAATTTAAATTATGTTTAAAATTATATTCATACACATTTTAATCCTCTATATATTATTAGATAAATGTAAAAACATTTAACAAACATATATAATCATTTTGTATTTAGTTCTGTTCATTCCCTCCATTACAATGGCTAGTTGTTAACTGCCATTTAAAATAATAATATTATATTATTAGTGTGAAATATAAGATTTCAATGAAACCAATTGTTGCGTATCGCATACGCCATTGAACATAGTGTCCCCTTAAAAGTAGAATTTAGTTAATATATATTACTAAATTTGAAAATTTTCATGTTATTTATTTACCTGGGATTTTACGTAATACACAACTGAATTTTTTTATGGATTATTAATTTTAGGTGAATCTGTGTCAAATCCTATATCTACATTTTTTTCTAGTCTTGGGTTACATTTCTTCATAACCACACCCTCAATATATTACCAATGTTTTTTATGAAAAATATTGTATTTATAAATAACCATTGAATTTTAACATAACATTTCCTGTCATAATCATAAATAATAACAAAAAACAACACTAATACTAACTATGACCCCCTAGACCTACAAACTCAAAACTAGTGGTAAAAAAACATTAATTAAATATTGACTTTATAAAAAACTGAGAAAAATAAATATCATTTAAACAATTTTAGTTATCATCTTAGTATTTAATCATTGCATTGAAAAAATAAACTCACAAATCCATTATCCCAAACAATTAATGACATTGGAAATTGGAACCACTAAAATTTTATTTCACATAATTGTGAACATTTACCCAAAATATCACTATATTATTCCTCCATTCAAACAACTGATATAAAATATTTATATTTACAACATGTAGAGTGGAAATTAGAATAAATTTGTGAGAGAAAATTATTACAATAGAAACAATATCTCAAAATTTTATCAATTGTATGATAAAAAATATTATAAAACATTATCTCATGAGAAATGCCAGAATACAACAATATGGACTCATGTGTTTTTCAATATAATATAATGGAATGTAATATAAATTGATGAAAAATATAAATTGTAATATGTTTTGTCAATAATTATATAATTATCATGATCACTCATGTATAACATATACATATAAAAATTAAATTTTGTAAAATAATAATAATCATATTATTTAATAATTTTGTGAAAAACTAATGATTTAAATGAGTTATGATGTGAAAAAAATAATTTAACACATATCATTATGAACATTGACATATTACCACACATCATGTAATTATATAATGTTAAATAGAAATTTATAAGATTCAATGGAGGGATACACATAGGATATATTGACCAAATAATAATCATCCCTATAAATATGTGCCGTACTAAATCAATCATTCCTAATATTATAAATAACTATTGGATATAAAATGGAATTCATGTTGTTTCTAAATGGAATCATATAAAAAGAATTCAAGAATTAGATCAATAGGTACCAAAAATTCATTCACTAAAACAGTTAATTTCATAAATGTGTTAAGATGGTGATTATTGAAAATTAACCCAGTCGAGGATATATTCTAACGACCCAAAGTTTTCAATGGAAATTCCCTTCTTATAATTATGTCATAAAATAACATGAAAACACACCATAATGAACTACTAAGTGATAAGTGGCTTTTAAACATAAGTTTTTCACTTCTGTATTTGGAATTTTGGGAATCTGACATACACAGCTATGTTCAAGATGAATTTTGGAGTCTAATAAAACAAAATTTTTTTGGTGAATAGTAACCTACCCTTATGAATCAGAACATACCCTTATGAATAGTCATATACCCTAATGAATAGTAACATTACCTATGATAGTATAAAAATAATATTCAAGTGAAAGTATGATGTACCTATAATTTAGAATAAGTAAATGAATGTTTTAAAACTTTTTTATAGTAATAAACCATGATTTTAATTAAATATTAAATTAGTCATATTTAAAAAATTATTTTTAAAAAATGGTCTTAATTTTTGTATTCTACATGTCAAAAAATGGTTGGGGGGAAATTTTTGGGATTTTTCTGAAATACTAGAATTTTTTATGAATAGTGAAATACCGTAATTTACAAAAATAAGATAAATAAGCTAATTATAGATTCATGTGTGATGTTCTGCTGATGTAAGCCCACTTGGTTCGGGATCACATGATAAAATTAATATTATTCTTTATTCAAGACTCACTATTACTTGTCTTAGGGGATATTAATAAATTAATGAATTATATATTAAGGAAACCTCTCTCCCCTTCACTATAAAAACCACCCTACACACCCTCATTTCCTCACACCTCTCAATATCCAATCCTTCTCTAAACTCTACCCAAACTTCCTCCTTATCCCCTCTCCCACATTTAGGAGCTGCTGGTCTCATCAAAAGGCCATTCCTAGCTTCTATAAGGAGGATCTCAAGAGGATGATTTAAGAGGACATTATAGAAAAGGAAGCATTCGGATACATGGTAAGGAGAAATTCTCGAACCCAACTTTCATCCTTCAAGTTCTCCCTCTTTCACTACATTTTTTTTTGATATGGTCACTCATTGAAGATAATTTGTTCATAATTGTCTTTCCTTTTCTGGGATATACATGTTCACCACTATTTTTTATGTCAAACAAAATGTTTTCCAAAAGAACTCTTCGTCTAAGAACTCGCCTTTTACTTCTCATTCAAGGTTGATGGTTCTTGTATCAAGTTGGTTATTACCTCTTTGTTTTGGGAACCCAATGTTTATGAATGTGTTCTTATGAGATGAAACCCACTCATTACCATGGGTTAGTTATGTTCATGATTCAAATATGTTCTATGTGACATGCATTATAATGATAATATTATGAGGTGACGGATGCACCCAGAATTATATAGCGCAATATGAATGATTGAATGTGATGGGTGCGCCCAGAATTATATAGCGCTCTAATTCATTGGGTAAAGTGATAAATATCATGAGTAAATGTTAAATGATGTGTGAACAAGATTCTATCTTGGCTCACAGGTATGTGTGGTATTTAACCACTAAGTCATGATGTTTCATTTTTATGCATTTCCAAATTTCGAGTCTTATATTTATGCTTCCTCTCATGTTCATGATCTTTTTCCCATGTTATTATTATGCTCACCCCATGTAATATTGTTCATATCTTTCCCCTTACTAGGCTTCTAGCTCACCCCTTTTTATGTATATCCTCAGGTGGAAACAAATACAAATGAGAGGAAAAGTGGTAATAAGAAGATAGAGAAGAATAAATTAAATAAATGTTTATGCTTGATGTTGTAATTGTTATGTATGGTCCTTGTTTTCCCAAGACACTAAATTTTTGGATCCTATATGTGTAATACTATTATGTTGTTTATCTTTAAAATGATGTAATATTAATGTAAGATAGGGTTGGGTCGCTATAGTTGGTATCCGAGGAAAGGTTTAGTTAAATTGGGAATTAGGATTGGTGAACCCTAGAGAAAACCTCTAGCATGAGACTAAGTACAAATATGAACACAAGTGTATATACATAGGGATCCCATATTTTTTGATATTTGTATAAATTGTGCAAATAAATAAGTTATTTATTCATGAATTTTTGACTTATGTTTTGTTCTAGCCTTTTCTATTTTAGAGAATGATGGGAAGCAGGAGAAATCAGGCCAACAACTCTTGCGAGGGCCAATGCAACGATTGCCCGAACGACATCCCCAATGATTTTGGAGGTGGAGTTCAAAACTTCATGGCGATGCTTAGACAATTATCTCAGGTTATGAACAATAACCATAATAATGGGGAACGTCCTCCTTCACCAAGGAGGGAGAAACTGGATATCGAATGTTTTATGTGGCAATGAGGACCGACGTTTAGTGGATCTTCTAATCCACTAGTTGCAGAATAGTGGGTCCACTCCATAGAGAATAGTTTTTTGGTGCTTCACTGTTATGTGATGGAGAAGGTGACTCTAGCCATTTATCTTCTAGATGGAGAAGCCGATCAATGGTGGGATTTGATTAAGAACACCAAGCCAAGGCGAGAAATTGAGGAGATGGAATGGGAAGACTTTAAGATAATATTTCTTAAAAAGTATTTCCCAAGAACTCTTCACACGAAGATGGAGAGAGAATTCATATAGCTCAAGAAAAAAGAAGTAGAATCTATCACAACCTATGAATAAAATTTCAAAAGTCTTTCAAGGTATGATATGGGTTTTGTTATAAACAATGATAGAAAAATTAGTAGATTCTTTTGTGGATTAAAACCACACCTTCAAAAGGATCTTGCAATTTGACACATTGGGTGTTATGAAGAATTTTTTTGATGTGACGTCAAAGTAGAGATGGAGTTTGGAGAATGGTCCCACGACTATGGTGATATGAAACAAAAGATGGAGTTTCTATAAAATGGATCTAATTGTAAAGGTGGGAAGAAAACACAACGAACCGCATGCCAAAAATGTGGAAAGTTTCACTATGGGAAATGCATCAATGGGATGGGGAAATGCTTAAAGTGTGGGAAATAAGGAAATCATGCTCAAGAGTGTTGAAAATACATGAAAAGGAAGGAGAATGTAGCGGATGAAAGGAGGGAACAACTCACGGTTCAATGCTACAATAATAGGGAGCTAGGGCACTATGAAAACCATTGCACTAAACCTCGAGTTCTTGAGGGTAATCAGTATTAGAAGCCACCAATGCCAAAGGAACAAGGGAAGGATTATTCCATCATGACTATAGAGGTGGATCATGATAATGAAGTCGTACAAGGTGCACATACTATTCACTCTAGAATGGAAAAAGTCTTCTTTGATTCTAGTTCAACGCAATCCTTTAAATCTTGCAAGTTTTCTATAACTATATAATCGAAACCCTGAAACATTGATGTAGAGATATCTGTAAATAAACCAATTTGTTAAATCATTGAAACCCAAGTGTTTTACTCTTCTTATGTTGGCCTATGTGGGATGATTCTTCTGAAAAATCTCGTAATACATCCCTTGGTGGAATTCGACGCTATAATGGGAATGGATTGGCTCTTGTTATATAGAGCACATATCAACTATCCTGAAAAGGAAATATCTTTTCATATTCCGAACCATCCCATGCTCCACTAAAAATTCAAGGAAGATCATGACTATCCTTTGAAAAATCCTTCAATGGTGTGGGTGTTGATTCCCTATGAAGAAGCAGGCCTCACCCAAATGGTTGAGTTGAAGGAAAGTGACAACCTTGAGGAAATTCCCATTGTGAGGGATTATGGTGATGTATTTCCCGAAGAGTTACCCAGAACTCCCTCAGATCTTGAGTTAGAGTTCTAAATTGAACTCATACCTGAAGCTAATCATATCTCAAAGTGTCCCTATAGGATGGCTCCAATCGAACTGGAGTAGTTAAAGAAGCTGCTATAAGAGAATCTGGACAAAGGGTTCATACACCCTAGTGCATCACCTTAGGGTTCGCCAATTCTCTTTGTAAAGAAGAAGGATGGAACAATGCGGCTGTGTATCGATTATCGGTAACTCAACAAGATCACCATAAAGAAAAAGTATCCTCTCCCTAGGATTGATGACTTGTTTGATCAGTTAAGAGGAGCTCAATAAATCTCAAATTTGGATCTTAATTCTCAATATCATTTGGTAAAGGTGAAGAATGAAGATATTCAGAAGACTGCCTTCCATACAAGATATGGGCACTATAAGTTTTTGGTGATGCCTTTTGGACTTACTAATGATCCTGCAATCTTCATGGATTTGATGAATAAAGTCTTTAGAAATTATCTTGAGAAATTGTTGGTAGTGTTTATTGATGATATTATCATCTACTCCAAGAGAAAGTAGGATCGTGAATAACATATAACACTTGTTTTGGAAACATTATGAAAAGAGAAGTTGTACTCCAATTTCAGAAGGTGTGACTTTTGGATGAAACAAGTCACCTTCTTGGGACATGTGATCACAAGTGAGGGAATTTCTATAGATCCTTAAAAAACAAAGGCGATTGAGGAATGGACCAGTCCCTCTAGTGTTATAGAAAACTGTAGTTTTCTTGGATTAGCTAGGTAATACCAACATTTTATGAGAAACTTCTCATGCTTTTCATGACTAAAAAATATGTTAACAAGGAATGTGATAAAGTATGTCTGGATGGAGGAATGTGAGGGAAGCTTCATGGAGCTAAAGAGAAGGCTGATCACTGTACCTATACTCACACTACCAAAAAGTGGAGAAAGTTTTGTGATATACAGTGGTGCTTCAAAGAAAGGCATGGGTTGAGTACTCATGTAAAATGATAATGTGATAGCCTATGCCTCATGACAGTTGAAGATCCATGAGCAGAACTACCCGACACATGATCTAGAGCTGGCAACCATGATTTTTTTTTTGAAAATCTGGCGGCACTACCTTTATGGTTAGAAGTGTCACATTTACACTAATCACAAGAGCCTAAAGTATATATTCACACAAAAGTATCTCAAAATGCGTCAAAGGAGATGGTTAGTGGTAATCAAGGATTACAATTGCTATATTCACAACCATCCTCGAAAGGCGAACACGTTAGCTAATGCTCTAAGAAGAAAAGAACCCGCTACTCTCTCCATGTTATGGATTGAGAAAGACCCTATCTTCTTGGATATGCAATGAATGGATTTAGAAATCATAAGGGTAAGAGATACATCCTACCTTGCCCAAATGATTGTGCAACAATCCATATAGGAGAAGATTAAGGAAGCACAAAGAGATGATATGGAGATACAAAAGAGGGTGATTGCAGTAAAGGAAGGGAAGATGCCAGAGTTCCATATCGATGATGATGGTGTGATTCGGTTTGGAACACGGCTTTGTGTGCCTTAATAACCTGGGATAAAGAAGTATCTATTGGATAATTCACATATCTCAACATTCTCTACCCATGCTGGGAGTACCAAGATGTATCGTGATCTCCAAGAATACTTCTGGTGGGATAACATAAAGAAGGAGATTGCAGAATATATATCAAGGTGCGTGGTATGTCAGCAAGTCAAAGCTGAGTGAAAAATGTCCAAAGGTATGATGTATCCATTTCCTATACCTATGTGGAAATGGAAAAATGTTACTATGGACTTTGTCATGGGTCTCCCGAAGACATCGACGGGAAATAATGCGATATGGGTTGTGGTCGACTGACTCACCAAGACTTCCCATTTTATCGCTATTTTGTAATATCTATTGCTTGAATAACATGCAAAGATATATGTGGAGGAAGTGGTGAGACTGCATGGTGTTCCACTCTCAATTTTCTCTGACCGTGATCCCAGGTCCACATCTAAATTCTGAAGGATCCTTAAACATGCATTGAGTACTGAATTCAATTTCAGCACGACCAATAACCCCTAAACCGATGGCCATTCTGAATGAAATATTCAGACACTTGAAGATATGCTAAGAGCCTGCTCTCTAAAATTCAAAGGAGGATGGGATCAGAATCTCACATTGTTTGAGTTCTCGTACAACAATATCTTCCACTCTAGTATTCATATGGCTCTATATAGAGCTCTGTATGGAGAGCGATGTAGAACCACACCCTGTTGTGATGAAGTTGGAGAAAGAAAGATACTTGGACATGATATTGTTTAAAAGATGACAGAGATGGTTCATGTCATCCTAAAACAAATCAAAGATGCTCAAAGTTGGAAAAGGAGTTATGCTAACAATCGTCGAAGGGACTTGGAGTTTGACATTGGCGTTAAAGTATTCCTTCAAATATCTCCATGGAAGAGAGTTGTAACACCCGAGACATTTATGAGAAATATTTTGTTTTTATGTTATATAAATCATTAAAGGAATCTTTCACTACACACAACACTATCTTGGCTTTCTTTACAGGCAACCGCGGCCTTCCTCAATAGTTTGCGTAGTACGCAATACCGAGTTTCACTAAACGGCGATATGCTATTAAAATATTATTAAAACTAGCCGTTATGAATAGTAATAACCACTTTTTGAAATTTTATAATTTTTATTTTTCAAAATGGGCTTAATTTTTGGATTCGGAATGTCGAAATTATCCTAGGGTGAAATTTTGGTATTTTTCTGAAAACTTTCAATTTTTGATGAATAGTGAAACCACTATGTAGTAGTTTAAAAAACTGAATTTTTCATAAAACATAATTTTACCGCTTCTGTGAGTGGAATTTCAAAAATCTGAGAGACACAATTAATATCAAGGACTAAAATTTGATTCAATGAGATGAAAATAATTTTTGGGTAATAGTAACTTTTTACTTTTTTTACCACGGTTAAAAGTAAATAGGGTAATTAAGGGTAAAAGTGTTCTTATTATTACACTAACACATGTCCTAATTCTATTGGATAAGTGTAATTCGACCAAAAACAACCTCAGGAATAAAATATGGCCATTTATGACCACTGGGATTAGATTAGGACATTTATTATTAATTTATTTAAAGAAGGGTTAAAATAGTTAAAATCAATGTTTAATAAAGAAAGCATTTTTAATATGGGGTTATACATAAGATAAATTCTACTATAAATATTCATTAGAAAGATAAAATCATTTCCTACATAATGGTATTTTATTTGTAATTTTTAGACATTAAATAAGTTAATTTATTTATGAAACAACGATGATGCAGTAATTATCTTATTAATGAAATATTGACATAATTGATGTTATAAATACCCAAATAAATGTAATTTGAGACTTTTTAGGAATTACAATAATTTTATAGGATAATATGACATGTTAGTATTGATTTAATTAAATTGGTTTGAACTTGTCATTCTATTATGATTTTCACAAAAATCAATCATTAAATAGTGTCAAAATTGACACAAATTAGGTTTTAAAGAAAATATTATATTATAAATTGTTATTTTATTCATAAAAATCTAAGGTTCGGCCAAATGAGTTATATAAGGTTCTATATATTAATAATAAATAACTTGGGGTTCCTTTTTCTTGATATTGTAAGTTTATTAATCTTATAGTGTAAGAAAACAAGAAGACACAGTAAAATTTAAATTATTTGACTTAATGTTAAATCTAAATGATAAGGTTAAAATAGGAACCCAAACTTGTATAAATTATATTGGATGAGAGTATTTCGACCCATACCCACCTTATATTCGAAAAATATCAATTTTGAGCTATTAAAAACCGAATTGGACTTTATAATAAAATAACATTTTTAGTTATTCCAAAGGTGCCCCTCTCCTCCCTTATAAAAGGGCACCTCCTCCCTCTCTTCCTCACACCACTTTGAGCCTTCAAGCTCGGCCAAACCCTACCAATTTATTCTCTACACTTCCCTAGATACATCCTAGAGGTCATGGTCTTTTTCAAAGACAAATTTTAGTGCCCTAAAAAGAGGTCTCAAAGAAGGGCTTCAAAGAAGAGGTAATGTCTATTATCGGTTCTTTCATCTTTATTTCTTCTTCCACTTATTCTTATTTAGTTTTTTCATTATTAAGTAATAACATCAGTATCACTAATATACTGATATGTTATTATAGGTATGTAACATCCCTATTTCACCTCTTTTCCATCCTACGGAAAATGAAATCCCCGCGCATGCGTACGTGCGGAATACCGTCTCCACGTCGTGGTGTAAACTATTTTCCACCACCACCTTACTTGGATGGTTATAATGGTGTAAATAATGACTATATATGATTACTGTAAAGTGATATTGATTCTTAAATCTTATATATACACTCCAATACAATTCCACAATCATGGGAACGATATCATCGCTCGTGCATACGTACGGAATACCGTCTCCACGATGTGATGCGACTCATTCTACGTGATCTTCATTTAATAATGATTATATAAATGAATTTAATGAATTAATATGATATATATTACACTAATACCATTCTGGAAATGGGGTATCTATAACCTAAAAAGAAAAATAATAATTTATTCGACAAAACACGCATAAGAACAAAAAGTAATAAACACCCGAATAACAAGTAGTAATGAAATATTACTAATAAGAAGCTAATAATATGACCATATATGATATCATAAAAATATGTATGATTCTGTAATATGTCGATAACATTATTTAAATCATTACACAGGAGGGTCGGATACTTACGAAGCAAATTGGACCTATGGTAAAGGAAAATATCACAATCTCATTTTTATACGAGATTGTTTATACTTTGGTATTTACTGGGATGTATTTTGTCATACACATCCTTATTTCATCAATATTTAATATTATTTCCATCCACCTAAAATTTTTTAAATCCAATTTTACCCTTCGGTGAGTTTCTTGTAAAAGATATGAAAGGAATCTTTTGTCGTTTTTCTTACGAGGTAATTTTTTGACTTTTCTGACAAAAGTACGAGAAAAATGTTTTTTTAACTTATACGACATGAATGGATTTTTAAAACATTATTTCCAAGAAGCTTACTTTACAAGTTTTCAAGTTTATTTTTAGTAAATTCTTTTAGTTTATAATTTTATGACATGTTAAGAAAGGAAATGTGTTTTTGAAGTAGAAAGGATATTTTCCTCAAGAATGGAGTTCAAGTGTTTTATCAAAATTATTTTCCATCTAAGATAATAAAGGGTTATTCTTCTATACCTATTATTACATTGATTTGATTATGTTATGATGGAATTATTTTTATGAATTCCTTTATCTTATATGAATTGTTTTATGATGACATTTTGTTTAAGAATCCCATTTTTATTACATGGGTTATGCAATGATGTATGATTTATGATTTTGTGGCACACATAAGAATGGTATCATTATGATATGGCTGGGACCTATATCTCCCTCCAATTCATTGGGTAAAGATTTTATATCTCATGAGATAGACATGGCTGGAATAATAGGTTAAACCGGTTTAGTGAAACAGGACTGAAACGAGGAGTGAACTCGGTTCATAAATGGACTTTGTCCACTAATATAGTCTTGGCAATGAGCCTTGACTAATAAGAAATGATTCTCTATGATTATGTGTGTATACCATAATGTTTCATGTTTTATGTTATGATTATTTTGATTACATTTCACTACCATGATTTATCCCATGTTATGAAATTATGATCTCTTTTGCAGGGTAAGATTTCAAAAATGTTATGTTTTTATTTTGATGTGATTGATATTTATTTTGTTTACCCTTACTGAGCATTTGAGCTCACCCTTTTGAATGTTTTCTTTCCCCAGGTCAGGAAGAAGGTTATTAAGTAATATATGCCAAAAGGGACTATACATATGATGAAATAAATGGGAGACAGTGTAGATGCTTTATGATCCAGTTGTTTATGTTTCCCAGTTTCTAAAGACACTATACCTATACGGTCCTTTCGTGGTTTTGTTATATGTTTTAATAAGTATGCTTCAATTTTGATGTATTAACAATGTATGTAAAGTATGGGTCGTTATAGTTGGTATCAGAGGAAAGGTATAGTCCACCTTTGGAAACTAGGATGTGAAAGCCTTAGTAAGAACCCTAAGGATAAGTCTGAGCATAGAACACAATCTTAGTGTTTTAGAAATGGCCATGAATAACCTAGGATAAGACCTTAAGTGTGAAATTTTATTCTTGATTATGTGGTTTTCCTATTATAATTAGTGTTGCTCATACTATTATTCTTGGTTTTAGTCAATGGCTGGAACCCGAAGGAACCGTGTTAATGCAGAATGCGACGGGCAATGAAATGATTGTCCCCCTTAGCAACCAAAAGTTATGGGAGCTGGAATGAAAAATCTTTTAGCCATGCTCACACAACATTCTCATGCTATGAATCATACAGGACTTCCAAACGAGCAAAGGAATGAGGAAAATTCTGTTGAATCCTTTATGAGGAAGTGTCCACCTTCTTTCAGCGGGTCTACCGATCCATTAGTTGCTGAAAAATGGATTAGTACTACTGAAAAGATATTTTCAGTTCTTCATTGTTCTGAACATGATAAATTCATCTTACAGTGTATCGTTTGGAAGGTGATGTTGATCAATGGTGGAATCTTATCAAGAATACGAGGCAAAGAGATGAAATTGAGTCCATGGAATGGGACGAGTTCAAGAACTTATTTTTCAAGAAGTACTTCCATTGTATTCTCCGAAAAAAGATGGAGAAGGAGTTTCTTGAACTAAAGCAAAAGGATGATGAATCTGTTGGTACCTATGAAGCAAATTTTACAAGACTTGCAAGGTACGCTTCTGGTATTATTATCCAACCTGAGAGTAAGATCGATCAACTCTTTAGTGGCTTAAAACCATGTCTTCGAAGGGCGTTAGCCATAAGGGACTTCAATAGCTACGAGGAAATCGTTCGATGTGCTCTCAAAGTTGAGATGAAGATTGGAGTAACCCATCAGTCATATGGGTTTGATAAGAAGAGGAAAATGGAATTCAAAGGAAAATCTAAAGAGCACACTAAAAAGAAGATGAGATTTACCTTATGCTCAAAGTGTGGAAAGAAACATGGAGGGAGTTGTATTAATGGGACAAGTAAATGTTTCAAATGTGGAAAGGAAGGTCATCGGGCATTTGAATGCCACAATGATGGGAAGAAGATGTCTAATGATGCAAACAAAGGAAGGGACACACAGAATGAACCTACTACACTTCAATGTTTCAAGTGTAAGGAGATGGGGCATTATGCCAATAAATTCCCTAACCCAAGGGTTGTTGATGATGATCTACATAAAAAAAATCATAAGGCTAAAGACAAAGGAAAGTAGCATGCAATTTCTATCAGCGATGTGGAGTACGATAACGATGTGGTGAAAGGTATACTTACCATCCACTCTAAAGTAGCAAATGTTTTATTTGATTATGGATCCACCCACTCTTTTATTTCTGAAGATTTTTCTAAGGGTATCACCATATTACCTCAACAATTAGATGTTTAGTTATCTGTGACAACACCTAATGGCACAACAGTCACATCAATAGTTTATAATTCTTCCCCGATTGAAGTTTGTGGGAAAGTGATTCCTGTAAATCTTGTGATCCTTCTTATAGTGGAATTTGATGTGATGCTTGGAAGGTATTGGATTTCTTTATATGGAGCTCATATCAATTTCCAATGAAGGGAATTCACATTTCATATTCCAGATCAATATATGATCATCTATCGATGCAAGGATGAACATAATCTTCCAGTGGAAATTTCTTCCATCTTATGGGTCTTGATTCCACTAAATGAGGGTTATTTATCTCAAATGGTTGGTGAGAAACTCACGATTAATAATATGACCATTGTATGGGAGTTTGATGATGTATATCTGGAGGAATTTCTAGGTCTTCCACCAAATTGTGATGTTGATTTTTCAATAGAACTCGTACAGGGTGCTTTTCCTATTTCAAAGACACCTTAGAGAATGGCCCCAATTGAGTTGCAGGAATTGAAGAAGCAACTCCAAGAGAATCTTGATAAGGGATTCATACGCCCCAGTGCGTCACCTTGGAGAGCACCTGTTCTATTTGTTAAGAAGAAAGATGGATCAATGAGACTCTGCATTGATTATCGAGAACATAACAAGATCACTATCAAGAACAATTATCCTCTCCCATGCATTGATGAATTATTTGACCAACTACGTAGAGATCAATACTTTTCCAAGATTGATCTTCGTTCAGGGTATCATCAATTAAGGGTCAAAAGGGAGGATATACCAAAGATGGCTTTCCGTACAGGGTATGGACACTATGAATTTATAGTGATGCCATTTGGTCTTACTAATGCCTCTGCTATCTTCATGGATCTGATGAATAGAGTCTTTAGAGACAATCTTGATCAATTTGTGGTAGTCTTGATAGACGATATTCTTGTCTATTCAAAGAGCAAGGAAGAACATTAAGATCACTTGAGAATTATATTGAAGACCCTGAGAAAGGAGAAGCTTTATGACAAATTTACCAAGTGTGAATTTTGGCTTCAAAAAGTTTCATTTTTGGGTCACATAATCTCAAAAGAGGGGATATCTGTCGATCCAGCAAAAACAGAGGTTATTGAAAGATGGTCAAGACCAACAACAGTAACTGAGATCCGATGTTTTTTTGGTTTGGATGGATATTATCGACGTTTTGTGAAAGATTTTTCACGATTATCTAATCCACTCACCAGGTTGACTCGAAAAGGATTTAAGTTTGTCTGTATGGAGGAATGTGAAGAGAATTTCAATGAGTGGAAAAGAAGGTTATCCAGTGAACTTGTGCTCACACTGCCTTGTAGTGGAGAAAGGTTTGTGATCTACAGTGATGCATCTATGAAGGGGCTGGGGTGTGTTCTTATGCAAAATGATATGGTGATAGCTTATGCCTCACGACAGTTGAAAATCCATGAGCAAAATTACCCAACTCATGATTTGGAGTTAGCTGCGGGAATCATTCCATTAAAGATTTGGAGGCATTATCTTTATGGAGAAAGGTGTGACATTTATAATGATCATAAATGTTTAAAGTATATTTTCACACAAAAGGAGCTGAATATGCGCCAAAGAATATGGTTAGAGCTGATTAAGGATTACGACTTCTCAATTCGTTACCACCCTAGGAAATCAAACAAGGTGGAAGACGCATTAAGTCGACAAGACCATGCCAGTTTATCCATGATGAGGATCACAAAAGATCAAATATATATGGATTTACAAAGGATAGATCTTGGAATTATAATTGAAGGGGGAAAATTGTATCTTTCTCAAATGATTGTTAAACCATCTATACATGTGAAGATTAAAGAGGCGCATAAAGAATATGTAGAGTTACAAAAGAAGGTGAGAAATATTCCGGAATTCAACCTTGATTGTGATGGGATAATAATGTTCAGGAAGCGGGTTTGTGTTCCTCCCATCCCCGAATTAAAGAAGGAGCTGCTGGATGAGGCTCATAGTTCTCCATTCTCTATTCATCCTGGAAGCATGAAGATGTATGGGCACCTAAAAGAGTACTTCTGGTGGGATGGCATGAAAAGAGATGTTGCTTAATATGTCTCTCAATGCTTGGTTTGTCAGCATATTAAAGCTGAGAGATAGAAGTCTACGGGGATGTTACAACCATTACCCATACCCGAATGGAAATGGGAAAACATCACTATGGAATTTGTCACCGGACTTCCTAAAACATCCAAAGGCAATAATTCTATCTGGGTCATAGTTGATCGTCTTACAAAGTCTTCACACTTCATTGCTATTGGAGAGGATTTCTCTCTGGATCAACATGCCAGGATATATGTGAAGGAAGTGGTAAGATTGAATGGAGTACCACTTTCTATTATATCTGATCGGGATCTGAGATTTACGTTGAATTTCTGGCGAAGTCTTCAGCATACTCTGGATACAGAGTTGAGTTTCAGCACTTCTTATCATCCTCAGAAAGACGGTCAGTCTGAGAGATCAATTCAAACTCTAGAAGATATGTTGAGACCTTGCTCTATGTATTTAAAAGGTTCTTGGGATCAACACCTAACTTTGGTGTAATTTTCATATAATTATAGCTTTCATACCAGTATTAATATGGCTCCTTATGAAGATATCTATGGAAAGAAATGCAGGACTCCAACTTGCTGGGATGAAGTTGGGGAAAGAAAGCTATTAGGACCTGATCTTGTTGATGAGATGGCAGAAAAGGTCCGATCTATTCAACAACACATAAGAGCAGCTCAGAGTCTATAGAAAAGTTATGCCAACAACCGAAAAAAATACCTAGAGTTTGAAGTGGGTGATAAAGTGTTCTTACGAATATCTCCCTGGAAGAGGGTCATGAGATTTGGAAAGAAGGGGAAGTTGAGCCCTAGATATATCGGTCCTTTCGAAATACTGGATCGTGTTGGAAAGGTAGCTTACCGATTGGCACCTCCACCGAATCTCTCTCAAGTTCATGATGTGTTCTATGTATCTCCCCTGAGAAAGTACATACCTGATCCTTCACATGTACTCAGCTCAGAAGTTGTACCGTTGGAGAAAGATCTTTCTTATGAAGAGCAGCCGATAGAGATTCTGGATCGTAGTGAAAAAGTCCAACGAAACAAGAACACTAGATTGGTGAAAGTTTTATGGAGGAACCACCAATTATAAGAAGCTACATGGGAGCTTGAGGATATTATTAGGAAGACTTATCCTCATCTTTTTGTTACAAAGTGACGAATTTCGAGGGCAAAATTCATTTTAAGGGGGGTAGAATGTAACACCCGAGAATTTTATGACAAATATTTTGTTTTTATGTTATATAAATCATCAAAGGAATCTTTCACTACACACAACACTAGCTTGGCTTGATTTACACGCAACCGCGGCCTTCCTCAATAGCTTGCGTCATACGCAATACCGAGTTTCACTAAACAATAATATGCTATTAAAATATTATTAAAACTAGCTGTTATGAATAGTAATAACAACTTTTTGAAATTTTATTATTTTTATTTTTCAAAATGGACTTCATTTTTGGATTCAGAGTATTGAAATTAGGTTAGGGTGAAATTTTGGTATCTTTCTGAAAACTTTCAATTTTTGATAAATAGTGAAACAACTAAGTGGTAGTTAAAAAAACTGAATTTTTCATAAAACTTAATTTTACCGATTCTGTGAGTGGAATTTCAAAAATCCAAGAGACACGGTTATAATCAAGCACTAAAATGTGGTTCAATGAGATGAAAATAATTTTTGGTGAATTGTAACTTTTTACTTTTTTACCACGGTTAAAAGTAAATAGGGAAATTAAGGGTAAAAGTGTTATTATTATTACCCTAACACATGTCCTAATTCTATTGGATAAGTTTAATTCGACCATAAACAACCTTAGGAGAAAAATATGACCGTTTAGGCCCACTTTGATTAGATTAGGACATTTATTATTAATTTATTTAATGAAGGGTTAAAATAGTTAAAATCAAAGTTTAATAAGTAAACCATTTTCAATACGGGGTAATACCTAAGCTAAATTTGACTATAAATATTCATTAGAAAGATAAAAAAATTTCCTACATAATGGTATATTATTTTTAATTTTTAAACATTAAATAATTTAATTTATTTATGACACAACGATGATGTAGTAATTATCTTATTAATGAAATATTGACATAATTGATGTTATAAATAACAAAATAAATGTAATTTGAGACCTTTTGTGAATTAAAATAATTTTATAGGATAATATGACATGTTAGTATTGATTTAATTAACTTTTTTAGAACTAATAATTATTTTATGATTTTCACAAAAATCAATCACTAAATAGTGTCAAAATTGACATAAAATAGTTTTTTAAAAAAATATTATATTATTAATTGTTATTTTATTCTTAAAAATATAACGTTCTTCAAAATGACTTAGATAAGGATATATATATTAATAATAAACAACTTGGGGTTAGTTTGGCTTGATATAGTTAGTTTATTAACCTTATAGTTTAAGAAAACAAGAAGACACGGTAAAAGTTAAATTATTTAACTTAATGTTAAATCTAAATGATAAAGTTATAATAGGAACCCAAACTTGTCTAAATTCTATTGGATGAGAGTATTTCTACCCATACCCACCTTAGAGTCAAAATATATCAATTTGGAGCTATTAATAATAGAATTTGACTTTATAATAAAATAATATTTTTAGTTATTCCAAAGGTGCCCCTCTCCTCCCTTATAAAAGGGCACCTCCTCCCTCTCTTTCCCAAAACACATTGAGCCTTCAAGATCGGCCAAAACCTGTCAATTTCTTCTCTACACTTCCCTAGAGACATCCTAGAGGTCATGGTCTTCTTAAAATACCAATTTTAGTGCCCTAAAAGGAGTTCTCAAAGAAGCGCTTCAAAGAAGAGGTAATGTCTGTTACCGATTCTTTCATCTTTATTTCTTCTTCCACGTATTCTACATTAGTTGTTTTATTATGAAGTAATAACATCAGTATCACTCATATACTGATATGTTATTATAAGTATGAAACAACCATATTTCACCTCTTATCCATCCTAAGGAAAACGAAATCACCGCGCGTGCGTACGTACGGAATACCGTCTCCACGCCGTGGTGTAATCTATTTTCCACCACCACCTTACTTGGATGGGTATAATGGTGTAAATAATGACTATATACGATTATTGTAAAGTGATATTTATTCTTAAATAGTATATATATACTCCAATACAATTCCACAATCATGGGAACGATATCATCGCTCATGCGTACGTACAGAATACCGTTTCCTCGATGTGATGCGACTCATTCTACACGATCTTCATTGCATAATGATTATATAAATGAATTGAATGAATGAATATGATATATATTATACTAATAACATTATGTAAATTATGTATCTATAACCTAAAAATAAAAATAAGAATTTATTCGACAAAACATGCATAAGAACAAAAAGTAATAAACACCCGAATAACAAATAGTAATAAAATATTACTAATAAGAAGCTATTAATATGACCATATATGATATAATAAAAATAATTATGATTTGGAATAATTCAATAATAATATTTAAATCATTATACAGGAGGATTGGACACTTACGATGCAAATTGGATCTAAGGTAAGGGAAAATATCACAATCTAATTTTTATCCGAGATTGTTTATACTTTGGTATTTACTGGGGTGTATTTTATCATCCACATCCATGTTTCGTCAGTATATAATATTATTTCCATCCACCTAAAATTTTTCAAATCCAATTTTACCCTTCTGTGAGTTTTTAGTAAAAGATATGAAAGGAATCTTTTGTCATTTTTCGTACGAGGTACTTTTTTGACTTTTCCGACAAAAGTACGAGAAGAATGTTTTTTTAACTTATATTGTATGAATGGATTTTTAAAACATTATTTCCAAGAATATTCCTTTACAGGTTTTCAAGTTTATTTTTTATCACCTTCTTTTAGTTTATACTTTTATGACATGTTAAGAAAGGAAAAGAGTTTTTGAAGTAGAAAGGATATTTTCCTCAGGAATGGAGTTCAAGTGTTTTATCAAAATTATTTTCCATCTAAGATAATAAAGGGTTCTATTTATATCCCTATTATTACATTGATTTGATTATGTTGTGATGGAATTATTTTTATGAATTACTTTATCTTATATGAATTGTTTTATGATGACATTTTGCTTAAGAATCCAATTTTTATTACATGGGTTATGCAATGATGTATGATTTATGATTTTGTGGCACACATAATAATGGTATCATTATGAGATGGGTGGGACCTATATATCCCTCCAATTAATTGGGTAAATATTTTATATCTCATGAGATATACATGTCTGGAATGGCAGGTTAAACCGGTTCAGTGAAACAGGACTGAAACGAGGAGTGAACTCGGTTCAGAAATTGACTTTGTCCACTAATATAGTCTTGGAAAAGAGTCTTCACTAATAAGAAATGATTCTCTATGATTATGTGTGTATGCCAAAAAGTTTCATGTTTTATGTTATGATTATTGTGATTACATTTCACTACCATGATTTATCCCATGTTATGAAATTATGACCTCTTTTGCAGGGTAAGATTTCCAAAATGTTATGTTTTTTATTTTGATGTGATTGATATTTCTTTTATTTACCCTTACTGAGCATTTGAGCTCACCCTATTGAATGTTTTCTTTCCCCAGGTCAAAAAGAAGGTTATTATGTAAGATATTCCAAAAGGTACTATATATATGATGAAATAAATGGGAGATAATGTAGATGCTTTATGAACCAGTTGTTTATGTTTCCTAGTTTCTAAAGACACAATACATATATGGTCCTTTCGTGGTTTTGTTATATGTTTTAATAAGTATGTTTCAATTTTGAAGTATTAACAATGTATGTAAAGTATGGGTCGTTATAAGAGTCATGAGATTTGGGCAGAAAGCGAAGCTAATCCCTAGGTATACTGGCCCATTTGAGATCCTTGACCGAATAGGAGCTGTGGAATATTATCTTGCACTTCCACCAAATATGGCTCAAGTTAGTTATTTTTTTCAGGAATCACTATAGAGGTAGTACGTACCAGACCCCTCACATGTACTAAACTCATAAGTGGTGCGGCAGGAAGATGATCTCTCCTATGAGGAGTAGCCAGTAAGGATTCTAGATCGAAGAGAAAAGGTTCTACGCAAAAATACAACCCATCTTGTGAAAGTATTGGAGAGGAACCATATGTTTGAGAAAGAAACATGGGAACCAGAAGACGTAATGAAGGAGAATTACCCTCACCTATTTGTGTAATGTGAAATTTCGGGATCAAAATTTCTTAAGGTGGGAGAATATAACGACCCAATGTTTTTAATGAAAATCCCCTTCTTATAATTATGTCATTTAATAACATGAAAACACATAATAATGAACTACTATGTGATTAGTGGCCGTTAAACATAAGTTTGTAACTTCTTTATTGGGAATTTTGAGAATCTAACTTACATGGTAGTGTTCAAAATGATTTTTGGAGTCTAATAAAACAAAAATAAGTTTTGGTTAATAGTAACCTACCCTTATTAATAGTAACATACCATTATGAATAGTGATATACTCTAATGAATAGTTACCATTCCTATGATAGTATAAAAATAATATTTAAGTGAAAGTATGATGTACCTATAATTTAGAATAAGTAAATGAATGTTTTAAAACTGTTTTTTAGAAATAAACCATGATTTTAATTAAATATTAAATTAATCATACATAGAAAATTATTTTTGAGAAATGGACTTCATTTTTGGATTCTACACGTTGAAAACTGGTTGGGGTAAATTTTTGGGATTTTTCAGAAATACTTGAATTTTTTATGAATAGTGAAATACTGTATTATACAAAAATAAGCTAAATAAGTTAATTATAGGGTCATGTGTGATGTTCTGATGATGTAATCCCACTTTGTTCGGGATCACATCATAAAATTACTATTATTGGTTATTCAAGACTCACTATTCCTTTTCATAAGGTATATTAATAAACTAATGAATTTTATATTAAGGAACCCCCTCTCCCCTCCATTATAAAAACCACCCTTCACACCCTCATTTCCTTCCACCTCTCAAGCTCCAAGCCTTCTCTAAACTCTGTCGAAACATCCTCCCTAGACACTCTCCCATGTTCAAGAGCTAAGGGTCCCATTAAAAGACCAAGCCTAGCTTCTTTAATGAGGATCTGAAGAGGAATATTTAAGAGGACATTAATGAGAAGGAAGCTATCAGATACAAGGTGAGAGGAAATTCTCGAAACCAACTTTCATCCTTCGGGTTATCCCTCATTCACTCCATTAATTTAGTACTTTCACACCTTGAAGATCATTTGTTCATAATTGTCTTTCATTTTCTGGGATATACATGTTCACCACTATTGTTTATGTCAAACATAATGTTTTCCAAAAGAACTCTTCTTTTGAGAACTCACCTTTTACTTCTCATTAAAGGTTGTGGTTCTTGTATCAAGTAGGATATTCCCTCTTTGTTTTGGGAACTCAATGTTTATGAATGTGTTATTATGAGATAAAACACATTCCTTACCATGGGTTAGTTATGTTCGTTATTGATATATGTTCTATGTGGCATCCATGATAATGATAATATTATGAGGTGACGGGTGCGCCTGGAATTATATAGCGCAATATGAATGTTTGAATGTGACAGGTGCACCCAGAAATATACAGTGCTCCAATGCGTTGGGTAAAGTGATGAATCTCATGAGTAAATGTTAAATGATGTGTGAACAAGATTCTAGCTTGGTTAAAAAAGTATGTGTGGTAGTTAACCACTAACACATGATGTTTTATTTTTATGCATTGCCACATTTTTAGTCTTATATTTATGCTTCCTCTCATGTTCATGATCTTTTTCCCATGTTATTATTATGCTCACCCCATGATATATTGTTCTTATCTATCCTATTACTCGGCTTCTTGCTCACCCCTTTTGATTTATATCCTCAGGTGGATACATATACTAAGGATAGGACAAGTGCCAATAAGAAGCTAGAGAAAAGGAAATTAAATAATGTTTATGCTTGATGTTGTAATTTTTATGTTTGGTCCTAGTCTTCCCAAGACATTAAACATTTGGATCCTCTATTCACAATACTATTATTTTTTTTATCATTAAAATGATTTAATAGTAATGTAAGAAAGGGTTGGGTCACTATATATATTATTTAGATATGAATCATAAATGGATTTGAAATCATAAAAATTAATTTTATAAAACATTTTTATCATTTTTATAAATGGATAACATTATGAGTCAAAAAAAGTGTAAGTTTTGATAATGTTTTAGAAATTATAATAAAAAAATTATTCATAAGGAATTCAAAATAATTTATCTTAGAATATAAATAATGTTTATTTGAGTAAAAATGATGTCTATGATTAATTATACAAACCTGATAAAAAATAACATTTTAAAATATTTATAAAAAATTATTGAAACCCACATCATTAATATTAATATATAATTATTTTTAAAATTTTAAAATAGAATAATTACTATCACACATGTTAATTAATATTTTATTTAAATATAATAAATTAAAACACTTGTGTAATGAATGATTAAAACCATATAAGTGAATGAGATTATTGGAGAAGATGAGAATTATTATCACAAATGTTATATATTTATTTGATTGAAATTCATCAAATAAGAATATATTTATTCAAATTTATTTATTTTTATATAGAATTCTAAATTAACAATTAAAATTTCCTTAGGTTTGATGAAATAAATCATATAATAAATATTATAAAAAAAACATACTCCGTGCAATGAT
Source organism: Viscum album (assembly GCA_963277665.1). Taxonomy (NCBI): domain Eukaryota; kingdom Viridiplantae; phylum Streptophyta; class Magnoliopsida; order Santalales; family Viscaceae; genus Viscum; species Viscum album. The sequence continues at coordinate 583,042,475 of OY728128.1, read as the reverse complement.
ATTTGAGATAACATTATCTTATATCTCATTTGTAACTTGTGAATCAGAACCCTTTGAAAGTGAAAACAAGAAATAGAATTCGAATTACCATTAATAGAAACATTTTTATATTAAAATATTATAATTTGGGAGTATATAGATTATATAAATGACGAATCGGTTCATAATATGGAAACACACCTCAATGATTGTAAATTGAGAAAAACAGCCCTATATTTACTCAACACATCTCCCAAATCAAATTAAAATCTAGTATAATAAACATAATCATATAAATTAATTATTTAGAAACCTCATTCATATATAGTTCCCTTTATAGTTTATAATTATAATTAGTTGTTATATATTCATTAGGTTGTTATGATTATGTTCATCACTATATCTTTATTTTTTTTTGATTCACACATGCTTTGAAAAGTTGATGTGGTCCCCAATGATTTAATACCAACATCAATATTCCTAAAATTTTCCTGCTACTTGATAAATTTTTAATTATATATTTATAATACGTAAATTTATTCAATTAGAATTTTAGATTTCATTCATGATGATGAAATAAGTGATTGTGTTGTTTTCGGTAAATTTCAATGAAAATAGTGGTATTTTAATAACAAGTTAAATAATAATATAAAATATGGTGAATTAATATTTTTTTAAAAAATTAATATTATATTATACTAGTAAAGATGTTTTCATAACCATCTATGAAAAATATTATTTTATCATTCATTTAGTTGGTTAAAATAACTCAAATAATTCATGTTATAAATGATGGATAATATAATTATTATGTGATTGAGTTATAAAACCAATATTCCATCAACATAATGATCGATTTTTTTCGGTTAAATTTATAAATCATAATTGATAAGTAGATGGTTAAATAGTTCAGATAAGAATATATTATTTATAATGTATAAATCATTTTTCATATCGGTATTTCCTTATGTTGATTTAAAATTTAAAATCATCACCCATTGATAATATCACTTTATAAATTAACTATTTAATTTTTTAGGGCCATACTAAATTCATGAATTTTATATTTATTTTTTATATCATTTTTTATAAATACACCTGAAATGTGGGGGTGAAATAAACATATTCTCATAGAGGTGGTATTCTTCATATAAAAACATTAATATTTCATTTATTTTAATGAAAGGGAAGAAGATAAAAAAATTTATTTAATTAATATATTAAACTTTTACCAGGCTAATGATACATATGACAGTTTATTAATATGTTAAGAATATGGATGGATGAAAATGATATGGAGAAACAAGATAGTGAGCGGATAGTACACACATTGATGATATGATTTTTCCAAAGAATGAATTATTGTAAATAGGGAATATGATACACTTTAACATAACCATGTAAAATAGCAAATGAGGGTAATATGATAGATACATTTGGTAAGGGTTCATAAAAATTTATAATGATTGGTATAGATTAATTTTAGTGTAATTAAGTTCCTTTTTTAGTTGAAGAAAAATACAACAAGGAGTCAATGATTAAGTGAATATTAAAGATGGGATCATAGTGAATAGATAAGAGTTATGTTATGAAAGGTTGCGAAAACATGTAGGTGTCAATTCCCACTCACCATGGACCTATCATATATATTAATTAAATAATGTTACCGATAACATTCAATAAAAAGATGATGATCCCTATAAGTGGAAAATGATTGATACTTCCCCATAGTTACCTTCATTTCTTGTGTAACAACCATGGTCCCTTAGTGAAAATCAATGGGGATCCCAAATAGAACATCCCTCTTTCCACATGAGGATAAACTAAGAAATCCTTCTTATATACTAGGATTAATATGTATCAATTTTTTGGTTACACCAAGAATAGTTTGAGAAACTGTTAGGCTTCCAAATGATTCCCTTATGATCAACTACATGGATACCTAATCGAACAATGGAGCTCTCGTGCACAAAAATCAAGAAATAATACCCCAACCCCAGCCACATCATACCACATGGGCCCCAAATATAGTATGAAATTTCCTCTTCATTTCCAATAAATCCCATAGTTTCTATTTAAATATTTTATAAAATGGTATGGGATAAAGAAATCGTGATCATGATGATTTATAAAGGAATTAACCAACTAACCCTTTCTGACTCAAGAATCCATATTTAATGATTCCCTACCCACTAATAACACCATATATCTTGATCCTCCTCAATAAATTTCCTTTAACCATGTTAAATCCAAAAACTCCTAGTGGACCTTTGATATAGGACCTCAACTTACATAGTATACCATTGAGATATATCATTTTCCTATATAGTGTTCTATCAAGATCAATACTCCACCGGTCAAGTGTGTTTTATATTTAAATACTCTACCTACCCAGTGCACCATCGAGTTTGATCCCCCACCAAACCAATATATTGATATAGTCATACTCCATGTTATACATACAAATATATATCAACCTAACCATAAATATTCCCTCACTGTACTCCAGACAGTATTCATATACATTGTAGTTTGGCTTTCATTTCCTCTATACTCCATTATGTGGCCTCATTCAGGGAATCTGATCTAGTTAATCAAACATTTATCTCATACCATTAATTTTTCAATCATGACGTATTATATAATCTATAATGATGTTATTAGTCAATATAAATCCACTACCAAATCCAGAAATATATACATTATTATTGGATACATGATAGTGTTCACATATTTTGATCACTCATTCTATTTACAAAATGTACCCACATGTTTCCCCCCCAAAAAATATGATCTTCATTGTACATTTAATCAGGCTATACCTTATAAATGTGGGTAACAATCATATAGAAATTTTTAATAATTCCCCTAGAATATAAATCAATACTCAACTAGCCTATTTATTGAATCAATCATCCTACATATTGGAGGATTATTAAGTCCACATTAACAGATATGAATCCATTAAAAACATATACACAATATCTACCCTTATAGCCCTTATTAGGTATTAAGACTAAAACATGATTCATAAAATGTAACTCTCCTAGATATTATGATTTATAATAAAAAATCTAAATAGGATCTATAATCCCAAAAATTATAAAAATTGTGGGTGACCACCCAATATCCTTTACTCCACTACTCCACTGTAAAAGTGCCGAAAATACTATTAGAGATATATTATTTTTAATATAATAACACTACATCCTAATTTAATTAAAATATACTACACATCAAAATCCTCCTTGTAAGATGTTAAATCAAAATATTACCCTGTTTTATGAAATAATTAATCCTTTTGTGACATGCATATGATCCTTTATTTGGAAAGAATAAGAATGTTTATCACACTCCATGAGCCTCCCCCATAACTATAATCCCCTAATCATGATTAGTTATAAATTTTAATAAAATGATATTAATCTTAATAATATAACATGTTTGAAAAAATAAGCATTACGCATATGGAATAAGCGATCTCATTCGATCAGGTCATTTCCAAAATAAACAATACCTTCATTTGGGCCACCTATACCATGTAGTCCCCAACCATTATCTTAGAGAGATTCATATAAACAATCCTTTATCAATATTCTATTTTCATATTATTCATAAAACACATATCCTAGCAACATGAAGTTAAAATTCTTGAATAATTTTCCAATTTAATGTTGATAAAACCATTTTCAATGTAATTTGAGTACAACATAAAATTGAATGATAATAAATTATCATCTGACCATAAATTGTTTCAAGAAATATCTAAAATATTTGATTCATATTAAGATATGATATATAATATAATTATTTTATGATATATCTAAATGTAAATAATCTTCAATTTATATCCCCATAGGGTCATTTCCTAATGAGATTATCGATATCCTTTACTTACATAACCATATAACGATCTGTATGATTGTCTCATTCATTTAGTTCATGTTCCCTATAAATCATTGTTTAATAGGGCCATATTTTCCATTGTATCAGGGACCTAACATAAGGTCTACATTCATTTTAGGTATTAACAAAAAATCCACATTTCTCCATATTCCCAGTGGGGCCCACTAAATATGTCCGCACTCCAAATGTGATAAAAATATCCACATTTAGTCATATTCCATTATAGGTTAAATATAATGGGATCCACAAGAATAAGTCACATAAAATCCATTACTGTTAATCACTTTTTTGGATGTTTTTACGACATGAAGTTAATCTACAGAGATAATTCTTTTCATGTGATGTTAAAATTTATTACATTTCCTATAAAGGGGAACAAAACAATGTGTGTTCCAAATAATTTTGAATGAAAAAATAAGATATCATTTTCCAAAATTGGACCCTCAAAAGAAAAACATATAACTTCTTACTAGATACTGATAAACTATATAAGAACAAGTAATTTGTCTTTAATTCATAGTGACCTATAGACCAATTTCATTACATAACCATATGATATAGATATACAACCTCTATTAAATATAGATTTTTTTCAATTATATATATATATCTCGGTATATAAATGTGTTCACATTGATGGGTAGCTTTAATACATTCAGAAATTCAAAACAATAAATATTAACAACTATTTATTGAGATCTGGGTAGCGTAATCAACTCTAGGATATTAGAATGTTTCCAAAAAAATCTGAAATAAATTTATATGTGAGATCAAGATTAATCAGGTATTCCATTAACAATGTGTGATGAACTTGACCCCACCACCTCTATCAAGACATATTCATAATCATTATTGGAATAAAACTTTAATGAACACCTTCTATTTGAAAGTAGGTTCTTGATGAAATATCATTCTATAGATGTGGGATTTGTGTGGTGTTCATGTTTTGTGAATATATCCCATTAGACAATGATTATATAAAAATATGCTAAAATGACATGAATCATTCCACTATCGTATCATTTCTCAACTACAATTTCAAATAATTTTAATATGAAGTTGAATGGATTGATGTGAATCCATTAATTGGGAAAGAGATTCTTCCAACATGTTACATACATGTTTTGTTTTTCATAATGTTTTCATTATTCAATATTTTTTATTTACAATATAGACCAAAAATCTATTAAATATAATGTAATGTAATAACCAATGTTAAATTCATATTCATATTTCATTGTTAGAGAAGTTTTCTAGTCGCATTGGATGTTTTTTTCACCAATTCATCTCCATTACATAGAGTTGATAAATTTATTTGTTTGAAATGAGAACTAAATTTTAAAATCATGAGTTTTTAGGGAATGATATAATACATCGATGATTAAAAACCTCAATTACCATAAACTATGTGATGGGTTCTGAGGAAACATACTAAACCTACTTCCACATTTAACTCTCTTAAGAGTGTCTTTCTATAATACTCTTGAAATTATATCCCTTATAATAGTTATGTGGATAAGGAGGAGGACATTGATAGAATACTGATACAATATTCACATAGAGGGTTATTAATAATAAACATAATCTTTATAATCACATGGAATCAATCACTCAATATCTTGTAGTGGATGGAACAACATTTGTCTCTATTCTATTCAACAAGACCACAAAATCCAAGAGAGATCATCAAGGGCATAAAAATACCAACCATAAGGAGTAACATTATATTCTTATATACTCTAATAAAATAGTAAAACACATAATGGTGGTACTTGGAAATTAGACTCACATTTATACACTAACACACTTAGGACCCAGTATATCATTGCAACAACATGTTATAATTCATTCAGTATTACTCCAAAAAATCAAGACTGTCATAACACTCTATAATAATTAATGAAAGAATGTTTCCATATATTTATTGTAAAAAGATATTAGGAAAAAATTAAATCTATATAGCATCATCCATGTAATAATTTCTTTATGGACCCCAGAGGACTATAGAATTGCCATATTCCTGATCACATCAAGTAATGTGATAAAAATATCATTCCTACTACATAATAATAACAAAATAATTTGGTGATAATTAAAGAGCATGAATATATCCTAACTCACACTATAAAAATGTTTTATCATGTCTTCGTGGTGGATACCAAAGATACAGGTTATCATATCTAGAAAAAAATTGTGGGGCGGAAAAACATTCAAACTCCCACTACCAAATTCCCTCTTCAAGCTATACCAAGAAATACTAAATAGAATACAACAATTAAATATTCTATTTTTAGGTTTAACTATAATTTCCTATAAATGAATATAATACCATATAAGACAAACATTTATATTCTAATTAATTATTAATAAACCATTTGAATGAACACATGAGTAAAAAAGTATTCCAACCAAATCATCAATGAATTGCTGACATTTCCCAATGATCATTCATAACTGGTCATATATTCTTACTCCATATTAGTGAGTTTAATTTCATGAGAATATCCTTGTGGAATACAAGAAGAAATAAAAAATATTCCTTAATATAAACAATTCCATAATCCAAACCCATAGGTAATAAGGGGATACCAAATGAGGATCCCACATATTAAGTTTATTAGGTGGAACACATAACACTAGCCACCACACTTTGAGAATATAAGAATAAAAAAACCATGAGAATAATATATATCATGGGAATTACAATATTTAATTAATTATCTATATGTGTGTTATCAAAGGCATTCTAAATTTTCAATAGAGGATCTATATTCTTTTTACCCATATTATTATTGTGTAATTACCAATAATTGTGATGGTCCTCTAAAAAATTACTTTGAGTAAAGCTATATTCCCCCATGTATATTCCCAAAATTCCCCCCATTTAAATAACATCATTGGCCCTGGGAATTCATATCATTTAGTGATTAATGAATATCCTTCATGTGGTAAAATGATCAAATGCAATGATTATCCTCACCTTTCTATTACCCACCCTGATTTTCACCCTAGGGAATATGTTCTTGAAATCCCATATAAGGGTTCACATTAATAAACAATTTAATTCATACCAATCATGTAATTCATTGAAAATAAATAATCATAGTGATTTCAAACATAAAAAACAAGATCCACTACTTTCAAAAAAATATATTTAGAAATCCCACATATTTTCACAGACTCGTGAGATTTAGGAAAGCTACAAAAATATCCTTATATCATACTAGAAATATTTATTATTAATATAATAACCACACAACTTCCATAAACATATCAAATTTCATATTGTTAAATAAAATAAAGAATATTATAATCAATATATATAATATTTTTTTGGAATCATAGAAGAAGATCCATAGGCGAGATCATGTCTACAAGTCTCTCACCCAAGTTAACAATAATCGAAATCTGATTTAGAATGAAATGGGAATGGATAGTATTATTAGAATTATTTGACCCGTACTTATTTCATGACATGAAAGTCAAACGTACTTAGAAAAGAAATCCATACCCTATAATCCATCGAATATATGAATTAATTTATGTTATCTAAAGAAAAAATATCTTCCTTGCATAGAATAAACAACCCACATCACAAACTAAAATGAAAATTTATATTTGTTTAATTTGCTCACCATAGAGTTTCAAAATGAAAAAAAATTAGTAAATATTATAAGGATTTAAAATTCAACATAACTAATTCATTAAGGAATATTTTTCAATTGGTAATTATTGATTTTTATGTTTTATGCATTAGATGATGGGGTGAACATGGTGAGTTACATATTTTTAATTTGATTATTTTCCGAATCCCACTACTATATGATTCATAAAATATCATCACCACATGAAATTTCTAAATTATCTTATGTAAAAATTTGAGCCAGTCTACTAAGTTTCGTGAATACATGTAAAAATTGTAAAAAAATAAGTAGGTTTATTATAGAGAGAAACTAAAAAGATCCTCTATCCAGCCTCTATGAAGAATAAGTAGTTCCCCACATATTAATTTATAATAACATAAATGAGACACCATGAAAAATCGTGTATGGATCATTTTTAATGAATAAATGGTATCCTATACATATCCAAATGAAATTACAATAAATCAATTTGTAATCTTTATTAATGATAGTGGTAGTGACACCATAAAAAATGTATCCCCCTTGTCTAGGTGAATTTGGACCCCCACTACCACCCTACGGGCCGTAAAATCCCTAATTAATTATTGAATATATAGAGGAGGAAACGTCAACTACATCATATATGGTTGGTGAATTTTTATCTAAAATGTCTCTTACTCCATGAATGTTTTTCTTCTTAAATAATGGAAACATACCACTAAAGGGACATTGACAGTGTCTCTCAAAGTGTGACACATCACTATCATTTAGAAAACACTCATAATTTGTGTCTACATGTTATATCTCCAAAAATATTCATGAACTATATATGGGAATGGAATATAATGTGAATTTGATTTATTAAAAATCCCACCATCGGTATTGATATAATAAATATGGAAATGTAAAGGAGAGTTACAATTTTCTTCATGACAGATATTCAAAATGTGATGTATTTAATTTCTCTATCGATTCTCATTTGCATATTATACATTGATGAATCATTTAAATGATGACCAAACCTAATATCTTGAATATCACAATAATAAATAATAATATGAAAAATAAATTTGAATTAAAAATATGGATGACAATGAAGCATTAGTAAAAATGAGTGCATACTCATTAGTTCAGGCCAACCTAGAATCTTGTGGCTCCATTGAGTGGTCAATTTAGACATCTTGTGCATGTTTTATCCAAATAAAAAGAAAAAATTATGGCCACATATAATTAAAAACATGATGATATTGATCCACTTACTACTGTGGAATGACCCATCGAATGTAATGAAAAATAAAATAGTTATATAAACATACCAATGAACATCTCTAAGGATGTATTCCTACTAAGAATAATCCACATTAAGAAACAAAATCGTATCCTTATAATTGATTTCTTAATTATAAGTTTTAATTACGCTAAAAAGGGGAGGATTCAGTCACCCATAAAACTATTTAATTAGACCACTTATATACATTGGGCTGATAGTTAGTTAATGTTATGAGTTTCCTCTACTAGGGTGGAATACAGAAACTAATTGAATAAGGTATACTTGTCTATCCCTTGTATCTCATTTGAAAAACAAATCATGCCAATTATATTTGATTATGATGGCTACCATTTCATTTATTTCAATGCAACAATTGTCCCAATAGAACTTCTATAATCTATTGATTCACTGAAATTTCAATTGGAGTCTATATAAGGTTTCATTCCTAGATGTAATAAAAATTAAAATCATATCCTATTTTTTGGATGTTTCTCCTCCTCTAAAAAACATTATAAATCCATATTTCCTAGCCTTTAGTAGAATTAATCAACAAGAAAAACATTTACCACACTTTATATCCTGATTTTCTCTCATAACTAGATGACTTGAAAAATAAAATGTTGCAATGTTTAAATACTTGGGGCAGACTTTTGATTGACCAACAATTTCCTAGGACATCGGTTTTCCAACTAGATTAGTCATGTGGGGGAGGACCTCCATCAAAAAATAATCTACTAGTTTATCTCAATAATAAAAATATGATGATTCCTAAATACCTCAAATTCATCGTAGAACTAAATTACATGATTGTATTGCTTATTATACTCTCTAAACATGAATATCCCAAAATATTAATTACTATGAATCTATTTAGAAAATATTTAAAATAATTTACAAATTCCATTCATCAAACGAATATACCAATGTGTCATCTGTGTTCTTTCATTAATTTAATAATCATTAGAAGATTCCACTTGTTGGATTAATCCCAATTCATGGATGGTTCTGCCCACATAATAAATTAAGAATGGAAAATCAGAAATAGAAACTATTACACATAAAGAAACTACGAAATAAGACCCATAACCAAGAAATATTAAAAATTTCATGTTTCTCCCTAGTTAAATTGTATAAAAAAAAATAACCATCACTATAAAGTGATAAAATATTATAGGAACATTCCATATAATTAATATAATAATTAATTATATTCATTATTAAATGATCATTTCCATTGATATTTCATCATAGCCAAAATAATTATATAATGATTCCAAAATCAATTTACAATGTTTATAAAGAAATTAGTGATAGAAAAATTTAGTTTTCCTCACCACAGAATGTCCATTAAAACCATTAGTAAATTACTTCTCCTTAATTATATCCTTCGTATGACTATAAATTCTGGATAACTAATGTTTGGTACTCCACCATTTTAAGGGCCTTTTTATCTCCCATCACAAAAATGAGGAATTGGAATTTCATAAAATATCAATCAAGAATGTGTATGAATATATGATTGGATGAATATATATATTTTCAACCATATACATGAAAAAATAATAGAATATATATATCATCAAACTATACTCGTAGTGTAATTTGTGTAAATAAATTTTACTCGGTAAAAAAAACATAAAAATACAATCTTAAAAAATCGAACCTCTAATGTAACATCAATGAGATGCATGAGAAGAAGGACATGAATTGATATAAACCTACATAAATCCACTAAAATATCATTCCTCAGATAGTAGGAGAATACACACAACCTTGGTATATGATTCAATTAACACTGACCCCTCAAATGGAATAATCACTAAATAAATATAATTTTAAATAGATATATCAATGTAATAAACATGATAGATTACGAAATTTTTTATGAGTACATATATGACATTGAGTTCCCCATTCAAAACTAGAGTGAGTGAGCAAGACTTCACTATGGAACATGGTTTGGATGGAGTCCTAGAAAATATGGACTTGTATATTCAAGTAACATCCTTAATTAAAATTTATGAAGTACAGAAATGTGTTACTAAGAACATCAATGATCCCAATAGAAACATCAATCTACTCTAATTCCATTTATGTCTCCTTTAGTACCCATTATAAGATATTATTGATTGGAAAATTATCATTCATATTTTTTACATCATAATGATGAAATTAAACATATCATAGAACACGATTGACCAATATTCAATAATATTTCATTTTAATAAAATAATGAATAGCATAATAATTTCTGTATCCTAAGAGTCAGACTATGAAATAGCCTTATGTTTGGATATACATACCCTTGTCCCAAAAGTATGTCATCTGGGAAAATATTTGTTTTTTTCCCAGACATGTGATTAATCCCCAACAAAATTAATTTTTCAAAGGAGATTTGGGAATAACTGATTGATGCCTCACTAATCTCCCATGAGTTTAACATCATGTTAATTATCACCAATGTATTCTTTGATGAAACTAACATTTTTTAGTTCGGTATATTCATTTCCAATAGGGAGAAAAAAGAGGAGACTGGTAAAAAATGGAATATTTGTACGACATAAATTTTAGGAAATATGCATAATGTCTTTGTTTGTGGAGAAAAAATAGATAATGGTATTGGAAACATTATAATTTGGATATAAAATCTCTGATGTCAGGGAATCAAGGAGTCTAATTTCTATCCTATGAAATATATAATCCATGGGTTTTACAAAATGAAAACAAATAACCCATCTATATCATTATTGGGGTCCAGTTTAGAAACCAACCTTCTAATTTTGAATTCAAGGTTGTTAATCATTATTCAAAAAAAAATTATATCCTTGAAGAATAAATTGATTGACATAAAATTAGTGGTGACTTCATCATAACATAATTTCCTTATGTATTTCTATAATGAATATTACAATGTTTTAATCGGTAATGGTACTTATTTTGATTCTAATGAATCTTAGTGAATAAATTAATGATTATATTAGTGAATTATAATATATTAGAAATCAGAAGATACCAACCAGATCAAATCCCCTAATTTTCAAGATGTGTCCCTTTATAACCCATTACATGAACTCAATGATTATTATGTATTACCCCATTAATGAAGTTTTAAAAATCTTTCAAAACTTTGTAAACCATCAAGTTCATTGTATCACATCAAAAAATAATGTCCATATGATAACATTCATGTCATTCAATTGAAAATATACTTCTATTATAGTGTTAACACCCCCTAATAGAGGAAGATACAAGATTGTTACACATAAAAATTAATCTCACTCCATAATGTCTATACTTGAGGATCTTCCATGCATGCATTCAAACCACACAGACAAGGAACATTTATTTTTTCATCATCAACCCATGTGGTATGAGATAAAAATATTTTATTGTAATATTCATTCTTGTATTGTTTATTTCATTCAATTCTAAAGAATCCATCCATATAGGATATAGCTCTATCACTAATAAGAAAGACGAATCCCAAGAGGAAAATACTCACAATTTTTTTATAAAAACAAAAAATTCTATTGAATCATAATATAGATTTAAATATCTGCAAAAAACACTAATTTGAAATTTAAATTCACCTATGGAATCACTAATATCCTTCTATATTGAATATTAATTTAACCATTGTAAAACTTGATAAGCGATAGAGTATATCTAGAATGTTCTTGGGGATAATTCCAACACAATAACACAATCAAAGTATATGGAAACATTTTCATCATTCATAGAGTATAAAAATAATATCATGAGAACATTTTGTCCCGATAAATGACCATATCTCAACCAATACAGCCATATTAATGTATATAGTTAGTAAGGTGAATAAAATAAATTTACCCAAATCCATAGTGCTCAAACATCTCACTATCATGACCGAGTAAGTTGTCTCCATCATTTATAGAGGACCATAATTCCTCTCAATTTTCTATAAATACTAAAAGTATTTCATTATCAATTTCTTCGACTGATATTGATTTGAAATATTATGATTAAGATGATAATATATATCCCCACAATAATATTTGTAGTCAACTCAACCAAATATGATGAGCTCACGTAGTTTAATCTGGCTATAGAGGGAGATACACAAGGTGTCAACACATAAATTATAATAAAAAATATTATCTTATCTTAATAATATTAATGATTATATTATATATTTTTCTAATAATAATAATAATGATATTATGAAATAATTTAGTGGGATATTATATAACAATTTTATCCACAATAGTTTTTATAATTTAATTTTTATTAGTTAATAGATAAATTTATATATTTTTTGAATTTAATATTATAAAATGATATTAATTTTTTGTACTAATAATAATAATATATTAGAATCAATTTTTAAATTTTTATTGAAATATGTTTTCCTTTTAAAATAGTGAAAATTACATTTTAAAGGAATATTTTAAATTTTATTGCACCATTATGAAATAATCAAGGAATAAAAATTTATAAAATCATTTAGTTAAAGAAAATTTTTTACAGATTAATATAGAAGATTTAAAATTATCATTTATAATTTATATAATTATTATTGAATTTTTTATTCATATATTATATTTTACCTAAAAATTTTTTATTACATTTATTTTTAATATTAGTGTATACGAATTGGAAATTCCCCATATCCTCAAGTAAAAATACCCCCACTATTATCACCTAGAATACTAACTCCCATTTACATTAAATTTAATAATCCCTATCGAAATAAATTTTCAATGTTCAATATCAAATATTATATTTCATAGTAATCTCTATATATGAATCTTTTTTAAACATAGATATAGGTTCAAGGGAGGTATCTATGGAGAAAAAATAATTCCATACTTACCAATTTCATATTTAATAACTATAATACCTCTTTAAGATCTATCCAAAAAAACTAAAATAATTCCATTGATATCTTATATATAAATAAATGTTATATTTTTGATATAATAACTCCTTCCAATCTCATTTTCATTATACAGGATTTTAAAATATGACTTGGGTATTTATTTAGACTACCACCTAAAAAAGAAATATGTTTTCTTTTTTCTTATTATCTTAAATGAATTATTTTAAATATTTAAATAATGATTTTATATGTATTTTATGATATAATGATTATTATATAACAAAATGATAATACAGACTTCTATGCCATTAATGTCCATTGAAAATTGTTAACATTTATCGTAGGAATATAGGGAATACAACCTCAATGTGGATAGGTTACAATTTTTTCTTGACCACCTTAAATAATCAGTTATAAAATTTTATTTAATATAAATAAGTTATTATAAATCAATAATTTTTATTTAGGTAATGGAACTGTAACCCAATAGATCACAATCAATCCACCAATGTAATTTTGTGGTTAAAAAACAAATGACCCCAAAACATTCAACATGAACAGAAACATTAAATTAACTAAATAAGTAGGGGTTATATTTGAAATAAAAATTATAATAATAATTAAATGAATAATAAATTTTTTATTATGAATTTATATATTTTATATAATTTCATTACTCATGTGTTAGTGTATGTATGATGCAATACAATACATAATGTTTGGGACATTCATTTAGAAATCATATTTTAAGGTTTACCTTAAAAATATTCTTCATCCATATTGAGGTTAATTTAAATGCCTCCAAATGTTATTAATTATGATTCAATATTTTAAAATGGTTAGTTTCAATTATTCTTTATAATCATTTAAATGAATTAAATCTGTATATTGTCTTCATTTTTCTAATGTGTTATTTTTGGAATCTCATAAATGTGAAAAAATAATTATTTTAATGTATATAGATTGAAAACCATTTCCATGCATCATATGTGTTAATAAATTTCTCCAAATATTAGTTTTTTATTATATATTTTTTCAATGGAATTATAATCTTTTTATTATATTTAAATGTCAACATAATATGTTAATAGTAGTTCCCTTGAATGCCAATTATCATGGTTATTAATTTTATTTATATATATATATATATATTATTGATTATATGTTTCATGGATATGTTTTATGAATCATGGGTGATCCTAGTATATCTTTGATGATACGTAAGACCAATATAGTGGACCAATGAATTGGGTAACATGATAAAGTTTACTGGTGATAGGTTACACCAATGGGATATGAGAATTATTCGGTTTGATGATTCCATTATACGGGTTCGTGGAAAGATAAATGAATTGATAATATATTAAGGCACCAACATAGATTCTT
Organism: Viscum album; assembly: GCA_963277665.1. NCBI lineage: Eukaryota > Viridiplantae > Streptophyta > Magnoliopsida > Santalales > Viscaceae > Viscum > Viscum album. The sequence goes on along the minus strand of OY728128.1, from coordinate 583,027,453 downwards.
ATAGAGGTATGGAAATTAAATATATTCTGTTTTAAAATTCCATAAAATGCACATATGTTTTTAATGTAATATTATGATAATTTTTTAAAACATAATAATGAAATTATTTATTTTAATGAAAGGAATTGATGAATTTTATTTTTTACAAGGATATCGTAGGATTATGAATTAACTTATTTATTAAACGTCAAATGTTTAATAAATCATAATGTGAAAGAAATATATTATCATGAAAAAAGATATCTAATATTTTAGGAAAAATTCTTTAATTAGATAGGATATTTTTCTTATGTGTTTTTATTATTTGAAAATTCCCTAAAATGTTTTTCTGGGTCCCTTTCTAATATTCATTCCCATTAAATTTTTTCAAATTAATATTCACATGATTATGGATGAATTTAGAATATAATGAATTCAGAATTATAGTTATAGGTTCTACCTTGGATAAATGGTATGTGTCTTTATAATAAAATGTTTTGAGAAAAAAATGGATATTGTGAAGAAATTTAAACTAAATATATAATGATTTACAAGATTATATATGTATAATAAATTGAAATGATCATGAAAATGAATGATAATGTAACCATGGTTTTAAATAATGTAACTATGTGATGATTATGGAATTGGTCATTAAATTAGTTAACAAAGTAATGGTTTAAGTAAATATATTGGTTAGGGTGATATTTTACATTCAGAGTTTATATTTTGTGTTTATAATATCTTGATATATTTTTTGATTAATTACCTATTGTCTCATATAATTAATGTTCATTTAGAATCACTTTATATTGAGGAAATTGGGAAGCTAGAGTAGAAATGAATTTAGAGGGAAATATATATATGAACCTGTCATTAGGAATGGTTTGAATAGAGATGTTTTTTGAATTGTTAACTTTTATGTTGAAATTTATTAACAATGGAACCAATGAGAGATAGTTACCCTAATACCTATAGAGTTACATGTAAATAGAGGTTAATTTAATTAAATAACTCCCTCCATATATTGGTGGATCCTCCAAACCATTTAATGATGATGGATTCATTAACTCATTGGAGAAGATATGAAAATTCATTTGATATTAAAAATATCATAGTATAACAGAATATATTTTTCATTTTAAAGGTTAGTCTGACCAATAACGGATTATGATTATGAAAATTAAGGAATATAAATAAATATATTCTTTGGAAAATTATTGGAAGATAAATTCAGCAAGTTTAAGAAAAAGGTGTAACATGATATACCGTGATATAAAGTTAATTTTTTAAAGACTGTGCCACATTTTATTCCTGAAAAGATATAAAGATTGAATGATTTTACTTAAGATCAATGTCATGTTTTTTAAGGCCTCAGGTTACATGATATTTTGTATTTTATGGGCAAATTTTGTTCTATTTTTAGATTTTAGGGACAAGTTTAGTGGAATATTACAAAAATAATGAGATTAAGAGGTCTGGGTTGATTGAAATATTGAGTCATTCATCGATGAAACATGGAGTTGTGTCAAAAATCCCTATTTTGATAAGATTTTAACTAATGGTTATAGATGATTTATTATGAGATATGGGCAGTGTGACTGATGTAAAAATACTAGAGACATGGATAATGACTATAATGAAAAGGGAAATTAGAATTATTAAATTGAAAATAAAATCATATAGTGAATGTATTTAATTTTAATTTTTTGAGGAATTATGTTATTGCATTTGTGACGTTGGTTTCTAAATTTCATAATCATTAAAACCCGAAATGTAATGGTAGAAGTTTGTTTTTTCTAGTGATATATAAAATGAGGTACCTTAAAATGAATTTATGATAAGAAAAATATATTTTTTATATAAATTACAATTAATTTTTTAATTCAGGGTCTATTCATTCATTTATATATGGTAAATTTTCTACTAAAAGTGAAAAATCATCTCAAGAGATGATTCCAAAAATCATTGAAACATCTCAAAGAGGAAGTATAAAAAAAATAATATATTATACACTTAATATTGGGATATAATATTGAATATTTGTTTCTAAAAACATTATTTTCATTTATATTATTCTTTTTGATGTTTTTCTGTGTAGGTATTGTATTTTATATTATCATACAAAGAGATATTGTAGAGATAAATTATTAATATTTAATTTTTAGATTAATTTTCAATTTGTATGTAAGAATCTGTTTATAACTTTGATAAAATATCAATATGATGGTAAATTAATAATGGATTATAGTTATATATAACTTTCACATATTCAAAAAACAAAAGAATTGCTCATATTTGAGGTGTTTTAATCGTACAGAAATATCTATATGTATTTCATATTGATTTTTTCATTATTAATCCTCATAAAGAGAATGAATTTACTATTTAAATGGGGAATAATTACAATTGAAATTCACAACCCCCTTATCAAATTGAATTTTTGGAGTTATTTGAAATAGAGAAAATACATTAGTGGCTTGATAGTAGTTTCAACTTCAGTAGAACTTCTCCTTAGTGTGGTCATGTTCTTTTTAATGATTAAACATTCCTCGAGACTTTATATTGATTATAGAGAACTCAATAACATAATTTTTAGGAAATGCATCATTTTTATCATATTGATGCCTTGTTTGGGAATCTATTGGGATCACAGTATTTTTCAAAGATTGATCATATGTCCTAGTTCAATGATCAAAATTCTAAATAGGTTAAAATTCTAATAATTACACTCAATACTACATAGGGACATTATGAGTTTTTTGTTTTTTATTTCATGTTAACAAACATACCATGTGTATTTATGGATCTCTTGAATAGTGTTTACCAAGGGTATTTGAAAAAATATGTGGTTTTGTTTATAGATTATTGGATATTATTATATAAATTCTATGTAGATAATCAAAATCATATTGGGATTATTTTAGAACCATTAAAATAAAATAAATTCTATGAAAAAACAGTAAATTTTAATTTTCTCCTTATAACAACTTTTATTCATTGTAGAAATTATTTCAAATTATAGCATAGTTGGTGATCATGATAATCCTAAGTTGGATGAAGTATATCAATACTTAACAAATGGAATTGATATTTAATTTATCCTTTGATTAAAAGGTTACTAAAAACTATTTGTTGAATACATTACTTTTTTATCAATCCCACTAACAATGTGAAATCAAAGAGGTGAAAATTTCTTCTCGAAAATAAAATTTTATGAATTTTTTATTGAATTGAGAATTAGATTTATCATTCCTCTAGTATAATCCTTGAATAATTGTATAGAATTTTATATACATTTATTATTCATTGAAAGGATTTTTTTATATAGAATGATGATGTTATCATGAGTTCATATCATCAATTAAAACCACGAAAGAATAATTATACTATATAATAAATTCAAAAGGATAAAATAGTATTTATTTAACAATATAGTTGTATCATTTATTGTGGGATAAAAGAGAAAAATATTTTTATTTACTAGAATCTATTAAACATGAGGTTTTTTCTTACATTATTACATTGGCGTAAAATTTTAGGAATAAAATCTCAAATGTAAAATATATTATTAGTTTTGGAAAACTAGAAACATATATGATTCCCATATTACATTTTACAACACAGATTTTAAAAATTTACATTTTCAAATATTTTTATTCACTATGGAATATCATTTCATATCATTCATATATAACTTTGTCAATTCGTGGAAGATCTAAAAATAATAAGGGCAATATCAAATTTTCATTAAGGATTATATGTGGTGGAATATATTGTTAATTAAAAAATATTCATATGAATGAAAATTCCTTAAAAGAAATTTAATTTAATATATTTTTCTAGAATGATCATTATTTAAGATAATGTAAGGGAAAGTACAATACATTTTTTTAATAACCTAATTATGATAATTGGATAAGTCATAATCAATATGGAAATGTAAATAACAGAAAAAATTGTCACTTAATCAATAAATTGAGAATGAAATTAATGCTAAGGTGATATCAGTGGGAAAATATCATGTTTAAAAAGTACCAAATTCTTCATGAAGGAAATTCTTAGTAATTGAATATCATAATCTCATGCATCATTATAAATTTACTCTCACAACCTTATGGAGTACATTTTAAAATATATGGGTAGTTAAACAACAGAATAATATTTCAATTTCTATATCCAATAGATTTTTCTCATTAAAATACTTTTGCATTCGTGAGATATCTACAATTAGGATAACCACACATCTTCTTGTCCAAATAATTATTTATATATCCAATAATGTATTTAATTAATCAAAAATCCCTTATGAACAAATATTCATATTGAGTAATGAATAAATATTTTTCTAGATTTCTCTATTTAATAAAATATTATTTAAAATAAAACACCAATTTTAGGAATTATATATAGTTTAATTAATATTTATATCGATATTAAATAATAATGATATTTAGTAGAGGTATAATTTCCAAATTTCACAGTAATGTGGTTAATTCAAGAGAATGTTATTGTCTATAAAAATGAATCAATAAAGTGAATTTTAATACATTCCATTTTCAAAATAATCATCCCATATACATATAAATAATAAGGATGGTATCTAAATAACATTTCACTGGTGTATTATATGTAAAATTAATGGATTTTTTCATTTTTATGTTGAAATACCATAAATGCTATGTAAAAACCTTTTGAGAAAAAAATAATTTTAAAATTGAAAAAAATTTATTAAAAAAAGTTCACAAAATATTTTAAAAATACATTTCTCCTAGAAATAAAACATAAAACTTGTAATGTGGTCTTTAAACATTTATTATTCCTAATCAAGGGAAATTTTTACATGTTGTATATGATAAATCAAATATTTTTTTAGCATTCATTAAAATCCAAATGTGAAAATTTTGGAAGTATATATGAATATTATTTTAAAATAATATTTTAAAAATTAGCATATAGGTAAATAATTCTTTAAAAAACATTTCTATAAAGTTATAATCAATTGAAATATTTTCAGAAAACATGGATTTAGAAGAAAGAGGTTTTTTTTATAAATGACAGAAATGAATTAAAAATTTATTAAAAAGATTTTCTAGTAATTTTATCATCCAAATACTGTAATAAAGGAAACATTACATGAAAAATTACATGAATAACTAGTGAAGAAAAATATGAATGTGATTTATATTCAAATAATCAATATATGTCTTTCAATGTTAATTCATGAATTAACAATCATGATTGGTATGATATTGTTATATAAAACCATACAATGCTCATAATATTGAATTGATAATTATACAATGTCTTTGTTTTGTTAATAAATTGTAAATAAAAAAAATTATTTAAAACATAATATATTTTATATTATTTAAACATATAATCTTAAAATATCAAATACAATGGATATGTAATATAACCCAATGAAATTAAATTTAGTGGTTAATTTATTTACGACATTCTACCATATAAATAAAATACTAATAGATGAAATAATTAAAATTAAAACATAAAATGATTTTAATAATTAAGAATTCATGATATTACATATAAAAGGGGTCGTATATGCACCATAAAAAATAAATTATGTGCATATAATAATAATATCCACAATTAAAGGAAATTGAGATGAATTCACTTACCATAAACATAAAATTGGTTGAACATGAATTAATCTCATGTATAATAAATTTTCATGTTATGAATTCACAACTGAAACATATTCATATTTAGAATATCATATATGATCATGTTACACATACTTATATCCTATAAATTAATAATAAATCAATATTTTTATTTTTTTGCTATCTATTGTCTTGTCTTGTAATGTATAATCTCCATTAACATTCAATTTAATAAACATATTATATAGATACATCTCTATATAAATATATAAGGATTATAAGAATCAATATTTAAAAAAATTTATACTTTTTATAATCATTATTGATATTTGAATATGGATAATGTATCATAACTATCTATCAAAATTGTAGGTTGTACGTAACCATGAGAACTATTTTGATTTATATATTGGGTGAAAGGATATAGATTTGGATTATATATTCATTTTAAAAATATAAATATAATTTCAGGTATGTCTAAAATATTCACTAAATTTATCTTTATTAACATCCTTATAAAGAGTATGTGAAAAGATAAATCACATAGATTCATTATGTGTTAGTCTGTCTTACACATGAATGAAATTATCATATTTTATATAGATTGGAATTTAAAAAAGGTATATGTAGAATTAAAATTTATAATCTTAATAATATAAAAAGTATAATATAAATGTGATAAATATATACTTATATTATTCATTGAAATGTGTAGAAAAATATTACATTAGTTCATGAGGTAGTAGTCTTCCCTAAAAGTGATCGACGACTTCATTTTTAAATCGAAAAAGAGGAAAAAACATAGTTAACGAACATAAAATAATAATATATCAGTATATGTAATATAATTATTATACAATATAATAATTTTAAATGATATTGAAAGTACGATGAAGAAGATAAAAAATAATAACTCCAATTTAATAATGTTATCCCTTCTTTTGATTTGTTCACTATAATGGATCCAAAATATATAATTGGTCTAATTTTAGGTAAAGATAATGATTGATATCTCTATTTTGTATAAATATTTTTAAGTGTTGTTAAATAAAAATTCATCGCATATTAATTTGAAATTCCCAAAATATGTTGTTAATTCCTCCAGTCTTGATTAGAATTAGTAATTTATATTAACCCAAACTATTCTAATTAAAAAGGTGAATTATATTAGAAGTGTAGGGTCCTACCCACAGAGAGCGGGGAGCATAGTGATGAAAAATCTAGACTAAAAATCAGATCACTATATTTTCTGATTTATATTATTAATCCAATGATGCAATTGAAATAAATGAATTACAATAGAGAAGCATAAGAGAGGGGAATTAGTTTCCATGAGTGGTTTTTCTAAAGATAAATCATCACTGCACTTGGGAAATAATAATATTAAATGGCCGCGCAACCAAAAAATTTAATTTATAGATATATAGTAAAACCCTAACAATATACCCTGGTATCACACTTTATGGTGGTCTGATGAAATAAAATACTATAGTGCATTAAGATTTTTTTACAATTGTAGAGGAATAATCAAATTCATTGGTCATGAATTAATTAACTTAATCATGTTGAATTTTGTCCACTACTTAACGTACATTGTCCATGGTTTAATAAGAGATATAGGACTAATGAGTTGCAAAATGATACCAACTGAATATAATCATTTTTCAAGAGAATAATAAAATAAAACAACTTGCCCCATACCCATTCAGACGGATTCCACTCTCCCTTATGGATTTAGACTAGCATCGTTGGGTGACTTCCAATGATGAATGATCCATATTCCATAGGGAAAAGAATAGGAGAGAGATAATGATATGAAAAAGAAAGGAAAATAGACATTGGAATTAAAATAGAAATCACTCAATTGATTACGTCAAATAAAGGAATTAAAAACAAAATTGAAATAAAAACATATCTATGGAATCCCATAGTGTTGTTTATTTCTCCCTCAGGTCTAAAGAGTTTTTGGAATGGAATTCGGAGGCCTCCTTTTGTATCCAAAACCTGCGGCGTGTATTGCAGCAATGATTTCAATGTTCACGTGTCACTTTCATCCTAACATTTACCTAAGATACACATCGTGTACTTCATATATGAGTTTTTCATCCACCGCATTGAATATGTGGAATCATCATATGTTGGTTTGACTCTGTTAAAGTTGTGTACTTGAGTTAAATGACATGTACTTTCAAATAATTGTGTGTTCCTTCATCACGCCTTTCCCAGCGTAGATCTGTTTCACAAGATATCGTCACAACGTGTACTCTTAGAACACAATATCTGGTCACTTTTATTCAGTTTCCACCTCTATTTCTCTCTCAAGCATATGGTGTCATGCCGCATCACCAATTTACATGTTTTCCTATATATTATTATAAATAAAAATTCTATATAAGAATTTGAAAAACATTAATATCAATAACAAATATTATATTAAATCAATTAATATTCATTGAATTCATATGTAACAACACATCAAAAATTAGTATACAAATAGATATATCAAAGATCTGGGGTATCGATGTGGGAGAAGGGATGTTATTATAGTTTATATTGGTTTATATAATTGGATTTTAAATTGTGTAGAGGGGTGTATAGGGTATGTAAATTCATAAGTGTGGAATAGGAGGCAAATATATATTTTTTTAAAGAATCAATTACGTCCATGTTTTTTATATGAAGAAAGTGTCCAATATAATTAATTCTCAACCCTTATAGGTGATAATGTCAAATTTTTCGGAGAAAATTGGATTTAGACAATTTGGAAGGACATTGTATCCCATATATTTTTATTTTATCCCCCAGTAACACATTTTTACCACAAACACTATAATTAATTTTTATCATTTTAAATATTAATTATAGTTAAAAAATAGCATTTAATTATTAAAAAATATGAATTGTGCTCATAAAAAATATGGGATCCATTTTTACCAATTATATTCACAATAGTGGGGGATTCTAATTTAAAATTATACTTGTAGATGGAAGGAATAAATTAGAGTTTTCAAAGAGAAAATTTACATATGCATTTATGGTTTTAATATCAAAATTCAATAGAAAATTGATGAATAGGACCAAAATTATTTGTACTTTATTTTAATATAACTAATGGTACAATAATAACAATATAATTTATAAATTATCATTGAAATGTTGTAAAATCAATAAATTTTTTTAATTATAATCATTTTTTGGAACTATTCAACAAAAAAGAAAACATTCTAGAAAAAAAAGAAAAAACATTCTAATATATTTTTTGATAATAATATTGAATTTTTTTTTCATTTTACCAAATAAATTTTATTAATTTGGTAAAAATTCAATCTAATTTATTTAAAAACTGAGTGATGAAAATTCCATTTAGAAATATTCTGTTTGATGAAAATTTTACATTTTTATTCAAATGTAATTTATTTTTGTTTATTATCAATAAATAAAAAATTATATTTTTCCTACCATACATTTTTTTGAATTATTTAATCTTATTTATATTCAGTATTTTAATATATAAATTATAAAGGTATAAAATATTAATGTTCATTTGTAATTGTGGTTGTGTTTTTTTGTTTCAATTAAAGAGAATGAATTTATTTAAAAAGAATAAATATCAAAAATTCATGTGGTCAAAGATTCACAGATAAGATCAATGTTTCATTTCATAGTTGATGTCTAACCAGTATTTGTTTTCTTCAAAAAACCATGTTGTCACACACTACCCTCCCTTAATAGATTACATCCTTGTAATTTATGCTTGATCTAGAAAATGAAGGACTCGAAATTTAGAAATTATTTATTGATAAAATTCCTAACAGGGTCTAAAAACATCCGCCTAAAATGGGTAAAGATGATTATGATAGGTAAAAACTAATAACAAATAACTAGTTTTCCCAATATGATATCATAGCTTGTATTTTAACATATGGGAATAGAATAAAATTGTTATTCCCAAATAATGATGGAAGATGATATAGGTCATTGATAACAAGAATGCGAATGATAAATAGGAATTAAACTCCCACAAAACCAAAAAAAATTGAGGAGTTAAAATAGAATTGGTTAATGAAATATATAAGTAAATGGATAATTTTTTCAGGAACCTTTTTATAGACTCGAGATATTCCTTTACATTATAGACTGGGAAAATCAAAAAATACCATTCTGTGATATCTATCAATTTCTTAGGTATAATTTAATATTTTGGTTATTATTTGATCTTTTTCAACTTCATTTCATTATCCAAAAAATAAATATCCATGAAAAAAGTTCTTTAAGCACTAAATTTATATTTTAATGGATAATGAGATAAATAAATGATTCATGACTCATTCCACAGGTTTCTGAATATTATCCAAAACTATTATTTTTTTCACAAGTTATATATTACAATATATTAATATCTAAAACTTAATAGTAACTAAACTTATTCAACATTAATATTTACCAGTGATATTATTTAAGTAAAGGAAATTATATATTAACTAGAAAATGTTTTATTCCAACAGTAGGTTATAATACTAAATCATCCATGTGTTATGGGTTCATTCCCTAGGGCCTCGCTAGATGGGGAAGGTTGTCACCCAGTATGTGAGTTGTCCTTTTTCTGAAACCTCATTAACATATTTCCTATTATATTAAAAAATTGTAATGACCCATATATAATACCATATCAAATATAACATAAAACGTAATGTTTAAAAAAACTAAAAACTTATTCTTAGAAAAAGTATGTGGATTCTTCCATAAGTAAAATTTTTATTAAAATATATACTAAACAGAGGGTTTTTATTTCCATAAATGTTTCCCAAAAATATTAATGTTTTTTACATGAATATATCATTAAAAAAAGGGGTGTTCAAGACATTGGTAATATGGTCAATCATAAATTAAAAGACAAATGATGTTCTTCATAGATATTAAGTTGATGAAATCATATTTTCTTATAAAATTGAAAGCTCTCCTTATTTGTTTCTTGATTCTTATAACCAAAATACCACTAGAAAAATTTCTTCTACCATATAATTTTTTTAATCCAAATACATTAACACATCAACTTTTTTATTTCAACAAATGAGTCACGACCAGTCCCATGCTGAGGCTCGAGTCACAACTACCCAAAACCCACCTCCATAGGTAAGGGGATGGTGACAAACATTGATGGAATAACCAACTAGGGGATTCCATTTCCTATGTACCTTTACACATGCGCACAACCAAATCAGTGAAAAATTGTAGAGTAAAATAAAAAAAGAACAACACTGCTTTAAACATAACATGTGTATTCATCGACCAATAAATAGTAAAATTACGATATAATAAACTAAAATTAAAGGGGGATAAATAGATTCCCAGTTATAAAATTCCACAACCTGAAAGTGTGTGAAAAAGGTAAAATATTTGGGGCATCCCCTCTCTTGAATCCTAATTTATGACCACTACACGCAGTCCAAGAACCTTGAATCCCTAAACTCCTCTAATGTCATGATCAACCTGTTTGTTGTCTACAAGGGAACACCAAGTTCATGCAATTCCCATGAAAGGGTGAGTATAAAAATACTAAATAGGATGCCCTGAAGGCTCAACGGAGTAGTAGAATATGTATTGGATAGGGGGGAAGTTTATAGAAAAAGGTACAATAAAAAATTTCAAATCAAACTAACAAGATAGTCAAGTTAACCCAACCAGAACATAAGTAGATAGAAATGTTTAGAAGATGAACTTATCATCGAGTTTTTGCTACATATAGTAGGAGAGTATACTGATCCAACCACAAGAATCTAGACATGTAAAGCATGCTCCATACCTCATGTGTCTTCACCTCTCATGGAAAGAGAGGAACTAGAACTTAATTAGTGGGTACTAAAATATGATACATATATAAATGGTTTGTAAAACATTCCCAAAACATGAGAGAGAAAGGGGATCTCCATCTCACAGATCAGTATAGGAAGAGTCACTAATAGTTCTAGAAAAAACCACCAATGATTACTACCATCCCATATACATATAAATAATAAGGATGGTATCCAAATAACATTTCACTATTGCATTATTTGTAAAATTAATGGATTTTTTCATTTTTATGTTGAAATACCATAAATTCTACGTAAGAACCTTTTGAGAAAAAAAAAATAGTTTTAAAATTGAAAAAAATTTATTAAAAAAAGTTCACAAAATATTTTAAAAATACATTTCTCCTAGAAATAACACATAAAACCTCTAATGTGGTCTTTAAAACATTTATTATTCCTAGTCAAGGGAAATTTTTTACATGTTGTATATGTTAAAACAAATATTTTTTTAGCTTTCATTAAAATTCAAATGTGAAAAGTTTGGAAGAATACATGAAGATTATTTTAAAATAATATTTTAAAAATTAGCATATAGGTAAATAATTATTTAATAAAACATTTCTATAAAGTTATAATCAATTGAAATATTTTCAGACAACATGGATTTAGTAGAAAACGGTTTTTTTATCAATTATAGAAATGAATTAAAAATTTATTAAAAACATTTTCTAGTAATTTTATCTTCCAAATACAGTAATAAAAGAAATATTACATGAAAAATAACATGAATAACTAGTGAAGAAAAATATGAATGTGATTTATATTAAAATAATCAATATATGTCTTTCAATGTAAATTCATTACTTAACAATCATGATTAGTATGATATTGTTATATAAAACCTTACAATGTTCATAATATTGAATTGATAATTATACAATGTTTTTGTTTTGTTAATAAATTGTAAATAAAATAAAAAAATTATTTAAAACACAATATATTCAATATTATTTAAACATATAATCTTAAAATATCAAATACAATGGATATGTAATATAACTCAATGAAATGAAATATAGTGGTTAATTTATTTACGACATTCTAACATATAAATCAAATACTAATAGAAGAAATAATAATAATTAAAACATAAAATGATTTTAATAATTATGAATTCATGATATTACATATAAAAGGGGTCGTATATGCACCATAAAAAAATTATGTGCATATAATAATAATTTTCCACAATTAATGGAAATTGAGATGAATTCTCTAACAACAAACATCAATTTGGTTGAACATGAATTAATCTAATGTATAATAATTTTTCATGTTATGACTTCCCACCTGAAACATATTAATATTTAGAATATCATATATGATCATGTTATACATACTAATATCCTATATGTTAATAATCAATCATTATTTTTATTTTTTCAGTGTCTATTGTCTTGTATAGTAATGCATAATCTCCATTAAAATTAAATTTAATAAACATATTATATAGATACATCTCTATATAAATATATAAAGATTATAAGAAGTAATATTTAAAAAAATTATACTTTTTATAATCATTACTGATATTTGAATATGGATAATGTATCATAACTATCTATCAAGATTTTAGGTTGTACGTAACCATGAGAACTATGTGGATTTAGTTATTGGGTGAAAGGATATAGATTTGGATGATATATTCATTTTAAAAATATAAATATAATTTTAGGTATATCTAATATATTCACTAAATTTTTCTTCATTACCATCCTTGTAAAGAGTATGTGAAAAGATAAATCACATAGCTTCATTATGTGTTATTCTGTCTTACACATGAACGGCATTATCATATTTTATATGGATTGGAATTTTAAAAAGGTATATATAGAATTAAAATTTACAATCATAATAATATCAGAAGTATAATATAAATGTGATAAATATATACTTATATTATTCATTTAAATTTGTAGAAAAATATTAAATTAGTTCATGAGGTAGTAGTCTTCCATAAAAACGATCGACGAAATCATTTTTAAATCGAAAAAAGAGGAAAAAACATAGTTAACGAACATAAAATAATAATATATAAGTATATGTAATATAATTATTATAAAATATAATAATTTTGAATGACATTGAAAGTAGGATGAGGAAGATAAAAAATAATAACTCTAATTTAAGAATGTTATCCCTTCTTTTGATTTGTTCACTATAATGGATCCAAAATATATCATTGGTCTAATTTTAGGTAAAAATAATGATTGATATCTCTATTTTGTATAAATACTTTTAAGTGTTGTTAAATACAAATTCATCACATATTAATTTGACATGCCCAAAATACGTTGTTAATTCCTCCAGTATTGATTAAAATTAGAAATTTATATTAACCCAAACCATTCTAATTACAAAGGTGAATTATAGTAGATGTGTAGGGTCGTACCCACAGAGATCATGGAACATAGTGATGAAAAATCTAGACTAAAAATAATATCACTTTAATTTATGATTTATATTATTAATCTAAGGATGAAATTGAAATAAATGAATTACAATAGAGAAGTAGAAGATAGGGGAATTAGTTTCCATGAGTGGTTTTTCTAAAGATAAATCATCACTGCACATGGAAAATAATAATATTAAATAGTTGCGCAACCAAACAAATTTAATTGATACAGATATAGTCAAACCCTAACAATCTACCCTCGTATCACAATTCATGGTGGTCTGATGAAATAAAATACTATAGTACATTAATATTGTATTTCAATTCCATAAAAATAATCAAATTCATTGGTCATGAATTAATTAACATAATCATGTTTATTTTTGTCCACAACTTATCGTACATTGTCCATGATTTAATAAAAGATATAGGACTAATGAGTCGCAAAATGATACCAACTGAATATAATCATTTTTCAAGAGAATAATGAAATAAAACAAATTGATGCAAACCCATTTAGACTGATTCCACTATACCTTATGGATTTAGACTAGCATCATTGGGTGACTTCCAATGTTTAATGATCCATATTCCATAGGGAAAAGAATAGGAGAGAGAGAATGAGATGAAAAATAAAATAAAAGAGACATTGGAATTTAAATAGAAATCACTCAATTGATTACGTCAAATAAAGGAATGAAAAACAAAATTGAAATAAAAACATATCTATGGAATCCCCTAGTGTTCCTTCTTTCTCCCTCAGGTCCAAAGAGTTTTGGAATGGAATTCGGAGGCCTCCTTTTGTATCCAAAACCTGCAGTGTGGCTTGCAGAATTGATTTCAATTTTCACGTGTCACTTTCATCCTAACATGTACCTAAGATACACGTCGTGTACTTTATATCTGAGTTTTTCATCCACCACATTGAATATGTGGAATCTTCATCCATAGGTTTGACTATTGTAAAGTTGTATACATTAGTTAAATGACATGTACTCTCAAATCATAGTGTGTTCCTTTATCACGTCTTTTCCAGAATTGATCTGTTTCACAAGATATCGTCACAACGTGTACTCTTAGAACACAACATGTAGTCACTTTTCTTCAGTTTCAACCTCTGTTTCTCTCTCAAGAATATAGTGTCATGTCGCTTCACCAATTTACATGTTTTCCTATATATTGTTCTAAATGAAAATTCTATATAAGAATTTTCAAAACATTAATATAAATAATAAATATTATGTTAAATCATTAATATTTATTGAATTCATATGTAACAACACATCAAAAATAAGTATACAAATAGAGATATCAATGGTCTGGGATATCGATGTGGGAGAAGGGAAGTTATTATAGTTTATATTGGTTTATATAATTGGATTTTAAATTGTGAAGAGGGGTGTATAGAGGGTGTAAATTCATAAGTGTGGAACAAGAGGCAAATATAATTTTTTTAAAGAATCAATTACGTCCATGTTTTTTACATGAAAAAGCGTCAAATATAATTAATTCTCAACCCTTAGAGGTGATAATGTCAAATTTTTGGGAGAAAATTGAATTTAGACAATTTGGAAGGTCATTGAATCCCATATATTTTTATTTTATCCCCCAGTAACATATTTTTAACACAAACACTATAATTAATTTTTATCATTTTCAATATTCATTATAGTTAAAAATAGAATTTAATTATTAAAAAATATGAATTGTGCTAAAAAAATATGGGATACATTTTTACCAATTATATTCACAATAGTGGAGGATTCCAATTTAAAATTATACTTGTAGATGGAAGGAAAAAAATAGAGTTTCCAAAGATAAAATTTACATATGCATGGATGGTTTTAATATCAAAATTCAATAGAAAATTGATTAATATGACCAAACTTATTTTTACTTTATTTTAATATAACTAATGGTACAATAATACATATATAATTGATAATTTATCATTGAAATGTTGTCAAATAAATAACTTTTTTTAATTAAAATCATTATTTTGAACTATTCAACAAAAAAGCAAACATTCTAGAAAAACAAAAGAAAAATTCATTCTAATATATTTTTTGATAATAATATTTAAAAAAAGTATTTTCATTTTACCAAATAAATTTTATTAATTTGGTAAAAATTCAATCTAATTTATGTAAAAACTGAGTGATGAAAATTCCATTTATAAATAATATGTTTGATGAAAATATTACATTTTCATTCAAATGTAATTTATTTTTGTTTATTATCAATAAATAAAAAAATCATATTTTTCCTACCATATATTTTTTTGAATTATTTAATCTTATTATATTAAGTATTTTAATGTATAAATTATAATGGTATACTATATTACAATTCATTTGTAATTGGGGTTGTGTTTTTTCGTTGCAATTACCGAGAATAAGATTATTTAAAAAGAATAAATATCAAAAATTCATGTGGTAAAAGATTCACAAATAAGATCAATGTTTTATTTCATATTTGATGTCTAACAAATATTTTTTATTTCAAAAAACCATGTTGTCACACTCTAACCATCTTAATAGATTATATCCTTGTAATTTATGCTTGATCTCGAAAATGAAGGGCTCGAAATTTAGAAATTATTTATTGATAAAAATCTTAGAAGGGTCTAAAAACATCCTCTTAAAATGGGTAAAGATGATTATGATAGGTAAAAACTAATAACAAATAACCAGTGTTCCCAATATGATATCATAGGTTGTATTTTAACATATGGGCATAGAATAAAATTGTTATTCCCAAATAATGATGGAAGATGATATAGGTCATTGATAACAAGAATTGGAATGATCAATAGAAATTCAACTCCCACAAAACCAAAAAAATATGATGAGTTAAAATAGAATTGGTTAATGAAATATATAGGTAAATGGATAAATTTTTTCAGGAACCTTTTTATAGATTAGAGAAATTCCTTTACATTATAGACTGGGAAAATCAAAAAATACCATTCTGTGATATCGATCAATTTCATAGGTACAATTTAATATTTTGTTTATTATTTGATCTTTTTCAACTTCATTTCATTATCCAAAAATTAAATATCCATGAAAAAAATTCCTGAAGCACTAAATTTATATTTTAATGGAAAATGAGATAAATAAATGATTCTTGACTCATTCCACAGGTTTCTGAATATTATCCAAAACTATTATGTTTTTCACAAGTTATATATTACAATATATTAGTATCTAAAACTTAATAGTAACTCCACTTATTCAACATTAATATTTATCAGTGATATTAAGTAAAGACAATTATATATTAACTAGAAAATGTTTTATTCCAATAGTAGGTTATAATAGTAAATCATCCATGTGTTATGGGTTCATTCCCCAGGGCCTCGCCAGATGGGGATGGTGGTCACCCAGTATGTGAGTTATCCTTTTTCTGAAACCCCATTAACTTATTTCCTATTATATTCAAAAATTGTAATGACCCATAGATAATACCATATCAAATATAACATAAAACTTAATGTTTGAAAAAAACTAAAAACTTATTCTTAGAAAAAGTATGTGGATTCTTCCATAAGTAAATTTTTTATTAAAATATTTACTAAGCCAAGGGTTTTTATTTCCATAAATGTATCCCAAAAATTTGAATGTTTTTACATGAATATATCATTAAAAAAAGGGGGTGTTGAAGACATTGGTAATATGGTCAATCATAAATTCAAAAACAAATGATGTTCTTCATAGATATTAAGTTGATGAAATCATATTTTCTTATAAAATTGAAACTCTCCTTATTTTTTTCTTGATTTTTATAACCAAAATAGCACTAGAAAAATTTCTTCTACCATATAATTTTTTAATACAAATACATTAACACATCATCTATTTTATTTCAATAAATGAGTCACGACCAGTCCCATGCTGAGTCTCGAGTCACAACTACCCAAAACCCGCCTCCATAGGTAAGGGGATGGTGGAAAACATTGATGGAATAACCAACTACGGGATTCCATTGCCTATATACCTTTACACATGCGCACAACCAAATCTGTGAAAAATCTTAGAGTAAAATAAAAAAAGAACAACACTTCTTTAAACAACACATGTGTATTCATCGACCAATAAATAGTAAAATTTTTATACAATAAACTAAAATTAAAGGGGGATAAATAGATTCCCAGTTATAAAATTTCCACAACCCGAAATTGTGTGAAAAAGTTAAAATAATTTGGACATCCCCTCTCTTGAATCCCAATCTATGACCACTACATGCAGTCCAAGAACCTTGTATCCCTAAACTCCTCTGATGCCATGATCAACCTGTTTGTTGTCTACAAAGGAACAACAAGTGCAAGAAATGCCCATGAAAGGGTGAGTATAAAAATACTCAATAGGATGCCCTGAAGGCTCAAAGGAGTAGTAGAATATGTATTGGATATGGGGGAAGTTTATAGAAAAAGGTACAATAAAAAATTACAAATCAAACTAACAAGATAGTCAAGTTAGGCCATCCAGAACATAAGGAGATATAAATGGTTAGAATATTAACTTATCATCGAGTTTTTGCTACATATAGTAGGGGAGTATATTGATCCAACCATAAAAATCTATACATGTAAAGCACGTGCCATACCTCATGTGTCTTCACCTCTCATGGAAAGAGAGGAACTAGAACTTAATTAGTGGGTACTGAAACAGGATACATATATAAATGGTTTGTAAAACATTCCCAAAATGTGAGAGAGAAAGGGGATCTCCATCTCACAGATCAGTATAAGAAGAGTCACTAATAGTTCCAGAAAAAAACCACCAATGATTCCTACCATCCCTTATATCTACCATGAACACACAAGTCAAAGGGACTCAATAAACACACCATGATAATATCTACTTTGGGTAAATCTATCTCTCCCACATGGTTTTACATCACATCATAATGACATGTCACATTGGGAAAAACATTCTTCTCTTTCATGAGTCTAGGGTAACATCAAAACATGCCTTGAAATTGATCGGCATCCAAAAATATTAAACCCAAACTAGATGGCCCACAATGATGTGTATCTGAGGGGTTCCACTCTAATAGGCTTCATAGAGGACCCACCCCAATGTGTGTCAGGGGGATTCCACTTTGATAGTCATCTTAGAGGACCCACTCCCATGTTTGTTAGGGGTATTCCACTATTTTCCATCGAGGACCCTCACCCTAGTTCGTTAGGGAGAATCTAATCTGAATTATCTGATAGAGGACCCATACCCATGTCGATGGGGGATTCCACTCTTATTATCATAGAGGACCCACTCCCATGTGAGTCAGGCAGATTCCACACCTATTGTAGTTGAAGAGGATCCAGACGCATGCTGATGGGGGATTCCACTCTAGATCATTGAGGACCCTCACCCTAACTAAGGGGGGATTCCTCTCACAGGTATCAAAGAACTACACTATCCATCCCCGCTGGATTGTACCTCTCGAAAAACATTGATATGCTAGTTCATAATCACTACCATCGTTAGAACTCTCCTGAAATGGTGACACATCTGTAATATCTCACATTGTATCTCAAAATCCACAATGGAGGGAACCATCTCATTCTACAAGGAAAAACATTCAGTATATGGTACTCACATTCCAAACTCCAAGCCTAAAAGATGAAGATATGCGAGGTAGAAGATTCAGAGAGTGGTATATAGCATGTGTGGGGCCCACATGATATGTGACATAGCCTCATCATCAGGTCGTGTACCTAACCATTCTCGGGTAATAAATTGAAACATGTTCCCCTAAATATTCCATGAAACTCCAAGCATACATGGAATGTCTAGTTAGAAGGCTGACGAGTGCACACCACTCTTTGATAATCCCTAAGGTCAAATGTATACCATTGTTGGCACGGCTCCCCAACAGCCATGAACAATCAACTGTATCTTTTCCTACATCTTCTCCACTCTCACAAGAGTCTCCTATGACCTAATCGGTGGGTTCTCTTCAAAATTTGTAGAATTATTATCCTCTTATATACCTTTTAGGTCTCCACGATTAATGAGATCAAGAATAAGTATCCACACATCCAAACAGATCACACAATTTTGATCCTTGTGTAAAAAAATGAAATATCTCCTATTTAATCACCCTAAATGGACACTCAGGTGATAAGTTATTGGAATACACATTTCATTTTAAAAGAAACAATTGGATCACATGACTTGATCCCAAAACAAAATTTATGGATCTATTCATTGCGATCCTCTCAGAAAAATACATGATATGGAAAAATTATTCATCCAAAATGGATAATCGGTGAAAATGTTTCATTTCACCCCAATACGTGTGAATCAGGCCTCATGGGGACCAAACCTTGATTTTAGTTTAAAACATAAAAATATAATTTATATATCTACTAAAGGACCAAGGTCACACCACCATTGATGGAACGTCAAATGGTTGTATCATTTAAAATATGGGTCTGATGCAAGAACCGTACATAATAATAAATGTTTTCTTATTATTATTCTTTGGAGATTCTTGAAATCGAGCAACAAAACCATTTCATAAAATTCACAG
Organism: Viscum album; assembly: GCA_963277665.1. Classification (NCBI taxonomy): domain Eukaryota; kingdom Viridiplantae; phylum Streptophyta; class Magnoliopsida; order Santalales; family Viscaceae; genus Viscum; species Viscum album. The sequence continues at coordinate 583,007,060 of OY728128.1, read as the reverse complement.
ACCAGTCTAAAAGATCCTTCTCTATGAGAGGGATGTGAGGACATACAAGGAGACTCAAATGGATGAATTGTTTAGGAGAAAAGTCCATTTAAATATTCTCAGTCCAAAATGGGCCGGTCCGGTGAAAACTACCTGGAACCCTCTGTCTTGGCTGTGCAGCCCATGCCAGCCCATCCCACATCATCGGCCCACATCCTGGTCTATTCCCATCAACCCTCTAGAAAACTATCCAGCTAATCATTCTCCCTTGTGACATGTGATGCCCGGGTTTCTGCCAACCCTCGGTCCCCCATATGGGCACCTCTGGCCCCCACCATAAGCTAACATTGTAGCATGCCAGAGCCCACTATCATCCCGCAAATGCCATCCCGCTCATATCCTCCTCTGATTAGTCACCCACATCTCATCTTTTATGCCTCGTACTCTATTCACATTTGAAACCTCCAGCACCCATAGTACTCCCGCCACATAGGAGCTCTCTAGTTGACTCATTCCACCTCGTAATGAGCCGCGCCGCCTCCTATGACCATCCCTTTTCGGTGCCACCATACCAGACCCACACAACCACTATCTTCTGAATGTTTTACTAAATCCTATGGTGGCCCGATTTCAGATCCAAAATTGATCTTGGATCCTTGGATTCATATCATCACAACACCAGCCTCCAGTCGGCAAATTGTAGGTGTTTCTACATCGTGAGAATAAATATCAAAGCATGGTGAATAACATGACATAACAAGGTTTCAAAATAGGGTTTCAATGTTTATCATTTTTATTTGGCCATCTCATTGATGTAGAAAATTAATAACATGGTGAAGAAATCAAGAAATAAACAATAATTGGAAATGGGGTGTGAATATTTAAATAATAATTCTACATTATTTGGATATGATTTTCATTGGAAATGCATTCGAATTGATCCTGATGTGATCTTATGATGCATCACCTTGAATTTTCCATGGGATAATGTAAAGGATTAGTTCTATAGTAGATGGATTATTTGGGTTCAACCCAAATAAAATTTCATAACGATGTATTTATAGTTTTTAATCATTGTTTAAGGTTTCTTCTAAACCAGAATCACCAATGATCATAGGATCTGATTTTGATGTTCCCTCTCATTTTATATAATGCCAAGGGTAAAAAGGGAATTCTGAACTCAATTCCAGTCCTGCATGAACAATCCAAATCCCAAGTCAAAATATATTTTATTCATCATTTGATATAAAATTATTTTATTTAATTATATTATTTATAAATTTTCCCCAGAGTGACTTTTTCCACAAAATCTCTGTGCTGAAAAAATGTGTTCCCTTGTTAGGGAAAATGCCACATTCTGGACTCAACCGTGGCCTCATATTTCCATCTCGATCTACCGTTATGTAGATATACAATTTCCCTCATTTTTATAGTATAATATATATTTAATATTGATTTATTATTTATTTCATGCACACTAATCCTCGTAATTCCACACCTCTTTAGTGCCTCGAATTAAATATATTCTAATAAATATTTCAATGTCTTACAAGGATAAAATAGTGTCATCACATCATATCCTCCTTCAATCATTTAATCCCCAAAATAAAAAAACTATTGAATACAACACAGGGTACAAAGATAACCCTTGGGTCACCCTTTACTGGAACTATCCTTCACGTTTCTATGATATAACATCATGTGAACCAGCGGAACGGTCCATTCTCATAAGGTCGTCTCCTATCTATAATGTGCATAGAAAAACATTCACACATCTCATCAACTTTAACACATGTAAAATATCATGCACCGTCTCCATTTTGGGGGTTAGAAAAGTTGGTAGGTAACCTTACCTGACTCTACACCATCTCAAACTGCATGAAGGACCTCAGGGGTAACTCGCCTCCCTTACTGAAAACCAGCACACAAGCTCATAGCATATCCTCTAACACCTAGATAGCGTACATGGTCTACCCACTAGTCTAGATGTGAATTTATGTACTCATCTATGACTGGGTCCCAAAAACCTCTTGTGGGCCTCTCTATAACAATGACATAAGCCATGTTTCATGATCAATGAAAAATATCAAGGTTATCCTATGAAGATGGATGATCTCCTGGACATGAAAATTCCACAAACACTCTAATAAAAAATGCTCCATAAGAAAAATTAAGTGTTCCAACATCATGAGTCAATCCACTATCAGCTAGATGAAATAATGCCCCTTCATTTTTTGTGGAGGTCATGTGATGAAATTCATGTATATGCCATCCTTACTCCACCATGTGATTTCAAGAGGTTGCACAACCTGCTAGAATCTAGTGCTCAGCCTTCACCTGATGATATGTGAGGAATCATGAGAAAAACTCAGTTATACTTCATCACATTTCAAACCACCAAAACAACCACTAAATATCAGTGTAAATTTTCCCCACACTAGGAGGTATAGTAAATGTAGATGTGGAAATCTCGCATCACTTCCTCCCATACAACAATCGGTACCACTGGTTTCCCCTAAAATGAGATATCAGGATTCCCTCCTACATAATATTCGTTGGGTGAATCGTATGTGGATACCTGGGTCACATAGGATCTCATGGATTGTGTCTGACATCTGGGACACTCTCACATTCTTGATATGTGAATAATTCAACACCATCGACTGAAACAAATCATACCCTCCAGCTCCATGAGGTTCACCTATAAGGAAGCTGTCTGATCCAAATCATCCCGCAGTAAGAGAGATTGATAATTCTTAATAAAGACATATAATACAACATTTCCCCTATTCTAGAGTATAGACAATCTCAAATTCGTAATTCAATAGGAATTTTGACCAGTGTCACCTCCTCAAGTTCAGGTCTCTCTAAGTGAATATTCCCTTAACACTCAGGTGGTATGTGCACACCACAAAACACTCTCCTAGATGACAGCATATCTACATTCATAGATAAATGACAAGAACTTATAGTACTATATAGTGAGTCTTTTATTTTGGTTCATGGATTCTCCATCACCTCACCCTTTACATGATAAATGTTGTATCACGATTAGATGTTGAGAGCACAAGGTACCATCGAACATTGCCTGTGATTAAACTCATCCAACCGCAAGACGACAGACATGGGAAGAAAATTTCATTTCCCACATGTCTATTACCACCTTTTAAGGATATTAATCCACCAAATAGGCACTCTTCCACACCCACTAGTATCATTCCAAGAGAAAGGAGGTTAGGCAGAAAAACTCCACTAGCAGTGCTAGGACCTACTCTAACGCTCCCCGGCACAACCCTTCCAAGAACACACAAGTCAGGGGGACTCATCCACCACAACTTGATACTATCCTCTTTAGGTATCAATGCATCACCCTCATAGTTGTTCTTAAATCACAAAAACATGTCTCAATGGGTGAAAGAACACTCTTCATCATGCACTCAAAGCTACTTCGAACAACACTGATGCGAGGTTACACTGATTCAACATGTCGCCCTTTTTATACCATAAGCATGAAGCAGGGGGGAAAAGAGTACCTCACATATTTCCCAACAAGTTCTAAGCCAAAAAGTTATAAATTAAATCGGGTGTATCTCTTGTCATTTCATGTGCTGGATGATTATAAACATCTGTAACATTCAACTACCTGCGACCTCGACCGCAAGCTCCCTAAGCCTAACGTCGGAATCCAAGCGGTTGTAGAAGGATCTAATAGTAGAACCCACCAACCACAACTCATATTTCTTCCCTTACTACACCACCTCCCCATGGGCCACCCTATCCCCACGTGGAAGATCCATGATCATGGAATCGTCCCATCCATGGTGGTTAGTTTACAAAAGGCTCTGAAAGGTCAGCATATATGGTCGATCAGTCTCTTTCCATGAGACCTTTCTTGTCACATGCATAACACCTACCCTCCACTGGCTATCCCTAGGATCTATGCTTCGTTGGAAACATATGAATTCATTTATGTGACTGATTATGGGTAGGTCCCCTTTATTGATATCTTGACACACGATTCCTGCTAGTGGTGACATATGTCTTTTCTTGGTTTCACCCACTACCACAGCCAGCTAGATTGTTCCCCTCTAACTGAAATATCTATGTAACTAGTTCTTTCTCTAGAATCATGGCATAGGTGGTGATTCACAATAGTATTATGGTATCATGGATCTCTCTACGAAGTCCTTGATCTAAATTCTATGCATAGAACTAGCTATCATTGATCATATTCAGAGAGTAGCATGAATGGTCTGGGAACTTAGTCTCATACTTACCCACCATCATACCTCCCAACTAAAACTAAAATAGCTACAGAATTTCTATTGATAATAAGAAATAGCAGAAGCACTCCTCACCGAATAGCTGGTTGGAGGTCATCTATTGAGTGCATCTGAAAAAAAGAAAAACCATCGACACTCTGATGATTCGTGGATAAGTATATTTGTTAATTCCCATATCTTATCCATTTGAATCTGAAAAAACTTGAAGAGGCATTCCACTGAACCTACCCAATCCTCCACTGCCTTCGGATATCTTTCTCACCACGGAAGATATACAATATCTATAACCGGAACTTTCATAGATCCCTCACCCTGTGCACTTTATTAACCTACTCTATTGGGACTAACTATTTATAAAACATGTGGAGGTGAAGCTACCTACCCACCTAGAGAAAGGGGATCGTATGATGGATCCTAAACTGAGTCCCCGTCTCTCATGAAATCATCATCAAGAAACGTGGCTATTCTCCTGGTTAGCTATCTTCGCAAAAGAATCTCAAATCTTATCTAGGAATTTAATGATAAAATGATAATATATATATATATATATATATATATATATATATATATATATCTGTGTGCGTGTGTGTATTTCAAAAGCAATGGCGAGATAACTCAGGAACGATAGTCAGAGACTCAATCCTATATGATACTTGTACCAAAGTACCCTACAACATATGTCTCATCATGTAAGTCGAAAAGCTGGTAATCAAGGTCATGGTGAATAGCTACGTCGGTCGTTGCACCCTCACCAGACTCTCTGGCCAAAGAGACTCTCTCAAGACACATCAATATTGTTGTTCTACACCAAACCATGGCCTTTTTGGGGAAATGTTTGAACAGTGTCCCAAGGATCGAAAAACATATAATACCAATATTTCCTGACCCGTCCCATGCAGAGGCTTGAGCTGCAACAACCGTAAGCCCACTTTTATAGGCCAAGGGCTAGTGACAAGAACCAAAGGCATAACCCACTCGAGGAGGACTTTTCTTATGTACATGTACACATGTGCACAACTAACATAATTCAAAAGAGTATAGTAAAATGAAAATAGTGTACCACACAACTATAAACAACCCATGAGTATACATAGACATCTAAATAGTACAATTACAGTATAACAAACTGAATGGAAAGGTGGAAAAATACACACCCAACAAGAAAAGTGTCCTAACCTGACAAAAGTAGAAAATGTAAAATAGATGGGAGTGTCTCTCTCCTAAATACAATTCTATGAAAACACATGTAGTCCATGCAGACCATATCCCTAAGCTCCTCTGATGTCACAATCAACTTGTCTATTGTCTGTAAGGGCACACCAAGTGTTGGTAAATCCAAATAAGGGGTGAGTATAAAAATACTCAGTAAGATTACACGAAGGCTCAAATGAGTAGTAAAAGCTATACGAAAGAGTTGAGTAGTATATAGAACAAGGCACATAAAAATATTACATCACAACCCAACAATATGGTGAATTAGACTCATCCAAAACACAAGGTGATATAAATGGAGAGAATATGAACTTATTATGGAGTCTTCTCTATCTATAGTAAGAGAATAGACTCATCCAACCATGAGAGTCATGAAACGGAAATCATGTGGCATACCCCGTGCGTGTTCTCCTATCCTGGAAAGAGAGTAACCAAAACCCAATGAGTGGGTACTAAAATTGGATGCATATATATATATATATTCTCTCAGTTAAAGAATCCTAAATGAGAGAGATTAAGGGGATCTCCATCTCATAGCTCAACCCATGAAAAGAGCTGCCAATAGTTCCAGAAGTAACCCCGAATGATTCCCAGAATTCTTCACATCTTCCATGAAGATGCATGTAAAAGGGAATCAATCACAAAACCATGATAATGCCTTCTTTGTGAGGGTCTATGTCACCCTCATGGTTTGGGGTTTCATCACAAGGACACACCTTTATCGGAAAATATTCCCACTTTATCATGATTCTAGGTTAATGTCAAAACATTCCACAGCATTGATCCATATCCAGAAAGAGTAATATCAAAATAAAGGACCCATACCATAGTGTGTCAGGGGGATTCAATAGGATATTATACATAGATAACCCACACCCTAGTGTGTCAGGGGTATTCCACTACGATAGTCTTTGTAAAGGACCCACTCTCTGGTTTGTCATGGTGATTCCACTCTGGTCCACCAAAGACCCTAACCCTAGTGTGTGATGAAGATTCCACTAAAATGTAGTAGATAGTGGAACCATTCCCATGTAAATAGGGTATTACAGTTTAATTATTGTAGATGATCCATAGACTAGTGTGTTAGGGGTATTCTACTATCATACTAGTTGTAGAGGACCTGCACCCATGCTGATGGGGGACTCCACACTAGATAATAAGGGACCCATGCCCTAATTATGTCATAAATTCTTCTTGGAAGGTATCGAGGAACTAAACTGGCCTTACCCACTAGATATTACCTGTCAGAAAGCACTGATATGCCAGTGCTTGATCACTACCATCATCGAACGTCTCCTGAAAAGGTGTCACATCTGGATCATCTTGCATCGTATCTTTGAAGCCACTACAGAGGGAACCATCATGTACAATTGTGAATAACTCCGTGGATCGGATAATTAAATTCCAAAATCCATGTCCAAATGAAAGGGATACAAGAGGTAGAAGATTCATAGTGTGGTACTCGGCGAGTGTGGGGCCAACATGACGTGTGACCTTACCTCATCGCCAAGTTGTGTACCTAACCATTCTCGGGTACTAAATTTCAACAAGTACCCCTATGCATTTTAAGGTACTCCCAGATTACATGGAATGTCTATTCAGATGGGCAATGAGAACACACTGCTCATCTTTGATCTGAAGGTTTAAAAGCGTAACTTCATTAACATGCATCCCCAACATCTTAGAAAATTCCACCAAATCTTTTCAAACATCTTCCACAATCTCACAATGGTTGAAGATAACTTAATCCACGTTTTCTCTTTAATCAATGAATAAATCTCATACACTGATATACATTTCTTGTTTCCACATTTAATGATATCATGAATAAGGCTATGCACTTCAAAACAGATCACACTATTGCGATCCTTATTAAAAACAAGCAAGATAGACTATTTAATAACCCCAAACAGACCTTTGATGAAAAAAATCGTATGTAGCCACATATTCTATGAAACGAATCATGTGGGGCCCATTAATCGATCATGAAACAAAATATATTTGGATTTCATCATTGCGATCCTTTCAGAAAAATACATGATATGGACTACTCATTCGTCAAGAATGGATAACCGGTGAGAAAAGTTGCATTTCACCAAAGTACATGTGAACCAAACCTCAGGGGTTCCACATCATGATTTTCGATTAACGACATGAAATTAGTCATGAATAGTCTAATCAAGGACTAGGGTCACACCGCTGCTGTTGGTGAGTCAAAAAGTGAACATAGGATTGAAGTAAGAACCCCAAAAAATAATCAATATTTTATTGTTATTAATATTAGTGATTTTTTAAATTTAGCAATGAAACAAGGTCTTAAATGTCCCAAAATAGATTAAAAATATTCTTCTCGATGAGAGGGATGTGTAGCTGTAGACAACATGTCATACTGACACTTGTTTTAGGAGAAAATCCCATTTAAAGGATCTCAGTACAAAATTGTCTGGTCCAACACCAACTAGCTAGGCCCCTCTGCCTGGGCCGGCCAACCCCATCCGGACTAGTACACACTGCTAGCCCAAGGTCCTACCGTGCGGCTTGGTCCGTCCTTCTTCATGGCCTAGTCAACATGCCTCTCCTCACTGGCCAGCTGGCCAGCCGATCAGTCTCCCTAATAACTCACGATGCCTAGGTCGCTACTAACCCTCAGTCCCCTACATGGGTGCCTCGGTCCCTCCCCTTTCACTAACTCAACAGCACGTTGGATCCCACTATCCATTTGGGCATTCCATCCCTCTCCTGACCTCCTCTGCTCGGTTTCCCTCATCCCAGATTCCCCACCACACATGCTAGTTCTGAGTGATGCCTCCCTCCATCACAACACACCTACCACACCAAAGATTTGTAACCACTTCCTGCCACCTCACACCCAACTACACCACTGACTCCGCTCAGCCCTTGTCAACACCGACCTACTAGGATCTGACCACCACCTTCTTCAGCACATTATACTAACTCCTCTGGTGGATTGATTTCAAATCCAAAAGATGTTTTAGTATCCTTGGATAAATATCTTTTAGGTATCAGCCTCTGCTTGGAAATTTTTTGGGTGTTTCGATGAAGCCAAAATTTAGATCGAATAACAACGATGAATGAGACTTAACGAGGATTCAAAACAAGGGTCGGATGATGAACACATTCGTTTTTCTATAAAATTTATGTTCAAAAAGAAGAAAAAGATGATGAAATATTGAAAGAAAAAAGAATTGGAAATGGGGTGTAAAAATTTAAAAAATAATCCTACCACATTTGGATCTGACCATCATTGGTAACGCATCCACGCTGATCTCGTTTAGATCCACCAAATCTTCACTGTGGATTTTTCAAGGGATAAAAGAGAATAGAACTTCCCCAGTAGAGGGAGGACATGGGGCCAACCATAATCAAATTTAATAAAATTGTATTTATATTATTTAATCTAGGTTTAGGGTTTCGTTGAAACTTCTCCCACCAATGGTCAAAAGATCTGATCACCCTACAACCTCTCGTTTTATGTCATGCTTATAGTAAAAATGGAATTCAAAATATAATGGTGGTCTCAGATGAATAAAATGAGTCCCTATTCAAACTTTAGTTGATTCATCATTTGAGATAAGATAATTAAATTTAATTATTTTATTTATAATTTTTCCCCTTTGCGACTTTTCCCAGAGTAGCCTCGCGTCGACAAAAGTTACGCCCCACCTAGGGTAAATGCCACATTTCGGACTCAAGATTGGACTTTGATTTCCAACAAGATCCATTGTATAAGAGATATCCTATTTACATCACATGCATAGTGTAAATTATTTTTCATTATTTTTATACAATTTATTTCAGTCACATCAGGCCTCAGAATTGCATGACGCTTCAACGACTAGCTATGATAGTATTCCAAGAAATATTTGAATGTATTACATGAAAAAATCGGGGCCTCTACAATAAGATCGTCCTTTGCCTAGGGATTATTATTTTTATGATGGAATTGACTCCGATAATTGTCAGGTTCCCCACATTTAGAGAAATGATCTATAAATAGATCCCTAGGATGATTGTTATTTCCTTCCATCATAATCTGCATTTTTTATTATCAACTCAATTATTTATACCCTTATTTTAAAATATAACAAATTTTCCCATTCCTTTGAATCACTTTCTTGGGTTTATTTTTACACATTTCTTCATGATTAAAAGATAACCTTATTTCTATTATTGTTTCTACCACTCAAGATTATATAAAACTCCATACATCTCTTATTTGGAGAGTGAGTGTTTTTTTACGGATTATAATGATAATCATATTTTGGGATAATTGATAATAATAATCACAATATCATTTGTCCATATCACCACCCTTTATTTCTCAAATACACCGCATTGTCCATTATATTCAATTTTATCATGATTCCTTCGGGTTCCATCAATTGACTAGAACCAAAAATCCATGTGTGAGAGATATTAATAATAATGGAAAATACATAAAATCATTTACAATTTTTCTAAATTAGAATGCATTATATTCAATTGAAAACAAATTATATTTTACCTATTAAATTCATTTGTATCATATATTAAATTCTATCAAAATATTTTTTTTAATGCAAATTTGAATTATCGACATCATATCCCTTGGGAGTTTCAAACTAGGTCTGCAGTAAGAGACATTTTCCTGTACTTGGTGACAATAATTTCAATCCTAACATGTTGTTTTCAATATTCATGCCACTAGGTACATCTATTCATGATCAACATCCACATGTATAATCCATATACGGATGAATTTGTTAGAATAAAACTAATAATATCTATATTACCGTAACATTATTATTATTTCTATACATATCATGAAAATATATTATAGGTTTATGATTACAAATCTATGTTTTCTTAAATCTATTTCTCATAGTTTCTACTAAACAATATTTGATAACAACTATAACGAAATGTAATCTGGTAACCTAGAGTAGGGGTCTTATATTATAACATTAGAATATGGTTCATGGAAAAATATCCCAAAGGACTGAATAGTTAAGTGGTATTGGTAAACTAGATACCAACATTATTCCTATATTATAATTGAAATAAATAATTAAAAAAATAAGTTTTGAAAATATCGTTATTCCCACTACAATATCCATTCATAGAATTATGATTTCACTTCTCATATTACTAGGACTAGAAACAAAATAAGGGTGAGCTCAAATTCTCAGTATTTTTTAAATTCAAAAAAAATATCATCAATCAACATGCATAAACATCATGGAAACATAAATAACAGAACAAATATTCAATTAAAATTAATTGAATAGAATAACAAATATTTTATGTTGAATAACTGAAAACACATTCCATTTAATCAATTACATGAATATCAAAACTGCATAAGGATTAATCAATATTTCTATGTGAATTATGGAAGAAACATTTCCTTTACTCAATAAATTGAAAATAAAATATATCTAGAGATAACATTATTATGAATATACCATGGATATAGATAACTAAATTCTTGATGAAGTAAATGAATAATTGTTGGTCGTCATGTTATTGATAATCAAGATACCTCCATTAAAATTATCAATCATTGGATAGTTTATAAATGTTGTGTAGGTTGATACTAGAAACCCATTTATCCATTTTTAACCAAATAATTTATCTCATTAGACTACTGATCTATCGAGTGGAAATATTTGATCATTACCCACACATTTCATCATGTACAATGGATTCCACATATGTCAAATAGTGTATTAAATTAATGAAAAATATTCATTTTCAAAAATATATCTTTATTGAGTAATAAGTGAAAATTTACCAACATTTCCCTAGTCAATAAAATCACACTCAATATAAAACACCTTATGTATAAATGATTTATATTTTTTAAAATAATTATACCTAATTAATATAATTTGAATATTTTATTGAAAATTAATTCCCCCTGATCAAATTAATGTTTATATTTTGAGGGAAATTTAATGACTACAAAAAATCTAATAAGAAATGGAACTTCAATACTCCCTTGGTTATTAAAATCATAAAACATCAACGTAAAAACCAATGATGTTATCATTAAAAAATATACCAAATGGAATATATTTAATATAAATGGGTGGTGTCATTAACTAATTTAAATACCATAAAATGTATTCAAATGCATTATTGAATAATTTATACTTTTAACTTTGAAAATAAATTTAACCAAATTTAATTGCTGAAAAAAATATTTCAAAAAATATTTTAAAATTTAATTATATTCCTATTAAGTAATATTTAATAGGTTGAGTTTTCATGATGGTGTGAGTTTCCATATATGTCGTACATGTTAAAAATTTTATATTTTGACATTTTTCATAAAATACACAAAGGATTATTTTGGGGAAATGACGTGAATATGACATTTAAAACATTTCAAAAAAATGAATCACATGTTAACAATTTAATTAATAATTAATTTGGATAGTATCAACAACATTTTAAAAAAATAAAAATCATTTATTTAGGAGAAAAATGATTTTAGATCAATGATAAAAATGAATTTGGACTATATTTAAAACATTTTGGCATTAATTTTATATACAAAATAGTGAAAAATTTGAACTATTACTATAAAAATTCATGAATAACCTATGGAGTTGAAAATTAATGGGGTTTATTATTTAATTATGAAATTATTTACTTCATTGTAAATTCAATCATAGACACTCCTTTATAAATTAATGTTGTGAAATTAACTGTCACAATGACCATAATATTGAGGGGAGAATTATCCAATTAGTTGATTACTTGAATAAAATATAAGTACACATAAAGAAGTGGAATTAAATTATAATAAAGATAAAAATAATTTCATAAATAATCTAATAATATAAAAGATAATGATGAAATCATTTAACTAAATGAAATGAAATTTATTTTTGAAATTTCTTACCAAGAGGTTTGTTTTAATTAAAATAAACATGGATGAAATAATTCAACATTAAAATTAAAAAGCAAATATATAATAAATAATACTAATATTAAATTTTGTGGAGGTATTAAATAAATTATATAAAATAAATTATGTGAAAAACATTAGAGTATTGCAAAATGAAAATGAATTTAGATGAATTCCCTTACCGCATAGTTCATTTTGGTTGAATTTTTTTTAATATCAATATAAATGGTTTCAATAATGTTATTACATTATTAAATAACCCTATTTATATTTATTATATCATATATGATCCTATTATAACATCTCATCACCCATTCATTAATAATCATTCATTTATCTCATTGTTTCATGTGTTAATTGTGTTGTTTTCTTATGAATGTTTTCTATAAATGTTCATATTATTTTGAATATTATATAATTTCATCCATGAAAAATGATATTAATGGTATAATAATAATTGTTTAATTTTATATATTTTTATAATCATAATAATAATTTTAACATTCATAATTTATTACATCGCTTAATGGATATGGTAGGTTTTACGTATGCACTAGTGACACTATTATATACATAATGTGTGAAATGAAAATTATGTGTGTGATATATTAATTTTCATATTCAATTTATATTCATATATATAACATATAGTAGCTAAATTTATTATTATTACCCTCCATGTGACATGTATGTGAAAAATGAATAACATCGCTTTTCGAGGTGATAGTCTTTCGTCCACACGAGTGACACTATCTAATTTTAAATTAAATGGAACATAATAATGTAAATATAATATTAAAATTTTATATATATAATAATATCATTTATATCATTTATATTTTAAAATATACTATTATATAGGACATTGAAATGTGGTAATAGAAAAAAAATTCCATTAGTTCACATGGATGTACTACATCGTACACATGATCGATGGATTCATTTACCATATTATAGAAAATGATATGGATATTTTTCATCTCCTTAACACAATATCATTAATGTAAATTAAATATATTGGTTTTATTTTATAAAAAGTTTTATAATATTTTCAGAATATTGAAGAAGCAACAATGAAATCATTTAAGAATGATAACTCTTCTTCGGATGACCACTTTAGTTTTTCACCAATATCCTTACAAAGATGGATGTATAATAAAACAATTATAACTGGGAGGTTTATATGGAATTTAGTAATTTATTGATTATTGTATTTTCTGTTCCAAGTTTATTAGGATGTGTGAAGTTTAGAGGATAGGGGTGGCCATTTATTATTTGGGGAGGGGACACAAATGGAAATTTTTAAAATAATAAATTATGACCTTGTTGTTATCATAAAGATATATTCTAAATGGGACAATATCAACCATTATAGGTGATAAGGTTGAATTATTAACACTCAATGGTATTTTTACATGTTGGTAGGTCAATTTATCCTTTAAATTTTTAGTTTTACAATTGGTAAACTAATTATTTCCTTCCCTAGGATAAATAATTTCTTTTTGTGTTTACTATTCAGTATAAGAAAAAATTCAATTGACCATATTAGATAATATAAATTATGTTTATTACAAATATGGAATAAATTTTTCAAATTATAATTAATAAAATAGAAGGATCTAATTTAAAATTATACCAATATGTGAAAAGAAAATCATGGTTTCGAAATAAAACATTAGCATATGTATATAAGGTTTTCATATGAGAAATATAAATGAAATCATTTCTGGTAACCTAAATTATTTAAAATTTTATATAATTTTACAAATTTTACATTAAAAAATTTTACCATTTAATTTATCCTTCAAAATTATTTATATGAAAAGGTATTTTTTCGATAGAAATATTTTTTTTATTCAAATAAACATAATACATTTCATAAAAATCCATCAACTTAACAATAAGATAATTTTGATTACCTGATTTAAAAAACGTTTTTTTAAAAAAAATTACAGAATTTCTGAATATTATATTTAATTTATGTTATCAAAGAATGAATAAATAACATTTTATTAAAAATAAGTTTTCCAAAAAAATATTATTTTACATAAAATTATTATTTTTTAATCAATATATAACCACATAAAAAATTTAAACCTTATATTTTCATAAATTAGTTAGTCCAATTCATGGCTTGGAATTTAACAGCTATGTAATATTGGTATAATATATTATGGTTTATTTTGAATTGATGTTTCTTGTTTTTAAATCTATCTAAGAGATCATATTATTTAAAGAGAGATATATCATACTATATATGGTTGTTTCAGTCTCTTATATTACTGGTTTTGAATAGTATATATTCTATCACACCATAATTTCTTGTTTTAGATTATCTAGCAGATAAATATATATTGATCATCAAATTATTAAATATATATTAAATAAAATAAAATTGAAGTTGAGTTATAAAAGACTTTTAGTAATCATTAATGACTGTGATTTCATAATTCACCATCATCGATGAAGAAATGTTTGTTTATTCTTTCAGTTGAAAAAATAATGCATCATTAGCTTTGTTAAAAACAGAAGATGATCCATCAAATAAATATTTAAAAAATGTGGGCCCAAAATATTTATGTATAGGTATCCTTCTCTTTTGACTAAGTAATCAGTGTGGTCACCTTTATCAAACTTTATTGAGCGGTCTTAGAAGAAATATCATAGTTTTCATAAAAAAAAATTTAGAATGGTTGTGTTTCCTATATTTAATGAGGATAATTAATGTCCTATTTTATTTGAAAAAACATATTTGGTACAAGTGATTTTTAGTTGAACAAAAAAATTATGTTAATCTCAAAAACATCAAATTTTTATTCATCCATGATTCACTATGAGGTTAATTTCCTTCAGGAATATTTTTTGTGGGATGATATTTGGAATGATAAGATTTTATAATAATTTATTTTTCATTTCATTAGGTTAAACATAATAAATATTTAATTATATTAATTCTAAAACATTTTTTAGTTCTTGAAGACAAATAAGAGAATATCTATATGGATTTTGTATTGGGATTATTAGGAAAATCTCAAGTAAATATTGTGATTTGGGTTATTTTTTATTTTTTTAAAAATCTATGATTCTTATACCTATACAATATATTATGGTTGTGAAACATCATTTTGGAATTTATCTTAAGATGTTAATCAAGTTAAGTGTAGTTCCACTATATATTTAATCCGGTCATGATCCTATGACTATATACTATTATATGAAATGCATTCATAATCTGAAAGGTATTAAAATGAATTTTAAAAAATATTTCTACCTCAATATAATAGTGAATTAGTGAATTATAGTTTGACATTAAATTATATTTGTTTATACTTCTCATAATATTATTAGGAAATTTGGGATCAATATATATCATTAGATAAATTATAATATTATAATAATTTACATTCATTTGACAAGATGGAAAATTTTAATTTATTATATAGAAAATGATGTTAAGATCCAAAATTTTGTGATGAAGTTACTTAATTTATTTTTTAGGAAGAAAAATGTTATATGTGATTTATGTGAATGTAAAGATGATTTAGTTGAATATAAATATTCTAAAGAGACTGCTAACTATTTATAATGATAACTCAAGAAAGGGTGATTCATTTTTGGTAGGAGGTATACCTTTCGAAAAATTATCCTTTGAAAGGTTTAATATTATTTTGAAGAAAAATTGAATGTTGATCATTTAATTCATTATATCCTATGATATTATAGAGAATATGGAGTCACATAATTAATAGCTAGTCATACCATTAATTTTATCTCAGGTACATGATGTATTTCATGTTTCTTTTCTTTTGAAATATATACCTTATGCGTATATTGTTTTGATCCCTGATGTTGTATAGTTAGAGGGGAATCTATCATAGAGACAAAATTTTGATTTTATTTTAGATCACATTGATTATATAGAGTGAAATAATATGATTCAACAATTAAGGTATCATTGCATCAATAACATTATTGGGGAAGCACTATAATAATTAGAAAACTATTATTGGAAAATTACCCTTAATTTATTATGTAATGACAAAAATTAATAGTTTTTCTATTTCATAAAGGGGGGATAGTATGGAAACATATGTAATGTTAAAAGTAATTCAATTTCATATCTTCATAATATTCATGATTATAATTTTCTAATTCATGTTATAATAATGTTTAAAAATTAAGAAATAAATATTTTAAAATAGATATTATTTTGGTTATTGATATATCAATATTAATTTATAGTGAATTTTGTGGACTTTTAGAAAATTTTATTTTTCATCAATCATAACATATAGTTTTTTTACACATGCCAAAACATTTATGAAACCATTATGATGAAACAATGAGTTAAAAGTTTATACTAACTTTTCTCATGTGAAATATGAATTTATGAAATATAACACTAAATCTAAAATTATTTGTTTTAATTTATGAACATATGTTATAATTTTTGAATGATAATTTATATTTTATTTAAAAAATCAATTTATATTAATTTTATATTTAATAATGTGGTTAAAATATTCCCCTCAGTTTTTTAATATATATAATGTCAAATAACCTTAATTTTCTTAATGGTAAAATAGTGAAATTCAAAGGATTTATCACTATTTGTGATTCTTTATCATAAATGATAAATTTATAATCATTTTATCCCTAAAAACTACTTCTACTAAAGTATATGTACCCCCCATTTTCTAATTGAAAACAACATTCCATTAATATTATCTCTCTGAATCCAAATAAAAATTTCATTCCAATATCCCTCCCCAGATCATTGATGTCTAGGAATTTCCAAACACCAAATCCAATAAGGATGAACATCTATGCTAATGGGAGATATCTAAGGAAATTTTATATTTCCTGGCATACTTACTTTAAAAAAAATTATTTTTATAACTAAATTAAATATATTTTCACCACTATAAAATAATTATATCAATATATTACATATATTTAATTATGTTTTCAGAAGAATTATTATTTTTATCTCTTATATTTCTTCTATGGAATAGAAAAATTACATGTGCATACTTTTAGACTCCCCCCACACAGGGTTCTTCACTAAACAAACAACACAATAAAAATCACCTTTTATAGTATAATATCCTAGTTTTTAGAGCCTCACTGATAAGATATATAATATTTATCAATTTACTCCAATAATATCAGCAATCACATATTAATGCCATATTTAGTATCTATCTATAGGTCCCCATTATATTCCACCCATTCAAATGGTACAATACAATCCCTGTTATGATAATGTGGATTAAAAGATACCTATATTCCCCCCTTTTAACATATTTTATCATAATCGTGAAATCTTTATTGGAGGGAATTAAATTGACATATACCTTTCCTTATATATCAATAATGATAACATTTACCTATAAAATATTATTCTTTTTAACCATTAATACCATGCCCCCAATGTGGTTATTTATTAGTTCCCATAATATGACATTTCAATCAAAGGAATCATAATCCCTATAAAAGAGATCTTTTAACATCTATAATCCATTAAAGCATGATTTTTGAACGTATCTTTAGAATATGGTATGCTATCACCCTTATATGCCTTACCTACCTCAGTAATAATGATGTGGGAACCTTATGTTATGAATTATGATGTCATAGCACCTAGTTCAAAATGTTTTCAGACATAAGGACCATAAATTTTTTATATTCTAACTACCCTAGGATAGTTTATAGTGGAATTGGGATCTCTATTCATATCTAGTCAATATTAAAAATTACACTAAATGAATTGTGTTAATAAATATTTTTTGAAGAGATATGACCATAAACAATGTTCACATCCCTTGTAAGATACTTTATAATATAATTGTAATATTCATTAATTAATGTTTTTCACCTTCTCCATTATAATCTAATACTGTCAATGATTTATGAATTTAAACTCATATGTTTTTTCAAATTGTATAATTATACCCTCAATTAAATTAGTAGTATAAAAATAATATACAGTTAAAAAACATATAAAAGTGTATAGTTGAAACTCATGAAGTTCATACTAGACAAAATTTAGCTCTTTTCTTTCTAGGTTTCCCATATTTGGGTATTTGAAAAAAAATAACCATAAATTAAGTTATTTAAAAACTGTCATGGCCATATAATATGGACATAACAAAATTGAATCATTGTCCACATTATTAATTGTTAATAAAATATTTATATCAATGTTACATTATATCACATTACCCAAATTATTTGGTTCAAACATAGTGAAGTACCCCTTCAGCACACCAAACCCTTCTTTAATATTCCCTTCATACCGAAACATAATTCATTTAAAATTTATTTGAATAATGAAAAAACACTTATCGTATATCCTAGATGGAGAAAATGACTACTATTCGTGGGTATAAAAATTATCACATGATATATCTATGTATTAGAACCCCTAAAATTTCCAATAAACCAATTAGTATTCATCCAAAAAATAATATTTTTTAATTTCCATGAGTGTTTACATCTCAAAACTCAGAATTCAAAATCATTGTGAATGGTTTTCCACAAAATCCACATTTTCATTATTCTTGGACATTCAGTACCCTTTATTTCACACACATTCATATAAATATAATTATAAAAATACATTCATCATTACATTCTTGAACCATTGATTAGAAATTTTTTCATGATGTTAAATAGTATACAATAGTATTCATTGATCCAAAACCAAGAACATAATTCATAGTTATTTTGTTCATTTCTGTAATGATTGTCCCCATATCATTGCCTCCATATCAAATAAACAATATATGTAATTATTTCATAGAGTGGACTCCCACAATTTTTGACGACTATGTTCATCCTTGCTGAGTTGATTGAAATATTTTCACTTATGAGATCATTATTAACATTTACATGGAGATCTTGAAATTCATGATTTTTACACATTACCTAAAATTAATTATAGTTCATCTCACATGTTTTCATATATTATGAACCTAAATTCTGTGCATCATATTATATCTCTCAAACCATAAACATCTTATTGTTAGGTCTAATTTAAAAATATACAAAAGGTGGTGAATTATGTCTTCTAAAAATAATTCACAATTTTTCCGGTTGATTTAAACTATATATTATGAGGATAAGAAATGTTTAACATCTGTAAGAACATATGAGCATCAGATAAAATATAAATAGATAACATAGCAATTTATAGTGGTTTAGGGAATAAATATCCCCTATTCCAATAATCCAATTAGTCTCTCAAAGATTCTGTTGAATTTCACTAGTCAGGTCTTCATATCATAACACCAATCCATAACTAATTAAAAGCAGTAGACACATCTACAAGTAAGGATAAAAAACATATCCTACTAGTTCATTAATATAGAATTGAAAAAACATATATTAGATCAAAAATCTAATAATCTACTACAACTGATTATGAGAAGTTGAAATTCTCAATAAAAAAATATTGATTAAAAAGTTTCATGTTGAACTTAACAGTTGATACAGCTGACAGTTGATGAAACTTCTTCTTCAAAAAATAGTTTCATCAAGAAATAGTATGTTTAAAGTGATCTTGTTGTAATATATCTTCAAATTAAATAAAAAATTATTATAAGTAGTATAATTACATAAAATACAATATTTAGAACATGTATGTCTCCAATGTGTAGTTTATTCTGTAGAAAACAGAGTCTGGTCGATTGTTGAAGTTGATCTATAAAAGATCTTCACAAGAATATAGTTTCAATCGAAACAATATTGTCCCAATATGTGACTCAATATATCCCAGTTTATATTAATTATATTCCACTGAAAATTCTAAAAATATAGTGATATATCAAAAAATGTTTGGAGCCTACTTTTGAATTCCAGGTCTAATAAAATCACATGATAAATCGTGACAATTCATATTCATAAAACCACCTAGAGTAGTCGAAAATTCACTTAAGAATAAGAGAAAATTTATCTACTTAAAATGATTCATTGAATCAATCATAATGTTCTTTTAAAATTTGAAAATTATCTTTAAATTAGCTTGATATTCTGCAATTCCCATTGCATGAATCTCCGATAAAATAGTAGATTCAAATATCATGTGTTTAAAATCCAAACGTATGGTTCCTGCACAAAATGAAAAAAATACCAAATGTAAGGTTCAAATACATAGCCTTCATTCTCCGAACGTATTTTTGACTATATAAGGTTGATCACAAAAGTAAGGTTGATGATCCATACATTTGCTTCTCAAATGTAGGGTTCCATACTTTTGTTGGGTTTTTAAATATACTTTTTTTCAATGACAATTTAATGTTACATACATATGTAAGGTCTTTATAAATATGTTTCTGTCAACATAGGGTTAATTAACTATATAGGATGCTCTTTCAACATAAGTTTTAATACATACGTAGGGTTTTTTTCTTATGATACATTCTCTAACGTATAGTATGAATAGTGTTTGCATAACATAATAAAGAGAATTTCGAACACTTTGATGAATATTAAATATGAATAATAATGTTGAATTAATTACAAAATAAGTATTATAAAGAATATTTTTTTCCTAAAATACACATAATGTAATATCGATATTAAAACAATTAAGGGTATTAGTGAGTATCAAAATCAATAAGATTTATAGCGTATTGTTGCGACTATACATGCCCAAAAATCTCCCCCATTTTAATGATCACCAAACCCATAAAATTAATAACAAAATTTATAATTTTTAAAACAATCTAATGAAAATAATTTAAAATTTAATTTGATAGTATTATTTCGATAAAAAAAATGTTTTCCTTATCCAAATATCTCCCTATTTTGTGAGATTAAAAAATTGTATACAAAAAATACTAAAAATAATTTAATTTTGAATAGATCATTAATTGAATGTTATTAAAATATATTTAAATAAATAATACTTGATCATTGGTTTTAGACCTAAACATAAAATAACATGAAATAAATCACAAAAAAATAAAAATAAGGAAATTTTATTCATCAAAAACTGTGTAAATACAATAGTCATTGTAACTGTGAAACAAGATTAGTCAACTTAAATTGTTAGGGTACAAAAGGTTGGGTAGGATTCTTCTTGGTTATGGTTATTTAAAATATAAGTAAGTTTCAATCATGAATTTCAACTCTTCTATCTAGAGTCTCAACATTCTCATAAGACATTCTTCTAACTGCTAAATCAAAACTCTAGAATCTTGACTAATATGAAAATTTTCAGAAATATGGACTTTAAAAAAGTCATGCCAACTCTCCTATGTCATAAACTGTTCCAACTATTGTATTAATTTTATTTATTAAAATATGATACATGGTTCATTCTGAGTTAATTAGTCACCTAGAAATTTCTTATTGTCCAAAAAGAATGAGAGAGAAGAACTGTTGTATTGGATATTTTTAATATGATCATTCATGTCTTCCATAATAGGGGTTATTTCCGAAAATATATTAATTAAATATGGAGAGGTAGTAGGAGTAGAGGTATATTTATAGGTGTGACTAAAGCTACTCATTATTGAATAAAACTGACTCCCCATATACCACATGAGATCTTAAAATATTGACTTAAAAACAATATTTAACTTAATCATTTTAACTTTTTTCTACATCTCTCTCTTGAAAGAATCAAATTCCTTATTCAAAACAGAATTTTCATTAAGATCCTGTAATTTTTTTCATTATATTTTTATTTCCTACAGAATATTGATATTTTCTTCCTTATACATATTGAACATAATCACAATATCATCAACCTGATTAGTCAAAGAATCATATATCCCTTCATCTGGATGTTGTGACAAACCAACTGCAACAATTTCTAATGATATTAAAAGAGACTTCTCCACATACTTATCCACGTTTTTTCAATTTACTTTTCACATGAAAAAGAGATAATATCAATAACTTTTGTTTTGTCTTCAGTTTATTATCGATTCCTTTCATCTATATGATAAAAATTAATGAAATATAGATCCCCAAAAATTTCTGTAACAACATTTCCTAATTATGGAATTTGTTACTCTTTATGAATAGCTAGTTCTTCCACTTATAAAACTGGTATATCATCTTTTTTCACATCTCGAATCTAGATTTCAACCTATTGATATAACTCAAGGAAAGTATCTTCATAATGAACTGACCTAGTAGCTTCACCTGAACCAAACATCAGTTCTTCAGCAAGTGGATCTACTCTTTTAATGGTTTTAAAACCAATTCTTCAAGAATATATACTTATTCCTATTCATCATATTATTCTTCAAAAAATATCAATAATCTTTGGGTTGTTTTGGAAATTCCTTCACTTTAGTTTTCACAAATTCCTTCATTTCCAATAGCACTTTTCTCCCCCTCAGCAAATTATCCTGATCTTTTTTGGTCATCTGCACCAATTGGTATGAGTTTTTCTTTTACTATTCCCTAGAAAAAACCTAGCTTCCTCAATGTTCCTTCATTATTTACATTTTAATGAAGAAATTTGATTCGATGATATATTAAAAAATAATATTCTTCTTAAAAAATCTATAAATTATCCTACCATAAGTAAAAAAGGTATCCTTCCATTGGGCTGGTAGTGGTAGTAAAGATTTCTAAACATATACCTTAGAAAATTCATCATTATTTCACTAAAAATAGAAATAATATATACATTTCTGGATAAAAAATCTTCTCCATTACATCCATCCTTGGTGAAATTAATGTGTGAATAAACTTAACCAAAATTTTCTGATCTGCCTTGATATATTTGCAAAACCTCTTCCTAATGATTGTTGAACCAAAAAAAATAAATAATGTCTTCATACTTATGATATTTATCTCTGATAAACCTTATGTATAAATTAATGAAACCCTCATGAGGATAGTTCAAAATTTAATAAATTTAAGTGGAAGAAATGTAAAAATCCATATCTTCTATTCTTGCGAGAACAGTATCTTTAGAATCACTAAAACCAAACTAAACACTATTTTAGAAAAATTGCAGTTATACCTCATAATGAAACTCAGATTCACTTCATTGAACATATATTCAAGAACTTGATAAGATATATCTTTTTTGAGAAGAATCTTCCTCTCGTAATAAAATTCAAAATCTACCACTTTTCCTTGAAGTATCATTCCTTCAGAAACTCTCTATAGCATCGGATCACTTGCTTTACCTTCTTCGTTTTCATGGTTTTTATCATTTATGAGAAATAAAAGCTCTGAGGTTCTCGAGTATTAGATTTTCTCAAGAAAACATATGTAAATGAAGGTAGAAGAAGTTAGAAGAAGGGTTTAGTATTGGAATAGGGTTTTAGAAATGAAAAGGATAAGAATTTGAATGGTTTTTGATAGTACATTGTTTCTCGTGACCTTACATAAGATAATTATGATTTCTTTTGAAAACACATTTCATGAATAAAGTTTAGATAAAATAAATTTACTAAAAGATATTTCAGAATAAAAATATTGAAACAAATCATATTTAATGTAATTATTAAATAAATTTAACATAAATAAATTGGAATAAATAAATAAATAAATAAAATTATAATAAAACAATATACAAATTTTAAAAAATAAAAATTATATTAACATTTATTTAGAAATTAAATAAACTTAATTACCCCTTAATTAAATCAAAACATAAAGTGGTAAGTGGTTTAGTGAAAATATCAACTAGTAGATATTCAATATTTACAAATTCAGAAGATATATCGTTTTTAAGAAAAATATATCATAGAAAATGATGACTAGTATCAATATTATTAGTTCTCGAATAACTTATTTTATTTTTTGAAATATTTATAGCACTTTTATTATCACATAAAATAGGCATACTATTAAAATTTAATCAAAATTCAATTATTGAGTTTTTCATCTAAAATACAAGTGGACAAAGACTGCCTGCAAATACAAATTCTACCTTAGCTATTAATAGGGATAATGAGTGTTGTTTCTTACTTGACAATGATACTAATGATTTTTCTAAAAATTGATACTTTCTTGAGGTACTTTTTTTATCTAATCTACAATTTCCAAAATCATCTTATAAATATGATATTAAATTTAAATCTGAAATTCTTTGGATAAAGAAGATGTTGAAAATTATATCCCATTAAATATCTAAAAATCCTTATGAATGTAATAAGATGAGATTATTTAGGATTTTCTTGAAATCTAGATTATAAAAAAATAAAACATATTATTAGGTCTACTGGAAATAATATATAATAAAATACCAACCATACCTCTATATAAACTATTTCCCACCGATTTTCCAGCTTCATCCAAATCATGTTTTATATTAGTAAACATGGGAGTTTTATATGTATTTTAGTTCTCAATACCAAATATTTAGAATAAATCAGTAATATATATACATTGTTTTAAAATATTTCCATAATCTATTTGAAAATTTTGAAATTCTAAAAAGATGATCAATTATCCCATCATACACATTTCAAAAATATTTTGGCCTATGTTCTAAAAAATCATTTCAAAGATTTTCATTATATGAACAGAAAAAACATAATCAACATAGATTTTAACTAATAATATGTTAGAAAAAATGGTTTTCCTAAAAATAGTTGGATCTGCCAATCCAACAGTAAATCCATTTTTCAAAAGAAAAGAACATAATCATTTATACCAAGCTCTAGACACTTGATTAAGGCTATAGAGGGCATTATTATGTTTAAAAATAGAAACTACTATTTGGTAATTTCCAAAACCAGGAGGATGTTCAACATAAACATCCTCCATTAAATATCCATTTAAAAAGGAAGATTTAACATCTTATTAATATAATTTATTGTTCATATGATATGCATTAGCTAAAAGGATTCAAATTGCTTCTAAAATATAAACATGGGAAAAGGTTTCATCATAATCTATTCATTATTCATGATTATATCCTTACCTAATAACCTATCATTGATTCTAGTTATAATACCTTGATCATCGTTTTTATTCAAAAGATCCACAATGTTCCAATAAATATATAACTTCATTTCCATTCAATTAATTCGTAAAAATCATTCCGTTTGAATTGGTTTTTCTATTCTGGCATTTCTAACATCCAACATTCATTATCAAAGGATTATTAAAAAATTTAGTTACTAATTTAGATTGAAAGTCATATAATTCAATTAGGTTTCTTGTATTTCGTGTAGTTCTAATTCATATTCCTAGGTCTCGTATATTTGTTTCAAAAGGATGATTCTTTAGTGTTCTACACCATCTAGGTTAAACACTTTTAGGTTCATTTGTATCATGTTTTTGGTAATTGGACTGAATTTTATTTATATTGTTTTCAAAAACCTTTTTAAAATTTTCAAGTATCACATTGTCAAAAGAGTGAGTAATTTCATGAATTTGATCTTTTTCTTTAATAAAAGAGACAATTTTAGCAAAAATCACATGAACTGATTCTTCAAGAATCCTTGGATTTTTATTATACACTATATAGACATTAGAGGTTTTAGAATATCCTAAATATATTCCTTCATCATCCTTTGGATAGATCATACCAAGATTATCCTTTGTGTTTAGGAAATACAATATTCATTAAAAAATAATAAAGTAATTTACATTAGCCTTTCTGTTATTCCAAAGTTCATAAGGTTCCATTTTGAAAATAGGCCGAATTAGATCTATATTCATGATAAAGAAGGTTGTGCTTATAGATTCTGCCCATAAGTAGGTACGTAGACTATATTCATCTAGAATAGTCCTAACCATTTCCTTAATAGTTCCCTTTCATATTTTAAAATTTTCATTTTCTTGAGTGGATCTTAGTGAATATTTGGTGTGTTTAATACCCATATTTCTTTTAATGAAATTGAATTCTTGATTGTCAAATTCTCTACCATGATAACATTATAATGATATAAAGGAAGATTTGTTTTTCTTTCCAATTTTCTATACATCACAAAATTTATCACAATTAAATTTTATGTTAAGTAAATCAGAAAATAATTATTTCCTAAATAATTTATGTAATGAAAAAATATTACTATGACAAAATCTCATATTCCAGATCTTTGAATCATTTATCATAGTAGTTACACAATTCAATTATGATTTACCCAAGGAATTTAAATCCAAATAATAAACATTATCAGTTCTATGTGATATAATCAAAATTATATTATCTTAAAACATAGAGCATGAATTTTTTGAAAAATAAACATAATATACATTATCACAGAGTTTAGAGATACATATAATGTTATGCTTCTGCCCTTTTATATATAGTACTTTTTGATGGGATGGTTTTTGGAACTCTAATAGTTCCAAGTGCAATTATCATTCCGTTGTCATTATAAATAAAGGTGACTAGACCTCCATCTATTAGACATAGAGTATTGAATTTTGATGAGTTCCCACTAATATTACTAGAGTACCCAATGTCCATATATCGTATATCTTTTCTTATTATGTGACCTATTTATTGCAATGTAAATTTAAGAAAATGTATGTTTTGGTACCCATATCATTTGGGGTCCAACAGTGTTAGTGAGATGAAATATGGTAATCCAGATATTATTTGTTTTTAATTACTCATATAATTTTCTTTGAGTAATATTTTTTAACTAAAATATATTTTAATTCCACTTATTTGATGATTTCTCAAATAGTAGTTTTTTATATGACCTTCAGTTTCACAAAAATGAAAAATAACAGTTTTTTAGTTGGGGACTAAATAATTCTTGTATTGTTTAGATTTTCACCCTTACATCCTTTACCAATTATTTCCATATTAATAAAATTTATACCAAATTTTTCATTCAGAATATTTTCTTCTCTTATAAAGAAGAAAGAATAAATTTTATACATTTTTAATTTATCTTCTAAAGCTTTAATATTATTTTCATGATCAGAATTGTTTGTGGTATATGAGTTAAATTTTTCAATTAACACCTAATGTTGTTTTTGTAAGGTATATTTTTCTCATAATTTACCATTATGAATATACCTTAATGATTTTTGTTTCATTAATAAAGATACATATTTTTCTTCTTGTATTTTGAAGTATGTTTTCAATTTATTATATAAATAATATGAATCAAAATCAAAATTATAATTTAATGAATAAAAGGTTTTTAACTTATCTTCTTCTTCCAGGAATTAAATATTTTCTTTCAGAATTGATTCATCATTTTCTAAATAAAATTTTGAAGAGATTATGGAATCTTTAGAAACACCCCATGTTTCCTTCATTTTTCTTTTTCTTTTTTAATCATAATCATATTTTTCAAATATTCTTTTTCTGTCATTATATTTTCACATTTTAGATGATGATAATCAGGTCTTAGATGACCCAATGTAATGTATTCATAGAATCTAAAATATGTTGAATCATTTTCATTTCTTTTTATGTGTCTTATAAATCGTATTTTCTTCTTATAAAACATGCAAAACATTATGGATAATTGAGCCAGTTCTATTTCAGAATCATATGTATCTGAATTATTTTCTTATCTAACTTTTTTCTTTATTATTTTTCTTTCTTATAAGATGTTACCTTCATAGTAGTATTACCCTTTTAAACCAAGAAATTATCAGCTTCAGCTTCATATTTCATTTCACCTCTACACATCATCAGTGTTCAAATCAATTCTCTCATTTTTAGATATTTAATAGGATATTATTGTCAAATTTTAGCTAATAAAACATTCCATTTAATAGGTAGTACACTCCGTACTTTCAAAGCCTGATCATCTTGTTTGATAGGATCACCTAAGGTTGTAATATTATTTATAATATGTATAAGACTTCTATTTATTCGAGTGACTCTATCCTCATAATACATTCTAAAATTATTAAATTTTATCTTTTCAATTGCATACATCATTTTATTACATTTTTTGTTTATTTATAAGAAACTGTAATGGCTTTCCACATTTCATAAGTTGTAGGAAATTATTATGCATGATTTAATTCATCTATTCCAAGACCACATATAATAGAATTCATAACATTAGATTTCATGTCATACTAAGCCTCTATTGGAGTACTCAAAGTAGTAGGATTATTAAGAATTATATAAGGTGTAATGACCTTTTAGTATACATTATATCCCAAATTATTCAAATTGATAATCATCCATGATTTCCAGCATCAATAATTTTCAATATTGAAGTAAGGAGCACAAAACATTAACATTCCTTCTCTTTGATCAGTCACTAAAACATTTTTATAGACCTTATTCTTTAATATTGTTTTATCTTTTTCCAAATGATCTTCTTTGATACCAACTGTTAGGTCAAAATATAAAAATATACCCAAGAGGGGGGTGGATTGTGTCTTTTAAAAATCTATTACAATTCTTCCATTTGATTTCATATATAGATTTTGCGGATATTCATTTTTTAAAATTTTGTAAGAATGTATGAGTACTGTATAAAACAGAAATATAAAACATGGCTCTTTATAGTGGTTAGGGAAATAAAGATTTCTTAGTCCACTCCATAAATTTCTCTCACTGTAAGTTTGATGAATTTTACTAGTGAGGCACTCATATCATAAAACCAAACAAAAAATGTGTGCAGATAGTTGACACCATTAAAAATAAGGCTAAAAAATAGATCCTTATGGTTCCTTAATAGGGAACCAAAAACCATAGCTTCGGTCGAGAAGTTGATACTCCACAAAAACTATGTATGAGAAGTTGAAACTCTCAAAAAATGATATTGATTAAAAAGGTTCTAGTTGGATGTCATAATTGAAACAATAACTGACAGTAGATGGATATTCTTCTTCATAAAATAGTTTCTTCATGAAAGAGAAGTTTTGAAGCGATCTGATAGCAATAAATTATAAAATAGAAGAACAAATGATTAGAAGAATAAAACATTATCAAATAAATGATTTAGAACATTTATATCTCAAAATTGTAGCTTCTCATATACAAAACAGAGTCTGATCCATTGTTATAGAGGATCTATAAATGTTTTCCACAAGAATGCAGTTCCAATTACAAAAACTGTGTCGCAATATCTAACTTAATATATCCCAGCTCTATTGAATCATACACACATAAATATTCTAAAAAATATAGCGATAGAAAAAATAAATAAGAGGGAATGATTTTCAATTCTATATCCAATAAAATCGCCTCATAAATCATGATAATTCAAATTCATAAGAAAGCTCAAAGTAGTCATAACTTCCATTATAAATATGAAGAAATTTCTCTACATAATACAATTATTTGAATCAATCACAACGAGCATTGAATCATTCAAAAATAATCTTTAAATTGCCTAGATATTCTATAACGACGATTGAATGAAACACCGATAAAATAGTAAAATTAATTATTTGGTGTTGAAAGGTCCATTGTAAGGTTCCTTCACAAAACAAAAAAATACCCAATGTATGGTTTAACTACGTAGCATTCATTCTCTAAATGTAGGAAGAACAATGTACGTTTGATCACAAAAGTAAGGTTGATGATCCATACATTTTCTTCTCAAATGTAGGGTTCCATACATACATAGGGTTCTTTAACCATAGTTTTTCTCTTTTTCAAACATAAGGTTCTATAGATACATTGGGTTATTTATCCATACATTTCGGTTAATGTAGTGTTGATTAACCATACACACTGATCTTTCAATGTGATTTTTAATACAAACATTGGGTTTGTTCCTTACGTTATGTTATTTAACATATGGTATGAAAAGTGTTTCCAAAACCCACTTAATAGTGTTTCGAACACTTTCACAAATATTTCCCATGAATAATAAGCATTAATATAATTCCAAAATAAGGATTTTAATGAATATGAATTTACTAAAATACACTTAAAGTAACATCATTAGTGAAACAAGGAACGGTGTTTATGATCATCAGAATTAATATGATGTATAAAGTATTATTGATAAAATACATGACCAACTCTTACATATTAGTTTTACATGATACAACTAAAAATGAATGGGTAAAGAAAAAAATTCCAAGTATGAAATAAAAAAAATGTGAAACCTAGGAAAAAAAATTTCGGCTCCACTAGCATGATGTGAACCTCCTTCCATCTAGTAAAAATGTATATAAAAAACATTAATGAGTAACATTAAACTCATGGATTATAACCCATATATATAAATTTGGGAAAATAGTCAGTCATCCTATCATTAGTTATTCACATCTAATGGAAATGGAAATAAAGGGGTATGATAAATTGAAATTGGAGGGGGACATTCTTGATATAGGGATATGTCAATATAATATATTCATAGAATATATGGCATGGTAATCCTGAAAACATGTTGTCTTATTCTTTAATTTTGGCCCTTGATTTGACATGGTGTAATTTAGATATTTAGAAAATTTTATTGAAATTTGGTTATTGGTTTTTTTCTCCTTAAAAAATATATTAATATTAGATACTTATCATGGATGTTCTAGGTTGACCCAACTGGGGAGCCTATGTTGTGATAGATTTTTTATTTTATTTTTTATATTGAGTTAATCGATTGGGTTTGGTTATTGGTTTGTATGGTTTCTCGATATTTCCCAGTAGTGGGATTTCCAGAAAAATGAAACAATTTTTTGCAGGTTTTACTAATCATGTGATTTTAAGAAAATTGTGGATTTGAAATTCAAAATGGGGGAAAAACAATTGGTTGAAAATAAATTAATGGATGAAAAAAATAGAAAACTCCTTGAATAGTATGTGTTCCCCATATTAAAAAGGGAGTGATTTGGTGAATTATTATAAATTATATAGAATATATGAGACCCAATATATGGAATTAAAAAAATTGTAATTTATTATCACTGGTTATCTCAGACATGTAAAATATTATATCATTACTCTTTCATGAAATACAAGTTTGAATTATTTAATATATTTTAGTAAAATAATTATTCATGAGAATGTGATATATTTTAATAATTTTATATCACATCAACAAATATTACCTCTATTCTCATCATCATGTTGATTAAAATATACTATCCAAATGGACCAACACAATTGTTGCAGAGATGTCACATATGGTTATACCCATTCTTGACCCATTCCCATGATTAGATAAATCATCTAAATGGTAAAACCCTACTTTTATTGTTATTTTACATATACTTTTACCCATCAATGATATATACCTAGGAGGAAATCAATAATCCAAATGGAATAATTCTAGTACTAATAGTATTATACTTACGCGTATACATGTACATTGTAAATGAAGAGGAAAAAACATCTACAAATAAATAACTTTTGAAACATGAGTATCATATTCCATTTCAAATTCAATAAAAAAAATTCTAGGCTACATAATCCTTAATATTAATGTTTTTGTACGTTTTTTGGAAGAATGGACCAAACAATGGAAAACAAAGTATGATAATGAAATGAGTTTAAATACATTGATATAAATGATGAATGGGAGAACATGCTTTGGTATTAGTCTATTTTTGAAAATTTCATTAACAAATACTTTTCATATTTCTCGAAATACCATTGATTTATTTATAGGGTTCATCAATTTTTTATGATATTTAGAAGGCTTTGTGGCCTTATATTCATCAGTGGAATTAATTACTTTCACCCATGAAGTAGCATTCTTTTATAAGGATTCATCTTCCTCAACGAGACTAATGTGTTTCATCCATTTCCCTATGTAAATGGTCTATATTTTTCACCATGTTCTTTTTAAGAGTAATTTTTCATCCACAATTAATCATTTTCTTATTCTTTCAATAAATAATTGCACTCCTCCTAGTATGATTCATCCTTGAGACTGGTAGTTTCTGATGATAGTCATGTTTTGATAATGATAATTTTTAATAATTCCTCTTACTAATATTTCTAAAAAACGCATGAAAAAAAAATTAATTGATAATTAATTGAACCTACTATAAATTAGTATTCTTAAGAAACAAATTATTTTTTTGAGCATCCAATAAAAATATTCCAAATTGTTTTTAGTTATCGTCATCAATGTATTATCCCTTAATGTTTTCCAATTATTGATAAATAATAAATACTAACTTGATCAGGTTCTGGGTTACTCTTGATGTTAGTGATGTATTGTTGGTGAAATCAACTAAGGTAATATCCTTATGTTTCAATCATAGTGGGACAGATTATTTTGATGTTTCAACTCTAAAATACCATAATAATAAAGATGGGAAAATGGAACCCTCTATTTTTCCCATTACTAGAATTAGTTCTACCTTGACTAATGGGATAGAATGAAATAGATTTTTAGAAACAAATACGATGATCAAAAAATAAAAATATTTTCTCAAAAATAACCCATTGTTATAGAATGAGTCACCATGACATCAACTTTCCATAACCGTAGTGTACCTTGAGATTCTCAACAAGGTGTTGTTCCACCATCTATAATAGTTTAAACACTAACTTAAATTGATATATCATGTAGAATGTGAGAAAAAATCAACACATCCTATCAAGACTAGATCCATTGATGAGATAACAATCTCCCATGCATGTAAATACTTTTTATCTCATAGGGTGGTGATATCATGACGATCCATCATTTTATGAGAACCCTCAAGGATGATTCTAGGACCAATTTCTGAATATAACCTTCTATAGATGTTAGTCGGTACCAAATTTATCTTTTGCATTTATATGACCCTAACCACCCATTTCAAAAGATCCTTAGTCACATTTTCTATAGACAATGCATTCAAAAATAGAATGTTGAATCATTTATCCAAATATTTATTATCTTGAATTAATCATAGTTAATAAGAATGAAATCCTTAGAACCCATTATTAATGATCCAAAAATCATTCAAATGTCCTTGAAAATCAATTATTTATAGAAGATCATAACACAATTATATAATGATAGGGGTTACATCAGTATTCTCATATCTTCTCCCCTACATGTGGGACCGTTAGTCCTGATATTCATCACTATTTTTAAAAAATAGAGTTCTCTCACATACTTTATTATTTCTCTATTGTACAATAATTTTGGAGTTATGTAAACTTATACAACCCATGGAGTTTGAATTTCTTGATAATTATTAACTCGAATGTAATATTTATAAATCCATACTTTACCATAGTAGTATTTTTAAATGAATTATAAAAATAATAATATATTTTTTACACTCCATTCATGTGAAATGTTGGTATTTTTTTAACTTTTCATTATCCCTTATAAAAACACCATCAACAGTTAGACTCATGGAAGGATCTATTCACCATTCTAGGGCCAAACTATTCTTGGATGTAGGGAACCACATTAATGTTCTCTACATGTATATTAATGTCTACCCATAAAAAATATATAAATTCTAAATTAATTAATGTTGAATTTATAACATGGTCAATATCATATTTTTGGGGCTCAATGGTGATGGATCACATTCATACCACTATAAAATTCAATAAAATTTGATAGTTTCAAGTCAACATCAACATCAATATAAAAACTTCAAATTTTCATGGAGTTTTTACCTCTCCAGGAAGAGCATATTATGTAGTAGTTTCATCGTCACTAGTTAATTCAAGCTCTAATAGTTTATTAAATTAGGTTCATGTGATCGATAAAACGATACAATTTTATAAATTAACGCCTCCATGTATCCATAACAATCCTCTTATTCATTATTTTTTCGTTCATTGGAGATACACATCAGATGTATGACATGGACTAACCCCATGACAATAACCAACATCATAAGGTGTGGTTGTCTAATATGATCAAGTTATTTAACTTCCTTGATGATTTCATGTCTCAATACACCTCTGTATATTTTGTATTATCAGTATTCAATGGAATCTAATTGTCCCCACACTCAATTGATAGGGAGTCTAAATTTCATACCATATTCATTATCAACTGATACGATGATTCCACCTTGGTGGTGATTCAATTCCTTGGTCGTGATACCTGTATAGGTATTTGGGAAATCCCATTCCCTTATATTGGTATTAAAATATGTTTAGTTTCCTCCAATCACATGTTTCCTCCAATTTATATTCAATATCGAATGTACCTTTGAAATGAGGCACTATATCATATAATTTCAATTCATGGTATGATACTATCGAAGCATCAAAATTGTTTTTGAATGATAATGTCGATGATCAATACGTGGGAGTGAAACAACAACCCATATTTCTTCTTCTATTCGAGTTGACCAATATTTACACAATTAAATTATATGCTTCTCATACTATAATATTATTGGTTGATAAATAACATCTATTGATTTTATTGATATTCCACCAAAATAAATTGGGAATATACCCCTCAAAAATTATCTCCCCATCTATCTCAACCCCCTAGACACCCACTTGGATGGATAAAAAAATATGTACAATACTAGAAGACTCCATTACATTGTCATAAATGAAACTTATTAGTGTTTAAGATTTTGAAAATGCAAATTGATTGTATGGATTCATTTTATCAATTATTTTTCAAGCTTTCGATGCGAATGAACTAATCCTGCTAAAGATCTAGATGTATAGTATGAATTTGACTTAAGATTTTTCATAAGAGTTAATAGAATCATAACCATGAACCTGAGTTTTTATCAATCTCCGTAGAAATTGGAATAGGTGGACTATATTTAATGATTCCTTCGAATTATATAAATTTATGAGATATCGATAAAGTTTTGTATGTACTAATACAATGAATAAAACCCTATGGACAGTCTCTATTAGGGAGGACATTAAAAAGATATAAATTTAAGATCTATATTTTCAAATATAGTAACGTGATATTCACAACGAAACGTATTCATGAAATCATCCCATGGAACCAATAGGTCACCAAAAAGATTTAAATTCAATCTTACAACTCACATTTACCTTTTTTCCAAGATGTGAAATGCACCAATAGATCCATATTTTTAACAAATATGGATTTTATGGGCAATATTGTGTTTTAGACCATCAGTAATATGTTTGATGAAAAGGTCCATCCATGACTAAATGGAGCATCATTCATCATATGAAATATGATTAACAATATAATTTTCACCAATATAATAATTTCCTTGTCAGTTGTGAAATTATCTCAATATTATCTCATGTAGTTGGCAAAAAGAGAAAATTATCATTCATATAACATAAAAATGGAGCCCCACTGATCATTTTGAAATCCTATATACTGATTCCTACATCTTAATGCACTATATAAAATGAATTGATCTTTGAGATCCTCCTGAAAAAATATATCCTAGTTAAAAATTATTGAGTACTTATAATATGTATTTGAGACCAAAATGGATTTGAACAAACCAACCCATTTTAATTTTGTTCCAAACTCTCTAAAAAACTAGTTCCTCATGAATTATACAATCCATTACTTGCTGAATACTTATCCAGACCATATTCCCATTATTTTAGCATCATAGAAATTTAAATTTGAGGTAGATATCACCATAAAATTCTAATAGTTGTGACCATATGGATCATTTTTGTGTGGATTCATTTCCAAAGTTATAAGATTTTATCAAAGTAAATATCCTAAAGAATTTTTGATTTCATTGATTAAGAACCCAACTAATGATTTTTTTCACTTTATTTTACTCTGAATTCTAATTGATTGAGTGAATGGAATGTTCCTAACATACGGATTGGGGATCAAGGCATCGCTAAGAAGCCCAAATCCATATAAGGGGATTATATTAAACATGGGATCTTTTTTAGGAAACACTCTTATATACTATGGTATTAAATAATTATTTATTGAATTTTTTATCATTGATTTTAAATAAAGATTTTAAAAATTTATTCAAATATCATGACCATAGATTGAGCATGAAAACATATCTCCACGATATTATTCAATGATATTAAAACAAAATATTAAGATCCAATAAAATAAAATTAGAAATTATTGAAGAATATGTAGTAAAATTGATGCCATATCATGATAATTATAAGAAATTATAAAATATAATTTATATAAATATTGAATTTTATTTTATTAATGAGGTTTGTGAACCATATAATACTCAATAGAATGGTAATAAAACTATAAAAATCCATAAAGGAACCAACTGAGCTCACATAGGACATTTTTGTTATGTGGTATATGAGTGGAGGATATGTAAAGGGGGCTCACAAATTCCTTAAGAGAGTAGATCATCCAGATGGTGAAAATGAAAAAGGTTATGGGTGTTACCTTATTTAAAGGTTAAAATATGTACTCTTGACTGCCCACCATGTGCCTTCCACATGAGCTATGTGCCTTAATAAATGAATCATCCACTTTCAATGTGGGCTTCTATATACATCCTTGGATGGATCCCAACATCATGTCTAATAGTATTAACTCAATAGAGAGAAATTTATTAATATACTAACACATATCTCAATGTGAGAAGGTTGATATAACTGCATGACCACCCAAATTCCATCAACAATAAGACATGGGAATCTATGGAGATCATCTATAAGCATACCACAACATCACCTAAAATATACATAGAACAATAATCGGGTCTCCTTATTAATTATTTGAGATCCTGACCTAAAAAAAATTCATTTCATATGGATTTTAATTGATTCATCACCAACAAATAAGAGGTGATCCATACTTAAATTCTAGGAAAAAAACATGAATAGCCTGAGTAGAATGTAGGTTTGGTATGAATCTAATATTGTCACACTCATAGTTTACCATTTTATCATTACAACCCTCATTCGCAGAAACCAAGTGACAATACCCCATGACTACCCACTATACACCATCAACTATAAAAGTCCAATAAGATGTATCCTCATCCATTCTTATAAACTCCCATGTTTTCATTCATAATAGGGGAAAGAGGAAGGTATAAGGTATGGAGAGCTAGATTAATTTTTATTGAATCAAATAGTTAATCCTCCAATAAAAAACTCATTAATGATCTTCTACCTTCCTAGTGCTCTAATGATCTTTATCCTCTTCCCACCACATCAGTTTAATAAGGATGATCAT
Organism: Viscum album; assembly: GCA_963277665.1. Taxonomy (NCBI): domain Eukaryota; kingdom Viridiplantae; phylum Streptophyta; class Magnoliopsida; order Santalales; family Viscaceae; genus Viscum; species Viscum album. The sequence continues at coordinate 582,969,747 of OY728128.1, read as the reverse complement.
TTGTACTCTTATTGTTCCATTGATGTCAGTACAATAATTTCCAACCAAATTGTCTGGTCTCTATCCTTCAACCTCATTTTTTCTAGAGAGGATTGATCCTTTACCCACCACGTTTCCCATAAAGATTGATCATATACATGCTCAGTGCACCATTTATATTTATCATCTACCAACCTAGTGTAGCTTTATTATTGATCGTATCACCCCCCTAGTGTGTCAACTTGGAAAAACCTAATTGAGCACCTACGTCATTATATATCATAGGCAATGTACATACCACATGTAAATCTACTCACTTTTAAAATACCTTGTAGTTGAGATTTCATTTACATCATATTGTCCAATATATCCTTATTTGGGATATCTAATTCTATAGTACCACTAGTTTTTCAATATGTGAATTCTATATTTCGTTCATGATCTATAATTATAAAGTTTTTCAAAATATCAAATCCAAATATTTTCAAATTCGAAAAAATTCATGGTATAAGAGTGTGTGAAGAATCATGCCCCTCATTTGATGTTACATTCCCTTAATAAAAGGTGTCTCTTGTTTTCCACCATTAATTGACATGACCCCTTTTGAATAAAAACATAAATTCAGATGATAATGATTTTCCTAATCATAATTACACATGTGGGAATTCCCTTGGAATTTATAACAACACATAGATGAACATGGTATATGAATAATTATTTTGGGTTCTATGATGTTTCCTTTGTCAAACTATGTATTGAGGCATCTATAACTAGAATAATATCTACAAAAAAATTTATTACTCTATATGGGAGAAGCACTCAAAGTTGTTTCTTGAAACAGGTTGCATATAATCATTCTTCTTTCCAATCACGCATATCAAGGGGGTTTTTAATTATCAATGGTGGAAATATTTATGGTGAAGACCCTTGATCCTTCATCTTCCACTCCAATGAAGATTAGGTATCATCAGATAAGATTGAAAATAATTTCCATAATTATGAAATAAAAATAAAAAAAATAGTCCTAGTTGTATGATAATATACTCTCTGAATATATCATCAAAAAAATATTAAACATCAATTATACCAAGAGTGCATAACACATGATTCAAAAGGTAAATAGTTCAGGTTACCTCATTTTTTATTAGGACATGACTCATCACACTATATGGGCATCATTCCTATATAAAAAAACACCATTTGAGATTAATTATATATTATCATACATAGTTATTAGTCTTATATTATATCTTTTTTATCACATAGTGAATAACTCACATTAGTCATGATATTTTAGTGGATCATTTCACTAGTACAATTATGAATAATACTCATTTTCCCCTCAAAAATGTAAAATCCCTAATCATTTTATTAGATAATCATAATATGTTTATTTCTATGTAAATATTATCTTCTCAAATATGTAATCAAACATACATAATAACATCATCATATTAAATTGTGTAGAAATTTACATAAATTAATGATGTAAAACATCACATAAACATCATGACCATAAGGTGATAAAATACATGGTGAATTCTTGTAATACGAATGTCTACTTTTTCACTAAAACATTATAGTAGATGATTCTTATTTCAATATGATATGTAGGATGCCTCCCTAATCTTCAAACCCATTTTCAGAAATCCTAAATGTCTAGTACATTTGGGCCTTATTCCTCATGATAGTATCCACATCACACTTTCATGTAGTTATGCTACCATGAGTCCTGATGTCCAATGCACTAGGGAAATATTTTTTATAGACCATTCGTTCAATGTATTACATTACTAATAGTATCATGTTTCCAAAATGAAGGTCTCTATTACTTCTGGGTCTTATTATATCATCCTCATTGGACCACATTCAATATGGGGCCAATCATCACTAGTCTACATTCCTTGTAATACCAAAGAGTAATCATTGTTTTAGGTTCCCTTATAGGTCAACTAGAAAGGGAGCACCATTTTGATGTCTCAATAAAATCTATTTTGGATATCATTCCCCTGTTATTTTTTCCACACAACATTAAATATCATATATCATTCCATGTCTTGTGAATTTAAAAAGTATGATATTCCTTCTTTATCAGGAATTGAAGTATGTGGGTTCTAATTAATTTCATTGGGTTAGATAGAAAACACTTTTCATGGAATCGACCTTGAAAACAAAAATATATAATTACTTATTTGATTAAGAAAATCTATAGAGAAAACATTTTTTCGCCTTAAAACATAGTTTCATATAACACAATATCATTATGTAATAACAAAAAAATGTTATATAACCTATGAAACATTAATATTATTTCATCGATAGATCATATATGATACATGAGTATGTTAACATCGATGTGATAATAATGATAAATATATATATATATATATTGACATCAAAAAATTTAAATGACCATATTTTTTCATGTGGGTAACCAATTCTATTGTCGGATATAGGAATTATTCTTGAAATCTATCTTTAAAATTTTATAATGTAAAATAGTAGGAATGAATCCCATGAAAACGCAGTGATATTCACATCCTTAGACAATATCAACCTAAACACATTCTTAAACATCATGAGAAATAAAACCTTGGCGACCACATGACTTTGGAAAGAAAATTCATTATAAAAACTATTTTTATAGGGTTATGATCCATTAGGTGTTCCTTGTTTTGAAAATAGACTACCAAAAATTAGGAATATTTTTTGTTAATATACACCCTGAAAATGTTATTCATCAATTTTACTATTTCATGTTAATTTAGTAAAATATTAACTATGTTATGTTACAAATTTTATCCCATATTATCTTTCATTAAATAATTAAAATTATTAATTATTTTTACTAAAAATTTTGGAATTAAATTTTATTCCAAATTTCAGCATGATAAACTATAATTCAGGCTACATTATAATTAAATAAAAGAATAAGATAAAAAAATATTTGAAATTAAAACATAAGATCTATAAAATAGTTTAATGTTGAAAATTAGTAATTTATATATTAAGTCATATTATTCATTTTTATTATCATGTACTAATTAAATTAGTGTTAAAATATTTAAATATATTTTATATAATTAGATTAGATTTATAAAAATGTTATACATTTACTTTATATTAAAACATACAAAACATATATAAAAACAATTACTTGATAAAAATTGATTTAATTTGGTAAATAATATTTATTTTTTAAAAAAAAATTATGTAAAAATGTAAACATATTATTTTACCCAATTTAGATATCAATACTAAATAATTAAAAACCATTTTATTATGCTCAATTTATAGAGATAGTAATAAATAATTTTAAAATATGAATTAATAACACATAAATATGAAGTTTAGATATAATCTATTTTATGGAAACAATTGTTTGAAAAAAATTTCCATGTTTTGTAAGAATATTTATTCATCTTTTAGAATTATTATTAATATATTCAACATTATCCACCAACTAAAAATTCAAAAAAAAATACACAATAGTTATAAAAAATATAATTGAATGAGAAAAAATCATTTTTATCAATTAATATTATGATTTATAATTTTTTAATATTTATTACATTTTTAATAACAATTCATTATGACATATCAATATGTTACTTTAAAAAAACATCATTCGGATTTATAAATACATCAATCCATTCATTAAAAAAATATTTACTATAATAATAATGTGTGACATATAATTATATTATAATTAAGAATTTTAATTAAATATTATATTTTATTTCATAAGTTATAACTTTTAAATAATGATATTCTAAATAGATTTCTAAAAATCCCCAAATTCATTATACAAATCAAATAAAGGTATATAGAGTCAAAATATTTCAAGAACTATTTTTACAAGGACTATATATCCCTTCATAATGACAATAACCACCCCCTTGCATATTATAAATTTCTTCCATTCTGACTACATTAACTATACATCTGGTTCATTTTATTTTTATGTTTTTCATTATGATTAGGCCATAATGAATTATTTCTCAATTTTTGTTTTAGTCTTGTATGTGGTGATTCTCAAAGAATATGATGATATAACAGATCTCCAAGTTTTAATGATGTTTTTCATTTCTTTATATTTCCCCAATTGTGTATATTCCCTCTTAATAAATGTAATAATACATGATATATAATAATAAATTGATTCAAATACACGATTTCAGGAAACTTGATGATATAAATAGTAGTTAATGTGTGATTTTTTTCAATCATATAACATATGACCCATTCCCTAATCATTGTTAATTCTTTTTAAAGAATATAAAAAATTATTTAAAACTGTATGAATATAATATATGTAAATATAATCGGTCTTGAAGCCAAGGCTATTACACCATTAGACATCAGTTTTTTATCATCTCTCCCCCTAGGATCTACATGACTTCACAAGATATTAAGGGACCTTCTTGGGAGTCTATGTGATTTCATCCTCTACTCTTCAGTATTGGTGGTTTTATTCATTCTAATCAACTTAGTTCGGTGGGTTTAATCACATGTAATCCAAAGATACCATTATCCTTGAACATTTTACTATATTTATAATCAATATCCCTTATTTTTATAAGTTGTGGTGGATATTTTGTTATGAATGGAATAGGTGGAATTTAAAGAGTGGGGAAGGTTTGTTCTGATTCATTACTATCTCATACTTATTCTAATGTTTATCCAAAAATTGGAAAACCATTCCATGTTCATGTCATGTGTCAATACACCAAAATATTGAAATTATTATAATAAGCATAAATAAAAATCAATTACTACTATTTATTGTTACTAATCCCTAGGTTTCCAAATTGGTATCCATTTAAGGATATAAATCAAGAACCTCTGATATTTTTAGATAAAGAGGATTTTAATGAGGTGACATAAGTGAAGTCATAGAAAAAAATGTGATAAAATGTTAAAAAAAATTAGTTGTGAGGGGAACTTCCCCTCACCCTCCTACTAATATGTAATATAGAGATAGTCATGAGGTTTGAACTATACCATAATTTATTAATTGATATGTCTAGTAGGGACACACAACTACCTAATTGTAATAATTATATGATTGGAAGGTAAAAAATCCCCTTAAAATTTAAAAAATGGTATCGACTAGTGGTGAAACATTCACATTAAACAAAATAATGAGATAAATATGGGGGAAAATTCCCCTGAATATAAAAATTGATTTGGTTGAGAGGGTTGTACTACCCATTGAATTTTATAATATATATGACATGGAAGGATTCCAACTGAATACAAAAATGAGATCAAATGGATGGATATAATCCCCCCCACTCACTAATGTTAATGTGGTGTCTAGGATAGATGCACATCCCCCATGAACATAATAAATTTTATTCCTAGATATGTCATAGTTATGTAATTTATTCTTCAGTGGCATCTAGTAATATCCAGTGAAAGTGAGGTTGTTCTCAAATGTCACCACAGATTTCGAGAAACAATATTGGTTCAATAATATAGTTTCTTATATTTTATAAAAATAAAAATTACATTTTTCTAATAGTAAAAATTTATGGACTCTACATATGATATCCAAAAAAAAATATAAATAGTATGATTGGGCCATCATGTTTAACTGAGTGTACTTTTTTGTTACTCGATAGGAAAAGGAAAAAACCCTATAGTTTATGGTTGATCGAATATTTACTATAATCTATTTACTTTTGGGATCATGGTGTGCCCAATATAACAAGGGGGTCATGATCTTATCTTATTTAATTTTATGATTTCAACAATATTGATTTTTTATACAATTGTTTGAGTTTTATTTATTATCAATTTTTTTGATTTATAAAAATTTATTAATCTTGATGGATGTATGGTATTATTAATATATCCAGTAATAATTTTTACTCTAAAATGATTGTATATATCCTCATAAAAACATCATAAAAAATCTATACTAGTCAATATCCAATATAAAAGTGGGATTTGTACCCATGTTCTACTAAACTTATCATATTTTTACTGGGATGTGAATCACATTAAAGTTTTACAATGTGTTATAATAGAATCGTTTCCTTTCACATAAATTTCATTAAGAAAGAAATATGATATTATGTTTTTGAATCATGGTAGGAATTTTTTAATCAAAGTATCTCTCCTATGTTTGAGTGATGTTAATGTTACAAGAATGATATTTTTACTCTTAGTATCAACATTAAAAAATCATTTTTCAAAAACTGCTGTTATTCTAATTCTATGGGATTATTTTTCATTTTATTCTTAATCATGTTTAAAAATTTCAAGAGGGTGTCTACAGACACATTATTCCAAGAATTTAGTATTCTCTTATAATCTACATTACTTCATATGATTGGTTTCCTTATATATGAAACAAAAGTCTTGTGTTTAATATAAAATATAAATTTATATATTGTTTTACAATATAAATTGATGGTGTAAAATTATATATCAAATTAGGATTTATATGTATATGGAAAATTAAATCAATCGTTGTAGATGGTGTTGATTAGATGAAATTAAAAGAGAAAAATATATAATGTTTTCTTTTATATCATTGAAATGGATATTCATTTAATCAAACTAGTATTTTTATATTCACGATGATGAAAATATTTTGAGTAAATTAAATCTGAATATTGTGTATCTTATATATACATGAGGACGAACCTATTAGGGATTTAGGTATATAGATATATAACTTTATATATTATTATTTTATTATATGAAAATCATAGGATTGATTGATTTCATTATAGATATTTCATTCCCTAAACATTGATAATGAGAATTGTTATAGTACTTTTTTGGACATCCATTTTTCATTATAGAGGAATCCCTCATATATGGCCCACAATAGAGAACCATGATGTCAGAATGAGCATGATCCGCAATTTTTTAGACTAGGGCCTCCAATATCATTACAACTGTCAGTGGAATATTAGACCATTGAGGGATTATTATGGATGATAAATTAGATTGAGACTATGATCCATACCTATTATTTAGTACCCAAATAGAGTGTTCTATACAAAACCCATAATATTTTTTAGTGGTTTTTTTACCCTTCATTTAAATCATGGTGATGTTTATCTCGATAAAATTTAACCAATGTCAGATGCACAGGTAGAGGAGTATCAATATGGATCCTTATATGATTCATGCCCCTTAAGACACTATGATGACATTTTTGTCTAAATTAACTACACTAACGTGTTTTCAAGAAATCATATTATAACTATATTAATTAATAATTACAAACTAAAGATCAATAATGATGGCAAGGTTAAGTATTGTATATATTTCATAGATGGAGATATAACATTGTCAGATTATCTTTCTCATCTCATAGACATGAAAAATTTTCCCATAATGCTTGATGGGGTGAAACAAAAAAAGAAAAAAGTTTTAAGGATGGTTTAAGATATATGATTTGGTTTGAGGTAAACATATTTTCATTGTCTTTTTTTTTCGAGTTCAAAAACGTGGACCTCATCACAAGGAAGAACATGATGGATTTTTGAGGCATATCATAGTTTCCTTCAAATCTGTCAGCTATTAAGAACCAATATACTGAAGCATATACTATCTAATGTTTTATTTTAGATGTATTTAAATTAGGGAAAAATCAATATAGGGGAATAATATTGTATAATATCATCTAAATAGTTGTATTCTCTTGATCTGACCAAGGAATATTAATAGAGAGTGGTGTGAGTTGAAAACCCAATAGGGTATGATCATAGAAAATTTTTAAATGTATTGAATTTTATCTAGTTATTTATTCCTGAAATATTCTAGTAGATATATTTTTCTAGAGATGTGATGCTTTGATGAGATTCTTGGGATAGAATGGAACTTCTAATATTAACCCCATATTCATAGTTGTCACTGGATAGTGTCATGTAAATATATTTTTCGTGAAATTAATATTTATGTTGGGGAGAAGAATATATAATTATTTTATATGGGGACTATATATAATAATCTATGTGGTAACATATACCTATAAGTTTGTTACATTTTGGATGTAGGGGTTGAATTAGATGATGTTTCATATGTACAAGATTCATTTAATGATGTTTTATCTAATTATGTTTCATTACTCTTATATTACTGAGAGGTTGAGGAAACTATTTATCACATTATATAGATGAATAATATATCTATTAAATAAAATAGGTTTTATATTTTTGGGATTCAATAGCTTAATTCTATATTGTAAGGCTTAAGGGTAAATGGGATAATATGATCAAGTAGTTCTCTATATTGAGCTGTAGTAAAATTCGTGAGGAACCTATACAGATCATTGATGATATTGGATGATTATAGGTGGTGAAATCATGTAATGTTCATGTATATATATATACATGTAATAATATTGATATCATATGCTCTTAGATTTTTGTGGAAATATTATTCCTTATGACTGACATTAGATGTGGCTATCACTTGAAGTTGGTGAGTCATTCGACACACCTCACACAATTTTTATAAATACGCATGGCCTATCATAATATATGGTTATGTCATTATTATTGTGAAAAAACAGAAACTTTTGTGAAATATGGAATAAAAACAAGCAATTGAAATTCATCAGTATGCTACAAACCATGTATTGACACAAGTAATCGTGCCATGTAAAAGGTATACATAAGGAAATAAGTTTTAGTATTGAATGAGGGTTATTCAAAAGAGAAGGGGAAACATATATTGAAATTTTTACAATAATAATGAAATAAATATTTAAATAATTAATTTTTTGGTTTTTATTTTTTTCACAATACAATGTATCGTAATGCACCTTGATTGGGGGGGGAATTGGTCCAGTTAGAATTAGTGACTTTAGTTCCTGATTTCTATACTATATAATTCCTGGATGAATTTAATGAATGATGAAATTTTTTTAGGATATATTTGGTGCTAGTAAGATTGGGTTATTGAAATTGGTAAATACCACCTTTGTAAGAGTAATCAACTGATATATTGTAGTAAAAACACTATTCGTAAATGGTGACCAAGTTTTCTAGTAAATTTATAGAGGAAAGAATTGAATTTAGGATGTTAATTAAGTTTTACCTTGATTGGTTCACACTAACAGTAATTTTTATGATAAATATACTTTATAAATATCGTGCCTAAGGGTTTACCTAGATCAAACAGAGTTCTAGGATAAATATGTGAGAAATGGGGAAATGTATCAAATTCATTTGGGTTGATTTGTATGTACAAAAGGATTGATTTGTAAAATAACTTAGGTTTATCTATGTTATATTTAATTGTTGATCGTGATGATATGGTAGGAAGGATAGTAATTGTAATTAATAGTTTAACTAGATGATATATATGTTTGAATCATAAAATCAAAACATAAATTTTGTCTGACAGATTGGTGGCGGTAAGTCAGACCATGATGTTTTGTAACAAGGATAAACATACATGAGGATAGGGATAAAACAATGTAGTCCTGATAGCCTATTTGTAATAAAATTAATTAATTTTTTAATTTTAATTATAAAAATTGGATTTTATATTTTGACTATATGTCTCATGGGTAAGCCTCAAATCTCCACAACCAATTTTTCTTCCCACCTCCTAAAATATCATCAGGGATTTTTTTTCTTCCATTCCATATTTTGAATTCATTTATTAGTTAATTATTCTTCAACAGTTGTGTAAAATTGGGTTTTATTTTTTATTTTTTATGGTTTCATTTAATTGTTTCATAAAAAATTTGTTTTAAGAGATTACCATGTTCAATCTGATTGAATCTATATTGACAAAACATAAAAGAATGGTGGATTCATACTAACTATTTTTGAGTTTTACTTAAGTGTTATTTGTTCTCACCATGTGATATAAATTAATTTATATATAACAGAGGGTGTTTTTATTTGATTAAATATGAATATAATCAATTTTTTTCTACCATTTTTAAAAGTAATATATGTTGGAAGACTCTTGTTAAATGTTATGTGTGGTTCTACATATTGAATTATTTAATTATAGGTGTGGTTCAAGGGTTTCATGGGACATGATGATGTAATTTTTTGATTATGTTCCTTTAGATATGATGATCAATCTTTTTTGTCGGAAAATTAATGGGTGTGACCCATGATACTATAGTTGATATTGATCAATGATAATGGGGATATAATCTTCCATATTGTGTTATTTGTGACATTTAATATTTCTAAAAGTTGAATAATGATTCCCTATTTTTTATTTACATGTTATTTTTGTTTTCAAATGGATATGATTCAGGGGGTATTGATGTTCGGTACACATAGATCAAGGTCCACGAGTTAACATTGACCAATGGTTATTAGTAGTATCTAATATAGATAGTGAAACATAAGTGTGGAAGTTTATAATATAGATATAATTTACTGTATTTTCTATATTTTCATGGGATCATTATCGTGATTTATACTGATGGGTGAGAAAATTATGCATCCAGTATATGTGATATATTTTTGGTCTAGTGGATACATATTACTAATGTATGGGTGTTTCCATGATATGGTATTCATCTTGAAATTCAGTTTCATGTTGTTAATGGGATCACATGACCAAAGATATTTATAAATAGTTTGTAGACTTTTCATTGAGGTATCAGGGTTGATTCAGGATTGTTATTTATTTTTATGATATTATGGCTGGTTGTTTGAAAAAAAAAATTGTATATTTCTAAGGAAACATCACGTTTAACAGAATATGGATTCATCCTTCAACATCATCACTCACCTATATTTTAAAACCACAATAATGGTTTTCATAGAATTAGTATAATATGCGTACATTTATGAATTGGTAGTAACTCAATCCACTTTCCATATAATTATATATGTATTTAGATTATTAAGGAAGATAATTTTTATAGCTAATTTGTTTTCACTCACACCCTTGACGGGCCCTAGAGAATGTGGGAAAACCTTTGGGTCCATGGAATGGGTAAATATAATAGAGTTTTTGTGGTTTTAATATTGATTCAATGCCATTTATTCTATATAAATGCATTTTTTTATGATGTGTAGATTGGATATGTGGTTCATTAGTGTTAGTCTATTATTTAATTTTTCTCCATTTAGTGTATTTTTTGTTATCCTATGGGAGATAAATTTGATTTTTATTGGACTATAAATAATTTATTTCTTGTTACTTTTAATAACATGTCTTATCATGATTATTTTTTTATTCTATTTAGGGTTCCTTATACTATTTTTTGTTATTATTATTATTTTTCCATTAGAGGGTATAGTCATCCCACTAATACCACTTCGAATCTCCCATTTAGTTTATAAACACTATTATAATTAGAAACGTTTTTAAGGACAAATGGGTCATTGAACCCTTTACTGTAGAGTCATTTGTGATGTGATATTACACTGTATGTTTATTTATTTTTTTATCAATGGGATTTTGAATTGTTGTAAAAACTATAAAACAATATAAGTGTCATAATATTTAATTTAAAAATGAGAATTATATTACTCATAGAGTGTGGATATTATTTATTCACATGATGATTCAATTTTTATTAACAATTTCTTAAATTATTAATTGGAATATAATTTTTATTGAATAATATTTAATCCAAGTCATATTAGTGTCACTAATGTAAATTTTTATGTGATATTTATTTATTTGTAATATTAAAATGTTTTTTGTATAAAATTAAATCCATATATTCTATGTATATCAAATGACTATATATAATATTATTAACACTAAATATTTCAATGAGGATTTTTTGTTTGGAAATTACATGATAAGAAAATTTATTATTACAAAAAATGGAGAATTCCATTATAGATCTATTCTAATGATGTTCCAATTCATAAAGCATAATCTCATTTAAAAAATTAATATATGTCTACTATTTGTTATGTTCATCATAATTACCAAAGTAAAATTATTTATTTAATTACTAATATAAGAAGTTATAGAAATTAGTATCATATGAATTATTACCAAATTCATCTCATACCAATGATAGAAAAATATAAAAAAAATATAATTGAATAAAAATAAAAGTAATCAATGAGACTATTCAAATGTTGTAATAGTGATGTAGATAATACGATTTATCATTTTATATAAATAATTTCATACCAAATATTTAATTTTCAACTCAAACCCCATTATCTAAACTCAAAACATGAAAATATCATAATCATGCAAATTTTCCATAAATATTATTAATGAATATACATTGATATATTAAATTTTGTATTATAAAATAAAAATCATTTCGTAAAATGTTTCAAATTAACCTTATGAAATAGCTAACTTTTTAAATAGATAATTCATGTCATCATACATTAAATAGTATTTAATAAAAAAATATAAATTTGAATTTATAGATACTATACTATTATATTTTATGAAATTATTCTCACTTTTTAATGAATTTTCATAGATTCCAAAAAAATAATACAACATCTTAAAAAAATTATTTTTTAGTCCAGTAGTATATATAAGATTTTATTTTTTAAAATTAATATAAACTAAATTAGGGGTATATGATTGTTAAATAAATTCATTTACATTACTCATTTTATGTATATGATTATTAATATTAAAATTATGTTAAGATTAATACTTGTAAAATTTTAATTTATATTTTATTTCATACAATGTCATTATTTCTATTGATGTACACAAAAAAAAATATAGAGTTTGAATTTCAATTTAATAATATTCTATGAAAAGAAATTAATGTAATTCTATGTACTACATTTTTAAATGCACTTTTTACCATTATAATGATGTACAAATATAAAAAGGATTATAGTATTTTGTTACTATAGTGACTTGTGCTCCAATTATATAGATTATATTACTATTATAAGCATAAAAATAGTATTGAAACTTGGAACACAATGTATTATTTAATATTTTCAATCTACTGTATGTTTTTTTATTTACTATCAAGATCATGTATTCTGATGTTGGTAGGAGAATTATTATGTTCCATTATGCAAGGTTTGATGTTTTTTCTATTGAATTGGTTTTTTTGGTATGTTAGCATGCGGTGTCAAATGTTTTTTATAAATTCATATGTCTCTATGTAATCAATGGGAAATTCTAGGTATGCACTGGAGTGGGTAATAATGGTTATATTATAATGGGATTACCATGTAATAAGTGTCTCAACACATGTTACATCGTAGTTTAATAGAAAAAAATATTTTAGACATTATAATTATATTATTAAAACCTTTTTCCCATTGTGTAAATCTTCTAACATTACTTTTACTAAGAATAAAAGATCTAACATCTCACCCTCAACATGCCTTGATTATGGATTCAATGAAGAATTACACTGGTGGATGATGGAATTCATCCAAATCTACGGGGTATATTATTGGGTTCTCTATAAATAATCAATAATAATTTTTTTACTCAATATTATTTTGATTGATTGGGGATAATGTTTTTTCTGTATAAACTATTTTATTATTCTTGGGATATATTAGAGGTTGTTATGATATTATTATGTATATATTGTAGATGAATTTAGTTTAGATCCATTTTGGGACTTATATTCCAAATATTTGTTTCATGTATTGTGTTTAATATTTATATAGAATTTTACATTGAATTTGGTAAGATATGAAATGTTATTTAAAGGTTGATAGGTATTCTATGGTTATTATTGGATTTTATTATGATTTTTAATGTCATTGGTATGTATTTTGAACACTTCGTGATACTTTTGGACTCTATATGTGACATATGATTCATTCATTTTTATAAATATTAATAAAGTGGATTCTAGCTCAAGTATATTAAATTCATTATGAGGGGTATGTATCTAGGAATGGAAAATTAAAAATATTTCCCCTTCATATCATTTTCACGTTAAAACAAAAAACACTTCTCTCCATTTAATATAGAAATTTATGAATATAAATAAATGAATGATTCTATTAACCTACTACCTCTATTTCATGTATGTTTTAACCTTTTTATTTTTTTTCATTTTCTTTTTGTGTATAATTTACAAATGTATTTAGGGTGATACCTAAAATTATGAAGTCAGATATTTATTCAAATTTTGATCCAAAACCCTATAGATTATTCTATTTTCTGGTATAATTCATGACGTGTAATCAATGTACATGATGTGTAATGGTCTCTACAAATATCCTATGAACCAGGTATACAATAAGAAAATTTTACAAACTGTGTAAAGTGTAAACAACATGTCACAAAAATAATCAAGTTATTTTAAATAAAATATTGTGTTTTCAGTGATCCTTAGACTCGAGTATTACACTATGTTAAATTGGATTACATACTATGTAAACTCCCAATGGATAGTTTTAAGAAAGTGGTTAGTAAATTATTGTTATCCAATTCATACATGATTCCTTTCTGTCAACCTAGTGTCTCTTCCTATGTGATTTTTGGCTACTCCAACTAATCAAGAATACTCCATTAAGATATTGATCACCAGTGTGGTTGGATTTCTTCCCTCTAGGTATGTAATCCTTATAGTTATTATTTAGTTTTTGTTGTGACAATTGATTAGATGAATATTTTTTCTTTTATAGTGTTTTTTATCGATCATTTTTTATTTAATCGCATGAATTTTCATTTGAATGTTGTTCACTAAGATTTTAGTCACCATAGGAAAAACAAGCTATATTTCAATTGTGTTGAGGTAGGTGTTTCAATAAAATGAGTTAATTCCTTAAATTATGTATCTTTTATGGAAAATTCTGTTGGGTTGATCAGTTATTGGTGGTGATAAATGTTTTCAATTGATTTATCGGAATTGAAATTGTTTTAAAAATGGATTTTTCATTTTTAGATAGATTTTTTTGATTTATAAATGAATTTTAAAACATATAATAATATTTCATTAGATTTGAAATGGTTTTATAATATATTCCCCATATTTTTACATTGAATTTGGATGAAATTTCATTTCAAGACATGGGTGTGTCAGTGTAGATACATGGGTATCCGTAATGTGTGTTTCACCACTAGGATGCATCTTATTATTATATCAATATGAAGGAATTAATATGTGTTATATAAAATGTATTCATGTTTCATATTTTATGGGTTTATAGGCATTTACCCCAAGGATAAGTCCAAATACTAGGTGCTTTGTCATTTTAAATTTAGAATTTAGTGATGATTATCACATCCTATTTTTTTCTTGGATTGTTGATCATGGATTTTTATATGAGGTTGTATCGCGTAGCATCACACGATATGTTATTTTAGTGATATATTTACCTCTTGGTGCATGGATATTCTTTCATGTTTATATCACATCAACATGTTATACTTCTAGTTTGAGGATATTAAATTATTTCTGTGAAAACCAATGGGAAAAAAGGAAAATGTTTTATGAATTTTATGAATTTTAAAAAGTCATTTCAAATATGTATTGTTTTAAAAGATTGATTAATTTAATTCATGAATTTCAACATTTTATAGAAATTGGGCTTGTACCCTATTGGGATTTGGCTCATAGCCTACTTGTTCTATTGGTCATGTGTATATGCCTTATTATAGGATTTAGGTAAAGGAAATTTCAACATCTAGTATTTTGGATTTTCTAATTATAGTTTCTTTCAGTTTGGGTAGGACATGAGGGTACGGTTGGTCACATGGGATTTTGGATTACATTTTGGTTTAGCTTGTTTTTTCAAGGTATTTCATGCCTTTTTTTATCATGTCTGTTTCCAACAATTTCATTATTTGATTTTATTGTTTTTCTTATATTCATTAATGGTCATTTTTATCCAAATTTATGCATATCATATGATGGGCTGGTTAAGGTGGCATTTCATGTTGACATGGTTTGTTTCCTAAAAATTTGGTATCATAAGGATGCTCAAACGAAGGTGTGTTAGCAATGCCTATGTTTGGATCTATACCATGTGTAATCTAGAGTTAGTAATGTCAGATATGGGATTGTAGGTGTGGAAAAGGTGCATGGCTAGCTCATGTCTATTAATAAAATAATGTTTCGAGGGTGTCCATTCACTTTTACCTATTTGGAGACATGGTTTTTAGGTACTTTAAATGAACTATATGAATGTTTTTATTAACAAACATGTTCCCTGTTATGTATAATTTTTCCTAGTTTCTTTAAATTATTAATATTTAAATATTTTATATCAATACCTAATATATAAACTATGATTTTGAAATTATTTCAAGACTGATTGGTTTTTACCTTTTAATAAAATATTATTTTGAGAAGAGATATTCAAAATATAAGAGATTAAGATACAATAAATGTTCCATAGATGAATCTACAAGATGAATTTACATTGGTCAAAGATAATATTCAATTTATTCAGTCTCTAGTTCATGTGGGTGTCCAAAACCAAGGACATATAGTGGATCATGGAAGGTTATATACTAAGAAGCATCCACCCATGTAATATGGTGAAACTTCAACCAACAATTTGAGGTGCTATTGGAGTGGATAAAAATTATCTACAAATTCTTGAAGAAACCAAAGTACTATAAGGTGTATTAATTCATTTTATATGATAAATTCATTATGAAGGATATGGTGAGATTTTATTGTGTAAGATAATTTTTATGAGTATCTTAACTGAGATTACATCAAGAAAATATTTAACCATTATTCTTATCGTGTGACATAGTTTTTGGAGAGGAAATGATAGTGTCTAACATTAATGTTTGGGGACTATACCATTCTATATTATTCATCCCATTTTGATAATTTTTTTCATTTAGCACTAGAAACTGTTTAAACAAAATAACCTAATGGATTGGTGGTTTGAGATAGCCCTGAGGCTAGATAATCCATCAATATTAATACTCATATGTGTCCCAAACATTGTGGTGGTATCAAGAAATGTGACCTTGGATACATTAAATTTAGCGGGGAAGATAGGTTTGGATGGAGTATTAGTTGGTTTAGTGGTTAGTTAAAGAGTTTCATCTATCTGGAATTGAAATCCTAAGTGTTTTCAGTCTTCATCACTACCAGATAGAGGGGATAAATTTGATAAGTAGTGTGTAATGTGAATCCATTGTGAAAAATGTTTACATAACAATCTTAACAATGTAGAGGCTCATATAACATGTTATATTGGTTGATGATCTAGCCATCTATATGTGTTTTTTGAGAAAAATATATCCATGATTTAGGGGGGATCAATCTCACTAAGGGATTATAGGTTCATGTAGATTCTTCCAAGGTAGGTGGGTCTAATCCTCATGTTATGGGTGATGTTCATGTTTCAATGATCAGTTGAATTTATATAATTGTGTATTCATAAGAGTAATCTGATGTAGGTCTAACTACTGATATATATACAATGTTTATCAATTCATTTATGCTTCCAAAATTTTTTCTATAGGTTATACTCATTCATTTATATTATCTAATTCGGTTGGCTTTTTGTTTTTATGTTCATAACATATATTTTTATTGTTAAATCCTTCCATGCATATGGGAAATAGGTCTAAATAGTACTTATGATGTTTCTCACATCAGGTAACGAGAGATGACTTTTTTGTCATGTGGGACTTTATAGCACTTCATCATGACATATTTGAATTGAATATCCTATGGTATTTTATGATCAGTGTTAATGTGCATATAGAGTGTTATCACCATCTGGTTCAGATCTTATATGCCAATGGAGTCTCTCATAAATTCCATGGTTTGTGGGACTCCAAATTAAGAAATTTAGGGCACACTATTCCTTATTTTTGAACAATCTTGTTATGGCTATAATATATGTTTCTTGATGCAGTTGACCCATGGTTGATTGGTAAAATACATAATGTTGTGCATGAAAATATTGAGGAAATTCATGATTATTTTTCTCATTTACCACATTAGAGAGATATAGAATTTATTACTAACATTCTCCCTAGTATAATTCCAATTTTTATGTTGCATTACATTATTTAACTTGCTGAGTTTTCTGAAATATATGTTCCATATTTAAGACCTAGTGGATAAAGTATGTATTCATCCTAGAATGTCTCCCTGGGATTCACATGTCCTATTTTATAAGAAATTAGAATGGAGCCTCATAAATTGATTCAATTAATGAATGTTGAATTAGGTGACAGCTAGGCAAAAATATCATTATCCAATGATTTATGATCTTTTTTACCATCATAGAGTTGATAGTTGGTTTTATATGATTGAATAGTGATCATGGAATCACTATATGAGAGTCTGAGAAAAAGAAATACCTATTAAAATTTTAAGGATTTGATATGGGAATTTAATGTGTTTGGGTATTTCATTTGGTCTCAACGATTCTCATGTGGTGATCATGGTTTTATGAACTAGATAATTCATTAGTTCATATAATAATTTTTAGGGTGTTTTTGGATTTTATTTTAGTGTACTCTATGTCATAGGAGGATAACATAGAAAACCTAGATATCATTAGTTAAACCACAAAATAATATCATAATTATGGTAAGTTCCCCAAATTAGAATTTTTTGGATATAGGAAGTATATTGTTTCGTGGAAGTTATATATGAGAGGGGAATCCCAGTAGATCCTACACAGGTATAGGTAGTCATATCCTAGGAGCATCCTTGAAATGTGTTTGATATATGTTTCATATTGTGATTGGACAGTTACTATTCATGGTCTTTTTAGTACATATCCTAGATCACACCTTTGATGAATGATTTAATATATAAGACTGTAAATATCGAGTGGAAAGAAACTTTTTGAATATATTTTTACAATATAAAGGTGATGTTGAATTTATCCCCATTATTTATTCTCTATGAACCAATATCAGGTTTTGATGTTTTTATGATGCTATTGGTATGAGTTTTTGATGTGTCCTCATTCAGGGGAATGATGTTATAGAAAATGGATCTCTCTAGTTATGAAATCATGAGAGGAACTACCCTACCAATGATATTGAGTTGGAAGAGGTTAATAATGTACTCAAAATTTGGTGTCATTATCTCTTTGGGGAGATATTTATAACATATTCTCTTTATAAGATATTAAAATATATTTTTACCTAGAGGGATTATATTTTTTAATAGTGAATCAATGTAGAATATATTCATTATTTTTTTATATTTCTCAAAACATTGGTAAAGGGAATGTGGTCCCAGATATATTGATCCAAAAACTAAAAATACAAGACCAAAAGGAATTAGTTGATGAGTGTACCCTGATGAGTTTTTTAATAGAGAAGATCGTGGGAGTTGAAGATTTCGGTGTATATTTTTTCTTGGATTACATAGATGATAAATCATCTTCATTGAGATATTTTTTCACAATATTTTGATAAAAACTGAGGTATAATACCTAAATTATTTACATTATATTGGGGAGACCTCAGGTTTGTGTTTATGGTCTCCTAATAGAGATTTTTGATTTCATTGATGGTTGGTTTTCCCATTTTCCCATAAGTGAGAGATATTGGATAGTGGAAACAATCCTTGTTATTCAATGAAACTTGGTACCATAACGATACAATGGGATTATAGATGTCTATATTCATTGATAGGGATGAGATAGTCAACTGTGAGTTTTTTTTATAGTGTCTCACTTGTCAGATAGTTAAGGTGGTGAACTAGAGTCCGATAGAGTTTTTATAGCCGTTAGTTATTCCTATATTGTGGTGGTATAATATTTCCATGTATTTATCATTGGATTTCCATTGATACCAAGTGTAGGGGGGTTATATTTGGGTGATCATTGATCAAACCACAAAATTAATCCATTTCATACCTATTAAGAAGACAATGAAAGTGGAACATCTTGGAGACATTTATGCTCGAGAGATTGTGAGACTTCATGGGGTCCCACTATATGTCATTTTTAGATAAATCTAGGTTCATGAATTATTTTTAAGAGGTTATGGGTTCCCAAATAAACTTATTTATATCATATCATTGGAATAAATATTAAATTATGTAGAGGTTTATCCATGTTCATGAGTATAAGCTCAGATATTTTTTTATTGATTTCACAGGATCCTAGGAAAATACTATTTAATTTGTTTAGGTTACTTATACTATTAATTTTATTTATTATATAAAGATGGAACCATTAACTTATTTGTATGGTAGAACATGTAAATCTCAAATTTTCTAAGAATAATTGGAAGGGCAGTCTTTTTTGGGACGGGTATTGTTAAGGAGTTAAAAGAGATGGGGTAATTGATCAAATGAAGTTGATCACATCAAAAAGTCATTAAAACTATTATGTGGACCATTTTCACCTGTCATTATAGTTTGAGGTTGGTGACTGGGTCATTCACAAAGTTTCACCTCAATTGAGATATCATCAGTTAGATAAGAGGGGTAAGTTAGAAGGATGTTATGTGGGCCCCTTTGAGATCATTGGATGACTACGGAGGTTAGCCTATCAATTTTACATTCCATAAATATTGAAATATATCCTCATTGTTTTTCATGTTTCAAAGTTGATGTCGTATATAACAGATCTATACCCCGTGGAGAGATGTGAGGATGTTTATCTAAACCCTAATACCAATTTAGATGAGAGGTATAACATATTATGGACCACCAAGAAAAGGTAATGCATGGTTTTATAGTACTCCAATTCTGGATTCTATATCAGAGTGGATAGGATAACTAGGAGTCTTGGGGGAGGGATTCATTCATGAGGTAATAGTGGAATTAAATTCCTATGGATCAATTATCTTGTAGGGATTCTAAGGGAAAAAGTGTTTATAATGGGGAGATTATAAACCCATGTCACTATCCTATCAGGTATGTTTAAAAAAATTATTTTTTTACTTTTTCATTTTTTGAGTGATATAGATAAATAATTTTGAGTATACCTATAAATATGAAGCTTGGGATTTTTGGGAATTTTCAGCCTAAAACCTACTATATTGTCTTTTTGGTTAGAAATTATATAATGTGTATTGGCAGTACAGGACCAAAAATGGTCATTGGATAGAACTCATTAAATGGATGCATATCATCGTATTCTTACATGCTCTGTAAATTGTAAACATTGTGTAATGAAAAAAATTTAGGTTTTCTATAAAAAAAATTAGTTTATTTTTGGCATATGTGGGACTCAAGGATTTTATGAAATGTAATCAGATTACACACCATATAATCTCTTGATTGTTTATTTAAAGAAAATTATTCATATGAAATTATTTTGACATTCATACATTATTCATTTCTATTGACCTATAGGATCTTACAATGAGATATTGGGAGTCTCCATCCCATCTGGATCACTTCGTTCAGTGATTGATCACCATTGTGGTTGGATTGGTTTTCTATTGGTATGTTACCCTTATAGTTCATCTTTTTTTTGATATGGTTTTTCTGCATATTTTTTATTGGAAAATGTTTTTTATAGACTATTTTCTGTTTTATTAAATTCATTTTATTTCAATGGTCATTCTATTGGATTCTAATCACTATTTCGAAAGGCATCTTGGTTACTACCTAGGAGAGGTAAGATTTTCTATATAATGGGTAAATTATTTTATTTTCATATCATTATTGATAAATTCATTTTTTTGTTCATTGATATGAGGTGATAAATAGTTTCAAATTATTCTAAGGAAACAAATATAATTTCAAAAATGCTTTTTTATGATGTATTTTCTTGACATGTAAAGGGGTTATAAAACTCCAAATCATATTTTCTTGGAATTAAAAACATTTTATAAGATTGTGGGAATGTTTTTTGACTAAACATGGAAAAGTTATAATTAAGATCCTTCAGTGCATCATGATAGAGAGAAAAATTTCCATTGTGTGTGTTTCACAACTGAGAGTTAACTTTCGCTGATATCAATAGGAAGGACTCAATATCTGATGGATCCAAAATATAATTTTTTAGGATTTCAAGTGTCTACATAGAATTTTATCATAGAATATAGTACAATAAAAGTCCCACTTTCATTTTTCAATTACATGTTATGGTATTGTATTGCATGATTATTTTTGTTGGGTACAATTGGTCAAGAATTTGTTAAATTAATTTTTATCACAAAGCTTCGCATGATAGGTTTTCTCATGGATATGTGTACCTATTGATTAATGGTTATTAATTCCTATTTTTATCACTTAAAATTATCATATATATGGTGTCTATATATGGAAGGATTTTTATGAAACCCAAAGGAAGAAAAAAATAAATTTATATATAAATGGTTATTGTATATGAATTTTAATTTTAAAATTGTTTCATTTTAAAAGAAATAATTTTTACATTCTTGGTATTACAACATGTATGGAAACTATTACGGCATCCTAATGAGATTTTTATAACAACCTACCTATATCATTTTTCATTTCTTGATTTTTTATTATAGGATTTGGGAATTTTTAATTGTATCTTGTAGTGTTTTGAATACATATATAGTTTCTTCATTCTGTTCCAGTTGGTTTAGAGGTGATTTTTTTTCAAATGTGGCTTTGAAATATTTATTGGTTTATCCTAATTTGCCTTTAAATTGTATGTATTCGTGGTATCTCATCTATTTATTTTTTTACTCTATTTTTTTCTTTTATTATTATATTCAGAAATGGTTCCTATTTTTCTTATTTTATTAATATCATATGATTGGCTGATTTGTGGAGCTTGTCTAGTTGACCCAAGATGGGTTGTTACAATTCATGAGACACTCTTATTTACCAAATCCACTAAGTCACACTATTTTTTAAAATTGCCAACGAAAACTCACTACCCATTAAAGATTATAACCAAGTACATTATGAATAATCATTAATATATCAATTGATGTATGATAAATTCTCATTCAGATGATTCTTCCATTGATTATTTCAATTACTATAATTTACACCTTATTTACTGAATCCTTGTGATAAAAATTCATTAATTTAAATAACACATCTTTACCACATAATTACTAGAAATTCCATTATAGATTTTATAATATTAAACATCAAAAAAAAATTCTAAAATTCATCAAACTACCCAATATTATAAAAAATCATACCTTCACAAAAAAACATCCATTCACCAAAGTCACAAAATTTCAAAAAACATTCAATGATTTTTTGAAGCTCATGACTATTTTTTAATCATTCATTTTTTGAAAAAATCCTTAAAAAAAATAATGCTATTCTAAATCCTTTATGGAATGAAATATTCATAAAATTCCTTCTCCAATTAAAAGGATTTACAATTCTGTTAATGATTCCTCTATTGAAATAGGGGGAATCCATGAATTATAGATATTTTCTCTGATTTAAGAAACATTCATGTCCTCGGCCACATTTAATATGAAACTCGTCTTTATTTTTCAAAAAAACTCATTGTCTTGTCAAAACATCCCTGAAATTTCTTATTTTTGAAAAATCTCATAATTATTTAAATTACTACCTATATATCACTATTTAGAAAATATTAGTGAATCTAGAAACCATCGGTGGTCACCAATATTTGTGAGACACAAAAAAATAAAAAACCCCAATCATTTTTGAATTCTTTGAATTATAAAATTAACATGAGGTGTTATTTTAGTTGTACCTTACATGAAACTTGTCCCTTCCTCCAAATTATAAACACTAAATAATTGGGAAACACAAGGGAAAAATAAAAAAAATTACATGATATTTTTTATACCACTTACAAATATTTCATTCCAATTTCATGAAACTTTATCAATATACATAGTCAATAATTGTGCCCAAAATAAAAATATAACATTTTCAAACTTCTTAATCAACAAGCTTATTCAACCAAAAAATAATTCCAAGTTCCAAGATATATTTTTTACCAAAACTATAAGACTGTATTTATCAAATTAATAAATAATTACTTTGGAAAAAGTATTTTGAAAATCCTAATATAGTTTATCAACTAATGTTTTATGTGAAATATGAAGTGATTTTTATTTATTTCCAATTTAATAATAATAATATTATGTAATCACATAGAAATTTGGTTTGTGGTAATTTATTTTCCACCAATGTTAATGATTAATTCAAATAGAATAAGTATGTGATCCATGAATGATTTTTTAGGAAATTTTTATTATATCAACCATGGATTTTTTTGAATAAACATATATCATTTTTAGAATTATTTTTTAAATTATTTTTTAAATTATTTTTTATTATAAATAAAATGTTAGTTTATATATTCAATCATGTTTTCTTCAATTATAACCACAAAAAATTTATATTTTTGAATAATAATAATTTCCATGAACATGAAGCATGAATTTTTGTTCTTTATGTGTTCAAAAGATTCTATTATGTAAAGAATATCTTATATTTTCAAGGGCCCCAAAATGTTTTTATATCCCTAACGTATTAATATTTCCATATACATAGGTTTATATAGTTATAGTTCTCATATTAAATTAGGGTGGTTTCTATTCATTTTAGATTTTTTTTTGTTTTAGAATCTATTGAACTTGTGGATTGAATAAACAATGATTCATTATGTGAAATAATTTTAAATTGTTTATTCCTTATATTATAATACCAAGAAAAATAGAATACCTAGTTATAAAAAATAACACAACCCTTTTCTTCATAAACTTAGTAAATTATAATTCAATGGTCTATAAATAAACCTAAGTATATTTGATTTATTTGTAACTTCAATGTTATAACTATTGACTAATGAATCTATATTGAAATATATATCTGTGTGTGTAGAAATTATTTCACCACTTTATTTAGTATGTTTTTTAAGAAACAATTATTGGTGTCCTACTAAGTATTTATGCTGACACCCAGCATAGACACATTGGAGGACATATAGTTCACTTATTGCATTAAATGTTCAAAATGGTTAATTTCTTTTTTAAACATTTTTATGTATTTATTTTTTGTTCATTTCCTGGAGAGGGTTTGGTCTTCTCATTGGTGTTATATCTAATATAAATTTTCACTAATGGCCTATTGAGAATATGTATTATTTATTACTAAATTTTTATATTTTAGGCCTCTTTTGGACTTGATATTATTTTTTTACATTAATATATTAATATTAACAATATATATCATTTATTATTCAAGTAAAAAATTATATATAGTTTTACATTTTATCTTTTAGTGTTTTCATATTGGTAATTACAACTGGTAAACAAGTTGTATAATTATTTCTCTAGTGATCAACAAAGTGATGAGTTATTCTAGATTTATGGAATTATTTATCAAGTGAATATTCATTAAAATATATTTGGTCAATCATACCAAATTTAAATATCTAAACATACAATTCCAGTCAAAAACCTTAGGGGAAAAGGGAGAAAATTTAGGGTGAGTGAAGACCAACATAAGGTATTATTTGACTATTCAGTCCAGGGTCATTAAATTAATGATATATCAATTATGAAAACATTTTTACTTATGTTCTAATAATATCACACACAAAAATTAGCATTTAATGTGATTCTAATTATAAAAAAACATTTCTAACATGCATAAACACCCATTTGTGCTCTCTGTCATTTATATTTCATCCATAGTTATTAGAATGCCCTAATATTATGAGATCATATATATATAGTTAATTTGAAAATAAATCTTATTTCTATGTGAATTTTTAATTAATTTATATTTTCTACAAATAATTTTTTTATAGACACATTGAGGTTTAAATTAATGTTTTTTATTACTAATTATTTTTAAATTTTATATGATTTTATAATATCCTGTGATCAAATAAAGATCATGTAAATATATTTTATGGAATCCTAATTAATTTAAAACTTATTTAACATTACATCTAATAATGAATTAATATATAAATATATAAATAATTTTACTGATAAATATTTCATTTCGTAAAAAATATACATTAAACAATACCTCCTAAATAATAAATTTATCATATTAACTCAATCCAAACATATAACCATTATATTATTATCAAAAAAATACATAATCAATGAATATAATAACATCCTATTTATCTTTACACATTTATTTCATTTAT
Organism: Viscum album; assembly: GCA_963277665.1. Classification (NCBI taxonomy): domain Eukaryota; kingdom Viridiplantae; phylum Streptophyta; class Magnoliopsida; order Santalales; family Viscaceae; genus Viscum; species Viscum album. The sequence goes on along the minus strand of OY728128.1, from coordinate 582,943,861 downwards.
TTTGGTATTATTTCTGAATTTCTAGTATAAATTGAAAACAATTCATTATTTCCCCATATTTTTATATATAACTATAATAATATAGTATAAAATAATTATAATATCTTTTGTACAAAAATAAATGAATACTATTTCTTCATCATTGTATACGTTTTCACATAGATCCTTTCAAGAAAAATTATTTCATGTTTCTCTAAAAGGCTATTTTTAGTAATGAAATACATAATATGATAAAAATATCATACTAAATGTCATAGAAATTTAAATTTGGATGATAAACATATTTTTATGTTACTTTATATCTATATTAAATAATTTATGATGGTTATAATAAAATAGGATCTAAAAATATACACAATCAATTTCATTAAACTATAATAGGGAAATGGTATAGCATTATAAAATATGTCTAGATATCACAAAACCTCTTTAAATATAACATATTGTTTATTTTTATTGTTTTAGTTTCCATTTTTAGAAAAAAATAATATATTTTTAATATATTTTAAAAATTTATAATATTTTATATATAAATTTTTTGAAATTCATAATAAATCAATTTACATTTTAGTTTATATCATATATATGAAAAATATTTTTTCTCTTTGATATCCCTTCTATATAATGTATGTTATAGTTTATGAAGTCTAGTAAAACATTTTAAAAAAATTACCATGAATTATAAACATGATTTAAATTTTATATAATAATTAATTTAAATTAAAAACCCAAAAAAATTAATCAATGATTACAAAGTATTTAAATAATATAAAGGATATTGAAATAGTCTAATAATTCCAATATTAGGTAAAGGTAATAGGATAAGACATAAAAACATCAACAATGTAGTGAATATTTATTTAAAATCAAGAAACATTATAAATAGTATAATTCAATTAAATTTGGCCTCATCGTCATTTGTTTGTTTAAACGAATTTAATTTATATATATATGTATTATATTAATTATTTTTATATAGAAAAATGTTCATCATTCTATATATAACACCTATCCCATTTTTCCCATTTATTTATGCAATGAAATTAATTTATTCATTAGTCACCTAGAATTCAAAAATATATTACAATAAAAAAATATATAAATCCAAGTATACTTTTAAAATTATATTTAAAATATATAAAATAAATTCTTACCTATATAATAATATCAATAATTATACAATTTTTTTATGAAAAGAAACATTGGGGGAAAAATTCATAAAAATGATTATAATACAGATTTTAATGATTATAGAGTCCGTGAGTTCATTATTTAGATTGAAATTATAACCATCCACTAAATAGATTAAAAAAATTAAATAAAATAAGTCATATATTTAAAACACTGTAACAACATATATAGGGTTTCCATAAATTTGATTAACCAAAATATTTTATATAATATCCTTATAAAGGGGGGACTTTGTAAGAGATAAGATATTATTTTAAGTGGTTTGTATCATATATATATATATATATTCCATTTATATTTTATAATTGTCATGTAACATCATCCCTTTTAAAAAATTTAAAATCCTACGTTGAAAATTAAATTTACTCAACAACTTAATAAACTGTTTCTAATTAATGTGAAAGAACATGAATGAAACTATTGGTTTAATTACATTTAGATTTTTATAATTTCCATATATAGTTGAGGTTGATATGTAGTGTTTGTCTCATATTTTATATCACAAATATACAATGAGATAGTTTTATAACATATATCTAGTTTCATTTGATCATATATATTGTTATCAGTGTGTGTTACACTTTAAATGAATATCATATACTACGTATAAAATAAATTTTTATACATTAATTTAATAATTTATATTAATTTTTTAATATAATGTTAAAAAAATAATGACCTTTCATTTTTTATCTAATATCATTTAACTGAATAATTCTACAAAAGTTATTTAATCACCATCATAGTTATATTGAATTAGATATTCTCTTAATAATTTCAAGATTAAATTCTAAAATAGTATTCTAATTTCGATATCAAATTATATTACCCACATAGAACTTTAAATTATTATCAATAAATATGAATCCAATTTTTAGTTATAATTTATGCACATAACACGTGGTTATGTATAATAAGATCACTGAATGTGTGCAATTATTTCCATTAAACATTTTTCCACTATCATTTAATATGAATAAAGGAATATGAAAAAAATTATCTTATCGGAATAATTTAATATGTTTATTATAGATATCACTTGAGTAAGTTGACTAACAAGAATTTTAACATCTAATACCATCCAATGAGTTCAAAAAATTATTATTAAATGTAATCTAGGTTTAAAATTTAATAGAAAACCGAAAGATAAATAGTTATTATACAAGACTCAATTCATTCCCAATTATATTCTTTATTTTCAATGTATTTTTTATAATTTATCTGTAAAAACTATATTTAAACATATCTAAAAAATAATTGATCTTTTTATAAGGAAATAATATAAGAATTTATAAGGATATTCAATTAATAATAACTAGTTTTTTTGAATATATGTCTCTCTAACAAAATATTGTTTCATGTGTTATAAACATTTGTGAATAATAAATACAAATTATTTACTTCTTAAAACATTTCACTGAAATATTGATTTATTTTCAAAATATTATTTAATTTTATAATAAATATTAATAATATTATTAATATTATTATAATATTGTAGAGTATAATGGTAATTTACTCAATTAAATCTAATTATAGACAATGTATTAGGCTTGTTTTAATATTTTTATGTTTTTTACATATAATCATTAAATGTAATTCAAGAATTTTTTGTTTTATATATCATTTTATGTGTATCGTATGATATTGAAAATATAAAATTTATCTTTTTATAGTTAAATAATATCATTTTTTCCTTTATCAATTGAAATATTGTTATCATATACTATTTTTCTATTTGGTAACATGAAAGCTTTCATTTTTAAATGATAACTAAAAGTTTTATATTGGAAAACTATAATGAAGTAATTTTTTTTTTAAAATATATTTTCGTAAATATTTATATTGGATTTATATCAGAAAATATTTGTAAAATTTTAAAATGTTTTTCATTATAAAATAAACATGTACATTCATATAACATTTCAACAATGACATTAAATTGCAATTGTAACAAGTGAATAATTAAAAACATTAATTTAAAATTATAACTTTTATATGAATTGGAAGGTTAATTTCATAAAATAAATATAATTTAACTAATAAAAACATTGAAATTAACTTATCATGATTTTTTATAAATTTTCAAAAATTATAATTTTTTATATAATATTGAAAAACAATATTATTAGATATGATAATTTTTTGGGAAATCAATAAGAAACCAATTATCACTTAAATTATTTTAAAAGAATTTATATGAATTATAATAGTTAATCCATTAAAAGTATAAAATTTAAATGTAATATACTAATTTCTCAATATATTATATAAATTCGAATAACACGTGACTCATTTTTTTGAATAAAAATATCTTGTCAATTCGTTACAATTTATAATAAAATTACAATATTATGTTCTATTTTTCATGTGTTACAATTACATAGAAATACAGTTTTTAATACAACAGAGTCAATAGTCATAATAATGATTATTATACTGATTATTGACCCAAAATTATAGAATACAAAATATTTTATTCAAGCATATCCCTTTCCAATATCTATATAAAAAATTCTCCTAATATCTTTCATTCATCGATGAAAATCACTAACCTTTACTAAATATCCATCTAAATACACTTTTATACGTCACTATATATTTTAATCTATCCATGTTTATCAAAATTCTCTTTTCCCGAGACATCAGACTCAATCCACATGATGTGACTCAAAGGAAAAGCTATGGGTTTTCGAGTCACACATTCTATTCTCATTGGAGATTATTTAGTATTAAAACTATTTTTTAAAATATCTTATTTAGATATAATGATTATATATCCTTGGTAATGAAATCAATTTTTCATATTAATTATTACAAATTTAAAAACATGAACACTATTTATTCTATTATTTTCCTTATTTGTGAGACATTAGTTTTATGCTCTCATTACAATCCATTCCCTAATTAATTTCAGAGTTTGGGGGAGTTAATTAAAAATTGAATGGTAATAATGATTGTATGTACTAACCATATAGAAATCATGAATCATGATTTTAGTTTTTATAAGATTAAATTTAATAGTCGGAAAAAAAATTATTCTAACTATGTGGCCTACAGGTGTGACATGATACAATACATAAAGAAAGCCTGATACAATTTTCACATGGTTTATCCAATAGTGTGGACAAACCATGCAGTGTGTCCAACTCATCGAAAATATGATATTAAAAATATATCCCTCTAAATTGTTTCCTAAAATCATACAGCTTTCCCAAAATCAACCTTGTTATATCTATCCCTAAGTAGGAGATCCCCAATATGCCACCTCTATTCTTCCCTATTTAATTTTAGGCATTTCTCTTAGAAATTTCATTTGAATCCATCATATAGAGACCCAAAGCTTTATGTACATGGACATTACATTACTTTTGCGGAATACTGAGTACATAACAAAAACACACACACAAGGACCGTAATAGATTAGTGTCTTTGGAAACTCGGAACGTAATCTATTAAGCATGGTGAAAGATCTTCAACATCTCCCATAAAGATATTCCTTTTCTTCATACCTAAAACCTTTCTTTATATCTTGGGGAAAAGAAAACATAAATGGGTGAGCTCAAATGCTCAGTAATAGTAAACAAAAGAAATATCAATCACATGATATACATAAGCACATAACTTTTGGAAATGTTAACCTGCAAAAGAGATCATAATTTCATAACATGGGATAAATCATAGTAGTGACATGTAATCCCAATAATCATAACCTAAAACATGAAACTTTGTGGCATACACACATAATCATTGTGAATCATTTCTTGTTAGTCAAGACTCATTGCCAAGATTATCTTAGTGGACAAAGTCCACTTCTGAACCGAGTTCACTCCTCGTTTCAGTCCTGTTTCACTGAACCGGTTTAACCTGCCATTCCAGCCAAGTCTATCTCATGAGATATAAAATCTTTACCCCATGAATTTGAGGGTGATATAGTTCCCACCCATCTCATAATGATACCATTCTTATGTGTGCCACAAAATCATAAAACCATACATCATAGCATAACCCATGTAATAAAAATGGGAATCTTAAACATCGTGACGTCATAAAACAATACATATAAGATAAAGGAATTCATAAAAATATAATTGAATCACAACATAATCAAATCAATGTAATAATAGGGATAAAAACAGAACCCTTTATTATCTTATATGGAAAATAATTTTGATAAAACACTTGAACTCCATTCTTGAGGAAAATATCCTTTCTGCTTCAAAAACACATTTCCTTTCTTATCATGTCGTACAATTATAAACTAAAATAAGTGGATTAAAAATAAACTTGAAAACTTGTAAAGGAAGATTCATGGAAATAATGTTTTAAAAATCCATTCATGCCGCATAAGTTAAAAAAACATTCTTCATACTTTTATCGGAAAAGTCAAAAAGTATCTTGTACGAAAAACGACAAAAGATTCCTTTCATATCCTTTACTAAAAACCCACCAAAGGGTAAAATTGGATTTAAACAATTGTAGGTGGATGGAAATAATATTACATATTGATGAAACACGGATGTGGATGATAAAATACATCCCAGTAAATTCCAAAGTATAAACAATCTCAGATAAAAATGAGATTGTGATATTTCCCTTACCATAGGTCCAATTTTCTTAGTTAGTGTCCGAACCTCCTATATAATGATTTAAATATTGTCATTGACTTATTCAAGAATCATACTCATTGTTATGATATCATATATGGTTCACTTATGACATTATATTACCCATTCTTTTGTAAATTCCATGTTAAAGAGCGTATTGGGTAAAATCGTTTCATTTTTCATCCGTGTTTTGACTTGTAATTATTCATATGATTACTTAGATCATGATTAATTAATTCCAGAATGTAAAACATTATTTATATATAATATATATTCATAATATACATATATATAATAGATCAGTAAATGGAATGAAATACACCGTTCATGGAGACGGTAGGTCGTACGTACGCATGAACGTTGTTTTGGTTTCCTTATTGAGTTGAATGGAATTAAGTAGATGAAATACATATATATACACATAAATCCAGTATCATTATTATTTCATATATTTCATGATTACTTATTATGTATACTTTATAATCATTCATGAATGGTTAACGTGGAGAATGAATCTCATCGCGTCGTGGAGATGGTAGTCTGTACGTACGCACGAGCGATGATATCATTCTCATGATCGTGGAATTGTATTGGAGTGTATTTATACTATTTCAGAATCAATATCACTTTACAATAATCATATATAGTTATTATGTACACCATTATACCCATCCAAGTAAGGTGTTGGTGGAAAATAGATTACACCACGGCGTGGAGACGATATTCCGTACGTACGCACGCGCTGTGATTTATTTTCCGTAGGATGGATAAATGGTGAAATAGGGTTGTTTAATACTTATAATAACATATCATTATATGAGTGATACTGATGTTATTACTTCATAATGAAACAACCTAAGAAGAAGAAGTGGAAGAATAAATAAAGTTGAAAGAATCGGTAATGGACATTACCTCTTCTTTGAAGCGCCTCTTTGAGTCCTGCTATTAGGGAACTAAAATTGGTCTTTGAAGAAGACCAGAAACTCTAGGATATTGATAGGGAAGTTTAGAAGATAATTCGGTAGGGTTTGGTCGAGCTTGAAGGCTCAAATTTGTTTGAGGAAGAGAGGGAGGAGGTGCCCTTTTATAAGGGAGGAGAGGGGCTCCTTTGGGAAAACTAAAAATATTATTTTATTATAAATCCAAATTCGGTTTTAAATAGCTCCAAATTAATCTATTTCTAAGCTAAGGTTGGTATGGGTCTATATACACTCATCCAATATAATTTAGACAAGTTTAGGTTCGTATTGTAACCTTATCATTTAGATTTAACATTAAGTTTAATAATTTTTCTTTTACTGTGTATTCTTGTGTTCTTATACTATAAGGTTAATAAACTTACTATAAGCAGCCAAACGAACCCAAATTGATTATTATTAATATATATAGCCTTATATAAGTCATTTGTCCGAACCTTATATTTTTAGGAACAAAATAATAATTAATAATATAATATTTGTTTTAAAAACTATTTTATGTCAATTTTGACAATATTATGTAATTGATTTTTTTGAAAATTATAACAGAATGATTACTTCTATAAAAGTTAATTAAATAAATAATAACATTTCATATTAACCTATTATATTAGTTTAATTCATAAAAAGTCTAAAATTACATTTATTTGGGTATTTATAACATCAATTATGTCAATATTTCATTATTAAGATGATTACTGCATCATCTTTGTGTCAAAAATAAATTAACTTTTTTAATATCAAAAAATTACAAATAAAATATCATTATGTAGGAAATATTTTTAGCTTTCTAATGAATTTTTATAGTCGAATTTATTTTATGTATATCCCTATATTAAAAATTATTTAGTTATTAAACTTTGATTTTAACTATTTTAACCCTTCTTTAAATAAATTAATAATAAATGTCCTAATCTAAACCAAGTGGGCCTAAATGGTCATATTTTATTCCTTAGGTTGTTTTTGGACGAATTACACTTATCCAATAGAATTAGTACATATTTTAGGGTAATAATAATTTCATTTTTACCCTTAATTACCCTATTTACTTTTAACCGTGGTAAAAAAAAGTAAAAAGTTATTATTCACCAAAAATTATTTTCATCTCATTTAACCACATTTTACTTACTGAAATCAACCGTGTCTCTCGGATTTTTGAAATTCCACTCACAGAAGCGGTAAAATTATATTTTATGAAAAATTCATTTTTTTTAACTACCACTTAGTGGTTTCACTATTAATCAAAAAATGAAAGTTTCCAGAAAAATTCCAAAAATTAGGCCTAAGCTATATTTGATATTATGAATTAAAAAATGATGTCTATTTTACCAAATTCAAAACATATCAGTTGCATTAATTAATTTAAAAATTAATTCCCATCGTCAAAACAAATAGCGTGTTCTTAAGAGATAACAACTATCAAAAGATTAACAGTTGTTTATGTCTGGTTTAAATGTGAAATTACATCCAATAAAAAACATTGTATTAAATTGTATAGATATATAATATAAAGCCACTAAAATTAATAATTTATCACTATTAATTATTTCGATTATAAAGGTTGTTTTTAATTAAAATTTAGTAATTTTCACTATTCATCAGAAAATGAAAGTTATCTGAAAAGTACCAAAATTTCACCCTAAGCTAATTTCGATATTCTGAATCCAAAAAGGAAGCCCATTTTGAAAAATAAAATTTACAAAATTTCAAAAAGTGGTTATTACTATTCATAACGGCAAGTTTTAATAATATTTTAATATCATGTTGTTGTTTAGTGAAACTCGTTATTGCGTACTACACACGCTATCGAGGAAGGTCGCGATTGTGTGTAATGCAAGGCAAGTCAAGGAAGAGTGTTGTGTAAGCTCCTTTTGGTGTAGCGTACAACACAAGACATTAATGAAATTAAAAAGAATATTTTTCAAAAAATCTCGTGTTGTTACATTCTACCCCCCTTAAAATGAATTTCGCCCTCGAAATTCGTCGGGGTTATAAATGGTTTACTACTCAAAACATTCTTTAATAAAAACCCAAATCGTAAAAAGTAATACCAAAACCAATCTTTAAAAAAAGTATGAAATGTAACGGTTACCCAAATAAACTAATCATTGGGTTTCCACATAGGTGAAAATATGGATATAGAAGAGAAATCTAACCATCATGTTCTGTTGGAGAGTGGTAGAGAACGTGGCTATAGAAAATCTAGTAATCACAAAGCCATAAATTTGTGACAATCTAAGGTACCATCTGATTCATCAGATATAAGATCACTAGGACAACATTTTTGGTTTTCAAGATCATTTCCCTAAAGTTGGTGAGATTGGAATAAGAAGAAATACTTTCATGATTTTGGTATAGTCTCATCGTTGGTCGTTCTTTGGACAAGTTACACTTCATCTCTTAAAGAAATGAAGTTTAATTTTTCATTTATGATGTGTTAGCAGATCATGTGATAGAATGATGGGTCATTCCATCTATCTTAAATAAAAGTTTGGAAAAGTTATCAAAAAATACATAAGTCCATCTATAGTGAGATTAATCATATATGGTTCCAAAAATGGACTTATACTTCATATATCATACTGCTTCATATAATAAAACGAGTTTCTACTAAATAGGGACTTCCTGTAGGCCAGTGGTAGGCGATAAAGGCTAGTCGCACTTCGGTTGTGGGTTCGATTCCCACAGCCTTGTCCGACGCGATGGGTTGTCACCTGTCCTGCAGGTTGTCCTTTTTCTAAAGATATATTACTATAACATCCCAACAATAATATCGAAAAAAATTCTATCCATAAATAGTACTAACTTCTGCCCAACATAATCCATTCCAATCATTATGCTTATCTAAAATACTTTGGTCCAAGCTCATAGTATAAAGGAAATGATTACTTGAAATGTCACATAACAATCACGTGAATGACATCATTTATCCCCCATATATCATAAGATATATCTTACTAGTCAAATTACAAACATGTGAATACCTTAATCATGTATTTTCTTGAATAATTAATACCCATTAATTGAACCATAGTGAAAACATGAATGCAGTTAAAAGTTAACACTTTCCACATACCAAAATCCTCAAAATTCTTTATACTCAAACCATGATATCACTTAGTCCTTATATCAATCATGAGCTCATTAATACAATCAAACATCTTATTATCTTCTTATCCCTTCATTATGCGCATATCCTCTGCTTACCAAAAATATCTCAATCACATTCCATGGTTACCGGTACCATAAAATTATTTAAAACCACAATATACCAATACATAAATATTCCAATATTCCACGATACTATATACAACATTATTTTGGAATCCCATTACATAAACACTTAATCATTCCACCACATCGTTTTCATATTCAACATCGCCAATAGTGATCGCATGTGACTTCCCTTTGTCCTTTTCCTTAAGTGGTTGCTCATGTCGATCATCACTAACCCTTAGATTAGGGCATTTATTAGCATAATGCCCCATTTCCTTGCACTTGAAACATTGAAGTGTAGTAGGGTCATTCTATGTATCCCATCCTTTGTTTTCATCATTAGATATATTCTTCCCATCATTGTGGCATTCAAATTCCCGATGACCTTCCTTTCCACATTGGAACCATTTACTTGTCCCTTTAAGACAACTCCCTCCATGTTTATTTCCACACTTTGAACATAAGGGAAAGCTCATCTTCTTTTCAGTGTGCTCTTTAGATTTTCATTTGAATTCCATTTTCCTCTTCTTATCAAACCCATATGACTGATGGGTTACTCCAATCTCCATCTCGACTTTGAGAGCACATCGAACGATTTCCTCGTAGCTATTGAAGTCCCTTATGGCTAACGCCCTTCGAAGACTTGGTTTTAAGCCACTAAAGAATCGATCGATCTTACTCTCAGGTTGGATAATAATACCAGAAGCGTACCTTGCATGTCTTGTAAAATTTTCTTCATAAGTACCAATAGATTCATCATCCTTTTGTTTCATTTCAAGAAAATTTTTCTCCATCTTTGTTCGGAGAATACGAGGGATGTAATTATTGAAAAATAAGTTCTTGAACTCGTCCCATTCCATGGACTCAATTTCATCCCTTTGCCTCGTATTCTTAATAAGATTCCACCATTGATCAGCATCTCCTTCCAAACGATACACTGCTAGGATGACATTATCATGTTTATAACATTGAATAACTGAAAATATCTTTTCAGCAGTACTAATCCATTTTTCAGCAACTAATGGATCAGTAGACCCGCTGAAAGAAGGTGGACGCTGCCTCATGAAGGATTTAACATAATGTTGCTCCTTCATTTGCTCGTTTGGAAGTCCTGCATGATTCATAGCTTGAGAAAGTTGTGTGAGCATGGATACAAGATTTTTCATTCCGGCTCCCATAACTTTTGGTTGCTCTGGGGGACAATCATTGCATTGCTCGTCGCATTCTACATTAACATGGTTCCTTCGGGTTCTAGCCATTGACTAAAACCAAAAAAGAATAGTGTGATAGGAAAAAATCACGCTAGGGAAAACAACATAATAAAGGGGGAGTACCTTCAATATCTAACATCTTAGGTTACCGTAATTCTAGTACTATAACCTATACTCATACTTAACCTTATGGACATCCCTAGACATACCTTAGAAATATCTCTAGGGATCTCACTAAAGTTCTCGAATCCTAGTTTCCAAAGGTTGACTAAACCTTTCCTCTGATACCAACTGTAGAGACCCAAAGCATGACGTACATGGATATTACATTAATTTTGCGGAATACTTAGTACATAACAAAAACACACACACAAGGACCGTAATAGTTTAGTGACTTTGGAAACTCGGAACGTAATCTTATAATCATGGTGAAGGATCTTCAACACCTCCCATAAAGATCTTCCATTTTTTCTTTCCTAAAACCTTTCTTTATATCCTGGGGAAAAGAAAACATAAAAGGGTGAGCTCAAATGCTCAGTAAGAGTAAACAAAAGAAATATCAATCACATCATATACATAAGCACATAATTTTTGTAAATCTTAACCTGCAAAAGAGATCATAATTTCATAAAATGGGATAAATCATAGTAGTGAAATGTAATCCCAATAATCATAACTTGAAACATGAAACTGTGTGGCATACACACATAATCATTGAGAATCATTTCTTGTTATTCAAGACTCATTGCCAAGACTATCTTAGTGGACAAAGACCACTTCTAAACCGAGTTCACTCCTCGTTTCAGTCCTGTTTCACTAAACTGGTTTAACCTGCCGTTCCATCCATGTCTATATCATGCGATATAAAATCTTTACCCAATGAATTGGAGGGAGATATAGGTCCCACCCATCTCATAATGATACCATTCTTATGTGTGCCACAAAATCAGAAAACCATACATCATAGCATAACCCATGTAATAAAAATGGGAATCTTAAACATTGTGACTTCATAAAACAATTCATATAAGAAAAAGGAATTCATAAAAATATAATTCCCCCACAATATAATCAAATCAATGTAATAAAATTGATAAAAACAGAACCCTTTATTATCTTATATGGAAAATTATTTTGATAAAACACTTGAACTCCATTCTTGAGGAAAATATCCTTTCTGCTTCAAAAACACTTTTCCTTTCTTAACATGCCGAACAATTATAAACTAGAAGAAGTTGATTAAAAATAAACATGAAAACTTTTAAAGTAATATTCTTGGAAATAATGTTTTAAAAATTCATTCATTTCGTATAAGTTAAAAAAAATTCTTCGTACTTTTGTAGGAAAAGTCAAAAAGTACCTCGTACGAAAAATGACAAAAGATTCCTTTCATATCCTTTACTAAAAACTCACCTAAGGGTAAAATTGGATTTAAACAATTGTTGGTGGATGGAAATAATATTACATATTGTGGAAACATGGATGTGGATGATAAAATACACCCCAGTAAATGCCAAAGTATAAAAAATCTCAGATAAAAATGAGATTGTGATATTTCTCTTACCTTAGGTCCGATTTGCTTCGTAAGTGTCCGAACCTCCTGTATAATGATTTAAATAATGTAATTGACTTATTGAAGAATCATAATCATTGTTATGATATCATATATGGTTCACTTATGACTTTATATTACCCGTTCTTTTGTAAATTTCATGTTAAAGAGCGTTTTGGGTAAAATCGTTTCATTTTTCGTCTGTGTTTTGACATGTAATTATTCATATGATTACATAGATCATGATTAATTAATTCCAGAATATAAAACATGATTTATATATAATATATATTCAGAATATAAATATATATAATAGATCAGTAAATGGAAATAAATACACCGTTTATGGAGACGGTAGGCCGTACGTATGCATGAACATTGTTTTTGTTTCATTATTGAGTTGAATGGAATTAAGTAGATGATATACATATATATACACATAAATCCAGTATCATTATTATGTCATATATTTCATGATTAGATATTATATATACTTTATAATCATTCATGAATGGTTAACGTGGAGAATGAATCTCATCTCGTCGTGGAGACGGTAGCCCGTACGTACGCACGAGCAATGATATAGTTCTCATGATCGTGGAATTGTATTGGAGTGTATGTATACTATTTCAGAATCAATCACACTTTACAATAATCATATATAGTTATTAGTTACACCATTATACCCATCCAAGTAAGGTGGTGGTGGAAAATAGATTACACCACGGCATGGAGACGGTATTCTGTACGTACGCACATGTGGTGAATTCGTTTTCCATAGGATGGATAGATGGTAAAATAGGGATTTTTCATACTTATAATAACATATCATTATATTAGTGATACTGATTTTACTACTTCATAATGAAACAACCTTAGAAGAAGAAGTGGAAGAAGATATAATGTTGAAAGAATCGGTAACTGACATTACCTCTTCTTTGAAGCGCCTATTTGAGTCCTCCTCTTAGGGCACTAAAATTGGTCTTTGAAGAAGACCAGAACCTCTATGATGTTAATAGGGAAGTGGAGAAGAGAATTTGTCAGGGTTTTTCCGAGCTTTAAGGCTCAAGTTGGTGTGAGGAAGAGAGGGAGGAGGTGCCCTTTTATAAGGGAGGAGAGGGGCTCCTTTGTAAAAACTAAAAATATTATTTTATTATAAAGCCAAATTCGGTTTTAAATAGCTCCAAATTGATCAATTTAGAAGCTAAGGTGGGGATGGGTATAAATCCACTCATCCAATAGAATTTAGACAAGTTTAGGTTCCTATTTTAACATTATCATTTAGATTTAACATTAAGTTAAATAATTTTACTTTTACCGTGTCTTCTTGTGTTCTTATACTATAAGGTTAATAAACTTACTATAAGAAGCCAAAAGAACCCCAAGTTGTTTATTATTAATATATATAGCCTTATATAAGTAATTTTTCCGAACCTTAGATTTTTAGGAATAAAATAACAATTAATAATATAATATTTGTTTTAAAAACTATTTTATGTCAATTTTGACACTATTTTGTAATGGATTTTTGTGAAACTCATAACAGAATGATTAGTTCTAAAAAGGTTAATTAAATCAATAATAACATGTCATATTAACCTAGAAAATTATTTTAATTCATAAAAAGCCTCAAATTAAATTTATTTGGGTATTTATAACATCAATTATGTCAACATTTCATTAATAAGATGATTACTGCATCATCTTTGTGTCATAAATAAATTAACTTTTTTAATGTCTAAAAATTAAAAATAAAATATAATTATGTAGTAAATATTTTTATATTTCTAATGAATACTTATAGTCGAATTTATATTATGTATAACCTTATATTAAAAATGATTTAGTTATTAAACATTGATTTTAACTATTTTAACCCTTCTTTTAATAAATTAATAATAAATGTCCTAATCTAATCCAAGTGGGCCTAAATGGTCATATTTTATTCTTAAGGTTGTTTTTGGTCGAATTACACTTATCCAATAGATTGTTGACATATGTTAGGGTAATAATAATATCATTTTTACCTTTAATTACCCTATTTACTTGTAACCTGGTAAAAAAAGTAAAAAGTTACTATTCACCAAAAATTATTTTCATCTCATTGAACCACATTTTACTTAATGACATCAACCGTGTCCCTCATATTTTTGAAATTCCACTCACAGAAGCGGTAAAATTATGTTTTATGAAAAAATCATTTTTTTACTACCACTTAGTGGTTTCACTATTCACCAAAAAATGAAAGTTTCCAGAAAAATACAAAAAATTAATCCTAATCTATATTTGATATTATGAATTCAAAAATTATTTCTATTTTACCAAATTCAAGACATATCAGTTGCATTAATTAATTTAAAAATTAATTCCCGTCGTCAAAACAAATAGTGTGTTCTTAAGAGATAATAACTATCGAAAGATTAATAGTTGTTTATGTCTTGTTTAAATGTGAAATTACGTCCAACAACCAACATTGTATTAAATTGTATAAAATATACTTTAAAACCAATCAAATTAAAAATTTGTCACTATTAATTATTTTGATTAAATAGGTTGTTTTTAATTAAAATTTAGTAATTTTCACTATTCATCAGAAAATGATAGTTTTCTAAAAAGTACCAGAATTTCACCCTAAGCTAATTTCGATATTCCGAATCCAAAAATGAAGTCCATTTTGAAAAATAAAATTTAAAAAATCTCAAAAAGTGGTTATTACTATTCATAACGGCTAGTTTTAATAATATTTTTATAGCATATTGTTGTTTAGTGAAACTCGTTAGTGCGTACTACACACACTATCGAGGAAGGTCGTGATTGTGTGTAATGCAAGGCAAGTCAAGGATGCGTGTTGTGTAAGCTCCTTTTGGTTTAGCGTACCACAAAAGACATTAATTAAATTAAAAATAATATTTTTCATAAAATCTCAGGGTGTTACACATCACATGATAGGGTGTCCACCTCCACTCTTCTTCCTTTCCTAGTCTTCTTTAGTTTTCTTCTCCTTTCCACTCTGTGTGCACCATTATCCGAACCCATGGTGGTCGAGATATTAAATACTTATGTTTTTGATTCTTGGGGATTATGTTGTCTCATTATTGGGTCATTTAACCTATATTAAATGATTCTAACCATTCACTATCAATTCTTGTTTTTGATTTCTCCATGCATTAAACATTTATTTAAAAATATTTTATTTGCGATATTTCAAAATTTATATCTTGATGAATAATGAAAATATTTAAAGTTTTTATGGGATTTAAAATCAGGTGAAATATTTTATTTTATTTTTTAATGAAATATAATACTTTATATATTTACAATGTTGGATCAAATTAATTTTCCCTGAATGTTCACTCAAATGAATTGAGAAATTTCATAAATGGATCGTTAATTGGTATGGTAAATTAATATATGGTTCTATGGCCTATAATTTTATTTATAAGGGTTTTAGTTTGACATTGATGATATTATTGGTATTTGAAATATATAATTAAAACAATTAAACATTATAATCAATTTTTTAGAGATAAAAGTTTTTTAATTTGTAATTAATGATATAATTTTTTAACACTATATTTAATAATCATACACATATACAATAAAATATATTATAATAAACATAATAACATATTCATAGTATTATGTGGGAAAATTTTCATTGAGATTAGAAGTATATTTTTATAATAATGTATATATGTGTAATCATAAAAGACTATTTGGGAACATAGATTGTATATCTGTAACCTGGTTTTCACATGATATTTCAAAGGTATTTGGTTCGGATTATATGAGATACTCATTATTTATATAATATTTTTATAAAATATATTATATCCCACAATTATTATATGTTATTTGGAACAAGAAACACTTTGGTGGGTGAACTTAGATGAGTTAGGGTTCCCCAACTACTAACTCTGGTAAAAGAGTAGACATTCTATCCCACTAGATAAATACATGATTAGTATCCTTTATTCATGAATCTATATAAGTATTATTATATTTTACCCTACCAATTATCACAAATATTAATTCTACCAATACAAAATATGGTGTTGTAAATTAAAAATGGAATTTTTTAAAAAAATAACTAAATAAATCATTTAGAATTTATACATTTCTTCAAATTTTTAGGAACATGATTTAATTTAAATGGATGGTATATTTATTTTAGTTAAAATAAATTTAAGGGATTCAATCATATGGCATGTTTTATAATCATAAAAAAATTATATATTCTAATTTATTTTCTAAAATATCCATGAAAATGTATCTCTTATTATATAGTATCTACCTGGAATGATAGGTGGTGATATACTATGAATAGTCATCCTTAAAACAATACTATATATCATTTTCAGGACCTATACCATCTTATGAACACTCATGGTGGTTTAATAATATATGGATTGGCTGGGGACCATTGGCTATGTAGATGTTAGTTTTTTATTTTCTTTCATATGGCTTTTTTTATTGTATCATCCAAATTTTTAGTCATTTTTTCTATCAGAATCTCTAATTTGCGGTTCATTTATATATAGAATTATGTGTATTAAATTATATTGGTTTTTCAATGTGAGGGTATTATATGTGAGTTTTTCGATTTACATTACATTAAAACATTTAAATTACATATTCTATTTCCTCTACTTGTTAATTTCTAAACCGATATCTTACATACATATGGGTCATGAAAAAAATTATCATGATGATAAATATATTTTTTAAATAATATTATTATGGGGAATAAATTTTTGATTGATATACTTAATAACATTGGAATATTTTTACTGATTGGGATGATCTAAAACATGTTTATATTATATTGAAGTCAATATCGGTAAGCTGGTTTTGTGGTGAAACAATGTCTGTTCATGAAAAAATAGTATTTGTTCCTAGGTTACTAACATATACTACATATTATAATTCTTTTTTCTATTTGGATATAAATTATATATTATAAATAGTAATTCTTGGACATGGGAGGTACATGTGTGATAAGTCCAAAACACACTTTCACATTTTAAGTATTTAGTTTATAAGGGATGTTTTCTTTTGAGTTTAGGAATTTTACTTTTCAAAAAATAGTATTTAATAATATTAATTTGTGTAGTTCATGGAATTGATTTATTTTTTGGATATTTATTACGATGATATACTTGTTTGGATGTGAAATATTTTATGTATATTGGTCTAATAAGATTTATAATTAATTATAAATGTTTTTCATAAGTTATAAGATAATATAAATGAAATCAAAGTAATGAAGATTCAATGTTTGAGTTTTATTTCTTAGTAAATTCAAATTTGGATTTCGAATGAGTTCTTTAGCAAAGGGGGGATGATCATAGGGAAATATTTCAGTTGGATTTTAATCATATGTGATATGAATTGAGAATTAGTAAGATGGTTAGTTATTTTAATTTAAAGTATTTTTTAGAACCTGTTCAATTTAAAAGGATTTATTATCATATTTTTAAAGAAAAATTGGAATGATTCTGGGGTGATTTAATAAATAAATCTGATGTTTCTTATAAATAATAATTATTTTCAATTCTAAATTTGGTAAAAGTATTTTTGGATTAAAAAGGTGAATCATTGAAAAATAACTATTTTCATATTAGATTTGTTAGATATATCAAAAAGGATTCATTTTTTATTTAATTCATATTTTCTATTTGAGATATAATGTATATATTATTTAGGGCATAGATTTATTTTATTTATCTTTCCCAATAAAAATTTATAAATAAATGGGAGACTATACCTCTTTTATTATTTCCTATGGTGTTTCTCATTATATTTTTCTGGTTTAGTACTATTGGATTTATTGATAGATTTATATTTATTAGAAATTATTTTATAGCCTATAGAAGGTTGTGTCATTACTGTGGTCTTGGTTGATGTGACTAAATGGTATTTCATTGAATATCGTTGATAGTATGTTCATATTCAAAGAAATAATAATGATTTAGTGAATGATTGTTATTTTTCAGAAATTATTGATTGTGTTATCCATGTAGTTCGACACTATGTTTCTGCTTCAGGGGTCAGTTGTTTCATTCATGGCATAAAATTGATGTTACAATTTTGATGAGAAATTTAAATTTTGGTGATGTGAATGTGAATATTTGGTTGATAATTATACTAATTTTGATGAGTTCTATTAATTATTATTTTAATAAAGTTCTCTAGGGGTCATTGTTTTCTATGGAAGGTCCCTGGTTACTATCAATCTCTAACATAGTCTACTACCATATAGTTCATATTGATGTATATTTTTTTTGATGAGTTTCCAAATGTTTCATGTATTGTTAGATCAATTTAATCTTAATTGAACATATTTTATAGGGTATTTTAAAGCTTATGGTGTCTCATTTTAGAAATTATATACATTATAAAATCATTGTTTTAAACATTCATGATGTGTAATCATATGATTTATCTTATTTTGGAAAATGATCAGATGTTTATGTCATCTGGAGTGTCAGTGACATTTTAATATATTGTGGATACCAACATCCATAGTTAGTTTGTGGTGCTATTTTTTATTGGGTGTGTTCTTTTCAAATTTTGAGTATGATGTAGTGATTCGTTGGAGAAAATTTTTTTTATTTGTTCCAAACAACACCAACCTAATGAAATATTATTGATCATTGGTATTCCTTTGTATCCTGGGATGTCTCTTATGGTATGATGTAAGATATGTGTTTAGTTAATTACATTGTTCCCCATGATTATAGGTGATCAATGTTTTTTAATATTTGGTATTATAGAATTATCATTATCTTGATTGAGGTGTCTTCTTTTATATCTATAGTTTTTGTATATCTTTAGGTTCCAAATTATTTTTTATAATTATGAAATTAGAAATTTTTTTGTATATTTTTTCTGTAATTAGGAATGTGGTGTCAGTTATTGGATTTAATTAAATTATATTACCTTATTTATTAGGTAATGTTAGTTGTATTAAAATTTGACTCAATTTAGTTATTGAATCAACCTTTCCATCCATGTATTTCTAAGGGTATAATGGATTATGATTTGGATAATTTTCACACCTCGACTTCAATTATATTCATTAATTTTATTTGTTTTGTTATTATTAATTATTTATATCTCCTATAAATATATTCTCCAATTAATTTTAAAATATTTGGGTGTTTATTTCAGGTTTAATGGTTTGTATAATAGTTAGTAATAACTATATAGAAACCATGTGATAGGCCAAAAGTTTTTAGAAAAATAAATTCCATGGTTGGTGGAATGTATATGTAACATCCCATGTAAATAAAAAATAATACATTTTGATATTTATTAATATTTGAGAATAAAGAATTATTTTACTTTAAAGGGGATTCTAGGTTCAATGGTGTACCTGATACGCAACAACAGGGTTTCTTTGAAATATTACATTCCACACAACATTGGGTTATACTAAAAAATAATACTGTAACATTATTTTAAATGGTTGTTAATGCCTAGACATTTTATTGGGGGGAATGAATATAACTAACTATAATATTATTATACATGTTTTTTAAATGTTTTTACATTTATCCAATAAATTTTAGAGGCTTAAAATGTTAATGAATCCAATTTTAAACAAAAATACTCTAATATTATTTAAAAGGTAGATTTACCACATTTTGATGGAGGACCCTCATTAAATATAGTTTTGGTAACATTTATATGCTATATTTGACAAAATAAAATTCTTATTTGGATTCAAGACATCAAAATTTACTTTGGGTAACTTTTTGGTATCTTTCTGATAAAATTCATCTTTTAATTAATAGTGAAAAATATTATATATTAATTCAAAACGCCCTTTTAATCTAAATTATTTATATGGTTAGATTATCATTTTGGTTGGTTTTAAAGTTTAATTAGAATATATTTTTACCATTAAATCTAATGTTAGTCATTGGATGTAATTTCACTTTGACATAGGACATAAACAAGTTTCAATCATTTGATAGTTATTATTTCTTAAAAACACTTTTTTTGTTTTGACAATGGGAATTAATTATAAGTTAATTAATGAAACTTCTATGTTTTGAATGTGGTAAAATAGACATCATTTTTTTAATTCTGAATATCTAATTTATCAAAGGTATAATTTTTGGTATTTTTCTTAAAAACTACAATTTTTGATGAATAGTGAAAACACTGAGTAGTTGTTAAAAACCCAAATTTTCCTTTTAAATGAAATTTTACCGCTTCTGTGAATTGAATTTCTAAAATGATACATACATGGTTCTTATATTTATGTAAAATTTTGCTTAATAAGATTAGTTTGGTGAATAGTAACTTCTGACTTTTATTCACTGGAGTTAAAGGTAAATAGGGTAATTCATGGTAAAAATAATATTATAGTAATATAAAATTACCCTAAAATCTGTCCTAATATTATTGGATGATACATTCTCGACCATGGACATATATCGGTTGATTTTGGGACCCCATGGAGCACCTTAAGAGTGATAATGACACTTTATATTAATTAATTTAAAGTAATGAAAAAAAATGACATAAACATATATATCTTTTAGTAAATAAATTATTACATAGTGTTATATTCATTTTATGTTAGATTATAAATATTAATTAGAAAGATAAAATTATTTCCTACATCTTGGAATTTTTTCATAATTTTTAGACTTCAAATAAATAAAATTATTTGTGATACAATAATGATGAAGTGTTTACCTCATTAACGAATTATTTAAATAAATAAGATTATAAAGATTAAAAAATTTCCAAAACCTATCCAATTTTTATTGGATGATTTTATTTTGAACAAGGGTCATATTATTTTATACATTAATAAGTTCTGGTCATTTAGAAATTGAAAATCATTATATAATAAAATAACATTTTCAAACATTTCTTAAGAGACCCTCTCCCCTTATAAAAATTCCTCACCTCTAACCCATTAATTACACATATGAAGCCCCTTGGACCATCCAAACTCTACTCAAATAATCTCTCAATATCCCTCTCTACCACTAATAATCCTTACCTTAGGCATAAGGAACATCATGAAATCATTTTGGTTCAATCCAATGGGAGTTACCCAATTTAAATGTAATGTCTTCTCTTTAGTTCTTTTATTTTATTTTACTTATCAAACCCCCGAAACTCTTTTTATTCCTTTATTTTATAATAAAAAAATTATCCTCAATATACTAGTTTTTTATGAGAAGTATTCAAACTACCCTTACACACACATCCATCTAATGGGTAAAGAATATGTTGTTTCGGTGGACGGTAAACTACTTCCTCACGAAACGATGATTGTTCAATATTATCTTACCACCTCTTATTATATCCATTAATATTGCACTGTATTTACATGTGATTTATATTATATTTATCATGTCTTTATACTTTTCTATTTTTTATTTATATCATTATTTTATGGCTCCTATAATGAGTAAATATGATAATTTCATTTGAGGAAGTGCGGACTACCGCCCCCTCAAAGTGATATGACTCGTTCATGACATACGTGGAACATATAAAGGACGAAGTTAATGAAATTATATATTATATTATATTGGAACTATAATATACCTATTTATAATTATATTTTCATTCTAATAAGTAAAAAATAGAAATGAAATTAGTGTTCATGCGTATCTACGACTTACCATCTCCATGAACGGTGCATATCATTTATTATATCCATATTTTATGTAATATTATAAATACATAAATATAACGAATATATATGATATATATGATATATAAATCATTCATATCATTCATGAGATAATTTAATTTTTACCACATGAACAACATGTAATTATAAGATGTTCATTTCTGAATCAAGTACCAAATATCGAAAAAACGACCATTATTAACATAAATGGTGGAATAATGTTTATAGCATGGTAATAAGTGATATAAATGGAATAATAAAATTGAAAAAGGTTCTTATGAAAGTATAAATTATCTTTAGATTATTATTCGAGAGATTAAAGAATAAAGGGGTCTAGTCAGAAACGATGTAAGGGGTTTCTTATCTCACTTCTAATTTCGTAATATTTCCATTGTGCGACACTTATTTACAACATGTAATGTATTTTTTAAATCCATTTGATATATATTATCATGATTTTGTTTATATTCATTTTATTATGTGATTAATTTGGTGGTTATTAAATTTCGGTCTTACGACTCATTTGATTAAATTGTGGTAAGGAGTTTTCATCTCTCTTTTTATTCTCTTGAGATTCATGCTATATTTGACAATATTTCCTTTTGTGTGGGGTATGTACTACCCATGATTATATAATTTTTATAATATAATTTAACTTATGTGTATTTAAATCTTCATTTTATGATCATTTTTTCTTGTGGTGAATGTTTTGCATGTTACCAAATCTGTAAGGGAACCCATCATTGTACTCTTTTAGTCAAAGACTTATTTTATGTTATGTATTTGAAGTCAAATTTTAAAATGTTTGGATATTTTCTCATATATACTTATTTATGTACATGTTATTTCTATGTATTGAGAGACCCATTTTTTCTCTCATCAACTCATTGTCTAGATTTTTAATCGACGCTGTTAGGTTGCTGAATTTTTGTATGGGAACTTCTTAACCCAATTTCCATTCTTTGGGTTAATCTGATACTTCATGATTATGTCATGAGATGATTATTTTTGGAATAACTATTTATTTATTTATATAATAATTTCCACTACCCTTTGCATGGATATAATTTTGATACACATAATTACTCCATTGATAATTTCTCAAGTCATTGATATGAACTTGATAAGGGAAATTTGAACTCCATTTACATTAACTGAATTAAACATCCAAGAAATTGGTTTCTTTTAAAACAACATGCCTGAATTTCCTCTGACTGATTTACATTTAATTTCCATTCATATTGATTGTATTTATATTTGACACCTATAATTATGTAACTGATTTATCCTTAGAATAAGGATACTGTCTCAATTTTCATTCCACTGGGACATCAATTTTATTATGCACCAATTCACTTTTATATGGCGTATATATTATCATTTGGAATATTATATCATGAATCCATTTATTCTCATGATATTTTAAAGTTATTATTAAATGTTATTCCTCAATTATTTTTATTCAGTCATCTCTCATTTTTTTTAAAAACTCTTTAACTAAAATATCATTTTAAATATTTTAAGGATTTATTATTCTAAATATTTCCCCTTAATGTTAATGTTTTCATAATCATTTTTAGGATTTATTTATATGTACATTAATGATTTCAAATGATAATTCATTTAGATGATTCAATGTGGCATGGGACACTTTAATTCAAAAAACATCTTTATTAAATGTTCAAATGGGTTTGAAAATGGATTGATAAATAATTGATTATGTCATTATCTTGAAATAATATATTTTGATAGAAATGTGGAAATTTTATCATTTCATTATGCTTTTTTTATGTGTTATGGATAAATTATGGTTCTTCGGCATTGTTTACGAATATGTGTGGTTTTGTGGCAAACCTAGGGAGGGTGAGCCCGAGATAGCTCTATAATGCATTGGGTAACGTGACAGAGGTAAACTTTAATGTTTCTCTTAATAGATTTAGCGAATAAACTATGATGGGTATTCCTAATTTAACTCCCTACGTTGTTGTGAAATCTAGAATGTACGTTTGATATGGATGCCACAAGATAACTTTATGATTTCTGATTTATGTATGTTATTCATAAATCTTATGATATCATAAGGAATTTTATGATTGAAAAGTATGGTTTTATTGATTTTTATTTATTGATGGGATAATGTTTTATTTCCTTATTTTATTTCCCTCACTAAGATTTTTATGCTCATCCCATGTTTTGAAATGTTTGTCACAAGACTTAAAGATGAATAGGGTCCAACATGGGATCAAGGAAAAGTTATTCTCTCTAAAATATAGAACTAGACCTTACTCTTTTTTCAAGAGTTTTATTTTATGAAAAAATTGGAAACTGAGTAGAATTGTCTACTTTGTAATTTTTGAGATATAATATAATAGTTATGTCCTAATTCTCTAAAATTCTAAACCTGAAAAGATCCTCATTGTGAATTATCCATTTAATTCAAGAATTTGTATTATTTTATGGTAAGGTCCTTATAGTTGGTATCAGAGGTTGGTTTAGATAACTTTAGAGGATAGGGTGTTATTTAATCAATAATGAAAAAACCATAATGGTAAGCATATTAGAAAGAGTCATAGTTATTTTAGAGGTGATAAATGGTTATTACATTTTTGGGTGACAAATTAAAGGTATTAGATAACCTCTGAGGATAAAATATGTTATGGTTATTTCTGAGCAATTTGCCTCTTTTTGTTGGAATTTTATAAGATTGTATAGTTTTTGAAAAATAACAACATTCAGAATATGTCAAAACCCATCACGTTAGACAAAGCAGTGGGAGTGGAACCCACAACTGAAGTGTGATATGGATTTATCACCAGCGGCTAAACTATGTGAAGTCCCTGGTTAGTATGACTATTTCATTTTTTTAAAATGATTTTATGGTTCAAGAATAAGTTTATTTTGGATCTTTTGTTTTATCAAATGGACATACTTAGTATAGTACAATGATTTGGCGATTAAGTGAGAAAGGTTATTTTGGAATACATTCCCTCTTTTGGGAACACTATATGCTTAAGAAAAATAGAATACTATGGGATTTAATTTGTGGAGTAATGGTTGAAATATTATAATTTATAAATCTATGTTTTTATTGTGTACATAAGGTTATTTGGGTTATTTATGGAAATGATTAACCAATCATAGAGATTATGTGATTTGGTTAATTATACATCAGTGTTAGACTTTCAGAGTAGTCAGTTTTATTTGAAGATAAATGTTAGAATTTACTATGGAAGACATTGTGATTAAATCCTTCTAATTTTTAGGTTTCAATCATAGTTTGGATTACATAGAATAATTTTATGGATAGTTTTTTATTGATTGGACTTTATTGAAAATTGAGTGTTTTATGTCAAATTTTGGAGATTATGAATAATATTTTTTTTAAAGGATTATCTTTTTTTTGGGATTATCTGATCTCGTACTAAACTTTTTGGTTTTGGTGATGTATAATGATAGGGTAAATATATAGTTCATATTTTTTGTATTATTTTATTATCTATAAGTTGATTCTAGGACTTTATATGTGAACATGTCATCTTGAATACTCATCATTTGGAGAAAATGTGAGTGTTGGGTATAATCTTATTAAAGGATGAAACTATACTTTAACAGTATTTATATATCCATATTTCATTAGTCAATATCATAAATAAATTCTCCAACTTTATGAAATTTTTTTCCTTTTTACTTTTCCTACTGGGAAACCAAAGACTGTTTAACATATCACTATGTTGTGATTTTTTGGTTATTAACTATCTCCTAATCATGTTTTATATCACTCTCCACCAGAACATGGTACTCAATTTCTCTTCCATATCTATTTTCCCATGGAATCTTAGTAGGGGTTATCTGGAGTGACCTTGGTAATTATCTTTCATTCTTTTAAAGTGATAGTTTTATTGACTCTTTTTCCGATGTGGGACTTTTAATGAAGTTTCCAAGCCAAATTTTAAAATTGTGAGGACGAAATTTATAAAAGAGGGGAATGTTCTAAAATACCAAGTAAATAAGGAATAATACATTTTCATATTTATTAATATTTTTGAATTAAATTTTAATTTTACTTTAAAGGCGATGTTATGTTCGATGTCGCACCTGATACGCAATAATGGGTTTCTTTGAAATCTTATGTTGCACACAATGTTTGGTCATACTAAAAAAATAATGTTTTATTATATTAAATGGTATTTAATGCCTATTAATTGTATTTGTGGGAATAAATATAACTAACTACAATATTATTATACTTGTTTGTTAAATGTTTTTACATTTATCCAATAAAAGTTAGAGTCTTAAAATGTGAATGAATCTGATTTTAAGCATAACTACTCTAATATTATTTAAAGGGACGATATACCACCATTTGATGGAGGACCCTCATTAAATATATTTTTGGTAACATTTATATGTTATATTTTACAAAAGAATTATTATTTTGATTTGGGACATCAAAATTTACTTTGTGTAAATTTTTGGTATTTTTTTGATAAAATACATTTTTTACTGAATAGAAAAAATTACTATATTTTAATTCAAAACTACCATTTAATATAATTTATTTATATGTATAGATTATATTTTATTTTATAAAAAAATTTAATTATAATATATTATTACCATATAATCCAATTTTGGTCATTGGAAGTAATTTCACGTAGAAATTGGACATAAACAAGTGTCAATCTTTTGATAGTTATTTTATTTTTTTATACGTTATTTGTTTTGACTACGAGAATTAATTTTAAATTAATTATTGAAACTTATATTTTTCTAATTTGGTAAAAAATATATCATTTATGAATTTGGAATATAAAATATATCTGAGGCAGAATTTGTGGTTTTTTTCTGAAAAACAGCAATTTTTGATGAATAGTGAAAACACTTTGTAGTTGTTAAAAAACCAACTTTTTCAGTTAAAATTATTTTTACCACTTATGTGAATTGAATTTAAAAAATATTAAATTCCTGGTTGTTATATGTAAGTAAAATTTGGTTCAATAGAATGAAAATAATTTTGGTGAATAATAACTTTTGACTTTTATTTACCGTAGTTAACGGTAAATAGGGTAATTCAAGGTTAAAATAATATTATAGTAATATTAAATTACCCTATCATGTGTTCTAATCATATTGACTAATACAGTTCCGACCATGGAAATCCTTAGGTCTCTTTTGGGACCCCATGGAGACACTTATGAGTCATAATGACACTTTATATTAATTAATTTAAAGTAATCAAAAAAATGACATAAACATATATTTTCTAGTAAATCAATTCTTACATGGGGTTATATAAGATATCTATTTCAATATAAATATTCATTAAAAATATAAAACTATTTCCTAAGTCATTGTATTTTTTATAATTCTTATACATCAAATAAATAAAATTATATATAACACAATAATGATGTAGTATTTACCTCATTAATGAATGATTTAAAGAAATAAGATTATAAATATTAAAACAATTTCCAAAAAAATATCCAATTATTATTGTATGATTTTATTTCCAACAATAGTCATATTATATTATACTTTAATATGTTTTGGACCTTATGAAACTGAAAATCATTACATAATAAAATATTATTTTCAAACATTTCTTAAGAGCCCCTCGTCCCCTTATAAAAAGTCCCCACCTATAACCCATTACTCACACCTATAAAGGCCCTTTTCACATCCAAAATATTCACAAATAAGCTCTCAAGATCCCTCTCTTCGACCTAGAATCCAGAATTTAGGTAAAAGTCACTTCAAGAAATCCTTTTAGTTCAAACCAATGGGAGTTACCCAATTTAAAGGTAACGTCTTCTCTTAAGTTCTTTTCATGTATTTAACTCATAAATCCCCCTAAACACTTTTTATTACTTTCATTTATGAAAAAAAAAATTATCTTAAATATACTAGCTTGTTGTTATGGGAATTATCCGAACTACTATTACACACACCTTCGTTTAATAGTTAAAGAACACATTGTTTCTGTGGACATCGAACTGCGGCCTCACGAAACGATGATTGTTCAATATTATCATACCACCAATTATATTGGCCATTAATATGGAAATGTATTTAATTGTGATATATATTATATTTATATTGTCTTTATAATTTTTTATTTTTTCTTTATATCATACATGTATGGTTTCCATAATGAGTAAATATGATAATTTCCTTTGAGGAAGTGCGGACTACCACCCCCCTCATAGAGATTTGACTCATTCATTCCATACATGGAAAGTATAAAAGATGGATTTAATGAAATTATAAATGATAATATACTTTAATTATAATATACATATGTATCACTAATATTTCATTCCATTAAATACAAAATAGAAATTAAATTAGTGTTCATGTGTATGTACATTTTTCCATCTCTATGAACAGTGTATTTCATTTCATATCTCCAAATATTATGTTATATTATAAATACATACATATAATGGATATATATGATATTTATGATATCTAAATAATTAATATAATTCTGGTTATAATGGAAGTTTTACTACATGAACAACTTGTAATTATACGATGTTCATTTTTGACAAAAGTAATAAATATCGACAAAACAACCAATATTAACATAAATGATTGAATAATGTTTATAACATGGTAATAAGTGATATAAAAGTAATAATAAACTTGAAAAATGTTCTTAAGAAATTTTATATTAACATTAGTTTATTATTCAAGAGATTAAGGAACAAACAGATCAAATCAGACACAAGGTAAGGGGTTTCATATCTAACATTTAATTCCATGAGATTTCCATTGTTAGCCACTTATTTATTGCATGTGGTGTATTGTGTACTACCATTTGATATATATTATCATGATTCTATTTGTATTCATGGTATTATTTGATTTATTTGGTGGTTATTAAATTTTAGTCTTACGACTCGATTGATTACAGCGTGGTAAGGAGTTTTCATCTCACTTTTAATTCTCATGAGATTCATGATATATTTGACATTATTTCCTTTTTCTTTGTGTATATACAGCCCATGATTGTATTCTTTGTCTAATATAATTTAATTTATTGGTATTTACATATTCATTTTCTGATCATTATTTCATGTGGTGAATGTTTCGTATGTTACCAAATCCGCAGGGGGACCTTTAATCAAACTCATTTAGTCAAAGACTTATTTTATGTAATGTCTTTAAATTTAAATTTCAAAATGTTGGGATATGTTCTTATATATCCTTATTTATGTACATTTTATATCCATGTGATGACAGACCCCTTTTTCTCTCATCAACTCATTTTTAGAATTTCTAATTAACGTCGTTAGGCTATAGAATTTTAATAAGGTATCTTCTAAACCCAATTTCTATTATTTGGGTTAATCTTATACTTCTTGATTATGTCATGATAAGAGTTTGTGTGTAATCAATATTTATTTATTTATGTAATAATTTAAACTCCTCTTTGTGTGGATATACTTTTGATACACATAATCACTCCATAGATAATTTCTAAAGTCATTAATATGAACTTGATAAGGGTAATTTTAACTTAGTTTCCATTCAATGAGTTAAACATCCAATTTATTGGTATAGTTTTTAAAATAACATGTGTGAATTTCCTCTGATTTATTTACAATTAATATCCATTCATGTTCAGTGTATTTATATTTTAAACACATAATTATTTAATTGAATTATATTTAATCTACGGATACCTTCTCAATTTACATTCCATTGAGACTTTACTGTTATTATTTAATAATTCACTGTTATATAGTGTATATACTGTCCTTTGGAATATTATATCAGGAAACAAATTTATCATGATATTATAACGTTATTGTTGAATTATTTTCCTCATTTATTTTTATTCAATCATCTCTTATTTTGTTAAAAACTATTTAACTAAATTATCATTTTAAATGATTTAATGATTTATTCTTATAATTATTTCTCATTAATGTCCATGTATTCAAAAGGGGTTTTAGGATTTATTCATATGTAAATTAATTTTTTCAAGTGATAATTCATTTATATGTTTCAAAGT
Organism: Viscum album; assembly: GCA_963277665.1. Classification (NCBI taxonomy): domain Eukaryota; kingdom Viridiplantae; phylum Streptophyta; class Magnoliopsida; order Santalales; family Viscaceae; genus Viscum; species Viscum album. The sequence continues at coordinate 582,913,417 of OY728128.1, read as the reverse complement.
GGTATGGGACACTTTTATTCCAAAAATATCATTATAAAATGTTTTAAATGGATTTGAAAATTTTTTGATAAAGAATTGATTATATTAATATCTTGAAATAATATATTGTGTTATAAATGAGAAAATTTTGTCTTTCCTTTATTCTTGTTTTATGTGTTTTGAATATGATATAGTTCTTCATCATTGTTTATGAATACTGGTGGTTCTATGATAATCCTACAGTGGGTGAGCCTGAGATATCTCTCCAATCCATTGGGTAACCTGAAGGATGTAAACATTAATATTTCTCTTATGAGATTTAGGGAATATATTTTGATGGTTCTTCCAAATTTAACTCCCTACATAGCTATAAAAGTGAAAATGTATGTTTCATATGGATTCCACAATTTACCTTTATGATTTATGATTCCTGTGTGTTATTTATAAATCTTATGATTTCCTAAGAAATTTTATGATTGAAATGTATAGTTTTATTGATTTGTTTTTATTGAGGGGATAATGTTTTATTTTCTTATTTTATAACCCTTACTAAAATTTTTATGTTCATCCCATGTTTTGAAATGTTTTTCAAAGGATTTGAAGATAAATAGGGTCAAAGATGGGATCACGGAAAAGTTATGCTAGCTAAAACATGGAACTAGACATGAAATTTTTTTTAAGAGTTTTATTTTATGAAATAAATGGAAACTAAGTAGAAGTGTCTACATTCTAATTTTTGAGATTTAATGTAATAATTTTAGCCTAATTATCTAAAACTCTAAACCTAAAAATGTCCTCAATGTCAATTATCCATTTAATTCATGATTTTGTAATGTTTTAAGGCTGGTTCCTTATAGTATGTCCTCATTATGTCCTACCTAGAGGCCATGCATTAGGACCTCCATTGATGAAAACTTGGTTTGGTAATAGCTTATAAAATATCTAGAAAAAACAATTGATTTATAATTGTATTTAAAAATAAATGATTATGAAAATACATGCTTAACTATTTAACTAAAATAAAGGTCCCTCTCCTATCCTCTAATTTGATAAAATGATGCATGTTAAGGATCCCTCTAAATATTATTCCTCCATTATTCCTCAAATGATTTTATATGTTTCTCGTAGATACTTTATTATAATATATCATTGGATTGGATTTCTTCCACTCCTCATCCCTCTTTTATCTTCGCCCACTTTTTTCATCTCCCCCCTTATTATAAACAATATCGGCTGAACCATAGGACAGTTTTGGTCAAAAATTCTATTGGTTTATATTTTTAGTGTGTGTGGGGTATCTTTTGGGTATCATTCTTCCCTTACTCAATTCTTTAAACAATTTTCATTTATATGATATAGTTTTTTCTCATTTTTGACTCTTAAATTATTTTTTCATTGATTATTCATCATTTAAATATATATCATTGATTCAAAATATTGTTATTATATTTGATTAAAAAATATCTATCTAGAAAATCATATTTTATATTAGTTTCCATATAATATGAATAAATTTTATTTTTATATTAGTTTAAATATAATATTATTTAATTTTTAAAACCAATGGTTTACTAAATTATCAGAATTTCTCTTCAAGTATTAAAATAAATTTATAAATTTATTTGATGTATTAAATTTTATTTCTAAATAATTTACTTATAATTTTATTATATATTTGTTTTTTCAAAAAGCTATTTAGATCTATTAAAATTTATAATATAATTTTTAAATATTAATAGTGTTCATTTGGAAGAAATTTAATAAATAATTAATTATATTTTTAATACCTATACAAAAATACAAGAATATATATAAATACTTTTACATACATATTCATCTAAGGATATTTTAATATATACATTGAAATTAAAAGTATCTATATATCTAAATTCATAAGTCATTAAGGAAAAATGAATGATTGTGAATATAAAATACATATATGAAAACTAGTTTTCATGTGATATTATAAAGGATCCCCATTGAGATGATCCACGACAATTATTTTTGAAGTATTATTTTTCAGTGAAAAATGTTATATCACCCATTTGATTAGTTTATGGGAACCCCTGACACATGGGTCATTATATTTATAGAGGATAGGAAACCCCCACCAATAAAAATTCTAGTCAATGGTAAGTTGTTCCCCCACTGTCCAGGGATGTGTCTACTGTGATTTTGGCTAGATTTTGTTCAATTGTTATTATAGGTGACCATATACATAGTCTTCATTATGGGTACTCTCAAAACATTAGATTTTTTTCCTTTATGATTATGATTTGTCTATTTACGATTTATAGTATTGAAAATAAATAATTCATTATAAATGACATTTTTACATGAATTATATTAGAATATTTTGTTGATTAAATATATGGTTTATCTATTTTTGGAAAATTGAATTAAAATGATAAATTTACATTACTTGTTTTTTAATTGAATACAATTGTTTAAATTTTATTTTATTATTTTAAAATTACATGAAAAGGAATATTTTTTTAAGGGGTTGTAATGTGTTAAAGTGGGATGTGATCTACTGGAAACGTTAATGATCGGATATATAATATATCTCATTTTCATGTTTAGGCAATATTAAAATCAAACTTTGAGTATTTATCATTCCATCAATAGATTCTAACAAATGGTCACATAAAGGTGACTTGGTGGTTTTTTTCTTTCCATATCGAGTATCCAAAATTATTAAAAAAATTGTTTTCATATTTAATCTATAGAGTAATATATATATATAGTTATATGTGTTTAATTTTGGGTGTTGTTCTAAGAGAGGGAGTTGATGGTGAGTGGTTATATTTACATGATCTTAAATTCCCTAAATTTATTTTCATTTATTATTTCATCATATTTTTATTAGAATGAATTCCCAATTTATAGATGAATATTGCATTAAATTATATTATTGTTATGAAACATTACGAAAAAGAATTAATTATGTGAAATGGATCCCACTAGATATACTTTAATTCCCAAGTACTAGTTACTAGCCCACGGTGATCATGATTGTGACCCTATTATGTGATGATACATCTCCGGATCCATGTATCAAGGTGTTAGAATTTTGGTTCCAGATAAAAAATTACCCATTTCCACTCATCATAAAAATTTCCATTTGATTTTACCATCTGAAGATATTGTTTTCGATAAAAAAATCCCTCTAATTTTAATTGTCATGTCATCCAGTCCATAATATAAGTAAAATTTAATATTAACCTTACATAAAAGTTTTAATAATAATTTTTTTTATAAAACTGAAATACTTATTAGTTTCCCCACATTTTGAAGCAATTCAAAAAAATATTCATCAATGGAGGGTTATTTTACCTATGTAAATATTGACATAATATTTTTCACGTATTAAATAACTAGAGTCCATTTTTAATAAATTTCAGGGGGAAATAAATCATTAATAAAAAATTAATTTAATGAAGATAAATTTATAACAATATAATTAAGAATATAATAATGGAATTTAATTATTATAATAAAAAAATTACTTTTTCAAAATCTTCTAATTAAATATTCATTTATTTAGAATAATTTCAAATAATATATTAAACTATTAAACTCATAAAACCCTTCAATGAAATTATATATATGTTGATAGATTATAATGTTATTAATTAATTACATAAATAATTTTTATATGTATCATTTTAAAAAATATGTTACGGAATTGTGTACTAAACATCATAAAAATGACCAAAATAGTAAACATTAAACAATTAAATTAATAGTTCATGATTTTAAATTTTTATGATAATATAATAACAAATAAATAAATCTAAATAAGGTATAATTTGTCCAAATATTTAATACCAATGTTTTATTAAAGTGGCTATGGGACAAACGAATCAATTCAACACATGAGGTAAGGGGTAATCCTCCAAGACTCCAATTTTTTATAACTTTTTTTCACATTTTAGTATATTCTATTATTTTTCATGTGTATAATGATTTGAATGTATAACTTATTGATTATATTATTTCATTGAAGTTATTATTTCCATTTTATCTTCTCTTATTGACTTTATTTCATATCTAATGTCATTTATATGGGTACATTCCAATTTTTTCGTTATTCTATTAATAATATCAGTCAATGTCTATCATACACTCTTCATATATTACAAATTCTAGTATTCCTTAATTATTTGACTTATAGATTCATTTATAATTATTTAAAGGGATAATAATGTATTTATTGTTCTTTTATTATAATTCTATTATGTCAAAATCAATGATGATTATAATGGAATATATTCTAATTACTAATGTCATATCTTTGTTTCATATATTATAAGTATATTTCATTTATAGGTTTTATTTTTCAGATATACATATTATTAAAAATATGTATCAAAATACCTTAATAACAAAATTAAAAATATAACTGAATTTTTTAAATTTTTAATTTTTATAACAGTGTCACTATAATTTCCAAAAACAATTCAAGATTTATATTAAAATCACATTTATGTTGTCATCATGATTTATTCTCAATGATTTTTTTATATAATTTACTATTTAATATTTTCATTGTAAGTAATACTCTATTAACAAATCATATTTATATATTTAAATCCCTAAAATATTACTACATTCATGTATTTTAACATTTCTTCAAAAAAATTGACTGTATTATTAATGATTCTTAAATTATTTATCTTATTAAAAAATATTTAGAATCTATGATAAGAAAATTAAACTCATGAACAGTAATTTTATATATGTTTTTTATCCCCCATCAAAAGTTTCAGTAATTTTTATTATGGTAAAATGATTCTTTTGTTCTATATATAAATTATTTTCCACCTCAGGCTAATTGAAATTGAATCACTATGGGAGTATTAATGTATCACTAAAATTTACTGTATTACCAGTGAATATTGTTAAGCTAACCCTTTCTTCAAATTATCTTCAACTATAAATATCATATATTTGAATCTTTTTATTGAATATTTCCCACTTATATAGAGATATTCTCGATTGATAGGGCAAATTATTTAGTTAATCATACACAATTACATTTATAGAATTTCAATACCCTATATATTGTAATTTTCATATAATCGTATTTACGAATATAATTTCATTATTTCATTAGTATTTTATTTTACCTAAATGAGTTAATCAGTATGGGATTCAAATTCATTTATGATTATATTTTTAATCAGGTCTCACACAATTTTTTTGATATATCGTAATTTTATTTTGTCTAAGCGAAGCGGCTTGACACATCTAATATATGTAACAAATTACTATTTCTGAGATTGTGGATCATAATAATTTTCTTTTAATATCTCATGATTATCTATAGAATATGTCAAGATTTTATGATCATATTTTAATTATTTTATATCTAGATAAATGATTATTATATAATTCATTTTGATCTATTCTGTTTATTTCCTGACATTATGTTGTTTATCGTGAAATTTGTTTTAGGATAATAAATCCCACAATTTTATAATCAATAGATATGTAGCACCCCTGGTTTCAATTGAGTAGCCATTATTTTATTATTTTTCTATATGTGATGTTTTAGGGTGATGTTTGAAAGTGTTAGGATAAATTTTGGAATGTTTTGGGGCTTTTGTAAAGGTTCATGGATGTTGAATAGTTAGTAAAAACCATGAAACTTCCCTAGGAACTATGCACAAAGAGATAGAGACTAAGGGGATGGCGCACGGGAAAGTAAACTATTTTTCCAAAATATGGGACTGCCTTGTAGAAACCATGAAACTTAGGAAACTAGGATTTCACAAGGTTTCTACACGGTTTGGAAAACATGAGAGGTTCCAACATGAGACTGAAGCTAGAAAATTGTTTTCACACACTATGCCTAACTCTGCAACTCACCATGCAAGGTTTAAAAACTAGATCAAAAAAATGTGGATCTAGTTTTTCATCATGTATTAACCCCTATTTTTTCTTCCATCCGGATCCTAACTTAGGATTTATAACTCTATAATGATAAAGAGTCTTCTTCTATAAATATGGAGGTGATCTAAAGGTTTATCATTGTGTGTTGAACTAGAATTCTTGTCGTATGTCTTCATTCAAAGAAATTTCCCTCCATTTTCCTTAGACCTAATTTTACCCCACTCTTGGTTTCTTAGATATATTTCCCATGTGTATATATATATAATTAATTTTATACCAAATATGGTTATATTTTTAATTTTCATTAGGTAAGGATATCTAAGGTTGGATTTTGAAGATTCGGCCAGTTTTTGTTCATGATTTTGTGTCATTTTCCATTATTTTAAACTTTTTTTAGGTGGGTGGCTTCACTCTCAACTCCACAATTTAGAATATGATTTATTGTTTTGAAAATAATTTTTTTATTGGAATTGGTTGTAAAATGAATTTTAATTTCTTGTTGGAAAACCTATTTTGTGATGGTTTATAGAATTGTAAAAATTGGGGAAATTTTTCGAAATTAAAATTAGTAACATGATTATAAAATGATATTTTTATTTGATTTTTTAGTATTGATCCACGAAAAGTGTTTTCAGTATTTTTTTGTTTTTTTAAAATGGTGTGTTTCAGTGGATTTCCATAAAAAGTTGGTTTTATATATAGGGTTATAATGGTTGTTTTGGAATTGGTTTTTAGTATAATGGGTGTGTGTCTTCATGTGAACAAAGGATGGGTATGTGCAATGAGTCTACCCAATTATTAGATGGATGGATAATGGTGAGGTATATCTCCCATAAATGGATCGTTAACTGATGTCTTAGTGAAATGATGACTCTTCACTCTCGAGTATAGGGAGGTCAATGTTGCCTTCATGGTTTGATGTGTGGATACCAGAAATAGAATGGATTATACCAAAATCGAACTTCCAAATGGATTTAAATGCATTGTTTGGATTTATTTCTTGGATCATGGTTTTGTTATGTGAAAACTAAATGGTTATATGAATTTTTTATATTATGATATAAACTATTTTAGAAATTATATTATATAAATTATTTTATATAAATGTTCAAACATGTTCTATCCTATTTCCTTGAGTAGGGATATAATTTAGGAACAATCAACTGAGTGTCATTACACACCCATGATTTAGATGTTTGGTGGTTTTTTGATTGTTTTTCATCAGTATAGGGGTAATGTTAAATTATAAAACATCTTTAGTGTTACATAGTGATTCATGGTTTATTTTGTGTAGTGGGTTGTGGAGAAGATTGAAGCTTTATAGTTGTAGTTCTTCTGAGTTTTTTTATCCATGTAGTCTACCATTGTTTACTTAATTGTTTTTTAGTATTTCAATATATTACCCTTTTGTATATTTATTTTGATATAAATGGTATTCTTTGAGTTGTAATTCATTTATATCATTCATCGTGTAGTTGTTTATTTGGTTTAGAAATATTTTTATTATTGTTTTATTCTCAAAGGAAAAATCATCCAACAACTATTAATGAAACCCTTGGAATTTATTGATTGATTTTCATTTCATGGGGATATCACTTAACGCCAAGTAATTCCATTCTACATTCTCATTCCAATGAGAAGAATATAGATGTTACAAGTGGTATCAGCTTAGTCATTCCAAATATATTTATGGAACACGTTTTCTTTGACTAGGTATTGGTTTTTGGTCCTAGATTTTACAATTCATTATGCACTATTATTTTATTTCAAGTTTATAGAAAGCAATAGGATTTTCATGAAATGAAATTTAGATCCTAAAAAGATAGAAAACCTTTTTATGTTGAATATCATGTTACAAGGAATCTTGGTACATATGTTCTTTGCATACACTTATAGGTTTTTGAATTTCATTGTGATATAGTTATCCAATGAGATGATCAAGATATGCAATATATAAATGAATTCACACATAGAGTACATATATAAGTTTGAGTAATGAACTGATTAAATTTGTTATTTTTTGGAAAATGTTAATATTGATTAAAAATGAATGATTTTGGAAAAGAGTTGTTGTGCTATTTTTAAAATCAATTGGTTTTCAAAATAACGTAGATTTTATTTTTTAAGGTTAAAGATGGAAAATGGTTGATTTTAGACATCACAATTGTGATATTTTTATGTGGTAGAATTTTAAATTCTAAAACATCAGTTAATAGATATTGAGACTTATGGTGTTGGTTGTATTTCTAGAAAATTTCAAATGTTAGGTGTCATAGAAACCAACTAGAGGAAGATTCTAGGAATCTGGTTACACTGAATACATTGGGGAACAAATAGCTTGTTCAAATTATATTCCATGAATTTCAGGCTTTGGATAGTGGGAATATGAGGGTTGATCCAAGGAATACTGATTATTCCATCCAATTAAAGAAATAGAATCTACCCATCATTCAGGGTGATTTTGAACTAGAAAATATTGAGTTGTGACTGAATAGGAGGAAACATATCTTTTATTTCATCAGCACACTAATAGAAGAGAAATTAAATATTGGGACATATATTTTGGAAGATCATACATTTCATTAGTGTGATTTAACTGTTATATATAAATTAAACCATGGCCATGAAAGGGATGATTTTGAGGAATTGTTTAACAAAAAAATATATCCTCATACGTTAGTAACTCAAATAATGATAGACTTCATCAACATGATGTAGAAAATTATTTCTATCATAGAGAATGTATCTAAATTAATGAATTCAGTGTTCTTTTTTCCACAATTTTATTATAGAGAATCTTTAAAGGCACACATCATTGAATGAGGGTTGAGGATGGAGATTCACTCATTAATAGTAATAATATATATTACGAATTATATATAGATATTTAATAATGATATGGTAGTAGAATGAGACTTATCATGAGCTACGGCAGGAAGAATTATGTTAATAACTAAGGGAAATGGTTGGAACTCTAATGTTGTGAGAAATATGAAGATAGAAATGGATTTACAAGGTGGGAGTACGGCTCCGAAACAAATGGTTGGATTAGTATATCTTCCTCCACAACCAAATATCTAGACCAGGTGTTTTTAATGAAGGTAATTTGAACACAAGAAGTGATAGTGTATGGAACCCAGTAGATCATTACATAATTAAAATCAGATGAGGAATCATTATCCTGATTATCATAGTGCTCTATAATTAGGTGTTTGGGACACTTATCATGTCATGACCTGACCCTACCCGGGCTCAAACCACAACTACCCCAAGCCCGCCTCCATAGGCATGGGGCTGGTGACAAGTGTCGAAGGCTAAACAACTCAGAGAGGCCTTTTCCGGAGTACCTGTACACACACACGCAGCCCACTCAATGCAGAAGTGTAGAGTAAGAAGAATAGAAAAATGCCAACTGCTATAAACAACCGAAAAATTTCATCGACCTCTAAAAGGTTCAAAGAAAATGATGAAGATAAACAGAAAAAAAAAGGGAAAAACACTTGCCCAACAAAAAAAGTTCCACAACCCTGCAATAGGTAAACAAAAGTAAACAGCCATGAGAGTCCCACACATGGATCCCGACTATGACCACCACATGCGGTCTAAGCTCCCAAACTCTTATGCTCTACTAAAGTCACGACCAACCTGTCTGTCATCTATAAGGGCACACCAAGTGCGGGAAAAGCCTAAGCAGGGGTGATTATAAAAATACTCAGTAGGATACCCATAAGGCTTGAGGGAGAAACAAAATAGGCACCAAAGGGTGAGAAGTAGATCGAACAGGGGAATGTAAAGGAGGAAAACTGAGAGTGTAGTTAAGAGTATAACAAGGAGTGTAGTAGAGTAACAGTAGAGAGTCCAGCTCAACCCAACAAGAGAAAGGAGTTAGACTCATCCAGACACAAGGAGATATAAACGGTGAGAAGATGAACTTCCTGTTGAGTCTCCACTACCTATAGTAGGAGAGTAGACTCGTCCAACCACGAGAAGCTAGACACGGAAAGCATGTGGCATACCCCGCGTGTCTTCACCTCTCCTAGAATGAGAGTAACCAAAAACCAATAAGTGGGTAGTAGAACAAGGTATAAACATATATAAATGCTCTGTCATGAAACCCGAACAAGATCGTAAGTGGATCTCCATCCCGTAGCTCAGCCCAAGAAAGTGAGTAGCTAATAGTCCAAGTAAACATCATCGATTCCCAACATCCCGCATGTCTGCCCCGACCTGCAAGTCAAGGGGTTCAAATCACCAAACCTTGACACTATCTGCATTGGGCGACACTAACTTGCCCGAACGATTTTAGGTTGCATATCAAGGATGCGTCTCGGTTGGGAAAGCATCCCTCGTACTTGAGAGTTCAAGGGAAACGTCAAAACACACCTTGTCACTACCCCACAGTCAAGAGGTCTCGTTAAAGTCGACCGGCGACCCCCTGCCCAGCCCCGCTAGAGGGTAATCTGTTGAAGTCGACGGGTTCCCACTGGAGGGAGACCCAGCAATAGTCGACGGGTGCCACACTGGCTAGTCCCGTAAAATGGTAATCCACTAGTGGGAGACCCGGATAAAGTCATCGACGAGTCCTAATGCCAAGTCTCGTAAAAGGGTACTCCACTGGAGGGAGGCTCAGAACCATCATCAGGGACCACTTCCAAAACCAGCTGGAGGTAAACCCAGCATCAGGGACCACATCCCAGCCCCACTGGAGGTAATCTCGGAACCGCTCAGGCCATCCCTGGTGGATGGTACTACTTAGTGAACACTGTTGTATTGGTCATCCCTACTGGGTGGTACCGCTATGGTCATCCCTGCTGGCTTGTAACTCACCGGCCAGCCCTTCTGGAACAATCTCCTGGCCTGCCCTTCTGGAAACAACCTCCTGGGTAGAGGATCGGTGCCGCGTAATGTTTTGGTCACACTGAATCCACAAGAACTATACTAGGGAACACGAAGCAACTCTGCTAGACAAACCATCAAGATCAGAACCAGGGGAAAACCACTCAACCCTGCTGGTCGAAACCATCGTGAACAGGACCAGGGGAAACCCACTCAACCCTGCTGGTCAAACAAATTAGAACAGAACCAGGGGAAACTCAACCCTACTGGTCAAACAAACGAGAACAGAACCAGGGGGAAACTCAACGTTGTTGGTCAAACAAATGAGAACATAACCAGGGGAAACTCAACCATGCTGGTCAAACAAATGATAACAGAGGGACCCTCTACGTCGCGAGAGTTCAAGGGTATGCAAAGAATAACACAACACGCACATGCGGCCCACACGACGTGTGGCCCCACGTCAACTCCAACCAAGCGCACAAACTTTCTCATGTAAAAACATCCACATGCACCTCCCAGCGTTCTCGCATACTCTCAGAGTATGCCACGTCTCTAGCCCTAAGGCTAATGTGTACACGGCCCCCAAAGTCAACCTAAAGTCATAAACATAAGAACTCCAAATTTCCACCTCAACGGCTTAGGCACGGCCAACCACATCTCTTTAAGCATTACTTCACTCACATAGGAGTGCATGCGATCACATTCCAAGGGTCCGCTACAAACATAGTAAGAATAACTGCCACTAAAGCACCTTTCATGCTTCCACGTTTAATAAGATCATGTAAGAGCCTCCGCTTTCCAAAACAGATTAAACCATTGTAATACTCGTGGAAAAACATGCAAGATAGACAATTTACTCGCCTCCAATGGACATCCGACGTTAAATTTGTTCAACACCGCTTTACGCTGGAATGGTGTCTCGTGGTCCTGAGCCTCGGCCCCGAAAACAGTCGGGCGCATCACGCCATTGTGATCTCTTCGAAAAGACATGTCAAACTGACTGTTCACATGCGTGGAACAGATGCCCGAATGAAGAATATGCATTCCAACACACCGCACACTTGAGGTGCTCTGTGGGACCCGTATCCCGGTCTCGAAGCACAATGAATGGATCACACCATTGTGATTCTCTCGAAAAAGTACAGAATATGGACTATTCACATGTCCAAAACGGACACCCAGTGATAAAGCTGGGAATGACCGCCAACTCCAAAAATGGATCTCTTGGGGCCCTCAAATCATGTATAATTAAAGCGGGTGGGTTGCCCCATTGCAATTCCCTCAGAAAAACACCCAGGATCGACTACTTGCACGCTCCAAACGGATGTCCGATGAAAAAGTTGTAAACCGCTGTACGCAGATTGAAAGACGGGCCATGGGGCCAATTCCTCAACTCCGGTTTCAATGCCTGAGAACCCTTTGGCAATCTTCACCTCGACGCCAAGGTCGCAACGCTGCTGACAGCAAAAAACAATGAACATCGGATGTGTCTGTGCTGCCCATAACAAAAACCCCCAGAAAAACGCCAAACTACATAAAGGCATTCCGTGAATCCGAGGCCCCTCGTTTCGAGAATTAAAAATTCCTGAGACCATCTGAAAGGTTTCATCTTGATGCCAGGAAGGCACTTCCATAGACGGCACACAAAACGGGGACCCGTAATGAAAATTATGTGCGTCCGAAGAGGGGACGAATCCCCTTGGGCTGGACCGGCCTGGACTGACTGGTCCGCCTGTTCTGGGACGGCCCGCGGCTCAGCCGTGCGGGCCGGCTGTGGACCCGCGGTCCACGCGCAGACCAGCCCTCGTGGTCGGTCGTCCCACCGTGTGAAGACCCATGAGTCGCGGGTTGCGTCTCCCACAAGGGGTAATGCGCCGCAACCCCAGTTCTCTGTCGCACCCGGCGAGCTCGGCCTCGCCGCTTGGAGCCACCGCCTCGCCCCTCCTGCTCGCTGTCGCCCCCCACTCACCATGGACACTCTACCTCATCCAACTACCAACCGCCCGTGCCACCCTTCTGCTGAGACGCCACCTCCACTTGGACCCTCGTCGCGCTGTCACATCCGCTTGCCGGACCACCGCGCTAGACTGCCAGAAAACATTGGAAAATGTCAAAAAGCTTCTCGGGCCAACACAGATTCCTTGGGACTTGGATTTTTTTATCCAAACGGGGTGATGGAAACCTCAAAACTATCTATAATCACAAATTTCCTTCTCCCGACCATTCGATAGCAATTAGACGCAAGAAATTGAGTTCAACTGTAAATGCGGAATCAAAAAAGCAAAACGTAGCCTCCTAACTCGATGGGCGTTGCCCAGTGCTTCACCAACGATCCGCTGAAGCCGTAGCCACCTTCCAGGAAATATGGAGGAGAGTATAGGAGTTCCTCCTTATTGGGAGGGTTTCCTCCAGGGGAAAACAATCAAAGAGGGGGGGGGGAGGAAGTGTTTAAATAGAAAACACGTAAACTCCCACTCGTCGGTCCCGTATTCGAACCCTCACCAGGGTCGAGGTTAAGCCTTCCCTAGGGTAAAAACCTCCTCCCAAGCACAACAGAGGTCTTGGAATTTAAATCAGAGCTTCCATTCAAGAGTTATAAAACTAAAGGCCCGAGGCCGCCAAATTAGTAAAATGCCCCTGGGGCCATTTTTCACAGACTGCCCTCGCCCGTGAAACATATACCCATCCTAGGGTAAATAGCAAGCTCTGAACTCAAGGGTGCCCTCATTTTTCCCATCTAAGAATCCATTTATGAGATACCTGAGTTTAACCATTAAAAAAATAAATTAATTATTTTAATTATCTGTTTAGTGATCTGTTAACGAGCGAGGGGTCCCAACGTCCCTCGCCGACATGTTTTATGTCGTTGCTAGGGTAAACACCCCATTTTGGACCCATCTGTGCATTCATATTTCTGATCTGAAACACTGTTTAGGATTTATCCAATTTATTTTGCGTGCCTAGTTTGAATGCAGTGAAAAAAAATTTCCGCCCACAACAGGGCTCGGAATTGCACACCGTCTGATGGGGCTGCTCTGGAATAACATCAAGAATATTCTAAAATCTTTCATAGAAAAAACTGGGTTCTTACATCATTCTCTCTTTTAAGATTTTTGTCCCAAAAAATCAAAACTAGGGAACAAATCAGGGTACTAAGCCCGCACCTAGCTCTCCTGTACCTAGAAGAACTCTTGCACAGTCCAGCGTCACCGCACATAGACCAAAGGATTTGATATGTTCACGCGAGGTCTGCCCTTGCCGATGAAGTGCATTGGAGCACACACACATCTCCTTAGGTAATCCACGCGGGAGACATTTTTCACCCACTCTAGACATTGAGGTTAGGGCAAGGTAGTAGAGAACCTCGCCATCCCCTTGCACGGTCTCAAATGGCCGGAAGGCTCCCGGGGGTAGCTCACCTCCCCAACCGAACCCCTATGTCACACTCCACGACTGGAATCACCGCTTGGACTTGGGACAAAGCCCAGTGATTCCCTCCTTCCGAATATCCATATGGTGAAACAACTAAGGATATCTAGCCACGCAAGGTTTCATAGTCGATGTCCCATGACCCAGACTCTCTTCCACGCTCAGAGAGCGATGGATTCAACACCATCTACTAATGAAAAAGGTTCTACACCTTTTAACATACCAACACAGGGTTACACCAACGCACTGCGCCACCCTGGTAACACCTCAAGCAACGAGCAGGGATAAAATCACTCCACACACAGAGTCTAAAAATTCTATTGCAAAAACTAAAAGGGTTGTATGGCTTACCTCTTCCAACCTCATGCTCCGCCGGATTGTAGAACTCCAAAGCTTGCAGCTGTACGTGGTCCCAAGTATCAGCTCCCAGGGCCTGACGTGGACCACCTAGTGGTGATGGGAAGACCTCATAAAGTTTTCCCCCACTACTAGCTCCTCCCGCTCCTCTTCCAGAGCAACCTCTTTGGGCGCTACTCCAATCACGACGCTGCCTCTGTCGTAGCGGTGCACCTGCTACCTTCCCGATGTTCTCAACGCGCCTGGTTGGGCAATCTCGTGCTCGGTGACCTCTCCCATTGCAAGAATAGCACCAGTGCTCTCCGGGCTAAACTGGTACCCTCCAGCGCCACTGTGGTGTACAACCATGCCCCTGAATCTGGTTATCGGAAAGGCACCTGCGTTGAGGATCTGTCTGCTGATTCCTGGTAGATGGGGCAGACGTCTCGGCTCTGTCGAGCCTGCTACCACCACCAATTGTAGAACATGATAGGAAGCTCTCTGTCACCAGTGCCTATTCTAGCACCCCGTCATAAGTGGGAATTCCCAAGGGTACTATGAATGCACGAATCTCAATGCAGAGACCCTGCTCAAACATCCGCGCTCGGAAGTTTCCGTCATGGACCATGTTTGGGTAAAAGCATGCAAGGTCTGCGAAACTATCCGTGTACTCAGCCACCATCATCCCTCCCTTCTAAAATTGCTGGACCTCCAGAATCCAAATGGAGCATAAGCAGGAGGGGAAATACTCCTCACGAAACAGCAACTAAAAGTCGCCCCACGAAAGCGATGACTCGTGAAGAAACTGAGTCACCAGAATCTACCAACGCCACGCTACTCCACGGAAAAGGTTAGCAGCCAAAGCCACCATAAGATCTTTCGGCATCTACACAAGCCTGAAAAGGTGAACCACTGTCTCAAGCCAAACCTCTGCTACCTGAGGGTCTGGCTCACCACCGAACCTCAGTGGTCTCTACCGCTAGAACTCATTGTGCGTGCTCAACCAGTGCTCAAGCCCCACCTGCTCTTCTGAATCTCTCTGCTGCTCACCAGGTGGGGGTGCTGCTATCGGCCCACCCTGAGAAAGGGACTTGCATGGTGGGTCCTGAACTGAGACCTCGTAGCTCACAGGGTCATCGTCATGAACAAAAGCAGTTATCCTGGATGGTTGTCTTCGCAGAGGCATCCTGAATTATATCAAGGAGTGTCGCGGTCAGATGAGCATATATGTATATAACAGTAACAATAATGGGGAGATGACTCAAGAAGAACCGTCCAAAACTCAATCCTTTGTTATTCACA
This sequence comes from Viscum album, assembly GCA_963277665.1. NCBI lineage: Eukaryota > Viridiplantae > Streptophyta > Magnoliopsida > Santalales > Viscaceae > Viscum > Viscum album. Next base: position 582,897,634 of record OY728128.1, on the reverse strand, counting down.
AACCAATTTTCCCTGCATCAAGTGTCTCAGCATGCCGAGTTGACAAGCGAGTTATCAAGTTCCTGGTGAATGGATACGTCGGTCGTCGTACTATCACTGGACTCCCTGGCCTGAGAGCCGCTCTCGAGACACGTTGACTTTGTTTCCCTAAATCCCAACCAATTCCTCTTTAGGGATGTCCGTACAACGTCCCAAGGAATGAAAAACCTCTGATACCACTATTTCCCAACCCGACCCTACCCGAACTCGAGCCGCAACTACCCCAAGCCCACCTCCATAGGCCAGGGGCTAGCGACAAGCGCCGAAGGCTAAACAACTCAGGGAGGCCTTTTCGGGAGTACCTGTACACACACGTGCAGCCCACTTAATGCAGAAGTGCAAAGTAAGAAGAAGATAAAAGTACCAATTGCTATAAACAACCAAAAAGTGCATCGACCTCTAAAAAGGACAAAGAAAAATCTGAAGATAAACTAAAAAGAAAAAGGAAAAAACACGCGCCCAACCAGAAAAGTGCCACAACCCAGCAACAGGTAAACAAAAGTAAATAGTTGGGAGAGTCCCACACTTTGAGCCTGACTACGACCATCGCACGTGGTCCAAGATCTCGATCTTCTAAGCTCCATTGAAGTCACGACCAACCTGTCGGTCTTCTGCAAGGGAACACCAAGTGCGGGGAAAGCCCAAGCAGGGGTGTGTACAAAAATACTAAGTAGGATACCCCGTATGCTCGAGGGAGCAACAAAGGAGGTACTGAAGGGTGATCAGTAGATCGAACAGGAGAATGTAAAGGAGTACAACCGAGAGTGTAGTAAAGAGTACAACAAGGAGTACAGTAGAGTAACAGTAGAGATTCCAAGTCAACCCAACAAGAGAAAAGAGGTAGAATCGTCCAGACACATGGAGCTAGAAATGATGAGAAGATGAACTTCGTGTTGAGTCTTCGCTACCAATAGCAGGAGAGTAGAATCGTCCAACCACGAGAAGTGAGACACAGAAAGCACATGGAATACCCCTCGCTTCTTCGCCTCTCCTAGAAGGAGAGTAACCAAAAACCAATAAGTGGGTACTGGAATGAGGTATAAACATATATACATTCTCTATAATAAACACGAAAAAGATCTTAAGGAGATCTCCATCCTGTAGCTCAGCCTAAGAAAGTGTGTAGCCAACAATCCCAAAATTAAACACAATCGATGCCCAGCATCCCGCACATCTACCCCAAACTGCAAGTCAAGGGGCTGAAATCACCGCACCATGACGCTATCCTCTTTGGGAAGCACTGACTCACCCGCACGGTTTTAGGTCGGGTCGCAAGGACGCATTTCAGTGGGGAAAGCGCCCCTCGTATTTGAGAGTTCTAGGGGAACGTCAAAACACATCTCGTCACTACCCCGCAGTCAGGAGGTCTCCTCAAAGTTGATTGGAGACCCCCTGCCCAGCCCCGCTGGAGGGTAATCCCTAGAAGTCGACAGTTTCCCACTAGAGGGAGACCCAAAAAATGTCGACGGGTTCCACACTTCCCATTCACATAAAAGGGTAATCCACTGGAGGGAGAACCAGCTAAATTCATCGACGAGTCCCAATTCCCAGTCCTGTAAATGGGTACTCCACTAGAGGGTGGCTCGGAACCGTCCTCGGGGACCACTTCCCAGCCCGACTGGAGGTAAACCTGGCATTAGGGACCACTTCCCAGCCCTGCTAGAGGTAAACCAGGAACCGCTCTGGCCATCCCTACTGGATGGTACTGCTCGGTGAACACCGTTGTATTGGCCATCCCTGTTGGATGGTACCGCTCTGGCCATCCCTGCTGGATGGTACCTCACCGGCCAGCCCTGCTGGATCAACCTCTTGGATAGCCCTACTGGAAACAACCTCCTGGGTAGAGGATCGGTGCTCGCGGAATGTGTTGGTCACATTGAATCCACAAGCACTCTACCGGGGAACACGAAGCAACTCTATTGGCCAAACCATCGAAAAAAGAACTAGGGGAAAACCACTCAACCCTGTTGGTCAGAACCATCGAGAACAAGACTAGGGGAAACCCACTCAACCCTGCTAGTCAAACAAATGAGGACAGAACCTGGGGAAACTCAACCCTTCTGGTCAAACAAAAGAGAACAGAACAAGGGGGAAACTCAACCTTTCTAGTTAAAAAACTGATAACAGACCCAGGCGGAAACTCAACCCTTCTAGTCAAAAAAACGTGAATAGGGGGACCCTCTAAGTCGCGAGAGGTCAAGGGTATGAAAATCAGAACACGAAATGCACATGGGGACCACACGACATATGGCCCCACGTCAACTCCAACAAAGCGCACAAACGTTCTTAGGTACAAACATCCACATATACCTCACAACGTTCTCACATACTCCCAGAGTATGCCACATCTCCAGCCCAAAGGATAACATGCACACGACCCCCAACGTCAACGCGAAGGCGTAAACGTTACAAATCCAACTTTCCACCTCAATGGATCAGGAACGACCAACCACATCTCTTCAAGAATTACTTCACTCACACGGGAGGGCATGCGATCACAAACGAAGGGTCCGCTACAAACATAGTAAGAAGAACTACCACCGGAGCACCTTTCATGCTTCCACATTTAATATGATCACGTAAGAGGCTCTACACGCCTGAACAGATTAAATAGTTGTAATCCTCATAATAAAAAAAGTGACATAGAATATTTACTCACCTCTAACGGATATCCGACATAAAACTCATTCAATGCCGCTTTATGCCTGAACGGCATCCCGTGGTCACTAGCCTCGGCCCCGAAAACAGTCAGGTGCATCACACCATTGCGATCTCCTCAGAAAGACACATCTTGTTGACTATTCACTTGCATGGAACGGATTCCCAAATAAGAATATGCATTCCGGCGCACTGCATACGAGCAGTGCTATGTGGGACCCGCATCCCAGTCCTAAATCCAAACGAACGGATCGCACCCTTGCAATTCTCTCGAAAAAGTACACAAGATGGATTATTTACTTGTCCAAAACAGACACCCGGTGATAAAGCTTGGAATCACCGCCATCTCCAAAAATGGACGTCGTGGGGCCCACACCATCATACATAATTAAATAAATTTGGGTTTCACCATTACAATTCCCTCAAAAAAACACCCAGTATCGACTACTTGCATGCCCCGAACAGACGTTCGATGAAAAGGTTTTAAAGGGCTGCACACAGCTCGAATTACAGGTCACGAGGCCCACACCTGAACTATGATTTCAACACCTGAAAACCATTTTGAAATCTTTACCTCGATGCCAGGGTCACAATGCTGCTGACATCACACAAAACGGACATCAGATGTGTCCGCACCCCCCAAAACAAAAACCCCCAGAAAAAATGCCAAACTACTAAAAGTCATGTTGCGCCTCCGAGGCCCCTCGTTTCAAGAAATAAAAATTCCTAAGACCATCTAAAAAGCTTCTTCTCGACCCCAGGAAAGCACTTCTGCAGATGGCACACAAAACGGACACCCGTAATTAAAATGACGGGCTTCCGAAGAGGGGACGAATCCCCTTGGGCTGGACCGGCTTGGACCGGCCGGTCCGCCCCTTCTGGGCCGGCCCGCGGCTCAGTCATGCGGCCCAGCCATGGACCCATTGTCCACATGAAGACCGGACCGCGTGGACAGTCATCCCGCCACGTGAAGACCCACGAGACGTGAGTCGTGTCTCCCCCATGGGGTCGCGCGCCACGATCTGGTTCTTCGTCGCGCCCGGCGAGCTTGGCCTCGCCGCCTCGACTCGCCGCCTCGCCACGCCTGCTCAGCGTCGACCCAAGCTCGCCGCAGCTGCTCCACCTCAACCATCCTCCGACCACTCGCTCCCCCTCAGCCAACCTCCCAACGTCCCGCGCCGGCATGTTTTATGTCGTTCTTAGGGTAAACACCACATTTAGGACCCATCTGTGCATTCATATTTCTGATCCAGAACACCATTTCAGAGTTATCCCATTTATTTGGCATGCCCAGTGTGAACGCATAAAAAATTTAATTATGGCCACACCGGGGCTCAGAATCTCACACCGTCTAAAGTCACTACTCTAAAATAACATCAAGAATATTCCAATTTCTTTCATATAAAAAACTGGGTTCTTACATATCAGGTGTTACATGAATCATATTCTTCGATGGGATGAGGGAAGAAGAATAACTCCAATAAGAATAAAAGATCTATGCATGTAGATTGTAGAAATACCATGACTCCTTAGGTTGTGAAATCTCAATAGGGAAAAAGGAACAATGTGTGGTGAGAAAGAAATTAAATGCATATGAGTTAGTTATGGAGGACGATCATTCTGGACCATCTATGGTGCGAGTTATGATTCATTTTAATTATACTCTTATTCAATATTTGATTGATATTATTTCATCCCATTAATTTATTTCCTATAATATTTTTTTAATTTATTGAGTTTTTATGAATAGGTGATGCCTTCTATGTTAAAACTTCAAAATCATCTCATTCGTTGAAAATGATGTTCCTTTGTTTCTAGATCATGTTTCGTAACTGCTGATGAAGCCAAGATGAATTGGGATTTATGTGTAATTGAGATAGATATGTATGATATAATGTTGGGTTTGGATTATTTGACAATGTCCAGGTCCTATATTGACTGTTATACCTGAATGGATTGTTTTACATTTAATGATTGTGTCACGCATCTCTTTCAATGAGACTAGAATGTAAAGGCAGGTGCCATGTGTTAGTTCTCAATAGAAATTGGAACTATCTCTTACAAATTGTAATCGTTGATTTTGGAATCAATGGATGTGATTGAGACGATAAGTTTCTTTTGATGTCGTTGATAAATTTCTCGATTTTTTCTAATCATCTCCTAGGATTATAACATATGAGAGAAGTAAAGTTATGATTGATCTCCATCTAGGGAAAAAACTAATTTCACTTCCGTATTTCTAAATTTAACTCCTAGAGTTAATGGAATTGAATGTTCAGTAGTAAGATATCAAAATTAAATGGTTCATTTTATCAAGTACATCACTGAGGGATGCATTGGTATTATTTTTAAAAACACATATGGAACACTTAGACTATGTTTGGATTATTAAAATCATATCAATGTTATGATAAAGAATATGTATCCACTTAAACTCATTTATGATCTGTTCAATCTTTTGAGGGTACCTCATTAGTTCTCTAAAATTACCCTGAGATTAGGGCATAACAAATTGTGATCTCAGAAGGATGATATTCCAAAAACAAAATTTAGTAGAAAATATGGCCATTATGAGTATGTTGTAATGCCTTTAATTCATAATAATTCAGTAGAGGTCATTATGAAATTATTGAATTAGATGTTTCGGAGATATCTGTATTTTTTTGGAGGTGTTTGTGGATGAAATATTTTCAAATTAATGAACAATGGATGAGAATTAGCAACACATATCTACATTGTTGGGAATATTTAGGGATCATCGTATGTATGAAAAATTATCAATGTGTGATTTTTGGATTCGAGAGGTAGGTTTTGTTGGCCATTTAATTTTTTAATGAGGTTTTTCTATGGATACAGCAATGTTGAATTCTATTATCTCTTGTAAACCACCAAATAAAGTCTTCATGATATGTATCTTACTTGGTCTAACTGCATATTATGGATGATTTATTCATGACTTCTCAAGAATATCCATTCCTATGAAATATTTTAAAAGGTTGATTGTTCCATTATAATGGGATGAAGAATTCTAGAAGAGTTTTCAAGAGATAATGTTTCTCTTTGTATGGTACCAATCTTGATTATTCCAAAATCTGGACAAGGTTATGTGGTTTATTGAGATGACTATGGATCTTGGTAGGGATGTATTCTCATGTTGGGATATCTACTTTTTATATTTGGATCAAGGTAGTTACGAGTGAATGAGAAGAACTACCCAACACATTATTTGGATGTAGCTTCCACAGTCCATGCTTTTATGTGTTGGTTTCATTATCCATTTTTTCATAAATTTACTGTGTTAATGGGACAAAATATTACGAAGAATATTTTATCACAATAAGATTTGAATCTCATAAAATGAAGATGGATGTAGTATCTCAAAATTTTCATCATTGACGTTATGTATAACAAGTTAAAGGCAACTCGATGGCTGATGCATTAAGAATAATTTAATATTCATAGTTGGAAAAATAATATTCAGATGAGTTGTTTTTGATATATGTCTAAAAACATATGAATTTGGAATGTGATGACTGAGGTGATGTATCATTTTTTTTTCAGTTTAGTTTGTTCCGAATTTGGTGAAGATGGTTAAGGAGGTGCATACATCTGATCAAGAATGTGTTTCTATTAAGTCAAAATTCATTGTTGGGGAGACCATTTAGGGATGTAAGGTGGATTATAATTTAGTTATTTTGTTAATAAATCATATCTTTATACCTATGTCATGTTAGGTCTAAATTATTCATTCTTTCAACCAATAAATATAGGGTGTTCTTCCTAGAATTAAAATGATGCATAAGGCATTGAAAGATCATTTTTTTAGATCGGTAAGAAAAGGAAGGTTTATATGATTATTTATGAATTATTTTCTTTTCAATAAGTTAAGGCATAGAATCTATGACCAACAGGTATAATGTAGTCTTTTCAAATTCATGCTTTTAAATGAGAGAATATAACAATTGATTTTGTAACAAGCCTCTCAATAATAGTTCAGAAACATGATCCCATAATGGTAATAGTTGGTCTTCTCACAATCTTGTGTCATTTGATCAATATTCTTGAATATTATATGGTGGAGGAAGTTTCAAAAATCCATGCCTGCAATGTGGTAATGAGGTAATGAATATTATTTCAATAGTGTTATAAGTGGTCTAAGTTTTACACCACTTTTCTATATATCCCTATAGAAATCCCTTGGGAAATAGCCAACCGTGAGTATGGCGTACCATCCTCATATGAATAGAAAATTTGAAAGTATGATAAAAATGTATGAAAATATGATGTAGGATTGTGTAATGGATTTCAATGCCTCATGGGATGAGCAAGTACATTTAGAGGATTTTTTATATTAGAATAGTTACCAGTTTTCAATATAAATGGATCCTATTGAATAATTGTATGATCTTTGTTACCATTCTACAATTGTTTCAGTGGAAATAGGTGAGGCTTCACTAGTTTGACTAAACCTTCTCGAAGAGACAACATAAAATATTTATTTAATAAGAAATTTGTTGGAGATAGCGAATAGTTATCAAAAATCTTATGTGGATCATCATCAAAACCCAGTTTCATTTCAGGTGAGTGGTCATGTGTACTTGATGATCCCTCAAAGGCTTTTGCATCATCGTTTTAGGATGCAAGGAAATCTATCTATTCGATATATAAGACTTTTTGAGATACATGAATTGGTTAGTGAGGTGGAATATCAGCTAGAATCCCCCCCCACACAGTTCATTGATGTGTATAATGTGTATAATGTAACTCATATGAAAAAGTATTATTCTGATCCTGACCTTTTGATTTGATGGAATCAGCTTGTCCTAGAGTCTGATTATTCATTGGTGAACATGCTAGTGAATATTTGGGATCGGAAAGATAAAGTCTTGCATGGAAAAATCATAACTCTAGTGTGAGTATTGTGGAAACATTGAAACATTCAAGACGAGGCTTGGTAATGAGAGAAGGAAATGAAATGGAAATTTCCAGAACACATTCAGGGTAACAATGATTTTATATTTTCTACATAAGGAAAGGAAAATGTTTCGGAGAACGTAGTACCCCAAATTTTATGTAAGTAACCCTTATTTAAAGCCTTTTAAGTTTTTAAAGTATTAGGGTCATGTTTTGGTATGTTAGTAAGAAGTTTGGAATGATTTTGGGTCTTTTCTGAAGGTGAAAGATTAGTGAATGGATAGTGAAAACCATGAAAATTCCAAAAAAACCCTGGAAAATGAGATAGAGGATATGTTGAAGGCACACAGTTAGGCGCATAGTTTTTCCAACTTTGTGGTCTCCTAGGACAAACTGTGAATCATGATACAGTATAATTTGTCATGGTTATCTCATGGTTTAGAAACTATGTGAGCCAACCCTTGTGTTTCCTACTTGAGACAAAATCTACTTCATTGTTAATACATTATTCTCAAACCATTTTCCTAATATTGTGACTAACTATTTGCGGTTTAAAAACTAGATCAACAAAAAGTGGATCTAGGTTGGGATCACGTTTTAGACCCTATTATTTGACCCAAAGAAAACGAATATTTAGATTTATCCCCATAAAGATATTAGGAGTATTTTCCATCAATTTAAAGGAGATCCAATGTTTCCTCTTGGTGTGTTGAAGCCATCATCACATGGTAAATCTCCATTATTGATAGTTTCTCTTGGTATCCCAAAGATATACATCTCCCCTATATTAGTTTCTTTGATCTATGTTCACTATGGATATATAAAATTTATTTTATTTCGAATATTGTTATATTTTTATTTTTTGTTGTTATGACAAGAGATCTAAGGCAGATTTTTCGTGATTTGACCTATTTTCATGGATGTTTTCATGTCATTTTCTTTTTCACCACATTTTCTATAGTATAGGGATTCACTATCGATGCCTTCATTTTTAATAATATGTTTTATTTTAAAATTAATTGTCTCTGTTATTATTGGTTGCGATGTTAATCTAAATTTCTTGTTGGAAAGTATATTTATTGGGGGTTTATAGAATTGTTGAAATTGGGAAATATTGTGGAATGTGAAATTGGTAAGATGGTTATCATAAGGATATTTTAAAATTATAGATTAATATTCATGAATGATAAAGGCCTTTCAATATAATTTTGGTTTTTTTGAGAAAATGTGTTTGGAAGATTTTCAATAAAATCATGGTTTTATGGAAATTGTTGAAATGGTTGTTTTGGCATTGGTTTTTGGCATAATGGTTTTGTGTGTTCACGTACAATCATAAAGATAATGTTAATTATTCTCCCCTGTCATTAGTGTGATGGATTAGGTATTTGGATCTCCCTATCCAAATGGTTCAACAAGTGATGGTTTAGTGAAAGGATGACTCACCACTCATGAGTATAGGGAGGTGCGGTTTGAATCCTTGGATGGATGTGTGGATATGTTAAATGGAATGTATTATGAAAAAATGAAACTGTTAAAAGCGTTTTAATTTATATTTCTATTTATTTACATAGAACATGGTACTGTTTTGTGAAAACTTCTTGGTTATGGAACTTGTTATTATTTTTATATATTCTGTTTTAGAAATTTATTTAAATTAATTGTTTTATATAATTCTTCAAACATGTTCTAACCTAGTGTAGTGAGTAGGAAATTAATTTCGGGAAACAAATTGTGTATAATTACTCACCCATGATTTGGAAATTTTTTTCTATTGTAGCTTTTTTTATTGGGACATGGGTAAAGGTAACATATCAAACTTCTCTATTAGTGATTAGTGATACTAGGTATGCTTTTTGGAGTGGATCATTGAGTTGGTTATAGCTTTCGGGTTGTGGTTGTATTGACTTTTGTTGGATTTTTAGTCATTTTATGTGTATATGGAAGTTTAGTATTCTTCTAATGTGGTACTCTTGTATAGATTAATTTGGATATAAATGGTTTTCTCTAAGTTTCCTTTCGTTGTTGTCATCCATCATGTAGTGGATTATTTGGTTATGTAATGATTGGATGGTTGTTTCATTTTCAAAGGGGAAGATGTCCCCCAACTATTATTGAAGCCCTTTGAATTTATTACCAGCCTTTGGCATCCTAGTGATGTCCCTTAATGTTATATAACACCTTTCCATCCTCTCAAGACAATGAGAAAAATAGGTATGTTACCTAAAAACTTTTATATGCCTATATATTTATTTTTTACAAGTTAATTTTTGTTTTAGATCACATAATCCATATAATATATTATTTTTTTAGATAATTATTTATTATGAAAGAAGGCCCAAAATACATTTAGAATTTTATTTTGGTCATATGATGATATTTTTTCTTATGGATAAAATTTGGAATTTTTTACCCCAAATCAAAAAGTGTGATTCTCAGGGAATTTTATGCACACAATATGATTATTGAGAATCTAAATAATAATAAAATTATCTCTAATAGTAAATAATTATTTTAAAAAATAAAATTCATGTAATATCTCATGTTTTCTATATCATTAACAATTATATAACAAGAAACATGAGTTAAAAGAATGAAATTTTTTAGAAACATTGGTCGATATATGAATGTCATTTCTCTCAAGTGGATTTTCACTGTTCAAAAAATTTCTAAAACTCTAACCCATTACAACGGTTTTTATAGTTATTATATTTTACATGTCCACTATAGGCTAACAATAAATTAGTTTTTTTCACTAACCTATCCAACTATTAATCTAGGAATTCATACCCACCTAAGACATGAATTGACGTGTGTTTGTGATTGCCTTAGTTTGGTAACACGCACCAAGGAAACAATATAATAACTTGGGATCAATTGAATGCAATAAATAATAAAAAATATGATCTACATACTAGGAAGCCAACATGAAAATTATATACTTCATATATCAATGACTAAAATACAAATATTTTTAAATTTATATATAGAAAAAATGAATCAGATATATAATCATCTGAAATTAGTCTCTTTAGTAGTTATAAACTAATACTAATACAAATGGACAAATATTTTAGTAAAAATCCTATAAAAAAATAATTTCAAAACACCAAAAATATATGATGTGGTCATAATGTGACCTTTTTGTCATTATCCTTCCATATTAGCAATGTATCCTCCATGAGAAACAAATTAATCCTAATACTGCAATACAATCTTGGATACACAAACATGGATTGACATAGATATGATGTGAGAAAAAAAAACAAGTAGAAATCACTAGATTTCTATTAATTTTAATTACCTAAATACTGTAAATGGTAGTTCTCATTTTACTATTTAAGATTTTATGTAAATTTCCAAAAATATTACCATCACTACTAAAATCACCCTTAAGAAATTCATATAAAACATCATTGAAATAAGGTAAATTATAGTCAATAAAAAAATAAAAAATAATAATAATAAAAGATAATATATAAATATATAAATTGGAAAAATGGAACATGTTATGAATCTTGATCAGCAATAAATCTCATGGATGTAATATTAAGAAGCCCCAGAGTAGAAGATATTGAACTATAATATAAAAAAATACTATACCAAACAACATGATGTAATGTTAATAATTAATATAAATAGAGTTTGGAAATATATTAGAGTAAAAAAATGGAATTTTAGGGTTTGTAGTAATGGTAAATTTGTAGATATCATGTGATTGGATATCAAACATACTCACTATTTCTATATATCAACCTATCAACACATTTCATAATCAATTACCAACTAGATTCAGAGAGTTACTCTCACCAATGTAACTACTATAAGCTATTGAAACCTACCATACCATGGATAGTCTACATGGTATCACCATTAATACAAAGAAACTAAATATAAAATCCTCACAATTTATCCTTGGACATAGTGTATACTGATATAGCATGTCAATAAATATATCAAATATAAATACTTAACCAACACATCCCAATAATGTATCCCCATCACACCTCCTCAAATACTTATATGTGAATAGCCTTATACTATTAATAACACGTCATTATTCCCTTCAATCATCAATCTTACACACATCATCAAATGGAATAGGTTTCAATAAAGGTGTATTGTATTTATAGAACATTATCATCATGATATTTAATTATTCCTAAAAACACTATATACAGTATTATAGTTTGAAAAGAACTTAAAAGCCATATCAATGTCAATTTATATTTTGAAAATCACATGAATGGTTCAAAATATTTCATTTCATAAAAATATATAAATCATAGTATAAATCTTTTTTTGAAATCCATCAAAAAATTTGGTGATTATTTTTAACCTCATTTATTCCATGGATAACGATGAAAAAATAAAGGACATTTCATAATTAATTTAAATAATTAATATTATAGTACCAATCAAGTCGAATAATAAAAAATTAGTTTAAAAATATTTTCCAAAAAACCAGTTCCTGAAGAAAACAATTTAAATCCATCAAAACACATTAACTATGAAAAAATTATTTAAATGGAAAATATATTTAAACAAACTATATTATAATTTTCACCAGTCAGGTATCATGGAAAAACTTAATTTACATAGGAATTAAAGTGAAAATACATCTGATTAAAAGATTTCAATATGTTAATAATGAAATTATTATCAATTACGGTTTTTAAAGTATGTGTAATTGAGATGTAGAATGTGGTTTGTATTCTCATGCATAAATTATTTATCATGAAATGTCATAAGAATAGGAACACCTTCCATAACCCTGTAAAAATACAATAAAACCATCATTTACATAATGAGAAGTAATATTTTAAAACTATATAAAAATATAATTAATATTCAAAATATTTTACGTTAATCCCCTTATATAAGTTTCATCCAAAAAGATTATAATGTAATGAAATATAAGAAAACAATATTAAAGGAATAAATGTATGTAAAAGGTTCCATACATTATAGTAAATAAAAATTAATGAGGAGAGATCCTGAAATAAAAGGGCATGTGGACTAGGATTCCCCCAGGGAATCCTTCAATATAGAATAAAGAATATGAGGGTAATGGTTCTATATAAGGGGTTTAGGTTCATTAGAATAAACAAACAATATAAATATTACAAATTATGTATTAGAGCCATATAATTCTCACCCTTTATAGAATAAAATGTACCATGACATGATGGTTATCAAATGTGGTATTCATGAACACAAATTTTTCTTATAGGAATGGTAATAGGGCCTCCCTCACACACTAAGAATATATTGTTTTCTATTATTTTCCAATGTCACAACTGAGACAAAAATTGTATAATTTAAAAATGTTATCATCATTGAAACCACTCACAATTGTATTATTCCCATTACCTTCCCATGGAAACCATATCTATCCACCCACTTATTATTTTATGATATCCCCTATTCTCAAAACTAATATATATTTTCCACTTTTTTAGTGTGTCCATATTCTAAAAATCATGTTTTGTTCATGGATATATCAGGGACTTATAGAAACATTGTAAAACACAATAAAATAAGTGAACAAAATATAAATCACTAATAAAAGAAAAAAAATCCCATAATGGAAAGTAATATGTGTAAACATTATACCCACCACAAACAATTATACCCCCAAAAAGTCATAAAATTTAAGAAGGAGAATAGTGAATGAAAAATCATCCAAGGAGAATGTAAAAAATAGGGTAACCTCTCCAAAGAAATACATATATACTGTCATTTATAAATGCATATACAAGATACAACACACACCTAACATTATAAAAATATATAACTACCTGAAAACCAATAGTCATATAGATTCACTATATAATCTTCCCTCCATTTATGGAGTATGCTAATTTGGGATATAAAATGACTAGTGGGACAAATAAGTCATTAATAAACACTAACAAACCATCATATTTAGGAGAAATAAAATTTGACATTCATTTTGGAACATATATTTAAACTCCCTATAATAATAAAAAATTACAAACAATGACATGAAACATAATTTTCAAAAAATAACATTCATTAATGAAAGATTTGATGAGTAAAAAAATATTAATAACAAGAAAGGGGTAGGATATATATGTGAATACCAAAAAATTTGAATTATTTTTTAATAGGATTCCATTGATGAAAACAATATATTCCATTTTTGATGATTTCACTTATATTGCAATCGGATGTTTCTGGTTAATTGATAGTGGTAATAGGTCTTTGGGACACACGACAATGTAGTATTCAAATATATAAAAATACCATAGTAAAAGATCATGAGGGATCTCATTAATTTAGATGAAACCAGATAAAATGGATAACAAATTCTAAAAAATGGTTTCACCTATCCCCATACCTCATCAGAGAGGGAACTACCAGAATCATCAAAATTATTTTTTTTCAAGTTTTTGTGGAAGTCCCTTTATATACCATATATTCTATAAAATTCTCATCCACCAAATCCTTAAATAATGTCATCCCAAAAGGGTATAAAACCCCTGGAATAGTAAAAATACTCTTTCACTATTCATTAACCCTACAGAAGAATCATATATTCTGCCACTTTCCTTACCTTTTCCTTCATTGAAGACAAACATTATAACGATTTTGGTAATAAATATTTCATAGTAAATTTAAAATTTCCGTTTTTATGTTATGATCACATTTCACTTATCCAAACAATGACCCCAATATCAAACCCATAATAATATTTATACTTAGTACTTTTAGAGTTCCTTGGGATGTGAAGATCACCTTTATACTTTACACTAGCCAATGGGGGCCCCAATAAACAAAACTGGGGAACTCTATGAATATTCTTTCTCCACCACTTCTTATTGTTTATGTGTAGAGTTGACCACAATAAGATATACACTATAACATCGATATAATGATCATTTATAATATCTCTAGAGTTTTATATGTGTCATACTATAAATATAAATGAAACATATTAATATTCCATAATATACCAAATCAAATAAACCATATTTAATAATAAATTAAAAAATTGTAACCCATGAAATAAAATCATGCATATCACTAAAAAATGATATAACACTAAAAACCCATAATGTCTCTCCATTTTTTTGTAAAATATATATTTTTTAATTAAAAATGATATTTTAAAAAAAATTAAAATAATATAATTTATTTATTTAGAAATTGTTACTACATTGAAAACCCTTTATATAATTGGTCAATTTTTCTATACATCCATTATAACATCGATCCATCATGATACCTATAGAAATCGATTTTTAGATATGAGTTTTGTTTTTTAAAATTCTAAATCAATAATCCACCATTTTTAAAACAAATTCCTTCATTTATGATTATTAAAAATATTCAATGAAACTACCCATACAAATAAGATAAAATAGTTACTAGGAATTGGTTACCATGAATGACATACCCACATGGTATAGAGGACCATGTTTTAAATGTGAAACTACCTTCGAGAGTCATATCAAACAATGTACATGGGATTTAGATGTAATATCACAAGTAAATAAAGAATAATACATTTGGAGGATTACTAATATTTGTGAATTAAATATTAATTTTACTTTAATGGGATGCTATGTTCGATAGTGTACCCAATATGAAACTGCGGGTTTCTTTGAAATCTTACATTATAGACTAATAATATAATATTAATATTTTAAATTTTAGTTAACGCCTAGTAATTGATTCAGAGAAAATGAATCGAACTAACTAAAATATGATTATACATGTTGGTAAAATGTTTCTACATTTATCTTATAAAAGTTAGAGTACTAAAATGTGAATGTATCTAAGTATAAATAATAGAATATTATTTAAAAGGTCGATTTTCCATCTTTTGATGGAGAACCCTATTACAATCTTGTTTTGGTCATTTTTATGTGTTATATATGACTAAATAAAATTATTATTTTCTGTTTGTGACACCAAAAAATATTTGGGTAAATTTTTGGTATTTTTCTGAAAAAACTCATTTTTTAATTAATAGTGAAAAATACTGTAATTTAATTCAAAACTGCCTTTTAATCTAATTTGTTTATATGGTTTGATTATAATTTTAATTGGTTATAAAGTGTAATTAGAATTTATTTTTACTATTTAAACCAATTTTGGACATTGTATTTAATTTCACTTGGAAATTGGACATAAAAAATTGTTAATATTTTGATAGTTATTATTTCTTAAAAACGCGCTTTCTTGTTTTGACAGCGGGAATTAATTTTAAATTAATTTTTTCCACTTCTGTGTTTTGAATTCAGTAAAACAGATTCCATATTTGGAATTATTAGGTCCAAATTGTGTAAATAGGTAACTTTTATTTTGAGACATTTTAAATATTTACTTCCGTAAATATTTTATTTTCCACGATTAAAAGGTATATATAGTAAATAAGGGTAAAATATAATATTATAATAATATTAAATTACCATGACATGTGTCCTAATCCAATTCAATGATACAAATCTGATCATGGGCATACTTGGGTTGAATTTGGGACCCCATGGAGCCATATGGGAGTAATAATGACACTTTATATTAATTAATTTAAAGTAAAGACAAAAATGACATAAACTAATATCTTTTAGTAAATCAATTTTCACATGGGGTTATAAAAGTTATCATATTGATTATAAATAATAATTTTAAATCTAAAAATATTTCCTACATCATGGTAATTTATTATAATTTTTGGACTTCAAATAAATTAAATTATTTATGATAAAATAATGATGCAGAATTTACCTCATTAATAAATGATTTATGTAAATAAGATTATAAATATTAAAATAGTATCCAAAATTTGTCCAATTCATATTGGATGATTTTATTATTACCATGAGTCATCTTAAATTTGATTTTAATGATTATTTTACCTTTTTAAACTAAATATGAGTTTATAATAAAATAATTGTTTCAATATTTCTTAAAGATCCCCTCCTCTCCCTTATAAAAATCCCTCACTTCCTACCCATTTCTCACACTTCTCATGCCTTTATATCGATCAAACTCTGCTCCAATAATCTCCCAATATCCCTATATTCATCCTAGAAGACTTACCTTAGGTAGAAAGCACTTCAAGAAACATATTTGGTTCAAACCAAAGGGAGTTACTCGATTTAAAGAAGATTAAAGAATGATCTGGTCAAGTTGGACACAAGGTAAGGGACTTCGTCTCAATATCCTTTCATTGAGGCATATTTTGTTTTATTCTCAACTTTATTTTATATGGTGTATAAATACCTTTGAATTTTCATTTCACTCAAAGGGAATATTTTCCTACGAGGTGTTTGACTAAACGACAAAAAAATGTTTATTTTTAACGTATGCGGTGACAATGACCTTTTCTCCACCATTAGTATTATATGATCATTGGATTACATAATAAGATGTACTGGTTTTAAAAGTAAAATAAATACTATATAATATTTTTACATATTTTGGTATTGAAAATTGTTTTGATATTGTATTTGTTATGTCAATATATTTAAATGATATATTGTGATTAATATGTGGAAATGTTATCTTTCCTTTATTTTTGTTTTATGTTCTATCAATATGTTATGGTTTATGGGAATTGATTATTCATACGGGTGGTTCTATGATAAACCTAGGTCAGGTGAGCCCGAGGTAGCTCTCCAATGCATCGGGTAAAGTGATGGAGGTAAACGTGAATTTTTCTCCTAACAGATTTAGGGAATATGCTGTGATGGGTATTCCAAATGTAAATCCCTACATAGATCTGATAGCTACAATGTAATTATGATATGGATGACACAAGTTACCTTTATGATTTATGTTTTCTATGTGTTATTCATAAATCCTATTATTTCATGAGGTATGTTAAAGAGCTTATGTTATGTATGTAATGATGAGCTGAAGTTTTCATTCTTTGTTGAATAAGCCTTACTAAGATTTTTATGCTCACCCTATGTTTTGAAATGTTTTTCACAGGAAATAAAGATGAATAGGGTCAAGGATGGGATCATGGAAAAGTCCAAATGTGTAAAACATGGAACTAGACATGACGCTTTTTTTCAAGAGATTTTATTTTTTGAAAAAATGGAAGTTGAGTAGAAGTGTCTACTTTGTAATCTTTTGAGATGTTATAGTTATGTACTAATTCTCTAGAACTATAAACCTAAAAATATCCTCAATGTAAATTATTCATTTAATTCAATATTATGTAATGTTTTGAGGCCAGGACCTTATAGTTGGTATCAAAGGCCAGTTTAGATAACTTTAAGAATTATGGTATTGTTAAATTAATGTCCATAAATTAATTTTTTTTAATATTGAAATGATATAACATTTGAAAATTACCATGTTAATTTTCCTAAGATATTTCTATGTTCAGAATGGTTTTCCATAGAGGAAACATGGCATCTATGTTGGGATGCCATCAGGAGAAAGACAACCTTCCAAATCAACAACCAAAGATGGTCAGAATCGGTAGTGAACAGTTTGTGGTAGTGATGGAATAGTTGAATCAGGCGATAAATGGGGGTGATATCAATGTACGAGATCAGTCAGATCAACCACAGAGGAACATGTCAATAGTAGATCATTTCATGAGGCAACATCCCCCATCATTTAGAGGATCATCTGAGCCTGTTCTTGCAGAAGGGTTGATTAAAGTACTAGAGAAATTTTTTGATTTCATGGGGTGTTCAGAACACCAAAAGGTTAGTCTTGTTGTTTATTGTTTTCAAGGTGAAGTTGATTAGTGGTGGTCGATGGTGAAAGTTATCTGGGATAGTGAGGAGATTGATGCTCTTGATTGGGATGAATTCAAAGGTATGTTCCTTGAGAAATATTTCCCTTAGGTGGCTCGACTTAGGATGGAAAAACAATTCCTAGAATTGAGGTAGGAGGATGACTCAGTGGATGCTTATAAAGAAAAATTCACTCGACTCGCAAGGCATGCTCCGAATTTCATACGAGATCTTCATAGTTAAATCAATCATTTTCACTCAGGATTAATGTCAAAGTATCAAAGGGATTTTTCTTCTCATGAGTTAAAAAGTTAATAAAAACATTTTTGTTGTGTGGAGAAGGTAGAAATGGAGTTTTTTGATGATCAGGTTTTCTTTTAAAAACAACAGAATAAGAGGTAGAGGTGGTAGACGAAAGAGAAAAATTCTTCATAAAAGTCTAATGTGGTTAAAAAATTAAGTTTACAGTTTGTGGAAATTTTGGTAAAAATCATGCTAGGAATGTCTTTTGAATTCTGGTAAGTGCTAATGATGTGGTAAAATGGGACATACAGCTCGAAATTGCACTAAAAAAGATCAAGGTAATGGTAAGATAAAATCTTATTTATAGTTTGTTTCATGTACAATGAAATGGGTCATTATGAAAATGAGTGTCAGAAAAAGAAGTCAACTGAGGGAAAGAAGCCAGACTAAAAGCGGAAAGGGGTGGTAAAATCCATTTCAACTAATTTAGTATATGTTGGTCCATAGAATGAAGTAGTATCAGGTACACTATTTTTTTAAGATTATGCCAATGTATTTTTTGATTCAGGGTCTACACATTCGTTTATTTCTGGGAAATTTTCTAATAAATTTTGAATTCCATCTCATGATATGAATATGGAACTTATGGTAAAAATACCTGGAGGAAATGTTGGGACAAAAAGAAATTATAAGGACCTTTTTTCCCTATGTACGGGAAGAATCTACCTACAAATCTTTTTGTTTTGCCTCTAGTAGATTTTGAGGATATTTTGGGTATTGATTGGCTTTATATTTATCATGCTAAGATTGATTTCATAGCTAAAGAGGTTTATTTTCAGAAAGATTTTTAGTTTGTGTTAATGAATGAAACAATACTTTTAATAACATATCATGAAGCGGAGAAACTAGTAAAAGATGTAAATGAATGTTACCTTGCACATATTGTTGAAAATAAAGTTATTGTTTAGAGTAATGATGTGCCAGTGGTAAGTAAGTACCTTGATGTTTTTTCTCATGTGTTTCCTAGTATTATACATGATCGGGAAGTTTAATTTACAGTTGAATTTGTGTCTGATGCTAAACCAATTTCAAAAACCCCTTATCAAATGGATCATATTTGACTTTTGGAGTTACATATGCAATTACAAGAGTTATTAGATAAAGGATTCATTCGACCTAGCACATCACCATGGGGTTATCCTATCTTATTTTTTAAAATAAGATTTTTCAATAAGACAGTTCATTGATTATAGATAATTGAATAACATAACTATTAAAAACATATATCATTTTCCTCATATCGATGATTTGTTTGATCAGCTCCCGGGAGATGAGTATTTTTCAAAGAGTGATCTGATGTCGGGGTACCATCAGTTGAAATTAAAGGAAGCAAACATTCTGAAGACTGTGTTTCATACTAGATATCTCCATTATGAATTTTTAGTTATGCCTTTTGGGTTAACCAATGCACCTGTTATATTCATGGATCTTATGAGTTATATTTTCCGTCAGTTCTTGGATAAGCTTGTAGTTGTGTTCATTGATGATATTTTTGTATTTTATAAATGTTAATAGGAGCATGAAAGTCATTTATGTTTTGTCTTTAAAACCTTAAAAGAAAATAAACTGTATGGGAAATTCATCACGTATGAGTTTTGGTTACATCAAATTTCATTCCTCGGTCACATTGTTTCAAAAAATGGCATAACTATTGATCCAGATAAAACAAGAGTTTTTGAAGAATGGCCAAGACCCACAAATATAACCTAGATTCATAGTTTTCTTGGTTTGGATGGTTATTACCAAATGTTTTTTTTAAAAATCCAAGGTTATCTATTCCAATGACTAATTTAACTCAAAAAGGTGTCAAGTTCATCTGGACAAAAGAATGTGATGATTGTATTCAATAATAGAAAAGAATATTGGTGAATTCTTTATTTTTGGAAATGCCTTCTAGAAATAGAGAGTTTGTTATCTACAATGATTCTTCATTGAAAGGACTTGGTTGTGTCATTATGAAGGATGATCAGGTAATATCTTATACTTCATGTCATTTGAAACCTCCTGAGTTAAATTACCCTACACATGATTTGGAATTAGCTGCTCTTGTTTTGGATTTAAAAATTTAGACGCATCATTTGTATGGATTGAAATATGAAATATATACTGAACAAAAAAGTTTGAAGTATATATTCACTCAAAAATAATTGAACATGAGACAGAGGAGATGGTTGTAATTAATCAATGATTATGATTTCACGATCCATTAACATCTAGTAAAGGAAAATAATGTGGCTGATTCTTTGATTCGAAAAAGTAATGCTTCAATAACCATGATATGTTTGGAATGAGATCCTTTTGTTTTTGATTTGATTAAACTTATTATAGAAGTTATTGGGGCAGGAAATTCTTCTGTTTTGTTTCAGGTGTCAGTGGAATAATCTCTGTCAGACAGAATTTAGAAAGCACAGAATGAAGATAGTGAGTTATTGAAAAAGGTAGAGTTGGTTAAGAAGGGTAAATTTCTGGAATTTAATGTTGATAAAGATTGTGTTTTGAGGTTTTGGAAATGATTATGCAAGCCTTGTGATTCGCAGTTGAAGAATGAGTTGTTATGTGAATATCATAGTTCTCCATTTTCAGTTCATCCTGGTTGTACTAAGATGTACATAGATCTTAGAGAGTATTACTGGTGAGATGGAATGAAAATAGATATTTTTAATTTTACTATGATGTGTTTGACTGGTCAGGAGGTTAAAGAAGAGTGGCAGTTGATGAAAGGGATGCTTCATTATTTACCAGTGCCAGAGTGGAAATGGGAAAATATATTCATGGGATTTTTTCTGTGATTACCAAAGACATCTAGAGGTAACAATGAAATATCGGTTATTGTTGATTTATTGACTAAATCAACTCATTTCCTTCTTAATCGAGATAATTTGTCTCTAGATCAACTTTGTCAGTTGTATATTAAAGAGATGGTCAAGTTTCATGGGGTTCCCCACTCCATTGTATCTGATCGTGATCCCAGTTTTACATCTATCTTTTGGAAAGGCCTTCAGAAGTCATCAGGTACTACATTAAATTTTAGTACAACTTTTCATCCTCAATCATATGGGAGTCAGAACAAACAATTCAGACCATGGAGGATATGCTACATGTTTGTTCACTGTATGACCATTGAAGTTGGGACCAACATATTTCTTTGGTTTAATTTTCACGTAAATCTATGCAGATAACCGGAGGAAGGATCTATCTTTCGAGGTAGGTGATCAGTTCTTTCTAAAAGTTTCTCCAAGGAAACGTTTGATGTGTTTTGTTAAGAAGGTAAAGTTGAGTCCGAGTTTCATTGGACCTTTTGAAATCCTAGAGAAAGTTGGATTAGTTGTGTATATAGTGGATTTACCCCCAAGTTTATCTCTGGTACCCATTGTTTTTCATGTTTCAATGTTGAGAATGTATATTCCAGATCCATCTCATGTTTTAATCCTAAAGGTAGTTCAGTTGGAAAAGAATCTCTCCTATTAGGAACATCCAGTCCATATTCTTGACCGACCATAGCAAATGTTGAGGAATAATTTATTTTTTCAAGTAAAGGTTTTGTAGAATAACCATATGGTTGAAGAGGCAACGTGAGAATCTGAAAATTTTATGAGGTATCAATACCCCCACTAATTTGATAAGTGAATAAAAATTGCGAGGATAAAATTCTCAAAAGGGGTGAAAGATGTAACATCCCATGTAAATAAAGAATAATAAAATTTTACATTTATTAATATTTTTGAATTAAATATTAATTTTACTTTAAAGGGGATGCTAAGTTTGATAGCGTACCCAATACGAAACAATGGGTTTCTTTGAAATCTTACGTTGCACACTAATAATATAATATTATTATTTTAAATGGTAGTTAACGCCAAGAAATTGTATCAGTGGGGATGAATAAGACTAACTAAAATATTATTATACATGTTTGGAAAATATTTTTACATTTATCTAAAATAAGTTAGAGTCTTACATTGTGAATGAATCTAAGCATAAATACTCTAATATTCTTTAAAAGGTAGATTTATCACCTTTTGATGGAGAAACCTATTTAAATCTAGTTTTGTTCGTTTTTATACGTCATATTTGACATAATAAAAATCATTCTTTAGATTCGAGATATCAAAATTTACTTTGGATAAGTTTTTGATATTTTTCTGATAAAGTTCATTTTTTAATGAATAGTGAAAAATATTGTATTTTAATTCAAAAGTGCCCTTTAACCTAATTTTTTTATATGGTTATATTATCTTTTTTATTAGTTATAAAGTTTAATTAGAATATATTTTTACTAGTTAATCCAATGATTGACATTGGAATTAATTTCACTTTGAAATGAGACCAAAACAAGTGTCAATCTTTTGATAGTTATTATTTCTTAAAAACACTTTTTTTGTTTTGACGGTGGGAATTAATATTAAATTAATTTCTGCCACTTCTATATTTTGATTTTAGAAAATAGGATTATATATTTGGAATTATTATGTACAAATTTTTTAAATTGTTAACTTTTATTTTTAGACATTTTAAATATTTACTTCAGTAAATATTTTATTTACCATCATTAAAAGGTAAATATAGTAAATAAGGGTAAAATATAATATTATAATAATATAAAATTACCCTAAACCATGTTTGAATCCACCTGGCTGATACATATCTGACCATGTGCCTCCTTGGGACTATTTTGGGACCCCGTGGATCCACATGGGAGTAATAATGACACTTTATACTAATTAATTTAAAGTAATGACAAAAATGACATAAACAAATATCTTTTAGTAAATCAATTTTTACATGGGGTTATATGAGTTATATTTTGAACTATAAATATTCATTTGAATTATAACAATATTTCCTACATCATGGTATTTTCTTCATAATTTTTGGACATCATATAAATTAATTTATTTACGACACAATAATGATGCAGTATTTACTTCATTAATAAATGTTTTAAATAAATAAGATTATAAATATTAAAACAATATCGAAATCATGTCCAATTCCCATTGGATGATTTTATTTCGACCATTAGTCATATTAACTTAGATTATAATGATTAGTTTATCTTTTGAAACTAAAGATGAGTTTATAATAAAATAATTGTTTCCAATATTCCTAAAGAGTCCCTCATCTCCCTTATAAAAAGCCATCACTTCCTACCCATTTATCACACTTCTCTTGACTTTGGCTCATACAACCACTAATAAAATAAGCTCCCCATATCTCTCTCTTCATCATAAAATCCATACCTTATGAAGAAAGCACTTCACGAAAACCTTTTGGTTCAAAACAAAGGGAGTTAACTGATTTAAAGGAGATTAAAGAAAGATCAGGTGAAGTCGGACACAAGGTAAGGGACTTCGTCTCAATATCCTTTCATTGTGGAATATTTTTATTATTCTCAACTTTATTTTATAGGGTGTATAAATGCCTTTGACTTTTCTTTTCATTCAATGGGAATCTTTTCCTATGAGGTGTTTTACTAAACGACAAAAAAATGAATGTTTCTTTTTAACGTAAGCGTTGACAACAACCTTTTCTTCCGCCACGAGTATTATTTGATCTTTGGATTTTATGACAATCCGTAATGTTTTTAAATGAAAAATAAATACCATAAACTATTTTTCATATTTGTTTTTTAAAAATTGTTTTGATAATGGATTTGTTATGTCAATATATTTAAATGATATATTGTGATTAAAGTGTGGAAATGTTATCTTTCCATTATTTTTGTTTTATGTGTTATGAATATGTTATGGTTATTGGGAATTTTTTACGCATACGAGTGGTTCTATGATAAACCTAGGGTGGTTGAGCCCGAGATAGCTCTCTAATTCATTGGGTAATGTGACAGAGGTAAATGTGAATGTTCTCCTAAGAGATTTAGGAAATATACTCTGATGGGTATTCCAATTGTAACTCCCTACATAGCTGTGATAGCTACAATGTATGTATGATATGGATGCCACAAGTTACATTTCTGATTTATGTTTTCTATGCATTATTCATAAATCTTAGGATTTCATGAGGTATGTTAAAGAGATTATTTTATGTATAGAATGATGAACTAATGTTTTCATTCTTTTTTTATAACACTTACAGAGATTTATATTCTCATCCCATGTTGGGAAGTGTTTTTCATGGGACTTAAAGATGAATAGGGTAAAGTATGAGATCAATGAAAAGACATGCTATCTAAAACATAGAACTAATCATGATACCTTTTTAAGTGTTTTTATTTTGTGAAAAAAATGGAAACTAAGTAAAAGTGTTTACTTTGTAATCTTTTGAGATGTTATATTTATGTCCTAATTCTCTAAAACTCTAAACCTGAAAAGATCCCCAATGTGAACTATTCATTTAATTCAATATTAAGTAATGTTTTAAGGTCGGGCCCTTATAGTTGGTATCAAAGGTTGGTTTAGGTAACATTAAAGTTTTGGGTATTGTTAAATTAATATCTATAAATAAATTTATGTTAATAAAGAAATGATATAGCATTTACAGATTACCATGTTGATTTTCCTAAGATATTTCTGTGTTCAGAACGGTTTCCCACATAGAAAACAGGGAAGCTATATTGGGATGACATCAAGAGGAAGACAACCATCCAAATCAACTACTTTAGAAGGTCAGAAACGGAACTGAACAGTTTGTTGTAGTGATGGAACAGTTGACCCAGGCTATAAATGGTAGTGGTATCCATGCACGAGATTTGCTAGATCAACCACATAGGAACATGATAGTAGTATATCATTTTATGAGGCAACATCCCCCATAATTCAGAGGATCATCTGACCCTATTCTAGAAGAAGGGTAGATTAATGCACTGGAGAAAATTTTTTGTCATTGGGTGATCAGAACACCAAAAGGTTAGTCTTGCTATTTACCATTTTGAAGGTGAAGCGGATCAATGGTGGTCGATGGTGAAGAATATTAGGGATATTTAGGAGATTGTTGATATTTATTATGATTAATTCAAAGGTATGTTCATTGAGAAATATTTTCCTAAATTGGTTTGACTTAGGATGGGAAAACAATTCCAAGAATTGACGCAAGAGGATGACTCAGTGGCTGCTTATGAAGCAAAATTCACTCGACTCGCAAGGTATGCTCTGAATTTTATATGATATCTTGATAGTAAAATAAACCATCTTTACTCAGGATTAAATCCAATGTATCGAAGGGCGTTAGCTTCCCATTAGTTCAAAAGTTATGAAAAACTTGTTCGTTGTGCAGAGAAGGTGGAAATTGATTTTTCCGATGATCGTTTGTTCTTTGACAAACAACATAATAAGAGGTCAAGGTGGAATACGTGAGAGAATAACTCATCAAAAAAGTATTATTGTTAGAAACATAAGTTTACAGTTTGTGAAAATTGTTGTAAAAAGTATGCTGGGGAATGTCTTTTGATTTTTGGTAAGTGCTACCGATGTGGTAAAATGGGACATAAGGCTTGTAATTGGAGAGAAAAAGATCAAGGTAATGGTATGATAAAATCAGATTTAAAATCAGTAAAATTGTTCAACTGCAATGATGTGGGTCATTATGCAAATTAGATTCCAAAAAAGAACTTGACTGAGGGAAAGCAGCCAGACAACAATCAGAAAGGGGTAGTGAAATCCTTTTCAACTACTTCAACAGATGTAGGGCCATCGAATGAAGTAGTGTCAGGTACACTGTTTTTTTATCAGATTATGCCAATGTATTGTCTGATTGTGGGTCTAAACATTTGTTCATTTATGAGAATTTTCTATTTAATTGGGAATTCCATCACATGATATGAATATGGAACTTATGGTAAAAACATCTAGAGGAAATGTTGGGACAAAAATATTAAAAGAACCTTCATGTCCTTATGTGGGGGAAGAATCTATCAACAAATCTAATTTTTTTTCCTCTAGTAGAGTTTAATGTTATTTGGGGTATGGATTGGCTTTCTTTTTATCATGATAAGATTGACTGCAGAGCTAAAGAGGTTTATTTTCAGAAATATTTTTTGTTTGTGTACATGAATGAAATGTTACTTTCGATAACATATCAAGAAGCTAAAAACTAGTAAAAGATAGAAATAAATTTTACCTTGCACATATTGTTGAAAATAAAGTAAGTGTTGAGATTATTGATGTGTGAGTGGTAAATGATTACCTTGATGTTTTTGCTGATGATTTTCTTAGTATTATACCTAATCGGGAAGATGAATTTACTGTTGACTTAGTGCCTGATGCTAAACCAATTTCAAAACCCCTTTATAAAATTGCTCAAATTGAACATTTAGAGTTACAGAAGCAATTGAAAGAGTTATTAGATAAAGGTTCCATTCGACCTAGCACATCACTATGGGGTGTTTCTATCTTATTTGTGAAAAGGAGATAGTTTAATGAGACTTTTCCTTGATTATAGAGCGTTGAATAACATCACTATTAAGAACAAGTATCCTTTTCCTCGTATTGATGATTTATTTGATCAGCTCCAGGGAGATCAGTATTTTTCAAAGATTGATCTGAGGTTAGGGTTCCATCAGTTGAAAGTAAAAGAAGAGTACATTCTGAAGACCTTGTTTTGTACTAGATATGTCCATTATGAATTTGTAGTTATGCATTTTGGGTTAACCAATGCACCTTCTCTATTCATGGATATTTTGAATAGAATATTCCACAAGTTCTTGGATAAGTTTGTGGTTGTGTTCATTGATGATATTTTGGTTTTTTCTAAAAGTAAAGAGGAGCATGAAAGTCATTTAATGGTTGTCTTGAAAACCATAATAGAAAAGAAGCTGTTTGGGAAATTCAAAAATAGTGAGTCTTGGTTACAAAAAAATTCATTCTTAGGTCACATTGTTTCAAAAAAGCGCATAACTATTTATCCTGCTAAAACAAAAGTTCTTGAAGAATGTCCAAGACCCACAAATATAACCGAGATTCGTAGTTTTCTTGGTTTGGTAGGTTATTACAGAAGGTTTGTTAAAAAATTCAAGTTAATCTAGTCCAATGAAAAAGTTAACTCGAAAAGGTGTTAAGTTCATCTGGACAAAAGAATGTAATGATTGTTTTAATGAAATGAAAAGAAGATTTGTGAATGCACTCATTTTGTCACTGCCTTCCAGAAATGGTGAGTTTGTTATCTACAGTGATGCTTCGTTTAAATGACTTGGTTTTGTCCTTATGCAGTGTGATCAGGTAATTGCTTATTCTTCACGTCAGTTGAAACCTCATGAGTTAAATTACCCTACATATGATTTTTAATTAGCTGATGTTATTTTTCCTTTAAAAATTTAGAGGCATTATTTTTGTTGAGTGAAATGTGAAATATATACTGACCAAAGAAGATTGAAGTAAATATTCACTCAAAAATAATTTAATATGAGACAGAGGAGATTGTTGGAATTAATCAAGGATTATGATTGCACGATCCATTACCATCCATGAATGTCAAATAAAGTGTCAGGTTCATTGAGTTGAAAATGTAATGATTCACTAACCATCATACATTTAGAACGAGATCCTTTGGTTTTTTATTTGATGAACTTTGGCATAGATGTTTTTGGTGCAGGAAATTCTTCTGTTCTGTTTCAGGTGTTAGTGGAATCATCTCTGTCAGACAGAATTAAGCGAGTATAGAAAAAAGACAGTGAGTTAAAAAAAAGGTAGAGTTGGTTCATAAGGGTAAGATGCATGAATTTAACATTGATAATGATTGTGTTTTGAGGTTGGTAAAATATTATGCATGACTTGTGATTCACAGTTGAAGAATTATTTGTTATATGAAGCTCATAGTTCTCCATTTTGAGTTCATCTAGGCAGTACTAAGATGTACAGGGATCTTTAGGAGTATTACTAGTGGGATGGAATGAAAAAATATATTGCTGATTTTACAATGAAGTGTTTTACATGTTAGTAGGTTAAAGCAGAGTGATAGTTACCAAAAGGGATGCTTCAATCTTTACCGGTTTGAGAGTGGAAATGGGAACATATATCCATAGGCTTCATTGTGGGATTACCAAATACATCTATAGGTAACAATGCAATATGGGTTATAGTTGATCTATTGACTAAATATTCTAATTTCCTTCCTATTCGAGATACTTTGTCTCTAGATAAACACTCTCAGTTGCATGTTAAAGAGATAGTCAGGTTGCATGGTGTACCCCTCTCTATTGTATCTGATTGTGATACAAGGATTACTTCTAAATTTTGGAAAGGCCTTCAAAATTCATTGGGTGCTGAATTAAATTTTAGTACAACATTTCATCCTCAATCACATGGGTATTCATAATGAATAATTCAGACCATGGAGGATATGCTACGAGCTTGTTCACTAGATTACCAATGAATTTTGGACCAATATATTTCATTTGTGGAAATTTCATATAATAGTAGTTTTCATTCCTGTATACAGATGGCTTCATTTGAGGTGTTATATGGAAAGCATTGTTGAACTCCAGCTTTTGGGGTTGAAGTAGGTGAAAGAAATATGATGGGACTAGAATTGGTAGAAGAGATGGTAGAAAAAGTTCGGTTGATTCAGAAGAACATGAGAACAGCTTAGATCAGGCAAAAAAGCAATGCATATTTCTGGAGGAAGGATCTATCATTCGAGGTAGGTGATCATGTCTTTCTCTATGTTTCTCCATGGAAAAGTGTGATGCGTTTTTGTAAGAAGGGAAAGTTGAGTTCAAGGTTCATTAGACCTTATAAAATCCTTGAGAAAGTTGGAACAGTTGCGAATAGAGTAGATTTACCCCCAAATTTATCTCAGGTACACAATTTATTTCATGTTTCAATGTTGAGAAAGTATATTCTAGATCCATCTCATGTTTTAAGACCAAAGGTAGTTTATTTAGAAGAGAATATCTCTTATGAGGAACAACCAGTCCAGATTTTTGACTGTTGAGATCAAATGTTGTGGAATAAGTTAATTTTTCATGTAAAGGATTTTTGAAAAAACCATATGGTTGAAGAGGTAACGTGGGAATCAAAAAATGTTATGAGGGATAAATACCCACACTTATTTGATAAGTGAATAAAAATTTCAAGGACACAATTCCCAAAAGGGGGGTAGGATGTAACATCCCAAGTAAATAAAGAATAATAAATTTGAATGTTTATCAATATTTTTGAATTAAATATTAATTTACATCAAATGGGATTCTATGTTCGATAGCGTACCCAATACGCAACCACGGGTTTCATTGAAATCATACATTGTACACTAATAATATAATATTATTATTTTAAATGGTAGTTAATTCCTTTCCATTGTATCATCGATAATGAATAGAACTAACTAAAATATGATTAAACATGTTTGTAAAATGTTTTTACATTTATCTAATAAGAGTTAGAGGATTAAAATGTGAATAAATATAAGCATAAATACTCTAATATTCTTTAAAAGGTCGATTTACTACCTTTTGATGGAGAACCCTCTTTAAATCCTCTTTTGGTCATTTTTATATGTTCAATTTGACAAAATAACATTCTGTTTTAGATTTAGGACATCAAAATTTACTTTGGGTAATTTTATGGTATTTTTCTCATAAAGGTCATTTTTTAATGAATAGTGAAAAATGATGTATTTTAATTCAAAAGATCCTTTTAATATAATTTATTTATATGGTTAGATTATCTTATAAATTGGTTATAAATTTTAATTAGAATATATTTTGACTAGTTAATAAAATTTTGGTCACTGGAATTAATTTCACGTTGAAATTGGACATAAAAAAGTGTCATGCTTTTGATAGTTATTATTTCTTAAAACCACGCTTTTTGTTTTGACAGTGGGAATTAATTTTAAATTAACTAATGCCACTTTTGTGTTTTGAATTTAGAAAAATGGATTCCATATTTGGAATCAGTAGGTCCAAAATTTGTAAATATGTAACTTTTATTTTTCGACATTTTTAATATTTACTTCAGTAAATATTTTTTACCATGATTAAAAGGTATATATAGTAAATAAGGGTAAAATATGATATTATAATAATATTAAATTACCCTAAAATGTGTTATAATTTTATTGGTTGATACATATCTGACCATGGAAATCCTTGGGTAGAATTTGGGACCCCATAGAGCCGCATGGGAGTAATAAGGACACTTTATATTAATTAATTTAAAGTAAAGACAAAAATGACATAAACCAATATTTTTTAGTAAATCAATTTTTACATGGGGTTATGTAAGCTATATTTTAAACAATAAATATTAATTATAAAGATATAAAGTTTTCCTACATCATGGTATTTTTTTAATAATTTTTGGATCTCAAATAAATTAAATTACTTATGACACAATAAGGATGAAGTATCTACCTCATTAATAAATGATTTAAATAAATAAGATTATAAATATTAAAACAATATCCAAAACCTATCCAATTCTTATTGGATGATTTTACTATAAAAATGAGTAATCTTAAATTTTATTTTAACAATTATTTGACCTTTTTAAATCTAATATGAGTTTATAATAACATTTTTAAAAAGAATTCCAAAAGAGCCCCTCCTCTCCCTTATAAAAAACCCTCACTTTCTACCCATTTCTCACACATCTCCAGCATTTGGCTCATACAAACTTGTCTCCAATAAGATCCCATGATCTCTATCTTCATCTTATAATCCTTAACTTAGGTAGAAAGTACTTCATTAAACCCTTTTGGTTCTATCCAAAGGGAGTTATCCGATTTAGAGGAGATTAAAGAACGATTGGGTCAAGTCGGACACAAGGTAAGGGACTTCGTCTCAATCTCCATTCATTATGGCGTATTTTGTTTTATTCTCAACATTCTTTTATACTGTGTATAAATACCTTTGACTTTTCATTTCATTCAAATGGAATCTTTTCTTACGAGGTGTTTTACTAAATGACAAAAAAAGAATGTTTCTTTGTAACGTAAGCGTTGACAACAACCTTTACCACCGTAATGGGTATTATTTGATCTTTGACTTCTTTAACAAGTCGTAATGTTATTGAAAGGAAAATAAATACCATATACTATTTTTAAATATTTTTGGTATTGAAAATGGTTTTGATAATGGATTTTTTATGTCAATATATTTAAATGATATATTTTGATTAAAATGTGGAAATGTTATCTTTCCTTTATTTTTGTTTTATGTGTTATGAATATGTTATGTTTCAGGGGAATTATTTAGGCATACGGGTGGTTCCATGATAATCCTAGGGCTGGTGATCCCAAAATAGCTATCCATTGCGTTGGGTAACGTGACAGAGGTAAATATGAATATTTATCCTAAGGGATTTAGGGAATATACTATGATGGGTATTCCAAATGTAACTCCCTACGTAGTTGTGATAGCTACAATGTATGTATGATATGGATTCCACAAGTTACCTTTATGATTTATGTTTTATATGTATTATTCACAAATCTTATGATTTCATGAGGTATGTTAAAGAGCTTATGTTATGTATGTAATGATGAACTATTGTTTTTATTATTTGTTTTATAAAACTTATTGAGCTTTTTATGCTCATATCATGTTTTGAAATGTTTTTCAAAGGAAATAAATATGAATAGGGTCAAGTATGGGATCAAGGAAAAGTCATGTAGTATAAAACATGGAACTATACATGAAACTTTTTTCAAGAGTATTTATTTTGTGAAAAAATGGAAACTGAGTAGAAGTGTCTGCTTTGTAATATTTTGAGATGTAATAGTTTTGTCCTAATTCTGTAAAACTCTAAATCTAAAAAGATCCTCTATGTGAATTATTCATTTAATTCAATATTATGTAATCTTTTATCCTCGGGTCCTTATATCATATGGCTTTTTAGATATTGAAATCACACCATTAACCTTCAGTTAAACTCCCAAAGTCACAAAAAATAAATTTTAAATACATATATGACCACTATAATAGAAAATATTTAAAAAACATTAATATAACCAAATACATATCCAAAATAAATGAAAAAAACTAGACACCCCAAGAATAACATTCATCTATCCCATGATAACTTGTGGGTCTAAAAAAGAAATATCCATTAAGAATCATCCTATATATATCTTTTGATCTATGTGATTTATGAATCTATTTTACCATGATCAGCATGATAATAGGGTGTTCTTTTGAAAAATATTTTTTTCCAAAATCATAAGCTATGATAAATTTTTTTTACAATTCATCATGGGCCACCCTTTAACAAAGCACTCTAGTCATCTTATGAAATTAAATGTGGAACACTCTCAATTGAATGAGGGTAAATATAAGAACCATGAAATTATCATATGCTCATTAAAATTAATTCTCTCTCTAAATATTAAAAAACATGTTACTCCTATACATGATTCCTTCATGATCACTCCAAACATCATATATCTATAAAAAACTAAAAAAATGAATTTTTATATTTCAAAATAACAAAAAAATCCCTCAAATATATAGCATCCCAAATCCTACTCTAGAATAAATATAATAAGATCCATATAATTATGGTTCATTTTAGTAGTGAAATTTCTATAAAAAATCCATAAAATAAATGATGTGAAATATGTGTGACATTTTTTAACCATCCATACAAATTAAAAACCAACTCCATGTGAGAAAAAAAACTGAATATTGACTAACAAAAAATTAGGTCTAAATTAATACATTGGAATGGGTAGTTTGTTAGAATAATTATTCAATACACAATAAATAGAAAGTCAATTAATTTCATTTACAACATAAGAAATCTTATTTTTTAGTACACAATTTATAATTATGTTTTTTCATTATTAATTAATATATATTACTATCATTTGTAAAATACCATTTTGAATCCACTTATAAAACTATATTGAATGAAAATCAAATGAAACTAAGACAAAAATACACACATATATATATATATATAAACTAAATATATAAATTGAGACACCAAAACATTTGAAGTATCAAAAAATAATTAAAACTCATAGTAGTAATAAGTTCAAATAATGTGATGAAAGTTAAACCATGATACATAAATAAATTGTATTGAACACAACATGGTGAAATAGGGATAATGTAAGAAACTATAATATGTAAAATTGTATATTAAATTGGAAACGATAATTTATTTATTCATGGAAAATTTAAATAATTCAAATGATTTGATCCTAAAACAACATAGGTTGAATCATATTATTCCCTACTAATGATGATCTATGTTTATCAATATTAGGTTTCTCTAACCTGTAATCGCATGTGGAAAATACCCAAGTCCTAGTCCCATTCCATTTCCTGAAGAACCTAGTATGTAATATCATTACTAAATAGTTAACACCTCTAAAATCTAGATTTAGTTTCTTAGGATGTCCATGCATATAAGGAAAGGTGGTGGGGAAATATATAAAATCTCAATCATAGATCAATTCATATCAATAACATGTCCCTGTACCTCATTATGACATATCTTAATGAATATATAATCTTTTTAATTACAAAAAATATCGCGAATAATATTAATCATCTATCTTACAAATATAATCATATTATTTGGAATTCCATTTATGGTTTAGTTAACTTATTGAAAGACATTTTTTGAAGGTTCCTGTTGGTCCATAAGACATTATTTTTTGTAGTACAAATTCAAAATACATTATAAAACCAAATAAATAAAAATAAATATAATACACTAATATCATAAAATAATATCATTTCATTCTATATAAAATGTGAAATTAACAAGAAAACATAAACAACACATGAAATATATTTCATTAAATTTATGCCCTTTGATAATTTTGGAACACATAACCCTGATCATAAATAAACTGTAATATGGTATAAAATTATATATTAGAAATTATGTTGGATGTTATAAAAAATACCAAATCAATTATTAATATTGTATTTATAAATTGATAAGAAATAAAATTAGAATCATTTAAAAGAAAAAGAAATATTTTCACAAAATAATATTCTTTCTAAAGTATCTGTTAGTAACTCTATGCGCACATAATTAAATAATACCATTTTTAGAAAAAAAATATTTATAAAAAATAGATAATTTTTTAAATTATAATTTTAAAATTAGCTTTTGGTTAATTTTTTGCACTTTTCTGAAATAATTCATTTTTGGTGAATTGATTAAATACATAATTTTATTTAAAAACATATTTTTCATTTGAATTATTTATTATTTAAAATTATATTTATATTTTTTAAAAATAAATAAATTATTATATATATATATATTAATCCAATTTATTTCATTTTAATTATTTTAATATTAAAATTTTAAAATAAAACATTTCAATCTTTTAAATTTTTTCTTTTTGAAAACCATCTTTCTCATCACATCTGTGGGATTAATTTCCAATTAAATTTTTTCACATCTATGTATAGAATTTCAAAAAATGGATTCAATAATTAAAATAAATATATATTAAATAATATAATATTATCATATTAAATTTTTACCTAAATTAATTGTGAAACCATAAAAAATTATTTGTCACGGTTAGGGTACAAATTGATTTAACGGTGGGTAAAAAAATATAAATATTAAAAATGACCTAAAAACATGTCCTACATATATTGGATGACCATGTTTGGAAATTATCTTATCTATATAGTGGTGATACTACCTTTTAGACTCTTTTAGAATTTTAAAAACAAGGTACACCTTTTTCATTACTAAAATACAACTGTACCACTCACATAAGTTATAAAAGACCGCCCACTCTCTTGTCCTCATAACACCATCAACACATTTTTTCCAGATAAGACATAACCAAATCTCTTCATAAAATCTCTAGTATCATTATCCACTAATTATTTTGTTATAAAATCCAACACACTAAGTCATTGTGTTCCATCTTAGGAAGGATACCCAAAGAAGAGGTAAAGTTCTTCCATGAGGGTTTCTCTATAATTTATATATACACCTCCTTCAATTCATGTTATACCAAGATGATAAAATAATATTAGTATGATACATTTAATGATATTTTCTTCTTGTTATGTAATTAAATACATCAAATTCTAATTCGATCAAATGTGTAATTAATTAATCATTCGTGTGTACAACTGACTAATGCCTAGAAAAACAATGTAATTTGTTTCCACTACCACCACTCACAGTTGGGTATGATTATATGTATAATGGATATATAGGTTATTTATAAAATAATTATACTTGTATATTAATTCTATCTATATTTTTTTTTACATTCCATTCATTAGGGTATACAATAATGCCACTCATGTGTATGACAGAATATAGCATTTTAAGGTGATGTGATTTATCTTTCACTAACAAATTACATGGATTGTGATAAGGATAAATTAAATTAATATTCATTATTTATATTTAAAAAGATCATATTCAATAAATATTATTCAATCTATGATGATGATAGATCATTTTAGATCATTCATTATCAGTCAATTAATGATTATAACATCATTTCTGTATGTGTGGACTAATACCTTCACGAGGTAATGTGACTCTCTTTTCATCACCAAAAAACATGTATGATGTATATATACATATATATAAGAAAATAATATTATATTATGATAATTATTGAATTATAAAATAATAATTATATCTATTCTATAATGATAATTTCAAAATGGAAGCCTTACCCACATGCACGTATGACTTACCATCTTCATAATGGTAACATTCTTCATATCTCCAAACAATCATTAATGGTTGGTTATAAAATAATAATTATCTTATAAATATGATTTTTATGTCATTATTATTATTCATTAGATAATGAAACAAATAAATTTCACAAGAACTATAATTTTTAAAAAAAAAGAACGAATGAGAAAACTAGGAAATTGTCACCCCTAACAATAAAAAAAATTGAAATATTATTAATAAATAGGGGAGAAGTTTGTGTAAAATGATCAGATATGATGTTATAAATGTGAGTATTTTTATTTTATAAATAAATATATTCCCAAAACCATTATATAGTTGTTTTTTGGAACCTTCAAGAAAAAGTAATAAGGAGGTAAAGGGCTTCATTAGATTTTTCCTTCATTGATGTTTATTATATTGTAATGAAATTAAATTAATTTATATGGATTATATAATTCCCCATTTTCAAGTAATATAATGAATAATTCATTATTCATGGAATTTTATGTTTCAATTTGACTATAACATCCTAGATCCAAGTTCCACCCAAAGGTTCCCCAAACCTGGTTAGTCACATAACTTGAAGCGCATTTCCACAAACTCTAGAGGTTGAAGACTATAAACGAGAACCATAGTGTAGAATTAGGGAAACTATGACCTCATTGGCATATTATACATAGCAGAATGAAAATATTAAACAATATTGAAGGCAATAATACCATACAATAGAAGTAAATAGTGGATGTCTGGAAGAAAATCCAATAGAGCATACATATAAATGATGCATGTCACATGTGTCTAGGAAAATAGCAAAACAAGTCACAATGCTATAAATATAATACATAAAACAAAGTACTGAAAAGTATGTAAACTTTAATAGCATATCAAGACTCAGCTTGTTCCCATTATATCTAGTTCCAATAGCAATCAGGTACCTAATGATGAAGGAATATTTCCCTAATCTATAACTACAACCATATAATCAATTTGGGTCTAAAAGAATGACCCAAATAGAGTGTGGGATGAATCCTAGAAAGAAAAAACCAAAATATTTGTTCCAAATTGTCAATGAATATATCTAGTAGGTAATATGCATGAATGAATCAACAAACTAGGAAGTACATAAATGTAAACAGTCATAATGTTTTCAATTACATTCATTTAACATTCCTCATTCATATGTTGAATCATGCAAACCTTGAGATCTTGCCTAAGATCTCTATCCCTTATGTAATAGTAAAATAGACATCTTAGAAGACCATTTAAACAATGAAGTATGACAGAGACCATTTTTTTACTTTGTCTTAGATGAATCATCACACTCATTAAATTATTTAATCATGAACCATTGGGACAGTTCTTATAGTCTAATCCCCCTATTCAAACATAACAACAATAATTTAAACAATGAACCTCTATGTAGCTCTCACAGTTTAACCCATTTGTTCTAACCTAGTACTAATCATTTACAAATTTCTACCAGAGAAGCTCTCAAGGTATCTACCCCTTGGTCAACATAGCATTAATAAATTAAAAACAGCCACCTAGGAATCCCTCATGGTCTAAACCACCAAGTTGATGACCACCTGGCAGCTCTCATAGTCAATACCCCTAGGTAAAAATAACAGTAAACCATATATAAATGACCCTACCTTAGGAAGCTCCCATAGTCAAATTTTCCTTGTGAAACATCCACAAATCATATCACAGGAATCTCATTGAATTAGAAACTCTATCCGAACAAAACAATGCATGGATGACAAGGAAATCCTAAATGGAATTCTAGACCTAGTGGCCATAATCAGCCAAACAAGGGAAACTCACCCACAGGGTTTCCCACAAACAAGGTATCTAACCTCAATAATATGAAACTATCCCTTATCAATCAATCAATCAATAACAGGTAATAAACATTGTCTTATTCCTAACACGCTATACCCTAAATATGGGTATTCGGCACATGTAGCATATATAATCCAATGACAATAAACTAAAGGCCCAAACCACCTACCTTGATGTCATACAATCAAAAATCATTAAGAAAATCCCTTGAATCATTCTATATTGGAGTAGATGTACAAAATGATAAAAAAAAACATTCAACCTTGAATTATTCATGAGAGGGGAGGAATTTGGAAGAATCCCTCAATGGGAATTCAGAATTCACATGTGATATATGAAATCACCTAATAGAGTCTCAATCAGAGGTTGAATGGAGGACCAAGAAGGGTTTAATGTTCTTACTTTTTCCCCTCACTCATATGTTCAAACCGAGGGAATAAGAATGTGTTTCTAAAGATGAGATATGTCCCCGCACTGATTTATCAAATAAAAAAGAAAACTACATGGCGTATTCATTAAAGGTACACACTATTTAGTATCCTTAATTAGACCCTTCCATAAGTGGTATTCCAGGTCACCACATGTTGATGTACTCAGGCATTAAATGGCTAGTACATAGTTTCACACAGTACACAAAATGTACTTAGGATTACATTGCATATAAATAGAAAATTCACATTTCTTTCTTTTTCCTTAAAAAACTAGATGTCAAGATCCAAACCTGAAATGACGATCCGGGTAGTTACAAACACCCCCTTATAGTAATTCATCCCGGAATATCCCAGCCAATGGTGGAGAAGAAGAAACATCAAACAACTCACGCCACTGTGATCATACATCGACCTCCCACTCCCATGTCTCGTCCTGTGATCGCCCGTGCTGCCATAACACCCATACTATAGGAACATACCAACCACAAAGAACCATCATGTTGCAATAAAAAATCCAAATATGGTGCTCCTAATAAGACGAATCTAGCTCTAACTAAACATCCTCATCTTGAAAAATGTGAGACTGGTATGAAAAACAAAGTTAATGTAGAGAAACATGGATGACATCATGCATAACTTGGTACCTCTGAGGTAACAGTAAATAATAGGAAACTGGACGGACACTCTCCAAAACCTCAAACAGTCTGTTGAATCTTAGAGAAAGCCTCCCCTATCTCTTAATCCTTTTATATCCTTACCTCGATGTGACATGCAGAAAAACCTGATCTCCGACCTCGAACTCGAGAGGTTGTCTCTATCAATCAACATAATATTTCTACCAATACATTCTAGTATCCATCCTTTTTGAAATCAACTCCACCTAATCATTGGTCGGCTAGAAAAGATGAGGTCCCAGCATAGCTGCTTATGCTGCCTCCAGCCAACATAAGGGTGATTGGCAAGGCCTACCTTAAAATTCCTCATAATGATCCATTTGAACTGTTGCCTGAAAACTATTATTTTAGAAAAACTCCACTGGGGGTATATTTCTGTCCCAAGAGATCCTAAAATCTAGGACGCTTGCTCGAAACATGTCCTCCAAAACCTGAATCCTGCGCTCAGACTAGCCATCTGATTGGGGATGCTAATTTGTACTCAGAATTAATAGTGTACCTACAGCCGTTTGTATTCCCTACCAGACATGAGAATTAAATCGGACATCCATGTATTAAACGATACAGTGTGGAACCCCAAACAAACATACTATATCTCAGATGTAATAATTTCCAAGCTTACCAACACTTAATTTTTCCTTAATCGACATGAAATGTTAAACCTTCATGTGTCTGTCAACATCAAACCAAATTGCATTATTACATCGGGGCCACCTTAGTAAACCTATCACAAAATCCATTGCAACATCATTCCACTTCCACTCAGGAATGGTTAACTACTATAAATTCCCTTCCAATCACTGATGCTCTTCCTTCACCTACTGATAGGTGGAACATCTCATAACAAAACCTGCTACATCCATCATCATATCTGGCCACCAATACTGATGATGTAGATCTAAATACAACTTGGTGACACTATGATGGACTTCCTATACTGAGGCATGAAAATCTTGTATCAAATCCTAACATATTTTTGTTGACAGACATATGTGTCCATGAAAATTCAAGTCCTCATCATCACCTACGTCCCACCCAAGAGTAGGATCCTTTCCTGACACACTCTCCCATAGGACTAGGCCTTCAGAATCTGATGGATACCTCATTCTCACTAGATCCAATTGATTAGAGTTAATAAGTATATAGAAAAGAAACTTCTCACTTGTCTGTCATGCAATTGAAAATTTGTCTTACAGAACATACCCATAAGCTTCCACTAATTATTGGCCTCCTAAACAGCCTGTATCTGAGTCCTCCTGCTCAACACATCTACCACAACATTTCCTTTTCTAGGAATGTAAGAAAGATCAAAGTCAAAATATTGAAGGCACTCAACCCACCTTTGTTGACTCAAATTCAGATCACACTGAGTAAAAATATACTTAAGGCTTTTTGGGTCAGTGTATACCAAAAGTTTCTCTCCCAAAAGATAATGTCTCCAACAACATAAAGCGTGCACAACTACAGATGACTAGAGATCACATGTTGGGCAATTCCTCTCATGTGGCCTTAACTAAAAATATTTTATACAATGACTCCTTTCCCATGCATAAGCACTCCTATAAATCTAATACCAAATTCATAAAAGTATATATTTAAATTCGTTCCCAAAATCGAAAAAATCAACATGGGTGCTGATGTAAATCTCTCATTTAGCTCCTAAAAGGATAAATTGTTGGAATTTTTCCATAAGTACATCACATATTTCTTAGTCAGGCCCGTCAATGGCGCTGCTATGCGCGAAAAGACTTATATAAAACATCTATAGTAACCTACCATCCCTTGTAAACTTTGTACCTCAAAGACATTCTTCGGCTGCTCCTAGGAAACTACTACTAACACTTTATCTGGATTTATTGAAACTTATGTCTCTAATATGACATGACCCAAGCTGTGAATCTGATCCATCCAAAAGTGGCATTTTGAGAGCTTGGCATATAAATGATTCTCTATCATTGTACTCAATACGATTTCAAGAAGGATTTCAAGGTCATGTCGAGTGTGGGAGTACAACAAGATATCATCCAAGAAGAATACCAAAACTGAATCCAGGTAAGCATGGAACACTCGGTTCATCAGTTCCATGAAAACTATCATCATGTTCATGAGACCAAATAGTATAACCAAATACTCTTATAGAGCATACATACTCTGAATGTATGTAAGAGTTATTTATGATGGTATAACACACAAATGATGATAAATGAATCTCAAGTCAATCTTTGAGAACACATGGGCTCCTAATAGTTGATCAAAGAAATCATTAGTCTTTGGAAAATGATATCGGTTCTTTACAATCATCTAGTTCAGCTTCCAATAATCAACACAATGTCTCAGGGTACTGTCTGCCTTCTTCTCAAAATAGGAAATGTAAACCCTAAGAAGTATTGGGTCAGATTAAGCCATTTCTCTACAACTTCTATAACTACTTATTTAGCTCTTGTGACTCTAGTGTAGTCATCATATAAGGAGGAATGGACAATGATGCCCCTCCTGGGACAATCCCAATATTGAAACCCACCTCTCTCTCTGGTGGTAAACCTGGAAGCTCATCGGGAATGACATATCTGAAATGATCCACCATTGGAGGAAATTCCAACTTTGAATTCCCTGGTCATCTAGATATAAACTAGAAATCTCAGCTATAATTCCTACCAACCCATGATGATTGGGTCCATATATTCTTTCCTAGATATCCCATTAGTCCTTATGTAGAAATTATCTTCCCTATTTTGATGTGAAAGTCACCCTGAAGCGATTGCAGTCAAAAAGGCCTGAATGGAGACCAACCAGTCCATTCCAATAATTAAATCGAATCCTACCATCTCTAATTCATAGAGTTCCCAAAATAAGTGACACCGACCTACTTCAATATGGAACTCCTTGAACTAACATGTACTAACAGTTCTAATCTCCAATGGAGTGTCTAGCATCACAACATCCTCAAAATTAAAGATACAGATCCCAAGGCTATAAAAAATGGAAACATATATAAAATTATGGGAATACCCTATATTGAAAAGATAAAAGTATAAAACTTAGACAATTATAATTTTACCTCTAACCGTAGAGGTTCCGAAATCCTACTCTTGTTGGGTATGATTCACTGCAAAAGTCTTACATGTACCACGACCCTAAAACCTAGCCTGACTACATTTATTTTACCCACCTTGTTATCTCTAAAAACATGACATATGGCTACCAAGACCATGATCACCTCTTTATCTTGAAAAACCTGAAGAACTCCACTTACCTAACGGATGAGAATTTTGT
The DNA here is from genome assembly GCA_963277665.1 of Viscum album. Lineage (NCBI taxonomy): Eukaryota > Viridiplantae > Streptophyta > Magnoliopsida > Santalales > Viscaceae > Viscum > Viscum album. The sequence goes on along the minus strand of OY728128.1, from coordinate 582,855,194 downwards.
GGTCCTACTCTCAAAGTAGGAGTCATAATAGATCCCTTCACACTCGATGCCTGTGAGAAAGTCCTCCAAAAAAAGATAAAGATGACTGATCCTGCCACAAATCGACACTCGACTGAGTTACTCAAGCAATGTGGTCTTGTATTCCCACTCATTCTGCACCAGTAACACACCACTGGGCTACTTGAGGAAACATCCCACGAAATCTCCCTATGGTGCTTCAAACTATCTATCGATGGAGTACCGACCTTGGATGTTGAACCACCCTAGATCATGGATCCAAAATCCCTCTAATTTAGCTCAGTGATTAGCACTTAATTGACTATATCAGTCACTAAATTCAACCTCAAAACATTCAGATGTGATTGGATGTCATAACTGATACCATCCCTAAATCCTCTAGCCAGGAATAAATTGTCAACACCCAAAATAGGTGTGAAGCGCTGATGCTCTGTAAAACATGAAGAACAATCCATCACTAAAAGAGTACCATGCTCCAAAGGCATGAAATCTTTTGCTCGATTACCACTCAATGTATTTGGATATAATTATTCATATAAGGTCCTCTTAAACTCTTTCTAAGACATATCTTGATGGCATCTCGACTATGAGATAACACCCCACCATCTATTGGTGAAATCTTGTTGAATGTACGTCTCGAGCTTTGAACACCTCTCTAATGGTGTCTCCAGCTGCTCACAGTTATAAAGAATGGGATCAAACCATGAACCTGCAGCATGTGGTCCTTCATCCCCTAAAAATGTGAGAGGATGAAATTGTTGTAACACCCTCTTCAAATCCTCCATAGTTTGGGCAGGATGCATTTCTACAAGAAAATTCTACATCATTCTCATAAATACTTCTTGGAACTATGTATCAGAACCTATGTCTCTTATAACAGTTGTTTCCAATATGTTCATGATGGGATCATCTTCTATTAGTCCTTGATCTACAATTTTAGATGTCTGATCATCACCCTTCACCTAGAGTACAACCGAAGGATTTCTTGGTGTCAGGACTCTGAAATGTCAATAGCACACCTCAGTTCAACATTATCAAGTACTGTAACATATAAGTGGAAGAAATAAATAAGAAAAGAAGTAATTTTAGTCGTAAAAAATAGTTTTACACAGCCTGTTCCTTAAATCTTTTGACGTGGGTGTGTACTTTGGCCAAACTGGTCATGTAACACCCCATACACATGGCGTGTTCCTCCTGAGACACGGCATGTACATGAATTTTCCCTCCTGTACAAAATTCTTCTACACAATTAGAAATACAGGGTTCTCTCATGTAGTAACACATTACGATGGGATCCCCATTTATATGGAGTGTACCGCAAAATTTTTATCATCCCATGTCATTAGTCACATAGTCGGATACATGATCCACTATAACATGATGTGTTCCCCCAATACACAGTGTGTTCTGCCAAATATTTCCCAACCCCATGTCTCTTCTCAACACAGTCATGTAAAATGGTCAATAACTAAAAATCATGTACATATAGTACACCGAGTGTACTTAATAAAAGTCAGTTCTTCTAGAACAGATGAATACATGGTGTGTATAATCTAGACACAACATGTACAACCTATGTTCCGTACAACCATGTCGTTAGTCACATGGTCGGATGCATGATCCACTATATAACAGTATGTACTCTCAGTACATGGTGACTTCAACCAAATATTTCGAAACCATTTGTCTCATCTGGCACAGTTCCATCACACAGTCAATAACTACATGACGTTTACATACAGTACACAACATGTACTTGAGAAAAGTCATTTCTTATAGAAGATAAAAAAACATGGTTTGTGTTCATAACACCACATGCTAGGTTTTTTGGTATTCTAGATATAAAGCCTTTAAAACATCTATTGAACCCTTAAAAATAAAAAACAGTGTCTAATTCATGACAAATTCCAACTCGTGAGAGCCCATATTCCCAATGAATCAATGTTTTGAATCTTTTTCCACATCATTACTTGACAAAATTCAATTAATGTTCAATCATGATCCACCAAATTCCAATCCAAGAGGGCCCATAACATGTCAGGTACCAAATCGTGGATTGAATCCAAATGAAGAATTGCATATACTAATTCCCTATAAAAATAGTAAGTATTTCTATCATGACATCTATCACAAAAGCATGCATATCTAGCACAAAATCTATCACAACAACATGCAATCAGTAATTCACCCTAAATAACATCACAAGAATTCATGGCATGTGATATCTAGGATGTGCCTATATGATGCATGAGATGGAATACGCACATCTCATTAGGTTTCAACAGAAATAGAACCTCAGTAATATCAATGATAGCAACACAATACATGTGTATCATGTAATGGTGAAATCAAATCAGCTGTAAAATAATGAAAAACCTGAAAAAATTTAAATATTTGAGGTAATATGGACATTCCCTATACACAGGTCAGCTAATATCAAGCATAGATTATTAAAAACCACCTATTACTTATTATCCTTTTATATAGGCTCCAAATAGTTAGGAAAAGTAAAAAACAACTCCTCTGATACCACTTTGTAACATCCCAGATCTGGGTTCCGCACAAAAGATCCCTAAACCCAGTTGTTTACATGAACTCAAGTGCATTTCCCCAAATTTCATATGATACTGACTAGTAGCGAGGGTCACAGAGTAAAATTAGGGAAATTATACCCTCAATGAAAGAGTATACATAGAGGAAATCAAATTGTAAATAATAACAGAAGAAGTAATACAATACAACATAAGTAAAAAGTGGAAGACTGAATGTAAATCCAATAGAGAATATATATAAATGATTCATGACACATGTTTTTAGGAAAGAAAAAAAATAAGTCAAAATGTTAAATATAAAATAAAAAAACCAATGTACTGAAAATTATGTAAACTCCAATAGCATCTCAAGACTCTGCTTGGTCCCATTCTCTACAGCTCCAACAGTAATCAAGTGCATAATCAAAAAGGGTGAATTACCTTATCTATACCTGCAAGCATTTAATCTATTTGGATCTAGAAGCCTGAACCAAATAGGGTGTGGGAATAATTCTATTAGGAAACCACAAAAACATATGTCCCAAAATATTAATGAATATATATAGGAGGAAATATGAATATATGATGCAACAAACTAGGAATTACTCAAAATTAAATTGTCACACTATTTTCAATTACATTCATTTGACATTCATTATTCATATATTGAATCATATGAACCTTATGATCTAGACTAAGCTCTATATCCTCTGTGTAATAGTAACAATAAATGTCTCCGTCTACCATCTAAACAATCTTGTAAGACTAAGTCCAAGCTTGTTCTTTATCTTGGATGAATCGTCACAATCATTCAATAATTCAATCATGACCCTTTGGGATTGCTCTCATAGTATAATCCCCTTGTTCTAACATAACAACGATCATCTAAATAATGACCCTCTGTTTAGCTCTCGTGGTCTAAACCCTCTAGTCAAACATATTACTAATAATTTTCTAATGACCACCTGGGTAGCTCTCATGGTCTATACCCCTTGGTCAACATTGCATTAATAAATTATAAATGACTATATAGGTAGCTCTCATGGTCTAAACCCGCTGATTTAATCAACACCTTTCATCTCTCATATTTAATACCCCTAGGTCAATATAATATTAAAAAATACATAAATGAACCAACCTTTTGAATATCTCACAGTAAAATTACTCATGGTCAATCATCAACAAATAATATCATAGTAATCGTATATAATCAGTTACTCCATCCTAACATAACATGGCATGGGGAACAAGGCAAGCCTTACAAGCTTCTAGTCCAAATGGATATAATCAGTCAAACAAGGGAAACACACCCATAGGGTGTCCCATAAAAAACATATCTAACCTCACACATATTCTAAAACCCTTTATGAATCAGTCAAACCACAATAGGTAATAAACAAGGTCTAATTCCGAACACCTAATACACCAAATGTGGGTATTCGGCACTTTTATCTTATATAATCCAAATAAAATAAACCAATGGTACAAACCACATACCTTGATGTCGTACGATCAAAAATATTAAACTTCGGGCCTTGAATCATCCTAAATCGGAATAGATATACAAAATATTTAAAAATATTCAAACTTGAATAACTCAAGATAGAGGAGAAAATTTGAATAAAGGCTCTAGGGTAATTGGTTATTCACCCAGGGAATTCCAATGCACATGAAGATGTCTCAATCAGTGTTTTTACATAGAATTATGAGGGGCTTAAAGTTAATAAGTCATATCATCACTCTCCTATATGAATGAGGAGAACAAGAAAGTATTTACAAAGATGAGATGTGACCCCACTCTGATTTACAAAATAAAAAGAAAACTGCATGGTGTGTTCATTAAAGGTACACATCGTGTAGTAGTATTAACCAGAACTTTCCTTAAGAGGTATTCCAGGTCACCACACAGACATGTACTCAACTGCTACATGGATAGTACGTAGCTGTATGTGGTACCATGGTACACGACGTGTACTCATGAATACATGGCGTGTACATAGAAAATTCCAATTTATTCATTTTTCTAAAAAACAACACGAAATCAAGATCTATATCTGAAATGAAGATATGGGTTCTTATATTGACCTATTTCATCCAAATATTTTTTTCTTTTAAAATTAACAAGTGGTAATTAATTTCATTACTCATTTTCTTTCATTATGTAATATTACTGCTTCATTGGCTTTGATATTCAATTATTAAGTGTGAATTGAAATTTGACTACATTATGATGTATATCCACTTGATTATTGTGGTTTTACAGTTGATACACATATTCTACTCATTGGTAATTTCAAATTTCAATGTTATAATCTTTGAAACGGATTTTTTCACATTATTATTTTTATCAAGATTATTGATACTTGAATTTGCAGTGAAGGAAATTATTTTATCATTGATTAATAAAAAGTTCCATTTTATTAACCTCTATATATTGATGACTTTTTAATATAATATAACCATTTTCCACTTTTTTATGAAAATAATTGATAAAATTATTTTACGAAACTATGAATTTATTTCTCTACATGGTCACAAATCAGTTTTCCTCAAAAATAAGGTTTTCTAAAAAGAGTTTTAAAAATGATTTTAAATGTTATAAAATGAATTACAAAATAAATTTTTAAACATTTTAACAATTTAAAAGTGTTTATAATTGAATCTTCGTGTCGTTTTTAAAATAATTCCTATTTTCATTTTAATAAAAAGTGAATGGAATATTAGTATTAATGTTTATGGAATTAATATAACTTCTATAATTGATGATTACTCAATCCCTTTAAAGAATACATTATATGTTTCAAATAATTTTTTCAAGGAAATTTATTTAAAAAAATTATATAATATATTTTTTTAAAGTGATTTCCAAATTAAAATTTGTATTTTCCTTCACTAAATTTTGAAGTATATTTTAATACTATTTTTATTAATCAATGAAAAACCCCTATATTCTTACTGAAATGTATATTTGTTGTATTGATACCATCTTTTTTCATCTAATAGAAATTTTTTCATCTTTTTGACAAATAAATGTATTGACATTTACTTACTTAATTCATTTTTTAGTCATTAAATGTCTATTTAATTATTCACCTTCTAGGAGATATTACATTTCCCCTAAATATACGTATTATTTTTTGGGGACACATTTTTCGAAAAAACCATATATAATTTCTAAATAAGTATTTCTAAATAGAATGTTTTATATTTGTATGGGGAAATAATTATAAATATTTATTCATTAGTCAGTATTTATATTTTATGACAAGGAATATTGTTCATGAATTAGATCAAATATTAGATATATGATGAATGATTTGGAAATGTAGAAATGAGTAGGGCCATATTATAAATAACCCTCTATGAATCGAAATTTATCATTATACGAATCAGTTAGATATAGACAATTAAATGGGATTCTACCAATAAATGTTAAACAATCTTGAGGACAAATCTTGATGGTAGAGGCATCATGATTCCAGATATCATGAAATATAATATTTTAGCATCATCTTAATTCATAATTAAGTTAGTAATATTATCCTTGATATATTTTCATTGATATTATCTCTAGATTCATTTGATTATTACTTTATGCTTTAAATGGAATGTGTGTTATGTTATTTAAGATTATATATTTATTATGTGTTATTCAATCAAGGTGTTAAAAAAATATGTTTTTTTTTTGTTTTTTACATTTCCATATTTATTATTCCCTAACTTAAAAATGTATTAATTTTTTATAATGAAATTTTTGTTTAGTTGTTTACCATTACATTGTGATTATTCTTCATGAATTCAGGATTGCTTCAGCTATACATAAAAATTAATTAAAATTTGGGCTCACCCTTTTTTGGATTCCTTTTCCTAGGAATCCACAACATGTTCAATGATAGTAATTATAGGATATCCAAAAAAGAATATTTTTATTCTTTAAAAAACTCTTGTGTTGTAATTGGTGTTTTCAAAAGTAATTTGGGAATAATATATGTATATAGTTTTCCAATACTAATAAAATATTCCATACATTAGGAATTTATTACTTGAATCTTATTATATTTTAATAATGTAGATATTGGCTTTAGGTTACTGGGGTCTGTTCCACTACAGTTGGTATCGTAAAAAGATTAGTATAAATATTAAAAATTTGATTCTGAAAAACAATGATTTGGTATTAGAAACATATGATATAATTTTAGAATAATTATATATAACATCTTAATGATTTAGTAAGGTAGGATTAATATGGTCATTTCTAATAGTACACCCATTTCTGGATACTTTTTGTGGAGATGGTTATGGAATATGTACCAAGATATAATAACTCTTTAAAGTGCATAATGGGCATGGAAAAGTACTCACATAGTGAAAACATCATTCTTTATTGTACACTGATTTTAACACACCCAAGGGATATACAGAGGGTAATTCATATTTCCAATGTAAACTATTATAAATGCTTTTAAAATAGATATATCTCCATTGAAACCATTTTTATGGTTACATTCTTCTCTATTAATAAATGTTTCAATTTATGTTAGGTATTTAATTGGTTTGTTAGTTATACATTGTTTTCCATAATGATATGATCAATTTAATTATATTCTATAGTTTAGAATTGGACCCTAGAAGAAGGAATGAGAACTGAATCAATTCAAATAATCCAAACATTATGGATGCTCATTTCACTTATGGGATTATGTCATTCTATTGAAAGGATCTTATCTCTGAAAAATTATCTTCATGTGAGTACAAAAATATCATTTTATAATAAGAAAAATAAATAATTCTCTGATTATTATGCATTCTAATGGAAGTAAGAGTATACAAGGATTTGAGAGAATAAACTAGATAATGTTAATAATTAAATGAAGTATTTTCTGACATGTGATGCTTATAGATGTAATCAACATGGCACAATATTAAATTGAAAATGATTTTTCTATATGTTTTTATTCAAATTATTCCACGATCATGATTTCAATGGGAAGTTAAATGTTTCCAATGTTTAATTATTCAATTCTGAGGATATGGTGCACTATGCAAATGAATACTAAAGGTTTCAAAGGAATATAACATAATAGAAGCTAATGGATCATTCTCATGTTTATGATATTACCATAAAAAACTGGAAGTATTAATTATAATTTGTTTTTATTAATGATTTATTTCATTTTAGTATATTTTCATTAATAAAAAAGTTATAATAAAAAAAAATTATTAATTTCATATTTTAGTACATTTCCATTAATTATTGGAAATTGTATTTTTATAAATACTAGTGAACAAGAAAAGTTATTAATGTGGCATGTAAAATTTGTTATAAAACACATAATAGAGGGAATGAAACCAAATTAATATATTCCTAGTGATTTGATAATTATTATTAGAATAACATATGATTGAAAAGGATATTTTAAATTTGATTGCATGGAATTCTTTGAATAGCAGTGATTACTTTTTGACCATGTGGATTATACTATAATTGTTGGAGTTTACATCATTTTTTGATTTAGGTAATATATCCTATAATATATGATTTATTTATAGAATAAGTAATTATTCATGTTTTCAATAATGATACAGTGTAATTATCTTGTTTTATGAATATAGAAGATGATGGTATACATATGTTTGGCATGTGATGATTAAGAGCTACTTCATGTTGTTTGGGGGATTTTAGGTTTCTTCATTTTTTAAATTTAATAAAAAAAATCTAATGTTAGGTATCATAATAATTTGGAAGTATATACGGTCAAACATTTATGAAATTGTTTATGTTGAACTTTGTATGAGGTTTTGGTTGTTAATGTGTTACTTCACTATAAGAAGATTTATGCATATTAGATAACCCATGTAACCATTTTTTCATAACAATATATATAGATAAAAGGAATGAATTATCATTATATTAGGTATAATATGATACATTAAATGTTAATTATAGTGGATCAGACATAAAAATAGTCATTTTTTTAAATTCACTGCTTAGAGTACGATATGAATTGTAAATTGATCAATGAAAAAAATCGATGAATTTGTGTTTATGAAAAATAAATATACCATTTAATTATATTCCAATATATTCATTGATAGTAAAAAATCCTCAATTTTATAAAAAGTATTATCAATCAAAAAATTTATCATATTACCTTCATATGTGCTGAATTAGATGGGTTTTTATTTCCTCATATATTTATGGTGTTCTGATTCCGACCATTATATTGATCATTTACATTTCTGTAGACAATGAAATCTATCATTTCCTACATATATTAATTGTTTTCATGTGTTTTCACATCTCACATTCCACCAACTCTCACATGAATCGAAAACCAGAAATTTTTAATATATTTAACTTTCAGAACAATATCCTCTTTTATTAAGAGGATATTTCATTAAAAAAATTATGATTTAGATTTTCCAAAAAAATAAAATTTCAAACCTCTGATATTTGAATGTGAGATAATATTCTGTTAAATAAACTCATTTTTGATGGAGAGAACTTGAAGCCGAAATATTATATGATAAGAACATTTTATTCATAAGCATATATGATATGGAACATTGAACATAAATGAACCATGAAATATTTTTTTGTAAAATTTAAGCTCTTTAGTGGATTACAGAACATGCGGCCCTAAGAATAAATGATATATAACATGGCATAACATTATAATCGAGATATAAAATTTGAGGGTGGGAATATTAATTTCTAAATTGTGAATATATTATATTGATATAATATTACATAATAATAATATTAATGAAAATAAGTGTTTTTACAAAACTATATTCTTTCTAAAGGATGAATTAGTTGTGCTTTGTGAACATAACTCAATTCTATCAAATTTATAAAAAAATTAATTTATTTTTGAAATTATCATATCAAACATAGCTTAAGGTTATTTCAGGGTTAGCATCATAAACTAAAAATTTCTCTAGAGACATATAAGAAGAACCTCTTGAGAAACCTTTGTCGAATGAGGATGGATTAATCAAATGATTCCCCTCGGATTTAGTGAATTTAGGATTAATGATCACAGATCAATCATTATTCATCAGGGACCTATCCAAATTAAGGGAGGGTGTTTGTTTCTTTATGGTTTACATAAAATTTATTTTCTCAATGAACATGGGTCAATCCATGAACAGATTGATCTTTGGTTTGATCATTGTTGTATGGTTTATAATTATAGGGATTATTTTGTGAGTTTTTTTGATTTCCTATTTGTTTATCCTTCTAACTGAAAGTGATTGAGGTTGATGTGAAAAAAGGGTGAGTTTCATTCCTTAGGGTGATATTTTTGATTTTATATTCTCTCATTCTTCACGTTCTTCCAATTTGAATTCCTGTGGTCATGGATCAACATGTTTGTAGGCTCATAAAGTAATCAGACCCCTGGATTAGAGGAAAACTGATTTTAAAGGCCAGATCAGTGCATATCAAGACCCAAGGAGCCCATATCTATGACCGCTTTGATTTTTGGAAATTGAAGGTGGCTTGGTGGTATGTATACGGGACCTCCAGTGTGGTTTCAGTGTGGAAATGTGGTGAGGTGACGTGGCGGCATTGGTAGTATTGGTAGTGAGGATCAGAGGTAGTTGTGTGTTGCATGACAGAGCGTGCCATGTGGGAAATGGTGGATCATGTCCAAGAGATGTTGTGGGTGGCCATGGGATGTGGTGGGGATGTTGTATGTGGATGTAGTGGCAGTTAGATGGACTGGGTTGGGATAGGTGGCCTACGCGCTAGTGGGATTGGCCGAGCGAGGTAGTTCGGGTCCCGACCAAGTGGGTCAGGTCAGTCTACGTGGTGCAGGCTAAGTGAGCCCAATAGACCAGTCTAGATCTGGGCCGGACCCAGGTTGAACCTCAGTTTGACCCAGGTCTTTAACATGATTGAATGTGGATCAAATCAACTGCAGGGCAGTCGACTATATGGACGATCGACTGTAGTGGTCGGTCCACAGCTGGTTGGTTCCCCATGCCTTATATTGTTTTTCGATAAAAATATTTAAAATTCCATAACATTCAATTGGTACATCCATTTTAGGAGTCATCTAAAGAGTTTATATGGTCCTTTTTAGATTATGTGGTGATTATTTATTTTGTACTATTATAGGTTTAGATAATTCCTTTAGTCATTTCCTCAAGGGTTATGTACAACATTATATCCACATTTCTAGATTGTAGTCCCCTCTAGAGTTTGGGTCCCAGATAGAGTTATAGTATCCTTCCATGGGAATGGAGTGGTCCCCTATCACCCCTTTTGGATTTCTGTGGAATCAATGTATCCTATAACAGTTGGGTGTTGGTCCCCTATTTAGTAGGCCACATCAGTAGGGTTAGTGGTATTCCCTGGAGTGACAGGGTAGGGTCATCAACATTGCAAATTGATCTAGAATGGGTTAGAGGTATTCCCCAGTTGGACTGGGCAGGATTCCCTATCGGTGTATCATAATATTCCTTGACTAATATGTTCTTATTCGGGAAGGGACAAAATGAGCTAGACCACTTCGTGATTGTCTCTAATGATATCATGGCTCGAGGAGTGAGTTGTCCTAGAATGATCTTTCTATGTGGACAATCCTTTGTATGGTAATTGGTTGTGACTTACCTCTAGACACTCAATCATGGATTGAGTATATTTGGATATTCTTGTTATATGTATAATAGACATATACCTATTTAGAGCTAATTATACCATTCCTTCATGGGTATCCTTTGTGTCATTACATTTTGGTATTACTTTATATAAATCCATCATGGAATTATTTTGGGGAATTACTTTGTGGCATTACTTTAGGGAATTATTTTTTGGTATTCCATTGGGGCATTACATCCTGGAATTTCTTTGTGGAATTCCTTTGTGGAATGTCTTTGTGGTATTCCTTTATGGAATTCCATTGTGTCAATCCTTCATGGAATTTCTTTTTAGTATTCCTTTTTGGAATTCCTTCATGGAATTCATTTTTTTCATTAGTTTTGGAATTCCATGGTGGAAATCCTTCATGTTATTCATTTGTCGTATTCCTTTTTGGCATTCCTTTGTGGAATTCCTTTGTAGAATTCCATCCTGGAATGCCTTTTTGGAATTACATTATGGTTTCGGGGTATCCTACTGAGTATTTGTTTACTCAACCCTGCATGGGGTTTTCTTGGATTTATTGTGCCTTTTGCAGATAATCAAAATTTCGACGGTGTTACAGGCATACCCAATCCAAGTAGTGTGTTGTGAGACTAGAGAAATTATGGTGTGTCCTTATAGCTTTTCAGACGACATTCCCAGTACCTGTTTTCTTATAGGTTCGACTTTTGGTTTCAAACTCTTCTTTGTAGGCTTGTGTTTGGCCATTTTTAATTTCCAAAACATTCATAGTTGTAATCTGGTTATGGTATATAGTGGTTTTCATTCATTTATTACTTAGTGTTTTTAAATTCCAGCATTTGTGGTTTGAATATTTTTTCCTATGTACAGGTACATTAGGATAATGCCTCTATTTTTTGGATATTCCTACTCGGTTCTAGTCACCAACCCCTATCCTATTAGAGTTGGGCTTGCAGTAGTCCTGGAACAGGCCCTTATAGGTCTGGTTGTGACAAATGGATTCATTTGACAGATGAACCTAGGGAAAATATTACCCCATCAAATTAAGGCAAGAATAATATAGATATCTGTGTGATATATATATATATATATATATATAATTTACAAGTAATCCATATCATTAAATATTTAATCATTGGTGAAAATTTATTTAAAATATTAAATGGAATAATTCTTGAGAAAAATAACCTTTCTAATTTAAAATCACTACTAAAAAAACAAAAAATTTAGAAAATATTATTAAAAATATTTCCCTTCAAACATATACCATATAATTTTATAAATTAATCTTTAAATAATTAGGTGGTAATAATAATGTTTATTTCTATAATTTTTTTATAAGTTAAAAAATTACTTTCACGTTATTATAAAATTACTAAAAGATCCTCGTTTGGAAAATTAAAATAATATTCATTTCAAAGCATTTTATAAAAAATAAAACATAGTTATAAATTAATTTAATAAATAATTTTTATAATGTTAAAAAAAATTTATGTGACATGGATGTTTTCAAAAAAAAAGTATTTTCAACTAAAGAGAATAAAGAAGTGAACCATTAATAAAAACATTTTCTCAATCATTTAAAATAAAATAGAGAAAAAATGTTACTATTACATTATAATTTATTGTATAACAAGAGGAAAATAAAATTAAATGGTTTTATTACAAAATTATATAATAATTTCCTACAGCAAAAAAAAAGTATAAACAATCCTAATTAAAATGATATTTCAACATAAACACTTACCGCTTTAGTAATTTTTTAATTATAACATAGATGAATTAATTAAATTATTGTTAACCTAAAATCTATTGAAGTATGAAGGATTTGTGATATAATATTAAAATATTAATTATTTACCTCAATTTAAATAAATTATGTACATATGAATAACATGTGTCTCAAAAAAGGATGTTTTGAGATAAAACCCTTACCTATAGTCCAGAATTTGTTCTATATATCTTTTTTATATTGTATTATAAAATTATATGAATAATTTTATATCATAAAAATATTTTCTATATATAATGAATTATAATGAAAAAAATACTTTATTTATTAAAATAATATATTTAATTACCTAATCAGTTATGCCCACATCTGGTGTTTTGTTGATGTTGAGTTCATAATTTGAAAAGGCGTCAGTGTTATGATCTTGGAAAATGGGGCTATTGTCCAATAATATCATGAATAAAAATAAAGAAATAATTATTATCTTAATACATAAATTTCACTTCTAAATATTACTATGAATTAGTTTTAGGAAAAATGAACAACATTATAGTCATGGAGATGTTAAGTGATACGTACTCATGTGTAACATTCATATTATTCAACGATAATGATTGAAATAAGGTGTGTGTAATTTTAAATTTATAAAATGATAATAATATAAAAAATAATATATTTTTTTAATTAAATAGACTTATATATACTATCCATGTGACACAGTAATAAAAAACAAAACACATCACTTCGTCAGGCGGTAGTTTTCTTTGCACAGGAGTGACATTGTCCTTCTTCAATGGATTGTAATGTAAGATGTAATATGATATTTTATGTCTATAGAATTGTGGTTATTTAATTAATATCATATATAAACATTAAATCCACTACCATTAACACACATGAGAGATGATTATGGAAAATGAATTACATCTGTTTACGAGGTGGTAGTCTACTATACAACGAAATGATGGTTTTTTTACCATTTGATAGAATTTGAGATAGATTTAATTTATGAAAATATTATAAAAATGTATAATTAAATGTTAGATAATAATTTTATTATATAATCATGGTTTAATAATATTTTAAGTAGGTGTCAGAAGAAACAAAAACACAAGCACTGAGTTAGGAATGTTGTCTCTTCTTCAGACAACCTCTTTAGGAATATACATAATGACACCATATATTTTATTTATGATAAAACCCAGGCCTAGAGGACGTTGGTAGAGAAGTAATGAAATTACATCGGTATGTATTTTTTAAATCTCAATTATTTTTATGTTTATATATGAGAGGAAAGGTGGTTCGCTTTTTTAATTGGAAGATATGACGCACATGGAATTATTGAAGGTATGAATTCATACACAAATTTAACACATTCGAAAAGTCATAAAATTTTAGTTATTTAAAATTAGATAATATAATTTTCATATATGTACATAAAATATGATATGGACTTGTTTTTATTTCTTTTTAAATATAATATTTTTGGTTTAACCCCCAGTAAACTCGTTTTAACCATAACATTGATAATTAATTTTTAAGGTTTTTATTATTAATTATGAACAAAAATTATTTTTAACATGTTATATAATAGTAATTATTATGATTTAAAATTTAGAATAAATTTTTCAAAATTTTAATTAAAAAAATTTCCAAATTTAACACGCATACGAAATGAATAAATGGATTTCTAAAGGAAAATTTTTCTTTAGTATAAAATATTTTTATATCAAAATTCATAATGATATTTTCTAAAATAACATAAATTTGACTAATAATAGAATAATATTACTAATTTTACTTTACATGAATTTAAAAATATATAACTCAATAATTTATTTAAATAAAAATTCATATTTCAATAATAACCAGTTTTCCACTATTCATTAATAAAATACACTTTTTCAAAGATAAAAAATAAAACCAATATAATTTTGACATCCTAATTCCAAAAAATAATATTATTGTATCAAATAAATTTCTTAAAAGTGTAAATAATAAATTTTATTATTTATTCGCAAAAATAATGAAATATCATTTTTTAAAAAGGATGATACTTAAATCCTTTAATGATTTACCATGAATTAAGTACCTATTTATCAATATATTTTCATTATAATTCATGATAAATTTTAAATATGTAGTTATTCCAACTCATACCTCAAAATTTAATGACAAAATCATAATGGTAATTTTTAAACAATAACATTTTAATTGAATATAATAGCTTGTTTAAACACAGTATTCTGTATTGCATATGCTATCAACCATAGTGTTATTTTAATGTCTCATGGAGTTACATTGAACCCCAATTAGATAAATAGAATAATTTAACTTTGAAATTAATCTCATTGATCTAGGGTTTCACATTCGAAAATTCTTTTGTGGAAAACACACATCCTAAAAATGGACAGTAAAACTTCCTATAAAAAGATGGAAAATTAAATATAAATATCATTGCATAAATAGAATTACAAATATGAGAACATTTGTGGGAAGTGAAAACAAATAATTTTCAAGAATACACAATTATAATATAAATTTATACTTTTTTAATGATTGAAGAGACGACCGATTTTTTGAAAATGAATAATGTTTTTATTAAATGTTGATTTCCAAAAAGATTAGTGACAATTTTACAATCTAAAATAATAACATAATGAAATATGTTTACATGACTAGTAAATTACTATCATTTAATCATTTTTCCCACAATATCATCTTTTTCACCAAGTGATGAGTAATCAAGATTATTTTTTCATGCCCAAATCAAAAAAAAATACTTCAAATAGATTATATAATCCACAAAAAAATTATTTTTCATGTCATTAAATATTAACAAAAAATTAAATAGTTAAAGAAACGTAAGATAACTTCTCAATGCAATAGTCATTAATAATAATCTCCAAATCCAAATTTCAACATAAATCAATTTATGTCTAAATAACCGTAACTCCCAAAAACTCTCAACATTCAAAGATTTAATATTATCATTTTTATATAATCATACATGTTATATCACATGTTATATCTAAGGGTTATATATACCTTATCCTAATGAATCTTTTCCCAAATTATCATTAATCACCTCATAATCTTAAAAATTCAAAAATATTTGATCTAAAAATATTTTCCCAAAAATAAACATAATATTTTTCCATAAAACACTTTAATTAAAAACAATGTAATACTAATGAGTAAATCATATAGGCTAGGGGTAGAAACTTCAACCTTATCACCTTTTATTTGAGGATTTAATCCCCACATTCTTACCATATGTGATGGGTTTTCACCCCACATGTAGGTTTTCCATTTTCTAAAATGGTATTTATATTATTCCCATATAGTTTCCAAAAAATATTATGAAATTTATAAAGACAATATTAATCATTGAATCAGTTTTTAACCAAAACATTAATATATACTGATTATTTTAATCGCAAAAAAATCATGTAATATAAATTTACTATAATTACCTCAACATCAAGTACATATCACAGATTGCTTTTTCATTAATCATGTGCCTTCCCATGGAAATATCACCTTACTAAATAATTTATTTTATAAATAATTAATGCCATTAAATATATTCTTGTAAATATTTAAAGAAAATTTATTTCATAATAATCATTATAAGTTTTATGATTTTTATAAACATCGTATCATTAATAAAAATTCATTAACAACATTATCCTTGATTCACAGCACCTACAGACCTTAATAATTCCACATAGATGAGTTTAATAACAATTGACCATGGGAATTACTTATTTCTTTTAGTTAAATGACTGTTATAATTACTATGTTCCCCAAATTTATGACATTGAACTATTATGGGTGCCTTAGGTTGAAAATTATTTCCTAACATAATTTTAATTAGACTTAACATTTTTATTTGGAAATTATTTTATTTCTGCCCTCCTTATGAAAAGATAAATCATCATCCAATTTCATTATGTCATGTTACATGGTGCCACTTCTCACATTTCTAAAATGAATTAAATTGAATATTATTTCATTATCATTTTTAACACAAGTTATTTAATGAGACACCATCCTTCTCTCCTTGATGTGTTTGGGAATTCAAATATGTTCTAGTTGTTAATGAAAATTAAATATACCTCATTTGTAATGATCAAAAGATTCCAAAATCCAATTCCCATTATGTTAGGAATATCTATAGGAAAATCATTAAACATCCTCTAACATTGGTTGTTTTCATGATTTATCCTATTTATCATTATTAACTAAAATGATAGATAATAAACAATTTGAAAATCCATTAACATAAAAAGTGAAACTTGTAAACCTAAAAGGTATAAATTATAAATTATATGTATATCATAACTTAAGAGCCTCTAGATTTCAATATTTTTTATCCATGGATAAATTTTCAATTTGGTTTTCAACCCTATATTTTTATTCAAGACCTTTATAATGGATCGTAAATAGTTTGGGAATATACAATAAATATCCCCCTATAGTTCAAACTAGGTGTGTAGAAAAGACTATTTTCATGAACCATGTGATGATCGATTCATTCAAAATACACCATTTATCGAGTTAATATCCCTTAGTAAATTTTTCCTCAATCCACATCAACTTGTAGTATCCTTATAGGGATTTAATTTCTCAAATCAAACATGATATATACATATCCAAAGTTCTCGTATATTTTGATATAAATAGTTTTTACTTATAATTATTCAAAGGCTTATCACTATAGTATTATAGTATTAATCACTAAAATAAATAGATTTGGCTCTAACGTCAACAATAGTATTCCAAACATTTTACACATATTATCACATGATTTTTAACATAATCAACCATTAATTATGACCCAAAGATCATGACACCTATTGTATTTGAATGACTTGGTTCATAATACATAAAATTGAAAATAAAATAAAAATTATTTACTTTGTGCTCTATAATGAGATCTCAAGTCCATTAAATCTCTTAAATAATCATGGGATAAAAAGGGGGACACACTGAAACAAAGTGCTACACTAAAAATTATAGTAAGAGAATAAACATGATAAAGAAATATAATGTGTGGTCAAAGGTAGAACATGATATTATAAAAGTTAAGTCACATGAGTAAGCAACAGGGAAAATAACATAAATAAAAATCTATCATAATATCATGGAATCATAAGAAATGTGTTAGTAACATATAACATGACATAATCAAGTATCATGTCTAACATCTTAGACAATATTTCATGGTTGAAAAAGTCCCATAATGTTTTAGGTTTTTCTTTCATCTCATACAATACACCTTATTAAAATAATGATTTACCTAAGGCATTGGACTGCAATATGGGAACACTGAACCTAATATGTCAATGATTATGTGTCCCACAAAATGAAATTAATAATATTAAATAAAGATGATAATTAAAAATGGAAATAAATTTGTTACATAATATTTTACCATTTAAAAATAATGGAAATTTCATAATAAAGAAATTTTAGAGATGGATATAAGGCATACATTACCCCTATAAAATTAATGGATAATAACCTAGGTATATATGTGTGATATATATATATATATATATATATAATTTATAATCAATCCATGCCATAAAAGTTTGTCATTATTAATGAAAATGTTTTTAAAATATTATAAGGAATATTTCTTGACTAAAATACACTTTTCCCATTGAAAACACTTATTCAAAATATAAAAATTTCCAAATTATTATGGAAAAAATTTACATTAAAAAATAAACAAGTATACTTATAAAGTAATATTAATATAAATAAGGTTTCATGGAAGTGGGTAAATCAATATAAGTCAGATCAGTTAAAAAACATTCTTTTCTCCCTTTAATAAAATAGTTAAAAACTGCCTCTTTCAGGAATTGAAAAGGCGATTCTTTTCAAAGAATTTTATAAAAATTAAAATATGGGTAAAATTATTTAATAAATAATTTTGATAATGTTAAAAATATTTTAAGAAAACATTGATTTAGAAGAAAAGTTATTTTTAACCGAATATAAAAATGAAATCAAATTTTATTAAAAGCATTTTCCCAAAAAAATTCTATACAAAAGAGATGAAAATATAAATATTACATTAAATATATTTTATAACCATACTAGATAAAAATTATAGGGTTTTATTTAAAAATTATCAAATAATTTTCTATAATATAAATTCAAGCACAAAAATACTAATTAAAAATATATTGATACCCAAAGCCTTGACACTTTGCTAACATTCAAATAGTAACTCCCATGAATGAAGTATAATAATTTTAACCTAAAATATCATGATTATAATGTATTAATGACATGATATGTAAGTTTGTTGTATATACACCATCTAAAATAAATTAGGTGCAGAAAGTAACATGTTTCTCAAAGAAGAATTTTTTGACCTGAAACCCTTACCTGGAGTCCATATTTCGTATGTGTATCTATTATCCCATGTATAATAAACATAAATAAATTATTATTTTATTTAGAAAATTATATTATTTTAATACGTTATACTTATATTATTTAATTCATTTATTTTAAATATTTATCCAATTACTTAATCACTTATAACCATGTATGGTTTTTTGAGGATGCTCATGTAATAATTTTAAAACAACATCGGTGTGTGGAACATGATAAATATATAATTTCTAAAACATTTATTAAAAAATAATCATTAAGTATTTATAATTTTATTTTAAAAATTATCCTTCTATAAATAACCATGAATTATATGTATGAAACATGAACAATGATGCAATCCTGGAGACACTAAGTCATACATACACATGTGTAACATTTCTATTTTCCAAAGATCAGGATTAAAAGAAGTTAAGTGTTGTTTTTTCACTATATAATAATAATAATAGTATCATAAATATCATATTATTTCTTTAAATAATTTTACATAGACCATCCATTTTACATGGTAATAAAAAATTAATAACATTGCTTCATCAGATGGTAGTTCTCCGTACACATGAATGACATTATCAGTTTTCAATGGATAGTAATGTAAGAAATTAAAATATATGTTATGTTTCCTGAAATTAAATGATATTTTACCTCAGTCCATAAGGTGATTGGTCACCGTACACAAGAACAATCTTTTCGTTTCCCATTTGATGGAATAGAAGATGGATTCAATTTATGATATTTACATAAACCAATATAATTAAATTTTAGATAATGTTTTTATTATATCATCATGGTTTAATAAGATTTTTAGTAGGTGGAAAAGAATAAAAAATGAAAATTCTTGGTTTGGAGTATTACCTTTTCTTCAGACCAACTCTTTATGATTGTATTGAAAGCCTATATTGATTGGATTTATGGAAAAAAAATTACACTAGAGTATGGGGATGAAATTAAGTAAGAGTTTATTTATTTATTTTTTAAAAAAATGGCTTTTAATTTATAAATATAAAATTATAGGTGGTCTCTTTTATAAGTTTGGGAGAGAACACACTTCAAAATTTAAAATATAAAAAGTAATATCAATGTATTACACATGTAAAATTGATCCAAAATGGAACATTAGTAAAACTTCGATCATATAATTTTTATATATGGACATAAAATATATTTATATAAATTTTTATGTCATTTTAATGAATATATTTAAACTTTCACCCTCGATAAACTAGTTTTAACCTTAATTGTGCATGTTATTTTTTACCCTTTTCACTTTTCATTCTAACCAAAAATTAAGTTAACCTTATTATATAATATCTATTATTCTGATTCAAAAATTTTAATTCATTTTTTCATATTAAATTAATATAATTGGCAGAATTTAATTTAAAATTAAACATAGTGATGCAACAAAAAAATAGATTTTTAATGATTTTTTTTATAATTATAAAAACATTTTATATCAAAATTCAACAAGAAACTCATTACAATGAAAAAATATTAATGATAAAAATTTTGAAATAATTTTAATTTTAAAAAAAAATTAAAACAAAATATAACATTTTATACTATTTCAATGAAAATGCAATTTTCAATAAAAATAAGTGTTTTTCAAAATTCATTAAAAATTATTATCATTAGAAAAATTATAAAAATTATATATAACATAATTTTGACATGTTAAGTCACATAATTTTGATCTTTTTTCTAAATAAATTTTATAAAATATGAAAAATTTAATATTGTTTTATTTTCAAGAAAAACCAGTAAGAATTATTTTATTGAGAAAATTAATCTTCAAAACCTATAAATACTTCAAAAATAATTAATTACTTATTTATCAATATATTTAATTTATACAGCATGATAAATATTCGAAAAATCCTATGCATACCAACAAATTTAACTACTATGTAATATTGACCACATTTAAATAATAGTATTTTCATAGTATATAGTAGTTCATTTAAAATCATTGTTGTGTGTTGTATACACTAACAAGCATAGTGTTGTTTTAAATATTAGGGTTCTAGAATGGAACTGTTTAATGGTGCCCTTGGAATTTCTTAAGGGTATCAGTTTCAATGTATTTTTATATAAGCCCATGTAATATAAAAATATTAATTGTTTAAGGGTAACCTATGAGATCTAAAGCTAGTATAAGGATCATTCAATTCTCAATTAATGGTAATAAAGTTTTTATTCTACCAATATATGGTTAAGAATTGAATTTTCTAATGTTAATTATCTACTTTATTGAGGTTCATTGGGGTATGAGACAGATGTAATGGTAAAATAAATTTTCATTATGCGAGTGTCCTGAGCTATGCAATGGTAAACAATCTTACACATATGGATCACCAATTTTGAGAAAATTTCTTCTAAAACCCCATATTTTTAATTATTTTATCCTAGAAGGAATTTGTAACCTCTTTTAAATAATTTAAAATTCTAAAATCAGGGTAATTATTTCATTTGACAAGATTAATGTTTATAACTATTTAATTGATGTTTTTAAACACTCGGCATTCCACATTTGGCTAAAATAAAAATATAAATGTTAAATTTAATTTTTGGCTTAAATGATATGGAAAAAAATGGGATGTTAAAAGAATAATTTAAATTTGGGAGTTCATAATGATATAAACTAGAATGTTCTATTGATATTTTAAAAATACATGTCCCCTACTCCCTTATGTTTTTGATATTCCATTGAGTTTGGGCAGTATAGAACTTCTTCATCCAATATCTAAGAATACATCATTAATAAAAACTAGTTATTATTCTAGTTTCCATGTTTATAAAACACCATCTCTCCTCTATTTCTGGATTCATATTTAAAAGTGATAATTTCCATGAATTACTTTCCTTATTTAATTGAGAATATTATTTATTAATAATCTAGAGGAATAGAATAATAATTTTCACACATGATAAAATTCTATAATTATAATGAATATTTTTCATTATAATTGGGATTATTCTATATAGATATAATATTATGGAATTTTAAATTATAATTATTATTTAAAAAAGAATATACTAAACACATTATATGGATTAAATGGAAATTTTGGAAATTACTCAGGAGAGAGGAAGTTTTATCACATGAGGAATTGTAATTATTCTCCAAAATAACTATAGAATTATCATGAAGGGTAATATTGAATTAACATGTTTATTCGGGATTATTTTAGAGATTGAAACAATTTTCTCTAGTGATATTTTAAATATATTAGAAATAAAATAGTTGGATTTACTTCTAGGAATCCTTGGCGAGCAGTTGAGAAAAGTAAAATAATGACATGATTTAGGAAAAGTTTCCTTGACGGACCTTGTATTTTTTAATAAAAAAACCATTGGGTAGGAGTCCATTGACTTTAATTCATGTTCTATATGATATATTAGCATGATTTTGGTGGTTTTAGTAACCATGAGATCCCTATGTCAGATACATGATCACATGAAGTGTGTGTGGCTGTTTGTTTGTGTGGGGAGCTCTAACCAATTCTTTTATTACTTTTATATGGATTATACTAATGATTAATTTTTTAAATTGATGTAACACTTGATCTATCATTTCCATCTTATATCATATGTCTTTTCCCTATATTATATAGAAACGTTTTAGATAGGGATAATAGGGCCATTACCTAAGACAAATGTGTTTGGCATGAGGTTAGGATCCATTGGATTATCCCAATTGAGGGATGTGTTGACCCTATTTGGGACAATCCTACAGTGGGTTTATCAGGTTTTCCATTGAGGTTTCTTCTATAACATTTTCCAGATGATTTTTTCGGAATGGTGACGAATCAAGGACAGTCAGTCACGTAAGATCTGACATATGTCGTGTATTTTGGTGATCAATTTTTTTTATATCAGGGCCCTATTTAAGATCATGGAATGAATTTTTATATTTTATTCACTAATATTCAGATCCAATAGTGGTTCCATACTGATTCTGGTACTCACACCCTACTCAAGAACTTCAGTGCACTTGTAGATTTTATTCTTAGTGATCTAAAGAATTGAAATTGAAAATTTGTGGATGGATTAAAAGGTGGAGATAGGGGATACATACATTTTTGGATGGTGTTCAAGAAGGACGTATATAACTAATTTCATTTACTAGCTCTATCTTGTATATTGTATAATTTTTTATGTAATTTTTTTTATATTTATAATTGAATGTTGTTACTTCATGGGATGGTGTTATTTTTTTTATTTCTCACTTAATTTTTAATTATATTTTTATTCCTTGATTATATAGTTATTCTATGAACTCTAATGGATGATATAGTCTCCCAATGGTTCTACTCGACAACCACAGCTCTAGTCTTCAAGCTCTGGCATATGGGGAGGCATTCCTGAGATCATGTGGCACTCTGTCTCAAATGAGATGGTTTAGGTTGTAGAACAACAAAATTTTATCGAATCATGAGGATTCATAAACTTTTATTTTATCATTTCTATTTTTTGGGATTGGTAGACATTAATTAGGATGTTTGGGACTCAGGAAGGGTTATTATGTCAATGATTCATCATTATTGTATAATAGACCTCTAAGTTTCAATTAGTTGATAATTTAGGTTTGTTTCTTGATATTATCACTGGTTAAATTCACCTTGGGTGATGAAAATGATGTTGATAAATTTATATATTGGATTTTTTTTGTACATAAATCATATTAGACACATAGGTTCTGTTGGTCAGAGTGGACACTCAATAGTGGGGTGAATTGAGTTCCAATTAAAATTTTTGTTTAAAAACATTGTCTTAAAATCCCCCAAATAAAACACAGAATTAAACTGTAGTGAATTTATATCAAAATAAAGGTTCTGTTAGGTTCTCAAAGGATTGATTATTTACCAGTTAGTCAAATCAGAAGAATTGATTAACTTTCGAAACTAACTTACTGATTTACAACTAATATAAACACTTGTGAGTTTAATTATCAAAGTGACTTTAAAACAGTTTTGGATTTAAAGTAGGTTGCAGCAGAATAAAAACAAACTTTGAAAATAAATAAGCACAGCAGGTTTAACCAAGAGGATATGTCTCAAGCTGAGACTTAGTCCTCTTAAAACATTAAATAAAAGTGATCCGCACCCTGGATCGGGGTTTACAACAGTATATAACTGTCCAGGTCCAAGACCTCTACCACTGTTATCCGTGGGAACAAAAACAATATCAAACCAGTTGTCTAGGTCATGCACGACCTCTACCACTATCCCAGTGGGAAATAAAAGATTTAAGAGTTTGATCGAGGATTTATAGATCCTCCAATTAAAGTACAAGAGACAGTGTGTGTGTGTTAAATATAGTAGATAACACACACTGCTCTAAATGTTAAGAGTAAATCACAGAGGCAAAGATTTAGAGTTTAGAAATGGCTCTAGTGATTGTGGTGTAGCTCTGGACTCATTTGAATTGATCAGAATTGGTTCTGAGTCCTCTTATGGTTTTTTTCTGGAAAACAGAGTGTCGTCTGC
Organism: Viscum album; assembly: GCA_963277665.1. NCBI lineage: Eukaryota > Viridiplantae > Streptophyta > Magnoliopsida > Santalales > Viscaceae > Viscum > Viscum album. Next base: position 582,830,399 of record OY728128.1, on the reverse strand, counting down.
TTCCTTGACTTCCAGGTGTAGAGGCAGAGAGAAAGGTAGTCGATGAAGTTCTTGTGTTATGTTCTCATTCTCAGCTCTTCACAGGTATGCAGTAATGAATGAGTTCATCGTGTATGTTCTGTCATCTCTTTTCATTCACACTAGGTTGTTCTTTCAGCACACCTCGTGGTATGTATGTCTATATGTTCATTCCTTAGGTTTTGTAGCAGCACATCCTTCATTCATTTAAAGCACGAGCTCCGGTAAAAGAAATGATTTCATTTTGCAGGTATGAGGTACAGTTCCCTGACATCCAACAACACACATTAAATAAATGTTAGTGTATTAAAATATACCAGATATGAACGTTGGTTATATTAAATAATGATAAAGACATTTAAATCAGTGTCGGGTTCTATCTCTGGAACGGTTGGTTTGATATCGGTAGGTAGATGTCCCGGTAGGCCTGAGTAACGGTATCTTCTTGTGTAACGTTAGACTTGAGTAATTGTAGCCTTTCTATCCATAGGCTTAGTATATCGGTATCCTTCCACGTATCGGTAGACGTGCATATCGGTGACCTTGGAGTATCGGTAGGCTTTGATGTAATGGTAACCTTCTTATATCGGTAGCGGTAGAACTGTCTTGGTAGCGGTAAGTATGTATTGTATCGGTAGCTTTATATTGGTAGTGCTGACTCTATATCGGAAGCGGTAGACTTGTATTATATCGGTAACTTTCACATATCGGTAGGCTTTGCATAACATTGATCTTTACATATTGGTAGACTTCCTTTGATAATGGTAGCTTCAACATATCGGTGGACTTGTGTGTATCGGTAGCTCTGTTCTGTAATGGTAGCTCTCACGTAGCGGTAAACTAAACTGTATCGGTAGCTCTATTCTGTTTGAGCATTCTATTGGCATAATAGGTTATGTCAGAGTGTACAAACATCCAGTAACCGAAAGACTAGTATTTAAACATAAAATAAAAGAACAATACTTAAAGATAATAAGTATCTTGATTCCCAAATAAGTATTTTACCATTGATCAAATAGGGATTATCAAAATACAAATAATCATAATTGGGATTATCAAAATATAATAAAACAACTAGATTCCCAGAGGGTTCAACAATCTCCCCCTTTTGATAATCACAACTTATGCTAAAAAAATGAAATAGTATCGGAGGAAAAAGTGGAAAAGAAATTAGGTCTCATTTCTTATTTTCTCTCATTCCCCCTTTGTTAACTCTTATGTAACATTTCTTAATTGCTCTCATTGGCTCATTTGCTTATTTTCTCCCCCATTGTGATTAACAAAAATAAGGGTAGCAGAGAAAAGATAAAGACTAGCAGAGAATAAATGACAAAGTAATAGAATCTCAGTAAAGCAGAGAATGAAGAGGAATTTCATTAATATACAAAAGATACACTGATAAAACCAGAACAAAAAAATTAAAGTGAATCCTATCAAAAAGATCTAGAAACACTCAATCCTATTCTTGAATATGAGTCTTTCCCTTAGGATTAGAAGATGCTGCAGGGTCAGGTTCTGTAGAAGGCTTAGGAATAACTGAAAGCACAACTGGTGGTTCAGCTACAGAAACTGTACCGGATCTGAAATCTGTATTCCTCTGAGTGATCATAGGTGCCATGCTCCGGAGGGCCTAAGCTGGAGTCAATTGAGGGGTACTCCCAGAGGCAGATGTAGGAAGGGAAGGAGGTACAATTACTGGCCTGACATCCACATGCAGGAAGGGAAGAAACAGGTTCCTAAAATCCATTATAATGCTTCCTCCTCTCTCTATTGCAGACACAAAATCATCTCGATTTCAATGAATTTATCCAAAGCATGAGTAAGATCCCTGAGCTTACTAACCTGTTCTATGAAGGCTTGGTTAACTGGAGGCAACTTCATATTTTCCAGTAAGATCTTTAAATGGCTGGTCAGCTGATGCTTGGTATAAACCTTTTCAAAATAAGCATCCACCTTATTCTTGATTGCCTCTTGAGAAGCAGTAGCTGCTCGTAGGTGATCACAAACAAAACTACTAACTTCCCTAGTGGTAGCAAGAATCTAAGTATCTGATTCACCATTGGTACTGGCCTTAGCCAGTTATTCTTGAATAATAGTGCGGATCTGGTCAAGGATCACACTGGAGCTCGATGAGGGAAGATGTTTCATTGAGAAGGCCACTGTCTCATTGAAGGATTGAGTCAGACTACTCACTACCTTCTAAAAAAGTGTATCCTGACTATTCAGATGTTCTTTGACTGACTTCTTAAAGGCCTCAAAAACTTCTACAAATTTCTTGAATACCTCTTTGATATATCGAATGTCAGAGTTTACTTGAGTTTGAGAGATATGCATGGTAGTCAGAGAATCAATTGATTGTCTTAAGGAAACTACAGCTCATGTCCAACTCTCAGTCTGAGTGTGGCACACTTTAATTTCATCCATCATTTCTTTAATAGGACTGGATACATCATATCTAATGAATAAATCAAGGGATTTCTCCACACTTTTTATCTCTTCAATCATACTTTTATTCATATCTGCCACTGATTCCCTTAATTCTTCTTTCAATTCATCTTTTAAGGACTCAAGGTCCTCCTTAGTTGCCACATTTTTAGCCACAGCAGGTGGGATAACTGATTCCTTTTGGGGCTGGTCTTCCTCATCCAAATATCCATAAGAATGTCCAAGAACCATATATCCTGGATCTGATGTCCAACCTTCAATGCCATATAGCACTGATATTGAACCAAGTTTCTCCCCCTCACTTGGAACATTCTCCTAAGGTATCTCCTCCAATGGTTCTTCCTAAGGTAATTCTGAAACTTCTTCTACAACTATAGCAGATTCAATAGTCATTTGTTCTGAGCCATCAATGACTCTCTCATCGACAGATGCAGCTTCTCCTTCCTGATCAGGCATTGTCCTAAATGTACTGTCTATCAGAGGGTGGAAACTGAGATCTTCTTCTTCATCTTCCTTATCATCTGCTTCACCAGAAGCCTCATTTTCTTCATTAAAAACATGATCGGATTCGGTTGCCTCATCCTCTTCGGAGGTGTCCTTAACAAAATACTGACATGCTTCTTCTCCTTCTTCTATAGTTTCAGTTTCATAGTCCTTCAAAACAACTTCTATTATTGGTAGTTCTTTTGGAGGGCTAGCTGCTCCATAAGAGATATTTTTTGGCAAAGGACTAGGAGGTAATTCAGGGTCTCCACCTTCCTCAACCGTTGTCTCTTCCTCCTCAGCTTCATTATCACTATAGACCGGTTCTGTCTCATCTGGTCCAAGACCAGGATCCCTCACATCCTTTTTTATAGAAGGATGATCCACAGGAGTATACATGTCATAGATTTTTCCATTATCATTAACCCATGATTTCTTCCAAGGGTTCCAACTGACTTTCATGTATTTACAGATAGTCCTGGTGATACAGAAGTTATCCTTAACTACTATCATTTCATCCTGAGGTCCAGTCACCTCCTTTATTTCATTAAAATAGAAATCAAATTTGAGAAGGACAGTGCATCTGACTGAGACTTCGGTCTAGTCATATCATCAATCTGAATCATAATCGATCTACACAGAATTACCTTAACTCCATGCTTCAACAGATATAGCAAATAAATGTCCTGGAATCTCATTGTAGAAAAGTCTCCTCTCCTTGGACTAATCACATGTTGAATGAACTTGAAAAGTAGTTTATCCTCCCATGTCATCTCTGCAGCGATGACCTTTCTAGGAGTTCCATCTCTGGTCAGCACTAACAAAGCATCTTCATAATTAAACACATCACTGGTTGAGGGAACAGATTTTGAATAGAAAGCACAATATCCTTCATGCAGAACACTTAAGTTCCCAGCCCATTCCACTGAAGTAAAAGAAACTTCATGTCCATTCACATAAGAAATCATTCTGCTTTCTTCTTCAGTCTTCTCAAAACGAACAAATTCATAAAACTGTTTCACCAGTCCTGGATAATAAGGTCCATTGTTGTTCGTGAAGCACTCTGTCCAACCTTGTTCTTCTAAAACTTTAAGAACCAAGGACTTGCTCTCCATGAGCCATTCTGTACACACCTCTTTCTCAACGACAATCTCTCGCTTTGAGAGATGAGGGTTTACTGGATTTCTTCGAGCGATACTTCAACTTCCACTTCCACTGGTACTAGCATTCGTTACTTTCTGTATTTTTTCTTGTGGATCATCACTCCCATCTGTAACCTGGGGTCTCTTGACACGGGCCATTACAGATTCGAGGTTTAGGGTTTTACAGCTTGAGAGGGTTAGGTTGGAGGTATTTGAACAGATGAGTTCGCTGTGAGATTGAGTGAAGTCTAGACTCGGTTTAATATCATTTAGGATCCAAAAAGAAAATAAAAAAACCATTTCGATGTCTCGGATTTACAGAAGTTTAAAATAGCACGGGATGTACTGATAAAGTCTCCTAACGGTGAGGTCTTCTAACGGTGAGATCTCCTAATGGTGAGGTTTCTCTGACGGTGAGGACTCTCTAACGGTGAGGTCTCCTAACGGTGAGGATTCTCTAATGGTGAGGATTCTCTAATGGTGAGGATTCTCTAACGGTGAGGTCTCCTAAGGGTGAGGTTTCTAACGGTGAGGTTTCTAACGGTGAGGTTTCTAACGGTGAGGTTTCTAATGGTGAGGTTTCTAACGATGAGGTTTCTAACGATGAGGTTTCTAACGGTATGGTTTCTAACAGTTTAAGGGTAAGTTATAATTCTTAATTAGTGTCTAATGAAACTAAATCTTTCTGAACATAAAGGTTTAGTGAAAATATCAGCTAATTGGAGTTCAGTGCCTATAAATTCAAGAGTTATATCACCTCTTTGATAATGACCTCTTAGAAAGTGATGTCTAACATCAATGTGTTTAGTTCTGGAGTGAGACACAGGGTTCATAGAGATGTTGATCGCACTACTGTTGTCACAGTTAATTGGAACATGTTTAAAATTAAATCCATAGTCCAGTAAAGTGTGTTTAATCCACAGAATCTGTGCACAACAACTACTAGCAGCTATATACTCTTCTTTAGCAGTAGATAATGCAACTGAGTTCTGTTTCTTACAACACCATGATACTAGGGATTTTCCAAGAAAATGACATGTTCCAGATGTTCTCTTTTTTTTTCTAACTTGCATCCAGCAAAGTCAGCATCTGAATAACTTATTAAATCAAATGATTGTTCTTTTGGGTAAAATAGTCCCAAATTAGCAGTACTTTTAAGATATTTGAAAATATTTTTAACAGCAAGTAAGTGTGACTCTTTAGGGTAATCTTGAAATCTAGCACACATACATACACTAAACATAATATCAGGTTGACTAGCAGTAAGATAAAGTAGACTCCCAATCATACCACTATAATTAGTTTAGTCAACTGGTTTCCCAGTTTCATCAATATCCAATTTGTAGGTGGTACTCATAGGTATATCACTTCCCTTAATACAATCCAAACCAAAACGTTTTAATAAATCATTAGTATATTTACTTTGATTTAAGATAATTCCATCTTTAGTTTGAATGATTTGAAATCCAATAAAATAATTAAGCTCTCCCATTAAGCACATTTCAAATTCATTTTTCATAACCTTTGAAAAATCAGTACATAAAGAATTTTTTGAAGATCCAAAAATAATATCATCAACATAGATTTGTACTATTAAAACATCTTTTAAAATCCTTTTTAAAAATAGAGTGGGATCAGAAATTCCTTTTGTAAATCCTTTTGAAATAAGAAAATTTGTAAGCTTTTCATACCAAGCTCTTGGAGCTTGTTTTAAACCATATAAATCTTTAGAAAGTTTAAAAAAATGATTTTGAAAGTGACGATTTGAAAAACCAGGTGGTTGTTCTACAAAAACATCTTCAACAATAAAACCATTTAGAAAAGCACTTTTTACATCCATTTGATATAACTTGAAATTAATCTGTGATGCAAAAGAAAGTAAGATCCTAATAGCCTCTAATATAGCTATAGGAGAAAATGTTTCCTCATAGTAAATTCCTTCTTCATGATTGTAACCTTGTTCAACCAGCCTAGCTTTGTTTCTAATGATGTTTCCAGATTCATCAACTTTGTTTCTAAATACCCACTTTGTGCCTATGGTTAAAGTTTCCTTAGGTCTTTCTACCAATTCCCATACTTTATTTCATTCAAATTTATTTAGTTCTTCTTGCATAGCCATTAACTAAAATTAATCATTGATAGCATCAGTGATACTTTTAGGTTCTAACTTTGAAATAAAAGCTTGGTGTTCAACCTGATTTCTTAGAGAAGCTCAAGTCTGTGTTCCTCTATCTAAATTACCTACAAAAGCATCTAAAGGATGGTTCTTTAGAGTCCTAGTTGGCCTAGAAAAGGTAGGACTAGAGATTTCAGGTTTATCTACAGGTTGGGGTTCAACAGAAGCAGGTTCTAGAAAATTTCCAGAACTGGATGTTTTAACTACAGGTCCACTATCCTTATCATTAAGGTTCAAAACAGAGAGATCATATTCAAGATTTTCAAGACAGGTCTTAGGTTCATGTGGATCAGTTTCATCAAATTTGATATGAACAGATTCCTCCACACATTTGGTTCTCTTATTGAAAACTCTATAGGCTTTACTAGAAATAGAGTAACCTAGGAAAATACCTTCATCACTCTTGGAAGAAAACTTGTCAAGATTGTCTTTATTATTAAGAATAAAGACTTTGCAACCAAAAACATTGAAGTAGTTAACCTTCGGTTTCTTGTGGTTCCACAACTCATAAGGGGTATTCTTTAGAATAGGTCTGATTAAGACTCCATTAATAACATAACAAGCTATATTTACAGCTTCAGCCCAAAAATAAACAGGTAGGTCATACTCATTAAGCATAGTCCTAGCAATTTCTTATAGGGTTCTATTCCTTCTTTCTACTACACCATTCTATTGGGGTGTCCTAGGGGCAGAGAAATTGTGACTATAGCCATTGTATGAGAAGTATGATTCAAACTCATGATTTTCAAACTCATGACCATGATCACTTCTCAAAATTTTGATCTTAAGTCCAATAAGATTTTCTACAGACTTGGAATATTTAACAAAGTAAGAACAGGCTTCACTTTTGTGAGCTAGAAAATATACCCAAGTATATCTAGAATAGTCATCTACTAGAACATAAACATAGTGCTTCCCATTTAAACTAGAAACTCTAGAAGGTCCAAACTAATCCATGTTATCCAACTCGAGGGGTTGAGAAGTTCAGACTTATTTCTTTGATTTGAAAGAAACTTTATGTTGCTTTCCCTTTTGACAGGGATTACAAACTTTATTAGCTGGGAATTCAACTTTTGGTAGGTCTCCAACTATGTTCTCCCTAGTAAGTTTTCTAAGTGAATGTAAATTTCAGTGTCCTAATCTTCTGTTCCAAATCCAAGACTCTTTATGAAAATCATTTAATCAAGTAATATTTTTCTTAGCTAATGAATTTAAATCAATATCATAAACATTTTCATTTCATAAGGCAGAATATACTAAAGCATTTTTAAAATTAAAAACATTGCAAGAATAATTTTCAAATTTAACATAAAAATCATCATCACATAACTGAGAAATACTTAACAGATTATATTTAAGCCCATCAACAAAGAAAACTTTAGAAATTAATATTGAGTTAGTGTTACCAATCTGGCCTAAGCTCATGATATTCCCTTTTGAGTTATCACCAAAGGTGACAAAGCCTCCATAAACTTTTACTAAACTCTTGAAACATGAGAAGTCTCCTGACATATGTCTTGAACATCCACTGTCCAAATACCAAGTCTTTCTACAAGAGATCTTCAAGCAGGTTCCCTACAAAATAGATTTAGACAGGAAATGATTTTGGTACCCAGATTTTCTTGGGTCCAGACAGGTTAGCCAATAAAACTTTAGGTACCCAAATATGTCTTATGGGTCTCATAAAATTTTCAGTATCAACAGATTTTTAAAGATAAACTTTATTAGATCCGTAACTAAGAATATAATTGGTTGAAGCATATGAAGTTCCAGAACTAAATACATTCTTTCCAGATTTAGGAATGAATTTAGTTTTGGTAATTTTCCATTGTCCAGGTTGGTATCCGATACCAGTAGTGTATCTAGGTGCTATTTTCTTACCTAGCATCTGAGTAAGAGTATATTTACCATTTGTGAACTTTTCTATGTCTTTCTTAAGTTGCTCATTAGATAATTTTAGTTCAGTATTCCCTTTAAGCAACTTAGAATTCTTTTCTATTTCAATATCAAGATCAGATTTATGTTTAACAGTTAAAGCATACTATTTCTTTAAACCTTTTTATTTGTCTTTCAACTCATTACAGGTTTCATCTAACATATCACAATATTCAAACAGTTCATTTTTTGACATGTTTTCTGAGTCAGAATCATCTCCAGAATAATATGAATTTAAAGCAGGAGTTTCAACTGTTACCTCAGAAGTATTTTTCATAAAACACATGTTTTCCTTATTTCTGATTTTAGTTTCAGAAACTTTAGACTCACTGGAGCTATCCTCAGAAGCACTCGAGGTAGCCTTCATGGCTTTCTTATACTTATTTTCCTTGTATTCATACTTCTTCTTCTACTTCAGTTTTGGAAAGTCTGCTTTTATATGTCCTTTTCTTTTTCACTCATAGCAGACAACTTCATCACTTTTATCTGGCTTTTTACAATCCTTCTTCCAATGACCCTTGCTATCATAATTACCTTTGTAATTTGATTTTCTGAATAACTTCTTCTTCCTATAAAACTTCTTAAACCTTCTGGCAATGTGAGCCATCTCAGCATCACTATCAGAAGCACTTTAACTGTTTTCATAGCTTGAACTCTCATTTATAGCTTGAAGCTTCTCCTTATCCTTGTTCTTTGAAGTTGAAGTATTAAAAGAAACCGACTTCCTTCTAGGTTCATCTTCTTCTTCTTTATTTACTGTAATTTCTTCTTCATACATCATTAGCTTTCCAATTAGTTCCTTGACTGGCAGTTCACCAATATCACACGATTCTCTAATTGAGACAGAAGTTCCCCTCCATCTTTCAGGTAGACATCTCATAATTCTCATGATTTGTTCCTTTGATGGAACATCCTTTCCCAGTGAGATCATTGTGTTGAAAATTTCGTTGAACCTGAGATACATGTTAGAAATGGGTTCATCATGCTTCATCTTAAAATTATCATACTTAATAGTATAAGTGTTCAATCTCATTTCCATAACATTAGTTGTTCCTTTATGAGAAACAACTAAGGTTTCCCGAATTTCATAAGCAGTTTTACAAGCAGATATTCTATTAAATTCCTCATCTCCTAAAGCACAGTACAGATCATTCATAGCTTTACAATTATTATTGTAGGCTGTCTTAGTAGATTCATTCCAACTAGATCTAACAGTATTAGGTATTTTATATTCTGATTCTATAGCAGTCCAAATATCAAAACCCATGCTCTCTAAATGAATTTTCATCTTGATTTTCCACTGAGCATAGTTAGTGCCATTGAAAAAGGGTGGTCTATTGGTAGAAACACCTTCAATTCTGTTATCCATGATAACTTACTTAAATAAAATATTTTAAAGAGATAAAAATTTAGAAATAACAGAAATTCTATGAACATTAAAATACAACTAAAATCGCAGTTGAAAAATTGAGTGCTTTAGAAAATATTTAAACAGCCTCTGATACCAATTTTTGGTCAAAGTGGACACTCAATAGGGGGGTGAATTGAGTTCCAATTCAAATTTCTCTTTAAAAACATTGTCTTAAAATCCCCCAAAATAAAACACAGAATTAAACTGTAGTGAATTTATATCAAAATAAAGGTTCTATTTGGTTATCAAAGGATTGATTATTTCCTAGTTAATCAAATCAGAAAAATTGATTAACATTCGAAACTAACTTACTGATTTACAGCTAATATAAACACTTGCGAGTTTAATTATCAATGTGACTTTAAAATGGTTTTGGATTTAAAGTAGGTTGTAGCGGAATAAAAACTAACTTTGAAAATAAATTAGCACATCAGGTTTAACCAAGAGGTTCAGTCTCAAGCTGAGACTTAGCCCTCTCAAAACATTATATAAAAGTGATCCACACCCTAGATCGGTGTTTACAACAGTATATAATTGTCCAGGTCCAAGACCTCTACCACTTTTATCCATGGGAACAAAAACAATAGCAAACCAGCTGTCCAGGTCACGCACAACCTCTACCACTATCCCAGTGGGAAATAAAAGACGTAAGAGTTTGAGTGAGGATTTACAGATCCTCCAGTTAAAGTACAAGAGACAGTGTGTGTGTGTGTTAAATACGGAAGATAACACACACTTCTCGAAATGTAAAAAGTAAATCACAGAGGCAAGGATTTAGAGTTTAGAAATGGCTCTAGTGATTGCGGTGTAGCTTTGGACTCCTTTGGATTTGTCATAATTGGTTCTGAGTCCTCTTATGGTTTTTGTCTGGAAAATAGAGTATCATCTGCTTCCGTGACTTCTAGGTGTAGAGACAGAGAGAAAGGTAGTCGATGAAGTTCTTGTGTTATATTCTCGTTCTCATCACTTCACAGGTATGCAGTAATGAAAGAGTTCTTCATGTAAGTTCAATCATCTCTTTTCATACAAACTCAGTTGTTCTTTCATCACACCTCATGGAATGTATGTCTCTATGTTCATTCCTTATGTTTTGTAGTAGCACATCCTTCATTCATTTAAAGCACGAGCTCCGGCAAAAGAAATGATTTCTTTTTGCAGGTATGAGGTACAGTTCCCTGATATCCAAAAACACACATTCAATAAATGTCAGTGTATTAAAATATACCTGATATGACCATTGTTTAGATTAAATAATGATAATGAAATTTAAAGCAGTGTTAGGTTCTGTCTCTGGAGTGGTAGCTTTGATATTGGTAGGTAGAGGTCACGGTAGGCCTGAGTAACGGTAGATTCTTGTGTAACGGTAGACTTGAGTAACAACAGCCTTTCTATCGGTAGGCTTTGTATATCGGTAACCTTCCGCGTATCGGTAGACTTTCATATCGGTGACCTTCGAGTATCGATAGGCTTTGATGTAATGGTAACCTTCTTATATCGGTAGAGGTAGCTCTGTCTCGATTGTGGAAAGTCTATCTTGTATCAGTAGCTTTATATTGGAAGCGGTGACTCTATATCGGTAGCGGTAGACTTGTCTTATATCGGTAACTTTCACATATTGGTAGGCTTTGCATAACTATGATCATTATGTATCGATATACTTCCTTTGATAACGGTAGCTTCAACATATCGGTGGACTTTTGTGTATCGGTAGCTCTGTTCTGTAATGGTAGCTCTCACGTAGCGGTAGACTCAACTGTATCGGTAGATCTATTCTGTTTGAGCATTCTATTGGTATAATATGTTATGTCAGAGTGTACAAACATCCAGTAACCAAAAGTCTAGTATTTAAACATAAAATAATAGAACAATACTTAAAGCAAATAAGTATCTAGATTCCCAAATAAGTATTTAAACATTGATCAAATAGGGATTTTCAAAATACAAATAATCCCAATTGGTATTATCAAAATATAATAAAACAACTGGATTCCCAGAGGGTTCAACAGGTTCACATTCTATATATACCTAGTTCATTCAATAGATAGAGATCAAATAAAAAGATTCAAGTTAAAATTATCATATTTTCTTTAGTGAATTATTTATTAAACACTAAATTTGATCTTGTCTTATTCTATTCATGAGAATATATTTATAGCTATGACTAATATGTAGGTACCATAGGATTGATGAGGTTTTTCGGTAGTTCATAGGGATTTATGCCTTTTACTTTTGGATATCCTATTAGGTTGAACCTGGTTGTAGAACCATGTAAAACTATGTGGTTTTAAGTTTCCTTACTAAAATAATTGTATTTTATTATTGATTCCATTATCTATGTTTTATTTTGAATTTCTAGAAATTCCACCTCATAGACGTATCACATGTCAAGGTGTACACATTTTCATATAAAAGGATGAAGATGAGCATGCTACCTTATTTTCGATGGTAGGTCAAGATTAGAAATCATACCAACTAGGACACTTTCAACTAATTTCTATTTAGGTAGGAGGGACTAATCAGGGAAGGTCGAACAAGGTTGATTATAGCTCACAGCTTCTAAATCAATATTCCTCCATCATTTTAGGGATCAAGGGGGACCTCAGGATATATAGGATTTGGTATGGATAATTGAGAGGATTTTTAACATGTGGTGACCCTAAGTGATAAATAGTTTATGTTTAGTAACATCATGGTTAAAATCATAGATAGATGATATAGTGATGTTAGGAAAAAATATGGTTGGTGGGAATGTCTAACTTGGGTATGATTTAAGGATATTTTTTTTTCCAATGAGATATTTCCCATGAAAAAAAGCTAGATCATGATCATAAGTTCATATATATCTAGTAATGGATGATGATAGTGTCTTCCTAATAATTATATTCACCGAGATGTTTCTATTTTTTCTCTTCTAGCAGGGAATGATGATCCAAAATCAATGAAGTTCAATATTGGAATTTTCCAAAATATGAGGTGATAGGTTAGGAACATTGATCCGGTAACCTATGAGACAATTGTTTTTAATGAGATAAAATATAGAACAGTATCATGGAATATAAAGTAATTGGTCTTCTTTTTGGTGTTAGTGGATTGATATGTATTTTCTCCATTATGATTCTGCTTTCATAATCTGATAACAAGATAAGGAAGTCAAAATATTCAATCCAGGGTAACAATCAATAATTATAGAATAGACAAAAAATTTCAATTGCATATGTGGGGAGAGAATAATCTACATAATATTACTGTAGGAGGAAGGGATACATTGAAATAAACTACACCTTTAATTACAATGCTTTTACTAATGTGGCAAGATAGGGAATTTAAAATGATTATATTATAGAGATTCAAGGATGATCTTATCGACACCAGATATAGTACCTCATAAGAAAGATCATATTCTGTAAAGGACAGAAAAATATATATGACTGATGACCCTCCTTTGCATCAAATATTTATGAATGGATGATATTATATGATTTATCATGCTCTGGTTGAAGGTGGAGAGGTAATATCCATAGTTTTGGGTGCGATCCGAATCTTTCCATCCCTATCAGTTTGGTTTTTAGAGGTTTGTACTTTTCATTCTTGGCTCGTCAAGTGGCTACTAGTGTACATTTACCAATGAAAATCTCATCTGGTTTTTTTCTCTTGTTTGAGCTAAGTGGACTGATTTTTTTAATTATGATGGCTAGATATACATTTCAAGGAAGATAATTCAATAAAAACAGATAATTGTTACATTTAAAATTTTTAAATGATCTTTAAGCCCACACTGGTTTATAATTTTTAATTCTATTTAAGTGAAATTATTTGTTTCAGTAAAACCCATCATTATTAATGTTTTTAGGAAGAAGAATGAAGGTTAAAATGGGCTTCCAAGGGTTATTATTGGGTAGAGTGTATTTATATTTTGCTTCATAAGGGTCATCCTCTTTTTCCTAAGGGAGTACAAAGGTAACTTTCTAGTTCATGCATTGTATAACGGTATAGGATGACATTTATAAAGTTTTACCACTAATTTATTAAGATATGTAGGTCTAATCCTAAGTTTTGGTCGGTTATGTAAAGGTAAAAAGAATATTTATAAATGTTGTGTAAAGGAAAATTAAGCACTATGTAAAGGTAAGTAGTAGTTATGTAAAAGTAGCATTGAATTTCATAAATTTGCCTAAGGGTCAATTGTGCTATGTAAGATTACCTTAAAAGTTTTGTAATGGTGAATAAACCATTATAAGGGTAAACTATTACTTATATAAATGTAACCTACAAGATCTGATTATTTTTTATGTGCAGTCTAAGTCTTATGAAAATATGAGAGATTTTTTATTATACATACCTTAGGGTAAACTATACCATGTTTAAGGAATACTGTTTTGCTTCAAGGGATTCATAAGTGTAGGAGACTTATGAAAGGTTAAAAAATTACCCATATGTGAATTTTTTAAAATACAAAATGGAAAACCATGTACCCTTACACGACAACTATTTTGGTAAATATGATTTAAAGAATATTTTTCATTGTTTCTTCCTTGAATGCATTTGTAACCAATTTTCATGATTTTATAAGCATAAAATAATGGTAATTAATTCCATTTTCTCATTTAAGGGTTTCAACAGTTTTATATATGTGAAAAGATAAATTTTAAATTTAATTTTGGGGTTTTCTAGTGTAGTAAACTACAGTGCAATATTTATATTTTAAAGATAACTTAACCTTTATGACATATATCCTCTTAGGTTCCGAAATAATATAACTTATTAATTATCGTTCTAGGAGGACTTCCTCAAATTAACTAGGTTCTTCTTCTAGTTTCCATGTCGGAAAAAAAAACCTTCTCCCCTCTCTTATTAGTGAAGTGTTTGAAAGGTATAATATCAATGTATTCTTTTAATAGTTTAATTGAGAGAAAGATTTCCTAATAATCTAGAGGAATTGAATAAAAAAAATTTAATGATAATAATTTGGAATGATAAAGAATAATTATCACACCAACTAATATTATTATAGGGAGAGATCGAATATTATGTTATGTGAAATTATAATTATTCACTGAAAATGATTCTCATAAACACATACTGTGGATTAAATTTATAATATTGAAATTATTCAAGATAGTGTAAATATTTCATATGAGGAATTATAATTATTCTCTAAAATAAATATGGAATTTTTAATAAGGTTAATGTGAAATTGTCATGTTTATTCTAGATTATACAGGAGAGAGAAAATATGATCACATGTGATGTTTTCTTTCTTTTGGAAATAAAATAGATTGATTTGGTTCTATAAATAGATGGATATAAGTAGAGCTAAAAAAAATATGGACATGATTTAGGTGTTGTTTCCTTAATGAAACATGGTGTTTTTTATCAATAGTATCAATGTAGAAATCTCTTGACCTTATTTCATGTTTTATATAGGATATTGGCATGATTTTTGTAATGTGTCTCTAACCCTAATAAACCTGTGACTTATGCCTCATTATATGAGGTGTGTGTGTGTATATTTAACATGTTCTTGTGATACATACATATGTATTCAATTAATTATAATGTTTTTAAATTCACATGATTTTTGAGGTGTCATTTTCATCTTGTATTGTATGTGAAGTCTCTCTCTTCAACAGAAATGCATGTGGTGGGGCCTTCAAGGACATTCCCTGATATGTATGTGTTTGGAATGAGGTCAGTATGCCCTGTACTATCCCTATTTAGAGATGTTATAGCCCTGTTACAGACTAACCTGAGGGGAGAATGTGGCATGTTGTCCATCGAGGTTCCTTTCAGTATGTGTTCATGATGTTTCCTTCTAGAATGGTGTTGAAGACGGTACATCCAATCCTTGAGGGTCAGGTATATATTTTTCATTTATGTGATATTTTTTTTAAATTTTTACCAATTTTATGAATATGTAATGAAATTATATTTTCAATGAATTTATGTTCAGGGTATTGGTGGTGTCCAGCTGAGTCCTGTACTCACACCCTATATTGGAATTTCGATGTGCTTGTATATTTTATACATAGGGATCTGTTGATGGGAAATTTCCTTGTAGTGGATGGTTGAACATGTGAATCTGGGTGATGCAAATGTTTCTAGTAGGATTTTAAGAGGGATGTCTATTGTAGATTTTACTTACACTTTATATCTTAAACAATAGATCATTTTGTTAGAAATGGTTTTGATATCTAGAAATTCAAATTGTTACTTAATGTGATATATTTTAATTCATTCCCTTACTCTTATTTATATTTTTGTAATTTGGTTAGTTGTTTATTTTATACACTCTTATAGAGAGTATTTTCACGTCGGGGTTCTACTTGAGACCCTAATTTCTAGTCAGTAACCTCTAGCTTGAATTGGGGAATACCTAGGGTAATGTGGCACTCTGACATAGAACCTGTGGATTGGGTCATAGTGTTGGAAAATATATATCCAGTAGATTGAAAACACAATTGATGAATAAGTGATTGAATAAATTATTTTTTAATTTCATAATATTTCTAAAACAAATTGAGTAAGGTAAATAAAAATATTAATTTTAATTCAGGGAAAAAGGTTGAATAATAATTTGGTAGAATATATCATTCAAATTATTCTATATGATGATTCAATTTGTTTATTTAAAATATTATCATATTTTCAAGACTGTATGATTAAGAAAGATTAATGTTTTATGTGACTTTTTGAGTGATTGGTTTTGTTTTGAGATAAATATTATGTTGATCATGGGAGAAAATTTAATCAAATCTTCCTATTCTTTGGGTTTAAAATTTTAAATAATATTTTTTGAAATTTTTTTAAAAAGATTTGTGTTATGATTTCGGTATTATTTTTTCTGGTATTATTTATTAATGAAGTATTTGTTTTTATTGTATATTATAGTAAATTTTTCTAACTAGTATAATTATGGTTAATGTCTATAGATATGAGAAATAAATTTTTATCCCTTTACATTTCTTATGATCCTTTTAAATTTAATTTTAGTTTTTCAAGAAATAAAAAATTATTTTGAATATGCATTACCCATGGTTATAGATGAGATATATGTTTTAACTAATTAATGGATGAAATTACACATTTAAAGAGGAATGAAATGAAGTGTGTATATTTTATTGAAATATTTATCTAATTCATAACATTATTTCTTAAATCTACTAACTTTTATATGGAAAGAAACACTCAACTATCAAGGTACATTGTTATAACCTCATCAACAAGTATGAGTTTTATATATGTACATAAATTTTTGAAATAATTATTTTCCAAGTTTTATACTAGAAATTAAACATGAAAATAAAATCCTTATCTAATATTATTACTATCTTTGATAAATTAATTTTGAGATAATAAAATTAAAATTTTGAGGGTGAAATTTCATTAATGTGGAATGTAACATCACTGTATTTTAGTTTAAAAAACAATACTATATTCTATTGCATATACCACATCAAATAACGATCTTAAAACATACTGTGTTTTATAATTAAAATATTATTATTTAAATATTTCTATTATATCATAGCCATTGGATTGATAGGTATGAACAATAGTAACCACATAATGAAATACATGTAGATAATATTTCCTTAATACAAATATATTTATTAATGCCTTCTAAAATAAGAACATGTTTTTTATTAAATGATTAAAGTGAATTTTTTGAAAAAAAATAACTTATATGTTTTTTTCAATGAGAATTAAATTTATAACTATACATGAATGATTTTAATGAAATTTATAAATCACATGTTTATAAAAATTATTACTCTTTTAATTTTTTTCAAAATCAGGAATGAGTGAAATTTTATTTTATACTTTCAAAATACATTTTCATCCAAAATGGGGTTTATATATGTTTTTGGAAGATGTTATGAATAATTTCTAACAAATTTAGAAATTAAAGTTGATAAAAAACATAATTTTTGAAATCATCATTTCAAAGTAATTTTATGATTATTCTATGGTATTTTACATAAAAGGTTTATTTATTTGTAAATAGATAAAAAAAATCATTTTTTGTAACAAATATGATTTTTTTCTTTTAATCGAAGTAATTTTAACATTACTTATGGCTACCTATTTTATAATAATACATAATAATTAAAATATAATAATATAGAACATACAGTTCATCATCCTGGTAGAGATTTTGATTCTCTCTAAGAGTTTTTAAAACAATCTCTAAATGTCTTGAATGGTCCTCCCTTGAATATAAGAACAAAAAATATCATTTATCAACAACACCATAAAATAGTCTAAATGCATAAGGAATATTAATTCAAGAAGACCATAACACTACAAGTTATTTAGTCAAACTAAATAGAAATAAAATACACACAAGTGGGATATTCCTTCTCATGGATGTAGTAAAAGGGATAATGGAAGGCCTCACACACAACTAATAATAATCCAATTTCAATCTAATATTAAAGAAATAATTGGATACCCTCTTCTAGTTCAACATAATATGATAAATTATCTAATAGTTCATGATCATCACTTAGTTCAACATTTTATTATACACAAATAATCATAATGAACTAATTACATTCTTGTCTAACAAAACGGGATCACACATAGAGGATTTTCTCAAGAGAGTTAAACTATTGGATCGGGTTTTACCAAATATGCACAAGAGGGGGGAGAATTGTATCTTTTACAATTTCCTCATGTATCACGATGACTTCCAAATCTGTCTTGTATCTTCATAAAAATGTTTATGCAGTGGAAAATAAACAGATTGAAGGACGCACGGATGTATAGTCGTTCGAGGAATAGAAGCCCCCTAGTCCTCTCCACCAGCACTCTATACCACAAGCTTGGTGATTATTACTATATGTTCTCTTATCAACGGATTGTCCATAACTGAGTATAGGCAGTTGAAACATTTACATTTTATGGATAAAATAGTTCCTTTTAGTTCATGCATAGAATCTAATAGATAGCTTAGTATGGGAATCCGATTACTCAAAATGAAAAGATTATTTTTATAACAACACATTACAGCTTTTATTCATAGTTGTAGCAGTACGCAAGAAAATAGTAGATGGATCGTCGTCTTCAAAAAAGATGTTCTTTCAGTAAGATCATTTCTGAGTCGATCAAGTTCCAAATAGATCTTGAATTAAAATTGGAAACTTTAACAAAAATAGATTCTCAATAGATCTTTGATGTAGAATAAGAATCATTTACACTTTTAATTTTCTTCTAAAAAATAGAGTCTGATATATCTTAGTAGCAGCATATTTATGCGACTAGTATATCTATTATTTGTGATTATTATTCTCTCTTTTTTAATTCAAAATAACATAGAAATATAAATAATAAATCTGAACATTTTCCTTTCAAAATTAGATCCACAAATGTTTCCTTAAGAATCATGATATTCAAATGATTGAATAACAGAGTAGTCAAAACGTCCCTTAATAATCGTCATGAAATACTCCTCTTAAATCGATCAACTGAATCATTAATAAACATATTCAAATCAGTCAAAGATGTTGTAACATCCCAGTTCCAGAAGCCACCTAAAGGCACCCTATACCCGGTTAGTCACATGGCCTCAAGCGCATTTCCCTAAACACTAGAGGCTTCCGAATAGAAGCGTTGGCCTTGGGTGTGATTGTAGGGAAACTATTCCTTCATTGGTAGAGTAATGTAGTGGAAGAGAAACAAATGTACAATAGTGGAATCAGTAAATATCCAACAACAGTAAACATCGGAAGACTAAAATAATAAACTGGTGAACATATATATGAAATGATGAATGAAACATATGTATAGGAAAAGTGCCAAACAAGTCACAATGGTGAATACATATAGTAATAAACCATAGTACAAAATAAATTGATAAACAACTCCTCAATATCGCAAACTAATGCTTCGTCCCATGCTCTCCAGCTCTACAGCAAGTCATGTACCTGAAGTAGAAGGGTGCTTTCCCTTATCTATACCTGCAATAATATAATCTCTTTGGGCCACAAAGCACAACCCAAACATGGTGTGATACTAAATCCCATTAGGCAACCACCCAAATATCTGTTCCAAACAGTCAGTGAATATATGGTAGGTAAAAGTACGGAAAATAGTAAATAGGAAATTACTCAGTAGTAAATAATCCACAGTTTCAATATCAAGCAACAACAAAACAAGCAGCAAAACACAAAAAGGTAACCCTATGGGAAGTACTCACGGCCCATCCACTCTGGTCCTACCTAACGAGTACAAGCAACCCTCTGGGCAGTACACTCAACCTAACCCCTCTGGTTCTATCACAAGAATATATAAATAGACTCTTTGAGGAAGCTCACACAGTCAATTCCCCTTATAGTCTAAGGTAGTCAAGGACTCTCTGAAGAAGCTCACGCGGTCAATTCCCCTTATATCCCCAAGGTCAAGGACTCTCTGAGGAATCTCACTCGACTAATTCCCCTTATATCCCAAAGTCATTCCAATAATTCAAAGACTCTCTAAGGAAGATTACACAGTCAATTCCCCTTATAGTCTAAAGCAGTCAAGGACTCTCTAAGGAATCTCACTCGGTCAATTCCCCTTATAGCCCCAAGTGGTCTTATGCTCTCTAAGAAAGCTCACTCGGTTAATCCCCCTTATAGAACAAAGTTCTCAATGAATCTTTGAGGAAGATCCCTTGGTCAATTCCCCTTATAGTCTACTACACAAGTTTATCATGGCCCTTTATAGATCAACGAGCATAAAAATTCAATAGGGACAAAGTAAACCTACTAAACTACCTGGATAACTAGTCTACAGCATATCAATCATATCATAATACAACTCTCCACCCCACAGTAATAGGCATGGAAAAAAGTCAAGTCATCCAAAAGGATAACCAGGACCAACCTATCATAAATATATCATTTGTGGGAAAAACATCCAAGCATAGTAATCAACCCTATTCATATCCAATTAACCTCTACACAAGAATACAAGAATGGCAGACAATCAACAGGGTAGAACTATAAACATGCAAAACCCCATTCTAGGGTATTAGTCAAAATTGCACATAATACTAAAAGAAATTCAATGGAAAGGCACAAACCACCTACCTCGGTGTTAGGAGATTTCTTTATGTAATCCTCGAGGCATGAATTTCCAAAGAACACCGTATAACTATAAAAATTACTAAAACGATCGACCGAGGATTACTTAAGAAAGAGGAGGAATCATGAAACGAATCTCAAGAAAAATAGATATCCAACCGAGACGATCCCAATGCAATTTAGGGAGGTCAAATTGGAGTTTGGATGCTCGGTCGGGGGCTCAAAGAAAGATCGTGGCCATACGAGAGCTCTCGGATGAATGAGACCTAGAAATAGATGTTCATGGAGATTAGACGCGACCCTAGTGTGCTTAATGAAAAATTTATAGAGCCTTCACTTTTGAATTATACAGCATGTACTCGTTGTTTCTGTACTCCACGTTAAGTGGCCTCCAGGTCACCCCCACATGGATGTGTGTATGGACACTGCATGGCCAGCACATGGCTACCTGTGGTAACTGAGTACACGACGTATACTCATTATGTACACAATGTGTACTTCTACAATTTCTAGAAATTCTTCTTTTTCTCAAGAGTGACCAGAAAAGGAAAAACATTCCTAAAAATGAGAACTATGTTCTTACAAACTTCCCCCCGTAAAGAAATTCATCCAGGAATTTCCCTAGTGTGGCATAGAAGAAGAAACCCTGAACAGCTTCGGCCACTATGCTCATACATCGGCCTCACTCTCCCAAGTCTCATCCTGTACTCGCCCAAGATACTATAGCACTCATACTATAAGAATAGACAGGCCATGGAGAACCTTTGTAATATGATCGACAATCTGGATAGGATGAAACTAGAACGACGCATCCACTTCTAACTCAACCTCCTCAGGTTGAAAGACATGAGATGGGTCTGGAAAATAACGTCGGAGCTGAGAACTGTGGAAGACATCATGCATAGCCTGAAACCTATGAGTAAACTAAAACTGATAGGAATCCAGGCCAACTCTCTCCATAACCTCAAATAGCTCGACGTACCCCGGCAAAAGCTTACCCTATCTTCTAATCCTCCTATGTCCCTACCTCAGTGTGACACACAGGAAAACATAATTCCTGACTTCGAACACTAGAGGTTGTATCCACTGATCAACATAATACATCTCTAGAGATTTTTTTGTAGCCATCCTCTACCAAATCAACTCTATCTGCTCGGTGGACTCCTGAACCAGACGAGGTCCTATAAAAGCAGCCTCTCCTACCTCTATACAACATAAGGGTTATCGACATGGCCTACTGTACAAAGGTTATTAATGTGTCATCTGAATAGTTGCTTGAAAAATATTATTGTAGAGAAACTCCATAAGAGGTATATGCTTCTCCCAAAAGCCTCTGAAATCCCGGATGCATTCTCAGAGCATGTCCTCAAGCACCTGAATCGTACGCTCGGAGAATCCATCTGTCTGGTTGTGGTAAGTTGTAATTAAATGTACCTGTGTACCCAACACCTTATGTAGCCCCAACCAGACCCGAGAAGTAAAATGTGAATCCCTGTCTAAAATATTTGTGTGTGGAACTCCATGCAGACGTATAATCTCCCGAATGTACAACTGTCCTAGCTCATCAACACTGAAGGTATCCTTGATTGGGAAGAATTGAGAAACCTTCGTGAGTTTGCAAATGACAACACAAAATAAATCAATCCCTTGATGCAAATTTGGAAAACCATTCCCAAAATCCATCGCGACATCATTCCACTTCCACTTGGGAATAGGCAACTGCTACAAAATCCCTACTGGTCACTGATTCTCTACATTCACCTGCTGACAGGTGGAACACCTCATGAAAAAACCAGCAACATCTCTCTTCATTCCTGGCCACCAATACTGGCACTGATACATTTGGGGGACACCAGGATGAACTACCCAAACTGAAAAATGAAAATCCTGCATGAGATCATCGCATATGTCTGTTGGCACCCATAACAGCCTCTACAAATGCATGTTCTCATACTCTCCTACTATTCATAAAGGAATAGGGTTCTCTCCTGACATGCTTTCCCATAAGACTAGGCCTTCAGAGTCTGATAGTTGCCTCATTTTCACTCGATCAAGAAGAGTCGAGGTAACAACTACATAAGATAGAAATGTCTGCCTATGTATTTCATGCACCTCCAAATGCATCTCAGAGAATATAGAAATAAGCTGTCACACACCATTGTCCTCCTTAACTACATGTATCTAAGTCCTCCTGCTCAGCACATCAGCTACTGAGTTTCCTTTCCTAGGCATATAGGCAAGCTCAAAGTCAATGGACTGAAAATACTCAAGCAATCTTCGCTGTCTCAAATTCAAATCCGGCTGAGTGAATATGTACTTGAGACTTTTGTGGTTGGTGAAAAAAAACTAACTTCTATCTTAATTGATAATGTCTCCAATATCATAAACCATGAACAACTGCTTCCAACTCAAGATTGTGTGTCTGGTAATTCCTCTCATGTGGCCTCAGCTGCTGAGACCCATACACAAAGACTCCTTCTCCCTGCATAAGTATAGCTCCCAGCATGATACCTGATGCATCATAGTAAACAGTATATCTCTTTCCTGGCTCTGTAAAAACTAGTATCGATGCTCAATTTAGTCTCCCTTTCAGCTCTTTAATGGCTAGATCACAAGAATCTATCCACTAGAACTTTTCACCCATCTTAGTCAAACATGTGAGTGGTGATGATATTCATGAAAAGTCTTGTATGAAACGTCTGTAGTATCCATCCAGCCCTAGAAAACTCCGTACCTAAAATACATTCTTTGTCTTCTCCTAGGATGCTACTGCTCTCACTTTATCTAGGTTTACTAATACTCCTAACTCTGAGATTATAGGACCCAAGAAGTGAATCAAATCCATCCAGAAGTGGAATTTTGAGATCTTAGCATATGACTCATGCTCTCTTAGTATACTCAGATCTATTTTATGATGGTTATCATGGTCATGTTGAGTGTCAGAATAAACCAAGATATCATCCACAAAAACCACAATGATGGAATACAAGTATGGATGGAACACTCGGTTCATCAATGCCCTGAAAACCAAAGGTGCATTTGTGAGACCGAGCGACATAACCATATATTAATATAGACCATACCTACTATAGAAGGCTGCGAGAGGTGTATCAGATGGTCTAACTCACAACTGATGATAACTGGACCTCATGTCAATATTCGAGAACACCCAGTCTCCTCGAAGTTGATCAAAAAGATCATCAATAATATGCAAGGGATATTGGTTCTTGACTTTCAACTGGTACATCTTGAGATAATCCACACAAACCCTGAGGGTATCATCTGCCTTATTTTCAAATAGGATAAGAGAACCCCAAGTAGATGTACTGGGTCGGATGAAACCCTTTTCCTGCAACTCCACCAACAACTTCTTGATCTCCTGCAACTTAGGTGTAGTCATCCAATAAGGAGGAATGTACATTGGTGCCACTCCTGCCACAAGCTCAATAGAAAAGTCTACCTCATGCTCTGGAGGAAAACCTAAAAAGTCCTCTGGAAAGACATGTCTGAAATGATCCAAAACTGGAGGAAAAATCTAACGATGAAGTCCCCTAGTCATCCAAATATAGACTGGTATTCTGGGTTTTAATTCCTCCCAAACCATGATGCTCTGGTCCCGCTCTGCTTGATAGGACATCCAATTCGCCCTAATAAAGAAAAGATACACCATCAAGTGATGTGAAACTCACCCTGCGGTGATAACAGTCGACAAATTCCAGGAAAAGATCTAAACAGTCCATTCTGATAATGACATCATAGACTATTATCTCTAGAACATAGATGACCCATAAGAAGTGACACCCACCAACCTCTAGAGGGAACTCCATACACTGATGCACACTCTCCATCCTAGTCCCCAACAGAGTGACTAGCATCAAGATATCAGTAGAAGAAATGATGCAAAGACCAAGGATCTCCACAACAGAAATAGATATAAAGCTATAGGAATCCCCAATATTGAAAAGAGAAAATCATAAGACTGAGGCTATTAAGATCGTAACTCAAACTGTAGAAGTTCTAGGATCCTGCTTCTGCTTGGTCTGCTCCACTATAGAAGTCTGGCCTGCACAGTGGCCCTGTGACCCTGCCTGACCACTCTGAGATGATCCACCATGCTGTTGCGGAAAATCGGGGGACTGGATATTTTGGCAACGATCGCCACCATGGCCTGAACTACTGGAAGAACTCCAGTTCCCTGACTACTGAGAAACTGGTGGTGCTACTCCTGAATGAGGAGTCATCTAAGAACTCATGTCCCTAGCTTATGGTGTGGAGTTCTGATAGAAGCACTGAAGATGACCCATCTTGTTGCATGATCGATACTCCACTAGGTCTCTCAAGTAATGTTTCCTTGTATTCCCTCTCCTCCTGCACTGGTAGCACACCACCTAGATACCAGAAGATGCACCCTGCCAAATCTTATCTCCTCGTGAAATCTCCCTGTAGTTCATCCTACTATTAGTAGGAGGAATACTACCTCTAGATGTCGAACCTCCCTAGCTCACATCTTCTAAATCCCTTATATTGTGCTCAATGATCATCTCTTGGTTGACTATAGAAGATATCAAAGTCAACCTGAATATGTTCACTAGAGATTAGATGTCATGACTGAAACCATCCTCGAACTTTCGTGCAAGGAACAACTCATCACCTCCTAGAATAGGGGTTAAACATTGCAGCTCTGTGAAGCAAGAGGAATACTCCATTACAGAAAGAGTACCCTGCTCCAGACACATGAAATCATGGGCTTGATCGGCCCTTGATGTCTCTGGAAAGATGTAATCGTATAAGATACAGAAAAACTCATCCCAAATCATATTCTGCTGGAATCCCACCTATGAGACCACATCCCACCACATCTTGGTGGAGTCTCGAAGCATGTAGGTAGAGAGATTCACACTCTTCTCTGGAGGTATCTTCGGATGCTCAAAAATCATCAGCGTGGCTTCTATCCATGACTCTGCAGCCTGGGGTCCTTGATCCCCTGAGAAAGTGGCAGGATGAAGCTGTTGAAAGACCCATTCAATTCTACCATTGACAGGGTAGGAGGAGGCACTCCCAAAAAAGTCTACATCATCCTCAGAAAGCCATCCATGCACTATTCATCAGCACCTCTGTCTGGTATAAGGGTTGTTTCCAAGACTGGCATGATAGTATTATCTACAGGAAGTCCTTGATTAGGCATATCCGTTGTCTGATCACCACTTGGAAACCAGAGTACAGCTGGAGGACGTCTCAGCAGCATGACTCTGCAAGTTCATGTGCACACCTTAGATCAAGGTTAACAAGGACTGAATACTTTAAGAGTATGAATGTAAAGGGAAAAATAAAGAATTAACGTTTTAAAAAACATGACAACACAGCGTGTACAATGACTACATGGCATGTTCCCTTTGGCCATACACATGGGCGCGTACTTTTGACAAAACAGGTCATGTAACACCCCAAACACACCGCATGTTCTCCTAATAGATGGAGTGTACTTGAATCCTCTTCCCTTTCTTAATACTTTCTACAAAGTTATGCCACATGGATCTCCTAAGACCAGACTACATGGAATGTTCAAGGTAGTCACAGTGTGTACTAGACGAACTTCACTGACCCGTGTTGTTAGTGAAACAGCCAAACACACGGCTCACACATCATGGCGTGTTTATGGTGGACACGGCATGGTTGTGAAAGGATAACATCGACCTATGTTGTTAGTGACACTGCCGAGTACATGGGTCAATCTACACGGCATGTTCAGCCATGACACGGTGTGTATAGCTTATGTTTTCATCTATCTGTGTTGTTAGTCACATGGGTGGACACATGGTCTCTGCACATGTCATGCACATCCGGTACACGACATGGCCTATAGAGATTTCTCAACCCTGTTACTCTACCCACACGGACTATGACCTGGTTATAGACCACACAATGTGTACATAGAGTACACGTCGTGTACTTAATAAAAACCATTTCTTCTCGAATAGAACAACACATGGCATGTAGTCAAAACTACACAGCATGAATTATGTGTTTTTTTAGATATTAATCCTCAGAAACTACTACAGAGCCTTAATGGAGACTTTCATGTTGATTAGATTTTTCTCCGGTGTGTTTAATGAAAAAAAAGTACATGGTGTGTACTTTTGAATTACATGAAATGTACTCAGCATTTTCGTAATCCACTTTAAGCGACCTCCAGGTAATTCCCACATGGTTATGTGCATGGTTGTTGCATAGCCAGCACATGGATTCCTACAGTAACCAAGTACATGGTGTGTACTCATTAAGTACATGGATTGTACTTTGAAAATTTCCAGAAATTCCCCTTTTTCTCAAGAACTACCCGAAAAGGAAAAACATACCTGAAAAGGAGTTCTGGGTTCTTACAGGTATTCATTAATATCGGACTTTGAATCTGGCTTGAAATCATCCTGATATTCCACCTAAAGACCATTGCACGATAAAGTTGTATTTTAAATCTTCCATGCTAAATATAGGGTTGATATCAAATGTATGGTTGGTCTCAAATTTAATGGTGGTTATACATTCTTTTCTCTTCATCTTTAAAATGTATGGTATATTATCCATACTTTCCTCCTTAGAAAAACGTAAGATACATGATACATACTTTTCTATATAACGTAAGGTTCATTATAAAAGTTAGGTTAATCATCCATACTTTTTTGAAGCAAAGGAAAGGTTCCATACTTAAATAAGGTTCTTCTTCCATACTTTTCTGGTATAACAAACGTAAGGTTCCTTCCAAATGTAGGGTTATTTTACCATACCTTTTTGAACTCCCTTATTGTAAAATTAGAATTTAATCCATATGCTACGCTCTTGAATGTAGGTTATGAACAGTATTCCAAGAATATACTAAAATTATTTTCGAACACTTTTTCAAATATTCCACATGGATTAAAAGCTTTAATATTATTCCAAAAAATAAAAATAAAAAATATTAATTTCAGGAAATATACTCAATATAAAATCATTATAATAACAAACAAGGGTATTTGTGGGCATCAAAATCAATAAAAAAAGATAGAGTATTATTGAAACAATACATGCTCAATAATTTACACTAATCATAATAGTACAGAGTATTATTGAAAACAACACTTTCTCAAAAATCTAACCCGTTTTTATGATCACAAAACCCATGAAATAACCCATGAGATTAATTTCATATAATTTATAATGTTTCAAGGATAAAATAATATTTTATTATAATTGAATTATTTTAACAAGAAATAAATAAAGAGTTATATATTGTTCTCCCATAAAAAATTTAAAATTTTATTAAAATTTCTTTGAGAAATTTCTCCCACCTTTATAAGATAATGAAAATAATATTTTGTGATTATTAAAATTTCTCCCATAAATGTAAAAAATAAATACAATATAAAATTCTGTATTCTACCCAAGTTTATCCCCCTGAGAAAAATATTTATCCATTTGAAAATAAAATATTGTGTGTATCCAATTTCTCCCCCTTTTCTTGATATCAAAAAGAATGATAGAAGAAGGAATATAACACATTTAATGTAGAAATAAACTTATGTAAATGATATTATAAACTCTTTATCAATAATTTATTCTGGATTCTATCATTATAACATAGAAAGTATAGTAAAAAAATTAAAAACAGAAAAAAAAATGAGATTCAAAAATATTTTATTGAAAATTTAATATCATAATTGATAGTAGAATTAGGTATGGGATAAAAGCATTAAAAACAAGTTTCATTGCTTCTAAACAATATCCTTTTGATCTTCTAACTGCATTCTCAACCTCTTTATCCATCAATATCCAAACTGAATTATCATATCTATTCCTTCTTAGGTCAAATGAATATCTTTAGTGAGGTTTACTCTGAAAAATTCATGCAATCGTTCTTCCTTTTCAATAAACTGATTTTATTCGTAGTTAATTAGCCCAGTAATTGTCTAGTAATTGGTTCACATAAGGTAAGCTGATCAACAAGTAATTTATGATTGTCTAAAAAACAGACAGAGGAGTGTTATTACACTATATGTCCTGCAACATGTCATTCTTATTGATCATTACAGTGGTAATGGTTAGAAATCTCTTCATTAAGTTAGGTGATGTACCTGATGTACTTTCTTGGCTTCCTTGGATAGTTTTTGAACTGTTTATCTAGGAGAGTTTTAAATTCTTCCAAATCTAATCTCAGTAAAACTTTAGATTTTAATTTACCGTATTCGGCTAATATCTCCTTCTAGAAATTTTACACTTAACTTTTTGAAACTAATCTATCATTCATGTTCTGAAAATTTTGTCTCTCCTACACTTATTCCCTTCTTAAAGAAGCATTATCATCTTAAATTCAATTAAATTTTTTGATTAACTCCTCCACATGATTATTTTCAGAATCATAGGCACCATGTGCATGATTCTCAACATTATTTATCTAAATTAAAGGCAATGATGGAGCATCGGATCTCTGATCTGTAGCCTTCTCCACTATTTGATAAACTGATTTTTCTTCAGAGTTCTGAATTGACTCATCCATAGAAAAAATTTCATTTAAAACATTAGTATAAACATTAGATTCCCTCTTTCCTCTGTTCACGTTTTCATTAGGTTTTTTATCCTCTTGTGAATTTTCATTTACTTCCTCTAAAACTGGTTCTTCTTGAAATGATTCTTCTTCAATAACTTCAATAGTTGGTTAAGACAGTTTTTGAATAGATTATGTTTGATCTAGTTCAACTTCTCTAGGCTCTGCCTCTGCCTGAGGTATAATTTCATCTTCTATTTGAGGTACCACCTAAAATGGAGAAATAGATTCTCTTACAAATATATATCTTAAAAGATCTCTAGTTGTAACAAATTTTATTTGAACAGGCTCTTCACCAGATTGAGTTTCTCTATGCCTTTGTCTCTAAAGTCCCTCTTGACTTCCCTCAGCAGCAGGTGCATGGACTTCTTCAAATATAATTTTTCTTTATGTTTTTGAAATATCACGGGTCCTTGATTCTTTTATTCCTTCTTTGTTTTTCCTAGTTTCCTCTCCCTCACTAGACTCATGTTCTTCATTAGCACCAATAGGCACAATCATTCCTTTTATAGTGCACCAAAAATATCATATTTTTATTATAGTTCCAACATTAAACACATTACTTTGAGGGAATCACACTCTGTCATCTACTAATCTAACCACATCATACTTGAACAATAATTTTGGAATGAACCTCCCATAGGTATAGAAGTTCATTATTGCCTCTAGTTGATAGTAGTAGTTCAAATACCTTATCATATAATAAGGAAAATTCAACTTTATGTCAACTAGAAACATAAACAAAAAATACATATGAGGTCATAAAATATTCTCCATTTATGAAATCCTTGGTGAAATGCCTATTTGAACAAATTTTACAAATATTTTCAGATCTAGATTCATATCCTTGACTAACATCTTTCGATATTTGTAGAACAAAAAAATGACATAATGTCTTCTGACTAATGTTGATTACCTCCAATGGATTTCATATCAAAGAGATTAACTCCCTCATGAGGGTAGTTTATGATTCTAGCTGTTTCCACAGAAAAAATAGAAAAATCATGATCATCAATTTTAGTGAATATGGAGCCCTTTATATCTCCATGATTGAACTGAACAGATTTAAATAAATTTCTCAACTCTACATCGTACTGAAATTCTCTTTTTTCATCATTGAATGTTTGTTCAAGATTCTGGAAAGACAAATATTTCTTCAACATTATATTGGTATGGTACAGTCATTCCAAATCAATTAGTTTCCCCTGTAAGATCTTCCTTTCTACCAAACATTGATGCTTGGAATTACAAGCATCTCCTTAATCGATTCTTTTTGTCTTGGCCATTTCTGTCTCAATTTTCTAAAGGATCAAAGGATTATGGTTTCAAAGGATCAATAAAATGTAGATGAAGGTAGTTTCATTTTGGTGTTTCAATAGGTTTTAAGAAGATAAATGGGAGAGGAATTCGAAATGGGTTCTTAAAACCTTGATTCTGGTGTCATTACTTACATAATAATCATTACATTATTTAAAATAAAGTAAAAATGTATGCAAAAAAAAGTAATAGCCGTACAGGATAAATTTTAAATTTTTCTAAAAACAAATAATTAAATTATTTAAAATAGTGAAGATAAAAATAAAATAATAATTAATTTAATAAAATAAGTAAAATTAAAATTAAAATTAATTTTAAAATTAAATAAACCTAACTCACCCTTTAAAATAAAACCTTTCAGTGGGAAGTGATTTAGTAAAAATATCAGCTAGTTGAATTTTAGTATATACAAATTCTAACAATATATACTTTTTAAGAAAATGATCTCTTAGAAAATGATTTATGATATGAATATGCTTAGTCCTGTAATTATTAATATGACTTTTCGAAATATTTATTACTCTAGTATTATCACATAAATTATGTGTATTATTAAAATTTAGTCCAAAGTCCATAAGAGTGTTTTTCATCCACAACACTTGTGCACAGCAACTGCCTGCAGACACATATTCTGCCTTAGCTGATGAAAAGGAAACAGAGTGTTGTTTTTTACTAGACCATGAAACTAATGATTTTCCTAAAAAGTCAAAAGTTCATGAGATGCTTTTTCTATCTAATATACAACTTCCAAAGTCATTATTTGAATATGAAATTAAATTAAAATCAAACGTTTTGGATAGATAATATATTGAAAAAAAGTTTCTTTTTAATATCTAAAAATTATTTTGACCGCACATAAGTGAGATTTTTTAGGATTTGATTGAAATATTTCACAAAGACATACTCAGTACATTATATATGGTCTGCTAGTAGTAAGATATAATAAACTTCTAATCATACCTCTGTATAACTTGTTGTCAAATTATTTTCCAGTTTCATCCAAGTCAAATTTTATATTAGTAGACAATGTAGTTGTATATGTCTTGCAGTTTTCAAGTCCATATTTCGTTGGTAAATTAGTAATGTATTTGCTTTGATTCAAAAAATTTCCAAAATCTTTTTGTTATATTTGAAGTCAAAAAATTAAATTAAATTCTCCCATCATACTCATTTCAATTTTTTTGCATTAAATTGAAACCTCAAGACAATGTTTTTTATTTGTTAATCCAATAATTACATCATTAACAAAAACTTAAACTAATAAAATATTAGATTTTACATTTTTCTTAAATAATGTTGGATCTGCCCTTCCAACAATAAAATAATTTTTCGAAGGAAAAGGTCTTAAGATTTCATACCAATCCTTAGGTTCTTGTTTAAGGATATAAAGAGATATAGAAAGTTTAAAAATGGAATCTGGTTTTTGAGAATTTTCAATACCAGGTGGTTTCTCAACATAAACATCCTCTATTAAATAACCATTTAAAAATACATACTTAACATCCATCTAAAATAATTGGATGTTCATATGAGATTCATAGGCTAAAAGGATTCTAATGGCTTCTAATCTTGCTACAGTTGCAAATGTCTTGTCATAATCTATACCTTATTCCTTACTAATTCATTTAGCTACTAGTATTTCTATATTTCTAGTTACTATTCCTTGAAAATCTTGTAAATTTATAAAAACTCATTTAGTTCCTATGACCATATAGTTTTGTGGACTCTCGACTAAATTCCAATCATCATTTCTCTTGAACTGGTTTAGTTCTTCTTGCATCGCTATCATCTAATATTCATCAACTATGGCTTCTTCTAATGTATTAGGTTCTAATTGGGATAGAAAGGAAGAAAACTCAAAAAGAGTTTCTATATTTCTTATAGTCTTTATTCATGTGTCTAAGTCTCCTATAAAAGTTTCTAAGGGGTGATTCTTCAGGGTTCTATATTGTATATGTAATACATTATTAGGTTTATCAGTCATCTTCTTCTAAACTAGACTGAATTTTATTTATAACTTTTTCAAAATCATCCTTTTTGTTCTCAAGTATCTTGTAATCATTATAGTCAGATTCATCAATTTGATCATTCCTTTTCTCAAAGGGATCATATTCATCAAATTTTGCATGAACTAATTCTTCAACATTCCATGATTGTTTATAAAATTACATAAGTTTTAGAAGTTGAAGAATATTCTATGAAAATTCCTTCATTAGTTTTTGGATCGAATTTACCAAGATTGTTCTTGTTTTTTATGATATAAACCTTGTATCCAAAAACATTATAGTATTTTGCATTATATTTTCTATTATTCCAAAGTTCATAGGGTTCCTTTTTAAAAATTGTTCTGATTAAAACTATATTCATTATATAATAGGATGTTCTTATAGCTTCTACCCATAAATATGAAAGAATACTCTATTCATTTAGCATAGTCCTAGCCATTTCCTTAATAGTTATATTTTTTCTTTCAACAATCCCATTCTATTGAGGTGTTCTTAGTGCAGAGAAGGTGTGTTTAATACCAAAATTTGAGCAAAAGAAATTGAATTCCATATTATCAAATTCATTACCAAGATAACTACTTAATGAAATTATTTTAAAACATTTTTCATTTTGAACAGCATTACAAAGAATTTCAAATATATTAAAATCTTCATTTTTATATTTTAGAAAATATATCCTTGTATATCTTGAATAGTAATCAACTAAAACATATACATATAATTTACCTCCCAGACCTGCTATTATAAAAGGTCCAAAAAAATCCATGAGGATAAGTTCTAGAGGTTTAGATGTGTCAATTTTGTTAACAGATTTGAAGGATGATTTGGGCTGGTTGCCATGTTGACATGCATAACAAAATCTATCAATTTAAAATTAAATAATGTTAAATCCAAAACTAGTGGTTTCAAAGATAATATATGTAATGCATATATATTCCAATGTCCAATAATTCTATGCCAGATCCAAGAATCATTTATCTTTATAGTTAAACAATTTAATTTTTTGTTCACATAAGGAATTTATGTTCAGTGTATAAACATTATCAGTTATGGGTGTTATAAATTTAAGAAATTTATCTTTAAAAACATAGCAGAAATTGTTAGAAAAATCAAAAAAATAACCATCGTCACAAAGTTGAGAGATACTTATCATTTTTTTTCTTTTATCATTGTACATAGATTACTTTATTGATTAATAAAGCTTCTAGATCGCTGATAGTTCCAATGACAATTATTTTACCTTTGGTATTGTCATCGAATGTGACTAATCCTCCATCCTTTTGAGTTAATGTCTTAATGTTAGGCATGTTCCCACTCATATTCTTATAGAATCCACTTTCCATATACCATACTTTAGTTCGGCTTCTATGACCCGATTCCTACAAATATATTCAAACAAAAGTTTGTTTTGGTACTCATATTTTATTTGGTCCAACAGTGTTAGTTAGAAAAGATCTGGGAGTCCAAACTTGCTTTGTTTTTCTATAATTAGTATAATTATATAAACTGCTTTAAATAAAGTCTTTCTTAATCCCACATATTTGAGGATTCCTTAAATAAAAGTTTTTAGATATGTGACCTTTTGTTCCATGATAGTTGCAAATTTTACCTTTTGTACATGGAATAAATTAGTTCTTATACAGTTTGGGTTTCACACATTTATTACCTATTCTATATCTTTCCTTTTCAATCACATTCATTCCAAGAATTTCATATACTTAATTTTCACTTTTTTTAAAAACAAGAGTTGCACTTTTATATGTCTCTACTTCTGTTTGTAGTGTTTTTATTTTATTTTCATTATATGTACAGTTTTTGTTTGATAGGTTATATTTTTAAATTAAATCTTGATGTTGTTTTAGTAGAGTTTCTCATTCTCCTATAATTGCATTGTGAATATTTTTTAGTGATTTATGGTTCTTAAATAAGGAATTAAATTTCCCTTCTAACATATTATAGTAGGATGCAAGTTTATCATTTGGGAAACTAGAACTAGAATCTGAATAATATGAGTAATAATATTGTTCCTTATCATCTTCTTACATAGAGCACATATTTTCTTTTAAATTCAATTCTTCCTTTTCTAAGTTAGATTTTTATGAACTACTAGATTCTTCAAAAACACTCCAAGTAGCTTTAATTTCCCATTTGTCTTTCTTTTCATAATCATTTTTTTTGTAAATTTTCATTTTCTCTTATCCTTTTAATTGAGGATAGTCTAGTCTTATGTGACCCATATTTTTTCATTCTTAACATCTAACATCCATTGTTCTTTTTTCACCTTTCATGAAGGTTTTTTATGAATCCCTTCTTCTTTCTATAGAATATACTGAATTTCTTGGCTAACTGAGCAAGTTCTATATCTAAATCAGATGAATCAGAACATTCTAGTTTTCTCTTGATCTCTTGCTTCATATTTCTTCTCTTCTATTTGGATATAACTTTCAATGCATTATTTTCTCTCTTGATCAAGACATTATGCCCATTTGCTTAATATTGCATCTAATCTTCACATATCATTAAGTATCCAATTAATTCTCTCATAGTTAGATATTTTACTGGTGATGATTGCCTAATGGCAGCCGATATTCAATTCCAGCAGGGTGGTAGTACTCTTAGTAATTTCAAGGCTTCATCTTCTTGTTTAATAGGATCTCCCAGGGCAGTGATCTTGTTGAAAATCTTTATGAGCCTTCCATTAATTTTTGTGACGCTTTAACCCTCAAACATTCTAAATTTATTATATTTTAAATGTTTTTTCCAATACCTCATTTGTCTAACATTGTCAGTTCCTTCATAGAAAACTGCAATTATTATCCACATCACATATTCAGTAGAACCTTGATATACTCGATTGAATTCATCTAGGCCATGACCATATATTATAGAATTCATATCTTTTGAATATATGTCATACTATGCTTCAATATCTACCCTCCATATTTCAGGTTTCACAGTAATTTCATAAGGAGTAATAATTTTTTATTAGACTTTGTATCCATGATTTTTTAGATAGATGATCATCCTCGACATCCGACATCCATAGTTTTCACCATTGAAGTATGGATCTTGAACCATTGATATTAACACTCTTATATTATCCATTGTTCTCTAAGTATAATCCTTTGAAACTTTAAACTTATTATAGAATTATCAAAATAAATCCATACCTCTAATATTATTTGTTGAATTAGGTTATACCAAATATGCACATGGGGGTGAATTGGGTCTTTTAATATTTCTTTTAGAATTATGATCATTTCAAAATTTCTCCTATATTTTTATCATAATGTTTATGGAGTGGAAAATATACAGATTGATGGATTCATGAATGTATAGTGGTCCAGGGAACTGAATTCCCCTAGTCCACTCCTATAGTTCTCTGTACCATGAGCTTGGTGATTTTTACTATCTAGTCCTCTTATCAACAGACCGTCCACAACTGAATACAGGAAGATGAAACCATTACAAGTTATAGCTAAAATATATCTTTTTGGTTCATGCATAGAACTGAATACACAGCTGAGTACGAGAATACAATTACTCAAAATTAAAATAGTATTTGTCTAAAAATACATTCCACTTGTTCTTCATAGTTGCAGTAGTACACAATTGACAGTAGATGGATCGTCATCTTCAGAATATATTTTCTTTAGGTAATATGAGTTATGAGTTGATCCACCTATAAATATATCGTGAAATAAAATCAGTAACTTTAACAATAATATATTCATGATAGATCTTTGATGTAGAATAAGAATCTTTTATGCTTTTCCTTTTCTTCAAAAAATAGAGTCCAATTGATCTTGGTGGAAGCAGATCTGTATGACTCATATATCTCTTTTTTGTGATTACTAATCTCTTTTTTTTAATTTAAAACAACATAGATATATAAAGAAAAAATACAATTGTTTTCCTTTCAAACATTGATCCACAAATGTCACCTCAAGAATCGTGATATTCAAATTTTAGAAAAATAGAGTAGTCATAACTTCCCCTAATAATCGTCATGAAATCCTCCTCTTAAATAGATCCTTTGAATAATAAATAAACAGATTTAAATCAATAAAATATGTTCTTTACTATCAAGATTTGAATCTAACTTTACATTAGCCTGATATTCAGCATAAAGACCTTTGCACAATAATTTCACATTTTAATTCTCTGATGATAAACGTTGTGTTGATCCCAAACGTAAGGCTGATATCAAATGTAAGGTTGGTCATCCATACTTTTTTCGTCATCTTTCTAATGTATGGTATATTATTAATACTATCCCCTTTAGAAAAACTAAATATACATGATCCATACTTTTTGATAGAATGTAAGGTTCATTATAAAAGCAAGGTTGTTGATCTATACTTTTCTGAAGCAAATGTAAGGTCCCATACTTACGTAAGGTTCTTCTTCCATAATTTCCTGATAGAACAAATGCAAGATTCCTTCCAAATGTACGGTTCTTTCCCCTTTCTTTTCTGAACTCCCATAAAGGAAACGTCAAATTTAATATGTATGCTACACTCATCAATGTATGGTATGAAAATTGATTCCAGAACATTCTAATATGATTTCTAAACACAATGTCAAATATTCCACACGAATTAAACGCTTTAATATTATTCCAAAATATAAAAATAATGAATATTAATTTCCTGAAACATACTCAAATTAAAATCATCAGAATAACAAACAAGGGTATTTGTGAGCACCAAAATCACCATAAAAAGACAGATTGTTGTTGAAATAATACATTCTCAACAATCTCTAATAATCATAATAGTATAGAGTTTTTTTGAAAACAACACATGCTTAATAAAAACCATTCACTCTAAGCTCCTATAACTGATCATTCAAATCTTGAAGATATATGAGATCAATCCTATATGGGGGAATGGAAATGGGATTTATAACAACTACAAGATAAATATTATACTCAACCTCTCCCTAATATGGATTCATAGAGAAGTATTTGGTAAATATGACTTAAAACCAATCATTGATTTGAATAAAAACTATATGAAACATCCCCTTATCATCCAAAACTATTTATCCTATTGGGATAAAAAATCCCCAATTATTGATGGTCTGGTCCAGAATGGACTTCCAAAAAAATCCTAATCACCAATAATAATAGAATCCTTACCCTCAATTGACATGAATAATACCTATTAGTGATAGAAATAATTTTTAAATTAATACCTAATCAACTAATATATACCTAGTATAACATCAAAAAAGTCATTTCTAAAATGATTAAATCTAACATATGAGAATATCCTATGATCATGAGAAAACACACAAAAAATTAATAAATACCCTAAAATCACACCCTTAAGGGAATATAGATATACATCACTCAATATATTTATGTTATTGTAAAACATAGACAACTAACATACAAATAAGATATATATAAATGTGATTTAGCTATATCATATATAAATGAATTGATGGTGGATGCCAACAAGATCATTCCTAAAATTTGTGAAGGTCCTCATCAAGGATATTAGGTTTTAGATTAGTAGTGTGAAGTTGTTCTCATCTCAAACCTATTTCATAGACTCTTAATACCTAAATCTATGGTGAGAGTTACTCTACTCAACATACCGACCCAGAGAACCATGACCACCTCTATACCATGTCGGATTATAATAATCCCAAATACCACTATGTGGTACCACAAAAAATATGGTAATTGATCCAAGAGCCTATCCATTTCCATAACCAATAGTTTTCTAAGAAACAAATTGGATGAAATTATACATATTCATTATCTACCCATAAGAGAAATACCCCATTATATGTTGGTGTAATTGTAGTCTAGTATACCCTATCCAACCATGCTTATAGAATGATAATAGAAAATTTCTTCTGGGGAAGAAGAACCATAGCCCTAAATGGATTTTCCATATCTAATCATGTGAGAATTAGTGAAATGTCGCTTTTAGATACCAGATATTCCACTCCCATAGTCATTATAAGAACCAAACAACCCGAATGGTTTCTATGTATCTAGGTTTTTCTTTTTAAATTTTTTTGAGTTTGGGCCTCTAAAAAATATATAATCCATAATATTCTCACCTAAAAATGAATTTATTATCTCATTAAATTCTCAAATATGAAAACCCAATCAGTATCACAACTCACTAGTGATGGAGAAAAATGAATAAGCGTAGTATAAAGAGGATCATAGTCCATTACTAAGATGTTACACTAAATTATATATAAACTCCTGAGTTATATTATCTCTCGCTATATTGGGAAATAAATTATTAAAAAGTTATCCTCAAAACACTTCCAATATATCCCAATTGGTTTCTCATATAGGATATTTACATACCACCAATACATTATTGGTCCTTGAATCATGTACACGGTAATCATCACTAACCTCTCGAGGTATCTCTCTAGATGATCCAAGATATCCTTTAAATAATCAACCAATATCTCAACAACCTCATGTCCACCATCTCTCACAAATAGATGTGCATGTTGTAACTAAAACTATATAATCAGATCACGTACCTATGGTAAGACTTTCAGATATCCACATCCTATAGACATGATAAAATAAAGAAGTATCTCATATATCTCTTGATTAAGAGGAGGTACATGAAAAAATAGTCTTTGGATCAACAATTAGTGGGTTCTTCTCTCCCATTCCACATTAGAGATCAATAAGCATCCATCGTAGGGTCATGATATTATATTTCCAAGTGCATTGAAAAAATGACATATATAACATGCATAAATGATAATGATATTGTAAGCAGGAAAAAAATACCATGTTTTTCTATACACACACACAAGCATACTCAGGACTGACATAACCTTAGAATAACTTCCTATCCCGAGATAACTAGTCTATCTTTGATGTTGAATTAGATATAAAAAACATTCACATTATCAATTTAATAATAATAGAATATAAGAAAACCCCTGTTAAGTAAAAGTATTCCATTAATTTATATTGCAAAATAATTTATATGTTTTTGGTAACACATTAAATAAATTCACATAATATCATAATCTAGGATCTCCATTACTATCAATCACATAAATGTCTTGTCAGTTTTACATACCAAAAACAATTCCTGAACACACACATATTTCTAACCCCACCTAAGATCAAAGAACATATAAATCCTAAATAAATAACATAATGAATTATTTATAGTAAAATTAACCGAAATATAAAAACCAAAATAGTAACAACAATCACATACCGGATAATATGATCTTTCCCTATACATGGGTTAGTTATACCAAGGCCTAAGGCCAATCTCATATTATTGTCAAATCTAATCTATTTTAAATATTATACCATATAGTAAAGAAAAATAAAAGAACAAGGATCTGATACTAGATTTTTTTGTCTCAAGTCTAGTTTAACTTTAATATTATAAAACTGGGGTAAAAAACGTCATGTGTTCCTCCCCATATACTTGAGTTTACTAACTAGTGATGGGGGTCAATGTATGAATATGTGATAAAATACTCTCTCTGGTATAGATAATAATAAATAAAAATAGATGAAATATATATAAATATTTGTCACAAGATTAATGTTTTATAATGAAATATATTGGAACTAATATCCATAAATAATAAAAATATATTTAATTATATTACATATAAGATGCTATAATTTTAGGAAATCATAAAGATGTAACTAATATATTTCATAGAATGATTTTATAACATAGGTCACAAAAGTAAAAAACTATAATCCTTGTTTCCATAACTAGTACCATATACTAATTCTTACTGTGATCCACATATCATCTATCAATAATAAGACACTTCACCCTACCTAAAACACAAACTTTAAATTATTCATAGATTCCATGGAACCCGTGAAGACTACGAGTAAAACTCTGTAGGCCAACTCCAAATGTATCCTAAAATATATCTAGTAATGAAAATACATTTATGGTGTGATATACATATAATTAATGGTTAATTAAAAAAGTTAATAATGATAAAAATATTATAGGTATAGGTGAAACACTTCAACCAATTTATTTTCATACTTACATGAACCATTTTTTGGTGTCTTTGAACATATGAAATAGTCATCTACTAGTTATCAATTCCTAACTCAAAATAAAGGGTCATGAAATCCTATCATATTAATAATTTATTCATGGTCAAGATATACCATTAATACATTCAAAGTTATGGTCATAATTTCAATGTGACACCATGATAACTAATAATTGGGAAATACATCCAAAAATCATAGTCATAACCATAGTCATAGTTTCCATGAGTAAATAGAAGTGAATCAGCATCATGCCATAATCACATCATCAATAAGTGGAGTAACATCCCTTTCCATGGGTTTAATATTATGAGAAAATAATTTCCTAAAATCTAGAAAACATCACACAAAAAATGGGAATCACATCCCACTAATACCATTCTCATATGGGAATCAAATCCCCTTATTTGGAATAATATCGTCATGGTAAGTATGTCAATATTCCAACCGAATTTGTGGATAACAAGGCATAATGTCCCATCCTCAACTTTTTGGGGAACATGTTAATCTGTTCTCATTTCCAAGTGTATAGTATCCTTTGTACAAAAAAACATATTGGTATATCAACCCTTATCAAAACCATCTTATTTTAAGTTGTTATTACTTCCCATCTATGAGGACCTGTCCTCGGGGCCCATGCCGTGACTACCCTAAGCCCTTTTTCCATAGGCCAGGGGCTGGAGACTAGCAGAAAGGCATAATTCCCGGTAAAAAGGGAAGGCATTGCCTTTGTAAAGTCAAAAAAAACACCACAGAGCAAACAAGAAGAAGTAAAAACTAAGTAAAAACTGGGTACAATAGTAAGTGTGGAAAATTAAGTGGGCCCGAATACAAACCCAAAATGAAAGTAAAGTACAACTGAAAAAGGGAGTATAGCAACTGAAAAGTAAAGCCGCAGCCTCAATCTGTCCAATGGAAGTCCCACCTGAATGGTGGGTACAGATAGCCTCCACAGCTCCTCGGGTCTTGCTGTCCGTTCCGAGTACGTCCTACCCAGTAGTCCACCTCCTGGTACCGACCTTCTCTGCAAGCCTCAACCACGATCAACACTGTATGTCGTCTTCCACCAACACAATGTAGTGCGGGCATAGCCCATGCAGGGGTGAGTATAAGCTACCTAGTAGGGACCCCGAGACCCCCGAAGGTCTCCCAGAATCCACAAAGGATAATCCATAAAGGAAATATACAATCACAAAGTAACATCCGACACTACTTAGGTATATGCCCATACGTATACCTAAGTCATCAATTCTAGTTCGGATACAACATCCGAGCCCAAGTTTGATCACATCCACACAGGATAGCACAACACAATCCACACAGGAAAGCAAGTCAATCATATCGATGATAATGATTGAAAGTCAAGATTCATCTCACACAAGTATACTTCTTCATAAGACGATAGAGATGATTAGATGTAGCCACGGATTCATCTAATCCGTCAGACCCACACAAGATCGATAGGTACCAACCCCTGCAATGACCCACAAAGGATCGATAGGTAACTAACCCCCACAATAACCCACACAGGATCGGACCCACACAGGATCTATAGGTGCTGGCCCACACAGGACCGCTGAGTGCTGAACCACACAGGATTGATAGCACTGATCCACGTAGGATCTCTGAGTGTTGTAGTCGTCTCCGTCAAATACATGGAGGATTTCTGTACAGTCGTCATCGTTGTCGCAGTCGTAGCTAGCTCTAGGGTTCCCGCCCACAGCAAGCTCGTTCGGGAGGGTCCGCTCCACGAGCCGAGGGGCTGATACATCAACTGACAGATAGTCTGGAGTTTATGTATCCAAAAGTTCAGTATTGTCAACAGGAACTCAACGACACAGATGTCGCGTCAATCGGACGCCCGGTATGAGAGTTATAGGCTTTTTCGTCCCAGGGGCCCGTTTGGTTTTTAAGTCAAAACAAACCCAACCATACTCCAACTGCATCCAAACCTCGAGCATATTAAGCCAAAAGGTCCGTCTCACTAAGATGAATCCATCAAAGTCGACGGAACGTCAATCGGACATCCAAAGCTCAAGTTATAAGCGTTTCCGCTCCGAGGGCCCGGTTGGTTTCATGCTCGAACCAACTCGGCCAAACCAAAATTACTCCAAAACCTTGAGCGTAATATATCGAAACAACCGTCTCGATCCAAGGATTTTATCACCTCTGACGGTGCCTCGATCGGAGGTCCGTAGCCCATGTTATGAGAAAAATACCGAAAGAGGTCCGGAAGTGGGGGTTTCGGGCCTGGACTGATCTGGCCCGAGACCCCTGGGTCGGCCCGAACTAGGTCGACCCAACCCGGGTCCGGTTCCGGCCCGCTTGGGCGTAGCGCGGCCTAGCTGGCGTGGCACGGCCCGGCCTGGCGGTCAGGCCTGGCGGCTCGGCCCTGCGCGCTGGCGCTGGCAAGGTGGCTCGGCCGAAACGGTCAAGCGTTTGGGGTGTGTGGGGGGGGGGATGCTGCCCCCCCCCCCACCTCTTCATAACCGTGGCCCCCATGTGGGGGGACACTCTTGTCCGGCTAGCCGGTGTTCGTAACCCCGGCTCATCCTCTGACCGGCCGGCCCGCTCCGGTCGGCCGGCTGCTGCCGTCACGGGACCGGAATGGGCCGGTCCCCCTGCTCCGACGTCGACGGCCCAGAATCGGCCACCGGTCCCTACTCCGATATGGCCTAAGTTGCGGCCTTGGTTCGTCCGGCGCGGCGGGATGGCGCCACGCCCCTCTGTCGCGGCCCACTCCGGCCGTGGTGTCTTTGAGGTTCCTTCAAGGTTCTCTGGCACGGCGCGATGGCGCCGCGCACCCTTGTCCTATGATCCTGTGTGGTGTCATTACACTGCGCCACTTTCCTTCTAACCGCATCAACACAACTTACAAGGGAGGAGGGTCGGCTGTGTTTGTGCGGTCCGGCCCCCTCCCGTTAATCGATAGAAAGCGGAAAGGTTTCACAAAGAACGGAAATGGAAGTATTCACAAAAAAAAATACCCCACCTCGTCGAATTCGTTGAGCGAGGGTTCTTCGCGGAATTTATCGTCGTGGAAGAAGGCTTCGCAGAAGGAGAGGGTCGTTGGCATCTCGGTACACGACGTCGCATAGTCGATCTTCGAGGATTCAGTGTTCTTCATCATAGATCGGTGCGTTCTTCGCATTCTTCGCGTTCTTCGCGTTCTTCGACGAGAAGATGATGATCTTCAAGCCTCCCCTTTTTCTCCCAATCCCCTCTCAACACAACAAGTCCAACCAAAAATAAAATAAGTGCTTCACTTATTTGATTATCATGACTTCATTTTTAAAATTCAAAAATTTAATTTAAACCACAAAATTAAAAGCTGTCATTAAAAGGAGGTTAAGGGGGGTTAGGGAAAATGAAGGGGTGGGTTTTGTGTGGGCCCCACCTTCCTCATAAACTCTCTTGTGTGGTTACCCAACTTCCACCCAAAGGTTAACCACTAGTAAAAATAAAAATTGTAGCTCAATTTTTATTTTTATCTTCCAAAATTTTTAACAACTCCTCCCGTGAAAACGCTACTCCAGAAAAGTTGTTCCTAAGCAATTACTGGCACTGCGAATATATCAGTGCCCTCAGAATTCGATTCTGAGCAACGGTTAAAAAGTTATCAAATCCCGCTCGTTCATTCAATGAACGTACCCGATCTAAACTTTGGATAAAAATTCCGGGCACACCGGGCCTCAGAATCAAGTGCCGTCAGAAACCGCATTCTTTTAAAATCTCAAAGAAAATCAAGAAAAAATTTCCCTTGAATTTTACGGGTCTTTACATTACTCCCAACTCCGGGCTTTACGTCCCCGTAATGATACATCATAAACTAGGGGAACAAATGTGGGTATTGTGCACGCATCTGAGCCTCCAGCTCCCATGTTCTCTCCTGGAGGTTCTCATGCTGCCATCAGATGCACACTAGAGGAATCGACCATCCACGTAGGACCCACTCCTGTCGATCCTCGATCCCCACAGGGCCCTCCGCAATAGTCACCCTATCGTCTATATCCAACTCCCCATGGTCAATGATATGCATCGGGTCGTGCACGTATCTCCTCAGCTGAGATACGTGGAAGATGTCTTGCACCCGGTGCAACTGAGGTGGTAGAGCCAGGTGATAAGCCACTTTGCCAAACCTGATGAGGACCTAGAATGGTCTGATGAAGCATAGAGACAACTTGCTGCCTCATCCAAATCTCTGTAATCCCCATCGAGGTGAGACCCTCAAGAAGACGTGGTCGCCATC
This sequence comes from Viscum album, assembly GCA_963277665.1. NCBI lineage: Eukaryota > Viridiplantae > Streptophyta > Magnoliopsida > Santalales > Viscaceae > Viscum > Viscum album. Next base: position 582,785,529 of record OY728128.1, on the reverse strand, counting down.
CTCGAACTCCAGTGGCCTCTGCCTCCTATCAGCATAACACTTCTGCCGGCTCTGATCTGTCCTCATCCGCTCCTAGATGACCTGGACCATCTCTGTCATGGCCTGGACCATCTCTCATCCCACAAGTGCTGACTCCCCAGGGTCTGTCCAGCACAAAGTAGATCTTCAAGGTCATCCATACAACGCCTCGTATGGTGTCATACCGATGGTGGAGTGGTAGTTGTTGTTGTACGCGAACTCCACCAAGGGTAGGTGGTCCTCCCAGCTGAGACCAAAGTTGAGGACACGTGCGCGGAGCATGTCCTCGAGTGTCTGAATGGTCCTCTACATCTGACCATCTATCTGGGGGTGAAAGGCGGTGCTCAGACGTAGCTGTGTCCCGAATGCCTCATGCAACCCCTTATAAAGACAGGACGTAAAGAGAGCATCTCGATCGGAAATGATGGATGATGGCACCCCATGAAGCCGTACAATCTCCTAAACATAGAGACAACCCAAGATCTCCACTGAGCCCTGCTCTCTGATGGGTAAGAAGTGAGCCGACTTGGTGAGTCGGTCGACAATCACCCAAATGGAGTCGTGAACTCTGGACGTGTGTGGAAGTCCAGTCATGAAGTCCACAGATATCGCGTCCCACTTCTATTTCGGGACCTCCAAGGGCTGTACCAAGCCTGCTGGTACCTGGTGCTCCGCCTTCACCTGCTGGAAGGTGAGGCATCGAGAAACAAACTCTGCCACAGCCTTCTTCATGCCCGGAAACCAGTGCTGTCGTCTGAGATCCTGGTACCTCTTCGCCACTCTAGGATGTACCGCCAAAGGGGAAGTGTGAAAATCTCTCCGCACCTCCTCTCGTAAAGTACCTGGTACCAAGGTACGTCCTCTGAAAATGACGACGTACTCTCCTCCTACAGAGAAACCATCAGGTGCATGTCCTAAGGATATTTTCAAATGCCACGTCTCACAGTCGGCATCCCCATGTTGTGCCTCTCTGACCCGCTGCAGTAGTGGAGGAGTGACTGTGAGTGAATGAAGAAAGGCTACTCTATCACTATCTACAAAGGATATCTGCAAAGAGGCTAGCTGCTCTGTCGCCTCCCCAAGTAGGTGAATGGCCAACCTCCTGCTGAGTGCATCGGCTACTACGTTCCCCTTTCCAGGAGTATAGACTATCTAAAAGTCATAGTCCTGGAGGAACTCGAGCCATCACCGTTGTCTCAGGTTAAGGTCCTTATGCAAGAAGATGTACCTGAGACTGATGGTCAGAATAGACTGTAAAGCGCTCGCCCATCAGATAGTTTCTCCACATCATCAGAACGAAAACCAGTGCTGCTAACTCCATGTCATGGGTAGCATATTTCTGCTCATGAGGCCTCAACTGATGTGATATATAGGTGATCATTGCCCGCTCCTGCATCAGGACACATCTGAGTCCAGTCCCTGATGCATCGCAATAGACTACGTACCCAACTCCCTCCTCTGGTAGCCTCAAGATAGATGCACTGGTCAATCTCTGTCTCAGCTCCTGGAAGCTCTGCTGACATTTTTCTGTCCACATGAAGGGTTTCCCCTTCTTCTTCAAAGCTGAAAGTAGTGCTGCAACTTTGGAGAAGTCTGGCACGAATCTCTGGTAGTACCCAGCTAGTCCAAAGAAACTCCACACCTCCTTCAGGCTCCTAGGTGGCTCCCAAGCTAACACTACCTTGATCTTCGTAGGGTCCACCGCAAATCCCGCCTCAGAGATGACGTGTCCCAAGAAGTGGACCTCACGTATCCAGAACTGACACTTTGGGAGCATACCATAAATCTGGTGCTCTCGGAGTGTGTCCATTACAACCGGTAAGTGGTAGGCGTCCTCCTCCTCTGCCGTCGTGTATATCAAAATGTCGTCGATGAAGACCACAAGAAATCGATCGAGGTAAGGCTGAAAGATCTTGTTTATGAGGCCCATGAACACTACTGTAGCATTGGTTACACTGAATGGCATAACCAAGAACTCATAGTGGCCATACCAACATCTGAAGGTCGTCTCCTGCACGTCCTTGTCCTGAACTCTGAGCTGATGATAGCCTGATCTAAGGTCTATCTTCGAGAACCACCGTGCTGCCTTCAGCTGATTGAAGAGGTCATCAATCCTCGACAGCAGATACTTGTTCCTTACTATCACCAGGTACAGGCAACGATAGTCGACACAAAGTCTCAAGCTCTTGTCTGCCTTCTTGGAGAACAATATCAGGGAAGCCCAGGGTGAAACAATGGGTCGGATGAATCCCTTGCCATGAAAGTCCTCCAGCTGTATCCGTAGCTCTCGAAGCTCGACGACTGCCATCCGATATGCTGGGGTGGATATCGAGGATATCCCGGGGTATAGGTCAATATAAAATTCTACCTATCTAGGAGGAGGTAGCCCTGGAACGTCATCGGGAAACATGTCTACATACTAATCCACCACTACAGGTAAGCTCGGACTCCGCACATCAACTACTCCTAGGATGAGGCTAGACAACTAATGAGTGATGGGTTGTCCTCTCCTCAGCGTGAGTCTATCCTGTGCTTCAAAGGCTCCCTTACCTCTGTTGAGTCAATAAGGTTTTCCTTATGACTTTTCCATTCATTCTTGTTTTGAAAATCACAAACACCTTATCTTTAGGAAAATTGCTTTTATAAGGAAAATTGCTTTTATAAGGAAAATTTCTTTTATAAGAAAAATTTCTTTTATAAGGAAAATCGCTTTTGTAAGAAAAATTATCCTTATCATATTTTCACCCAGATTTTTCTTAAGTATGAGATTCGGATTCATTTCTATTTTCTCGGAATTGCTTGAAACTTTGATATGAAATATTCTGTTTTAGGATCCGAATTCTGGATAAGAACTGCGATAAAGTTTCACTCTGAAATCCAGAATGAGAACTGTGATAAAGTTTCATTCCGAATTCCGGATACAGTTTTACTCCAGATTCAGGATACAAATCCTTATGAAGTTCAACAACGAATTCTCCTTACAAATTCGGATGAAGAATTCTCATTACGAATTCTGATGAAGAATTCTCATTACGAATTTTGATGAAAAATTCTCATTACGAATTCTGATAAAGAATTCTCATTACGAATTCTGATTAAGAATTCTCATTACGAATTCTGATGATGAATTCTCATAACGAATTTTGATGACGAATTCTCATTCCGAATTCTCATTCCGAATTCACCTATTAAATAGAATCTGATCATCTTTGTTTTATACACTCCAAATTTATTTAGACTCCGAAGATTATCTTTGGTTATACTCCGAACTTTCATCTTGCTTAGGTTGTTATAATCTATCTACTCTTTATTATTTTCCTTACACTCCGAACCTTCACTCCAAATTTTTCATTCCGAACTTTTGAGTTAGATTTTAAAACAATGCCGTACATTCTGTTACACTAGTTTTGTTATAAAATGATGTCGTCCATTTTGTTATAAACTAACCGTTGTCTAAGTGACACGTGTGCAGGTCCCTCTGATATTTAAGGAAAATATGACCGTTGGAGAAGGAGCTGACATTACCTATAAATAGGAGCTCATTTGAAAGAGCTCGTGGCTGAAAGGCTGACTGATCTTCGACTCATGTGATTACATGCTTGAAGTTATTTCTAGAGAGAGAGGGGCTCTTATTAACTCTCAAAGGTTCGTGAGACTCCAAATGTTGGTGATTACATTCGAGGACTTCCGGGGATATGAAGACATAGGTTTCCGACTACCTTGAAGTTCGAGGGCTTCCCTGCTGAGGAAGACAGAGGTTGCCAACTACCTTGAAGTTGAGGGCTTACAGGGATAGCAAGACAGAGACTCCAATCATCGTATCGAGGGCTTACCCTGGTGTGGGTAAGACAGACTTGCTTGAAATTATAAATCAATGGACTTTTATCCAAGGTTGTTGGATACCCTTCTCTTTGTGTTAAAAGACTTATATCTTGTTACTTGTAGTTCTACTACGTGTTTATATTCCGCTGCATATTTCATTCTAAGGAAAGTATAACTTTCTTATACTTCCTTACATGTACTCTGTTTCATTTAGATTCTATACGCTTTAAGGTAGAATCTCATATTGTAATCTTTTATTAAGTTTCAATTTCCGGAACCATATTTCTGGAACCTACTTTCGGAATCTCTTTCATGTTTGCATTCGGTGTTAGAGGTGTTGTGAATTTTTTTATTTTAACTTTGTTAAACTTATCCCTTTCCTTTGCTTAAGGAAAACATAGTTAATCACAAATAACTTTAAGGGTTCCAAAGGAATTTTTAAAGTATACAATTCACCCCCCCCCCTTTTGTAATTAAGCATCTACATCACTATTTCGATCCTACAATTGGTATCAGAGGAGGTCTCTGAAATACTTATACTCACGAATAAGTTTTTCTTGCTCATTTTATCATTCCGAATTTTTCCATTCCAAACTTTCTCATTCTGAACTTTGTCATTAAGAACTTTTCCTACTAACAAATTTGTGTGCCAAAGATTTTTTAAGTATGGCAGGAATTAATGTTGGTTCAATTGATAATCTAAATCCTACAAGACCACCAATCATTGATGGTAATGATTATGAGTATTGGAGAGATCTAATGAATACTTTAGTTATCAATACTGGAGTGGACAACTTTGTTATGCTTACTGGTGATTATAAAATTCCCGACAAGGAAGTTAGAACTTTCACTAACCCGGAAAAGCAAGAATATCAACTCAATTATAGGGTACGCAATACTTTAATGTGTTCAATGACTAGAAATATATATAGCCAAATTTATTCTTGTGAAGCAGCAAATTGTATCTCGAAGAAGATAGAGGTTACACACTTTGGGACTTCTAAAGTGATTGAGACTAGGAGAACTATGCTTAGAGCTGAATATCATGGCTTCAACATTCCTTATAGTGAATCAATCTGTAAAGTTCAACAGAGATTTATGACCATTGTTAAGATCTTACAATCTATGGGAGGGAAAGTTTTAGATGATGAAGCTCTTGTGGATAAAATAATTGATATTATTCCCAATGAGTGGGAATCCAAAAAACTCCTATAGATGAGAAAAGGAAGGTCACTCAAATTACTCTTGATGAATTATTTGGAACTCTTCTAAAACATGAGACTAGAATGAAGAGAGATGTTGAAAACATCAAAAAGAAGATTGGAAATGGTACTATTTCTTTTACAACAACTTCAAATCAGATAAAAGCTAAGACTCCTGAGAGAATAACCAGATCCAAGTCTAAGAAAGTTATTTTATAAACCAAATCTAGTGAGAGTGAAGTCTCTGAAAATGAATTAGCAAATCTTTCTAGAAGGATGAACAAGATATCTCGATAGAGAAATTTCCAATCTAAGTATAAGAAAAAGGAAAGGAAAGATAAGAAAGATGGAGAAGTTACTTGTTATGAATGCAAGAGAGCTGGACATATTAGACCAGATTTCCCTTTGCTAAAAAAGAAAGAAAGTAAAGAAAGGCATTCAGACAGGAACATAAATAAATATTATAAAGCCAAAGCTAAGAATGTTTTGAAATTTAATGACACCTGGAGTGCCAGTGGTGGTGACTCTTCAGATGAATATTCTGATTATGAATCTTCAGGACAGAAGAATCTTGGTCTTATAGCCAGATTACCTATTGATAATCATTTTCTTATGGCTAAGGTACATAATGCTAAATCATTGACCAATGTTTCTTTAAATTCTAATGATAGTAAGTATTATAATTATTCTAATGAAGAATCTTCTTCTGATGAAGAAAATACTTTACCTACTTATGAAGAAGTCTCTAGGTTTGCTGAACTTCTTGAAACTGAGAATTCCTAACTCAATAAAAAACATGATAAAGCAAACTCTAGGAATTCTATTATTACGAAATAAATATCAGATCTTTCTAAATATTTTGATAAGAAAAATGCTGATATTGAAAGTATTTCAAAAAATCTTGAGGAAGTAAGTTCTGAGAAGAACAATCTTTCTAAAGAATTAGAAAATGTAATTTCTATGAAATAAGTTTTCGATCCTAGATCTAGTTTTAAAACTAATGATTTTGAGGATAAAAACGTGGTTATAAAACTCAAGTTTGAAATTTTTTCCTTAAATAAGTGTTTATCAAACTTTACCCATGATAGGGAAAATTTCGATAAAATGTATTCCCAAATACGGCCTTTAAGAAATAAATCCGGATTTGGTTATACCCATGCAAAACCAGTTTTTAGTAACAATTATTTTGTTCCTCAAAGTGCCCCCTTTTGTACTAAGTGTCAATGTGGTGGTCACTGGGCAAAGAGTTGTTCCTTAAACAAAACCCAATCTTTAGGATTTCACAAAGCTTACTTTTCTAAGAATATGTGGGTTCCTAAAATTTTATTATCTGAAAATCTCAGATCCAAACAAGTTTGGATTACGAAAGTCTAATTTTCTTCTTGATTTCATGAAAATAAAGAGAGTACTAGCAACAATACATGGTACATGGATAGTGGATGTTCCCGGCACATGACTGGTAACAAAAGCTATTTTGAAAAGATTATCAAAACAAAAGGAGGAAAGGTAACGTTCAGAGATAATTCTAAGGGAGAGATTATTGGTATTGGTAATATTGTTCTTCTTGGTAAAACCTTGATTTCAAATGTTCCTTTTATGAAGGGTCTTAAGAACAACCTCATTAGCATAAGTCAGTTATGTGATGAAGGTTACCTTGTGAATTTTAGGAATGATAAGTGCTTAGTTCACAATTCCAAGGAAGAATTTGTTCTCTCAGCCAATAGGCAAGAGAATGTTTACACGTTGAACCTAGAAGACCTTAGGAGTCAATATTTACCTTTCCTTAGTGCAATTGAAGATCACTCTTGGTTATGGCATAGAAGACTAGGTCACTGTAACCTTAGGAAACTATGTAAACTCTCTAAGAAGAAACTAGTTAAGGATCTACCGGAGCTTAGATTTGATTCTTCTAAAGTTTGTGATCCTTGTCAATATGGAAAGAAACATAAATCTAGTTTTAAATCAATCGGTGAAGTCTCAAAAACTGATGCATTACAATTAGTGCACATAGATCTTTCTGGTCCTACACAAACTGGATGTATTGGAGGCAAGTACTATGTGTTTGTTCTAGTTGATGATTACACTAGATTTACTTGGGTCTATTTTCTAACAAAGAAGTATGATGCTTTTTCGTATTTCAAAAGTTTTAGAGCTCAAGTTAAAAATGAGAAAAACTTTTCATTGAAAACTATTCATAGTGATCATGGAGGAGAATTTCAAAATTCTGATTTTGAAACTTTTTGTAGTAGAAAAGGTATTACCCACAATTTTTCACCACCTGGAACTCCTCAACCGAATGGTGTAGTTGAAATAACAATTAGAATTCTTCAAGAAATAACTAGAACCATGTTGAGTGAATATTCTATAGTTAGACATTTCTGGGAAGAAGCTGTAAGTACTTCTTATTATACAATAAATCGAGTTTTGATTAGACATTTTTTTAATAAAACTCCTTATGAGTTATGGAATGGTAGAAAACCAAGACTATCCTACTTCAAGGTTTTTGGTTGCAAAGTATTTATTCTGAAAACTAAAGATAATTTACATAAATTCGCACCAAAATCTGATGAAGGGATTTTCTTAGGTTATTCCACAACATCTAAGGCTTATAGAGTTTTTAATAAAAATACTTGTACTGTTGAAGAAACAGTAAATGTAAAATTTGATGAGTCAAATCCTTTTGTTTTTAAACCACCTCAACCTACATCCTCGGATGTGTTTTCAAAAACAGATTGTCAACCTTTGATATAAGAACCATCTTATAAGGAAATTTTACAAGAAGATACTTCTGAAACATTTACCCTAGAAGACTTTCTACCCTATGTTGATGAACAGGTTTTACAAAATCCAAATCAGGTGTTTCTTAGTAATCATCCCAGTGATAGTATCATTGGTGATGTAAACCAACCTGTAAGGACTAGAAGTTCCTTAAGAAATGAAGTAGAACATCTAGCATTTCTTTCCCAATTAGAACCTAAAAGCACTGATGAAGCTTTAGGTGATGATGATTGGATCAAAGCCATGCAAGATGAACTAAATGAATTCGAAATGAATAAAGTCTGGACCTTGGTTGAAAGACATAAGGAGACTTCTATTATTGGAGTAAAATGGGTTTTCAGAAATAAATGTGATGAAAATGGAGTTATAATAAGAAATAAAGATAGACATGTTGCTAAAGGCTATAATCAGTAAGAGGGAATAGATTATGAAGAAACCTATGCTCCAGTAGCTAGACTTGAATCTATCTGTATTCTACTTGCTTTTGCAGCATTCTTTAATTTTAAACTCTTTCAAATGGATGTGAAATGTGCTTTTCTTAACAGTTATGTTCAAGAAGAAGTTTTTGTTGAACATCCTCCTGGCTTTGAAGATACAAAACATCCTGATCATGTTTTTAGACTTACCAAATCTTTGTATAGCCTTAAACAAGCCCCACGAGCATGGTATGATAGACTCACTGGATTTTTGCTTCAAAATAACTATGTTAAGGGAAATGCAGATCAAACCATTTTCATAAAGAAAGATAAGAAAAATGTTTTGATTCTTCAAATTTTTGTTGATGACATCATATTTAGTTCAACTCAGCAATCTTTGACCGACTCTTTTGCAAGTCTAATGAGATCTGAGTTTGAAATGAGTATGATGGGTGAGTTAACATTTTTCTTTGGTTTTCAAATTTCTCAAAAACCAGACGGAACCTACATATCTCAACATAAGTATATTAAAGATCTTCTTAAAAAGTATGTTTATGACAACACTAAGAGTATAATTACTCCCATTGGTACCTCAAACTCTTTAGATCTTGATGAAGCTGGGAAACCATTAGATCAAACATCTTTTAGAGGTATGATAGGAAGTTTACTTTACTTAACAGCTAGTCGACCAGACTTAATGTTCTCAGTATGCCTATGTGAAAGATATCAATCCAATCCTAAGGAATCTCACTTAAAGGCGGTAAAAAGAATTTTTCGCTACCTTAAGGGAACCATGGATCTAGGATTATTTTATACTTCTGGAAATGATTTTGTTCTAAAAAGCTTTTCTGATGCTGACTTTGGTGTATGTAGAATGGATAGAAAAAGTACATCCGGATCTTGTCATTTCTTAAGAGATTCATTAGTTTCTTGGTCCTGCAAGAAACAACATTCTGTAGCACTCTCCACTGCTGAAGCTGAATATGTAGCAGCTGGAAATTGTTGTGCTCAAGTGTTGTGGATGCAACACACACTCATAGACTATGGCTTGAGTTTTACTAAAACTCAGATTTTGTGTGATAACACAAGTTCCATTTCCCTCAGTAAGAACCCTGCACATCACTCCCGTGCAAAACACATAGATATTAGGCATCACTTTCTTAGGGATCACACACTTAAAGGAGATATTATTCTTCAGTTTATAGGAAAACAAGATCAACTTGCTGATATTTTCACAAAATCTTTTCCTTCTGATAGATTTGAATACATTAAACAGAAGTTAGGGATGATAACCGTATGGTAATCCTTCTTAATTAACTTTCTGTTGAAAAAGTCTCATTACAACAATAAACTTCTTTTTATAGGGGGAGTACATTTGATTGTTATATTAACAAGGTTTTTCAAAATTTGTTTTTCAAACATTTCGGAACTAAAATTCCGAAATGGAATTTCCGGAACTAAAATTTCCAGAATGGATATGTTCCTGTAGAAGACATTTAGAATCAAAGACTTTGTATTGAACACTTCCGGAATGGAAAATTTCGTACTGATATTTTCATAACGGGATTTTCATACCGAATCTTTCATAATGAGTTCTTTTTCTTTCAAATTCTGGAATGAAATTTTTGTACTTAGTTTTTCCTTAATAAGTTTGTTTTTCATACTGAGTTTTCCGTACTGAGTTTGTTTTTCGTAGTGAGTTTTCTAAATTTTGTCTTTTCGTAATAAAGTTGTTTTTCGAAGTTTTCGTAAGAATGTTACCAATTACGAATAATCCTCCTATACCAATCCGAAAGGTATGATTTCATTACTCAAGATTTCATAGTCATACTTTACTTGCTGGCATTTTCTTATACTTTGTTCTCGGGTTATAGTTTTATTAATTCTTTGTTTTAATAAAAATCTCAAAAGATCGGATTCAAGAGAATTGGTTTTCAACCGTCAGATCTAATCTCAGCTTATCCCAACTGTTCGATCAACCGAGGAAGTTGAACCGTCATCTCATTGCCTATATAAAGAGGACCCAAATGGCTATCCCACATCGGTTTTCAAACTCTCGCATCCCGAAGCTCTGCCTCTCTGTTTTAAGGCCGTTCAGAAATTCAGCTTTCTCTGTTCCGAACTTCTCAGAGGTCTTCAGATCCGAATGTCTGTGGAAGTAGCTTCGCAAGACATGTATTCCACCAAGCCGATCTTGAAGTGGTTAGTATACAGAGAGAGGCTAGTCCATCCGGATTTCTTCAACAAGTACGACTCTCTTATTTCCAAGAATATCAAGCTTAATGGTTGGGAAGATGTTTCAGTGTTAAAACATGGGAATCAAGATTATGTGTATTCGGATTTGCTTATTGAATTCTATGAGACAGTTTCTTTTCTTCAGGAAGATGGAAGGGACATGTTGTCTTTTAAGTCTTATGGTAAGACTTATAAACTTTCCTATGCCAAGGCAGCCGGCTTGGTAGGGCTGAATAATGAAGGCGAAGCTGAGTTTATTTCTCATGTGTTGCCGGATTCTAAGGGTATCTTCGACAAGGAAAAAGCTTTAGAAACTCTCGGACTGGCTGATGACAAGGCTCCGAAGATTTCTAGTTTATCTACAAATTTCTGGATTCTAGAGTTATGGGTACAGGGTCTTATCGTACCGAGGAAAGGTGGCAAAGATAGCTTGAAGAAGAGTGAGATCTACATCGTAGATTTTCTGATAAATCTGAGGAAGTTTAACCTGATGAAGCACATTCTTATCACTCTTGAGAATTTGAAGAAAGGGAATCTGAGAGCTCAGATTATAATGTATCCAGAAATCCTCTCCAAGTTAATAGTTCAGTGCCTTGAGTCATTCAAGGAGGCTTTCAAATCTAAGCCAAGAGTTTGCAAGATTGTGTTGGTGAGTGATGGTACACTCAAAAGAATGGATGTAGCCTTTGACAAGGAGTCTGGACAGTGTATTGATCTACCTGCTCAAGAAGAAACAGTTCTGAAAGTTGCTAATCCGGAATCCTCTACGCCAGTAAGGAAGAGAAAATTGAAAGAAGTGGAATTAGGATCAGAGAATCCCAAGTCTAAGGAAGTTCATTCCGCACCTACAAAACCAAAGAAGAAGAAAGCTTACCCAGATGAGACATTTACTAAATGGAGGGAAATGAAAGAGAAGAGAGTGAAAGGGGAGCCTCAGTTTGGCTTGGACCCTGCAGAGGCTAAGGCCTTGAAGGAGAAAACTGTGGATGAACTAGAAACACAAGAGAAAGAAAAGAATCTTAAGAAGAAGTTTTCTGAGGCTAAGGTAGCTCATGCTTTGTTGAAGTTCAATGAAATGGTTTGTGCGAACATTCCTATTCTGAGATCCTTTTCATTGGAATCTCTACCTGAGACTCCAGAAAGAGAGTTTGTTTCTCCGAAAGAGGCAGTAGCTAAGCCTGTTGAGCAAGGTGAGAAAGTTGAGCAAGTGGAAGAAGAAGAAGATGTTGCTGAAGGAAGTGGTGAAACCGGAGATGTGTTGAAACAAGTTGATGATTATAAGGGGACACCTTCGGAACACTTATCGCTCCGAACATCAGAAGCTGAATCTTTGAAGCTAGTCACTCCAGCAATGGAAGAAGAGAGAGGAGAAGAAGAAGTATCTTATCATGCAGAGGAAGAAAAACTTCTACATGATATTTCTCAAATGAAGAATATAGAGGTTGGTGCTTAGGATGTTGCTGATGAGGAATACAATGTTTTCCATGTTTCTGATAGTAAGAAGAGAACTCCGGAATAGGACTCCATTCCGAAAACAGACAAGGGAAAGAAAATTTTTTCTGATACTCCGAGTTCAGAAGTAGTGAAGAGAAAGGAAGCTAGTAGCTCTTCAAAGAGAAATCTTGACCAAGTTGAAGAAGAAAATTCTCCAAGTAGAGTCTCGGATTCAGAGTCATCTTCGTTGGGGCATGACTTTGTTGTTAAATCTTTAAAGAAGCTGGTAGGTTCTATTTTTACCTTCTCAAGCATTGATTCAAGATGCCAGATGCTCCAACATGCTTTGAATCAGAAAACAGACTCTGTATCTATGGTTATGGACAAGTGAGTTGAGATTGAGGCTCAGTTCAAAACCTTTTTTGTTGGCTATGAAGCTCATAGAAGATCTTGCAAGAGGATGAAAACTGGTCGAGGAAGACTGTAGAAGAGATGAGGTTATTTGATGAATTTCAAGACAATGTCAAGGATGCTTTTGAGACTGAGGACAGAAAGATAAATGAGTTGACTTCTTCCTTTAAAGTGAAGCTGACAGATGAAAAGAACATCTGGATTCAAGAAGTCAAAGATCTGAATGGGAATCTGAATTCTGTTTCTCAAAACTGGATGTTTGAAAGGGATCATCAGATTGAGTTTCAAGAGAAATTGAAGGCTCATGAAGAAAATATTAAAGCTCAGGAATAAAATCTTCAAGCCCAGGAAGAAAAGATTGAAGCTCAAAGTGAAAGAATAGTGGTCTTAGAGAAGCAAGCTGAAGAAGAACATAAAAACATGAAGAAGATCAAGACTATTCTTAAGAGTCTCATGGAGAAGGAAAAAGATCCGAAATAGATAGATCCGATCTTTTGTTGTATCTAATTTTCTTTGTTGTCGAGATTTCAAACTTATTGAAAATTGTACTTGTCGTTTCTTTTGTTGTTGCTACTAATTTTTCAGGTACTTTGTTATATTTTCCATTCCCTCGAATTCTTTTTGAAAATCACAAAGGGGGAGAAGGAAAAGATCCTTAAGGAAAAAGAACTCTAATAAGAGCTTATCTAAGGGGGATTTTTTCATTAAAGAAGACTTTCTTTTTCGTAATGAAATGCCATTCCAGAAATCTAGAATACGATCTTTAGAGTTTCAAAGCCTAAGGGGGAGTTAGTCTTATTCATAAATATCCTTAAAGTAAGGGAGATAAGCATTAATGTTTTTCTTTCTTCTTAGAATTTCTTTTTCGTAAGGATGTTTGTGCTTTCCAAAAAGGGGGAGATTGTTGAGTCAATAAGGTTTTCCTTATGACTTTTCCATTCCTTCTTGTTTTGAAAATCACAAACACCTTATCTTTAGGAAAATTGCTTTTATAAGGAAAATCGCTTTTGTAAGAAAAATTATCCTTATCATATTTTCACCCAAATTTTTCTTAAGTATGAGATTCGGATTCATTTCTATTTTCTCGGAATTACTTGAAACTTTGATATGAAATATTTAGTTTTAGGATCTGAATTCTGGATAAAAACTACGATAAAGTTTCACTCCGAAATCCAGAATCAGAACTATGATAAAGTTTCATTCCAAATTCCGGATATAGTTTTACTCCAAATTCAGGATACGAATCCTTATGAAGTTCGACAACAAATTCTCCTTACGAATTCTGATGAAGAATTCTCCTTATGAATTCTGATGAAGAATTCTCATTACGAATTCTGATGAAGAATTCTCATTACGAATTCTGATGAAGAATTCTCATTAAGAATTCTGATGAAGAATTCTCATTAAGAATTCTGATGATGAATTCTCATAACAAATTTTGATGACGAATTCTCATTCCTAATTCTCATTCCGAATTCACCTATTAAACAGAATCTGATCATCTTTGTTTTATACCGTCCAAATTTATTTAGACTCTAAAAATTATCTTTGGTTAGACTCCGAACATTCATCTTGCTTACGTTGTTATAATCTATCTACTCTTTATTATTTTCCTTACACTCCGAACCTTCACTCCAAATTTTTCATTCCGAACTTTTGAGTTAGATTTTAAAACGATGTCGTACAGTCTGTTGCACTTGTTTTGTTATAAAACGATGTCGTCTATTTTGTTATAAACTAACCATTGTCTAAGTGACACGTGTACAGGTCCCTCCGATCTTTAAGGAAAATATGACTGTTGGAGAAAGAGCCGACCTTACCTATAAATAGGAGCTCATTTGAAAGAGCTCGTGGCTGAAAGGCTGACTGATCTTCGACTCATGTGATTACATGCTTGATGTGATTTCTAGAGCGAGGGGCTCTTATTAACTCTCAAAGCTTCGTGCGACTACGAATGTTGGTGATTACATTCGAGGACTTCTGGGGATATGAAGACAGAGGTCACCGACTACCTTGAAGTTCGAGGGCTTCCTTGCTGAGGAAGACAGAGGTTGCCAAAACCCTTGATGTTGAGGGCTTGCCGGGATAGCAAGATAGAGACTCTGATCTTCATATTGAGGGCTTACCCTGGTGTGGGTAAGATAGACTTTCGTGAAAGTATAAATCAAGGGAATTTTATCCAAGGTTGTTGGATACCCTTCTCTTTGGGTTAAAAGACTTATATCTTGTTACTTGTAGTTCTACTACGTGTTAATATTCTACTGCATATTTCATTGTATGGAAAGTATAACTTTCTTATACTTCCTTACTTGTACTCTATTTCATTTAGATTCTATACGCTTTAAGGTAGAGTCTCATATTGTAATATTTTATTAAGTTTCAATTTCCGGAACCATATTTCCGGAACCTACTTTCGGAATCTCTTTCCAAGTTTGCATTCGGTGTTAGAGGTGTTGTTATTTTTCTTAGTTTAACTTTGTTAAACTTATCCCTTTCCTTTTCTTAAGGAAAACATAGTCAATCATAACTAACTTTAAGGGTTCCAAATGAATTTTTAAAGTATACAATTCACCCCCCTCTTGTAATTGAGCATCTACATCACTATTTCGATCCTACACTCTCCGGTGAAGGTTAAACTACTCCCGTCGGTGTATACACATCGCACCTTCCATCTAATATAGTCAATCTGAGCATGGACTGTAGAAAACAAATCCATCCCCAAGATGACATCGTAAGTCCTTTACGCCGCTACAAGAAGATCCTAGCCGAAGCTCTCGCCTCCAAGAGTAAGCTCACACTTCTAGAACCAGTGTGTAATCATCGAGTCTGCTACCGTAGGAGTCTCTAGCCGTAAAAAATGAGCCAGCGGCTCTGTCGGAATCTCCGAGCTCTGAACAAGGGCAGCAGATATGAAAGAATGACTCACTCTTGTGTCTATAATAACTGCAGCAAGGGTGGAATAGACACAGATAGTACCTAGAATCATGTCGGGCGTGCCGTGGTCGTAGGCCTCCGCTGCCTAAAGTTGTGCTTGTCTCTTCCCACCAGCTCCCTGTGGTCGGGGTGGACCTCCTAGTGGCGGTGGTGGTAGAGCCTCAAAGCGTCCCCCACCACCTGCTACTTAACCAGCTCCTCTGCCTTGTCCTCCTGATCCCTGCGGACCGCCACGGTTGACCCTATGCCTCTGCCTGGGTGGTCCCTCAACCGTCTGCTGCTCCTTAGTACGGCGGGTCGGGCAGTCACGAGCCATGTGGCCCTGCCCGCCGCATGTGTAGCACTATCTGCCTCTCGAAAGAATCGCTATGTGATGTGTGCCCCGCACCTCTAAGCCAGTGTCCTGAGGTCGTCTGCCTGAGGGTCTGGTCTTCCAGGACCCATGAGTCATCCGTCAACTACCTACTGCAGAAGACTCTACTACAAGTCGCCCTGCGGTAGGTCTCGCTGCTGATGTAGGCTCAGCAAAGAAACTCTCGATTAGAAGGGCTCGCTCCAATACCCCTTCCTGTGTCTTAAAGTTGAGGGAGATCAGCGATGCCCTGATATCTTGCCACAATATCTTCTCAAAGGTCTGGGCCCGGAAGAAAGGGTCGCGTACCATGTCCGTCGAATAGCGCGAGAGATCGGTAAATCTCACCGAGAACTGGGAGACCGTCAAGCTACCCTGCCACAACTGTAGATGCTCCTAGCTGTGCACCGCACGGAGGGTGGTCGGGACGAACTCCGAGCGGAAGAGGCTCTCAATGTCTGTCCAGAGGAGAGATGCATTGTCATGCACCTGGAGCATCAAGCTCCACCATCTGCCTGCTACCACATGCAGGAGGCTCGCTGTGAGGATCACCATGAGGTCATCTAGTGTCCTCACTAACCTAAAAACTCGTACAACTACCTCCAGCCAATCCTCGGCTGTCTAAGGTTCCGTCTCTCTATCGAACCTGGGTGGTCGCTGATGCTGAAACTCATGCAGTGCACAAAGGCAATGTGCATCATCAGTGGCTGGGGCTGGTAGCATCGGTGGCTCGGCGGTAGAGGTACCGCCAGTGCCTCTTCTGTCAAAGGGCCCTGTACCGAGGCCTCGTCGCTCAGTGGGCTGTCGCCACGCACAACGCTCGGAACCCTAGCTGGCTGCCATTGTGGGGCCATCCTGAAAAGAAAACTGTGTGCCACGGTCAAACAGTATACCTGCTGAGATGACATAAAGTAATCTCAAAGAAAACTTGAAACATACATGCAATCAATGTTTTCGTGCATTAAGTCGGAAATCAGAAATCAGGGTCCTGGTGTACGGATACGTCAGCCACCGCACCAACACTAGACTCCCTGGACTGATAACCACACCCAATACACTTAACACTATTGCTTCCCATAGAAGAAAGATCAGAGTCCAATGTTCTATGGTAGAACCGATCTCCTCTGATACCAATTTGTCACGACCCGTCCCTGGGGCCCGTGTCGTGACTTCCCCAAGCCCGCCTTCCATAGGCCAGGGGCTGGTGACTAGAACGAAGGTGTAATTCTCAGTAAAAAGGGAAGGCATTGCCTTTGTAAAGTAAAGAAACACCACAGAGAAAGAAAGCAAAAGTAAACACTAAGTAAAAACTTGGTACAATAGTAAGTGCGGAAAAGTAAGTGGGACAGATTACAAACCCAAACTAAAAGTAAAGTATAACTTAAAAAGGGAGTACAACAACTGAAAATTAAAGTCGCATCCTCGAGATGTCCACTGGAAGTACCACTTGAAGGGTGGGTACATATAGCCTCCACAGCTCCTCGGGTCCAGCCGTCCATTCCGAGTACCTCCCTCCCAGTGGTCCACTTCCAGGTACTGACCTGCTCCGCAAGCCACAACCACAATCAGTGTTGCCCGTCGTCCGAAACCAACACAACGTAGTGTAGGCATAGCCCGGGCAGGGGTGAGTATAAGCTACTCAGTAGGGACCCCGAGACCCCCGAAGGTCTCCCAGAATCCACAAAGGATAATCCACAAAGGAAAGATACAATCACAAAGTAACAACCAACACTACTTAGGTATATGCCCATACATATACCTAAGTCATCAATTCCTGTTCGGCTCCAACATCCAAGCCCAATTTCGATCATGTCCACACAGGATAGCACAACACAATCCACACAGGAAATAAAGTCAATCTTATCGAAGATAACGATTGAAATTCAAGATTCATCTCACATAGGTATATTTCTTCAT
The DNA here is from genome assembly GCA_963277665.1 of Viscum album. Lineage (NCBI taxonomy): Eukaryota > Viridiplantae > Streptophyta > Magnoliopsida > Santalales > Viscaceae > Viscum > Viscum album. The sequence continues at coordinate 582,768,010 of OY728128.1, read as the reverse complement.
ATGGTGATAGAGATGATCAGATGTAGCCACTGATTTATCTAAGCCGTCGGACCCACACAGGATCGATAGGTACTAACCCCCGCAATGACCCACAATGGATCGATAGGTAACTAACCCCCACAATGAACTAGACAGGATTGGACCCACACAGGATTTGTAGGCGCTGGCCCACACAGGACCACTGAACGCTGAACCACATAGGATCTAACCCACACAGGATCTGTATCAATGATCCACGTAGGATTGCTGAGTGCTATAGTTGTCGTCGTCGAATCCACAGAGGATTTCTGTACAGTCGTCATCGTCGTCGCAGTCACAGCCAACTCTAGGGTTCCCGCACAGAGCAAGCTCATTCGGGAGGGTCCACTCCACGAGCCGAGGGGCAGATACATCAACTGACACATAGTCTAGAGTTGATGTATCCAAAAGTTCTGTATCGTCAATAGGAACTCAACGACACAGACGGCGCGTCAATCGGACGCCCGGTCTGAGAGTTATTGGCTTTTTCGTCCCAGGGGCCTGGTTGGTTTTTTAGTCAAAAACAACCTGAGCGTACACCAACTGCATCCAAACATCTAGCGGAGTAATCCAAAAGGTCTGTCCCACTAGGAGGAATTCATCAAAGTCGACGGCACGTCAATCGGACGTCCGGAGCTCAAGTTATAAGGGTTTCCGCTCCGAGGGCCTGGTTGGTTTCATGCTCGAACCAACCCGGCCGAACCCAAAGTACTCCGAAACCTTGAGTATAATATATTTAAACGACCGTATCGATCCAAGGATCGGATCGCCGCTGACGATGCGTCGATCGGAGTTTCGTAGCCCAAGTTATGGGCAAAAGACCAAAAGAGGACTGGTAGTGGGGCTTTCGGGCCCGAACCGATCCGGCCCGAGACCACCTGGGTCGGCCCGAACCGGGTCAACCTGACCTAGGTCTGGGTCCGTCTTGCTTGGGCGCAGCCCGGCCCAGCTGGTGCAGCCTGGGCGTGGCCCGACGCGCTGGCGCTGGCCAGGTGGCTCGGCCGAAACGGCCGAGCATTTGGGGTGCGAGGGTGGGGGGTGCTGCCCCCCGCCTCTTCGTAACCCGGCCCCCATGTGGGGGGGTTGCTCTTGTCCGGCCAACCGGGGGTCGTAACCCCCGACACCTCCTCTGACTGGTCGGCCCGCTCCGGCTGGCCGGCTGCTTCCGCCACGAGACCGGCATGGGCCGGTCCCTGCTCATCCGCGGCCTAAGCCGCAGCCGTGGTCCATCCGGTGTGGCACGATGGCGCTGCGGCCCTGCGTCGCGGCCTTGCTTCAGCCGCAGTGTCTTAGAGGTTTTTTCAAGGTTCTTCGGTACGGCGAGATGGCACCACGCCTTTGTTCGACTTCAACGGCGCGGCGCGACGGCGCCGCACACCATTTCCATAAGATCTCGCGCGGTGTCATTGCACCACGCCGCTTTCCTTCAAACCGCATCAACACAAAATACAAGGGAGGATCATCAGCCATGTTTTTGCAGTCCGGCCCCCTCCCGTAAATCGATAGCAAGCGGAAAGGTTTCATGAAGAACGGAAATTGAATTATTCATGAACAAAAATAAAATCCCCTACCTCATCGAATTCGTTGAGCAAGGGTTCGTCGCGGAATTTATCGTCGTGGAAGAAGGCGTCGCGGAAGGAGAGGGTCGTTGGCGACACGATACATGGCATCATGTAGTCGATCTCTGAGGATTCGGTGTTCTTGGTCATAGATCGGTGTGTTTTTCGTGTTCTTCGCGTTCTTCACGTTCTTCGACAAAGAAGATGAAGATCTTCATGCCTCCACTTTTTCTCCCAATCCCCTATCAACAAAACAAGTCCAACCAAAAATAAAATAATTGCTTCACTTATTTTATTACCATGAATTACGTTTTAAAATTCAGAAATTGAATTTAAACCACTTAATTAAAAGTTTTCATTAAAAGGAGGTTAAGTGGGGTTAGGGAAAATGAAGGGTGGGGTTCGTGTGGGCCCCACCACCCTCATAACCTCTCTTGGGTGGTTACCCAATTCCACCCAAAGGTTAACCACTAGTAAAAATAAAAATTTTAGCTCAATTTTTATTTTTAACTTTCACAATTTTTAACAACTCCTCCCATGAAAACGCAACTCTGGAAAAGGTGTTCCTAAGCAATTACCGGCGCTGCGAATTCATCGGTGCCCTCATAATTTGATTCCGAGCACTGGTTCAAATGTTTGGAAAACCCGCTCGTTCGTTCACTGAACGTACCCAACCTAAACCTTGGATAAAAATTTCGAGCACACCGGGCCTCGGAATCATGTGTCGTCAGAAACTGTGTTCTTGTAAAATCCCAACGAAAATTAAGAAAAAATTTCCCTTGATTTTTACAGGTCTTTACACCATCACCATTAATATATACTATTAATTAAAAACATAAAAAATAGTGGTAGTTTCACACATTATCATGAACCAAATACCCAAAGGGGGAATATAACCCTAACATTAACTACTATAGGAAAAAGGTAATATCAACCAAATAACATTGTTAAAAACTAGATAATGAAAAATAATTAGTTTAACATTATAATATAAATAATTCAATTTAAATTTAGTGTACCATCCAAAACATTTTAAATAATATGTTGGAAAGTCTATGGATATATGACTTATTTCCATTAGAAAAGTAGAGTTATAACCCACCTAGTACGATAAATTAATGCACCCAAATAATGTATTGAAATCATATATTGTGAATCATTAGTTTTTTATAATCCAAATCAAATATTTCCAATCCAATTTAATATTAATCTTAATCCCAAGGATCTTATAGGCACCAAACATGGTCAAATATATCTTTGAATGTCTAAAAGGAATCTCTAATGGGTCCAGGGCATTGTGTTATACATATCATAAGACAATATCATGACCATTGGTTATTATAACATCATTTTATAACAACTACAGGATCTATCCTAGCCCTGAACATATTTACCCTTCTCAAAAAGGGTCAAAAATCCATTTTATATTAATTACTGTTTTTCAACACTAGGCTAGGAAAATCTTGTATCACACATCGGATGAAATGATAAAAACCATAGGGATTAGTCAAGGACCACTTACATCAACCTTAATAGAAACACAATAAATAAAAACCACTAGGAAAATTAGTTTAAATTGGTACATATTTAGATATGCAACATTTATCCCTATAATTAAGTATAATTAATTGAATACATTGGAATTGAGAATGAAAAAAAAAATATTCCAGATGACTCATATCCATATTTTTTGTGACCACTTATGGTAGACTGAATGATTATCATCCCATAGAAATAGGTGATCTAATTAGAGGAATGAAACAATGCAAAAGGGGGAGAGGGCTAGAGTGAAACATACCTCAAATGAAGGGAACCTACTTATATTAAATTTATAAAGCAATAAATTTAATAACTCATTTTAAATTTAAAATACAAACAATGAAACTAGTGGTAATTCATTGAATGGTAAATAGTCACCAAATGTCATACATAATGTTTCCCCCTCACCCTAGTTCTCCACCTGGTACCTAGTTCTAATCCACCATGTACCGAGTGGCTTTTTTTACAATGACTAATGTCCAAAAACCACACATAATTCCTAACCCAGAATTCTAAGATCTCTCCAACACCTCTAATAGTCAGAAAAAAATAGAAAATACATGATATTTGTTGAAAATTTAATTTAAAAAATAACTTATATAGATGTCTAGTGTTACATAAGTATCTAAAAAATATAAATATAGTAAAACAAATTTTTCCTTCAATAGATATAGGGGCCACATTCTTCTTAGGACGACATAGAGAATCAATAAAACCATGTTAGGCTAATAAATAATGTCAATTAATATGAAATAAATTCAAATAATATTAACTATTAACTTTTTATATTTAAAAAATTTATAGAACCAATAATTTCAATGATTTCTCTTTGATAATAATTTTTGGGACAAATAATACTGTAAAAAACAATTATTTACATATAATGAAGCCTAATCACTTTAGTTGTTGTTATATTTAAAAAATCATAAAATACTTAATTTAATATGTATATTAAAAATTTAGTAAAATAATATAAAAAAGTTGAAACAATTAGTTATAAATAATCTCATTTACATAAAATAACAAAATAAATATCTAGTGAATAAAAACTGCAAGATCAATAATAATTTAAATAATAAATTCATAAAATAATATAAAAGGAATTTTTTAGTGAATTTCAAATGATAAGAAAATATTTTAGTAAAATATAGATAGAATTTTATATATTTCAAACATTCCTAGAATGACATGAATTATAGAATCAGAATAATAATGATAAATTAAAATGTAAAAAATGAAATAGGAATACAATAATTAATTAAGAGACTAATAGAAAAAAAGTAAATTATCTATGATAAAGTACATAGAAAACTAGGAAAAAGTATTAAATCATTATTTCAAGTATTGATACATTATTCTATTTATATATAAACCAATATATATATATAATACACATATTTAAATAAATAATGTAATATAGAAATTAAAAAATAATATTAAAGATAAATACTTATAGAATCAAGACATCAATACGAAAACTCAATTACATTTATTAAAATAAAAATGGAATCTGTGTACTCTCATGAAGGGTTTCTTCAATTCTATATCATATGTATGGTTTTTTATCTAAATAATATCTATAAATAAAAAATTTACACCAGATATCAATTATTTTCATAAACCAAAAATAAAAAACATTATTGGATGTTTAAATAACGACAACATTAACAATTTATTCCAATTTCATTTCCAAAATTATTATGTTTTTCTTAGTTTAATTATCTTGGAAACATGGATACCTTTGGGATTATGGAGTCAAGTGGTGTTTCCATGTCCATGTGGATGGTACATCATCCAATGGAAGATCAAACGGCCTTAATGGAAGAAGAGTTCTTAGGGAACTAGTGTGTGTTAGGTTAAGTTGGTCATGTGGAGGTACATTAGGGATAGAACATGGCCAATGAGCACAAAAAATTAATTTGATTATCATTTTTTATGATATATTAATCCAATGGTTAATAATCCTTAGATTTTATATGACATGACAAATAAGTGTTCCTATATAATGTAAAAAAACACACTTGAAAATTAAATAGAATTATTATGGTGTATAAAAACATAAATAGAGTGGTGAAAAAAAACATAGTTTCCCATATGAAATAATTCTACTGAGTTTTCATGGAACATGGTTTATAAAATATAATTCCAAGGAATGTGATGGAACCAACATGAGGAGTTTTAATCCCTTAGTCTATCATTTTAAAAATTAACTACAAAATGTTAACAGTGGGAGTCCATATTATATATAAATAATATATATATATGTTCTATTTATATAAAATGTGTCTTTTTTGTCATTATGTGTCCTACACATACAATAATCCTCAAAAATATTGAAGACTGGTCAAAATTCAAATGATTTTATAACTTAGGTTCTAATTTTTAACAATATAGTTCCACATTTTAACCCTATAACTCAAATTATTTTTAAAAGAGTTTTATAATATAAAATTTCAATTTCAATTTATTATAACATTCTAAAAAATATAAAAAATAGAGTTATATTGAAAATAATAAATTTATTAAAAACATGAGTGATACGTAATTAATATTACACTTAAAACTTTTAACACTTCATTTTTAAATTTTTTGACATGAATTAAATATTTTAATTTATATAAGTATATATATTGAATGTATAAATTTTTTTGAGTGTGTATTTATATATTTTTAAATTTTATGTTCTTTTTAATATACTAAAGAGAAAAACATTAACAATTTTCAGTAAATATTATTGTATTAATTTTTTAAAATTTATACTTAAAAAATAGGTAAATAAAATGATGAAAAAAATATTTAGAGTATTCAAAAAATATTTTAAAATATAATTTCATTTTATAACATTATAAATTAATCAGAATATTGCAGAGATAACCTATATTTTATACCTACACTAAATATTATATATACACACAAATTAAAAGTAATATTATTTTATTAATTTATATAATTACATTATAATATTTAAAATATTATTGAAATACGAAAACAATTATCTTTATTTTGGAATCCAAAATTTTAATTATCAATTTTCGAAATATTTTTAATTCTTATTTCTATTTATTTGTTATTTAAATTAATACTAACGAATTATATTTTTTATGTGGGTTCGAGTTGGTTCCTTGGACCCTTCTTGGGATAATACTTTTCTATTACCATGACTTGTATACATTTTGAAATATATAATTATTTTATTTACCTTGATATTATTAGTAGCTTTTCATATTCAGTATATAGTAATGTCATTAAATTTCATATCATGCTAAAAGACTATATCAGGTTCCAACTACAATGAGAGACTAGATATACTATGATAATCATATTGATTTTTCACTCTGTTCATGATAAATCAATGTGATGGGATACTGCTAATTCATGAAAATTAGGTCTTGAGGTATCATAATCATTCTCACATATTCTCTAAATTTTCCTCTTTTTGATATCACTTTTAACAGATTATGAGGGATTAACCGCCAATAGGAACACTATAAGGTTTAGGATTTATTAAATGTTCTTATCTATGAGTGTGTATATTTGTCTATTGACTTCATATTTTCCATTTTGTGTTCTAGGAATCACATATTTTGATGCATAATAAAAACTATAACAATTTTTATTTTTTCCAACGCATCTTACATCTAGTACAACATTAGTGAAGCAGCATTGATTGATGTATTAAGATAGAATTTATCCTTTTTGGGTGATATAATGAGACATATATTTAATTTTGAGTGAGATGTTAGTTTATAAAATAAATCCATGGTCATTTTTATATTATATTATTCCACTTCTATGATATTATTAACTCCATGTGGTCCCTAGTTCAGGAACATGTTGTAATATTATGATTTTCCTTTGAAATATTTGCATCATAACTATAATTATCTATAATTATATTTTATTTTAAATAACTTTTTCTCTTTTTTAGATGTGTGTTTAAGTATCACTATATAATTCAACACATTATTCTTTGGGGAAACTATGAATGTGAAAATTAAAACCACCATTCTCTATTTTTTAATAATAAATGTGTTTTTCAGTAACATATTGACCGATTTAATCCACATGAAAACACTACGACACTTCAAATTATGTTTTGTGGTATTATAGTAAAATATAAATATATTTAAAACTATTTTATTTATTTATTTTTTTCCTTGATTAGTTTAGGTTCTAACATTAAACACAAATAATCAATTTCATACCATTATTGGTAAGTCATTTTGTGTTGTCGGTCAAAAAGCTGGAGGTATCCTTTCAGGAATCATATAATAATCTACATTTTTAATTTAAATATTCTATTAATGATATTTGACCATTTTCATTGAATTAATTATGTATTTTTATTAATGGATTCCCTCAATTTAATAACATTCAGTCACTAGTAAATTTCAGCTTCCTTTTCTTTCTTGGCTTATATATACTTGTTAGTTGATCTAAAAAGTACCCATTTTCTCCAATACATTAATTTTCATAGACGCCACATATTTTTATAAAATATTATATAATACCTCATAAGTAGATTATTTATGGATAAAATTATACTACATAAATTTTATTAAAATAACTAACCAGTCATGATATTAATTTAATACATTTATATAGATTACTCAGTTTGGAAAGTGTAAAAGCGGTTTATTATTACAGAAATTATTCATACCCAAATGAAAGAGATTACCTTAAAATTTTATATAAATAAATTTGTGTTAATAATTATTTTTATTCATACCATGATTCCTTTATTAAACTATGTGTGACTACTACTCAAAAAAAATTAGGATCTACAATATTCCCAACATAATAAGTATGGACCTCATGATCCAAAATTTCACATGTGGTGAAAACCTAGTTATATTAAAATAAATTATTTCCATGTATTATTAAAATTATATTGTCATATTTTATAGAGTTATATAAATTATAATAACATTAGGTAATTTTTCAGTCAAAAATTAAAAACATTATTTCAAACCAAATTTTTTTCATGAAATATATGGAATTATCTAAAATAAGGAATTATAAATTATATAATTTCAATTTTAAAAATTGAAATTCTTTTTTTAATTAAAAATTTCATAATTATATTATATTACTTTTTGAAATTTTTCTAAAAAATTTTACTTCTAATGAAATGTTGCGAAATACTAATTATTTTGAATATTAACAACTATTTTCAAAAAAAATTCCAAGTAAAATTCTAATATGAATAAAATTTAATATTTCATTATTTAATTTTGATTAAAAACCAAAATTATGTACTTTTAATGAATTTTAGACATCTATTTCATTGAAAACCCTTTTTATACTTAAAATAGAATTTTTCTGAGAAATGTCTTCATCACTTTGTGTGGTATAATATTTAATTGAATTATTAAAATTATAGAAATTAAATCTTGAAATTTTTATTCCATATTGAAAATAATTTTTTCAAAATTTGGTAAATATTACCCTTTTAATTTTTTCATTATGAATTGTAACTACAATAAATTTTTGGTACTACTGTAATGGTAAATTGTGTTAATTCAAGTTAGAACTAATTTGTTAATGATTGAAATTCATTAAAAATGTTACAATTATTTCACTGGATTATTCTATTTTATATTTAATCCTCATGTAATGGAAAATATGACCTTTTTTGACATTTATCAATTATTTTTACCTTTATAATATTTATTAAAAGGATACAGTCAAAAACATTCACCCTATTGCATTTAATATCTATAATATTTAATAACATGGATAAAACAAATTATATTTAGTTATAATTATTTATTTGAAATATTAATGAAATTTTGTTATCATTTTAAATAATTTTAAATTTTTATTAAATAATCAATTACCGTATGAAATTATAAAACACTAACACAATGTATTTTTAAGAAGTGGAAAAATAAAGTAAATGATTTTAGAAACTCGAAAAGTAATATTTTCTTGGGTAAGTTATTGTGTCCGAGTAATTTTATTGATAAATATAATATATTATAAATGTTTTAAGGATTTATAATCTAATTACACTGTTTTCTTGATCAAATAAAATTCAAAGAAAATATATAGTTTAAAAAATGACACTAATGAAATTCAATAATAAAAAATATTTCATTAAATGGTTTAAAATACATAAAAATACAATATTTGTCCATGGGATTAGGATATAGTTTAACATATCAACCATGGTCTATTTATTTTTTATTTTTTTATTTACAGTAACTTTCATTACCCAAAAAATAGTAAAATCTACTCATATCATTATAATTGTCAATTTGTTTAATGGATGGTTAAAATAAAGATATGAAAGAAAGAAACATAAAATAAAATTACAGAAATTTAATTTTAGGAAATTATTTCAATCCACGATCATCTTATATTTTAATTATATAAATTTCTATCCATAAATTTCTGAAAATAAATTAATATTACATTAATGCCTTAAGAAATACAAAGAATGCCCCTCTCCGTAAATATAAAATGGCACCGCTTCTCCTCTCTTCCTCACATAACTTCAGCAATATAACGCAGATAATTACTACCTAAATCAATAAATAACATCCAAACCAACATAATAGAGGTATTCTTTTAGAATACCAACCTTATAGTGTTTTAATTGTAAAGTAAACAATGTTTCTGAATAAGATATGTATCTTTAAACCGAATGTTTTCATTTTATTTATTCTTATACATACTTAAAATATTATTCATCTAAAAAAATATTATAAAATAATTATATCCTATATATTGAGATGTTATAATTTTAATTTTATAAAATATATCATTATCCTTCTTCCTATAAATTAGAAATGAAACTATCATTTGTCTGTGTGGTGGACTACCACCTCACGAACTGATCATATTCATTTTTCATCATTACTTTAATAGAATAGTTGTAATGATATATTTGACATATTAATATAAGGTTGTGTGTGTGTGAGTGATATTGATTTCATGATTATTCAATCTATATAGATAAATTAAAATTACCTTCCTTCCATCAAGATCATTAAACATTGGAAATGCTACTCATGTGTACGTACAACCTACTGTCTCCATGATTGTAGCATAGTTAATTTTACATAACCTTCTTTCAAGGTTGATTTTAAAAGTATAAAATACGTATTAATATAATAATTAATTCATAAAAATTAATTTTGATACTATTTAATAATTACCAAATTGACCATAGTCAAATTACTGAATACATTTTTGGAAAATGGGTTGAATATCATCATAACGTCTAACATGAACTTATTTGATTAGGTAATTCAATATAAAAAGGTAATAAATAAAATAAAATGAATAATAATTTTGAAAGAAATTATTAAAAAATAAAATAACTAACATAAATCGTGTATTCAATGATACAAAGAATTAATGTGATTAGTCAGACTTGAGGTAAGGGACACATTACCATAAATCCTCATTTTAAATGTTTTTCATATTTTTTTCTAAATATTTTTCTTCCATTTATATATAACTAAAATTATTCTATAGATATATTTATATGGGAATAAATGAATTATAATGTAAATTTTTGGATATTTTCTACTTTCATTCAAAGGTTCTAAAAAGGAATCATAATACTTATTTATATAAAACATTTTGATAAAAAGGAAAAAAGGAAGGTTCTATTTTAATATATATTCTATCAATGGATTTTCCCATTTCCATAACTATTATTTTATATTTCTAATTCCTTTATAAACATAAATTTTATCATCAAATACAATAAATATTTCTATTTTGAGGTTACATTTTTAATTAGGTTTTAATGGTAATGGATATTTCAATATTGAAAAATCTATTAATAATGTGTTTAAAAGTATTTTTTATATGAGTTTGATAATGGAAATGAATGATTTTATTTATTTCCTGAATGATACGGTCCTTATAAATTATCTATAATTATGGTTGATCCTGATATATATCAGGATGATGAATGATACTGATATAAATCATGTTGATGGGTGAGCCTAATATTACTTTATAATTATTTTATAAATGATTATATTCTTCATATAACTAAGTTAAAATTTTTCAATATTAGTTATCAGTCTTATGAGGTTTCTTATAAGGGAAATATGAATATAATTTTCCAATGAACCAATATTACTTTTCTTTTTTAGCTAATTTGTTTTTATGGAAATTCTTCGATATACAAATTGAATCAAATGATTTTTTTTGTTTTAAGGTAATGATTATACTATTTTGGATAAAAAAGTAATATTTTTAATAAAACATTTTTCTTGGGATATTTTATTTTATAATAAACACCCATTTTTATTATTTTTTTCATTATATTTAATAAAAATTGTTTTATAAAAATCATTTTTCCACAAATATTTTTTAATGAGTAAGTATACTGTTACTTTAGATCAATTTATATTAATTTAAATGTAAAAAACCCACATTATTATATCATGGTTTTAAAATGAATTAATAGGTTTCATAATTCATTTATTATGTAAATTAATGATATTATTATTCTCGTCACTCATTTTCTAAAAAATCACAGGATTTATGGTTTTGTGGGAACAAAAAAGAATTAAATTTTAAATTGTAAATATTTTTCAAGAAAAGAATACGGGTAACATTTTAAAAGATATTTATTGTAAGAAAAATGAAATCTAAGATGATGATTCCAACATAGAATTATTGTTTTTTAAGTAAATATTATGAACTAATTCTCTGAAACACTATACCTTAAAAAATATTCAGGAATTCAAGAAAAAATGAATTTTTGTTTAAAAATGAAATTATATATTTAATAAGGATAAGGTTCTTATCATTGGTTTCAGAGAAATTTTTTAGAAAATTTTATTTGTTAAGATACTATAGGTAAATACCCTTAAGGGATTAAAATTTATAGTAATCGTGATATAGAATTTTAGGATTACCAACTAAATAATCAAATCTATGTTTGTTCGGAATTGTTTAATACAATAGAAACATGGAAACTAAATTAGGATGACATAAAGAAGAAAATTTCCTTCTCGTCCAGTAACCTATAATTGATGGTATTAGAAATGCGTTGTTTCTTTCTATGATGGATCAGTTGAAAATGGATATAAATTAAGGTTTTATCAATGTGAAATAGAAACATTATTCAGAATAGAGGAACATATCTATAGTGGATCATTTCATGAAATATAATTCTCCATCATTTAGTTGACCACCATACCAAGTGATAGTTAAATTATTCTTCAAAAACATAGAGAATATAATCACAAGACATGGGTTATTTAAACTATCAAAATTTGAATCTTTCTATTTTCTCTTTTTATGTTTAATATAATTAATGGAGTTCAATGGTTTAGAAAACAAGATAAAGAGAAGAGATTGACCCAATAAAATGTAAAATATTTAAGGAAATTATCCTTAAGAAATGATTCACCTATGGTTGTTTGACCTATGATGGAAAATAAAATTACGAAATTTCAAAAAAAGGGAAAAGATTAAATATATTAATTTGAATCAAACATCACCTGAATGGAATGGTACAAATTTTATCTAAGATCAAATATTAAAATTAATGGATTTCACTTAATATTTGATCCATGATGTGGAAGGTAATTTTATTTCCTTGAATTCAAAATTTATAAGTGACTTTTTCGATGTGTCTAAAAGTTAAAAATTGAGTATTCCAATGATTGTGTTCCCCATAACACTATCCATGAGAAAAGATCTAGAAAAATGGAAATGGGGAATAATCCATAAAATTAATCTTAAATTAATAAAATAAATTTTCTAATTTGTGAATGGATTGGTAGAAAAAATCCCGGTGAATGTTATGTAAAATATGGGAAGTGTTTCTAGAATGCAATTTTTGGTTATAGGGCTCATGACTATAATAAAAGTTATCCTAAAAATCCAAGAATGGGTAATATATATCCATCCAACATTAAAAATTTGTAATTTCAATGACTTTTTATATAATACTAATTTGTGTTTGAAGTAAGTTATAGGGGTGAAAATAATCAATATCAAAATGAAAAGGGTGTGGAAAATTCATTTTCAACTACTATGGTTGATATTGTGACATCAAATAAAGTTGTCTAAATTTCATTAATTATATATTCAAATTATGTTATTTCCCTATTGGAATTTGGATCTCCATATTCCTCCATTTATATTAATTTTATGGTAAGATGGGAATATCATCTATTAAAAAGAATATATTGATTTTGGTGAATAATATTTGTGGATGTATTTATTTATCTTGCATTTATTTGAAAAATCCTATTATTATCAATGGGATGGTCTTTCCTAAAATTAGTATTGAACTACCCATAATATATTTTGAAATTATTCTATGTATAGTATGTCTTTTAGTTTATCATATTAAGAGAGATTAAATAACTATAAAAGTAATATTGAATGATTTCATGCCTTTGAAAACATATTGAGATGCTGAGAAATTAATTTCAGTTAGCAGTGAAAGTTACATATCTCATATTGTTGTAAATAATGAATGTATACAAATTAGTGGTGTACTAGTAGTGAATTTGTATATGGATTTATTTCCATATGATTTTCCAAAAATTGTTCATGAATTGAAGGTTGAGTTTACTTTCAACATAGATCCAGATGTCAAACTAATTTTAAAACCCCCTTATAAAATTTCTCAATTAAAACTATTAGATTTGAATAAGAAACATATGATGTTTTTAGATAGAGGGTCTATTTTTCTATGCACTTCTGCACTTATTCTTTATTTATTGAAAATAAATATATTTCAATTAAAATTTTAATTAATTACAGAGCCGAGGAAAAATCAATATTAGGAACAATAATATTTTCTCTCATGTAGATGATTTTTTTGATCAGTTTATGGGAGAAAAATATTTTTTCAAGATTTATTATTGGTCAGGATACTGCCATTTGAAGGTTCATGATGAAGATATTATTATGACATAATTTTTTACAAGTTACTTATATTATGAGTTTTTAGTTATTCCCTTTGGGATTTCTAATTCACCAACTCTATTCATAGATCTTACAAATACATTTTTACATGACTTTTTAGATTATTTTATAGATTTTTATATAGATGATTATATTATTTTATTATAAAATTAATGAGGATCATGAAAGAAGAAAATGTATTACTTTCAAAACCTTGAAATAAAAGTTGTTAAATAGATATTGTATAAAGTATTAACTTTGTTTAAAAAATATTTATTTACTCATGAATATTGTTTCTAAGGATGGAATAATTATTGACCCTTCTAAAACTAAAGTTGTTGAATAATGTTCTACACCTATAAATTTCATATATATTCATAGTGTTCTTTGATTAATGGGTTATTATAATTTTTTTTAAACATTTCTCAGTTATCTATATCATTGATTAAATTAACTAAAATTTGATTTAAATTAATATGTCCAAACTGTATCATGATTATTTCTTGGAACTAAAAAAAGTATTAATGAATTGTCTAGTTTTACCCATATAATCTAGAAATGATGAATTATTTTTCTACAGTGATGATTTATTAAATGGATTTGGTTGAGTTTTGAAATAGAATGATCAGGTAATTTATTTGTCTTTACATCAATTAAAACTCATAAAAAAAATTTCCTTCACATGAACTTGAACTACATTCTATGCTATTTTGTTTATGAATTTTGTGTCATCATTTATATGGAGTAATGTGTGAGATATAAACTGATCATAAAATTTTTAAGATATATACTCACTCAGAAAGAGTTTAACATGATAAAAGGAATATGGATGTAATTGATAAAAGAATAGGACATTAAAATTCATTATCATCTGTGTAAATAAACACTAGTACCAGATTCATTGAGTCAAAAAGGTAATTCATTGTAATATATAGTACATATAATGACTTATTGGATTTTTTATTATAAATTAATGATATGAAAACACCCTCTATTTAGGTTTAGGTATCAATGTAATCATAATTGTCAGATGGTATTAATAAATCTCAGAAGGAAGACAATATTTTATAAGAAAATGTATAATTTCTTAAGAAATGTAGCTTCCTTAATTTAATATTTAAAAAAAATATCTAGAAAAAAGGATATGAATTTCATGTGATCACCATTTAATGAAATAAAAGTTGAGTGATATTTTTTTCCTTTTATTCGTGATTTATCATAGAAGTAAAAAAATGTATAGATAACTTAGGGAACATTTCTGGTTGGAAGGAATTGAGAAATATATAATTAATTTTACTATGAAATGTTTTAAATGTAAATTGGTTAATTATGATTGATAATTTCCTAGAGGGATAATTCACTATTTCCACTTTTAGAATGAAAATTGGGGGAAATATTGATGGATTTAAAGGTGGGATTACAAACGATATCTTGTGGTGATATTGGGATTTAAGAAATAATTGGTCGATTAACTTAATCATCTCATTTCTTTCCAAATTGACATACTATGTATTTATATAATATTTCTCAACTTTATTTAACGGTGATAACTAGGTTAAATTCATTTCCTATATCTAATTTATTTAAATGTAATAATGTATTTTCTTTTAAATTTTTATAAATAATTGAAAATTCTTATGAAACATAATTAAATTTCATTAGATCTTTTTATCCTCAATTTAATGTATAATTAAGATAATTATTTAGGCTTTTTAATACATTATTAGATATTTTTAAATAGATTACCAAGAAATTTGGGATCAATTTATTTCATTATTTGAATTTTTTTGTAATAATAGTTTTCATTCAAGTATACATATGGACAATTTTGAGGATTTACAAGGAATGTTGTTTTAGAATGGTTATTATTGGTATAATTTTGGTGAAATGATGTTTTTGAGACCATATTTGGTAGATTAAATGGACGAGAAGGTGAATAGGATTCAGTAATGCGTGAAGAAAATTTAGAGTATGTGAAAATGTAATTCAGATTAATAGTGGAAGGAACTCTTTTTCAAGGTTGGTGATCTTGTTTTTTTAATGTCTCTCCCTATAAAAGGGTTATGAATTTTTCTAAAAATAAAAAGATAAACCTATGGTCCAATGGACTTTATGAAATCATGGAGATTTTTTGATCATTTTTCTATCATTTTTTTCCTCTTATTTTACCTTATGTACGTGACATATATCATGTTTTCTTGTTATGATAATATAAGTAAGATGCATCTAATGTGTTGAGCTATAAAGTATTAATGTTTGAAGAAAATATTTATTATTATAAATATCTAGTATATATTGCTAAAAATATAATGAAAAACTTTATGTAATAATATAATTCATCAAGATAGGGTTTTGTGTAAAGACCATATGGTTGAAGAAATAGAATTGGAATCATGAATTTCTATGTGGGAAATATATCCCCACATTTTTCAAAAGAAAATAAAATTGTAATAATATAATTTAGAGATGGGAAACAATATAAAAATAGATTAAATGTTGAGAATAATCATTTCCAAATCATAAAAAGAATTAATTATATTTTATATAGATATATTCATTACAATAATATTATGTTATTTTTCAGTCAACAATGAAAAAAATTACTTCTAACCAATTTGAGTTGTCATGAATTCTATGGTTTTATTTAATAGATATGTTTAAAATTTATATAATTAAAATTTTAAAAAATAGAATTATTTTTTTAATTAATAATTTCATAATTAACATTCGTTGAATTTTTGTGAATTTTCTCAAAAGTTTTATTTTTAGTGAATATCAAAGAATATAGTTTCTATAGAAAATAGTCATTTCATTTCAATAATTTAAAAAGTAAAAATATACTGTGGATTAGATTTAAAATTTAATTAGTTATTTTTTATTATTAAAAATTTAGTTACTGTCATTTAAATGAATTTTATACTTGAATTTTCCATAAAATAACTTTTATACATAAAAAATATTTATATAAGAAATTATTTTTAATCTCATTTTGCAGATTTAATTTTAAATTATATTCTACATGTTTATAAAATTGAATCTTGAATAATTTATTACATATTTTTAAACACTTGGTAAAAAAATTTAAATAGTTCCCTTTTATTTTTTGTCATTTTGAATAGTAACCGTATTAAATTTTTGTTACCACAATTAAAGTTAAATTGCTTAATTAGGGTTAAAATTATTTTATTAGGGCTTATAATTCATTCAAACACATGAATTTATTTCTTTTAATTTTTCAATTTCTTTCGTAATCACTTAACCATCTAAAATATTAAAATTACTTCTTTTTAGACTTGATTTTTAGCATTATAATATTTAAGTAAAGGATAAAGTGAAAAATATCACTCTTTTACTTTTAATGTGAATAATATTTTATTAAATAGACAAAATAAAAAATATTTTCCGCTATAACTATTTAACTTAAATATTAATAAATTTTCCTTATGTGGGAAATTTACTTTAAATTTTTAATTATGATGTAATTACCTTAATCACTTACACAATATTGACTCTATGCTTGTGTAAGGAGTAGTAAAATCCAGTAAATAATCTTAAAAATTCTAGATGTGGTATTTTTTGGATAATTTATAGTGTCTCATTAATTATATATATACATATAATATATTATAGTTTTTTAAATGGTTATATTCAAACACCAATATTTTATATATTAGTTTAAATCGAAGAAAATGAGTAGTTCAAAAATAACATTAATTATATTTTATAACAAATTATATTTTTATTAAATGATTTCAAATACATGAAAAATACTATATTAATCCATATAAATGACATATTGTTGAAAATATCAACCATGGTCTATTTATGGGTCATTTACCTTTTTATGGTAAATTTCATAACCCGTAAAGAGTAAAAAATAGTGCCATTGTTGAAATAATCAAAAGTATTGGGGGTTAAAACAAAGAGATAAAGGTAAAAACATAATATAAAATTACCAAAATATTATTGCATGAGAGTATTCAGACCCATATATATCTTATAATAATATAAAAAAATTCCACTTTAATATGAAAATAAATTTATATTAATTTAATAATTTAATAAAATCCAAGAAGGCCCCTCCCCTCCCATATAAAAAGGCACCTCTTATCCTCTCTTCCTCACACCATCATAAAACTCTAGATCAGGAAAGACCCTATAAACTACCTTAATAAATTCCCAACCTATATATTAGAGGTTTTATTTTTTTCATAATACCCACAATAGAGGTATTGAGATTTATGTAAAATGAGGTTTTCCAAAGAAGTGGTATAGATTTTAATCAAATGTATTCATTTTATTTCATATTCTACCACCTACAAGTCTTGTTCATAGATGATAATATAATATAATAAGTATATATAATATAATTATATTTTGTTAAGTTAATTCATAACCCAAAATCATCTCCTTATTCCATCTAGTAGAAACAAAAATGTTATTCATGTGTATAGTGGATCACTGCCTTGTGAGCTGATGAAGATTATTTTCCAACACCGCCTCTCATGGCTAGTTATAATTGAGGATTGAATATATTTATATATATATAATTCAATAAATAATTATTTATTTTTTAAATATAAAATAATACTTACCTTATTTCTATAATATTTGTTGAAAAGGGGAATATTTACTGATGTGTATATATGGCCTACAATCTTATTTGCTGTAATATAGTTCATTTTTCACAACCATAATTTATAGTTGGTTTTAAAATTTTAATTTATGAATAAAATTTAATCAATATTAACTGATTAAAATTTATTAAATTATATAATGATGGTTGTTTTGACCATGGTTTACTTAATGAATTCATTTCGGACATATGAGAAAAAAATCATTAAAACACCTGACATGATCCTCATTGATTTTTTAACTAAATATAAAATGGTAAAAAATAAAATAAAAGGAATAGTAAACATTAAAATGGATCTTAATAAATAAATAAATAACATAAGTTTATTATTCAAGATGATAAATAACCTATGTGACAAGTCAAACTCAAGGCAATCCATGATTTTCCTTTAAAACATCAATTTAAATGATTTAAAGATATATTTTCTATATATTTGTATTCCATATCCATATTCATAAAAATTTGTTGATGTATTTAAATGGATATAAATTAATTATAAAATTAATATTATTTTTATTTTTTATTTATTGA
The DNA here is from genome assembly GCA_963277665.1 of Viscum album. Classification (NCBI taxonomy): domain Eukaryota; kingdom Viridiplantae; phylum Streptophyta; class Magnoliopsida; order Santalales; family Viscaceae; genus Viscum; species Viscum album. The sequence continues at coordinate 582,748,831 of OY728128.1, read as the reverse complement.
ATTTATTTTCAAAATGAATATTTTTAGGTATTTTATACATACTGTTTTTAAAAAAAGGAAAAAAAATGATCAATTTTAACGTATATGGTGTAAACAAATTTTACCACCTCAAAAATATAAATTTTATTTTTTATAATAATTTATTATTTTCAATTTTTTTATCAAATAAAAACCATCCTTCCCATTGTTTGGGAATCTTACATTTTAAAATTTCGCTTAAAATAATGGGATACATCAATATACACAACTGTTCTACTCATGGGTTTAGAAGGATATTTTGGTGAGTTTGATGATTGAAATGAAAACATTTATGATTTTTATGAAATTTATACTCCTTAGAAATTATATATAATGGTATGTGACCCTAATGCATCTCATTATTATGTGTCATAAAAATATAACTCATGGTGATGGGTGATCTGGATGTAGCTCTTCAATGTGTTGGGAAATGATTATGTCCTCTATTTAATTATGTCAAAAGATGGCCATAATTTTTATTACACTTTTAAGAGTTATTATAAGGTACCTATAATTATGAGTCCCCATGAAACCTAAATGACTATTCTATTCTTTCTAATTACTTCTTTTATAAATAGTTTGATTTCAAAATTTAAGCTAAAAAACATTTTTTTAAGGAATGACTATACCTATTTTGGGTAAAATTGAATATTTTTACAAAACAAATCATGGATTAACATGTATTAAAAGAATCCCCCATCACTATTTTTTCCATTAAATTTTATAAAAATTTTATTTATAAAAATTTTTGATATCAATGAAAATTTCTTAAATAAATGATTACTTGAGCTCAATGTTTATGAAGAAGAAGGAAAACTCTCATTTATGATCTCATGGTTATAAAATTGACTAAGTGGTTTATTTATTCTTATCTTGTGTTTATTATAGATATTTTTATACTCATTACACATTTTCAAATATCATTCCTTGGTTTTAAGTATCAGTAGAAACATAGAAGAATTCATGTTGAAAATCATAAAGATTTTCCAGGAAAACAAAACGTGTTTCTTTTTATAATTCATGTGTTTTAGAATAAAATGGATACTAAGAGGAGGTTTCCAAATAGTAATATATAATTTTTTTATGATTAATTACCTAATAGTCTAAAACTATAAACATGAAAATTTCTTTTGGAATTCAATAAAATTATTTTTCATTTAAAAATGAAATTATAGATTGAATAATGATCGGTTCCTTATATGTTTGATTCACCAATGAATTATGTAACCTAGGAATCATTATGAAAAATAATAATACCTTAGTTGAATATATATTAGAGGAAATGAAATTCAAATATATTTTAGTCCATAAAGAGACGAAATATCATAATGAAATTAATATATCAGTTTATAATGATGAAAAATATTAATATTTTTATAAACATGTTGGTCTTTGAGAGGAATTGATTGATGATAATCACCATTCACCCATAGACCTAGAAGTTGAGGAAATTTTCCCCACCAAAAACTCATAAAAAATTATTTTTATTCTAAATTTTATATAAAATATATTGTGATGGATTAACTCCCTAGAACCCCTCATTCATGTGCTCCACTAATTCAGTCTACACCAAATGACATAGATTCCAACATTTTGTGAATAAAATTTCCACTAATATTTTAATTTGAATATATAATCAAAATGTGTTTTATAGGTTTCATTTTTGTTGAATAATTAAATCATAACATATTTTTATCAAATAGTCTAATTATACAGTAAAAAAGTATATTATTATTCAAGGTATGTAAGCACATGATATAAAGGAGAAACCATCACTCACGGAAATTATGCTAATATAAATAAATTTTTTTATAAATTGGATATTGAAGTGAAAAAAGGAATATATGACACTTAAATAGATTTGAGGTTATTTTAACCCATGATATGAGGTAAATGACTATAGTGGTTTCGCAAAAAAATCGTCAACCACCATCTTATTATAGATGAATAACATCAAGATCAATTAATTATCCATCACATTTAAATATAGTTCCTTTAATATTATTTATACCTTAATAACAATTTAAGTTTTAGTTTTGGGTGATGGAAACATTATTTAGTAAATAATTGTGTGTTTTAAAAACATATAAAACATTATTTACATGTTATATATGTATTTTTTATTCAAAAATATATGATTTCAATACATTATAGTATTCCACTTCATTGTAATTTAGTGACCTGAATTTTTGGAATTTGGTACATTTTTTAAAATTTACCTGAAGTTTTGTGGTAAATTATTTCATGTAAGATCTCGAAAATAAAAATAAATCTTTGAAGATGTACTCTATAACTTGGTAATTGGTCAAAGAAATTATTACTTATGTTTTCATGAATATTTTGATATCGTTACCACAACTTGTGATTTTTTAACATTATAATTGTGTTATTAAATTCTTTCTTCCAGACATACATGATCGGGTTTTTTTATAGTTTACATGATAAAAGAACCATACTAACGTATGTATTTTATACTTTCTAAAGTTTAAGTGTAGTTAATTTATAACTCACATGATGTGTATAGAAATTAATTAATAAAATTAGAAATTGGAAATTGAATGTGTACCAATTATCTGATTGTCATTAACACTTTGAAAATAATGTATACACACACGCATGCACACACACACATTTATATATTTAGGGGAGTAATGAACTAGATAGTATATAAAAATATCTTGGTTAAATCTTGGTGTTTTAGATTTTATATCCTTTTGAAATATTTTTAAAATTGGTCATTATAATTTGGTTGTGGTTATTAAGAACTAGTTAAAGTGATAATAAATAAGGAAAATGTGTTTAAATTAATAATCCTTTATTGAAGATAAATATTTAAAATGAACTAATAAAATAGTTATTACACACTCCTATTAATGGATTTAATAACATGGTTATCCTGAATAACAATTTCACTTGAAATGGTTTCATCAATTAGGATTTCTAATTAAGTCATTCTATGAGATTAATATTCCAATTTTTTATTAAGTGAACAAAATATGATAATTGGTAACTTTAAAAGGACTCTATAAATTCATTTGTTCATAAAATATCAACTTTTTAAATTTGGATCACTTTAAATTCCTAAATTACTTGTTATTTATTAATAATAGATTTACCCCTGAGTCCAAATATTTATGTGTGGGTTGTGACTTTCTAGAAATTTATCAAATATTTTAACCCATATAACTTTGATTTATATTGTTTAAAAATTTTAGTATCTCCTTATTAAATATTTGTTCATTTTCAAAATATGATCTATTATTTCATTGAAAACAAAATTAAAATAAAAAATTTACTATAATTATTTAAATTTTGGATGGATTGGTTGTTTTTTACTTGAGAATTTGACATATAAATATTTAATATGGATCATCTTATGACACATATTTTTGTTTATTCAATATTCACTAATGTTAATCGTGGTTTTCTTCATAGGTTTAAAATTATAAAACTACACTTTGTTACCCAATTATATATTATATTTTTAATTTTATCATAAAAATATATAAAATAAATAAAATTGTAAAAATATTTTTCATAGGTCTCATGGTTCAAGAGAATACAATATATTTTAACTGACCATGATCTGGATCCATTAAAAAGTTCCCTAATATAGGCCCAAAATAAAAAAATATGGGCAATATAGTTTGGACCTATGTTCGGGAAAATATCCCCTAAAATTGGTTTGGAAGCTCCAAGTGGTCAGATTCTAAATGAATTATTGAGATGACTCAAATTACAATTCCTCCATCAAATATTATATACCAATTAATCAAACAATATTATTTTTAATGAGATTATATATGAGGGGTATAATAATCAAGTGTAACTCTCCTACTTCACTAAATCCTTGAATTATTTAAGTTATATCTTATTAAAAATGTTAATAAACTACCACTCCATCAATTTTTTTTAGAATTATACACTATTGAAAGATCTTATAGTCTATGGGATGTTTTATATTCACTTTTTTCACTTCCATTGAGTTTAAAAAATCATTATGATTACCCAAGAGGAAACATAATGTAATCTATGAAATATTATTTATAATCTATTTAAGAAATTTTAAATTCAATATTTTCATATTTTTAATATATTTCCTTATTTTTGAGAATTTTATTGTTATTTCACTATATAATTCAATGTTCTTGTTTTAGGAGTAACTTTGAAACTGATGATTCACACCTTCAATTTACTTTTTTCTGAGCATAGTGATTTTGTAGATCATGTCAGCCGATTAAATCCCCACGAACATACTCCTGAATTTTATATCTATCTCATGATATTATTTAATAAAATACACAATTATATAAATAACATTAATTTATTTTTTTGTCTTAATGAGTCTAATTTGTTACATTGATCCAAAATAATCTATTCCTTGTGGCCTTTAACGAGTCTCTTTTTTATTCCAACCAAATCAAAGGATTAATCTTGTATTATTATGTTGGGGGTCTTAAGGATCCTTGAGAGGGTGGGGTGAATTTGGGAGATGTATGATTACAATTTTTCTCTCAAATCATCAATTGTCGTCAGATATTTCATCTATGTTAGTTGAAAAAACATTTAATCTTTCAATCCCTTGATTAAATCTACATGAAATATGAAAAGTATATATAAAAATCAAATCACATGAGAATAAATATATATTTATAAGAATCCATCAATTTGGATTTCTTAATAGAACACCCCTTCAAAAAAATACACATTATGAAAAACTCTTTGGAAATTTATTATTTCCAAATCATATTTATAGTGAATTCAATAAATCGATAATTTTTCATATGAAGCCATAATGACTCATTATTTTCAAAAAAAATTAAATTATGAAGATAAAATTAAACCAATTTGGAAAATAATATGAAATTAATATACAAAAATTAAACCACATGGGAAAACTGTATTTTATAATATATATAGAACTTGATTTATCATGGTTAATTGAAATAAGATAATGTAATTTGACACCAAAATCTTCATAATGTTTTTTATTAAAAATATATGTGTAAAATAATTAGTGGAAAAAATTTATGAAGCTTATTTGGTGCATCATTAATGGGAGAAAAAAATATAGATCAAATATCACTTTATCCTAGATAAATTTGAATAGATGCCATGGAAATTAGAATATGTGATTACTCAATGAAAATTCTTAAATATTATGATGAATTCTTTTTCCAAGTAATATTTTGAAAAAAAATTAATTATATCATGGATTTAAACAATATTTAAGTGCTTGAATGGATTGGAGAAGGGTCCCCTCTCCCCTAAAGGTGTGTATTATTCCACGTTTTTTTTTAATGGGTGATTTCACTAAAAAAAATTAGAGAATGTTCCCATTTTCATTATGTCATTTAAGGTAAAATAGTTTATCTTTAACTCATATCTTGTTTGAGTTATTGTTTATTATTTTTATCCATCAAATAATATATCCTTCTGTTCATTAATAAATTGAGAGATATATACTCAAGGGTCGTAGGGGTATATATAATTATTGATTGATAATTTTTACACTAATTTTTTACACTATGAGAGAATGTATCATTGAAAACATTGGGGTAGGAAAGACTCTATGAATTTAAAATCTTGAGGAGAATACGATATTATAAAATATATTAAGAAGAAATAAAATCATAGATGAAGTTTTCTGTGATGTCAAAGAATGAGGTTAATAATGTTTCTCATTGATATCCTTTTCATTTATTCATGTTCTTTATGATGAGCCAACTCTTGTGGGATTAGATTGAATGATTAGGAACTCATTAATTTTTTTTAGAATATGATTTTAGCATAGAAAATTTTTCAATGAGATTTTGATAAGGTGTGTTATATTTTAAATAGGTGTGTTATCAAAATCACAAAAGATGAAAATTGATATAAAATACCTTATGAAAGAATTAAATAGTGTTTATTTAGAGAAATATTCCAAAATAATTTATAAATTGTTTGATTTTATACATTTATAGTCATTAAAAGTGTGAAAATAAATAAGATATTTTATTATATATAGGAAAAAATCATTCCACAATTCAGTATTTGTTATGATGTAATATTTTTTACAATGGGTGATATTGGATTGGTGTATCCTGATCTATTGTATGGAGTTGGACTGAATTTCTAGCAACCTATATCATACATTAACCGAAAACACTTATAATCAAATATGATCAGTGAAACCGATAGTAGTATTATAGTAGTGTGGGATTCAATATGGTAATTGTAGAAGTATTGGATTGAACACAAATACGGTATTATATCCTCATAGACATATATACACGATTACTGTATAATAGTAGACATACAATAAATATTTTTCCCTATAGAAATTTGTCCCACTCTAGAATAATAAGTATTTATGAGCTCATTTTCATATTGGGATTTCTATTATTGTGATATTGTACACTATATCTTTATCCTAAAATTAGTGAATTATTCTTCCACCCCAAAGAAATAGGTATTTCTCTCAAACCATGTTAATCTTATGTTCTTTGAACACCTTTTTTTTGTTTGGTTTTTCTGTAATTTTTAATCTTCCTCTATAAAGATAATGTTAATTTTTGGTCCTGTATTTTTTTCATTAGATTTTTCATTACAGCTAGATGGATATTCTCTAACTATCAAATTAGAGAATATAATAGCTGATGACCAAATTTTAGATAAACTTAAAGGTAAACACATGTTAGAATAAAATAAATTCTTAATGTAAATGGATAACAACTATATAAATTATTTAGAGATGTGGGTTGTAGGTATAATTTCATGTTTTATTAGAACCATATGAATTAAAAATAATATTCTTATTTCATAAGGGTGTCTATGGATATGGTTTTTATCTTATTTAAAACACCATAAATGGTGGACATTAAATAAAAAATGCACTTTGACAGTTATGGTTATGTCACTATTTATCAATTGAATATTATTTTATAAATTTGTTTATAATAAAATATTTATATTATGATTTATTTTAGGTCATTATTTTTAAATAAATATAGTTTTTTAAGTAATTTCACTGCAATCCCTTGTGTTTCTTTTTAGCGACGTTCTAGTTGAAAATTTATTATCTTTAAAAATTATATATTCTTTTAAGTCATGGGATGAAGTAAGGAGATATTTGTTGAACCTATTGGAAATATTAAATAATCTAATAATGGAAAGGATATGAAAAATTATATTAAGGACTATAAAAACATGAAATAATTCTATAAATTGATTAATTCATGTTTATTTTGGACGATGGGAGTCTTTAGAGGAATAAAAATTTTAGACACAAATATATTTAGGAGAAACAAAATAATAGGGAAATGGATTGTTAAAATTATATATGTAGTTTTTCTAAATATAAGAGGACTTTGATTAATATAATTACTATATAACGAAAAATAAAGAAGAAGGAGCATCATTTTTATAAACACATTAAATATTCTAACACCAATGGAAGTGTAAAATTTTATTTTAAATTAGTTAAATATAATTTATTCACATGGGAAGAAATATTTTCTTATTGAGTGTGATAATGGTGAATTCTCAATTCTTGTGAGTAGTTGTGAAGAAATAGATATAGTGATTCTACCATATATTTCAAAAAAATAGTCTATTTTATTGAATTATGATACACTAGAGTAGGTTTTTTTATAATTCTAGGATAAAACATAGTGTTAGTGAACTAAGTAAAAAATAATTATTTCGAGTTTAACATTATCAATTTTATATTCATTATGTTTATGAGTTGTTTTTTGAAAACCCATGAATCGTGCTTATTGGGAGGAGATGTTTGTTATTGACATGCCTGTATTTACCCCCTCTTTTCTTAGGGTATCCTTCCTTATTTGGGATTAAAAATTTTAAGATAAAAATTATCTGATCCTTTCAATTTATGTGATAATGGATTACTATAATGGTATTCCCTTTATTTGATCACATTGGATCATTGAAATTTATTTTAGATTCCTTATTTGGATTTCCTTATAAATACATTTTTTTGTGCCATAATACCAAATTTTATCAAACTCTTTATTTTTTAATCCATGTATATTTTTGAAATGATTATATAAGTATTTATTATGAGAAGGTTTCAAGTTCTGAATATATTATAGAGGTAATGTTAATAAAATTAGCAAATTGGACATGTTTGATTGATTAATTATAACCTCAAAAAAGTAAGTCCAATAATTTTTTATGAAAAATATATCATTCTTGAAATGAAGATGATACAAATTATGTATATATCTTGATATGATATTGAATAAAAATATATTAAATTACATAGTTAGTGTTCAGATGATGTTTTATAGTCATAAAAAATACATATATCATTAGGGGTGATGATGTATTTCTAGATGCTACTCTAAATCTATAAGTGGGTCTCACTAGTATCATGAAGATATATGAACTAATCATAACATTTAAATATTTTACATAATTTATATAATATAAACATTAAATATCATAGATAAAAACCACCCTTAAAACCCCGTGGTTTATTATATTTAGATATTATAAATACAAATGAATTATTTCACATTTTTTCATTAAAATATACAATAATATTTACCAAAAATGAATTCCACCTAGAAATATTTCTATATATAATTCCCCAATAAAATTAGAAATATTAGAATGTTCAATCTTAAACACTTAATAATATAAAAATATAAAAATGATTCACAAATGGTTAGATCATAATAAAGTGAGTAAATGTAAACATGGGAAAAATTAAAATTAATGATATCATCATATCGTAATAGTTAATAATAATACATGATTTGAGAAAATATAACATGGTAATAGGAATATAAAACCATAATTTGATAATTATGGATGCGTAAAACATATACCATGGAATGGAAACATGTGACAACAATCATAAAGTATGAAAACAAAACATAAAAATATAGTAAAAATATAAAAACATTAAATATGAAATATGTTAATAATAACCAAAATGAAAAACATAGAACAGTGGATCATTAATTTCCACATATATCCCATAACACAGTTGATCATGCATCACTATAATAATCCAATAGTGGACGATCATCACTACTCAATTCCCATAATTGTCTCATGAGATATATTTCTTTACCCAATGATTTTAATGGCTATATCGGACACACACATTACATAGTGTTAGAATATATATGGTCCAAATGAAATCATTAATACATATTATAATGGAAAACCCATGTAAATAATATGGGTTATATAACATTTTAAATGTTACTGTATAAAATTAAATTAACAATTTAATAGGTTGATGCCAAAAAGTCAATCGCCCAAAACAAATTATGTGATGAGATCATTTATAGGGTAATTCAAGAAACACAACTCCACAGTATATAGATATTTGAATCCAGAAAAAAAAATTAATTAAAAAAAGTAATTTTCTTAAATATTTTGTAAAGGTTTCCTAAAAAAAGGTATTATGTCACTTTCAAACATGTTCTCTAGAGAAAGGGTGTTAGTTAAAATTTTAGAACCATCAAAGAAATCAAAATTATAGAAACTTGAAACGAAATAATGTTAAATAATATTAAATGTAGTGTGGAACCTAAATAATATATGAATTCAAAATGAAATACCTTTTTAATATTTTTATAGAGTCTTAAAGAAAACCCACATAAATGAAAAAGTTATAAATTTCTATTTTGAAAAGATATATAGGTAAAAATTAATATTACATTATGAATTAAATATTTTTATTTAAAATTTGGAAAATAAATTATTTATGGTAACAAATAATATGTATATGGAGGATAAACCTCTAATGTAGAGGATGATAATTATTTTTAACAACAACATACATTATGGATGAACTAAATATATGAAAGAAAGAAAATTCTATGATAAATTTTTAATTTATTATGAGACAATGATAATTTATCATATAATATATAGAAATGTTAGAATATAAAAAATATATAATAACATAAGCTCATAAAAGACATTATGTCTTAAAAATGATTGATTTATGAAAAACTATTACCTTGTATTTTCTCTTTTTAGGAAATAATATATATTCAATTTTGGTATTTCTTCATCTATATAAGAACCATATTTAAATTTAGTTTACTTGATACAGTTAATTTATAATTTCTTTGTAATTAATTGAAAATATTAAAACTCGAGTGTTAATTATCATATTTATTCTTTGTTCGATTTGGTATGGTGGTTTTAGTCTGGGATACATCATCATGTGTTCATCACCAATATAATTTACATATATGTTATATAGGTGTATTTTAAATGGTATTCACTAAATGATCATTTTTTAAAAGTAATACTATGGGTTCCTAGATAGCAGTTAAAATTAACTTTTGAGTAAATTTTAATTCAATAAAAAGAATTAATTATATTAATGAAGATACTTATATATATTTATATTCCATAATTATGAAAATATTTTATGTTAATAATTCTTATATCATTTTTTCAGTATTTAAGTTTTCTTATTCATTCGTGGTGTAGTTGTAATAACATCATTAATATTGGTGGAAAAACCAACTTAAACATTAATATGTTATAGTTACTAAACAACTCAAAACATTTAATTTTATAGTAACAATATTACTTTTAATGAAGTTTAATTATTTTAAAAACATGTTATTAAAGTTATAGATCATTTTTAAGAATATTTGGTTAAGGTAGATAATGAATAATTATTAGAGATAGGACAACACATACGGTGAATTTATGAATCTTCTCTTAGAGAGCCTCTTGGAAATGAAAGATTTGGGACTCCATCAAACCAGAGGTTACCAAATGTTATAGAGTTTTTTTGGTAGATATTTTTGGTGTGTATTATAGAGAAAAATAAATGAATTTTTTTCTTGTAGGTGGTTAGCAGAGGGATCATTTTGAAGATGATCTTGAGTGGTATTTAAAAAATACTCATTCATTGATGAATAGGGAATTTCTCAGGGAATGTGGATCTATAGTGGGGAACTAATTGATAAAAGATATTTAGAGTTCTATAATACCCTCATCCTCTTATCTAGAGATAATATTTTATGATACATTTTGTTATCACATCTTAGTTAAAACATTTTACCTCATGTTATATTTTTTGTGGTAACTCAATTTTAACCTTTGTAGTTATTTTGATGCCTAAAAATAAAATATACCTTACTGCAAAATTTATATTCTATTTCAAAATATTTAAAATATTTTATGGGATTAAATTTTAAAATGTTAGAAAAACTAATTTTAATATATTAATTCAAAACAAACCATAATATTTTTTGGAAATTCGAATTTTTAAGCATAAATATTAATTTATTACTATTCGTGTCCAAGTAGTAATCTTTAAATTAATGTTAATTTATTTATTTACTTATATTATCAATGTGTTCCATTATAATTATTATTAATTAACAATTAATTTAATTATTTAAAAAAAATATGTTACACATAATCAAATCTTCCAAAAACATCTATTTAAAACATTAAATTGTTTTATACCTAATTTTTTAAATTTTATAATTTATTTAATAAAAATAAATTTAAATGTACCAATATATTTTTATTAAAAACAACATTTCTCATGTAGTTAAATTAATTAATTAAATATAAATTTCATAAAAATTCAAAATGTATAAAATTATACACAATAATGAAATATATATATATATATATATCAAATATCATTTACTAAATTAACAAACAGATTTTTATATCTTCCTTAATTCTAATTAAAATCCCTTAAGACTTCTTATATGTCCGTAATGTGTGGTAAGAAATGGTTTCAAAAGTGGGTTTCGATTCTCCTTAAACACATCTCATAGTGATTTCCTAAAGATTAAAATTCTCAAACAAATGATTTCCATCATACCTTATCTGAGGAGGACCATCATAGAAGTGCTAAAAGGAAAACTATAGTGATCAAAACTCCATACTAATATTTTAAAAATATTCCTTATAATAAATTCTTCTACTAGTGGATTTCATTGAATCAAATTTATACATATATATTTTATAAGGTGATTACTTCTATTTAAACTAGAATATTAATTGATATTTTATAATGGTTACATTTTAATTAAATACTTCTTATAATTTGTCTCATTAATTATGTTTATATCCAATGATGTTATTAACAGAAAAATAATCCAAACATCCATATAATCCTAATGTTTTTATAACCCGAACTACTATGTACCCAATAATTATATATATAATGGTCATATTACATTCATATATATAATCTTACAAGTATTTGTAAAATAATTCATTCTATATTCTTATTTATTAATCTATAAATTTATCATATTTCAAATATGGTATATTCTTACTATTTTTTCACCAATAGTATGATCATTATGGAAGATCTTGATGATGTTAATTTCATCCTTCATGTATTTTTATTTGAATGTGGTTTTATTCATTTTCTATCTTTCTATATTAATTTCCATTTATATATCATTTAATATATTTCATTTTGTATTATAATTTTCTACCCTAATAAATCAGTGTACATTTTAGTTTGATGTTTCATATAAGACATGTTGTCATAGCTTTAATGGAAATTTAGCACTATAATTTTGGATTTTTATATTTATTAATCTTAAAATAATTTCATCCTTAAAATTTCATTACACATATGAAAACAAATTTTGTTTAATTTTTTCATATTACATCTTTACATTCCCACATGGATTCCTTAAACATAGGATTTTTTCAAAGAACATTCACCTAGCATGTGGTCCTGTTTCATTGAACTAACTCCTTATAATCCAAGACCCCCACAAATTTCTCCTTAAAGGAGAGATAATTTCCCAGTTATATATCATCTGATTTAATTATATGTGATGGATCTTATTTTTAAATTCTCCAAAGTGATACAAAGAACTCATCATGCACTTTTGATTGGTGTGGTGGGCGTGATTATTTATAACCCTACTTGATTAAGAATATAAAATTGATTTTTGTATATAGGGATCAGTTTTACCTCCATGAATCACAAAATCCTATAACAATTATATATCCAAAAAAATACGATTTCACTAACTACAAATTACAGATATCATTGGTGATTATCATCTTATCTACTTTTTAAATATTTCTATATTCAATATATCACTGAATGGTTTGAACCTTCTTGTTCATTTATATAAAAACATTATATCCTAATATATTTCTATATTTTACTTTATTTCATCATGTAATATTTATACATCTCTTACCATATATAACCTTATATTGTTCCATTTTTATACTAGAGTAGAAATAATTATTTTATAATAAATCAATCAGAGATATGTGTTGATCCCAAATTCCATTGAAATACATTGTTCGTGACCTTTTAATATCTTATAATGTTTTAATGACCCAACCAAATTGACCATCATAATTATTATGATGATATAAGTTAAATTTTAGTTTTTATCCAATTATTATTATAGGATTATTCAAAACATTGATGTGAATCATGTATACCGATTAGATAAAACTGAATGTGGTACTCTATGTAGCCTTACTACTTCATTTTTATAAAACATTGAATGTTTATCATGTGATAAATCCCCTGAGTAGTAATAATGTGTTCAGAAATAATATGATGATCAACCATTATCAAAATGATGTTATATCCTTTAGAGTTCTTGGGAAGACCTATGAATAAATCCATGGATATGCTTTCCCACTTCAATTCATGAATAGATACGTTTTTTTATAAAATACCAAAACTGGTACACCTATATTCGATGCTAAAACATATATTCTTTAATATTTTTCTTTGATACCAATAAACAATACAATTTTATTTTAAAACATTATAGGGATAATTCAGTCACTTGCAACCAAAAGACCTTTCAGGTTTATAATTTTATAGAATTAGGACATACTCTTTTATAAAAAATCATTGTTTTAAAATGTGAATTTATCTCATAATACCCATAATTTCTTATTCCATTAAAATTATTCAACATCTCCAATAAAATTCTCCAATCATAACTTACTTAACATCATTCTTCATAACCTAAGAAAATAGAAACATAATAAGGGGTGAAGAAAAATTCTAAATAAGAGTAAAAATTGGTGATAATAGTTTATAATCATAAGTGAGAATAAGATAAAAATATGTGTATGAGAGAATGATCTAAATATTAGAAACTTATACCCAATAATTCATATATCATAATCGAAAATCAAGGTATAAATCCTTATAAGTTCAAAAGACATGAATCCTATGAGAATCAAAGATCATCATCCATGAGAATATAAAAATGGAATTTGAACATGTCATTAGTGATTGGAATAAACTATAGAATAATCATAATCGTTGAATTCATTTCTCATGTATTTCTTCAACTAAATTCATCACAAGTTTTTCTTGGTATGATCACTCATATACCCTATTTTGGATTAGTATCACCTCATGTGTACACTCTGTTGGGCCTAGGATAACCGCATGTGAACCCTTTGATCTCATAAACATTAAAAATTAACCAATTCATTGGATTGATATAACAGAATCACTTATCAAATAATAATAATACATTAATTTATATTCCACAATATCATGTAAACATATATCATTTCATATTATAAAATCCCATAGGAATGATATGTGTTTCATCAAGATTTCATTATCCTAAACAAAAGAAATTCTGAGAAGGTGTAAGGATTGTATCATTAGAACACATCTTTAATGTAGTATAGTATTCATCAAAAGATTATGGTATGTATAAAAAAATACCATTAAAATAATATTGTAACATTCCATTGAAAAGTAATAGAAATCTATAATTTTCTTTTAAAATCATTTTTTTGAAATATAAGAATTTCCAAAATATTGGGAAAAATATTTTCTTTTTAAGGGAAAATGGAAAATTTTAAAGGAAGCTTAAGAGAAATTAATATTCATTTTCATAGGAAAATTTATTCAAGCCTCACAAATTAAAAAGGAAGATTTTGTTTACACTCTTTAAGGAAAATTAAAACGTGTTATATGGGAACTGTTAAAAAGACTACTTTTTAAACCCTAGTAAATCATGTCAATATTTTTTTGAAAATTAACTTAAAATTACATAAATTATAATAATTTAATTTTTAAAATATTTTAGGAAATATGGGTATGGATGAAAATAATTCGTAACCTAAAAGAAGAGGTAAGGTCATTATCACTTACAATAAAATTATCATTATTTCTTTAATCAAAAAATAGAAATTGGAAAATAATATTTTATACAATATACAAAAAAATGGAGAATAAAATATATGATTTTCAAGAAATATATATCATATAATTGCATTAAATTGATGTTCAAACATAACCAATCCCATTTGAAAATGATATTGGAAATAAAACCCTTAACATTACGAAAACTATTAAATCATAACCTTCGTGAAATAAATAAATTCAAATGAAATGTTAAAAATGATTATTATAAATACATTAATTATATGACATATCATGGGGAATTATAAACATCAAATGAAATAAATAAGTGGAGAATATGGGAGATGTCACAAAAATCAAAAAGGAGGTGAAAAATTATTACATTAAGTCTGACATGATTTTAAAGTGATCTGTCCTCTTATAAAAAATTTAGATTCATTATTCTTATATACTAAAACTATATAAATACTTATTATATCATATAGAATACAATTATAACATTTTAATACCCTTTTATTGACTATAGTTTCATAATTTCTGGAATATTATAAATGGTATGAATATTATATTTATTCAGTACATACATTTTTAGTGTCTTCCATGATATGTATTAATAGAAAAATGAAATACCTCATTCATAGACATGGTAGTCTATATATATGTGGGAAAGTTATTTTTATTTCCTTATAAAAATATCAAAAGAAAGGTAAAGAATATTTAATCATAAAATACTCATAATTAAATAATAAATATTATATATTTTCATTAAATCAATCATTATGTCAAACCATGTGATTCAGTGATGGATAATAAAACTCTTTGATATGTGGTGAAGATGGAACCAATGTATTTCTGAGAGATAGTTTCATTTTCTATTGGATGCAATCATAAAAAGTTACATTACAATTCGACAATAAAGAGGAATAATAATATATTGACATTATATCCATCATAATGACCATCCATGAATGGTGGTGACAAAAAAATACATCACTACTTTCATATGGTAGTCTACACTTATACATGAATTATTATTTTCTTTTTCATTTTTTGAAATAGGAGCTGAATAATGTAACATCCTATTTTATATAGTAATTAATGACCATTTTTCCTTTAATTGTGAAATCCATTTTTGTAAAAATTAAAAATCAATGATTATTTTTACCCTTAAGCTAGTAATAGGGTCTATATAAGGGTAATAACCCTCTACCCATACATGGGGTGGATTTAGAAGTTATGTAATGGTAAATCATTATTTCATTGAGTTTGTGAATGGAAATGGGTTGTTTTTGAAGGCTATGGAAAGGTAATATGGTGTTTCCCTTTTTTTGTATGGGTAAATGTCTTTCAATATGCATTGTATAGGGGTACTCTAGTGAAACGTAAGGATAAGGTTATGATTTCATGTGTTGTGTGAGGGTAATATTATACTATAAAATGGTAATTGAAGCCACTGTATGAGGGTAACCAGTATTTTATAATGCTTACATAAGGGTACCGTGTAAGGTTATCGACATCTGTATTAGTACCAAGAAAGAAAACATACTTATGTAAGTGTACGACGTAAGGGTTCTAACTCACGTAAGAGTACCACATAAGGGTGTTTTGTTTGTAAGGGGGAACCATGTTTCTATAAAGACAACATAACCGTAGTCTGGAGTTGTGTACTGTAATTTTGTGTTTCCTAATGCTATGTAAGGGAAATAATTGAGATTCGAAAGATTTTTCTAGGGATCAACAGCTACATAAGGGTAAAATCCTTACCCTTACATGATGCATATTAGGTGTGTAAGGTTACCCCTTTCTACCCTTATGTATTTCCATTTTGGTGTAAATTATTTTTAAACTTTTTTTTTCTTCCTCTAGCTAGACTAGAAATTCTGATTATATAATTTTAAGTGATGTAAATTATATAAAATGATTCATTAATCCATTTTAAAGGTTGTAACTTGTATATTAATATTTTTCAAACCCTACACACTAAAAATTCAATTAAAATGTGAAATTAAATGTTTTTATTAATTTGGGGTTTTAAATTTTTCTTAGCCTAGTATATTTTTTTAAAAGTAATCAATTTTTTATTCTTTCAATTCATGATATCATCTAGGAGTTTCTTGGATATCCAATTATCAGATGATCATCAAAGGGATGATTAGAGTTGTTTTTATCTGATCTCATGGTGTAAATGTTCTCTATTTATTTCATGTATACCTTTTGGTTTTTATTCAATTTTTTAAAATAATTATTTTTTTATGTAGTTAATTCATATTATAATTCATTATATTATGCGATTTTATAGAAATTTGATTCTTATTATCTAATACATGCTCTTTGAATATTTACCTTGAAATACCTCTTAAATGATTCATTGATCCTCGTATGTATGATTGAACATGAAATGTATAGAATTATTATAATATTTATTTTTTTCACTTTTTACATTTTGGATACTGCCATTTTGGTTTTGTTTTCTTTTAAAATATTTTTTAAAATATTTTTTTAATGAAAAGGGTACAGTCTATATTTTATCTCCTCAAGTAAAATTATTCGATTTTAATTGAAATGGTTAATTTAAAAATGTTTTCCACGTGGTTTCAAATGTTTTTTTAAATGAATTAACCCCTAAAAAATTCTTAGTATTCCTCTTTAATGACAAAGGTCTATTTTAAAATAATAGTTTGGATAAATGGTTTTTTGTAATTTTAATGATGACCCATGAAAATAATTCCATGAAATTTCTATTTTGAATATTTATTTAGAAATTAATGATTGAGTTGATATTATTAATTCTTGATGACTTGGTTGGAACTTTATGATGATTCTATATTGTGACAATACCTTACTATAACTTATATGATGTTTTCCTTCTCATTGATGGGTTTTGAAAATGTATTAATAAAATTTAGGGATCTTGGGGATGTGGGTGATATGTGTACTATAAATGAATTAAAATTATGATGGTTTGATTCCAAACTAATATTGGTTTGTACTTCTATAGAATATCTCTTGACATAATTAACTTGTCATGGGAAGATAGATGATTGGATTAGGGGGCATTTATCTATGATTTAATATTAGACTAACACCCCTTCTAGTGGACCTATTGATAAGATGATAGGTTTAGGCTACGAACATATGGATAGGAATGAAATGTTTGCGGACTTGGTTTTCATAAGACCTATGACATTTGGTGTAATCCCAACGATTATCCATTATTATTTTTTGATTATCTTCAATATGGTGGGGTCTTTATCATATCTACAACATACCCATGACATCATTATACTTGGTACTTGATACATGACATCATTCATTATCACAACTTTTCAATCGATTAACCAAACATGATTCTTTACCATTCTTGATTTATCATCTCAATGAGATATTACACCTTGACTCTAACATATTGAATATTTTATAGCTTATTGATACCCATTTCTATTTCATATCATTCATTTATATATCATACTTTATCTTTTGAAATTATTTTTAAATATTTTTTGGAAAAGATATGTTTTTTTAGTGATGAAATATTATGTTTTCATATTTATGTTGTATAAAGGATTGTAGACATTACAGGGCCTCTATTTTTAAAAACTAGCCCTACTCTAATATGAACTTGTAGTATATAGTTTACAATTATGAAATATAAATACTTATTTTATCCTTTTTTTACTCCTATTTAGAACATTCAAATTACCTTACAGGGTATCAACATAGACTCTTTGATCAATTCCTACAGGGGTCTATAGCTCACACACTACTTATAAAATCCGTTTTTTATAACCTTTAGGATCTTATAGTATGTGTTCATGTTCTTTTCATCTTCCATTATAGGGTTATTTTTTGGTAGGCTTTGGGTATGTGAATTTGGTCTTGGTTGGGGGTAATATACCACATAGAGATGGGTTTGGTAGTTTTTTTACACTATCAGTTTGGTATTGTCCTCCAGTACCAGATAAGGTTATATAGATTTACAAATTTAATAATGCTTATATAATGTACTTTTACTTTTTGTCTTATGTTGAGGGTGAATTATTTCCAAATGGTTGTTTTTGGATTCACTATAACTTGTCTCTAACCCATAGGGATTGGGAACACTCTTTGGATAAGTAGACAATCATTTTGGATTCTAGTATAGATGGTATTCACGGTCAATTCATTTAAAATGTTATCAAACGATATCTTCATTAAAAATATATTACTTTTATATGAGATCCAATAATATATTTGAAAAGATTTATGGTATTAAAGGTATTTGTAATTTTGTATACTTAAGAGTCAGGTCATGTGTAGATGTTCAATCAGCACCAGTTCATGATGAGATTTCAATTACTAGGGAATGTGAGGATTAGAGTATTTATTTTGAGTTATTTGTTTCCTGATGATAAATGATATTTAAATTTTTCATGGGATTCACTTGGACTTTTGGAAACTATTTTTTTGTTTTGGGTTGCGATGTAGAGATAAACGCTAATACATTGTACCCTCACAATATGGTAAACCATGGGGAATTAGTGAGGCCGATCTAGATATCAATTCATGAATTGTTGTAAAGTTAGTGTAGGGTTCACCAACCCATGTGTCTAAGACATGGATAATTCTACTCTAACACAATATTTGATCCATTTCTATTTTCATTAGAAATTACTTCACCTAAGGGAGTATAGTTTCTAGGGTTACGGGTGTGGTTTGTCTCATTCCCTTTTTAATTTTATCAAATTAATTATTTGTTGATGTTTTCCAATTTTTTTAAAAAGCATATATCAAAAAAAATATTTTAGTTTTTTGAAATTTGATTTCAATTAAAAAATGTTTCTTTACAAATTTTTTGGTTTTGAAAACTAATCTTCAATAAATCTCATATGATGTTCTAAAGGAATGTTTTAGGATGAAATTTGGTATGTAATGGGTTTAAAATGTAAATGGTGTTGGAATTTTAAAACTGGTTTAATTTTTTAAAACCATCACTAAACTTCCATGTACTTAAACTAGGTTTTAGAAAATGTCATATATTTACATCAATATTTAACATTTGATGATATTTTATTGTTTTATAAACCCAGAAATCATGTTTTTTTAAATATTGATGTTTTGAAAAAAGGAATTGTGGCTTTGTTTTTAATAATATGAATTCAATGTGTTATGTAGTCAGTTTTATATGAGTTATTGAGTCTATGTTTTGTGATGTCCAGATATGTCTCTTAGAAAGTCCTTCAATAAAGATTAATATTTTTTTAATTAGTCTAGTCCTTGAAGTAGTCCTTCACATTTTTCAAAAGTGAAAAATATAGTTAATGAATCTACCAAGACACTAAATTGAGTGGTGGAGTCAAATCATTTCTAGTATGTGGTCCCTATATAGGTCTTCATGGATCATCTTCCACTATCTTATGGGGATAAATGGGGTTCCCTATAAGCAATGAATTTTTTTACAGATGTTAAATGGATCATCGGTTCCATTAAGAATCGTGATTCTCATGAATTAATGTTTATTAACTCATTGTTTGAGGAACCGAGATAAGATTTGTTGGAATTCATGATTCCAAATCATTTACATGAAATAATGATATGATAATTCTTTAAGTAAATCATTATTAAATGGAATTATCATGAGAATGTGAAGAAGGAAAAGGTTTTTTAGATCTTGGATTTCACATAAGTTGATCTATCAGTTATATAATATTCCATGAAATTCACAATGTTTCGTATGTTTTTCACTTGATATTGTCAGTGATAACCCTCTTAAAGACAATTATCTTAAATGATATATTCACCCAAACTATGAAAACATTATTCCAAAAAATATACCCTTATCCTTTGGGGATTGAAATGTCCTTTGTAGTTTGAGTGGTGCTAGAAAAGTGGTAGAAATTTATAAATACATCATTCATTCTTTGATACGGAGAATATTTCCCATATGGTGGACTACTATTGTTGGATTTGTAGGGGTAGTCATCTTGGGAAAAAGACATTCAATTTTTTTTTCTTCTAGTGTGGGGAACATGTTCATTCATGGAATTCCATTTTGAGTGTTTTGAGGTATAAATATGTGTAAGTTCTATACCTTAATTATGGATGGTTATATTATTGATGGATCTTAAGAGAATATTCACTTTTGGTAGTTGTGTAGGTGTTTTTCAAAATTTCATTCCATGACATTTTGGTTTTACCTCATGGATATTTTGTTGTGATGATAGATCAAAATATCTTATTTAAGTTAAGTAGAGGTGTTTTGGTTATTTTTTTCCTTATGATCCACCTATTTAGTAAATATTAATAGTGGGGACACCAATTATATATCTCTGGTTCTTTTTAGTTATTCATTTCTTACTCTCAATGTAGTTGGGTTTTTTTATACATGTATTGATCTTGGAGTTTTTAGGTGGATAATTTTGGGTGAGTATTCTTATGTTTCAGGGACCATCCATTTCATTGTTTTATTGGGGGAGTTATTTAAGTTTTATCATTTTTTATCTTTCAGACTAGAATATTTCAGGGATAGAAATCCATATTATGGGGAGAACTGTAACATCTTATTTTTAAGGTAATTAAGGGACCTTTTCTATTTTATTAAGAAATACATTTTGTGAAAAAAATTAATAAATTTTAATTTTGTTTTTACCTTTAATAATGTTATAGGTTCTATATATTGGTTAGTACCCTCTTCCATTATATTAGATGGTTTTTTTGAGTTTCATAATGGTGAATCCTAATTTAATTGAGTTTCTTATTGGTATTGGTGTGTTTATTAATTCTATATAAATGTAATATGGTGTTTCCTATAGTCACATAAGGATAAAAACCTTTTAATATGAATTTTATAAGTGCACCCATGGCATATTGAAAGGGTAAGGCCCTATTTTTCTATGATATTCATGGGTAGCAAAGGTTTTTTGAGGGTTATGTAATAGTACCATGTAAGGGTACCAATGTACATAAGGGTACCTCATAAGGGTACAAAATTACATAAGGGTATTATGTAAGGGTACCGACTCAGATAAGGGTTCCATATAAGGGTACATTGTATCTCATATAAGGGTAAAACTGTTTTTATAAATTCTATATAAGGGTGTCCTGTAGTTTTTTATGTGTTGTGTTGTGTTTCCAAAGGCCGAATAAGGGTAAAAAAAGAGATGTGTAAGTGTAATATAGGGTTTTATTACAATTTAAGGGTAAAACTATAACTGTTAACTGATGCAGATGAGTTTCATAATGGTAAACCTTTTTACACATACCCCCTTAATAAATAAAATATTTTTAGAACCTGGTTTTTTATTCTTCTTCCTCTTTCATGATCAATGACTCAATTTTTCAATTTTATGTCCTTTAAATTGTGTAAAATTATTATTCAACCCGGTTAATAGGTTTTAATATTGGATATAAATATTTTCAATCCCTCAATACTCAATATTCAATTAAAATGAAAAATTCAAAGTTTTTTTTAAATTTGGGGTTTCAAGTGTTGTTATAGATGAAATATTTATTTAAAAATACAAAAATCATACTTGTATTTTATTTTCAACGTCCTCTTGTGGAGTATAATGTCTCAAATTCTTTGGTAATCAATATAAGGGTATTTAGTGTTTCTTTCCTCCAATCAACGGGTGTGAACCTTCTCTAACTACTATTGTGGATCCCCCCTTTGGGGAACTAAAATTTTATAAAAGGGATATGTGTTTTTATATAGTTCCTTCTTCCCGTAATTCATTATTTCTTGATATTTATTGGAAATTAATTTTCTTTTTTCATAATACAAGATATATGAATGTTGAACTCAAAATACCTCTTGAAATAATCTCAAATCATATTCTATATGATTTGAACATGGAATGTAAAAAAATTATTGTAATGTTGATTTCCTTCAATTATATATAGTTCCCTGAATGATAGGTCAGTTCTATTTTATTTTTAAAGAAATTTCAAAGGTTTTTTTGATGTAATAAAGGGTATAGTATGGATTATATATTATGATGTAAAATTCATTAATTTAAATCAAAATGGGTTGTCTAAGAAATGATTTTCAAAGGGTGTTAGATGCTGTTTTGAAATGATTTTTTGTTATTAAAATTTTGAAACCTCTTATTTTATAACATAAAGATGTATTAAAATGAATGATTTGTTTAATGTTAATATATAATTTTATAATGAATTGTGAAATGAATCCGTTATGATTACCCTTTTGGATGTTAATTTGGAAGTAATCGAATGATTTGATATTTTTTATGTTTAAATATATGGTTTTTCCTTTACGAAGATCCCCTCTTATGATAATATATAATTACGAATTACTTAATTCACGTTCTTCCCATTTATGGGTGTTCATAAATGGATTATTCACCTTGATAGGTTATGAGTGTGAGGGTGATATTTCAACTATGAATGAATTGAAATGTTGATGGAATGATCCTATACTAACACTAATGTGGATTTCTTTAGTAATCCTCATATTTTGATTATCTCCCTCTCCTTCATCGACTTTTACTAGGAACATACATAGTTGGATGACATGACATGGATTATTTATTTTCTAGTATAATAACATTACATCGAGTGTATCTATCTATAATATCAATGTTTTGGGTTATGGATATCCTTCAAGTAAAAAGGGTGTTTATGTACATTGTTTTCTTGAGGCCCATGAGACATGATGTTAGCTCATTGATCATCCATGATGATTTATTGATTATATTAACTATTTTGGACTCACTATAGTATCTATTTCATACCCATTACATCATTATAATTGGTACTTGAAAAATTCGGGTTCTTATTTTCACTACATAACAATGGAGTTGACTTTCTTGAATGTTTACCATTCATGACTTATTTAATCATTGAGATATTTCACCTTAAATATATCTTATTATATCTTTCCTATCTTATTGATATTTATTTTTTATTATTGCCTAAATTTTATTTATCTAACTATATCTTGTTAAATGGTTTTCAAATAAATTCAGTAAAAGGATTGGTTTTGAAATTATTACATAGTTTTTTTCTTTCATTGGGTTTTATAAAAGATTTTCAAAATGTTTTAATTTATATTTTTAAAACCCATCCTTGTTGTAATATGATCATGGTGGATTTTATTTCATGTTCTTAAATATAATTCATTTTTATCTCTTGTTTACTCTCCTTTATCACTTTTTAATTACCTTGTGAAGTAACTATAAATACTCACTAGGGAAATCTAGCTATGGATTATAGATCACACCCTTCTCCTAACATCTAATGTATATACCCTTTTTGATTTCATAACAAGTCCTCGTGTTCTCATCATCTTCCTTTGTGTATTAATTATAAGATATTTGTGGAAATTTGATTTGGTCATGGTGGGTGGGCATGGACCACTTGATGACGTGTTTTGGTATTATTTTATACTTTCAATTTTTTATTATCCCCATGTTCCTGATATGGTTGTATTTTCTTACTTATGTGATTGTGTATTATTGGGTACTTTTACTTTTTATCCTATTTTTTTACATGAAATCATTCCTAATTGTTTATTGTGGATTCCCAAACACTTTTCAATAACATGTGGGGATCAAAAATTCTCTTCATGTTTTTTGTGAATCTTATTTTATACTTTTATAGATTATATTCTGAGTCAGTTTATTAAAAATAATGGTTTTTTCATCTTTTTAATAATATATAAATATATTGAAGATAATGATAAAAATATATAATTATTGTTATTAAATAATCAAAGGAGGTAAAATAATAAATAATATGACAGAACTAAGTTGAGAGTAATACATCTTCATTGATAATTATCCTTTGCAATACCCATTAACAAAACCTGGGTTGGTTTTTTATGAAAAACAAAACCTCTTGAATGTATTTGGTGAAGTTTAAAAGAGCATTCAGTAGGTTTAGTTTGATGTAAGTGGATCAATAAGTGTGAGGATGAGAGGAGGGGTGGTCCCCATTTATATGATTGATAAATCTCACACTTGTAATTTTTAAAAACATTATATTATAATAATTATAATAATCATGTAAAGATGAAAAATGGCTATATTTTCAATTAAAGGATATGTACATATAAAAATCCCAAAAAACTAATAAAATTTTGATTGGTTTAAGTATAAATTTAAACATTATCTTTTGGTTTAACCCCCTCATTAACCCTTTATAACTTTATACATTTGAACAACAACATAAATATTTATGTGTAATAAACTTACTTATATTATGTAAAGTAACACACAAATGGTTCATGGATTACATTTCTAATAATTTTTGGTTCCACATTTTTTCTTTCAAATTATTATTGATTTGTAAACCCATTAATAAATTATTATTTAACATAAAATATCATTAAAGTCGTTTTTAGGGTCTATTATTAAAATATGTCATAAAATTAATGTATATAAAAATGGATTTTGATGATTAACACTTTCACCACAATTTATAAATTTTAATTAACCATAAAATTTAAGGAATATAAATATTAATACAAAAATATACTTTAAACATTTTTAATTTCATTTTCTTAAAATTTTCTACTTTGTGAACAAGTATTGGGTCAACTTTGTACAAGAATCTAAGGTAATTACACCATCATATTAATTAAAATAAAAATTAATTTATAAAAATAACTTATTTATATTTAAAATAATTTTTAATATTCTATTTTTATGACTTTTTCCCAATGATAACGTAAAAGATTAATCAAAAGCAGGAGAGTGACATTTTTGTAATTATTATTTTCTTAAGATAATATAAATGTTATGATCAAAGGAAAGAGGCAAAAAATCACAAAAAAAATTAATCTTAGAGGTTATTTATGAAAAAAACACATTCAAGAAAAAAAATATTAGGATGTTTTTAGGCCCTATCTCATATTTTTAGCATTATTCTACCAATTTTACCATTTTTATCAATGTTACTATTCATAATGAACAAAAAGAGAAGGGGAATAGTTTCAAAATTTTATTCTATGAGACCAAAATATAGAATCATTTTTTCATGATTCTATTAAAATAATTTGATAAAAAAATACTTTAAATATAAATGTGTAAAACATAATGAAAAACAATTTTATAAAAAATAAGTTTTTAAGACTAAAAATAAGCATATCGAAAACTAAAATATAATAATAGTTATTTTCTAATTAATATTATAACTTATAATTAAAATAGAGTTATATTACATTAATTCAAAATAAAAAACATAATGGGAAATTTACATTACCTTTAAAAGAAAGAAATAACAATTTTTTAAAAATTGATATCTTTTACTATTCACTCAAGTTAAATATATTCTACAAAAATAGAAAATATTTACAATAATATATTTTGGACATGATTATTTAAAAAATTATTTTCACATTATAAAATAAAATTTAAAAAATAAAAATAAATTTTTTATAACATCCGCACACAAAATTAACTAAAACCCGTTTTTAAAGATAATGTATTTTCTAATCATAAATTTACTTTACAATAAATTGAGTGATTATTTCCTAAGAAGTAATTAATAAATTTTCAATAAGTGAGACCTATATTTTTTTTTATTTCATAATGGGATTTTGTTATTCATATGTCCCAATCCAATGATTGTGATGTAATATATCATGGATTGTTTATGTTCGACGTTTCATGTTAAGAAAGATATTGAACATGTAAAATTTATTAAAGAGAAACATATTCTAAAATCTCAAGGTGTAACATTTTCTACATCCACTATTATTTTTCAAATTCTTCTTTTATTTTTTGGCAATCCAAGCAATGATATATACACTCTTTAATCTCCCTCTTCATGTATTACAACCAAAAGTGTTACATAATACATTTAAACATCCTTGTTATTCTTAGGTTAATATAGAAGGATGATTCATTTACATCCTAAAATGATCATTTCATTTCTGAGGTATAGATCAGAAACATATTTGGGTACCAAATCATATAACTTCTTCTCAATAATTGGATAATTTTATAATATTTTTTACCTTCCTTTGTATCTCTATATCATCTTTATTGGCCTCCTTGATCATCACATAGATGGATGATTGACCAATAATTTATGAAATATATGATTCCACACTTTCCTTTATTATATAAATATCCTTACATTGAATATATATAACACATTGGATCCTTTTTATCCAAATCCGGGATAGTGTGGCATGATTTTTTTAGAGGATCATCCACCTTTTTTCCTTCCCATGATGGGAATATATTGAACAATTATAGTTTTTGATTAACTCTAACCATATTATTTGGTTTCATGTTCGTATCATTGTGTGTTAATATATACTCTAAAATATTTTTATATAAATATATATATATATATATCATTATTTTCCCCATATTTATGATTTTGTTATTTCATTAATAAAAAAATATTACAGCTTGCACCAAATCATGCATGAGATAATTTTTCTCGTTGGTTATTAATTGACATCAAGAATAAGATATCACCTTTATTTTTTCTTTGGAACACATACTAAGCCCATATCTAAAAATCATTATATGTCACAATCTCTTCTCTTCAATAAGTTATTTTAAGTAAAATTGCAGTGACCAACCTCTTCATTAATTCTATGATGTTTTATTTACATTCAGCCATACAGAGAAACATTTCTCCCATTCATGTCAACCTAGTTAGTTTATTTAATAATATTGATAAATTTGTCACAATTCAATGATATTATCAATATAATCAAAGAAATCTATAGATGTCTATCAAAAAATTGTCTATTTCATTCTTTAATCACTTGTGTCTTTGAAGGATCCACCGATATACCCGCGCTTGTGACCCCATGACCCAAGAAAGAGGACATTTATAACCAAAATGTGCATTTTTTAAACTTGAAATATATTTAATCCTTTAAGAAGGTCTTTATCACAGTAATAGAATATTATTCATGTTCTTACCTTCTCATAGAATATATGATAATGTAATAGATATAGACTACCGTAAATTTTTTAAGGTAGTCTATAAAAAATTAATTCAAAAAAACAATAAAGATATAATAGGAATTCTTTGTACAAATGGAATCAATATGAATTCATAGTGTCACGACCTATCCCTCAGGCCCCTGGTCGAGACTACCCCAAGCCCACCTTCCACAGTCTTGGGGATGGTGACTAGTAACAAAAGGCTTATTCCCTAAAACCGGTAAGCCATTGACTCTACAACCTGTAAACACACTCAACCAAGCACACCATAAGATATGAACATAAGTAAACTGTATAGAAAAAAGACTGCTGAAAGTAAGAGGGGCCAAAATATATGCCCAACAGTAACGATACATGTTCAACTGAAAATACAATACAACTGAAGAAAGGAAAAGAATGTTATTGGGTCATCCTCTGAGCTTCCTACCTGAAGGGTAGGTATAGATTGCCTCCTCAGAACTCCATGCCCGCTCGTCTCCTCTACGTACCGACACACCATATTGTCCACCTCCAGGCACCTTCCTATACTGGTACCCTTAGCCTCGATTATCTTTTTCGTCGTCTACACCAAACAAAAAAAGGTTCAGGTGAAGCTTGTGTAGGGGTGACTATAATGATACTCAGTAGTGACCAAAAGTCCTTTAAGGTCTCATAAAATACACTAAGGATAAACCACAAAGCATGAAAACCAGTGAAAGCCCTACTTAGTTATATTCCCATATATATATCTAAGTTATCAAAAATTACCCATCTCATTCATGAGGAAACCCAAGGCCCAACTTATTAGCCAAAGTATAACTGTTCCATGAAGGAAATATTACAACAATGGTAAGTACCACACAGGTACAACACACAGAAGAATACCACAAAGGTATCACCACAAAGGTAAGTACCACACAGGTATACCACACAGAAGGATGCCACAAAGGTAAAGACTCAGCCCACACCATGTATAACTTAGGTACAATAGTATAAATGATTAGATGTAACTACTCAATCATCTTAATCTATTAAGAGGCAGACCCACGCAGGATCCTAAATCATCATCAGACCCACATAGGATCATAGTACATCGTCAGACCCACATAGGATCCTAGTACGGCATCAGACCCACACAGGATCTGAGTACATCATCAGACCCACATAGGATCCCAGTACATCATCAGACCCACACAGGATCTGTGTACATCATCAGACCCACATAGGATCCCAATACATCATCCAACCCACACAGGATATATGTACATCAACCGACCCACACAGGATCCTAGTACATCATCATACCCACAAAAGATCTTATATTAGTCCCACATGGATTCCTAGAGTGGATTCATGTGGGATCCTCAAATACAAACCCATGAATGATCCCTTTCTCATATTACAGCGAGCTATAGGGTTCCTGCACTAAGATCTCTTGATTCGGGGAGGATCTTCTCATCAAGCCACAAGTTGATACTACAACTTCTACAAAGTCCCATGAAGAATTATCCCAAAGAAAATCCTTATAATAGGAGTCTCAACGCAATAGACGGTGCGTCAATTAGACACCCGTTATATATGTTATTATACTTTTAGTCCTGAGGTCCCGGTTGTATTCCTGCTCAATCAAACCCAACCGTACCCCAACTTCATCAAAATATCAAGTATGGTATACCATGTGGATTTTCTCCCTCCAAGGTTTCTGGCACCATAGATGGTTCATAAAACAGACGCTTCATACCAATGTTATGTCCAAAAGAGAGAATATGGGTCGATGTTCGTCCGTGTCCAACCCGGCCCGGCCGCATGCAGGGGGGAGCCACGCACCCCCCGCCTCCACTCACCGAATATCTGGCCATTCAGTTGCCAGTAACATGTGGTACCCACTGTGGGTCCCACTCTCTCTAGGTTGGTTTTCCCTTAGTCCTCCTAGCGGCGCGTTGTACACTACCCCTCCACGACCGGCTGAACGTCGGCTTCCCTCCCTTCACTACCGCAGCCCAAGCCGTGGCCCTTGCTCACTGGGTGGCGCGGATGCCCAGCGCCACCCCATCATGCGGTCGGCCTCCATTGGCCACCACCATTAATCTTCCATGTCCAAGAGGTCGTGGATATTCTCTGGTGGCGGCAGTCATCGCCGTCTTTTTGGCTAGTCGTGGTGCCAGCCGCCATTCCTGATCCCCACCGATGATGGTTTATGTCCTCCTCCATTGCGAAGAACACAAAAAACGAACCAAATAATTCGCGAATGGGTTGGGACATGTTCATTTGGACCGTACCCTCCGCGTTAGGGCGGTAGCAAGAGGTTCAAATATTTCTTGAATCACAAAGAATTGTCAAGAACAGGAAAGGGGAAACTCAAAACAAGAATCCCTACCTTGAAGGTTTGATGACATTGGTGAGGAGGGAAGGACGGACGTTTTTTCTTTGTCATTGACGACATCCCATGTTGGAGGTGGTGCGTTCCTCATTGGAGAAGATGGCAGGTTTAGAGAAGATGGTGTGTTCTTCGTTACAGGACGAGTTCTCCGAGATCTCTCTCTAAGCCTCCCTTTCACCAATGATTTCCCCAAAGAAAAAAGAGGATCCAGCCCAAATAAAATATTTTTGTCCATTTTTAAATTGTGGGCACAAATTAAGTTGGCATCATTAATCAGTTTATGAGGCATAATTAAAGTAAAGGAAACGTAAATTCACCTCCCACAGTAAAGAGGGAGTTTAAGAGTCGGGTGGTCCCCACCTTTAAGAATTAAGTTTGGGGGTTTAGGGTCAGGTGGTATGCTCCATAGAATTTTCAAATGGTAGAATAAAAATAAAATAATAGTTATTCTATAATTTTATTTTTATTCCACGTAAAACAAAAAATCTAACTTTCACCCTCTACCAACTGTCATCGAGGTGAAAGTCTCTTAAGAGTATATCGGTGCTATGAGTTCAACGGTTTCCATAGATTTAAATTCCGAGCATCGGTTAAAAAGTTACAAAAACCCGCTCGCATGTTTACTGAATGTACCCGAAAAAAGTTCATAAATTTACTCAAGGCACATCGGGCCTCAGAATCACACAAAGTCAATTTTCTCAAAATCATACAATTCCCATATAATTAATTAAAGAATTTACATGGAATATCCAAGACATTATATTCTCCCCACCTCATGGCTTTGTGTCTCCAAATGCCACATCACAAAAACTAAGAAAATAAGTGGGGGTATTGGGCACGAATTTGAGCCTCCCACTTGCATGTGCTCTCCTAGATGTTCTCGTGCTGCCAACATATGCGTACCAAAGGTATCAATTTCCCACGAAGGACTCTCTAATGTCAATCCTCAATCTCCGCTGGTACCTCCATAAAATTTTCCCCATCGTCTATGTCCAACTCATTGAGGTCGATGATGTGTGATGCGTCGTGCATGTATATCCTCAGCTAGGATATTTGGAAAACGTCCTGCACCCAGTGAAACTGAGGGGGAAGTGATGATGGCAATCCACCTCGCCTACTCTATTGATGAACTAGAAGGGTTCAATGAACCTTGAAGATAACTTGTCTCCCCAGACAAATCTCTAAAAACCTCATCAGGGTGAGACCCGTAGGAAGACGTGGTCACCATCCTCAAACTCCAGAGGTCTTCATCTCCTGTCGGCATAAGACTTCTGCCTGCTCTGTGCAGTCTTTATCTTTTCCTGGATGATCTGAACCTTCTCCATGGTAGCTTGTACCATCTCTGGTCCCAAAGGTGTTGACTCCCCTGGGTCTGTCCAGCACAAAGGCGATCTTCAAGGTCGGTCATACAATGCCTCAAAAGGTTCCATCCCAATGGTGGAGTGACAGCTGTTGTTGTAAGAAAACTCCACCAAGGGAAATTGATCCTCCCATATACAACCAAAGTTGAGGATGTAAGCATGCAGCATATCCTTGAGGGTCTGAATGGTCTGCTCAGTCTGTCCATCCATTTGAGGAGGGAAGGTGGTGCTCAAATGAAGTTGTGTCCCGAATGCCTTCTGCAACCCCTTCCATTGCTGGGAAGTAAAGTGTGCATCATGATCAGAGACAATCGTCGAGGGTACACCATGTATCCACAAAAATCTCTTGAATATAGAGACATCCTAAGCTCTCTACTGAACCCTTCTATCTGATCAGTAGAAAATGGGCTGACATGGTGAGCTGGTTGACAATCACCTAGATGAAATCATGACCCCTGGATGTACATGGATGTCCCGTCACGAAGTCCTTGGATATCCTGTACCACTTCCACATTGGGGCCTCTAAGGGCTAAACTAAGCCTGCTGGTACCTGATGCTTTACCTTCACTTGCTTACAAGTGAGGCACTCAGAGACATACTCTGCTACTGATTTCTTCATTCCCAGCCACCAGTGCTGTCATTGGATATCTTGATACATCTTCACCACTCCCGGATGTACTGCTAGAGGGGACGTGTGAAAGTCCCTCAACACTTCCTCCCTGAGTGACATTGGTACCATGGTACGTACTCTAAAGAGTATGAGGTGCTCCCCACCTTTATAAAATCCATCAGGAGCCTATTCTATAGATCTATGAGCACGTTGAGCCACGCAGTTAGTGTCCCCATGTTGCGCCTCCCTGACTCGATGATGGAGTGGGGTGTGACTATAAGAGACTAAGGAAAAATTGCTCCATCTCAATCCTCAAAGGATATTTTCAAAGCGGACAGCTGCTCTGTCGCCTCACCTAGTAGTTGTATACTAGGTCCCCTACTGAGTGCATCTGCTACTACATTCCCCTACCCATGAGTATAGACTATCTCGAAGTCATAGTCTTGGAGGAACTCAATCCAACATCGATGTCTCATGTTTAAGTCCTTCTGAGAGAATATATACCTGAGACTCTTGTGATCCAAGTAGACTACGAAATATTCTCCCATCAATTAATGGCATAACATAATCAAGGCGAAGACAACTTCTGCTAACTCCATGTCATGGGTATTGTAGTTCTTCTCATTTTTTCTCAGCTATTGAGAACCATATGTGATCACTTATCACTCTTGCATCAGGACACATATGAGTCCGGTCCTTGATGTGTTGCAGTAGACTACGTATCCAATGCCCTCCTCTGGAAGCCTCAAGATGGGGGAACTATTCAGCCTCTGCCTCATCTCCTAAAAACATCGTTGGTATCTCTCCAACCACATGAAGGGTTGACCCTTCTTTGTCAACACTGATAAAGGTGTTGAATCTCTGGAGAAATCTGGCACAAACCTCTGGTAGTATCCAGTCAAACCCAGGAAATTTCGTACATCCATCACACTCCTGGGAGGCTCCAAAGTAAGTACCACCTCCATCTTTGCTAGATCCACTACAACCTCCGCCTCTGATATGACATGTCCCAGAAATTGAACCTCTCGGATCCAGAACTGGCACTTCGAGAGCATACCATATAGCTGGTGCTCCCGGAGTGCGTCCAGGACTATCTGCAAATGATAGGGATGCTCCTCCTTAGTAGCTGGGTAGATTAGACTGTCATATATGAAGACTACTAAAAATTGATCAGGTAATGGCTGAAAGATCTTGTTCATGAGTCCCATGAACGCTGATAGAGCAATGGTTATGCCGAATTGCATAACCCAAAACTCGTAATGGACGTACCAACATCTCAAATATGACTTATGCACATCCTCGTCTCGCACTCTAAGCTGGTGATAGTCTGACCTGAGGACTATCTTCAAGAACCACCATGATCCCTTCAGCTAATCAAAGAGGTCGTCAATCCTCAGAAGTGTGTACTTGTTCTTCACGGTCTCCTAGTTCAGGTTCCAATAGTCGATGCAAAGTCTGAAGCTCCTATCCGCTTTCTTGGAGAACAAAATCGAGGCTACCCAAGGAGAAAGACTGTGCTGAAAGAATATATTTCCTTATAAGTCCTCCAGTTGTACCCGCAGCTCACGAAGCTCCGTGGGAGCCATCCAATATGCTGGTGTAGATATCAGTGTCATCCCAGGGTACAAGTCAATGTAAAAGTCCACCTATTTGTGTGGAGGTAGACCTGGAAAATCATCAGTGAAGACATATGTGTACTGGTCCACCACTACAGTATATCTTGGACTCGCCACATTATCCGCTCCAAGGGTACAGCTATCCAAATGATGAGTGATCGACTACACTCTCCTCCGGGTAAGTCCATCATGTGCTGCAAAGGATCCCTTCTCTCTGGGGAAGGTAAACCGGGTCCCATCCATACGGACACACCACACATTGTGCCTAATATAGTCTATCTGAGTATGGACTTTAGACAACCATTCCATACCCAACACGACGTCGTAAGGCCTAGATGCCACTACTAGGAGATCACATCTGATGCTCTCGCCTCGTAGAGTAATCTCACACTACTGGAACAAGTGTATAATCATCGAATCATCTCCTATAGGAGTATATAGTGATAAGGATTGAGCCAACATCTCCTTCGGAATATCTGAACTCCATACGAGGGAAATGGAAATAAAATAATGACTGGGACATGTGGCTATATGTATTGAAGATAAGGTGGGGTAGACACAAATCGTAACTCCTATCATCTCTAGAGTGCCACAGTCATAGGCCTCAGCTACCTGGAGATCACCTCACCCATTTCCTCATGCTCCCTCTGGTCGGGGTAGACCACCTTGTGGTGGTGGAGGTAACATCTCGAATCGTCGCCCACCGCCAGCTGCATGGACAGCTCCTCTTCCACGTCCGCCTTCTCCCTACGGACCTCCTCGATCAATCCTCAGTCTCTGTTTGGGTGGTCCCTATACCGTCTTTTGATCATCTCCAAGGCGGTTCGGGAAGTCATGAGCCATGTGACCCTACCCGCCGCAAGTGTAACATGGACTGTTCCTCACATTATTGGCTCTGTCTTCGGTTCCCCACACAAATGACCCTGAATCTTGTGGTCGTCCACCTATAGGTCTAGTCCTCTTAGACCTCTGTGACATCTGTCAGCTACCAGATACAGAAGACTCTACTAAATGACGACTGGTGGTGGTTCTCGCTGCTGGTGACTGCATAGCAGGAAAACACTCAACTAAGACGGCTCACTCTAACACCCCCGTCTACGTCGGGATGCTGAGAGAAATCATCAAAGCCCTGATCTCCTGCCTGAGACCCTAGTCAAAGGTCTGAGCCCTGAATAATGGGTCTAGAAACATATCAGTGGAGTAGCGTGAGAGGTTAGTGAACCTCACTAAGTACTGAGCCACAGTCATGCTACCCTTCTGCAAATGAAGATGCTCCTGAATAGGCACTGCGCGAAGGTGCGTTGGGAAAAACTCTGCCTGACACAAGCTCTTGACGTATTCCCAGAGAAGCGTCAACTTTTCATGAACCTAGATCATCTAGCTCCACCATCTTCCAGTTGCTGCCTGTAGAAGACGGGCGGCAAGGATCACCATGAGATTATCTAGTGTCCCTACCAGTCAGAAGACTCTAACCACGGCCTCCAGCCAATCCTCATCCACCTATGTGTCCGTCTCTCCCCTGAACCTGGGTGGCCTCTTTTGTTGGAACTTGTGCAATGCGCTCAAGCAGCGTGCACCCTCTACTTCTGGGGCTGGTGGCATCAGTGTCCCAACAGGTAATGGTACCGCTGGTGCCTCTGCTGGTGCCTCTACTAGAATAGGGCCCTGCACTGAGGCCTCATCGCTCGGTAGGCTATCAGTGTGCACTAGACCTAGAACCCTAGTTGGATGTCTACATGGTGGTATCCTAAAAAGAAACAGGCGTGCCACAGTCAATAAGTTATACCAGGTGAGCTGAGTCAAGAGTTCACCAAGAAAACCTTTCAAAACACACACACAATTAGTGTTTTCATGCACTGAGTCAAAAATCAGAAGTCAAGGTCCAGGGGTATGGATATGTCAACTTCCATACCAACACTGGATTCCCTAAACTAATAACCATACTCACTACACTTAACACTATTACCGTGAAAAAAGATCTGAGTGCAATGTTCTACCGTAGAACTGAATCCTATGATACGAATTTGTCACGACCCATCCATCGGGGCCCGTTCCAAGACTACCCCAAGCTCGCCTTCCATAGTCCATGGGCCGAAGACTAGCACCAAAAGGAATATTCCCTAAAACTGGGAAGGCATTGCCTTTATAACCTCTAAACACACTCAACCAAGAACACAAAAATATTCAAACACAAGTAAACTGTATAGAAAAAAGTGTGCTGAAAGTAAGAGGGGCCGGAATACAATCCCAACAGTAAAGATACAATTATAACCCAAAATACAATACAACTAAATAAAGAGAAAGATAGCTATTGGGTCGTCCTCTGAGATTCCAATATGAAGGGTATGTACAGATTGCCTCCTTAGCACTCCACATCTGCCCGTCTCCTCTGCGTATCGACATGTTGTATGGTCCACCTCCGGGCAACGTCCAATCCTATTACACTTGGCCTCGCTCAGCGTTGTCTGTCATCTACACCAAACATAACAAGGTACAGGCGAAGCCTATGCAAGGGTGAGTATAACAATACTCAGAAGGGACCCCGAGACCCTCAAGGTCTCACAAAATCCACAAAGGATAAACCACAAAGAATCAAAACTAGTGAAAAACCTACTTAGGTATATGCCCATACATATACCTAAGTTATCAAATATTACCAATATCATTCATGGGATAACACAAGGCCCAAATCCTTAGCCAAAGTACAACTATTCCATGAAGGAAAGATTACTACGAAGGTAAGTACCACATAGGTACGCCACACAGAAGAATACCAAAAAGGTATCACCATGAAGGTAAGCACCACACAGGTATGCCACACAGAAGAATACCACGAAGGTAAAGACTCATACCACACCAGATATAACTTAGGTATAGTATTAGAGATGATTAGATGTAACTGCTGAATCATATTACTCTGTTAAGAGGCAGAACCGTGTAGGATCCTAAATCATTATCAGGCCCACATAGTATCATTGTACATCATCAGACCCACACAGGATCCTATTATGTCATCAAACCCACACAGGATCCTAGTACATCATCAGACCCACACAAGGTCCTAGAACATCATTAGACCCACATAGGATCCATGTACATCATCAGACCCACATAGGATTCTAGTACATCATCAAACCCAGACAGGATCCTAGTACATGAATAGACCCACACAAGATCCTAGTACATCATCAGACCTACACAGGATCCTAGAGTAGTCCCAGATGGATTCCGTGAGCTGATCCATGTGGGATCCTCAAATACAGACCCACGAAGAATCCCTTTCTCATGTTACAGCCAGCTTCTGGGTTCCCGCACTAAGTTCTCTTGATTCCGGTTGGCTCTGCTCCTCAAGCCACAGGTCAATATTCCAAATCCCATGAAGTCCCATGATGAAGTATCCTAGAGGACTACCACATAATAGGGGTCTAAACGCAATATAGGGTGCATCATTTGGATACCCTGTCTGTATGTTATTACCTTTTAGTCCTGAGGGCCGGTTGGATTCTTGTTGGATCCAACCCAACTATACCCCCAACTTTATCCAAATAACAAATGGGGTATACCAAAAGGACCATCTCGCTCCACGTTTTCTGGTTCCGTAGACGGACCATCAAACGGACTCCCAATGCCAATTTTATAGCCATAACAGAGAATATGGGTCGAAGTTGGTATGGGTTCTGTCTGACCTGGCCTGGACGCATATAGGGCGGAGTTGCATGCCTCCTACCTCCACTCATCGAATGTCTGATCATTCAGTCACCAGCAGCACTCAGGACCTACAATGGGTCCCACTCGGTCCTGCATGGCCAGCCAAAACGGCCAGCCTTTGGTCCTCCCAATGGCGCATCATGCGCCTCCCCTCCGCGATTGGTCGAACGTCATCCGCCCTCCCTTTTCCAACACGGCACAAGCCACAACCCTTATTCACCGAGCAGCGCGGACGTACGTCTTCACCCTGTCGTAAGGTCGTCCTCCTCTGGCCGCCACCCTTGCTCCACCTCGGCCCTTCTATGGCAGTGGTGATCACCACTATCTTCGCAGCCGGTTGTGCTGCGGGCTGTCGTTTTCGAGCCCCACCGGTGACGGTTTTCATCCTCCTCCATTGTGAAGAACACAAAAAAATAGAACCAGAAGATTTTCGGAGGGGTTGGTCCATTTTCCTTTGGCTCGTACCCTTCGCGTTAAGGCAGTAATAAGCTATTCAAATATTTCTTGAATCATGAATAATTGTCAAGAACGGGAAAGGGGAAAACACAAAACAAAAATTCCTACCTCGAAGGTTTTTTGACATCTGTGAGGAGGGAAAGATAGACATGGTTTCATCATCATTGAACACATCCCACGTTGAAGGTGGTGCATTCCTCATTAGAGAAGATGGTGCATTTGGAGAAGATGGTGCATTCTTTGTTGGAGGATGAGTTCTCCAAGAGCACTCTCCAAGCCTCTCTTTCACCAACGATTTCTCCCAGGAAAAAAAGAGGATCCAACCCAAATAAAATGGGTTTTAACATTTTCAAATTTTAGGCACAAATTAGGTTGGCATCATTAATCATTTGATGAGGCATAATTAATGTTAAGGAAATATAAAGTCACCTCCGTCATTAAAGAAGGAGTTAAAGAGTCAGGAGGTCCCCACCATTAAGAATTCAATTTGGGGGTTTTAGGATCAGGTGGCCCCACCATATAACATTCAAATGGGAGATTAAAAATAAAATAAAATTTATTCTATAATTTTATTTTTATTCCATGAAAAACACAAAAACTAACATTCAACCTCGACCAACTGTCATCAAGGTGAAAGTCTCATTAAGCGAATATCGGTGTTGTGAGTTCAACGGTGTCCTCGTATTTCAATTCTGAGCACCAGTTTAAAGGTTACCAAAACCCGCTCGCACATTTACTGGACTTAACCAAAAAAAAGTTCAAAAATTCACTTCGGGCACACTGGGCCTCAGAATCACACGCCATCAATTTTTGCGGACTCGTAAAATTCTTATATAATTAATTTAAAAAATGACATGGAATTTTTGGGTCTTTACACATATGGTACATATCTTTTTCATAAGGATATCATGGGTATATATTTTCCCTTTACCCATAATTAATGATATCTATATTGAATATCTACCTTCAACAAGTTCTGATTACAACTAAGCTTATCAAAATAATAATTATTAGGGGGTATAAGATGAATGTCCATGATCGGGATCTTATTAAGTTCATGATAATCAATGTAAATAAAAAAAATTCCATCCCTTTTTTCCCAAATTGGACTAGATCCCTCCATTATAAAAAATTCGGACATATAAAACCCTTTTCATATTAACTTATGTTTCCTCTTTTTTTCTTCCAATTTAATGGGGTTCAATACATAAAGACTCTTTGATCCAGGATTAAAATCCAACATAATTTCAATTGAAAACAAAACCTCATCTTCTAGGGGAATACCATGTATTTATTTTCGAAATATATAAATATTTTCGCATACAATTGGTATCTATCCAATGATAATTTAATACACATCCATTCAAGAGAAAAATCCCATATTATCAAGAATAAATAACTGCATTAAGGAATTAAATTCCAAAGGGGAACTTATAATCATCCTTCCATTGATATTTAATCCTGAAATGATTTGGAATATGAAATGAGATCCCATAATTCTAACCATTTATATGAATTCTATGTAGGTATATCCAATCCATACCTAATATCACAAGTAATTCTACCAGTGGATAAGGAACTAAATTTTTATAGTTTATCTCCCACAGACCCTTATTAGTGAAGAGTCATATACCTTGGATAAAATCATTTCACTAAAGGGTGTTGTGACTGATAATTCAATATCTAATATTTGATGTGATGGATATATATTAATAGAAAACATGTATTGTATTAAGGAATATGATGAACTACTATAAAATATGACATTCACAGATATTTATTACATAATATGCATACCTTTTGACCAATTCATTATCATTATCCACTTTAGGAGTAGTTATTTCATAGGTTCTTCCATGTTCCCTTATCCTTGGAGGTTATTGATGTCAAGAGCCCTACCTCTAAAGGAATACCTCCTAGTCCGAAAATTCATGAATAGAGATAATGACTCCCCGAGTCCAACCTCTAGTAGGCCCTAGGATGGTGATAAGTACAGATGGTATAAATATATAAAACATGGAAGAAATTAACCATTAAAATAATATAGGATCAAGAGATAGGATAGTAAAAAAAATCCACCACATAATATAAATGAGAACCTAAAACCTACCCCCAATGTGTGAACAATGTAAAAAAAAGTCTCCAAGTAAATACTAAATGTAAGTAATATAAAAGTGACTTAACAACAGCACCAAATCCCAAGCAAAGTAATGTCCAAATTAGTCCCCAAAATCCTTTAGTAAACCTAAAAATAGTTTTTATAGAGAGATAGAGAGCATAACATTTATACGCAATATGATCACATTCACGGTCTCAATTGTACATTTGAAATGAGTACTAATGTACCAGTGAACAAAAATCAAAACTGACATGGTCCTAAATGGCTCAACTAATCAATACCAACCTCAAAATGTAATTCTCACCAAATTAGTCATCCGATATAGTGATATTGTACCAAAATAATTTAAACAAGGTTCCTTGAAATCAATTACCTATTAATTTTATGCTCATACGCACCAACATCAAGAACAATATTCCCTCATACCTTCCATGAATATCTCTTCAAAAATACATTAATATCTTATGTGGTTTAGGATGTATTCTAACTTATCCAAACATCCCAAGGGTTATAGAATATAGTGATAGAATCTGTCAGTGTAAAATCACATGATCTTTACACAATGTAACATCATTACTAGTGAATTTAAGTATTATTTCATGAATGTGATAGAAATAAATCTCATTCAATCCTCCCACCATGCATACCACCCACCATATATCACATCACTATGAGAATGGGATAATATCCAACACCAAACTACATCATCATTGGGTAATATCTAACACCCACCCACATCATCACAACTATTGAAGGAAGAGTGGGGAAGAGGGTTTATCAATCTATCCAAATCACCACTGACCTGGGTGTTAGGGGAAACACCTAGAACCCAAAACATTTGGGCATTTGTAAATTTATTCAACTCATATGGGGAATGTATAGAAATAACATTAAATACATGATAGGTATAAATCATAAAATTCAAAACCTATGGGTTAGTGGAAACTGCACTAACATACTCCATATCAACACAACTACACAACCAGACATTTTGCTCAACCGATTCTTTAACTAAAGTTATCACACTACACAACCAACACGCATAGCCACAAAAATCAACTATCAATTATAGTTTCCACCATTTTCCAAATTTAATGAGTTTCTACTAACTTCCATCTTCTAAACAAGTTCATTTCAGATTAATAGAGATCATTACGTTACCATTCAACTCATTTAATTCATTTACCACATATAAGTTCTAGTAAATTCTAATTAAATTACCAACCCATATCATTTAATTATTATTATAATTTATTTAATCGATAAATGGGTAGCTAAAAAAACCACAACCCGTAGTTTCTCATCTTCCTCATATGAAAAATCTCCACACCACAACATATTCAAATCCATCATACCATAATAACCATAAATCAAAACTTCCGCACATCACATCCACTACATATCAAAACTACCACAGATCCCCGTCACCAAATATTTTTTACAAGACATCCCATGCCAACGAAATATAAAACCACCAATCATTATACACTATAGATGGTCACCACCACCACAGTAAAAGATTCCACAACACACCCTATTCCAACCAACCATAACATAAAAAAACACATTATACACCCAATATGTTCAGAACCATCACTGAACAATCCCCAATATGGTCAACATAACCACCACAAATTTACAATAATCATATCAAAACATAATAACACATCATGGCTTCCACAAATTCCCACAATTCATATTAAAAAAGTGATTAGTTACTCACATAATCACATAGCAACTGTATTCTCACAAAAATTACATATTTCCTTTGGAGAATAATTCATTATCCATATATATGTTCTTATCCTTTTATTCAGGGTGTGATAAAAATCAACATAGAAAGGGTCTCATATACACATCAGCTACAGCACAAGCAAGCCTCCTAACAACTATAATTTTTAGAAATGGAAAAAAAGAAACTATAATATCATTAGTAATATCATAAAATTAATAAAACACTTGATTTCACTCAATTCCCATTAATTTCATAGTAATATAATTCACTGTATTTACTAATATAACCCTTACTATCCACCTAAGCGAAGGAAAGTGTTTACAATCCCCACACTTATAGAAAACTATTAAGAGAATGAGGATTACCTAAACCGAATAAAATTTATGAATTATTGAGAACAACTAGGAAAGGGAGAAACAAATGGGAGACCATGATCGTACAAGGAAACCTTGAATCAACTTGAGATGCCAAGTGTTCCTTAAAAAAATAGACCATACACTCCCAAAACAAGAACAAAATAAATGTTGAAAAATTCCACACTAGAACCATATAAAATGAGGTAAAATGGGATTCAATCATTATTGGTTCCAAAAAATCAACCACTAGAAGCTAAGGATAAAATCTATGGAGGGAGAGATATAAATTCATCCAAAATTGCTTACTTTTTTTCTAAGAATATACAGAAATAAAATAATTTAGGTGAGAATTGAAACATATAAACATAATGGGCCTTGTAAAATTCATGGAAAGAAATATATATTCACATAGTCATTTATCATGACAATTTTTAACACATCCCATGAAACATGTTCATGTAATAGATCCCTTAA
The DNA here is from genome assembly GCA_963277665.1 of Viscum album. NCBI lineage: Eukaryota > Viridiplantae > Streptophyta > Magnoliopsida > Santalales > Viscaceae > Viscum > Viscum album. Next base: position 582,705,993 of record OY728128.1, on the reverse strand, counting down.
AATCTAAACCTGAATAATGTCACCAATGTTCATGGAAACTAAAAATTGAATTAATTCACACCATGAACATTTCCTTCATAATATGAGTTCGTTAAACGTAGAACTCCCATAAAATTTTTATATTTGTGAATAAGTAACCTCTTATCTATTAATTCCCTTGAATTTCATAAATCGTTATTCATTTCATGGTCCACTTGCTGCATTAGAATTGCAACTCTAAAATCCATCATACTATCTCTAGTTCTCCATTGAATAGATTCACCCTATAATCCAAAAATGTAATGGGCCAAGAGAGAAAAAAACATTTTATTAGATACATGTAAAATGATTATAAACATTTAGGAGAAAAAAAACAAAAAAAATGGAATCGTCCAAACAATCATCCAGTTAGATACCACTCATGGGTATGGTTATGTCCCAAAAACTAACACCAACCAAACACACCAAGCCCAGCCAAGATGTATGCAAAATAGCCCACACAACCACAAAACCATCCTCCACCAAACACAACACCACACCACCTCACATTAAACAGAATCCACCAATCATCCAACTAACCACTAACACAACCTTTCAAACCTCTACACAGCCCAAACCAACAACCTCTTCCACTTTCACACAACAGAATCCAAAGAAAAAAATATGAGACCCACCCTCCATATCAAGATATTTTTTATTTTGGAAGCCAATAACTCTCATACATAGTTTAAAACATTTCAAAAACATAAAACATCTTCATTAAAAATGTTTTTTCTCCTCTCTTCATACTTAAATCCTTTACACACATCATCAACAAGAAAAAAAAGGCACATATCATAAATCAACAATATTAGAATATAATATCATCAAATAAAAATAGTATAGTGAAAAAATAAAGAACAAACTCGTGGTAATTAGTACACATTTGTTTCTCAGACTACCATGTACCCTCATCTAGGCTATCGTGCCTCCATGGAACAAAAAAACCAAAGTGATGGTTAGTCTAAACAATACTTTCTCTGGATAACCCTGGTTCTTTGCTGGTCACTCCATAACTCTCTAGTCACCCCCAATATCTAAATCTCCTTAGTAATTGATGTGGGGGTCATATTGAAGATACCAAATAATATGGGATATGTGTAATATTACATGGATACAATCTAAACATGGTTGAAGTGATAAACAATAAACCACTTCACCAACACTCCCCAATACCTCAAAAGGCCCAATAAACCATGGTGAAAGATTTCTCCCTTAGTAAAACCATCTCTTCCCCTGATGAAGGGAAACCCTAAAGATTATTTATTCTCTAATATAAATATATAGTTCCCTATACCTATTATTATATTAGTAATTATAATGATACTGTTCTACTCTCATTCACTTTTTAGAAAATCTAGATCTTCTTGTTCAAGAATTTCACCAAATCAAGTCCAAGAACTGGTGACTCCCCAACCTCTATCCAACACAACAGAGAATGAAATGGTCTCTTATACAACACATCTAATAGAACAATTCCAATAGATGAGTGGTATATATATTTTTTGGTGAAATCAACCAAAAGAAGTTTCCCTTCCAAGGATATTCCAAAATAAAATTTTCAATCTTACAGTATATCTTATAGTATCTGGATAGTCTGTTTCATCGTCCCATGTGTTTAAGGGTGGAAATAAGTTCTAATGTGTATCTTATATCCACGAAAAGATTAAATATCATTTATACCTATGAGTTATAATGCGTGTCTGGATCATAGATGATTTTCCTCAGTACCTCGTGAAGCCTAACCACATAATCAACATGCAAACTTGCCAAAAAAATCCATGACACTCAATTCATGGATTTTTGGGAGAATGAGTTGCCTCTGTAAATTAGTCCAAAATCACCCAAAATACATCACATCCTCCACAATCCTATGGTAATCTAGTGATAAAATAAAATTATATGTCCTCTCCATTCCACTTAGATACATCCAAGGGCAACAATAAAACCCTTTTAAAAACTAGTGTTCTACTTTCTTCTATTGAAAAACTAAACACATCACAAAAAACTCTTCCACCGTATGTCTCATCATTTTACAGAAAATATTTCTCCCTAATACATGATACAACATAGTACCATCGAGATGTGTTGTTATGGGTTTTCTATGAAACTCATAGATAACTCCATCATGCACTTCCACACAAAAAACATCCTCCCCCAAACCAATATATGATTTTAACCCTCCTTGGAATATCCCCATAGAGCATCACCTTGGTAATCATAGTCATGCGTCACCTCAAGCTAGAATTAATTCACATTATGAACAATTCATGAAAATTGGAAGTTCATTAAAGACTTAAATCTCATATAATGATTCAATATTTGAATCACTAGCCTCTAATACATGAACACACACTAATGTCATGAACACTTAATCATTGTATGAACCACTACTGGTAGTAGAATTGTAGCTCCAAAACCCATTGAAATCTCATAAAACCTTCTTTGAACACCACCAATTCTCAATCCCAAAAACTAACAGGATGAGAAGGCACAATCCATTTCATTATATACCTATCAAATAATTTTTTCACTTAATAACAGAATCCAAACCCAAAAAGAAAGGTAGGGGTTCAAAAAAACATACTACGAGATACCACTCGTGGGTCTCGTTATACCCCAAACACTATCACCAACCAAACACACCAGTTCATGCCAAAACCTACACAAAACACCCCCATACAACCACATCACCATCCGTTATGAAGTACAACACTACACCACCACACAAAAAGAAAAATCCATATACCTTCCTTGTAATCACAAGAAAAATATTTTCATTATCTACATAGCTCAAACCAACATCCTCCTCCACTATCACATAACACAACTTTAAGAGTGAAAATCTAGTAAACACACCCTCAAAATCAATATATTTTCCAGTTTGGGCGCCATGGACTCTCCCACACAATTTTATAACAAGTCAAAAATATAATGCATCATGATTAGGAAGGGGTTATAAACTCATCACATACTTGATTCCATAGCCTGCACCACGAGCATGAATAAAAGTAGCAAATTTGAAATCATCAATTATCAAACATCGCATCATCAAATAAAAATATTACAATAAACACTCAAAATAAATCTTGGAACAGGGCACTAATCGATGTTTCACACTCCCATGTAAACTCCTTTAGGCCACTATTCTTCCACAATACACAAAAAATGGGGTTTGATCGTCCACATATAACCTTCTCTTAATGATCATAGATCTCAATTGGTCACTCCAGGAATGTCTCGTCAGCCTTGATATCCAATTCACCCAATTCAATGACATGATATTCATTGTGAAGATACAAATGAAGATGAGACATTTGGAATATTCCATGGATCTTGTTCGGCCATAGAGGTAGTTGCAACTACTACACCACCTAGCCACCACACCCCAACACCTCTAAAGTACCAATGAACTTGGGAGAAAAATTACTCTGTATGTTAAACCTATGCTGCCCCTGATGAGGGGAAACCCTCCTTAACCCATAGTCTCCAACCTAAAACTACATGGGAATATGACTATGATCAGAATATGAATTTTGATATTCTTATATAACCTTCATTAACTCTTGGAAAATATGGATCATCTCAGTCATTCTCAACACCATATTTGAAACAAGAACCATGGAATAATGATCCTCTATCCAGGTCAATAGAGAATGACCTGGAATCTCGTACAACGCCTCAAACAGATCCATGAAAATAGAAGAGCAGTAGCTATTTATGTAGGAGAACAAAACCATAGGTGGTTTATTTTCCCAAAATTTTCCAAAATACTAGACACAAGCTCAAAACATATCCTCTAGAATCTAGATGGTTTGCGTTATCTCTGTATCTGTTTGAGGGTGGAAATAATGGCTATGGCACAACTAGGAACCAAAGTCATGTTGAAATCCTATCTATATATATGTGTTAAAATGGTGATCCTGTTCATAGATGGTACGCCTCAATTCTCATTGATGTCTAACCACATCATTCATGTAACGCCTCACTAGAAAGTCCATGACACTCAATTCCTAGATCACCAAAAAATGAGCTGAGATTATTAATCAGTCCATAATGACCCAACCCAAATCACATCCCCCCATGCACTTGGAATGATGGTCATGAAATACAATGACATGACCTCTCATTTACACTCAGGGAGATCCAAGGGCTATAAAAAACCATCAGTAACAATGTGTTTAGATTTCAACTACTGAAAAACCAGACACTTCACTATAAACATCACCCTTATCCATTTCATCGTTGAATGCCAAAGTTGACTCCTCAATCCATGATACATATCAGTAATATTTGGACGTAACACTATGGGTAATATTTAAAACTCAAAGGGAAATACCTCATGCATTAACACAGGGAAAAACAACATCCCCTAAAACAATATTCTATTTTGACAATCCTCTAACTGTCCCTATAGAGAATCTTCATGGCTATCACAGTCAGGCATCTCATCAATATGGAATTAATTCACATCATGAACAATTTCATCATGATGTTATTTAATTAAACAGAGAACGCCCTTGTGATTATTTTATATTTGAATCAGTATCATCTTAGCCATAAAAATCCTCTCACATCATGAACCCATATTAATTTCACAACCCACCTACTACAGTATAATTTCAACACAAAACTCCATCAAAATATCATTAAGCATTATCTAAATATCTCTAAATATCCATTCAGAACTATAATGGGATGATAAAACACAATCTATTACATCATATACTACTCAAATATTTCTCACACTCAAAGAAAAAAAGCAATCCTAAAATGAAAGGGAAGGTTTTGATTAACCATCATGTGAGATCCCTATAAGGGTTCTCATTATATCCTAAATAATACCACAAACCAAACACACCATGACAAGATAAAGCATCCAAAAAAACACCCTACATGACCACATTTCCTTCCTCCATCAATAACAAACACCACACGACCCCAAACTAACCATAGGACGCATATATTTCTTGTAACTGATTGAAAAATACCAATATCTATAGAACCCAAACCAAAAACCTCCTCCAATTTCATGAAACAAGACCCCATGAAAAAAATCTATGAAACCGACCCTCTATATAAATATTTTTTCTACTTTTTGTAGAACTGAATCACTTACATGGTTTAAAAACATGTATTAAAAATATCACATATTGATTAGGAATGGGTTTTCCCCACTTCACATACTACAATCCCTAAAACAGATCACCAGTATAGAAAAAACACAGATTTCATAAATTTTAAATGCTCAAACACCATATCGCCAAATTAATGTAGAATAATGAAAAAAATCAAGACTCTATATACTGGGCATGAATTTGTGTCTCATTCTCCCATTTACTCTCCTTCAAGCCACTGTAACCTTAGAGTACATGAACCAAGGTGATATTTCATCCATGTAGCTCTTGTTCCTGGTAATCCTAGATCTCAACTAGTCACTCCTCTAATGTCATGCCAACCTCGATATGAAATTCTCCACAATCAATGATGTCGGAGTCATCATAAACATAAAAATGAGGTAAGGACACATTTAATACACCATGGATCTTATCCAACTGTGGTGGTAGTGCCAACTAATAGACCACCTTTCCAATACTCCCCAAAAACTCAAAAGGTCTAATGAGTCAGGGAGAATGATTACCCCAACTAAACCCCAATTACCCTTGATGAGGGGACACACTTGAGAACACATGGTTTATAGCATTAATGTGCATGGGACTCCACCAATGATCAGAATAGGAATCATGACAGTTCTATGACACCCTAATTCACTCTAAAATAATCTAAATCTTCTCATAAATTCTCTACACCACATCAGGACAATGAACTAGTGACTCCCCAACCTCCATCTATCATAACGAAGTACCACATAATATCCCATAAAATTCCTCTAATGGAGCAATTTCAATGGATGAGTCACATCTATTTTTGTAGGAGAAATCAACCAAAATAGGTGTTTTTACCTAGGATCCTCCAAAATATAAGATTTAAGATCAAAACATATCATCTAATGTTTGGATGGTCTGCTCTATCATCTCATCTATCTATAGTTGGAAAGTAATGTTAAGGAGAAATTAGGATCCAAAGGAATATTTTAATCACATCCATACACGTAAGGTAAAATAAGGATACTGACCATATATAATTATTCTTAGTGCCCCCTGAAGTTTAACCCCATTATCTGCATATTATCTTACAAAAAAACTATGACACTCAATTCTTAGATCATCAAAAAATGAGTAGACATCATCATTCGGTCCACAATCACCCATATCACATCATATACTACCTGAGACTATCATAATCCAATGATGAAATCTAAGGATATTTCATACCATTTCCACTCATTTAAATGCATTTTCTATAATAAACCTCTAGTAGCATGGTGTTCATCTTTGAACTATTCAAAAACTAGGCATGTCACCACTAACTCTTCCACTGTCTATTTCATCCTTTCCTACTAAAGATTTCTCCTTATTCAACGGTACAACGTAGTCCATCCAGGATGTACTATTATTGGTAAGAAATGAAACTCATAGAGAACTTCCTAATGCAACACCACTAGAAAAAAATAGCCTCTGCAAAAATAATATTTAATTCTGAGCATCCTCTGACCATCCTTCTAAATAATCACCGTGGCCATCATAGTCATAAATCCCCTCAATATTGAATTAATTTAAACTGTGAAAAATGCCTTTATGTATTCCGTTCATTAAAAATTAAACTCCTATATTATGTTTTTGAGATATTAATTTCTAATCTATAATTCATGAACATCATCTCACATTGTGAACCCTTATTCATTTTTGAGCCACCATCTTTAGCAAAATTATACCCCCAAATCCCATAGAACGCTCCTCAAGCCTCCTCTAGACACCTCCAACTCTCAATCCAACAATGTTTGAGGATGATAAGTCACAAACTACTTCCATAGAAACTGCTCAAAATATTATCTCCCTTGAGAAAAAAACCAAACCCAAAAGGAAATGGAATGTAACACCCCGACTCTAGAATCATAAAGTCGGTGCATTATTTTACATTGGAAAGATTACAAGGAATCAAATCTTTAAGGACAAATCAATTTTCTAGTATTCAAGATACTACATACATACCTGGGACCCGTTTTACATTTTTGAAGGAAACAAAATATTATACATAACAAAATCTAATAAACTACATCCTTGAAAAATCATTAAATGATATCTTGTTCATATCCTAGGAAAATAAAAACATAAGAATGGGGTGATCTAAAATTCTCAGTATGGTTTAATCAATAAATTGGATGATAACATAATCATAAACATTGGGCATGGTTAATAACTAAAACAAAAGCCTTTAAAAATAAACATGGACACATTATGGCAGGAATAAGAGTTACAAAAAATAATTCGATAATAAAACATAATCCTAGGCATTCAACTAGTCAAATAACGAAAATAAATATCAATAATATTTTTATAATGAGGTAAATTCATATGTTAGACATAATAACCACACTATCACGACCTTTTCCCAAGATCATAAATAACCATTTTGTCAAGGCCTCATTTCATGACCTAGTTTGTCTCATGAGACCTACCGATGCATTGAGGGGATATAACGAGTCACACCCATCACATAATAAGTCCAATTCATTCCTCAGATGTATATTATTTCTTTTAGTAAATTATTCCCATACCACATTGAATAATTTAATTGTGTCTTTTATTCAAAGTGTCTCATACCACTTTGAATAATTAAATGTCACTTATTCAATGTGTCCCATACCATGTTGAATAATTAAATTATTAATTAACAATTTATCAAAATAAACATAAAACATCCAATAAAATTTTTTTGGGTAATATCATAAGAGATTATCCTCAATGAATTACAAGATTCAACAAAGTATTTTAACATAGACGAATATATTTTTAAATGAGACCATTGAAAAATTCTTGAGAAAATAATCATTAATCATTCAAAGTGTCCCATACAACCTTGAAACATTCAAATAATAATAAAATTGAATAACATGATAATTATTAGACTCTTGATATGATATACCAAAGGGAATTACATACCCCACAAGTAATAAATAAGTTGTGAATAAATCATATATCTCATAAAAGTTAATAAGAGATAAGAAAAATTATTTCTACTTTTGAAAGAATATTCCTTTTGGAAAATCATTTATATTAGCCATGAAATAATATTTTACACATAAATATGCCATATAATAAAATACTATAAAATTAAAATTATATTTTAGGCATAAATTATGTCCCATTGAAGTGAAATCATGTAAAAATAATTCTTAAGAATCTTTATAAATAAAACATTTTAGAGCATTTTATTGAAAGTATTAAATAGAATTATTAATTTTTAAAGAAAATTTGTTATCTTAAATATAGAAATGATCCAAGATAATTTTTAATGATAAAATTTTTATTTTTATAATACTAATGGTGGATTAAAATAGATTCAGGTGTATAATTGAAAACGGGTAAGAATTTGAAAATATCCCATGAATTGGGTTTGTATTTCGGAAACAATTTTGAATGTTCCTTTTAAAACATGTACCTATCAATAAAATATGGAATGATTATGGTTTTTGAACATATATATAACACTAACATAGAATTTATGAGGAGTACATAATAATACACAAGTGTTTCATTAAATTAATTAGACAATAAAATTAACCCGAATGAAAATGGAGGTTCGGGTGGAAAACCCCTAACCACTTTGTAATCAATCGATTCAAATTCCCCAAAATTAATAATATTCAATTAATATATTGAATTAAATGGAAATAAATATATCAATAATATGTTATATCAATGGTAAATATGCATACACCATACACAATCATTATTAGTGATTACAGAAAATCTCAAAAAAATGAATGTGAGAAGAAGAAACCATTACCTTATGTCTGAATGTGTGCATATCTTGAACTTAGGGTCCTAGAAAATGAAATTAGACTTATTAATAAAATATTTAAGAACCTATTATACGTTTATCTAGTATATCATAATTCTGTTTATTTTATTTATATCCTTATTGATAAGTTATTATATTGAATTTCGTCATTCTCAAGTGTTCGTTTTCTTGATTTTCAAAATTGGTTCACTTGTTTTTAAGTAATATAATTCATGTGGAATGGATGTAAATATCTAGAGATGAATTTATGAAAATACATAAGTTTTAGTGATCATTTATATCATTCATTTACCTAGAAATAGGAATAATCATTGGATGAAATATTAATGACATTCACTAAGATTATTTAAGCGGTATTTTCATTATTAAGAACTATTTGGTCATATGATTTAATAATATATATGTATACTAGTTATTGAATATTAATTTTGTTATAATATATAAATTATAGTCTCTATGAACCATCTAAATGGTTTCATGACCAGTAATGAAGGATAAATTGAAGAATTAATCTTCATTGTCCACGAAGGATATAAATTGGAACCTCATGGACGTTGATTTCATTTATAAAAAAAGAGAAAGAGTTAGAATATTGATGAGTGTTCATCCATTAAAATGATATAATTCCCACATATATATTATACAAGAGTTATCATGGTAATTTGGACAGAGTAGGTGAGGATAGAAAAAGAAAATAAATTAACATCAAAATAAAAGAAAATGTGAGAGATCCCTTATGAAAATTCGGCAGCCTAACGGGGCCGCTAAAAATTTCATAAAAATAATTGATGAGAGAAAACGGTTATCCCATCATATGGAAATAAAACTTAATTTAATAGGAATACATAATATCAAACCCCAACATATGATAATGGAAATTCAAATAGATAACATAAAAGAAGTGTCAACTAAAAGGCAAGGGTGAAACGTTCCCTTACCTTGTAGAGTAACATCTAAAACATGAATGTTAGGACCTTGGGGGCTTAAGGGAACCTTGTAAGGACTCCTAGGGAGGTAAAATCACAATAAATTAGAGGATAAGGTATTTTTAATGAAATAAAATGAATGGATGAGAGGGTATTTATAGAAAAGGAGAGGGTGTTTTTTAATAATTTCTAAGGGACACCCCATTAGTGGTTTTTCAAAAACCATGGGCTTTCCCGTGGTATTTTCCTGTGGTTTAGCCACATGGGACACCTCATGTCATATGATTCAGTAAAAAATTCTAAAAGAATTTTATTTTAATTATTATATCATTATGATGTCATTAAAGTGCCGAAAACTCAGAATTGTTTTTTACTATTCATCAAATATTCATGTATTTTAGAAAAATCAAAAACATTCACCCAAACCATTTTTAACATTTTGAGTGAAAAAGTTAACTCCATTTTTAGAAAATAATTTTCTAAATGTTTTTAATAATTTGTTAAATAAATTCATAATTAATTCCAAAAAACCACTATAAAACTATAACTCGTTTTAAAAGACATTGACAAATTAATCAAGGTCCTATGAAATTATCTTATAATCATAATACAATAAGTTAAAAAACATTATTAAATTTTATGAAAATAAATTTCCATTTTAAATTATTAAATTAATTAGAAAATTGTAATTTAAATATTTCTGTCACACAAAAATAAAAATACTTATACTATGATCATTTTTCACTTTTAAGTTGTATAAATTGTATTTATACATTTATCGGTGAAGTTGATATTTTTTATATGACTTAATATTAATTGATATTAATATGGGTATGTCATTATTCATAAGGGTATGTTACTATTCACCAAAAATTATGTTTGTCTTATCAGACTATAAATATATTACTGAACAGAACCGTTTGTGTCAAAATTCCAATCACATTGGTGAAAATATTATGTTTACAAGACTAGGTTTTAATAGAGTTTTGTTTTTTAGATACTCAATGTTTCATGAATTCAGTAATAAATATATTTTGTAAATTCGTAGGGTGTTACATTGTTCCCTCCTTACAAAAATTTTTTCCTCAAAATCTTAAATTGAACATCGAATGTTAATGGTTGATACATGAAAATTCACTTGTGCGAAAACCACATAAAGAATATAGTTAAAATATTCTATTAATAAGAGTAAACATAAAAGTATTGGTTACTACAAAACAATACATTAGAAAAGGAAAACATGGTTAAGGAAGAATAACCAAACCATTATGTAGAGATATTCATCTCTAAAACCCATACAATGATCAACATAAACCATTTCATAAATGGTAAAAAATTACAAAATATAATTAATCAACACATTATAATTAAGGCCTCTAAATTTCTAAGATGAACTTATCAGTAACCCTTAATCAACAAGAAGAAGCTCTAAAATTCAAATTCAAAACATTTGAATCACATCACCATGTATCCACTTGAAATATGGTAATAACTTTAAATACCATAAAAACCATATCTAAAACATGCATTCATATTTATTCCTTCAGTAAGATACATGTTATTGGATATGTTCCATAAATCTAAATGTGTTGTGAACTCCTTCAATGATAGCACGGGCCACTTCTCAAAAAGTAAATAATCAGTTCTAAGGTAGTAAGTACTTATCTAAATCAATCATTTATTCATCATTATCTCAAAATGAGATATATATATTAAGTGTTGTATTTCCCTCAATCGTATGTTTTCTAAAAAATTTAACATTCTAATGAATCACTTTTCCTTTGTAACATTCACTATATAACCTCAAATCCTTAATGAAAAGGTACTAAGTACAGTCCTTATAAATATCATAATTCTTAAAACCAGTACAATACTGAAAAAATATTCAATTTACATGATTCTTGACTAGGAATATTAATCATTATACTTCATCTGTAGTAGCATCATAACTTGTTCATTATCCAAAATCATCATTTGGGGTATATTCCATTGAAAACTAGGACATTTATTCTAAAATTGTCCCATCTCCTTGCTGTTGAATCATCGAATATAGGGAAATTCATTCCTTGTATTGAAATTATGATCATTGTGTCCTTTTTCTCCACAATTGAAGAAAACTTCCTTTCCTCCCAAGAGTATAAAAAGGTGTTTCCTTCCACAATTATCACATGTGGGATAATACATCTATCTCTTATTCTTGTTATCCATGTTTTTTCTTGCCAGCCTCTTCTTATTTTTCTTCCCTTCAAATACATAGGACTCATAGAAGTCTATACATTCCTTGTCAACACATGATACTATTTATTCATATGATGAGAATACATGGGAGACACTCTACCTTTGAAATGATGGCTTAAGACCGTCAGAGATATAATCCTTATTACTCTTCTCATATCGTGCATTGGTGAAGTTCTCATTCCTTCTTCTAGAATCCATTTATAATCAACTTCATATTATATATTATCTCATAATATTATGAAGAACTATAACTCTAAACGTGGTATAGAACATAGCATAAATTTATTCATTATAAATCCTAGAACCGTTTACATTGGTTAATTTGGGGGAATAAATCCTCCACAATAGAGGGTAAATAAAATTTGAATTATCCTAAGAATATTTCACAAAAGTGTCAAACCAAGATTCAATCATGTCTTGTTGTCTTGTACTGGGATACCCTGGGTCAAGCCTAGAACTCCTTGTTGGCGTTTTCACTCCTATATACATATGTGCAAGAGCCACCGCTACATATTTGTATCCAGAAAGGGATGTATTTTTTAGAAATATCCACATAATATATTCCTTACCAAAATGCATGGATGTTCTTGTATGATTATCCTCAAATAAAATATTAGGTATTTGTTCCCAAATCAATGCTTTCAAAATCTAGTTTCCAATATTTCTACTAAACATCCTTTGATACCAACTATAACTACCCAACTCAAGAAGCTCAAATCCAGTGTATTATATTACATTAGCATGATTACAAGGAATAAAATCCTAAATGACTGATCAATTTAGTAGTCTTAATGAATCTATATACATACATGGGACCCATTTTACATTTTGAAAGGAAACAAAATATAATACATAAAAAAATCTAATGAACTGCATCCTTGAAAACTCAATAAATGATATCTTCTTCATATACTGGGAAAATGAAACCTAAGAAAGGGGTGATCGCAAATGATTATTAAGGGTTAAGAAATACAGTGGAAGATAACATAAACATTAGGCATGGTGAATAACTAAAACACATGCCATTAAAAATAAACTTGAACACATTATAGTTGGAATAAGTGCTGAAAAACTAATTCCATAATAAAACATAATCATGGGTATTCTACCAGTTGAATAACAACATGAAATATAAATAATATATTCACAATGATGGAAATGAATATGTCATACATCGTATCCACATTGTCAAGGCCACGTGCGAAGACCATAAATAACCATTTTGTCAAGGCCTCGTGTCATGACTTAGTTTGTATAATGGGGCCTACTGATTCATTGAGGGGTATAGCAGGCCCCAACAATCACATAATAAGTACAATGAATTACTAATAAGTATATTCATTCTGTTATACATTGATACCCATACCAATTTGAGTAATTAAGTTGTTTCTATTATTCAATGTGTCTCATACCACTTTGAATAATTAAATTTCACTTATTCATTGTGTTTCATACCACGTTGAATAATTAAATTATGAATTCAGAAGTTATTAAACTAATCATAAACCATTCAATAAAAAATGGTGGAAGATATCACAAGGGATAAAACTCAATGAAGTACAAGATTCAACAAAGTATGTTGACATGGAAAAGTATATTTTTAAATGAGTGCATTGAAAGATTCTAGAGGAAATAATCCTTAATCATACCTAACTATCCCATACCACCTTGAAACATTCTAATCATAAACCCTTATAATATCATGAGAATAAGGAGACTCTTGTTATGATATACCTAAGGGTATTACATACACCACATGAAATAAATAAGTGGTGAACAGAGCATATATCTCAAAAAATAAAATGAGAGATGAGAAAAACACTTTTTACTTTTGAAATAAGAGTCCCTTTTAAAAAACATTTATATTGGCCAATAAATCATATTTTAAACATGAATATTACATAAAATAAAATAATAGAAAATTTAAATTATATTTTAGGCATAAATTATTTCCCACTAAAGTTAAATCATTAAAGAGAGTTCTTAATATTCTTTATAAATAAAATGTTTTAGAGCATTTTAAAGAAAGTATTAAAGAGAATTTTTAATTGGAAAAATCATTTATTATTTAAAGTCCAGAAATTATCCAAGATAATTTTTCATGATAAATAGAGTGTTTTTATGAAACTAATGGTGTCTTAAATAGATTCTGGTGTACACTTGAAAATGGTTAATAATTTGAAAATATCCCTTGAATGAGGTTTGTATTTCGGAAAAAAATATTGAATGTTTCTATTAAAACATGTAACTATCCACAAAATAAGGAAGGATTAAGTTTGGTTAACATATTTATAACACTCACACAGAATTTATTTGGAGTAAATAATAATATACAAGAGTTTCATTGTTGTAATTAAACAATAAAACTAACCCAAATGAAAATGGATGTTTGGGTGGAAACCCCATTACCATTGTGTAATCAATCGATTAAAATGCCACAAAATTAATAATATTAAAATGATATATTGAATAAAAATAAAATAAATATATTAATTATATTATATATGAATGGTAAATAGACATACACCATACACAAGTATTAGTAGTGAATACAAAAAATCTCACAGAAATGGAAGTGAGATGAAGAAACACTTACCTTAAGTCTGAATGTGTTCCTCTCTTGAACATAAAGTCCAGAAATATGAAATTAAACTTATTAATAACATATTTAAGAACATATTAGACATGTATTTAGTTTATCATAATTCTTTTTAGTTTATTTAGGTCTTTATTTATATGTTATTATATTGAATTTCGTCATTCTGAAGTGTCCGTTTTCATCATTTTCCTAATTGGATCAATTTTTTAAGTAATGGTATTCATGTGGAATGGATGTACATCTCTAGATTTGAATTTATGAACATCAATAAGTGTTAATTATCATTTATATCCTTTGGTTACATGGAATGACGATGAATCATTAGATGAAATATTCATGACATTCACTTATATTATTTAAGTGGTATTTTGATTATTAGGAACTAGTTTGGTAATATGATTTAATAATATGTATGTATATTGGTTACTGAATATTAATTAGGTTATAATACATATATTTTTTCTTGTATTGGTCATCAAAATTGATTCATGACTAGTAATGAAGGAGAAATTTAAGAACAAAACTTCATCATCCACGAAGGATATAAGTTGGAACCTCATGGATGTTGATTTCATTTATAAAAAAAAGGGAGAGATTAAGAATATTGATGATGGTTCTTCCATTCACATGATATGATTATAGTATATATATTATAATGGAATTATAATATTCATTTAGACATAGGAGGTGTGGAGAGAAAATTAAAAGATATAAACTTTAAAATAGAAGAAAAGTGGAGAGGTCCCTTATAAAAATTCGGCAGCCTAACGGCATCACATAAAATTTCATAAAAATAATTGATGAGAGAAAAGTTGTATCTCATAATATTTACATAAAAAGTACATTAATATGAATACATAATATGAAACCCCAAAATATTATAATGGAAATTCAAAGAGATAACATAAAAGAAGTGTTGACAAAAAGAGGAGGGTGAAAGGTTCCCTTACCTTGTACAGTAAATCCTATTAGATGAAGGTCAGAAACTTGGGGGATCAACAGAACCTTGGAAGGACTCCTAGGGAGGTAAAACCACCACATATTAGGAGATGATGAATTTTTAATAAAATAAAATGAATGGATGAGTCGGTATTTATAGAAATGGAGAGGGAGTTTTTTAAAAATTTCAAAGGGACACCTCATTAGTGAGTTTTGCCAAACCATGGGCATTCCCATGGTTTTAGCCACTTGGGACACCTCATGTATTATGTTACTGTACACAAGTCTACTAGACTTTTATTTTAATTATGATTTCATTATGATGTCATTAAAGTGCTGAAAACTCAATAATGTATTTTTTACTATTCACGAAAAATTCAAGTATTTATAAAAATACCAAAAATTTACCCTAACCATTTTCAATGTGTAGAATTAAAAAATTATTTACACTTTTTTAAAATATTTTTTTTAATATAATTTTTAAATAAAATAATAATTTCTTCAAAAAAACCACTTTTAAACTATAACTCATTTTATAAGACCTCGAGAAATTAATCAAGGTCCTACAAAATTGTCTTATAATCATAAGACAATAAAGTAAAAATTTGTGAATAAATTTTATGAAAGTAAATTTCTATTTTAGGTTATTAAATTAATCATAAAATTGTAATTTAAATATTTATGTCATACAAAAATATCAATTCTTATACTATGACTATTTTTCACTTTTAATATGTTTAATCTATATTTATACATTCATGTGTGAAGTTTTTATTTTTTTATATGATTTACTATTCATTAATATTCATAATGGTGTGTCATTATTCATAAGGGTATGTTACTATTCACCAAAAATTATGTTTGTCTTATTAGACACTACATATGTTACTGAATGCAACCATCAATATCAAAATTCAAATCACTGAGGTGGAAAATTTATTTTTACTTGACTAGGTTATAACAATGTGGTGTTTTGTAGAGCCTTGGTGCTTCATGCATTCTATAATAAATCTGTTTGTAAATTCTTGGGGTTTTACATGTAATGATCCAAAAAACCATCATTTGAGATGCCTCTTAGGGGTCCTGTTAAACCCCAAACACTACCACCTACCAAAAACATCCAACCAATCCAACATATCCACAAAACACCCCCACAAACTCAAATAACCATTTTATAATAGGCAAAATACCACACCATATCACATCAACCACAATCCACCTATATTCCATGTAACCACTCGCACAACCTTTTCAGCCTCTATAAAGACCAAAACAACATCCTCCTCCACTCTCGCAGATCATTATCCTCAGAATAAAAAACTTAAAAACCCTCCCTCTATATCAATATATTTTCAAATTTGTGTGGCACTAACTCAATCACACAGTTTTAAAAACATTTTTTAAAAATATCACATTATCATTAAGAATGACTTCACCCCTCTTCACATACATGAATCAATAACCCACATCATCTCAAGGAAAAAAAATAACATATCATAAATTAGTATTTCCCAAACATCACATCATCAAATCAAAATGGAATAATGAAAAACTTAAAAAAACCTGGGTATTAGGAACACATATATCTTCACACTCCCAAGTAATCCACACCATTCTACCTTTCCTCCATAACAAAATGAACCAAGGGGATGGATTTTCCATATTTCACATTATCATAATGATCTTGTATTTGAAATTTTTGCACTTGGAATGTCACAACACCATTGATAACCAACTCTCCCCAATCAATTATGTGGGATTTATTGTGAAGATATCAATGGAGCTAAGACATAGAGAATTCACCATGTTTCATGTCTAACCATAATGGTAGTGACTGATAATACACCACCTCCCCAATGAGCCACAAAACCCAAAATGGCCCAATGATTATGGGAGAAAAATTACTCCCTCTATTAAACCACTATCACCCATGATGAGGAGAAATCCTCAAGAACACATGGTCTCCATACTCAAACTACAAGGGCCACATACTATGATCTAAATAGGCTTTATGCTAGTCTTGTTCAACCCACATTAACTCTGCAACAATTTGTATCTTCTTGTTTATTCTCTTCACTACATCAAAACAAACAACAAGTGACTCCTGAACCTTTGAACAACTCAACAGAGAACATCATGACTACCCATACAACACATCAACCAGAGCAATGAATATGGAAAAGTGTAATATATTTTTATAGGAGAACAAAGAAAAAGAAAGATTCATTTCCTAGGATCTTCTAAAATCCAAAATGCAAGCTCACAACAGATACCCTAGAATATTGATAGTTCACACCATTTTACCGTTTATCAACGAGTGGAAGGAATTTCTAAGTCGCAACATAGAGAAAAATAATTGTTTCAATACCCTATATAACAATGTTGTAAAATGTGGATTTTGATCATAAATGATTGTCCTTGGTACACCATGAATCCTAACCACATCATCCACATACTGACTCACTAAAAATTTTGTGGCACTTGATCTTTGGATTCCCTGAAAATGATCCAAACTCGTTATTAGGTCCACAATCACCCAAACTGCATCACATATTCCCTCATCCCATGGTAAGATAGTGATTAGATACAATGATATTTCCTACTAATTTCTCTTAGGGATATCGAAGGGATAAAAAAACCTCTAGGAGCCTGATGTTCTGATTTCACTTATTGAAAAACTTGACACTTCACCATAAACTCTACCACCATCATTTTCATACCTGACCAACAAAGTCTTATCTTTAAGCCATGATACATCATAGTAACATTGGTATGAACCACTATGGGTAAGATATGAAACTCGTTTAGAAATGCTGTACGAATTACCATAGGAAAAAATTTCAAACCCTAAAATAAAATTATGTCTTACGTATCCCCCTAGAGCATGACCATATCCATCATAGGCATGCATCACTTCCAAGTGGTATTGATCAATTCCATGAAAAATTCTTTTTTGTTGTGAGTTCATTGAACATTGAAATACCATATAATGTTTCATGATTTGAATTACCCGCCTATAATACATGAACATTATACCACTTTATAAACACTTGTTAATTTCATGATCCACCCACTATACTAGAATTTTAGCTCCAAATTTTTCAAACACTCCTCGAGCCTCCTCATAAAACCTCCAACTCTCAATAAAAAAAAGTAAAAGGATGGGAAGGCATGAACCATTATATTAGATACATCTCCAATGATTCCCATAATCAATAACCCAAACCAAACCCAAAATGAAAGTTAAGGTTCTGGAAAACCATCTTGTCAAATACCTCTCAGGGGTATAATTATGACCCAAACACTACCACCAACCAAACACACCAAGCCACACCCAGATGTCCACAAAACACCCTAGAAAACTACACATCCATCCTTTACCAAAAACAATAACACACCACTGCACTTAAAATAGAATCCACATATCATCCATGAGACCAATTCAAAACCCTTTTTAGCCTCAAAAATACAAAACTAAAAACCTTCTACAATATCACACAACACTTCCCTAAGAACAAAAATCCTGGAAACCCACACTCCATATCCATATATTTTCCACATTGGAAGGAACCGACTCACCCATAGAGTTTTAAAACGTGGATTAAACATAGAATATCTTGATTGGGAATACATTTTTCCATCATCAGATACTCGAATCCATAACAAACATCACTCATAGTTAAAAATGTTACTTCTCATAAATCATCAATGTTCAAACATCACAAAATCAAATCAAAAAAACAATGAAAAACTAAAAATTACTCTATGTACTTACAAAAAAATGCATGTCACTCTGCCATGTACTCTTATTTGGTCCACCATGACTCTAGATCACATGAACCATGGGGGTGGTTCATCTAAATATCACTTTCTCATGACAATACTATATCTCAACTGGTCACTCCACTAATGTCTTCTCACTCTCAATATCCAACTCTACCCAGTCAATGATATGGGATTCATCTGGAAGATAACAACGAATCTAGTAAAAATGGAATAAACCGTGGATCCTATCCATCTATGGTTGTTGGGCCAATAGATATTCCACATATCCTACACACCACAACACCTCAAAATTTCCAATTATTCATGGAGAAATATTACTCCCTTTTCTAAACCTCTACTTCCCTCAATGAGGGGAAACCATTGATAATGCATGGTCTCCAACATAAAACTTTATGGTACACTTATTATAATCAGAATAGGCCTTATAATGGTTATATTACACCCCCATCCACTCTCACATAATCTAAATCATCTAAGCCATGTTTTTAATTGCATCAAGACCAAGA
This sequence comes from Viscum album, assembly GCA_963277665.1. NCBI lineage: Eukaryota > Viridiplantae > Streptophyta > Magnoliopsida > Santalales > Viscaceae > Viscum > Viscum album. Next base: position 582,686,056 of record OY728128.1, on the reverse strand, counting down.
TCTAGATACTCTGAAACCTCCATCCAACATAATGGAGAATTACATAGCCACCCATACCACACCTCAAAAAGAAAAATTAAAATGGTTTATTGTTAGCAATTATTATAGGATAACTCAAAAAAAAGGTAGTCACTTTGACCATGATCTGCCAATATCCATAATATAGGCTCACAATATATCCTTCAGTTCTCCATCAATCAATTTTTCTAAGGGTGGAAAGTAGTTTTCAGGCACAACTTGGAGCCAATGGTATGATAAACTCCCAAACATATCCATGAGTGAAAAAAGGATCACAATAAAATATAATGGATCTTGATACCTCATTCATCCTATCAACATCATCCACATACCACATCACCCAAAACATCAGGACACTCGATTCATGGACTGCTAGAAAATTAGATGACTTTTTCAGTCATTCCAAAATTACCTATACTACATAAAATCATACTAAATACCATGGTAATATAGTGATAAAATATAATTATATGTCCACCTTTTTCAATTAGGGAGTATCCAGAGGCTATTAAAAACATCAATGAATCCGATGATTATCTTTCTCCAATTGAAAAACAAAATACTTCCCCACAGACTTTGCCACCATCATTTTTATCCTTGGACAACAATGTCTAATCCTTAACACAATACAACCTTTTCAAAATTGTATGTACCACTATGGTTAAGCTCTAAAACTCAAAGATATCTCAATCATCCATTACCACTATAAATAATAGCCTCCCCTGAAACAATATCAGGTTCTATCCATCCTTTTACCTTCCCTCTGGAGAATCACCATAGTTATCATAGTGATGCATCAACTCTGCCTCTAAGACTCCTCACTATGACTCTCACACCTAAAGCATCAATAATTACCCCACAGTCACCTGATATAAAGAAATATATTCCCCCAAATTATTTTTTTCACTTATATATCCTCTATCACTTTCCAAACATTCAGGAACTCTTAATCCACATCCCCTTAGGAATTCTGACTCAATGCATCGGCAATAACATTCCCTTTCTTAAGGTTTAATAGATCTCAAAATTGTAATCCAAGAGAAAATCCATCCACATAGAATGGAATAGATTAAAATTTGACAAGGAAAATACATATTTCAAGAACTTGTGGTCTATGAAAACTATAAAATTCTAGTTTATTAGGTAATATCTTCATAAATTTAGTGAAAATACAACTTATTCCAAATATAAGTCATGTGTGGCATAGCTATGCTTGAGGGGAGAAACTAAGTCGACCCCTAAGAGATCAGCACTATTTGTTGAATCAATTTTCATCTCAAACATAGACATTGTGTGTCATCTAAAACCATAAACTTCACACCCTCTTCGAGAGATTAATGTACTAAAAAAAAATTAACTTCTCTTCCATGTAAACAAATGTTTCATGTCACTGATCAATCCAAACTAAGGCCTAGTTCGTCTTGTTAAACACTGACAATGGGGTCAAATTCTAAGATAAATCATTAAAAGACCTAGGATAATAGCCTACAACACCAACAAAAATATACCCCTATTTTCAGTTCTAGGGTTCTTCGAAAGAAAAAACCACATATATATTTGATATGACTATGTACACACCATCTTAGGATATCAAATTTCCTAGAAAACACACCTCTCATGTTCATAAGATTCAATTAGATATATTTACATAGATATGGTTATGTTGAATCATATAAATGATATCTCTATGATGTTAGGAGTTACCTTTATCTTACTTAGAGTAGATTAAGATATCATTGATGAACACAGTGATGAACTAGTCTATGAACTCATGGAATAGGGAGTTCCAAGCACCAATGTCATAGATGGGGAATTTATGACACTGAATGAGATAACCATGAACTCAAAATTCCGATATCTAAACATAAAGGAAGTATTCATTATTTCCTCATCTTCCACCCTCATATGGTGATATCTATATGAAAATAAATCTTTGAAAATGAACATTCACCTTTCATACGCTCAAAAAAATCATCAATATTCCAAAGAGGATAATGGATCTGGATTTTCACCTAATTCAAAATAACACCCTAAAATTATAATATATGATTCCCATTATATATGTTAATTTTTTTTGGAGATCTCTCTTCATGAAACCCCAAACAAAAATGAAACCAAGATATATTTAGATCAAATATAAATATTTAATTATAACCACTAAAAATATCTACATTTAATTAGTGGAAATAATTAAGAGTAAATTATTTATCAATTATATATATATATATATATTGAAAATAAATCCTATATTTATTATGAATTAAAATAAATTATCTTACCTAAAATGACTAATAAGATCATTTATTATTTAGAAAAGTTTTTTTCTCAACAATTTTCTTTTACGTGATACGCAATTCAATTTCAAATAAAATATTATTATTGAGAAATGATATTTTATAATAAAAATTTTTTAACACCAATTTATTTGGTAAATGATTTTATTTAAGAATAATAACTATTAATATTCGAAAATTAAATTTTTTAATTAAAATTTGTTTTTAGTTATATTTTATAATTTTATACAAAAACTAGATTTATAAATAATGGAATTTTAAATTAATAAAAATAATCTTCATTTTTAATTCCTCATATCAAAATTGACTTATTATGATCTATTTATAATTTTTGAAAATGTTGGTTTTTAGATCAAAAAATATGGTTTTCATAAAAGTTGTAATTTTTATGACATAATTGTTATATTAGAATGTAAAATAGAATTATAAAACCTTTTCAGTAAAAAATATTAATTTAAGTAATAACAATGTCTATTTAAAAATGTTATGTGAAAATATAAATCCTATGTATAATGTTTTAGAACTAATTAAAATGTTATTTTAATAAAAATACTTGTTTTAGTCTATTCTTCGACTTAAGTATTTTCAAGGGAGATTTATTTTTGGATTTACTTAAAAGCATCATAAATATTAATTTTTTAAAATAAATAAATATATATCATTCAAATCGATATCCATGATAATTTTATCTTATATATATTTAAATTATAAAATGTTATTTTTTAAAACTATTTTTATGCCATCAAGAATGTTTATTTTAAAATATAATTTTCAAACATTTTCAAAATATTGTTTCATAAAATTACGTACCAATTCAAAATAAGAGGTGTAAAATTTGTTAAGAGTTTCAATATTAATCTCTTTCATTGAAACTAATTACTAAGGATAGAAATTTATTACCATAGAAAATGTAAATGATAGTAAAAGATAGAAAACTAAAATAAAAGTTGAACAAGAAGTCAACATTGTCTCCAAAAAGAGTGTTTGAGAGGAATTTATACAACCAATCTCATTTTAATATTCTATTTTTTATATTTTATGGACTTCTACACCTGAGTAATGACTTTACAACATTAAAAATGTAATGGTTACACCCAAAACTACACATTCCATCACATATAAAAGGGTAACATCTTCACCACTACAAGACAGGTGTTTATTTTGAATATATACCTAGAAATATGAAATTTAACTCTATATATAACCCTCTACCACAAACAGAAGCCCATGGTCACTCATATTTGGCATGTTCCCTTCAATTTTAATGAGTCTTCTACGGAAAATTTATGTCTTGGCCATGATTATTATCAATGAATTATATTTCCTTCATAATTATATTCATTTAAATTTATTTTAACCAAACTAATATAATAATAATATTATCATTTATATATTTTAATGTTACTATATTAATTTTATTATAATTTTTTATCCATATACCACATCCATTAAGAAAAATAAAATTGTTTTTTTGGTGTTGTGCAGAAAACCCCATCCACAACAGAGAATATTGTATTCTTCATCATCCTCCTTAAAATGACTAATATAAATATTTTATTAAATGTTAAATTTGATTATTATTATATCATTAAATTTGTAACTTAATTAATTATAAATCCTTTTAATGATATGACCAACAAACAATTATTGTTAATCCCATCATCTAGAACAAGCAAATGAAGTGGGAAATTATACCTTTTTTATGTAATCAATTTATATAAATTATATTCCATTTGTACTAATTTAAATTTTTATATATCATAATAATAAAAAATAAAAAATATTATTATTCCATTTTTATAATGATATTTCAAGTAAACAATCTCATAGTCATTCATTAATCATGTTATGTTCAAGTTTGGGTTGGTTTAACAACCTGCATCACCAATACTATACATTTATACCATTGATGATAATGAGAACTTATTTATTGATATAATATGATGTAAATATTTTTTGGTTTCTGGTATGGTTGTGTAAACATTTAACAATTTAAATAAGAAAACTCTTTTCAAGCATTAATAATCAATAAAACATGATCATCATCGATTTCATCTTCATGGTTCATAACCAAAACCAACATTAACTGAATTTTTATTTTTAAATAATATTAAAACATCTATAATAGTATTTTATATGATCTAATAGTGATTTAATTTTAAAAAAATGTATACAAACACCTATTTTATGCACCTAATTTAATTTTTTGGTGTATATACAACCAATATTAGATATCCTCTCAGGAATTATCTTTTATCATGTTATATGAAGTTCAATTATGGTCTATCTCTTCTAAGGGGATATGATTAAACTGTTTCTAATGTAGTAATGGTTTTCTTGGTCTCAATTCTACTAATTTGAGACATAATAAAATTTGTACGTAGTTTTTCATTTAAATGGTGTATTAAAAACCCATGGATGTATTTATAACATAATTATAGTCTTTCATGGGATTTAATATCTTAATAATGGTCCCTTATTCTAGTAGCTATTAATACAGCTGTTTCCATGATATTGGAGATTTTTTGTAACTCAAATCTCTTTCTTTGTATTATAATGTGTTGTCTTGAACATTGTTCTACCATGTTTGTGTTATCTAACAAAAATATTTTATGATCTTTTATAATTCTATCTTGAAAATTAATTTTTAATATAAATATATATTTATAACTCTTTTTACAATGTGATTTTTAAATATGGTACTTTTAGATATATTAAAATGGTTTTTTCTCATTTCATTTTTAGATGTTTTGTATTCCTCTTCACATTTCACCAAGAAAAACCTTATGTATTTTGAAGAAACTATTATTGAATATTATTTTCAAAATTTACTATTTTTTATTTTTTTCACATTATTTTTGAAAAATAATATCAAAAATGGTACATATCTTTATCTTTTAAGTTAATTTTAAAAGTGGAATCTAAAAGATATTTTGGGTTTTTAATTCCATTTCCCTTTAAATTTTCATTAGGTTTTATCCGTATAAATTTTTTCATGATTTATCCTCTAATATATAGATGTTGTCATTTGTGGAAAAAATCACAATAAAAAACAATCCAATTCATTATCCCTTCTTGGGTAGTATCATTATAACATTATTTTACAAGGATATTTTTTAACTATTCCAAAATTATGATAGGATTACATTATTACACTAGGTATATGTTATTCTAATACAATCCACCTACTTCCTATAAATATCTTATTATCATGTTTTGTAACTATTCACTTGTATTCTCATTTTTCTATATAGTGTCGACATCACATTAAACCTAATTATAATTGGATGATGTTCACCTAAAAATAATATTAATATGTTGAAAAGGGAATAAGTATTAGAATTATATATATATTTATTAAAATGTTTATGATTATTAGAAATTTGACTATGTAATGTTTAAACATCCACCTTCTTCCTCGATATGATTTATTATCAAATTGTCCCTTTTATATAAATGGTGGAAATTATTAGAATTTCATATATTTCTATTACAATACTGAAGATTTCTCGAACATTTACTATGTAATTATTGAACATCCAACTTATTTCTGTAGATAGTTTATGATCATATTATCCATTTGATTTACAAGTGTAAAAGTATTGGAATTTTTTGTGATTATTTAAAACAAATAAATGTTGATCATGTATTGATATTTTTTATTATTCATTATACTTATAACCAATTTTTATTTGTTAAGTGGTTCCTTATAGAATAACAGAAAAGGTCTTCTTGTTGTTTCTTATGGTGAGTACATTGGACATAATTTAGTGATGGATGGGGCCCGACATTATATATCCCCACATTTCATTGATAGGGCTCATGAGATAAAATAGGTTAGGATTTTGTGAATTCTACTTCCCATGATAAGATAGTGTCTTACGACAAGGCCCTAATAACATGATGTGTTGACTTTTGTCTTGATAATAAATAATGTGTCTTGATACAAGGTCTTGAAAATAGTTTTATGATGTCTAGAATTATACATTACATTATTCTAAGATGTGTATTATTAATAACTATGTTTTCATGTATTATCATAGATATATAAAGATCAGTTTCAAGACGATTATTTCATCAAGTTTCTAAATTATTCCTGCATTTATATTGATTGCATTATTTCCTTCATTGTATGTTTTTATTACTGGTCACTTTAGATAAACCCTTCTTATGTATCCATTTCCCTGGTTTATGACGAAAAGTCATGCATGTTACATTTTTCAAAGGATAACACATGTGGAAGATTTTTTGGTTAATGTTGAAGAATATTTTTGGATTAATTAGTTTCATATATAATGGGAATATTTTCCATTTGATACAAAGGACATAAAATTCCTCAATTTATGTTGTATCTTATATCACTAAATCTCTAAATATTAAATGTTATTTTATATGTAATAGATACATTAATATTTATTGATTATGTAATTATGGATGGTTATACCTAGGATTTTGTAACTAGTACCAATAAAAGTACGTAAGGTATGTGTTTATGGAAACAGATTTGGATTTTTAGGTTCGATGAATCACATTTATCCTCTGTTAGTCTAAATACAACCTGATACTACCACCCATAATCTTATTGAACAATATTGGATCACCCTAAGGTCACAAACTAGGTTGGATGAAACGCCACTACATCATATCATCAACTATTTATCTTAAATTGTGAACCTCTATAGGTTCCATTTGATATTTAGTAATCAAAATTAGATATGTGAAATGTTGTAACTCAATCCCAAACTAAATTTTGTGTCAAGTTGTAATTTCATAACCTCATATAGAAATACACCCAAAACTATTCCAAAACACTTAGACTATACTCGACCCGATCTTCCATTGATAGCACCACTAATGGAGTCAAAAGAGAATCTAATTTCCTTTCACCCATCTAAAAAATATTCTCCTCAATAAACACCACTCAATGTCCTTCCACATTAGAGAACTAAAATATCATAAAGAAATAGTTTATTACTATATTCATGGAATATATCTAATCCATTCCAAGGATAAAAACATATAGTTTTACGTACAAAAATATGAAAATCTCCACATTGATTGTGGTTTCCCCATTACCATTATATGTCCGTAGAAGACATCAAATAATTAAATTGGACACACAGTAGGCCTAGATAACACCAAGGGATTGGGAAGCCTCTCTATTTATATTCCCAAATAATTGACTAAAGTTGGAGTAAGAAAGGATTATGAGGATCTTAAATAAATAAAGGTTCAAAAAAGGATATATAATAAAAATATAAAACATGGGACATCCTTTGGACACATTAGCATTACCACATCCATTGTGTGCATCTTCCCACACCCAACTCCAATTACCCTTTTTTGTTTTCCCATATAACCATACTCTATACTTGTACCTTAAGTAAGGACCATCAAGAATCTACCATATATTAACCCTATCTTATCCTGGATATAAAAATATAATTGGTGGTCCTTATTGTTGAAACTGCTTCAGAGGTAACTCTCGTTACTTCTAGAAAGGGTTATAACCATGAATCTAAAAATGGAATCACTGAACTATTAGAAGCTAATCCAAGTGTTGTCCATGTCCCCCATATACATATATGGAAATTTAGATTCTCCTTGTAGGTTCTTAGAAATCCCCAATCATAGAATTACATGATGGTATCTATTGTGGTCAGTTCCCCACTAGTTGGATCCCAAATTGCTTAAGTATATGTGTACCATTTATGAAGCTCTTCTTATCAAGATTCCCTAGTGGATCGTCTCTCAAGGCTCACCTTCCAGAGAAGGAATTCACTCTATATAATATTCCTTCGTATCCACCTCCAAATATATATAAATCATAAATGGGGTGACTACATACCCAGTCGATAAATGAATCTGATTCTTCCTATGAAACTCTGAGGATACCTCATCTAGGATAAAATTAGGGGAAAAGTGAAAGAGTTCATTAAACATGATCACAAGTTCCCACACACTGAGGATTCCCTACTTATGGGAGAGTATCTTCATCCTCTTTTCTTCCTTCATTGTTGATTACCATAATTCTAGGAGGAACTCATTCTCAATGAACATCCACACAAAATATTACTCCTTTTGGTCACTAAGATATAGAGAACATCATTTATGTGTAGATCCTAACATCTAACTGAGCACCAATGACCCCCAAAACTGATACTAAAATCAAATTATATTGAAAGAGATCACCAGCTCCTCTTACTAGTTTTATGTATCCATATTAGAGTTATAACACCCCATGCTGATAAGCCTAGAGCTCATGCATTACTTTATTACATTTTCATGATTAAAAGGAATCAAATTATGAAGGACCAATTAGTGTGGCAGTTTTGGTAAACCAGATTATATGCAGGATACCTATATTACATTGGGAAGTTGAAAATAAAACATTATACCTAATAAAATTAAATGAATATCATCCTTGAAATATCATTCAAATATTTCAACTTTATATATGGGGGAATGGAAACAAAATTAGGGTTGGATCAAATGAGTAGTAAGACTATGAACAATAGAAGAAGTAATGAAACAATTATAATAATCAACATTGAAAAGTAAATAAATGATTACACATTCCATTTACAAATATATATAATAAAAAATAAATATTTAGTGGTAAGTAACTGAAACACATTCCATTTAATCAATAAAATAATAATTAACTACATCCACAGATAACAAAAAAGAAAAAATATTATGGATGAATAAAAATTGAATCTAAATGAAGGAAATTATAAATTATTAGATGGCATCTTTCTTATATACATGGTACCATTACTATTAAGACATTTCACAATATGGTTTAAAACATATTGGGTAAAAACCAATTTGATTATCCAAATGGTTTGTCTCATGAGACTACTAATGCATCAAGTGGATATCAATAACCATGACCAACCCATTTTATACCTCTCCAAATCATTCCTCATATATTGAATAACTGAATTAATTCATAAAAAAATTTCCTTATCGAATATCTATATAGAGTATAAGATATATATTTACCAATATTTCACTAAATAATCAAATAACTATCTAGTACACACATTATGTAAAAATGAAATATGGTTTTAAAAATAATTATACACATCACATGATAGTATTTATATCTAAAATAATTTTTTTTTCAAATGTAAAATTTTTATAAGTGATTGATTCAAGAAAAAGTTAATAATCACAAAAGAATTTGAAATTCCAAAGATAAATTTTACCGCTAGGAAATTTTCAAGTCAAACCCCCTTATATGAGATAATTCAAATTAATAAATAGAGTACCATGGAATATGATTTTATAATGATATTAAATTTCAAATTGGATGTATATACACCACATTAGAGTGAATTTTTGCATAATAACAAATAAGTCTCAATGGAATGTAAATTGAGATGAAATCCCTTACATTACGCTTCTTTTTTCTGGAATGATTTTTATACTCCTGTTTAATTGTTATAGGAATATTATTAACTTAAACAATAACCATATTAATGTCTATTGAATCATATATATTACTTTCATAACATTTTATAACATGTTAATAAATATTTGTTCATCATTTTTATCATTTCAGGTGTTAGTTTCCTTGATTTTTGAGTTTTTTTACTTGTTATTTTTGTCCCTATTAACTAGATCATGATTAAATAACATAAATAATTTAAACAATGATTTAAATAAAATATATATTAATTATATATATGTTTATATTAATCCATAAAATTTATATATGGTAAATGTAATGAACCTTTCATGGAGACGGTAGGTCGTATGTACGCATGAACGTTGCTTCCATTTTATTTTTCATATTTAGAAAGTAAGTGATATATTTATATATTTATATTAACATTATATAATAATATTAATTTAATATGTATCAAATATTTTTATAAATACCATCCATGATACATTCAATGTAAAATGTTAATGAATTGCATTGCTTTGGGGAGACGGTAGTCCACACATCTACAAACAATGTTATCGTATTCCCACAAATTGGAAATCATGAATGTTATTGTTATAAAAACATCTAGAATAATAATGATATTATAAATATAATATAATGTCATGTAAATTCCATATAATCCTTTTCTAATTATATGGAATTATTTTGAGACCGCAAAATCGGACGACGCACAATTATGAGGCCAGGAGTGCCCGAAATGAACCGTTAAAGTTTTGTTAATGTTTAATTAGCATGTGTAAACGGTTTTCCTAAAAAAGTGGAATAACTCTTAAATGGTTTCTCAGGTCAGAAATCTGAGGGTACCATTGCACTCAAGATGGAAGGTTTACCCTATGCACGACTTAATTTTAGTCGATGCGGGCCTCCTGTGAGAAAACCCGAAAATGGCATAACCGTAAATAAAATAATTAAATAAAATTAGTTTATGTTTAAAATTCTTATAACTCATGAACGGTAACTCGGATTAAAAATCTAAGACCACCACTGAACTTATGAGGATATTCTCTCTTTAGGTAGATATTAATTTTGGTCGGCGCAAGCCACTAATGAGAGTTAGTTTTTAGCCATAAATAAAATAATTAAGTGACAATTATTTTATTCTAAAATCCATAAATTTTAAATGTTAACTCAGATTGGAAATCTGAGAGTACCGTTGGGTTCATTGGGGTGTTTTTCAGTTAATCGGAGCATAACCTTGACCTACGCAGGTAGAGAGTGACTGTTAATAATATTCTAAACTTTTGTTTCTCGTACGTTCAGTTAAAGCGCGAGCAGCGTTTTGTAACTTTTGAACCGGTGCTCGGAATTAAAATCTAAGGACACCATTGAAATCGCAGTGCCGATTTTATCTTAAGGAGACCTTCACCTTGAGCACATTAGTTCTATGGTAGGATTTAGTTTTCCGGGTTTTCATGGGAGGGTTGGACAAATAATAAAATATAATAATTACCTTTTATTTTATTTTTAAAACCTCCCATTTGATTCATAAACGTGGGGACTACATGAGGGTGTTCGGGCATTTAATATTTGGCTTTAAATGCCCAGTTACACAAAATGTGTAAAAAATTTCTCTTTAATTAATAGGATGCATTAATCATGAATTAATAATCCAACTTATTAATGAAGAGTTATTTTCTTGACTCTTCTTATGGGTTGTATTTCCATTTGTAAAAGGATGAGGAGGCCAGGGCTGGAGAATCCTCCAACGAACAACCACCCCCTAATGAAAAATGAGGAGAACGCATGAGCCCAGATTATAAACATGTTGCGGGAGTGATTAATGTTGGTGTCCCCTTCAATGAACTCATCTTCCTCCTCGTGATATCTCCAACGAACGATTGAGGTAGGTGTTTTAAATTGATTTATGATTAAATATATTTTTTTGATTATTAATATTCATGGATTAACAATGATGATGGCTAAAAAAACATGACCATCATCCCACACTTATACCTTGCCCATTTTTCTGTTTTTCATTGCGTGTTCTTCATGTGCTCATCAACACTAATTAATTAAGCACATTGGAAACAAAAATATTGGTTGAGAACGATGTATGGATATGGATCCCTCGACTAGAGGATCACAAATATGAGATTGTTATATGTTTTCAGGCTTAAAACAAAGATGCGGTGACCTGTAAAAGTGGAGGGTGGTCGGCACACTGGCCGGCTATGTGGTGATAGGGCGGTGTGCAACTGTGTTGCCGGATGAGCAGGAGGCAGCGACCTGTCAGCTGCGGCAGAGGAGGGTCGTGGTCAGCATGCTGGCAGGCCATGTGGGGAAGTGTAGACATGCATCCACACTACAAAAATGGGATATCGTGGCCGCCTGGCTACGATAGAGTCCGAAGGGTGTCCGGAACCTGGTCAGCCACGGATGACAGTGGCGTCGTCATGCCGCTGGGAGGAGGAATGGTGGGAGATCCAGTCGGTCATTAGGCACTGAGCAAGACCCACTCAGGTAGGTCCCTCTTCACAATCCCAAATAGTCCTTTAGACTATTAGGGTGACATAGGAGGTTCCTCCCCTATTGGGAGTCAGCTAGGGAGGAAACCGCCATGGTGGTCCCCCCGACCGTGGACCGCACCGTGGGCTGCCCAACGGGCCGCGCCAGCGGGCGGCACCCAGCGGGTAGGGCCGATCCACCCCCTTCAACGGCCAATCCGGACCATGGCTCATCATAGAGGTCCCACCATGGCCCAGGTCAAATGGTCCGGACCCGGAACGAGTTGGGTCGACCTAAATCAGTTCGGGTTGGCCCAGGCCGGGTCGGACTGGACTCATGCCCATTAAGACCTAGATATGCACTTGGGGCCATATCTTGAGAACTAGGAGTCCGTTTGATGAACCATATGTGGAACTATAATCCATTGATCGAGGCGATCCTTTTGGTATACTCCACTTGAGTTTTGGGTAAAGTTGGAGCATAGTCTAGTTGGATCGAACACCGAATCCAACCTGGCCCTCGGAGCAGAAACATTAATAACTTACAGACCGGGCATCCGATTGATGTGTTGTCTATTATATTGAGTCCCTTATGAAAAGACGCACCTTTGGGTATCTTCTTAATGGATCTTCATGGTTTTTGAGGTATGACTGATGTCTTGGGGAGCGGTTGTCTCAAATGTGCTGTTAGCGGGAATCCAGTGGCTAGCAGGGAGACAGAGGTTGGAAACAGATCATTCATAGGTTAGTACCAAGCAATCTTGTGTGGGTCAACACCGATCCTGTGTGGGTCAGATTCTAAGTGGGTCATCTCATATCGATCCTATTTTATCCAAATCTTTTGTGGGTCAGCACTCAGTGATCCTGTGTGAGACATCGCATACCGATCCAATGTTGGTCAAATCCTTTGTGGGTCATAGCGGGGGTTAGTACCTATCGACTCTAGGAAGTTAGGATCCTATGTGGGTCATTGCGGGGGTTATTACCAATCGACCATTAGTGGGTTAGACTTTGTATAATCAACAGTAGTACCTCTTGATAGAATAAGATGATCTAACTTCGTGACTAATCATCTGTACTTCTATACTTCCTTGAAAACCTAGTTTGATTTGAGACTCAGTTTGAACTAAGTCTTTTACCTATTTTGTGCTTTTACCTTCATGGTACTATCTTCATGGCGATACCTATGTGGTACTTTTACCTTCGGGGTACTATCTTCGTGGTGATACCTGTGTGGAACTTTTTACGTTCATGGTACTATCTTCGTGGTGATCTATGTGTGGTACTTTTACCTTCGTGGTACTATCTTTATGGTGTTACCTATGTGGTACTTCTACCTTTGTGGTGTTACCTATGTGGTGTTATTCCCTCATCTGTGATATGATTAAATCTTGATAACTTAGGTATAATTATGGGAATATACCTATGTAGATTTGATGTTTATTGCTTCCAGCTTGGAGGTTTTTCCTATGTGGAACTCTAAGAGACCTATGAGGGTATCAGGGTCCCTACTGAGTATCATTATACTCACCCCTATAATGACTTACCCCAAAACTTGTTGTGTCTTGTGAAAATTACGTATAGCTTTGATCAAGGTAGAGGGATCTTGGACTGGACGATGCATGGAGCTTGGACTAGACAATTCTTGGAGATGGACCTTCTGGTGTGACGTGACGCAGGGACTACTGATTGTGAGTTGAACCTATCCTTTAGGTAGGATCGTTGGTGGATGATCTAGTAGTTGTTATGTACCTTTCATTTGTATTTTTACTTTTTAGTTGTACTTTTACTTTTTCAGTAGGTCTTGTATTCCGGCCCCTTTACTTTCAGCACTTTTTTTACTACAGCAGTTTACTTGATGGTTATATCTATTTGTGTTCTAGTCTATATAGTTGCTTCTTATTTTGTTCTTGAACAGTGTGTCTATATGGTAAAAGGAAATGGCTTCCCATATTAGCAATATGCCTTTCTGTTGCTAGTCACCAACCCCTGGCCTATATAAGGTGGGCTTGGGGTAGTCACGACATGGGCCTTGGGGGACGGGTCATGACAAAGTGGTATCAGGGGAGTTCGGTTCTACCAAAGAACTAGGACTCTGATATTTTCTGTTAAGAAAAAGTGTTAAGTGTTATGAGTGTGGTTTTCAGTTTGGGGATTCTAGTGTTGGTGTGGTGGTCGACGTATCCATACACCAGGACTCTGAATTCTGATTTTCGACTCACCGCACGAAACCCCTGATTGCGTGTTTTTTTTAAAAGTTTTTCTTTAGATTTATTTGGAGTTATATCACCATGTATAACTTAATGACTGTGGAACACCTGTTTCTTATCAGTATTCTACCACTTAGATAGCCACCCAGGTTTCCTAAGATAGTACGCGATGACGACCCACCGAGCGATGAGGCCTCGGTGCAGGGCCTTCTTACGGCGTTTTCACCTTCGGGTGGTGTACCAGCAGCACCAATACCCGTTGGGCAGCCGTTACCACCATCTCCACTAGTATAGGATCCATGAAGACTAAGAACGATGCATGATTTCCAGTATCATAGGCCTCTGAGGATTCGAGGTGAGGCATATTCCCTGGCATATGAGGACTGGCAGGAGGTTATGGCTAGAGTTTTCCGCCTAGTTGATACACCGGTATAGCATATGGTGATCATAGCTTCTAGTCTTTTTTAGTGAGTGACCATGAGTATGGTCCATAAAGTGATGACGCTTCATTACATGGACCATTTCCCGAGATAGTACCTCCGGATAGTGTGCCAGCTATATCACTACCAATTGGGAAGTAGTTACAACCGGCGATACCGGTAGAAGACACATTTAGGCTTTCTGCCTTACACGAGTTTTAGTATAGGATACCCCTCCGAATCCATGGTGATCCCGACTCACAAGCAGTTGAGGAATAGCTTGAGGAGGTGGCTAAGAGTTCTCTAGAGCTTCTACAGCATCTGAAGGATGATATGTTGGTAGCTGAGTATTCATCAAGGCGTACCGACCATTTATGTTACTCGATGTATATGATACAATCAGTGCTTCAGGGCTCAGACTTCCAAGTGAGGTTTCTCTAGGGACATCTGAGCCAGAACTATTCCTCTAAGCCTTCCTACCCATGATGTGTTGATAGAGGGAAGATTTGAGGTTGAATGTTATTTGGATTAGCGGATACAACCATTGAATGTTAGTAGTGGGAAAGAAAGAAACTGGTTCCAATCTCAGAGACTTGGGCATGTAAAAATGTTTCGAGAAGAAGAAATGTTAGCGATAGATGAATCTGCAGGGCTGCATACATGGAAGAAGAGCTAGGAGAGAAGCATGAGGTGGTGTACATTTGAACATGTTACAACCCCCACCTCAATGTGGTCCCCACCAGGATCAAGGAACTGGAGTACAGGGGAAGAGAGTAGCTATATTCAGTCAAGGAGTGTGACCCAAGGACTCCATGAATTATTAGAGATACAGTCTATGTCTAATAATATCTTTCGTATTAATAGACAGAGGTACCAATCATTCCTTCCTTCCACGAATCTTTTCCAAGAATTAGATTTTCCAGTTAAACTGTTGACTTGACCCTCACCTCTAGAGATACCTTTGGGAGGAGACTTGATAATCACACTTATGTCGATGGTGTGATCTAAACCTAGAGGTCAGAGATTTTGTTGGAACCTCTTGGTGTCAAAGTCTAGGCCTTATGATGTTAGTTTGGGTATGGACTGGGAATCCACATTTCATACTCAGATTGACTATTTTAGGAAAAAAGGTTGTGGTATACCTACAATGTTGGAATGGGATTTTCCTTGGTCAGAAAAAAAAAAGAAACCCAAGAAGGACATGAAAAACTCATGCAGAGGAGGTTGTAGCTAATCATTCTTGATTCGGCCAACCCTACCATCGTGGCAGCGTGAATTTTGAGTTTTCAGTTCCCAACAGAAGAGGAAAAGTATGGGGGACACTGACTGCGAGGCTTGACATGCTCATATATCCACAGGATAGGCACCGAATGGATTTTCTAATGGTGGGGAGAACGTAATCCTCTTTGGAGGATGTGATATGGTTCTGGTGGTGCTACGAGAGGATGTGTTGAGGGAGTTCCATACGTCCCCTCGATCAGTATATCCAGGAGTGGTAAAGATGTACCAAGACCTTCAGCGTTAGCACAGGTGGCTAGGGATTAAGTAATCAGTGACAGAGTTTGTATCATGATGTCACACTTTTTAGCAAGTGAAGACTGCACAGAGCTGGCAGAAGTCTTATGCCAACAAGAGACAAAGACCTTTGGAGTTCCGGGAGGGGGTCACATTTTCTTGCGAGTCTCCCCTCTAGGGAGACTACGAATATTTGGCAAAGATAACAAGTGATCACTGAGGTTTATAGGACCATTTAGGATACTTCATAGGATTGGTGTGGTGGCATACCGCTTGGCACTACCACCACGGTTGTAGTGGGTGCACAACGTCTGCCACGTATCCCAGTTGAGGAAATATGTGCATGGCCCTTCTCAAGTCATTGACCATGGAAACCTGGACTTAGACATTGGGGACACATTTATGGAGGTTCCAGTAGAGATTGATGATCGATAGGAGCGGGTCCTTCATGGGAGGTTGATGCATCTGGTGAGCATTCGATGGCAGTACAGGGACCTCTAGGAGAGCACATGGGAGCAGGAGGCTTAGAACTGTGCTCAGTACCCCCATTTGGTTCCTTAGTAAATGTTGTGGCTTTTGGGGTCGTAAATACCTAATGTGGGGAGAATTTATTGTCCTAGAAATTCCAAATACATTTCTTTTAATTATATGGAATTATTTAGAGAGCACGGAATCTGACAGCGTGCGATTTTGAGGCCCAGAGTGCCCAGAATGATCCGTTGATGTTTTGTTATGGTTTAATTAGCGCATGTTAACAGTATTCCTGAAAAACATAAATAACACTTAAATGGTTACTTAGATAAGAAATCTGATGGCACCATGGAACTCAAGATGGCTATTTTACCCAAGGCGCGACTTAAGTTTTGTCAGCGCGGGCCTCCTGTGAGAAAACCCGAAAATGGCATAACCATAAACAAAATAAATAAATAAATTTAATTTATTTTTCAAATTCTTATAACTAAATAATGGTAACTCAGATTAAAAATCTGAGACCACCACTAAACTTGTGAGGGTATGCACTCTTTAGGCAGATAATAATAATGGCCAGTGCGGGCCACTGGTGAAAGTTAGTTTTTAGCCATAAATAAAATAATTAAGTGACAATTATTATATTATAAAATCCATAAAATTTAAATGGTAACTCATATTGGAAATATGAGGGTACCTTTGGGTTCGTGAGGGTGTATTTCACTTAGGTGGAGCCTAACCTCGACCGGTGCGGGTCAAGGGTGACTGCTAATTATTTTCTGAACTTTTTTTGGGTAGGATCAGTAAACGCACAAGCAGTATTTTTTATCTTTTGAACTGGTGCTCTGAATTGAAATCTGAGGACACCGATGAACTCACAGTGCCAATTTTCACTTAATGAGACCTTCACCTCCACCTCAGTAGGTCTATGGTATGAGTTAGTTTTTCATATTTTCGTGGGAGGATAGGACAAATAATATAATAAAATAATTAACTTTTTTTTATTTTTAAAACCTCCCATTTGAATCATAAATTTGGGGACCACATGAGGGTGGTCGGGCAATAAATGCCCGGTTACACAAAATTTGTAACCACTTTTCTCATTAATTAATAGGATATATTAATCTTTATTTAATAACCCAACTTATTAATGAATAGTTATTTTATCAACTCTTCTTGTGGTTTGTATTTCCATTGGAGAAAGGGAGAGGAGGCCTCGGTTGTAGAATCCTCCAATGAAGAACCACCCCAACAAAGAACAAGGATGACACCTGATCCTGGATCAGAAACGTGTTGCAGGATCGATGAACGCCAGCATCAACCTCAATGTCCTCATCTTCCTCCCCGTGACATCTCCAACGAACGATTAAGTTAGGGGTTTTATATTGAATTATGATTTAATCTATTTTTTTTATTCATCATATTATGGATTCACAATGAAGATGGCCAAACAAACATGGCCATCATCCCACACTTTTACCTTGCCCCTTTTTCTTTTGTTCTTCATGCGTTCTTTGTGCGTTCATCAATGCCAATTATTAAACATGCAGAAAACGCAAAGATTTATTGATCATGATGTATGGATGTGGATCCCTCGACCTGAGGATCGGGAATATGAAATTGTTATATTTTTTCAGGCTTAGTACGAAGTTGCGGCGACCCAAGGAGGAGGAGGGCGGTCAGCACACTAGTCGGTCATGTATAGATAGGGCGGCGGGCTTCCGCATCATTAGATGAGCAGGAGGTCATGGCCCATTGGCCGTGGCAGAGTAGGGACGTAGCCAGCACACCGGCCGACCACGTGGTGAAGTGGCGTCGCGCGTCTGCGCTGCCGGAGCTAGAGACCACGATCGCTTGGCCGCGGCGGAGGCCGAAGGGCGGCCAGCACCCAGCCGACCTAGGAGGAAAGCAGTTCCATCGCGCCACTGAGAGGAGGACCGGTTGGGGATCTAGCTGGCCTTGACCCACCAAAAAGGACCCACTCCAGCGGGTCCTGCTTCAAAAAACCAAATGGACTGTTGGACCATTCGGGTGACCTGCGAGGCGCCTCCCCTCTCAGGAGTCAGCCAGTGCGGACAATGGCCCAGCGGCCCAGGCTGGACAATGGCCCAGAAGACCGAGCCCATTGCGGCCTAGGACAGCTGAGCCGGACTCTGACCGAATCGGATCCACCCCAATCGGGTCGGGTTAGACCGGGTCGGACCACACCCAGTCCCATTTAGACCCAGATACCCACTTGTGGAGATATCTTGACAACCATACGTCCGTTTGACAAACATTATATAGCACCAGAATCCTGGTATCGATATGGTCATTTTGGTATACTCCAATTTAGTTTTGAGTAAAGTGGTAGCATGGCCAAGTTGGATTGAACCCTGAATCCAACCTATCCCTCGGAGCAGAAACGCTAATAACTTACAGACCAGGCATCCGATTGATGTGTAGAATGTTGTTTTGGGTCCATTATGATGTGATAAACCTTTAGTTTACTTATTCTTGGATATTATTGGTTGTTGAGGTATGACTGATGGCTTGGGGAGCAGTTTTCCCAAACATTCTATTAGCGGGAATCATGTGGCTGGCAGTGAGACGGAAGCTGGAGACAGATCATAAGGAGGTTAGTATCGAGCAATCATGTGTGGGTCAACAATGATCCTATTTAGTTCAGATCCTGTGTGGGTAAACACTCTGTGATACTTTGTGGGTTAGCGCATACCGATCCTATGTGGTTCAGATCATGTGTGGGTCATAGCGGGGGTTTGTACCTATCAACTCCGGGTAGGTCAGATCCTGTGTGGGTCATTTCGGGGGTTAGTACCTATTGATCATATGTGGTTAAGACCCAATATAATCAATATCATTACCTCTTGATAGAATAAGATGATCTAGTTTCATGACTAATCATATGTACTTTTATACTTCACTAAAAACCTGGTTAGAGCTAAGACATTGTTTGAACAATGTCTTTTACCCGTGTGGTACTTTTACCTTCGTGGTACTATCTTCATGGCCATACCTGTGTGGTAATTTTACCTTCATGGTACAATCTTCGTGATGATACTTGTGTGGTACTTTTTACCTTTTTGGTACTATCATCATAGTGATAACTATGTGGTTATTTTACCATCGTGGTACTATCTTTGGGATGTTACCTGTGTGGTACTTCTACCTTTATGGTGTTACCTATGTGGTGTCCTTCCCTCATGTGTGAGATGAGTATATCATGATGAATTAGGAATATGTATGGGCATATACCTAAGTAGAGTTTATGTCTATTGCTTCTTTCATTGTTATTTTTTCTTTGTGGAAATATAGGAGACCTATGAGGGTCTTGGGGTCCCTACCAAGTATCGTTATACTCACACATTCATAGTCATAGCCCGCACCTTGTCGTGTCTTTTTCAGACAATTTACATCAATGATCAAGGATGAGGGAGCTAGGATTAGATGGTGCTTATAGCTAGGACTGGACGATGCTTGGTGCTAGAACTTTTGGTGTGACATGATGCAGGGACTACTAATCGTGAGATGTACCAACCCTTTAAGTAAGATCCTCGGTGGACAATCCATGATCTATTTTGTACCTTTCAGTTGAATTTGTACTTTTTAGTTGTACTTGTACTTTTTCGTTAGTCTTGTATTTTAGGCCCTTTACATTCAACACTCTTTTTACTACAGCAGTTTACTTTGTGGTTATATCTAGTTATGTTCTAGTCTATGTAGTGGCTTCATTATTGTGTTCTTGAACTGTGTGTCTATATGGTAAAAAGGAAATGTCTTCCCATATTAGAGATATACCTTTCTAGTGCTAGTCGCCAACCCTTGGCCTATGGATGGTGGGCTTCGGGTAGTCATGGAACGAGCCCTGGGGGACGGGACGTGACATATCATATAAATCATATATAAAATATAAATTCACTGTAATTTCTAACCATTAACTATTGTGAATGGAAAAATGAATGATATCGACTCATGAGGCGGTAGTCTACCGTATACATGAACTATGATTGTGTATCTCGTTTGATGTAAGTGTGTGTCGGTGTAGGTCGTACCATTTAAATAAAAATGTCTCAGTATATTTAATATTCTGAGGTTATTATACAATAAAAATATATTAATAATTTAAGGGGTAGAGAATGAAATGAAACAAAAGGGACCATTGAAGAATGATACCTCTAATTTTGGTAACTCTTTTTGGTTTATCCCAAAATCTTTCCTTGTTTTATTTATACTAAAAAATTTGCATTCTATAATGAGTTTAATTATTTTAATATATTAGTTTGGTAGGTTTAGGATGATCCAATGTTATTGAAATGTGTGAACAACTAGGAGGGGTGAGTTCCTTTTTATTGTGGGGGAGTAGTGGAATTCTTGTAAATATAAAAAATAAAACACCATTAGGATGTCTCACCTGCATAATATTCTTTTGATAATAAAAAAATTACATGAAAGATAGTATTTTGAATAAATACGAACAAGAAACATTTTTTACATGTTTCAAGGTCACTTTGGTTCTTAAGTTTAATGTTTTGTCCCTTGTTAAGCTAGTTTTTCTCTTAATCAGTGTAATTAATTATCTTATCCTTATCCAATATTTTTAATAATAATAATAGTTTTCGAAGCTATAAATTATATATTAATTTTATTAAAAAAATAGAATCAATTTTTCTAAATTCCAATTATATAAGTGGAAAAAAATTAATTTAAAATTAATCCCACATATAGGATGAGAAAACATGTTTTAAAGTAAAAATGTTCAAAAGTTAGCAAATATTTTATATCCAAATATAAATTAAATATGATTAAAATGATTCAAATTGGATTAATAGATATATTATTTAACCAAATAAAATTTTAAAAAATAAAAAATAGTTTAACTACATAAATAAATTCAATGAAAATGCAGATCTCAATTAAAATTCAGTATTTTTCACCATTAAACCAAAAATGAAATATTTCAAAAAAAATCAAAATTTTAACCAATTTTAATTTTGAAATTAATATTTCAAAAATTAATTTTATTTTTTCATATAAAATTTATAAAATTTTCAAAATTTAGTTTGAAAATAGTTTTCCATTAAAAGGAGGGTACACTGCCTTTAAAAAATATTGCTTTTAAGCATTAAATAGGATTAATTCATATCTTATGACTATCAAATATATTTGATGAATGTAAAAATTATTTTATTGAATATATAAAATATAAATTTAATTAACATAATTCACAAATATTAAATAATTAAATTTATTAATACTAAATTCTTTTGGGTGCATGAAAATATATTTTTATAAAAACAATTCCTTTAGATTCAGTTAGTTTTAATACTCATTTATATATAATAGTTTATAAATGTTCTAAACCGTGAATTTTTATAATTTATTTAATCCTATTAATAACCTTCAATTTAATATCTAGTTTATATGTTATTATTTTAAATATCCTATGATTGGGCCTCAAACTATTTTCAATTCATCTATTAGGATAAGATAAATCATAGAGTGATGTAACACAATAATCTATAAAACCTCATACAATGATCAGCTTCAACCATTTCATGTTTATAAACTTTTTAAAAAGATTATGGTCCAAAATATTATATGGAAAGTCACTAGATTTAAAAAATTAACTTATCATTAACTGTCAATAATCATGAAGTATATCTTTAATCATCCTGTACAGTACATGTGAACACCTTCACCATGTATTCTCTTGAAAAATGGTAAAATATTGAATTTCCAAAAAACATTATTAGAAACATGAATTCTTACTATTTAATTAATTAAAAAGCATGTTTTTTGATATATTACTTTAAAAAAAGTTTTTAATACTCCATAAATGATAGAATAAAACAAATTATTATTAAATCATTAATCTTTTCAAAGGTAATCAGAACTTTTCGAAATTTATTTATCCAAATTAATAATTTGTTAATACCACTTCCTTTATCTCATCATTTAGAACATATTAATAGTTATGTTTAACCTAATCATGTGTCTTCAATAAGATCATCTTTCCACTGAATCATTTTTAACATTCATCTGTACCATTCAACACGTATATTTAATCCCTTGATAAAAAAAGTATGACATTAAAATACTTATACATTCCATAACACTCATAACCAAGATATCATCCATTAAATAATTTTAAAACATTACTCAAGGATCCCAATACATAATCACATAAATCATATCACTTCAGATTTATCAATATCATAATCTTAAAGATGACCCCATGTCTTATTCTATGATATATTCCCTTGATACTTTGGTCATTAATTTGCAGAGTTCACCATATTATTATAATTTTAACATATAATATATGTGTATTACTTCTTCACTTATCATTATTTTTCCTAGTGGTCCTTTTCTCTACACCTATAACAATCTCCCAGTGGTTTAAATCATTTCCTTGGTTGATTATTTCCCCAATTATTCCATATTGGAGAATCTTTATTTCATTATTCCCTTTATCTTTTATTTTCTCTTCAATCCTCTTCTCCCCTTGTTTCCCTTTGAATTCATAAGTAATAGATAATTCCTCTTCTACCTTGATAGTATTTGAATCTATTTCATCGTATGAATAAAAATTTTAGGACATGAGATCCCTTCGAATACATTCCTTAATCCCTTAAAAGAAATAAGAAACTTTCATTCCATTTTGTGTATGAAATTTTTCGCATATCTTTCTAAAATTGTAAATCTAGATTCATACTCTACAACACATTATTCTTCCATTTTCATTAATCCAAGGAAATTTTTATTCATATAAATTTTGATCTCACGAGGGAAATATTTTTTAAATAATGTCTCTTTAAAATACTTTCATTCCATGAGTTCTATTTCCTCTTCCTCCCTATAATTTGTAATCAAAGCTACCATTGGTCTACATCGCCATTGAGAAAATACACTACATGTATAATATTTTACTTTTCACCACATCCTAACAACATAAATATATTCTCCAAAGACATAACCATTTCTTAAATACAATTTAATCAATATTCCCAGCAGATTATGGGGTCCTCTGTCATATAAAGCGATCCAACATCAAAGTATCTCACTCTGAAATAGGATGCTCCATCCAAAAAGGATATTTCTATTAACATGATTAATCCAACCTAATATATACATGGTTTTATTAGATCAATTACTTGAAATATCAACTTTCTATGTAGGGAATCCTCTAAATATGTCCTTATTGTTAATATCCTTCATTCTTCATTATTTCATTTATAAAAGATGAAATATACTAAATTATCTCATAAAATTATGAGCATTTAATAATTATAAATTTTTTATAACATTAATTGAAAAAAATTATTTAGAGATTATATCAAAATCTTGAATGTGGATTCTTTTTTATGCAATTATATTATTTTCTTAATATTTTATTCTAGGGTTGTGTTAACTAATCTATTTTTTACTAAATCCAGTTTCTATGTTTTCTACTAAATTTTCTTTGATATAAATTTTAATGCCCCAACCCTAGAGGCTCAGAGTTGGTGCCTTGGTTTTTTACATTGGAATTAATACAAGGAATAAAATCAAAAAAGGACTTATCTGTTTAAGTGTTTTGGTAAACAATATTATATAAATGATACCCATATTACATTGGGAAGTAGAAAATAGAACATGATACATAAAAAATTAAGTGAATAGCATCCTTGAATGACCATTCGAATATTTCGTCTTTGTATCCTGGGGAAATTAAATATAATAAGGGTGATATTAATGCTCAGTAATGGTGAGTATAGAATAATAAGTAATAAATCAATGATCATAATCAATATTTAATGGAATATAAGTGATTATAAATCCCATTTATGTATCTTGATAAGGAAAAATCCATATGGAATGGTAAGTAACTAAAACACATTTCATTTAATCAATAAAATTAGAATGAACTACATCCATAGATAATGTTTAAGTAAAAATATCATGGATAAATAATAACTAAATATGAGTAAAGAAAATACTTGATTATTAGCTCCCATGTTTCTTGGGTATATTAAACCATTACCATCAAGACCTTTCATAGGACGATTTATAACACATCGGGTAAAACCCCATCTGATTTTCCAAATGATTCATCTCATGAGACTATTCATAAATCTAGGAGTTATCAATAACTAGGACCCACCCATGTCATTAATGTCCATAAAATTCCTCATATATCAAATAATATATTTAATTCATGAATATTGTGCCTTGTCAAATATCTATATTGAGTAAAAGATACATATTTACCCATATTTCCTTAGTATATAAAATAACTATCAAATATATAAAATATAAAAAAATTGAATATAGATAGAAAAAAATTAAGACTGATATTTTTACCTGTAATACGTTAAAATATGTTTAAGAATATGTTTAATGTCATGGAACGAGTTAGCATAGGAATCCAGAGCCTGAAGATCCTTGATGTAGTGATTTTAAAAATATTAAATATATTTTTCCATGCATGAATATTTTAGATTGAAAATAGGAATAACTAATATATATAGTCTTATATTATATTCTTGATCCCAATAGTTGTGTCCAAAACATCTTGTTTACCCTAGGAGCAACATAAAATTATCTGTGCTAGGAGGTTTGGTTTGAGGAAAGTTGGTGGGTAGTTAAGTGGTTGATTAATTAATTCAAAGATAATTTAATTAATTAGTTAAAATATATATAATATCCCTCCCTACCCCTTCTCATTGGTGCACATTACACAATTGGGGAAATCCCCTCCCTTCTTCCCCCTTTCATGATGAATGGAAATGATGCCAAATCGATGAAGAAAAGTGTTTTCAATCACCGTTTCTAATGTTGATCATCATTAGATCAATGAGAAGCATGATTAGAGTTTCATTGTTTGGAGGAATCTTTAAAGTTTCACACTTAAAGTATGTGGTTTTTTATTTTTCATCCCAATCACATTCTTTTTTATTTTTTCTAAGGATCTAGTCCCCAAATGTAATTTCTATTTATCCCTACTATGGAGATCTATGGATTTTGGGTTAAATACGGGAAAATAAGGTGTTTTGAAGGTGATTATTGATTGGAATTACCATCTACATGACATATAGTCAAGAGAATCATGATGTGTAACCCTTCATGTATCAGGAAGAAGAACTTTAGGGGCTATAATTCATTTACAGGGGTTGGAATCCATGTAGTGAACTCAATATATGTGACCATGGGACATGGATTAGGAAGATATGTGAAAAAACAAGGATTCATTCAACCACACAACCAAATGTAAAGGGACATGGGAAAAACACATAGTAAAGTGGTCATTTATCATGAACATATTGTGTAGAATTAGATACACTATATGTAAGGGACATGGTCAATAAATCTGTGTATAAGAGGAACACATCCAAGGACTTAGTGAAAAGGTACATGGCATATACCATACTACACATTGAGTACCCCTACTTGGGTTGGAAAACTATTAATAAAGGCTACATGTCTTGGTTCTTGGGTTGGAACACACATTGTTTGTATCCCGGTGCATGTTTTGTATACCTTGGGATCATCTTGAGATCATTTTTCTTCTATACCACATCCTTTGGGACTCTAATTTTGGATTGTGAATATACTATCCAAAGTTTTTTCCTATATAGAACATGATGTTATCATCCATTTAGGCCTATGAGATATGAGTTGTCATGTTCATATAAAGATACTTGTGAATATTTTCTTAACTGATACTCAATATATGTGTGGTTCATTAAGAGAGACTCTTGGATAGGTACTCCTCTGTGGTATAAGGGAACAAAATTCCCTTAACTCTCTTCTTTGGTAGAGACTCGACCCTCCTCAATTTGGGTGTAGGTTATTTTATATTTAGGACCTCTATATAGAATGTGTGGATCCTCAACTATATGGCATATTGAAGAGTTGTTATTTGGCATAGCCTTAGACTCAAGAGGTAGATGACCACATTCCCCACCAAGACAGGTCCTTGTGACGTAACCTAAAAACATGTGGGAGATTCATTGTTTCCAAAAGTGGATAGAATGATGGTGTGGTGATTGAGTTCCTTGAACATAAGTGTTTAGGGAATACACATGGGATGTTGGGCATCTTAGATGGACATTTGGAACTATTGGTACTCCCCTAATGGATTAGGGTATGAGTTCCTTGTATCATTCTTAAAGTTTCACAGTGATCCCCCATCATTACTAGCATGGAACCTCTATGATTGTTTATCAAATAGAGTAAGAAATTATTGTTTGAATAGGGTATGTGTCATCTATATATATATTTAGTACTCCTCTATTGTTCTAGGTCATGGGTCCTCCATATGTGATGTATAGATAGAGTGTGTACTCTCCTATCGATTTATGGAGTGGTCCTTTAATTGTTTGAGTCAAAACTCCCATGTTATTCCAAGGTGTTAGTCCTCCATATGTGTTGTTTTAGTAGAGTCGGCACTCCATGGTTATTCCAGGAAATGGGTCATCTAGCTTGGGGTTTTTACTTCCTTATCGTACATGGGTGAGAGTTACCCAATAAAAAATGAGCTAGAAAACATGGTACTTTCCTAGCATACTAGGGTGCAGATCCTCTAGACACATAGTAGTACTCCCCTTCTAGTTTAGGTTGAAAGTCCCCTATCTGTGGATTTTGACTCCACTATCATATTAGTTTATAGTTCCTCCATTCTCTAAGTGGTACTCCCTTGTCGTTCCATGGAATGGGTCCTCACCTATGGAGTAGTACTACCGTGTATCTAAGTTTCTGTAGAAAATTTCCCCTACATTAGCATTGGATCTCCATCAGCTTTGGAGTATAGTTCCAAGGAGAAGGCCCCTCCACTTGATATTTATGATACCTGGTTAGGAGTTAGTTCTCCCTCAATGGACTAAGGTGTGGGACCATCCATACTATATTGTCAGATGATTCATGAGTTAGTTAGGAGCTAGTAATCCCTTAATTTTCGGGCAGTGGAAAAGTGTGGGTCCCTCTGTTCCCTCTCATTAGTGAAGATGTGCATAGTGTATAGTTTTGAGCAGTCCTCCCATAACTAAAGGGTAGTGGTGAAGAGTAGGACTCTCTATTTGGTTTCTTTATCCTTGCACTGGGCATAGGATAGAAATGGATGAACATCTGGTGCTGGTACTAGAGATGGACCTTATAGGTTGTTCTTGATGGATCACATTCTCTTGGTCATACCATTATAAATTGCAGGTTTGTTCCCGATGAATCAAATCAATCTCACGAGTTCCATATATGATGGCTAATGATGATGGAGTGTGTTATCTTAGTTTTGTGTTTACCTTCTTTTCATTCATAGAAATATTATCACATCCCAAGAGGTCAGAATCTCATGAGACTTGGAGTCTAAGATGAGTATATCTGGGTGACATCTGGGATCCCCTGATTTTTTGTTACATTCAGGGTTGACACCCTTTGGGGACTGAGTACACTTACCACTTCTTTTCCCACATCTTACTTCTTTCCACTCGCTTTTTGTTGGAGGCTAAGACATGTGGGTAATGCCGCGTACCTTCCGTGTTCAGCATCCTATGGATGGATGAGGTCCATCTCCTTCTAGGTGAGGAAAAGTATTGATGTGTAGTTCATCTAATCACCATGTTGGACCCCATGTTCTTGGATTAGCTTACTTCTTTTGGGTTGTGGTGTGGGATGAGGTCCTTCTTGCTCTCT
Organism: Viscum album; assembly: GCA_963277665.1. NCBI lineage: Eukaryota > Viridiplantae > Streptophyta > Magnoliopsida > Santalales > Viscaceae > Viscum > Viscum album. The sequence continues at coordinate 582,657,562 of OY728128.1, read as the reverse complement.
TGTTTGGGTTTCCTATGACTAAGCTGACTTGTCATGTACAACCAAGGATGATTTGAGATGGAGTTTCTCTCATGATCGGCTTACCTATAGTTTGGTCGAGTGCACTATTCCATTTCATTCAAACCATTTTCTTTTTGGTTTTTATGGTTCCTACTATGTATTTTTATACTCACCCCTGAATGGGATTTTCCCACAAAAGTTTTGGGTCTTTTGTAGACCACAATCCTTTTGACAGAGTCCATAGAGACCCAAGGAATAAGGAGCTTAGTGAGCTAGATCAACTAAGGGGTTTAACATAACTATTATGAGGATATTTCTAGTAGTTAATTTTGAAATAAATCCCATCCTTCAGAGTAGTTAGGATGATTTTATAGTTTTACTTTTGTGGGTACTTTTTTCTTCCATTTTACATTAGTAATTTTACTATACTCTGTTTTTTCATAGATCTATGCATGCATTTCAGTTTCAAATTTTTATATCTCTTCACTATTTCATTGAAGTTTTGGTGGGTTCCTTTGTATAGGTACCATAGTTAAAGGCCTCCTCAAGTGTAGTTATTCATTCGGTGCTTGTCTCCAACCCCTGGCCCATAGTGGGGATATTGGGTAGTTGTGGATTAATTCTTGGCATGGGTCAGTTCATTAAAGAGTAGTTATAAGAGGATGTTCATTTCGTGGGATTTTTTCATACTTTACCCTTAAAAGATTTGGTTTGGATTCGTAGATGTATTGTTAGGATGTTTCATGACCGGATCTTAGGCCAAATGTTCTATTGTTGGTGTGGCAGCCAACGAATATATTCCCTAGGTCTCTGACAACCTTATTTTTGACATTTTACATTATGACACTTCCATATGGGATAATGGTACATGCATCATATATGGATGGGTTTTATTTTTACTTATCCTTCTTGAGTTATATCCCTATATATACTCTATAATAGTGGCATGTCTTAATATAATTTTTCGATGCCTCCCCAATGATAGCCAGATAGGAATTTAAAGCATGATTGTTATGAAAATATTCATCATGATGAGTCTTCATTGCATGTCAATAGATCTACAGAATTACCTCCATGTGGTCCATTAGTTGAGCCACCACCCATTAAGCACCTGGTTGTGTTAGTAGTTCATATAAAAGATGTATGTAGGATGAGTGAATTTCATGAGTTCCAGAGGCAGCAACCTATGAGGTACCATGGTGATCAACACCCCTAGGTAGTAGCTGACTATATTTAGGAAGTCACATAATTTTTTCTCCTAGTGAGGACACCTTTCAATAAGATGGTTTTTTAGTGGTGAGACCTCTTCATGGTTCGATCAGGCAATAGTGGAGTTTAGTGACATAGTCCCACAGTGAGGTGACACACACTTGGGTATAGTTTGAATGACTCTTTAGGTAAGTGTTCTACCCAACTACACTAATATTAGTACATATAAAAATGCTTCTGTAGTTTCGTTACAGTAGTATTATTGTGGTAGATTACTCAATGATGTTTACTAAACTGTCTCATTTCTCCATTAATATAGTTTGAATACCATTCTGCATAGGTAAAACCTTCAAGAAGCTCCTCCACATACACATCAGATCAGTTTTTTCTTTTTATTCCTTCCTAATAATATGGCTATATTGGAACTAGGTCTAGTTTTATAGAGATCCTTGATATTGTGTGAGATGGTCATTACTTGTGGTGGTGGTCAAAAGGCGGAGGCGCCTGTAGTGGATGAAAGGTGGAAGTTCAAAAGATCATGATGTAGGAGGCATACCCATACCCAGACTCGATCACATGGTTTTATAGCATAATAGAAGCTCCACAGACCAAGTGAATCATAGGAGAGGTGTTTCTATGCTTGCGATGTCCAGGGATATCTTGCTAGATATTTTCTTACCCATTATACTGCTGAGAGGGAGCCAGTCGATGGATATCCTTGGTAAAACATCACTTGGATTATGGAATTCTACATGGTTTCAGACCTAGAAAAGGAGTTGTGATAGAAGTAAGATGTGGTGGGCTATACTTTTTATTTCCACCACCCCCTAAGTGATCCACATCGAGCTCATGTAGTGGGAGGATTTGGTAAAGGATAGCTGTAATCCCTAGAGTCCTTTAACCCAGAATCTCCAAGGATGAATAGAAGTATTCAATACGTCCTATCAACATTCTATAGTTGCAATTAATTGACACCAATTTTAGGTAATATTTTTCTTTCCGCTTCTTTCTCAAGGTTTAATCAGGGTGAAACACGGCATCAGTGTAACCAAGTGTTGGTGATGTTTGGAAAAGCTTGAAATACATGAGAAATATGGGTCTTTCACCCAAAAAATGTGCTACTATGAAATGAGAAAAACTATTAGGGTGAGTCAGTTACACCAAAATTAGATAGTATCAATGTTAACTAGATTATTCACTCTTACTTGTGTGTTCATGGAGAGGTTGATCAAAGGAGGTCCTTATATAGAACTGCTCTATGGTGGAAGAGTTATTCCCTATGATGTTTTTATAGTGTGTAATGGTTTCCTACTATCCATAATCAGTTGGAATTCCACTAGTAGGTGTGGCGGTGTTTTATGATTTAGGTTACTCTCCTTCTAGGAGGGGTGATGACATACAAGGTATTCCACATGCTTTCTATATCTAGATTCTCTTTCTTGTATAAGCATACCCTTCTATCTTATTTGTTGGTACCCTCACATACGATGTGTCAACTTTGGTATGTAAGACAGATGAGGAGGTAGTAGGGTAGATTATATAGGAGTGGATGTGAAATTTTGTTGTTACTTCGGCATCTATATCAGGTTAGTGAGGTGGTAAACCTCTAGACTCTATCACTGTAGTTGTATCATGGTGATTGGTGCTTTCCCACCTGTCACATATGGGGAGACATGTGATCATTTGTTGTATGATGTTGTCCCAGTAGAATTTGGATGTAATATTAGTCAAGAATTAGTATTTCAGATGATTTTTGTGCATGGAAGTATGAGGGGAACCCTTGGAGAGATCATTTTTGGGGGATTCCCAATAGTATTGATCAGTTTCATTTCCTTATGATTGGACATTTTCATTCGAGGATGAAAATCATTGAAGGTGGTCGTGATGTAGAGACCATATTTTTTACCATTATCACCCTATTTTTCATCTATTTAACCTTTTTTATTCCATTTTATGTGGTCAAAATTTTTGGGTAATGTTAGGGAGTGTTTCGGAACATTTTTGAATGGTTTTGGGCTTTCCAAAGGGAGCACAGTTTGAGCACAGTTAAGGGAAATTGTGTTGGATCTCCAGGAAACTCTGCAAGTGTAGATAGTGTGCTACACATAGTTTTCACAAAGATTTTCTAACTATTCATGGAAACTATGTGGGATCCCTATTTTAGGATTTATCTTGTGCACAATTAGTGCACTATTTTTCTAACTGTGTGAAGCATTAAAAGTTGGATATTTAAATTTTGGTTCACTTGGGATTTTCTCGAAACCTCTCCTTTAATCTACTATATGATCCCTACTTAGGATTTCCTATTCTCAAGGGTTATAGGAGATCTCCCACAAATTTTGGTAGCTATTCAAAGGGTTTTCAAGGTGTGGTGAAGGTGATTCTCTTTCGGTAAGCCTTCTCTCTTAGTTCCTTCTTGGTTTTCAATAGATATAGAACTCTATATCAATCTATTTTCTATATCGACATCCTTTGGATGTATATATAGGGTTTATGTTGCCTAAAATTATGATATTTGGGCTTATTGATGTTAGGAAAAGGGATATAAGGTGGTTTTAGTGGTGATTCAACCCAGATTGGTGGTGTAGTTGTGAGTTGGTCGATTTCATCAAAACCCTATGGTAGGTGGCTTCTCTTTTGACTCCATTTTTCTAGAAATATAAACCTTGTTTTCAATTAATTGGGTTTTCTCCTAATTAATTTTTATTATGATGTGTGATGCTTGATGGTAATTCCCTTTGTGTTTTTTTCTGGATTTTGGGGGAAAATGGTGTATATTTGTGATATGTTATTAATGTTTGATTTTAAAATATAGTTTTTAAACTCCATTTCTTCCATTGATTTTTGAAAATGGATTGTTAAAATGGTTTTCTATAAAATGGGGGTTGCATTATTGAACTGTAATTTGGCATGGATTATATCCTCATGGATTATTGGTTATGAAATTGTTGTTTTCAACATGTTGCATCGTTGGTGTTCTATATGCTTGTTTATTGGGTTGAGTATTCTATGCATGTATTTGTTTGATGAGAAGTGGGAGGGGTGTACCACTATAAGTAGGGGTTGGATACTGTATGGAACGTCCACCATCATGGAATGGTTGGTAGGAAGTACCACAAGAATGGAACGATAGTAAACGGGTTGGACGGGAAGTTCCACCTTGATTGTTAAGCATTTTGGATTTGAGAAACTCTATAGATATTCTTTGTTTTTGTGAGGTTATGCATGGTGGATATTTTTGTGCTAATATGTTTTGGTAAATGGATTGTGGCATGGTTTTTGGATTTCCCTTGTATTGCTTGGATTTGTGGGGATATATTATTTGGTAATGGTGTGTTTGGCTTGTTGGTCATTATTGCACTAGTTGATGTTTAATATAAACTATTTTATATTTCTCAAGGTTCTATCCTAGTGGCATATATAGAAAAGTCATTTGGGAAAAACCTAATGAGTATTTGTACTCAAACCCTTCTTTTAAAATTTGGTGCTATTGTAGATTTCGTTTTCTAGGACATAGGTACATGTAAAGCATCTCATTTTTCTATTAGTTCATTGTGATGCTTGGATAATTTTGTGGTTCTTAGATATTGGAGATTGGCATGGAATAGTGGAATTTTGTCATGGTTTTTTTGTCTTTTTTTTGTAGTGTTCTTCTTGGTACTATTATTATGGAAATTATGGTTTTTTTTTGTGTTGGTATGTTTATATTTTTGAACTGTAAAAAATTGACATGAATCATGTTGTTTTGGTTGGTTAAGAATTTTTGGTTGGTTCTTTAAAAAAGTGAAAATCATTCCCCATTTTTTCTTCAATCCCTGGGCATTCATTTCCAACCTTTGGTGCCTTGGGAACATCCCTTAATGTCAAGTATCATCTCACCACCTTATCAAGACAATGAGGATGGGGTGGGGTATAACGACCCATACTTTACATACATTGTTAATACTTCGAAATTGAAGCACACTTATTACAACATATGACAAAACCACAAAGGATCGTATAGGTATAGTGTCTTTAGAAACTGGGAAACATAAACAACTGGTTCATAAATCTTCTACAGTGTCTCCCGTTTATTTCATCATATCTAGGGTCCCTTTTAGCATATTCTATTTAATATCCATCTTCCTGACCTGGGGAAAAGAAAACATAAAAGGGTGAGCTCAAATGCTCAGCAAGGGCAAATAAAGGAAATAAAAATCATATCATATCTTTATGAAGATCAAAACCTGCAAAAGAGATCATAATATCTTAACATGGAATAAATCATAGAAGTGAAATTGAGATCCCCATAATCATAACATAAAACTTGAAACTTGTGGCATGCACACATAATCATGGAAAATCATTTCTTGTTAGTCATGACTCATTGCCAAGACTATCTTAGTGGACAAAGTCCCTTTCTGAACCGAGTTCACTCCTCGTTTCAGTCCTGTATCACTGAACCGAAATAACCTTCCGTTCCAGCCATGTCTATCTCATGAGATATAAAATCATTACCCAATGCATTGGAGGGAGATATAGGTCCCACCCATCTTATAATGAATCCTTTCTTATGTGTGCCACATAATCATAAAACATACATCATCGCATAACACATATAACAAAAATGGGATTCTTGAAACATCATTACATCATAAATCAATTCATATATGATAAAGGAATTCATAAACATAATTCCATCACAACATAGTCAAACCAATGTAAAAATATGGATAGAAACAGAACCCTTTATTATCTTAGATGGAAAATAATTTTGATAAAACACTTGTATTGAATTCTTGAGGAAAATATCCTTTCTTCTTCAAAAACATTTTTCCTTTCATAACATGTCATACAACTTTAAAATAAAAGAAGTTGATTAAAAATAAACTTGAAAACTTTTAAAGGAAGCTTCTTTGAAGTAATGTTTTAAAAATCCATTCATGTCGTATAAGTTAAAAAAAACATTCTTCGTACTTTTGTCGGAAAAGTCAAAAAGTACCTCGTACGAAAAACGACAAAAGATTCCTTTCATATCTTTTACAAAAAAACTTACCGAAGGGTAAAATTGGATATAAACTATTGTAGAAGGAAGGAAATAATATTACATATCGAGGGAACATGGATGTGGATGATAAAATACACCCCAGTAATTACTAAAGTAAAAACAATCTCGGATAAAAGTGAGATTGTGATATTTTCCCTTACCTTAGGTCCAATTTGCTTTGTACGTGTCCGAAGCTCCTGTATAATGGTTTAAATAATGTTATTGACTTATTCCAGAATCATACATATTGATATGAGATCATATATGGTCATATTATTAGCTTCTTGTTAGTAATATTTCATTGTTACTTGTTACTCGGGTCTTTATAACTTTTTGTTCTTATGCGTGTTTTGTCGAATAAATTCTTATTCTTATCTTTAGGTTATAGATAATTCATTTCCAGAATGGTATTAGTGTAGTATATACCATATTCATTCATTCAATTCATTTATATAATCATTATGAAATGAAGATCATGTAGAACGAGTCGCATCACATCGTGGAGACGGTATTCCGTACGTACGCACGAGTGATGATATCGTTCCTATGATCGTGGAATTGTATTGGAGTATATATATATATTATTTCAGTATCAATATTACTTAATAATAATCATATATAGTTACTCATTACACCATTATACCCATCCTTTTAAGGTGATGGTGGAAAATAGATTACACCACGGCGTGGAGACGGTATTCCGTACGTACGCACGCGCGGTGATTTCATTTTTCCGTAGGATAGATAGAAGGTGAAATAGGGTTGTTTCATATTTATAATAACATATCAGTATGTAAGTAATACTGATGTTATTACTTTATCATGAAACAACTAAAGAAGAAGAAGTTGAAGAAGAAAGAAATTGAAAAGATCGGTAATGGATATTACCTCTTCTTTGGAACGCCTCTTTGAATCCTCCACTTAAGGAACTAAGATTGGTCTTTGGAGAAGACCAGGACCTCTAGGATTATTCTAGGGAAGTGGAGAGGAGAAAATGGCAGGGGTTGGCCGAGCTTGAGTGCTCAAATTGGTGTGAGGAGGAGGGGGAGGAGGTGCCCTTTTATAAGGGAGGAGAGGGGCACCTTAGGAATATCTCAAAATATTATTTTATATTAAAGTCAAAATCGGTTTATAATGGTTCCAAAGGGTCTTATTTCGAAGCTAAAGTGGGGATGGGTCGAAATACTATCAACCAATAGGATTTAGACAAGTTTAGGGTATTATTTTAACCTTATCAATTAGATTTAACTCTAAGTTAATTAATTTAACTTTTACCGTGTCTTTTTGTTTTCTTTCACTATATGGTTAATACACTTACTATAACATGCCAAACGAACCCCAAATTGTTTATTATTAATATATATATCCTTATCTAAGTCATTTGGCCGAACCTTAGATTTTTAGGAATAAAATAACAATTAATAATATAATATTTGATTTAAAAACTATTTTGTGTCAATTTTGACACTATTTGATATATGATTTTTGTGAAAGTCATAACAGAATTATATGTTCGAACCAAGTTGATTAAATAATTACTAATATATCATAGTAACCTAGAAAATTAGTGGAATTCATAAAAAGTCTCAAATTACATTTATTTTGGTATTTATATTATCAATTTTGTCAATATTTCATTAATAAGATAATTACTGCATCATCTTTGTGTCATAATTAAATTACATTATTTGATGTCTAAAAATTACAAATAAAATACCATCATGTAGGAAATCTTTTTAGCTTTCTAATGAATATTTACAATCGAATTTATCTTATGTATAACCCCATATTAAAAATGATTTACTTATTAAACTTTGATTTTAACTATTTTAACCCTTCTTTAAATAAATTAATAATAAATGTCCTAATCTAATCCAAGTGGGCCTAAATGGTCATATTTTATTCCTAAGATTGTTTTTGGTCGAATTACACTTGTCCAATAGAATTAGGACATGTGTTAGGGTAATATTAATATCATATTTACCCTTATTTACCCTATTTACTATTAACCGCGGTAAAAATAGTAAAAAGTTACTATTCACCAAAAAATTATTTTCATCTCATTGAACCACATTTTAGTCCTTGATATTAACCGTGTCTCTTGGATTTTTGAAATTCCATTCACAGAAGCGGTAAAATTATGTTTTATGCAAAATTCAGTTTTTAACCTACCACTTAGTGGTTTCACTATTCATCAAAAATTGAATGTTTTCAGAAAAATACCAAAATTTCACCCTAGGCTAATTTCGATATTCTGAGTCCAAAAATGAAGTCCATTTTGAAAAATAAAATTTATAAAATTTCAAAAAGTGGTTATTACTATTCATAACGGCTAGTTTTAATAGCATATTGTTGTTTAGTGAAACTCGGTATTGCGTACGACGCAAGCTATCGAGGAAGGTCGCGATTGCGTGTAAAGCAAGCCAAGCAAGTGTTGTGTAGAAAAAGATTCCTTTGATGATAACATAAAAGTCTCGGGTGTTACATTCTACCCCCCTTAAAAAGTATTTCTCCCTCGAAATTCGTCACTTTGCAACAAACAAATGAGGATACTTCTCCCTCATCATATCCTCAAGCTCCCATGTAGCTTCTTCAAGTTGGTGGTTCCTCCATAAAACTTTCACCAAGCGAGTGGTCTTGTTTCGTAGGACTTTTTCGCTACGATCCAGAATCTCTATCGGCTGTTCTTCATAAGAAAGATCTTGCTCCAGCGGTACAACTTCTGAGCTGAGTACATGTGAAGGATCTGGTATGTACTTTCTCAGGAGAGATACATGGAACACATCGTGAACTTGAGAGAGATTCGGTGGAAGCGCCAATCGGTAAGCTACCTTCCCAACACGATCCAGTATTTCAAAAGGACCGATATATCTAGGGCTCAACTTCCCCTTCTTTCCAAATCTCATAACCCTCTTCCAGGGAGATATTCGTAAGAACACTTTATCACCCACTTCAAACTCTAGGTCTTTTCTTCGGTTGTCGGCATAACTTTTCTGTCGACTCTGAGCTGCTCTTATGTGTTGTTGAATAGATCTGGCCTTTTCTGCCATTTCATCAACGAGATCAGGTCCTAATAGCTTTCTTTCCCCAACTTCATCCCAGCAAGTTGGAGTCCTGCATTTCTTTCCCTAGAGAGCTTCATAAGGAGCCATCTGAATACTGGAGTGAAAGCTATTATTATAAGAAAATTCCACCAAAGGTAGGTGTTGATCCCAACCTCCTTTGAAATCTATAGAGCAAGCTCTCAACATATCTTCTAGGGTTTGAATTGTTCTCTCAGACTGACCGTCTGTCTGGGGATGATAAGCAGTGCTGAAACTCAACTCTGTATCCAGAGTATGCTGAAGACTTCGCCAGAACTTCGAGGTAAATCTCGGATCTCGATCAGATATAATAGAAAGTGGTACTCCATGCAATCTTACCACTTCCTTTACATATATCCTGGAAAGCTGATCTAGAGAGAAATCCTCTCTAATAGCAATGAAGTGTGCAGACTTTGTAAGACGATCAACTATGACCCAGATAGCATTATTGCCTTTGGATGTTTTAGGAAGTCCTGTGACAAAGTCCATAGTGATGTTTTCCCATTTCCATTCGGGTATGGGTAATGTTTGTAACATCCCCTTAGACTTCTGTCTCTCAGCTTTAACTTGTTGACAAACCAAGCATCGAGAGACATATTCAGCAACATCTCTTTTCATGCCATCCCACCAGAAGTACTCTTTCAGGTCCCTATACATCTTCGTGCTTCCAGGATGAATAGAGAATGATGAACTATGAGCCTCATCCAGCAGCTCATTCTTTAATTCGGGGATGGGAGGAACGCAAACCCGATTCCTGAACTTTATTATCCCATCACAATCAAGGTTGAATTCAGGAACATTTCTCACCTTCTTTTGTAACTCGACATCTTCTTTCTGTGCCTCTTTAATCTTCACATGTATAGATGGTTGAACATTCATTTGAGAAAGATAAGATTTTTCCCTTTCCATTATAATTCCAAGATCCATCCTTTGTAAATCCATAAATATTGGATCTTTTGTGATCCTCATCATGGATAAACTAGCATGGTCTTGTCGACTTAATGCATCTGCCACCTTGTTTGCTTTCCCAGGGTGATAATGGATTGAGCAGTCATAATCCTTAATCAGCTCCAACCATCTTCTTTGACGCATATTCAACTCCTTTTGTGTGAAAATATACTTTAAACTTTTATGATCAGTATAAATATCACACCTTTCACCATAAAGGTAATGCCTCCAAATCTTTAATGCAAAGATTACCGCAGCCAACTCCAAATCATGTGTTGGGTAATTTTGCTCATGGATTTTCAACTATCGTGAGGCATAAGCTATCACCATATCATTTTGCATAAGAACACACCCCAATCCCTTCTTGGATGCATCACTGTAGATCACAAACATTTCTCCACTACAAGGCAGTGTGAGCACAGGTGCACTGGATAACCTTCTTTTCAACTCCTTGAAATTCTCTTCACATTCCTCTGTCCAGACAAACTTAACTCCTTTCCGAGTCAACTTGGTGAGTGGATTAGATAATCGTGAAAAATCTTTTACAAAACGTCGATAATATCCAGCCAAACCAAGAAAACTTCGGATCTCAGTTACTGTTGTTGGTCTTGACCATATTTCGATAACCTCTGTTTTTGCTGGATCCACAGATATCCCCTCTTTTGAGATTATATGACCCAAAAATGCAACTTTTTGAAGCCAAAATTCACACTTGGTAAATTTGGCATAAAGCTTCTCCTTTCTCAGGGTCTTCAATATAATTATCAAGTGATCTTCATGCTCTTCCTTGCTCTTTGAATAGACAAGAATATCGTCTATAAAGACTACCACAAATTGATCAAGATAGTCTCTAAAGACTCTATTCATTAGATCCATGAAGATAGCAGGGGCATTAGTAAGACCAAATGGCATCACTATAAATTCATAGTGTCCATACCTTGTACAGAAAGCCGTCTTTGGTATATCCTCCCTTTTGACCCTTAATTGATGATACCCTGAACGAAGATCAATCTTGGAAAAGTATTGAGCTCCGCGTAGTTGGTCAAATAAGTCATCAATGTGTGGGAGAGGATATTTGTTCTTGATAGTGATCTTGTTAAGTTCTCGATAATCAATGCAGAGTCTCATTGATCCATCTTTCTTCTTAACAAATAGAACAGGTGCTCCCCAAGGTGACGCACTAGGGCGTATGAATCCCTTATCAAGATTCTCTTGGAGTTGCTTCTTCAATTCCTGCAACTCAATTGGGGCCATTCTATATGGTGTATTTGAAATAGGCAAAGCACCCGGTACGAGTTCTATTGAAAACTCAACTTCACGATTTGGTGGAAGACCCGGTAATTCCTCCGGAAAGACATCATCAAAATCCCGTACAATGGGCATATTCTTAATCGTGAGTTTCTCACCAACCATTTGAGATAAATAACCTTCATTTAGTGGAATCAATACCCATAAGATGGAAGAAATTTCCACTGGAAGGTTATGTTCATCCTTGCATTGATAGACGATCGTAGATTGATCTGGAATATGAAATGTGACTTCCCTTCTTTGGCAATCGATATGAGCTCCATGTAGAGAAAGCCAATCCATGCCAAGAATCACATCAAATTCTACTAAAGGAAGGATCACAAGATTTGCAGGAAGCACTTTCCCACAAACTTCGATCGGAGAAGAATTATAAACTTTTGATGCGATTGATGTGCCATTAGGTGTTGTCACAGCTAACTCAACATCTAATTGTTGAGGTAATATGGTGATACCCTTAGAAAAGTCTTCAGAAATAAAAGAGTGGGTGGATCCAGAATCAAATAAAACATTTGCTACTTTAGAGTGGATGGTAAGTGTACCTTTCACCACATCATTATCGTACTCCACATCGCTGATAGAAATTGCATGTGACTTTCCTTTGTCTTTAGCCTTAAGAGTTTGTTGACGTTGACCATCATCATCAACCCTTGGATTTGGGTATTGATTGGCATAATGCCCCATCTCCTTGCACTTGAAACATTGAAGTGTAGTAGGTTTATTCTGTGTATCCCTTCCTTTGCTTGCATCATTAGACATCTTCTTCCCATTATCACGGCATTCAAATGCCCGATGACCTTCCTTTCCACATTTAAAACATTTACTTGTCCCTTTAAGACAACTCCCTCCATGTTTCTTTCCACACTTTGAGCATAAGGGAAAGTTCATCTTCTTTTCCGTGTGCTCTTTAGATTTTTCTTTGAATTCCATCTTCCTCTTCTTATCAAACCCATGTGACTGATGGGTTACTCCAATCTCCATCTCGACTTTGAGAGCACATCGAACGATTTCCTCGTAGCTATTGAAGTCCCTTATGGCTAACGCCCTTCGAAGTCTTGGTTTTAAGCCACTAAAGAATCGATCGATCTTACTCTCAGGTTGGATAATAATACCAGAAGCGTACCTTGCAAGTCTTGTAAAATTTGCTTCATAGTTACTAACAGATTCATCATCCCTTTGCTTCAGTTCAAGGAACTCTTTCTCCATCTTTGTTCGGAGAATACGAGGGAAGTACTTATTGAAAAATAAGTTCTTGAACTCGTCCCATTCCATAGACTCAATTTCATCCCTTTGCCTCGTATTCTTAACAAGATTCCACCATTGATCCGCATCTCCTTCCAAACGATACACTGCTAGGATGACTTTATCATGCTCAGAACATTGAAGAACTGAAAATATCTTTTCAGTAGTACTAATCCATTGTTCAGAAACTAATGGATCAGTAGACCCGCTGAAAGATGGTGGATGCTGCCTCATGAAGGATTCAACAGAATGTTGCTCCCTCCTTTGTTCGTTTGGAAATCCTGCATGATTCATAGCTTGAGAAAGTTGTGTGAGCATGGCTACAAGATTTTTCATTCCAGCTCCCATATCGTTTGTTTGCTCAGGGGGACAATCATTGCATTGCCCATCGCATTCCGCATTAACACGGTTCCTTCGGGTTCCAGCCATTGACTAAAACCAAGAAGAATAGTGTGAGCAACACTAATTATAATAGGAAACCACATAATTCAAGAATAAAATTTTCATGCTTAAGGTCTTATCCTAGGTTATTCAAGGCCATTTCTAAAACACTAAGATTGTGTTCTATGATTAGACTTATCCTTAGGGTTCTTACTAAGGCTTTCACATCCTAGTTTCCAAAGGTTGACTATACATTTCCTCTGATACCAACTATAACGACCCATACTTTACATACATTGTTAATACTTCGAAATTGAAGCACACTTATTACAACATATGACAAAACCACAAAGGATCGTATAGGTATAGTGTCTTTAGAAACTGGGAAACATAAACAACTGGTTCATAAATCTTCTACAGTGTCTCCCGTTTATTTCATCATATCTAGGGTCCCTTTTAGCATATTCTATTTAATATCCATCTTCCTGACCTGGGGAAAAGAAAACATAAAAGGGTGAGCTCAAATGCTCAGCAAGGGCAAATAAAGGAAATAAAAATCATATCATATCTTTATGAAGATCAAAACCTGCAAAAGAGATCATAATATCTTAACATGGAATAAATCATAGAAGTGAAATTGAGATCCCCATAATCATAACATAAAACTTGAAACTTGTGGCATGCACACATAATCATGGAAAATCATTTCTTGTTAGTCATGACTCATTGCCAAGACTATCTTAGTGGACAAAGTCCCTTTCTGAACCGAGTTCACTCCTCGTTTCAGTCCTGTATCACTGAACCGAAATAACCTTCCGTTCCAGCCATGTCTATCTCATGAGATATAAAATCATTACCCAATGCATTGGAGGGAGATATAGGTCCCACCCATCTTATAATGAATCCTTTCTTATGTGTGCCACATAATCATAAAACATACATCATCGCATAACACATATAACAAAAATGGGATTCTTGAAACATCATTACATCATAAATCAATTCATATATGATAAAGGAATTCATAAACATAATTCCATCACAACATAGTCAAACCAATGTAAAAATATGGATAGAAACAGAACCCTTTATTATCTTAGATGGAAAATAATTTTGATAAAACACTTGTATTGAATTCTTGAGGAAAATATCCTTTCTTCTTCAAAAACATTTTTCCTTTCATAACATGTCATACAACTTTAAAATAAAAGAAGTTGATTAAAAATAAACTTGAAAACTTTTAAAGGAAGCTTCTTTGAAGTAATGTTTTAAAAATCCATTCATGTCGTATAAGTTAAAAAAAACATTCTTCGTACTTTTGTCGGAAAAGTCAAAAAGTACCTCGTACGAAAAACGACAAAAGATTCCTTTCATATCTTTTACAAAAAAACTTACCGAAGGGTAAAATTGGATATAAACTATTGTAGAAGGAAGGAAATAATATTACATATCGAGGGAACATGGATGTGGATGATAAAATACACCCCAGTAATTACTAAAGTAAAAACAATCTCGGATAAAAGTGAGATTGTGATATTTTCCCTTACCTTAGGTCCAATTTGCTTTGTACGTGTCCGAAGCTCCTGTATAATGGTTTAAATAATGTTATTGACTTATTCCAGAATCATACATATTGATATGAGATCATATATGGTCATATTATTAGCTTCTTGTTAGTAATATTTCATTGTTACTTGTTACTCGGGTCTTTATAACTTTTTGTTCTTATGCGTGTTTTGTCGAATAAATTCTTATTCTTATCTTTAGGTTATAGATAATTCATTTCCAGAATGGTATTAGTGTAGTATATACCATATTCATTCATTCAATTCATTTATATAATCATTATGAAATGAAGATCATGTAGAACGAGTCGCATCACATCGTGGAGACGGTATTCCGTACGTACGCACGAGTGATGATATCGTTCCTATGATCGTGGAATTGTATTGGAGTATATATATATATTATTTCAGTATCAATATTACTTAATAATAATCATATATAGTTACTCATTACACCATTATACCCATCCTTGTAAGGTGATGGTGGAAAATAGATTACACCACGGCGTGGAGACGGTATTCCGTACGTACGCACGCGCGGTGATTTCATTTTTCCGTAGGATGGATAGAAGGTGAATTAGGGTTGTTTCATATTTATAATAACATATCAGTATGTAAGTAATACTGATGTTATTACTTTATCATGAAACAACTAAAGAATAAGAAGTTGAAGAAGAAAGAAATTGAAAAGATCGGTAATGGATATTACCTCTTCTTTGGAACGCCTCTTTGAATCCTCCACTTAAGGAACTAAGATTGGTCTTTGGAGAAGACCAGGACCTCTAGGATTATTCTAGGGAAGTGGAGAGGAGAAAATGGCAGGGGTTGGCCGAGCTTGAGTGCTCAAATTGGTGTGAGGAGGAGGGGGAGGAGGTGCCGTTTTATAAGGGAGGAGAGGGGCACCTTAGGAATATCTCAAAATATTATTTTATATTAAAGTCAAAATCGGTTTATAATGGTTCAAAAGGGTCTTATTTCGAAGCTAAAGTGGGGATGGGTCGAAATCCTATCAACCAATAGGATTTAGACAAGTTTAGGGTATTATTTTAACCTTATCAATTAGATTTAACTCTAAGTTAATTAATTTAACTTTTACCGTGTCTTTTTCTTTTCTTTCACTATATGGTTAATACACTTACTATAACATGCCAAACGAACCCCAAATTGTTTATTATTAATATATATATCCTTATCTAAGTCATTTGGCCGAACCTTAGATTTTTAGGAATAAAATAACAATTAATAATATAATATTTGATTTAAAAACTATTTTGTGTCAATTTTGACACTATTTGATATATCATTTTTGTGAAAGTCATAACAGAATTATATGTTCGAACCAAGTTGATTAAATCATTACTAATATATCATAGTAACCTAGAAAATTAGTGGAATTCATAAAAAGTCTCAAATTACATTTATTTTGGTATTTATATTATCAATTTTGTCAATATTTCATTAATAAGATAATTACTGCATCATCTTTGTGTCATAATTAAATTAAATTATTTGATGTCTAAAAATTACAAATAAAATACCATCATGTAGGAAATCTTTTTAGCTTTCTAATGAATATTTACAATCGAATTTATCTTATGAATAACCCTATATTAAAAATTATTTACTTATTAAACTTTGATTTTAACTATTTTAACCCTTCTTTAAATAAATTAATAATAAATGTCCTAATCTAATCCAAGTGGGCCTAAATGGTCATATTTTATTCCTAAGTTTGTTTTTGGTCGAATTACACTTGTCCAATAGAATTAGGACATGTGTTAGGGTAATATTAATATCATATTTACCCTTAGTTACCCTATTTACTATTAACCGCGGTAAAAATAGTAAAAAGTTACTATTCACCAAAAAATTATTTTCATCTCATTGAACCACATTTTAGTCCTTGATATTAACCGTGTCTCTCGGATTTTTGAAATTCCATTCACAGAAGCGGTAAAATTAAGTTTTATGCAAAATTCAGTTTTTAACCTACCACTTAGTGGTTTCACTATTCATCAAAAATTGAAAGTTTTCAGAAAAATACCAAAATTTCACCCTAGGCTAATTTCGATATTCTGAGTCCAAAAATGAAGTCCATTTTGAAAAATAAAATTTATAAAATTTCAAAAAGTGGTTATTACTATTCATAACGGCTAGTTTTAATAGCATATTGTTGTTTAGTGAAACTCGGTATTGCGTACGACGCAAGCTATCGAGGAAGGTCGCGATTGCGTGTAAAGCAAGCCAAGCAAGTGTTGTGTAGAAAAAGATTCCTTTGATGATAACATAAAAGTCTCGGGTGTTACATGGGGTGTTACAATTGGTATTAGCTTGTTCAGTCCTTAACATACAAGTAAAGTGGGTCATGTTCATTTTTGACATCAATTTTAAATTTTGGTGTTGAAATTCATTCTTGTTCTATTCCTTGAGTCGTGATGGTGGCAAGGAGTAAGATTTTTAGAACATCAAATATATAGTATAAAATGAAGTAGCTAACCCTTTATGTTATACATTACGTTACCAAGGAATTAGGTACGTACATGTTTTGAATATACTAATTGGAATTGGGAATCTTATTATCATGGGTGTATCCAATTAGATCAGCATGACATTCACTGTTGAAACGACTTCCCACTAGGATTTCATATTTCTTTTGGAATGATGATTTATGTTGTGATATGGATATATGTGCTTTTGAGAAATTTGGAATTTTTTTCAAATGTTTGGATTTAAAATATCGATACTTATGTTATTTTGAAAATGGGATGATTTTCAAAACTTGGTGGTTTTTTCCAGAATGGTGCAACATGGGTAACATGAACTTATAGAAGGCCTTGTTGTAATAGTTTTAGTGTTATTGAATTTGAAATTTTAATCCTTTTCTTACTAAGGGAGTGAGACTTATAGTTATCATTAAATTAGTATAAATGGAACTGGGTAGGAATCGTATAGACCAATTGGAGGAGGATGCTAAAAATATCATTGCACCAAAGCCCCAGGTGAACCAGTAGCTCGTGAAATGTAATGTGAAAGCTTTAAAACTATGGGAAGTGGGAATAAATTGGATGAACCAAAGTATGTTGATCATGTAGTTTTGTTTCAAAAAAAATACACCCACATTTAAGGGTGATTTAGAGCTTTAAGTTATAGAAACATGGTTTAATAGAATTAATATGATATTTGAATTCCTGGGAATATTGTTGGAGTGGAAAGTGAAGATATAAACTTCCATATTAGATGATAGTTTCTTTCAGCAGTGAGAGATGTTGGTCCATTCTAGAACAGACTAAGGTATGACATGGGAGGGTTTTGAGGAATTGATTAATAAAAAATTCTACCCTCATAAGTGCAGAATTTAGTACACAATAGATTTCTTTAGGCAGAATAAAGAAAACTTCCTGGTAATAGAATATGAATCTTAGTTTATGAACTTATTGTGGTTGGCACTCGAGGTTGTGGGTACTAAATCATTTAAGGCATGTATATTTAAATTTGGGTAGAGGTGGGAAATTCATTATAAAATAGTGGTTTTGTATATAAGTGATTACACATAAATGGTAAATAAAGAAACAGTAGCTGAACAGGGTATCTTGGGAACTACAGGACGAGGAAGCATGTTGGTTCCCATGGGAAATGATGGGAACTCTAATGCTATATTCCAGGGGATGAGGGACACTTATTTCTTGGGTGGGATTATGGATTGGAATCCAATGAAGATATTAGTGAATCTTCTACAAAATCATATGATTAATCCAATAGGTTTTTAGTGTGGCTCTATAGGTCACATCAAGAGGTATTTTACAACATAACCTCTAGCATGTCATAATTGTAAGCATATGGGGAATCTTCAGTGTTATTGATGAAATTATCTGAGGTCGGGTGTTCTTGAAACTCCTCATGGGTTGCAGGCATCCTATGACTCGACAGGATGGGGGTAGCAACATACCCCTCATCAGTAGAGTAATGTTAGTCATGGTGATTCAAGGAACTCCGCGATTCCTCAGCAAAGGAATAAAGAGAAGAGTGGGTAAAGCAAGTAGTTTCTTGGAGTAGAGAAGCTTATGATGGATGATTATTCTAGACCATCCATTATATGGGGATTATTCTTTTAAATTCTACCTTGATTAATGTTTTGTTTGATATGGGTGATTCCCATTCTTTGATTTCCTCTCATGTTGTTAGTTAGATGGGTTTAATAGTGGAAATGATGACCTTTGTTTTAAAACATAATACTCTTCTGGTTCAAAGAGAGAGTTGAGATTTCATGTTTAGAGCATGCTGCATAGTTTTGGGTGAGGTTAAGTTGATTTGGGATTTCATAGTACTTGAGCTAGATTCTTATGATATAAACCAGGAAATAGATTGGTTGGAAATGTTTATGTCCCACATTAATTTTTATGCATGAATAGTTAGTTCCACAACAGATGATGGTGTTGATCATCTCTTTATTGGAGATAATAATGAAAACATGGGTGCAACAATCTTGTTCACACTTTAATTTTTTAGGATCTAATGTCAATTAGCATCATTTTCATTAACAATAATGGAATGATTTGAACAGAGAATTGTTTTCAGTGGTTGTCAATCAGTTTTTTGATGTCTTCCCCAATGAATTATATTTTTTCCAACCATGAGAGAAGTGGAGTTTATGACTAATATTCTTCTTGAGAATAGTCCAATTTCACTTCCGTATAACTAAATGGCACCATAAGAATTGAGGGAGTTAAAAGTGTAGTTGTAAGAGTTAGAAAACAAAGGGTTCATCAAGCCCAGTACGTCTATGTGGGCAGTTCCAGTCTTGTTTGTAAAAAATGAATATGGAACCTTTCGGATTTGTAATGATTATCATATATTAAACCAAGTCATAACAAATAACTGATATCCACTTCCACATATTGATGATTTGTTCGATCAGTTGAGGGGACCTCAGTGTTTCTCAAATATTGACATGAGGTTAGGATATCATCAATTGATATTGTGTAAGGAAGTTATTCCAAAAAACCTCCTTTAATATTAGATAAGGAAATTAGGAGTCTGTGGTTATTCCCTTTGATAGTAAAAATTAACTAGAGGTTTTAATGTAATTGATAAATCATATATTTTAGAGATATATAGATTCTTTTGTGGTCATATTTTTTGATGATATATTGGTGTATTCCAAGACATGTGTAGAGAATGAGCAGGACTTAGGGATAGTGTTGGGTATCTTGAGAGATCATTGGTTATATGCCAAATTGTAAAAGTGTGACTTTTGGATATAATAGGTTCATTTCATTGGCCATGTTATTTTTGATAAGGGAATTTCAGTTGACCAAGAAAATATAGAAGGATGTTATCTCATGGAAACCATCAAAGAACATTTTCGAGATGCAAATATTCTTGGGTCTATCTGGATATTATCAACCTTTTATTTATAATTTCTCATTATTGGCCTCACCAATGAAATCTTAAAAAAAGAATAATGTATCATTTAAATGGGATGAGTAGTGTCAGAAATCATTTTAATAACATAAGTGTCACCTTCCATTATCACTAATCTTTGTTTTTCAAGAACTGGGAAAAGGGTACGTAGTGTGTTATGAAGCATCAGGATAAGGGTTGGTATGTGTTCTCATGAAAGGGGATCATGTGGTAACAAACGGCTCATGATATTCGAGGTTCAATGAGAATAAATACCAAACACATGATTTGGAGTTGGTGGCAGTGTTTCATGATTTGAAAGTGTTTCATCGTTACCTCTTCGGTGAGAAATTCACAGTGTTTACCAATCATAAGATATAGAATAATATTTTCACCTAAATATATTTGAACTAGACGAAATTGTGATGGATAGAGTATCACTATATGTTTTAATTTTATGTTATGTTCACACCATGTAAGGGAAATTTTGTGGTGGATGCATTAAGTAGGAATTCATACTCTCAGGTAGCAATATAAGCATCAGAACAGTAGCCGTTGATGTCAGTCATAGATATCATGTGGTTGGAATGTGAGGACATGGGTGATATAGTGGTTTTCCTGATGGTTATATTGATTCTTGACTTGGTTTTTTTCTTAAAGTGGCACAGGTGTCTGATTCTGAGTGTTTGGTGATAAGGTTTAAAATTAATGGTGGGGAAAATATTGAGGGCTACGAACTTAATAAGAATTAAGTTTTGGGTTTCCATAATTCTATGGTTTTACTGGTGTCTTTTTAGGAGGAAATTAGTAGGGATTATCATAATTTTAGGTGGTTTTTCCATCATATAATCTAGAAAATGTATAAATAATTCAAAGTGCGGTTTTGGTGGGATGGTATGAAAACGAATGTAGCCAAGTTTGTTTCAAGATTCTTGACTTGTCAGCAAGTTGAGGAAGAGAATCGGCAGCGAACATGTATGTTTAATTCTCTACCTATCACTGTCTAGATGTGGGAACAAATAGAAAAGAATTTTGTAAAAGGTATCCTAAGAATAGTAAGAAAGCATGATTCCATATGGGTGATAGTGGATAGGCACAAAATGTCATCCTATTTCCCCCTATTTGTGAATATCATGCAGTGGAGGATCTAACAAAAATCAATATCCATGAACTGGTAATGTAGAATAGTGTTCCAATTTCAATTGTATCATATAGAGATCTGAGGTTCACATCTCATTTTTGGAAATCCTTGCATCAGGACATTAGGACATAATCAATGATGAGTATGGCATAACATCCTCAGACAGATGGGAAATGTGAGAGGATAATACAAACATTTGAAGATATTTAATGGTCTTGTATGATGGATTTTTGTGGATCTTGGGTGAAGATCATTTTTTTGGTGGAGTTATCATATAATAACATTTATCAGGCCTCGAAACATATGGCTTCATTTGAGGCATTATATGGGAATCCGGATCAATATCTACTTTTTTGGGTGGGAACAAGTGATACTTCGATTGTGGGACTGATCCTTTTCCATGATACTGTAGAGAAGATAAATTTGATCAGGAAGAGAGTGGAGATGGATTAGATTCGTCATAAATCATATGCAGACCATATTCGAAAATCATTGTCATTCGTGGTGGGTTGTCATGTGTTTTTGAGAATCTCTCCTACACTCAGACATCGTTTGTTTTCAATGTAGAGAAAGTATCTCCAAGTTATATTGGACCTTTAGAGATACATGAGCAGGTTAGAGATGTGTTATACCAGTTGGCCTTGCCACCATATTTTAGTATGGTTTACAATTTGTTTCTCATTTCTCAGTGGATGAAGTATCAACTGGACCATGACCATGTTATTGGTTAAGACCATGTTAAACTATATCTAGATTCTTCCTTGGTGCATGTTCCAGTAAGGATTCTATATAGGTAAGAGAAATTAATTCATGGTAAAAGCATCGGTATATTTTGGGTTTTGTGGCATCATGGTTAAATTCACAAAGAGACTTGGGAGCATGAGAGATAGATGGTCAAGCCATGGACCGATCTATTTTGACAGATCAATTGTTCTCTACTTTCTAGGGATAGAAATGCCAATGGTGGAGAGAATGTTTCACCCTTGGGAATTTTTTGGAATGGTTTTAGAGATTTCTCAAGGAAGCACGGTTTGTGCACAGTTAGGGGAAACCATGCTGGATCTCTAAGAAACCATGCAATTGGAGATAGTGGGATTCACATGGTTTGTGCATGGTTTGTCTAATCAAGGGAGGAATCCATGTGGGATCCCTATTTTAGGTAATATCAAGCATAGGATTAGTGCACTATTTGACTAACTATGTGAGCTAATTGTGCATGACATTAAAATATATATTTTTTATACATTGTTTACTCGGGATTTTTCTTAAACCTCTTTTTTCATCTCCCATATGAACTCTACTTGTTATTTCATGTTCTCAAGGGTTAGAGGAGCTATTCCACTAATTCTGGATGCAATTATAATGGTTTTCAAGGTTCATTTAAGTCAATTCTCTTCCGATAATCCTTCTCTCTTGGTTCATTCATGATTTTACATAGATATATCTCTCCCAATCTCTCTTTATTTTCTATATCTACATATTTTTCATGTACATCTAGGGCTTTTTTGCCTAAAATGATAATATTGGGGCTTTTTAATGTCAGGAAAATGGATCTAAGGTGGTTTTAGTGGAGATTTCACCCAGATTGGTGGTGTGGTTGTGAGTTGGTTGATTTCACTAAAACCTTAAGGTAGGTTCCTTCTCTCTTGACTCCATTTATCTAGAAAAAGAATCCTTGTTTTAAAAAAATTGCTTTTTCCTTTAAATAGATTGTGATTATGAAGTGAGAAGCTTGATGGAAATTCCCTTTGTGATGTTTTTTGGATTTTTGTGGAAACGGTGTATTGCGGTGAAATGTTCTCGATGTTGAATTTTAAAATATAGAAATTGAAATCAGTTTCATGGGTTGATTTGTGAAAAATGATTATAAAAATGGTTTTCAATAAAATGGGTCTGATTAATTGGAGTGTAATTGGCATAGATGATGTCATAATGGATTATTGGTTATGAAATAGTGGTTTTCATTAGTTTGCGGCCTTAGTGTGCTATATGATTATTTATTGGCTTTAGTATTTTATTCTTTTGTTGGTTTGATGAGAAGTGAGCATGTAGTACTTCTATAAAAAGTGCATGGATAGTGGATAGAAGGGATACCATCAAGGATAAGTGGGTGGGAAGTACAACTAGAATGGAAAGTTAGTAAACGGGTTGGACGAGAACATATAACTTGATTTTCTACCAGCTTGGCTATGAGAAACTCTATAGATATTCTTTATTTGTGTGGGGTTATGCATGGTCAAAAATTTTGTGCCAATATGTGATGGTAAATAGATTATGGCATGGTTGTTGGATGTACCTTGTATTTTTTGGTTTTGGGTGACAAAATGGCTTGGTAAGGGTGTATTTGGATTGTTGGTCATTGTTCAACTAGTTTATTTTTTATATAAAATATTTTATTTAAATGTTCTAATAGTTCAATATTAGTGGCGTGTGTAGGGATTTCATTTGGAAAAAACCTACTGAGTATTTGTACTCACCCCCTTCTTTTGAACTTTGGTGCTTTTGTATATGTCAGGGACATAGGTAAGGGTAAAGCAACTCATTTTTCTATTAATTCATCATTATGATTATATATTTTTGTGGTGCCTATAGCTTATAGCTTGTCTTAGAGTAGTGGAGTTTTTTCATGGATTTTTTCATCTTGTTTTATAGTCTTCCTCTTGATACTATGATTATAGAAATTTTTGTTTGTTTTTATTTGTATCTTGGTCTTATTGAGTTATAAAACATTGTTGACATGCATCATGTAGTTTTGGTTGGTTAAGGATTGCTTGTTTAGTTGTTGCACGAAAGGGAAAAATGTTCCCAAATTTTTCATAAGGACATCATCATTCATCTCCTTCCCTTGTTTCCTTGGGAATGATTCTTTAGGATAAGTAGCATCTCACATCCTTCTCAGGCTAATGAGTATGGTGTGGGGTGTTACATGACCAGCAAGACATTGAAATATTTTAAATAATATTTTGGAATCCAAAAGATGAGTCAACAAAGGAATACGAAGCCTAGAGATCCTCAAATCATTTATTTTAAAAAAATTAAATATATTTTGTCACACATTAACACTTTCACATTAAAGGGGGAATAACTCATATATAAAGTCTTGGATCATATTTTGAATTCTTTGTTTATATCTAGAACATCCTTTATACCCTAGGTGTGGCATAAAATTGTCTGTGTCGGGAGGTTTGGGTGAATGTGAGTTGTTGGGTTGTTAACAGGTGGATTAGTTAATTAAATGATAATTTAATTAATTAATTAATTAATTAATCTAAACCTAATATCCCTCTCTCCCCTTCTGGTTTGTTCACATGACACAACTGAGGAGATCCCCTCTCCTCTTCTCCCTTTTGGTGAAAAACAGAAAAAAAGACAAATAGACAAAGTGTAGTGCTTCTGATTCCTGTTTCTAAAGAACAAAAAAAATTATATTGAACACTTATTGGTAGATCTTTGTGTTTGGGTCAAATTAGGGAAAATAAGGCATTTTTTTAGGTGATTCCTAACTAGAATTACCTTATACATAGTGTGCGGTTTAGATACACATGTCATGTAGCCATTCTGGTTTGGGGAAGGACTTTTGCGACTACACACAACGTACTAGGGTTACACACCTGGTAGTGACCCCAATTCATGTGACCATGGGACATGTATTGGGAAGTTATGTGAAAAAGCATGGCCATGTACAACCACAAGGAAAAAAATACAAAAATATGGGTAAACTAAACTGGAAAGTGGTCGGTTAACCTAAATATGTTATGTTGTATGTGATACACGGTCTTTAAGAGACATTATTGGTTGGTCTGTATAGAAGAGGAAAATGGAAATGTGTCAAGTGAAGAGGGGAACGATGTGTATTGTCTTTATACATTATGTACCCATACATGGGTTGAAAACCATTTTAGACAGGATACAAGTCCAAGTTCTCGTGTGTATCACACATCGTGTATACCCCAGTGCACAATGTGTAATCCTTAAAGATCTTCTTGAGATATTCCTTCTTCTATATCTCTTCCTTTGGGACTCAGATTTAGGCTTTTGAACACCATATCCTAAGTGTTTTTCCACATATAACATGATAGTGGACCTTATTTAGTCGTATGAGATATGAGGTGGATGTTTTATAGAAAAATGCAACTGAACTAATTCTTAACTGATGCAAGAGATCAATGTGGTTCATTAATAGAGATTCTAGGATTGGTACTCTCCTATATCACCAGGGTGCATGTTTTATTTACCTATCTACTTTCATAGATATGGGACTCCCCACGAAATGGGAATGGGTTCTTTTACCATTAGGTCCTCTACTAAGAATTTATGGCGCCTCGACTATGAGGAACAATAATGATAAATGATTTAGAATAGCCTTGGAATCATGGGGAATAGGAATACTTTCCCCACTGATACACATCCTTGTGATGTGACCTAAACCCATGTGAGTGAGTTAGTTCCACCCAATGTGGATAATATAAAGGTGTGCTGGTTGAGCTCCATATACTTGAGTGTTCAAGGAAAAAACATGGGACCTTGGGAATCATTAGTGGACTTTTATAACTATCGGTACTCCCCAAATGGATTAGGGTGCAGGTTACCCATATCATTCGTAAAGTTGGATAGTGCACCCTTTTTCATGCCAGGGTGCGAGCCCTCCATACTGTCTGTTCAAATAGAGTAGGAACTCCTCTGTTGAGACATGGCGTTGGTCTAATATTAGTGGAGTCAGTTCTCCCCTATTTTTCTAGGGTGTGGTTCCCCAATATGTTCCATATAGATAGAGTGATTACTCCCCTGTCATGTTAGGGAGTGATTCATCTATCCATGTAGTCAGAACTCCCACATCGTTCTAGGATGTGAGTACTCCATGTTTGTTGTTCTGATAGATTCGACATTCCTCCATCATTCTGGGGAGAAGATCTTCTATCCTAGGGTTGGTATAACCTTGTTGTACTAGGGTGTGGGTTCCCCCATAGTAAAAAAGCTGATAGAATCAGTATTCCCCTTTCATACTCGGTTGTGGGTCCTCTATCCCTAGTGTAGTGCTCCTCTACTAGGTTAGTGTGTGGTTCATATATCTACAGAGTTGTACTCCCATATCATATCCCGGTGTGGGTACTCCGTCCTCTGGGTGGTACTCCCCTATAAGTACAGCACTCAGATCCCCACTTATGAAGTAGTACTCCCCTGTATCTGAGTTATAGTGGGGTGTGGGACCTCCATTTGAGTTGGATCTCCCTTTTATTTTGAGTCTAGTTTCGTGGAGCAGACCCCACAACTTGATATTTTTGATACCGGTTTAGGAGTCAGTTCTCCCTTGATAGAATAAGGTGTGGTTCCCTTATACAAGAGATATAGAGGTTTTATAGGTTATTTAGGATCTATTAGTCCTTGACATCTAGGTATTTGTGAAATGTGGGTCCCTCTATTCACTCTCATTAGATAAGATGTGCATGGTGCATAGTTTTGTGCAGTGCTCCCTGAAATATAGGGTAGTTATGAGATTTAGGCCTCTCCACTAGGTTTCTTTAGCCTTGCATAGGGTTCAGTATTGTATTAGAAGAACCTTTGGTGCTGGCCACTAGAGATTGGCCTTATAGGTTATTCTTGACCGAGAAAGTTCACTTGGGTTTTTCATTAGAAATGGTAGGGATATTTTCAATGGAGAATATCTCTCATATGGGTGCCATTTAGGGTGGATGATCTCATGGAGTGTGTTCTCCTAACTTTAAATCCTTCATTAAAATCCTATTATTTTCCATGAGTTTAGAACTTTGTGAGACATGGAGTTTGAGATGAGTATATCTGGGTGATTCCAAGGATCCATTGCGGTGTTGCCACATTCTGGGTTGACTCCCCATGTGGACTGAGTATACATACCACTTCTATTCCCACACCATACTTTTGGTCACTTTCTTTACATGGGAGGAAAATAAGTGAGGGGTATGCCACATTATTTCCTTTTTTAGCTTCTCGTGGTTAGAAAAGGTTGTTCTCCTACTAGGGGTGAAAAAGGATATACATGTAGTTCATCTACTCACCCTATAAATCCCCATGTGATTGGATGATCTTACTTCATGGTGGGTTGTTCTGTGGGAAGGGGAATTTTCTTACTCTATTATTGGGGTTTCCTTTGACATGGATGGCTAGTCATAAATAGCTAATGATGATTCAAGATGGGGTTTCTATCTCGATTGGGTTCCTTCTATAATGGTCAATTGGATTGTCACCTTTCAGTATCTCCCTTATATTTGGCTTTTTGGGGAACCTACTAATTATTTCTATACTCACACCTTCAGAGGAATTTCGCAAACATGTTTGGTATCTTGTGAAGACCGCATACCTTTTGATGGAGTCCACAGAGGACCTAAGGTAGGAAGATATTAGCGAGGTAGACTGACCAAGGGGTTTACTAGAGCTATGCTGAGGATCATTCCAGAAGTTACTTTTGATAGTGATCACATCCATCTAAGTATGTTGAACACTTTTATAGTTTTCTTTTGGGGGTGCTTATTTTTTCGTTTTTACTCTAACACTTATATTTTACTCTAGTTTGGGATAGATGTATGAATGAATCTTAGTTTCATAGTTTTATATCTATGAACTATTTCATTGATGTTTTTGTGTGTATGTGCATACTGTTATATTAGGTAAAGGCATCCCTAAGATTATTTATGCCTTCGGCTCTTGTCGCCATCCCCTGGCCTCTGGGGGCAAGCTTGGGGTAGTTATGGATCCAAACCGAGCATAGTCCAGGTCATGAAAAATTAAACACAACATATATGAGTATGGATATCTAAAATAGATTTCATTTCCACTGAAAATGGTTATAAGGAAGTGATCATCTCAATAGAAAGTTAACAATACCGGAAGAAAGTGAGATTGTAAAGAAAACTTTTTCCAATTTTTAATTTTCAAGTCAAACCCCATGGATGAGATACTTCAAATTGAAACATATAATAGCATGAAATATGATTGAATAAGTATATTAAATTACAAAATGGAAGTACATACATCAAATTAAAGTGAAATGGTGCATAATAAAAAATAATTCTCAATGGAATGTAAATTCAGACAAAACCCTTTAACTTACGATTCCTTTTAGTTGAACTCTCTAAAACATAATTGATAATGGTTTTTAGAAATATGTTAACTTTCACTACAAGAATATTAATATATATGATATCATATGTATTCCTTTAATAACATATTATAACTTTTTCATTAATAATCATTCATCACTTTCATCATTTCAGGTGTTAATTACATTTTCTAGTATGTTTTGACTGGTTATATTTGTTTCTCATAATCAGATAATATTTTAATAAATCAATAATTTAAATCATTAAATAAATTAAATATATATTTATTATATATGTATTCATAGTAATCTATAAAATTTAATGATTGGAAATGGAATGCACCGTTCATGGAGATGGTATGTCATATATATGCTAGAACGTCACTTCAATTTTCTTATCATATTTTAAATGTAATTGATATATTTATATATGTATACTATCATTATAGTATCATATTAATGTTATATATATGATATATTTTTATTAAAACTGTCATTAATAAATTCTATGTAAAGTGTGAATGAATCACATCACTTTAAGGAGGCAGGAATCCACACATTCCCAAACAATGTAATCATCTTATGAAAATTGAAATTAAGCAGTTATGTGTTATATAAAAAATTATAGAAGTATACATAAATTATATATTTAATATATTTCATAAATATAATATAAATACTTCATTATTACCAACCATGAAATGTGTTAAATTGAATAATGAAAGACATCAGTTCGTGAGGCAGTAGTTCACCATACACATTAATGAAGATTGTGTATCTCATTTAATGGAGGTGTGTGTGATTATAGGTAGTATCTTCTATATAAAAATATAAATATATTAAATATAATTAGGTTACTATAAGAGAAAAAATTAATAATTATTTAATGTGTGTAGAAACAAATTAAACAAGAGTGGTCATTGAAAAATATTCCATCTTATTCAGGTAACTCCTTTTTGTTTATACCAAAATCCATCCTTGGTTTGATTAATGATCAAACTAAGGATTCTATTATTATTTTATTGATTTTGAGATATTATTACTGTAGTTTTCGTAAGATAAAATGGTCTTGAGTGGTGTTAATAAGTGAGAGGGTTGAATTACTTTTTATAGTGGAGTAGTAGTGGTATTCTTCTAAATATAAAAATAAAAACACTGTTGGGATATCTCTCTTATATATTGTGCCTCTATTAATTAAAAAATTATATAAAAGAGATTATATGGTATAAATATGGTCGTAAAATGACTTTTGAACAATTTTATAGGTCATTTATTCCCTTATGTTTAAGGTTTAGTCAATTGTTAAGTTAGTTTTTCTCTTAATCAATGTAATAAATTTTAATTTCTTTCACTAATATTTTTTCCCAAAAAAGATACGTTAATAAAAATTATAAATAATTAAGAATAAATTTTTGAAATAAATTTTTCCAAATTACAATAATATAAGTGGCATAAATTAATTTAAAATTAATCTTGTAGTTGGGTAAGAAATCAGGTTTTTAATGTACAAGTGTTCATTAGATTAAAATGTTTTTATATCCAATTTTAATGTGAAATATATTTAAAAGACCAAAATTTGATTAATAGATGTATAATTTAACTAAATACACTTCATAACAAAATATAAATATAATTTAACTATATAAATAAATTTAACGCAAAATAAATTTTCAATTAAAATTTATTATTTTCATTATTCATCCAAAAATGAAATATTTTTGAAAAATATCCAATATTAACCCTCAGATAATTTTAAAATTACTATTTAAAAATAAATATTATTTTTCATATTTAATTTATAAAAATTTACAAATTTTAGTTTTAAAATAGGTTCTCTATTTAAAGGCAACAAAATAATATTTAGAAAAATATTGTTTTTATGCATAAAATGTGATATCTTATTATCTTATGACATTAAAATAAATTTTATGAATGTAAAAAATATTCAATTTAACATATTATATATAAATTTCATTAATATAAATCATTTTTTTAATTAATTTAATTTATTAAAAAATATATTTTGGTTCATAAAAATAGTTTTTTATAAAAACATATTCTTTATATTCAATTGGTTTTTATAGTAACATAAAATTAATTGGTAACCAATGAATTAAACCATATATTTTTATAAGTTAATCAATCCAATAAATAACCTCCAATTTAATTTCTAGGTTATATATTATTATATTAAATAATAATATATTAATAATATATTGTTGTTCGGTAAAACGCGGTCTTGAATTTTAAGAAAGCCCTTGAAGAATATCTTTATTGTGTAATATAAGCTGACCTTATTGTTCCATATAGAGAAAGATAAAAAATTAACAAAATATTTACTTTGTGTTTCTTAAAAGTAATTCTAGGAAGAAAATTAAATTTATTCTAAAATGAAAACATTATAAATTCTTTGGTGTTAGAAGAGACACTCCCCTCGTACTTCCTCGCAATCTAAAACTAAAAGGCTCATAAATACATTTACCATACATCATCCACCTCTGTTGGGTTGATCCTCCAATGATAAATAGATTCAAATTGTTGAACCTATAATTCTTAAGCTACTCATAGGAAATTACCATTACCAATTCCTAAAAATAATGGAGAAATCCTAATCCTGGTAGTATGGAATTTTATCAAGGTTTATTTAATTATTTTCATTTTACTTCCCCAAAATCATTCATTTTATACAAGAATAAAAAAATCTAATACGTGTACTTTTCCTAGGTCACCACACTACAAAATTTCAACCTTGCTTGGTATTTCAATAATCTTAGAGTTATTAAATTGGATTATAGGGGGACCATAACTCTCATGTCAGGGATGGTCTCTCTGGCCTATCTCATGTACCACGATCAACTAGATCGACTACCCTACATACCCATGTAATCCTCATAGTTCCTAACTTTAAAATTCATCCTATTTATCAACTAAAACCATTAATACAACTTTTTTCTGACTCAATCACTATAAAGGTACTAAACCTAGTCCAAAACTGAAGGAATATAGATAATGACCCCTCTTTCGCATCTTCTATAGGCCCTGGGTTATTGAAAATAACTGAGGGAAAAAAATATCACATATGGAAGGCCTTAACCTCTATAATAATATAGGATTTGGAGATAAGATTATCAACAACCTAGAATATCCATCACATAATATAAATGTAATTCCAAAACCATCTCATAATATATGAATCATATCAGTGAAGAAAAATAAAATTCCCTAAGTAAATACAAAAAGGAAATCCTATGGAACTGACTAAACTATGGTCCAAATCCCAAGAAAGTAATGTCCAGCTCGGTGCATAAATTCCTATTAGAAACCTGAAAAAAATGCAGTTTCATCATAAAATGTTTACCTAATATGATAAAATCTATGGTCCCAAGTTCCCATGTGAAAAGAGAAAACTGATATAAAAATGAACAAATAGTAGAACCAACATGAACCTAAAATGGAAAAATGATCATTCTCACCTTAACCATGACACACTCACCAAATAAGACATCCAATATAGTAACATAGTACCAAAATAATATAAACAAGGTTCCCCAGAAATTCATACCTATTTACCTTTATCCCTCATGCCCCAAAATCAAACATAATTTTCTCTCATCCCTTCCAATCATATCTCATCACACATTCAACCATCTCTAATGTGGTCAGGATACATTCCTACCAATCCCTACCTCCCACAATGTCTAGAATCTGGTGATACCATCAGTCTTCATCACTACCCAACCTCATCAAACATCACAACCTCATCACTTATTAGGGGTCATTAGGTCTCATCAATGTGAAGTACACCAAACTTTTTCCCTCTTCCCACAATGCATGACCCTCACCACATATCACATCCTCATCACCATTTTCTAATATATAACACCATCCTTCATCATCAATGGTTTATCTTACACACTAGCCTACATCATCACTACAGATAAAGGAACACCAAGGAAGAAGAAGCAGCCATCCATCTGTATCGCCACTAACATGGCCATTTGATAAAATAGTCAATCAAGAAACATTTGGTCATTAGTATGGTTTTCCAAATTGTGAGGGTTTTATATAAAAATAACATAAAATAAATGGTAGGTATAAATCACACAATACCCATAATATGGGTTATAAACAACTAAAATAACACACTCCACACCACTATCACTACGTCACATGATATCTAACATAACCCTTTACACCACAAAATTCATCACACCACCCAACCACCATATATAGATATAAAATAGCTCTTTTAATTATAAGTTAAACCATTGTCTAGATACAAAGAGTTTCCACTAAATCCAATTCAATAAACTATTTCATTTCACATTAACATAGACCATTAATTTATCATTTAATTCATTTAACTCATTTTCCACATGTCAATTCTAACACATTGGTATTCATTAATGAACTAATGTAATTTCATTATAGCACAAAAATTAATTCCATGGAAAACTAGGTAGTTAAAACCAAAAAACCACATACCATCTCATCTACCTCATATCATCCATAGACAGAGCACTTAATATGCCAAACCATATTACTAAAACAACCACACATTGATACAACTTCACATCACAACTACCGCACATCATAACAACTGAACATCACTACCACCACACAAAGTCCACCAGAAATCTCATGCCAACCAAATATTGTATCAAAATAACCACACCGTCTACAGCCAATCTATTCAACACCATCATAGAAAAGGTTTTAAAAGGGTTCATATAACAACCAAAAAATCACATAAAGCACATCAATAAAAAAACACATCATATTTTCCATAACATTCCACATTTCAAATTCAACAATAGAATAATTATATTCTATCATTACGTAGCATGGGAATTATAATGAAAATTACATATATACATGGGATACTAATTCATTAACCATATAAATTTTCACATAATTTTATTCAGGTTTTAATCAAATAATAAAAAAAGAAAGGGTTTCACATAAAAATCAATTACAGTATAAGAAAATATCCCAACAACATTGATTTTTAGCAATGGAAAGAAACATGTATGATATGATAAAAAATATCATCAAAGTAGTAACACATGAAATGTTTCCACATTATTATAATTTTATCTGTAATAAATTAATCATATTCATTAATTATTCCCCTATAATCCACTCAATATAAAGAAAAATCATGAAATACCCCCAAATTTAAATAAATAGGAAGAGAATGAGGATCCCCTACCTCATAGAGGCTTTTTGAATTAAAACACACAATAATGAGATGAATAAATAGATAGAATAACAAAACTGAATGAAGAGAACATGGATGAATTGAAATTATAAAAAGGTATCAAAAAATCATATCTCAAACACTCCTTGAACCAAAACAATATCACCACTGTAAACTCTAAAATAGGGACCATAGAAAATGACAGGGAAAGGTGACACTCACTATTTATTAAAAAAGATCAACATTATAAATACAAGGGTCAATGTTATAAAATAGGGATTGGAAAATCCACAGAGCAGTCAAAGTTTTTTCCTAAAAAATGTAGAATAACAAAATTTAGGTGACACCATATATTTATAACCATTCGGGGCTTTAATAAATTCATAGTGTTAAATCCATTTTCACAACATGAGTTTTCATGAGGCCCTCCAATTCAATTTTTGAATTCATTTCAAGCCATCAATCCTTCAATCTATAAACCCAATTAAGAATCATGGATTTTCATGGTGCCTAAAGATGCAATTAATTCATGTTGTGAATAGTTCCTTCATGTTTTGATTTCATTAATCATATAACCCACATATGGTGTTGTGATATAGAATCACTATACTCTAAGATATGAACACTATCTCACATCATAAACCATAATTCCCATCATGTTCCACCTGACACAATAGAATAATTACTCAAAACTCCATAAAATCCTCCTTATAACACCTCTAAACACGTCAAAATATCAATCTATTAAATTAATGTCTTGAAAATGCATGGATCATTATATCTAGTTTTTATTATACCCATTATCCCTTATAATGGGTAATTTATTTCAATAGTGCTCAAACTCTATACAACTGAAGCAATGAATTTTGGGAAGTGAATTAGTTGGAATTGTATTATCCTCCATTATTTTAATTAGACTCTACGTGATTCTTTGGGAATTGTGTGCTTGATGACCTAATATACCACATGTAAAACATGTTATGGGTCCTTTGTGGTAATTTAGTAGGGGAATTATCAATTATTTTTGTAATATATTTGGTTTTATTATGTTTTTTCTGTGAGATTTATCAATAATTTTTACAATAATATTGAGAATAATGAGATTTGAATTCATTAATTGGCCTTTTATTCTCAAAAAATCCATCAAAATAATGAAAATATACAATTTCCATTTCCACATTAACTTCAAATCATAAAATTTATCCATATATATCTAAATTTATAAGGTATAATTCCTCATGACAACTCTATTTTAGACCATTAATAAAATGATGGATCTTGTTTTTAGGGTCAATAATATAATCAGATTCATAACTTGAGTATTTTATGATGATTTATTCATAAAAAAAATAAATTCATCAATATTTTTATTTAAATAAATGATTTATCTTTCTATTTTAATTTGCTGAGTTTGAGGAATATATTTGGGGAAGAATATTTTCTTAAACTCCTCCTATTCCAAAGAGTAAATTTATTTCTTTTCACATATGTTCTTGATTAATGTCTACCATCACTCTAATATACCTTCCAAGAAATAAACATCCAAGATTACATTTTTCTTGTTTTAATAATTGAATAATAGAAAATTTCATTTTATTCTTGTAGATAAATTTCTCAAAAAATACTGGATCAAAATATCAATGATAGGATGGTGGTTGCATAAAAATATAGTAAACCACATGTTGAATTGTTATTAGTGATTTTAGGGGTTCCACATGATTCAAGATATTATTAACAACCAGAGACAATATAACTACGAAGGTATTCACTCTATCTCTCTTCTTATTTAGTTTCCCCACTGGACAATAACCACAATTTCTATTACACACAATTTTAACTCAGTTTCTCCTAGTTCAATCTATTTACTAAAACCAATAGGGTTAAAATAGGTAATAAATAATAATATCTCAATTAAATTAGAGTTAAATGATATGAATTTAAAATAAACTAATAATTTCTTACATTATAACACCATTACATAAAACAACGTTACTTTTGGTTTATCCATGGTTTATTTATGTTTAGTTATTTATATTTATTAACCTAATACTCAAAAATAACCAATATCTAATATTATACCAACTGATATGACATAATCATAATATGAAAAATATTTTAAATCAATTCCATTTTTTAAACATTACATCTCACATATAAACACAGAATCCCAATACCCAAAGGTTTAGAGTCTTTGGATAATAGCTACAAAAAATTAATATTCCATAATATTTCAGAAAAATTTTCCAAAAAAATTAGTGACACATGAATTACACTATGAAATATTCAATAATGTATTTTTAAAGGTTGGGGATGAAGCCTCATTTAATATTAAATAAAAGAAAATACCTCATTTATTAATTCTTTAGGGAATTTGGAAACATAAGAAAGTGTTTTTCCAAATACTCAGAAAGGAAAAAATTTATAATGATTTATAAAGTGTTGTTTTATATGTATGTGAGAAAATATGAACATGATAAAAATATATAACATAAGATTCATTGGATCATAGGTGTTAATAATAATACAAGACATAATATCAAAGATCATGTGATTCGAATATAATACCTCAAAAGGATCATCAGGGAATTATAACACATAAACCATAGAATGTAAACATATTATAATAATCATATGTTATGGAAACGTTACATGGGAATGTGGCACAAAAATAAGAATTAAAAAATAACATATCTCTGGCTTAACCGCCAATACCATAATAACATCATGTATTATGAATCACTACCAACATCACATAATATAGTGGATCAAGTGTTACTACTTGCATCCAATGGTTAATTGAGAATTAATAGTCACATCCTATAATTAACATAATAGATGTAAAATGTCACCCAAATAATTCGAGTTCTATATATAACCCACCCATAACATAATTTTAAACCATATATATACATATAATATAAATTCATTCATTCATTTTACCACAAAACCCAAGTGGAAAAAATATGGGTTGCATAACGTTTTCAGATGGAATTTCATACAATGAAATCATGAATTGGATCAGTTGATACCAAAAATTTAATAAACTAAAACAATTATATCATAATGTAATTTCAAGGGAGAGTAATTTAATATAACTTCACATCTGATTGATATTTTATGGATGGAAAGTAAAATTTAATTGACTTCATAAAATGAATTTTTTTAAGGCTTTTGTAATGTTTTCGTAAAAAAACTAACTCACTTCCAATGTCATTTTCACCAAAAATGTTTTCCAGAAGTATGTTAAACCCACCAAATTAGTCCCAATAATGTAATCTTGAATTTAAAAAAGGTAAAAAATTTGTAGTGGAATATATAAAATAAATAAAAGTGAAAATAAATAAATATATAATATTTTTAAATATTTGTAAAGAAAACCCACATCGATGAATGAGTTATTAAATTTAGTTTTGAAAAGAGTAAAAAGGAAATATGAATAGTAAGGAAGAAAATACATATTTATACTCTAAAATAAGAAAATAAAACATTTAATGAATAAAATAAAATAGATATGGAAGTGAAAGAGATAACAGATAGAATGATAATTATTCTTAACAAAATCATGTTTTTATAAAGAAAAAAAATCAAATAGTATGATTCTATAATAAAAATATAATTTTCCAATATATAATTAAAAAACAAAATTAAATATATAAATGGAATAATATAAAAAAATAGAATAATAAAGTCTCAAAAGATATATTATGACTCGTGGACCAAATATTGGGTCATTAAACCCTTATCATAAATTCCCACTTGGTCAAACAAGATATAACCAATAAATGTTATTGATGGTTACATTTTTTCTAATGATGATGATTTTATTATTTGTAACCCAACACATAATGGTATTATTGATACTAAAACTTATTACAACCACTTTTTTTCTTATTTTGAATCTAATTTCTATTGGTTGAAATCTTTTGATAAAGTTTGGATCAAACCTTCTAGACTCAATCTTATATGGTTTATCACTCACAAATGTATTCCTACTAAGTTTTTTCTCCATCCCTTTGGTTTACATCTTAGTTTCAGATGTCACCAATTCCATCAACATAGGGAGTACATCAATCAGTTATTTTTATCTTGCACCATGGCCACTACTCTTTGGAATTATATTACTGACATCTTTGACTGCAGATGGTTACCTGCTGACTCTATTTTCTCATTGATTAAATGTTTTGTTGAGATGAACTTCTCACAAAAAATCATAAATCTCTTTCATTCCGCAGTTACAGAGCTCCTCCACATTATCTAGTATGATAAAAATTCCATTATTCCCTATAATTACTCATTTAATCTTAATGCAGGTCGAACGATAATTCTCATTGCTATTAAGGATGATTATACGCATCAAAAATCCCACTGTGATAACTCAGTTGGGGATTTCATGATTCGTCAACAGCTTAGAATCAAAGGGATATTCAATAAGCCGAAGCTTTTTCATGAAGTATTCTGAAAAACCATGTTCCATGGCTTGGTAAAAATCAATTTTGATGGAACTTCCAAAGGAAATTCGGGTCCTTCATGCTATGGGGCCATTTTTAGGGACTATCTGGGGAATTTGCATGGCTGCTTTTCCGATGGATGTGGGTTTTCCTCCTCCCTTAGAGCTGAGATGATGGAAGTGATTTATACAGTAAACCTTGTTACGAAAAGAGGTCGGAATAACATTTGGATTGAAAGTGACTCCACCACTATTATCCAAGCTATCTGGAATGGAGTAGCCCACCTTGTGGGGTCCCTCATAGCCCATTGGAAGAAATTTCTTAACTTGCTATTGGAAATTAGATACATTTCCACTCATGTCTATCGGGATGAAAACATAGTGGTGGATGGTCTTTCCAATAAGGCAATCAACCAAGACATTACGTGGAGTGACAACCTTCCGGTTGAGCTATACCCTTTTCATGATAAAGATTATAACAAAATTTCCTCTTTTTGGCTCATGTAATTCTCCTTTTATTTTTTTTATAATATTTTGTATCTTGGTCTTTAACCAAGACATTTCATTTTAAAAAAAAATCATTTATAATTTCTTATTACAAATTTATTAATCATCTATTGATAAAATTAATTTTAGGTGTTAATTGTCTCATATGTTCTATGTCATCTTCAATACAATAGCTCTAGTCCTTGATCATTGATCTTATTTTCATTAAGTTGTTATTTTTTATAGATTTTAAATAATTTTATTTTGATATGTTTCTTAATTACAATGATAATTTTATGGAATATATGGTGAAAGTTCCAAAAATTTGGTTGAAATCATCTTTTCCAAATTTTGATTCAAAAAAATATTTAATTTTAATAATGAATATACATTTATATATATATATATATATATATATTCATTCATGAATTATGAAAAATT
This sequence comes from Viscum album, assembly GCA_963277665.1. Classification (NCBI taxonomy): domain Eukaryota; kingdom Viridiplantae; phylum Streptophyta; class Magnoliopsida; order Santalales; family Viscaceae; genus Viscum; species Viscum album. The sequence goes on along the minus strand of OY728128.1, from coordinate 582,618,616 downwards.
AGAAAAAATATATTATTATATCATATTACCATTATTTAAGTTTTCTTATTTAGGAATGATATAAATGTTATAATATTATTCATCTATGCGGTAAAATTGATCCCAAGATGACCAAATTATAATGAATGAATGAGTATGAACATGTAATTTTATATTAATAAAAAAAATTATAGAAGATTAATGATTTAATTAAATTGATAAATTAAATATAATATTATTTGGAGGTGTGAGATAAATAATAGTGACTAAGGAAAGGATAACACTTAATTTGAATACTTCAATCTTTTCAGAGAGAGTCTCTTTGAAATAAATGATTTGGTACTCCTATTTATGATCAATGGTTACCAATTTTAAGATAATATTGTTAAGGATATAATTTGGAAAATTAATCTAGAAGAAAAAATGGAATTTGTGTTTTTAGGTGGCTAGTGGAGGTGTACTTTTATAGGTGACCTCAAGTATCATTCTCATAAATACTCATTCCTTAATGAATAAGGAATGTAATTTCTCTTGGAAAGAGGAAAATTAATTGATAAAAGACAAAAATAGGATGATAATTCTATTATCCACTCAATTAGGGATAAATGTTTATGGTATTTTAAGTCTTGACCCCTTAGATAAACATTTTTACTTCATTTTACCATTACAGGGGTTGGTATATTTTTCCCTCAGAAACTTATTTTTATACCAAAAAATGAAACTGACCACATTGGTTAATTTGGAAATTATATATCATAATATGATATCCTTGTTATTAGATTAAATTTATAAATTTCATAAAAATTTATTTTAATATAATAATTCATAACATATAAATTTTTTTTGTAAAAATGTATTTTTAAATATAAAGATGAATTTTTTTCATTATAAGTAATAATATATAGATGAATATTAATTTATATTTCTATATATGTTATCAATGCGTCTAATTAAAAATAATAATTTAGTATTAATTTATTTAATTATGTTAATAAAATTATTTTCACATAAATCATTCTTTTAAAAATATCATTGTTATCATTAAATGGTTTTATTACTAATTATTCAAAATTAATTATTTATTTACAAACAATTTATGCAATTTTATTAATATATTTTTATTTAAAAACCCAAAATAATTTAATTAAATTCATTATTTATAATTATATTATATCAAATTTCAAAATATATAATAATGAACATAATAAAGAAAATATATATATTATTAAAATATCATTTTTAAAATTATATTACATGTTTATATTATCCTAAAAACTACTTATAAATCCCATAAAGACCCAAAAAAATAAATCAGAGTAAGATAAATAATAGTTATAGTCAGGGGTGATGATTTAACGAATATATATCTCGTATCCATTTCCACGAGCTCAAACTTATCCTATAGAAAATTTTTATCATGTAGTGATTTATGATGTTTATATATGGATTATTCTAGGGGAAACCCTAGTGATTTTAAATCCTTTAAAATTGACGTAAAAATAAGAATCATAAGGAAGATTCATAAAACTATATATCATTTATTATAATTCCAAATATATTTTTTGTAATATATTTAAAACTATTTAGAACATCCAATTCAACAGTTATGTTATAATAGTCACATTTTAATAAAATGCTGCTTACAATTTGTCTCGTAAATTAATATTATATGCAATGATGGAATCAATATCAATATAATATCAAAACATATATAATACCAATGGGTATATAATGCCAATATCAATAAACCAAATGGATAAATGTCCAACTACCATATATATAACAGTCATACAACATTTCTATATATAGACTGATATACATTTAATAAATCATTCATCATGTTATATAATTTATTTTTCAATATTTTTTTCATATATATAATGGTTTTTGTTATTTACATTTTTATCACCAGTTATATAATCTTTATTAAAGACTATGATGATGATAATTTCAAACTTTTTCAAATTTTTATTTAACTTTGGTTTTATTCCTTTTTCAGTTTTTATAATTATGCTTCAAATAGTTATCATGTAATATGTTTCATTATTTATTGAAACATTCTACAATAAAAAATTAATTATCATTTTAGATTTATGTTTTGTGTAAGATAAGATAAATTATATTTAAAGGAAATTTAGAGCTATCATTTTAGTGTGTCCATAAGATTCCTTAATTAATAAGAATTGTATGTTAGAATGATGTGAGACTTGTGACCATGCTCTAGTGAATGTTTGAGTATAAATTATCACAAGTAAATAAATATATATATTATATTATACATTTTGAGATATTAAAATAATATGAATTAAATTTATTTCTCAATCCATTTAGAAGTTATTTAATATTAAATAAGTTAATAAAAGAAAATTATATTTTGTTAAACATTATATGTTCATACATCAATAAACCTATTCAGGGGAAATGAGTTGGGTTAATTGTTTTTATTTTATTACATGTAATGTGAGAGTTTTTTATGCCATTGATGAATAGTGTTTGACATTCATAATAAGACAAATAAATTATATTTTACATTTTGGGTTGGTTTTATTGGTTTACATTAAGGTGTCAATAAAAAATGTTTAACCGAAGTATATAAACATATATTAGACCTAAATGGGGGGTGTGATCCCTTAATATGAGCTTCTCATCCTTTCACTCGCTCTCAAAAATTTCAATTAAATAAAAAATAGATAAGAACATGTATGGTCAAATTTGTTTATTCACATATTGTGTTTATTTTATTCCACTAATTGTGAAAGCATCTAAATGTATTTTATTTTAATATACTAGCACATGATGGTTATATATTGGTGAAATAAGGGGATTCATATATAATTTGGGTGATATAGATTTATTTTTACTTCAAACATTCAATCTATAATGATCATAAAATGACTATAGAATTTATGGGTCCCATAAAATGTTGTTATATCATTTCAATATATTCTCTAGGATTAAGTTTTTTTAATGATATATAAGGGAATAATGGTGTTGGTATTTCATATCTAATGGCACTACTCATATATGATCTAGGAATTTTAAAAATACCAACTCCAATTGTTTATCATGTTTCTAGGGTCCTTTAGTTTCTATCATAGCATTATTACAAATAGTAAATTAATCTTTAAAATTAAATTTTCTAAAATTTGATATAGGGATTCATGAGGTTATAATGACTAATATATATAAACAATATGTGCGCATATGGCTTGGATATGTCCATATAAGGAAGGTAAAAATTTATAGGGCTAAAAACCTAGCATTTAGGGTGTATTCCAAGGTATGTGATTCATGGAACATGGGTGATGTTACAAACTATAATAAAATTAAGAAAAATAATGTCACCTACTTATAGAAACACACAACCTAACTAGACATTTTCACCAATGAAAAATAGTAATTGTGAACATGTGACCCACAGGAAATCTTTACCCACCTAGTCTAACACCCCCCCCCCCCCCTCCAACCCATCCAATTTGGATCTAAAAGGCCTTTTATAGTCAGAACTTTGAGTTTTTATGTGAAAAGTACAAAAAAGTTTTAAAATTATTTAAAAAATATTAGTAATTTAAATATTTTGTATCAAGAGCTATAGGATGTTTAATTTCAAAATTAAAATTATTTTAATAGTTTCTTAATACTTTAAAAAACCTTGAGATGGAATTTAGTGGAAAAAATTAGGGATAATTTATCCCATGTCATTAACAAGTTAACCATGTAATTAAATATGCACGAGTACATGGATTCACTTATACTCCAAACCTATTATATATTTTAAATTTCACATTACATTAAATTTTATTATTTATTATTTACTATTAGGTATTGATGAAAATTAAAAAATCATTATATAATACCGACCCATGTATATTTAGGTTTATTATTAATTTAATTTAATTTTTTAATATGTATAGTTCTTATAATAATTTATTATCAAATAATTATTTGATTGTCTATATGTCATCTCTACCTCTATAAATTTTAAATGGGTGGGAATGTCTATAATTAAATTTTTAAATGTAAGCTCAATTCCTAAATTTTACCTCACCTATTTGTTAGGATAAAACTATAAAATTTTCAGTCCCTAATGACATTGTGATACTAGATGATAACTGAAATAAACATTAATAAATGTTGGATAATTTGGATGTTTGAACTTGGTATTGTTCAGTGATCAAGTTGTTCCCCCTGGGTTATGGTTGGGTTTTCTTTCACTTAATAAACCAACCATTAATTTAAATGGCATTATCAAGTTACCGTTAATTTTTTTTCTTACATGGTTAAATTTTATATTATGTTAATATTTCTATAAAAGTACATCATGTACGATACTTAAGAAGAATTAATAGAAATGAAATGTTCAATGATTAATGTTTTATATTTATATATCGTAAATTTTAGGAAACTTTTCAAATAGTTTAAATTTAAAAACATGAAAAATAGTCTGAAATTTGGCATTCATGTGGTTATAAATTAAGTTAAATTTTATTTGTGGAATATATTCCATGATAATTTCAATTTTTTATATTTTTTATATTTTTTCATATAAATATATTTTTAAATAAGAAAAAATTTATTTGATTTATTAGAAGGTTCAATATCATGATCATCTTCTATTTTCTAGGTTTTTTTCACTATTTTTTGTTCTTATTATGGACCTTCATTTCCTAGGAATGTATTTCCGATTTTTGGCTAGTTATATTTTCTAAATAAACCGGATCCATCTACTTTTTTAGAGACTGATACCTATCATCAACCACATTTTTTCTATGGAATTGAGGTTTTTTTTTGACTTTTCTTATGTGATTCTTCACTTTTACTTTTTCCTATGATCTTATTTTTTTACATGGCATACACTAAAAATTCATCACAGTTCCTTTAATGTTTTGTGAATTTTTTTATAAATAAATTCTGGATCTTTTCTCTTATTCCAAGATATCTAGTTTTATTTCACAATCTTTTGATATAAGTGTGCCCCTTTCACTATACCATATCAATTGGTGGAATAATTTTGTTTCATTATTTTGTATCCCCTTAGCCTCTTCATATTTAAATTTATATATTTGTCACTTATGAATTATAATAAAGATTATAATTATTTTTATACGCTAAATTCAGTCAATTATTTTTAATTAGGAAAATATTGTGTCATATAATGTATATTAATGGTAATAATTTATCATTTATTTATGTTTATTATGCAGAACATCATATATGATATGATAACAACCCATGGAACTCATTTGTTATGAGGTTTGACCTAATTAATAATAATCCTATTTGATTATGGTCATATATTAAGATCAGTATGAGTATGATCAATTTTTTAGAGAAATTGTTTATCCCTTGTAGAATTTAACTTGGTGTACTTGAATTCTGATTGGCCTGTTTATGGTATGTCACATGGATTTTCAAATATCTGTCATTGGTGTTATGTAATTGAATATTAGCTATGGATCCATTGAAATTATATTGTAAAATAGGTTCCCTTCTTTTGATGTTTTATAAATTGATATCTATCTAATTTAGTTTAATATTTTTATTAATATAATGTAATTGGTTATGACTCTAATCAAGATGAGTTATTTGATTAATTAAGATATAATTTATTAGCCTATATAGATGGTTAAAACATTATAGATTTCTATTTAGTTTTGACTAATTAAGTGTATGACCATGAAAAAATAATTACTTGTGATGTAATTATATAAGATTTAGTAAACATGATAATTGATAAAAAGATATAAGTTATATAATATTTATAATATCCATGTCATTTTCTTAATTTTGATTTTAATAATAAGTGAGCTTTGATAATAGACATGTGACAGATTAGATCACATTGATCCCTTTTTGAATTTTCTTATTTAGGATGTGTTTCTAGATATTTATCTTATATTATTATTACGAATGATCATTTCCAAATTTACAAATGTTCCATGGGGCCATACATAAGATAATTTTAATCGGGATTTTTGGACAATAGTATATATGTCATGTTTAAAAATGATTATTTTTATTATAAAAAAATATAGAATTTATCTTTTATATGTTTGAAATATTGAATTAAATATATAATGTTATGTTATAGTTTAAGTAATGAGTTATTTGTATTATTTAAATATAAAAATAATGAAAAGGAAATGACATATTATAATTGGGGCTTGGTATTTGAAAAAATAGTATTAGAACTCCAAAATTGAACTCCCAAATTTATAATTGAAAACCTAAAATATATATTTTGAGAATTGATACTAATGAAGTTGATCTAATTATTTATTTAAAAAAAAATAAAACATAAAATGTAAATATATCATATCGGTTACATTCTCAAGGAACATTAATGTTTATTTTTTTTGAGAATTCGGAAAAAATCTTAACATCATGGATTCATAAAAAACTAGTTCATAAAGATGAACATCAACTCCCACTATACTCTTCTTTTCATATTCTACATTAGGTCGTCATTATCCAAATTAAACCCTTCTAGAAATAATTTACTTATTATAGATCATGATAAAATGGAGTTCTATGATGGGTGATCTCAAACACTCAGAAATAGTAATCATAATAATTAACAATTCAATGGAATAAAGGAGCATAATAAGAGAAACGGGTATAATAACATAATAAAAGTGCATGATTATAACATAAGAATATTCAAACCCCTCAATACCAGGATCATGAAACATTAAAACATGGACTGAGGATCTAACAAAGGAAGTAGTCATTATAATCAATAATCATGATCCATATGATATAAATATTGATCATTATAAACATTATAAACCCATAACAAGCATAGATAAAACTTATTTGTAGCTTAAAGAATTATATCCACATCACTTCTTACAAATGGAAAAACCAATATGGTTGACATCCATCTCCAATGTGCCCAACGCTTTGGAGGTCTATAGTGGGTCCACCCATCCTTTTTTTTACCAATGATTCATTCTTCCATGGTTAAAAACATTACCATCCATCCTTGGTTTATAATGGAACTGCCCATATTTTTTTATAATGGAAAAACCCTTCATCATAAATAATTACCAATAAATGTGTCATAATAAGTACATAGAGAATTAATTTCATCATAAACTCATATGAAAAATAATTATTCTTTTTAAAACATTATTAATCCATTTAAAAGAAATTAATTTTATAATAATGTCTTTTAAACATGATTAACTTGGGTAAAAGGGATGGTTTCTATAAAAATCTCTTTGAAACATGATTAACCTATGGAAAAGAATCATCTTCAATAGTAATATCATTGAAACATGAATAAATTGTAGAAATAAAATGGGTTATGTAACAATATCTTTGAAACATTATTAACCCATATAAACTAAATTATTTCCATCAAAATCTCTTTGAAACATGGTTTACCCATGGAAAGGAAACGGGTTCCCTAACAATCTATTTGAATCATGATTAACCTATGTAAAAAAAATTGGTTCCAAAACAATCTCTTTGAAACATGACTAAATTATGGAAATGAAATGGGTTCCATAATAATCTCTTCGAAACATGACTAACCCATAGAAAATAAATATGATCCCAGAAATTCTCTTTAACACATGATTAACGTATAAAAAATGGGTTCCATTATAATACCTTTGAAACATGATTAATAGATGTAAAATAAGCAATTGATTAAAAAATATTTTTTAAGCATGATTAGCCTGTGGAAAATAAACATGTTCAATAATAATCTCATTGATATATGATTAAATCTTGTAAATTAAATGGATTCTATAAAAATTTCATTAAAACATGATTAACCGTTGGAATATAAATGGGTTCATAATAATCTCATAATCCATTCAGAAAAAGATTAAGGGTAGTATCAGTACCAAAAATCCGTAATGGAGTGTAAGTGAAATCAAGTGTGTTGTCATTGATGAATAGAAATACTATTGAAATATCATTAAAAATATTTTGAGGAAAAAAACATTCCAGTTTAAAAATATATTTTAAAAAACAATAATTAACAAAAAATTGTGAAAATATTTTTCAATAAAAATACATTGTAACATATAAATGAAAAATAAAAGAAAATATTGGGCATGATATATGGAAAATATACACATGTTACCAATTTTAAAAATAAACATTTATTTCAAAACATTTTAAAAAAGGGAGTCAAAAGTGACCCATTTTAAAAATGTTAATAAATTTCCATTTAATATCATTTAGAAGAAGGTAAATTTTCTTGTAAAGTGTCTTTAGAAAATAATTTATCTTTAGAAAATAACATTTCTGAAAACATTTTTGAAATCATGGATATGGAAGAGAAAGATACTTGATCTAAAATAAAATAAAAGATCTGTATCACATACAAAGGACTTTCAAGATGGTTATTAAATAAAAAATGGAGGAAATATAAATTAAAAACTTGAAAAAAATTCCAAAATAGAGGACATTAAAATTGAAGTTATTTAATATAATAATATTAGATTAATTCTTCCTAAATAAACATGAACATAAATAATTCTGAAAGAAAGGATATTGTAACATAAAAAAATTTACACTTTGGTAACTCTTTAATTTTAAAACCCATGAATATATAACTTCAATTGAAACATAAAATATCATTAAAATTGTTAGATCCAGGATATAACATTGTAAAATTTCTATATATACACATCAAAAAGACGATAGTTCCATAGTATAAACTTATCTTCCAATGAATGTAATTTGGGATGTTTAACCCTAACAAAGACCATATCAATTAATTTAGGTCTAATTAGTGGAGAGATTATGTGTAAAAAATTAAATACATAAATATAATTGGAAATAAAAAATAAAAAAATTATATATCAATTTATACATAATCATATCATTACAGATTCAATAAAAATGTTTTATAACCTGAAATAATAAAATTGGGTTAAGAAACTATTTATCAATTAGTAACATCCAAGTTAATCACCTTGTATAAATTAATTATAATTGAAACATAAAATTAAATGATATATAAGGGCTTCATAATATTTATTTTAAAAGTTATATTATATACCCTGTATAATAAAATCAATATCTTAATATGGTTTATGACTCACAAAAGTAAATACGAGATGAGAAACCCTTACCTCATGTCTAGAATTTACTTCTATATCATTTAACTCCAACATAATATGATTAAAAAAATATTTTTATTTATTAATAACATTTTACATTTTTAATACCTTATACATAAATCATTTATTTTATTTCTTTTTTACTAACAAATTTAATATTAAATCAGTTAAGTCCACATCGAGTGTTTTTAAGATGTTCGGCTCCTTATTTCAAAAATGCTTTATTGTGTTGACCCTAGTCATGTATTTAATTATTTTAAAATATACATAATAATGACCATAAAATAATTTTCATATTTATTCATGAATTATAATTTTATAACCAATCCTGAAAAATGGTTATGAAATATGAACTATGTTATGATCATAGAAATGGTAGACCATATGTATACCTGAGTAATGTTTAAATTTTCCAAAAATCATTATGGAAATAAGTTATGTAATATATTATCATTAAAAATAATAATATCATAAATACCATATTATTAATTTAAAAATAATTATATATATCATTCTTGGGAAGTGGTAACGAAAAAAAACAATTCATCGATTTATGGAGATGGTAGTCCACACATACACAAATGACATTATTGCTTTTTAGTCTAATAAAAAATTGATATATTAGATTATGATATGATAAATATGACAATAATATAATTATTTTTTCATTTATATAATATATATTCATTAACAATATCCTTATTATATTACATGTAAAATGTTAGTGAAAAATTAATCACATCGCTTCATGAGGCGGTAGTCTACCGAACACACGAGAGATGTTATCATATCACCCACAGAATGGAAATTAAAAAGGTATATGTCATATAAAAAATAATTAATTATAAATATTTTACAAATATAATATAATATATATATATATAAATTTAAATTCATCATTAAAAAAATTGGGAGTGATTATGATGGAAAACGATTGACATATGTTCATGGGTCTATAGTTCACCATACACACAAATGATTATTTCATATCCCTGTTCATGGGGTCGGCGATTGATTTATGATATTATATTAATATAAATTAATATAATTATATTTTAGAAAAAAATTTCATAGTATCATAGTTTAAGAATATTTAAAACATGTAGAAAAATAAATATAATAAAAAGGCATAGTTAAGAATTTTACCTCTTCTCGGACCAACTCTTTAGGATTATACAAACTGTATTACTAGAATGGATTTATAAAAAAAGTGTTTTTAATGTTAGGTTAAGTATGTTTGAAATTTATTTTGGTAGTTATTGGTGTAATCAAAATGGATTGAAGATGTTAATAATAGAGAAGAGGATGTGGCCTTTTATAAGTGAGGTGAGTGGTTCAATTGTAATTTTCAAAAAGAAAAATGTTTACATGTTTTTCACATGAAAAAGGATATTAAATGAATAATTATAGATAATTAGAAACTATAAAGTGTAAATATATCCATATAATAGTTTTTATACAATATTTTAGGTCCATTAGAACCTTATATATTTAGTTTATCCCCTCAATAAACTTGTTTTCGATTTAACTACTATAATTTATTTTACCTATTTTCACAGTTAATTATGGAAAAAATTAAGTTAAACTTATTATATAATATAAATTATTCAGATTGAAAATATTTAATCCATTTCACAAAATTAAAATCACATAATTGCAAAAATTTTATTATAAATTAAATATGTAAACTTTATGAAAAAGTGGGTTTTCAAGAAGTGTTTGTTTCAAGGAAAAGATGATTTTATATTAACTATATTACTAATAATAATTATTTTATGGCTATAAATTAATATTTATTGATATATAATATATTAATTTAATTTAAAAAAATCATCATTTTTGGTTTTTTTAATTAATTAAAAACGAGAAACACTATGCACTTTAAAATAGTTTTAAGAAAATTATTTTTTTAAACCCAAGGACAAACTTATAGTAAAATACAACATAAAGTTAATTTAAAAAGAAAATAAATTGGATAAATATAAATAAATAATTCTTACGATACATGATATCATATTCAAAACATAATATTACTTTTAAATTTACAAATTTATTAAAAAAATGAAATTTTGACAAAAATTGATAATATCACTATTCATTGAAAAATCAATATTTTTTTAGAAATTAAAAAATTTCACCCAAAGTAGATGTTGATATTGTCATTTCAAAAATTAATTTAACTTTATCAAATAAATTTTCATAAATATTGAAAAATTAATTATTATTATTTTCATGAAATGCAATAACAAACATTTTTTAAGTAAACTTATTTTTAAAGAATAAACTTATTTAAATAAAAATTGATTGATTATTTAATAAAAAAATTTCAATAATTTATATATATTCGAACATATATATATTTCATAAATTAGATAATACTATTCCTACCTATAAATTTAATTTTTAGGTTATAATAGTTATATATATCATTGGTCACTTAATATTGGTGTTGTGTGTCAAATACACTCTCAAACATTGTTTTCCATTATAAAATCTCAGTATGATACATACCACCCCCCCCACCCCTCAATAAATTTTATCCACAAAATTATAACATTATCGTGGTAATCTAATTTTTTTTCAATTGAAAGTAATTTTTTTGAAAAACTTATTCATAAAAATGGTTAATAAAACATCCTCTGGGAAGATAGATTAATACCTTACGGGAGTCTCTACCTTCTGGTACCAATGAGGGAAACTCTAACATCGTTGATCAAATCAGAAACCAATATGCACGATCCTTTGTGGATTTGGCCTCAATCAGTGCCCCTTATTCTGAATCAAATACCTATAAATTCATGAATCCCGTACATTATCGCCATCAAGGTTTATCAGCGATCTCTTTCTCAAAAGATGAGGTGAACACTCTCTCTATGGATCTATAGTTTTCTTTCATTATTAAGTTAATTAAACTTTTAGCCTCACTATTTTTCTTCAAAAAACCCTGGAAAGCATCGTATTTGTAATTTTTCACATTGGATTATAGAATTTGTTTCTTGTGAAGTTTGGATTTTCCTCAGAGGAGGAGTATTATATATTTTGGACTCAAGGATATTGGTTTTTTGGGGGTTGCAGAATAAAGGTGAGGAAATGGTCTTTGGACTTCTGTTTAGATTCTAACCCCCCCCCCCCAATTTTTCCTCTCTTTCTAGGATTCCAAAATATACCCTTGCACATTTTGAAACAAAATTCCTTATTTTACATTGCTGGTCTATTCAATCAACCCATTAAAACCGATTCTGCCACCATAAACCTAACACACCCCTATATCTCTATAATTTTCATGAGGGAAAAATTTCTAAAACATTTCCTTTGAAATTATGGATTGAAAATGGGTATTATTGTTACATACATTATGTAGTCTTTGAAAATGTCCAAACATTATGTAAAAAATGCTCATGTATTAGTCATTCTATGAATTAATTTGAGAATCAATGTAATGACCCTTAGTCTCCCCCTCTTTTAAAATTTTTTTGGGTGTAAAAGGAAGCATCCAAAGTGGTCCCTGTTACTCAAACACATATCCCTATTAGCTTCACTAATGTCTTGAGTTCTTCTATAGCCTCTAAGACTCATTCCCACAAACTTTTTATTGTTGAGACCTAGCACAACCTTGAGAATTCTAAGGTTGAAAAACTAGACAACACCAAAATTGAATCATCCATTCTTGAGGTGAGAAAATCTATGAAAAGAGATAAAGAAGCTGTACAATCAGACCATGAATAATCATTTCAATTAGATCTTGAAAAATCATCCCAATTGGAAGAATACTACATAAAATCAAGTGCTAGAAAGGTGAAAAAAGAAATGATTGACTCTCATGACTTCATCACTCTGAGTGCTAGAAAGACCTATAAATGTAGGGATAATACCATTGTTGAAAGAACATTTATTAAATGCTCCATAGCTTCTATAATGAATGAAAAAACACAATACCCCTATAGCCAGCAACTATTTATAAAGTGTATGTCCCCTCAGATGCTCCAGTAAGCTCTTCTAATTCTAACTCTAAAGAGTCATACAGTGAGAATGATGAACCTGCATATAGGTATTTCTATCAAATTCAAGAAGAACTAGTTTTTCCAAATGACCTTGACTCATGGATAGAAGATAAAGATAATACTACTTTTATGTAGTATAGAAATTGAGAGATTTCAGTTGATACCTCTCTTGTTCTCAGAAATAGGATGTTCATCAAAGTGGTTGAAGAATTTAAAAAGGATCCAAGACTCAATTTTATTGATATCCCATGGAAATGAATATTTTTAATGGACTCTGGTGGCATTAATTTTTCCAAATTGGGTTGTTGGATGTTCTGTTTTGCTCCCTCTCCATTTTTTATTGAGACTCCCTTTGCTCTGGTGATGTATACAATATGTTGACTTCCCTTTGTCCAGATTTTGTATTCACTCACCACATTGTTCTACCATTAAAGAAGTGTTCTAACCATTCCTAAGGCAACAACCGTTTATTGAATATCTCCCTCCTTTTAAAATTGTTTGGTTTTCTAGTCTGAATTACGACTTTTCCAAAAATGTTTTTCACTTCTCTACAATGCAGTGCATTCAAGATGTCATTTTCAATGTGATTTTTCTCTTCTATTAAGCATCTGATTGAGTCTTAATCAGATCAACTTCATCCACTCTTCAAATATTGGTTGTTTTTTCTAAAATTTTACTCTATTGGTTCTAAATATAGGTGTGACCATCCCTCTCTAAAAATGGATGCCTTAATTGTAGATCATGTTCTATTTCTATTGAAATAATTTCCTTGTATCCCCCTGAATACCCCGGTTGGTGTAAGATCATTACACCTCATGTTTCCCTTATAACATTCTTTCTTGAATATATTTATTTGGGTTATGAATTGGGTAACCAATTCTTGCCACAAATCTTCCAAAAAAAATGATTAATAAAACATCCTCTTAAAAATTGATAAAAGGAAGATTGAATTTCATCTAAAATAACACATACTATGTTTCCAAATAGGTGAACATAGGGGGGGTAATTAGCGTTTAGACAAAGAATAAAATCATAAATCTTTATGTAGAGTGATGTATATCATTGATCATATAAAATTGAATGACCAAAAAAATTAATGACCTAAAAAATCTAAATCTACAATGGGTGAAAAATTCAACGAATCATCGGAAATGAATGTACTAGGATAACATCTTTATTTCAAGATCACTTTCCCTATTTTGTAGAATTATTTCACCATCTAGATTAGATAATAGTTAAATTTTATTACTTTATCGGTATAATCTCATCCGTTTACCAATTTACAACACAATTGCATCTTTTTCTACAAATAATGAGTATTTAGGATGAATTTTTTATGCCTAAAGAACTAAAATCAGCTTTTAACAAACAGATAACTATAAAAGGGATAATAAAGTTATTCCACCTATATTTAAACATTGCCCAAAACCAAAATGGTTATAATGTGGTAATATAATTACCAGAATCGATAAACCTTCATTGGATGAAATAATACATTAATCTAAAAAATTCAATATTAATATCCAATGATATAACTAAATAATTCAATAAATAAATAACACTATATCCCAAATAACCTCAATAGCATAAACATTAATAAGTGTTTTTCCCCAAATTTTATCTCATATATTTTAAATTATAAGAAAAAAAATATGGAAATCTTCTATTGAAATAGCATTCATCACTTACTCACCAAATCACTTTTCAATCATGTGGTTATCTATAAGATAAAACTTGTGTTCCCATAATTACCTCAATATCCAAGATCATATAAATATCAATGGTTATCAACTCCTTAAAACTTATTTTTTCAAAATGTAAACACATAAATCATGCTAGTCTATATTTTTATATATACTTAAACCTAATAAAACACCTCCAAAAATGGCATCAATCACTTTAAGATATTGTTAATAAAAACCTAAAAGGGTTTTCTAAGAAATAGAACACATGATCCTAATTAATATTATAGACTGATGATTGTATCCATAAATCTTAATATATCATCACATCAAATCATAAAAATATCCAAATATTTCTAAATCTTTTCACTAATACCAACTATAGAAAACCCAAACCCACACTCCCATATCTAATTATGAAAACATAGACAATATATTTCCTGCTATGATACTAATGAATGTGAACCAATTTTTTCTATCTAAAATTTATATAATAAAAATAAAAATATTGGATCACTTTTATTCTCATTGGACCGTTATTTTTAGAGTGTTATATAATTTAAAAAACTCTTCACATCATGGATTCATAAACAACTAGTTCATAAATATGATCATCATCTACCACTATACACAAATTTTTATATTCAAAATTATTTCATCATCATTGTCCATATAAAACCATAATATACAAAATTCATTTAGCCTCAAACTTTATAACCTAGGGAAATATAGTTATAAGAAGGGATATATCAAACTCTTAGTAATGGTAAACGTAAGCATTAACAATTCAATTTTATCAAGAAGAATAAGAAAAGAATATGTGAATGATTATATAATAAAATTTAATGAGTATAAAATTACAAAATTCATACCTATAAATACAAGGATCATAAAATGTGTAAATGTTTCATAACTTTTTAACAATGTCAATATTCATCGGATTCTATAATCAGAAGCCATGTGATATCAACCTTGATCATAAGAAAAATTATAAACACAAAGCAATCATAGATTTAACTTATTGGTATCTTGGAAAATTATTTCCACATCAAATATTAAAAATGGATTAAAAATATAGTTTACTTCCATCTCAATAGTACCCCATGCATTGGATGGATATAAAGGACCCATTCGTCATTGGTTTATCATGAAACCATCCCTACTCGGTTAATAATGTAACCACCTATCCTTGGTTTATAATGGAACTACCCATCATCATAAAAAAATTCTCAGAACCATATATTTATTAAAATTTATAGATAATTCATTACATTAGAAACTCATAGAAACAAATATTATTTGTTTCATAATATGATTAACCCATGGAAAAGAAATAATTTCTATAAAAAACTATTTCAAACATGATTAACCTGTGAAAATAAAAATGGTTCTATAATAATCTTTTTGAAACAAGATTAACCCATAGGAAATAAATTTATTCCATTAAAATGTATTTGAATCATGATTGACCCAGGGAAAATAAATGGGTTCCATAACAATATATTTGAAATATGATTAACCCATCGAAATCAAACAGGTTCCACAACAATATCTTTGAAACTTGATTAGCCCTTGGAAAAAACTAGTTCCATGGAAATATATTTAAAAAATGATTATCCCAAGGAAAACAAATTATCTTTATATAAATATCATTATGGGTATCATATAGAAATGAAATGGTCTATATATATATATCTTGAAAACATGATTAACCTGTTCAAATGAAATAGTTTCTCTACAAAAATAATTGAAACATGGTAATCCCATAGCAAATAAATGGGTTCCATAAAAATATATTTGATGTATGAGTAAACCATTTAAAATAATTTGGTCCTATAATAATCAGTTGGAAACATGATTAACCTGTGGAAAAGAAATGAATTCCATAAAAATCAATTTGAAAAATGATCAACCCATGGAATAAAATGGGTTACAAAACAATATCTTTGAAGCATGGTCAACTCATAGAAAAGGAATAGGTCCCCTAAAAATCTCATAATACATATATATAAAGAATAAAGATGGTTTTAGTAACACATATCCTCAGTGTATTGTAATTAATATCAAGGTTTTTTGTCATTAATGAATGGAAATACCCTTAAAATTTCATTAAAAAATCTTGAGGTAAATAACCTTTTTTGAAAATAAATTTTAACAACATACAAATCACAAAATATTATGAAAATACATTTCTTTGAAATAACATTAGAAAAATATAAAGGAAAAATTAAGGAAAATAATGGACAATATGGCAGGAAAATCCATTCATATTATAAATGTTAAAAAAAATTATAAGAAATTAAAAAGTGATCCATTAAGAAAATTTTAAGAAATTTACTTTTAGAAAATTATATAACTAGTAAAAAGGTCATCTAACTATATTTTGGAAAATATTTATTTATATAAAAGATCATTATTTAAAATATTTTAGAAAACATGGATATAGAAGAGAAAGATACCTGATATAAAAGAAAAAAAATATTGGTATCACTAACAAATACAAGTCATAATTTTTCGTAAAACAATAAGGGAGTAAATTGAAAGTAAACATGTGAACCGAAATCATAACCATATTAAAATAAAATATAATTTGTTCAACAGAATAATAATATATTATTTCCACCAAAAGAACCTTGAAATAAACAATATTTTAAAAACAGATTGTAAAATAAACCTTTTTCAACATTGTAACTCTTTAATTGAAATCCCCATTAAAGAATAACCTTAAATGAATCCAAAAAATATCAATAATATAATGGACCTTTTTCTGATCCAAGGTAGAATTCCAATGGAAATTGAATTTTCACGTTTGTTCGATGGTATGTTCTTTAAACTGATATTTAAAACATAATTTTTAGATTCAGAATCCTCAAAAGTGTTATTTTTAGACTTTGTTAAAGGTGTGAGTGGTTCCTTGGGTGTCTCGTTGAGTTTCAGAAACCTTGGACCCAAGAAACTCCAAATTTTAGAAGGCTCATAGGGGTGAAAATTTTGTCAAAAATAGTGTGACCCTCAAAAAAACAATGTGGAATAGTCCAATGATATAAGAGGTGCTATAAAGATTTATAAAACTGTTCAAGAGGGGGGCATGTGGTCATGAAAGGGTATACATTTTTTAGCAGAGGGTGTGAATGGTTTTTTCACAGTTTTACCAAACCATGTTCCAAGCACACACACATAGTTACATTTAGGGAGTGTGTGTGCACTTTTCAGTGCACAGTTGGTGAACAATAGGTGCACCGTCGGACAAAACATGTAGGATAGCTGTGTGGGGTTAGGGATCCTATGTATTTCAATCTACATGGTTTTTCATGATTTTAAAAACATTTATCCAAACCTTGTGACCGAGTTTTAATGGGTGAAATTACTGATATTACCATAATGAACCGTTAAACATACTTTGTTTTTTCTTCTACTCTAGTTATGTGAGGATCCTTCCTTGGGTTGTGGGTTTCTCCTCCTCCCTATCCTAGGGATTAATATATCTCGTGGATATAGACTCTCAATCATGCATCTTCATTCATGTTTGATATTAATCGGTAAGCTCTTGATTCCTCTTAATTTCTTTCTATTTTTCTTTTATGATCTGTTGAGTTAATTTAGGCTGGGCTCATTCACCCTATTTTCAATATGGATATTCATTTATTTTATTTTTCTAGATCTGAAAATAAAACCTTAATATTGGATGATTAGATCATCCGGAGCATTAGGTATGTGGTATATAGCTATTTACCCAAGTTTTCATCGATTTATAAATATTTTAATTGTTCCACTTGTCGATCTTTCCCACATGTTTCCCCAAAATTATTCATTCATTTATGAATTTTTATACACATGAAATATTACTCGGATTGATCCTTCTTTAGTAATTTATGTATTCCACCCACAAGAATGGACACCCCTTGGGTATACAGACTTGAATTACCCCTTTATAATTAATTAATTAAAATCCTATAATTCCTTCTAAGCATTCAGCTTGGATTGTAATTAGAATTTCAAAAGAAGGTAATTTCCCAGTTGATGGTGTCACCTCTTGAGTTCCATGTTGAACCTTGTTTTATTTTCTTATGTTTTTTAGCTTTCTATAATTCTAATTTTTAGTGAATTATGTCATACATTTTGAATGTGATGTTCGATGGCGATAAATTAATTGTTTGTCAACAATGCCATTGTTTATTAAAAAACCCCCATATGAGGAGCAATATCTTCTAAAATTAAAAAAAATAGTGACTTAAATCATGCAGGTCCTTATTTCATTGGTTTTTTCCTATGACTCTATATTATTTATAAATATATGGTATTCTTAGTACATGGCCTCAAATGGTATTCTTAAATGGATTGAATAAGGGGGTATGGCCTTTCTTGTGATTAATTATATCAGATACCATCCACCATTTAACTGTTTTGAAAGCCTTTATTATAAATTACCATGCCTTAATGAATGAAATTGATTGTCTAAAATTAAATGGTTTAAATTTAGTGGAATGTATTCCAAGGTCATGCCTCTTACATGTTTTAAATTTAATATGAATTGAAATTTCATTGGATAAATTTGTAATTGATGAAAATAATGAATGAGAGGTAATGCCTCGTGGGTATTATTAAAAATTTGATTACATATTTGATATTTTTTTGTAATTTTTTTAAGTGTAACAACCCAAGATTCCATAGTTCCCTTCTCTTTGAATAATACAATAGTGTGTGATGTAGGCAACACAGAGTTCAAGCGCACTAAGACTGATCAAACAAGCAATTTAGAAAGAATTTATGAAAATTAATAACCACATTTTGAAATATATATATATATATCCCATATAATTTTAACATTAATCTTTTTTTCTTAGAAATAGTATAAGGACAAATTCAATTTTTTAGGTAAAAGAAGTATTTTTCAAAAAATGCAGTTTTTCTTCCGTTCAATGGAGAACCCTTTATAAATCCTATATTTGACACTTTTATATATTCAATTTTATTAAATTAAATTCTTATTTATAATTGGGACATAAAAATTTATTTTGGATAATTTTTTGCTGTTTTTTGATAACTTTTATATTTTGATGAATAGTAAAAATACTAAATTTTAATTGAAGAAAACATTTTTAATCAAAATAATTTACAGTGTTAAATTATACATTTGAATGGATTTTATGTATAAATATATTATATAATTATCATTTAATCCAATTTTAGTCATTTTATGTAATTTTACTTTTAAACCGGACATAAACACATATCAATCTTTTTATACGTTTGGCTTCTCAAAAACCTCTTTTTGGTTTTGACAACGGGAATTAATTTTATATTAATTAATGAAACATAAATGTTTTTAATTTTGTAAAATATACATCATTTTTGTATTTGGAATATTAAATTAGATTAGGGTGATTTTATGGTATTTTTCTGAAAACTTTCAATTTTTGATGAATAGTGAAAAACAATGTGATATTGTTTAAAAACCGACTTTTTGTTTAAATAATTTTTTATTTTATTTAAATATATTTTAAGTCAAAATATATAAATAATAAATATATTAGTTCAATGTAATTAATTGGAGGCATTTTATAATAAATTTAGATGTATAAAATTTTATTGAATTTTTAATCGTCTTTTACCCACCTTCTAGGAACGTTATCAAATTTTCATAAAATGTAATTTTACATTTTATTTAAATTTAATTTAATAAAATATTAGAGGAACGGTTGATATAATTATGTAAAATTTGGTTTAATAAGATGAAAATAATTTTTTTTGAATAGTAATTTTTGAATTTTATTTACCACGGTTAAATGTAAATAGGGTTATTAAAGATACAAAGGATATTATAATTAACCTAAAACATGTCCCAATTCTATTTAATAAGTTTATTTCGACCAAAATAAACCTTAGGAATAAAATATGATCCTTTTGGTCCAATTGGATTAGATTATAACATTTATTATTATTTTATTTAAAAAAGATTTAAAAGTATTAAATTCAAATTTTCATAAATAAAACATTTTTAATATAATGTTACACAAAAGATAAATTAGACTATAGATATTAATTAGAAAGATAAAAAAAATTCCTACATAAAGGTTTTTTATTTATAATTTTTAAACTTTAAATAATTAAATTTATATATGACACAATGATGATGCAGTGATTACTTTATTAATGAAAGATTGAAATAATTGATATTATAAATATCCAAATAAATGTAAATTTAGACTTTTGATAAATTACATGAATTATATAGGTTAATATGAAATTTTAGGGTTTATTAAATGAATTGTTTTCAAAGTAATCATGTTTTTGGAAATTTAACAAAAATCCAATACTAAATTGTTTCAAAATTGACATAAATGAGTTTTTTAAACAAATACTATATTATTAATTAATTTAATATTCCTAAAAATCAATGTTTTGAAAAAAGGAATTTGATAAGGTTATATATATCAATAATTAACCACTTTTTGTTCTCTTGGTAGTTTATTTTAGGTTTATTAACAATATAATATAAAAATACAAGGAGACATGGTAAAAGTGAAACTATTTAACTAAGAGTTAAATCTAAAAGATAAGGTTAATATGGTAACCTAAACCTGTATAAAACCTATTAGTTGAGATATTTAAGACCCATCCACACCTTATCCTCAAAATAAATCCTTTTGGAGCCATTATAAACTGAAAATGATTTTATTATAAAATAACATTTCAAGCATTTTCTAAAGTGGCCCTCACCTCTCTAATAAAAGGGCACTTCCCCTTCTCTCGAAATCACACCTCTAAATCCATTTGGATTGGCCAAACCCTACTCAAATATCCTCCCAAATAACCTCAATTTTACCTAGAGTTCTTACTTTGTTCATAAAACCAACCAAAGGATCCCTTTTGATTAACTCAAAAAGGAAACACCCGATGAAGAGGTATTAATTTCACCACCTCTTTCAAAGATATTTTCTTCTTCCACGTCCTATTTATTTGTTTTTTCCATACCAAAATAATAACTCATGTACCTTATACATACTGTGATGTTATTATAAATATGTAACCACAATATTTATTATTCTATCCATCATATGAATGAAAAAGTCATTTATATGTGTATGTACGGCTTACCATCTCCACGTTGTGGTGTAGTTTATTATTCAAACACTTTATTATTTGTATGGGTATAATAATAAGAAAAACGGATGTAAATAATAAATATAACACATTAAGGATTATTTATATATGATATAACATCCAATTACATATTATTTAACTATCAATAGAATGGTACTGTCGCTCATGCGTACGTATGGATTACCGTCTCCATGAACGTGATGAGATTCATTCCCCGTCATAACCATTCAATAATAAATTTCATTTTATGATTAAAAAAATGTTTAAGAACTTAATATAATTCGGTATATGAATCAAATATATGTTATCCATAACAAACATCACTTATGTAACAAAACATATAAAGGAAATCAAATCAGTTAACACTTGAAACGATGATACTAATGAAATATTATTAAAAAATAAATATTAGAAGATCATATACGATATCATATTTATGTAAATGGTTTGTGAATAATTTAGTAAAAATTATTTCACCATTATAAAGTATTTTAATGTACCCTCAACTAAATAAAAATTATAAGGTAAGGGATTTCATCTCACTTCTTATTCCCATGAGATTAATGCTATATTACCACTATTTACTTTTGTATGGTGTATGTACAACCCATGATTGTATTATTTGTGTAATATAATTTAATTTATGGGTATTTACATCTTCATTTTATGATCCTTCTTTCATGGTTGTATGTTTTGTAAGTTACAAAATCGGTAAGAGAATTTCTAATTTCGATTTCCACTCATTGGGTTTTACGCAAACTTCATTGATTATTTCACTCCAATATTATGTGTGAAATCACTATTTACTTATTTATGTAGTAATTTCCACTCCCCTTTGCATAGATATACTTTTAATACACATAATCACTCCATTGATAAATTCTCAAGTCATTGATATGAACTTGATATGAGTAACCTTAACTCAATTTCTATTCATTTAGTTAAACATCCAAGTCATTGGTATTGTTTTTACAAGCATATGTGTGAATGCCCTCTGACTGATTTACACTAAATATCCAATAATATTGAGTGTAGTTATATTTTTCACACATAATAATGTCATTTATTTATCCTTAACCTAAATATAGGGTCATTATAATGGATTTCATCTCAATTTATATTCCATTGATACTTCTTTGTTGTTATGCGCAAATTCTCTTTTATATGGTGTATATACTATACTTTTACATAGTGTATCATGAATCCATTTATTCTCATGATTTCATAAACTTTTTATTACCTCAATTATTTGTTTTCCAGTGTCTCTCATTTGGTTAGCAACTCTAACTAAAATATCATCTAAAATGTTATAAAGATTTATTCTTTAAAATCATTATCATTAAAATCCATGTTTTAAAAATGGAATTAAGTATTTTTTTTAAAGATATGAATGTTTTAAAATTAAAATTCATTTTAAAAGTTGCAAATTGGTATGGAATAGTTTCATTCAAAAATCTAATTTTTAATAGTTTCTTGATAAATAGTGATACATTTAAATATTTTCATGAAAAAGGGGATATTTCTCTCAAAAAGTTTTACTGATTATTTTCATCTATGCCAAGGTCCTTAATTATTCTTGATTGTGGTTGATTTATTATAATACAATCTTTCATATTGTTTTTAATGAGTTATGTTTTGCTATGGATTTTCTATTTTTATATCATTCATGGTTTGTGGTTAAAATGTTGACATCTCGTATGCTAGTTTTAATACAAATGTTTAGATTATGTTTTATCCTTTTCATATGAGGAATGAATTGGGATTAGTAAGTGATTGGTGGAGCTCTCTATATCTCCTCAATGCATCGGTATGTCTCATAAGACAAACTAGTGTCTTGGAACAAGGTCATGAAAAAATCTTATTTGTAGTATTGGAATGAGGCCTTGACTATGTGGTTATGATATCCGGCATTATGCATTCCATCATTATGAAATTGGCTATTGATATTACCTGTGATTATTAGACTATTATAATATCCATATGAAAAATTAAATGGAATTATTAGATTTATCTTTTCCATATTATGCTAAATTTTATGTTTAAAATTCTTGTGTTTAGTCTTATACATTTCCTAAAATGTTTATGGTTATTTATAAATGTTTTTGTTATATTTTCATCCTTACTGAGCACTCGATCTCACCTCTTTCTATATTTTCTTCCTAGTATATGATGATGTATATTATGAATGACCTACAGGGATAGTCTAAGAAGATGAATGTTTTAAAAGGAGACATAATATTGTTTTTTTTCAATTCATAATGTAATGTAAAACTTATGATTGTATCTAGTGCTTCCAAGGCAACTAAATTCATCGGTATTTTGGGATTTGATCCCCCGTGATCATGCCAATGTTATGTAATAATGTACCAACTCTAGGTAACTAGGGTCGGGGTGATACAGTTGGTATCAGAGAGATTTTAGTACAAACCTTGGAAGCTAGATTTAGAAAAACACTAATTAGAGAACATTACCATAAGATAGACTTTGAGGATTACTATAGAAGAACTTCCTATAATTTTGTTAATGTAGATATTTTGTGAGTTTTCCAAGCAATACATACTTGTCTTGATTTGAGCAGGTAGAGGTGGCACTAGCACAGATATACCTAGGAGTGAAAACATTAACAAATAGTTTCGGGCTTGACCTGGGATATCCTGGTACACAACAACGGGCCTTGCTACACTCATGGTTATGACACTCCCAGGGGATATGCTTAGGATAATTCAAAATTTCTTTACAAACTAATTTGAAGGATTTTAATATAATATGAGAATAAATAACCTTGGTTAATCCTAAGGTCTTTTAGATTGAAAATAAGGTGTCATGATATTCTCTAAATGATTTTATGACTAATGTTACTCAAACAATTATTTCTTGTTTTAGTCAATGGATGGATTCCAAGGAAGTCAAAGTAACATTGAACATGTTATACTAGGTGGGCATAGTGGTGGAAATGAGCAACGAAATGGAATGTTGATAGGTGTAAAAGATATCATGTTCATTCCGAATACGTTTTCCAAAAATATGATCAACAACATATATATTAACCAACTCTCGAACTCAACAAAGAATATAAAGGCAGTGAACAATAACAGATCCAGTAGTGGAGAACATGGAGAAAAGAAATATTGATTTCTATCACGCACAAAATGTGGAAGGAGGCACCAAGGAAAGTATCTCAATGGAACAAAGAAATGCTTTATATGTGGGAAAGAAGGATATAAAGTAAACAATTTACTATGAAAAATGAAGAGTAGTATGGAAGAAAAAAAATGATCCCAAGAATCCATTTACAGTCATTTTCCATAAATGTAGGAGACTTGGGCATTACCAGAGTTAATTCCCTATTTTATGGGATAAACTCTTGGTCAAGAAAGAACCTATGTGGAAATAAATTGGTGGAGAAAAGTTAGAAGGTATTAGTGCTCTTTGTTGATGGGATTACATTGGAATACTTTTCTCTTGTATGTGTAACCCTATAGATTTTTAGGTGAAAATTCTATTCGAGGAAGAAGTATATTTTCTTTTGTGGATATAGTTATAAATAACTGTTTGGGTTTATATGATCATTGAATTTGAGGCAATTATAGGTTATTAATTTTTTGGATGAAAATGTGAGGTATGAGATAACATTTGTGGTTAAATTTTGTTATGGTTATATTGAGGAATTAATCTCATTTTGGTAATGGTATAAAATATAGTTTTTTTATAAGAAGGACAACACATAGACCGTGTGACAACCCATCATGTTGGAAAAATCAGTGGGAATTGAACCCACAACCAATGTGCAACTTGGATTCATCGCCTACCACTGGACTACGTGAAGTCCCTGGTTATTGTGACTAATTACTTTTAGTTAACTGATTTTATTGATCAATAATAAGTTGATTTGGGATCTTATATTTTATCAAATGGATATCCTCAGTGTAGGAAAATGATTTGGTGATTAAGTGATTAATGTTGTTTAGGAAGACGTTCACTCTATTGGGAACACTATATGCCTAAAAAATAAAGTACTATTGGATTTCATTTTAGTAGTAATGGTGTATTTTTATCTATGTTTTTATTGTGGATTTATAGAGATTTGGGTGATTTTTGGAAATTATTAACCTGTCATAGATAATATGTCATTAGGTTAATTACTTTTAAGTATCTGACATTAAGAGTAGTCGATGTTATTTGGAGATAGAAATTAAATTGGAAATACTATGTAATCATATTCATCAAAGTTTTGGGTTTCAATCTTAGTTTGGATTATATTGAAGGACTCTAAGTACAATTGTTTATTTAAAGGTTTTTATTTAACATTTGGTATTGTTGGTTTAATTTTACAAATTAAGATTAGTATTTATTTCTCTAAAGGATTATCATTTTTGGGGATCATCTGATCTCGTACTAACCATTTTGGTTCTTGATAATATCTAAAGAAAAGAGAAATATATTTTTCATCTTTTGTGTATTATAGGATTCTATATAAGTTGATTCCAGTGCTTCAGGTATGACCAAGTCATCTTGAATACTCATTGTTTGGAGTGAAAGATGATTTTCTGGTAGAAATTAGTTAAAGGATGGAACTATAATTATCATGTATTTTATTTTCCTATTCTATGAATAAATTAATTATTAAAAAATAGAGAAAGGATCTTAAACCCAAAAATGTGTTATCCTAATACCTTATGTTATTAATCATTGATTTATGGATTTGAGAACCTTAATTTTTCATTCAATTTTTTTTTGATTGATGACCTCAATCACTACGTACAAATATTTATGTTTTTCCTACAATTATAATTTCCACCAATGTTATCATATTTTAAATCCTAATTCTGTGGTGACTTTTTTGTTTCCATTTCCCTCTTATTAAGACTAAATTTTATTAACCCTATTTTTTATGTGGGTTTTCCACAAAGGTATTTTCTATTTTTTTTTACATTTTGTTTATGAAGAAAAATTTAAAATTGAGAGGACACTATTTATTAAAGGAGGTAATAATGTAACATCCCAAGCTTCCATTGTACGCTTCTCCTTGAATAATACAATAGTTTGCGATGTACGCAACACTGAGTTCAAGGGCACCACGACCTATTAAACTAGCCATTTAGAAAGAGTTTATGAATATTAATAACCACATTTTGAAATTTATTTATATATCTCATATAAGTTTAACATTCATCATTTTTGTTTCTTAGATATAATATAAGGAAAAATTCAATTTTTCTGATAAGAGAAGTAATTATCAAAAAATGCAGTTCTTCTGCCTTTTAATGCAGAACCCTTTATAAATACAATATTTGAAACATTTATATATTCAAATTTATTAAATTAAATTATTACTTAGAATCGGGAAATAAAAATTTAGTTTGTATAAATTTTTGGTGTTTTTCTAATAACTTTTATATTTTGATGAATAGTGAAAAGTACTGTATTTTAATTGAAAACAAAATTTTTTATTGAAAATAATTTATAGTTTTAAATTATATATTTTAATGGTTTTGAAGTATAATTAGATTATATTTTTATCATTTAATCCAATATTGGTCATTGGAAGTAATTTCACTTTTAAACCAGACATAAACACATATCAATCTTTTGATAGTTTTTACTTCTCAAAAACCTGCTTTCTAGTTTTGACAGTGGGAATTAATTTAAATTAATTAATGAAACTTATATGTTTTGAATCTGGTAAAATAGACATCATTTTTTGATTTGGAATATCAAAATTAGATTAGGGTGAATTTTTGGTGTTTTTCTAAAAACATTCAATTTTTTATGAATAGTGAAAAACATTGTGTTATTGTTTAATAACCAACTTTTTATTTTAATAATTATTTATTTTATTTTAACTTATTTTAATTAAAATTAGATACATAATACCTATATTAGTTCAATTTAATTCATTGGATTAATTTTATAATAAAATTAGATGTATAAATATTTATTGAATTTTTTAACGTCTTTTATCCACCTTCGAGGCACATTAGAAAATTTGCATAAAAAGTAATTTTACCAATTATATGAATTGAATGTCAAAAATTTGAGAGACATTGTTGACATCAGTAAGTAAAATGTGGTTCAAAAACATGAAATAATTTTTGGTGAATACAAACATTTGAATTTTATTTACCGCGGTTAAAAGTAAATAGGGTAATTAAAGGTAAAAATGATATTATAATTACCCTAAAACATGTTCTAATTATATTTCATAAGTGTATATAGACCAAAATAAACCTTTAGAATAAAATATGATCATTTTGGTCCACTTGTATTAGATTAAGACATTTATTATTATTTTATTTGAAGAAGCGTTAATAGTGTTAAATGAAAATTTTCATAAGTAAAACATTTTTAATATAGGGTTAAACATAAGATAAATTAGACTAAAAATATTCATCAGAAATATAAAAATATTTCTTACAAAATGGTATTTTATTTATAATTTTTAGACATTAAATAATTAAATTTATTTATGACACAATGATGATGCAGTATTTACCTTATTAATGAAATATTAAAATAATTGATATTATAAATATACAAATAAATGTAAATTAAGACTTTTGATGAATTAAACGGATTTTATATGTTAATATGACAAGTTAGGGTTGATTAAATTAATTTTTATCTAATTAATCATGTTTTTAGGACTTTAAAAAAAATCTAATTCTAAATAGTGTCAAAATTGAAATAAATGAGTTTTTAAAAAATTACTATATTATTCATTAATATAATATTCCTAAAAATATAAGTATCAGACAAAGGTCTTTTATAAGGTTAGATATATCGATAATTAACCACTCGGGATTCTTTTGTCAGTTTATAGTAACTTTATTAACCATAAAATACAAAAATACAAGGAGACATGGTAAATGTCAAACTATTTAACTAAAAGAGTTAAATGTAATAGATAAGGTTAATATGGTGACCTAAACCTATATTAAACCAATTGGATGAAATATTTTAGACCCATAATCCCATTATCCTCTAAATAATTTTTTTTTATCCATTAGGAACCAAAAATGATTTTATTATAAAGTAATATTTGAAACTTTTCCTAAAGTGACCCTCACCTCTCTTATAAAAGGGCACTACCCCTTCTCTCAAAATCACACCTCCAAAGCCATTTGTCTCATCCAAAACTTCTAAAATATCCTCCCAAATACCCTCAAATTGTCTTAAAGGCCTTACTTTGATAAAAAAAACAACCTACGGGGACCTTTAGATCAACTCAAAAGGAAACACCCGAAGAAGAGGTAATAATTTCACCACCTCTTTCGAAGTTATATTCTTCTTCCACTTCGTCTTTATTTGTTGTTTCCATACCAAAATAATAAATCCATTACCTTATATATACTATGATGTTATTACAAATATGGTAAAACCATATTCATTATTCTATCCATCCTATGAATGACAAAGTCACCATACATGCGTATGTACGGCTTACCGCCTCCACGTTGTGGTGTAGTTTATTATTCAAACACATAATTATTTGTATGGGTATAATAATGATCATAACTGATATAAATAATAAATATAACATTTCAATGATTCTTTATATATGATATACCATCCAATTACATATGATTTCACCATCAATAGAATGGTAATGTCACTCGTGCATACGTACGGATTAGTGTCTCCATGAACATGATGAGATTCCCTCCCCATCGTAACCATTCAAGAATAAATTTCATTTTATGATTATAAAATAATGATTAGAACTTAATATAATTATTTATATGAATCAAATATATCTTCTCCATAAAAAAACATGACTTACATAACAAAACATATAAAGGAAAACGAATTAGTTAACACCCTGAACGATGATACTACTGAAATATTGGTAACAAGAAAATATTAGAAGATCATATATGATATAATATTTATGTATATGGTTATTTTATGATTTAATAACATTTATTTCACCATTATACATGAGTTTAAAGTACCCTCAACTAAGGAAAAGTTCAAGGTAAGGGGTTTTCATCTCATTTCTTATTCCCGTGAGATACATGTTATATTGCCACTACTTCCTTTTGTGTGGTGTATATACTACCCATGATTATATTATTTGAGTAATATACATTAATTTATAGTTATTTAAATCTTTATTTTATGATCCTTCTTTCATGGGGTGAGTTTTTTGTAAGTTACCAAATCAGTAAGGGAATTTCTAATATCTATTTCCACTCATTGGGTTTTACACAATCTTTATTGATTATTTTACTCCAATATTATGTGTTAAATCACTATTTATTTATTTATGTAGTAATTTCCACTCCCCTTTGTGTGGATATACTTTTTATACACATAATAACTCAATTGATAAATTCTCAAGTCATCGATATGAACATGATAAGAGTAATCTTAACTCAATTTCCATTCATTGAGTTAAACATCCAATTTATTGGTGTTGTTTTTACAAGAATATGTGTGATTTTTATCTGATTTATTTACAATAAATATCCAATCATATTTACTGTATTTATATTTTTCACACATAATTATGTAATTAAATTATCCTTAACCTAAAGATATGATCTTTATAATGGATTTCATCTCAGTTTATATTCCATTGAGACTTCTTTGTTGTTATGCCCCAATTCACTTCTATATGGTGTATATATTGTATTTTGACATATTATATCATTAATCCCTTTATTCTCATGATATTACACTATGGGAAAAAAGGGCATTTGCGACGGGTTATTTTCAACGGGGTTATTTGCCCGTCGCAAATAAGTAGCCTTTTGCGACGGGACAGCTTTCCCCGTCGCAAAAGGACTGGCGCGGTTTGCGCGCCAAATCGCGGGAAACTTATTTGCGACGGGGGAATATTCCCGTCGCAAATAACCGGCGGCGGTAAAAGGTATTTGCGACGGGAATATTCCCCCGTCGCAAATAGTATGTCGGCAGGTGGTTATTTGCGACGGGTCCCGTCGCAAATAACTATTTACCCGTTGACCGTAATAAATGTTGTCTAAGGTATTTGCGACGGGTATCCCGTCGCAAATAATCTAACCTATAAATACCCCCATCCGTTTTTTCATTTCATTCTCATTCTCTATCTTCTCCTTCTCTCAAAATTATATTTCTAGAGTTCAATTTTTTTCCAGTTTAATTTTTTTCTCCGGAGCTGATATTAAAGTTTTGAAGAACGATCAGAGCAGATCAATTTTCAAGGTATTTATGTTCATTTTAATTTAATATTTATTTTTAATTTTTTATTAGTTTCAATTATTCTTATTTAGTTGTAATTTAATTATGTTTACATTGTTTTATTACTTAATAAATTTAAATTATTAGTATTGTTCATAGTTAATGGTAATTAGGAATAATTAGTAATAATTTTTAATAATTAAGAATAAATATTAATAATTAGTAATAAATACCAATAATTAGGAATAATAACATTATTACATTTTTAGTCTATTTTATTATTAATATTAAAATAATATAATTTTTTATATATATACAATTCTCTTTTCATCTGTGTGTTTGCTGTCTTCACATGTATTAATTGTATGTGGAGAGAGAAAACGCACAGATGAAAGGAGAATTGTATATAAATTAGAAAATTATATTATTTTAATATTAATAATAAAATATATTAATAATGTTATTATTTGTAATTATTGGTAATTATTCCTAATTATTGATAATTATTTATTTAATTACTAATAATTAGGAACAATTATCAATAATTATCTATAATTAAGAATAATTAGTAATAATTAGTAATAATTACCAATAATTAGTAATAATTAGTAATAATTATCAATAATTAGTAATAATTACCAACAATTAGTAATAATTACCAATAAGTAGTAATAATTATCAATAATTAGTAATACTTACCAATAATTTGGAATAATTACCAATAATTAGTAATAATTAGTAATAATTAGTAATAATTAGTAATAATTACCAATAATTACCAATAATTAGTAATAATTAGTAATAATTACCAATAATTACCAATAATTAGTAATAATTAGTAATAATTAGGAATAATTAGAAATAATTAGTAATAATTAGTAATAATTAGTAATAATTAGTAATAATTAGTATTAATTAGTAATAATTAGTAATAATTAGTAATAATTAGTAATAATTAGTAATAATTAGTAATAATTAGGAATAATTAGTAATAATTAGTAATAATTAGTTATAATTAGTAATAATTACAAATAATTAACAATAATTACCCATAATTACCAATAATTACCCATAATTACCAATAATTACCCATAATTACCAATAATTACCAATAATTAGTATTAATTAACAATAATTAGTATTAATTAACAATAATTAGTAATAATTACCAATAATTAGTAATAATTACCAATAATTAGTAATAATTACCAATAAATAGGAATAATTAGAAATAATTAGTAATAATTAGTAATAATTAGTAATAATTAGTAATAATTCGTAATAATTAGTAATAATTCGTAATAATTGGTAATAATTAGTAATAATTAGGAATAATTAGTAATAATTAGTAATAATTAGTAATAATTAGTAATAATTACCAATAATTACCAATAATTACCCATAATTACCCATAATTACCAATAATTACCAATAATTACCAATAATTACCAATAATTACCAATAATTACCAATAATTAGGAAAAATTAGGAAAAATTAGGAAAAATTAGGAAAAATAAGGAAAAATTAGGGAAAATTAGGGAAAATTACCAATAATTAGTAATAATTAGTAATAATTATTAATAATTAGTATTAATTAGTATTAATTACCAATAATTAGTATTAATTACCAATAATTAGTATTAATTACCAATAATTAGTATTAATTACCAATAATTAGTAATAATTACCAATAATTAGTATTAATTATTATTAATTACCAATAATTAGTATTAATTACCAATAATTACCAATAATTAGTAATAATTAACAATAGTTACCAATAATTAACAATAATTGCCAATAATTACCAATAATTGCCAATAATTGCCAATAATTAGTAATAATTAACAATAATTGCCAATAATTACAAATAATTGCCAATAATTAGTAATAATTGCCAATAATTAGTAATAATTGCCAATAATTACCAATAATTAGTAATAATTAGTATTAATTACCAATAATTAGTATTAATTACCAATAATTAGTATTAATTACCAATAATTAGTAATAATTACCTATAATTAGTATTAATTACCAATAATTAGTAATAATTACCAATAATTAGTAAGAATTAGGAATAATTACCAATAATTAGTAATAATTACCAATAATTAGTAATAATTAGTAATAATTACCAATAATTAGTAATAATTAGTAATAATTACCAATAATTAGTAATAATTACCAATAATTACCAATAATTAGTAATAATTAACAATACTTACCAATAATTAACAATAATTTCCAATAATTACCAATAATTACCAATAATTAATAATAATTAACAATAATTGCCAATAATTACCAATAATTGCCAATAATTAATAATAATTGCTAATAATTAGTAATAATTGCCAATAATTACCAATAATTGGTAATAATTACTAATAATTCCCTATAATTAGTAATAATTAATAATAAATAGTAATAATTACAAATAATTAGTAATAATTACTAATAATTAGTAATAATTACTCATAATTAGTAATAATTACTCATAATTAGTAATAATTACTAATAATTAGTAATAATTACTAATAATTAGTAATAATTACTAATAATTAGTAATAATTAGTAATAATTAGTAATAATTACTAATAATTAGTAATAATTACTAATAATTAGTAATAATTAGTAATAATTAACAATAATTAACAATAATTACTAATAATTAGTAATAATTAGTAATAATTAGGAATAATTAGTATTAATTACCAATAATTAGTATTAATTAACAATAATTAGTAATAATTACCAATAATTAGTAATAATTACCAATAATTAGTAATAATTACCAATAATTAGTAATAATTACCAATAATTAGTAATAATTACCAATAATTAGTAATAATTACCAATAATTAGTAATACTTACCAATAATTAGTAATAATTAGTAATAATTAGTAATAATTAGTAATAATTAGTAATACTTACCAATAATTAGTAATAATTACCAATAATTAGTAATAATTACCAATAATTAGTAATAATTAGTAATAATTACCAATAATTACCAAAAATTAGTAATAATTAGTAATAATTAGGAATAATTAGAAATAATTACCAATTATTAGAAATAATTACCAATAATTTGGAATAATTACCAATATTTACGAATAATAACATTAGTACATTATTTGTAAATTTTATTATTAATATTAAAATAATATAATTTTCTATATTATATACAATTCTCTTTTCATCTGTGTGTTTTCTGTCTCCACAAGTAATATTTGCATTCTTTTTCAAAATTATCAACCTACTCGCCAATAGAGAGGTGAAAGTGAATGCAAATATTACATGTGGAGACAGAATGTTAAACACACAGATGAAAGGAGAATTGTATATAATATAAAAAATTATGTTATTTTAATATTAATAATAAAATATACTAATAATGTAATAATGATATTATTATATAATTAATGTTTATGAAAAAATTATATTAGTATTATTAAAATAATAATAAAATCAATATAATATTAAAATTATCAATATTTGTAACATGTTTTGCTTTATTCTCAATATATTCAATCTTTACTTTAGTTTTTTTTCTAACAAATTATTCAAAACCAGTAATGATTTTATATTTTATAGAGAAATATGGAACAATGAGGTCGTCAACAATCATTATTAGGTGACCGCATATGGATAAATCAACGTAGAAATTCAAACGGTTCTGGTTTAAATCCAGTATATGTTGAGGGTGTGGAGATTTTTTTATCATTTGCGGCATCAAATTAATAATTTGTTTCAGAAGGCAAAATAAAATGCCCTCGCAGAAAATGTGCATTGAGAACGTTTGACACGTTTGACAAAGTGGGAGAACATCTCTTGCGTTTTGGTTTTCAACCAGATTATGTTTTTTGGTATCAACACGGTGAACGCAGTTCCAGAGCAGGTGATACCAACTTGATTCCGGATCCATCCCGGTTTCAAGATTTAGTACATGATGTTGCAGGTTCATCTGTTCAACATACAGAAACTCCGGCTGATATAGCTTCAAATCTTGAGTTGGCACCGTCTGAATTTTATGAGTTGTTGAAATCTGCTGAGGATGCATTATATCCTGGCTGCAAGATGAGAAAATTAGAAGCAGTTGCAAAATTTATGGCTATCAAATCAGATAACGGAATGTCAAACACCTGTTTTGACCAGATATTTTCTTTGCTGAAAACAATGTTACCCGAAGGAAATGTTTTACCTGCAAATTACTATGAGAGTAAGAGGCGGGTTCGAAATTTGGGACTTACTTGTCAGAAGATTCATGCATGTTCAAATGACTGCATTTTATATTCTGGGTAAAATGAGTCATTGGATAGTTGTCCTACATGTGGGCAACTGAGATATAAAGAAGGACAACACGGGAAGTCTGGTTTGATTCCTGTAAAACAGTTGAGTTATTTTCCGCTTACATCCATACTTCAGCGTTTATTCATGTCTAAGAATACAGCGACAATGATGTCATGTCATAAAGAGAATATTTCAACCGATAAAAGCTTGAATTATCCAACTGATGGTGATTCATGGAAACATTTTGATAGAGTGCATCCATCCTTTGCTTTAGAAGCTAGAAATGTTCGACTGGGCCTTTCCACTGATGGTTTCTGTCCGTTTGGATCTTATGGTAGTCAATATTCATGTTGGCCTGTTTTTTTAACTCCGTACAATTTACCTCCATGGATGTTGATGAAGGAGCCATATATCTTTTTGACTTTACTAATTCCAGGACATCCGAAGAAAAATATTGATGTTTATTTGAAACCATTGATTGATGAATTAAATTTATTGTGGAGTACTGGTGTCAGTACATATGATGTTGCAACGAAACAGAATTTCATACTGAGAGAAGCATTGATGTGCACAATAAGTGACTTCCCGGCTTATGGGATGTTATCTGGCTGGAGTACACATGGTCATAAATCATGTCCTTACTGTATGGGAGATAAAAAATCATTTATGCTCATTCATGGAAAAAAACCTTGTTATTTTGACTGTCATCGCAGATTTCTTCCAGCTGATCATCCTTTTCACAGAAACAGATCTCATTTCAGAAAAGGAACACTTGAAAGGGATGGACCTCCAAAAATGCTATCAGGTTCGGAGTTAAAATCAGTTGTATTTTCATTACCTCCCATCACTTTTGGTCCCACAATAAATCAACAGAAAATTTCTGGTTTTGGGAAAGAACACAATTGGATTAAACGTAGCATATTTTGGGATTTTCCATATTGGTCTGATTTGTTGGTCCGAAACATGTTAGATGTCATGCATATTGAGAAGAACTGTTTTGATAATTTGTTTCATAAAGGTTTGGATACGCCAGGAAAGAGCAAAGACAATGTAAATGCACGTTTAGATCTTGCCCAAATTTGCAGGCATCCAGAATTGGAACTATTTGAGAATGTCAGAACAGAAAGGTTACTGAAACCAAAAGCAGCTTATACACTGTCTAAAGAAAACCGTTTATTATTTTGTCAGTGGATTGCAGATTTGAGACTTCCAGATGGATGTGCTTCTAATTTGGGTAGATGTGTAAAGAATGGTCATATTACTGGATTAAAAAGTCATGATTGTCATGTTATAATGGAGAGAATTCTACCCATTGTATTAAGAGGTCTGTTGAATTCTGTGATTTGGGATTCCATAACAGACATGTCTCATTTTTTTCGGGAAATTTGTGCGGCTACGGCAGATTATGATGCTCTAGGCAAACTTGAAAAAGATGTTGTTGTAATTATATGTAAACTGGAAAAAATATTTCCGCCATCTTTCTTCGACTCAATGGAACATTTGATGTTACATTTGCCATATGAAGCCAAATGTGGAGGTCCGGTACAGTTTCGATGGATGTACCCATTTGAAAGATGCATGCAAAAATTGAAAAGAGAAGTACGTAACAAAGCATCTGTTGAAGGATCTATTGCAGAAGCTTATTTCCAAGAGGAAATATGTTTTTTCTTCTCCCATTATTTTGAATTTGAGTATCCTTCAAAACACAACCGAATGGGACGGAACGAGAGGAATATTGATGAAATCGACAATCAATTTTCTATTTTCAACCAGTCAGAGCTTGGTTTTGGTGGAGTTTATGAACGCTGGCTTTCAGATGATGAACATCAGAGAGCTCATATGTATGTTCTGCTCAACTGTGAAGAGATGACATCAGTTGTACTGTAAGTGTTTATATCACTTATTCTATCATTTATGTTATAGTAAATAACTTTTGTTTTTATAGGTTGTATGATAATCATATCAAGAAACAAATTCCACAAATTACAGCAGCTGCTCTCGAAGAACGTCGACTGAAAAATTTCTCTCAGTGGTTTCAAAAACTGGTAACATAAATTCTTTATCTTTTAGCAACTCATTCAATGTATAGTTTACTATATTGATAATTATTTCACAAATTTTCAGGTGACTCGACATGCTGATAAAATTGACAAACGGTTGTGTGTATTGAGTAACCCACCTTCCAAACTTGTTAAAACTTATAATGCATATGTGGTGAATGGATTTCGATTCCACACACATGCATATGGGGAATCAAAAAAAACAATGAACAGTGGAGTTAGCTTGAGAGGATCTCATCATCT
This sequence comes from Viscum album, assembly GCA_963277665.1. Lineage (NCBI taxonomy): Eukaryota > Viridiplantae > Streptophyta > Magnoliopsida > Santalales > Viscaceae > Viscum > Viscum album. The sequence goes on along the minus strand of OY728128.1, from coordinate 582,581,004 downwards.
AGAAAATGAAGTTGACTTTTATGGCATACTTGATGAAATCATTGAACTCTGTTATCTTGGACAACATTACATAACCATGTTCAAATGTCGGTGGTTGGATACAGAGAGAGGCGTGCGTGTTCATCCGACTCATGGAATCATCGATATTAAATGTAAAAGTGTTCTCGCAGTAAATGAACCATTCTTATTGGCTCAACAGGCATATCATGTTTATTATGCAAAGTACTGTGCAACATCAAGAGACTTGACTGATTGGTGGAGTATAATAAAAATCAAAATTCGAGACAATCAGTTTAGTCAAAGTGAATGTGCTTTCACTGATGTGAAAAAAATTGAAGTTTTTCAAGCGAGTACTCCAAATAAATCTTTTTTACAAAGAGACATGAGTATCGATGACGACACCCCACATTTAAGAGTCGGTGATGACGATGATGTTAATGACGTCACATATGAATTTGAAATGGTAAGAGATGAAGCAACTGTAACTCGAATGGATATCGATGATGTTGAGGAGGAATATTAAGATGACATTGACATATATGAAGATGATGATAAAGATGAACACTGATAGAATTCCATGGTATTTATATACAATCATAATATGTATATATATATATGTATATATAATAGTAGTTATCAATTATTTGCTAATATTAACATTTTCTGTTTCAGATGGACGAGGCCACATTTCGTGAGTTGGCGGATGCTGACCTGACTTTCGATGCGGATGCGTTGCTGACAGATGACCCTCAGCCTACAGGCACTCCAGGGAGTACACGGAGGGGGCACGGTCTTGCACGATTGATGATTCCTGACCCCGTCCCCGAGCAACGTCCACGTCTTGGGTTTGAACCACGCACACGGAGGTGTGATAACCTGTGTGATAACCTGTGGATTTGACTAAGATTTCATTAATCTATTCACATAATAAATGTTTATTATTTTTTCAGTTTTCCGCATATAGCAGTCGGACAGGGCAGCGCTATTTTACGCAACTATTTCTCTCAGCCGTTGACCACATGGGAGCAGATTCCCATTGATGTGCAGCAGGCCATGTTCGGCCATTGGTTGGTACGTACGTAAATAAATAATTTTTATTTTGAAAATTATTTCATTTCTAACTTGATATTTTGATTTATTTGTAGGTTTTATGGTATCTGATCGAGGATACCATGCGTGACGCCATCCACGAGGCATGGGAGGTGGCCATGCGTGATCGCCTTCGTCAGTTTTTGCACAATTTAAGAAAAGCTGCGATGAAGAAAGAAGGAGTGTCAGATTTTGAGGAGTCATGTAGAGCACACCGACCAGAGTATATTTCATCCCATGTATGGGATGGATTATGTGCGCACTGGTTGAGTGGTGCCTTTCAGAGGAGATCATCGGTGGGGAGGCAGAATCGGGGGAGACAGGAGGTGACTCATCGAGCTGGGAGTCATTCTTTTAGTACTCATAGACAGCATCTGGTACGTACATTATTTATAAATATTTTATATAAATATAAATATTAACAGTTTATTTTTTATTCTTATAGGCTATCGAGCACCCCGATATTACAGAGTACGACGTATATTGGAGGATGTATAGTGATCCTGCTACTGGGGAGCTCAGAGGTGATTGTCAGCATCACATCATGGTCAGTATTATTTGTTTTCAAGTTTAAAAAATAACTGCATATAATATATTCACAATTTTAATTTTAAATTGCAACTATAGGAGTCATATGAGGCCGCAGCATCACAGGCCCGGCCTGAGAGTCAGGCCGAGTCATCAGATCAGACCACTTCCCGTCAGTTTGATGAGGCGGCATGGATGCAGGCCACCCAGTATGCCTTCGAGAAGGGCCGGGTAGTCGGTATCGGCTCTCGACTGACTCCCGGAGATTATTATGGCAGTGCTGCGATGTCGGCGTCCAGCTCGAGAGGAGCTCGTGCTTCTTCTTATACTGCACAGTATGAGGATCAGTTGCGATCTCAGACTGCACAGATAGAGATTCTCCGATAGGAGCAGGAGCAGATGCGTCAGTAGCATGAGGAGGAGCGTCGACGCCAGCAGTAGTTGTACGAGGAGCAGACGAGTCGGTGGCAGCAGCAGCATCAGGAGCAGATGGAGTACATGCGCCGACTCACTCATGCTTTAGGGATGGAGTTTCTTCCACCACCATCTGCAGATCCCCCACCTCCCCCCCTCCCCCCCTCCCCCCTCCTTCAGATTAGAGTTTGTATTTATGTTATAAAATTTGGGAAATCAAAATATTTTTTTTTCTATTCTTAGTTTTTGTCTCATTATAAAATATTAATAATATTATATTTTTAAATAACAATATTAATATGAATAATAATATTATTTATATTTTATAATATTAAAATATATATATATTAAAATTTTATAATATTATAATTTAATTATATTTTTTGTAATACTTGAATTATTTTAATATTTGAATGTAAAATAATTTATTATTTTTATATTAATTAAAATAACTTATTAATATTTTTTTATTTATGAATTATAATTCTAATATTATTATATTAATTAAATCATTTATTAATATTCTATTATTTTTTATTTTTGAATTATAATACTATTATTATTATATTAATTAAAATAATTAATTATTTTTATTTGTAAATTATAATTCTATTATTATATTAATTAAAATAATTTATTAATAATTTATTTTTTTTATTTTTTTATAGTATTTGCGACGGGATACTATGCTCGTCGCAAATACTAGTATTATTAATAGTTTTTATTTTTTTTAAATAGTATTTGCGACCGGTCCCGTCACAAATACTATAAATCGTATTTGCGACGGGATACTATGCTCGTCGCAAATACTAGTATTATTAATAGTTTTTTATTTTTTTTTAAAAATCGTTTTTGCGACGGGTCCCGTCGCAAAAACCATTTTAAAATTGTTTTACAAAAAAACGGAATACCGTTTGCGACGGGGAGAATGACCGTCGCAAAAAAGGCTTTAGCGACGGGCCCGTCGCAAATAAGTGTTGTTGCGACGGCGTTTTCAGCGACGGGCTATTTGCGACGGGATCCCGTCGCAAATGCCCCTTCGCAAATACCTATTTTTCTAGTAGTGTTATATTGTTTGTATTACCTAAATTATTTGTATTCAAGCGTCTCTCATTTGGTTAGGAACTCTAACTAAAATATCATCTTAATTGTTTTAAAGATTTATTCATCTAAAAAATTATCATTAATGTCCATGTTTTTAAAATGGTTTTAAGTATTTATTTATATGAATATTAATTTTTTAAAATTAAAATTAATTTTAAAAGCTTCAAAGTGGTATGGGAAAATTTGATTCCAAAAACGAATTTTTAACAGTTTCGTGATAAATAGTGAGACTTTTAAATATTTTCACGAAAATGGGATATTTCTCTCAAATCGTTTTACTTTTTATTTTCATTTATGTCAATGTCCTGAATTATTCTTGATTGAGGTTGATTTATTATAATACAATCTTCCATATTGTATTGAATGAGTTATGCTTGACTGTGGTTGTGCTATTTTTATACCATTAATGGTTTGTGGTTAAAATATTGGCATTTCTTATGCTAGTTTTAATATGAATGTTTAGATTATGTTTCAAACTTTTCATATGAGGAATTCATTGGACTTAGTAAGTGATGGGTGGAGCCCACTATAGCTCCTCGATGCATTGGTAGGTCTCACGAGATAAACTAGTGTATTGGAACAAGGCCTTGATAAAATCATATTTGTAGTCTTGGCACGACGCCTTGACTATGTGGTTATGATGTCTAGCATTATGTATTCCATCATTATGAAATTCGTTATTGATATTACATGTGATCATTTGACAAGTAGAATATCCATGTGAATAAGTAAATAGAATTATTTTATTTATCTTTACCAAATTATATTGAAGTTTAAGTTTAAAAGACTTGTGTTTTAGTCTTATACATTGCCTTAAATGTTTGTGCTTATTTATGAATGTTTCCACTATATTGTTATACTTACTGAGCACATGTGCTCACCCCTTTCAATTTTTTATTTTTTCCACTATACGAATAAGTATATTATGACTGACCTTCAGGGATAGTATAAGGGATATGAATCTATTAAAAGGAGACATAATGTTGTTGTTTTTTAATTCGTAATGTAATGTAAAACTTTTGTTTGTATCTAGTACTTCCAAGGCTCCTAAATTGATCAGTCTTTTAGGATTTGATCCCTCGTGATCATGCCAATGTTATGTAATAATTCACCAAATCTAGGTAACTTGGGTTGAGGTGTTACAGTAAGCATTCCATTGGGAATGAAGATTCATCCTGCCTTCAATAGGGTTTAGATCATGACTTCTCACACCATTGACACTATATAGATTATGGGAATGACACACCAAGTCCCTTCTTTTAAGTTTTTTCATAACGACACACCCACCATCTCAAATTTTTCACATAAAGTCTCACACTCATTATGAGATGTAGGGAATTCATCCTTTTTCTTCAGCTAATTGGATTGTTTAGATTAGTAATGGATTACTGAGTTATGCCTCGGTCCAGCCAACACCAAGTATTATTGGTATATGGGCACTTATGTTATCACATACTTTTCACATATTGGTGGATGAAAAATATAACTATACTATATATATCTATAGATTAGACATTAATTCTGTCCATGGACTGAAGTAGGTAGGGCCACCAGGTGTCCTTCAAGAAATTTATTGTGCTTGTATTCATTTTTTTATTTTTTTATTGTTATTTATACCTACACACTATTGTAATTTATATTCACAAACTGGATTTATCTATAGAAAAATTTAATGGTGGTATACTCTGATTTTTCTCACAAATATCTCAAACATCCATTGCACTAGGGTGCCCAAGTAGATCTCATGTTTTTAGGGACATGGATTTTTTTCTTATGATATTTTTCTAGAACCTAGGAGTTAGAAGCACGGGACTAAGTAGGATCTTAGGATTCTCATGGAGAACACCCTCAGGGCTTCAATTTCTTTTCATTATTCATTTACCATATGGTATCATTTTTCTTGTTGTGTGTCTACTATTTTAATTTATGTATCATCTTCAGGACACTCATGCATTGTTGTATATTGGTGTTTCTCATTAATATTTAGTTGATATTATTCTCCTGAAGCTCTGTATGTGTTTATTACTACTTATGCAATTGATTATTATTTATTTTCTAATATACCATAGCTCTTCCCTGATCATGAGGGCATAGTCTCCCCACTATCACCTCCATAGACACACCGGTCAAAACACTTGATCCAGTTGTTAAAGTGTCATTTTCCCTAGTAGGACTCTTATCCACTGAATGAAAACTTTATTTATGAGGTTTTCCATTCCTTCCATGACCCTTGTTATGGGAATGAGTGTCAAGTAATGCTTAGTTTCAACAGGTTTGACATGCCTGGATCATGGTCGGATGCTTAGGAGGTATCATGACCCTATCTTCTTTGTCAGTAATGTATGACTTTGTATGTCATCTCCTAGGTTAGTGGTTGTATGGAGAAAAAAAATCAGGTTTAAACTTCTTGTACAAACCACTAGATACTTGGATACATAGGTTGTATATACTAGGTATATTTTTGGGAATGTTTTATTTTTCATCTGATCCCCAGGGTGGGGTGTGTCGATATACGTAGAAGCCATCATTTTTCTAAATGATATAATGAACTGGTTGTGTTTAGTGGAATGGATAATCCATGAGTTGTTGAGTATGTTCTTATGTCATATCTATAGTATCGTTACATGGGAATTAAATGAATTATTTTTATCCCAATGATTGGTATTTAATTCCAAGAGGATCAAGTGTTTTGACACGCAGATCAGGTGGGATTTGCCTTTATGCCAAATATTATGACGTTTATGATCATGACTCAGATAATTTTCATGTGTGTGCTTAAGTTTAATCTAATGAAGTTCCCTTATAATGGCTATTATATCTCTCATTTCAATTTCTAGGACACTCATATGTTTGAGAGCATCACCTCTGTTCTAGTGAATGCATGTCCTTCTAGGTAGAAGATACACAACTAATGGATACCATTTGAAAATTATGAGTGTTTATTTTGAATTTATATGTGGCTAGTAAGTCTTGTAACATGTTGGTGATTTATCAAAATCCTGAAATTGATGTGTTTTTTCTGTGTATGAGAGCTTTTAGAAACATGGTTGGTCATTCATGGACTATGTTGGTAAAGCCCTATGATTGGTTAATGATGATGTGTCTTTAGGTGAAGTCAAGGTTCTACCAGGAAGTTAACCATTACTGGTTCGATTGTTCTTCTATCCAGTATTTGGTGTTCAGTTGGTTAGAAACCATTCCAAGAACATTATCTTGGATGTGATGAAGGTTTCTTGATCCCTTTCGAAGTTATTGGTGTCCTCCTGGCATACTCTTTCATAGAAATGAGTGTTTCCCCTATATTAAATTCATCCTTCATTCACTACAAGACAATGGGTTGTTTTCTGAGATAAAGGATTTAAATATATTTTTATTTCAATAAAAAACCGTTATTAGACTTTTGAATAGGATGTGTGGTTGTTTAAATAGGTGTGGTTAGTCCTAAGTGATTCCTTTGTTCCTGTATAAGGACACCTTGGAAAGATTCTTGGAAATTAGTTGTTTTAGATTGACATGAACATCAGGTGGATGCCACTTTGGGAAAATTCAATGAAATGATGTAGAAATCTTAGTCATGTACCAATGTACCAATTGAAAACATGTGGTATGGGCTAATTTGGGTTAGTTCATTTGACTCTCGTTTGATGATTATGAGGTTATCTCACACTTGTTGTGGGGATCTTAGGTAATGTTTAATGGGTGATGATTCCAGTGGGTAGTATTTAGGTTATGCCCTTTTTTTGATGAGGTGTGTTAGATTATATGGTCAGGTGATGGTTTTATCAGGTAATATCACCAAAATTTTGGAATAGACATTGGTAAATGTTCTTGTGGTAAATTCCAGATTCCTTAGAGAAAGGAATTACAGTCTAGTTTGTATTGCATCATCCGTCTAAGCAGAGCATTTTGACAATGGTCAGTGGGAGGTTTCTTGATTTTTTTTATTTTGTTTTAAGGAATACGGTTAGTGAACATCCATTTTTGTGTGCCATCATGTTGAGGCGACTGTAGTGTGTGTAATATGGGTATTTTCATCAAAATATTTCTTGGCTAAGATAAAAAAATTTAGTGTGAAATTTTCTGATTGAACTGTTCAAAAATAATCCTAGGAGCATCTCTAAAACGCTTGTCGTGTTCATTATAAGACACTCTGATAGTGGAGAAAATCATAGTCTGGAATTGGATGTTGAATGTTGAAAACAATTAGTGGGGAGAACCATTGGCCAAATCATTAAAGGGACAATGAAATGATCATATCTCTAGCTAAATAGGTTTAGTTAAAAACTCATTCAGTGTTTCTAGTTCAAAAAACATGATTTGGATATAGTTTTCATGGATTAATTATCATTTGCTTATGTAATTATTAGAGGTTCATTGGGATTATTTGGAATGAAACACGAATGTTTCAACAAAACATCATGAGTATCATAGGTTTGGGTGATGTTTTAATTTTTCCCCAAGGCTTATTGGGGATGAGAAGTTTGAAGTTGGGGAGTTTGTGTTGACCCATGTCTTGAGCCAACGTAAAATTCCAAGGGAATTTTAATTTTGGAATTTGGTGGATGGGTCGTTGTTTGAACTGAGTTTTAGAATGTAATTTTGAGATTTGGAATACTAAAAAGTATTGTTTCTAGACTTGGATAAAGTCTTTAGAGGTTATTATTGTGTTATGTTCTGTTTTGTAATCTTTGGTCCCCAAAAACTCAAAATTAGAGACATCTAATAATGGCGCACTATTTGTCTAAAACTAGGAAACACTCTAGAGGAAATTGTTTATCCTTGCCTAGTAGAGCATGATATTCCACAATGATTTGCCAAACTGTCTTTGGGGGGGTACATGGTCATGCATTTCGTTGAATTTTTTAATAGACGGTGCACATATGTTGCACACATTTTTAAAAAACTCTAGGCCTAGCCCACATGGTTATCCATTTAGAATATTTTTTTAACTATTCAATGCATGATTGGTGCACGGTTGGTCAAACCATGTAAGATTACTATTCAGGTTTAGGGTTCCTAATTAGTGGTATCCACACAGTTATAAAATAGTTTGGCCAACCGTGCGACCCAGTTTTTGAGGGTGAAATTAATGAAATTTCTTTAGTAAACCTTGAAAGCTCTTTTCTTATTTATTTTCATCTTCTCCAACTGCATGAGGCTCATATATATTATCATCAGTTTCTCATCCTCTAAAATATATTGGTAAAGATATCTCATGTATCCAAACTCAAATTTTATAATTGTCAGTCATTTTGGATCCACATTTTTACGCTCTTGATTCCTCTTACTTCCAAACTAATTTTCTTCTTTGAACTATTGAGCTATTTTGGTGTGATCTCATTCACTATATTTTCATGGTGGATGTATATTTCTTATATTTTTTAAATATTAACAAATCAAATATTGATATTGGATTATTATAGAATCCTCATCATGAGTTAGGTTGTCTATATCTCATTCCCAAAGTTTCCACCGATTTATAAATATTTTCATTGTGTCACACACCATCATTTTTCATGAATCACCCTAAAATGAGTTCATTGTTTCTAAATTGTTTTATGCATAACATATTAATCTTATTTATCCTTGTTCAATAAATGTAGGATTCTAACCGTGATCACAAAAACCCATTTGGTGTTCTGCATTTAATTTACCCTTCTTAATTACTTAATTAAAATTCCATAATTCCTTCTTAGATGTAATCTTGGATTTTAAATGAAATTTCCCTTATATTTAATTTCTCAATTGATGGTACCACCTCTTATATGCCATGTTGAACATTATTTTTATTTTTATTTGGTTTCTAGAATTCTAAAATGCTTATTTTTAGTGAATTGAGTCATTCCTCTTGATTGAGATGTTTGGTGGAGCTATACGAATTTTTTGTTAATAATGACATCTTTTATCATAAAACACTTTATATGAGGTGTAATGTCTTCTAAAAAAAGTTTTAATTAGTTATTTAAATCATGATTGGAATTATTAAATAGGTTTTTACCTATGTAGTTATGTTATTTATAGATATATGGAATGCTTCGTACATGGTCTCAAAAGGTGTTTTTAAATGTACTAAATAAGAGGGCATGGCCTTCCTTGTGATTAATTATTTCAAAGACTAACAGCCTTCTAAGTGGGATGGAAAGCCTTGATTATAAATTTTAATACATTATTGAATGAAATGTAATATTTAAAATTTAGTGATTTAAATTTAATGTAATGGGTGTAAAGGCCATGCCTCTTGAATTTTTTTAATTTAATATTAATTGAAATTCCCTTGGTCATATTGGGGATTGATGAAAATAAATCATGAGAGGTAATGCCACATAACCATTATTATAAATATGATTAAAAATTTGATATAGGATATGGAATGATGGTAAGTTTTTTTTGGGAATGACAATGCATGATACCTTACATTGGGTGTTGAGAATGACATCTCTTGCCATTAACACTATTTGGGCGATGGGCATGATCACTGTGTCCATTGTTTCAGGTGTTGGAATGAAAACAGAACCACCATCTCGAGTATTGATCATAATGTCTCTTACTAATTATGATATGCAGGGAATGCACCCTTTTTCTGGATCTTATGGGCACATTTAGATAGGTTATGTATTACTTAGTTATTCCTCAGTCTATCCAATACCTGGTATTCTAGATATATGGACACTTTCATCTGCATGTACGTAGTCCATATAGGTGGAAGAAATATATAACTATAATATATATATATATATACATATTACTATTTATATATTCATTACACAATAATTATAGCCATAAGATGAAGTAGGTAAAGTATCCATGTGTCCTCCCAGAACCTGAGGGGGAAAGTATTCATTTGTTTATATTTTTTTATTATTATTTATATTTGCACAATGATTTACACTATATTCATGGATAAGAATTATCTATAAAAAACATTTTTGGGGCCTATAGGAATTTTATCACAAACCCTTATAGGGCCTCCCTTACACTATGGTACCTAAGTAGGCATCATTTTCACAGGACCATAGATTTTTTCTTGTGTTGTTATGCTTGTACCTATGAGTTAGGAGAAAGGGACTGATCAGGAGCTCTAAAATCTCAGAGAGAATGCCCTCGGGGATTTTATTTATTTTCCTTATTGATTATAAAATTGTATCTTGTTTTATATTGTGTTTCTGTTGTTTTATTTTATGTGTCATATTTTTTACATTCATCCTTTTTTGTATTGTCGTTTTCCATTTATATTGAGTTGATATTGTTCTTTTGTTTCTCTATATTTCTTTATTGATGCTTTCGATATTGTTAATTATTTATTTTATGATATACCATTGTGATACTCTGATTATGAGGGTATAGTCTCCCCAATATCACCTTCTTATACCCTCTTTTCGAGTTTTTATGTAACACCCCAGGATTTCATTGTATGTTATCTCTTAAAAGTAATTCAATCACTTGCGCTATAGGCAACACCGAGTTCAAGCGCACCACGACTTTCCAAAATAGCCGTTCAAAAAGTGGTTATGAATATTATTAATTGAATTTTGAATTTTATATACTCCATATAATTTTAGAATCCATATTATGTGTTTTTTAGGCATAATATAAGAACAAATTCATTTTTTTCAGATAAAAGAACCATTTTTCAAAAAATGCAATTTTACCACCTTTTAATGGAGAGCCTTTTTTAAAACCAATATTTGACACTTTTATATATTAAATTTAATGAAATTAAATTATTCTTTAGAATTGGGAAATAAAAATATAGTTTTGAAAAAAAATTTGTGCTATTCTGATAACTTTTATAGTTTGATGAATAGTAAAAAATACTAAATTTTAATTGATAACGAATTTTTTAATCGAAATAATTTATAGTGTTAAATTATAAATTTGAGTGGTTTTAAAGTACCAATATATTATATTTTTATCATTTAATATAAATTAGTTCATTGGATGTAATTTCACATTTAAACTGGACTAAAAAAACTGTCAATCTTTTGATAGTTATTATTTAAAAAAAACAGGCTTTTTATTTTGACAATGGAAATTAATTTTAAATTAATTCCAACCACTTTTTTGTTTTGAATTTATAAAAATGGATTCCATATTTTGAATCATGGGTTTAAAATTGATTAAATAGTTAACATTTGTTTTTAGACATTATAATTATTTACTTCAGTAAATATTTTATTTACCATGGTTAAAGGGTAAATCTGGTAAATAATGGTAAAAAAATATTATTATTATTATATTAAATTCCACTAATATTTGTCCTATTCCTATTGGTTTATACATGTCCAACCATGTGAATTTTTGGGTCGATTTGGGGACCCCATGGAGCCACTTGAGCATGATACTAAAGCTTTATATTAATTAAATGAAAGTAAAGAAAAAAATGACATAAACATATATCTATTAGTAAAACAATTTTTTACATGAGGTAATATAAGTTATATTTTCAAAAACAAAATTAATTTTAAAGATAAAAAGATTTCATATATCATGGTATTTTTTTATAATTTTTAGATATCAAATAAATAAAACTATTTATGACACAATAATGATGTGGTGTTTACCTCATTAATGAATTATTTAAATAAATGAGAATATAAGAATTAAAAAAATATCCAAAACCTATCAAATTCTTATTGGATGATTTTATTTCAAAACTTATTCATCCTATTCTCAACTTTAATGAGTTTTTTTATCTTTAGAAACGAAAATAATTATATAATAAAATAATATTTTCAAACTTTTCTAAAGATCCCCTCCCCTCCCTTATAAAAATATATCACCTATAAACCATTACTCATGTCTCTTAAGCCCATTGGTTCATCCAAACTATACCCAATTAAACTCCCTACATCCATATCTTCCTCTTAAAAAACTTACCTTAGTCAGAAGGAATTTCAAGGAAGCCTTTTGGTTCAAATCATAGGGAGTTACCCGATTTGAAGATAACATCTCCTCTTAAGTTCTTTTATTTTATTTTAATTATCCAATGACATAAACTCTATTTATTCCATTATTTTAGTACAAAAACGGTATAATAAATATACTAGGTTGTTTTTATGATATTTATTTTAACTATACTTACACACACCTCCATCTAATGTGTACAGAATATAATGTTTCTGCGGACGGCGAACTACTGCCTCATGAAATGATGATTGTTCGATCTTATAATACCACCTCTTGTGGGGGCTATTATAATGACACTATAATTATATATGATATTTATTTTATCTATAATCTTATGTAATTCTCATTGATAGAATAGCTTTATTCCTTTCATGTTGTATATATACGATAATATCATTTGTGGAAGTGCAGACTACCGCCCCCTAAAAGTGATATGACTTGTTCATTCCATACATGGAACGCAAAAAAGATGGTTCTAATAAACATATGTTACATATATAAAATATTATATTATTATGGAATAAAAATATACCTATATATCATTTGGTTTTATTTCCTTTTAAAATAAAAAAATTGAAATGGAATTACTGTTCGTGCATACGTACAGATTGTCGTCTCCATGAACATGATGAGATTCATTCCCCATCGTAACCATTCAAGAATAATTTTAATTTGATTATTAAAAATAATTTTTAATAACTTAATATCATTCTGAATATGAATCAAATACATCCTACTTATAATAAACATGGCTTACGTAACAAAACATATACAGGAAAACTAATCAGTTAACCCCCGAAACAATGATACTACTAGGATATTATTAACAAAGCAATATTATAAAATCATATATGATATAATATTAATGTATGTGGTTATTTTATAATTTAATAACAATGATTTAACTTTTATATAGGAGGTCAATGTACCCTTGACCAAGGTAAATTACAAGGTAATGGTTAATTCCCCAATTTCATTGTTATTCGAGATTGTTTATGTGTAAGTTTTCACTCAGATAGATTTATTATCCATTTCCATGTTTCATAATATATTTTTAAAAGGGATTATTTTTAAGGTACTCTTTTAATAAAACATCATTTTAAATGTTTTAATGATTTATTCTTCTAAACATTTTTCATTAAGGTCCATGTTTTCAAAATGGTTTTATGGATTTATATATATGGACATGAATGGTTTAAAATGTTAATTGCTTTAAAATCTTTCAAAATGGTATGGGAAACTTTGATAAAAAAGTATATTTTAAATTAGTTCCTTTATAAATTGTGTGACTTTTAAATGATTTCATGAAAAAGAGGTATTTCTCTCAAAGATTTTTACTGATCATTTTCAACTATGTCAACATCCTTTACGAGATATTATTCTTGATCGAGGTTGATTTATTATAAAAAAAATCATCTATGTTCTGTTGAATGAGTTATTATATGTTTTACTTTGGATGCACTATTTTTATACCATTTATGGTTTATGGTTAATGTATTGACATTTCGCATGCTAATTTTAATACAAATGTTTATGTTATGTTTCTAAATATTCATATGAGGAATGTGTCGGACTTAATATGTGATGGGTGGAGCCTGTTATAGCTCCTCGATGCATCGGTAGGTCACATGAAACAAAGCAGTGTCTTGGAAAAAGGCCTTGAAAAAATTCTTATTTGTAGTCTTGGCATGAGGCCTTGAATATGTTGTTATGATGTCCAAAATTATGAATTCCATCATTATGAAATAAGCTATTGATATTAAAAGTGATTATTCGACTAGTAGAATATCCTTGTCAATATGTAAATGAAATTATTTCATTTATCTTTTCCATATTATGCTGAAGTTTAAGTTTAACCAACTTTTGTTTTAGTTTAATACATTTCCTTAAATGTTTATTCTTATTTATGATAGTTCTCAGTAATTGTTATCCTTACTGAGCATCTGAGCTCACCCCTTTCTTATGTTTTCTTTTTACCAGGATTCCAAGAAGTGTATTATGTTTGATATGCAGGGTTAATCTAGGGGAATGATTTCATTCATAATAGATTATTTATGTTGTGTTTTTTGTTTAAATGTGTAATGTAACATTGATGTATTTAATCTATTTTCCAAGACTGCTAAACTGATCGGTCCTTCGGGACTTGATTCCTTGTAATCATTCCAAATTATTAAAATAATGAACCGACTCTAGGTAACTGATGTCGGGGAGTTACAGTTGGTATCAAAGAATATTTAGCAATATCCTTGGAAACTAGATTTAGAAAAACTCTGATTAGAGAACATTAACCTAAGATAGACTTTGAGGATTAGTATAGAGGAACTTCCTAGAATTCTGTTAATGTAGAGATTTTGTGAATTTTCCAAGCAATAAATCCCAGTCTGGATACGAGTAGGTATAGGAGGCTTTGGCACAGATGTACCAAGGAGTGAAAACTCCAACAATAAGTTTTAGGCTTGACCTAGGGTATCCTGGTACATGACAACGGGGCTTGCTGCACTCTTGGTTATGACACTCCCGGGGGATATGCTTCAGATAATTCACATTTTCATTACAAGACATTATGATGGATTTATAAGTAAATACTTCCTCAAATAATTTTTTTTTTAATTTTATATATTATATGAAAAAAATCAATTTATGTTAGATATTTTACAAGTTTGGAATTATGCATTATGATTAAAAAACTAACCTAGTGTATGTCATTTTTTAAAAATGGCTCCCATTAGATGGAATTAGAACTCCAAAAATACGCTTGATCAAATGTGAAAGAAGTATCATATCTTTAATGGTTTTAAGACAATATTTAAATAGGAAGTAGTATTCAACATATTGTCATCATATGAAGAAATATTATCATGTGTTAATAACATAATTTAAAAAAATCGTTAAGTTCTGTGGCTTTGAAGGGAAGCCAGAGAAGAAAAGGATGGTAGAGAGAAATATGGATAAAGGGAATAATGGAAAGATGGATTTTCCCTTATGTGATAACTGTGGAAATAATCACCTTGATAAATTCTTGAAGGTAATGGGAGTTTGTTATAAGTATGGAGAAAAAGGGCACGAAGTATGTGATTGTAAGGGCATGAAAAAGGTTTCAAATGTAAAATGCTTCATCTGCAAGGATTTGGGACACTAGGAGAATAAATGCCTCAATCATCAAAGTATACTGCAAATGATGTTGTTGGATAATAATCATGTTATGATATTACCACATATGAAGAGTAGTTAATTGTGTTCTTATGTTGATATTAACAAATTATGTCATTTGAGTGTTGTATAAATGATGTACTAGTTATAATAATTATAGAGTATATAATGATTCTATTGAAATTCTATTTCATTAATGATTTGATATTGTGTGGTACCAAGAAAAGTGACTCTATAGAAAGTTAATTTTTTTTTGAAAATACATAGTTGAAGGAAAGATAATCTTTAATATGGTCCTGATACTGTGGTATTGATTTTGGTATAAGAGATGATTGATTTGGATAAACTATATTGGATATTATTTACTACCTTGAAACTAATTAATGGTTTTTTATTCCATCATTATTGGTGATTGTCATGACCAGTCCCCCGGGGCCCATGCCGAGACTACCCTAAGCCTACCATCCATAGGCCAGGGTCTGGCGACTAGAACTAAAAGGTGTATTCCCTAAAACTGGGATGGCATTACCTTTATAACATGTAAACACACTGAACCAAGCACACATCAAGATACAAACACAAGTAAACTATATAGCAAAAAGAGTAATGAAAGTAAGAGGGTCCGAAATACAAGCCATGCAGTAAAGATACAAGTACAACTGAAAATACAATACAACTGAAGAAAGATAAAGATAGCTACTTGGTCATCCTTCGAGGTTTCTACCTGAAGGGTAGGTACAGATTTCCTCCTCAGAACTCCACGTCTGCTCATCTCCTCTACGTACTGACTTGTCGTATGGTCCACCTCCAGGCATCGTCCAGTCCTAGTACTCTCATCCTCAATCAGCAATGTCCATCATCTGCCCCAAACACAACAATGTGCGGGTGAAGCCCTTGCAGGGGTGAGTATAATGATACTCATTATGGACCTAGAGACCCTCAAGGTCTCACAAAATCCAAAAAGGATAAACTAAAAATCATGAAAACCGGTGATAACCCAACTTAGGTATATGACCATACATATACCTAAGTTATCAAATATTACTCATCTCATTCATGAGGAAACACAAGGCCCAACTCCTTAGCCGAAGTACAACTGTTCCATGAAAGAAATATTACCACGATGATAAGTACCACACAGGTACGCCACATATATGAAAACCACAAAGGTGAAGACTCAGGTCAAATCAGGTATAACTTAGGTACAGTAGTAGAGATAATTAGATGTAACAACTGAATCATCTTACTCTGTTAAGAGGCAGAAACACATAGGATCCTAAATCATCTTGAGAACCACATAGGATCATAGTACCTCATCAGACCCACACATAATCCTAGTATGGCATCAGACCCACAAAGGATCCTAGTACATCATCCGACCCACACAGGATCCTAGTACAGTTGACCCACACAGGATCCTAGTACATTGTCAGACCCACATAGGATCCTAGTATAATAGACCCACACAGGATCCTAGTACAATAGACCAACACAGGATCCTAGTACATCGTCAGACCCACACAGGAACCTAGTACAGTAGACCCACACAGGATCCTAGTACATCTTCAGACCCACACAGAATCCTAGTACAGTAGACCCACACAGGATCCTAGTACATCTTCATACCCACACAGGAACCTAGTAAAGTAGACCCACAAGGATTCCAAGAGATGGTACATGTGTAATCATCAAATACAGACCCATAAATGATCCCTTTCTCATGTTACAACCAGCTATTGGGTTCCTGCACTAAGCTCTCTTGATTCCGGGAGGTTCTGCTCCTCAATCCACATTTCAATACTCTAACTACCACAAATTCCCATGAAGAAGTATCCCAAATGACTGTCATGTAATAGGGGTCTCAACACAACAGATAGTGCATCAATCGGACGTCTAGTCTTTAAGTTATTAGCCTTTTAGTCCTGAGGGCCCAGTTAGATTTGTGCTCGATCAATCCTAACCATACCCCAAATTTATCCAAATCTCATGTGGGGTATACCAAAAGGATCTTCTCACTCCATGTTTTCTGGCGCCACAGATGGTTCGTCAAACAGATGTTCGGTTCCAAATTTATGGCCAAAAGAGAGAATATGGATCGACGTTGGTCTGGGTCCGGTCAAACTGACCCGACCCAACCCGACCCGTCCTACATCAACCCAGACTGCTAGGTCCAGCACGGCCTGCACTGTACGGCCCGGCCTAGCCGCATGTGGGGGGAGTCACCCCCCTGCCTCCTCTCACCAAATGGTCGAAGTCCTTCGGTCGTCAGAAGCACGAGGGACCCATCGCAGGTCCCGCTTGGTCCAACTTGGCTGGCCGAAACGGCTAGTCCTTGTCCCTCCAAGTGGCGCGTCAAGCACCAGCCACACTCCCTTTTCCACCGCGACATAAGCCATGACCCTTTCTCATTGGGCGGTGCAGACGCACACCACCACCCCATCATGCAGCTAGCCTCTGCTAGCCAAAACCCTTGCTCTGCTGTAGCCGACGAGCCGCGACCTTCTCTAGCGGTAGTGGTCGCCGCCATCTTCGTGGTTGTCCGTAGCGCCAACCTCCATTTCTGAGCCCCACCAATGATGGTTACCATCCTCCTCCATCTCGATTAATACACAAAAGAACCATAATATTCATGGAGGAGTGGGGCCATGTTCATTTTTACCATACCCTTCGTGTTAGGGCCATAACAAGCATTTCAAATATTTCTTGAATCATGAAGAATTGTCAAGAATGAGAAAGGGGAAAACTCAAAAAAAATCACTACCTCGTGAATGATAGAGAAAATACCGCAGTTGAGGAAGTGGGTTGGTGTTCGACATTCCCGCAAAAGCCTCTAATGATTTCGCTTGATCGTCAATCCTCATTTAGGGTTTTGGTGTCAATCGCCACCACTCACTGGAACTGGCTTTGTCCTCCAATGGTTAGGCATTGAGGCACTTTAATAGATCTTCGTCGCTTGGTGAACCCATGTAAAAACCTTCCCACTAGGCTCCATATAAATAGGAGAGGGGAGGGTAAGTAACAATCGTGGAATTTATGAAGGTTCATTTAATAGGAACCTTCCTAAATTCCAACGACACTGTTACTTTGTATTTAATAGGTTTAGACAATTAATTTTCGTTGGCACAATTAAATGATTACACATTTAATAAATTTTCATTGGCTCAACTAATTAAATGGTGAGTTGAAAGGTTTTCTCCCATTAAACAGGGGTCGTGTGGTCCCCACCACCATCACACATGTAGATAGGTTTCAATAAAAAAATAAAACTTCTTTGTTTTATTTTTATTTCCACGTAAAACATGAAAACTAACATTCACCCTTGGCCTACTACAGTCGGGGAGAATATCTCCTTATGTGAATACTGGCACTACGAGTTAAACGGTGTCCTCGGATTTCAATTCTGAGCACCGGTTCAAAATTTACATAACATCGCTTAGGCGTTTACTGAACGTACCTAAAAAAAGTTCAGAAAAATTATAAAATTCACCTGTGACCCATGTCGGTCGATGTTAGGCTCTGTATAAGTGAAACATGCCCCCATAAAACCCAATGGTACTCTCGTATTTTTAATCCGAGTTACCATTTAGAATTTATGAATTTTACAATAAAATTATTGTCACTTAATTATTTTATTTATGGCCAAAAACTAAATTTTACTGGTGGCCCACGCCGACCAATGTTTGTATCTTCCTGAAGATATAATAACCTCACAATTTCAACGGTGGTCTCGGATTCTCAATCCGAGTAACCGTTTGTGAATTATAAGCATTTAAAAAATAAAATAATTTATTAAATTATTTTATTCAAGATAATTCCATTTTTTGTTTTTCTCACAAGAGGCCAACAATGACTAAACATAAGTCGCACCTAGGGTAAAGCCACAATCCTAAACACAACAGTTCCCTCGTATTTCTGATCTGAGTTATTGTTTAATATTTATTCAACTTTTTCATGAAAACCTCTTAAGCACGCTAATTAAAACTTAACCAAACTTCGACGGATCATTCCGAAAACTCCAGGCCTCGGAATCACGCACCGTTAGATTTCACGGTCTCAAAATAATTCTGTATAATTAAAAAAATTACAAATAATTTCTGATACATTAAATTCTCCCCACCTTAGGTATTTACATCCTCAAAAGCCACAACAAAGTTAAAATAACCAAAAGAGGGTACTAAGCACGAATATGAGCCTCTCACCCCCATGTGCTCTCCTAGAGGTTCCCGTGCTGCCAGTGTACGCACACCAGAGTTATCGAGGGCCCATGAAGGACCCACTCCTATCGATCCTCAATCTCCACTGGAACCTCCGAAAACGCCGCCCCATCCTCGATGTCTAGCTCGTCGTGGTTGATGACGTGAGATGGGTCATGCACATATATCCACAACTGGGGTACGTGGAAGACTTCGTGCAACTTCTCCAACTATGGTGGAAGGGAAATGAGATATACCACCTCTCCAACTCTGCTAAGGACCTGAAGGTTCTGATGAACCTCAGAGATAACTTGCTGCCCCAGCCAAATCTCTGCAAACCTCATCTGCGTGACACCCGTAGAAAGACATGGTCACCATCCTAGAACTCCATAGGTCTCTATCTCCTATTGGAATAAGACTTATGACTACTTTTTGTAGTCTCCATATGCTCCTGGATGATCTACACCTTCTTCGTGGTAGCTCGTACTGTATCTGGTCCCATGAGTGCTGACTCACCTAGGTCAGTCCTGCACAAAGGCGATCTGTAGGGTCAGTCATGCAACACCTCAAATGGTTCCTTCCCAATGGTGGAGTGATATATGTTATTATATGAACACTCCAAAAAGGGAAAGTGATCCTCCCAACTGTGACCCAAGTTGAGGATGCAAGCACAGAGCTAATCCTCGAGGGTCCGAATGGTCTGCTCAATCTGGCCATCCGTTTGAGGATTGAAGGCCGTGCTCAAATGAAGCTGTGTCCCGAAAGCCTCCTAAAACCCCTTCCATATATGGGAAATGAAATGTGCATCACCATAAGAGAAAATTGTTGAGGTTACTTCATGTAGCTACATAATATCCTAAAAATAGAGGCATCCCAAGCTTTCTACTGAACTCTGCTCTCTAATAGGTAAGAAGTGGGCCGACTTGGTGAGTCGGTCAATGATCACCCAAGTAGAATCATGACCCCTGGATTTATGTGGAAGTCTTGTCATGAAATAAATGGAAATATTGTTCCACTTCCACTCTGGGACCTTAAAGGCTAAACTAAGGCTGCTGGTACATGATGTTCTGCCTTCACTTGCTGAGAAGTGAGGCACCAAGAGACAAACTTTGCTAATACTTTCTGCATTCTTGGCCACTAGTGCTGACGTCGGAGGTCCCAGTACATCTTCACCACTCTTTTATATACCTCTAGATGGGAAATATGGAACTCCCTCAACACATCCTTGCTTATCGACACTGGTACCACATTAAATCCTCTGAAGAGGATGACGTGCTCCCCACCTTCAGAAAATTCATTAGGTGCTTGTCTTGTAGATATTTGAGAATTTCAAGCGTCACAGTCAGTGTCCCCACATTGTGCCTCCCTAAATCGATGAAGAAGTGGGGGAGTTACAATAATAGACTGAAGATAAGATGGTCCATCTCGATCCAAGTAGGATATCAGTAAAACGGCTAGCTACTCTGTCGCCTCACTCAGTAGCGGTAGGCCAGACCTCCTATTGAGTGCATCTGCTACCACATTCCCCTTCCCAGGAGTATTGACTATCTCAAACTCAATGTATTGGATGAACTCTAGCCGCTCTCTTTGGGAACTAAAAACTCAAAACTCTTACTTCCATGAGTGTAAGGTTGGCCGACATAAGAGTGATCTTCTGCACCCTCTTATGCATGATTTTATCCTATACTGCCTAGGTTTCCTTTTTCACCGACTAAGGAAAACCTCATCCCAATATTGTAGATAAACCAAAAACTTTATGCCTAATACATTCAATATGAGTATGAACTATGGATGCACAGTACATACCAAACTAACATCATAAGGCCTTGACGCTACCACCAAGAGGTTCCAACCGAATCTCTCAACTCAAGGGTTAGATCACACCATCGACATAAGTGTGACTATTGAGTCTCCTTCAAAAGGTATATCCAAACGTGAGGGTCAAGTCAATGGTTTAATTAGAAACTCTAGGTCATGGAAATGATTCATGGAAAGAAGGAATGATTGGTACTTATGTCTATTGATATGGTAACTAGTTGTAGATACAGACCGTACCTCGAATCATTCCTAGAGCCCTTAGGTCGCACTCCCTGACCGTATGAAGCTACTCTCTTCTCCTATCCTCCAGCTCCCTGAGCCTGGTGGGGACCATAATGGTGGGAGGTTGTAACATGTAAAAATGTACACCACCTCATGCTGCTCCCCTATCTTGGCTTCCACATCTGCAACCCTACATATTTATCTGTCCCTAACAATTCTTCTTCCCAAAACATTTTTACATGCCCAAGTCTCTAAGACTGGTTCTTGTTTCCTATTTTCCCCCTACTTACATTCACTGGTTGTATCTGTGTATCCAAAGAACATTCAACCACAAAGGTACTCTCTAGAACCCCAACATAAGTAGAAATGCATAGAGGAATAGTGCTCGCTCGAACGTCCTTAAACACACTATACTTGAAAGTCTAAGCCTTGAGGAACTGATAGTTTCGTATTCATCTTGTACCAAGTATTATTGGTGCATCTCGATGAATAATCAGCTACCAACATGTCATCCTACCAAAGCTATAGAAGCTCTAGAGAACTCTCAGCCACCTCTTCAAGCCAGTCCTGACCTTCTTGTGAGTCAATATCACCTCTAAAGATGAGGGGTATCTGATGTTGAATCACACATAAGGCACTAAGCATATATGTGTCCTCTACTGGTACCACCAATTGTATCTGCTGACCAACGAGCAGTGATATAGCTAACACACTACCTGATGGTACCATATCAGGAAACGGTCCAAGTACTAAAGCCAAATCACTATGAAAACCATCCTCATGGTCACTCACTAGAAAAAAAACTAGTAGCTAAGATAACCATCTTCTCTACTGGTGTCTCAACTAGGATGAAAACTCTATCAACCACCTCCAGCCTTCCCTTAGCTACGTGGGAATATATCTCGCCTCGAACCCTCGAAGGCATCTCCTATTGAAAATCATGAAATGCGCTCAGTCAGTGTGCACCATCCGCCAGTTAGGCTGGTGGTAACAGCTGCCCAACGGGTGGTGGTTCAGCTGGTACACCTTCTGAAGGTGCCAATCTAGTAAGAGGGCCCTGCACCAAAGCTTCTTTGCACGGTGGGTCATCTGTATGTACTCTCTCTCGGTAATCCTAGCTGGTTGTATCTACAGCGACATCCTTATAAGGAAGAGGTGTTCCAGGGTCATTAATTTATACCTGGTGAGTTGACTCAAGGAAATCACAATAAATGCGTCAAAAACACACGAAATCAGTGCTTTTGTGTACTAAGTCAGAAATCAGAACTCAGGGTCCTGGTGTATGGATACGTCAGCCACCGCACCAACACTGGCCTCCCTGGACGGAAAACTATGCTCACTATACTTAACACTATTTATTCAAATAAATGATCAGATTCCTAGTTCTTCGGTAGAACCGAACTCCTCTGATACCAATTTGTCACAACATGTCCCCCAGGGCCCGTGACGAGACTACCCCAAGCCCTCCTTCCATAGGCCAAGGGCTAGTGACTAGCAGAAAAAGGCGTATTCCCTAAAACCGGGAAGGAATTTCATTTATAACCTATAAACACACTCAACCAACCATAGAGAAATATACGAACACAAGTAAACTGTATATCAAAAATATTACTGAATGTAAGAGGGTCGACATACAAGACCAACAATAAAGATACAAGTACAATTGAAAATAAAATACAACTGAAGAAAGAGAAAGAAATCTACTGGGTCATCCTCTGAGGTTCATACCAGAATGGTAGGTACAGATTTACTCCTCATCACTCCAAGTCCTCTCCTCTCCTCTGTGTACCGTCAAGCCGTATGGTCCACCTCTGGGCACCATCCAGTCCTGGTATCCTCAGCCTCGATCAGCATTGTATGTGGTCTACACCAAACACAACAAGGTGCAGGTGAATCCCTTATAGGGGTGAGTATAACGATACTCAGTAGGGAATCTAAGGCCCTCAAGGTCTCAAAAAATCATGAAATTATAAAGCACAAATCATGAAAACCAGTGACAACCCAACTTAGGTATATGCCCATAAATATACCTAAGTTATCAAACATTACCTATCTCATTCATGAGGAAACAAAGGGCCCAAATTCTAAGACAAAGTACAACTATTCCACGGAGGAAATATTACCACGAAGGTAAGTACCACACAGGTACACCAAATAGAATAAAACCACAAAGGTAAAGACTCAACTCACACCAGATATAACTTAGGTATAGTAGTAGAGATAATTAGATGTAACTCCTTAATCATCTTACTCTGTAAAGAGGCATAACCACGTAGGATGTTAAATCATCATCAGACCCACATAGGATCATAGTACATCATCAGACCGACACATGATTCTAGTACGACATCAGACCCACATAAGATCCTAGTACATCATCAGAGCCACATAGGATCCCAGTATAGTAGACCCACACAGGATCCTAGTACAGCGTCAGACCCACACAGGATCCTAGTACAGTATACCCACAGAAGATTCTATTACATCGTCAGACCCACAAAGGATCCTATTATAGTAGAGCCACACAGGATCCTAATACATCGTCAGACCCACACAGGATCCTAGTATAGTAAACCCACACAAGATCCTAGTACATTGTCAGACAAACACATGATCCTAGTATAGTAGACCCACATGGATTCCTAGAGCGGATCCATCTGAAATCCTGAAATACAAAACCATTAAGGATCACTTTCTCATGTTACAACCAGCTACTGTGTTCCCGCACTAAGCTCGCTTGATTCCAGAAGGTTCCGCTCCTCAAACCATAGTTATATACTCAAACTACCACTAAGTCCCACAAATAAGTATCCCAAAGGACCTCCATGTAATAGGGGTCCCAACACAATAGACGGTGCGTCAATTGGATGCCCAGTCTATAAGTTATTATCCGTTTAGTCTCAGGGGCTCAGTTGGATTCTTGCCTAATCCAACCAAACCATACCCCAACTTTATCTAAATATTCAAAGGATTATAAAAAAAGGACCGTCTCGCTCCAAGGTTTTCAACGTCGTTGACGGTTCATCAAACGGACGCTCGGTGCCAACGTTATGGCCAAAAGAGCGAATATGGGTCGATGTTGGTCTGGGTCTGGTCCGACCCAGTGGGACCAACCCGACCTAACCCGTTGGGTCCGACCCAGCCTATATTAAGGCGGGTGGAGTCACCCCCCCCCCTCCTCCTCTTACCAAACGGTCGAAGCCATTCGGTCACCAACAGTATGCGGGACCCAACGCGGGTCCCACTCGGTCCAGCTCGGTCGGCTGAAACGGTCGGGCCTTGGTCCTCCCGGCGGCGTGTCGTACACCGCCCCTCCCCAGACAGTCAAATTTCGGTTGCCCACCCTTTTCCACCACTGCACAATCCACTTCCCTTGCTCGTCAGGCGGCGCGGATGCACGCTGTGGCCCAGTTGTGCGGCCAGCCTCCACTAGCCGCCACCCTTGCTCTGCCACGGCCGGCAAGCCGCGACCCTTCTCCCGGCGGCAGTCGTCACCATCTTCGTGGCCAGCCGTAGTTCCGACCACCATTTCCGAGCCCCACCGGTGACGGATTCTATCCTCCTCCATCGTTAAGAACTCAAAAACTAACCACAAGATTCACAAAGGAGTCAGGCCATGTTCATTTGGCCCGTACCCTCCGCATTACGACGGTAGCAAGCAGATCAAATATTTCTTGATTTACTAAGAATTGTCAAGAATAAGAAAGGTGGAATCTTAATACAATAATCCCTACCTCATGAACGATGGATAAAATCGCACAGTTGAGGATGTGGGTCGGTGTTCTTCATTCCTACAATAGCCTCCAATGACATCGCTTGATCGTCAATCCTCATTTGGGGTTTCGGTGTCGATCGACACCACTCGCCGGAACCGAATTCGTCCTCCATGTGTTGGGTGTTGCGGCACTTTACCAGAGATGTGTTTCATAGTGATGTCATTCCAAAACCTTCCCCCCATGCTCCATATAAATAGGAGAAGGGGGGGGTAAATAATGATCATGGAATTTATGAAGGTTCATTTAATAGGAACCTTTATAAATTCCAACGATGTTGTTACTTAGTATTTTATAAGATTAAACAATTAATTTACATTGGCACAATTAAATGTTGACACATTTAATAAATTTTTGTTGGATCAACTAATTAAATGGGGATTTGAAAGGTTTTATCCCATTGAAGAGGGTTCGGGCGGTCCCCACCACCATAACCCATGTAGAGAGGTTTCAATAAAAAATAAAATATAACATGTTCTTTATTTTATTTGTATTTCCACGTAAAACATGAAAACTAACTTTCACCCTCAACCTACTACGGTCGAGGTGAAGATCTCATTAAGAGAATTTCAGCACTGCGAGTTCAATAGTGTCCTCATATTTCAATTCCTAGCACCAGTTCAAAAGTTATATAACGTCGCTTGCATGTTTATTGAAAGTACCAAAAAAAAGTTCGAAAAAATTATAATAGTCACCTTTGACCTTTTCCAGTCAAGGTTAGGCTCTGCCTAAGTGAAAAATTCCCCAACAAACCCAACGGTACTCTCAGATTTTCAATCTGAATTTCCGTTTAGAAGTAATGAATTTTACAATAAAATAATTATCACTAAATTATTTTATTTATGGCCAAAAACTAACTTTTACTGGTGGCTCGCGCCGACCAATGTTAGTATCTGCCTAAAGAGAGAATACCCTCAAGTGTTCAGAAGTGGTCTCATATTTTCAATTCGAGTTACTGTTTGTGAGTTATAAGCATTGGAAAAATAAAATAACTTATTAAGTTATTTTATTCACGATAATTTCGTTTTTGGGTTTTCTCACAGGAGGCCTGTGCTGACCAAACTTAATTCACGCCTAGGGTAAACCCACCATCTTGAATGCAACGTTTCCCTCATATTTCTGATCTGAGTTACCATTTAAGAGTTATTCCACTTTTTTAGGAAAAATACTTAAAAATTTTATTTAAAACATAACCAAACTTCGACGGATCATTTCGGGCACTCCAGGCCTCAGAATCATGCGCCGTCATATTTCACGGTCTTGAAAAACTTCCATATAATTAAAAAAAATTACACAGAATTTCAGGGACTTTACAGTGATTAAAAAAATTTGGATTTAAGGAGTATATCCAGTATTCTATGATTTATAGAATTAATAAGGATGTACATACATATTCAAATATTTTTTTCTGGTAATTCATTTTATTACCCCATTTTAAGAGAATACATGATGTAGGTCTTCATATGTATATTATTTAACCTTCCTTATTAATTTTGGACTGTGAGTTTGGACAGAAGTATTTTGGATAAGTCTAAAGGTTTAAATAGATTAAGTTTGACATTGGATACTATTTTTAAGGCTAAATCATTTCTTAAGATTATTTTTGGATTGTCATAAAAAGGAAAACCCGGAGGTCGGGCTACAAACCGTCACATCCGACAAGGCTGCGGGACATGAACATGAAACTGAATGGTGACAAGGGTACATCACCTACCACTAGCCTACATGATGTCCAAGATTTTATAATGTAGTTCTTTAAAATATTATGACAAATTATTTGTAAATTCATTATCTTTGGAACCCTATAAGATTATGATAAATAGAATACTTTTGAATTCTATTATCTTTTGAAGTGACAGATGATTTTGTGGTAGGAATTAGTTGAAGTATGAAACTCTACTTGTAAAGTATATTTTTTCCTCTTATTATATGAATAAATTAATTCTTAAAAATTTGGGAAGGTATCTTAAAACCAAAAATGTGTTATCCTAATACCTTATGTTTTGTTGAACTGGTGATATTTTAAATCATCATAGCTTGATGGCTTTGAGGCCCTCAATTTTACAATTTTTTGTGATTGATTGCCTTAATAACTCCCTATAAATATTTATGTTTTTCCACCAATTATGTGTCTCTAATTTCCACCAATGTATTCCTAATCAAGATCATAATTTTGTGGTGACTTTTTCATTTCTCTTTCCCTCTTATTAAGACTAAATTTCATTAAGGCAATTTCTGATGTGGGTTTTCCACAAAGGTATTTTTCTATTTTTAACCTTTTATTTTAAAAGAAAATTACAAATTGAGAGGATGAAAATTATTGAAGGAGGGTATAATGTAACACCCCAATTTTTCCTAGTACTTTATCTCTTCAATGTAATTCAATAACATGGGTTACACGCAACACCGAGTTTGAGTGCACCACAACTTACCAAACTAGCCGTTCAAAAATTAGCTATGAATAGTATTAACTGAATTTTGAATTCTATATACTCCATATAATTTTAGAATTCATATTACTTGTTTCTTAGATATAATATAATAAAAAATTCATTTTTCAGATAAAAGAAGTATTTTTTAAAAAATGAAATTTTACCTCCTTTTAATGGCGAACCATTTTTAAAACGAACATTTTACACTTATATATATATAATTTAAATAAATTAAATTATTATTTATAATAGGTACATAAAAAGTTAGTTTGGATAACTTTTTGGTACTAATCTGATAAATTTCATATGTTGATGAATAGTGAAAAATACTAAATTTTAATTGAAAACATCTTTTTTAATCAAAATAATTAATAGTGTCAATTTATAAATTTTAGTGGATTTAAAGTATCATTAGATTATATTTGTATCATTTAATATAATTTAAGTCATTGGATGTAATATCACATTTAAACTGGACATAAACAAGTGTCAATCTTTTGATAGTAATTATTTCTTAAAAACCCGCTTTTTGTTTTGACAACGGGAATAAATTTTAAATTAATTTCTGCCACTTTTGTTTTTTGAATTTGGAAAAATGGATTCTATATTTGGAAATATAATTTCCAAATTTTTTAAATAGGTAAATTTTATTTTTAGAAAATATGAATATTTACTTGATTAAATATTTTATTTACCATGGTACAAGGGTAAATCTGGTAAATAAGGACAAACAAATAGAATTATAATAATATTAAATTAAACTAATATGTGTCCTATTCCTATTGGTGGATAACTTTCCAACCAAGGGAATCCTTGTGTCGATTTTGGGACCCCATGGTGCCACTTGAGAGTGATGATGACACTTTATATTAATTAATTTAAAGTAAAGACCAAAATGACATAAACATATATTATTTAGTAAAATAATTTTTACATGGGGTTATATAAGTTATATTTTCAACAACTAATATTAATTTGAAAGATAAAAATATTTCCTACATCATGGTATTTTTTTATAATTCTTAGACATAAAATAAATAAAATTATTTATGACACAATAATGATGCAGTGTTTACCTCATTAATGGGTGATTTAAATAAATGAGATTATAAAAATTAAAAAATATCCAAAACCTATCCAATTATTATTGGATGATTTTTTTTCGAACATGAGTCATCTTAAAATTGACTATAATGAGTTTTTGACCTTCATAAACCTAAAATAAATATATAATAATATAATATTTTCAAACAATCCTAATGAGCCCCTCCCCTCCCTCATAAAAAGCCATCACCTCTAACCCATTACTCACACCTATAAAGCCCCTTGGATCATCCAAAATCTGACAAATTAAGCTCCATACATCCCTATATTTATCTTAAAACCCTTAACTTAAGAATAAGTCATCTCAAGGAAGCCTTTTGGTTCAAACCAAAGGGAGTTACCTGATTTAAAAAATAACATCTCTTTTTAAGTTCTTTTATTTTATTTTACTTCTCCAACCCCCTAAACTCTCTTTATTCCATTATTTTATAAAAAAGTATAATCAATAT
Organism: Viscum album; assembly: GCA_963277665.1. Lineage (NCBI taxonomy): Eukaryota > Viridiplantae > Streptophyta > Magnoliopsida > Santalales > Viscaceae > Viscum > Viscum album. The sequence continues at coordinate 582,551,821 of OY728128.1, read as the reverse complement.
AATATATTGTTTTTGTGGGAATTATTTTAACTACACTTACACACACATCTATCTAATTGGTATAAAAGATAATGTTTCTGTGGACGTGAACTACTGCCTCACGAAATGATGATTGTTCAATATTTTACTACCACATATTATGGTGGAAATTATGATGGAACTATAATTATATATGATATTTTTTTATATTTATTTTATCCATAATCTTCTATAAATCTTTTTTATAGCATACCTTTATTCTTTTCATGTTTTATACATATGATAATTTCATTTGAGGAAGTGCAGACTACCGCCCCCTCAAAGTGATATGACTCGTTCATACCATACATGGAACATATAAAATATGGTGTTAATGAGAATAAGTAACATATATAAAATATTATATTATACTGTAATGATAATATACCTATGTATAATTTGGGATTCTTTCCTTTTAAAATAAAAAAAATGAAATGGAAGTAGTGTTTGTGCATACGTACGGATTACCGTCTCTACGAACGTGATGAGATTCATTCCCCATCGTAACCATTTGAGAATAATTTTCATTGTATTATTAAAAATAATGATTAATAACTTAATATCCTTCGGGATATGAATCAAATAAATCAAATCCATAAAAAACATGGCTTATATAACAAAGCATATAAATCATAAATAATCAGTTAACACCCGAAAAAATGATACAACTAAAATATTATTAACAAAGAAAGATTATAAGATAATATTTGATATCATATTTATGTATTGGGTTATTTTATAATTTAATAACAATAATATAACTATTATAACCTATTTTAACATACCCTCGACCAAGGAAAAGTACAAGGTAAGGGTTAATTCCTCAATCTCATTATTATTCGAGATTGTTTATATGTTAGTTTTTACTGGGACATATTTATTATCCATGTCCATGTTTTATAGTAGAGTTTTAAAATATATTCTTTTTAAGGGAATATTTTACTAAAACATCATTTCAAATGTTTTAAATATTTATTCTTATAAACCTTTCTCATTAATGTCCATGTTTTCAAAATGGTTTTAAGTATTTAATTATATAGACATGAATTTTTTAAAATGTTAATTGCATTAAAAAATTTCCAATGGTATTAGACACTATGATTCAAAACTGTCCTGTAAATGACTTTCTTTATAAATTGTGTGTATTTTAAATTAATTCATGAAAAAGAGATATTTATATGAAATATTATTTCTAATCATTTTCAACTATTTCAACATCATATACGTGATATTATTCTTGATTGAGGTTGATTTATTATAATAAAATCTTCCATATTGTATTGAATGAGTTATGATATGTTTTACTGTGTATGTGATATTTCTATACCATTCATGGTTTATGGTTAAAGTATTGACATTTTGTATGCAAGTATTAATACTAATGTTTATGTTATGTTTCAAAATTTTCATTGGAGGAATGTGTTGGACTTAGTATGTGATGGGTGGAGCCCTCTATAGCTCTTTAATGTATCAGTGGGTCTCATGAGACAAACTAGTGTCTTGGCATAAGGCCTTGAAAAATATTATTTGTAGTCTTGGAAAGAGGCCTTGACTATGTGGTTATGATGTTCGAAATTATGGATTCCATCATTATGAAATTAGCTATTGATATTACATTCGGTTATTTAACTAGTAGAATATCCATGTGAATAAGTAAATGGAATTATTTGATTTATATTTTCTATATTGCAATGAAGTTTAAGTTTAAAAGGATTTTTTTAGTTTTATACATTGCCTTAAATTTTTAGGCTTATTTATGATAGTTTCAACTAATTGTTATCCTTACTGAGCATCTGAGCTTACCCCTTTCTTATGTTTTCTTTTTCCCTGGATTCCAAGAAGTGTATTATTTTTTATATGCAAGGTTAATCTAGGGGAATAATGGTGTTCACAATGGATTATTTATGTTGTGTTTTATGATTTAATGTGTAATGTAACGTTCATGTATGTAATCTATTTTCCATGACATCTAAATTGATTAGTACTTAGGGACTAGATTCCTTGAAATCATTACAATGTATTAAAATAATGCACCTAATCTATGTAACTAGGGTCAGGTTGTTACATGATATCCTCTGACGTGTGGGGAGGCGCGCTTGAGGCCCTATGCTGACCAGCTCGGCTACCAGTTTTAGTGGTCAGTCAGGCCAGGAAGATACAATTAAAATAATTATATCCATGGTATAACTTTACAAAGGGTCATTTTATACACTTAATTGTGAATATTGGTACGTATAAGAAATATATTTCCCACAGAGATGAATTTGTTTTGATTAAACCTTACAAAGATCATACCATTGAATTGAGAGTTAATCAATGGAGAGGTCATGTGTAAAAATGTAAATACATACCAACCAATTGAAAATATATAATAATACAATTTATAGATGAATTCACACATAATAATATCATAGTAGTGTCAATGAAAAGTTTTTATGATACCATTAATGGATATTGAGTTAAGAAACTTGTTACCACTTGGTAACATTCAATTTTTTCCCATGGGATAAATTCATTCAAATTGAAATATAAAATACCATTATGTATGAAGGATTCATAATATTACATATAAAATTAACTTTACATAATTTTCACAATAAAAAAGATTTGAATAAGACATATGTCTCAGAGAAATAAAATTTAGATGAGAAACACACACCTCAAGTCTAAACATTCCTTGTATATATCTAAATGTAGTATAATAAACCTAAATCAGTTAAATGTTTTGAGAACTTTTTACAGGTTTAATAAATAATACTAAAATATTTTAGTTTATTTCTTTTTATGGTCATACTTAAATGTTTAATTAGTTAAGTCCATGTGAGGTGTTTTGTTGAAGTGTGGTTCATTATTTCAAAATGGATTTGGTGTGTTGATCATGTTCAAAGAGGTAATTATATCAATATATCTTGGATAATAATCATGAAATACTAATAATATATATTCATAAATTATACTTTTAGAAGAAAAAATTAAACATGATTATTAGAAATGAACTAAATTACGATCGTGGAAATGATAGGTCGTATCTACGCATGAGTAAAGTTTCCATTTTTCAATGATCATTTTGGAGAGAAGTTATGAAATATTTTGTCTTTATAGAATTATAACTATATCATAAATACCATATTATTTATTTAAATATAATTATATATATCATTATTGTAATTTTTCTATGAAAAAAATAATTAGATTACTTCGTGGAGGCGGTACTCCATACGAATGTGAATGACGTTAGCATTTTTCAGTGTAAGAAAGAAAATAATATATTAGACATTAATAATGATAAATATTTAATAAATATAATTATTTTTTAATTTATATCACATATATTCATTAATATTTTTCTTATTACTTTCCATGTAAGGCATTAGTGAAAAAGGAATCACAACGCTTCACGAGGCGGTAGTCCACTGTACACAAGAGTGACATTATTGTATGCCCCAATTAATGGAAAAATGTTATGTTATATAATTACTCAAAAATTAAAAATATTTTACAAAAATATTATATATATATACTTTAAATCTATCATTAAAACAAAATGTGAGAGGTAATGATGGAAAACGAATGACGTCGGTTTGTGAGGAGGTAGTTCGCCACACACGTAAATATTTATTTTGTATCCCATTTGATGGAAGAGTAGATGGATATATGATAAAAAAATTATATAACAAAATATAATTATATATTATATACTGGTTTTATCATATGATAATATTTCAATAATATTTTGAGTATGTGAGAGAATAAATAAAACATATTTGTAAAGTTAAGAATCTTTCATCTTCTCTGACAACCTCATTACGATTATACCTAATGTATTCATACAATGGAATTCTAAATAAACCAAGGATTATCAGAATAGGGTAAATAAGTTGGGAATTTACATTTTCTATAAATGGAGAAAAAGAAAAGTTCATTAAGGTTTGAAAAAGAGATGATAGGGGTGCCCTTTTATAAGTGAGGTGAGTGGAACACTTGTAATTTTCAAAAAGAAAAAGGATTACCATGGTTCTTCTTTTGAAAAGGCACCAAAAAATAGAATTATAGAGAAATAGATATTACATTTTCTTATTTGTTAAATAAAATAGTTTTTTTATAGTTTTTAGGTCGTTTTAATCATTATATTTTTCATTTAACTCCCCGATATAACTATTTTCACCTTATCTATGGTAATTTATTTTTTGTGTTTTCACTATTAATTATGATCACAAACTATATTACCCTTTTTTGATAATATAAATTATTATTATTAAAAATACATATTCCATTTTAAAAAATTCAATCCACATAAGTACAAGAATTTAATTTATATTTAATTACCCAAATGCGGTAGAAAATCGGGTTTTCATAGTGTATTTTTCAAAAAAAAAATATGATTTAATATTAAAATTATAACAAATAATAATTATTGAATGAATATAAATTAACATTTATTGATTTTTTAAAGACCTGGAAATTCCTTGGATTTTTTTTAAAAACATGGGAATTTTATGAGTCTGTGAAAATTGACGGTGCGTGATTATAAGGCCCGGTGTGCCCAAAATCAATATCTAAAGTATTGTTTGGGTATGTTCAGTAAACGTATGAATGGGTTTTTATAAATTTTGAACCAGTGCTCAGAATTGAAATCTGAGGGAACCATTGAACTCCCAGCGCCGATATTCGCTTAAGAATACTTTCACCTTGATGGCAGTGAGTCAAGATTAAAAATAGTTTTTGGGTTTTTAATAAAAGAATTGAATAAAAATAAAGTTGTAGCTTTATTTATATTTGTTGGTTAAAACCTCCATATGGAAGTTGGAGGTGGGGACCACCACACCTTAACCTCCCATGAGAGGTTATGATGGTGGGGCCCACTTGAGGTCTACACCTCTTCTTCTTGTTTATTATGGTGAGGACCATCCGGGTTTTTAACCCTGTGAAACCCCCATTAATTGGAAGAAACATCTCAACTATCTAATAATGTGGGGGGAGACTCTTGAACTCCTCAATAATAAATTATGCCAACACCACTTGAATTAATGGTGTAATTCAAATTAAATTAATAAAACATAATTTAATTTATATTGGCCATTCTTTTGTTGGGAGATGGGTTGGAAGAGCACTTGGAGAAACTTATTCTCTCCAACGAAGAATGATTATCCAAATGAAGAACAACCACAAGAGATCGAAGAATAAGGATGCCAATCCTCAGCCAGATTAGATTCACCTTGCAGAGGATACTAATGTAGGTCATCTTCAATCAATGACCGTCCTTCCCTTCTAATCGATGTATGTTTATCCCCAACGACGTCATCTCCTTCCTCACGACCTTCGTCGACAAATAAAATAAGGTAGGGGTTCAAGATTTGTTAATTGTTTCACATTCTTCGTTTTACTTCAAGGATTAAGAATCGAAGCCATGTGATATCACTCTAACATGGAGGGTGAGGGCCGAATGAACAAGGCATGACCCCTCCACCTTACTTTGCATATTTTTATGTTAAACGTGGCATTAGTCTGGGATTTTCTTTTTTTTTCAACAATGGTTGCGGATAGAAGATATCATAATGAGGAGAGCACATCTACTTCTAGAACAAGAATCGGGCCACCAGAACTCATCCGATGACCCGTAGATAGTTCACCGACGGTTGGAACTGACGAATGTCACTGCATGGACGGCGGCGGCGCAACCACGCCACTAGAGGAGGCGGCCGCGGCCGACGGGTCGTGGTGGTGCAGTGGCGACCGGTGCAAGGAAGCCCGTGAGAAGAAATAGCAGCCTGAGCCACTGGGTTGCAGAGGAAGGCACACCGTGTGGCTGAAGAGAAGGTCACGACCTTGGTCATGGCGTCGCGGGACGGGAGCCCATCTCTGACGACCGCTGGAAGAGGTGCGGCGCAACTGCTCCGCGCGGGAGGCGGCTGGCCGCTTGACCAGCCAGGAGGAGCGGGACCCATAGCATGGGTCCCCCATGACACGGACTAGCACCATGTGGTGCCAATTTTGAATCCCCCCGAACTGCTAAGCCATTCAGGAATCCAGGGGGTGCGGCCACCCCTGTGGGTGCGGCTAGGGCGGACCCCACGGGCCGCCAGCTGCGGGCCTCACGCGAGACGAGCCCAGCGTGGGCCGGACCCAGCGCGGGTCGGGCATCCCCCATGGGCCGGGTCGGACCCGCGGACCATGTCAGACCCTAGTTCGAACCCGGGTCGGGCTAGGTCGGTCCAACTGGGCCGGACCGGACCCGGACCTGTTTGACCTGTTTCCACTCTTTTGCCCGTAACATCTGCTACGAGCGTCCAATTGACAAACCATCTATGGAAACAAAAACTTTAGAGGGAGAAGGTTCTTTTGGTATACCCCACTTGAGTTTTGGATATATTTGGGGTATGTCTGGGTTGGATCGAACGTAAATCCAACTGGGCCCTCGAAACGAAAATGCCAATAACTCAAAGACCGGGCATTCGATTGATGCACCGTCTGTTGCGTTTGGTTTCTTTTGGAAAGACGGATCTTTTGGATACATAAAATTGTGACATCGTGGAATTTGATGTATCGACACTTGGCATGAGGAGAGGACCCTCCCAGAATCAAGTGTGCTTGTGAGGAAACCCTGTGGTTGGCTGTGCTCTGACTACTGTTCCTAGATCCTGTGTGGGTTCAACAGCTCTGACGACTATTCCTAGATCATGTGTGGGTTCGACAACTCTGAATATTGTTCCTAGATCTTGTGTGGGTTCTATAGCTCTGACGACTATTCCTAGATCCTATGTGGGTTCGACAGCTCTGACTACTGTTCCTGGATCCTGTCTGGGTTCGACAGCTCTGACGACAGTTCCTGGATACTATGTGGGTTCGACAGTTCTGAATACTATTCTTGTATCCTATGTGGGTTCGACAGTTCTGATATCTGTACCAGGATCCTATGTGGGTTTGACATAATAGATGATTTAGTGGCTACATCTTACCATCTCTATCTCTCTACAAAAGTTGTATATCAGTGTGAGTTGAGTTATTAACTTTTGTGTTTTCCTCATGATTGAGATGTATTAAATGATAACTTAGGTATATGTGTGGGCATATACCTAAGTGGTTTCATCTATTGATTTCATAATTTATGGTTTACCCTTGTTGGATTTTGTGAGACCTTGAGGGTCTTGAGGTCCCTACTGAGTATCGTTATACTCACCCATGCACGAGCTATGCCCGCACCACGTTGTGTTGGATTCATATGACGGACAGCTCTGACCGAGGCTGAGTATACCAGGATTGGACAGTACCCAGAGGTGGACCTTATGATGAGTCAGAACATGGAGGAGACTGATAGACGTGGATTTTTGAGGAGGCTATCTGTACCTACCCTTCAAGTAGGAATCCCGGAGGACGACCCAGCGGTGGTTTTTTCTTTTCTTCAGTTGTACTTTTCGTTTCCTTGTACTTTATAGTAGGGCTTGTATTCTGGCCCCTTTTTACTTACATTACTCACTTGTTGGTTATTCGTTTTACTCGTGAACATATCTACTATGTGTGTTTACATGTTATAAAGGCAATGTCTTCCCAGTTTTAGGAAATTAGGCCTTTGGTGCTAGTCGCGAGCCCCTGGGCTATGGAAGGCGAGCTTGGGGTAGTCACAGCATGGGCCTCAGGGGAAGGGTCATGACAGATTTATAATTTTTAAATTTCATCTACATAATTCCACATTAGATTTTGTTTTAATTAATTAAAAAGGATAAACATTATGCATTTTAAAACAGTTTTTAGAAAAATACAATTTTCAAACCCAAAAAAAACTTATACTAATATTCAATATAAAGTTTATTCAAACAATAATATGTGTATTAAATGTAAAAAAATAATAAATATATTAATTAAAATCATATTTAAAACCTAATGGTATTTTCAAATTTCTTAATTTATTAAAAACTAATGGCATTAAACAAATATCGATATTTTCACAATTCATTAAAAAATAACATTTTCCGAAAAAACCCCAAAATGTGACTCAAATTTAATTTTGATAGGATGATTTCATAATTTAATTTAATTTTAAAAAATATATTTCCTTAAAGTTACAAAAATAAATTTTAATATTTCTTTCATAAAAATAAATAAATATTATTTTTAAAGAAAACATACATTTGATGAATAAAATTACTTTACAAAAAATTGATTGATTATTTAATATATATTTACGAATAATTTATAGAGTAATAAATTTATATATATATATATATTAAATAAGTTAATGTTATTCATACCTACAAATTTAATAGCTAGGTAATAATGGTTATATATATTGCAGGTCATTTATGCTCAGTGTTGTGTGTCATATATGCTACTGAATTTAGTATCTTTTCTAAAATATAGAGTTGTGAAAAATATGTTTCAAAGGACAATTGATAAATTCATAATACCTCCTAGAGAGATCATTTAAGAATTGAAATTTATATATTTAACATATTTAAAATCTTATTAATGCACCTCCAAAGGTTGTTTTGTAACACCATGGGATTTTATGATATACATCTCTTCAAATAAATTTAATTTCATTGATAGGTTGTGATACACATAAACCGGAGTATAAATGAACAATAATATAATATTATTTTATAAAATAACTATTAAATTGGAAAAATTAATAAGTATAATATCATTTTAAAAATTATGTATAATATTTCTAGATAAAGAAAATATATGGATAAATAGGTACACATTTTTTAGTAAAGTCTTCATATGATTCAAAATATATTTTCATTAAAAAAAATTAAATTATTTTTGTGAAAAAAATAATATAATTAATATTTACCACATATATAAAATTTATATGATTAAATTAACTCTATTTTTTAAATCACCATCTCAAAATTATCTTAGACGGAAATTTTGAGAATTTTCTAAAATGTTTGATTTTTCAATGAATAGTGAAAATAAAGATTATTATTGAAAATTACATCATAATTTAAAGATTTTAAAAGGTTAATGTTTATTTTAAAATATTTCTAAAACTTTATTCCAGTAAAATATATTATGAATAATCCAATTTTGTTCATTTCGGTCAATTTTTAGTTTACTTTGGATGTGAAAACATTTTATAGTTGAGAATTTTTTTTAGAAAACTAGTTTTTCAATGCGTTTTACATGATTAATTTTAAATAAAATTCAAGAGTTTTTTTTAATTGAATTTGATGAAATAAATTCCGTATTTCGAATAAAAAAATTAAAAAAAATAAGGATCTCACTTCTAGTTTTTTCATAATCAATAGTGAAAACACTATACAAAATCACCAAGGATAAGGTAAAAACATGATTATTAGAGGTTAAACCAATAGATAAGGGTAAATTTTCCAATTATACTTATATAAATACCATTTTATATCCATATTAATCCCTAGTTCAACCCCACCTTAGAATATCTTTCATTTTTGATGAAATTTTCTTGAGAATGACTTTATTATATTTAAATATTTTAAGAAATTTCAACTGTGTCATCTCCCCCACTTATAAAAGTAAACCCCTCATTTATATTATTTACACAATATTGATCCAATTAGATAAACCAATCCCTGAAAAATTATCCTCTAAACTTACCTATTAATTATTTATATGTTTTTTCTTTTTAAAAGTCCATTCTAAGGGCCCTTAAGAAAGTTTATAAAGGAGGCCATGTGAGTTTGAGACAATCATCTTACCCTACACATTTCAAATTATTTCTTCTTATACATCATATAAATCTTTGTTATTAATAAAAAAAATAAATTTAGTATTATAAATTAAAAAAAATTTATTTTTATTATTAAACCAATGTAATTCATCCTCTTTTCCAACAAATGGTAAGTAAAACTATTGTTTGTGTCTATGTGTGGACTATTGTCTCTATGTAGAGATAAAATTCATATTCCATAAACATATTTCATGAATGGTTATTGTGATGGGTTTAAACTATATATATTATATTTATTAAATTATTATTAATAGGTAATTTTAATATCATAACTATGGTATTACCTATGAATATTTTTTAAAATGGTAACATTGCTCATGCGAACGTGAGGACTACAACCTCTATGAAGCGATGTGAGTAATATTTCATTTTCACATTACGTTTATGGTAATAAAGATAGATTTAATGTATAAACATGATATAAATGATATGATAATGATTCATTAAGTTTTAATTTTAATTTAAATTTCATTCATTCTATCCATCAAAAATTGAAAACAGTGTTCGCATATACGTACGTCCTATTATCTCTATAAATGGTGTAATTCACTTTTCTATCGCTACCTTTTATAGATAAATAAAAATTATTATAATGATAATATATGTTAATTAAATAATTATTAATATTATTTGTATTATGTAATCATGATCTAATTACAACAATTTGAGCTTTCGAACAAAAAATCTCATGAAAAATGAACGAGTTAACATCATGAAATAGTTATTTTAATAATAAATTATTAATAAATTGGTGTTAAAATTATATAAGTGGTTCATATAATATATAAAATAATGTAGATGAATTTGGTATAAAATTATAATAAATTTAAGCTTATTATACAAGAGGTTATAGCACTTTCAAATCAATTTGAACTTGAGGTAAATAATTTTCACCACACTCTGATTTTAGTGAGACACATGCCATATTCATCACTAGTATATTTTATGTGGCATATATAATACCCATAAAAAGAATTTCTAATTATTCAAAGAAAAATTATGGAATATAAATATACATATAATGTTCCATCTTTCATGGGACTTATTATTCAAATTTTACCAATGTGGAATGAGATTTACGTTACAATCTCATTGTTTATCTGGATTATTTATGATTATGTTTATGATGATGAAAGTTTATGATGTATCAATCAAGTATCACATGAATTTTATTCTCCAATTTTTATTTATATATATTACATGTTTTCCTTTCATTTTACAATATTTTTTAAATCATGATACCAAAATAATTCTTTTAATAAAAACTGACTTTATCTCTCTCTTAGGTCAAAATTCATTTTACATCCATTTCTATGTTTCCTAAAAAAATAAAGAATATTTTTAATAATCTATAATGATTATATAATGTAATTTTTCCCAAGTTTTAGTTTTAGAAAATGGATTAAAAGTAATGTCCTTATCATTTTAAAAATGAGGTACTCTTTACTTTTTATCTGGAATGTAAAAGGAATCATTGTTTTTACATACACTATAAGAACAGAGTTTCCCATCATCATGACCACTCATTAATTTAAATTTTCCATTAAAATTTTACAAGTTTATTTTCAATGAAAGTTTCTTACTTAATATTTGAGATATTTTTATATTTTAAATATGTGATTCAAATTAAAAATTGTATATTTATCAATAAGTGTTCTAGTGATATTATAAAGGAATTTTCATCTAAAATAACATTATTGATGTTTATAATTAACTAGGGATAGGATCCAATGATAAAATCAACCTTACTTATTTTTATGTCTCATGATGATAATTATTTGATGATGATTCTGTGAAACCATATTCTTTCATGTGACTTAATTAAGTTAATATTAAACCTGTCACGACCCGACCCCACCCGGGCTCGACCCGCAACTACCCAATGCCCGCCTCCATAGGCCAGGGGCTGGCGACCAGCGCTGAAGGCACAACAACTCAGGGACGCCTTTGCCTAAGCACCTATACACACCCACACACAGCACACTCAATGCAAATGGTAGAGTAGAAGGAAAGGCAAGTAAAGAAAAAGGGAAACTACTATATAAATACCACCAATGTGCATCAACCTCTAAACAGTACAAGGTACAAGCTGAAAAGAAAGGGGGAAAACACGTGCCCAACCAAAAAGTACCACAACCCGGCAACAGGTAAATGAAAAGAAACAGCTGATGGGTCTTCCACCTGAAACTCAGCCACGACCACCGCACGCGGTCCAAGCTCCCAAGCTCCTACACTCCACTGAAGTCATTCTCCACCTGTCCGTACTCTGCAAGGGCACACCAAGTGTGGGCAAAGCCCAAGCAGGGGTGAGTATAAAAATACTCAGTAGGATACCCCAAAGGCTCAAAGGAGAAACAAAAGGAGGTACCGAAGTGTGAGCAGTAGAGCGAACAAGAAAAAGGTTATGGAGTCCAACCGGTGGTGTAGTAAAGTGTAACAAAAGAGTGTCCAGCTCAACCCAACAAGAGGAAAGAAGGTAGACTCGTCCAGACGCAAGGAGCTGGAAACGGTGAGAAGATGAAATTCTCGTCGAGTCTTCACTACCTATAGCAGGAGAGTAGACTCATCCAACCACGAGAAGCTAGACACGGAAAGCACGTGGCATACCCCGCGCGTCTTTGCCTCTCCTGGAAGGAGAGTAGCCAGAACCCAAGAGTGGGTACTCGAAAACAAGGTATATACATATATATGCTCTGTCAAGAAGCCCGAACAAGATCGTAAGGGGATCTCCGTCCCATAGCTCAGCCCAAGAAAAGAGTAGCCAAGTCCCAGAAGTAAACCATCGATGCCCAGCATCCCATACGTCTGCCCCGAACCGCAAGCCAAGGGGTTGAATCACCACGCCTCGACACTATCCGCTTTGGGCAGAACTGACTCGCCCGCACAGTTTTAGATCACGTCGTAAGAACACATCTCGGTGGGGAAAGTTCCCCTCATACTTGAGAGTTCTAGGGAAGGTCAAACCACACCTCTTAACTTCCCTACAGTCGAGAGGTCTCCTCAAAGCCAAATCTGTTCCATCACCGACCCGTACAACCAAGGGTCCCACTCCGGTGGTCATGGAGGAAAGCCACAGACTAGCCTAGTAGTAAAGACTGAGTTTGAAATGCTAACAGGGGTCCCACTGCCCAGCCCCGCTGGAGGGTAATTCATAACCAAATATCATGTGACCCTCTGCCCAGCCCTACTGGAGGGTAAACCCTAATACATCATCCGGCAACCCACTGCCCAGCCCCGCTGGAGGGTAGACCATAATAAGATACTGGGTGACCCACTGCCCAACCCTGCTGGAGGGTAAACCATAAGACGTCATCAGGCGACCCACTACCCAGCCCTGCTGGAGTGTAGACTATAATAAGATATTGGGTGACCCACTTCCCAGCCCTGCTGGAGGGTAAACCATAAGACGTCATCAGGCGACCCACTGCCCAACCCCACTGGAGGGTAGACCATAACACATCATTAGGCGACCCACTGCTCAGCCCCACGGGAGGGTAGACCTGGAATAAGTCGATAGGTAACCCACTGCCCAGCCGTGCTGGAGGGTAGAACTGGAACTAGACGACGGGAGACCCACTGCCCAGCCCCGCTGGAGCGTAGACCCTAAGAGGTCGTCGGGTGACCCACTGCCCAGTCTCTGCTAAAGGGTAAACCCTAGAAGTGAGTGATCAACCCACTGCCCAGCCCTGCTGGAGGGTAAGCCCGAGGAAGTCGATGAGTAACCCGCTGCCCAGCCCCACTGGGGGGTAAAACTCAGAACTGCTCGGGCTATCTCTACAGGAGGTACAACACTGGCCAACCGAACACAGAGTGGGTGTCGCGCAACCACCCAACTCCAGAACAACTCTCCCAAAAGATGTTCAGTGCCTGTTCCAACACCGGGTGTCACTAGCCCCGCTACCAGCCAATCCATCAAGAACAAAACCAGGGGGATACCACTCAACCCTGCTGGTCAAACAAACGAGTACCGAGCCAGGGGAAAAACTCCACCCTGCTGGTCAAACAAACACACAGAGGGACCCTCTACATCGCGAGAGGTCAAATTATGAAAAGCAGAACCTGGCACGCATGTGGGGACCACACAACGTGTGGCCCCACCTCAACCCCAACTGAACGCATCAATGTTCTCAGGTACGAACAACCACACGTACCTCCAAGCGCTCTCATATACTCCTAGAGTATACCTCGTCCCAGCCCAAAGGCTATCGTTCACACGACACCCAATGTCAACCCGAAGGCGTGACGTAACAGCTCCACCTCAAAGGCCCAGGCACGGCCAACCACATCTCGTGAAACATTTACATCGCTCTCCCAAGAGTGTGCGATCACACACCAAGGGTCCCCTACAAACAAGGTAGGGAGAACCACCACTGGAGCGCCTTCCATGCTTCCACATTTAACAATATCGCGCAAGAGGCTCCGCACAACCAAACGGATCACACGGTTGTAATCCTCGCGGAAAAACATGTGAGATTGACTACCTACTCACCTCCATCGGATATCCGATGAAAAAGACACCAATACCGCCTCATGCCCGAACAGCGTCCCGTGATCCCGAGACTCGACCCCGAAAATAGTCGGCTGCATCGCACCAATGTGATCCCCTCAGGAAATCACGTCAAAAGAACTACTCACTTGAGTGCAATGGATATCCGGAAAAAAAAAGATATGTTCTTCTCCCCGCGCACGAGCGGTACCACGTGGGTCCCGCACCCCGGTCCCGAAGCGCTGCCAACGGGTCGCACCATTGCGATCCTCTCGCAAAAGAACACAAGGTGGACCACTCACTTGTCCAAAATGGTCGCCTGGTGATAGAGATTTAAAATCACCGTCGACACCCAAACGACCCTCGTGTGCCCCGCACCCTCATGCCGAATTTGAGCGGGCGGATTGAACCATTGCAATCCCCTCGGAAAAACATCCACAAACGACTACTCGTACGCCCCGAACAGACATCCGATGAAAAAGTCGATAAAATCTGCAAGCAGCTCAAAAGACGGGTCAGGGGGACCACGCCTCAAATCCATTCTCAAAGCCTGAAACCGCCTTGGAAACCCCCGCCTCAGTTCCAGGGGCGCAACTCCGCTGACAGCGCTCAAAACGGACATCGAACGCGTCTGCGCCGTCCAAAACAAGATTCTCGGAAAAAACACTTGTCCACTTAAAGACACGACGCGCCTCTGTGTCCCCTCGTTTCATGAATTAAAAATTCCCGAAACCATCTCAAAACATTCCCCTTGACACCAGGTCCGCACTTCCGCTGACGGCGCACAAAACGGATGCCCGTAGCAAAAGCTACGGGCCCTAGAAATTCCAAAGGGGAAACTCCCTTGGGCCGGACCGGCCCGGTCCGGTCGGTCCACCCACAGCCGGCCCGCGGCCTGGCCACGGGTCCGGTTCGGTCGGCCTCGGCCAGCTGGCCGCGGCCTGTCGCCACCGACCGGCCTTGAAAGCCGGTCCCTTTCTCCTCAGCAGCGACCCGCGTTACACGGGTCGCGGTCGCCGCATGCGGGGTCGCGCACCCTGTGACCCCTCTCCCTCCTCGCGCTACGCCGGCGCCGCCCGAGACCCGCCTCGCCGTCGCCCTGAAGTCGGCCGCCTCCGCTGGCCGCTCGCCCAACTGTGCCACCTCATGCCACGACACCCTCAGACTCCATAGACACCCCCTGCTGCCGCTCGCCACCTCCTCAGACCAAAGCCGCGCCGCCCCAGAGCTCCCCAGACCACCACGCTGCCGCCACAAAATCCCAAAACCCGCAAACTTCGGTGGGAGTTTGCGACTATGTACGAACTCGGATTTTTGATTCGAAAGAAGAGATAGGAAGAATAGAAAACGTACTACGCATATACGAGCGTTTTTCAAAGATTAAACATCAATTAGACGCCTAAAATTGAATTCAAAGGGAGATTCATACTTTAAAACGCAACGCAATCTCCTACCTCGTTGGGCTTTGCCCGGAGCTTCGCGTCAATCCGCCGGCATCACCGCACCTCGCCAGAGTCACCTCACTAGACCGTCTAACCGGAGATGGAGGAGGAGAGGGGAGGGGTTTCTCTAGGGGGTTCAAGGGAGAAGGGAGAAGGGGGAGGGTTTAAATAAATTAATTAATGTTTTAATTAATTTAAAACCCCCGAAAAGACCCGCATCTGAAACCCCTGACGGGGTCGAGGTTAAGCCTCCCCTAGGGTAAAAACCACCTCCCGAGAACAATGGAGGTCTCGGAATTTTAATCCAAGACCCCGTTCAAAAGTTATAAAATTTAACGTCCGAAGCTACTAAATTACGAAAATGCCCCTGGGTCCATTTTTCACAAACGGCCCGCACCCGCAAAACTTACACCCCTCCTAGGGTAAAAGGCACGCTCCAAACTCAACGGTGCCCTCAGGTTTCCAATCTAAGCCACCTTTTAAGAGATACTAGCGTTTCTCAATTAAATGAATAAATTAATTTCTTAATTTATCCGTTTAACATTACGGAAGCAAACGAGGGGTCCAAACATCCCGCGCCGACATGTTTTATGTCGTTACTAGGGTAAACACCCCATTACGGACTCGTCCGTACACTAGGATCTCTGATCTGAAGTACCGTTTAGGAGTTATCCCATTTATTTGGCGTGTCCAGTGTGAACGCAATGAAAATTTAATTTCGGCCACTACGGGGCTCGGAATTGCACGTCGTCCGAAGGCGCTGCTCTGGAACATCATCAAGAATATTCCAAAGTCTTTCTCAGAAAAAACCAGGTTCTTACATCATTCCCTCCTTCAAGATTTTCTTCCCCGAAAAGAAAAAACTATGGAGAAACACAAGGTTCTAAGCCCACACCTGGCTTTCCCATTCCCAGAAGAACCCACGCACAGCTATGCGTCACCGCACATAGACCAAAGGATAGATCTGTTCACGCTAGGTCAGCCCTTGCTGACGTCGTGCACCCACTCCAGACTTTTGGGTTAGGGAAAGGTTGTAGGGAACCTCGCCACCCCTTTGCACGGGATCAAACGGCCCGAAGGCTCTTGAGGGTAGCTCACCTCCCCGGTCAAACCTCTGCGTCACACGCTGCGACTGGAATCACTGCCCGCACCTGAAAAAAGGTTCGGTGATTCCCTCCTTTAGAATATCCATATAGTGGAACACCCAAGGATATCTGGTCACGCAAGATTCCACAATTGATGCTCTCTTACATGCTCAAATGGTGAAGGAGTCAACACCATCGACTAAAGGAAAATGTCTCACACCTTTTTCCCTTACCAACACACGATTACACCCGACACCCTGCGTCCCTCTAGTAACACCTCAAACAAGGAGCAGGGAGAAAATCCTTTCAAACACAGAGACTAACAATTCTACTGCGAGAATTAGAAGAGTCGCACGGGGTACCTCTCACCATCCCAGGCTCTGCAGGATCGTAGACATCCAAAGCTCACGGCTGTCTGTGGTCCCAACCGTCAGCTCCCGGAGCCTAACTTGGACCTCCTAGTGGTGATGGGGAGATCTCGTAAAGTCATCCCCCACTACCAAATCCTCCCACTCCTCTTCTATAACCACCTCCTTGGGTACTACTCCGATCATGGCGCTGCCTCTTCCGTGGTGGTGGGCCTGCTGCCTGCCCGAAGCTCCCAGCAACTCGGGTTGGGCAGTCTCATGCCAAGTGACCTCGCCCGTCACAAGCAGAGCACCAACTCTCTCTGGGTTGCGCTGGTGCCCTCCGGCGCCACTGTGGTGTACGACCACACCCCTGAGTCCGGTTGTCAGTAAGCCACCTGCATCAAGGTTCTTCTTGCCGACTCCCACTAGCTGTGGCAGACGTCTCAGCTCCAATGTGCCTGCTCTAGAACCTCGACATATGCGGAAATGCCCAAGGGTACTATGACAACACGAATCTCTCGGCGGGGACCCTGCTCAAACTTTCACGCTCGGAAATTGTCGTCATTGACCAAGTCTGGGTAAAAGTGTTCACGGTCTGCAAAACTAGCTGCATACTTGGCCACCGTCCTCCCTCCTTGCTGAAACTGCAGGAGTTCCTGAATCCGAACGGAGCACAAGCATGGGGGGAAAAACTCCTCACGAAACAATAACTGGAAGTCGCACCACAAAAGCAACGACTCGTCAAGAAGCTGAGTCACTAGACTCCACTAATGCCAAGCTCCTCCATGAAAAAGGGTGGCTGCCAAAGCCACTCTCTGCTATGTCGGCGTCTGCACAAGCCTGAAAAGGTGAGCCACTGCCTCGAGCCAAACCCCTGCTGCCTAAGGGTCTGGCTCACCACTGATCCTCAGCGGTCTCGGCCGCTGGAACTCACGGAGCGCACTCAACCTGTGCTCAAGCTCAGCCTGCTCTGCTGAAACTTCCTGCTGCTCAACAGGTGGGGGTGCTACTACCAGCCCACCCGGAGAAAGGGACTCGCAAGATGGGTCCTGGACTGTGGCCTCGTAGCTCACAGGGTCATCATCACGAACCAAAGCTGGTATCCTGGCTGGCTGTCCTCGTGGAGACATCCTGAATATTATCAAGGAGTGCCGCGGTCAGATGAGCATATCTGTATATACCAATAACAACAACAATGGGGAGCTGACTCAAAAAGTACAGTCAAAGACTCGATCCTATGTGATGCACAAACAAATTTCCCTGAAATAAGTGTCTCTGCATGCCGAGTCGACAAGCGGGTTATCAGGGTCCTGGTGAATGGATACGTCGGCTGCCGCACCATCACTGGACTCCCTGGCCTGAGAGCCGCTCTCAAGACACATTAACACTATTGCCCGAAATCCCAACCAATTCCTCTTTTAGGGACATCCGCACAACGTCCCAAGGAATGAGCCACCTCTGATACCACTTTGTCATGACCCGACCCCACCCGGGCTCGAGCCGTAACTACCCCAAGCCCACCTCCATTGTCCAGGGGTTGGAGACCATCCCCGAAGGCACAACAACTCAGGGAGGCCTTTGCCTAAGCACCTATACACACCTACACACAACACACTCAAAGCAAAGTGCAGAGTAGAAAGAAAGACAAGTAAAGAAAAAGTTCAACTGCTATATTAATACCCCCAATGTGCATCAACCTCTAAACAGTACAAGGTACAAGCTGAAAAGAAGAGGGGCAAAACACACATCCAACCAAAAAGTGCCACAACCCGGCAACAGGTAAACGAAAAGAAACAGATGACAGGTCTGCCACCTAAAACCCAGTCACGACCACCGCATGCGGTCTAAGCTCCCAAGCTCCTACGCTCCACTGAAGTCACGCTCCACCTGTCTGTCGTCTACAAGGGTACACCAAGTGCGGGCAAAGCCCAAGCAGGGGTGAGTATAAAAATACTCAGTAGGATACACCGAAGGCTCGAGGGAGCCATAAAAGGAGGTACCGAAGGGTGAGAAGTAGAGCAGACAAGGAAAAGGTAAAGGAGTCCAACCGGGGGGGCAGTAAAGAGTAACAACAGAGATTCCAGCTCAACCCAACAAGAAGAAAGAAGGTAAACTCTTACAGAAGCAAGGAGCTGGAAACGGTGACAAGATGAACTTCTCATCGAGTCTTCCCTACCTATAGCAGGAGTGTAGACTCATCCAACCACGAGAAGCTAGACACGGAAAGCACATGGAATACCCCGCGTGTCTTCGCCTCTCCTGGAAGGAGAGTAGCCAGAACCCAAGAGTGGGTACTTGAAAACAAGGTATATACATATATATTCTCTACCAAGAAGCCCGAACAAGATCGTAAAGGGATCTTCGTCCCGTAGATCAGCCCAATAAAAGAGTAGCCAAATCCCATAAGTAAACCATCGACGCCCAGCATCCCGTACGTCTGCCCTGAACCGCAAGCCAAGGGGCTCAATCACCGCGCCTCGACACTATCCACTTTGGGCGGCAGTGACTCGCCCGCATGGTTTTATATCGCGTCGCAAGAACACGTCTTGGTGGGGAAAGTGCCCCTCGTACTTGAGAGTTATAGGGAAGGTCAAACCACACCTCGTCACTACCCTGCAGTCGAGAGGTCTCCTCAAAGCCAAAGCCGTTCCATCACTGACCCGTACAACCAAGGGTCCTGCTCCGGTGGTCACGGAGGAAAGCCATATACTAGCCTAGTAGTAAGGACTAAGGCTGAAATGCTAACAGGTGTCCCACTGCCCAGCCCCGCTGGAGGGTAATTCAAAACCAAATATCAGGTGACCCACTGCCTAGCCCTGCTGGAGGGTAAACCCTAATACATCATCTGGTGACCCACTGCCCAGCCCCGCTGGAGGTTAGACCATAATAAGATACTGGGTGACCCACTGCCCAGCCCTGCTGGAGGGTAAACCATAAGACGTCATCAGGCGACCCACTGCCCAGCCCTGCTGGAGGGTAGACCATAATAAGATACTCGGTGACCCACTGCCCAGCCCTACAGGAGGGTAAACCATAAGACGTCATCAGGCAACCCACTGCCCAGCCCCGCTGGAGGGTAGACCATAACACATCATCAGGCAACCCACTGCCCAGCCCCACTGGAGGGTAGACCTGGAAAAAGTCGATAGGAGACCCACTTCCCAGCTGTGTTAGAGGGTAGACCTAGAACTAGACGACGGGTGACCCACTGCCCAGCCCCGCTGGAGGGTAGACCCTAAGAGGTTGTCGGCTGACCCACTGCACAGTATCTGCTGGAGGGTAAACCCTAGAAGTCAGTGAGCAACCCACTACCCAACCCTGCTGGAGGGTAAGCCTGAGGAAGTCAATGAGTAACCCACTGCCCAGCCCCGCTGGAGGGTAAAACTCAGAACAGCTCTGGCCATCTCTATAAGAGGTAAAACATTGGCAAACCGAACACGGAGTGGGTGTCGCGCAACCACCCAACTCCAGAACAACTCTCCCAAAAGAGGTTCAGTGCCTGTTCCATCACTGGGTGTCACTAGCCCCGCAACCAACCAATCCATCGAGAATGAAACCAGGGGGAGACCACTCAACCCTGCTGGTCAAACAAACGAGTACAGAGCCAGGGGAAAACTCCACTCTTCTGGTCAAACAAACACACAGAGGGACCCTCTACATCGCGAGAGGTCAAAGTACGCAAATCAGAACCCAGCACGCACATGGGGCCCACACAACGTGGGTCCCCATCTCAACCCCAACTAAACGCACCAACATTCTCAGGTACGAACAACCACACGTACCTCCAAGCGCTCTCGTATACTCCCAGAGTATAGCTCGTCCCAGCCCAAAGGCTATCGTGCACACGGCACCCAACATCAACGCGAAGGCGTGACATAACAGCTCCACCTCAATGGCCCAAGCACGTCCAACAACATCTCATGAAACATTTACATCTCTCTCCCAAGTGTGCGTGATCACACACCAAGGGTCCCCTACAAACAAGGTAGGGAGAACCACCACTGGAGCACCTTCCATGCTTCCACATTTAACAATATCGTGAAAGTGGCTCCGCACAACCAAACGGATCACACGGTTGTAATCCTAGCGAAAAAACACGTGAGATCGACTACCAACTCGCCTCCAATGGATATCCGATGAAAAAGACACCAACACCACCTCACGCCCGAACGACGTCCCGTGGTCCCGAGCCTCAGCCCTGAAAACAGTCGGGCGCATCGCACTAATGCGATCCCCTCGAGAAAACACGTCAAAAGCACTACTCACTTGAGTTTAATGGATATCCAGAGAAAAAGATACGTTCTGGCTCCCCGCGCATGAGCGGTACAACGCAGGACTCGCACCCCTGTCCCGAAGCGCTGCCAACGGGTCGCACCGTTGCGATCCTCTCGTAAAAGCACAAAAGGTGGACTACTCACTTGTCCAAAATGGTCGCCCGGTGATAGAGATGGAAAATCACCGTCGACGCCCAAACGACCCTCGTGGGCCCAGCACCCTCATGACGAATATGAGTGGGTGGATTACACCATTGCAATCCCCTCAGAAAAACATCCAGAAACGATTTCTCGCACGGCTCGAACGGACGTTCGATGAAAAAGTCGCTAAAAGATGCACGCAACTCAAAAGATGGGTCATGGGGCCCACGCCTCAAATCCAGTCTCAAAGCCCAAAACCACCTTGGAAAATCCTCCCTCAGTGCCCGGGGCGCAACGCCGCTGACGGCGCTCAAAACGGACATCGAACGCGTCCGCGCCGTCCAAAACAAGATTCCCGGAAAAACACTGGTCTACTTAAAGACACGTCGCGCCTCCGCGGCCCTCGTTTTGGGAATTAAAAATTTTCCAAACCATCTCAATACATTCCCCTCGACGCCATGTCTGCACTGCCACTGACAGCGTACAAAACAGACGCCCGTAGCAAAAGCTACGAGCGTCGGAAATTCCAAAGGGGAAACTCCCTTGGGCCGGACCGGCCCGGCTGCGGGTCCGGTTCGGTCCACCGCGGTCAGCTGGCCGCGGTCTGTCGCCACCGACCGGCCTTGACAGCCGGTCCCTTTCTCCTCTGTAGTGACCCGCGTTACACGGGTCGCGGTCGCCGCCTGCGGGGTCGCGCACCCCATGACCCCTCTCCCTCCTCGCGCTACGCCGACGCCGCCCGAGACCCGCCTCGCCGTCGCCCTGAAGTCAGCCGCCTCCACTGGCCGCTCGCCCGACCGAGCCACCCCACGCCGCGACACCCGCAGACGCTGCGGAAACCCCCTGCTGCAGCTCGCCGCCTCCTCGGACTGAAGTCGCGCCGCCCCGGAGCTCCCAAGACCACCACGCTGCCGCCGCAAAATCCCAAAACCCGCAAACATTGGTGGGAGTTTGCGACTATGTCCGAACTCGGATTTCTGATCTGAAAGAAGAGATGGGAAGAACAGAAAATGTAATACGAATATACGGGCGTTGTTCGAAGATTAAACATCAAATAGACGCATAAAATTGAATTCAAATGGTGGTTCGGAAATGAAAATGCAACACAACCTCCTACCTCGTAGGGCTTCGCCCGGAGCTTCGCTTCGATCCGCCGGCATCACCGCACCTCGCTGGAGTGGCCTCGCCGGACCGTCTTGCCGGAGATGGAGGAGGAGAGGGGAGGGGTTTCTCCAGGGGGTTCAAGGGATAAGGGGGAGGGGGAGGGTTTAAATAAATTAGTTAATGTTTTAATTAATTTAAAACCCCCGAAAAGACCCACATTCGAAACCCCCATTGGGGATGAGGTTAAGACTCTCCTAGGGTAAACACCACCACCCGAGCACAACGGCGGTGTCAGAATTTTAATCTGAGACCCCGTTCAAAAGTTATAAAATTGAACGTCTGAAGCTTCTAAATTATGAAAACGCCCCTGGGTCCATTTTTCACAAATGGCCCGCACCCGTGAAACTTACACCCCACCTAGGGTAAACGGCACGCTCCGAACTCAACTGTTCCCTCAGTTTTCAAATCTGAGCCATCGTTTAAGAGATACTAGGGTTTCGCCATTAAACGAATAAATTAATTTATTAATTTATCCATTTAACATTCTGGAAGTGAGCGAGGGGTCCAAACATCCCACACCGACATGTTTTATGTCGTTTCTAGGGTAAACACCCCATTCTGGACCCGTCTGTACACTCGGATCTTTGATCTGAAGCACCGTTTAGGAGTTATACCATTTATTTGGCGTTTCCAGTGTGAACGCACTAAAAATTTAATTTCGGCCACTCCGGGGCTCGGAATTGCACGCTGTCTGAAGGCGCTGCTCTGAAACATCATCAAGAATATTCCAAAGTATTTCTCAGAAAAAAACGGGTTCTAAAAAAACCTTTATTAATGTCATTTATTTTCCATTAGTTAAGATATGATGAAATGTTTTTGAAACTTTTTTCCTTTCCATGGGTTATGATATAGTGATATGATGAAGTTTTTATGATAATTTGGTAGACATATATATGAGTTTCATTATGTTATGGGAGTTATAGGAATTATATATCCCTCTAATTAATTGGGTAAATATTGATATCTAATAAGATAATAATGATTGGAATAGGGAGTTAACCTTGTTTAGAAAGGGACTCTGTCTACTATGATAATCTTTTGAGTGAACCTTGAATAATAATATGATGGAACGGGGAGTTAAATTAATCCACTATGATAATATACTTAGTGATCCTTGACTAAGGAAATTAGTTTCTATGAATATGTGAATGCGAGAAAACTTATTTCTTATAAAAATTTTATTCTCTCATAGATTATCTTATTTGATTCCTTTATGATTCATTCCTTTTAAACTACCAAGATTTATTATATACTCAATATTATGATCTATGATAAGCTGGATATGGTTTTTAATTGTTAAGATCATTTTCTCAAACCCCTATGCTCATTTAATAATTAATTGGTCATTTATATATCTATTTTCTCCATTACAAAGAATCTAAGCTCACTATTTATTATGTTTACTTTCTCTTGGATTTGAAGATATATTTTAAGTAAGATATTTCTATGAAGGGTGTTAATTACGAATAACTTAGAGGGAGAATATTTAAATCTCTTATGGATAAGTTAATTTTGTTTCAAATTTTTCAAATACACAAAACCTATATGATTATGTTGTAGATCACAATGCTAGGTATTGAATAATAATATAAGAAATGTGATATTTATTTATGAAAATTATAGGCCACTATAGTTGGTATTAGTGAAATTTTTAGTTATATTTAGAAATCAGTATGAGAACACTTTAGTTAAATACATTTTCATAATCCTATGTATATGAGAACCTAAATGGTTATGTAAAGAAATGAATTTCATTTTCTAATAAAAATAGCCTTTATTGGATACTAAAAGTGGATTTGGTTTTGGGATACATTCATCAGGGGTAATAACACAAAAAATTATTTTTCAGGTTTATCACGACCATTATTCTCATGAATAATGAGTGTTCCCTTACTGCACACCTGGTTTGACATTCATATAGGATATACTTATTTTAACTCACATTTTCATTATGAACCGTTATAAAGGATTTAAAGAGATAATGATAATTAATGACCTAGATTGAACATAAGGTGTCTTATATTGAAAATTATTTTTCATGATTTATACATTCTATGAATTATTTTTAGGATTATATGATTGATCACTCTGATTAATTATGTTTGATGGTATTGAAAACAATTTTGGTTTTAATAATAAATTAATGATATAATGATGAAGTTGAGGTGGTAATAGGTATGATAAAATATTCAAGTAACCTCATTTGAGATTATTTGTATGAAATATTGTATATCAAAAAAAGTCCTAACAAATATTAATGTTTCTTTATGATCTATGCCTTACGTACTTCCATGATTTATGTCGTTGCTCAAGATTCTGATGTTTAAATATTATGTTCATGTTTTGATGTTCAAATATATATGATTTGTTTTATTTTATCCATGATTACCCTTACTGAGCATTTGAGCTCACCATTTATATGTTTTCTTTTCCCTAGGATTTAAAAAAACGTTTTAGGTAAGAAAACAAAAAGTGGAAGATCTTATGGGAGATGTTGAAGATCTTTCACCACGATTAAAAGATTATATTCCAAGTTTCCAATGACACTAAACTATAACGATCCTTGTGTGTCTATTTTTGTTATGTATTAAGTATTCCGCAAAAGCAATGTAATATCTATGTACGTCAAGCTTCGGTTCTCTAAAATTCTCTCTCTTGAACTTTCAGTGAATGACCTGAATGAAACACTCTTCATTATCAACTCCTAAGATGTTCAGTTTGAAGAAGAAGTTGTAAATCACACTGAAGTTAGCACCCGAAGGACCTCTGAATCCATATCTTCTAAACAGAATAGTGGTGCCTGAAAAGGAGATATGGCCTAAGTGGATTCTGTCATGTAAGTATTTGGTATTGAAAGTACATAGATAGTAAGGATGGATGTATTTGTTCAAAAAAGAGGATAGGCCAATTTACCCTAAGCTAGTTGCATAGTTTTATCTGTATGTTCAATTATCTTTTGATTTAGAAGATGTCCATATTGTGCGAAGTTGGATCAATGGCCACATTGTTTCCTTTTTCAAGGTTATGAGCTTCTTGACTTAGGATTACTCATGAGGGTATTTGTGTGGACTACCAGAGAGGTCCTCCGCCTCCAAGTGAGTTCTTTGTTTTGGAATAACCATTGAGAAGTTTAACTGGAAATGAAACTAAGAAGAGAGCCATAGCTACCGAGCTAGATGGTGAAAACAGACTATTGTTTAAGTTTGTTCAGAATTTTATTAGTCCCAAAAAATGTGATTTTTCTATACTCAAGTATTAGGATGTATTTTTTTATACATATGATGAAAAAAGGACATAATATCAACCTATGAAAGTATGTTATACACCATATGTGTGAGTTGATCAAAAAACCTCCAAGTCAACCTATATATTATATTCGAGGCTTATCTCAACTATGCTTCATGCAAAAGGATTGGTTGGATCCAAAGAAAAATCCATTAAGGACTATGAGTTCTGTCTTTCAAAAGTTACAGTAAAGAGAATGAAAATCAGTTGGAATCCATGGATAAAAGCATGGGTGGAAGATAATGATAGGTTTTATGAATATTTTAATCTGGTGAAACACCCTTAAAGACATAAATATATTTTTTATACTAGTTTGGAGCTAGATGGAATTGTTGAGTATTTTGATGAGGAAGAAGAAAAATAGGCTTTTCTACCTCTAATAGAAATTGTTCTGGTTAAGGAAGATAGTGAATATTCTCCTCAAGTCTTAATTGAGAAGGAAATACATGTTCCTAAAGATGTTGTTGATCTAGAAGAACAACTTACTTACAAAGAAGAATCTATTTTCTAAGGTAAGTGAAACAAATGTTGTATAAGAGCATATAGAAGAAGATATTTCTACTGAGTGAGAAACTTCTCTTGAGGAACACCCATAGGAACATGATTTTCCTGAAGTTATTCCATCTAATGAAGAGACAATGGATCAAGCCTTTTAGTTGGAAAGAAAGGAAATGGGTGAAGATATCAAGGATGAAATCTTGGATATAGATCAAGGATCTAAATCTCTCAGTACTAAGACATATTCACCTGTTGAGGGGGAGCAGCCTCTGAGTCTCGAAAGTATTGAAATACCTAACCTGATTGATCCAAGATCAGTGGATACCTGGTATAAATTCCCTAGTTATTTTTATTTTACTGATTTCCATAAAGTCTCAATTAAAGGAATTGATTTGTCTACTATATTTCATTTTAAAATGGCATCTGTTCCTAAAGCCATCTTTTCCAAGGAACCTGATCCTGTCTCTACTTCTATTCCTGAACCTTCACAAGAACCTCCAAACTTGGTGAATAAGGATGATATGAAAGCATTTGAAGCTACCCTATTGGCTAGAGTTGAAAAACTCATGAATACCCAACTAGATCCTATAACCAATTAGAGTGAAAGAGATGTATCCCTATTGTTGGAAAAGGTCATATAGATGATTCATCCCAATATGCTTCATGAGATTCAAGAAGTTAGAGTTGAGAACAAATAGCTCAGTGATGAAGTAAAAACTCTCAGAGGTATGGTTGAAGATATATTGAGAGTGATGAACTCAAGACCAGAACCTATTTCTTATCCTATTTAGGATATTGTTAGTCAGACCCCATAGGAAGTATCCTCACTAATTCATCCTAATATAACCTCCTTGGATGAGAAGGTATTTAAAAGAAACAACCAGATTGTTCAAGATATTTGTTTGCTTGTTATTGGTCTTAACAAGCTAATTTATGAGTATAATTTTTGTCTCCAAAAAGTTCTAAATCAACTTAAAACTGTTACCTTGGATTTTACTGCTTCTCGTACTTCTGGAAAATCATCTCAACCTTCTTTAGATAGTGATCTACTCAGAACAGTTGTCAAAGAAGAACTTCAATCGGTGCTCAGTGTCTTTGACATTGAATCTCTATCTTAAGTAATCACGAAAAGTGACAGAGTTCTTTATTTGGTGAGAATTCATTCCAATATTTCCAATGATGCTCAGCAAGAAATTTATAAGAAGGTGGATTTCTACTTCAATCAGATCTTATCTAAGAATGACATGACAACCACTTTAAGTACCTTGTCGAGAATCTGAGGATTCCTTCCATCACTCAATCATTAAAAACTCAATTTAAAAAAGCTCAAATATTTCACTCCTTTGTTGGATAATTTTATGTAGAATAAGGATGACTTCGATAAAGCCATATAGTATGGTGATGAGATCATTTTTGAATTAATCAAGCTTTTGAGGCCTTATCTTCATGTCTAGAGTACGGAAATTGTCGCTCCTATAGCTGCACTCCTGAAATCTGGTTTTCCTACCTTCTCATAGTCTACCACTACCTCTACATCTATATATGTCTCTCAGGATTTGAGTCAGATCAGGCATGGTATCCTTTATCAGTCGTTTCCTTGGTCTTCCGCTGCACCTACCTTGGCCCCCTCTATTTTTGAAGGACTCCCTTTACCTTCTATATCCACTAGTTCACTCCCTTCTTCCACTTCTACCTCTACTCCTATGGCTTCCTCTTCTGATGTTGCTTCCAAGGAAAAAGAGAAGATGAGACAGTGTTGAAAAATAGTGACTACTATCTTTTGATAGGGATGTTTTATGTATTCTTGTTACTTACTGTTTGTAATGACACTTTTTTATCCATCTAATGCATTGTGAAATTTTATTTTCTACTTCTTATTTACACTTTTTGATAATCCCAATAGGGGGAGAAATATGTATTCTATATGCACACTAAGAAAGCGGCACATTCACTACAAACAGATATCTCACTCCTATGAATTGTGATCATCAAAAATGGGGATATTGTGGGACTCATCATGTGTTAATAATTTTTTAATGATCATAAATCCAATACATTATGTAAACTATGTTAATCCTATTTAATTTATCTAAAATCATGTGCACAGATGATTAGTTTCTTTATGACTTAAACAATTATTGTAAACTATTTTGTTTATGATGAAATTATCTTATGAATGATTAGGTTTAATTAAATCTATGAATATCAACGTTTAAGTCTATGTACAGATATTTGGCTAAGTCTGAGACACTGTGACCATCCATAAACTGTGACCATCCAGACACCGTGACCATCCAGACATTGTAACCATCCAAACACCATGACCATCAAGACACCATGAACAAACACAATGACCAGACACCATGATCCAAACACTGCAGCTGTGCTAATGGTTCCTGATATCTATAAAAATATTCCATCATAGTTGTCTCACCTCTCCAAGAAAAATAAGGAGAACTTGTTTCAAAGAGACGTCATTTCATGGAGACAATGTTTATAGACAAATAGTGACACAGTTTCTTAATCTGTTTTGTTTTTTTTTTCAATTTAATTTCAAATGGTCATATTTTTAGTTTTTGAATTCACCGACATAATTAATGTTTCTTTGTATACATGTCAGATGACATTATGAGGTATAAGGTGAAGAGTACATGCATCATGTCGGATCCAACATTTGCATTCTAAGAATAAGAATAACAGCATGGATAGAAGAAAAGTATGTGACACAGAAACAATAATAGCGGCAATAGAAAAACAAGTGTGTGTGAGATAACGAACAAGAATGAGCATTCATGACAGAAGAACCGACACATGCAACCCGACACTATTGAAGAACACATGAAGCATACTCGAATCCTAGTGTCGATAAAATTTATTCCCTATGAACTCCATGAATAATAAGAGACGGATCTAGATGACTTACAATACTCTGTTTTCCGCGAGAGGACTCGATTTCTGCATCTGCTTCACCCCAGAATTCTAGAGCTACATAGACTAACACTCAGAGCACTTCTAACCTTATCTCATCATTTCTTCTCTATAGTGTATTATTTTTATCTTTTGTGCAGTGTGTGTGTCTGTATAAAAATATGAATTTTCTCCTACATAAAATTAAAGGATACAAGATATCCTTTCTCTTATATCTTTTTATATTTCTATATTCCCACGGATAAGTTTGGAAGAGTTCCCTATGTAACCTGTTAGTTCATACCCATGAAGAACTGTGAAAGAGGTCATATGACCTGGAAAGTCTTGAGTATTGTTGTTAACCCCTATCCTGGGTGTGGATCAAGTTTATTTATATAAATATCTTTGTGGTAGGTGATCACCAAGTGGAGTGGATTAGGTCTCAACTTGAGACTGAACCACTTGTTTTATATCTACTGTGCTGTTTAATTTAGATTTCTCTATTTTACTGTATAAGTTAGAAATCACTAAATTTACTATGATATTTATTCTTGGAAATAAGTTATAATTTTTTTTTCTTATTATAATATCATCAAAAGTAATGTTAATAACTGATATAAATATTACTTAGAACTAATCAATCTTCTGAGGAGATATTTAAACAGTGAAACTTTAATAACTACATTCCTTTGATTAACTGGGATATATTCAAATTTATTAGGGAACCTTTTTAAAAATACTTTTTAAGAAGAAATTTTTATAGATACTCAATCCACCACCCTCTTGAGTACTTGACTCTGACCAATAACAAAAGATCAAACATAAATTGTATTTTCAAAGGATGGATCTTGAAATCATAAAGGAAGTGGAGAAATATTATCTTTCTCAAATTAGTGACCAAAAATATATCAAACTAAAGATTGAAGAGGTACATAAATAATATGTATAGTTTCAAAATAAGGTGAGAAATTTTCCTATGTTTAACCATCATTGTGATGGAATGATAAGGTTCAAGAACCATGTATATGTCTCATCCATACCATATTTGAAGGATTTAATGTATGAATCACACAGTTCATCATTCCCTATTATTATTTTAGGTAAAAAAATATAAATAGATATCAAAAAGAGTTTTTTTCTAGGAAAACATAAAGAGATATAATTAAAATAATGTATCTTACAGCTTGTTATTTATTTAGTCAAGTATAAGAGGTAAAATTCAGATGGGATGTTACAATCATTACCCAAACCAGAATAGAAATAGAAAACATCACCGAGGATTTTGTCATCAGACACCCCACAATGTTTAAAGAACGTAATTATATATATTTTTTATTAGATAACCTTATTAATTTAGAGTGGTTTCTTATAATATGAAAATATTTATCTCTTGATCGTCGTTCTTTAATATTTATTATGTAATTAGTAAGGTTGCATGAAGTACCACATTTTATTATATCTAATTGAGGTATGAGAATTAAATTGATGTTTTGGATAATAATTTAGGGATAAATATAATTATAGTTGTGTTTAAATATTTTTATCATCCTCATATATATTTTTATTTTCATGTATCTATTCAACCCATGTAGGATATTCTATGATTTTATTCTATGTATTGCGAAGATGGTTGGGATCAATGGATTCCTCTAGTAGAGTTTTCTTACAATAGTAGCTTTCACTCATGTATTCATATGGTTCCTTATTAATCCATATTTGTAAATAAGTATAGAACCCTGTCATTATAGGTTTATTTTTTAAAAATAAATATATTGGTACATCATCTAGTTGGGTAATTGGAAGAGAAATTCAAATCCATTCAGAAACACATTAAGGAAGCAAAGAATAAAAAGAAACATTATACTGATAATTATGGTTTAAATATTGAATTTAAAATAAGTGATAAGGTATTTATAAGAATTTATATATATAATAATGTTATGATATTCACCAAGAAGGAAAATTTGAGACCTAGGTATATTGGCTCCTTCAAGATTCTTCATCGAGTAAGTATGATATCTTATTTCTTGACACTTCCAAAAAACCTCTCTTAAGATCGTGATGTGTTACATGTATCTATTTTGTGGATGTACATACCTGATACATCACATGTATTGAACTTATAGGTTTTACCACTAAATAATGATATTTCCTATGAAGAAAACGTGGTAGAAATCTTGAATTGTAGAGATAAAGTTCTATGGGACAAGACTTCTCCCCTGGTTAAAGTTATCTAATGGAATCAAGAATTTGAAGAAGCTACATGGGAACCTGGGGATATGATGAAACCCAGATATAATAATTTTATTTTCATAGTTATACAATTTCAATGGTGAAATTTATTTTTATGTGGGGTGTAATCAACTCTGAGATTTTATGATATATTTCTCTTCAAATAAAATTAATTTCCTCAAAGGCTTGTGATATATAAAAACCTATGTCTAAATGAACTATAATATAACATAATAATATAAAATAGAAATTAAATTGGTGGAAGGAAAACTAATAACAAAATTATGAATATTATAATTTTTTTACATATTTAAAATATATTGATAAATAAGTACACAATTTTTAGTAAAGTCTTTATATGAATCAAAATACATTTTACATAAAATGTTATTTCAATTAATTTTAGTGAAAAAATAATATAAATAATTATTAAAACTTTTATAAATTTCATTTTAAAAAATTAAATTCATTTTGGAAATCATCTATATGAAATTTTCTTTGAGTGAAACTTTAAGAATTTTTTTTCAAAGATAGTTTTTTGAAGAATAGTGAAAATGCATATTATTATTGAAAACCACCTTAACATTTAATGAATATAAAATTTTATATTTTGTTTTAAAATATCTATAAAGGTATAATTAGTTTTAGAATATTATTAATATTCAAATTCAGTTCATTAGAATTAATTTTATGTTGAATTTTGATATAAAATATTTTTATAATTATCAAAACGTTTTTTTAAAATAATTTTCATCATGTTTTACTAGTATAATTTTTAATTAAAATTTTCTAAATTTTTGAATTTATATTAGTAAAATGGATTAAATATTTTAATCCATGATTTTTTAATTTTTTTAATGATGAAACTTTTATTTCATATCTTAATAAATGTTAAAAACTGGAAAACTTTATTACCACTATTAACGTTAAAACCGGTTTACCAATAGATTAAAACAATAGATAATGATATGTTACCCAATTAAACATGTATAAATACCATTTTTGGTCATATTTAAAAAATAATAATGTGCCAAATTTGAAAATATGTATATTTGAAGAATTTTTCTTTAGTATGACTATTATATTTTAATATTTTAGAAATTCCAATTGTGTCCTCTCACCTACTTATAATAGGTTATCCCTCCTTTATCTCATTTACACCACATTAATCCATCTAGATTAAAAACACCCACCCCAATTATATTATAAACATCAATTTACATAAATTATTGGTTTTTATATTCTTAAAATACCATTCGAGGTGTTCTTATGAATGATCTAAAGGAGGCTAACCGAAGGAGAGGTAATCATCTTACCCGACCTCTTTTAGATTATTTATTATTTAACCTCCACAAAACCTAAGGTACAAATAATAAATTAATTAGCCTAAATATACTAAAATTTTATTATTATCATGTAACTACCAATATTCACCCATGTTTCAATCAAATGGGATGTGTAAGTATCACTGATGTGAATGTGTGGACTACGACCTCCATGTAGCAATGTAATTCATTTTCCATCATCAATTTCATAGATGGTAACCATAAAAGGTTTGAATTTAATATCTAATATTTATTAAACAATTATACTTCTATAATTATAATATCATATCAAACTTTTTACCTTCCAATCCATTAGTAAATGATAATATCCCTTGTGCTTATGTATAGACTACCACATCAAAGAAGCGATGTGAGTCTATTTTCATTTCCAAATTACATGGATGGTAATAAGGTTATATTTAATTAATATATATGATATATATGATATAAGAATAATTATTTAATGGTTAATTATTATTTACCTTTATCTTTCCCCATCCTGTAAAAAGTAAAAACATTGTTCATGTGTACGTACGACCTATCATCTACATGAATGGTGTAATTGATTTCTCCTTCTATACCATTAATATATGTCACAACCCCCTCCCACCAAAGATGCCCCTCCTGAGCTGGAAATGGTGAAAGGTAGATAATGACCCCCGAGCCCCACCTTCAGTAGGCCCTGGGGTGGCGACTTGCACCAAGGGTATGTGTTTTCACAAAAATTGGAGGCATTACCCTTTTATTATTTTGAGATCAGGAAATAGGACGAGTCAACCACCAAAAAGGAAAAATAACAAGTGTATAGAAATAAACCCAAACCATTCCCACATGCAAGTTTAAACAATTTATAACAAGGTACAGGTACAGGAATGCTCAAAGTGCAATACCAAAAGAAACCAAGAGAATAGCAACTGAAAAAACTCCAACTGTCCGAATAGTAGGGTCTCGCACAGCCCTGGTAGTCCTCCTGGAAACCTGAAAGTAAACGTAGGGTGAAAATACAAGTATAATCAGTAGGGAAACCTAAATCTCTCGTGCACAAGTGGGGAGACATCCTAATGTCCGGTGAGAACATCAGATGAAACCTAGCAAGGAATTCTATCCACCCAACCTCACCAGCCACAGTCACCAAAACACAAGCAAAACAGGTAGTAGTATATAAGAAACAAGAGTATTGGGTACCCCGCACCATTTCCCTTTAGTTATCTTCTCTTCCTAATAGAAAACGTCCTGACGCTGCCATACTCTCCCTGCCCGCACACACCTGGGACTCACTACCACGTATCCGGCCCGCACACACCTAGGCCTCACAACCACGTATCCCGCCCTCACACACCTCGGCCTCATCCCGATTATTTTTGGGAAATAGTAGAACCTGTCCGAAGAGTCTTGGGCCAAAGCCACCCCAATCGAAGCCTACCTGAAGAGTCTTAGTTGTAAGGTCGCCTCAAGCCATCACAGCCTAGGGGAGAAGGAGCAAGAAGGAGCTATTAACTAAGGGAAAAACACCCTCTCCCATGATATGGGAGTGTTCGGCACTAAGTGCTCAACATGGGTGGGATGCAATAAAACACAAAAGATACAGATATATATATATATATATACCAACCACACAGCCCAACCTACGGCTTCTAACAGAGAAACTGAGCACATGCCTTGGCACTGCTACTACGAAGCATGCATACAACAAACAACCCCACCCCCATTTAGGTTTTCACATTTCAGTAGAATTAGTTTATTTAGTTCCTTAACTAATGGAAAACTATCCACAACCAACCACACCGATCGTTCGTAAAACATATCCTTGTCATCCACAAATCAAGTTAGGAAAACACAAGCAACACAACCAAGTCCTTCTTATTAACCAAATAGCCCCATTGATTATTAATTCAGTTTCATTACCATGCCCCACCATTCATTAACTCTTACACTTTTATTTATTATTCACAACCCAAAGGCCGTTCACATTCAAACCATCCCCACAGCCCCGCTGCCAACCACCATAACCACAACCGCACAATACATCATTATCCATTTAATACCAGTTATCGCAGCCCCGCTTCCCATTACCAACATAGCATTCACACCAACCCACAACCAAGTCAAATGTAGCCCCGTTGGTCACCCTATCCACAACAACCCACAAAACACCCCCATCACATGCCACGTATCCAAGCCAACACCCACATGTTCATTATTCTTCTTTGTTCAACCGGGGAGATCACACAAGGGTTCAAGATTTTAAACAGCCAACTTTACATGATTAACCAATTTCCACATTCCACAAAGATTCCATCCATAAGAAAATCTAGAAGGAGAGGGAAACATTTAATTGCGTAAGAAAAGGCCCCCAACGGCCGTGATTTTCAGTAGGTAGAAGCTCATTCAATTCACAATATAAAATCACAAGATATAAAGTAACAACAATCTCAAGCTTCCCAACCCCGTTCTTTAACCAGTTATTATCTTAATTTAATGGTTCAACTGCTTCTCATGAAAACAAGAGGATACCCACCTCGCATGATGCACAAAATTAGAGAGACGAAGGTAAGATCCCTACCTCAACAGGTTCTGATCACAACGCTCCCCCGGATCAACTTTAGAAGATGTCTGTCGGCGTCCATCACTTCTGTCGGGTCCCAAAAAAACCTCCTCGGGTGGAAGTCGGAAAGGAAAGGCCGAAGGAAAGACAACGGACCCAGGCTCGGGAGTTCAGCCTCGTCGTTACGATCCCATGGACGCTGATGGATCATAAATCGGAGCTCGGACGAAGAAGTTATGGAAGAAAAGGAGCCTTTGAATCTCTTGGGAGAGCTCTGCTCAGAGGAAAGGGGAGGAGAGGAGTGAGTTGAAAGGAGGAGGGGACCCCTCTTTTTATAGGGGAGAAAAGGAAAATTACATGGTGTGTACTTCATGGAACACGGCGTGTACTCGGTTAATTCACACAGTCTCCATGCGGCTTCCAACACGGTTCCGCGACCGTTGAATGGTCAACACACGGTTTTAGGGCAACGTATACGCGGGGAAGGACTACACGGCTTGTAGTTTAGACACACGGCCTGTACTCATTTATTGCACATGGTAAGTACACGGCTCCAACACGGTACACGGCCGTTGACTGGTAACGCGTATGCGGGGAAGGACTACACGGCATGTAGAACTGGACACACGGCGTGCACCCATTATTCCACACAGCATGGACACAGTCTTCAACATGGGGTATACCCAGAAAGGGGGTACACGACGTGTACTCAAACTACACGGCGTGTAGTTTCAAAATTCTGGAAAGTGTGGGAAAAGTCCATTTTACCCTCTAGAGCACTTTTTGACCTTCTTTTGGACAAAGGAATGGGCCGGAGAGGTCCGAGACATTACATCAGATACCTCTTAAAACATTCTCATCCCCTAGAATTCAAAACCAAACCAGAGGAAACCCAAAAAGATACCTCTTAGGGTTCTTGTTATAACAGGAACCCAACCAACAACCCTAATCATAAGTGTTAGGAATTCCTTCTCCTATGTCGAGATATTATCCGCTTTAGGCAGCACTATCTCGCCTGCACGGGTTTAATCACATCCTCATTAATGCGTCTCGATTAAGAATTGGGTCTTCCCACTTTCATACATTAGGATTTTTCAACTCTCACTACCCCCAACACCACACAACCAAAACACTACCCGAACATGTGGGTTTGGGAAATTCCTTCTCCTATGTCAAGATATTAACCGCTTTAGGTGGCACTAACTCGCCCACACGGGTTCAATCGCATCCTCATTAATGTTTCTTGATTAAGGGTCAGGTTTTTCCCTTTCCCCACACATTTAGACATGTTACACGTTACCAGGGAACAAGGAAACAAAAGGTCTCACAACCGACAAGACTAGCATTCCATAAATCAATGGTACATAGTACAACATCAACACAAAGCTCAGGAGAACAAGGGAAAACACTAGTCAAAACAACTCCGGGTACTGAGCATGCATCTGGGTCTACCGCTCCCAAGTGCTCTCCTCGAGGCCTCCATGCCTCCACAACACACGGACCAACGTAATGGTTCATCCATGGAGCACCTTCTCTTTACGATCCTCGATTCTGACTGGGCATTCCTCGAAGGTTGTGTCATCTCCCATATCTAGCTCTCCCTAGTCGATAATGTGGGAGATGTCGTGTAAGTACCGACGAAGCTGGGAGATGTGGAATAATTCATGAACCTTCTCCAACTGAGGTGGAAAGACAAGCTGATATGCCACCTTGTCGGCTCACCTCAGCACCTCAAAAGGTCCAATGCACCTAGGTGAGAGCTTACTCCCTTTCCCAAACCTCCGCTACCCCAGTCGAGGGGAAACCTTCATGAACACATGATCTCCCACCTCGAACTCCAAGGGTCTCCTCCGATGATCAGCATAAGACTTCTGTCGGTCCTAAGCCGCTTTCATCCTCTCACGTACAAGCTGGACTTTTTCTGTGGTGCTCTGCACTACCTATGGCCCAAGAGCACCTATCCCACCATCCTCTGCTCGGCAAATGTGTGAACGACATGGTCTCTCATACAAAGCCTCAAATGGTGTCATGCCAATAGTAGAGTGGAAGCTGTTGTTGTAGGAAAACTCTACTAAAGGCAAGTGTCGTACC
The DNA here is from genome assembly GCA_963277665.1 of Viscum album. Classification (NCBI taxonomy): domain Eukaryota; kingdom Viridiplantae; phylum Streptophyta; class Magnoliopsida; order Santalales; family Viscaceae; genus Viscum; species Viscum album. The sequence continues at coordinate 582,514,269 of OY728128.1, read as the reverse complement.
CATGATCCTCTGAAATCTGGAATGCATGCTCGTATCATGTCCTCCAACATTTGGATAGTCCGCTCCGTCTGCCCATCAGTCTGGGGGTGGAAAGAAGTGTTAAGGATTAGCTGGATGCCAATAGAATGTTGTAACCCCCTCCAGACTCGTGAGGTAAACTGAGTATCCCGATCTGAGATGATAGTCTTTGGAACTCCATGCAAAAATACCACCTCGTCTATGTACCTCTGTTCCAAGGTACTCACCGGGCATGACTCCTTAATTGCTAATAAGTGAGCTGATTTCATCAGTCGATCCACCACCACCCAGATAGCATCATAACCACCCTGAGCACTGGGTAGTCCTGTGATGAAGTCCATTGAGATTTCATTCCACTTCCACTCAGGGACATCTAAAGGGTGCAACAAACCACTGGGAACACGGTGTTCATCCTTCACTTGCTGACACACTAGGCATTTACCCACAAACTCTGCTACTGCATGTTTCACCCCGGGCCACCAAAATTGTTCCCTCAGGCCTCGGTACATTTTCAAAACTCCTGGATATACTTCCATGGCTGAGCTATGGGACTCATGGAGAACTCCTTCATGCATTTCCTCTGGAACAAACAACCTTCCATGGAAAAGCATCTGATGTCGGCTATCCTCTGACCATACCTCTGGAGCATTCCCCTGATCGACACGATCCTGCATCACTTCTGCCTCGGAGTCCTCCCACTAGGACTCTTCCACCTGCTGCAACAAAGAGGATTTCACCATCATCTGAAACAAACAGACTCTAACACCTTCTACCCTGGCATCCAAGTTCAAGGCATCCAACTCTCCCATCGCCTTCCAAGCATTAGTGGATTCCCGAACTACTTCCTTATGCGACTTCCTGCTCAGGGCATCAACCACAACATTTCCCTTACCTTCAGTGTAAGAGATCTCAAAATCATAGTCTTGGAGAAAATCAACCCATCTCCGCTGCCTTAAGTTCAGGTCATGCTAGGAGAAGATATAACGTAGGCTCTTGTGATCTGAGAAGACCACAAAGCACTCCCCAAAGAGGTAATGTTGCCACAACTTCAGTGCGAACACTACTGGTGCAAGCTATAGGTCATGGGTGGAATAGTTATGCTCGTGAGGGCATAACTTCCTAGACCAATAAGAGATCACTCCCTTCTTCTGCATCAGCACGCACCCCATACCAAGGCCAGAAGCATCACAAAACACCTCATACAACAACCCTTCCTCTGGCAACCTGTGTACGGGAGCACTGAACAACTTCTCCTTCAGGTAGTAGAAATATTTCTGGCACTGCTCGTTCCATAGGAAGACCTGGTTCTTCCTCATAAAATCTTTCAATGGATCATCAACTATAGAGAATTCTGAAATGAACCTCCGATAGTAACCTACTAAACCAAAGAAACTACAAACTTCTTCCATGCTCTTGGGTGCTGCCTAAGAAACAACTACCTCCACCTTCGACGGGTCCACTGACACTCCAACTGGTGTACTCAGTACCAGTGGTATGCAAAGTCTCTCTACATCTAGTCCCAATGCATGGGCTAGACCAGGTGCAACAAAGGAGTGAGAAGCTCCCGAATAGAACAAAGCAGAAACAAGAGTGCTGAACAAACAAATCATACCTCGCACCACCTCTGGTCCTGCTGGAGCTATCAACTCTGCTACGTGAAACTATCCACGCCCAGCTCTTATGCCTCTCTGATGTCATCCACCTCCTCGACCATGCCCTTGTCGAGGTCCCTGAGGAGCACCCTGAGGTCGGCCTCCTCCCACAAAGTCTTCCCTCGGAGGAGCATGGTCCTGCTGCTGCCGGAAGGACCTCGTTGACAACTGGTGTTGCTGAGGTGGGCGCTGAACCTGCCCACCTCCACCGTACTGAGCTCGGGTTGGGCACCGACTCTGAACGTGCCCGAAACATCAACAGGAAAAACACTTCGGTCCTAGGATCGTGAAAAAGGGACAAGGATCCGAAGATCTGAACTAAAACTGCTGGGGCCTACTCCCCATTGGCCTGAACCTGGAAGGTTCGGTCGTAGGAGACCTGCTACTGACTGTCTTCCCCTTCGACGAGACTAGTTGGATCCCCTCTCGTGGTGCACCTCCCGGAGAGTACATCCTCTCTACAACCTCTGTCTTCTTTTGTACTGCCAAGTACGTCGGAATGGTGAAGGGGGTGATAGCATACTGGAGCGAAGGACGAAGCGCCTCCTCCAAACGTCTCGCCCGAGACTCCTCATCTGGAAAGAGATCCGGAGCAAAGAGCAGGAGGTCCTTAAACTTGATCCCCAGCTCTCGTACTGACATACTCCCCTACTGAAGGGAGAGTAACTCCTGCCGCTTCTCTGCCTTGATCATAGAAGAAAGGAATTCCTCTCATAATTCCTTCTCAAAGTCAGCCAATGGAACCTTTGCGTCTATCCTCTCTCCGAGGTAGAGTGTCCACCACTGTCACGCCGCACCTCTTAGCTGACTGACTACTAGGGGAACCCAGTACTCCCTCGGAGCATGGATCAAGGTAAAATCAATCCCTAGCTCCTCAAGCCACCCCTCTTTCTCCGTATCTGATGTACTACCCTCGTACGTCTTGCGGGTCTGCCGCTGGAAAGAATAGAGAGTCTTCTACCACTGGCTATCTTCCTCCTCTCGGTCTATCCTCAACTGATCGACCGCCTGAATCTACTGGGCCTCAGCTGTCTGAGCCACCCGGGGATGACGTCCAGGTACTATAGTTGTACGGTAAACAAGGATCGCATAAGCCCAAGTAGTAAGGAAAACTCAAGGTTTTATTTTATCATTTTATTTCAATTTTTTTCCCAGAACACCAAAATCAAGTAAAACACAATCATGATGACGCATGTAACTTCCCTAGGGTCTCTACCCTGTAATCAATGTAGTCTCACTTGGTCGTTCGGTAGGCTCAGAGTCCTTGCATCGGATCACGGGGGCCCTAAAATCCCGTGTCCTAGCCGGTCTTCCCTGGCCTATATCACGCACCAAGATTAACTAACATTGTTTCCCTACCATCCCATGCAATCCTCACTGTGCCTAACTCCAGACTCCATCCTATCTCTCAACCTGCCACTAATACCATTCTGTCACGACCCCCTCCCACCAAAGATTCCCCTCCTGAGCTGGCAATGGTGAAAGGGAGATAATGACCCCCGAGCCCCACCTCCAGCAGTCCCCGGGGAAGCGAATAACACCAAGGGTAAGAGTTTTCACAAAAATGGGAGGCATTACCCTTTTATTATTTTGAGATCTGGAAATAGGACGAGTCAACCACCAAAAAGGAAAAAGAACAAGTGTATAGAAATAATCCCAAACCAATCCCACATGCATGTTTAACAATTTATAACAAGGTACATGTACAAGAAAGATCAAAGTACAATACCAAAAGAAAACAAGAGAACAGTAACTGCAAAAACTCCAACTGTCCGACTAGTAGGGTCCCACACAGCCCTGCTAGTCCTCCTGGAAACCTGAAAGTAAATGCAGGGTGAGCACACAAGTATACTCAGTAGGGAAACCTAAATCACCCGTGCACAGGTGGGGAGACATCCTAATGTCGCATGAGAACAATAGAAGAAACCTAGCAAGGAATTTTATCCACCCAACCTCACCATCCACACTCACCAAAACACAAGCAAAACAGGTAGTAGTATATAAGAAAAAAGAGTATTGGGTACCCCGCACCATTTCCCTTTAGTTAGCTGCTCTTCATAACGGCAAACGTCCTGACCCTGCCACACTCTCCCCACCCGCCCACATCTGGGCCTCACTACCACGTATCCCGCCCTCACACACCTGGGCCTCACAACCATTTATCCTGCCCGCACACACTTGGGCCTCACAACCACATATCCCACCCACACACACCTGGGCCTCACAACCACGTATCCCGCCTGCACACACCTGGGCCTCACAACCACGTATCCCGCCCGCAGACACCTGGGCCTCATCCTGAAGATTCTTGGGAAATAGTATAACATGGCCGAAGAGCCTTGGAATAAAGCCACCCCAATCAAAACCAACCCGAAGAGTCTTAGTTGTAAGGTCACCTCAAGCCATCACAGCCTAGGGGAGACGGTGCAGGAAGGAGCTAGTAACTAAGGGAAAAACACCCTCTCCCATGAAATGGGAGTGTTTGGAACTAAGTTCTCAACATGGGTGGGGTGCGTTACAACACAAAAGATATAGATATATATATATATTCCAACCACACATCCCAACCTATGGCTTCTAACAGAGAAACTGAGCACGTGCCTCGGCACTGCTACTACGAAGAATGCATAAAACAAACAACCCTAACCCCATTAAGGTTTTCACGTTTCAGCACAATTAGTTTGTTTAGTTCCTTAACTACTAGGAAACTATCCATAACCAACCACATCGATCGTTCGTAAAACATATCCCTGCCATCCACAAATCAAGTTAGGAAAACACAAGAAACACATCCAAGTCCTTCTTATTAACCAAACAACCCCATTGATTATTAATTCAGTTTCATTACCACACCCCACCATTCATTAACTCTTCCACTTTTATTTATTATTCACAACCCAAATCCCATTCACATTCAACCCATCCCCACATCCCTTCTACCAACCACCATAACCACAACTGCATCGTACACCATTATCCCTTTAATACCATTTATCGCAGCCCCACTGCCCGTTACCAACATAGCATTCACACCAACCCTCAACCAAGTCAATCGCAGCCCCGCTGCTCACCCTATCCAAAACAACCCACAAAACACCCCCATCACAGGCCACGTATCCAAGCCAACACCCACATGTTCATTATTCCGTTTTGTTCAACTGGGGTGATCACACAAGGGTTCCAGATTTTAAACAGCCAACTTTATGTGATTAACCAATTTCCACATTCCACAAAGTTTACATACATAAGAAAATCTAGAAGGAGATGGAAACATTTAATTGCGTAAGAAAAGGCCCCCAATGACCGTGATTTTCAGTAGGTAGATGCTCATTCAATTCACAATATAAAATCACAGGATTTAAAGTAACAGCAATCTCAAGCTTCCCAACCCCGTTCTTTAACCAGTTATTATCTTCAATTAATGGTTCAACTGCTTATCATGAAAACAAGAGGATACCCACCCCACATGATGCACAAAATTAGAGAGACAAAGGTAAGATCCCTACCTCAACGGGTTATGATCACAACACTCCCCCGGATCAACTTTAGAAGATGTCTGTCGGCGTCCGTCACATCTGTCGGGTCCCGGAAAAACCTCCTCGGGTGGAAGTAGGAAAGTAAAGGCCAAAGGAAAGACAAAGAACCTAGGGTTGGAAGTCCTGCCTTGTCATTATGATCCCATGGCCGCTGACGGATCGTAAATCGGAGCTCAGACGAAGAAGTTATGGAAGAAAATGAGCCTTTGAGTCTCTTGGGAGAGCTCTGCTTAGAGGAAAGGGGAGGAGAGGAGTGAGTTGAAAGGGGGAGGGGACCCTGCCTTTTATTGGGGAGAAAAGGAAAAGTACACGGTGTGTACTTCATGGTACATGGCATGTACTCGGTTAATTCACACGGTCTTCACACGGCTTCCATCACGGTTCCGCGGCCATTGACTGGTCAACACATGGTTTGAGGGTAACGCATATGCGGGGAAGGACTACATTGTGTGTAGTTTAGACACACGGCGTATACTCATTTATTGCACACGGCAAGGACACAGCTCTAACATAGTACACGGTCGTTGACTGGTAAAGCGTACGTAGGGAAGGACTACACGGCGTGTAGAACTGGACACACGGCATGCACCCATTATTCCACACAGTAAGGACACGGTCTTCAACACGGGGTATACCCGGAAAGGGGGTACATGGAATGTACTCAAAATACTTGGCGTGTAGTTTCAAAATTCTAGAAAGTGTGGGAAAAGTCCATTTTACCCTTCAGAGCACTTCTTGACCTTCTTTTTGACAAAGGAATGGGACAGAGAGGTCCGGGCCATTACAATATATGACTCTAAAAATACATATAATAGTTATATATTATATTTATATATTTTTTTACATTCTATATATGACTAAAACATGATAAAAGTTCAATTACTAGAACTTATAATCTGAAATTCTCATGAAAAATGATGTAATTAACACCCATAAATGAAGAATTTTTAAGGAATTATTAATAAATTGGTCTCAAAATATAATGATTGGATCATATATGGTATTATAAGTATGTTAAATATTATTATATGTAATTAAAAAAATTAAATTTATTATACAATATTTTCGATCACTTTGTAATCAAATATATCTCACGGTAAGGTATTTTCATCTTACTTTTATTTTTGTGAGAAACATCCAACATTCACCACTTGTATCTTATATGTGGTGTTTATACTACCCATGAATATATATTATTATTATTATCATTAAAATTAAGGGATATATATATTTATATAAGGTCATTTATATCATTTTTCTAATGATTCTAAATTTACCAAAGAGATAAGAAATTTCTGTTTTAATCTCACTCTTTATTAATATTTCTTTTCTCAAGTTTATGATAATGAAATTTTATGTCCTATTTTCTAAAGATACCTTGAATATTATTATAATCTTATTATTTATTGATATTATTTAGTTTACATCCATTTATCTTTATTTAAGAACACAATATATGTAAGGAATGGTTTTAAGGAAAACAGAATGTTTTTTATCCTCAAAAAAAATTCCATTACTTTCATATCCATTTTTTTAAAATATTTTTAATAATTTTAAATGATTTTTTAAATTTGGTTTTATCCATATTCTAATTTTTTTTTAAATATTGGAATCTTCTTATCATTTTCTTAATAAGGTACTTTTTGAATTTTTACCAAAAATGTGATAGGAATATTTATTTTTACGCACATGGGGTGAATAGAATTTCTTGACATCCTTAATACTCAATGGTTTGAAGCATATATTACCTATTTCTAGGGTTCTTTTCAAGTAAAAAATCATAATGTTTGAGAAATTTTAATATTTTAAATAAGTTATTTCAAATTGAAAATGTTATTTTTCTAGAGAAATTTTCAAGTGATCTTTTGAAGAAATTTTTCAACTATATTAACATCCTTGATGTTACTTATGAGTTATTGAGGATATGATTTAACAATACCATCTACTTCATTTCATTATATGTATTATGATAATTATAATTTTAGCATGGTTTTATGAAACATATTTATTTCCCATGGGTTACTTAAGTTATTAGGAAACCTTTATGAAACTTGTTTCTTTTCTAAGGGTTATGATATGATAAAATAATGAAATGTTTATAAAACACATTTCATTTACATGAGTTATGATGTGATTATATGATTAATTTCTTATGATCTTATGATAAACTTATGCATGAATTTCATTATTTGATTAGTGGTCTTGGAATTATATAGCCCAAAAATGCATTGGGCTAGGATGGATATCTCATGAGATAATAAGGACTGGAATTGGGAGTGAACCAGGTTCAGTAAGAGAATTTTCCTACTATAATAGTCTTGAGAGTGAATTGTGATTTGTATATAATGGAATGGGGAGTGAACCAAATCCACTATGATATTATTGTATGTTATACTTTTCTAAGGATATCATTTTCTATGATTATCTATGTCCCACAAACTTATGTCGTATGCCAATGTTATGCTCTCATGGGTTAAGTTATTTGATTCCTTTATGACTCATATCTAATGGACTACCATGATTTATATCATGAATCAAGAATATGATCAATGATTTGTTGGGTGTGGTTTTGAAATTTTAAGCTCATGTTCGTATACACTTATGATCATGTTATGTTTAATAGATCATTGATATCTCCCTTTTTTACCCTTGATAAGAATCTAAGATCACACTTTGTTATCTTTCCTTTCCCTAAGATATTAAGAATTTTTTTAAGTATGATATGTCTATGAAGGTTACTAGTTATGAAGAACATTGGGGGAGATGATATAGATCTCTTATGAACAAGTTGTTTATGTATCCAGATTTATAAAGACACTAAACATATAAGTTTCTATAATAGATTGTAGTGTTATTTACTAAATATTCATCGAATAATATTTTATATTTATTTATGAAAAAATTGGATCTCTATAGATTTGTAGCTTAAGACTCCTTTATCTTCCATTTAATGCTCAAAATGAACATTGGAGTATATTTATTTCACCAAATTATTTTTCCCTAAATTATGCCTCCTTATAGGTTATTTAATATACCTATTAATATAAATATAATGGTAGAGGATATTTTTTTCATTAAATTTATAAAAAAGTGGTTATTATAGTTCTATAGTTTCCCACATCTGAGAGAGAGTCCTCAAGATTTCCTTATATAATATAGTTCCCTAGTTTTCCACATTTGAGAGGTTTTATGGTGTCTTTCTCTCTTATTCTTCTATAATTTTCTTTATAGTTGGGTCTATGTATTATTATTCCATAAAATTGTTATTTTAATGGTCATGAATCATATTTATTATGTTATTATCAAATTTTGTGTTTTATGGTTGTCGATTTCTTTCCATAAAAATAATAAAATTGGTAAGCATGGAAGTGACCACATCAATATATAACATGATGAATTTCAACTGAACCTCAAGGAAAATTGACCGTGTTGAAGTTACCATAAGTGAAATTCCAAGTGACCACATATGAAATTTGTAATTTTGTGTCTGATAAGAAAATTTTCCATAGGTTCTAAACTAATAGAATGATTATTGAATTGACTTCTTGAGGAGATCAAGTTGATGCATAAAGTATTCAACCTACTATATAAAGTATTTAACCTACACTGTGAATGATTCAAGTAACCACATGTAGACTTCAACCAACCTTGCATAAATTTAGTGAAATGTGTATAAGTGTTGAACCAGCGACATGAAAAATAAACCTAATACATTAAGAACATAAGTAGAAATGTGAAAAACTTAATCGACTGTATTATGAGATTATTTGGCCATAATATCATGTGACCACATGAAGAGATGAATTAATGGAATGATCATGTGACCCCAAGTTGAAGTGATCATGTCTAAGTGAAAAATAAGTGACCATGTATAATATAAATAGTAAATAATTTCTAAATCCCAACAGCAATATTTTGTAGAATTTTCTATGTGTTGGATAATATAATAATTATATATCATATTAATTATCATGAGAATTATTTTAGGAATATTATTCAATAAATAATTAGGGAAGTACACCTCTTCAATAACTATATCTTATTATGGAGAGAATAACATAAACTAATAATAAAATACTTATATTTCACTCATTACTTGACTATGTTCATACACAATACTTTTTCCTTTCTTTTCAATGAAAGATCCATTATATGTTTTTCATGGATGGGTTTAAAAAAATTGATCAAAAAAATATTATCAGATAATGAGTGACATGAAAACATTATCTTCTCTTCTTACTCTAACACTTTTTTACTTAAATTTTAAGTTGTGTTTATATTACTTTTAATATATATTATCAAATGAACCTACAATGTATTGGATAATAATATATACTCTCTCTATATTCATTATGATAATTTCATACCATGATTAATTGTGATGGAGAGTGATTGTATCTTGGAATGGATTGGGTGTAGTTGTTTCTATGAAAAATAATCTAGGTTCTGGAACAAATTTTCAGAATTTATTGAAACTAATAAGAAAAAAGTGACTGCCCATTAGAGAGGATTAAGTTCCAACATAGAAATGAACAACTTGTTTTAAATTCTATTATGTATTATTATTTATTTGATTACTCCATTTTTTCAAACTATTTTCAGTAATTATATTCTTTCATATTTTTTTCTCTCAATACTTTCTAAATTATCTTGTGTGAGTAAAAAATTGAAAAAGTTAAATCTGTTTCAAACTAATTTAATTGGGTTCTAATCAAACCACTGAGAGACTATTTCAAAGAACAAAATTATTTATACCTACTTTATTTGTTATTTGGGATGATTTAACTAATTGTTTTTTAAACTAGTTTTAATAGAAATTTTAAATTATAAGATAAATTTACCCCTCTTAGTCGATCCACTATGACCAAAATTCGGTAGTATGGCTCTATTTCCCCTTCTCTTTTCTAACCTTTGACCTTGATTATGTTCCTAATAAAATCTTTTTTTTAAAAAAAAATATTTTTTATTCTGTTATTATGTATTCTAATTATAAAGTACATGTTTAAAATAGACTAACTTATTTGTATTTTCAAAATTATTATAATTGGAAAATAAAAAATAAAATTCATCTTAAGAGTATGGTTTTTTACATCTGAGGATCTATTTTAGAACAACATAAAAAATCGAAAAATTCTATAAAATAATGGTACAAACCAATTAAAGATTATTATGATTCTAATTGAAATTCTATGAACACATTATTCAGTACTTTAAGAGGGGATGGGTTTAATAGAATATATTCAGGTGATACTTCTTTCCAAATTTGGGATACACTTTATATGCCTCATGAAGTCACATCTAATTTTAAAAATAATGTGATTAAATATATATACTATTAGGTATGATACTTTTAGAATGAATCCTAGTTAATCTATTTCGAACATGTATCTCATGTTCAATGAAATCATAAAAACTATTATTATACTTTAAAAAACATGGATGACAAAGATCAATTACTATGGATCTTTATATATTTACTTTATCATTGTAGAGGTATATTATTCACTATTAATGAATCATGTGACATTATGAAACTACTATTTAAAGAACTAATTGGAAATATTATGATTTATTAAGAAGAGATAAAAGTTAACAATGAGGACGATGAACAAAAATTAGAAATATGTCACTTTTGAAGCATCACCCTGAAAATCAAAGAATTTTTTCAAAGATGAAATTAGAAGTGGAAGAGAAGGTGACATAGATAGTGATGGGGAAATGTTTCAGCTATCCGAAATATTTCATAAGATATATAAAAATAATTTTTTTTATAAAAATAAAATTATGAAGAAATTATGGTAAAAGATGAAATCAGTGGAAAATATAGAAAAAGGATGACTCGTCAGATGATATCAACTTCAATGAGTGTAAAATGATTTTATATATAAAATTTAATGGACTGAAGCTTAATTATAAAAGGAATTATGAAGATCTAGATTAAATACCAAAGAAAGTGATGAAGGCCACTTGGAGTGCATCAGAAGATAGCTCTAGTGACATAGACTCTAGCCAAGATGATGCACATGAAGAAATAAAATGTATTATTTATTGATACTACTTCAAGGGTACAATCTATTTTTTTACCCATATATCTAATGAAACTAAAATAAAAATGAAATAAATAAAATAATATTATGTAATGACAGAAGATACCATTAATTAATTAAAAGAAAAATATAAAATTATGAAAAAGGTTCATGTTTTATGTGCTATTAATAAATCTGATATTTGAAATGAAAATAAAAAAAATTACAATTTTTTAAAAGAACATAAGGATCTTAAAATGAAAAATGAACAACTTAAAATGTATTTGGAAATTTTTTCAGATAAAATAAAACCTATTATTATTATACTAGGTAAAAAACCACACCCTAAATCTAAATCTCAAATTAGGTATGGATCTGGACACCAAGGGAAGATATTTAAAAATTATTTTGTTCCAAATTCAAAAAATAAAACTTTAATCTCTAAGTTTAAGGAAATTTTTTGTTTTGGAAATGATTATAAAAAATTTATCTAAAAATGATTTTATATCTAAATTTTTTATTTATGTTTTAATAAATCCAATGAAACAAAATTTCATTCCGAATTCTTTATTTATAACATCTTTAGAACTAAGAAAATTAGGGTATAAAAGTCATTAATTTCTGGATTATTTTTAGGAAAAATCTTAAAATATATATATATTGTAAATATATGGTATCTAGACATTGGATGTTCTAGGAATATGATGAGGAATTTTTAGGTTTTATGAAAATTATAAAATTTGAAATTAGACATGTCACTTTCGGTAATAATGTCAAATAAAATATTAATGATATTTGAGAAATTAGTAACTCTAAAACAGTATTTATTTATCTAGTTGTTTTTATATATTAAATCATAATATTATTAGTATTTATCAGTTATGTGATTATTATTTTAATGTAAACTATTAAGACCATTTTTAAATATTTTATGATTCCTAGAATCCTTTAAGAGTTACTTCATTAATAAAATATAATGTTAATGTTATTAACTTGGATTCATTATTTTCTCAAAATTTTATTTGATTAAATTTTTTCCATATAGAATATTAGATGCTTCATTGGAGACCAGTCCATTGAGATATAAACTCACTTAGAAATAAAAATAATAAAGGGTTATTTTGAGATCTACCATATCTAAAATTCTCCAAAGGAAATGTGTACAATCTATGTAAAAATGGAAAGAAACACAAAACTTTTTCAACTCTAATAAATTGGTTTATACTTATCAACCACTAGAATTGGCTCACAAGGATTTTTTTTATACTATCTAAGGTTTATATTTTTATAGGAAAACACTATTCTTATATAATTATTGGTGGTAATTAATGATATAAATATGAGTTTTTCCTATATTGAAAAATTTATTCTCCTTATTTTTTTCTAAATATGTAAATTTATTAGAAAACCATAGATGACTCACCATAAACACCTTGACAAGTGATAATGGATGAGACTTTTAGAGTTATTAGTTTGAATCTCTCTACTAACAACATGAATATAGACATAATTTCTCTATACCTTGAACACATGAACAAAATGGGGATTCTAAAAGAAGAAAATACACTTTTCAAGAAATTTCCCAGACTATGCTTAGTGAATTTGAATTTTCTGAATATTTTGGAGATGAAGCTCTTAAAACATATTTTTATATAGTAAATATACTACTCACTAAACCTTCCATGAAAAAGACTCTATATGAGTTATTCAATGGATGGAAAATAAAAAATTACTTAATATTGTTTGGATGAAAAAGTTATAATTCTAATCACAAAAGAGAATATAGAAATACGTGCACAAAACATATATAAAGTAATTTTTCTTGGTTATTTAATCACTGTTAAATAATATAGTCTTTAATCAATAATATAAAGTCATGTAAGAATTTATAGATGTCAATTTTGATGAGATAGTTCCATATGAACCCAAAACTATTGTTTAAAACATTTATAGGGATATATAAAGTTTGGATATCAATAATACTATAAAGACCTGGAATTTCCATGTAATTTTTTTTCATTAAATTAAATGGGAATTTTACGAGTCCGCAAAAATTGACAGGGCATGATTTCGAGTTCCGTAGTTCCCAAAATGAATTTTGGAAGTTTTTTTCAAGTACGTTTAGTAAACGTACGAGCAGGTTTTTAAAACATATGAACTGGTGCTCAGAATTGAAATTGGAGGGCACTGTTGAAATCACAGCGTCAGTATTCGCTTAAGGAGACTATCACCTCGACGGTAGATGGACGAGGGAGAAATTTAGTTTTCGGGTTTTTTTTGTGGAAATAATTAAATAAAATAAACTTAATTTTATTTTATTTTGAGATTCCATGTGGATGTTTTAGGTGGGGTCCACCGGAACTAAACCTCCATGTGGAATTTGGAAGTGGGGACCACCATACCTTAACATCCCATGATAGGTTAAGGAGGTAGAGACCACCCGAACCATAACCTCCCATGAGAGGTTATTATGGTGGGGACCACCCAAGATTAAACCCCCTTGAAACCCCCCTTTAATTAGGAGAAACCCCAAACTCCCACAATTAATGAGGTAGAGCCTCTTGACCTCCTCCACCTTAATTTTGCAAACGTACATGCCATTAATCTTACCAAGGCACCACTTAATTTAGCCAATTTAATTTAATCCAATTTGAAATGTGCCTAAGATTAATTTGGGGAAACACTTTTTATTTTTGGATATGTATTTTATTTGATGGAATTAGGGATAGGAGGAGATCTAGGGAGAATGCATCTCTAAAGAAGAATACTTCCTCCACGAAGAACGTCAACGACTTCGACCTTCTACCTCAGAACATCCTTCGACGTAGGGTGTGTTATTCTACAATGAATTGATGTCTGCCTTCTCATGATAATATAAACAAACATCGATCAAGTTAGGGTTTTTAATTAAGTATGATTTTATCCCTTTGATTCTTTCCTTTTAAAAAAGAAATAATGTTTATTAACTTATTATCAAGTTGATCTGGGGATGTCTTCCTTGTGGATTGGGAATAAATTGTTGTGGGACGTTATTGGGATGGTTATTTAATACATGAATCTTCTCGATTAATATCCTCTTTCATGATTCATGATTATAGTTTTTCCACTTTATACCACTCTATATGTGGAGGGTGTGGGCTAAACTAACATGGCCTGACCCCCCTCCATCGTTCTCCTTTGTGGTGTCCATCGGAATAAAGGAAGATGACTGAGGTGACGAAGGAAACGACGCCACCTCCCGCGACCATCATGGCCCGCACCACCCCTCGCGGCACCCCAGCCAAACCAGCCAAGCCACCCTGGTCGCGCCACCCACTGGTATGCGCATTCGCGGCCGGTCCACGCTATCGCGGTACACGCGGCCGGTACGCGCCCTCACGATACACCTCGGCCGAGCCGCCCTCATGGCACCCTCACAGCCCTTGTAGGTCGGGCCATGACAGACACAACGGGTTGGGCTAGTTCAACCCGAAATGGGTCAGGACGGGTCGTTCCGACCGTGTCGGACCGGACCCGGGCCCACTACGACCCAGTTACTTTCTTTTGGCCATAACTTTGGCACTGGACGTCTATTTGACTAACCGTCAGTGGCGCTGGAAATATAGGAGCGAGAGGGTCCCTTTGAGTGATACCCCTCTTTGTTTTGGTTTAATATGGGTAATGGTTAGGTTTGATCAAGCACGTTTCCAACCGGGGCATCGGGACTAAAAGGTTAATAACTCACAAAACGGGCATCCGACTGATGTGTCGTCGGTTAAATTGAGACCCTTATGACATGGCAGACCTTTGAGATACTTCTTCGTGGGACTTCGTGGTAGTTGGAGTATCGACCTGTAGCTTGTGGAGCAGATCCTCCAGGAGATGAGCGAGAATAGTGTAGAGACCTAGAGGCTAGCTGAGACTTGACGACTGCTGACCATTTTGGCTCGGAGTGACTTGACATGCCTAGTGGGGAGCACCTTGGTGACGCGGCAGATCCACGGTGGGGAGTCCCATAGTGACGTGGCAGACCCATAATACTTGACAGTAGGATTACCTCATCAGGCCATTATGGGGAGCGCCTCTATGTGACAGGACAGACCCATGGTGGGGAGCGCCTCTGTGTGATGTTCTATAACCATGATACTCGATAGGAGGAGTACCTCAGCATTCCAAGGTTTGTGGGAAGTGCCTCTGTGTGATGTGGCTAGCCCACTGTAATAGATAGAGGAGGAGTTCTCTTGAAGCTGAGGTGTTCGACGTTGTGACTGGGAATGTTACTTAACACTACCCCTAGAATAATTCCTGGTGTGAGCTAAGTCAGAACCTCCGTGTCTTCCTCATGATTAGGATAGATTACTTGATAACTTATGTATATATATGGGAATATACCTAACTAAGGTTATCGGTTTATTTCATACTTTTTGTTTTATCCTTGTTGGATTTTGTGAGACCTAGAGGGTCTTGGGGTCCCTACTGAGTATCGTTATACTCACCCCTACATAGGTAATGCTCGTACCTTGTTTTGTTGGATGTAGACGACGAAAAACATTGACTGATGCTGAGAGTACTAGGACTGGATGGTGACCGGAGGTGGACCTTACGATGAGTTGGTACACGGAGGAGACGGGCAGACGTGGAGTGATGAGGAAGCGATCTGTACCTACCCTTCAGGTAGGAACCTCAGAGGACAACCCAACAACTGACTTTCAATTTTTTTAGTTGTATTGTATCATAGTTGTACTTGTACTTTCATTTTCTTATACTTTACTGTTGTACTTGTATTCCAGCCCCCTTTTACATTCAACACTCTTTTATTATACAATTTTACTTGGTGTTTCGTATTCAGCTGTGTGCTTACTTGTGGGTTTGCTTACAGATTATAAAGGAAATTCCTTCCCAGTATTAGGGAATTACGCCTTTGGTGCTAGTATCATTCCCCTGGTCTATGGAAGGTGGGCTTTGGGTAGTCACGACAAGGGCCCCAGGGGACGGGTCATGAAAAATTGTTATCAGAGGGATCATTTCTACTGCAGAACATAGAACTCTGATCTTTATTTTCTTTGAATCAGTAGTGTTAAGTGTAGTGAGTGCGGTTCTCAGTTCAGGGAGTCTAGTTTTGGTGCGACGACCGACGTATCCATAAACGAGGACCCTAACTTCTGATTTCTGACTATGTGAATAAAAACACGAATTGCATGTGTGTTCTCAAAGGTTTTCCTTAAGTCATCTCAACCAGGTCAGCTCATTGGGTATAAATTTTAACTGTAGTGCACCTGTTTCTTTTCAGGATTCCTCCACATAGAGATCCGGCTAGAGTTCTGAGAGTTGTACACACTGATAGCCCACTGAGTGATGAGGCCTCGGTGCACGGTCCTTTTTTAGCGGAGGCACCAGCGGTACCACTCTTCATTGAGCCATCGATGCCACCATCCCCAGAAGCAGAGGGTGCACACCACATGAGTGAATTTCAAGAGTTCCAGTGCCAGAGGCCACCTAGGTTCAGGGGAGAGAAGGACCCACAGGTGTCTGAGGATTGGCTGGAGGCTGTGGTGAGAGTGTTCCTATTGGTAGGGACACCAGAAGACCTCATGGAAATTATTGCTTTCATCCTTCTACAGGCAGCAGTGGGAATATGGTGGAGCTTGATGCTCTAGGTCCATGACGAGGTGATGCCTCTTTGAGAAGACTTAGAGAGCCTTTTTCAGGTAGAGTTTGTCCCACTGACTCTTCACGTAGTGCACATACATGAGCTTCTTCATCTGCAGCAGGGCAACTTGACTGTGGCTCAGTACTCATCATGGTTCTCTGACCAATCACTCTACTCCAAAAATATGGTGCAGGGCCCTTTCTTTTGGGCTCAGACCTTCAACCAGGGGCTCAGTCGAGAGATTAGGTCTTCGATGATCTCACTCAGTATCCCAATGCAGGTGGGGGTGTTAGAGAGATCCCTCTTGGTAATGTGTTTCCATGCTAAGAAATCACCATCAATGAGACCCACTACCATTCATCACATAGTGGAGTATTATGCATCTGGTAGCAGATAGACATCTCATAGGTCCAAGAAGACCATACCTCCAGGTGGTCGACTAGATGACTTAGGATCAGTTGTGTGGGGTACCTGAGACAGAGCCAGTCATTCCAGGAGTGGGCAGTGTTACGCTTACTTCTGGCAGGGTCACATGGATCGTGACTATCCTATCTGCCATTCATATGATCGCAGATGGTCGAAGGACCTCTTAGGCAGAGATAGAGATTCGATCGAGGTGGTCTGTATGGAGCCGGAAGACGTGGAAGAGGAGCTTTCCGTGCAGCTGGCGGTGGGTGACGATTCGATTTATTACTGCCATCACCACCTGGAGGTCCACCCAGACCACAGGGTGTTGGTGGACAGGAAAGAGCATAGATCCAGGAAGGTGAGGCATACGATAATGGCACTTCTGAGATGATATGAAGTACGATCTGTGTCTACTCCACCTTTGTTGCAGTTCTTATAAAAACAGGTGCCAGTATTTGTTTTATTTCCACTGCCCCTATTCAGAACTTGTAGATTTTGATGGATCTGTTGGCTCGATCCTTACTGTTAGATACTCCTACAGGATCAGATTTGATGATTACGCACTGGTGACAGCAGTGTGAGCTTACTCTAGGAGGCGAGAGCTGCAGCTGTGATCTCCTAGTAGCGGCGTTGGGGACTTACGATGTCATCTTGGTATGGACTGGTTATTTACATTCCATGCTCATATTGATTGTATTAGGTGCAATGTGTTGTGTGTCCCCATATATGGGACTAGGTTTACCATCACTGGCAATAATGAATCCTTTTTAGTGCAAGATGGACTTACCTGGAGGAGAGTGCAGCTGATCACTCATCAGTTGGCTAGCCTTATCCTTGGAGTTTTTGATGTGGAGAGTCTGAGCAATCCTGTATTGGTGGACCAGTACACAGATTATTTCCCTGATGACATTCTGGGACTATCTCCTCATAGGGAGGTGGACTTTTACATTAACTTGTACCCAGAGACGACACTGATATCTACTCCATCATATCGGATGGCTCCCATAGAGCTTCGTGAGCTGCAGGTACAGTTAGAGGACTTGTAGGATAATGGATTCATCTGGCCTAGTGTTTCTCGTTGGGTAGCCCAAATTCTATTCACAAAAAAGGTGGATGGGAGCTTGATTCATTGTGATTACTATTGTCCCCTAAACCTAGTGACAGTTAAGAACAATTACTCACTCCTGAGGATTGATAACCTCTTTGATCAGCTAAAGGGAGAACAGTGGTTCTCAAAGATACACCCCAGATCAGGCTATCACCATCTCAGAGTATGAGAGGAGGATGTGTAGAATATGGCCTTCAAGTGTCGGAATGGCCATTATAAGTTCTTGGTTATTCCATTTAGTGTGAAAAATACTCTAGTAGTGTTCGTGGGACTCATGAAAAATATCTTATAACCATACCTTGATCGCTTTGTTGTAATCTTCATCGAAAAAATTCTGATCTACTCGACTACTGAGGAGGACATTGCCTATCATTTTCATGTTGTACTGAACACACTCCGAGAGAACCAGCTTTATGGTAATCTCTCAAAGTGCTAGTTTTGGATCCGATAGGTTCACATTCTGGGACATGTAATATCGGAGGCTGGAGTTGTAGTGAATCCATTGAATATTGAGGGGATACTTTCTTGGGATCCACCAGGAGTGTGATAGAGGTATGGAGTTTCCTGGGTTTGGCTGGATACTACCAGAAATTTGTGCTAGACTTCTCCAGAGTTGCAGCACCACTTTTAGCATTGACTAAGAAGGTTCAACCCTTTGTTTGATCTGAGAAATTCTAGTAGAGTTTTAAGGAGCTGAGGCAGAGGCTGACTAGTGCCCCCATCTTGAGGCTTCCATAGGAAGGTTTAGGGTACCTAGTCTACTACGACGCATCAGGGACCAGACTTGGATGTGTCCTGATGTAGGAGCAAGCAGTGATCACATATTGTTCTCGACAGCTGAGATAGAATGATCAAAACTACACTACTAATGGCTTGGAGTTAGCAGCAGTAGTCTTCACCTTGAAGATGTGGTGACACTATCTGATTGGAGAACGTTTTACAGTGTACTATGATCACAAGAGTCTCAAGTATATCTTCTCACAGAAGGACCTGAACCTGAGGCAGCGATGTTGGCTTGAGTTCCTTCAGAACTTTGACTTGGAGATAGACTATAATCCTGGGAAGAGGAACATTATTGTAGATGCACTCAGTAGGAGGTCTGGTATATAGCTACTAGGCGAGGTGACAGAGAAGCCAGCTACTTTATGGATATCATTTGTAGATAGGGATGGAGAAGAATTTCTCTAGTCTCTTACCCTCACTCCTCCACTTCTTCAGCGAGCCAGGAGGCACAACATGGGGACACTGACTACGAGGCACGACGTGCTGAGATATGCATAGGACATGCACCTGATGGATTTTCTGAAGGTGGGGAGAACATCATCCTTTTTAGAGGATGTACCATGGTACTAGTGTCACTTCAGGAGGAATTGTTGAGGTACTTACAAACATCCCCTCTAGTGGTACATTTAGGAGTGGTGAAGATGTAACAGGATCTCTGATGACATCACTGGTGGTCAGGAATTAAGAAAGCAGTAGCATAGTTTGTCTCTCAGTGCCTCACTTATCAGCAAGTGAAGGCAAAGCATCAGGTACCAGCAGGATTGGTTCAGCCTTTAGAGGTCCCAGAGTGGATGTGGGATGGGATATCCATGTACTTCGGGATGGGTCTTCCATGTACATCCAGGGGACATGACTCAATTGGGGTGATCATCGACCGACTCACCAATTCAGCCCACTTCCTACTAATCAGAGATCAGGGTTCAGTAGAGATAATGGGACGCCTCTATGTGCAAAAGATTGTGCGGTTACATGGAGTACCCTCGAAGATTGTCTCCGATCGTGATGCACATTTTACGTCCCAACTATGGAAGGGGTTGCAGGAGGCCTTCGGGACACGGCTTCATTTGAGCACCTCCTTCCATCCTCAAAAGGATGGCCAGACTAGGCAGAACATTTAGACCCTCGAAGACATGCGACGTGCCTATGTCCTTGAATTCGGTCGCAACTGGGAGGATCACTTACCTTTGGTGTAATTTCATACAAAAACAGTTATCACTCCACTATTAGAATGACACCTTTTGAGGTGTTGTACGGGCGACATTGTAGATCACCATTGTGTTGGACAGACCCAAGGGAGTCAGCACTTGTGGGACCAGAGATGGTATGGGCTACCACAAAGAATGTGCAGATCATCCAGGAGAAGATGAAGACTGCATAGAGCAGACAGAATCGTATGCTGATAGGAGACGGAGACCTCTGGAGTTCGAGGATGGTGACCACATCTTTCTACAGGTCTCACCCTGACATGGTGTAGAGAGATTTGGCAAAGGCGGCAAGTTATCTCTAAGATTCATCGGACCTTTTCAGGTCCTTAGAAGAGTGGTCGAGGTGGCATACCACTTAACTCTACCACTTTAGTAACACCAGGTACACGATGTCTTCCATGTATCCCAGCTGAGGAGATATGGGAATGACCCTTATCACATCATCGACCATGGTGAGCTGGATATTGATGATGGGGTGAATTTACAGAGGTTCCAGTAGAGATTGAGGATCGACTGGTGCGGGTCCTTCATGGACAGTTGATACCTCTGGTGCACATTCCCTGGAAGCACATGAACCTCTAGGAGAGTGCATGGGAGAGGGATGATCATATTCTTGCTCAGTACCGCCACTTGTTTACCTAGATTGAGTTGTGGCTTATGGGGATGTAGATCCCTTAGGTGGAAAGAATGTAAAGACCCGAAATTTCCATGTAATTGATTTTCTTTAAATTAAATGGGAATTTTATGAGTTTGCGAAAATTGAAGGGGCGTGATTCCAAGGCCCGGAGTGCCCAGAATGAATTTATGAAGTTTTTTCGGGTATGTTCAGCAAACATAAAAGTGGGTTTTTATAACTTTCGAATCGGTGCTTAGAATTTAAATCTGAGGGAACCATTTAACTCATAGTGCCGGTATTCGCTTAAGGAGACTATCACCTCGACGACAGATGGATGAGGGTGAAAGTTAGTTTTTGGTTTTTTTGGAAATAATAAAATAAAATAAATTTCATTTTATTTTATTTTGAGCTTCCATGTGGATATTTCAGGTGGGGTCCACCGTAACTAAACCTCCATGTGGAAGTTGGAAGTGGGGACCACCATACCTTAACCTCCCATGAGAGGTTAAGAAGGTAGGTACCACCCGAACCATAACCTCCCATGAGAGGTTATGGTGGTGGGGACCACTTGGGATTAAACCCCCTTGAAACCCCCCTTTAATTGGGAGAAACCTCCAACTCCCACAATTAATGAAGGAGAGCCTCTTGACCTCCTCCACCATAATTGTGCCAAAACACATACCATTAATCTTTCCAACACACCACATAATTGAGCCAATTTAATTTAATCCAATTTTAATTGTACCTATGATTAAATTGCGGAAACACTTTTTATTTTAGGCTATCTCTTTTATTTGGTGGAATTGTGGAGAGGAGGAGCTCTTGGGAGAAATCTTCCCCAACAAAGAATGCTTCCTCCATGAAGAATGTCGACGACATCAACCTTCTTCCTCAAAACATCCTTTGACGTAGAACATGTTTATCTTCCACGAATAGACGTCCTCCATCTCGTGCCAATGTAAAACAACATCAAACAAGGTTGTGTTTTTAATTAAGTATGATTTTATTCCCTTGATTCTTTCCTTTTAAAAATAAAGAACGCGGATCAACTTATAATCAAGTTGATCCATGGATGTTTTCCATGTGGATTGGGAATAATTAGTTGTTGTATGTTCTAGGGATGGTTATTTAATTTGTGAATATTATCGATTAATATCATCATTCTTGATTCATGATTTAATTTTATCCACTTGCTACCACTCTAAACCGGAGGGTGTGGGCCAAACAAACATGGGTCGACCCCCCTCAGTCGTTCTACTTTGTGGTGTTCTTCGTAATGAAGGAAGATGATGAAGGTGATGAAGGAAACGACACTGCATACCACAGTTACCGTGACCCGTTCCACCCCTCATGGCGCTTGGACCGAACCAGATGATCCACCCCAGTTGCGCCACCCACCGGCCGCACCACTAACCAGTTCGTGCCCTCACGGCCATTCTGCGCCCTCACGATACCCTCGGTCGGTCCACACCCTCGTCATACCCCTCGGTCGAGCCACCCTCACGGCACCCTCATGGCCCTTGCGGGCCGGGTCAGCCCGATCTGGGTCGGCCCAGGCCCAGTCGGGCCGGTTCGGTGCTACTGGGTCGGACCGGACCCGGGCCCACTACGACCAAGTTACTTTCTTTTGGCCATAACTTTGGCACCGGATGTCCGTTTGACGAACCGTCAGTGGCACTATAAATAATGGAGCGAGAAGTTTTCTTTGAGTGATACCTCACTATGTTTTGGATTAATATGTGGAACGGTCATGTGGAATTGAGCACGAATCCAACCGGGCCCCCCAAACTAAAAAGATAATAACTCACTGACCGTGCTTCCGATTGACGTGTCGTCTGTTACGTTGAGACCCCTATGATGTGGAAGATCATTAAGATACTTCTTCATGGGATTTCGTGGAAGTTGGAGTGTCGACCAGTATATTTTGGAGCAGATCCTCCTAGAGATGAGCGAGCATAGTGCAGATACCTAGTGGTTGGCTGAGACTTGACAATTGCTGACCGTTTCAACTGGGAGTGACTCAACAGGTCTAGTGGGGAGTGCCTTGGTGACATGGTAGACCCACTTTGGGGAGCGCCTTGGTGTCACGGCAGACCCACAATACTCGACAGGAGGAGTACCTCAGTAGGCCACGAGGGGGAGCACCTCTGTGTGACGCAGAAGACCCATGATGGGGATCACCTCTGTGTGACGTGGAAGACCCACAGTACTCGATAGGAGAAGTACCTCAGCAGTCCAAGTTTAGTGGGAAGTGGCTCTGTGGGATTTGGCAGGCCCACTATACTCGATAGAGGAGGAGTTCTCCTACAGCTGAGGTGTTCGACGTTGTGACAGGGAATGTTACTTAACACTACACCTAGAATAAATCCTGGTGTGAGCTGAGTCAGAACTTCTGTGTCCTCCTCATGATTGAGATGGATTACATGATAACTTAGGTATATTTATGGGCATATACCTAAGTAATGTTATCTTTTGATTTCACACTTTTTGTTTTATCCTTGTTGGATTTTGTGAGACCTAGAGGGTCTTGAGGTCCCTACTGAGTATTGTTATACTCACCCCTGCACGAGTTATGCCCGCACCATGTTCTGTTGGATGCAAACGACGGACAACGCTGACTGGGGATGAGAGTACCAGGACTGGACGGTGCCTAGAGGTTGACCTTACGATGATTCGATACACAGAGGATATGGACGGGTGTGGAGTGCTGAGGAGGCAATATGTACCTACCCTTCAGGTAGGAACCTCATAGGATAACCCAATAGATAACTTTCCCTTTTTTTATAGTTGTATTGTATCATAGTTTTACTTGTACATTACATTTCTTATACTTTACTATTGGGCTTTTATTCTGGCCCTCTTTTACTTTCATCACTCTTTTATTATACAGTTTTACTTTCTGTTTTGTATTTGGTTTTCTGCTTACTTATGTGTATGTTTACAGATTATAAAGTCTTTGCCTTCCCAGTTTTATGGAATTATACCATTGGTTCTAGTCAATAGCTCCTTTTCAATGGAAGGCGGTCTTGGGGTAGTCACGACACGGGCCCCGGGGGACGGTTCGTGACAAATACCTCTAATAATTTTGATCTTACTTATTATTTTCTTGATAAATATTCTAGTAGAGACCATAAATATGTTATTAACCAAGAATAATACTAGCAAGAACCAGGTATATTAGTCCCTAGAACCATTAGAACCCTCAAAACCATCCCTGAGATGCTGTTATAAGAGACATTGATAATGGTACTCAATCTTAAGCCTCAAAAACAAACTTGAATGAACATAAATACCATTTGTCTTAGCTTGAACCAAGTAAATTCAGTAAATCAATAAATTATAAACATTTGGTGATATCTATTCATGAATAATTTAATTAGTTTAAAAGAAATAAATTCTAGGAATTAGTTAATAAAACTAAAGACTGCCTAAATTTGAACACCAAGTGGGTATGTAGAAACAAGGTTGATGACTCTAGAAAAGTAGTTAGAAATAAATTTTTATTGGTTTAATATGGTTATTTTCAAGAATAAGGTATTAATTATGAATAAAAATTTTCAATATAATCTAGACTTGAATCCATTAGAATACTACTTTCATATGTATCTTGTCTAAATTTCAATCTATATAAAATAGATATAAATAGAGTATATAATAATGGATATATTTTTGAGGATTTATTTATTGATTAACCTCCTATATTTAAATATACTCATTTACAAAATCATGCTTTTAAACATTATAATGCTTTTATGGTTTAAAATAGGCTCTAAGAATATGGTATGCTTGTCTTAGATACTTAATTTCAATTGAATTTTAAAAAGGAATAACTAATCCTAATCTATTTATAAAAATAAGTTTAATGGATTTTTTAGTAGTTAAAATATATGTTGATGATATTATTTTTGGTTCATCCATAAACTCTTTGTGAATTTAATTTTCTAAAATTTGGAAAAATGAATTTGAAATGAATTCAATTTGTGAGTTAAAATTCATTCTCAGTTTTCAGATTTTTCAAAACAAATATGGAATGGTATTAAATAAAAGTAATATAAAAAGGATCCTCTAAAAAAAATTTATGGATTTAAGAAAAGGTAGTAATACTCTAATGATTAATTGTTTTAATATAGATTCGGATGAAATAGTCAATTAATTTAACTTGACTGCTTATATATGTATGATTCAGATTTTAATATAATTAACTACTAGGTGGATTGATATTATGTTTAGTGTATGCATGTATAAAAGATTTTAATTAAATAAAATAGAATCTAATTTAAATTATATTAAAATTATTTTCAAATACATCAAGAAAACAACTAACTTTGGACTATTCTAATCTAGAGGTCATGCATTTAAATTAGTTGGTTATACTAATACTTATTTTGGTGCCTATAATTTAGATAGAAAAACACACTAGAATGTTACTTCTTTTAGGAAAATATATATTTTATTGGTGTATTAAAAATTTTAACTTCTCTGCATCACCTACTACTAAAGCTGAGAACATAGCTACTAGCAGTTTTTGTGCACAAATTATGTAGATGAAACTCACACTACTGGAATATGGATATCAATTTTTTCACTTCCCTATAAATTGAGAATATAAAAGTGATATTAAAATTTCAAAGAATAGTTTTTATCACTACATAACTAATCATATTGATATAAGAAATCACTTTTTGAAGAACTATTTTAAAAATGTTGAGGTTACTATTGATTTTATTGGCACTAAACATCTACTTGAGGATATTTTCAGAAATCCTTAGAACGTATAAATATTTAATTATATAACACATGAATTAATAATGCTTAATTATTCTAAGAAAACTCATTTATGTTCTTAACCCTCATGTTTTAGTTAAATAATGTTCTTAAATTTTGGTTAAAAATCTAATTATGTTATATTTCATAACATTTAGGTTTATTAATTTGTCTCTTATTTTATGTCTGATCCAATGATTTTTTCACTCTAGTAACAAGTGACTATAAAAGAAAAATTCAAATGGTTAGTTAAAAATCAATAAAAATTTGTTCATAAATTCATTTATCCTATTGTGATCTCTCAATATAACCACAAGTCATATCATATGATATGTAAACAAACTATAACTTACATAAGTTGTTGTAAGTATGTTTGTGTGACTAGTTAACCTATTGTGTCTATTTGGATTTTATAATTAAGTTTTTTCATGGGATTTTATTTTAGGTTATTATTATTATTATTCCATAAATTATTAAAATATTCAAAAATTCAAGTGTTCATCGACGTACTCCTTTATATCTCTATTTGGAAGCACTAGATGTTGTCTCTTTCAAATATTTCCTTCTTATATCATTTCTTCTCTCAAAACTAAATATGTTTCTCTAATGTTTTAAATCTCAATATAAGAATTCCTTCAATAAATTAAATAATTAAATAAAATTTCATACTACCTCACCTCCATTGATGAAATAAAAGAAAAAAAATCTATCTCGAGTTCCTCAGTTAAACCTCGAGAAATTATTTGGTGTGAAAATATATTCAGAGAAATGGATGGGGTGATTGGTTTAAATAAAATGGTAAAAAAAGTATCCTCAACTAGTTAATGAATTATATTTTAATTTTATGTTTGATATTAGTGGTTCAAGGTATTTTATTCGAACCATATTAAATGGATAAAATCTATATTTCTCATCAATGTTGTGGGGGATGAGTTTAAATGTTTCCATTTTAGGAAAATATGTGTATTATCAAAGTTCATATCATATTGATCATGATAAATTTGAGTTTAAGGATTATATTGAAGAGCAAACTAAAATAATAACCCCTAGAATACAAGATTCTATAGAATTGGATGGATAATTCAGACTATTGGTAAAATTTATGAAAAAATTTAATTAGTCTCATGATAGGTAACTTCATTATTTTAAGACATTGGGATCTATTTTTAATATATATAATGAAGACCCAGATTTAGATAAGTCTATCAAGTTAAATTATGAGTCACATGTGTTATTTTTCAAAACCCCCTACCAGGTTCACATAATTCCTATATCTTAAGTACATTACTGACCAAATAGATCATAATGGACTAGTTCCTAAGGGGTTTATACATTTATCTTGTGGTTTTTTCCTTAATTAGAAAATTTATAGGCATATAAAGGTCAAATGGAATCCCTAAAAGAAATTATGGGTAGAATATGGTGAAAATATTTATGATAAATTCAATCTTTTTAAGGATCCAGGGAGACCAATGAACAATGTGGATCTAGTTTTATAACCTGATTTGATTTTTTTCATCTGATGAAAATCAAGATGAATTTATAGTTCTGGTAGAGGAAGTTGATGTCCTAGATCATGATGACTAAGAAAGATCAACACATGTGGTTGATCAGAATCTCACTCTTTCTATATATTTTTATCTCCATATTCATATGTATATTTACCCTATTGAAAATAAGATTTAAAAGAGAAGTATCTTACTAATACTAAAGTATCATTGAATGATAAAACTAAAGATATTATATGGGCTAGAATTGAATTGGATTAAATGAAAAAAAATATAAGGCAGCAGTGAAAAATAATCTACCATGAGTCATGTTATTGAAAGTACTCTAAGGCCAAGTGGAAGAGCATAAACACCATGGGGGAGGAATATCATGAAAATGGTGACCATAGGGGTAGTATAACTATACATGGTGGAACTAAAATATCTTATACTAAAAACATTATTCAAGGTACATTAATTTCTAAAATATATCTAAAGGTTTTGAGGTATCTTCTTTCATACCAACAATGGATGAAGTTCATGAAGAAATGTTTGGACCCACTCCCACCATAGTAGTTGAGAAACAAGATGATAGTGGTGGTACATCTCCTGTTGGATCTACCCACACATATATCATTGAAGATAATGAGGTAGAAACTAGTTAAGTACCATAATTATAGCCTCTTAAACCATTGCACATGGTTATTGATGGTGAGTTGGAAGATATAAAAATATACTCCTTATTAATCCATCCATATTTGTACTTATACTCATTAAGTATTTTTTTTACCCAAATAATACATTATATTTTTCAAAAAAGATTTGATGGGTGTATTGAATAAACACTTAATTGGTTTCGGAAAATCAGTTAAACCCAATTAAGAATAAGACATCTCAAGGATAGTCTCTCATATCATTTATAAATTTTAATTAAATCCTTATCTCAAGATAGATATAATGAAGTATGAAATTGAGAATATAATAGCTCATGTTAGAGACTTTCAAATAGATATATAAGGCAAGATTCTTATGTTATGTCGTAGGTTTCTAATTTTTATTCAACCTTCTACCTTAGCTTCACTCCCTCTTATATCTCCTACCCCTATTCAATGTGTTATTAATGAAGATATGATGAGACAACTCATGAGACATTATTTGAAGGTAAAATTGGATAAAAATTATAAGACCAAGGAGATTGTGTTTGTGGGATTTCAAACACATGCTAAAAAACATTGGAGTTAGTCATAATTTATGTGAAGCAGGGAGACCGAGATAGATCCATAATCAAAAAGGCTATTGAAGTTTATTTGAGTATAATTTTCTCCAAGTCATATATGAAAACCATGTTCAGATACATAGTATGTGATCTTATAACACCTTATTTAACTCATTCATTAAAGACTCAAATGGATAGATTTATGAGTTGCACTATATCTTTGTAAGACAATTTAGAGAATAAAGAAGACTATTTTAAAGTCATAGAGAATCAATCCTGAGTTGTGTGGGATTTCACCAAACTATTAGAGCCATATCTCTATATATAAATTACTGTAATTATTTATCCTATGGATATTACTATCATTTTATCACTTACCTTTACCAATTCCACTATGAATTCTTTTTGGTTTGTCTACTATCAAATCTATATAAAATATTCAGTCTATTTATATATGTGTGTCCATTCACAAACATAATCCAATATCCCCACCATATTATACACCTCATGGCACAACCTCCACCAAAAAAGGGAAAGCTCATATTCTTTTTTTAGGAAATGATGATGTTGTTTCATATTCTAAATTTGATTAGAGTCTCTAATAAGGCTTTTGTACTCCTGTTTGAATAATATATGTAATTTATTTTTCCCTTAATTTTTTCTTCTTATCATTTTTTTTCATTTCTTAGATAACATCATATAATGTAATTTTTATGTATACTTTATTATTTCTCCCTAACTATTACACTTTTTTGACAATCCCAAAATGGGGAGTAATCGTAAGTTCATTTATTCCTAGTTTTTTTATCATAAAAAGGGGGTGATTTTTGGATTTGTCTAGAAAATACTTATTTTAGTGATCAAAAATCTTATTTCTTATGTTATTTATGAATTATATGTTTTTTAATAGTCCAATGTTTTTATGGAAAAATATGAAAATGGATTGGTTTAGAAGTGACCACATTAACTTTATACACTAATAAGTAATGTTGATCTTGAAGGACAACCTACCATTTAAAAGTAACCATAAGATAATTTACAAGTGACCACATGAAAAAAACTATTAATTGATTGTCTGATAATAAATATTTCTATATTTTCTCAACAAACTACATGAAAATTTAAATAATTTCATGAAGTTTTCAAGTGAATGGATGAAGGATCCAAACAACTACTGGGAGGATTCATCCTACCACAAAAAATATTCAATTGACCGCATAAACACTTCAACTGAATGTGTGGACAAACATTGAAATTTGGATAAGAATTGTATAGACCACATGAGTAATCAACCTACTACATTTCAGAATTAAGTGACCAAACAAGTAAATTTTTTAACAAAATGAGGAGATGAATTGATTTTTTGTGGAAGTATTCACATGTAGATATGATGTGACTGAAAAATCTTGTGACTACATAAAGAGATGACGTGACAAAAAGATTTACTAATTATACCTTTGTGAAGAAAAAGTGACCATTTCTAATTCAAATAGTAGGGAATTTTTGAATTCAACTTCTTTATTTTTGGGAATTCACTGAGAGTGAGATCATTTAAGAATAAAATGTTGTAGTATTTAGTATGAGGATTATTTTATATATGTTATAAAATGAATAATTAAAGAATCCCTTCTCTCTAATAAGTAGAGCCACTCTTGGACAAAATAATGGTGAAAATGATGAAATTATAAGATCGCACTGATTACTTAACTATGTGATTCCATGAAATTTTATTCTTTACTTATTATTAAATATTCATTTGATTTTTTCAAATATATATTTAATGAAATTGACCAATTAAATATGAACAATGATTTATATACTTCAAAGAACTCACTTATCCCCTTATAATCTCTCTATTTTACTTTAAATTTTAACCATTTTGTGTATTAATATATATATCCATTGGAACATTCTTATAATTTTTATTAAAGAGTAATTGATACTCTCCCATTAATATTTCAACATGTTTTATCCAATGAATAACTATAGGAGAGGCTAGTGGAAGATGATACTTCCTTGTGTATAGTGCTATTCATAAAACAACATTGAGGCTATGGATCATGTTTATTACATTTTAATTAACATGATTGGAAATAAGTGACTATTAAGTGGAAAAGATTAAGTTCTATCATGGAACAAAAAAAATTATTCTAAATTTCATTTTCTGTTCTCACTTCTTTTATTAGTTGTTATCAATCTATTTTCAGTGTTTATATTCTTTCACTTTTTTCTCTCACTAATTTCAAATTTTTTTATTTGAAAATAAAATATCGAATTGTTAAAATATATGTGTGTTATATTCTATTTAGTATTTTTAAAATATTTTACAATGTCAAATTAGTTTCAAAAAAATAGATCTGATATGATCAAACCACTGAAAAAATATATCGGAGAATCAAATTATATATACCTACTGTATTTGTTAATTGGGAAGATTTAATTAAGGTGTTTTTAAATTTTTTTTACATAAATTTTAAATTGGAATCTCAATTCATCCCCCCCCCCTCTTGAGCTATCCAATAAAAACAAATTATTTTCATCACTCTGATATAAAGAATATCCCATAAATTCATTTTTATTAGTTTTATATTGAATACATAAGGATTAATAGATTCAATAATTAGTATTTGATCTAAATATCCCAAAATGTTTTAAAAAAAATATTTTTGATTTATTATTTTATTATTTGGTATTCCATTTACTTATTATGACCATGGTTTCTTTTTATTACTACTTCTATTTTATAATAAGTGTTAGTAAAATAATTAAAACCCTTTAAGAAAAACTATTAGATGTGTTATTTATATTCTAAGTTTCAAAAAATAAACAAATATAGATGATACAAATATATTATTATAGGTTTGTTCTTAAATTCTCTTTATTAAATTTTCATTACTATTATTTGGTTTTTTTAGTGAATTAATTGTATACTTTTCCATCATATTCATGGGGTGATTCTATATATAAGTATACTGTAGGTTAACTCCTTGTAGAATAGTTTTCTATTCGCATATGGTCAAATGATGAATACTCCTTAGATTGTTTCTATGGTCCTGTTTTTTTCTTTCTCCTCACATTCTATTATAGAATTTCTAATTTTTTTTCATAATAAATATTTTGGGTGGTGTTTTTTTCCTGAGAATAGGGAAAACATGGTATGAATCATGTAAATCAATTGTGTTCTTTTAAATTTTCATATTTCATTATATTTATAATGAATACTTTGAATTAGATTCCAGAATTTATGCTTTTAACATTATTTTTCCTCTTTTGTTCATTATATCTTATTATAAATAAATAAATAAAATACTAAACACAAACTTGAACACCTCTATTTTGGTTTTTATAATTTATTTTATAGATTACACCACTCAATAATTGATATTAGATGTGTTCAATAGTTTTATAATTTAATCTATAATGTTTATTATTGTTAAATTTAATGGTGGTATTGTAGAAATTTTATGGAATTAATATTTTTAAACTACATATCCATAATATACTTGTAAAATCTATTGGTAGTTTCAAGTAAAAAATCACCACCCTATACACCGATGTATAAAGTATAGTGTCATATCTGATGTTCTCAAGACATACCATAATATGTTACTATTGTCACTATGAGATAATGTTCTATGATAAGTATCTTATGAACCTACTACTGATGTTATCAAGGTAAATATAGAACATCTATATATGAAGACATATTTAATTGAAAGATTATATAAAAAACATATATCTATATGCTTTCAAAATGGTTATAGGAACTTCTCCTTGAAATCATTTAGATATATTTAATAAATTTATTTTAGGTTTTTCTAAAATATATTTTAAGAAAAAATATGATGGCTAGGAAATTATGTTATTAATATACTTAGATGACTCATATAGTTAATTGAGAGATTATATGATGCGTGGTAGATATCACATTAGTCGTGAAGAGGTTAATTCTAAATGACTATATATGAAAATTTAAACCAAATGTTTAAAGGCTGGGGTTGGGGGTGTAAAATCGGAGGGAGAATTGATAAATATAAATGGGAAAATGAAAAATACTGGAATAGATGGAAGTTATTTTATGACCTTTAATTATTTTTAGTATTGTAAAAATGGTCACATTAAGCGGGTTTATGTTGGTAGAAATTGTTCTTGGGATTTGAGAGACCAATATAAATATATTGTGCCTATTTTTGATATTTCTGACTTCCTATAAACATTTCTCAAATATATATAGTGGAGTTAGGGTGTGGTTAGTATGTTTAATCCTTTTAATATTCTTAGACTGACTTTTTATGTGATTTATAGGGGCCACATGTTCGAAGGAAGGGTTCTCTATGTGTTGGGATATGCATTTTTTTATCCATATTGGGCATTTAAAATCTATATAGGTTTAGGAGGATATTTTTCTCAATTTTAGTTTTTAATTTGATTTTATTTTGTATTTCCTTTACTTATACTAGTTACAAATTTTATTCTTCATATATCTATTTTTTGATATGTTTTTTAACAAAAAAAGGTTATAAATATGTTTCTTTTGTAGATACAGGTGACGGTGATTCATTATGGGGATTTTAATGGTGTTTTATAGAGTATAGAATCATAGATATGATTTGTAATCACTATAATTTGTTAATGCTAATTTTGTGATGTAAACTTTTAATCGTTTTTAGTAATAGTTATAATTGTAAGAATTATTCTGATATATATGTGTGTCCCCATTATATATGATAAGGACTATCAACACATATATAATTAGTTAGACATATGTTATTTTTCTATTTTATAACCTTAAAAGAACCAATTTATTGGTTTGGTTTACAAAAACAGCATTTTTCTGTTCTTTACAATTATATTTTCATGATGGAGATTTTATAAATTTGGTATGAATGTTGTGAAACAATTATTTTTAATTGATGTGTATATACCATGATAATATCATAAATTCAAGCTTGATATATTTTTACAAAAATATATATTTTTATTATAAGAAATAAAGGTTCTTTTGTTGATTGGATTTATTATCTTTGTCATCTTCTATCATTTGTGTCATTTTATATGGATACGTACCACTTATGGAGATTCATTTTCCTAGGAAAAAATTTGATACTTGTATTTTTTATTTTCCAAATGAATGCATTCTGATATATTTGGGTGGGAATTTATATTTATCACTGATCATCTTTATCATATGGAAATAAGGTTCATCAACTATCCTTTTCTATATGATTTTCACTCCAGATTTTCCTCCAAATCCATTTTTCTCTCTTAGTATCCACGACTAGTGTGCTAAATATACCAAATGTTATTTTGGATCTTTTTTTTAGAAATATTCTATAACACCCATATTTTATTGATTATTTAATAAATTGTTTTATAAATTTAGTTAGTTAACACAAGTGTTAGTTACAGAAGTTAAATTAATTATATATTATCTAACTATATAATAGATAGTATTATCTTTTTTATCCCATGATTTTTGGGACTAAATAATTATATTTCCTAATAATTAATCTCATGAGAATTAATATTATGGTTGACAAGGAGATCTAAATTTGGAATATTAATTCTTTGACATGGAATTGAAGTGGATTTATTGATTTAATTAAAAGGTAATTTGATGGATTGAATGTGGTTCATTATGGTATTAGATAAATATGGGATTTCATAATTAATACATGTAATTAATTAGGGTTTCATGAGATTTACATAATTAACTATATTTTATATTTGTAAATTATGGGGTGTTATAAGAATTGATTGGGATAAATGAGTGGGTTATGGAATTTGAAATATTTATAGAGAAATTATGTATTTAATAGAGGTGGGTGGGGGAAGGTAATATAATTATAAAAGAGGAAGTGTCTAATCTATTTGTCATACTCCACACTAAAACTCTCCATTTTTTCCTCAAACTCTTTCTTCCCCATTATTCTTTTATGGTGAAGGCATAGTGAGTGAAAAGTGAATCAGGGGACTAAAGTAGGGATCAGACAATGGAGGTATAAAACATGATTTGTTTCATAAATTTTGTACATATTATTTAACTCGGTCATCAATTTTTTAATGTCATAAAACCCAAAATTTGTAAAGACCCGGGAATTTCAAGGAAACATTTTTTGTTAATTTTCTTTGGAATTTTACAAGAGCGCAGTTTCAGACGGCACCTGATTCCGAGGTCCGGTGGGCCCGGAATCATCAACCGAAGTTCGGCTCGGGTACGTTTAGTAAACGAACGAGCGGGAATTTCTAACTTATGAACCGGTGCCTGGAATCAAATTCTGAGGGCACCGTTGGAACCGTAGCGCCAGTATTTGCTTAGGAACACCTGTTCCAGAGGTGCGTTCTGACGAGGGGTGATGA
The DNA here is from genome assembly GCA_963277665.1 of Viscum album. Taxonomy (NCBI): domain Eukaryota; kingdom Viridiplantae; phylum Streptophyta; class Magnoliopsida; order Santalales; family Viscaceae; genus Viscum; species Viscum album. The sequence goes on along the minus strand of OY728128.1, from coordinate 582,479,461 downwards.
TAAAAATTGTGGAAGATTAATTAATAATTTATCTACAATTTTTATTTTACACTAAGTGTTTTATCCATTGGGTGGAAGTTGGGTAACTCCCAACTTCCCTTTAGAGGTTATGAGGGTGGTGGGCCCACACGAACCCCACCCCCTCATATTCTCTAAACCCCCTTATCTTCCCCCCTTTAAACTCACTTAATTAATGTTATAACTCATGGTTTTTAATTGAGGAGTTATCTAACGTTATTGAATTTCAATCTATTGAATTTCAAAAGACTTAAGTTGTGTTGTGTTAAGTTTTAAGGTCATGCTTTAATTTTAATAAACTTAAGTTATAACTTAAGTTTTAATTGTGGGGAATTTATTGAAGAGGTTTGAATTTCAAACCTTTGAAATTCCAAACCCTTCTATTTAATTCAGTTTTTAGTTTCCTTTGCGGGTTTGCGTTTGCTGTGCGGAGAGGAAAAGAGGGAGGCTTCTTGTGAGTTCTTCCTCCACGACGAAGAATGCGGCGTCCTTCTTCCACGACGTCGGACTGCAACGTGTTGGATTTCCTCCACGACGCCGCAACGCATCCTCTCCACGACGTGCTTTCCGCGGCGAACCTACGTCCGACGCCGCAACGCACTTTCCGCGACGTGCCTCTCGCGGCGAACCCACGTCCGTCTACCGCGACACCATAACTGCGATGCCGACGACGTCTTCTTCCATGACGACCGACCTCCGCGACGCTCGTCCTTCGCGGATCGTTGACGAGCTCCGCGGGCTTCCTTCGAGGTAGGGGTTTTATTCTGTGCTCTTGAATAACCTTTATTCAATTCTACTTTGATTTTAAATAACCGACTGCTATTGGATTAACGGAAGGAGGCCGGACCGCACAAACACGGCTGACCTCCTTCCATGTGCTTGAAATCATTGTGATTTGGTGCGGGATAACACAGTGCCGTTGCACCGCAAGAAAATGTCGAGGACCGCAGCCGGAGTGAGTCGCGGCGGTGGCGCGCGACGCCATCGCGCCGCGCCAGAGAAATGAACCAGTGAATGACAGTGGTCAGAGCGGCCTACGGCAGAGGTGCGATGAGTCGGACAAGGCCGCGGCCATCAGACGTGGCAAGCGGCAAAGACTCTGCGGAGGAGCCGCGGCCCTACGGCCGCGGCGGAGCAGCCAGAGGCGGCCGGCCTCGTCGGCCGCCGGAGAACAGAAGAGCCACGGCCCTTGCCGCGGCAGAGAAGAATGGGGCGGCCGGCTGTGCCGGCCGCCGGTTTGCTCGGAGGCGGGACCCGCAGGTCCCGCGGGTGGACAAACGGCCGGCTTCAATGCCGGCCGGGCATTGATTTCCGGGGGTTTGAAACCCCCGGCAGCCGAGGAACGGGCCCCCCTCACGTGGGGGGGGGGGCGTTGATTGAAGTCACGGGGGGCGGCGCCCCCCGTTTCGCGCGAAACCACGCGCTCGGCCAAGCTGGCCGAGCGGTTCTGAGCGGCCGGGCCGCGCGACCGGCCGGGCCGGGTCGCGCAGGCCAGGCCGGATTGTGCCGGCTGGGCCGGACCGCCCAGCCGGGCCGGGCCGAGCCAACCGGGCCGGGCCACGCTGAACCGGGCCGGACCCGGACCCGGTTCGGGCCGACCCGGATCGGACCGGTTCAGGGGGGTACTGGGCCGGGCCGGGACGGGCCTAGACCCCCCGTTTTCGGACCTTTTCAGTCAAAAGCTCATAACTTGAGCTGTAGACCTCCGAATGACGAACCGTCTACGGCTACGCGATCCTTGGATCGAGACGGTCGTTTCGGTATATCGCACTCAAAGTTTCGGATTACTTTGAGTTCGGCCGGGTTGGTTCGTACACGAAACCAACCGGGCCCTCGGAGCGGAAACGCTCGTATCTTGAGCTACGGACGTCCGAATGGCGTGCCGTTAGTTCTGATAAGTTCCTCTTAGTGAGACGAATCTTTTGATATACTCCGCCCGAGGTTTGGGTGCCGACGGAGTACGGCCGGGTTGGTTTGTTCACGAAACCAACCGGGCCCTCGGAGCGGAAACGCTCATATCTTGAGTTCCGGACGTCCGATTGATGTGCCGTCGACTTTGATGGAATCCTCTAAGTGGGACGGAACTTTTGACATACTCCGCCCGAGTTTTGGATACAGTTGAGATATGGCTGGTTTTGGTTCGCTCACGAAACCAACCGGGCCCTCGGGACGAAAAGGCTAATAACTCACAGACCGGGCGTCCGATTGACGCGCCGTCTGTTGCGTTGAGACTCCTTTGACGAAGCGGACGTATGTGGCACTTCTTAGTTGGACTTTGAGATACTTGGAGTATCGACCAGTAGCTCGTGGAGTGGACCCTCCCAGAGACGAGTGGGCGGGGGAGCGCTTGGGTGTAGCGGCGGACCCGTGGTACTTGATAGTGGTGGTGCGCTTGGATGCAGCAGCAGACCCTTGGCGGTGGAGCGCTTGGTTGTAGCGGCGGACCCGCGATACTCTAAGGAGTGTGTGCGCTTGGTTGTAGCGACAGACCCGCGACGGTGGAGACGTGCGTGCGGAGTACGGAGACCTTGTAGCCGACTGAGACCTGACGACTGCTTGACCGACTCGACTTGGAGTGAGTCGACTAGCCCAGTGGACGGAGCGCCCAGTAGTTGGCAGCAGACCCACGGCGGACGGAGTGCCTAGTAGTTGGCAGCAAACCCGCGGTACTCGACAGGAGTAGTACCTCAGTAGGCTATTTGGGTGAGCGCCCGGTATTTGGCGACAGACCCTCAGCGGACGGAGCGCCCGGTAGTTGGCCGCAAACCCGCAGTACTCGACAAGAGGAGTACCTCAGCAGTCTTAGGTTAGTGAGCAGTACCTTGGAGTCGTGACAGGACCACTGTACACTCTAGAGACAGAGCTCTTCAGTAGTTACGGATTCGATAATAAAAATCCTGGTTTGAGCTGAGTCAATGATCTTTGTGTTTCCTCATGATTGAGATGGGTCGCTTGATAACTTAGGTATATGTATGGGCATATACCTGGGTAATGGTTATCCGTTGATTTCATAAACTTGTTATAAACTGTGTGGACTTATACTGTTATCCTGTGTGGATTTACAGTTTACACTTCTTTGTGGATTGGGTTGTTCTTGGGCTCGGTGTTGGAGCCGAACGGAAATTGGTGACATAGGTATATGTATGGGCATATACCTAATCAATATTGGATGTTACTTCGTGATTGTATCCTTCATATGGTTTATCCTTTCTGGATTTCGGGAGACCTTCGAGGGTCTCAGGGTCCCTACTGAGTATCTTATACTCACCCCTGCACGGGCTATGCCCGCACTTCGTTGTGTTGGTTGCAGACGACGGACAGCGCTGACTGTGGTTGAGGCTTACGGAGTAGGTCGGTACCCGGAGGAGGACCACTGAGCGGGACGTGCTCGGAGCGGACGGTTGGACCCGAGGAGTTGTGGAGCTATCTGTACCTACCCCTCAGGTAGGATCCGTGGTGGACGATCCAGGAGCTGAGCCATCTGTACCTACCCTTCAGGTAGGAATCGAGGAGGACGTCCCAGGAGCCGCTTGTACTTTCAGTTGCTGTTTTCCCTTTCGAGTTGTACTTTACTTTACAGTTGGGCTTGTATTTCCGGCCCCTTTACTTCAGCACAGTTGTTCTAGTATTGTGTACTGCTTTACTTCCATTTGTTACTCTGAGGTGCTTGTTTACTTTATTAAGGCAATGCCTTCCCTTTTTACTGGGATTTTACGCCTTGGTGCTAGTCGCCAGCCCCTGGCCTATGGAAGGCGGGCTTGGGGTAGTCACGGCACGGGCCCCGAGGGCGGGTCGTGACAAATTGGTATCAAAGGGGTCGGTTCTACCGCAGACTCTGATCTTGCTTCTATGTGAAGCAATAGTGTTTAGTGTATTGAGTGTGGTTATCAGTCCAGGGAGTCCAGTGTTGGTGCGGCGGCCGACGTCTCCGTACACCAGGACCCTGACTTCTGATTTCCGACTTAATGCACGAAAACACTGATTGCGTGTGTGTTTCCCAAAAGGTTTAAAGTCAGCTCAAACCAGGTCAACTCACCAGGTATAAATCGTTGACCGTGACACATCTGTTCAGGATGTCACCATGCAGATAGTTAGCTGGAGTTCCGAGAGAGTTCTCGATGATGGCCCACCGAGCAGCGAGACTCCGGTGCAGGGCCCTTTTTCAGTGTTGGCACCTTCGGGTGGTGTACCAGCAGCACCACCACCCGTTAGGCAGAGGATGCCACTAGCTGACGGTGCACGCTAGCAAAGCGCGATGCACGAGTTCCAGTAGTAGAGGCCTCTGAGGATACAAGGCGAGACAGATTTCCCAGGCAGTAGTGGACTGGATGGAGGCGATTGCTAGAGTTCTACGCCTAGCTTGGATACTAGTAGAGCGGATGATGATCTTATCTCCTGGTGTTTCCAGTGAGTGACCATGAGGTTGGTCCTTATAGTAATAAGGCTTCAGTATGCGAACCGATACCTGGGATAGTACCTACGGGTAGTGCGCCAGCTATGTCACTACCTGTTGGTCAGCAGACACTACCGGCGGTACCGGTAGCAGAGACTCACAGGCTTAGTGCCTTACATATGTTTTAGCACCAGATATCCCTCAAGTTTCGAGGTGAGCCTAACTCGTAGGCGGCTGAGGACTGGCTTGAGGAGGTGGTTGTGAGTTTTCTGGAGCTAATACAGCTTCGACAGTACGACATGTCGGAAGCAGAGTACTCAACGTGGCTTACCAATCAATCTTGGTACTCGTTGGTTACGTTGTGATCAGTTCTTTAGACTCGAACTTCTGAGAGAAGTGTGTCTAAAGGACATCCGAACCATTACTTTTCCTCTATGCATTCCTACCTATGCTAGGATGCTAGAGAGAACCTTTTTGGTTGTGAACGTTAGCAGTGAAAGGCAGTAAACTAGCACCAGTCTCAGAGACTCGGGCGTGTAAAATGATTCAGGAGGAGGAAGTGCTAAGGATAGATGAATCTGCAGGGTAGCAGACGTGGAAGCGGAGCTTGTATAGCAGCATGTGGTGGTGTACATTTCGACATGTTACGACCACCCGACTTAGTAGTTCCCGCCAGGATCAGGGAGCAGGAGGGATGGGGAGGAGAGTAGCTGCATTGCGGTCAAGGAGTGTGACCCAGGAGCTCTAAGAATGATTCGGGGTACGAATTATGTCTACTACGAGCTGCCATATCTATAGACATAGGAACCAATCATTCTACCCTTCCACGAATCATGTCCCAGACCTAGAGGTTCCGGGTAAGCCGTAGACTTGACCCTCACGTCTGGAGATACCTTTGGGAGGAGACTCGATAATCACGCTTACGCCGACAGTGTGATTTGACCTCGAGGCGAGAGTTTCGGTTGGAATCTCTTGGTGGCCGCGTAGAGGCCTTACGACGTTGATCTGGGTATGGTTTTGATTCACAAATCATATTCTGGTTGACTGTTTTAGGCAAACGTCAGAATGGGTTTTCCTTGGTCGGCGAAAAGGAAACCCTGGGCAGCACATGTTAAACTCAGGCATAAGAGGGTGTGACCGATCACTCTTGAGTTGGTCAACCCTACCCTTGTGGCAGCAGGAGTTTTGAGTTTCAGTTCTAACCTAAAAAGGGAAACCTCTTGAGTTCGAGGGTGACAAACACGTTCTTATACGGTCTCACCCCGATGAGGTTTCAGAGAGGTGGCCGAGGCGGCATGTTACCTCCGATGTTCGATGGACCTTTTGATCTTCAGCAGGGTAGGCGAGAAGGTTTACCACTTGACCCTACCACCTCAGTCGCACCGGGTGCATAATGTCCACCACGTGTCTCAGCTGTGGAGATACGTGTATGTTTCTTCACACGTCATCGACCTCGGGGAGTTGGACGTCGATGACAGGGCGACAAGCACAGAGGTTCTAGTAGAGAACGAGGATCAACAGGAGCAGGTTCTACGTGAACGGTTTCTTCCTCTAGGGTGCTTCACGGGTAGCACGAGATCTTCAGGTGAGCATATGGGAGCGTAAAGCTCAGTTGCGTGTTCAGTACTACTTTGTTTCCCTTAAGTGTGAGTTGAAGCTTTACGGGGACGTAAAGCCCTGAGGTGGGAGTAATGTAAAGACCCGGGAATTTCAAGGAAATTTTTTTTGTTAATTTTCTTTGTAATTTTACAAGAGCGCAGTTTCAGACGGCACCTGATTCCGAGGTCCGGTGGGCCCGGAATCATCAACCGAAGTTCGGCTCGGGTAGGTTCAGTAAACGAACGAACGGGAATTTCTAACTTATGAACTGGTGCCCGGAATCAAATTCCGAGGGCACCGTTGGAACCGTAGCGCCGATATTTGCTTAGGAACACATGTTCCAGAGGTGCGTTCTGACGAGGGGTGATGATAAAAATTGTGGAAGATTAATTAATAATTTATCTATAATTTTTATTTTACACTAAGTGTTTTATCCATTGGGTGGAAGTTGGGTAACTCCCAACTTCCCTTTAGAGGTTATGAGGGTGGTGGGCCCACACGAACCCCACCCCCTCATATTCTCTAAACCCCCTTATCGTCCCCCCTTTAAACTCGCTTAATTAATGTTATAACTCATGGTTTTTAATTGAGGAGTTATCTAACGTTATTGAAATTCAATCTATTGAATTTCAAAAGACTTAAGTTGTGTTGTGTTAAGTTTTAAGGTCATGCTTTAATTTTAATAAACTTAAGTTATAACTTAAGTTTTAATTGTGGGGAATTAAATGAAGAGGTTTGAATTTCAAACCTTTGAAATTACAAACCCTTCTATTTAATTCAGTTTTTAGTTTCCTTTGCGGGTTTGCGTTTGCTGTGCGGAGAGGAAAAGAGGGAGGCTTCTTGTGAGTTCTTCCTCCACGACGAAGAACGCGGCGTCCTTCTTCCACGACGTCGGACTGCAACGTGTTGGATTTCCTCCACGACGCCGCAATGCATCCTCTCCGCGACGTGCTTTCCGCGGCGAACCTACGTCCGACGCCGCAACACACTTTCCGCGACATGCCTCTCGCGGCGAACCCACGTCCGTCTACCGCGACGCCATAACCGCGATGCCGACGTCGTCTTCTTCCGTGACGACCGACCTCCGCGACGCTCGTCCTTCGCGGATCGTTGAGGAGCTCCGTGAGCTTCCTTCGAGGTAGGGGTTTTATTCTGTGCTCTTGAATAACCTTTATTCAATTCTACTTTGATTTTAAATAACCGACTGCTATAGGATTAACGGAAGGAGGCCGGACCGCACAAACACGGCTGACCTCCTTCCATGTGCTTGAAATCATTGTCATTTGGTGCGGGATAACACAGTGTCGTTGCACCGCAAGAAAATGTCGAGGACCGCAGCCGGAGTGAGTCGCGGCGGTGGCGCGCGACGCCATCGCGCCGCGCCAGAGAAATGAACCAGTGAATGACAGTGGTCGGAGCGGCCTACGGCAGAGGTGCGATGAGTCGGACAAGGCCGCGACCATCAGACGTGGCAAGCGGCAAAGACTCTGCGGAGGAGCCGCGGCCCTACGGCGGCGGCGGAGCAGCCAGAGGCGGCCGGCCTCGTCGGCCGCCGGAGAACAGAAGAGTCGCGGCCCTTGCCGCGGCAGAGAAGAAGGGGGCGGCCGGCTGTGTCGGCCGCCGGTTTGCTCGGAGGCGGGACCCGCAGGTCCCGCGAGTGGACAAACGGCCGGCTTCAATGCCGGCCGTGCATTGATTTCCGGGGGTTTGAAACCCCCGGCAGCCGAGGAACGGGCCCCCCTCACGTGGGGGAGGGGGACGTTGATTGAAGTCACGGAGGGGCGGCGCCCCCCGTTTCGCGCGAAACCACGCGCTCGGCCAAGCTGGCCGAGCGGTTCTGAGCGGCCGGGCCGCGCGACCGGCCGGGCCGGGTCGCGCAGGCCGGGCCGGATTGTGCCGGCTGGGCTGGACCGCCCAGCCGGGCCGGGCCGAGCCAACCGGGCCGGGCCACGCTGAACCGGGCCGACCCGGATCGGACCGGTTCAGGGGGGCACTGGGCCGGGCCGGGCCGGGCCTAGACCCCCCCTTTTCGGACCTTTTCAGTCAAAAGCTCATAACTTGAGCTGTAGACCTCCGAATGACGAACCGTCTGCGGCTACGCGATCCTTGGATCGAGACGGTCGTTTCGGTATATCGCACTCAAAGTTTCGGATTACTTTGAGTTCGGCCGGGTTGGTTCGTACACGAAACCAACCGGGCCCTCGGAGCGGAAACGCTCGTATCTTGAGCTACGGACGTCTGAATGGCGTGCCGTTAGTTCTGATAAGTTCCTATTAGTGAGACGAATCTTTTGATATACTCCGCTCGAGGTTTGGGTGCTGACGGAGTACGGCCGGGTTGGTTCGTTCACGAAACCAACTGAGCCCTCGGAGCGAAAACGCTCATATCTTGAGTTCCGGACGTCCGATTGACGTGCCGTCGACTTTGATGGAATCCTCTAAGTGGGACAGAACTTTTGACATACTCCGCCCGAGTTTTGGATACAGTTGAGATATGGCCGGGTTTGGTTCGCTCACGAAACCAACCGGGCCCTCGGGACGAAAAGGCTATTAACTCACAGACCGGGCGTCCGATTGACGCGCCGTCTGTTGCGTTGAGACTCCTTTGACGAAGCGGACGTATGTGGCACTTCTTCGTTGGACTTTGAGATACTTGGAGTATCGACCAGTAGCTCGTGGAGTGGACCCTCCCGGAGACGAGCGGGCGGGGGAGCGCTTGGGTGTAGCGGCGGACCCGTGGTACTTGACAGTGGTGGTACGCTTGGATGCAGCAGCAGACCCTTGGCGGTGGAGCGCTTGGTTGTAGCGGCGGACCCGCGATACTCTACGGAGTGTGTGCGATTGGTTGTAGCGACAGACCCGCGACGGTGGAGACGTGCGTGCGGAGTACGGAGACCTTGTAGCCGACTGAGACCTGACGACTGCTTGACCGACTCGACTTGGAGTGAGTCGACTAGCCCAGTGGACGGAGCGCCCAGTAGTTGGCAGCAGACCCACGGCGGACGGAGCGCCTGGTAGTTGGCAGCAAACCCGCGGTACTCGACAGGAGGAGTACCTCAGTAGGCTATTTGGGTGAGCGCCCGGTATTTGGCGACAGACCCTCAGCGGACGGAGCGCCCGGTAGTTGGCCGCAAACCCGCAGTACTCGACAAGAGGAGTACCTCAGCAGTCTTAGGTTAGTGAGCAGTACCTCGGAGTCGTGATAGGACCACTGTACACTCTAGAGACGGAGCTCTTCAGTAGTTACGGTTTCGATAATAAAAATCCTGGTTTGATCTGAGTCAATGATCTTTGTGTTTCCTCATGATTGAGATGGGTCGCTTGATAACTTAGGTATATGTATGGGCATATACCTGGGTAATGGTTATCCGTTGATTTCATAAACTTGTTATAAACTGTGTGGACTTATACTGTTATCCTGTGTGGATTTACTGTTTACACTTCTTTGTGGATTGGGTTGTTCTTAGGCTCGGTGTTGGAGCCGAACAGAAATTGGTGACATAGGTATATGTATGGGCATATACCTAATCAATATTGGATGTTACTTCGTGATTGTATCCTTCATATGGTTTATCCTTTGTGGATTTCGGGAGACCTTCGAGGGTCTCGGGGTCCCTACTGAGTATCTCATACTCACCCCTACACGGGCTATGCCCACACTTCGTTGTGTTGGTTGCAGACGATGGACAGCGCTGACTGCGGTTGAGGCTTACGGAGTAGGTCGGTACCGGAGGAGGACCACTGAGCGGGACGTGCTCGGAGCGGACGGTTGGACCCGAGGATTTGTGGAGCTATCTGTACCTACCCCTCAGGTAGGATCCGTGGTGGACGATCCAGGAGCTGAGCCATCTGTACCTACCCCTCAGGTAGGAATCGAGGAGGACGTCCCAGGAGCCGCTTGTACTTTCAGTTGCTGTTTTCCCTTTCGAGTTGTACTTTACTTTACAGTTGGGCTTGTATTTCCGGCCCCTTTACTTCAGCACAGTTGTTCTAGTTTTGTGTACTGCTTTACTTCCGTTTGTTACTCTGAGGTGCTTGTTTACTTTATTAAGGCAATGCCTTCCCTTTTTACTGGGATTTTACGCCTTGGTGCTAGTCACCAGCCCCTGGCCTATGGAAGGCGGGCTTGGGGTAGTCACGGCACGGGCCCCGAGGGCGGGTCGTGACAAAATTCATATGGTATATTATTCGGGGCATTGAGAAGGGATTTATTACAATTAGCATGATTTGTGGCATATTAGAAGAGAGGACATACCACTCACTAGAAAACACTCTTTCAACATATTATTCTTTAAATCCATGAAAATGAAATATTTTTATATATTTGAATAATATTATAAAGGTTTAGTGTCATTATCTATGATTCATGCACTTTAAAACATAAATTCACACAAACACTATGTCAAATAACAAGGGTCAGGGCATAATGCCATGGGGTTATGCCAGAAATCAATGGGTTATGATAATTCCCCTTAAGAAGAGAATTTTTATATTTGGTTTATGTATAGTAATTTATGGAATCCTATTTGGAATAGATCTTGGTGATTCATCCTATAAGGACCATTAAATTGAGTGTCCATCAAAATTATAAGGAATGTGCATCTAATTTGGGGTCTATGAACTGTTCTATTCTTAGGGAAATATTGATCTGAAGAATATATGTCTTTTAAAATAATGAATATTTATAAATTATTTCTAGTGGACTATTAAATGTGGTTTTTTAATAATTATATGACTAAGGATTTATTTTTAAATAAAATTTGGTTTTAAGATAAGATTATTTGGATATCCACATTAAGAATTTATCAAATTTAATGGATTTAAGAGAAGGTGATATAATAATTATCAATACGGATTTTATATATGAATTCAATTTTTTGAATATGTTCTATTTTTATTTTAAAATAATTTTTTATAGGTTATTTTACATGGATGTTTATTATAAAACTAACAAGATGGGAATAACTAGGGAAACGTTTTATGGTTATTCTTAATACCAATGTGATTTTACCCTTACTAAAGAAATGATGAGATGTGTAAAACTGCATACTATGTTTTGAATCCCTTGTGATCTCATACATATAAAAACTATGTTAAAACATATAACCCTCATAATTAGGGTTAGAATATTTAAAAAGCTAACAGGTCAAAACCGACGAATTATCACGGACAAGTTTTACAATATATAAACTGTATTTCTATGATTTATGTATTGTATTATTGATTTTTAATTATAATGTAAGGAATATTATGATATTTTATATCAAAAATATGTTTTTTAACATAGGTTTTATAACTATTTTATTATTTTATTATTACTAACATAAAAAATCGTATTTTATTATTTCCTTATTTCTATATTGATTAAGGGGTTGGTTATTTATCAAGGTTTTAATATAATATTTATTTGATTACTTTATAAACCTCTCATTAACCATACATTTTTATATTACTCATTCTTAGGATTATTTTTGTAAAGACCTGGAAATTTAGTGGAAAATGTTTTCTTAAATGCGTGGAAATTTTACGAGTCTGCAGTTTCTGTCGGCGCTTGATTCTGAGGCCAAGTGTGCCCGGAATCAATTCCTGACGTTTTGTTCGGGTATGTTCAGTAAACATACGAGAGAGATTTTATAACTTTTGAACCGGTGCTCGGAACTAAAATATGATGGCACCATTGAACTCGCAGCGTCGGGGATTGCATGGTGATACCTTTACTGCAGATGCATTCTAAAGAGAATAGAAGTTTGTTTTGGGGGGTTTTTAGTTACGTTATATATAAATGAGAGTTAACTTATTTTTATTTTATGGTGGTTAAAACCTCCAAGAGGAGGTTAGTGGTGGGGTCCACCACACCATAACCTCCCATGAGAGGTTATGGTGGTGGGTCCCACTCGCACATAACCTCCCCTGGGAGGATATTATTAGGTGGGGCCCACACAAGCTTTAAACCACCTTGAACTCCCCATAAGTGGGGGGAAGACTCTATAACTCACATCATTAAAGTGCCAACTCCCCTCTATTAATTAATTTAGCTCCTTAAATTAATTAATTAAAACACATTTGAATTCTTTTGAATTCTTTGACCAACAAATTAAATAATGGGTTATCATAACCCATTATTTTTTTGGTTGGCTATACTTTTTGTGGAACTTTGGGAGAAGGCTTGGAGAACACGGAAAACTTCATCCTTCCAATGAATAATGCCCCTCACCACCGAAGAATGATGAACTTCTTCATCGATCTGTGTCCAAGCCCAAAATAGAAGGTATCGACCGCAAAGAACACTGACAATGCTTCTTCCCTGGACGCTTCTCGACGTCGATGAATCGACTTCCTCTTTTTCTCTCCTTCCACCATAAACGATCGACAAATATGAGGTAGGGGTTGATTTATGTATGAGTTTTTACACTCTGTTCTTCATCATTTTGTTGTACTCCTTATTTCCAATTGATATCAACTTAAAGATGAGGGCTCGGACCGCACGAACACCGTCCACCCCTCCCCCTTGTTATTATTCTCGTTCTGTTGATGGCAGAGGCAAATAAATGGTGGCCGACATCAAGCTGACCACAAAGAAAATCGGTGGCGCAAGGCCGCCGGGTTGCAAAGAGGGAGCGGCACCACCATGCCATGTGGAAGGGGAGCCACGGCCCCGACGGGCCATGGCAGAGGCGCGTGGCACCGTTTCATCGCGCAGATTTCAGCAGAGGGACATGGATAGGGTGGGCCACGGTGCCATCACGCCGCATTGGTGGTGGGGAGCGGCTGGCCACTCAGGCCATCCAGGATGAGTGGGACCCCTTCGAGTCCCGCATGTGCTGTCCTGGCGCCACCTGGCACCAGTTTCGATCCCACCCGAATGGTTCAACCATTCGGGAGCCAGTGGGTGTGTGCCTCCCCCTGTATGCGGCTAGGGTAGGCTGTTGGGCCACCTTCGGCCGGTCCGCCTTCGATCGGGCCATCGTCATCCGGGCCGCCCTCGGCCGGGCCGCCCTTTGGGTCGGGCCGCCCCCTCGGGCTAGGCCGCTTCCTCGGACCGGATCGAACCCGCAGACTATTTCAAACCCCGGTCTGGACCAGGTCGGTCCAGGTTGGTCCGACGGGGTCAGACCGGACCGGTTCGAGTTGGGTCGGTCCGACTAGGTCAGACCGGACCCAGACCCGTTTGGCCTATTTACACCTTTTCACCCCAATCTTGGGCTACAGGTGTCCGATTGACGAACCACCTGCGGTGATGGAAGAATTGGAGCGAGATGGTTATTTTGGAATATCCCACTTGAGGTTTGGACACAGTTGGAGTATGGTTGGGTTGGTTTGAACCTAATAACCAACCGGGCCCCCGGAACGGAAAAACCAATAACTCACAGGAAGGGCGTCTGATTGACGCACCGTCTATCGCGTTGGAACCCTTATAACCTGGTGGACCTTTGGGTTACTCCATTTTGTAGTTTAGTGGTGGTCGATGTATTATCTATAATTCAAGGGCAGATTCAATGGAACTCGAGTGCATTGGGTGCGAGGAATCCAATGACTGATAGTGAGGCAGAGGTTGGAGACAGATCATATAGAGGTCAGTGCTCAGTGATCCTGTGTGGGTCAGCACATACCAATCCTATGTGGGTCAGATCCTGTGTGGGTCAACAATCAGCAATCCTATGTGGTTCAGTGCATACCGATCTTGTGTGGGTCAGATCCTGTGTGGGTCATTGCGGGGTTTAGTTCATATCGATCCTGTGTGGGCCAGACTCCGTATAGTCAGAAGAAGTGCCTCTTGACAGAATAAGATGATCTAGATTCACGACTAATCATCTGTACTTCTATACTTCACTGAAATTCTGGTTTTAGATGAGTCAATGACTTTTGTTTTTTCCTCATGATTGAGATGGGTTACTAAATAACTTAGGTATATGTATGGGCATATACCTAAGTATGGGTTATCCATTGACTCGGTAATTTGTAGTTATCCTTGTTGGATTTTGTGAGACCTTGAGGGTCTCGGGGTCCCTATTGAGTATCGTTATACTCACCCCTCCATGGTCTATGCCCGCACCCCATTGTATTGGTTGCAGATGACAGACAGCGTTGATCGGGGCAGAGAGTAGCAAAACTGGATGGTACCCAGAGGTGGACCACTCGGCGAGATGTACATGGTGTGGACGGATGAACTTGGGGTTCTGAGGAGGCCATCTGTACCCACCCTTCAAGTGGGAATTCTAGAGGATGACCCATTAGCTGATTTACTTCCTTTCATTAGTTGTACTAGCATTTCATTTGTATTGTACTTTACTATTGGGCTTGTATTTCCGGCCCGCTTTACTTTCATCACACTCTTTTGTATACAGTTAAACATAGAGTTTTACTTCCATTTGCGTAATCTGTTGTGTTTATTTAATGTTATAGAAAAAATTCCTTCTTAGTTTATGGATTTTTTCCTTTGGTGCTAATCACCAACCCCTGGCCTATGGAAGGAGGGCATGGGGTAGTCACGATACGGGCACCGGGGGACGGGTCATGACAAATTGGTATCAGAGGGAGGTTCTACCACTGAACTTAGGACTCTGATATTTATTTTCTATGAAGAAATATTTTTAAGGGTACTAAGTATGGTTTTTAGTTCAGGGAGTCCCGTATTGGTGCAACGGCTGATGTATCCATACACCAGGGCCCTAACTACTGATTTCCAATATAGTGCAGAAAAACACTGATTGCGTGTGGATTTTCAAAAGTTATTATTTAAATTAGCTTGTCCAGGTCAGCTCACCAGGTATAAATATTTTAACCGTGTTACATCTGTTTCTCTCTGGATGCCTTCCCGTGGAAGACCTGTTAGAGCCCCGAGATTCATACGCTCTGACTGCCCACCGAGTGATGAGGCCTCGGTGCAGGTCCCTCTTCTAGTTGAGCCACTTGTGGAGGCACCAGTGGTACTACTACCTGTTGGACCACTGATGGCACTATCCCTAGTAGCAGGCGATCCACGCCACTTGAGCGCGTTGCATGAGTTCCAACACTAGAGGCCACCCAAGTTTCGGGGAGAGATAGACCCACAAGAAGCTGAGGATTGGATGGAGGCTGTGGTGAGAGTTTTTAGGAAAGTAGGGACACTAGAAGACCTCATGGTGATTCTTGTTGTGAGTCTCCTTCTGGCAGCAGCAGGCAGATGGTGGAGCCTGATGCTCCAGGTTCATGACGAGGCGACACTACTATATAAAGACTTCAAGATCCTGTTTCGGGCGGAGTTTGTTCCAGCCACCATTCGAGCAGTGCAGATTCAGGAGCTTCTTCATCTATAGCAGGGCAGCATGACAGTAGCGCAGTACTCAATGAGGTTCAATGACCTCTCTCACTACTCTACAGATATGGTGTGGGACCCATTTTTCAGGGCTCGGACCTTCGAGCAGGGGCTCATGAGAGAGATCAAAGCCTAGATGATCTTCCTCAACATCCTGACGCAGGTGGGGGTGTTAGAGAGAGCCCTCCTAGTGGAGAGTTTCCTTGCTAAGCAGTCACAAGCAGCAAGACCCACTACTAGTTCACATGCAGCGGAGTCTTCTACAGCTGGAAGTAGACAAATGACGCAAAGGTCCAAGAGGACCAGACCCACAAGTGGTCAACCACAGGACTCAGGATCGGTTGTGCGGGGCACACAGAGCAAAGACTTATATTCCAGGAGCAGACAGTGCTACTCATGCGGCGGGCAGGGTCACATGGAATGTGACTATCCGACCTATTGTACAGACGATCAGTAGTCAGTTGAGGGACCTCCCAGGTAGAGGCATAGATTCAATCGAGGCGTTCCGTAGGGCACAACTGGACGTGGAAGAGGAGCTGGTCTTGTAGCTGATAGTCGACGACATTTCGAGGTGTTTCCACCACCACCACCAGGAGGACCACCCCGACCGTAGGGAGCTTGAAGATAGGGGAGAGCTCAGCTTCAAGCAGTTGAGGCTTATGACCACGGCTCTCTAGAGATTATTTGAGGTACTGTCTGTGTCTAATCCAACTTATTTGCAGTTCTTATAGACATGGGTGTCAGTCAATCTTTCATATCCACTTCCCTCGTTCGAAGCTTAGAGATTCTGATAGAGCCGTTGGCTCGATCCTTACGGATAGAGACTCCTACAAAAGCATACTCAATGATTAAGCATTAGTGACGGCAGTGTGAGCATACTCTAGGAGGCGGGATATTTGGCTTGGATCTCCTCATAGTGACGTTGAGGCCTTATGATGTCATCTTGGGTATGGACTAGTTATCTACAGTCCATGAACAGATTGACTGTATTAGGCGCAAAGTGCGGTGTGTCTGCTTGGATGGGATCATCTTTACCTTCATTGGAGAGAAGGGAAACCTTGTAGAACAGAATGGACTTAGTCGGAGGAGGGTGCATCCGATCACTCCTCAGTTCCCTTGCCATACCCTCAAAGAAGTTGATGTGGAGATTCCGACTTATCCTGTAGTGGTGGACCAGTACATAGATGTTTTCTCTGATGATGTTCCAGGACTACCTCCTTATAGAGAGGTGGACTTATACATTGGCCTATACACCAGGATGGCACCAATATATACTCCATAATATCATATGGCTCCCGCTGAGCATCGCGAGCTGTAGGTACAGCTAGAGGACTTGCAGGTGAAGGGATTCATCTGGCCCAGTGTTTCTCCCTGGGCAGCCCCGATTCTATTCGCAAAGAAGGAGGATGGGATCTTGAGGCTTTGTGTCGACTACTGTCACCTGAACCAGGTGACCATGAAGAACAAGTACCCACTCTCGAGGATTGGCGGCCTCTTTGATCAACTCAAGGGAGATCGATGGTTCTCGAAGATAGACCTCAGATCAGGCTATCACCAGCTTAGAGTTCGAGATGATGATGTATAAAAGACAGCCTTCAAGTTTCTGTATAGCCATTATGAGTTCTTGGTTGAGCCCTTTGGCATAACTAACTCTCCAACAGTGTTCATGTGACTCATGAATAGGATCTTCCATCCATACCTCGATTGCTTTTTCATGGTCTTCATTGCCGACATTTTGATCTACTCGACTACTAAGGATGAGATTGCCTACCATTTGTAGGTAGTACTGGACACACTCCAAGAGAACCATCTTTATTGTAAGCACTCGAAGTGCCATTTTTGGATTTGAGAGGTTCAATTCATGGGACACACCATCTTGGAGGCTGGAGTTGCAGTTGCAGTAGATCCAACAAAGATTGAGGTGGTACTTGCTTGGGAGCCACCCATGAGTGTGATAGAGGTAAGGAGTTTCTTGGGTTTGGCTGAATACTACCATAGATTTGTTCCAGACTTCTCTAGAGTTGCATCACTACTATCAGCCTTGAAAAATAAGGGGCAACCCTTCATGTGGTCTGAGAGATGCCAGCAGATCTTCAAGGAGCTGAGGTAGAGGTTGACTATTTCCCCCATCTTGAGGCTTCCAGAGGAGGGTTTAGGGTGCATTGTTTACTATGATGCATCAGGGACCGAACTTGGGTGTGTCTTGATACAGGAGTAAGTAGTGATCGTATGTGGTTCTCGATAGTTGAGACAGCATGAGCAGAACTATGCTACCCATGACCTGGAGTTAGCAGCACTGGTCTTCACCTTGAATATGTGGCGACACTATCTGATGGGCAAGCGTTTCACAGTCTAGTCTAATCACAAGAATCTCAGTTATATCTTTTCTCAAAAGGACCTAAACCTAAGACAACGGAGTTGTCTTGAGTTCTTCCAGGACTATAAATTTGAGATAGTCTATACTCCTAGGAAGGGGAATGTTATTGTGGATGCTCTCATCAGGAGATATGGTATACAACTGCTAGGAGATGCGATAGAGCAGTTTTCTATCTTGCAGATATCCTTTGTGGATAGGGATGGATCAGCCATTCAAGAGTCTCTTACAGTCACTCCTCCACTTCTTCAGTGAGTCATGGAGGCATAGTGTGGAGACGCTGACTGTGAGATGTGACGTGCTCAGATAACCACAAGCCAGGCACCTGATTGATTTTCTGAAGGTGGGGATCACGTCATCCTTTACAGAGGATGAACCATGGTACCAGTTCCACCTCAGGAGGAAGTGTTGAGGGAGTTCCAGACTTCCCCTATAGTGGTACATCCAGGAGTGGCGAAGATGTATCAGGACCTCAGATGACATCACTGGTGGCCAGGTATGAAGAAGGGTGTAGCAGAGTTTTCCTCATGATGCCTCACTTGTTAGCAAGTGAAGGCGGATCACCAGGTACCAGCAGGCATGGTTCAGCCCTTAGAGGTCCCAGAGTGAAAGTGGGATGGGATATCCATGGACTTCATGATGGGTTTTCCACGTACATCCAGGAGTCATGATTCAATATGGGTGATCGTTGACCAACTCACCAAGTTGGCCCACTTCCTACCGATCAGAGAGCAGAGCTCAATAGAGAGATTGGGACACCTCTATGTGCAGTAGATTGTATGTTTTCATGGAATACCTTCTTCTATTTTCTTCGACCTTGACGCACGGTTTACTTCCCAGCTATGGAAGGGATTGGAGGAGGCTTTCGGGACACAACTTCTTTTGAGAATCGCCTTTCATCCTCAGATAGATGGTCAGACTGAGCGGACCATCCAGACCCTTGTGGACATGCTCCATGCTTGTGTCCTTGACTTCGGTTGTAGCTGGGAGGACCACTTGCCTTTGGTGGAGTTTTCATACAACAACAACTATCAATCCACCATCAGTATGGTGCCTTTTGAGGCCTTGTATGGTCGACCTTGCAGATCTCCACTGTGCTGGACAGACCCAGGGGAGTCACCACTAGTGGGACCAAAGATGGTACGCGCTACCACAGAGAAGGTGAAGATCATCCAGGAGTGGATTATTACTACATAGAGCATATAGAAGTTGTATGCTGACAGGATACGGAGACCACTGGAGTTAGAGGATGGATACCACGTCTTTCTATGGGTCTCACCTCGATGAAGTCTATGGAGATTTGGCTGAGGTGGAATGTTATCTCCGAGGTTCATCGAACCTTTTCAGGTCCTCAGCAGAGAAGGTAAGGTGGCTTATTGCCTAGCTCTTCCACCTCAATTTCACCTGGTGGATGATGTCTTCCATGTATCTCAGCTGAGGATATACGTGCATGACCCTTCTCAGATCATCGACCATGAGGAGCTAGACATCGATGATGGGGAAACTTTCATGGAGGTTATAGTGGAGATTGAGGATCTATAGGAGCAGGTCCTTCGTGAATGGTCGATACCTCTGGTGCGTGTTCGCTGGCAGCATGGGAACCTCCAGGAGAGCACATGGGAGCGGGGGGCTCAGATGCATGCTTAGTACCCCCATTTATTCCCTTAGTTCAAGTTGTAGCTTACGAGGATGTAAAGCCCTAAGGTGGGGAGAATGTAAAGACCTGGAAATTCTGTGGAAATTTTTTTCTTAAATACATGGGAATTTTACTAGTCTGCGGTTTCTATCGGCACTTGATTCTGAGCCCAGGTGTGCCCGGAATCAATTTATAATCTTTTTTTCGTGTACGTTTAGGAAATGTACAAGAGGGATTTTATAACTTCTGAACCAGTGCTCAGAACTGAAATCTGAGGGCACAGTTGAACTCGCAGTGTCAGTGATTTCTTAGTGAGACCTTCACCGCAGTTGCGTTCTAACGAGAATTGAAGTTAGTTTTTGTGGGTTTTTAGTTAAGTTCAATAAAAATAAGAGTTAACTTATTTTTATTTTATGGTGGTTAAAACCTCCAAGAGGAGGTTAGTGGTGGGGGTCACCACACCATAACCTCCCACGAGAGGTTATGGTGGTGGGGCCCACCCGCACATAACCTCCCTTGAAAAGATATTATTATGTGGGGCCCCCACAAGCTTTAAATCACCTAGAACTCCCCATAAGTGGGGGAAGACTCTGGAAATCCCCTCATTAGAGTGCCAAACCCCCTCTATTAATTAATTTAACTCCTTCAATTAATTAATTAAACCCCATTTGAATTCTTTTCAATTATTTGTCCAACAAAATAAAATAATGGGTTATCATAACACATTATTTTTTTGGTTGGATATACTTTTGGTGGAGATTTGGGAGAAGGCATGGAGAAATCAGAAAACTTCATCCTTCCAATGAAGAACTCCCCTCACCACCAAAGAACGACGAACTTCTTCATCAATATTCATCCGATCCAAAAGAAAAGGAGCCGACTGCAAAGAATGTTGTTGACGCTTCTTCCCCGGATGCTTCCTTACGTCGAAGAATCGACATCCGCTTTTCCTCTCCTTCTAACATCAACGATCAACAAATACGAGCTAGGGGTTGATTTATGTTTGAGTTTTTACACTTCGTTCTTTGTTTTTTTATTTCTATACTTGTTTTTTGATTGATATCATCTTAACAAGGAGGGCTTGGACTGCACGAACATGGTCTGACCCTCCCCCTTGTTCTTGTTCTCATTGTGTTGATGGGGGAGGCAGAGCAATGGCTTCCAACATCGAGCTGACCGCAAGGCAAACTGGTGGCGTAAGGCCGCCGGGTCGCCAAGAGGGCACAACACCGCCGTACCACATGGAAGGGGAGGCGCAGCCATGATGGGACGCAGCAGAGGTGGGCGGCGTCATCACGCCGCGCAGTGGCCCGCAAAGGGATGTGGCCAGGGAGGGCCATGGCGGAGGGGCAAGGAAACGTCGCACAACGCCGGTGGAGCAAGGAAGTTGTGGCAAAGGTGGGCCGTGGCGGAGGGGCGCGGCGTCGTCACCCTACACCGGTGGTGTGGAGCGGCTGGCCGCTCGGGCCAGCCGGGTGGAGCGGGAACCCGTCAGGTCCCGCGTGTGGTGAACCGACGCCACCTAGCACCGATTTTGGTCCCACCCGAACAGCTAAACCGTTTGGGTTCTAGGGGGAACGCGCCTCCCCCCCGAGCGTGGCTAGCGTAGGCCACTGGGCCACCTTCGGCTGGGGCCCCGTCGGTCAGGTCGCCCTCAGCCAAGACGCCCTCGGCCGGGCCACCCTAGGCCGGGCCACCCTCTACTGGGCCTCTTCCTTGAACCAGATTAGACTCGCTGACTAGGTCAGACCCCTGTCTAGAGTGGGTCGGGCCGGGTCGGTCCGACTGGGTTGGACCGGACCGAGACCTATTTGGCTAGTTTACACCTTTTTGCCTCTGTCTTGGGCTACGGGTGTCTGATTGATGAACCGCCTATGGAGATGGAAGGATTAGAGAGAGACGGTTCATTTGGAATACCCCACTTGAGGTTTGGACATAGTTGTAGTATGGTCGGGTTGGTTTGAACCTAAAACTCAATCAGGCCCCTGGAATGGAAATTCTGATAACTCACAGACCGTGCATCCGATTGATGCACCGTCTGTCACGTTGGAACCCTTACGACGTGGTAATCCTTTGGATTACTCCTATTTGGAGTTTAGTGGTGGTCGAGGTATGATTGACAACTCGAGGGAAGATTCAACGGAACTCGAGTGCACCGGGTGTGAGGAATCCATTGGATAATAGTGAGGTGGAGGTTAGAGACAGATCATACGGAGGTCAGCGCTCAGTGATGCTATGTGGGTTAGTGCATACTGATCATATGTGGATCAAATCCTATGTGGGTCAGCGATCAGTGATCATGTGTGGGTCAGCGCATACCAATCCTGTGTGGGACAAATCCTATGTGGGTCATTACAGGGGTTAGTTCCTATCGATCCTGTGTGGGTCAGACTCCGTATGGTCAGAAGCAGTGCCTCTTGATAGAATAAGTTGATCTAGCTCCACAACTAATCATATTTACTTATATACTTCACTGAAATCTTTGTTTGAGCAGAGTCAATGACTTTCGTGTTTTTCTCATGATTGAGATGGGTTACTAAATACCTTATGTATATATATGGGCATATACCTAAGTAAGGCTTATCTGTTTACTCTTTACTTTGTGGTTATCCTTATTGTATTTTGTGAGACCTTGAGGGTCTCAGGGTCCCTACTGAGTATTGTTTTGCTCACCCCCGCTCGAGCTATGCCTGCACCTCATTGTGTTGGTTTCAGACGATGGACGACATTGATTAGGGTAGAGAGTAACTGAATTGGATGGTACTCGGAGGTGTACCACTTGGTGAGACATACACAGAGTGGACCGATGGACATGGGGTGCTGAAGAGGCCATCTGTACCCACCCTTCAAGTGGGAATGCCAGAGGACAACATAGTAGCTACTTTAATTACTTTCTTTAGTTGTACTAGCATTTCAGTTGTATTGTACTTTACTGTTGGGCTTCTATTTCTGACCGCCTTTACTTTCAGCTCACTCTTTTGTATAAAGGTTTACTTAGCATTTTACTTCTAGTTGCGTACTCTGTTGTGTTTGTTTACTGTTTTAAATGCAATGTCTTCCCAGTTTATGGATTTTCGCCTTTGGTGCTAGTCTCCAGCCCCTGTCCTATGGATGGAGGGCTTGGGGTAGTCACGATATGGGCCCCAGGGGACGGTTCGTGATAATTTTAATGTCATGGGTAAATCATATTGAGTTCAAACAAACCACCTATGAATTTTGGTAGACTTATAAGTTTCATTGGATGGGATGTAAGAAAAAACAAGAATAATTCATTATTTGTTTCTTGTATGCCATAAATCCTTGAAAGATACACGAATGGAAGAGTTTTCAGGAGTCTATTTTGAGTAATAATATTATATTAGTTTCATCATATTGTCTTCATTCAATGTTAATTTATAAAACTCATATATTTTACACTATATGAAAATTATATAATAGTTTTTATAAAATATTTATACCTTTCATGTATTTATTATACATTTATCTTTAATATATAATAATTACCTAATCATTTTTCCCTCAACACTAGTTTCTAGCCTTTAGAAATGAGGGATCATACATGAGGCCTTATGGTGGTCTAATTTGGGACTCAGGATTATAGTACTCAAAAAAAGTTGATACAAAATAGAAATATCATGGTCAATTCATTAAAATTATGGTAATCAAGGATAATAGGTTGTTTTAGACTCAAATTGTACCTATAAAAATATATTAACAACCTTTTTTAGATCACATTGAGTAACCAAGAAGTTCATGTTGAATAAAGTTTGGTAAAAATCATGTTTTGTGTTTTTCTAAGGGTCTTACCAATAATTTGTAAAAACATGTATGTATTCATCTATCATTATAAATATAATATAGGTGCATTGAATGAAAAGGGTTTTGGAAAAAATTGAAAATTGATTTCCAATGACTCAATAATTTTTTATTTTCAAAAGTTTTTTTTAATTAGTAAAACAAAACTTGTTTGATTGTTCTTGTTATTAATTGATAGATAATTAAAATATCAATCCATCTATATATATCCTGGAGTATATATATATATATTGTTTTGTTTTATTAAGGATATTCTTAGGAATTGTAAAATAATTTCACCAATAAGACTTCATACTATACAAGGATGTGGGATAATGCTAATGGCTCATTCATATCCTCAACATGTAAAAAAAATTGTTCATACTATATGAGTAAAAGATAAAAAATATAACTAGGATAGGTGAATGTAAATTGATTTGGAATCAGAGTTTTAGAGATATAATTCACCATCAATTAGAGGTTATAATGGACTAGAACGAGAAAAATATTGGTTTAATAAAATTAACCATATATTCACATTATTATTAATACCCAATACTTAAAGAGTGTGGTTCAAAATTTATTTTTAAAATGGACCACATTAATGGTGGTTCTAAACAATAATAGAAGATACAATTCAAAAAATAACTACTACTGGCATGTTTTTCAAAATTCCGCAGTGGAAAAATATTCCAAATGAATTAGTGATGGTAATGGCAAAATAATTTCATGAGTTTGAGAAATTCAATTAGATTATGATGGAATATTAATCTTGTTTAAAAGATCTTATGTGTGATAAATCAAGGTAAATATTAAATGATAATCTTAAGAAATATAGATTTGAAATGTGAATCAACCCGTATTTTCAATCAACACTCATTCTGTTAAAGTTTCCTCTTTAGGTCAAGGTGGTATGTGTAAGTGCTTTAGTTGAATTTGACATGGTGGAAGTTCATGGTGTTTCAACTTTCCACCCATATCCTAGTAAAGAGAACATTTATTTTATTATCCATAACTTAAATAGAAAATATTTCCAAAATAAGGTTTACAGTCATTATATAGATCATTATCAAGGGAAGAACCTTTTATTATATTTCTAATATAGTAGGAGAATACATGTAAAGACAAATTATAGTGACTTTTCCATTCATGTTTCTTAAAAGAAAAACTTGAAGAAGTTTTTTGGATTTCTTTCTCTATAAAAAAGTGGGTAAGAATCAAAATTGGAGAAGGGACCTTTCATTTCATTGGATAAGATAGAGCAATCTAGATCAAAAATTTAAGGGAAGATAGGTAAACCTCAGAAAGAGTAAGGATGGATCTTTGTAGATAAGTAAGTGATTTATAAATTTGATGTTGAGGTTGGATTATCTATTTTATAAGGTGCTATATTGATTTCTTTCTCACACATTAATGATTTATTTGATATTAGGGTATCTCATTTAATTTATATATTTATTATTAATAGTTCATTTGGTTTTATATATAGAGATGATATCTCATTATATGAAAAGTGATTTCCTATTAGGTGAAAATAATGAGGGGGGCTAAAGTGACCATCATGTCCCATTATTTTTGGTGATATTAAAGTATCGTTGTAATTTCTATTCCTTGAGATTAAAACATATGACCTTATTATTGGGATGAATTTGATTTTTAGATACAAAGCTGAAACTAATTGTTCAAGTCAAAAGGAGGTTTTTATTTCACCGGATGGTGTAGTTTATTCATTCCAAAGAGAGTGAGATTTCAATAATGTAATAAATTTTATAATTATTTAGTTTCTTTTTTGGTGTTTAATTCTTGAATACTTAGAGGAAGGTAGCCACTCTGAGATACCTATTTTGGTTGATATGTATCCCGATGCTTTTTCAGATGATTTCATATGATTAACTCTATAAAAGAGAAGTATAATTTTTTTGATATTTTTTCTAAACTGAACTCTGTTTATATTATCTAACACCCTATATACCCATTAGAGTTATATGGTTTTAATAATAATTTGGAAAAATTAGAAAATAAGGTATTAATTTGGAAAAGTTTACTTCCATGGGTAGCACCACTTTTATTATCTATGAAGTTTGACGGTAGAAAACTGTTCTATAATAACCATTAAAAATGAATCAGTTAATGATAAAGAATACATATAAAATTAGATCCACAAGGTAATAAATTGATATATTCCATAATAGTGAGGGGTGAATCAAGGTATGGAATATTACCAACTTAAATACCCTTTCCTTAAACTCTCGTTTCCCTAGATGATCATAACCTCATTATTAGTAGTCTAACCCTTCATCTCTTTAGATAATTATTTGATTGTTACCTTTGTAGTATTTATCCCTTTAATAATATTTTTTAGTGATTCACAACCCATGTACAAAAATTATATCATATAGAATATAAAAAATAAATTACAAAAGACATATGGATTTTTTTGTAGTTTACCCACACTAAGTCAATCGAAAGAGCACATGGTTAGTGATTTTTTAACGCACTTGAATCTGATAAATGCACTATTATTTGGCATTTTATTTTATTAGGAACTATTAATATGGGGGTTACTCCACTTATAAGGTTTAATATTAGATAACTTCTTCATAAGTAACACATCCGCCAATCACCTCCTTTTGTACAAGATTCAAAAAAAAAGAAAGAAACTTTGGCATGTCAGTTAATAAATAATAACACCATTATTATTATTTTTTCAATATGAAAGGATATGTTCCTTTTAAATATAAACTTATCTCTCAAAAATTGGTTTTGAACATAATAACAAAGAGTTGAATCTTTTTTCCCTGAGTCAGCATATAAACTTATCATTCTGACTTATTTCGAAATATCTTTAAAGAGTACCAATATTCCTTCCTTTTCCCATTCAAACTCTATAATTTCTCAATATTAATATCACATATTTCAATAAATCTATCCATTTTTTGATCATAGAAAACTCTTATTTTTTAGGGATAAAGTAAAATAACTAAATATATCCTTCTATAAATACTACTCTATAGTTTAGAGAGTAATTATCCATGTTTCTCTTCATAAGATCTCTTATTTTTCATTAGAATGGTATGAAATTATATCCTTCAAGTATTCATAAAAAATGATTCAAGTTTTTATTTTTAATTATAATATTTCCCCTATAAATATAGGAAATATGAAATAACCTATCAGGATCTACATGATCACTGAGAGTGGGGTGAATTAGTGAACTTTTCATTATATGTTTTCTTACTTACAAACTACCTTCACCTCTATTTCATGAAAAATTATTATTTTTTAAAATAAGATAACGAGTATTAACACAAGAACACATGTATTTACAAGTTTCAATCATAAATTTAAGTAGTCAGTCCTTATAATGGTTTGAAAATAGTATAATCTCAAAAAATCCACTAATAAATAATCTTTTCTATGGTTGAAGCAAGTAGAGAGTATCCTTTAAATTGAAAACAACTATAATCATTTGATAGTTCATGTGATCCTAAAAAAAATAAATTATATAATAGTGATCTATTACAACTATAATAACCTTCTCCAATAGGATTTTATAATATTTCATTGTGCTACTTTATGTTTCCTTACACTTTCCTTTCGTGAAATACATATTATTCCTATTCAATTTCTTGTGATGTTGTAAGAAAAAACCCTCTTCAATCTGATAGTATATTTACTAAATGGTTTTTATGATATACTCTATTTGATTCCATTCCATTATACTCTTTTTGGTGACTTATTTTAGACTGATAACACTTCCAAAACATTGTTTTTTTATCACCACAACACATTATTCGCCAGATACAACCTGATAGGAAACTCCATTTAGTATCTTATTGACTTGTATCTCTTCAATCACTTCATCCAATCGAATTTCCACTTCTACAGTGCCTTTCCTCACATCCAAAAAATTTCAAAAATAAACATGGTTACACATACCTCATTTATATAGGTGTGGAACCAATGAAATTTTAAGGAAATATAAAAAATATATTTCAAACATTATTCTCAAAAATTAAGATAATACCTCTAAGAAGCTTCCAAAAATTAACAACATTCAACTCTCCTAAAATATAGGAGTGTTCCTTAAGACTCATAAAAACATTATTATTCAATATTTATTAAGACTCGGAAAAAATAACGACCGCCTTCCTTGATTTTAGGAACATTGAATGACCAAATCATAATCATCACATTTAATATCCTTAAAAAACTCCATAAATTCCTTCTAACCTTAAACCATTCCATTTGATACATGTTCATAGTATTCTTTATACCAATGAAACATCAATTGAGGTTCTTGAAAGATTCATAATAATATCTCATAAGTCTTTCAAGAAACACTTATTCTATTTGATGAATTTTATCAAAAACCATAGATTGCTTCCTTCACTCAGTAACCTCTAAATAATAAAATTTTTATTAATCCACATGATAGAAATTTTAAAAAATTAAACATCATTCATTCTGAAAACATTAAAACTTATTTCTCTGATCAACTATGAAATATGACAGTGTAATAGATCTTCGTATGATCTTTATCTAATGAAATTCCCCAATATTTTCCCTTTAATACTTTCAAAAGGCTCCTCTAATTGAAAACCTTCGATAATTTTTGATTGATAACCCTTTATTCCACTACTACTCCAAAACATCATAATGATTGAATACAAACTCCCACTTTATACTAACACTTGGATTATGAGAGCTTTAAATAATAATAATGTTTCGTACATTAAGAATAGAAAATCACCACCATATTTACATTAAGAAAAATTATTTATAATGGAACTTGTAATCATGATAGGATAAAATTTCATAATAAAAATCTATATGATCACATCATATGGGAAATTTATTTTGGATGAAATTAATCCATTGAACACTGTATGATCACATTTTTAGGAAATCTCAACAATTTAGTGATTTATGTTAGAACAAAAAAAGAAAAACTTTTAACCAACCTTCCTCAAGTTAATCTAACTTCTTCTTAACACATTCAATGTTCTTAAAAACAACTAAAGACATCTTGGTCCCAAAAAAATATGCATATGGACATCAAGATGACTCAATATCTTCATAGTATAACCACTATTTTCAGGGTGTAACCTTCAGTTCCATTGAAACCTCAAACTAAAAATTTTTATTCTAGGAGAACCACCATGGAATGGAATTTTATTTTATAGCATGTAATTAATATCTTCTAGTTTTCATGGATTTAACCAAAAAAACATGTCATGGTAAAATCCTTATGGTTTTTTGGACTATCATAACATGGTGTGGAACTCCAAAACATAGTGAGAACATCTAAGGAATGTAAGAACTATGAACTCTCAATTTTTCAACCTAGATTTTTATGTGGCTCCAAGTTTTAAACAAGATCTTATAAATCACAAAAAAACCTTCTATCATAGTGTGGTGATAATCATATCCCGATTTCACCACCCTCACAACTTCACCACACCTAATAAAATGTATTGAATGTTTTTTCAACATCTCTAATTCTTCCCTAATACTTTCTATATGAAATATCAACACTATTTTATGATTGATATACCATTATATATAAATGCTCCATAGTGTTTACTATATTCCCATGATGTGTCCAAGTATTTCTCATTTCTCTTATGTCTATAAGATGATACTATTACATATCATCGTCCAAGGATCAACTCCAAAACATTATGCATTCCTCTCAAAAACATTATGTATTTATGGAGGATTTATTTCTTTGATGCATTATTAATTTTTCTGAAAATTTAATATGTGTCTCTAAAAACTAAAAAAAGAGAAAAAAACATTACACATGAAGCCTAATGATATTAAACATCACTTTGGGTGCTTTATACCATAACCAAAATATCCTCTCCCCAAAACATCTTTAATATCTATTGAATTTTCAAAATTTTAGCACAGTTTAGTATAACATAAATTACTTCACTATAAATTAATACTTTAAATATATAGGGACTTATAAAAAAATAACAAAAAACAACTCAGACCATACTTTACATAATTCCTTTATAAATCATCCAAATGAATCCAAAACTACTCTAAGTCCACATTAACCAAGAACAAAAATAATATATCTTGTTACTTACACTTCTTCATATCCAAGTATACTCAATCTTCTTCACTATACTTTTAAGCCCTATGAAATTAACTTTCGATGATTTTTCACTACCATATTCTACAAATAGTATATATATTATTAGTTGGTAATAAATCAAATACCAAAAAATACCATTGACTGAGAAAAAATACATCACATCTTTATTGCATAGGTTTTCAATAAATCCATCATTGTTGAAAAAACATATGACACTATCCAATCACCAATTATAAATTTGATTCCAACAATCTCTTGCTTTGGATTTTTTGGAAACACCCATTCCAAATCCAAAAAAAATTACATCATTAGGATACATCCCACACACCCACATTATAAATCCCTTTTTATGGTTAGTCTGATTTATAACTTATGGTGTGATCTAATCCCCCTATGACATTAAATCTAAATCAATAAAAACATCCTCCAAATTCAACAGATGTAGAATCATTGAAACCCTTTACCTTGGAAAATATGGGTCATACTATTTGGCTCTATTATCACTCTCCCCTTTTGTACCAAATTTAAAACACTATAATATCATTTTCCATTGATACCGCTTATAATATTCATAGGGAAAGAACATTATACTTTTTAAACTTTTATATTTGATACCATTTGATAGAATATTGAAGGTGACATCACTTTGGAAAAAACAAAATTCACATAGAAGTATTACAATTTATTTAAATTTTTAAATTCATAAGTAAAATAATAAATAGTATCCCCCTTTATAAATATTCATTTAATCATATTTGAGAGACTAGTCTCCCACAATTGAAATACACTTTAGGACTCTTAAGATGTCATCTTTTTATTTACTTGTTCAACACAATTTCATATTTTACAATTATTCTCTATAAATGTTTTCAAATAAATAATTATTGTCAAAATATTTTCAATTGTTGGACTTACTAATTAGAAATTATTCATCAAAAAAACATCTAAGATGCCTGATTCTTAATCCAGTGTACGAATAAATAAATTAAAATAATAATAATATGACCTCACATACTTCTATATGTTTCTTTTAGTTATAATTATCATCTTTTATCAAAATAATCATCCTATAAAATCAATAAAACTTTCACAAAAACCAATAGTGAATAAAAATAAATTAAAAATTGTGAATTGTGTAAGAATAATTATTATTTAAAATAGCTCTGCACAATAATTTTGAAATCAATTATCAAAACTGATACAAACAAAACATTATTCCTTTATTCAATAGGTGTATTTTATAAATTAATGAAGAGAAAATATTTGGATATATGTCTTAAAAATACCCTTTAATTAATTATAAAAACAACTAAATATTGAATTATTACACATCATGAGAGTCATCCACCTATAAACTTTTGAAATCCAAAAAAAATAGTTAGATGATATCACATGTTACAATAAAATAAAATAAAAACATCCAAACCATTTTTTGTTTCTTATAAATAAACGTAACTTATTCTATATTCTAGGATTGATAAAAATTTATAATATATTATATCACCTCAACCGGACCTTGATACCAATTATGATACTAAAATTTATTACTTGGAAACTTATTATTGCACCCATCAAGTTGTCATTCCAGATTCAAAAAGACGTTATTTATTATTAAAACATAGTAAATCATTTTTATTAATAAATATTATGATTTATATATAATAATTTTATAGATCCATATTCATCATATTTTTGTAAATAATTTTATATGATTTTATTGGATTAAAAAATAGTTTTATTCTAACTAAAGTGTTTTCCATGAATTATATGGTTTTATTTAAAGGTTATATTAATATATTTTAAAAATAAAATTTGAAATTTTGAAATAAGACTTTATAGAAACATATAAAACTTAACTTAGGGTGAATTTTTTTAATTTTTCTGAAAATATTAATCTTTGGGTTAATAGTTAAATTAACGATTATTATAAAAATAGTCATTTCATTTCAAGAATCTAAAAATTAACATTGTATTTTTTATTTATTTTATCTTTTAGTTACACCTAATGGGATAATAATAGTCTAATTAGTAAAATAGAAATCATAATGATACTTTATTTTGGTATAAATTTATTTTTTGGCATAAAATGCATTTTTCAAGAAAAATCATTTTGTTCTATGTTTTTTGTTAAAATTAATTTATGAAAATTATAAAGATTGTTTCATCAAAAATGAATTTATAATTTTGAATTATGATGTCAAAATTTATTATTTATTTCAGTTTCATTTTATGTCAAAATGATTAGTAACCAAAATAAATTATTATCACCATAATAATGGGGAAAACATGTTAATTATAATTAAAACATTATGATAAGGTCACAAAATAAAAATTTAAATATTTTTTAATAATATTATTTTAACCCTAATCACCTTATCTTTAAAAAAATTAGTTCCAACAGTCCTTTATTAATATAATTATAATATTTAAATGTTAAGAATAATTATAAGAGTGTCACTCCCCTCCATTATAAAATGGCTCCTACTCTCCTCACTTATTCAAAATATTTGAGTCAACAAGATTATAAAATACCTACAAAAATATCATAATAACTATCTTATATAAAACTTTTATTTTCTAGTCTCTCTTAAAAACCAACATATAAGTCTTAAGTTGTAATCCAAATGAGGTTTTCCAAAGAAAAAAATATAAATCTTAATTGAGTTCATTCATGTTTATTTCTTATTATACTTATTTAAAACCTATTATAATCGAGATTATATATTAAAATAACTATATCTAATATATTCAAATTTTCTTATTTTTGGGTATATCCCTTTTTCATCTCCTTTTCCATTCTATGAGTAATGAAAACATCTCTCTTATGGGCGTGTAGATTACCACCACCATAAAATGATGTGTTTCATTTTCATCACAACATCCCATTATTATTAAGGATTTAATAAATATATATGATATTTATTAAATAATTATGTTTTTATATATTTAAAAAAATATTCATCTTCTTACCCTTACAAAATTTGGAAAACAGTAATGGTGCACGTGCGTACATGTGGACTACAACCTCAACGAAGCGATGTGATTAATTTTTCATTTCTTTTTTCCATGGTTGGTAATAAGGATAGATATTATATAAAATATGATATTTAAATTATTATGATAACTATATAATTTTAAATATTTTTCTATTTATATTTTCATTCTATCTTTAAAAGAAATTAAAACATCATTCATGCATACGTATGGCCTACGGTCTCCATGAGATTATGTGATTCAACTTTCATGGACACATTAAATTGTCAGTTCTAAAAGTATATTTAATTTATAATTATGAAACATTTAATATTTTAAAACCATTACCCATTTACCATTATTAACTTTTAAATTATATTTTATAAATTAAATATTGATCAATCTCAATCATCTGAAGTAAACTTAACTAACCTAGTAACTAAATAAGAAATGTTGATTAATGAAATAAAATAAATAATGATAATGTAATGAACATTAAAAAATTTCTTAAGAAATTAAATAATTTATATAAATTTATTATTCTATATATATATATAATTTTAAATTCTATACAGGGCTTATTGTATGATATTTTTATTTAAAACTTAATTTTGAATTTTTCCTTCCAACTATTTTTCCTCCACATCCATGTTCTTTTAAAAGTTTCAAGAAGCTTATTGTTTCTACTTCCAAGGTTTATGAAATTAATTTTTTACTATTTTTTCTTTCTTAATAGTTGTTTAAAAAAATAATCTTTTAAAAATATTCCATATGGGTTCTTTTTTACTTATTACAAAAGTGAAAAAGATTTTTTTTATTTCCTTGACCACTTTTTCCAATCATTATATCTATTATTAATTTTAAATCTAACTCCACATGTTTCCTTGGTTTTACAAAGAACAAATTACTCCCATTGTTATATAATTTCTTAAATTAATTTTATTTTAATTAATGGTAAATTTCTCCATAATATTATATGAAAATGGAAAGTGCTTTTGTTTATGAATTTCATATGATATTTTTAGGGGTATTATGATGAAAAAATAAAATTTTACAAATTTGTGTTCATGATGTTTTACTTTAACATTATATATAATTGTGAGTGAAGAAGTTATATATCAGGATGATGGTCATTCCTGATATATCTCTCCAATACATTTGGTAATGATTTACTATTTTATGAAAACAATGCGGTAGATAAGTGAGTAGGTTACTCCTACCAAATTTACAATTCATCGTTTATTCTAAATTGGGTTAAACATGGGTGAAAAAATGTTATGAGTATGATGCTCCAAGATACCTATTTCAGGGTTCAAATGATATTTTTAGAGAAATGTATTGATTTCATGTGGAAATAAAAGTTAATAATGTATAATGTTGAAAGGTTTCCTTTTTATGGAATGTTTCCATGAGTTATCATGCTGTTTTTGAATCCTTCATCATTTTCCTATGCTTACTAAGGGGTTTTTAAAAAAATATTTGAGTAAAGTTTTATTTTTAAATATTTAAATGTTTTATTAATTTGCTAATAGTTTTATTGTGGTAAAATGAAAAAAATCACGGTTTTTAATATTTTCCTTAGAAAAATATGTATTTTTATTTTCATTTCACTTACTAGTCTTTTTATTCCCATCCCATATTCTAAAATATTTTTACTAGGATATGTGAATAAATATAAAATATATAGAGTTCACACTGTCCTCTTTTGAAATGTCTTAAAATAAGGAAAATTTTCTTCAATAAATAAGGGTTTAAACTTGAAGCCCTATTTTTGTGTAAAGTATGTAAAAATTTTAGAATTGTAAAAAAATTTAGGTAATTTTTTTAAAATTCTTAAAAAAACTAAACCTGAAATATCACAAAAATTCAAAAAATGTAAAATCCTTAATATTAAGATAATATTTACTAGTTGTTAAAAAATTATTTGTATAGTTTGTATCAGAGAAATTTTTATATAAATTTAGTGGTTGGGAATATTTTTAAAGGAACTCGTAAGAAATTAAAAAATATGTTTTAATTACCATGAGATAGATTTTGAGTATTTACATGTTTCTTAATCTAATCCATGTATGTTATTAATGGTTTTATATATTTTAAATTTGGAGATAAAGTAAGAAGGGATCAAAGCGATCAAAACTTTAAAATTCGTAATCTGGTATGATTCGAATATAGTATTTTGTAGTATTATTACCTCAATTGATGCACACTACTATTTTTGGAATCCATGAAAGATAATGGTTGAATTATTTAAAGAGGAACATCATTATATTGGAGCATTTCATAAAATAGAGACCTCTAGAACTTCGTGGATCTTTAAACCTACTGAAGGGTGAATGATTGATAAATTAATTTCAAATTATATTTTATATTTTGGGATGTATAAAAGATTAAAATGTAACTCTTTTTTATTTATCCTTTTTAAGTTGAAGTCGTTCGATGGTGGTCTCGGATTTATAGTACTAAGGAAAGGGATAATATTGATTTTAGTGAGTGGGTGTCCTGTAGAGGTATTATTTATGAGAAGTATCTTTCTAATTTTATTTAACATAGAATGGAAATGAATTTTTTTGAATTGAATTAAAAGGAATAATAAATGGTGAACACTTATGAAACAAAATTTACTATATTTTCTAGGTATGAACCAAATTTCATTATAGACCCTGTAAGTAAAATTGATATATTTTACACTAATCGTAATTCTTGTTTTTGAAGTGTGTTGTCATCCTGTTAATAAAAATATTTAAGTACATTGTTCAATGTGCTAAAAAAGTTGAGATAGATTTTATTAATACTTACATACCTTGTGAAAATAATAGTAAGAATTGATTTAAGTATAAATAAATGAAGAAGTATCCAACTATGAAATATAGAGGTAAGACCACAAAGTGTTTAAATTATCATCAATGACATTTTAAAGAATGTCTTAGTTGATCATGAATGTGTTATCAATGTGATAGTTTTAGTTATTTTTATTATGACAACAAGGAAAATAGTTATTATTATACTATTAGTGGGAAAACCAAAAGTCATCCAACTGAAATACGTTTTAATATCAATTAGTTGGGTTATTACACTAATGCATGTCCAAATTTATTCACTCAAGGTATGAATCATCATGATCTGAAATAGAAAGGTTTGGTAATGTCTTTTACAGTATTATGGTTGATGTGGGATCCTCATATAAAGTGTAAATTGGTATATTACTTGTTTATTCATATTATACCAATTTATTGTTTAATTAGAGATATATGAATTATTTTAAATTTGGGAAATATAAAATTAAACTAAAATTAACAAATCAATTAAACTGTCCAAAAAAAATTAAAAACTCATGATGTTATTATAAATGAAATTAGAATTTATAGAAATATTCCAATTATAATCTATGGAATGATTTTCCTTCAATACTTGTTGATTTTATCATTAAAGAGTCTGATGTTATTTTTTATATGGATTTTCTTTCATTTTATCATATAAAGAGAGATTAAAAATATAAATAAGATATTATTTAGAATGGTTTTTAGTTTTTATATTATAATGAATCCATACCTTTGTTAATATACCAAGAATCTAAAAAACTAATTAAACATGTGAGTAAAATTTATCCCATATATTTTTTTTAAAGAAGGAAATTTTTTAAATTAGAGATGTGATAATAGTAAATGAATATTTGGATGTATATCCTAATGATTTTCCTTATGTAATTCTTGATTGGAAGGTGGAATTTATTGTTGACTTAGTGCCTGATTTTAATCTAATTTAAAAAATTCCTTATTTAATAGCTCCATTATATGTTTTGGAATTGAAAAGTTAATAATGATAGATTCTTTAAAATGGTTTCATTCATCCAATCCATTCACCATGGGGAGATATAATTTTTTTTAAAAAATAATTATGGTTCCTCAATACTTTATGTAGATTATAGATCACTCAATCAAATAACTATTAAGAAAAAATTATTTATTTCCTCATAACAATTCCTTATTTAATCACCTACAAGGTTCTTATCATTTTCTAAAAATTATTCTCAGGTTCAGGTATCACCAGATGAAATCGAAGAAGGAAAACGTTTTGAGAATGGAGATGGTGTATTTATGGATCTTATGGGTAGAGTTTTCTATAAATGTTTGGATACATTTTTAGTGGATTTCATTAATGAAATTATGGTATATTCAAATAGTTATAAGGATAATGAAATACATCTAAGGATTTTTTCTATAGACTTTTAAAGAAATTAAGTTCTGAAAAAAATACACATTTAAATTTTGGTAGTAGAAAATTTCATCCCTTCAGTTTATTTTTTTATAAAGATAACATTACTATTGATACTTCTAAAACAATGTGGTATAATAGTGTAAAATTACTAAAAATTTCACTGATATAAAAAAATTTATTAGATTTTCATGTCAATGACAACCTTTTTTGAAAAAAATTCTTCGTTATCTACACCACTAACAAAGTATGCTTGAAAATGAGTTATATTCATCGAAATGAAGTTTTATACATAATATATATAAGAATTAAAAAACAATTGGTTATTATATATTATTATATATTCTAATTTGAAATGGTTACTTATTTAATTTGTAGTGATTCTTAATTGAAGGGAATTGATTATATGTTGTTGTGGATTGATCAAGTGATTGTGTATGTATCAAATCAATTGAAATCCCATGAGATGAGTTTTCCATATGCATGACCCTGGGATAATTGTAGTAATTATTTCCTTAATAATCGGTAGAAATAATTTTTATGAGGAGAAATATGGAATATATATTGACCATAAAAGATTAAATTATATATTCACTCAGAAACATTGAACATGAGATAAAGAAGATGGTTGGGATTGATAAAAGATTATGATTTCATGATTCACATTATTCTATATAAACCATAAAAGGTAATTGGTTTCCTAAGTTTTAAAGATATGGAATAATTAGTTCTTCTATATTTTTAATAAGATCCTTGGTTAATTATTTAATGAGTTTTTACCTAGAAATTGTACATATATGAACATCATATTTTTTTGTTTAAGATTCAGTGTAGTCATCTTTGTGATACATAATTAAGAATGATCAGTATAATATCATGGTTTTCAAGAAATTTTATAGCTTTTTAGGAAGGGAAACTTACCTAAATTTAACATTTTAAAAGAAGGTGTCATAATGTTCGTAAAGAGGTTGTGCGTGCAAAGTGATTCCAAATAAATAAGGAATTGTCTAGCGGAGATCATAGATCTTTGTTTTTTTCTCATCCTAGTAGAACTAAGATGTGTATATACCTTTAGGGATATAATTGATCAGATGGCATGAAGAAAGATATTATTGATTTTTCAATGAAATATTTAACCTCTCAATAGGTTAAAGATGAGATGAATCTATATAAAGGGATGCATTAACCATTTCTAGTGCCTAAATGGAAATAGGAAAATATTTCCATGGATTTTATGGTGGGATTATGAATTAAATCTAATGGTGATAATGAAATTTGGGTTATTTTTTATCAATAAAAAATATATTCATTTTATTACTATTTGAGATAGTATGAATTTGTATCCACTTTCTAGATTTTATCTTCAAGAGATCATCAGATTATTATATCTATTTATTTTATCATATGATTATATTATATTTAAATCTCATTTTAAGTAATGGTTTAAAAATTCATTGGGTAATGAATTAAATATAAGAATATCTTTTCATCCCCATTTTAATGGAGGTTCATAGAGAATGATTCCATATTTATAAGATATTTTTTAGATTTATCATTGAATTACCATGGAATTCAATATTAGTATCTTTCATTAGTAGAATTTTCTTATAATAATATATTTCATTATAGCATATATATTTCACCTTTTAAAACATTATATGAAAATAAGCGTCAAACTCTATAATATTAAGATGAATCTTATTTAAGGAAGTTTTTGGGAGAATAATAATAGGAAGAAATATTTGGTAATGTAAATTTGATTTTGTAAAACATGAGGGAAACTCATACCAAAATGAAATTTTATGTAGATAAAAGGAGGAAAGACTTTTCTTTTTAGGTTGGTAATCACATCTTTCTTAAAATATATCCAAGGAAATGGGTTATTCCTTTTAGTTAAAATGGAAATAAAATTATTTGGTTTTTTAGATCATATGAATTCCTAGAAAAAAAGGGCGATTAATTGCATATTTATTACCCTTAAAAATAATTTAGTATCAGTTACACAATGTGTTTTAGGTTTCATTGTTAATGAAATATGTGTCATATTCCTCTCATGTTTTGAGACATATAGTGGTAATGATAGAATAGAATAATTATAAAAAACAAAAGTAATTTCAGATTTTTGATCATAGAGATA
The DNA here is from genome assembly GCA_963277665.1 of Viscum album. NCBI lineage: Eukaryota > Viridiplantae > Streptophyta > Magnoliopsida > Santalales > Viscaceae > Viscum > Viscum album. Next base: position 582,440,921 of record OY728128.1, on the reverse strand, counting down.
TGTTATTTTAGAGTAAGTTGATTCACTATGTTATGATGTCATAGAAGAATCTCATGATTGTGGAAGTAATATGGGGATAATAAATATCTAGTAGGGAAAAATTCCTTCACTTTTTTAAGTAATGAAAAAATTGTGAGGATGAAATTTCTTAAAGGGGGAAGAATGTTACAATCTAAGTAATGTTTTTAATGGATATATATTATGATTTATAATTAATCATTTTCTGAAATCAAATGCATTATTGTTCTATGAATTTTTTGATAAGATTATTTTCAAATTCAAAAAAATAATTTTATTATAACTAAATTGTTTTCCATGTATTATATGGTTTTATATAAAATGTATTTATATAAATTATCAAAATTTAATTTATTAGAATTTAATTAATTTTTGAAATAATAATTTCAATTTTATTTTAGGTTGAATTTTTGGGATTTTTCTAAAAAGATAGATTTTTGAGTGAATAGTGAAAATGTAATTTTTTTTAAAAAAAAATATTTTCTTTAAGACTTTTTAAATTTACCATTAAATTTTTTATTATATGTAACATAAAATTAGTCCCATTTTACTATAAAAATTCAATTTATTCCATATTATTCATAAATATACTTTATTCTGCTATACATTTATTTTTATCCTTAAAACGCATTTTTTGAAAAAAAATATTTTTAATTTCATTTTTCATTATTTTATTGAAACTAATTTCTTAAAATTAAACGAATTTTATGATGAAAGTTCAATTTCATATTTTGAATCATGAGGATCAAATTTATTAATTATATAAAATTATTTTTGTCCATAAAAAATAGTAACCACGGTAAATTGTTATCGCCACAACAAATGGTAAAATATGTTAACTAGGGTTAAAATTTTGTGATAAAATCACACAATATCATATTAAATATTATTGGATAAAATTATATATACCCTTATCACCTTATTATATAAATTATATTGTTTTCCCACTTGATCATGAGTTAAATATTTATGATATTTAAAAGTTAATAGTACTTACAAGAGTATCCCTCACCATACTTATGAAAGGGAACCTTCTCTCCTCACATAGTCCCAAACATTGGGAACTATATCCCATCCAATACATTACCAGATACCTTAAAAACTATTATCACTATGCCTTATGGGTTATTTTCTCTCTTAAATTCCAACCTTAATGCTTAAGGTGTTATTCAAAAGAGTTTTTTCAAAGAATATAAATAACTCTTAACCAGGTTATTTTATGTTTGTTTATTATTATACTACATTAAAATAAATAATAACCATGATGATATAATTAAATAGGTATCTAAGATATATAAAAAAATATTAATATTATGGTAAAGTGATTTTCCATACCATTTTTCATATTATGGAGAATACAAACATCACAGGTGGGTTCATGTGGACTACCTCTTCCATAAAGTAATATATTTTCTTTATATCACCACCTTACATGGCTAGTTATTATAATGGATTTATTAAATATATATGATATTCATAAATATTTATGTTTTTGTAAATATAATATAATATCTACCTTCTAACCCTTTTCCTTGTTGTAAAATGATAACATTGATTATGAGAACCTCTTGACGACAACATCCATGAAGTGATCTGATTCATTTTTCATTTATGCCTTACTTGGATGGTCCTATGGATGTATTTAATGGATAAATAAGATATATATAAAATAACTATGATTACATAAATGAAAAAAAATTATCCATATAATTTCCATTCTATCTCTTAGAAAAATTATATTGTCAATCATGCGTACATATAGACTATCGTCTCTATAAAACAACATTATTAATTTTTCATAAAAACCATACATGGTTGGTTTTAAAATTGTATATAATAGTGAAATGGATTCGATTATAAAACTATGAAAAAATGACCAGGTTCAACCTATAAATCTTATTTTAATCATTAAAGACAAGACGGACTTAAAATGTTTGACATAAACTTAATAGATTTAGTAACTAAATAAAATTTATTAATAAATGAAATAAATGTAATAATGAAAATGTTATGAAAATTAAAATGATTATTAATAAAGTAAATCATAAATAGGATTTTATTATTTTCTATTTATAGAATGTGTGATGCTATAAAGGACTTAATATATAAGACTTCTTATTAAAACCTAGTTTTCACATTTTCTTCCCAACTCCTTTTTCATCATATCCAAGTTCTTTTAAATGTTTCAATAAAGTTATTATTTATAATTAAATTTATGATAAAGTTAATATTTTAATATTTTTTACTTTATTTACATTGTTTAAAAAAAATTATTTTTTCAACGTTTCTATAAGGGTTATTTTTACCATTTAATAAAAGTGAAAAATAAGGTTTTTACTATATATATGGCTTGACAGCCTTTTCCGGACATCATTGTAATTAATCATTGTCAAGATTACTATAAAAATGTCATTGTTTTAAAATAATAACCTTTTTCCATTGTTAGAGAAAAAATTCAATATGATTTTTGAAAATTAATGGATATTCCTTAATAATTTTATACGAAAATGGAAAGTGTTTTTACTTATGAGTTAAAATGAGTCTTCCAAGGATTTTATGTTGAAAAGGATAAATAATATATTTTTTTATTCATGATATGGTTCTCAAAAATTATATATGATTATGGGTGAGCTATATATATCTCATGATTATGGGTGATCCTGATATAACTCTCGAATCATTAGATAATGATTTAGTATTTTTTTGAGAAATAATGATTTATTATTTCAAGGTGAAAGTGAGAGAGATAACCGAGTGTGTTACTCCTATGGAATTAACTTTTCAGTAGTTATTCCAACACTGTTTAAATATAAGTTGACACAGGTTTTGAATATTATTCTCTAAGATATAAATTTCATGAATGTTAAGGGTTTTCATGGAAATGTATTGATTTCTTGAGGAAAAAAGTATATAAATTTTTAAAGGTAAAATGTTTTATTTTCAAGGAATATTTCCATGTGATATCATGTTATTAGAGATTCATTAATGTTTTTCTATGTTTATCAATTGGTATTAAAAAATTTACATTGGGAAAATATTTATTTTCATATCTCGAAGTTTTTTATTTATGTTCTCAAAGTTTTATTATAGATAAGGGTAATCATTTTCATGTTTCTTCATGTTTTAATTGGAATAATGGGTTTACTTTGTTTTTATGTCCCTTACTTGGATTTTTAATTATATATAAGGATGATTAAAAAATATATAAAGGTTGAAATTTTTCATTTTGGACTCATCATAAAAGAAACCACAATGTCTTGAATTAAAAAAGTGTGTAAACTTAATAGTCCTATTTTTATAGAAAAAAATTACATTGTATGTATGTGTCCACTTTTTATGTATTTTACCCAAATTATATAAAATTATAAACCAATTTTTAAAATAATTAGGGGATATATTTGTTCAACTACAATAATCAATTGGGACTTCAGAAAATATCACAATATCGATAGTATATTTTGACTCAATCTCCATATTTTTCATATATCCCAAAAATCATTCAACACTTCAAAAACAATTAAAACATTTAATTATATGGTGAGAGGGTAACTTCCACTTTCTTTAAGTTGAGATTTATAATGATCCACTAGGGACAACCATTTTTCCTTTATCCTTCAATTTGTAGTCTATCTTCATATATGAATTAGTTTTGAAAAAATAAATATTATTTTTAACTTATTTAGTATTATTATCCCAAACCAAATTCCATTCCAACTTTTATTTTCCATCAATCAAGAATCTCTTAACAAGCCACTTTTTAGATTTTTATCCTTAAAACATGTTGTTTTATTAATTATACCTACAATATTCATGTGTATTTCTTACATATTCCGTTCCATTGTATATTTATTTCCCATTAAAAATTTTAGTCTAAACAATATGTAACCTTTTCCCCTTTATAAATTCAATTCTTGTATTTTCATTATATATTTTGTTAAACATGCGATTTGGAACTCTTACTCACACCACATTCAGTATGGTGATTTTATTTTACCAATCATTAAAATGTATTTTTTAAACGAAAATATTTTTAATTTAATTCAATACAATTAAAACACTTTTTTATTGATGAAATTATCTTGAAACCTTTATTAGATACATTTTTATAATGGTAGTAATTATTGGAAATAAATCCATTCCAGTTTTTTTGTTATTAGTAATGTTGTTTTTCAAAATTTATATTAACCTTCCTAAGGGAAAGATATTCTAATGATACATCATGTAAAATGGAAATGTTTCCATCTATTTCACATTAAAAACACTTATCTCTAAACCTTCTTTTAAACATATCTATCAATCCTTGATTTTTATACATATCTTCTTGAGTAAGTTTTCAGCACTTCCATTTTTAAATTTTCTTATTAATTCCTATAGCTATATTATTCCCATTATTTGGGGTGGTTTCATTATAACCAAGGAGAGGTTATTCCATATAATATTTCCTCAATGATGTAAAATATGTTTAGGATCCCCCTGATATATAATCTCATTGTCACATTCGAAAAGATAATAAATTAAAAGTGTAAATCATCATTTTGAATTATCTTACCCTTGGAACATTATTATTATAATAAATTATTCAATAATATTAATACCTCATCCAATTTTTAGGTTCAAATTTATTTCATTTCATGTTGATAATTCATGTCTTGAGTGTTTTATCATTAGAAAACTCATCCACTAATGTGTGAGAATGATTATCCCACATGTAACTTTTCTCATTCATCTTGGTGTTCATCTAGGAAATATAATATTTTATAAATACATTCTCTTTATTTATCCTCTGTTCCTCCTCAACTAATTCTTAAAATGGTGTAGTAAGTTAATCCTTTTTAGCCTTCAGAATTTTAAATTTTTAGGTTAAGGAAATTTTCTAAAGAACCAACTTTAAACCTTTATACATTAAAAGACATACCTTTCAATTCCTAAACATGGAAACCATTTCATTTCCTTATATCCATTCCTATATCATCTATTCTCTTTTTTAGTATTTATAATTTTCTAAATTCATTTTTAGTGCACTAACTTGGTTCCCTTAAGACTTATTTTCCTCTTTCAACTACATATTTTCTTCTTATATATTTTGATATATTACTTTTGATAAGTGGGTAGCTTCCACATTTGGACTACCTAATATATCATCCTCATCTATATTTTAATCATAAACTATGATATCTAAATCCTTATTTAATTCTACAGAATAATAGAAAATTTTAATTGGTAACACCCTGATATTATAGTTTAAAAATAATATTATGTTTGATTACAGGTACCACACACAATAATTATTACAAATGAACTACGATATACTATTAAAATATAATAATTTATATATCATCCTAATAAAAAAGTTATTGGATAGGCGGTTATAAATAGGAGTATCCAAATTATGATATGTATGTATAGATGTTTTTCATAATAAAAATGTATTGATTAGTAAATAGGAAATATGAACTCTATTTTTTAAATAAAATATTAAAGGATATATTTAAAAAAAACGATTTAGATATTTTAATAAATTAAATTATTTTAGTCACTATATATGGATGAATTTAATTAAATTTAAGAAAAAAATATTTAATAAAATTAACATTCATATAATGTTATTTACTAGATAAGGAAAGAGTATAAATTAAATTAATACATTAAAAATACATTTTCTTCCACAATCGTTTATATTTAATTATTTTCATGAATTATATGATTAATTTATATAAATGTTATATATTTTATTTCAAAAAAATATATCTCATTTTTTAAATCAATGTTTCAAAATAGTTTAAATATAATTATTTGGTATTTTTATAAAATTTGATTTTTATGTAATAGGGAAAATTTTAATTTTTTCAAAAACTATCATTTATTTTATTTTAATCAAATAAATTAAATATTCCTTTGTTTCTTATTTTTTATGAAGTAATATAAGATTCATTTTATTATAAAAATCAAATTAATTAAATGGGAATCATCATTTTTGTATAAAAACATTTTTTTGATTAAAATGTGTATTTTTTATAAAAATAGTTTTTGTTGCAACCAATAAAATTATATTTAAATTAATATTTACCACATATTTAAATTAAATCATATAAATTTTACTACATATTTGGAATTAAAATATTAATAATATTTAATAAGTTCCATTTCATTTTTATCCATAAGGAATAACGGCCAGGGTGAAAATTTATCACTGCGATTAAGCGTAAAATAGGTAAATGATGTTAAAACTGTGGGATAAGGTCTCCAAATCAATAAAAAAATTCCTTTATTATAATTTATGGGTAAATTTAAACCATAATAATCCTATATTAAAAAATATTTAATTTTTGTGCCACTTTATTATGATTACTACCATTATATTATTTTACATTAAGAGTAATTATAAAATTTCACTCTCCCTCAATTATTAAATTGTTGTGCTATTGATATAGTTAAAAATGATATGTGATTGAATTTAGATGATAAATTATATTAATAATAATCTATTTTAATTATATTAATTTGTTTTAAATTTTTAGTCATGGGATAATTAACTAGAATGTTTACACAACACTAACATAGTGCTTCTGCAAGCAGTTTAAGGACCAAGTAAATGATTTTAAAATCATTAAAAGTACTATTATTTTGATTCATTATTATGTTACATGAATTTAATAGAAAATTATAGTGTATTTTTTATTGTTTAATTATTTCAATTCAAATTCCATTATTACTCAATGCATTTAATGTCAAATTTTGTGAATAGTCTTGAAAATGAATTTAGATGTTATTTAATGTTTAAAAATTATTTCAAAATAATTATAATATCACAACCAATAATTAAATACTAAATTTTATGTGAATATTTATATAATATCATTAATGGTCCATTTATGTGTAACTTTTAATTTTTATAATTACATTCACGACCATTAAAATTTGAAAATTTTCAAAAACGCCATTGATTTTTAATTATAAAAAAGGTAATCACATCATCATTTTCAAAAACACAACACATTTTTTGTTTTATATCATAAATATACCCAAATAAATCTATAAAATCCATTTCAAATGTCCTAAATCCCCTATAGTGGCCATAAACTTCTCCTCTAATGGTCATAAACTTAGTTGAAAGTGGGATATCAAAAGCAAGGGTATAAGCCTAAACTGATTTCTTTTAAGATTATTTCCTATTCTACCTTACTAAATAATATCATAATAATTGAAAAATAATAACATAATTACCTCAAATATACTTAAATGTTATTATTTTTATGGGAAATGCTTTTTCCAACACCTTTTCCACCTAATGGAAAATGAACACTTTATAAGTGCATACGTGTGGACTACAACCTCTACAAAGGTGTGTTTCATTTTTCATAATCACCTCACATAACTAGTTATAGTGATTTATTTAATTAAAATATTACTTATTTTTTCATAATTATGGTTATATAAAGTTAATATATTACTTACCCATGTACCCTTATATTCGTTGGAAAATGATAATCTCGCTCATGCGTAGGTGTGGACTAACACCTCTACAAAATGACGTGATTTGGTTTTCATTTGAAAAATTTATGAATGGATAAAAAATTATATTTAATACATAAAAATGATAATTATTTCATGATAAATATTCTTGATATGATTAAACCATGACCCCTTTGACCATGGTTGACCTACCAATGTTGTTTTGGGATTATGAACTGAGAAACCACAAAATGTATAAAATGGATTTAATTGATTTATTAAAAATAAAATATATGGTAATAAATGAAATAAAGGGTAATAATATGGTAATAAATATTAAAATTGTTATTGAGAAACTAAATTTTAAAAATATGTTTATTATAAATTAGTTAAAGTTTGTATGTGGTGAGTTGAACTCTATGAAAGGGAATATATTTTAAAAATATTATTTCAAATTTTCCTTCCAACACTTTTTATTTCATGTTGAGGTTCATTAAACTGTTTTGATAATATTTTTATATAGTCTAACAAATTCAAAATTACATTTCTTTCATGTATCCTTTACTCGTTAAAAAGTTTTTAAAATGGAATCCTTTCATTTCTTTATGTCTCGATTATTTTTGAATTTTAGAAAAGTATAAAAAGAAGGGTTTTTTAATATATACTACCGGATCTCCATTTCTAATAATCATTTTCTTTATTCATTATCAATATTCCTCTCAAAGGTAAAAAAATTCAAAGATTATTCTTTTCTTGATCATCTTTGATTTTTTTAGTTTTAAAAAGATTCTAACTAAATAGAAATTTATTCTCATTTTTATGAGATAAATGAAAGTGTTATTTCTTAGGGTATTTAAAACCAATTAAAAATATTTTTATGATTAAAGATAAATATTTGAGTTTTTATTTATTTTAATGGTTATTCATAATTTTATGTGAATGACAGGTGAACTTGATATTGCTCTGATGATGGGTGAGCACAATATAGATATCCAATGCATTATGAATCGTGTTGATGTTTACTAGTGATAAGATAATCCTATATAATATAAGAATTATCTTGTTATTTGATTCCATTGTAAGGGTTCTTGTAAGGATGAATGTGAGGATTATTTCACATGTCCCTTAAATGGATTTGTTATACATGAAAATAGTTATAATGTAAATATTTTGATTTTAAAATATAATAAAACAAGCATATATTCTAAAAAAGTTTATGATCCTTTTATGGGTGGGTTTTTCAAGAAATTATTTTTTATGCATCCTAATGTTTTTAATAAACCCTCATGATTGTTATTTTTTCTTCATCCCTTCTTATGATTTTTTTTATAAAAAATTTTGGGCAATAAATCTGATTTCATAAGTAAGTAAATGAATATTTGAGCCCAATTTTTACTATGAAAAGGGAAAATATTCATATGTAATTAATAGTTTTTCAATTTTATTAATGGGTTCAATTCATTTTATTCCCTTATAAAATGTTCTATTTTCATGCCATGTTTTCAAATATTATTTATACGGTCTAAGAATGAGTAAGAACTATTGAATGGTTTATCCTTCCACTTTGGGGATTCATATTAAAATAAGTAAACATGTTTTGAAAAAATTAGAGCTTAGATTTTATAATCTTATTTTTATAAATATATATATATATGTATATATCATAATTTTCAAATTTTTAATGAAATAATTTTTCCAATCATTTGAATTCCTAAATTTAAAAAGGTATTTGGGATGTTACTGATGAAATATATGAAAAACATAATGTAATTTATTGGATGGTTATATGTGAGTTGTTAAATATGGAATCAAGATAAGGATTTAGATAACATTAGAGGTTATAATGATTTATATGAGACTATTTTAAGAGTTTTAGATATCATTATTGGTGCATAAGTCTAAGTATGGTCATAAGATCAAAGGAATTGATAGTCGTTTGATGTTTTATGTGATAAGAATTCCTTGGAGACATTTATTTTGTTTTAATATATATATTTTTAAGTATATTTTACCCTTATGTTTATATTCTGAAGAGGTTATTTATGGAAGAAAGATTTTATATTTTTTAATAATAAGTTGAATTTGTTTGAAAAAGTTTAGGGTTAATATGATCCTTGATGATGTAGTAATTATGAAGAGATGGGTTATTAAATTTTTACAACATATTTTTCATCATATATGTAATAGCCCTAGATTAAAATGATATTTAAACCCTATTTGGTTTATAATTTATAAGTATTTTTATGTGAATATATTTTTTTCAATAAAAAACACCCTTACTCATGTTTTTATGAGGTCGAGTAAAAGTAAAAAAATGGGTTTCCAATGATTATTTAAGGTTATAGTGCCTTTATAATAGGTTTTGTAATGGTATTCCTCTTCTTCATAATGTTTTTTAATTGTAACTCTCTGGTTCATGCATTATGTAATGGTAAATAATGAATTATGTCAAGGTAACCCTCTAATTCCTTGAGTTATTTAAGGGTAATACCTACTGTTTTGGGGAAACAAAATTGTAAAATTCCTCTTTATAATAATTTTTAAAAGTACCTTAGGTGTTGGACAAACGTAAGGAGTTATTGTTTAGAGGTATCATTGACTTTATTTATGTTGTGTAAGGGTAGGTGGTGTTGGATAATAGTACCTCTATAAATGTGTCAGGGAAACAACCCCTGTGTAAGGGTGAATAAGCTTGCATAATGGTAAATTATTACTTACATAAGGGTAACCTGTGAGATATGAAGATTGAATTAGGGCGGTCTAAGTCTCTTATAAAGGTGTGTGGGTTTATCTTTTAACTACATGAGGTCATTAAAGACTATGTGTAAGGGTAGTTATTGAGTTATGAGATATAAATAATGGTTGAACACCCACATAAGGGTAAAACTTCTTACCCTTATGTGATTGTTATGATCTGTATAATGGTAAACTATTTTTCCCTTATGTAACACCAATTTTAGTAAAAAAAATTAAGAATCCTCTTTTGTTCATTCCTTATTCCCAAATAAATATGAAACCTATTTTAATGATTTTAAAATCCTAAAATCATTTTAATTAATTTCATTTACACATTTAATGGTTTTAAATATTTTATAGAAGGTTTTAAACACTCTACATTGATGATTCTGGTAAAAAAAATAAATATTTCATTTAATTTATAGAGTTACCGACGTGTCTCAAAATGTGGTGTTAAATATAGAATTTAATTTTGGATGTTTCCATTTATATAAAGTAGAATTTAGTAATTATATTTAAAAAAATTGACCCTTGTTACCTTAGTTTATTGATATCCTCTTGAGTTTGGAAAATATAGAAATTCTTCATCCAAGATCTGAGAAGTCTTATTTGATTGAAACTATTTCTTCTTCTTATTTCTAATTTCATAAAACCATCCTCTATCATATATTCTTGGAGTAGTGTTGAAAAGGTATAATTTATAGGTATTTATTTCCATATTTAATTGAGAATAAAATTTCCTTTGATTTTAGAAGAATTGAGTCATAATTTTCTTAAATAATAATAATCTAGAATGATAAATAATAGTTAGCATGATAACCCGAATAATTAAGTATATAGAGAATATTATTTAATGTGAAATTATAAATATTATTTTAGAAGAAATATATTAAAAACGTGTTATGTATTAAATGGATCATTTGGAAAATATTTAGGGTAGAGGAAGTATTATCACCAGAAAATTTGACATTATTAACTTAATTACTATGGAATTATCAATAAGGATAATTTGGAATTGTCAATATTATTCTATACTATTCAGAAGATATAAACTATGGTCACATGTGATATTTTATTTCTTTTATAAGTGAAATAGTTGGATTTGAATCTAGAAATACTTAGTAGATAGTTTAACTGATGATGATGAGGATGGAATTCATGTGAAATTTCCTTGACAAACCATCAATTTTTTCATCAAAAACCTTGACGTAGAGATTCCATGACTTTATTTAGTGTTTTATATTGTATATTTTCATTATTTGTGGCATGTGATTATCGCAGATAAACATATATTTGATGCATGGTCACATAAGGTGTGTGTGTAACTTTGACCTGTGCTCATGTTACTTCCATATGGATTTTACTTATGATGATACTATTGAATTGACTAGATATTAGATTTGTTATTCTCATTTTTTATCACTTTTATTATCTCTTTATTATAAATAAAAGAATGTAGTGGTGATTATAGGGCCATTCCCCAGGATGAATATATTCGGCATGGGGTCGGAATGCATTAGATTATCACTATAAATGGATGTGATAGCCATGTTTGGGACTATCCTTGGGGGGAATGTCTTTAGATATCTATTGAAGATTATTTTAGAATGGGTTCATGATGATTCCTTCCACCATTCTGTAGAAGTATGTAGATCTAAACCTCAAGGTCGCGTAATATGGTTGGTATTCAGGTGATATATTTTTTAATATATATATACTCTATTTATAATCTTGTAATTCACTTGGATGTTTTATGCATTGATGTTAAGGGTCATTTTAGTATCCTACTGAGTCTTGTACTCACACCCAACATTGTAATTTTAGTGTTATTTTTTATTTCATTCATTGGGATCTAGTGAAGGGAAAGGGTCTTGTGGTAGACAGATTGGCAGGTGGAATTAGAGGATTTATAAATTATTGTATGGTGTTCGAGTGGGGAATATATTTCTATTTTTATTTAATAGATTTATCTCATACATTGGATCCATCTACTAGTAATGTTTTCAATATATTTTATTCTATACTATTAAAATATGGTCTGATTTTATATTTTTATATTTCTAGTACTCTGATTTATATTATTATACATTGGTTATTTATTTCTATTATGTACTTTGACTTAGGGTATTGTAACACCTTGAGATTTTATGAGAAATATTTTTTTTATGTATTATTTTATATGCAACAACAAAGGAATCTTTCACTACAAACAACACTATCTTGTCTTGCGTTACATGCAAGAGAAACCTTCCTCTATAGCCTGCATTGTACGCAATACCGAGTTTCACTAAACAACAATATGTTATTAAAATATTATATAAACTAACTGTTATTAATAGTAATACCCACTTTTTGAAATTTTATAAATTTTATCTTTCAAAATGGACTTTATTTTTAGATATGGAATATCGAAATTAGCTTCGGGTGATTTTTTGGTATTTTTCTGAAAACATTCAATTTTTGATGAATAGTGAAAAAGACTGAGTTATAGTTTAAAACCGAATTTTTATTTAAATAATTATTTATTTTATTTAAATTTATTTTAGGTCAAAATAGATACATAATACCTATATAAGTTCAATGTAATTCATTGGATTCATTATATAATAATTTTAGATATATAAAAAAAATTGATGTTTTTACCGTCTTTTACCCACCTCCTAGGAGAATTTTCAAATTTACATAAAACTTAATTTTACTTCTTTAGTGATTTAAATTTATAAAATCCAAGAGACATTGTTAATAATAAGGAGTAAAATGTTGTTCAATAAGATAAAAATAATTTTTGGTTAATAGTAACTTTTTGCTTTTATTTATCATGGATAAAAGTAAATAGGGTAATTAAGGGTAAAAATGATATTATTATTACCCTAACACATGTCCTAATTATATTGTATAAGTTTAATTAGACCAAAAACAATATTAGGAATAAAATATTACCATTTAGGTTCACTTGGATTAGAGTACAACATTTATTATTATTTAATTCAAAGAAGAGTAAAAAGAACTAAAATCAAAGTTTAATATGTAAAACATTTTTAATATAGGGTTATACAGAAGATAAATTAGTCTATAAATATTAAATATAAAGATAAAAAGATTTAATACATAATGGTATTTTATTTATAATTTTTAGACCTTAAATAATTTAATTTATTTATGACACAATGATGATGCAGTAATTACATTATTAATGAAATATTAAGATAATAGATATTATAAATACCCAAATAAATGTAATTTGAGACTTTTTATGAATTAAAATAATTTTATAGCTTACTATAACATATTAGGGTTTGTTATATGAATTTTTTTCTAAGTAATAATGTTGTTATGAATTTAGAAAAAACAAAACACCAAATAGTGTCAAAATTGACATAAACGAGTTTTTAAAAAAAATATTAAATTATTAATTGATATTATATTCCTAAAAATATAAGGTTCGGCCAAAAGACTTATATAATAATATATATAACATTAATGAACCAATTTTGGATCTATTTTTTGTTTATATTAATTTTATTAAACATATAGTGTAAGAATACAAGAAGACGCGGTAAAAGTTAAATTATTTAACTTAGAGTTAAATATAAATGATAAGGTTAAAATGGTATCCTAAACATGTATAAAACCTATTGTTTGAGATTATTTTGACCCATCCTCACCCTATCCTATAATGAAGTCACTTTGGAGCCATTTTAAACCGAATATGAATTTATTATAAAATAATATTTTAAGTTTTTCCTAAGGTGCCCCTCACACCTCTTATAAAAGGGAACCCCCCCCCCTAATCTCTAATTCACACCTCAAAAGACATTTGGATTGTTAAAAACCTTCCCAAATACCCTCTCAATTGTCCTACCTTCATCCTAGATTCCTTACTTTAGTCAGAAATCTAACCTAAGAATCCCTTTTGATCAAATCAAAATGGAGAACCCGAGGAAGAGGTAAATATCTCACCACCTATTTCAAGATCCTTTCTTCTTCCACTTCCTCCTTATTTGTTTTTTCCATTATAAAATAATAAATCCAGTATCTTCTATATAATTTTATTTTATTATAAATGGTACAACCATATAAGTTATTTTATCCATCCTATGAATGAAAAAGTCACTACACGTGCGTATGTACGGCTTACCGTCTCCACGTCGTGGTGTAGTTTGTTATTCAAACATTTAATCATTTGGATTGGTATGGTAATGAGTATAAATGATATAAATAATAAATATAACATTATTATTATTCTCTATATATGATATACCGTCCAATTATATACGATTTTAATATCAAAAGAATGATATCATCGCTCGTGCGTGCGTGCGGCCTACCGTCTCCACGATGTGATGCGACTCATTCTACATGATCTTAATTGAATAATGATTATATAAATTAATTGAATGAATAAATATGATATATATTACACTAATACCATTCTTTAAATGAGGTATCTAAAACCTAAAAATAGGAATAAGAATTTATTCAATAAAACATGCATAAGAAGATAAAGCAATGAACACTCGAATAACAAGTAGAAATGAAATATTACTAATAAGAAAATAAGAATATGACCACATATGATATGATAATAATGAATATGATTCTTTAAAAAGTCAATAAAATTATTTAAATCACTATACAGGAGATTTGGATACGTATGAAGCATATCGGACCTAAGGTAAGGGAAAATCTCACAATCTCATTTTTATCCGAGATTGTTTATACTTGAAAATTTACTGGGGAATATTTATCATCAACATCAATGTTTCCTCAATATGTAATATTATTTCTATCCTACTAAAATTTTTTAAATCAAATTTTACCTATTGGTTAATTTTTCGTAAAATATATGAAAGGAATCTTTTGTCGTTTTCAGTACGAGATACTTTTTGACTTTTCCGGCCGAAGTACGAGAAGAATGTTTTTTTAACTTATATGGAATGAATGGATTTTTAGGATTTCAAAGAAAATTATTTCCATGAATCTTTATTTAAATGTTTTCAAGTTTATTTTTAATTAACTTCTTTTAGTTTAAAATTGTATGACATGTTAAGAAAGTAAAAATGTATTTGAAGTAGAAAGGATATTTTCCTCAAGAATGGAGTTCAAGTGTTTTATCAAAATTATTTTCCATCTAAGATAATATAGGGTTCTGTTTCTATCCCTATTTTTACATTGATTTGATTATGTTATGATAGAATTATATTTATGAAGTTTGTTTATCTTATATTGCTTATGTTATGATGTCATGTTGTTTAAGAATCCCATTTTTATTACATGGGTTATGCTATGATATATGATTTATGGTTTTTTGGCACACATAAGAAGGGTTTCATTATTAGATTGGTGGGACCTATATCTCCCTCCAATGCATTGGGTAAAGATTTATTTCTCATGAGATAAACATGGCTGGAACAGCAAGTTTATCTAGTTCAGTGATACAGGACTGGAACGAGGAGTGAACTCGGTTCAAAAATGGACTTTATCCGCTATGATAGTCTTTGCAATGAGTATTTACTAATAAGAAATTATTTTCTATTATTATGTGTGTATTCCAAAAAGTTTCATGTTTTATGTTATGATTATTGGGATTACATTTCACTACTATGATTTATCCCGTGTTATGATATTATGATCTCTTTTACAGGTTAAGATTTTCAAAATGTTATGTTCTTATGAATATGATATGATTGATATTTCCTTTGTTTACCCTTACTGAGCATTTGAGCTCACCCTTTTGTATGTTTTCTTTTCCACTGGTCAGGAAGAAGGGTATTAAGTAGGATATGCCAAAAGGGACTCTAGATATGATGAAATAAACGGGAGGCAATGTAGATGCTTTATGAACCAGTTGTTTATGTTTCCTAGTTTCTAAAGACACTATACCTATATGGTCCTATAATGGTTTTGATATATTTTGTAATAATTATGCTTCAATTCTGAAGTAATAACAATGTATGTAAAGTATGTCTCATTATAGTCGGTATCAGAGGAATGGTATAGTCAACCTTTGGAAAATAGGATATGAAAGCCTTAGTAAAAATCCTACGAATATGTCTAAGCATAGAACACAATGTTTGTGTTTTAGAAATGTCCATGAATAACCTATGATAATACCTTAAGTGTGAAATTTTATTCTTTATTATGTGATTTTTCTATTAGGATTAGTGTTTCTCACACTATGCTTATTGGTTTTAGTCAATGGATGGAACCTGAAGGCACCGTGTTAATGCTGAATGCGACATGCAATGCAACGATTGTCCCCCTGAGAAACCAAATGCTATGAGAGCTAGAATGAAAAATCTTGTAGCCATGCTCACACAACATTCACAAGATATTAATCATGTAGGACTTCCAAACAAGCAAAGGAAGGACCAACATTCTGTTGAATCCTTAATGAGGTAGCATCCACACTCATTTAGCGGGTTTACTGATCCATTAGTGGTTGAATAATGGATCAGTACCACTAAAAAGATATTTTTAGTTCTTCAATGTTCTGAACATGATAAAGTCATCTTAGTAGTATATCGTTTAGAAGGTTATGCTGATTAATGGTGGAATCTTATCAAGAATATGAGGCAAAGAGACGAAATTGAGTCCATGGAATGGGACGAGTTCAAGAACATATTTTTCAATAAGTATTTCCCTCATATTCTTAGAACAAAGATGGAGAAGGAGTTTCTTGAACTAAAGAAAAAGGATGATGAATCTGTTGGTACCTATGAAGAAAATTTTTCAAGACTTGCAAGGTATGCTTCTAGAATTATTATCCAACCTTAGAGTAAGATCAATCGATTCTTCAGTGGCTTAAAACCAATTATTCTAAGGGCGTTATCCATAATGGACTCCAATAGCTATGAGGAAATTGTTCGATGTGCTCTCAAGGTTGAGATAGAGATTAGAGTAACCCATCAATCATATGGGTTTGATAAGAAGAGGAAAATGGAATTCAAAGAGAAATATAAAGACCAGACTGAAAAGAAGATGAGTTTTCCCTTATGCTCAATGTGTGAAAAGAAACATGGAGGGAATTATCTTAAAGGGACAAGTAAATGTTTCGAATGTGGAAAATAAGGTCATCGGGCATTTGAATGTTGTAATGATGGGAAAAATATGTCTAGTGATGATAGCAATGAAAAGGCTACACATAATGCACCTCATACACTTCAATGTTACATGTGAAAGGAAATGGGGAATTATTATAATCAATTCCCTAATCCAAGGGTTGTTTATGATGATCGACATAAACAAACTCTTAAGGACAAAGACAAAGGAAAGTCACATAAAATTTATATCGGGGATGTAGAGTACGATAACTAAGTGGTGAAAGGTACACTTACCATCCACTCTAAAGTAGAAAATGTTTTATTTGATTCTGGATCCACCCACTCTTTTATATCTGAAGAATTTTCCAAGGGTATGGTCGTACTACCTCAACAATTATATTTTGAGTCAGCTATGACAACACCTAATGTCACAACGGTTGCATCAAGAGTTTATAATTCTTCTCCAATTGACATTTGTGGGAAAGTGCTTCCTGCAAATCTTGTGATCCTTCCTATAGTAGAATTTGATGTGATTCTTGGCATGGATTGTCTTTCCTTCTATGGAGATCATCTCGATTTCCAAATAAGGGATGTTACATTTCATATTCCCGATCAATCTATGATCATATATCGATGCAAGGATGAATATAACCTTCCAGTGGAAATTTCTTCCATCTTATGGGTCTTGATTCCAATAAATGAAGGTTATTTATCTCAAATGGTTGGAGAGAAACTCATGATTAAGAATATTCCCATTGTATGGGAGTTTGATGATGTCTTTCCAGAGGAATTTCTAGGTCTTCCATTAAATCATGAAGTTGAGTTTTCAATAGAACTCATACTAGGTGCTATTCCCATTTCAAAGACACCTTATAGAATTGACCCAATTTAGTTATAGGAATTGAAGAAGCAACAACAAGAGAATCTTGATAAGGGATTCATATGACCTAGTGCATCACCTTGGGGGTCACCTGTTTTATTTTTTATGAAGAAATATGGATCAATGAGACTTTTCATTGATTATCGAGAACTTTACAAGATCACTATCAAGAACAAATATCCTCTCCCATGCATTGATGACTTATTTGACCAACTACACGGAGCTCAATACTCTTCCAAGATTGATCTTCATTCTGAATATCATCAATTAAGGGTCAAAAGGGAGGATATACCAAATATGGCTTTCCATACATGGTATGGACACTATGAATTTATAGTGATGCAATTTGGTCTTACTAATTCCCCTACTATATTCATGGATCTAATGAATAGAGTCTTTAGAGAGTATCTTGATTAGTTTGTGGTAGTTTTTCTAGATGATATTATTGTCTATTAAAAGTGCAAGGAAGAACATGAAGATCACTTGAGAATTGTATAAAAGACCCTAAGAAAGGATAATATTTATGCCAAATTTACCAAGTGTGAATTTTGGATTCAAAAAGTTTCATTTTTGGGTCACATAATCTCAAAAGAGGGGATATCTGTGGATCTTGAAAAAACAGAGGTCATCGAAAGATGGTCTAGACCAACAACAGTAACTGAGATCCGAAGTTTTCTTGGTTTGGATGGATGTTATCAATGTTTCGGGAAAGATTTGTCACAACTATCTAATCCACTCACCAGGTTGACTCGAAAAGGAGTGAAGTTCGTTTGGATAGAGGAGTGTGAAGATAATTTCAAGGATTTTAAAAGAAGGTTAATCATTGCACCTACGCTTACACTACCTTGTAGTGGATAAAGGTTTGTGAACTACAGTGATGCATCCATGAAATTATTGTGGTGTGTTCTCATGAAAAACAATATGGTGATAGCTTATGCCTCATGACAGTTGAAAATCCATGAGCAAAATTACCCAACTCGTGATTTGGAATTAGTTGTGGTAATCTTTGCATTAAATATTTGGAGGCATTATCTTTATGGTGGAAGGTGTGATATTTATACTGATCATAAAATTTTAAAGTATATTTTCACACAAAAGGAGCTGAATATGAGCCAAAGAAGATGGTTGGAGCTGATTAAGGATTATGACTGCTCAATTCATTACCACCCTGGGAAAGCAAAAAAGGTGGCAGACGCATTAAGTCGACAAGACCATGCTAGCTTATCCATGACAAGGATCACAAAAGATCCAATATTTATGGATTTACAAAGGATGGATCTTGGAATTATAATGGAAGGGGAAAAATTGTATCTTTCTAAAATGAATGTTCAACCATCTATACAGGTGAAGATTAAAAAGACACAGAAAGAAGATGTAGAGTTACAAAAAAAGGTGAGAAATGTTCCTGAATTCCACATTGATTGTGATGAAATAATAAGGTTCAGGAATCAGGTTTGTGTTCCTCCCATCCCAGAATTAAAGAAGGAAATATTGGATAAATCTCATAGTTCTTCATTCCCTATTCACCCTAGAAGAACGAAGATGTATAGGGACCTGAAGAAGTACTTCTAGTGGGATGGTATGAAAAGAGTTATTGCTGAATATATCTCTCGATGCTTTGTTTGTAAGCAAGTTAAATATGAGAGACAGAAGTCTAAGGGTATGTTACAACCATTACTCATACCAGAATGGAAATGGGAAAACATCACTATGGAATTTGTCACTAGACTTCCTAAAACATTCAAAGGCAATAATGTTATCTGGGTTATAGTTGATCGTCTTATGAAGTCGGCACACTTCATTGCTATTAGTGAAGATTTATCTCTTGATCATCTTGTCAGTATATATGTGAAGGAAGTGGTAAGATTGCATGGAGTACCACTTTACATTATATCTGATCGGGATCTAAGGTTTACCTCGAAGTTCTGGTGAATCCTTTAGCATACTCTATATTTAGATTTGAGTTTCAACACTTCTTATCATCCTCAAACTGATGGTCAGTGTGAGAGGAAAATTCAAACTCTAGATGACATGTTGAGAGATTGCTCTATAGATTTCAAAGGTGGTTGGGATCAACACCTACCTTTGGTGGAATTTTCTTATAATAATAGCTTTCAATCCTGTATTCATATGGCTCCCTATGAAGATATCTATGGAAAGAAATTCGGAACTCTAACTTTCTGGGATGATGTTGGGGAAAGAAAGCTATTAGGACCTGATCTTGTTGATGAGATGGAAAAAAGGTAATATCTATTCAACAACCCATAAGATAAGCTCATATTCGACAAAACAGTTATGCCGACAACCGAAGAAAATACCTAGAGTTTGAAGTGGGTGATAAAGTGTTCTTATGAATATCTCCTTGGAAGAGAGTAATGAGATTTGGAAAGAAGGGAAAGTTGAGCCCTAGGTATATTGGTCCTTTTGAGATACTGGATCGTGTTGGGAAGGTAGCTTATTGATTGGTGCTTCCACCGAATATCTCTCAATTTCATGATATGTTCCATGTATCTCTCTTGAGAAAGTACATACCTGATCCTTTACATGTACTAAGCTCAGAAGTTGTACCGCTGGAGCAAGATCTTTCCTATGAAAATAGCCAATAGAGATTCTGGATCATAGCGAAAAAGTTCTATGAAACAAGACCACTCTCTTGGTTAAATTTTTATGGAGGAACCACCAATTAGAAGAATCTATATGGGAACTTGAGGATTTGATAAGGGAGAGGTATCCTCATCTGTTTGTTACGAAGTGATGAATTTCGATGGAAAAATTCTTTTTAAGGGGGGTAGAATGTAAAACACTGTGATTTTATGAGAAATATTTTGTTTTTATGTATTATTTTATACGAAACATGAAAGTAATCTTTCACTACATACAACACTATCTTGGCATGCATTACACGAAAGAGCAACCTTTCTCGATAGCTGGCGTTGTACGCAATACTGAGTTTCACTAAACAAAGATATGTTATTAAAATATTATATAAACTAGTTGTTCTGAATAGTAATACCCAATGTTTGAAATTTTATAAATTTTATCTTTCAAAATGGACTTCATTTTTGGATACATAATATCGAAATTATCTTAGGGTGAATTTTTGGTATTTTTCTGAAAACTTTCAATTTTTGATGAATAGTGAAAAATACTCAGTTATAGTTTAAAACAGAATTTTTATTTAAATAATTATTTATTTTATTTAAAATTATTAAGGTAAAAATAGATACATAATACCTATATAAGTTCTATGTAGTTTTTTGGAGTCATTTTATAATAATTTTAGATATATAAAAATTGTATTGAACTTTTTACCGTCTTTTACCCACCTCCCAGAAGAATTTGCAAATTTACATAAAACTTAATTTTACCGCTTCTATGAGTTGAATTTTGAAAATCTAAGAAACACTATTAATATCAAGGATTAAAATTTGGTTCAATAAGATAAAAATAATTTTGGTGAATAGTAATTTTTACTTTTATTTACCACATTTGAAAGTAAATAGGGTAATTAAGGGTAAAATGATATTATTATTACCCTAACACATGTCCTAATTCTATTGGATAAGTGTAATTAGACCAAAAAAAACATTAGGAATAAAATATTACCATTTAGGTCCACTAGTATTAGAGTAGGACATTTATTATTATTTAATTCAAAGAAGAGTAAAAAGAATTAAAATCAATGTTTAATATATAAACTATTTTTAATATAGGGTTATACATAAGATAAATTCGACTATAAATATTCATTAGAAAGGTAAAACTATTTCCTACAAAATGGTATTTTATTTATAATTTTTAGACATTAAACGATTTAATTGATATATAACACAATGATGATGGAGTAATTACCTTATTAATGTAATATTACTATAATTGATATTATAAATACCCTAATAAATGTAATTTGAGACTTTTCATAAATTAAATTAATTTTACAGGTTAATATAAAATATTAGGGTTGGTTAGACGAATTTTTTTCGAAGTAATAATGCTATAATGAATTTAGAAAAAACAAAATTCCAAATAATGTCAAAATTGACATAAAAGAGTTTTTAAAAAAAATATTGAATTATTAATTGGTATTATATTACTAAAAATATAAAGTTTGGAAGAAATAATTATATAATAATACATGTGACATTAATGAACCAATTGGGGTTCTATTGGCTTTTTATAGTAAGTTTATTAACCATATAGTGTAATAATACAAGAAGACACGGTAAAAGTTAAATTATTTAAGTTAGAGTTAAATCAAAATTATAAGGTTAAAATGGTAACCTAAACTTGTCTAATACCTATTGGTTGAGAGTATTTCGACCCATCCCCACCCTATCCTCGAAATAAGTCACTTTGGAGACATTATAAACAAAATATGAATTTATTATAAAATAATAATTTAAGTTTTTTCTAAGGTGCCTCTCACCCCTCTTATAAAAGGGCACTCCCCCTTCTCCCTAATTCACTCCTCCGAAGCCATTTGGCTTGGAAAACCCCTGCCCAAATACCCACTCAACTGTACTCCCTTAATCCTAGAGGCCTTACTTTAGTTAGAAAGCCAACCTATGAATCCCTTTTGATCAAATCAAAAGGAAGAACCCAAGGAAGAGGTAAATATCTCACCACCTATTTCAAGATCCTTTCTTCTTCCACTTCCTCCTTCTTTTTGGTTTACATTATAAAATAATAACTATATAATATTCTATATAAATTCATATTATTATAAATGGTACAACCATATTAGTTATTTTATCCATCCTATGAATGAAAAAGTCACCACACGTGAGTACATATGGCTTACCATCTCCACATCGTGGTGTAGTTTGTTATTCAAACATTTCCTCATTTGGATGGGTGTGATAATGTTTATATATGATATAAATAATAAATATAACATTATTATGATTATGTATATATGATATACCATCCAATTATATATGATTTTAATATAAAAAGAATGATATCATTGCTCGTGCGTACGTACGGCCTACCGTCTCCACGATGTGATGCGACTTGTTCTACATGATCTTCATTGAATAATGATTATATAAATGAATTGAATGAATAAATATGATATATATTACAATAATAACATTATTTAAATGAGCTATCTATAACCTAAAAAGAGAAATAAGAATTTATTCAACAAAACATGCATAAGAACATAAAGCAAGGAACACTCAAAAAACAAGTAACAATGAAATATTAATAATAAGAAGATAAGAATATGACTATATATGATATAAAAACAATGAATGTGATTCTTTAATAATTAAATGACATTATTTAAATCATTATACATGAGGTTTGGATATGTATGAAGCATATCAAACCTAAGGTAAGGGAAAATCTCACATTCTCATTTTTATCCGAGATTGTTTATACTTCATAATTTAATGGGGAATATTTATCATCTACATAAATGTTTCCTCAATATGTAATATTATTTATATCCTCATGCAATTTTTTAAATCCAATTTCACCTATTGGTGAATTTTTAGTAAAATATATGAAATTAATCTTTTTTCGTTTTCAGTACAATATATTTTTTGACTTTTCCGGCCAAAGTACGAGAAGAATGTTTTTTTAACTTATACGGCATGAATGGATTTTTATGATTTCATAGAAAATTATTTCCATTAATCCTCCTTTACAAGTTTTCGAGTTTATTTTTAATTAACTTATTTTAGTTGAAAATTGTATGACATGTTAAGAAAGGAAAAATGTTTTTAAAGTAGAAAGGATATTTTCCTCAAGAATGGAGTTCAAGTGTTTTATCGAAATTATTTTCCATATAAGATAATATAGGGTTCTGTTTCTATCCCTATTTTTACGTTTATTTTATTATGTTATAATATAATTATTTTTATGAAGTCCTTTTATCTTATGTGGTTTATGTTATGATGGCATGACGTTTAAGAATCCCATTTTTATTACATGGGTTATGTTGTGATATATGATTTATGATTTTTTGGCACACATAAGAATGGTTTCATTATGATATGGGTGGGAACCATATCTCCCTCCAATTCATTGGGTAATGATTTATATCTCATTAGATAGGCATGGTTGGAACGGCAAGTTAATCCGGTTCAGTGATACAGTACTGGAATGAGGAGTGAACTCGGTTCAGAAATGAACTTTGTCCACTATGATAGCCTTGGAAATGAGTCTTGACTATAATAAATGATTTTCTATGATTATGTATGTATACCAAAAAGTTTCATGTTTTATGTTATGATTATTGGTATTACATTTCACTACTATGATTTATCCAATGTTATGATCTTATGATCTCTTTTTGAGGTTAATATTTTCAAAATGTTATGTTCTTATTAATGTGATATGATTGATATTTCCTTTTTTTTACCCTTACTGAGCATTTGATCTCAACCTTTTGTAGTTTTTCTTTTCCACAGGTCAGGAAGAAGGGTATTAAGTAAGATATGCCAAAATGGACTCTAGATATGATGAAATAAATGGGAGACAATGTCGATGCTTTATGAACCAGTTGTTTATGTTTCCCAGTTTCAAAGGACACTATACCTATACGATCTTACCATGGTTTTTTTATATGTTGTAATAAGTATTCTTCAATTCTGATGTAATAATAATGTATGTAAAGTATGTGTCGTTATAGGTATAGTATCCCCATGGTTTTACTCTAGACCCCCAATACTATTCATCTACCTTTATCATATAGGAAGGCACACCTGAGGTCATGTGGAACCCAAGATTATACCCATTGGTTTGGGTCTGGATATAAAAAATATGTATTATAGCATCTATAATAAAAAACATTACTTTTCTCATTTCCTTGTTTTATGACTAGAGAGATAGGATTTTTGGATTGGTGGGACTTGGGAAGAGGAACTATAACAGTGTCTGATCAGCACTCCATAGTAGATATTTAAGTTTCTATAGGTATAAAAGGTTTTTCTTTGTTTCTATTATTTAAATTCACCGCAGGTGATCCAAATGATTTTGATATATGATTTATGATATTTGGTTTTCTTTCATGCATTATGTTAGGAACATAGGTTAACATTCCATATTTAAATTCTTATATAATTAGATATATCCCATTTAAATAGATGCCTACTAAAATTATGATATGTTCTTTGGGGTATTATTTCATTCACACTTTATTTGAGCTTGTTCTATTCTATACCTAAGTGTATATATATGGTTTTGAATACTATGTAGGTAACTAATCCTTCACTTGGGTTTTGGGGAATTTTTAGGGGCTTATTCATTGTCCTTGGGGTATACCCTTTGGTTGAACCATATTATAAAAAATTATGTGTGCCTCTTTGGTTTCATGATTCCTTGAAAAAAACATGTGTCCTTTATCATTGTTGTTTTTATAAGAGATTTGTTATGAATTTCAGGGAATGTCACCTCATAGATGCCTCATATAGCTAGTTGTAACCCCTTTTAAATTGTAGGTTTCAAACAATAATGCTCCATTGGATGATTCATAAGGTAAATCTGAAATACTGGCCTAGAAAAAACTCTTTCAACTACTAAATGGTTAGGGCAGAGGACCTAATAGGCGAAGGCTAACTATGGTCAATTATTCTCACAACATCTAACTCTATCATCCTATATTCCTAAAGAGAAATGGTTACCCTCATGATATGGATGATTTGGTATGGATTATTGAGAGTATTTTAAATCTAGTAAATACCACATAGGACCAACATTTAAAGTTGTCATCCTTCATGCTTTAAGGTGAAACTAGATGATAGTGGGATAACACACTGGAAACTGGTAGACAGGAAGGGATAACTTGGGAAACCTTTAAGGATATCTTATTTTTGGAGTTTTTTTCAATGAAATAATGTTGGATAATGCTAATAATTTTATAGATATACATTAGGTTATGATGATGGAGTACTATTATTTATCATGATTCATAAAACTTATTTTCTTTCCTCGTCTACAAGAGGGGAACGATGCTCAAAAAGAAAGGAAGTTTAAGATATTCCTTCAACTGGAGTTGAGATAATAGGTCAAAAACACATATCTAATGAAATCTAATGTAATTATCTATAATCCACTAAATATAGAGAAGGTAATTTAGGTAGGAAAAAATCTTGGTCTTCTTCCAATTTTTAGTTTACTGATATGTACTTTCTCAATCATGGATCTAGTTACTTACTCTGGAAATAAGAAGATGAAGTCATGGGAAGGATTCTAGGGAGGTAGTCAGTTGTTAGAGAAAATCCAATATTTTTTAACTCCTTCTATGGGGATATACTCTACTATGTGTTATAACTCTGGGAGGAAGGAATGCATTTAAAAAGAATTCACCTTTCCTCTGAAAACATTTCACCAATATGGAAAAAAGGGCAATCTGAAGTGATTATCTAATTGGTTAATGCGAATATGCTTTAATAAGTTATAAATAGGACCAAAATTGTTGGGGAAGTGATTATCCACTGAGAGTGGCTAATATTAATTATTAATATTTATAATATTCATGATCTTTATTATTCATAAACACTATTTTATTTCATTTTACACTTTTAACATCATATCACATTATGTTTGTAAGTCCTTAAAATTCACTATTACATGCTACATTTTAACACCTCCAAAAACACAAACTGTTATTGATTTTATTTTCATATTTTGTTTTCAGGTCTCCCATGATGTAAGTAATAATTCACCTTTTTCATATCACTATGATATTTATAGTGAAACACCACCAAAATGGTCCAATAAACCAATAACTTTTTGGGTGAAGCGAATTGGATAGCATCCCAATAAAATTATTATAGTGGACAAGATCCATGACCAATGAATCTAAAAAATTTAAATTCAGATATAATAAATCATGGGGAATATTTCATTAAATATTTTCCTAAGCTAATTCATATTTTTAAAGGGAGGTCCAGATGGCCCAAGTTGCAGATAAAATTCTAGGCCCGATTCTATGGCCCAAAAAAACAACTCACTATTTCACTCATATCTAAAAAAAGAAACTTCATTTGGGATAAAATTTTACAGGATATTAGGAGACATCCTTATATTATTTTTTTATTCTATGGACCACCCAAATTTTCCATCTAGATGTTCGTTTGGACACATCTGCCATAGGCATGCAAGTTGGCTCAGAATTTTTGTCAAGGGTTGATAAGTCCACACTACCTTAACTTTCAACCCACCTAAGACTACCACCATTAATTGAGGAGACTTTTAATGTTTAAGGATCTACCCCAGCCTCTTTAAATTCCTATTTGAGTTAGTGGTGGTAGAGTATTTAATAATCTTTTGTGTTTAATTTCATTATAATGTTATTCTACACATTTGTCTTTGTAATGTTCTTCTTTCAATTTTATATTATTCCAATCACCATTGTCTCTTAATAAAAATCCTTATTCTACTCAATTTATGTTATTTTTATTAAAATGTTGATATTGTTTCATTAGTGTGTGAATTTATTCACATAGTAAATAGAGAAATATTTAACACAATAGTGGGATGTTCACTATTTTATTGTGTTTACTTCTTCAGTTCCATCCTCATGAATCTACTTCCCACTTCCATTTTTATCATAGAATAATTTGAGGGCTGAATATTTTCTTGTTATATCCAATATAGTATCAAGCGTCTGTATTGGATGTTATTTATCACTCCATTAATGAGTAATCACTTTTTTTAATTGATAATTCCATTTTATGACCGTAAAACTTCATCATCCTTGTTGAATTTTAAGTCCACTCACTTCAAGTGCTAATACAAACCTTTACCTTAGAGTGATCATATATATGATATTCCAAGTGTACAGGTTATTAGAATTAGGGTGTGTGGGTATTAAATCAGTAAGTGATTATGGTAGTTTTCCTTCATTGAATGAACCCATCTCAAAATTAATAAACTGAAATAGTGGAAAAAGGAAATATATCCAATACACCCCAAGTGATGACCAATGATCAAATCAATATTTTAAATTGAATTATGTTAATTCTCATAGTATTCACTTAAACCTATCTAAAATCAATATAAACTTGGCCACTTAATAGATTAAAACAATCCATAGAATGTACATGTTCGTGGAATTCATCTTAGGTCTCTGAGGATTCGACAACCCAAGATACACTATAAGAGACCGCTTAACCCTTAAAACTAGAGTAAATTTGGATGATACCATGAAGATTCTATAAGGGTTAAAAAAATAGGTAACTCTTGAGAATTAGGGAACTCCTACAGAGGTGGATGGAAATTCTTATAATATAAATTAGGCTCTAGTAGACAGTGGAGAGGTACCTTCCATAGTCCGAGGTACAAGTCTAATTTCCCCTTACTTATTTGTTCTTTGGTTGTTATGAGAGAAAATTTTGCATTTATATCTTATCAAGTGGTTACTAGTTTAGATTTACTGGTTAAGTTTTCATTTGGTCTTCTTTCTCATGTTCAGGATCATTGACCTAAGTAGTTTGAGCATAATGGATTTAGATACTTCTTGAGGACGATAAGTCATTATAGGGGTATAATTATAAAACCTTTATTTTTTAAAATATATTTAAACTCTCTTTGGTTTATGATTTAGTAGTATTTTTATGTGAGAATATTTTTTTTCAATAAAAAAATGTACTTATGTTTTTATGGGGTTTTTTAAAGTTAAAAATTGGTTTCCATGGATTATGTAAGGGTAAAGTGGATTTACAATAAGCTAAGTAAGGGGTAATCCTCTTTTTCCTAAGGTTGTGTAAAGTTAAACCATTAGTTTAAGAGATTTATAAGGTTAAGGCATGACATGCATAAAGGTAGCCCTCTTATTCCTTGATTTACATAAGGGTAATACCTAGTGTTTTACTCTTCAAAAGAATAAAAGTCTTAGTTATAAGTGGTTTGTAATGGTTCCTTCGGTTTTGTGTGAATATAGGTAGTCTCTAAATTATGGTTTCCTTGAATTTATTAATGTTTTGTAAGGGATATGGACCTATGTAAAAAACATTTAGAGTTGCATAAGGGTACCTCCAGAGTTTTATAAGGGTACTAGGCACTACATGAGGCTACATAAGCCCATATAATGGTAAACAGTTACTTATGTAATGATAGCCCATGAGATCTGAAGCATGTGTATGGGAAGTCCAAGTCTCGCATAAAGGTGAGTGTTTTTTCTTATTCTTACATATGGGTAATAATTTCTTTATATAAAGGTAGTTGTTAATTTTGAAGGTATTTTTAAGGGTAGGATACCCACATAATGTTAAAACTTCCTACCTTATATGGATGTTATGATATTTATAAGGGTAAATCATGTTACCCTTACTTAGTGCCTGTTTAGGAAAAAAAATATTTTCAGAGCCTGTGTTTTTTATTATTTCCTCCCAAAATGTATATCTAAAATATTTTGATGATTTTAGAAGCCTAAATTCAAGATAATTAATTCCTTTAACTCATTTAAAGGATAAAACTCTTTTATTAAATGTTTTAAACACTCTATATTGAGAATTTGGATAAAATAAAAATAAAAATTTTAATTTATTTTATGGATTTAAATATATTTCTCTAAACATGGTGTAAAATAATGAATTTAAATCTAGTATTTCCCAGCATCATAAACTAAAATGTGGGATTAATATTTTAAAACTATCCCGCCCATTTTTCCTTCGTTTTTTGATATCCTTTAGATTATTGGATACATATAACATCTTAATCCAAGATACAATAAGTCTTATTCAGTGAACCTACTTCATCTTTAGGTTTCTAAGAATAGAAAAACACCACCTCTCTTCTTTTCTTGGTAAAGCATTAGAAATTAATATTTTCTATGTAATATATTCCTTTTTTAATTGAGAATAAGCTTTCCAAATCTTCTATAGGAAATAAATAAAAAAATTATTGAATAATAATGATCTAGAATAATAAAGAATAATTGTCAATATAACTCAGATTATTCTATAGTGATATAGAATATTATGGCTTTTAAAATTATAATTATTCATTTAGAATCTATTAAATGCATATTATGTCTAAAATTTTTAATTTGTAAATTATCTGGGAGAGAGGAAGTATTATCACATGAGGAATTTTAATTATTCTCTAAAAATTATATAATTATCAAGAAAGATAATAAGTCATTATCATGTTTATTTTTGATTATATATGAGATAAAAACTATTATTGAATGTTATATTTAATTTTTTTGGAAATAAAATAGTTGGAATTAGTTCTATGAATACTTGGGGTGTTGTTGAACCAATGAACATGTTGATTTGATTTGAATGACATTTCCAAGATGAACCTTAGAGTTTTTCATAAAAACCCATGAGGTAGGAATACATTGACATTAATAAATTTATTATATAGGCTATTAGCATGATTTTTTATATGTATGTGTAACCTTATGAAACCTATGTTTGATGCTTGATCATATTAGGCGTGTGTGTGTGTGTGTGTGTATCTTTGACGGGTGCTTGTGTTACTTGCATATGGATTGTACTAATGAGGATTTTATTCAATTGATGTGATGTTTGATTTATCATTTTCATCTTATATCATATTTTTTTCTTTGAATTATATAGAAAACCATTTTATGGGGCACACAAGGCCATTACCCAAGATGAATATGTTAGGCATGAGGTTAGTATGCATTGGAAAATCCCTAGTAGGGGATGTGTTAGCCATGTTTGGGACTCTATTGAGGGGGGAATGATCCTGTATGGCCATCAAGGTTACTTAAACCATTTCATCATGATGTTTCCTTATAAAATGGTGTTTAATGAGGTACTTATAGTCCCTGAGGACCTTGAATATGTTTTTTATTTATGTGATATATTGTTATTTATATTTATACCTTGTTTATAATCATGGAATGCACTTGTATTTTGTCCCCATTGATGTTAAGGGGCATTGGTGGTATTATAATAAGCCTTGTACTCACACCCTACTTATAAATTTTGATGTGCATATATATTTTATGATTAAGAATATGATGAAGAGAAAGGGCCTTAGAGTGAACAATTAAATAAGTGAAGCTTCTAGATGTAGATGTTTCCAGATATATATCTAGAATGACATCTTCTTCTAATTTTATTTACTATGTTTATCTAATACTTTGGTTCCATCAGTTAATACTAAGTTTTATATCTAGTATTTCATACTCTTACCACATGGGCTGGTTTTATATTTATATTTTTTAATACTATCATTGGTTATTTATTTATATTATTCAATTTAATGGAGGGCATATTCTCCCCAAGCTTCTATTATAGACCCTCACTACTAGTTAGAACCCTCTAGTATATGGGGATACACAAATGAGGTCAGAAAATACTATAGCTAAGACACAATGGTTCAGGTCAGGGTTTAAAAAATTGATAACCATGGGATTGAAAGGAGAATTGATGACTAAGTGATTAAATTTATTTTTGATTAATTTATCTATTTTAGAAACATTTTATTATTAAGATAAATTAAAACATTAATTTTATTTGAGGAATAACGGTTGAATTTTATTTTGGAATCTTATATTATTATCATTTGGATATATGATTATTTAGTTTATTTATGGAAAGGATTAGTATGTTGTTGAGATTATATGATTAGAGAATATTAATTTTTGGTATGTGAATTTTCTAGTGATATATGTTGTTTTGAGATAAATGTTATGTCCATCTAAGAGGAATATGTGATCAAATATTCATATTCTTTGGGATTAAATGTATCCTTATAAAATTTAAAAAAAATTTAAAAACCATTTATGTTAAAATTTGGGTCTTATTTTTTGAGGATTTAGAGATTAGTGTAGCATTTCTTCATATTGGGTATTATCTTAACATCTGATAACCATTATGGTTTTGGTTAATGTTTAAAGATATGTGAAATTACTTGTTATCCTTTTAAAAATATAATGATCCATTAAAAGTTAATTTTAGTGCTTCAAACTTGAAAAAAAAATGAATATTTATTCATTGAACTAAGAGATGAGATAGAAATTAAAACTAATCAAATGAAAAAATGAATGATTAAATTACCTTGATGGAGTGGAAGGAAATCAAGTACATGTATTTTCATGCAATATCTATATCATTGGTAAATTATAACTTAAATATAATTAGTCATAGGTGGAGATAAACACTCAAATATCAAGGTACACTTTTTTAAACTCATTTTCAAGTATGTGACTTATATAGGTACATACATTTATAAAATAATTAGTTTCTTGGCTTTCTCTAAGAAATTAAGGTTCATGATAAAATAAATATCTAATTTCATTATTGTTTTTGATAAATTCATTTTTATATAATCAAAGTCAAATTACAGGGATGATATTTCTTTAAGGGGATAATTAAACAACTTGATATTTTAGTTTAAATAGAATACAATATTCATTTAAATGTACCACACAATACCGATCTTAAAATGAAATATGTTACAATACTGAAATATTGTTATTTAAATATCTCTATTAGAACCTTGTAATTGGATTAAAGGGTATGAACATGAGTAACTTCATTGTTAAATATATGTAGAAAATTTTTCCATGATAAAATTCTATTCAATAATTCCTATGAAATAAGAACTCGTTTTTTAATAAATGATTAATGGTAATATTTTTCAAAAAACTGATTTTTTTAAATTTTTATTAAAGTAAATTAAGTTATGAACTATAGATTAATTATTTTAATGAAATATATAGATCAAATAATTAATAAAATTTATATTCAACTCACTGTGTTTACTAAATAAGTAATGAGTTCAAATTCATTTTATACATTAAAATTACATTTTCATTGAAAATGTTTCTTATTGAAGTTCTTGAGTGGTTATTATGATTAATTTCATCCAATTTTAGAAACTATAATTGATAAAATGGATATAATTTTAATAAAAATAATTTAAAAATAATTATAATATTTTTATTTAGGATGTTTCTAAAAATGTTGATTTCTAGGTAAATAGTGAAAAATATCGATTTTTCAAAAAACATTCATTTATTTACTTTAAAGAAAATTAATTTCAATATTCTCTTTGGTTTTGGATGTCTTTGAAATTCACATAAGTTTAATTATATTAATGATGATCCAATTAATTTCATAGGAATGATTATTTTTATAATATCATTTTTATGCTTAAAAAGTGTATTTTTTCTTTTTCTTTTTATTGCATTTTTCAAACTCATATTAAAAGTAATTTTTACCGCTTCAGGAAATTAAATGACATAAAATTAATTCCATATTTTGAATCAACCTATTTAATTTATGTTATAATTTCAATTTCATTTTATCCATAATGAACAATAATCATGGAAAAAGTTTATCACTGTGGTAAAGGGTAAAATGGGTAAAATGAGGCTAAAACTGTGGGATATGGTCTAAAAATCAATCCAAAACCAGTATTTATTTAATTTAATGAGTTTATTTCGACCATTAAACTCCTATATTCTAAAATATGAAATTTGGGTGATAATTTTCTATAATTACAAACTTTATATTATTTTAAGTTAAGACTAATTACAAAATGTCACTCTCTCTCACTTATAATATTATCATGATATATATATAGATAAAAAAGATATTTTAATTAATATTTAAGATAAATTTTATGAATAATAAATGATAATAATAATTTTAATTTAATATTGATTTTTAATTATGGTATAATCACCTAAAACATTTACACAATAGCAACACAGTGCTTATACAAGTTGAAGAAAAAATTTGTAAATGATGCTAAAACATTAAATGTAATATTATTTATTTGAAATATGAACTTATATAAATTAAATGGATAATTATAATTTATATTTTCTATTTTAAATATTTTTTTTCTAACTTCATAATTATCTTGAATCCTTTAAAGTCAAATTTTTCAATAGTCTTGAAAATGACCCTAAATTATATTTAATATTTAAAAATTGTTTTAAAATAATGTAAAATAAAAAATCTATAATTAAACAATTTTATTTCAAATTTTTTATCCTATCACAAATTTTCCTTTTATTTTCCTCATTTATTTATTAAAATTACATTCAGGTCCCATAAAGATTGAAAATTTGTGAAAATGCCATAGTTGTTTCCTATATAAGGGGACTCACTTCAATATTTACAAAAAAACCCATGTTTGTTTACTAAAAAATATACCCAAATGACTCTCCAAAATTCTTTTCCCCCATCATCATTCCTTCTTAGTGACAATAAAACCCACCACATAAGGCCTTAAACTTAATCGAAAGGGGGATATCAAAAGAGGAGGTATAAGTCTTAATCGAATTCTGTTAAGTTTATTTATTCTTATACCTCCTTCAAACCTATCATAACCATTATGATATATTAAAATAAGTATGCAAAAATAAGAAATTTTATTATATTGATGGTAGAACATTTTTCCATCACCTTTTCTATCCAATGTATAATAAATAATTTGATCGTCCATACGTGTGGACTACCACCTCTATGACGCAATGTGTTTCATTTTTAATCACTACATAACAAGGATTATTATCATGATTAATTTAAGGGAAATAAATAATATTTATGAAATAATTATTTTTTTTAAAAGAAAATATATTACCTATCATCTTACACATCCATCCATTGGAAAAATATAATGTCGCTCATCTGTATATATGGACTACCTCATCCATGAAGTGATGAAAATTTATTTTTATTTAAAACATTATTAGATGGTTATAAAATTTTATTTAATATATAAATGTGATAATTATTTCATGATTAATATTGTTCTTACATCACCACATTTATCATGGTAAACCTACCAATGTCGGATTTTGATTATGAACTGAATGTCCTCAAAACATCTAACATAAAATTAACTAATTTAGAAACTATATAAGACATGTTTATAAATAAAATAAAATTAATAATAATATGATAATAAATGTTAAAAATATTCATAAAAAATTAAATAGTCAATATAATTTTAGTATACAAGATTTAAATTATGTATGTGGTGAGTCAGACTTGAGGTAAAAGACTTACTTTTAGGAGAACTGTTTTAAAGTTTTCCTTCCAGTTATTTTTCATCCATTTTAAGGTTATATAAAAGGTTTCACTAATATTATTATCTATATTCAAATTACCATTTAAAATATTTTTTCTGCTACCGTAGACATTTTAAAATGTTTTAAAAATGGACTCTATTCAATTTTCTCTTTATGGATTGTTTTTACACTTTTTACAAAGTTATAAAAAGAAAGAATTTTTAATATATATAATGGGACCACCCTTTCCTACCATTATTGAAATTATTAATAATCATAATTCATATATAATCTAACATTTTTTTTGAAATATTTTTTTATTGCTTCACTTTTATAAATTTTTAATTATAAAATTTTTTTCTAAGGTAATGGAAATGGCTTCTCATTTTTTATGAGATAAATGAAAGTTTTATTACTTATTCAATTATAATTAAAATAAATTTTATAGTTAAATTTAAATATATATATATATATATTCATGATCTGTTTCTTAGATATTTTATATGAAGGATGGTTGAGTTATATATAGCTCTGGTGATGGGTGATCTCGATATATCTCTCTAATGGATTGGGTGAAGTAACAGGGTTTACTGGTGGTAGGATACTCTTAAGAGATATAGGAATTATTTAGTTTGGTTATTCCATTTTAATTGTTATTATAATGGTTAACATAAGGATAATTTCATAAGACACCTACAAAAATTTTCTATTAATTAAAAATAGTTTTTATTTAAATATTTGGATTTCACAATGTCAAAAAAGAAGTTCATATTTTATGAAAGTTTATTGACCTTTTAAGGTTAAAATGTATGTTATTTAAGAATTTTGTTTCATAGGTTCTCATGTTCTCTATCAAATTCACATTTTTTTCATAAAAATGATCAATTTTTTTTGGAAATAAGGTTGATTTCATAAGCAATTAAATGAATATTTGATCTCAAGTTTTATTATGAAAAAATGGAAAATTATCTTTTGGATTTAATCAATTTTATATGTAATAATGAGTTCCATTCCTTTTTATATATCTTACTAATATTTTTGTGCACATATAGTGTTTTAAATATTTCCCACAAGGACTAAGGGTGTGTAAGAACAAGATAAAGGCCAATATTTCCTCAATGGGGATTTATATAAAATTAAGTGAATTTGTTTTTAATAAATCAAGTGTTTCAAATTAAGAATATTGTTTTGTGAAAAAATAGATATTTAGTGTAATTTTACACTTTTTAATGTAACATATTTAAAAATTCCATAAAACTCTAAACCTGACTAGTTATTTAGGAATTAAATGATAAAATATATTCCATAATTCATGTAATTTATAGGATGTTCATGTGTGAGTTGTTATGTAATAGAATCATAATCAGAATCATACATACCATCCTTGATAGAGTTGTTGGAACATTTTATTTGAGTCTCCCTTTTGAAATAATTTATTTAATAATATATAATTCCTTGGGATGATTTCTTATTCTTCTAATTTTTCAAGTTTAGTATCTCACCACCTAAAGGTAAGGGAAGAATAAAAAATATCATTGAAATCAACAGTTCACTTAAAAGAGAAAATTCCAACAAAAATGAACCTATTATTTGATGTTAATTATTGTGACTATAAGGGATTGAAGTGAAATATACCCTAATAGGGGTTTAATCAGAGAATATATATTTTCTAACATAACCAATTTTTCATTAAACTATCACTACCTTAGATGATATTAACCACATTATTGGTAAGGTCACCCTTTATCTCTTCTTTAAATTATAATCTAACTTTTACCAATGAATTTTTTATACAATTAATAATAGTTTTCAATAATTCTTAACAAACGCACATAAATATTTCATGTAAAATATAAAAAATAAAGTTCACAAGACGTGATTATTTTTACTTGGTTCACCCACACTATAAAAATACAAGGAATATTCGATCAGTAACTTACTAGTGCACTATAATTCACTAAAATCATTCTTTGGTGTTGTATTTATTCATGGGAACTCCTAGGTCTAGGTTCACCCCCTTATAAGGTTTAAGGATATCTCATCACTTTCCATGAGTAAGTTCCTTTACTCATATCCTTCTACTCACTGCTCTATCTATGTAAAGAAACCCAGGATTCTTATACATGGATATTACATATTTTTAGATGAATATTCATTAAATTACACAAACACATGCCTAAAGACCATAATATTTTAGTTCATTTGGAAGCATTGAATAAAATCTTCTTAATTCATGAATTATCTTCAATGTCTCCTATAAAGATCTTCCCCTTTTGTACTTCTTCATAAAAAACATTCTTTATAATCTGGTGAAATGAAACTTTAGAAAGGGTGATATCATATTGTCAGTAATTTTAACCAATGTATATATTTAACAATAATATTATAACATGAACAAAATATTTTAAAACCATACCATTCATATCGATGATCATAATATTGAGTCATGGCATAAATATTGGCAGTTCATAAGACATTTATCATAAGGAAATCAAATAACATGACCATGATACCACAAAATTTAAATGAGGCATATAATTATGGAATAAAAATCATATTATAACATTATGAACATGTATAAATATAAATAGGTTCACTCATTAATCTAAGGACATGAAATTAGACACTCGCATAAACCTATAGACATGCAACCAGGTCTGTGAATAACATTATGGACATGAAATAAGGGTCTATTCATAACATTGTGTACATGTAATGAGGTTCACACATAACATTTTGAACATGTATTTTGGTTCACACATAACATTTTGAACATGTAATCAGGTTCACACATAACATTGTAAACATGTAATCAGGTTCACACATAACATATTTACTCATGAGTTATCCATATTTAGACAATTAATTGGAGGGTGATATAGGTTCCTCCCTTATTTAATTATAATTTAACCACAATCCATGGTTAATACGTAACCACCTTCACATAATGAAAACTATACATAAGTGATCCACAATATTTTAAAACATTCATTACATCAGAACCCCTGAAAATAAATAGATTTCATAAAAAAATCATCACATCATAACCCTTAGGAAAGCAATGGGTTACATAAACATAATAATAAAACATAAAAATAAATAATAATAATGTTTTCCTTATATCATACCCCTAATAAAGAATAAGTAACACTAAGGTATATTGTCTTATATGGAAAGTTATTTTCAATGATCACTTGAAATATTTTTTAGTAAAATAGCCTTTCCACATTTAAATTTTTTTTAAATCATAAAACATTTTGAAATTAATTTTCATTTAAAACAACCTTTCAAACATATAAATTAATCCTTAAATAAAATAATGGTCATGATGGTGGGTATTCTTCTCATGCTATACATATTAAAAAATGATTCTTTCATATTCTTGGTAAAATCATAATCGGAAATTCATTGTAAAAAAACCGGAATACACCTTTAAAAAAATTATCAATGTATTATTAATAAATAATTTGATATAATTTAAAAATATTTTTGAAAACATTTTTTGGAAACATGTTTTTGGAAGAAAAATGGTTTTTGACCTAAAGGTTTATTCTTCATAAAAACATTATTTTGTATAGATCATTAATCGAAGGTATGTAAAGTTAATTTAAATCATTTATTCTAATGAAATAAATATATTATATTAAAATGAATTATTCTACTGGGATATATATCATAAAATTTCATCATTAGAAGCATAATCATAAGCAATCTTGAAAAATGATAATATTATAACATAAAACTATTACCACTTTGATAACTTTGAATCATAATCCCCATGAAAGAAAAACAATAAATGAAACATAAAATATCATGAGAGTAAATAAATTCATGATATTAAATGTTAAATGGGGTGTATATACACCTCATAAAATGAGATAGGTCCATAACATAACATATGTCTCAAGGAAGGAAAATTGGGAAAAATCTATTAGTGATTTGTAAATACCTTGATTCATAATTCCCATTAAACAATAACATCAAATGAAACGTTAAATATCATTAAAATAATTATATTCCTGATATAACATGTCAATTTTTATGTATATACACCACATAATATAAAAACTGGTGAATATGGCATAAGTCTCCTAAAAATAAAAGAGATATTAGAAATCCACTTCCATAAGTCTTGAATTCATTCATACTCATTAAAATATATTTTATAATAAATATAAGATTATTATAATACTATTACATAACCATAATTATATATATCGTATGTTAAATTATTTACTCATTTTCATTGATTACCCTCTTACCAATAATTCTGTGTTAAATTCATGTTTTGGGTAATAACTGCATTGTTTTTCGTATATGTGTTGATTTTTTATTCTAAGTCATCATAAATTGATTTTGTTTTAATCATATCCAAAATAATAATAATAATGAAATAATTATAATATTTATACATAAATTATTCTTTTAAATCAAACCATGAATTATGTTTTTGAGAAATGATGTATGTTGCGATCATGGAGACGGTATATCGTACATACGCATGAGTAACATTTCCATTTTTTAACAATCATTATATAAAGGAGGTAAGTAATATCATAACTTTACATATATTTAAATATAATTATACATATCATCCATGTGGTATGGTGAGGAAAATATATTCACACAACTTCATGAAGGTAGTTGTCCGCAAGAACACGAATGACATTACCATCTTTGAGTAAGAGAAAATATAAGAAATAAAATGATATATTATGTCACCGTAATGACAAATATGTCATTAATATCATATTTAAATGATTTATATCATATATATTTATTACATTATCTTTATTATATTCTATTTAAATGGTTAGTGAAAATAAATCACATCACTTTGTGAGGTGGTAGTCTGTCATACACATGAACACAATTATTTTATCCCCTATACAGTAGAAATTAAAAAGGTATATATGATTTAATTACTCTATAGGTATAATTATGTTATAAATATCATATATATACATTTTACACATAATCATACCAAACCATTAGAGCTTTTAGTAGAAAAATTAATGACATTTTTTAATCTAGCTATAGTTTGTCGTGCACACAAACGATGAATTCATAACCTATTTAATGGAAGTGGATATATTTGTAGGTCCTGAAATTAACATAAAAATATATTATTATATGGAAGATACTATTTTTATTATATATTCATGTTTTAATAATAATTTAAGGAGTTTTAGTAAGTAATAAAATACAAACACTCATTGAATAATGTTACGTCTTCTTTGGGTATCCTCTTTAGTTTTACACAAAAATCCTTCCTATGATAGATTTCATCCCAACATTAGGCTTATAGGATGATAGGATTTAAATTTTTAAATGATTTGGGTAGGTATTGTCCAATAAAAAACGTTTTTATGGTGTGAATAATAGTGGATACAGAGTGACCTTTTATAAGTGGGGTTAGTGGAACACTTGTAATTTTTTAGAAAAAAAAATAGTGTGCCCGCATTTTTCTCATGAAAAAAAGCCCCTAAATAGAGTGTTATCAAGACTCATACATGATAGTGTGGAAATATGACCATAAAATATATTTATAATTATTTTTTATTTCATTTTAACCCTTTTCATTTTAGTGTACCACCCCCTCCCCCTGGTAAACCCATTTTTACCTTAATTATGGTAATTAATTTTTTTTTCACTATTAAAATTTGTAAGATTTTAACTTAAAATTTTTAGATAATAAAAATAAAAAATTTATAATTCCAAATATGGAATCTATTTTTTTAATTTAAATTCACATAAGTCGAAAATTTTAATTAGACATGAATCTCGGAGATGTGATGAGAAAGTGGGTTTTCAAAGAGAAAATGTTCAAAAGTTTGTAAAGTTTATATATCAAATTTCAATATTAAATTGATTCAATTTTCTTAAATTATATTAATATATATATATATATATATATATATAATTTTAGAAATTTTACTTCATAAAAATTAAAATATAATTTAAATTTATAAATAATTTTATAAAAATGCACTTTCCAATTAAAATTCAGGATTTTTAACTATTCATCAAATAATAATCTTTTCAAAGAATTATCAAAAGAACCCAAATATAATCTTGACATAATGTTTTGAAAAATTCGGTTCATTTAATTAAATAATTTTTTTAAATTTTAAAAAAATTATTTTTAAAATAAGTGCGCCAAAAGTGTGATAAAACTAATTTTTAGAAAAATATAGTTCTTAACAATAAAATTTGATTTATTCTTATCTCTGGTCTGGAAAACACATATAATGAATTTTAATAAGTTGATTGAATAATTACTATATATATTTCATTAAAATCATTCAATAAAAGATTTTTTATATTTATTTAATTAAAATGTGTTTGTTTTCATAAAAATAGTATTTAGAAGAAGATTTCATTTATTTTCAAATAGTTTTGATTTTCAATTTTAATTAATTGGTCACTATATAATTCATTATATATACAAGTATAAATTATATATTTTCATAATTTATTTAATCCTATTCATAAAAACTATTCCAACTACTAGTTAATAAATGTAATATTAAATAATAATATTTTCACAATAAGTCATGTTTTATATAAAATCAACTTTGCGTGTAACACAAGGCAAATTCAGTGTTGCGTGTAACCCAAGATAAAATAAGTTTTGTGTGTAATGAAAAGTATATAAATGATTAATTTTTTTGAAATCAATTTCACAATATCTCATGG
This sequence comes from Viscum album, assembly GCA_963277665.1. Taxonomy (NCBI): domain Eukaryota; kingdom Viridiplantae; phylum Streptophyta; class Magnoliopsida; order Santalales; family Viscaceae; genus Viscum; species Viscum album. The sequence continues at coordinate 582,399,133 of OY728128.1, read as the reverse complement.
TGTTACATTCTACTCCATTTAAAATGAATTTTACCCTCGATATTCATCATTTTGGTACAAACAACTAAGGATACTTCTTCCTCATTATGTCCTTGGTTCCCACATAGCTTCCTCAAGTTTGTGGTTTTTTAAAAAACATTACTAGGAGAGTTTTATTGTTTCATAGAACATTATCTATTTGATCCAAAATCTCTACTTCTTATTTCCTATAAGAAATATCATTCTCTTGTGTAATGACCTCTATGTTTAGTTCATGTGATGGATCAGGTATGTATATCCTTAGGTGTAATACATGGACAAATCATGAACCTGAGATAGGTTTAGTGGAATCACCATATGATATTCTGATATCTTTAAAAAATCAAGTATTTTAATGGGACTGATATACCTAGGGGTTAGTTTTCCCTCATTTATCACATATAAAAATTCATAGAAACACATTCTCACCAAAATAAATTTTTGAATCATTTTGAAGATTATCAGTATAACATTTCTGTTAACTTTTTATAGCCCTTACATGTTTCTGAATGACTCTAACCATCTCTTCTATCTCATCATCTTTCTTAGGTACCGAAAACTTTCTTTTTAAAACATTACTCCAGTATATATAAAGTACTTCAAAAGGATCCATATAATTTAGTGAGTGAAATATATTGTTAAAAGGTAAATAAACAAGATCAATTCATAATACCAACCACATTTTAAATACACTAAATAATATATGATCCTATTTTCTAGGGTTTTAATTATACACATAGTTCTGAAACACAACTCTAGTTCATGATCTTAGTGAATAAGTCTCCAAAAATAAAGGTAAAAATCATATTAGAATAAAATAAAATTTATTGTGGTACTCCATGGAACATTACCACTTCCTTTATATACATTATAGTAAGTGTATCCAAAGAAAAAATTTCTCTGATAGAAATAAAATTTCTTGAATTTTTAAGGTGATCGACTATAACACATAATTATCTCAATATAAAAGATAATATATTTTTTAAAATTTACAAATACCTTTAATCTTATTTCCACAAACTCTTAAATAATTTCTCCTCAAAAAAATATGTCATGATATACCAAAACAAACGGTTTAATTGTCATAAATGTCTCATAAAATAACATTATTCGTGATAAAAACTCATCACATAAAACCTAAAAAATGGCGTCAATGACTTTAAACATATAATCAACCATAAAATAATAAACCCATGATAGTATACATAACTCATAATTTAGTCATACCTAGATACATATATGATTCCAAAATATAATTCACCCTATATTCCATAAATAATATCTTATCTTATAAAAAAATATTTTCATTGGAATCATGGGTTTATTCATTACCAATAGAATATTAAATGTGATTTCATTATTCTATAATCTATGTAGAGGGATATAATCACATGAAATTTTACTAAAGAATGAACAATAATATTATCACAGGTCCAATTCATACAAAATCAAATAAGAAATTCATAACTAAGGAGTGTAGAATTAGTGTGCCCAAATTATCATGATTCACTTCAAATTTTGAGATTGTATAATCTTTACCTTTATAAATTTTATTTAGAGGTTTTTGTGCCTTATCATCCCCAATATCCCTTAAATTGGTTAATTAATTCCTATAATTCCTATACTCCATGAACATGAAACACTAGAGTGTGGGTGGTTCATTATTTTTAGATATCTCTCCATTAATTTCATTGACTATAATCTCTACACTACTTATACATTCTATATGCTTAGTGGTCAGCCTTTCCACAATAGCAACACTTTTGTTTTTCCTTTTAGGCACTCACCTAAGTACTCCTTCCAATAGTTTTTCCAAGTAGGAGTTTGAAAATTTTCCTACCCTCTAAGTGACATGTTATTGGAATTTCCATAGAACCCCATCTTTCTTTTCTTATCACTAGAACCAAGAGGGTTCCCAGTTTCTATTTCAACATATAGTTCTCATCCAACAATTTTGTTGTAGCATCCCAAGTACCCTATGGATAATTCCCAGAGAAGATTTTATTTTAATCCACTGAAAAATTGGTCAACCTTACTTTAATGGTGAATGGAAATACAATACGAGTACCTCACAAGTATTGTTAAATTTTCTTCATAGACACCAAAAAAATCACCAACCTTATGTTTAATCATGATTAATTCCTTCTCTATTTTTTTATGAAGAATAAAAGGAATGTACTTATTGAAAAATAATATTTTAAACTCATCCCACCTCCTGGAGTAAATTTTTATCATTTCCCCATATTCTTATTATTAATCCACCATTGATTCACCTCACCTTCTAGATAATGGATATCAAAAGTTATATTTTCAATCTCTGAACACTAGAAAGTGAAAAATATATTTTTAGTGGTATTGATCCATTACTCAAAAAATAAAAAATCAATAAAACCACTGAAAAAAGGTGGGAATTTTTCATAAAGGACCCAACCAAAAAAAGTCTACTTTATTTGTTTTTAATTTCACTATGATTCATAGTTTGAGAAAGTTTTTTTATCATAGAAATGAGTTTTTTCATTTTATTTCCCATCAAATTTATTTTCCCATGAGGATGATCATTGCATTTTCTATTTCATTACATATTAACATGGTTCCTTTGGGTTCCATCCATTCACTAGAACAAATAATATAGAGTGTGAAACTCTAATAATATTGGGATACTATATAATCATTAAAACTCACATGTAGCTTGTCTAAATCATGACACATTCTTTTCAATATATGACACATTAAGTTTAATCTATTTTATTCAAGGTAGTTATCTATTTAAATAATTCATGGTGGTTAATAAATATTTTGGGAATTTTCAGATAATATCCCCTAAGAGTGTCAAAACAGGTGTTCAGCATGGACTATTGTAATTCACTATGTAAAGATAAAGTCCTTCTCAATGTTCCTTTTTAATATTTATTACCCCTAGGTACCTTTGTTCTAAATCTAAATCCACTTGTAGTATCTTGAAAATGATTTAATTACATGGAAATCACATTTTTTATCCTTTAATAATATTCTAGTACATTTTTATATATTTTGACTCATCCTTAGACTTATCCTTATATACATCCTAATATGTATCCTTATAAATATACTTAGTGGTCTCTCTAATGATTTGTCATCTATTTACCAAAGGTGAACTAAAACTCCCTCTAATGCCAACAATAGTGATCCATTCTTCTCATACATGGATATTACGTCATTTTATATGAATATTAATTACATTATAAAAACACATGGCTAAACACTACAATATGTCTCTGCCTTTTGAAACATGGACCATGATCTTCTTAATTCATGAAATATCTTCAATATCTCCTAAAAAGATCTTACCCTTGGTTTCTCCTATATAAAAACCGTTTTTTATAGCCTAGGTAAAGGATACATAATAAAGGGGGAGCTTAGATTATTAGTATGGTTAAACAAAGGAGATATATAAACATAATAAAAGAATATGAGTATAACATTTAGAACCATACCCTACATATACAATATCATAATATTGAGTTATGGTATAAACATTAGAAATTCATTAGACATGAATTAAAATGAAATCAATGAAAATGATCTATGAGATCATAACATTGTCATAATTCATATAATTAGGGCATAAACGCCACATTATAAAATTTTTAACATGTATAAATCGAAATAGGTTAACCCATTAAGCTAAAGACATGAAATTAGCCCCCCATATAAACTTTTGTACAGGAAACAAGGTCCACGCAAAACATTATGGATGTGAAAGAGAATTCCGTGAATGACATTGGGAACATGTAATCAGTTTCACACATAAAATTATGAACATGTAATTAGGTTCTTACATAACATTTTGAATGTGTAATTTGGTTCACACAAAACATATTTACTCATGAGGTATCCATATTTACCCAATTCTTTATAGGAATATATAGGTCACACTAATAATTGGTTATAACATATCAACCTACTTGGTTATAATTTAACCACCACCACATAATGAAAACTATACATAATTGTTCCCCCAAATCAAAAAACACTCATCATATCATGACCAATAAAAAGAAATTTGTATCATAAGACATTTAATCATAGAATAACCCATGGAAAATAAATGGGTAACATAAACATAAGCGTAAACCACTAGGTAAACAATAATAATGGTATCCTTGAATCATATACCTAGTAAACCATAAGTAACATCAAAGGATTTCATCTTCTATGGATAATTATATTGAAATACCACTTGCAACATTTTTTAGAAAAATAGTTTTTCCACATTGAAAAAAACCTTTTAAAAATATAAAATATTTTGAAAATACTTGTATTTGAAAATAACCTAGAAAACATATAAACTAATCTTTAAATAAAATAAATTTCATGGAGTTAGGAATTCCATTCATTTTGTAAATGTTAAAACAAATATTCATTACACATTTTTAGTAAAATACAAAAACAAATCGGAAAAATACATGATTATTCTTTTAAAAAAATTAAAAATTAAAAAATTAGTAAAAAATATTAATAAATCATTTGAAATTTTTAAAAACATTTTTGAAAATAGTTTTATGAACCATGATTTTGGAAGGAAAAGGGTTTTCACCAGAAGGATAGATTTTTCTTAAAAACATATTTTTGAACTAGTGAGAACATGAAGAGTGGAAAAGATAATGGAAAATATTTATTATAATGACATAAACATAGGATAAGAAATTTCATGAGTTTATTGAGAGAGATATCATAATATTTTAGCATTGGAAGTAAAATCATAAACAATATTGATAAACAATGAGACTTTAACATAAAAGTATTACCATGGTAATTTTAATCATAGTCCCCCTGAATGAATAATAATAAATGAAACCAAAAATATAGTTAAAATAAATAAATTCATTATATTAAATTTCAAAGGGTCTATATACACACCTCATAAAATGATATGTGTTTACAACATAACATTTTCAACATGGAAGGAAAATAGTTACAAAAAGTTCTTCTCATATTAGAAATATCTTAAAATCAATATCCCTATTAATGAATAACATAAAATGAAAGGTAAAATATTATAAAAATTATTATATTAGTGATATAAAAAGTTAAATTGTCATAATATTCACCACATTAAATAAATAAGTGATTGAATATGTAATAAGTCTTCTAGAAATAAAAGAGAGACTACAAATCCATTAACGTAAGTCTCAACTAAATTCATACTCGTTTTAACCTCATTTATAATAAATATGAATTTATTATAAATATATTATAGAACCATAATTATATATATCATACCATATGTGATTTACTTATGTCCTTTTATTACCCATTTATCAATAATTTCATTTTAAATTCATGTATCAGGTAATAACCTCTTTGTTTTTTATTTGTATTGATTTGATATTTTTTGGTACTCTTAAATTGATCATGGTTCCATTATATATAGAATAATAATCAGGAAAAAATTATCATATTTATACATAAATTATAATTTTATGTATAATCATTAAATATGGTTTTCAGAAATGATGTCTGGTATGATCATGGAAATGGTAGGTCATACGCACGTGTGAGCAACATTTCCCTTTTTCAACGATAATTATGGAATTGTGGTAAATAAGATAATATATTTAAATAATTCTAATAATATCATAAATATAGTATTATTTATTTAAATATACTTATACATATCTTCCATGTTTTGTGATGATGAAAAGAGATTCACATCACTGCATGAATTTGGTAGTCCACATGTACGCCAATGACATTATCATGATTCAGTGAGTGAAAAAGTAAGAAAAATAATGATATATTATCTTATGAGAGTGATAAATATATAATTAATATTATAATTTTTTCATTCATAATATATATATTTATCAAATTTATCCTTGTTATCTTCCATTTTAAATGTTATTGAAAATGAATTGCATCGCTTTGCGAGATGATAGTCCATCATACACAGGAATGACATGATCATATCCCCTATGGAACAGAATGTAAAAAAGGTATATATGATATAATGAATCAAGATTTATAATTATTTTATAAAAATAATATTAATATATATATATATATATACTTTAAATCTATCATTATACCCAACCATGAGATGTGGTAATGGAAAAATAAATGATATCATTTTTTAAGGCGGTAGTTCTCTATAAACATGAATAACAATTTCATAACCCATTTGATAGAAGTTAATATGTTTCAGGTGGTTAAATTAAAATAAAAACATATTAGTATATTTAATACACTTATTTTATTATATCATCACGTTTTAATAAGAATTGAAGGAGGTGAGGGAAGAAATAAAATAAAAACACTTGTTGAAGAATGTTACCTATTCTTTGGGAATCTTATTAGGTTTGAACCAAAAACCTTCCAAGGTTGGATTTATGCCCAAAATAAGGCTTCTAGGATGAGATTATTTATTTTTAAGTGATTATAGTATGTATGTTATGATCCAAAATGGTTTGGAGGTGCTAATAAGAGTGGGTAGGAGTGGCCTTTTATAAGTGAGGTGAGTGGAACGCTTATAATTTTTTTAAATAAAAAGGTGTACCTTCATTTTACACATTAAAAAGGATCAAAAATATATTATTATGGATATTTATATATTATATGGTTTAAATATGTCAATAAAACCTATTTTATAATTAAATAGTTCATTTCAACCCATATCTTTTTAGTCCCCCCAGTAAACTCATCTTTACCTTAACTATAATAATTAATTTTTACTATTTTCACTATTGATTTTTTTAAAAATTAAGTTGAAATTATTATATAATATATATTATTATTATTATAAGAAATATATAATCCATTTTTCAAAATTCAAATTATAGTAGTGGAAAAGGTCAATTAAAATTAATCTCACTAACATGAAGAGAAAGTGAGTTTTCAAAGAGAAAATATTCAAAATATTATAATGTTTTTATATCCAATTTCAATATAAAATTGAATAAATTGACTTAAATTGGATTAATATATATCTAATTGAAAAAAAAAATTAAACCAATTTAAAATATAATTTATATTTATTAGAAATTTAAATTAAAAGGGCGTTTTCAATTAAAATTCAATATTTTCACTATTTATCAAATCAAATTCAGAAAATTATCAAAAATTCACCCTAAGATAATTTTTATATGATTATTTAAAAAATTAATTTAATTTTTTAAAATATTTTTTTTAAAATTTTCGATAAATTATTTTTATATTAATTGTGCAAAAAAGGCGATAAAACTATTTTTTAGATAAATAATGTTTTTAAGTGTAAAATTGGATTTATTCTTATATATTGCCTAGGATACACATAATATTAATTTTATTTAGTTTATTGAATATAAAATATATATATATTTCATTAAAATCATTCACCTAAAGTGTTTTGTTGAATTTATTAAATCAAAATGTGTTTTTTTAATAAAAAAACTCAGAAAAAGATTTCACTTATTTTTAAATAGTTTTGATTTTAATTTTTAGTTAATGGGTTACCAATGAATTAATTTTTTATAAATGTGAAAACCATATATTTTCATTATTTAGTTAATCATATTATTACACATTATTCAAATGGTTATGTGATAACTATCATATTAAAAAATAATATTTTAATAATAAGTTGAGTTTCATGTAAACTCAATGTTTCATGTAAAATAATCAAAAATCAGTGTTGCGTGTAATGAATGTTAAATTAAGTGGTTTGTGTAGTGATAAAATACTTAAAATATTGAATTAATTTCTAAAAATTTACAAAATATAAGGGTGTTAAAATATGAAAACTACTTTGTCATGTGGTATAATAAAATATAACACCATTTTTGTTATTTTTGATGTTGTTTCACCATGTATAGATGGGTACCTTTGAAAAACACATTAATCCTTGATCAAATGGCCCAAAAGCCTTTATTTTTTATTGATTTTGATAATCCACCTTAAAGGGGTGAGTTGGAACCCTTAAAAGGCTTTTAGGCATAAGTATTATATAGCTTGTAGACCTTAGAGGAATCCATTGCCCGTAGGCTTCAAACATTACATACAACCCAGACTAACTACTTGGAACTGGTCCTCCCCAGCATCTTCATCTTGAAATCAGCTCTCCACCTTTTCATGGTTGTTTGGCTAGGCATTCTCATGCATGAATAGTCTTGTCTCGATGGAAGGTTTCATACCCTCTCATTATTACAATCCGTTTAGCTTTTGATATGGTGAAATCTCCTTTCTCATCCTTCTTATGAACCTTGTTCCTTATAGGTTCTCTAGTTTGCATCTACACTTAAGGTGGCCTGAAGGCATTGAGGTAGCCTGAAGTCCTTACTGACCCAAAGTCTTGGGTGGCCTGAAGGCCTTAAAGGACTCAGGGACTAAATAGATGGCCCGAAGGCCCAAACGGGTGAATAGTTTTAGCCGCTATGGTGACAAACAGTACCTGCTACAGTTCTTGCTATAGTATTGCACAGTCCTGCTACAATACCTACTACAGTGACCTAGAAATATTCCTCCTCCTGGATTTGATCCCAGGTCTCTTGGATGCACTTAAGGAGTCCTCACCAACTGGGTCGAGGCTCATGTGCATATTGATCCTTTATAAGATATTTTTTCACATTATCATAAATAATTGCAGATATTTTTCTCTATGTTTTAATGGAAACTGCACCATCCTTATCCTTTGGAATAATGTTCACTAAGTTCCAATCATCCTTTATCTTCCCTTCTTCACTACAGAATTCCTCTCTCTTATTATTGAATATTTCAATAAAGGTATCCTTTTTTAATCATTATAGACTATAATATGTATAAAAAATGATATATCATTAAATATCACCTTCAATAAACCCTTCTACCTAATTTAGAGACAAATTATCCCAATTTCTTTTCATAGAGATATCGAATTCTTCAAGATAATGATTGAAAAATATATCCATAAAATATCCTTTAAAACTTAGTCAAATTAATCTATTTTATTCCTTGATTTCCCTCCCAGAATATAGGCAATATTATTGAGTTTTCATATTCATGACATGACCACCACACCCACTGCGTGATATTCAGTTCCATAGAAACCTCAAACCATATTTTTACTTCCATGGTTACCTCTATGTCATGTAATTTTCATTTATGGCATGTAATTATCATATTATTATTTTCAAGTCTTTCACATGTAAACCACATCATAGAAAAATCCTTATGATTATTCTTGGAAAATAAATCCATGATATGACACTACATACTATGATTTGGAAACCTTCATAATGGAAGAACAAAAAAATTCTTCCAAGAACCATCATTACATCAACCTTGCTTATTATGGTCCTCCCCATTTTACACAGGTACTTTTCAACTCCAAAACAACTTCTTCCAAGATATGGTTCTAATTATCTCCCCATTTCATCACCAGCATAGATTCACTGATCCTAGTGAAATGTATTTTATATGATTTCAATATCTAGAAATTCTTCTCTCATCCTTTTTTACTAAAATATAAATCATATTTTATGATTGATATACCTTTATGTTCCATTGTTTCATGGTGTGGCCAATATTCTTATTGCATGTAAACCTCTTCATAAAATCTATAAAGTCTAAAAAAAATTATGTATTATCACCATTGGGCCAACTCCAAAATATTATGCACACCCCCAAAAATACATTATGTTTTCAGGGAGGGTACATGAATTTTCTTCATTCTTTCTTATTATCATAAATAATTATGCATATATAAAATCTTATGCAATGGTAAAACCATTTATGCATGAAATATAAATATATTACACATCTCTATGTATGATTTATACCTTTTTCACATCTCCCTCTTCCCAAAAATGTAATATGTAGCAATTAAATTTTATTAATTTCAACACACTTTAGTAGAAATTAATTTTTTTTATATAAACTAAAATCTTATTCATATGGATAATTTTCCCAAAACACATGAACCTACTCAAAACCATATTTTCCATAATTAATTCATAATACTTCTAAATGAATAAAAATATTCTCCAATTCAATATTAAACAAAAAGAAACATAATCCCACCCTTAATTTACATTTCTTCATCTTTAAGTAAACTCATACTTATTCGTTATAATTAATAGCTCCAAATGAGAAACTCCCAATGATTTTTCACTATCATCCTCTACAATTAGCACATACTTTGTTGGTTGATAAAAAATAAAACACCAAAAAACACTATTAATTGAAAAAAATAAAACACATATTTATTAAATTAGTTATTAATAAATCCAACATTTTTTATAATAAATATAAAACCACCTTGTCAAAAATCCCCAATTGGATGAAAACATATACCCTACTACATATTAATGTTTTTTTATCAAATAAAGGGATGTAAGATATTTTTCAATATTTATATTTACACTGGATAACATTGATTTATTGTGTGATATAAATACATGTCAAAGATGAATTTTTGAAATAGTTATTCCCATTACAAGTTCATGGTCATGCCTTTTAGTGTGACTAATGCACTTGAAGTGTTCATGTACTTGATGAATTTAATATTACATTTATATTTGGATAACTTTTTGGTAGTGATCTTGGATAAAATCATGATATATTTGAGATCAAATTCTAATCATGAAAAATATATATAAGTTATTATAAATATTTTTTGTGAAAATTAGTTATATAAAATGTTTTCTAAATGTCACTTTTGGATTCAAGAGGTAAAATTTCTAAGACATATTGTTTCAGATAAACGAATCTCAATTAAGCCTAATAAATTGGAGGTTTTAAAATCTTGGGATATAACTTTGAAGGAATTTAAAATACAAAGTTGTAAGGTTTTGGATGGATATTACCAGTGGTTTATCAAATACTTATATTGATTAACTTATCCAATTATTCCTTTTACTTCAAAAAATATAAGTTTTAATAGGATGAAAAGTTCTACAAATACATTGAATGGTTGAATAGAAAACTATATTTGGCACTAGTTCTTATCTAACTCAATAAATTTTATATATATTTGGTATATTTTGATGATTTGGGATTAGTTTTGGGGTGCTTTATTATTCAATGAGGTATTATCATGGAGTATAGATCAATATATATATATAATTTAATGAAATAAAAAATCTTATTCATGATTTGGAATTGTTGTGGTGATTAGTGCGTTAAATATTTGGACACATTTTCTCTTTGGGGAAAATTTCATAGTATATACTTATCATTAGAGTTTTAAGTACATATTAACATAATGTTTTATCAATATAAAACAACATGAGTGGGTAGAGTATGTTAAAACCATTAATTTTGAACTTTCATGTACACCTAAAAAAGGAAACATGGTATTAGTTTCTTTGAGTGGTATGTATGAAACTCAAGCTATTAATTAAGTGTAAGCATAGTTCTATAAAATGGGAATGTTGGTTTATTTTCACTTAGAGATAAATAAAATGAGATTGGTGTAGTTACTTCCATCATGAATTTGGGTTTTATATTAAAATAATAATTAATCGAGTCATAGTTACCTATCCATGAATATAAGTGGATAAGTGAAAAATTTAATGTAGAGAAACCACTAATGGGTGGATGTTAACATCATATTTAATTATTCCACTTAAATAGTGATTGTTTATTCTTATTCCTTTGAGATAAAATTTGATTAATATATTTCATAATTCTAGTCGGTTAGTGGATTCAGAAATTACAGTGATATAACATGACTTTTAGTGTAGGTTTTGGGGTCAAAAAAAAAAGAAAATATATTTATAACTATGCTTCTCAATATTTTGTTTGTCAATAATATAAATAAGAACATTAATGAAAAATTAGGCTATTAAAACCCTTACCAATACCGACTTGAAAGTGAGAATACATTTATATAAACTTTTTTATGAGTCTAAATTTTTCAACTTTAAAGAATAGATATATTTGGAATGTGTTGGATTGAGTCAAGAATTCAGTACACACTATACCAATTTTAAAGACAAATTCCTTTTATGAACCTTTCAAATTTTATATAAATGTTATCATTAATATTCATGGAGTTCCTATGACAATTATTTCTCAGTGAGATCTAAATTTTATGTAAATATTTTGAAAGGGACTTCAAAATTGCTTACAAAATAAATTGGGGTTGAGTATATTTTATCATCCTTAGAAGAATGGGAAAAAAAGATTATTTATATTTTGGAGGATATTATTTATGAATGAATTATTGATTTTATAAATCATTTGAAGACCATTTATCCTTTATCAAATTTTCACATAATAATAATTAAAAACCCTAAATCAAAATGAAACCATTTAAGAAATGTTATGGTAGACCTTATTGATCACCTATATACTAGATGGATATAGTTAAAAAGTTACAAATTGGATTAAATTTGTTTCAAAAAACAATATAATCAAATAATGTAATTCAGAATAGTTTAGAAACATAACAAATTTGAAGATATTTGTATACTGGTCATTGATGACAACCTATATAATCAAATTTTATTTATCATGCATTTTTGTGAGTTTTTAATGAATTGGTATTATAAAAAATTATTAACAAAATGAATTTAGCACATAAATTTGTGGTTCCATTTAAAATTTTAGTGAAGAATGGTTAAGTGGCATATCATTTTGAATTACCTACACGGTACAAGGAAATTTATAATGTATTTTATGAATATTGGATAATGAGATATTTATAGGAATTATATAATTTAAATAATTAGAAAATTGTGGTGCTGGAACCTGAAATTACTTTCATTCAAAGACCTATGAAAATATTGGACAAGAAAGAGTGGACATTAAGTGGAAATTCGATTCTTTTAGCATGGCTTTTATGTAAGAATATTGGATGCACATAGAGTTTTTTGTAATTTTTATCAATCAAGAATAATTTTTCTTGATTTATATATTTATTAAGGAGTATATAATAAAGCTTTATTATATTTTCCAAACATTTTGATTCGAAAAAGGTCCAACTGGGTTGTCTCTTTGTACTGGGTTGAAATGTTTGAATAATTTGTTTAAGAAATATATAAATAAACAGAAGAGGTTGATTATATAATTTATATGAAAAATAATTTTTTTTAATATTACATAGAGAAAAATTTTATACGAATGAAAAGAAATTTTTATTGAGAATATTAGGAAGTTTCTTGTAAATTAATGTGTATAATTAGATTAAAAAATATGAATAAGTTGAATAGTTGTTTATTTCAACAATGTATGATCATTATTGAATAATATAACTCTTTTAAGAAATTGTAAGTTTCATATTTGAAGTTTTATACATTTTTTATCAATATTTAAGAATTATATAACATATGTAAACATACTTGGATGACGTTTAAGGAGTTGAATTTGGTTAAGGTAGGGGTATACTGTTGGAATTCTCTAAGTAGTATTTACATTATAAATTTTATATAGAATTATATTGGAGTTCATTTGAAGTTGTTAAAAAACTATTTGAAGTTTTTTAGTTGATTTTCTACAAATGGAGTTGATTATTGAATTCTGATTTAAAGTGTAGAAATTAAAAGGGCATGAATTTCATCTGAATCATTTGGTTGTTTTTAAGTTTCATCTAATTAAAATCTTAAGATCTATTCAAAATGTGTGGGATAAATTTTAGAAAAGTCCCATTACATAATATTAATTCTAAGAATATATGATTAATAATAAACGTAACTCCTTTGGAAGACTATGATAAATTGGAAAACTCATGAGAGTGTTATAGTAATTATGATATTTCATTAAAGTCACTCAGGTAAAGAAATAGAATTTTGGAAATCTATGATAATTACAAATAATTTTAAGGTTCATCAAATAAAATACTAATAATCATCATATATTTCATAAGGGTCATCTGTGGATTTTTTAATGGTAGTCAGAAAATTTTTTAACGGTCATCAAGTGATTTTTTAGGGGTAATTAGAACAAATAATAAGGGACATTAAATTAATATTGATAGTCCAGGTGAATCCTTGAGAAATTCAATAGTAATAAAAAACTCATTGAGTTTAGTAAAGGACATTTAATTTTATGATTTTTAATCCCTATGAAAATTAGTAAACAATTTATTGATGTTAAGAGTCTAAAAATATGAGATTGAAGAAGATTAAATAGTGATGATTTTTCCTACTCTTTAAAGTATAAATATCATGATTCTTTTGTTCAATATATATTTCAAGATGTTATTTTTAGTTAATAATTAATGAACGAGTTTTCATGATAAAAAGAGAAAGAGAATTCTGGAAATTTATTTGAAGAACAATATTGTCCAGATCAAGTTCTATAGTTTGTGAAGAAGTTGTGATATGTGGAAAATACCATGTTGTAGTACATGATGAGGAAGAAATTATGGGAGAGTTTCATGCCACAATAGATAGTTACATCACATAAATGTGACTCTTCATGTTTTAAATTAAAATTATGAATTTAATTAAGTATATTTTGTGTAGATTTAAATAATACTAAAGGAAACAATAAATTTATATATCCCATGAATATGGAATTATATAACTTCAATAGAATTTAATGAAAATAAATTTTAATCAAATTTAATTTAATTTAATTTTAAATAAGTTAGAGGTTTTAAGGGTATTATGTATGGGGAAGTAAAATTAGTGAATTTTGTTGAAATAATATTCATGTAATATTTTGAATATATTTAAATAATTAAATTATAGAAAATGAGAGATAAATTTCATCTATAATTGGATATATATTTTTGTTTTAAAGAAAAGAAAATGTATACCCAACATTGTTATCATCCTTAGAATTGTAAGGTTTGAAGATATTAAATAGCTATTCAAATTTTTTCTATCATATCTTGGAGATCATAACCATTATATTATACTGAAATGATTGATCTATAGAGTTAATCACTTCAAAGGTTGAAGTAAAATATCTTGTGTTCTTTAATGGAAGGCATGGTTTGTACAATAACCTAAATTATAGGTTCATATTTTCATTTTACCTTATTGGTGATAAGAATATTGGTCTAAGTATAAAACATTTCCAAAGCTTCATCTTGATCTTGAAATAAAAAAAAATTATGATTAGGATAACAACCACTATACACTAGGAACATAGTCATCCATCTTATACGTGAACCTTGTAAACAAAACCTGGTTTCCTTTTTTATTTTTCTTTCCTACTTAAGTACTTTCATTAAAAACATAGGAGAAAAAATAGTGAGAGATAAATGCACTAATAAAGTACATAGGTAATGAATGGATAAATTTTTAATTTCTAATTATGCATACGACAATGATTCCTACACCCACCCCCAGTGATATCCATATTAGAAGTAACCCAAATAATTGAAATTAAGAGATATATTCCACCTCTCTTTAGAGTCTCAATATTATCTAAATATGGAAATTTTGAAATTTTGAGTTCCAATTTTTAAAGGCTTTATGAAGTATAAATTTGAAGAAGATATAGATTTTTAGGTTAAACAAACCATATGTGATATTTATTCCAAAACACTAAAGTATAAAAAGAAAATATGTAAAGAGAAGTTGTGAGAAATTTCATCAAAGAAATAAGATAATAATATCTCTTTATAGTTAAATGTAATCAAAGTATAGTTCATCCTATTATATCACCTAATAAATTTTCTCTTAAAGGAAATTTTGGTTATAAGGAATCCATCTTAAGAAAAGGGGAAGAAGAATTAATTTCCCCATGGGGTAATCTTGATGAAGATATACTTGAAATTTAAAAAGAAATATTAGTTTTTGGACCCACTAACAAAGAGAATTGAAATCTTTATAACTAATGAGTTTTAAATTATTTTGGTTATCAACAGGTAAGTGGTATATTTTATCAAAACATTCCTCTTGAGAAAAAAATAACAAGTGATAATGATCACAATTATTAGGATTCACAAGAATAATAAATTGGTACTTTAAAATACATCATATAAAAATGCCCCAATGAAATAGTAACTTTCATTGGTGGTTATTTTATAATATTGTAAAAAGAGATCACCAAACATGAGGGAGATTTAGAGTTTTAGAAAAAATATTTGGAGTAAAGTGTGATAATGAGGGTAAATTTTATAGAACATATAGGATATAAAATAACTCAATTTTGAGCTTCAATAAACATAATTCATATTTAAGAATAGGTGGATCATTATTATTAATAAGAGAGAAGAATCAAGAAAATTTATTTAAGAGTATATCCAATAATTAGTATAAATAAATACTGTCAAATATTCTTAACTTGGGAATTAATCCAATAGGATCAAGGGACATGATATTTCCTTGTAATAAAAGAATCAAATGCATAGATATCAAGATGATAATATTGTAAATAAATGTAAGGAAAAAATATAATAATTAGAGAATGGAAATATATCCTAAATAATAGATTTATTAAATTGTATGTCGGATTGAAAATTTTAAAAAGTTGTTATGTTGTGCCTCCATTATATATTCCTAGAAAATCTACCTCAATGTACACTTCAAAATAGGATCTTTATGATAAAAACCTTTATTTTATTTTAATAAGAGATTATATTTATTATATAATAAAATATCATTAGTATCCAGGAAATAGGTACCATCCATATAAGAAAATTATGATTATACTAATTCAAATTGTATGTATAGAGAAGTTTTGAATCCAATATTTATACAGAGATGGATAATGAAAATTAATGTGTAACCAACTACAACATCTATGGTGGATTTGAGAAATCAAAGTAGATGTTGTTCACTAAATGTTTCCCAAAATATTTTTATTTATATAAAAAATAACATGGGATCAAATTTTGAAATCCTTCAGTTCAAATAAAAACTTGTATTATTATTTACTTCTAGTATTATGAAAGTTTTATGAACAAGGATATTTATTATTAGTACAATATTTCAAATTATGAAATAAAAATTTTTCCTATGTCAAGGGGGGGAGGATAAGTTGGAAAAAAAGTACATATAAGGATTATGGTAAAATATTAATCTCAAAAATATTTAAAAGTATTTAAAGACTTTATGGAAGTTACAACCAAAGTGGTTATAGTGAAGTTGTATTCATGTGAAAGTAAACCAAGAATATGCCTAAATAATTTGATGGAAGGAGACCATATGATCATATGTATAAAATAATTGAAGTTGATATATCCTTCGGTAAAAAGTAAAAGAAAAATTTTGTTCAAATAAATCCCAAGAGGTCAGAAATAACCATTTCATCCATGAACAAACACCTAAGAGTGGGATTGAATCAAGTGTGGATAATGTTTAACCAAATTCTAATTTATCTTTTACACATTTAACCCCATTTTTTATTTTAACCTCAATTTCTAATTAATAAAAATGGATATGTTTTCTTTAACTAAAAAAACACACATATGCAATGTAGAATAATAATATATAAAGAAGAACATGGTTTTTTTACAAGGATTGATCGTGATGTAAGAAACAACTCCTTATTCTGAGTGGGGTCTGTGAGTCATAGATTCTACTCTTATAATTTTTTTATCAACAATATTGGGTTGGGTAGGGATTATCCTAAACCAATTATTTAACCTACACATTACAGGGGGACAAGTGTTATCCTGAAACCATTTATCACCATATTACACATGTGAATCTTTACTATATTACACAAGTGAAGATGTCTGTATTCTGCATCCCATAATCTTCACCTTTATACAGAATATTTGAATTTGATCCCTAATATATGTAGGATTTCACTATATAAACATGCTTATATCATGTAATTATCAATAACATTTATTTTAATACCCTTGTGTCCTAAATAATAATATCATACATATCAATCTCTACTATAAATAATAGATAATAGATCATTCTTAAAATCTACACACCAGTTTTTATCAATACTCAATCACAATTATCGTAAAACCTTGTATCTTCTTAATTAGAATTCTTTTACATAAAGTGATGAATAGAAATGTGTATTGACCTTTCTATCAAACCTTATGCTTTGACTATATATAGCTAATAAATCTAGTTTTATATCATTCTCTTCCTAGATATGCAAATTGATAGCCAACTCTTGAACAATATTGGGTTTTATATTCTTCTCTCTCATAACATCTAGAGTTCTCCAAATAGGTCCACTATATATCTACACACTTCATATTTCTTTAACATGAAATTTTATTCCATTTTATCACCCAATAACAATTTTTATAATAATAATAGATAAAACTTTATTAACTTTTTGGGTTTTGAGATTTATTCTCACTTTTTTTAACCACTTATACATGGATATCTACCATGATCAAAGTATATTCATTTTTTCCTTTAACCATTGTATCTAGAAAAATTCAAGTAATAACCATTCTCTTTTAATTTCTCATTTTCTCTCAACTGAATAAATTTTCCATTTTATTCTTCTATTAGGGTTAAGAGTCATCTTCTTCTCAAAAAATTTCCACAGTATCAAAAGACAAAACAATATTTGTCTATATTAAAACCATAGATAAATAGAATGATATTATGTGGCACTTCTCTTTCTAGAGTGAGTACTTTAACCACAATAGTATAGACTTAAACTAGAATATATAAACATTAGATTTAAACCCATATGAAACTTATTCATCTCATGTATATTTGGTATCAAAATTCATTTTATGATATTTAAGAAAAATTATTTCATTTTTCATCATCAATATATTTCATTTCTAGATTTATTAATATCAAATTTCATAATATCTAGGCTATATAAATTATCATAATATTCTTCTTCCTTAATATTTCTGTACACAATCATGGAGATCATATTCTCAATTCTTTGAATGGAATAAAACTCCCCCTGAGTGTTTGTGAAGTTTAATATCAATGAAGATCAACACATACATCACTTTATTTATTTTTCACTTTTATCACTAATGGTTATTTTCAAATATTCTCACTGGAAAATCCCAAATTAATGAAACATAGACCTCCTTCATCTCATATATTTTTATCCTATTCAAATCATATATTGAATCATGGATTAACAATTCATCATTGTGCCATAAAATTTTAATCACGTATTAAGCATCATCTCATATTTATATTAAAAACATTATATTCTTTCAAATTTTATATTTTTCCTACTTTTGATCTCCTTAAAATTTCTCTAAGTTTTTGCCTCATCATGATCAATATAAAGTATATAGTTCATCCAGAAAAAACTTTTATATGAGTTCATAATTTTGTGATATTTTTAGAAAAAAATTTATTTTATAAGGATAAATTGGACCTTATAAATTTCATTCAACCTTACATAGTTTAGGGTCATTCTTTAATTTCTTTAATCATATTTAAAATGATTTGGAATAAAAATTAAATTAAAAAACCTTCCATAAATAGTTTGTTGGTCATAATTAAATTAAATAGGATCCATCATTATGATGTTAAGAATTTTCCCTACATTTATATCACTATATCCTTATAGTCGGGTATGATCCCTACACAATCACCCGGCATCTTTACAAAGTGTGGGTCAATCCTTATATAAAAAAATTCTATAAGAAACCCAACCAGAACATTATGCACCAGACTTTCACCAACTATAAGATCATAAAGGTTTAAATAGATCACTATTATGTATTCTTCATATGTTTTGTGTATAATAACTAGGAAGTAATGCTACACCCAAATCACCACACTAAATCAGAAAATCACACACATGAATATAGGTATATGGGGTAAAAGAACACATTAATAACACTAGTTTTTTGTGAATCATATTTTCATCCTACATCTATAGAGAAAAATATACTATTTTTATCACTAGAGGTACAAAGTTTACCATAAGTGACTGGTCATCTATATGGATCATAAATTACAATGATTACTATATGATTTGGTATAACATAGGAAATAGGTCCCACCCCCTTTATATAGAATCTCTCGGTTGGTCATTCATTCACCCAGGATTTCTGAAAACATTATCATTCACCCATTTCATTTTGTAACAACTGGTCTGCAATAGTATTCCTCAGGTTGACTTCCTATCACTGGAAACCTGGCGACTGGAAAAAGTTTGGTAGCCAACACACTAATTGTAACACCCGAGACTTTTATGAGAAATATTTTGTTTTTATGTTATATAAATCATCAAAGGAATATTTCACTACACACAACACTAGCTTGGCTTGCTTTACATGCAACTGCAGCCTTCCTCAATAGCTTGTGTCGTACGCAATACCGAGTTTCACTAAACAACGATATGCTATTAAAATATTAATAAAACTAGCCGTTATGAATAGTAATAACCACTTTTTGAAATTTTATAATTTTTATTTTTGAAAATGTACTTCATATTTGGATTCGTAATATCGAAATTAGCCTAGGGTGAAATTTTGGTATTTTTCTGAAAACTTTCAATTTTTGATGAATAGTGAAACCACTAAGTGGTAGTTAAAAAAACTGAATTTTTCATAAAAATTAATTTTACCGCTTCTATGAGTGGAATTTCAAAAATCCGAGAGACACGGTTAATATCAAGGATGAAAATGTGGTTCACTGAGATGAAAATAATTTTTGGTGAATAGTAACTTTTTACTTTTTTTACCACTGTTAAAAGTAAATAGGGTAATTAAGGGTAAAACTATTATTATTATTACCCTAACACATGTCCTAATTCTATTGGATAAGTTTAATTCGACCAAAAACAACCTTAGGAAAAAAATATGACCATTTAGTCCCACTTGGATTAGATTAGGACATTTATTATTAATTTATTTAAAGAAGGGTTAAAATAGTTAAAATCACAGTTTAATACGTAAATAATTTTTAATATGGGGTTATGCATAAGATAAATTCGACTATAAATATTCATTAGAAATATAAAAAAATTTCCTACTTAATGTTATTTTATTTGTAATTTTTAGACATTAAATAATTTAATTTAGTTATGACACAACAATGATGTAGTAATTATCTTATTAAAGAAATATTGACATAATTGATGTTATAAATACCCAAATAAATGTAATTTGAGACTTTTAATGAATTAAACTATTTTTATATGTAAATATGACATGTTATTATTGATTTAATTAACTTGGTTCGAACTAATAATTATATTATGAGTTTCAAAAAAATAAATTACTAAATAGTGTCAAAATTGACATAAAATAGTTTTTAGAAGAAATATTATATTATTAATTGTTATTTTATTCCTAAAAATCTATGGTTTGGCCAAATGAATTAGATAAGGTTATATATATTAATAATAAACAACTTGGGGTTCTTTTGGCTTGATATAGTAAGTTTAGTAACCTTATAGTGTAAGAAAACAAGAAGATACGGTAAAAGTTAAATTATCTAACTTAAAGTTAAATCTAAATGATAAGGTTAAAATTGATACCTAAACTTCTCTAAATTATATTGGATGACATTATTTCGACCCATACCCACCTTATCTTCTAAATATATCAATTTGGAGCTATTAAGAACCGAATTTGACTTTATAATAAAATAATATTTTTAGTTTTCCAAAGGTGCCCCTCTCCTCCCTTATAAAAGGGCACCTCCTCCCTCCCTTCCTCACACCACATTGAGCCTTCAATCTCGGCCAACCCCTTCCAATTTAATCTCTCCACTTCCCTAGAGACATCCTATAGGTCCTTTTCCTCTTAAAAGACCAATTTTAGTGCCCTAAAAGGAGGTCTCAAAGAAGCGCTTCAAAGAAGAGGTAATGTTTGTTACCGATTCTTTCATCTTTATTTCTTCTTCCACTTCTTCTTCTTTAGTTTTTTCATTATTAAGTAATAACATCAGTATCACTAATATACTGATATGTTATTATAAGTATGAAACAACCCTATTTCACCATCTATCCATCCTACGGAAAATGAAATCACCGCACGTGTGTACGTACGGAATACCGTCTCCAGGTCGTGGTGTAATCAGTTTTCCACCACCACCTTACTTGGATGGGTATAACAGCGTAAATAATGACTATATATGATTATTGTAAAGTTATATTGATTCTGAAATATTATATATACACTCCAATACAATTCCAAAATCATAGGAACGATATCATCGCTCGTGTGTACGTACGGAATACCATCTCTACAATGTGATGCGACTCATTCTACATGATCTTCATTGCATAATGATTATATAAATGAATTGAATGAATTAATAGGATATATATTACACTAATACCATTCTGGAAATGAGGTATCTATAACCTAAAAATAAGAATAAGAATTTATTCGACAAAACACACATAAGAACAAAAAGTAATAAACACCTGAATAACAAGTAGTAATGAAATATTACTAATAAGAAGCTAAGAATATGACCATATATGATATCATAAAAATAATTATGATTCTAGAATAAGTTAATAACATTATCTAAATCATTATACAAGAGTTTCGGACACGTATGAAGAAAATTGGACCTAAGGTAAGGGAAAATCTCGCAATCTCAATTTTTATCCAAGATTGTTTATACTTCAGAATTTACTGGGGAATATTTATCATCCACATCCATGTTTCCTCAATATGTAATATTTATATCCTTATACAATAGTTTATATCCAATTTTACCCTTCGGTGAGTTTTTAATAAAAGATATGAAAGGAATCTTTTGTCGTTTTTCGTATGAGGTGCTTTTTGACTTTTCTGACAAAAGTATGAGAAGAATGTTTTTTTAACTTATACGGAGTGAATGGATTCTTAAAACATTATTTACAAGACTCTTCCTTTACAAGTTTTCATGTTTATTTTTAATCAACGTCTTTTAGTTTCAAATTTTATGACATGTTAAGAAAGGAAAAAATGTTTTTGAAGTAGAAAGGATATTTTCCTCAAGAATGGAGTTCAAGTGTTTTATCAAAATTATTTTCCATATAAGATAATATAGGGTTATGTTTCAATACCTATTATTAAATTGATTTGATTATGTTGTGATGGAATTATTTTTATGAATTCCTTTATCTTATATGATTTGTTTTATGATGACATTTTGTTTAAGAATCCCATTTTTATTACATGGGTTATGCAATGATGTATGATTTAGGATTTTGTGGCACACATAAGAATAGTATCATTATGAGATTGGTGGGACCTATATCTCCCTCCAATTCATTAGGTAAAGATTTTATATCTCATGAGATAGACATGGCTGGAACGGCAGGTTAAACCGGTTTAGTAAAACAGGACTAAAACGAGGAGTGAACTCGGCTCAGAAATGGACTTTGTCCACTAAGATAGTCTTGGAAATGAGTCTTGACTAATATGAAATGATTCTATATGATTATGTGTGTATGCCACAAATTTTCATGTTTTAAGTTATGATTATTGGGATTACATTTCACTTCTATGATTTATCCCATGTTATGAAATTATGATTTCTTTTGCAAGTTAAGATTTCCAAAAGTTATGTTCTTATGTATATGATGTGATTGATATTTCTTTTGATTACCCTTACTGAGAATTTGAGATCACCTTTTTGTATGTTTTATTTCCCCAGGTCAGGAAGAAGGTTATTAAGTAGGATATGCCAAAAAGGTACTCTAGATATGATGAAATAAATGGGAGGCAAAGTAGATGCTTTATGAACCAGTTGTTTATGTTTCCCAGTTTCTAATGACACTATACCTATACGGTCCTTTCGTGGTTTTGTTATATGTTTTAATAAGTATGATTCAATTTTGAAGTATTAACAATGTATTTAAAGTATGGGTCGTTATAGTTGGTATCAGAGGAAAGGTATAGTCAACCTTTGGAAACTAGGATTTGAAAGCCTTAGTAAGAACCCTAAGGATAAGTCTAAGCATAGAACACAATCATAGTGTTTTAGAAATGGCCATGAATAACCTAGGATAAGACCTTAAGTGTGAAATTTTATTCATGATTATGTGGTTTTCCTATTATAATTAGTGTTTCTCACACTATTCTTCTTGGTTTTAGTCAATGGCTGGAACCTGAAGGAACCGTGTTAATGCGGAATGCGACGAGAAATGCAATGATTGTCCCCCTGAGAAACCAAACATTATGGGAGCTGGAATGAAAAATCTTGTAGCCATGCTCACACAACTTTCTCAAGCTTTGAATCATGCAGGACTTCCAAACGAGAAAAGGAAGGAGCGAAATTCTGTTGAATCCTTCATGAAGCAGCGTCCACCTTCTTTCAGTGGGTCTACTGATCCATTAGTTGATGAACAATGGATTAGTACTACTGAAAAGATATTTTCAGTTCTTCAATGTTCTGAACATGATAAAGTCATCTTAGCAGTGTATCGTTTGGAAGGTGATGTTGATCAATGGTGGAATCTTATCAAGAATACGAGGCAAAGAGATGAAATTGAGTCCATGGAATGGGACGAGTTCAAGAACTTATTTTTCAATAAGTACTTCCCTCGTATTCTCCGAACAAAGATAGAGAAAGAGTTTCTTGAACTAAAGCAAAAGGATGATGAATCTGTTGGTACCTATGAATCAAATTTTACAAGACTTTCAAGGTACGCTTCTGGTATTATTATCCAACCTGAGAGTAAGACCGATCGATTCTTTAGTGGCTTAAAACCAAGTCTTCGAAGGGCGTTAGCCATAAAGGACTTCAATAGCTACGAGGAAATCGTTCGATGTGCTCTCAAAGTTGAGATGGAGATTGGAGTAACCCATTAGTCATATGGGTTTGATAAGAAGTGGAAAATGGAATTCAAAGGAAAATATAAAGAGCACACTCAAAAGAAGATGAGCTTTCCCTTATGCTCAAAGTGTGGAAAGAAACATGAAGGGAGTTGTATTAAAGGGACAAGTAAATGTTTCAAATGTGGAAAGGAAGGTCATCGGGCATTTGAATTCCTCAATAATGGTAAGAAGATGTCTAATGATGCAAACAAAGGAAGGGACACACAGAATGAACCTACTACACTTCAATGTTTCATGTGCAAGGAGATGGGGAATTATGCCAATAAATTCCCTAACCCAAGGGTTTTTGATGATGATCAACATCAATAAAATCTTAAGGCTAAAGAAAAAGGAATGTCACATGCAATTTCTATTAGCGATGTGGAGTACGATAACGATGTGGTGAAAGGTGAACTTACCATCCACTCTAAAGTAGAAAATGTTTTATTTGATTCTGGATCCACCCACTCTTTTATTTATGAAGATTTTTCTAAGGGTATCACCGTATTACCTCAACAATTAGATGTTGAGTTAGCTGTGACAACACCTAATGGCACAACAGTCGCATCAAAAGTTTATAATTCTTCCCCGATTGAAGTTTGTGGGAAAGTGCTTCCTAAAAATCTTGTGATCCTTCCTATAGTGGAATTTGATGTGATTCTTGGCATGGATTGGATTTCTTTATATGGAGCTCATATAAATTTCTATAGAAGGGAAGTCACATTTCATATTCTAGATCAATATATGATCGTCTATCGATGCAAGGATGAACATAATCTTCCAGTGGAAATTTCTTCCATCTTAATGGTCTTGATTCCAATAAATGAGGGTTATTTATCTCAAATGGTTGGTGAGAAACTCATGATTAATAATATTCCCATTGTACTGGAGTTTGATGATGTCTTTCCGGAGGAATTTCCAGGTCTTCCACCAAATCGTGAAGTTGAGTTTTAAATAGAACTAGTACTGGGTGCTTTGCCTATTTCAAAGACACCATATAGAATGGCCTCAATTGAGTTGCAAGAATTGGAGAAGCAACTCCAAGAGAATCTTGATAAGGGATTCATACACCCTAGTGTGTCACCTTGGCGAGCACATGTTCTATTTGTTAAGAAGAAATATGGATCAATGAGACTCTGCATTGATTATTGAGAACTTAACAAGATCACTATCAAGAAAAAATATCCTCTCCCACACATTGATGAATTATTTGACCAACTACGCAGAGCTCAATACTTTTCCAAGATTGATCTTCATTTAGGGTATCATCAATTAAGGGTCAAAAGGGAGGACATACCAAATACGTCTTTCCGTACAAGTTATGGACACTATGAATTTATAGTGATTCCATTTGATCTTACTAATGCCCATGTTATCTTCATGGATCTGATGAATAGAGTCTTTAGAGACTATCTTGATCAATTTGTGGTAGTATTTATAGATGATATTCTTGTCTATTAAAAGAGAAAGGAAGAACATGAAAATCACTTGAGAATTATATTGAAGACCCTGAGAAAGGAGAATCTTTATGCCAAATTTACCAAGTGTGAATTTTGGCTTCAAAAAGTTTTATTTTTGGGTCACATAATCTCAAAAGAGGAGATATATGTGGATCCAGCAAAA
This sequence comes from Viscum album, assembly GCA_963277665.1. Classification (NCBI taxonomy): domain Eukaryota; kingdom Viridiplantae; phylum Streptophyta; class Magnoliopsida; order Santalales; family Viscaceae; genus Viscum; species Viscum album. The sequence goes on along the minus strand of OY728128.1, from coordinate 582,372,930 downwards.
ATAGAGGTTATCGAATGATGGTCGAGACCAACAACAGTAACCGAGATCCGAAGTTTTCTTGGTTTGGCTGGATATTATCGATGTTTTGTGAAATATTTTTCATGATTATCTAATCCACTCACCCGGTTGACTCGAAAAGGAGTTAAGTTTGTTTTGGATGGAGGAATGTGAAGATAATTTCAAGGAGTTGAAAAGAAGGTTATCCAATGCACCTGTGCTCACACTGCCTTGTAGTGGAGAAAGGTTTGTGATCTACAGTGATGTATCCAAGAAGGGGCTGGGGTGTGTTATTATGCAAAATGATATGGTGATAGATTATTCCTCATGATAGTTTAAAATCCATGAGCGAAATTACCCAACTCATGATTTGGAGTTAGCTGTGGTAATCTTTGCATTAAATTTTTGGAGGCATTACCTTTATGGTGAAAGGTGTGATATTTATACTGATCATAAAAGTTTAAAGTATATTTTCACACAAAAGGAGCTGAATATGCACCAAAGAAGATGGTTAGAGCTGATTAAGGATTACGACTGCTCAATTCATTACCACCCTGGGAAAGAAAACAAGGTGGTAGATGCATTAAGTCGACAAGACCATGCCAGTTTATCCATGATGAGGATCACAAAAGATCCAATATTTATGAATTTACAAAGGATGGATCTTGGAATTATAATGGAAGGGGGAAAATCGTATCTTTCTCAAATGAATGTTCAACCATCTATACATGTGAAGATTAAAGAGGCATAGAAAGAAGATGTAGAGTTACAAAAGAAGGTGAGAAATATTCCTGAATTCAACCTTGATTGTGATGGGATAATAAAGTTCAATAATCGGGATTGTGTTCCTCCCATCCCCGAATTAAAGAATCAGTTGCTGGATGAGGTTCGTAGTTCTTCATTATCTATTCATCCTGGAAGCACGAAGATGTATAGGGACCTAAAAGATTACTTCTGGTGGGATGGCATGAAAAGAGATGTTGCTGAATATGTCTCTCGATGCTTGGTTTGTCAGCAAGTTAAAGCTAAGAGACAGAAGTCTAAGGGGATGTTACAACCATTACCCATACCCGAATGGAAATGGGAAAACATCTCTATGGACTTTGTCACCGGACTTCCTAAAACATCCAAAGGCAATAATGCTATCTGGGTCATAGTTGATCTTCTTACAAAGTCCGCACACTTCATTGCTATTAGAGAGGATTTCTCTCTGGATCAGCTTTCCGGGATATATGTGAAGGAAGTGGTAAGATTTCATGGAGTACCACTTTCTATTATATCTGATTGGGATCTGAGATTTACCTAGAAGTTCTGGCGAAGTCTTCAACATACTCAGGATACAGAGTTGTGTTTCATCACTACTTATCATCCTCATATAGATGGTCAGCCTGAGAGAACAATTCAAACTCTAGAAGATATGTTGAGAGCTTGCTCTATGGATTTCAAAGGTAGTCGGGATCAACACCTACCTTTGGTGGAATTTTCTTATAATAATAGATTTCACTCCAGTATTCATATGGCTCCTTATGAAGCTCTCTATGGAAAGAAATGAAGGACTCCAACTTTCTGGGATGAAGTTGGGAAAAGAAAGCTATCAGGACCTGATCTTGTTGATGAGATGGCAGAAAAGGTCTGATCTATTCAACAACACATAAGAGCAGCTCAGAGTCAACTGAAAATTTATGCCGACAACCAAAGAAAAGCCCTAGATTTTGAAGTGAGTGATAAAGTGTTCTTACGAATATCTCCCTAGAAGAGGGTCATGAGATTTGGAAAGAAGGGTAAGTTGAGCCCTAGATATATCGGCCCTTTTAAAAATACTGGATCGTGATGAAAAGGTAGCTTACCAATTGGAGATTCCACCAAATCTCTCTCAAGTTCACGATGTGTTCCATGTATCTCTCCTAAGAAAGAACATACCTGATCCTTCACATGTACTCAGCTCAGAAGTTGTACCACTAGAGCAAGATCTTTCTTATGAAGAATAGCCGATAGAGATTCTAGATCGTAGTGAAAAAGTCCTACGGAACAGGACCACTCACTTGGTGAATGTTTTATGGAGGAACCAACAATTAGAAGAAGCTACATGGGAGCTTGATGATATGATGAGGGAGAGATATCATCATCTTTTTGTTACAAAGTGTCGAATTTCAAGGGCGAAATTCATTTTGAGGGGGGTAGAATGTAACACCCGAGAATTTTATGAGAAATATTTTGTTTTTATGTTATATAAATCATCAAAGGAATCTTTCACTACACACAACACTATCTTGGCTTGCTTTACACGCAACCGCAGCCTTCCTCAATAGCTTGCATCGTACGCAATACCGAATTTCACTAAACAACGATATGCTATTAAAATATTATTAAAACTAGCTGTTATGAATAGTAATAACCACTTTTTGAAATTTTATAATTTTTATTTTTCAAAATGGACTTCATTTTTGGATTCGGAATATCGAAAGTAGCCTAGGGTGATATTTTGGTATTTTCTTGAAAACTTTCGATTTTTGATGAATAGTGAAACCACCAAGTGGTAGTTAAAAAAACTGAATTTTTCATAAAACATAATTTTTCCACTTCTTTGATTGGAATTTTGAAAATCTGAGAGACACGGTTAATATCAAGGACTAAAATTTGGTTCAATGAGATGAAAATAATTTTTGGTGAATAATAACTTTTTACTTTTTTTACCACGGTTAAAAGTAAATAGGGTAATTAAGGGTAAAAGTGTTATTATTATTACACTAACACATGTCCTAATTCTATTGAAAAAGTGTAATTCGACCAAAAACAACCTTAGGAATAAAATATGACCATTTAGGCCCACTTTTATTATATTAGGACATTTATTATTAATTTATTTAAATAAGGGTTAAAATAGTTAAAATCAAAGATTAATAAGTAAATAATTTTTAATGTGGGGTTATACATAAGATAAATTCGACTATAAATATTCATTAGAAATATAAAAACACTTCATACATAATGGTATTTTATTTGTAATTTTTAGACGTTAAATAATTTAATTTATTTATGACACAACGATGATGCAGTAATTGTCTTATTAATGAAATATTGACATAATTGATGTTATAAATACCCAAATAAATGTAATTTAAAACTTTTTAGGAATTAAAATAATTTTCTAGGTTAATATGACATGTTATTATTGATTTAATTAACTTTGTTCTAACTAATCATTCTGTTATGATTTTCACAAAAATCAATTACTAAATAGTGTAAAAATTGACATAAAATAGTTTTTAAAACAAATATTATATTATTAATTGTTATTTTATTCCTAAAAATCTATGGTTCGGCCAAATGACTTAGATAAGGTTATATATATTAATAATAAACAACTTGGGGTTCTTTTGGCTTGATATAGTAAGTTTATTAACCTTATAGTGTAAGAACACAAGAAGACACGGTAAAAGTTAAATTATCTAACTTAAAGTTAAATCTAAATGATAAGGTTAAAATTGATACCTAAAATTGTCTAAATTATATTGTATGAGAGTATTTAGACCCATACCCACCTTATCTTCGAAATATATCAATTTGGAGCTATTAAAAACCGAATTTGACTTTATAATAAAATAATATTTTTAGTTTTCCAAAGGTTCCCCTCTCCTCCCTTATAAAAGGGAACCTCCTCCCTATCTTCCTCACACCACTTTTTGCCTTCAAGCTCAGCCAACCCCTGCCAATTTCTTCTCTACACTTCCTTATAGACATCCTATAGGACTTTTTCTTCTTCAAATACCAATTTTAGTGCCCTAAAAGGAGGTCTCAAAGAAGCGCTTCAAAGAAGAGGTAATGTCTCTTACCGATTCTTTCATCTTTATTTATTCTTCCACTTATTCTTCTTTAGTTGTTTCATTATGAAGTAATAACATCAGTATCACTCATATACTGATATTTTATTATAAGTATGAAACAACCCTATTTCACCATCTATCCATCCTACGGAAAATGAAATCACCACGCGAGCGTACGTACGGAATACCGTCTCCACGCCATGGTGTAATCTATTTTCCACCACCACATTACTTGGATGGGTATAATGCCATAAATAGTGACTATATATGATTATTGTAAAGTGATATTGATTCTGAAATAGTATATATACACTCCAATACAATTCCACAATCATGGGAATGATATCATCGCTCGTGTGTATGTACGGAATACCATCTCCACGATGTGATACGACTCGTTCTACATGATCTTCATTGCATAATGATTATATAAATGAATTCAATGAATTAATATGATATATATTACACTAATACCATTCTGGAAATGAGGTATCTATAACCTAAAAAGAAGAATAAGAATTTATTCTACAAAACATGCATAAGAACAAAACGTAATAAACACCCGAATAACAAGTAGTAATGAAATATTACTAATAAGAAGCTAAGAATATGACCATATATGATATCATAAAAATAATTATGATTCTGTAATAAGTCAATAACATTATTTAAATCATTATACAATAGGTTCAGACACTTACGAAGCAAATTTGACCTAAGGTAAGGGAAAATCTTGCAATCTCAATTTTTATCCGAGATTGTTTATACTTCAGAATTTACTGGGGAATATTTATCATCCACATCCATGTTTCCTCAATATGTAATATTTATATCCTTATACAATAGTTTATATACAATTTTACCCTTATGTGAGTTTTTAGTAAAAGATATTAAAGTAATCTTTTGTCGTTTTTCGTACGAGGTACTTTTTGAATTTTCTGACAAAAGTATGAGATATATGTTTTTTTAACTTATACGGCGTGAATGGATTTTTAAAACATTATTTCCAAGAAGATTCCTTTACAAGTTTTCATGTTTATTTTTAATCAACTTCTTTTAGTTTAAAATTGTATGAAATGTTAAGAAATGAAAAAAATGTTTTTGAAGTATAAAGGATATTTTCCTCAAGAATGGAGTTCAAGTGTTTTATCAAAATTATTTTCCATCTAAGATAATAAATGGTTCTGTTTCAATACCTATTATTACATTGATTTGATTATGTTGTGATGGAATTATTTTTATGAATTCCTTTATCTTATATAAATTGTTTTATGATGATATTTTGTTTAAGAATCCCATTTTTATTACATAGGTTATGCAATGATGTATGATTTATGATTTTGTGGCACACATAAGAATGGTATCATTATGAGATGGGTGGGACCTATATCTCCCTCCAATGAATTGGGTAAATATTTTATATCTCATGAGATAGAAATGGCTGGAACGGCAGGTTAAACCGGTTCAGTAAAACAGGACTGAAACGAGGAGTGAACTCGGTTCAGAAATGGACTTTGTCTACTAAGATAGTCTTGGAAATGAGTCTTGACTAATAAGAAATGATTCCTTATGATTATGTGTGTATGCCACAAAGTTTCATGTTTTAAGTTATGATTATTGGGATTACATTTCACTTCTATGATTTATCCCATGTTATGAAATTATGATTTCTTTTGCAGGTTAAGATTTTCAAAAGTTATGTTCTTATTTATATGATGTGATTGATATTTCTTTTGTTTACACTTACTGAGCATTTGAGCTCACCCTTTTGTATGTTTTATTTCCCCAGGTCAGTAAGAAGGTTATTAAGTAGGATATGCAAAAAAGGGACTCTAAATATGATGAAATAAATGGGAGGCAAAGTAGATGCTTTATGACCCAGTTGTTTATGTTTCCCAGTTTCTAATGACACTATACATATACGGTACTTTCGTGGTTTTGTTATATGTTGTAATAATTATGCTTCAATTTTGAAGTATTATCAATGTATGTAAAGTATGGGTCGTTATACTGATGATCACCCATTGGTAAAACCTCTAGGTCTACCAACCAATGTATATTTTTAGTTATCCAGCCATGAATATCTAATAAATAAATATCATAGCCTTAAATATGGATCAAAATACTAAAAATATCCCACTTTAAAACTAATTGAAGGATACCTTGTTAAACATCCACTCCTTTCAATCAGTGTAGTGAACTATATGGTCCTTTATTTTTCATTCACCCCAACTCCACTAATGTAAAATATTTCCTCATGCATTATTATATTAATGATTTTTTGAAAATTATTAATGTGTTTTGTTTTCTATAAATTTGTTTCATCTTCATCTCAATATATTCTAGAAACTTCTAAATAAAATTATCCATAGGATCAATGTTTTTTCTCCTTACAAGAAAAACTAGATTCTTCTCTAGGTGAATGAATCTATGATTTTTTATGGTAAAGTGTACCATTTATATAGCCCTTACTGATTTCTTAAAACATATTCATTAACCACACTATTTAGTTTCTAACCCACATTTTTTAACATATTCAAACTCTCCTAGTAATAGGGAAACAAATAGATATAATCTAGACATCTAGTTGATATCTATTCCACTGAATGTAAATACATAACTATAAGTAATCTTCTAAGTATCATAATATCCCCTAAAACCAGAATCATCATACCCCTCTAGTTTTTCAATCAAACTGAATCATAAAGAAATATCTATTATTCCTTTACACTTCACGACCCCCCAATGTTCATTTCCCTCATTTTCCATGAATCAGCTAACAACTCCCACTAAATTAATAATATCATGATGAGTGTACACCATGGAATTTGTCAATATTTTAATGGAATACGTGAATAAAATTTTATCCATGAGATTTTCCACATCTTCAGTTTGAGGTGAATTCACTATAAATAATTTCAAATTCCCAAAAAGATTATTACTAATGAATTTACATCCAAAAATCCTGAAAATTCAATCTATTTTCAGAAATAATCCTTTAGGGTGAGTACAAGGAATCCAGAACATCAATCCCTTTCAATATTCATTCCCAAAAACCTTTTATATTTACCAACATCCTTAATTACAAAACTTTCTAAAAAATATTTCTTTATTATCTAAATCCATTTTAATTTCAACACAACAAGAACTACATCATCCATATAAAATATTGGGATAATGAATCATATATCCTAAAAATCATTCAATAAAGAAAAATGATCCATGTTTCTATATATAAACCCTTTCTTTGATATAAAGGCATCAAAATTTTTGGTTCTATTAATTTGGGGCTCAGTTCAACCCATAGAGACTCCATTTGAGTAAATATACCAAGTGATGATTTTTTTCAATAAAACCATCCTCTTGATTTATATAAATATCTTCCTCCAAATCCCCATAAAAATTATCATCTTAAAAATAATTTCTTCAAGATATAAATTTATTATTGTAACCATACTTAGCACAATACTAATATTAGTATTCTTAACAACCAGTGAAAATATTTAAAAAAATTCATACCATTATTTTATTGGAAACCCTTCACAAATATTCTATCTTTATACCTAAAACATTCATTATATTCTTCCATTAACTAAAATCTATATTTATTTTCCAAATCCCTCTTCCCACATGGATGAATAGATAATTCCATGGTATAATTCATATATAATGAACTGAGATCCTCCATCATATCAATCTCCCACTTAGTTGAATCATTGAGATCATTTTCCTCCTATATTAATTTATTTTCTCCTATATCCATCAAAATTAAAAAGTTAATATCATATCTATACCTATCTACTTGTCATTTGATCCTATAATACCTTCCCAATTAAACCTATGATTTATCTCTTTTGAATTTTTATACATTTGGAAATTTTCTTACAAATTATCTTCCTTGATTTTCACTTTCCACTAAGCTCTTCAATATATCAACCACAGGTCTGTATTCTACATTTTTTATATTTCTACCTGAACATTATTCCAAAACATATGTATTTTTAATAGAATCAATTCCTGTAAAAATTATGGAAATTTAATTCTACTCATACTTTCATATATTTCAACTTAGACTTGAGATGATTTCTTCCCTTATTCTTCCTTGGACAACACGTTTTGGACCTTACAATGAACTGAATCATTGAATAATGTATTTCTACTTATAATGAATTTACTTTTATTTTCATCCCAAAGTTAAATTAAAAAAATCCTTAATATTATACCCTATAAAGAAACATGTGAATGACTTTTCATATATCTTTTCTCAGTCTTTATCATCCACATGAACATGGGAAAAACAACATAATATTTTGAGGTGATAAAGTTTTGGGGTTTTACAGGACCACCATTATTTCAATAACTATTTCCTTAATATTGATGTGAGAATTTGTATAGTAATATGCATGGTTTTATATTCATCCAAAAATTCCACATTAATTATAAAATTTATTTTTATGCTTAACATATTCTATATCCAAGTCCAGTTCTTCCAATCTATAAAACATTTTTTTAGGCATCCTATGAACTGTTTTCCCATGTCTATCTCTCCTATGTCTACAATAATTCTAGAAAATAATTAAAAAAAACTCACTATCATTATTGGATATAAAAAACTATATATTAGAATTCCTTTTTCTTCTATAATATTAATGCAATTTTAATTGACATGACCCAACTAATAGTTCCAAACATCTAATTTTTTTTAATTTGGTGATAGATCCATTATGACTCATTTTGTTCATATGATAAGATAGAGGGTTCCATATTTCACTCATTTATCAATCACTAGAGAACCTATAGTGATTCTATAAACCCTATTAGAAAAGTTTCTTTATAATCTAGTATCATATAACTGAACCACATAAATGAGATTCTATAATGATCTTGCATTAAACATTACATAATCTTGAGTTTAAAATCAAAAATTTATTATCTTCCATTTTATGATATTTATAATTTATAGTTTTATATAATTATTCCACCACCCTTACATAAATAAATATTCCATCACAAAGTGGAAACTTGCACTTATTATCCAATTTTCCCACAAAAATCATTAATGATATAACAAGTATAATTTTTCATGACATATCTTCAAAATTTTGATATTGACTTCATCATTATCCCAAATAATCCTTAAAACAATGTTCAAATTATTTTAAAACATAGTATGAGAACAAAAACCTCAATAAGGGACATAACAAGAAAGAAATAAACTTGTTAGTTCATGAATATATATAAAAAACTACCTTTTAAAAAATAAACTTTGGGCTCAAAATAAATAAAAAATTATTACCCAAAAATCATCTTTTCTACTGAAATATTTTTTCATAAAACATTTCATAAGAAATATTAAAGGTGAAAAAACTAATAAAGGATACTTTAAAATTATGAAAAATAATATGAAGACTTTTCCGAAAATAGATATACATTTAACCATTATGAAATAGAATACACTTTCCATTAAACATAAACTCATTAGAGTGCCTTTTGAAAACATAATATTTACATAAAATCCCCTAGGAAACATAGATAAATCATGTAGTTAACTTGGTACATCATTTTAATATCACTCTTACAATCACTCTTACAAGTGTAATAACCAATATGGTCAAAATCTAATATAATTTTTACCGAATACATTTGGGGGCTATGACGCCCCCCCTCCACCATCCTTGGTTTATAATGAACCATCCATCATTGGTTTATAAAAGAACCACACATCAATGTATTATAATATAATCCCCATAACTAATAAAAATACCCAATAACCATAACATAATCATAACATGTAAAAGCTTTAAATTTTAAATATTACACTCAGAAAAATATTAACCTCACCCAAATGAAAACATTTCCATATATTGAAATATCCAAAACAATTAAAAAACTTTTTCAAAATTCTAAAAATAAAGGAAAAAAGAGTTTTTATTTGAAGAAAATACTAATTATTTTGTTGGAATCCAAACATAAAATGACATTTATGGTGACAGGAAAAAAAATTGACATCATATATATTAAAATATAATATTCCTTTGCTCTTTTTATAAAAATGTTGCATAAAAAATATGTAAAAGTATGTAAAAATATTCCTTTTGAAAATAACATAAAGAAATTAAAATGTGACATGAAATTTAATTTATAATTCATTTATGTTCATATAAGTATATAATTAAAATAAATTTAATAATATGGATATTTAAGAAAAAATATTATAAAATTAAACTTTAAAACTCTTAAAATGTGGTTTTAAAGTAAATTTTCCCTTACCTTGAGTCCAACTCATCAAATACATTATCTCTCTTCATGGATAACAAAAATATGTTAATTATTTACTTTTTTAATAACCTTTTCCTAGTTTATTTTTCCTTTTATTTTCATTTTATAATAAATTACTTATTCAAATAACATTACATCGGAGGTTTATATTATATTCAGTTCATATGTCCAAAATGAATATGTTATGTAAGCTATTGTCAAATAGGTCATTCTTCCATCATACAAAGAATAATAATCATGAAATAATTTTTTTTTTATATATCAATTATGACTTTAAAACCAACCATGATATATGGTTATAAAAAAATTAACTCTATTACAATCACGGAGACGGCATGTCGTACGTACGCATGAGTAACATTTCCCTTTTTCAATGATCATTATGGAATGAAGGTAAGATTTATTTTATACTTAAAAATTATAATTATATCATAAATACCATATTATTTCTTTAAATACACTTATATAGACAAGCCATGTGATGTGGTAATGAAAAAATACTCACATCCCTTCATGGATGTGGTAATCCACACGTACGTACGGACAACGTTATCATTTTTCAATGAATATAAACGTAATAAAATATATGATATTTTAATTTTATTGAATTATAAATATTTCATGAATACTATATATAAAAATTAAATCCATTATTATAAACATACATTATAGGTGGTTATGGAAATTTAATTACATCCTTTTGTGAGGCAGTATTCTGTTGTACACATGAATAATAGATTCATTTCCCATTTGATGGAAGAGGATATGGATTTAGGTTATGATATTAAAATAAAAAAAAATATCAGTATATATAATATATGGTGTAATTATTTCCGAAATTAATGAAGAATATTTTAAGTATATTGAAGAATACATAAAATGAAAATGCTTGGTCAAGAACTATACATCTTCTTTGGACAACCTCTTAAGGTTTACATCAAAATCTTTCTTATGTTAGATTTTTTTCCAAAAAAGCATCTAGAACATGTATAGGGGCGTGGTAAAGGGATTTGGGTAGGTATTGGCTGAACTAAAAGGATTTTTAAATGTGAAGAAAATAGGAGAGGAGGTTCCCCTATATAAGTGATGGGAGGGTCACTCTTATAATTAGATAAAATATTGAATTAAAAAAATCATGGAAAAGGATAAAAACAGATATAATAAAAATATAGGATGATTATGGGTTGAATTTATATCATAAAATAACATTTTTAAAAATTCATACTATGTTTCCACCCTTATGTGTTTGTTTACCCCCCGCCCCCACCCCCATTAATCCTTTTACCTCTTACAGCGATATCAAAGTTCCTTATAGTAAAAGAGTCTAAAAGTCACAATAAAAGGAAAACAGACCTATAAATGGACCATGATTGATATTTTAAAAACTATCACATTCAATTTTCCAAATATAAGATTTTTTTTATTTTATATAATTTAGTAAAATGTTATTTTTTATGAAATATCATTAATTCTTATTTTATAACTACTCATTTAATTTGAATTTCAAAAAAAAAATAAAGAAAAATGAATTATAATAAAACATTATAACACATCCATAATTTGTAATATTTTTTAAAAAACTTTTTGGAACATAATAAATTATCTGAATTATATTTCTTTAAAAAAATTTAAAATCATTTGTTTTATATTTCTATTAACTGAATAAAAATTGTGTCAGTGTTGCGTAAGCATTTAAGGTGATTATTTCATCCAAAAATTTAGAAATAAATTATAATAATAAAAAATAATTTAACATTAAATTAAAAATTTAAAAAATAACATAAGTTTCTTTTTTCCCCATCAAAAAATATTAATGATATTAAAAGTAAGAGAGTGAAATTTTTTATGTTTTCCTTTACTTAAATATCATAAAAGAGACAAATCAAGGATAAATGGAAAAAATCCTATATTTAGATTTTTGATGATTTTGAAAAAAAATATACTCATAAATTGAAATAAATTAAACTTTTAGGTCCATTTATTTTGTCTATATCGGATTATTTTTAACCTTAATTACTTGATTTAACCTTACCAAGGAGATAAAATTTTATTCAGGTTACTATTCATAATGGCTAAAAATAAAAGAGACCTATTTGAAAAATTTGGACCACATAATTCCAAATTTTTGGATAAATTTTTTAAGATTAAAATCATATAATTGTAAGAAATTAATTTAATCCTTAACCTATAATAAGTGATGAAAATCTTTTTTTTCTGAAAAAATTCTTTTAAACATACAAATATTTTTATACCAAAATCAAGTATAATATTCAATAAAAACACCATAATTAGATTATTTTTAATCAAAAATTTCTAATTATTTTTTAAAACTTATCCAAAAAAATAATTTTACTCTTTAGATTATTTTGGACTGATATTACCAGTGGTTTATCAAATACTTATATTGATTAACTTATCCAATTATTCCTTTTACTTCAAAAAATATAAGTTTTAATAGGATGAAAAGTTCTACAAATACATTGAATGGTTGAATAGAAAACTATATTTGGCACTAGTTCTTATCTAACTCAATAAATTTTATATATATTTGGTATATTTTGATGATTTGGGATTAGGTTTGGGGTGCTTCATTATTAAATGAGGTATTATCATGGAGTATAGATCAATATATATATAATTTAATGAAATAAAAAATCTTATTCATGATTTGGAATTGTTGTGGTGATTAGTGCGTTAAATATTTGGACACATTTTCTCTTTGGGGAAAATTTCATAGTATATACTTATCATTAGAGTTTTCAGTACATATTAACATAAAGTGTTATCAATATAAAACAACATGAGTGGGTAGAGTATGTTAAAACCATTAATTTTTAACTTTCATGTACACCTAAAAAAGGAAACATGGTATTAGTTTCTTTGAGTGGTATGTATGAAACTCAATCTATTAAATAAGTGTAAGAATAGTTCTAGAAAATGGGAATGTTGGTTTATTTTCACTTAGAGATAAATAAAATGAGATTGGTGTAGCTACTTCCATCATGAATTTGGGTTTTATATTAATATAGTAATTAATCGAGTCATAGTTACCTATCCCTGAATATAAGAGGATAAGTGAAAAATTTAATGTAGAGAAACCACTAATGGGTGGATGTTAACATCATATTTAATTATTCCACTTAAATAGTGATTTTTTATTCTTATTCCTTTGAGATAAAATTGATTAATATATTTCATAATTATAGTTGGTTAGTGGATTCAGAAATTACAATGATATAACATGACTTTTAGTGTAGGTTTTGGGGTCAAAACAAAAGAAAATATATTTATAACTATGCTTCTCAATATTTTGTTTGTCAATAATTTAAATAGGAACATTAATGAAAAATTAGGCTATTACAACCCTTACCAATACCGACTTGAAAGTGAGAATACATTTATATAAACTTTTTTATGAGTCTAAATTTTTCAACTTTAAAAAATAGATCTATTTGGACTGTGTTGGATTGAGTCAAGAATTCAGTACACACCATACCAATTTTAAAGACAAATTCCATTGATGACATCTTCAAATTTTATATAAATGTTATCATTAATATTCATGGAGTTCCTATGACAATTATTTCTCAGTAAGATCTAAATTTTATGTAAATATTTTGAAAGGGACTTCAAAATTTCTTACAAAAGAAATTGGGGTTGAGTATATTTTATCATCCTTAAAAGTATGGGAAAAATAGACTATTTATATTTTGGAGGATATTATTTAAGAATGAATTATTGATTTTAAAAAAATCATTTGAATACCATTTATCCATTATCAAATTTTCATATAATAATAATTAAAAACCCTAAATCAAAATGAAACCATTTAAGAAATGTTATGGTAGACCTTATTGATCACCTATATACTAGATGGATATAGTTAAAAAGTTAAAAATTGGATTAAATTTGTTACAGAAAACAATATAATCCAATAATGTAATTTGGCATAGTTTAGAAACATAACAAATTTGAAGATATTTGTATACTGGTCATCGATGACAACCTATATAATTAAATTTTATTTATCATGCATTTTTGTGAGTTTTTAATGAATTGGTATTATAAAAAATTATTAACAGAATGAATTTAGCACATAAATTTGTGGTTCCATTTAAAATTTTAGTGAAGAATGGTTAAGTGGCATATCATTTGGAATTACCTACACGGTACAAGGAAATTTATAATGTATTTTATGAAGATTGGATAATGAGATATTTATAGGAACTATATAATTTAAATAATTAGAAAATTATGGTGTTAGAACCTGAAATTACTTTCATTCAAAGACCTATGAAAATATTGGACAAGAAAGAGTGGACATTAAGTGGAAATTCGATTCTTTTAGCATGGCTTTTATGTAAGAATATTGGATGCACACAGAGTTTGTTGTAATTTTTATCAATCAAGAATAAGTTTTCTGGATTTATATATTTATTAAGGAGTATATAATAAAACTTTATTATATTTTCCAAACATTTTGATTCGAAAAAGGTCCAATTGGGTTATCTCTTTGTGCTGAGTTGAAATGTTTGAATAATTTGTTTAAGAAATTTATAAATAAACAGAAGAGGTTGATTATATAATTTATATGAAAAATAATTTTTTTTAATATTACATAGAGAAAAATTTTATACGAATGATTAGAAATGATTATTGAGAATATTAGGACGTTTGTTGTAAATTAATGTGTATAATTAGATTAAAAAAATATGAATAAGTTGAATAGTAGTTTATTTCCACAATGTATGATCATTATTGAATAATATAACTCTTTTAAGATATTGTAAGGGTCATATTTGAAGTTTTATACATTTTTTTATCAATATTTAAGAATTATATAACATATGTAAACATACTTGGATGACGTTTAAGGAGTTGGATTTGGTTAAGGTAGGGGTATACTATTGGAATTATCTAAGGAGTATTTACATTATAAATTTTATATAAAATTATATTGGAGTTCATTTGAAGTTGTTAAAAAACTATTTGAAGTTTTTTAGTTGATTTTCTACAAATGGAGTTGATTATTGAATTCTGATTTAAAGTGTATAAATGAAAAGGGCATGAATTTCATCTGAATCATTTGGTTGTTTTTAAGTTTCATCTAATTAAAATCTTAAGATCTATTCAAAATGTGTGGGATAAATTTTAGAAAAGTCCCATTAGATAATATTAATTCTAAGAATATAAGATTAATAATAAAAGTAACTCCTTCGGAAGACTATGATAAATTGGAAAAGTCATGAGAGTGTTATAGTAATTATGAGATTTCATAAAAGTCACTTAGGTAAAGAAATGGAATTTTGGAAATCTATGATAATTACAAATAATTATAAGGTTCATCAAATAAAATACTAATAATCATCATATATTTCATAAGGGTCATCTGTGGATTTTTTAATGGTAGTCAGAAAATTTTTTAATGGTCATCAAGTGATTTTCTAGGGGTAATCATAACAAATAATAAGGGACATTAAATTAATATTGATAGTCCAGGTGAATCCTTGAGAAATTCAGTGGTCATAAAAAACTCATTGAGTTTAGTAAAGGACATTTAATTTTATGATTTTTAATCCCTATGAAAATTAGTAAACAATTTATTGATGTTAAGAGTCTTAAAATATGATATTGAAGAAGATTAAATAGTGATGATTTTTCCTACTCTTTAAAGTATAAATATCATGATTCTTTTGTTCAATCCATATTTCAAGATGTTAGTTTTAGATAATAATTAATGAACGAGTTTTCATGATAAAAAGAGAAAGAGAATTCTGGAAATTTATTTGAAGAACAATATTGTCCAGATCAAGTTCTATAGTTTGTGAAGAAGTTGTGATATGTGGAAAATACCATGTTGTAGTACATGATGAGGAAGACATTATGGGAGAGTTTCATTCCACAATAGATAGTTACATCACATAAATGTGACTCTTCATGTTTTAAATTAAAATTAAGAATTTAATTAAGTATATTTTGTGTAGATTTAAATAATACTAAAGGAAACAATAAATTTATATATCCCTTGAATATGGAATTATATAACTTCAATAGAATTTAAAGAAAATAAATTCTAATCAAATTTAATTTAATTTAATTTTAAATAAGTTAGAGGTTTTAAGGGTATTATGTATGGGGAAGTAAAATTAGTGAATGTTGTTGAAATAATATTCATGTAATTTTTTGAATATATTTAAATAATTAAAGTATAGAAAATGAGAGACAAATTTCATCTATAATTGGATATATATTTTTGTTTTAAAGAAAATAAAATGTATACCCAAAATTGTTATCATCCTTAGAATTGTAAGGTTTGAAGATATTAAATAGCTATTCAGATTTTTTCTATCATATCTTGGAGATCATAACCATTATATTATACTGAAATTCTTGATCTATAGAGTTAATCACTTCAAAGGTTGAAGGAAAATATCTTGTGTTCTTTAATGGAAGGCATGGTTTGTACAATAACCTAAATTATAGGTGCATATTTTCATTTTACCTTATTGGTGATAAGAATATTGGTCTAAGTATAAAAAATTTCCAAAGCTTCATCTTGATATTGAAATAAAAAAAATTATGATTAGGATAACAACCACTATACACTAGGAACATAGTCATCCATCTTATACGTGAGCCTTGTAAACAAAACCTGGTTTCCTTTTTTATTTTTCTTTCCTACATAAGTACTTTCATGAAAAACATAGGAGAAAAAATAGTGAGAGATAAATGCACTAATGAAGTACATAGGTAATGAGTGGATAAATTTTGAATTTCTAATTATGCATACGACAATGATTCCTACACCCACCCCCAGTGATATCCATATTAGAAGTAACCCAAACAATTGAAATTAAGAGATATATTCCACCTCTCTTTAGAGTCTTAATATTATCTAAATATGGAAATTTTGAAATTTTGAGTTCCAATTTTTAAAGGCTTTATGAAGTATAAATTTGAAGAATATATAGATTTTTAGGTTTAACAAACCATATGTGATATTTATTCCAAAACACTAAAGAATAAAAAGAAAATATGTGAAGAGAAGTTGTGAAAAATTTCATCAAAGAAATAAGATAATAATATCTCTTTATAGTTAAATGTAATCAAATTATAGTTCATTCTATTATATCACCTAATAAATTTTCTCTTAAAGGAAATTTTGGTTATAAGGAATCCATCTTAAGAAAAGAGGAAGAAGAATTAATTTCCCCATGGGGTAATCTTGATGAAGATATACTTGAAATTTAAGAAGAAATATTAGTTTTTGGACCCACTAACAAAGAGAATTGAAATCTTTATAACTAATGAGTTTTAAATTATTTTGGTTATCAATAGGTAAGTGGTATATTTTATCAAAACATTCCTCTTGAGAAACAAATAACAAGTGATAATGATCACAATTATAAGGATTTACAAGAATAATAAATTGGTACTTTAAAATACATCATATAAAAATGCCCCAATGATATAGTAACTTTCATTGGTGGTTATTTTATAATATTGTAAAAAGAGATCACCAAACATGAGGGAGATTTAGAGTTTTCGAAAAAAATATTTGGAATAAAGTGTGATAATGAGGGTAAATTCTATAGAACATGTAGGATATAAAATAACTCAATTTTGAGCTTCAATAAACATAATTCATATTTAAGAATGGGTGGATCATTATTATTAATAAGAGATAAGAATCAAAAAAAATTATTTAAGAGTATATCCAGTAATTAGTATAAATAAATACTGTCAAATATTCTTAACTTGGGAATTAATCCAATAGGATCAAGGAACATGATATTTCCTTGCAAGAAAAGAATAAAATTCATAGATATAAAGATGATAATATTGTAAATAAATGTAAGGAAAAAACATAATAATTAGAGAATGGAAAAATATCCTAAATAATAGATTTATTAAATTGTATGTCGAATTGAAAATTTTAAAAAGTTGTTATGTTGTGCCTTCATTATATATTCCTAGAAAATCTACCTCAATGTACACATCAAAATAGTATCTTTATGCTAAAAACCTTTATGTTATTTTAATAAGAGATTATATTTATTATATAATAAAATATCATTAGTATCAAGGAAATAGGTACCATCCATATAAGAAAATTATGATTATACTAATTCAAATTGTATGTATAGAGATGTTTTGAATCCAATATTTATACAAAGATGGATATTGAAAATTAATGTGTAACCAACTACAACATCTATGGTGGATGTGAGAAATCATAGTAGATGTTGTTCACTAAATGTTTCCCAAAATATTTTTATTTATATAAAAAATAACATGGGATCAAATTTTGAAATCCTTCAGTTCAAATAAAAACTTGTATTATTATTTAATTCTAGTATTATGAAAGTTTTAGGAATAAGGATATTTATTGTTAATACAATATTTCAAATTATGAAATAAAAATTTTTCCTATGTCAAGGGGGGGAAGGATAAGTTGGAAAAAAAGTACATATAAGGATTATGGTAAAATATTAATCTCAAAAATATTTAAAAGTATTTAAAGACTTTATGGAAGTTACAACCAAAGTGATTATAGTGAAGTTGTATTCATGTGCATGTAAACCAAGAATATGCCTAAATAATTTGATGGAAGGAGACCATATGATCATATGTATACAATAATTAAAGGTGATATATCCTTCGGTAATAAGTAAAAGAAAAATTTTGTTCGAATAATTCCCAAGAGGCCGGAAATAACCATTGGATCTGTGCACAAACACCTAAGAGTGGGATTGAATCAAGTGTGGATAATGTTTAACCAAATTCTAATTTATCTTTTACACATTTAACCCCATTTTTTATTTTAACCTCTATTTCTAATTAATAACAATGGATATGTTTTCATTAACTAAAAAAACACACATATGCAATGTAGAATAATAATATATATAGAAGAACATGGTTTTTTTACAAGGATTGATCGTGATGTTAGAAACAACTACTTATTCTGATTGGGGTCTGTGAGTCATAGATTCTACTCTTATAATTTTTTTATCAACAATATTGGGTTGGGTAGGGATTATCCTAAACCAATTATTTAACCTACACATTACAGGGGGACAAGTGTTATACTGAAACCATTTATCGCCATATTAAACATGTGAATCTTTACTATATTACACAAGTGAAGATGTCTGTATTCTGCATCCAATAATCTTCACCTTTATTAAAAATATTTTAATTTGATCCCTAATATATGTAGGATTTCACTATATAAACATGCTTATATCATGTAATTATCAATAAAATTTCTTTGAATACCTTTGTGTCTTAAATAATAATATCATACATCTCAATCTCTACTATAAATAATAGATCATAGATCATTCTTAAAATCTACACACCAGTTTTTATCAGTACTCAATCACAATTATCGTAAAACCTGGTATCTTCTTAATTAGAATTCTTTTACATAAAGTGATGAATAGAAATGTGTATTGAACTTTCTCTCAAACCTTATGCTTTGACTATATATAGCTAATAAATCTAGTTTTATTTCATTATCTTCCTAGATATGAAAATTGATAGCCAACTCTTGAACTATATTGGGTTCTATATTCTTCTCTCTCATAACATCTAGAGTTCTCTAAATAGGTCAACTCTATATCTACACACTTCATATTTCTTTAACTCGAAATTTTATTCCATTTTATCACCCAATAACAATTTTTATAATAATAATAAATAAAACTTTATTAACTATTTGGGTTTTGAGATTTATTCTCACTTTTTTTAACCACTTATACATGGATATCTACCATGATCAAAGTATATTCCTTTTTTCCTTTAACCATTGTATCTAGAAAAATTCTAGTTATAACCATTCTCTTTTAATTTCTCATTTTCTCTCAACTGAATAAATTTTCCATTTTATTCTTCTATTAGGGTTAAGAGTCATCTTCTTCTCAAAATATTTCCACAGTATCAAAAGACAAAACAATATTTATCTATATTAAAACCATAGAGAAATAGAATGATATTATGTGGCACTTCTCTTTCTGGAGTGAGTAGTTTAACCACAATAGTATAGACTTAAACTAGAATATATAAACATTAGATATAAACCCATATGAAACTTATTCATCTCATGTATAGTTGGTATCAAAATTCATTTTATGATATTTAAGAAAAATTATTTCATTTTTCATCATCAATATATTTCATTTCTAGATTTATTAATATCAAATTTCATAATATCTAGGCTATATAAATTATCATAATATTCTTCTTCCTTAATATTTCTATACACAATCATGGAGATCATATTCTCAATTCTTTGAATGGAATAAAACTCCCCCTGAGTGTTTGTGAAGTTTAATATCAATGAAGATCAACACATACATCACTTTATTTAGTTTCACTTTTATCACTAATGGTTATTTTCAAATATTCTCACTGGAAAATCCCAAATTAATGAAACATAGACCTCCTTCATCTCATATATTTTTATCCTATTCAAATCATATATTGAATCATGGGTTAACAATTCATCATTATGCCATAAAAGTTTAATCACATATTAAGCATCATCTCATATTTATATTAAAAATATTATATTCTTTCAAATTTTATATTTTTCCTACTTCTGATCTCCTTAAAATTTCTCTATGTTTTTGCCTCATCATGAATAATATAAAGTATATAGTTCACCCATAAAAAACTTCTATATGAGTTCATACTTTTGTGAAATTTTTAGAAAAAAATTTATTTTATAAGGATAAATTGGACCTTATAATGTTTATTCAACCTTACATAGTTTAGGGTCATTCTTTAATTTCTTTAATCATATTTAAAATGATTTGGAATAAAAATTAAATTAAAAAACCTTCCATAAATAGTTTGGTGGTCATAATTAAATTAAATAGGATCCATCATTATGATGTTAGGAATTGTCCCTACATTTATATCACTCTATCCTTATAGTCGGGTATGATCCCTACACAATCACTCAGCATCTTTATAAAGTGTGGGTCAATCCTTATATAAAAAAATTCTATAAGAAACCCAACCAGAACATTATGCACCAGACTTTCACCAACTATAAGATCACAAAGGTTTAAATAGATCACTATTATATATCCTTCATATGTTTTGTGCATAATAACTATGAAGTAATGCTACACCCAAATCACCACACTAAATCAGAAAATCACACACATGAATACTGGTATATGGGGGAAAAGAACACATTAATAACACCAGTTTTTTGTGAATCATATTTTCATACTACATATATGGAGAAAAATATACTATTTTTATCACTAGAGGTACAATGTTTACCATAAGTGACTGGTCATCTATAGGGATCATAAATTACAATGATTACCATATGATTTGGTATAACATAAGAAAGAGGTCCCACCCCCTTTATATAGAATCTCTCGGTTGGTCATTCATTCACCCAGGATTTCTGAAAACATTATCATTCACCCATTTCATTTTGTAACAAATGGTCTGCAATAGTATTCCTCAGGTTGACTTCCTATCACTGGAAACCTGGCGACTGGAAAAAATTTGGTAGCCAACACACTGATTGTAACACCCGAGACTTTTATGGGAAATATTTTGTTTTTAGGTTATATAAATCATAAAAGGAATATTTCACTACACACAACACTAGCTTGGCTTGCTTTACATGCAACTGCGGCCTTCCTCAATAGCTTGTGTCATACGCAATACCAAGTTTCACTAAACAACGATATGCTATTAAAATATTAATAAAACTAGCCGTTATGAAGAGTAATAACCACTTTTTGAAATTTTATAATTTTTATTTTTCAAAATGGACTTCATTTTTGGATTCGGAATATCGAAATTATCCTAGGGTGAAATTTTGGTATTTTTCTGAAAACTTTCAATTTTTGATGAATAGTGAAACCACTAAGTGGTAGTTAAAAAAACTGAATTTTTCCTAAAAATTAATTTTACCGCTTCTGTGAGTGGAATTTCGAAAATCCGAGAGACACGGTTAATATCAAGGACTAAAATGTGGTTCACTGAGATGAAAATAATTTTTGGTGAATAGTAACTTTTTACTTTTTTTACCACTGTTAAAAGTAAATTGGGTAATTAAGGGTAAAACTGTTATTATTATTACCCTAACACATGTCCTAATTCTATTGGATAAGTTTAATTCGACCAAAAACAACCTTAGAAATAAAATATGACCATTTAGTCCCACTTGGATTAGATTAGTACATTTATTATTAATTTATTTAAAGAAGGGTTAAAATAGTTAAAATCACAGATTAATAAGTAAATAATTTTTAATATGGGGTTATACATAAGTTAAATTCTACTATAAATATTCATTAGAAAGCTAAAAAAAATTCCTACATAATGGTATTTTATTTATAATTTTTAGACATTAAATAATTTAATTTAGTTATGACACAACAATGATGCAGTAATTATCTTATTAAAGAAATATTGACATAATTGATGTTATCAATTCCCAAATAAATGTAATTTGAGACTTTTTATGAATTAAACTAATTTTCTAGGTAAATATTACATGTTAGTATTGATTTAATTAACTTTGTTTGAACTAATAATTCTGTTATGAGTTTCACAAAAATAAATTACTAAATAGTGTCAAAATTGACATAAAATAGTTTTTAAAACAAATATTATATTATTAATTGTTATTTTATTCCTAAAAATCTACGTTTCGGCCAAATGACTTAGATAAGGTTATATATATTAATAATAAACAACTTTGGGTTCGTTTGGCTTGATATAGTATGTTTAGTAACTTTATATTGTAAGAAAACAAGAAGACACGGTAAAAGTTAAATTATCTAACATAAAGTTAAATCTAAATGATAAGGTTAAAATTGATACCTAAACTTCTCTAAATTCTCTTAAATGAGATTATTTCGACCCATACCCACCTTATCTTCGAAATATATCAATTTGGAGCTATTAAGAACCGAATTTGACTTTATAATAAAATAATATTTTTAGTTTTCCAAAGGTGCCCCTCTCCTCCCTTATAAAAGGGAACCTCCTCCCTCCTTTCCTCACACCACTTTGACCCTTCAATCTCGGCCAAACCCTTCCAATTTCTTCTCTCCACTTCCCTAGAGACATAATATAGGTCCTTTTCTGCTTAAAAGGCCAATTTTAGTGCTCTAAAAGGAGGTCTCAAAGAAGTGCTTCAAAGAAGAGGTAATGTTTGTTACCGATTCTTTCATCTTTATTTCTTCTTCCACTTCTTCTTATTTAGTTGTTTCATTATTAAGTAATAACATCAGTATCACTAGTATACTTATATGTTATTATAAGTATGAAACAACCCTATTTCACCATCTATCCATCCTACGGAAAATGAAATCACCGCGCGTGTGTACGTACGGAATATCGTCTCCACGCCGTGGTGTAATCAATTTTCCACCACCACCTTACTTGGATGGGTATAACAGCATAAATAATGACTATATATGATTATTTTAAATTTATATTGATTCTGAAATATTATATATACACTCCAATACAATTCCACAATCATAGGAACGATATCATCGCTAGTGTGTACGTACGGAATACCTTCTCCACGATGTGATGCGACTCGTTCTACATGATCTTCATTGCATAATGATTATATAAATGAATTTAATGAATTAATATGATATATATTACACTAATACCATTCTGGAAATGAGGTATCTATAACCTAAAAATAATAATAAGAATTTATTTGACAAAACACGCATAAGAACAAAAAGTAATAAACACCCAAATAACAAGTAGTAATGAAATATTACTAATAAGAAGCTAAGAATATGACCATATATGATATCATAAAAATAATTATGATTCTGGAATAAGTCAATAAAATTATTTAAATCATTATATAGGAGGTTCGTACACTTATGAAGCAAATTGGACCTAAGGTAAGGGAAAATCTCGCAATCTCAATTTTTATCCAAGATTGTTTATACTTCAGAATTTACTGGGGAATATTTATCATCCACATCCATGTTTCCTCGATATGTAATATTTATATCCTTATACAATAGTTTATTTCCAATTTTACCCTTCGGAGAGTTTTTAGTAAAATATATGAAAGGAATCTTTTGTCGTTTTTCGTATGAGGTACTTTTTGACTTTTCCGACAAAAGTACGAGAAGAATGTTTTTTTAACTTATACGACATTAATGGATTCTTAAAACATTATATACAAGAATCTTCCTTTAGAAGTTTTCATGTTTATTTTTAATCAAATTATTTTAGTTTCAAATTGCATGACATGTTAAGAAAGGAAAAAAATGTTTTTGAAGTAGAAAGGATATTTTCCTCAAGAATGGAGTTCAAGTGTTTTATCAAAATTATTTTCCATCTAAGATAATATAGGGTTATGTTTCAATACCTATTATTACATTGATTTGATTATGTTGTGATGGAATTATTTTTATGAATTCCTTCATCTTATATGATTTGTTTTATGATGACATTTTGTTTAAGAATCCCATTTTTATTACATGGGTTATGCAATGATGTATGATTTATGATTTTGTGGCACACATAATAATGGTATCATTATGAGATGGGTGGGACCTATATCTCTCTCCAATGCATTGGGTAAAGATTTTATATCTCATGAGATAGACATGGATGGAACGGCAGGTCAAACTGGTTCAGTAAAACAGGACTAAAACGAGGAGTGAACTCGGCTCAGAAATGGACTTTGTCCACTAAGATAGTCTTGGAAATGAGTCTTGACTAATAAGAATTGATTCTATATGATTATGTGTGTATGCCACAAATTTTCATGTTTTAAGTTATGATTATTGGGATTACATTTCACTTCTATGATTTATCCCATGTTATTAAATTATGATTTCTTTTGCAAGTTAAGATTTCCAAAAGTTATGTTCTTATGTATATGATGTGATTGATATTTCTTTTGTTTACCCTCACTGAGAATTTGAGCTCACCTTTTTGTATGTTTTATTTCCCCAGGTCAGGAAAAAGGTTATTAAGTAGGATGTTCCAAAAAGGTACTCTAGATATGATGAAATAAATGGGAGGCAAAGTAGATGCTTTATGAACCAGTTGTTTATGTTTCACAGTTTCTAAAGACACTATACCTACATGGTCCTTTCATGGTTTTGTTATATGTTGTAATAAGTATGCTTCAATTTTGAAGTATTAACAATGTATTTAAAGTATGGGTCGTTATAGTTGGTATCAGAGGAAAGGTATAGTCAACCTTTGGAAACTAGGATTTGAAAGCCTTAGTAAGAACCCTAAGGATAAGTCTAAGCATAGAACACAATCATAGTGTTTTAGAAATGGCCATGAATAACCTAGGATAAGACCTTAAGTGTGAAATTTTATTCTTGATTATGTGGTTTTCCTATTATAATTAGTGTTGCTCACACTGTTCTTCTTAGTTTTAGTCAATGGTTGGAACCTGAAGGAACCGTGTTAATGCGGAATGCGATGAGCAATGCAATGATTGTCCCCCTGAGAAACCAAACGTTATGGGATCTGGAATGAAAAATCCTGTAGCCATGCTCACACAACTTTCTCAAGCTATGAATCATGCAGGACTTCCAAACGAGCAAAGGAAGGAGAGAAATTCTGTTGAATCCTTCATGAAGCAGCGTCCACCTTCTTTCAGCAGGTCTACTGATCCATTAGTTGCTGAACAATGGATTATTACTACTGAAAATATATTTTCAGTTCTTCAATGTTCTGAACATGATAAAGTCATCTTTGCAGTGTATCGTTTGGGAGGTGATGCTGATCAATGGTGGAATCTTATCAAGAATATGAGGCAAAGAGATGAAATTGAGTCCATGGAATGGGACGAGTTCAAGAACTTATTTTTCAATAAGTACTTCCCTCGTATTCTCCAAACAAAGATGGAGAAGGAGTTTCTTGAACTAAAGCAAAAGGATGATGAATCTGTTGGTACCTATGAATCACGTTTTACAAGACTTGAAAGGTACGCTTCCGGTATTATTATCCAACCTGAGAGTAAGATCGATCGATTCTTTAGTGGCTTAAAACCAAGTATTCGAAGGTCGTTAGCCATAAGGGACTTCAATAGCTACGATGAAATCGTTCGATGTGCTCTCAAAGTTGAGATGGAGATTGGAGTAACCCATCAGTCATATGGGTTTGATAAGAAGCGGAAAATGGAATTCAAAGGAAAATCTAAGGAGCACACTGAAAAGAAGGCGAGCTTTCCCTTATGCTCAAAGTGTGGAAAGAACCATGGAGGGAGTTGTCTTAAAGGGACAATTAAATGTTTCAAATTTGGAAAGGAAGGTCATCGGGCATTTGAATGCTGCAATAATGGGAAGAAGATGTCTAATGATGCAAACAAAGGAAGGGACACACAGAATGAACCTACTACACTTCAATGTTTCATGTGCAAGGAGATGGGGAATTATGCCAATAAATTCCCTAATCCAAGGGTTGTTGATGATGATCAACATCAATAAAATCTTAAGGCTAAAGACAAAGGAATGTCACATGCAATTTCTATTAGCGATGTGGAGTACGATAACGATGTGGTGAAAGGTGCACTTACCATCAACTCTAAAGTAGAAAATGTTTTATTTGATTCTCGATCCACCCACTCTTTTATTTCTGAAGATTTTTCTAAGGGTATCACCGTATTACCTCAACAATTAGATGTTGAGTTAGCTATGACAACACTTAATGTCACAACAGTCGCATCAAAATTTTATAATTCTTCCCCGATTGAAGTTTGTGGGAAAGTGCTTCCTGAAAATCTTGTGATCCTTCCTATAGTGGAATTTGATGTGATTCTTCGCATGGATTGGCTTTCTTTATATGGATCTCATATAAATTTCTAAAGAAGGGAAGTCACATTTCATATTCCAGATCAATATATGATCGTCTATCGATGCAAGGATGAACATAATCTTCCAGTGGAAATTTCTTCCATCTTAATGGTCTTGATTCCAATAAATGAGGGTTATTTATATCAAATTGTTGGTGAGAAACTCATGATTAATAATATTCCCATTATACCGGAGTTTGATGATGTATTTCCAGAGGAATTTCCAGGTCTTCCACCAAATCGTGAATATGAGTTTTCAATAGAACTAGTACTGGGTGCTTTGACTATTTCAAAGACACCTTATAGAATGGCCCCAATTGAGTTGCAGGAATTGAAGAAGTAACTCCAAGAGAATCTTGATAAGGGATTCATACACCCTAGTGTGTCACCTTGGGGAGCACCTATTCTATTTGTTAAGAAGAAAGAAGGATCAATGAGACTCTGCATTGATTATTGAGACCTTAACAAGATCACTATCAAGAACAAATATCTTCTCCCACACATTGATGACTTATTTGACCAACTACGCGGAGCTCAATACTTTTCCAAGATTTATCTTCATTTAGGGTATCATCAATTAAGTGTCAAAAGGGAGGATATACCAAAACTTCTTTCCGTACAAGGTATGGACACTATGAATTTATAGTGATGCCATTTGGTCTTACTAATGCCCATGCTATCTTCATGGATCTGATGAATAGAGTCTTTAGAGACTATCTTGATCAATTTGTGGTAGTATTTATAGATGATATTCTTGTCTATTAAAAGATAAAGGAAGAACATGAAGATCACTTGAGAATTATATTGAAGACCCTTAGAAAGGAGAATCTTTATGCCAAATTTACCAAGTGTGAATTTTGGCTTCAAAAAGTTTCATTTTTGGGTCACATAATCTCAAAAGAGAAGATATATGTGGATCCCGCAAAAATAGAGGTTATCGAAAGATGGTCGAGACCAACAACAGTAACCGAGATCATAATTTTTCTTGGTTTGGATGGATATTATCGATGTTTTGTGAAATATTTTTCACGATTATCTAATCCAATCACCAGGTTGACTCGAAAAGGAGTTAAGTTTGTTTTGGACGGAGGAATGTGAAGAGAATTTCAAGGAGTTGAAAATAAGGTTATACGTTGCACCTGTGCTCACACTGCCTTGTAGTGGAGAAAGGTTTGTGATTTACAGTGATGTATACAAGAAGGGGCTGGGGTGTGTTCTTATGAAAAATGATATGGTGATAGATTATACCTCGCGACAGTTGAAAATCCATGAGCAAAATTACCCAACTCGTGATTTGGAGTTAGCTGCGGTAATCTTTGCATTAAATATTTGGAGGAATTACCTTTATGGTGAAAGGTTTGATATTTATACTGATCATAAAAGTTTAAAGTATATTTTCACACAAAAGGAGCTGAATATGCGCCAAAGAAGATGGTTAGAGCTGATTAAGGATTACTACTGCTCTATTCATTACCACCCCGGGAAAGCAAACAAGGTGGAAGATGCATTAAGTCGACAAAACCATGCCAGTTTATCCATGATGAGGATCACAAAAGATCCAATATTTATGGATTTACAAAGGATGGATCTTGGAATTATAATGGAAGGGGGAAAATTGTATCTTTCTCAAATGAATGTTCAACCATCTATACATGTGAAGATTAAAGAGGCACAGAAAGAAGATGTAGAGTTACAAAAGAAGGTGAGAAATATTCCTGAATTCAACCTTGATTGTGATGGGATAATAAAGTTCAAGAATAGGGTTTGTGTTCCTCCCATCCCCAAATTAAAGAATCAGCTGCTGGATGAGGTTCATAGTTCTTCGTTATCTATTCATCCTGGAAGCACGAAGATGTATAGGGACCTGAAAGAGTACTTCTGGTGGGATGGCATGAAAAGAGATGTTGCTGAATATGTCTCTCGATGCTTGGTTTGTCAGCAAGTTAAAGCTAAGAGACAGAAGTCTAAGGGGATGTTACAACCATTACCCATACCCGAATGGAAATGGGAAAACATCACTATGGACTTTGTCACCGGACTTCCTAAAACATCCAAAGGCAATAATGCTGTCTAGGTCATAGTTGATCGTCTTACAAAGTCCGCACACATCATTTCTATTAGAGAGGATTTCTCTCTAGATCAGCTTTCCAGGATATATGTGAAGGAAGTGGTAAGATTTCATGGAGTACCACTTTATATTATATCTGATTGGGATCTGAGATTTACCTCGAAGTTCTGGCGAAGTCTTCAACATACTCAGGATACAGAGTTGAGTTTCAGCACTACTTATCATCCTCAGACAGATGGTCAGTCTGAGAGAACAATTCAAACTCTAGAAGATATGTTGAGAGCTTGCTCTATGGATTTCAAAGGTAGTTGGGATCAACACCTACCTTTGGTGGAATTTTCTTATAATAATAGCTTTCACTCCAGTATTCATATGGATCCTTATGAAGCTCTCTATGGAAAGAAATGCAGGACTCCAACTTGCTGGGATGAAGTTGGGGAAAGAAAGCTATCAGGACCTGATCTTGTTGATGAGATGGCAGAAAAGGTCGGATCTATTCAACAACACATAAGATCAGCTCAGAGTCGACTGAAAATTTATGCCTACAACCAATGAAAATACCTAGAGTTTGAAGTGGGTGATAAAGTGTTCTTATGAATATCTCCCTGGAAGAGGGTCATGAGATTTGGAAAGAAGGGGAAGTTGAGCCATAGATATATCGGTCCTTTTGAAATACTGGATCGTGATGGAAAGGTAGCTTACCGATTGGAGCTTCCACCAAATCTCTCTCAAGTTCACGATGTGTTCCATGTATCTCTCCTGAGAAATTACATACCAGATCCTTCACATGTAATCAGCTCAGAAGTTGTACCACTGGAGCAAGATCTTTCTTATAAAGAATAGCCGATAGAGATTCTAGATCGTAGTGAAAAAGTCCTACGGAACAAGACCACTCGCTTGGTGAATGTTTTATGGAGGAACCACCAATTAGAAGAAGCTACATGGGAGCTTGAGGATATGATGAGGGAGAGATATCCTCATCTTTTTTTTACAAAGTGACGAATTTTGAGGGAGAAATTCATTTTGAGGGGGGTAGAATGTAACACCCGAGACTTTTATGAGAAATATTTTGTTTTTATGTTATATAAATCATCCAAAGAATCTTTCACTACACACAACACTAGCTTGGCTTGCTTTACATTCAACCACAGCCTTCCTCAATAGCTTGCGTCGTACGCAATACCGAGTTTCACTAAACAACGATATGCTATTAAAATATTATTAAAACTAGCTGTTATGAATAGTAATAACCACTTTTTGAAATTTTATAATTTTTATTTTTCAAAATGGACTTCATTTTTGGATTCGGAATATCGAAAGTAGCCTAGGGTGATATTTTGGTATTTTTCTGAAAACTTTCGATTTTTGATGAATAGTGAAACCACTAAGTGGTAGTTAAAAAAACTGAATTTTTCATAAAAGTTAATTTTTCCACTTCTGTGAGTGGAATTTTGAAAATATGAGAGACACGGTTAATATCAAGGACTAAAATGTGGTTCAATGAGATGAAAATAATTTTTGGTGAATAATAACTTTTTACTTTTTTGCCACGGTTAAAAGTAAATAGGGTAATTAAGGGTAAAAGTGTTATTATTATTACACTAACACATGTCCTAATTCTGTTGGATAAGTGTAATTCGACCAAAAACAACATTAGGAATAAAATATGACCATTTAGACCCACTTGAATTAGATTAGGACATTTATTATTAATTTATTTAAAGAAGTGTTAAAACAGTTAAAATCAAAGTTTAATAAGTAAATAATTTTTAATATGGGGTTATACATAAGATAAATTCGACTATAAATATTAATTAGAAATATAAAAATATTTCATATATAATGGTATTTTATTTTTAATTTTTAGACATTAAATAATTTAATTTATTTAAGACACAACGATGATGCAGTAATTATCTTATTAATGAAATATTAACATAATTGATGTTATAAATACCCAAATAAATGAAATTTGAGACTTTTTATGAATTAAACTAATTTTCTAGGATAATATTCCATGTTATTATTTATTCAATTAACTTGGTTCTAACCAATCATTCTGTTATGATTTTCACAAAAATCAATTACTAAATAGTGTCAAAATTGACATAAAATAGTTTTTAAAACAAATATTATATTATTAATTGTTATTTTATTCCTAAAAATCTAAGGTTCTGCCAAATGACATAGATAAGGTTATATATATTAATAATAAACAACTTGGGGTTCTTTTGGCTTGATATAGTAAGTTTATTAACCTTATAGTGTAAGAAAACAAGAAGACACGGTAAAAGTTAAATTATCTAACTTAAAGTTAAATCTAAATGATAAGGTTAAAATTGATACCTAAACTTGTCTAAATTCTATTGTATGAGAGTATTTCGACCCATACCCACCTTATCTTCGAAATATATCAATTTGGAGCTATTAAAAACCGAATTTGACTTTATAATAAAATAATATTTTTAGTTTTCCAAAGGTGCCCCTCTCCTCCCTTATAAAAGGGCACCTCCTCCCTCTCTTCCTCACACCACTTTTTGCCTTCAAGCTTTGCCAAACCCTGAAAATTTCTTCTCTCCACTTCCCTATAGACATCCTATAGGTCTTTTTCTTCTTCAAATACCAATTTTAGTTCCCTAAAAGGAGGTCTCAAAGAAGCGCTTCAAAGAAGAGGTAATGTCTGTTACCGATTCTTTCATCTTTATTTCTTCTTCCACTTATTCTTCTTTAGTTGTTTCATTATGAAGTAATAACATCAGTATCACTCATATACTGATATTTTATTATAAGTATGAAACAACCCTATTTCACCATCTATCCGTCCTACGGAAAATGAAATCACCACGCGAGCGTACGTACGGAATAGCTTCTCCACGCCATGGTGTAATCTATTTTCCACCACCACCTTACTTGGATGGGCATAATGGCGTAAATAGTGACTATATATGATTATTGTAAAGTTATATTGATTCTGAAATAGTATATATACACTCCAATACAATTCCACAATCATGGGAACGATATCATCGCTCGTGCGTATGTACGGAATACCATCTCCACGATGTGATGCGACTCGTTCTACATGATCTTCATTGAATAATGATTATATAAATGAATTTAATGAATGAATATGATATATATTACACTAATATAATTCTGGAAAAGAGGTATATATAACCTAAAAAGAAGAATAAGAATTTATTCTACAAAACACGCATAAGAACAAAAAGTAATAAACACCCGAATAACAAGTAGTAATGAAATATTACTAATAAGAAGCTAAGAATATTACCATATATGATATCATAAAAATAATTATGATTCTGTAATAAGTCAATAACATTATTTAAATCATTTTACAGGAAGTTCGGACACTTACGAAGCAAATTGGACCTAAGGTAAGGGAAAATCTTACAATCTCATTTTTTATCCGAGATTGTTTATACTTCAGAATTTACTGGGGAATATTTATCATCCACATCCATGTTTCCTCAATATGTAATATTTATATCCTTATAAAATAGTTTATATACATTTTTACCCTTCTGTGAGTTTTTAGTAAATGATATGAAAGGAATCTTTTGTCATTTTTCGTACGAGGTACTTTTTGACTTTTCTGACAAAAGTATGAGAAGAATGTTTTTTTAACTTATACGGAATTAATGTATTTTTAAAACATTATTTCCAAGAAGATTACATTACAAGTTTTAATGTTTATTTTTAATCAACTTCTTTTAGTTTAAAATTTTATGACATGTTAAGAAATGAAAAAAATGTTTTTGAAGTATAAAGGATATTTTCCTCAAGAATGGAGTTCAAGTGTTTTATCAAAATTATTTTCCATCTAAGATAATATATGGTTCTGTTTCAATACCTATTATTACATTTATTTGATTATGTTGTGATGGAATTAATTTTATGAATTCCTTTATCTTATATGATTTTTTTATGATGATATTTTGTTTAAGAATCCCATTTTTATTACATAGGTTATGCAATGATGTATGATTTATGATTTTGTGGCACACATAAGAATGGTATCATTATGAGATGGGTGGGACCTATATCTCCCTCCAATGAACTGGGTAAAGATTTTATATCTCATGGGTTAGACATGGCTGGAATAGAAGGTTAAACCGGTTCAGTAAAACAGGACTAAAACGAGGAGTTAACTCGGTTCAAAAATGGACTTTTTCCACTAAGAGAGTCTTGGAAATGAGTCTTGACTAATAACAAATGATTCTCTATGATTATGTGTGTATGACACAAAGTTTCATGTTTTAAGTTATTATTATTGGGATTACATTTCACTTCTATGATTTATCCCATGTTATGAAATTATGATTTATTTTGTAGGTTAATATTTTCAAAAGTTATGTTCTTATGTATATGATGTGATTGATATTTCTTTTGTTTACACTTAATGAGCATTTGAGCTCACCCTTTTGTATGTTTTATTTCCCCAGGTCAGTAAGAAGGTTATTAAGTAGGATATGCCAAAAAGGGACTCTAAATATGATGAAATAAATGGGAGGCAAAGTAGATGCTTTATGAACCAGTTGTTTATGTTTCCCAGTTTCTAATGACACTATACCTATACGGTCCTTTCGTGGTTTTGTTATATGTTGTAATAAGTATGCTTAAATTTTGAAGTATTATCAATGTATGTAAAGTATGGGTCGTTATACTAATGATCACCCATCGGTAAAACCTCTAGGTCTACCAACCAATGTATATTTTTAGTTATCCAGCCATGAATATCTAATAAATAAATATCATAGCCTTAAATATGCATCAAAATACTAAAAATATCCCACTTTAAAACTAATTTAAGGATACCTTGTTAAACATACACTCTTTTCAATCAGTTTAGTGAACTATATGGTCCTTTATTTTTCATTCACCCCAACTCCACTAATGTAAAATATTTCCTCATGCATTATTATATTAATGATTTTTTGAAAATTATTAATGTGTTTTGTTTTCTATAAATTTGTTTCATATTCATCTCAATATATTCTAGAAACTTCTAAATAAAATGATCCATAGGATCAATGTTTTCTCTACTTACAAGAAAAACTAGATTCTTCTCTAGGTGAATGAATCTATGATTTTTTATGGTAAAGTGTACCATTTATATAGCCCTTACTGATTTCTTAAAACATATTCATTAACCGCACTATTTAGTTTCTAACCCACATTTTTGTAACATATTCAAACTCTCCTAGTAATAGGGAAACAAATAGATATAATCTAGGCATCTAGTTGGTATCTATTCCACTAAATGTAAATACATAACTATAAGTAATCTTCTAAGTATCATAATATCCCCTAAAACTAGAATCATCACACCCCTCTAGTTTTTCAATCAAACTGAATCATAAAGAAATATCTACTATTCCTTTACACTTCACAACCCCCCAATGTTCATTTCCCTCATTTTCCATGAATCAGCAAAAAACTCCCACTAAATTAATAATATCATGATGAGTGTACACCATGGAATTTGTCAATATTTTAATGGAATACATGAATAAAATTTTATCCATGAGATTTTCCACATCTTCATTTTGAGGTGACTTCACTATAAATAATTTCAAATTCCCAAAAGACGATTACTAATGAATTTACATCCAAAAATCCTGAAAATTCAATCTATTTTCAGAAATAATCCTTTAGGGTGAGTACCAGGAATCCAGAACATCAATCCCTTTCAATATTCATCCCTAAAAACCTTTTATATTTACCAACATCTTTAATTACAAAACTTTCTAAAAAATATTTCTTTATTATCTAAATCCATTTTAATTTCAACCCAACAAGAACTACATCATCCATATAAAATATTGGGATAATGAATCATATATCCTAAAAATCATTCAATAAAGAAAAATGATCCAAGTTTCTATATATAAACCCTTTCGTTGATATAAAGGCATCAAAATTTTTGGTTCTATTAATTTGGGGCTTAGTTCAACCCATAGAGACTCCATTTGAGTTAATATACCAAGTGATGATTTTTTTCAATAAAACCATCCTCTTGATTTATATAAATATCTTCCTCCAAATCCCCATAAAAATTATCATCTTAAAAATAATTTCTTCAAGATATAAATTTATTATAGTAACCATACTTAGCACAAAACTAATATTAGTATTCTTAACAACCAGTGAAAATATTTCAAAAAATTCAATACCATTATTTTATTGGAAACCCTTCACAACTATTCTATCTTTATACTTGAAACATTCATTATATTCTTCCATTAACTAAAATCTATATTTATTTTCCAAATCCCTCTTCCCACATGGATGCATAGATAATTCCTTGGTATAATTCATATATAATGAACTGAGATCCTCGATCATATCAATCTCCCACTTAGTTGAATCATTGAGATCATTTTCCTCCTATATTAATTTATTTTCTCCTATATCCATCAAAATTAAAAAGTTAATATCATATCTATACCTATCTACTTGTCATTTGATCCTATAATACCTTCCCAATTAAACCTATGATTTATCTATTCTGAATTTTTATACATTTGGAAATTTTCTTACAAATTATCTTCCTTGATTTTCACTAGCCACTAAGCTCTTCAATATATCAACCACAGGTCTGTATTCAACATTTTTTTTGTTTCTACCTGAACATTCTTCCAAAACATATGTATTTTTAATAGAATCAATTCCTGTAAAAATTATGGAAATTTAATTCTACTCATACTTTCATATATTTCAACTTAGACTTGAGATGATTTTTTCCCTTATTCTTCCTTGGCCAACACGTTTTGGACCTTACAATGAACGGAATCATTGAATAATGTATTTCTACTTATAATGAATTTACTTTTATTTTCATCCCAAAGTTAAATTAAAAAATCCTTAATATTATACCCTATAAAGAAACAAGTGAAATAATTTTCATAAATCTTTTCTCAGTCTTTATCATACACATGAACATGGGAAAAACAACATAATATTTTGAGGTGATAAAGTTTTGGGGTCTTACAGGACCACCATTATTTCAATAACTATTTCCTTAACATTGATGTGAGAATTGTTATAGTCATATGCATGGTTGTATATATATATATATTCATCCAAAAATTCCACATTAATTATAAAATTTATTTTTATGCTTAACATCTTCTATATCCAAGTCCAGTTCTTCTAATCTATAAAACATTTTTTTAGGCATCCTATGAACTGTTTTCCCATGTCTTTCTCTCCTATGTCTACAATAATTCTAGAAAATAATTAAAAAAACTCACTATCATTATTGGATATAAAAAACTATATATTAGAATTCATTTTTCTTCTATAATATTAATGCAATTTTAATTGAAATGACCCAACTAATAGTTCCACACATCTAAAATTTTTTAATTTTGTGATACATCCATTATGACTCATTTTGTTCATATGATAAGATATAGGGTTACATATTTCACTCATTTATCAATGACTAGATAACCTATAGTGATTCTATAAACCCTATTAGAAAAGTTTCTTTAAAATCTAGAATCATATAACTGAACCACATAAATGAGATTCTGTAATGATCTTGCATTAAACATTACATAATCTTGAGTTTGAAATCAAAAATTTATTATCTTACATTTTATGATATTTATAATTTATAGTTTTATATAATTATTCCACCACCCTTACATAAATAAATATTCCATCACAAAGTAGAAACTTCCACTTATTATCCACTTTTCCCACAAAAATCATTAATGATATAACAAGTATAATTTTTCATGACATATCTTCAAAATTTTGATATTGACTT
This sequence comes from Viscum album, assembly GCA_963277665.1. Lineage (NCBI taxonomy): Eukaryota > Viridiplantae > Streptophyta > Magnoliopsida > Santalales > Viscaceae > Viscum > Viscum album. The sequence goes on along the minus strand of OY728128.1, from coordinate 582,336,118 downwards.
CATCATTATCCCAAATAATCCTTTAAACAATGTTCAAATTATTTTAAAACATAGTATGAGAACAAAAACCTCAATAAGGGACATAACAAGAAAGAAATAAACTTGTTAGTTCATGAATATATATAAAAAACTACCTTTTAAAAAATAAACTTTGGGCTCAAAATAAATAAAAAATTATTACCCAAAAATCATCTTTTCTACTGAAATATTTTTTCATAAAACATTTCATAAGAAATATTAAAGGTGAAAAAACTAATAAAGGATCCTTTAAAATCATGAAAAATAATATGAAGACTTTTCCAAAAATAGATATACATTTAACCATTATGATGTAGAATACACTTTCTATTAAACATAAACTCATTAGAGTGCCTTTTGAAAACATAATATTTACATAAAATCCCCTAGGAAACATAGATAAATCATGTAGTTAACTTGGTACATAATTTTAATATCACTCTTACAATCACTCTTACAAGTGTAATAACTAATATGGTCGAAATCTAATATAATTGTTACCGAATACATTTGGGGGCTATGACGCCCCCCCTCCACCATCCTTGGTTTATAATGAACCATCCATCATTGGTTTATAAAAGAACCACACATCAATGTATTATAATATAATACCCATAACTAATAAAAATACCCAATAACCATAAAATAATCATAACATGTAAAAGCTTTAAATTTTAAATATTACACTCAGAAAAATATTAACCTCACCCATAAGAAAATATTTCCATATATTGAAATATCCAAACCAATTAAAAAAAAATTTCAAAATTATAAAAATAAAGGAAAAAAGAGTTTTTATTTGAAGAAAATACTAATTATTTTGTTGGAATCCAAACATAAAATGACATTTATGGTGACAGGAAAAAAAATTGACATCATATATATTAAAATAGAATATTCCTTTGGTCTTTTTATAAAAATGTTCTATAAAAAATATGTAAAAATATTCCTTTTGAAAATAACATAAAGAAATTAAAATGTGACATGAAATTTAATTTATAATTCATTCATGTCCATATAAGTATATAATTAAAATAAATTTAATAATATGGATATTTAAGAAAAAATATTATAAAATTAAACTTTAAAACTCTTAAAATGTGGTTTTAAAGTAAATTTTCCCTTACCTTGAGTCCAACTCATCAAATACATTATGTCTATTCATGGATGACAAACATATATTAATTATTTAATTTTTTAATAACATTTTCCTAGTTTATTTTTACTTTTATTTTCATTTTATAATAAATTAATTATTCAAATAACATTACATCGGAGGTTTATATTATATTCAGTTCATATGTCCAAAATGAATATGTTATGTAAGCTATTGTCAAATAGGTCATTATTCCATCATACAAAGAATAATAATCATGAAATAATTTTCATTTTTATATATCAATTATGACTTTAAAACCAAACATGATATATGGTTATAAAAAAATTAACTCTATTACAATCACGGAGACGGCATGTCATACGTACGCATGAGTAACATTTACCTTTTTCAATGATCATTATGGAATGAAGGTAAGATTTATTTTATACTTAAAAATTATAATTATATCATAAATACCATATTATTTCTTTAAATACACTTATATAGACAAGCCATGTGATGTGGTAATGAAAAAAGACTCACATCCCTTCATGGATGTGGTAATCCACACGTACGTACGGACAACGTTATCATTTTTCAATGAATATAAACGTAATAAAATATATGATATTTTAATTTTATTTAATTATAAATATTTCATGAATACTATATATATAAATTAAATCCATTATTATAAACATACATTATAGGTGGTTATGGAAATCGAATTACATCGTTTTGTGAGGCAGTATTCGGTTGTACACATGAATAATAGATTCATTTCCCATTTGATGGAAGAGGAGATGGATTTAGGTTGTGATATTAAAATAAAAAAATATCAGTATATATAATATATGGTGTAATTATTTCCGAAATTACTGAAGAATATTTTAAGTATATTGAAGAATACATAAAATGAAAATGCTTGGTCAAGAACTATACATCTTCTTTGGATAGCCTCTTAAGGTTTACATCAAAATCTTTCTTATGTTAAATTTTGTTCCAACAAAGCATCTAGAACATGTATAGGGATGTGGTAAAGGGATTTGGGTAGGTATTGGCTGAACTAAAAGGATTTTTAAATGTGAAGAAAATAGGAGAGGAGGTTCCCCTATATAAGTGATGGGAGGGTCACTCTTATAACTACATAAAATATTAAATTAAAAAAAATCATGGAAAAGGATAAAAACTTATATAATAAAAATATAGGAAGATTATGGGTTGAATTTATATCATAAAATAACATTTTTAAAATTTCATACTATGTTTCCACCCTTATGTGTTTGTTTACCCCCCCCCCCCCCCACCCCCATTAATCCTTTTACCTCTTACAGCGATATCAAAGTTCCTTATAGTAAAAGAGTCTAAAAGTCACAATAAAAGGAAAACCAACCTATAAATGGACCATGATTGATATTTTAAAAACTATCGCATTCAATTTTCCAAATATAAGATTTTTTTTATTTTATATAATTTAGTAAAATGTTATTTTTTATGAAATATCATTAATTATTATTTTATAACTGCTCATTTAATTTGAATTTGAAAAAAAATAAAGAAAAATGAATTATAATATAACATTATAACACATACATAATATGTCATATTTTTTAAAAAACTTCTTGGAAAATAATAATTTATCTGAATTATATTTCTTTAAATATTTTTAAAATAATTTGTTTTATATTTCTATTAATTGAATAAACATTTTGTCAGTGTTGCGTAAGCATTTAAGGTGATTATTTCATCTAAAAATTTAGAAATAAATTATAATAATAAAAAAATAATTTAACATTAAATTAAAAATTTTAAAAATAACATAAGTTTCTTTTTACCCTATCAAAAAATATTAATGATAATAAAAGTAAGAGAGTGAAATTTTTTATGTTATCCTTTACTTAAATATCATAAAAGAGACAAATCAAGGATAAATGCAAAAAATCCTATATTTAGATTTTTGATGATTTTGAAAAAAATATACTCATAAATTGAAATAAATTAAACTTTTAGGTCCATTTATTTAGTCCATATCAGATTATTTTTAACCTTAATTACTTGATTTAACCTTACCAAGGAGATAAAATTTTATTCAGGTTACTATTCATAATGGCTAAAAATAAAAGAGACCTATTTGACAAATTTGGACCACATAATTCCAAATTTTTGGATAAATTTTTTAAGATTAAAATCATATAATTCTAAGAAATTAATTTAATCCTTAACCTATAATAAGTGCTGAAAAACGTTTTTTTCTGAAAAAATCCTTTTAAACATACAAATGTTTTTATACCAAAATCAAGTATAAAATTCAATAAAAAGACCATAATTAGATTATTTTTAATCAAAAATTTCTAATTATTTTTTAAAACTTATCCAAAAATATAATTTTACTCTTTAAATACTTGAAAGGAAATTACAATTTTCTACAAAAAAATTTATTTTTATTATTCATTGAAAAATTAATATTTTTAGAAAAAAAAGTAAAAAATCATCCTAATTTAATTTTTGATGTTCGGATTTAAACATAAAATTATTATTTTTATAAAATATGGTTTCTAAATATTACATGAATTGATTATAATATTCACTCACAAAAAGAAATAAAATCATTTTTGAATCCAACGTATTTTAAATAATGAAATGATTTTACTAAAAATTGTGTCCTTATTTACTAATAATTATTCAATACATTTGTATTGGGTAGGACCGTTATATTTATTTCATAATTTTTTTAACCCTTTTATACTTTACAATTTAATGTTTAGGATATATTTATATTATTAAAATAATAATATTTTCTATTTCATGTATGCTCTTGCTTCGTGTGGTATATTTCATTAAACATATTGTTATTTTAAATTCTTAGAATATTATATCCTCCCCTCGAGTCAATAAATTGAATCCTCACAATTCTTACTTGATCATGGTAATAAATTTTTTGGAACTTGAAAATACCTCTTTTAAAATCCCACATCATAAAAAGGTTTAATATAATTTCCTCTTGAAAATAGGGAAAGAGAAATACGAAGGTCATTTATAATAACATATAACTAGGTTTCCAACTAGTAGAACTTAATGATAAGGGAAAATATAGGCATATAGGAAAATTTTAATGTCATTATAATTATATATAGTGATAAATATCATTGATCACAATAAAATGAATGATCATGATATAGATAATGACCACAAAATCGCAAACCAAAGAGATGTGAAAAGAACAAGCAATCTATCAGAAAGAAAGGAAATAGGATAAAAATTTTATATCAATATCATTTTCAAAGATTTAATGAACTCCTATATCATATAAACAAATAAAATTATAAAATATTCTTACTTAATAAGTATAATTTCCACCTTTAAACAATTTCCACCATAATCTCATCTTTCGATCCAAACGATTGGTATTCAAGACGAATTTTTCATGTTTGGAGAACTAAAATAAACTTTTAGTGGAACACATAATATTCAAAGGGATAACAAGATATTACTCATATATTTATACATTAACAAAAACCAAAATTGTTAGCATAAGGTAAGATAATTCCCAAAATCAATTAACCTTCAATAATGAAATAAAACATTAATATTCAAATACTCAATAACAATACCCAAAATTTTAACATATGAAGAATGTTAGGGGAAAACCCCTTTATTAAAAAATAGAAGAAATAAAAGAGGGAACCCCATTTTTACTAGGTTAAGGTAGAACGCATTAAAAACCCAAAGTCCCAAAACCACATAGCCTTAAAGATCAGTGGCTCGAGATCCCAATGTAACAAAACCCATTACAAAATGCATAGAACATATTCCCAAACTACCCAAAGTCATGAAGAACTAATAAAAAAGGCACATCGTGGTCCTAAGACTCAACATATGACTGTAATGCATATACATAGAAAAATGAGGACCAAACCACTCCATCTAAATACTTTCACACCCTCCATGAATCCATCCACCAAGACGCTCGATGACATATCATGTGTTATTACCATCACCACTAAGGGCCACCACAACCCTCTATCACCGCCAAAGAACTCTGATTGCACCGTAATAATGAATATCACTGCCTTAATGAAGTCGTCACTATCACCCTTCCCCATCAACACTAAATTTATCACCACTAGTCATAAAAACTTGATTGCAACTTTGCTGCCACCCCTAGATTTGGAATTACACAAGATCATCAACCACCACTGATATGAGAACCAAACTCCAACGATTAAGAGGTAACTGGATCTAGAGTTCCGTTAATTCCAGGAAGGATCCACATCATGTTTAAAAGAGACAAGAACAATTATCATCAAAGAATATTTAGATCTCCAATATAGGGCCACATTATGAGAATATCCCTAGGGGGAGTACTCCCAAGAGTAGAGAGATCTCAGGAGCCCCCACCCAAAATTTTAACATAGATCATTCCATATGTAACTATTAAAAATAATCTAAGTTTGAAACCCAAAAATCAGAGGTGCATGAACACATTTTCATTTGAAATTAAGTAACACTTAACCTAAATAAACAGTAGTCCCTCATATATTCATACACCTAAAAATTATTCCCCCTAATTATATAACCTATAAATTATTCCAATAATGTTAATAAATTACCTGATTCCTCATATAGAAAAATTAAAATGATATATTCTTACAAAAGATAATAAAACCAATCTTATTTAAAATTATTTCCATTTACCTTAATCATATTATTCTCCCAAATATATATTGAATTTATTCAAAAATAACTCTAATCACTTATTCACCAAATAACTCATAAATCACATGTTTATCTATAAAACATATGTTCCCAAACTGAAATGACCCATTATTACCTCAAAAAAATATCATATAAACTTAAATTATTATCAATACATTTAAACATATATCCACAAAATTTAAATTCATTATTCCTTTTTTAAATTTTTTACATGTTAAACTTAAGGGTTACATATACATCAAACATCTATCAAAACTCAATAAATGTCTCTCAAAGTGTTCACATTACATAAAAACTCAAAAGGAAAATATATTACATTGAAAACATGATCACTCATAAATATATAAACCAATGATGGTATCCATAATTCATAAATAAAACTGATCTAAAATATCTTAATCTTCAAATTTATCTAAACCTTTCCTTGAAGGCCAACTATAACATCCCAACCATAAACATTTCATAATCTTGAGTTTTAAGTCAATAATTTATTCTCTTACATTTAAGGATCTTGATGGTCTATAGTTTTAGATAATTATTCCATCATAATTACATAAATAAATATTACATAAAAATTATACACTTCCACTTAGTATCTATTTTTTCACAAAAAAAAACTCGTATGATATAAAAGGTTTCTTTTTCATGAAATATATTCACAATTCTCAACTTGGCCTCATCCTTGTCCCTACTCATCCTTAAAACCATAATAAAAAAAAATTAAAATATGGATAATCACAAAAATATAATTAATGAAAATAAAAAAAGAAACTCATTAATTCATTTATACTTATAAAATAATTCAATCTTTAAAAATAACTTTTGGGCTCAAAATAAACATTTTATTACCCAAGAAATCATCTTTTTTGGGAAAAAAATTCATTAAAAATTTCATAATAAATATTTAAGTCAAAATAAAACTCATAAATTTTGTTTTCAAATCATCAAAATTTTTATGAAAAATTTTTTAAAATGTTTTATATATTTCACCCTTATAAAGTGGAATATTGTTGGAACTTAGGGTTTTTACAACAAGAAACAGATTGTTTTTTCTTCAATCCACACAGTTTTGGTCAAGGGGTTTACAATCCAAGTGATATTATGGTTAATGTGGATTCATTTTTGAAGGTGGGGTCATTTCTGAGTGTTTTCCAAAATTATGGGACTCAAAATCCAATAGATGGGGAATGTTTTTAAGAATATGGATTTCCATGAATTCCCCATGAAAATATGGAAAATGAATTGATTCAATAATTTTTAGTGTCATTAAGGTTTTGATATTCATGAAAGAATTTTTCATGAATTATTGATGATTCATAAAGAAAATATGGTAGGTTATGAAATTATGAGAAGTTTCATGAAAAGAAAATATCCCACAAATGTTAAATATATAAAGGAGTTTCATGAACATGGAAAATAAGTTTTGATAATAGGAGGTGGTGAGCATGAAAGTTTCATGAAGGGATGAAATGTATATAAATATCCATCTGCTCAACATTTTATCATCGGGAAATTTTTTAAGTATGGATAATAACTTGGGTTTTGAGGAATGTTTTACATAAACGTACTCCTTACATGAATCAGTAACATTACATGAACACAATTTTTGAAAAAATAATCGTTGAGAAATAATTGGAGCAAAGTAATTTTATCTAAGGAGTTTCATGAAAGTTAAAATTTTTGGGATTGTCATAATTTTTGGAAAAAAATTTATTTTGGTGAAATTTGGGAGTTTCAAAAAATGTGGGAGTTTCATGAAAGTATGTATTTTCAAGAAACCTGACAGTTCTTTGAAAGAAAAAGGGGGTTTCATAAAAAGCGGGTTTTGTGTGAAAGATATTCAAGTGATAATACTTGAACTTGGGAAATGATTTTGGAATATATTGACACATTATAAGTGGAACTACATGATGAAAAACATCACCATCATGTTATATAATAAAGACGTAACCTTCAGCTCAATAAAATGATAAGTAATTCACCCAAAGTAGTGAGATAGGGGAAGTCAGTGGAATTGATTTAAAGGAGGTAGTGTTTTATCAATAAAATTATTATAAAATCAATGTTCCAAGAATAGAGTTAACATGTTTGGTAAATTGTAATCCCTAATATCTAGTTAAAAATAGTGGATTCAGGAATGACTTCTACACTATTAGTGTATGATCCTTGGACTAGCCCATAGTGGTGAACCAAGTAAAACAATTATGTTGTTTTCCTATTTCTTCACATTTGTGCTTGATAATTACATGATTCTATGAGATAGGTTTAATAAGATCCTACCAATGTGTGGAAAATATCTATCTCATTCAAAAAAAAATTACACCATGATTCAGCCCCCCCCCCCCCAAAGTGTTCCCGGGTATTAAAAATGGTATCATATGGTACATGTTGTAGGTGTTAAATATGTCCTCTTTTTTTGTTTTATGGATAATTAATTGATTTTTAGGGTAGATCTATTTTTTATGGAATAAACTTATAGATTTTTAATAATATAATGATATCTCATATATAAACTCTTTGGATTGAGGTTCCTTATGCTATAGTTCAAGGGACTCAGTTCAGTGATGTGAAAAGTCTCTCTATGACTGAAATAGATAGGAAATGCTTGATATATATTCCAAAGCTCAAAATAATCTTATTTTAACACTATCTGATTAAATATATTTAAATATGATCAGTTACACTACATTCATGTCTATGTGGGATAAGGTGGAAAGTATATATTATGATGATAATAGGGTGAAGGATTCTAAACATAAAGTTTTTCACAATCAGTTTGACGTTGAAAAAATTACTCCAAATGAAAATAAAAATAGTTTATTTGATCACACTAAATAAGTTGTTAGAGAAATTACAAGACTTGGGGAATAAATTAAGGATATTGGAACTGTGAATAAAATCCTGAGAAAGCTTCCACATATGTACAATCCAAAAGTGCCATCCCTTCATAAAAGGCTCATGTCTAATCTTTCTCTTGATGGTATTACAAGTACTATGGTGTCTTAATGATCTTATAATATTTCTCTTGATGACCTTTGAGTAAGAAATAAAATATAATTCATATCTATGGAAAAAAAATTGACATTTATAAATTTAATTTTGATGTAGATGATGTGTATGGGGAACTTATTTCACTTTTTTCTAGAAATTCTGAGAGGTGAAAAGAGATATTTGATAGAAAGATTCCTTTGGCATGTTTTAAGTGTGGTAAAGTATGGTTCCTTTCAACTTAGTGCTTAAGGAAGTTTTATGGTGTAGAGAGTGAAGTAGAAATCATATAGAGGTATTATAAGAGCTTCCCAAAATATGAGACTTCAAATTAGGAAAGAAATTACAGAGGATGAGCTTTTTTTCTAAAATATAAATAAGATGAGTAATACTTTTTCAAAGATGTAGAACCAAAGTTTAAATATAAAATTGAAGATTCCATGAGGGATGATGTTAAAATTTAAAAACCTATGAAGGATAAATATAATAATTCAGATGGTTTTTTTATCTCTAGGTGGAACTTTAGGGTTCCATTAACGAACATGAGGGTTCTCTTAACAAAAATGAAATTCAAATAAATAAAACCAAAAATATTGGAGATTTTTTGAAATATGCATTTGAGTGTGTGGATCTTCTTAAAGAAAATCTTGATCAACTACAAGGAGTGGTATAAGAACATTTTAAAACTCTTAAAATATTATAAGTGGTTTGGAGTTTAAACTAAGGATTCAAGAGAAAGAAAAATTTATCAATGGACTTATATAAAGAATAAATACAAGGGATAATATAGTTGAGTACCTTGAGGAAGTCATTTATTTAATAATAAATCTAGAAACTAAATCAAAATTAATGGAAATGAATAATAAATTATAGTTTTGAATTCTTTAAGATGTATATAATTTGTAAATATTTAAATGTGTTTCTAAATGAGTAGAGAAATCCTTTAATGAAAAAAGATAAACATTTATAGATAGAATTTGAATTGGATAAGATATAGAAACATTAAATGTTGTAAATGAGATGATCTTAAACAAATGGAAGTTGAAATTTGGACATATCGCAAAGGCGCCTAATTTTCTAACATAGATAGCTTCAAACAAACAAACTAGAGAGTTAAAAATAACCCTCAATTATCTAGACACTATCTCCAATCAAATACCCATAAAAATAAGAATACATGTGGTTTAATGGAATATATAAAATATTTCCTTGTGTAAACTATAAATTCTTTGGATTTATGGGCCATACCATGTCTTACTGTGAAGAGTAAAGGATTTATCTAAATAGGGAAGAACATGGTAGTCAATTAATGAGAATGAAACTATATCATTAATCCCATATAAAACATAATTTCTTGGGATATTTTTCACTATTCTAACTTTCTATATAAAGTTATTCATTACAGGCAGAGGGAAGGTGGATTCCATAACTACATATCTATGAGACAATTCAAGACTGGTCAACTAATAATAATTTCCTTTTAAAATAAGTATTATTCTATGGAATAATAATATGAGTATGATTCAACCATAAATATTGAAAAGTAGTTAGAGAGACCATCTTATACCTCTAATCAATCAGGTATCTCATGGAAAGAAAAGAATAATATTAATAAATCCTACATGGTAGAGGTCACTCTAAAATATACAATAATTATAGAACCTAGATTCATGAAAATGGATTCTCATCCCACATGATATAAAAATATCATTTTGAAAAAAATTAAGGGATGGGTTGATAGAACAGTGAGATTCCACAATGATAGTTTCTTAAAGATAAAAGAGAGTGGAAATACAAGATTAGAAAATAGTGATCTAAAGAAAATACAAGTGCTCTAAATGGATTGATTGTGTCACAATATCCTTAGTATGAGTCAACTCTATTACTTAGTATGGGTAGTTTCATTTAATCAGAAAAGTTGAACCATCATAGGAAAGACGTGTAATTCTATTAATAATACCTAGTGGAAAAGGGTAATTTATACCAGGTAGATAGTAAAAAATAATTCTTATTTATTATCAATTGATGATTAAAACAACTTGTGACACTAGAGGTTGGGCCATATTAATCTATTGATCATAGAGAACTTATCCAAGATAAATTTTATTGTAGACATTTCTAGTCTAATTCATGATTGAAAAAATAAATGTGATTATGGCATGAGAGGAAATATGGTCTAGAATTTTTATCTATTGAGGAATAAAATGGCATAAAATCATCTTGATCTAATCCATACAGATGTCTGTGGTCTAATGAATGTGGTAATAAAATATATAGAGATGTTATTTAGTCTTATTATTGATGATTATAGTAGAAAAGAATGTGTGATATTTATATAGCCAAGATAGTAAGTGATTGGCTATGATAAGAGATGTCTTAAAAGAGTTGATAATGATACTAGTTGTACAATAAAGATATTAAAAACTGATAATGTAATATAATACACATCTATTTAATTTAAAAATTACTTGGAAAAAATGGGATAGGGAATGAGGTGTATTCAATTAGAAAACATTAATAAAAGTGGTTTATTTAATTTAAAAAATGATAAATGAATAATATGGCCAAAACAATGCTGATTGAGATTTTTGTTTCTCATTATTACATGAAATAAATTGTTTAAGTTGTGGTGTAGACTCAAAATTCAACATGGATGAGTCTAAGAGAGGATATTATGTGATATGATATATTTCATAGAAGTAATCCCTAACTAATGTATTTTCTTGTCTTGGTATGTAAATGATTCATCTGAAACAAAGAAAGAAATCATGGAAAGAATAGTGTTGCTACATATGAGGGGATATTCCATAGTTACTTAATAAATAGAAAATCCTATATATTCTACAACAATCATATTTAAAAAAATTATTTAAATGATTTCAATATCATTGAGGATAAAAATATTAATAACTCAAGGATATCATTTATTGATATGATTGATGATGATAAAGAAAGTGAAAAAGCGACATATTCAAATACAACAATTGTGGAAGGATTTCCCAATAATCGGGCTCTCAAAATGATGATGATTTAGAAGTAGAATCAGAAGAGTAAGACATTGTTAAAGAAACTCTACCATAACCTCACAATAGAAATAGAAGTGCACAATTATATTAATCCATCATCATTGGGGATTATACCAAAACTACACAAACAAGGATATTGAGGAATGAATCACATTATTTTCTCATAAAAATTTTGATACCAATATCATTTGATGAATAAGAGAAGAAATAATAATGGGTTAAGGACATCAATGAATAACTGGATCAGATTGAAAAAAAATCAGACTCGGGATCTTGTTAAGATAAAATAAAATCCCAATGTGAATGGAATAAAGTGGATTATCCAAGATGATCTCAGAAATTTAATCAGAAAAAGGCATGCTTGGTGTGTAAAGGTTATGCATAGATTGAATGCATTGTAATTTGAGAATAATTTTCTCCAGTTTCTCTACTAGAGTCAATTAGGTTATTCTTGTCCATGGTGCTACAAAGATGGTACAAACTTTACCATATGGATTTTAAAACAGAATTCTTAAATTTTGATTTTAAAGAATAATAATACATTGAACTACCATGGGGATTTATAACTCTAAATTATGAAATAATGGTTTGTACATTAAAAATTTTCTTTATGGTCTAAATTAGAAAACACGAGCATGGTATTCCTGAATGGATGATTATCTGAAGAAGCTATAATTTAAAGTAGAAAATATAGACCATAATCTCTATGTGAATAATTATCAAGGAGATCAATTTATAGATATTGTGTTTGAGGATGATATTATAATTGGATAAGTAGGCATAGATAAGTTGAAGAATTTTATAATCACATGAAATTTTAATTTTAAATGTCCATGATTGGAGAACTCACATCCTATTTAGTGTTGGAGATAATTCAAAATAAATACATCACCTTCTTTTCTCAAGAAAAGTTTGCAATAGATATTCTAAATATATTCAACATGAATGATTCCAAAACAATGTCAACTATAATTGCGGTTGTGATAAAACATGGAAATAAAACTGATGGTATGTTTTTGTATCCAACCTTGTATAAGAGTATCCTTGAAAGATTATTATATTTGACTAAAACACAACTATATATTATCTTTTTAACTTGTTTATTGGATCTTTTCTAAATTCATCTAAATGAAGATCATTTTGTAGTAGTTAAAATATCATGAGGTATATTCAAGGTACTCTCAACTTTTTCTTATAATTTGAAGTGGTACGGGATAAAAAATTATCATCATTTTCTAATATTGAATGGGATAAAGATGTAGTGGATTAAATTTCCATAAGTTGGGGTACATTATTTATTGGAAATAAATTTTTGGGATGGTTGAGTAAGAAATAAGAAATCAATTCTCTTAGTATGGCTGAAGTAGAGAATAAAAATGTGAAAAAGGAATGAACTCATCTATTTTGGATGAATAAATAACTTACTGACATTGTAGGTGAGGTGAAATATCCAATGCTGATACATTGTGACAATAATAGGGTGATTGAGATCATGAAAAATCTTGTTCGACACTCTCGTACCAAAAATATTGAGATCATATGTCACTTCATCAAAGAAAATTTTAAAAAAGGTGTGATGAAAATGGAGAATTTTGGAATTAATGATCAAGTGGATGATATCATGACTAAGCCTTTGGTAGCACCAATGTTTTAGAAACATCAGTTGAAACTCGGGGTTCATTCACCACCCACTGCATGAGGAGGTTATGATTTAACCCCTCTCCCCATTTTTGTTAATTATTTTAATTTATTTATGGATTTGATGTAGGTATTTGGGGGATATATTATCTAAAGTTTGTTTTTTAGAACTAAGTTACAAATATGGTTTCTTTGGGTCGATTTTCAAATGGGGGGTAATGGGTGAAATTCAATGAGTTGTGGTATTTTATGATAGGTATGCAAGATTGTTCAGTGCTCTCTCAAGGAATTAAATTATCTATTGACACTCTTATTTTATACACAAATATTTTCTCACATAGACCTAGAGTTATTGATGATTTATTTCACTCCTATTGTTTTGTTTTTTATTAAGGATTGTTCTTTATTGAATTTCTCTATAGATTACCAACAACCCCAAAAGGGGATATTATGGTAACTTAGGGTTATCATATCTAGAAATATTTTTTTTCTGTGTTTTTTCAATCCATATTGGGTTGATCATGGAGTTTTAAATACAAGTTATCTTATGGTACATATAGCTACAGTGTTGAAGATGGCATTGTTTTGAAGTGGTTACCAAATTTTTGGGGTCTGAAATACAAAGAAAGGGACAAGTTTTGAAAATAAATGGATTTCTAAGATTGTATCATAAAAATATGGAAAAGGCATGGAATTCATGAAATCTTGCTTTTTTAATGGTTTTTGAGATTTTTGAAAGAATGTTGCATGACATATGGTTGAGGCTTGAAGGAATGGTAGTTAGTTATGTGATTGTTATAATTTTCATGAATGGAAAATCTCTCTAAATGTTTCACGAAGAAAGAGAGTTTTACAAACATAAATGAATATTTTTTCAAAAAGGAGGTGGTGAGCCTGAAATTTTCGAAAAGGGTAGAAAATTTCTTCAAAGAGGTTGTTGGTCATCATATGAGAATCGAAAACAAATTAGATAAGGGCTGATCTCCCTAACTTCATGAAGGTTTTACGTGAATGTAATTATTATATGAATCAGAAATTTTACATTAACATAAGTATCATGAAAATAATGGTTGAGAAATAATTGATTCTAGGTAATTTTATTGAAGTGGATCCATGAAATTTTATATTTTCACAACAGGTAAAAGTTTCATGAAATTTGAGAGTTTTATTAAAATTGGGAATTTCATGAATGCTAGGAGATTTACAAAAGCTTGACATTTTGTGAAATTTGGAATTTCTTTAAAGAAAAAAATTGGTTTTTTTCAAACAAAATCATTTCATGAAAGTTACTTACATGAGAATACTTGAACTTAGAAAAATATTTTGGAATGTCTTAAAGCATTATAAGTATACCTACATTATGAAAAAAATCACCTTAATTTTATCTAATATGAAAATGACCATCAATTTGATTAACTGAGAAAGACTTCACCCAAAGTAGTGAGAAGGGGGGAGTCGACATAAGTTATATGAGGGAGATTTTGTGTAATCCCAAAAATTATTATAAATTTAGTTTGATTGACATGAAGTTACTATGTTTTATCAATTATAATCCACAATATATATTGAATCTTAGTAGATTCATATATGACTCACACATTATCAGCGTATTCTCCTTGTAAAATACCTTATTGGTGAACGAAGTAAAATGGTTGTGTTGTGTTTATATTTCTACATATGGGTGTTTGAAAATTTCACAATTAAATCAGATAGGTTTAACAAGTTCCCACCAAAATAGGGACAAGATCCATCTTATTTAAATAAAATTTTGAAGCCCCGATTCACCTCTCCCCTCTCAAAGAGTTCAATGTTATTACCATATACATTCCGTTAAACATAATCTCATTATATTACCTTTTGATATCATAACATTTCGACAAAACCCCATATAAATCATTGTTAAATCATGTGGGTTACTTGGGAAATCATATAAGGCCTGAACCTAACCATTACATAATCTTAAATTTTAGTCAATAAATTAATATCGTTCACATTAAATATATTTTCAGGTTTATAGATTTAAATAATTACACAATAAATCATACTTAAAAAACTATAAAATACAAATTGGATACTTTTGATTAGTATCCATCTTTTCAAACATGTAAAAAATTCAAAAAAATAATTCACGGTTTATTTTATAAAAACTCTTCAAGAAATTCAACATGACTTCTTCCAAGATCTTACAAATCATTAAATACTATGAAAAACATTTAAAAATGTAGGATGAGCATAAAAATCTCAATAAGGGGTATTAAAATAAGGAAAATGTTAGTCTATTGATAAACATTAAAACTAATTAAAAAATCCTTTATTGAAACCATTACATTTTAACCAAATAGGTAAATATCATTATATAATAAATATCATTTCTTTTACCTTTTGAAAAAAACCGTTTCCTGGAAAACTCATTAGAAGACATAGAAAATTCATTTAGGTACCTTAAGAAATCATCACATTTCACCCTTATATAACTCTTATAGAACCCTTAAACATTGGAATAACCATATATCGATCTTCCAATATAAATCTCTAGATAAAATAATCTTTACCCAATGAATTAGAGTTCTATTTGGGAACACCCATCATTTTTAATGTCTAATGACCACAACATTAAATTTACCATTTCATCATTTGAAAAACTCTTTTTAACTCATATAAAAATCAATTTTAGATATTAAAATACCATTCTCTTTCATAAATATTATTTTATATAAAAAATTCCCCTTTATTTTGAAAATAATTTTAAAAAAATAACCAAAAAAATTAAAGTAGAGTTTCTATTTAGGAAAACATAAAATCTTGAAAATTAATCGAAAAATAAAATAATGGAAATGGTGGTGAAAAATTCATTGTCTCTATGTATGTTATGAAAAAACATCTATTTTATCATTTGTCCAAATGTTCCATATAAAACATGTAAAAATTTTACTTTTTTAAAACTCTTGAAGGAAATAAAAAATACAAAAAAAATGCATTATAATCCCATTAAATAAATAAACATATAAAATAATATCAATAATATTGACATGGAGGAAAATATTTTGAAACTAAATCTTTAAACATTCAAAGTGTCTCATACCACTTTAAACATTTAAATTATAATCCCTGGGAAATATTAACATTTATCAAAACATTAAATTACATAGTAATAGATACATTATGGATATATAATGTCAAAGGGGCTATATATACACCTTATAAAAGAAAAAATCTTCATATCATCAATAAATGACTCAATGAAAGGAGATTGAGATGAAATCCAAAATATTTTGTCTAACTTGTCATGTGTGTATATATCATCTTGAGTAATAAACATATGTTAATTATTTATTTTCTTTATAAATTTGATAAATTTTATCATTAGTTTTATTTCACTTATTATAATGTTGTAAAGAACTACATAAACAATTAATTTTTTGTTGGGTGTTTTGATAATATTCTGTTTTTGTGTCAAAAACGAGTTTGGTAGGTTAATTATGGTCAAAGGGGTCATTATATAAACATATAAAGAATAATAATAATGAAATAATTATCATATTTATACTTAAATTACACTTTTAAAATCAATCATGAAATATGGTTATGAAAAATGAACCAATGTTACAATCATGGAGACGGTAAGTCGTATGTACACATGAGTAACATTTCCCATTTTTTAATGATCGTTATGGAAAGAAGGTAAGTAAAATTTATAATTCCATATTGATAATTATATCATAAATACTATATTAATTTATCATATATACTTATATATATAGTTATTTTGAGGTAAAAGTAATCACATCACATCGATGACGTGGTAGTCCACACATCCACAAACAACGTTATCACTTTTTCGGTGTGCGAAAAGGTTTTAAATAAAATGATATATTATATATCCAAAAAGGTAATTATTTCATTAATATCATATATATTTCATTTATACCATATATATTTAATTAAACTCATCCTTAATACATTCAATGTAATGTGTGAACGTATCACTTCGCTTTGAGGATGTGGTAGTCCACACGTCCATAAATGATGTTATCGTATTTAAAAAAATGGAAAGCATAAAGGTATGTGTATATAACAATTTAAAAATTATGAATAAATCATAAATATCATATATATATTTATAATAAAAAATAAATTCATTGTGTTCATCATAATTCCCAGCCATGAGATATGGTAAAGAAAAATGAACGACATTATTTCGTGAGGCGGTAATTCTTTGTAAAATAACAGCAATTCCACTACCCATTTGATGGAAATGTGTATAGGTGTAGGTATAAAACATAACATAAAAACATATAAATATATTTATTATACTAATTTTAATATATAATCATGTTATAAAAATAAATTAATGAGAGTATAATGAAATAAAACATAAATGCACATTGAATAATGTTGCCTCTTTTTCAGGTAACTCGTTTTGGTTGCACCAAAGGGATTCCTTGGTTGGATTTATACCCAAAGTGAAAACAATATGGTGAATAGAGGGATATTTTGGGATTATTTTTTTAGGAATTTGATGATAAAAATGGAATGATAAGTGTGAATATGTGCAGAGTTTGAGTGCCTTTTTATATGTGGGGGGAGAGGACACACTTGGTTTTTTTGAAATGAATTGTGTGATCCGCATGTTTTTACCTACCAAGAGGCTTCCAAAACACATAAAATTCGACCAATTATGGTTTTTGGTCTAAATATGGGCATAAAATAAGATTTTTAAAAATTTATGGTACTTTGTTTACCTTCTGATTAATTTTTAACCACTAAGTAATCCTGTTTTTACCTTAATCGCTATAATTAATTTTAATTACTATCACTAATGTTTTGGATAAAAAAATAAGTTTAAATTAATAAAAATTCTAAATTATTATGATTCCAAATATGGAATCCATTTTTAAAAATTCCAATCATATGAGTGGCGGAAATTAATTTAAAATTAATCCAATAGATAGGATGATAAAGAGGGTTTTTAAAGTAAAAAATGTTCAAAAGTTCGCTATGTTTTATATATAAATTCAAAGTAAAATTGTTTATAATGACCTAGATTGGTTAAAATAAAAATATAAATTGATTTAATTATACACTAAAATCAAATAAAAACATTATTTAACTATATAAAAAATTGAAAAAAATATAGTTTTGAAATAAAATTCAGTATTATTTTCTATGCATCAAAATATAAAAGTTCTCATAAAAATACCAAAAAATCACTCAAATTAAATTTTGATATTTTACTTTCAAAAAATTAGTTTATTTTTTCATATAAATATTATAAAAGTATCAAAATTTTATTTAAATTCGGTACACCATTAAAAGGAGGTAAAATTAGCTTTTAAAAATATACAGTTGTGTGCTTAAAATTGGATTTGTTTTTATTTTATGCCCATAAAATTTATTCTATGAATGTAAAAAAATTATATACATGTGTAAACATGATATATTTAGTTCCATTCACACCCTCAAATATAATTTCTATTAAATTTCTACCACTTAAAATAATATTATAATAATTATTATTATTATTATTCGGTATAACTCAGTCTTTTATGCAACGCAACATTTTGAAAAAACTCATTATTGTGTGTCGAGTATTCTATTGTAAATAGTAATCCTTTTAAGGTAAAATTTTTATTTAATTAATAAATATAAAATAAAATTATTCTATCATTAATTAGGATGTTACATCTTTCCCCCCTTTTCGAAATTTCATCCTCATAATTTCGTTTACTTTTAAAATATGTGGGGATATTTCTCCGTCATATAATTTTTAGATTCATATATTATCCATAAAAACATCACCTAATGAATCACCTTATTCTGTAACACTTTCTCTCTAAGGTCAAGAACCTGAACTTTTTCCCTCATGATTAAAATTCTCTTCTAGCTGAACTTCTTTAGGGCTCAAAATAAGAGATGAATTCAGTACAAAATTAATTGACATTGAATCATGAAATACATTGTATACCTGGGATAAAATTAGAGGTAAATCCACTAAGTTGGAAACTTAAAAAACTTTCTCTAGGATTTCGTATGATCCAATGAACCATGGACTCATCATCACCTTATTTACAAAACGCATCACACTTTTCCATAGAGAAAATTTTAAAAAGGCACGATCACCTACCTTGAAATAAATACCTTTCCTCTGATTATCCACATATCTCTTCTGCCTCCTTTGAGATGCACTCATGTGTCACTGATTCAACTGAACATTCTCTATCATTTCCTCTACCAACCCTATTCCCATTAACTTCCTCTCTCATACATCAACTCATAAAACTAGTGTCTAACACTACTTTCCATATAATGCATCAAATGGTGGCATTTGTATACTAGAATGAAAATTGTTATTATAAGAGAAATCAAGAAATTTAAGATTTTTATCCCTTCTACCCTTGTAATCTATTGATAAAAAATCATAACTTTGAAGGTATGAATCTTCTGCTCAGACTGTCTATCGGATTGAGGATGAAAAGTTGTAATAAAATTTACTTTGGTACCCAATGACCTCTGATTCCTTTCCAATAATTAGATGTCAACTTGGGATCATGAACTGATATAAAGGATAGAATAAATCCATATAACATGAAAATATCCCTTAAATATAGTCTATAAAGCTAATCTAGATACATAATGTCTCTAATGGGAAAGAAATTTTCAGATTTGGTTAATCAATCAATAATAACCCAAATCGCATTATTACCTAGTGAATTATTTGGAAATTCTGTAAGTCAAACACCTCGGTAACTATCATTCTTCTTTAACATTATGATAAGTCAAACACTTAATTTTAAATTCATAAATGTCTCTTTTCATTCTATCCCACTAGTAATACTCCTGAAGGTCTCTATACATCTTAGTGATTCCCAAATGAACAGAAAATGTATAACTATGAGCTTTATTCAACAACTCTTTCCTCAACTATGAATCACAAGGAAAATATAATCATTTTCCAAATCAAAAAATCAAATTATTTATTAAAAATAAGAAACATATCATTATTATAGAATCCTACCTTTCCTTGAAAAGATTTATCTCCTTTATGGGCTCTCTTAATTCATTCTGATAAAGTAAAATTCACTAAAACCTAAAAAAAGAGAGGAAGTCTTGGAATACATAACTTCTTTTTCATAATTCATCAAATCATTAACTAAACGGTCAGATTATAGATGTAACATGTTTAATGTAGAATTAATTTTTTGAATCAAATCTTTAGACACCTTGTTTTATTTTCCATGATGATAATGAATCATGAAATTATAACCTTTGATTAGTACAAACTCTCTTATATGTCTCGTCTTTAAGTATTTCTCTGGGTTAGTATATAATTCAAACTTTTTTATCAGTATATATTTCACACATTAGTCCCTAAAAAAGATGCCTCAAAATTTTTAAATAGAAACCAATAGGATTCAATTCCAAATCATGTTTGGGGTAATTTAACTCATTAGTTTTCAATTGAAGTGAAGTATATGGAATTATATGATCATTCTATATTAGGATAAAACCAAGTCCAATCAATAAAGCATCACTATACATGAAGAACTCTTCATTTCTGTAAGTTAAGTCAAAAACAATGTCATTCACCAATATTCATTTCATTTATTGAAAAAAATCATCACATTCTATTGTCCAAATGAACTTAACTCTATTTTTATTTAACATATTCAGTGGGATATACAACCAAGAAAGGTTTTCAAAAAACTTCTGGTATTAACCCATTAATCAAAGAAAACTATGAATCTTAATTATATTTGTGGGTATTGATTATTCTTCACAACTTTTGTTTTAAAATTATCAACAATTATGCCATTGTTAGAAAAAATGTGACCAAGTAAATAAATTTTTTCCAACAAATATTCACACTTGTAAAATTTCTTACATAGTTTTTTTTCTTGTAAAGTTTGAAAAACAGCCCTAATATTCCTTTCATATTTATCTTTAATTTTCGAAAATACTTAAATTTCATCAATAAACACAACCATAAACTTATACAAGAATTCATGAAAAAATTTATTCAAAAGATCCATGAATATATAAGGTGCATTAGATAACCCAAACAGCATAACTACAAATTCATAGTGGTTATATATAATTTGAAACATAGTATTAGGAATGTTTATTGCCTTCACTTTCAACTAATGGTATCTTGACCTCATTTCAACCTTTGTAAAATATTGTGCTCCCTATATCTAATCAAACAAATCATCAATATTAGTCAAATGATACTTTTTCTTAATGGGGATGTTATTCAAGGCTCTATAATCAATGTAAAGTCTCATTGATTCATGTTTCTTTTTAATAAACAAGATAATATTACCCCATGGTGAAGTCCAAGGTTGGATGTGAAATTTACCTAATAACCCCAGTAAAAGATTTTTCAACTCTAAATATTCCACTTAATCCATTTAATATGGAGGTTTATAAAAATTATTAGCATCAAGTACAAACAATATAGTAAAATAAACCTCTTGATCATGAATAAAACCAAGAAAATAACTCAAATATATATCCATGTATTCATTCAATACTAGAACATCACTAATTTTAATATTTTCTGTATTTTAAACAATATTAGTTATGTAACTTTTATTTACATCTCTAATCAATTTCTCAACTTCTTAGTAAGTTTTCAAAGGCATGAAATCATTGAAGAAAACATTATTAGAACTAGAATCTATCTTATCCTGATAAATTAAAATCCAATACATAATAATAATGATATCAAACTCAACTATGTCCAGTTAAACAAGAGTTTTTTGAAAGACCATACACCTGATGATAATAGAGAGATTCCTATAAATCATTGTTTCTTTAATACTTCCACATAGATTTTTTACCAAAATTTATATCCTACATTCATGAAGTGATATTCATAATTTTAAAGTAAATTTATTCTAAATTAATTAATATGACTATCCAAAGTCAAATAGGGTATTGGAATAATTAGAAAATACAAGTAACATACTTGTCACTGCTTTATTCGATGGCCCCACAATAACTGTAGTAGTATCAAATGACCTTGATACACCTATCTATTTCTAATCATAAAGCTTTACATCCTATGAAAATAACTTTGGAAATAAATTAGTATAATAACCCACCTCATTATAGCTAAAAAATATTACCATTATATGGATACTACTTACCACATTCTTTGTTTCTTAGGGATTCTTTTCCTTGCATTAGTGGGCCATGTGGAAAAACTGTACACACCAGTAACACTTCCTTGTCTTTACAATACATTCTCTAGGGTTCTTTTTACAAAACTTATTATAAGATTATAACTTCATTTTCTTACCTAAATATTTCTTTGTTGAATTTTTCCAAATCACCTTCCATGCTTATAGTTTCTTACTATCATCAACAGAAAGCATATAAGAGTCTCAAAACACCATCTCAAATTTTTCAGCACAATGAATAATTTTCTCATAGATTCTAAGTTATCATAACGAAAAACATCTTCATAGACTTGGCTTCAATCATAAGTAAAACCAATTAATTTTTCTATCAGTGTCCCAAATAAAATATTTCAAATAGATAGCTAATCATGTGAAGTTTACTCCATATAAAGTTGTGGAATATTTATCTTTTTAGCCTCAATTCCAGGAATTGGTTTTCCATTCAGATTCGAACAACCTTAGGAGAATATTTATCAAGGAAAAATTCATTTAATGTTTCCCATTCCATGGAATCAAGATCATATTTCTCTCTGGTATTATTAACCAAAGTCCACCATCGATCATCTTCACCTTCAAAATAATAAATTTTATGGGTTACCATTTGACGTCTAAATATCCCATTACATAAAATATATTTTCTAGAAAATTTATCAATCCTTTAGCTACCACCAGGTTAGATGATCCACTGAATTATGGGGGTTTTCTCAACATGAAATGATCCAAAAAAAGGCATCTTATTTTAGGGTATATCGGGGTCCCCTCTAGCATGGATACAACCATTATTTATCACCAGAGTCAACTGAGTCATTTCTATAACAAACTATTCTTATTCCCATTCCGAACATCTTGGGATTATGATTTAGAAAGATATATTCCTATTGCTTCCTTCCCACTTCTACTTCCATATTTATACTGTGGAAAACATTTCTAAACATAACATATTTTAGGAGGAACAACATGGTAAACTTCAAATGCTAAAACATTTTAACATTACCATAAAGTTAAATCATTCATGGTAATGTTATTAATAATACCATAACCCCTAAAGTTATCAAAAATGACTTTTAGCAGCAACTATAAGGCCCCATGGACAAACATTACATAATCTTGAGTTTTAGCCAAGAAATTACTTTCTTTCACATTGAGGATATCTTCAAGTTTAAATTTTTAAAGAATTAGGCCATAACTTATACATAACAAAGCCATAAAATAAAAATTGAAAACTTTTAATAAAAATCCATTGTTCCACCATATAAAAAAAAATTAAAAAAAAATTAAAGATCTCTTTTATAAAAAACCTTCATTAAATTCAACTTGATCTCTTCCAAAAACATTTAAAAACATCAGATAAGACTAAAAATCTTAGTAATGGACATAAAAATAAAGAAACTATTGGTCCATTGATAAACATTAAAACTCAAGAAAACCCCTTTCTTGAAAAAATAACATTTTACCTAAAGAGTGAAATATCATTCTTTAAAAAAGATCATTTATTTTACCATTAGAAAAAAAAATTATTACCATAAAAACTCATTAGAAAACATAGAAAATTCATGTAGTTACCTTGGGAAATCATCACATTTTACCCTTTCATAACCCTTATATATTGGAATAACCATATGTAAAAATTGAAATAAAATTATCTAGATAATATAATAATTACATAATACATCAGAGTGTTACCTTGGAGCACCCATATTTTAATCTATAAGGGGATTTCATGGTGCTCTATAGGGTCACCCATAATTTATAACCTTCATGAACTAAAACATGAAATAGGCCATTTCATCATTTGAAAAACTCTTTTAAACTTTTACAAAAATCCCTTTCATATATAAAAATACTACTTTCTTTCAGAAAACCCATTTTCAATAAAAAATACACCTTTATTTTCAAAAAATATTCTCTATACCAAAATACCCAATATATTAAAATAATGGTTTTAATTTAATAAAACATGAAATCTTGAAAAGGAATCCAAAAGTAAAATAATGTCCACTATAGTGGAACATTCATTATCGTTGTGTATGTTAAGAATAGAACATTCCTTTGGTCGTTTGTCAAAATATTCCATATAAGACATGTAAGAAGATTAATTTTTTTAAAAACTTGATTGAAATTAAATATATATATATATAATTTACTTTATAATACCTTTATATAAATAAAAAATAAAATAATACCAAGAATATTAACATGGAGGAAAATATTTTGAAATTAAACCTTTAAACATTCAAATTGTCTTATTAAACTTTGAAAATATAAATCATGATCCACGTAAAAGTTTAATATTTATAAAAAAATTAAATAATATTTTAATTGATAAAATATAGATATATAATATCTATTTTCAATATATACACCTCATAAAAGAATAAAGGCACATATCATCAATAAATTCCACAATGAAAGGAGATTGAGATGAAATCTATTCATTGAGTCTGACATGCCATGTATGTATTTATTTTATTGAATAATAAAGTTATATTAATTATTTAATTTCTTAAAAACCATTATCAATATTATAATTACTTTTATTTCACTTATTATAATGTTTGAAACAATTTCTTAATCAATTAAATTTATGTCAGGTGTTTTGACCGTATTCAATTTATGTGTAAAAAAGACTTTGGTAGTTCAACTATGGAAAAATGGGTAATTATATAAAAACATATATAATAATAACCATGAAAAAATTAACACATTTATGTATCAATTAAAATTTTAAAACCAATCATGAAATATGGTTATGAAAAATGAACCAATGTTACAGTCATGGAGACGGTATGTCGTTTGCATGCATGAGTAACATTCTCGGATTTCAATTGTCATTATCGGAATAAGGTTAGTAAAATTTATCTTTCCAAAATGAAAATTATATCATAAATACCATATTATTTAATCATATATACTTATATTTATAATTCTTGGGATGTAAAAGTAATCACATCACTTTGAGGATAACATAGTTCACACATCCACAAACAACATGATCACTTTTTAAGTGTGTGAACTGTGTTAAATAAAATGATATATTATATTTATGTAAAGATAATTATTTCATGAATATAATATATATTTAATTTATTCCACATATATTTAATTAAACCAATCCTTAATACATTCCATGTAATGTTTTAATGTATCACATCGCTTTGAGGAGTCAGTAGTCCACATGTCTACAAATGATGTTAACATATTTACACAACATGGAAAAAATAAAGTTATGGGTACATTAAAAATACAGAATTATTAATACATAATAATTATCATATATATATAATATAAAAACATGGTTTTCATCATAATTCCCATCCACCATAGTTGGTAAAGGAAAACTGAACGACATTGTTTCACGAGGTGGTAGTTCGTCGTACACAAATGGTAATTTTGTTTTCCATTTGATGGAAGTGTGTATAGGTGTACATCAAACCCATAACATAACAAAATATAAATATAATTTTGATACTGATGTTATTATATAATAATGTAGTAATAATAAATGAATGGGTGTAGAAATAATTAATACATAAATGCACATTGAATAATGTTACCTCTTTTTCGGGTAAATTATTTTTTGTTTACACCAAAGGGAGTCATTGGCTATATTTTTTCCAAAATTAAAAACTCTAGGGTGATGATAGGGATGTGGGTAGATCATATTTGTAGGTTTTTTTTGAGAAAAATGGATTTATAGGTGTGAATATGTGGGGAGGTTGAGTGCCTTTTTATAAGTGGGGGGAGAGGACACACTTGGTATTTTTTAAAACAATTATGTACACATCACATTTTTACCTACGAAGAGGCTTCTATAACACAAAAATTAGACCCATGAAGTTTTTATGTTCTAGATATATACACCTAATGGTTTTTTTACAAGTTTATAAAAATTTATAATCCTTATGATTAAATTTTGACCACTAAGTAATCTTGTGTTCACCATAATCAATGTAATTAATTTTAATTACTTTCACTAATATTTTTGGTAAAAAACTAATTTTAACTTATTATACATTATAAATTATTCTTATTAAAAATATGGAATCCATTTTTTAAAAATTATTATCACATAAGTGGTAGAAACTAATTTAAAATTAATCTCATAGATTGGATGACAATGTAGGTTTCTAAAGTAAAAAATTTTCAAAATTTGGCTATGTTTTTATTTGTAAATTCAAATTGAAATTATTTATAATGACCTAAATTGGTTTAACTGATATATAATTGATATAGTTATTATTTAAACAAAAATAAAAAGGTTATTTAACTATATAAATAAATTGGATAAAAATGATGTTTTGGAATAAAATTCAATATTATTCACTATTTATAAATTTATGAAAGTTCTCTGAAAAATACTAAAAAACACCCAAATTAAATTTGGATAATTTTATTTCTGAATAAAAATTCTTTTTTCATATAAAAAATATAAATGTATCAAAATTAGATTTTAAATATGTGCGGTAATAAATGTCGGTAAATATACCTTTTAAAACTATATAGTTTTTATGTTTAAAATTTGATTTGTTCTAATTTTATGCCTATAAAATTTATTGGATGAATATAAAAAATGGTTATAAACATGTTTAAATATAATAGAGTTATTTATATTCACATCCTATAATATAATGTCTAGGAGATAGTTTCCACTTAAAATAATAATATTAATAGAATTATTATTGTTTTGTGTAACTCTGTCTTATGTGCAATGTAATATTTCTAAGAAACACAATGTTATGTGTTGGGTATGCTATTGGACCTTGCATACCTTTTAAGGTAAATTTACTCTATAATTCATAAATAATAGTAAATATTAAATATACATATTCTATCATTACTTGGGATGTTACAAATCATTTTCATATCATAATTACTATCACTCTTACAACTAAAATAACTAATATGGTCAACTTCTAATATAATTCTTACCCAATTAATTTTAGGGCTATCACAAATCCACCCATCCTTGGTTTATAATGTAACTAACCATCATTGTTTAATAATAGTACCACCCATAATTGGTTTATAAAATAACTTCCCAACATGATAAATAATTTCCAAGAACCATAACATAATAATAACACATAATAAATTCCAATTTTTAAATTTTTACTCATAAAAATAAATTTTGCGGCCATAAAAAACATTTCTAAATATTTAAGTATCAATTACATATAAAACCATTTTTGAAAATACCCATAAAAAGGGAAAGGAAGATTCTTTATGAAAACATAAAACATCATAATGGGATCTAAACATCAAATAATGGTTATATAGGTGTTAAAAACCATTGACATTGTATGTGTTAAAATATTACATTTCTATTTTTGTTTTTTCCAAATGTTCCATATAAAATATGTAAAAATATTCATTTTCAAAACCTTATAAATAAAGTCAAAATTGATATAAAATTTCATTTATAATTCATTCATTTATATATAAATACATCAATAAAATAATTTTAAAAATATGGATATGGAAAAAAATAGAAAATAAACCATTAAAACATTAAAATGAGGTTTAAAATGTAAATTATCTATTTCCTAGTGTATAAAATATCATGTACGTTCTTTATCTTCCTAAATAATAAAAATTAATTAATTATTTTCATTCTTAATGTAATGACCCAGAATTTTAAATGAAATATTGTTTCCCAAAAATGTGTATTAGTTTATTTTACACAATAAAACCTTATCTCTTTAATAATAAAGATGTATTTATAGAATATAAAGGAAAATGTGGTCATTGGGGTTTTATAGTTATATGATCATTATTCAAATAGTACCATTGGTCAATATGACCATTGGAAACAATACTCTTGGTAAAAAATTTAACGTTATATGTAGTATCAATAATTTGAAATAAAAATAGATAATTAGAGTAGAAAAGGGATGCAATGGCCTCAACTAGTATATTAATGTTGTATGAAGCCCATTTTTTCAAAACATGGGATGGATTCAGTATCACTAGAGTTCACCATAGATCAATCCTAATACGAGCTTGTACAAGTGAATCTTGAATTAAATAATCTTTCAGAAAAGTTCAAGTTAGTAGAAATTGCCACACGGGTCCTATTTGCCAAGACACCCCATGAATGTGTCACTATTCCACACCTTACCCTTTGGTTATAAGGGATTAAAATTATAGTAATTAGTTACTTAAATTTTAATTCCATTGTATAATAAAAATTTCTTTTCCATCAATTTCGTTTTAAGAATATTTTTTCTTAAATATATCAAATTTCATAAATTGATTTTTCAGACACAAATTGTAATTTTTAGAAAGGATGTAAATTTTTTATAATAAAATAATTTATTATTAATAAAATTTATTCTAATGAAATATTTTAATAAAAATACTCTTATTTAAATACAAATTATAAAATAATTTTTTATTTCATTGAAAATTGTTAAGTGTTAGGAAATTCTCTATGCATTTTCAACCCCCTATTTTCATAATAAATAAGGATTTTTATGTTTTAAAATTAATATTATCAAAATTATAGAATTATTATTATAAAATAAGAATAAATTTTGAAATCATCATGTCAAAATTATGTTAATGTAAATTTATTTTAATTATTTAAAATACTTTATTTTTTCTTGAATAGTAAAAATACAGGTTGGGTTTTTCTGTATGTTTAATGACTTCATAATTATTTCACAGTGATGTATTAATTAATTAATAAAAATACATGACCTAAAATGTGTTATTTTTAAATCAAATATTTTAATATATTTTAATCAATTTTTAAATATATAATTTACTTTCCAAAGTCTAAAATTGATACTTTAACATTAAAAATCTTATTTTGTGCAAACTTTACTTTTCCATGAAAAAAATAAGTAATATAAAATTATATTGGGTTATTATGGGTTAAAATAACATAATATAATTCCCAAATTTCCAAAATAATTGAAAAAAACCAAGCACAATCCCATGGTTTTTCATTTTCCACAACCTAGATTTCTAAGGCCTATATTTAGAAATTATTAAACAAATCCTCCACTTTTTCTATAAATACCCACCCATTTCTCCATTTCATTTCACTAACTATCCATACTCCATAGAAATATGGTTTTTTTATTCCCAATTAGTCCCCTAAATGTTTCCTCAATCCCCCAAGGTTTCATTCCTTGAGATCTAGGAGTAACTATTCAATGTAATGGAAATATCCACTACCATTTTCCATTCAAGATCTCTTTTTATGTGTTACGTATTCCAATTTACTAAATA
Source organism: Viscum album (assembly GCA_963277665.1). NCBI lineage: Eukaryota > Viridiplantae > Streptophyta > Magnoliopsida > Santalales > Viscaceae > Viscum > Viscum album. The sequence continues at coordinate 582,306,215 of OY728128.1, read as the reverse complement.
AGTTGTATTTTATACTTTATTTTATCCCATTAATAAAATAGTATCCTTTATTAGTGGTATACCCTTCTCCCCTCTCATTTTACCCTTTTCTAAAAGAACATTATATACTCGTTATGCTATCGAGTTTACTTCCCATAATTTCCCTCTTTTCTTCAAGAAATTCTCTTTTATTTTCATATTTTTAATACCCAAACCTTCTTATTTTACAATGGTTTTAACCTAAATGTAAAAAATTATTTATTTTATTCTATTATTAACATACATGAATCCCAAAACCCCTTTTTTGTGTTTAAAATTATATAATGATCTAATTTTAATCACTTTTGTAACATCGTTATTTTCATATGAAACCGATTTTTTTATTCTCCACATGTTATTTTTGAAATTTTTTATTATGATATACATGGTTCACATTAATTAATACATATAAAGTTAGTTTCATTATAGTTCTCTAATTCATTGGTTAACTAATTTAATCTCTAGATATGACATGTTTTATGATACCTTGGTGAATAACCTTGGTAATTTTCATTTATAACACCTTAGTAGAAAACCAACGTGATATTATTATAAATATATCATTTAAATGTTGTGTCCAAATTTCCATGTTATGATTCATGTTCTTTTTATTAATTTTTTCCTTGTTTTCATTTTCTCATTCCTTAATGACATTCCTCGTGTTCTTATTGATATTCTTCATGGTCACATGTAAACTATTTTCCCTTACTATGCCTTATGATCACCCCATTCCTTTGATGTATTTACCTAATATATGATATTTTGTAAATTTAATTATGATGAACTTGTGAATAACCCTTTCAATTTTATTAGAACAAAGTTTTATGCTTTAATGTATTGTTTTTTCCCTATTTCCAAGAAACTAAACTTTAAAATATCCTCTATTTGTACCATTTAAATGAAAAATTTATGTAATAAAAAGGTGGTATTCCATAGTTGGTATCAAAGGGAGGTTTAGTTATTTGTAGAAATTAAGATTTTCAATATTTAGGAAGAATACTAGAGAAAGTTATGACTATAGGAAAACATTCTAGTATGGTGGTGAAGTACTAAATAAGTGGTTTCTGAGAAACAATATCCCTGTTTAGATTCATACAAGTGGATATATCTTAGGACCAAATGCATTTATGGGTATCATAAAAAAATATCTTTGAGCCAGACTCAAATAGAAATTGTTTCATGATAATGGGCCTTTCTTTACTCCTAGTTTGAAAATTCTAGGGGATATTTTTGGTAAATAAAAATCTTTTTATGAACCATTATTAAGGATTTATACAAAATATTTTTTTTAAGAATACCATATTTAAGCTTTATGTTTTAGACAAAAAAAAATCCTTTAGAATTATAAGATTCTTCAAAGAATAATGTTTCTCACTAAGGTTTTATTATTTTAGAAAATGGTTGGAAATAAGAGGAACCATATTAATGATGAGCACAATGTCCCATGTGCTGATGGTTATATGATATAATCCATAATAGAAAACTACATGAGAATAATGAATCAACTAGATTAGGTTATGAACAATAAATTGAATCAAGCTAAGATAATAGATTCACCATGAAGGGAATAATATTCCATTGAGTCCTTTATGAATAAACGACTACCTTATTCCAATAAATCTACCGACCGATTGATTGTTGAACAATGTATAAGCTCTATATAAAGTATATTTTATATACCCTTTTTTTGTAATAAGAGAATGTCACCCTTGATGTTAACAACTTAGATTGAGAAGATGGTCAGTGGTGGAAATAGATTGAAAACAAGAAGTCAAGAAGGGAGATTTATGATCTGGATTTGGAAGATTTCATGGGATCTTTATACAATAAATATTCCCCCTGTTTGATGAAAATCAAAATGGAGAATGAATTCCTAGAGATGAAGTGGAAGGAAAATGAATATGTCAAAATCTATGAGATTATCATTACAAAAAATTATAATTACACCTATATATTTGTTATGGATACAAATATAAAGGTTGATAGATTATTCAGTGGTCTAAGGCCCCTTATATGGAGGAATCTAGATAATCGAGACTATGTCTGCTATGAGGAGATGGTACGGAGTGCGATGGAGATTGAACTAGCATTTGGAGGGATTCAATGTTCAAATAAATTGAAATAAAGGAAGAGATGTTTGTATCCAAACATAGGGAGGAACTTTGATTAGGGAAGAGGAGGTAAGTAATTGAAAATTTCTACAAGTAAACAATGTGGGAAAAAGCATTAATGCAACTTCTTTCATGGGAGTGTAAAATTTTACAAATTGATAAGGGATGTCCATATATCTTGGAATTATTTTGTTGAGGTGAAGCCTCAACTTCTCAACACTAATGAAAATGGATAGATGGTGCATGCCCAACCTAAAGTCCAATTCTTCAAGTGTGGACAGCTTTGAACTTTTCTAATCACTGTCCAAACTAGAAGATAATGGATAGAAATCACGATTATCCCCATAATAGACCAAGAGAGAAAGGTTGAAAATTTTCTATCACAAATGCTGAAGTAGAAGCTCCAATTGATATGGGGGAAGGTACCCTCATTCTTCTCTCAAACCAAGGAAGTAATTTATTTGATTCTAAATCTATATATTCCATTATTTCATTTATGTTTTCAAAGAATATATAATCAATCCTTGAACTAATAGAAATAGAGTTATCATTTAAGACTCCTGGAGAGATTATCCTAGAATAAACAGTGTACGGAAACTCTAGTATTTCCATTAGATAGAATAATCTCATCCCAAATCTAGTAGTCATTTCCATGGTCTGATTTGAAATTATACTAGGGATGGACCTCAAAGTATAATTATAACACAACTTCAAAATTAAGTTAATCTTAGTAGTATTTAATGGAGAACCTGTAGTTATTTTTAAAGGAGAGATGTCATGACCTGAGATTTTTCTAGAAGAAACTCTTATAGACTTCTTTATAGATATGATTGGTGAAGAGAAAGAATGAAATGAAAGTATAAGAATAGAAAATTTTCCCATCAATAATGAATACACTAATATATTTCATAAATAGTTACCTAGAACAACCCTAGAAAGAGAGGTAGATTTATCCATTAAAATCATACCTGGATCCAAGCTGATATCAAATACCTCATATAGAATTGAAAATGTGGATCTGGATAAATTAAAGAAACAACTTCAAGATATTTTGGAGAAGGGGTTTATCCAACCAAGTGTGTCTCCATGGGGACTTATTCTATCTGTGAAGAATACGGATGGATCAATGTGTCTATACATTGATTATAGATAACTTAATGGGATCACAATGATGAACAAGTACCCTCTCCCAAGGATTAATGATTTATTTGACCAGTTTCATGGCGCTCAATTATTCTTGAAGATTGATCTTTGATCTGGTTATAATCATTTGAGGGTGAAGAAAGAATATATTCCAAATATTATCTTTATATCAAGATATGGGCATTATGAGTTTTTATTATTCGCTTTGGCTTAACTAATGCTCTTGTTATTTATATATATATTTGATTAATATAGTCTTTAAGGACTTACTTGATAACTTTTTGGTAGTTTTTATTGATGATATTTGGATATATTTCAAAAGTCTCAAGGAGCATGAGGATAATCTAAGGATTTTATTTAAAACTATGAGTACAGAGTTCTTTTTGGAAAATTCAGAAAATGTGAATTTTGGTTATAACAAGTTTCCTTCTTGGGTCACATTGTAGCCAATGAATAAATCTCAGTTGGCCCTACCAAGACAAAAGTTATGGAGGAGTATCCTCATCCTACAATAGTAACTTATATTCATATTTTCCCTGGTTTAGTAGGATTTTATTGGATGTTTGTGAAAAAAAACTACATGAATTTATAATCCAATAACCAAGTTAACTTAAAAAGGGGAAAAGATTATCCCGAATAATGATTTTGAATAAAGTTTCAAAGAACTGAACTAGAGATTAGTAACGGAACCTATGTTATTTATACTCTCTATCATAAAAGGAATCATTATTTTTAGTGATGTGTCTATGAAATGGATTTGGTGCATCCTCATGCAAAATGAAAAGGTGACTACATATGCATCTTGGCAGTTAAAGCCTCAAGAGAATAATTATCCAAATCATGACCTGGATCTAGCTATGGTTTTCTTATCTAAAAATATGGAAGGTACTATATTTATTATGAGAAATTTAATATATAAATAGACCACCAAAGTTTGAAATATATATTCACACAAAAGGAAATGAACATGGGAAAAATAAGATGGTTGAAACTTCTTAAAGACTATGACTATTCAATTCATCATCACCCTAGAAGAGAAAACAAAGTCACTAATGCATTAAGTAGGAAATCCCAAGTTGTGATGGGAATTATTGGGATTCAAGGTGATCCTTTAATCAAAGACCAAGTAAAACTAGACAAATGAATCATAAGGGGAGGGATATCATCAACCCTATCCCAAATTATTTATCAACCATCATTACTATAGAATATTGAGAAAAATCAAAGATAATTTCCCTTTTTACAAAAGAAGATATATATTGTCAAGAATGGTAAGTTTCTAGAGTTCAATATTAACCAATATAGTGTACTAAAATTTCATACAAGTCTATGTGTCCCATATATCCCATAGAAAAAGAAATAACTGATGGATGAATCTCATAGCTTCACATTCTATATACATCCTGAAAGAACTAAAATGTACAGGGAACTTTACAATCATTATTGGTGAGATAATATTAAAAGGGGTATTTCCAACTACGTTGTATGGTGAATGGTATGTTAGTAGATGAAGGCAGAGTGACAACTTCCTAAATGGGTATTACAACCACTACCCATACCAACATGAAAGTGGGACACTATCACTATAGACATTGTCACTAGTCTCCCAATAACATCCAAAGGGAAAATGTGATTTGGGTTATAGTGGAATGGCTCGCCATGATTACCCATTTCATTACTTTTTGTGAATATTTATCTCTTCAAAAACTTGGGAATATTTATATAAAGGAAGTGGTGAGGTTGCATAGGTTTCCACTTTATATCATGTTTAATTACGATCCAAGGTTCATATAAAAATTTTAGAGAATTCTTCAAAATTATTAGAATAATGAATTGAATTTCATTACATTCTATCACCCCTAAATTGATGGGAATTATGAAAGGACTGTTCATAAACTCAATGGCATGCTTAGAACATACTCAAAGGAATTTAAGGGTGGATGAGATCAACACCTCCCATTAGTTGAATTCTCATACAATAATAGATTACACTCGAGTGTTTAAATGGAACCATATGAATATCTATATGGGAAGTGAGGTATAACTCCTTATTGTTTGTATGAATTTGGTGAGAGGAATATTTTGGGACTAATCTTGTGTAAATGATAATAGAAAAGGTTCATGTCATCCAACAATAGATAAAGGCTAATCAGATATGGAAAAAGATCTATGCTGATAATCATCAATGGGACTTCGATTTTGATGTTAGAGACAATTTTTTCTTTAGAATATCATTGTGGAATAGATTCATGTAGTTTGGGATGAAAGGGAAGCTTATCCATAGGTATATTGATCCCTATTAAATCCTTTATCACATAGAATAAGTGGCCTATCAGCATTCACTTCCACAAAATCTTGTTCAATTTAATGATGTTTTCCATGTATCTATCTTGAGTAAGTACATACTTAATCCCTCACATGTACTGAATCTAGAGAACTTATAACTAGAACATGACCTCTCTTATGAGGAGCAGCTAGTGGAGATCTTTGACTATAGAGACAAGGTTTTATGTAACAATACTTCCCCCCTCATAAAAGTGTTTTAGATGAATTATAAATATGAAAAAGCAACATGGGAACCAAAGGATACAATGAGACTGAAGTACCCACACCTCTTCTCAACTAAAGGAATAAGTTGAAAATTCCAGGGTTGAAATTCTTTAGGGGGGGAAATGTTTCCGACCCAGACATTATAAATGATATTTTGTTTCTTAAAAATGTTTGTTGTTTTATTTTACACAACAAAACCTTGTCTCTTTAATAATGAAGTGGTATTTATAAAATTTGAATAGAAATGTGACAATCGGAAGTTGAACGCTATATAAATGTTGGTCAAATATGAAGGTTGGTCAATATGGCCATTGGAAACAATAATATTGGTAATAATTTTAATGTTATAATTAGGTATTTTATGTATAAATAGAAAAGGATAATTAATACAGAAAAGAGAAGTGATGGCCTAAAACATTAGATTCATAATTCATGAAGCACATTTTTCAGAACTTTGGAGGGAGGTAGTTTCACTAGGGTTCACCCTAGACCAATCATAATCGGATCTTCAACAATTGAAGCTTGAATGAAATACTTTTGGGGATAATTTCAAGTTAGTAGGAATTTCCACTCGGGAGATGTTAGTCAAGCCACCCCATGAATTTGTCACTTTTATGCACCTTACTGTTAGGTCGTACATGGGTGTTATAAGGGTTTACATGTCCAATCCTTAGTTAATTAATTTTTCATTCCATTGTATAAATATAATTTTTATTATATCAATTTTTTTTAAGAATATTTTATCAAAAATATGAAAATTTTGGTAAAATGATTTTTCAAATACATATTGTACTTTTTAAAATGGATGTTATATTATTATAATAAACTAATTTATTATGAATAATAATTATTTTAATGAAATATTATGATAAAAACACTATTATTTAAATATAAAAGATAAAATAGTTTTATTATTTCATTGAAAATTTTTAAGTGTCATAAATTTTTCTATGAATTTTCAACCCACTATTTTTTTAATAAATAGAGATTTTTTGTATTTAAAAGTTTATATTCTCACTATAAGAGAATTATTAAGATAAAATAAGTATATTTTTCAAAATAAAAATGTTGAAATTAGGTTTTGGTAACTTTATGATAATTTTCTAAAATACTTTATTTTTGCGTTAATAGTAAAAATACAGTTTGGGTTTTTTGTTTGTTTAATGACTACATAATATTTCATAAGTATACAATAATTAATTAGCCAAAATAAACAACCTAAAATTTTTTATTTTTCTAAAAATAAGGTATTTTAATAGGTTTTAATCAATTTTAAAACTTATAAGTTACTTTCCAAAGTCTAAAATAGAAAATTTAACATTGGAAATATTATTTTGTGAAAACATTAAATTTCCTTGAAAAAATAAGTAATATAAAATGTTTCTCATCTCTTATGGGTAAAAATAAAATAAAACATGTCCCAAATGTCCAAAACAATGGTAAAACCATGGTTAATCCCATCATTTTTTATTTTACACAACCTATATTTCTAAGGCCTATATTTGGAAATTATTAAAAAAATCTGCTACTTTTGCTATAAATACCCACCCATTTATCCATTTCCTTTAACTCGCAATACATAATCCATGAATATATGGTATTTTTTCCTACCAATTAGTCTGACCAATGTGTACTTAATCCCCTAAGGTTTCATTACTCAACATCTAGGAGTAACTCTTCAAGATAAGGGAATTATCAAGTTCTCTTTTCCATTCATGATCCCTTTTGTGGTATGTCTTCCAATTTCCAAACTGAGTTATATTGTCCACATTATGTTATCCCATTACTTTAATAATATTATTTTTGAATGTTATACCATTTTCCCCTCTAATTTTACCATTTTCTAAAACCATAGTTTAAATCCATTGTGCTGCCGAATTTACTTCTTAAAATTTCCTTCTTATCCTCAAGAAATTACCTTTTATTTTATTCTTGAGAATACCCAAGTCTCATTATTTTCCAAGGTTATTAAACTAAATATAAAAATTATTTATTTTATTCTTCTATTAAAATACATGAACGATGTATTCCCTTTCTATGAGCTGAAAATGATATAATGATCACGTTTTTAAGCACTTTTGAAATTCCATGATTTTGATAAGGAACCCATTTTTTATCCTCCATGGGTTACTTATTAATTTTATTATTATGATATATGTGTATCAAATCAATTAATTAATATTAAGGGATTTCCCTAATATCACTCCAATACATTGGTTAAATAATTAAATCTCTAGAGATAACATGTTTTACGATACTTTGGTGAATAACCTTAGTAATTTTTATTTATGACACCTTAGTGACAAACCATGGTTATATGCTTATGAATTGACCATTTAAATGTTGTAGTCACTTTCCATGTTATCATTTATGTTATTTTTATTAATTTATTCCTTTTGTTTCTTAGCTCATGCCCTAATGACATTCCTTGTGGTCTTATTGATATTCCTCATGATGGCATGTAAATTGTTTTCCATTACTAGGCCTCATTCTCACAACTTCCCTTTGATTTATTTCCCTAAGATATGATATGTAGTAAATTTACTTTGTATTAACCCATTAATAATCCATTCATGTGGATTAGAATAATTTTTTATGTTTTAATGTTTAATTATTCATGATTTCTAAGAAACTAGACCTTAAAAGATTCTTTGTTTGTGCCATGTAAATTGAAAATTTTATGTAATAAAAAGGAAGGATTCCATACTTAATAACCATTTTCAAGTTTATTATTCATTTTATTTCCATTTTATAAAAAAATAATTATTCAATTAACTTCACATCAGACGTTTTGATGATACTCGGATGATGTGTCCAAAATGACTATAATAATAAACAATGATAAATATTTCATTGTTCCATTATCTACAGAATAATAATAATTAAATAATGATCATTTTTATATATCAATTATACTTTTAAAACAATATACTAAATATTATTATAAAAAAATGAACTATGTTACAATCATGGAGATGATAGGTCATACATACGCATTAGTAACGTTCCTATTTTTCAACAAAATTATAGAAATAAGTTATCTATTATTTTATAATTTTATAACTATAATTGTATAATAAATATCTTATTATTTCTTTAAATACACTTATATATATCATCAATATGATTCTGTAATGAAAAACACATCACATTGCTTCGTCGAGGTGGTAATCCCCACGATTGCACGGATGTCTTTATCATTAATAAATGAATGAAAATTTAAGAAAATATATTGTATTTTACCTTTAAAAAATTATAATTATGTCACTAATATCATATATACATTAAATCCATCATTATAAATATCTATGATAGGCATTAATGGAAAATTAATTAAATTAGTTCGTAAGGTGATAATCTATCATACACACAAATGATGTTTTTATTTTCTATTTTATGGAATAGGATATAGATATAGGTTGTGATATTAAAAATGTATAATTATATATTATATATTTTTTTTATTTTAAATTTTTTTAGAATATTTCAAATAGGTATAAGAAGAATAAAAATGAAAACAATTAGTTAATAATTATACCTCTTCTTCGAAAAATCTCTTATGGTTTATGCCAAATGTTTTCCTAGATTTATTTTATGATAAAAAATTCCTATGGGTTATGGTTATGGATATAAGTAATGGTTTTGGGTAGGTTTTTACCAAACCAACTAGCTTCTAAAATATGAATAAAGGAATATAGTATGTTCCCTTTTATAAGTTATCAGAGCGGCACTCTGAGAATTTCATAAAATATTTAATTAATATAAATTAATTTTCATAGAAAAAAGGATCCAAACTAATATAATTCTAATAAATAATGATTATTTTTTGAAATAATATCATAAAATAAAATATGGAAAATATTACATTATGTTTTTTCAATATCTATTTATTTTAACCCCATGTTAACTCTTTTCACACGTACAATAGTATTAAATATTTTTATAATAAAGGATTCAATAAAGTTAGTATAAAATAAAATTTTATAAATAAATGTACAATTTTTTATATTCTCAACCATATATTATTCACTTAGCTGCATGTAATATTTTTAGTAATTTTATTTCATTTAATAAATCATTATTTGTTATAAAATATAATTAATGTCAATTTTAGAACTATTAATTTAATTTGAATTTGAAAACAACATTACAAAAAATGAATTTGAATATAATTATTTCACAAAAACTTAATATGTTATATTTTTCTAAAAAACTCATGCAATACAATAATTCATTCAAATTATATTCATTTTAATATTGTTCAAATCATTTATTTTATATTTCTATTAATTGAACAAACATTTTGTTAGTGTAGTGTAAGAATTTAATGCAATTATTTCATCACTAAAAAATATAAATAAAGTTCCATGATAAAAAAATTTATTTACACTCGAAATAATAATTTATAACTGTATATAAATTGTTTTTACCACTTTAAAAAGATATTACAGATATTAGAAGCAACAAAGTGACGTGTTTTCCTTTATCCTTTACATAAATATTATAAAGGTCCAAATCAAGGATATATGGATCCAAAAGGTCATATATTTGAATTTTGGATGATTATGGAATAAATGAAATCATAAAATAACAAATAAAGTGTTATATTCCTTTTTCAGTCCTTATCATATTATTTTTAATCTTAATTACTAAATTTACCCTTATTGAGGTGAAAAAAATTACTAAGGTTATTAAAATCTGTTTTTCATAAAAATGACTTTTAAGTTTAAAAATGTTTTATACTAATTTCAAGAATAAAATTAATTAAAAATGAAATAATTGGATTATTTTTTAATCATAATTTTATAATTAATATTTAAAACTAATTAAAAATATAATTTTACTTTGTAAATGCTTGAAAGGAGAATACGGTTTTCAATAAAAAAAGTATTTTCAACTATTAGTTGAAAAAATAATCTTTTTAGAAAAATCCCAAAAATTTGTCTAAAGTTAATTTTGATATGATTATTTAAAAAAATATCCTTTTTAATATATATATATAATTTTTTAAAATTAATTACAACGTTCTCTTATAAACAAAAATAAAATCATTTTTGATTAAAAATATTTTTGAAGAATAAAATGAATTTTCTAAAAATTGATAGTTTTTTCTAAGAATTAATCAATACATTTTTATTAATTAGTTATTCAATATATATATCATAAATTTTTTAATACATTCATACCCACTAATTTAACATCTATGTTATATTAAAAATATTTAATTAACAATATTTCATGGTTTATTTAAGATCGGTGTTGCGTGTTGTAAAAGCTATCAAACATGGCGTTATTTAAAATTATTAGGATATTATAGATTCTTATAAAGTCTTTTGATAAACTGAACAGACTTTAATAAAATAAACCATCAATTATTTAGCTATATTTTCACATTCCCCTTCCTATAATCTACAAATATTTATCATCAAGAATAATAAATTTATAGAAATTTATTGAAATGTAATTTTTCATGTATCTCATTTACCTTGTTGAATAGAAATATACTCCTAAATCGATAATTTGTGATTCTATTGGTGAAATAAAAATAATATGTATGGTGATCACCACTTTAGTTATGGTATTTTAAGATCTTTTAATTCTAAAAATAAATCTTCAATTTTTCTTATAGTCTATACAATCAATCTTGAGGTTCCCCATGTTCCCATAATGCCAACATGTGGGTCTAAGTCCAATTAATTTACCTTAACTCCTTCCATTGGATTTTTTCACTTAATGTATCTTTTCTCTTTTATTAGGTGAACATAATCTTCCTTGTATATTTATTAATTTACCATAAGATACATAGAATTTTGACCTATGGATCTCTTCATTCTAGAAAAAATTTAGAATACTTACAAATACCAATTCAGATTGACTAGAATAATTGATCATTTCCATCACCATATCTTACTTTGATTCTAGTAAATAGGACAATAAAAAATACTTCCCATACTTCATCAGTAAATGATACATTTATTATCTCTCTATGATTCTATATAATGTTGAAATCATCCATGTGATTTTCCAATAATATCCCTTTTAGTAGTCTCAAAATGTACAATTGTCACATCAGAAACACTTTATTGAGTATAGTCGTATTCTTATACATATCCTTCCATGTTTCTATAATATTTTTAGATTTTTTATTCTCCTAGATATTGAAATAATATTTATTTATAGCATCATTCGAATCAAAAAAATAACTCTTCCATCCAACCACTCTCATTTATCCTTGTCAATCTTCATTAGTTTAGTTCTAGTCAACAAAACTTCATGATTATTTTGGATTATATAATATTTCTCCTTCATTAAATATAAATCAATGTGTGTTCTATTGAACTTATCCATCCTATATTTTCCTTATTCTGGCAATGTGTCCCTATCATAGTAACTCCTACAAAAATCAAATCATCAAGGAATGTAAAAAAATATAACTATATGAGGTAACCAAATAATTACATACATAAATATAACATAATTTTATATGAATAAAAATACATATAAAAATAATAAATTTTATAAAATCATAATGGTTTAGTTTCATTTGATATTAGTTACACAAGAATCTTATTTCATGAAAGATCTAAGCATCTCCAAAAAAATTATATCACATAGTATCATTATTAGACATACCCAATTTAAAACCTTTCTTAATAACTTAATAAATTTAAATATAATAAAGGGTGGGCTCAAATAATCAGTAGGGGTAATCATAGGAGATATTAATCAATGATCATATGTGATAATAAGATAATAACAAGGGTATGATAACCTGATCATAACTTAAATAAGTCATACCTGAGAAGTTAAATATAATTACTCATGTTTCAATAAATAATAATTTTTCATTAAAAAATGCATAATTCATAAGAGTGTGGAGTCATAAATAATCAATCATGATCCATGAGAACATATCATAAGCATAAGACATAAATTTTTTAATAAACATAAGCATAGAAAACCAATTAATTAGTAAAGTCTCATTTTAAAGACAATCATAGTGTAAAAAGTACCCTATTGTAATGAGATAACTCCCCATTAAAACATTTATATAGTCAAGGTTCACTTCCAAGGTTTTCATAGTGGATAGAGTCCCCTACTGAATTGGGTTCACTCCTCATTCTAGCTAATATTATTTTATTAAATGTCAATATTTACCTAATTAATTTTAGGGAAATATAATTATAGTCCCATAAATTACATAATTAAAACCATACATAAGTGTTATATAAGATCATAATAACGTTCTTTATTTCATTATAGCATAACCCATTTACAAGAAATGGGTTTCAAAAATATGTAATCATAACTTAATTAACTCATGGGAAATTAATGGGTTTTATAGAGTCATCCTTAAAATATCATCATCATAATCCATCTATAGAAATAAAGTGGATTATATCATAGGATTATATCCCAAGTGAAGCATAAAAATCCTTAAAGTATGTTTACATATACTAAAAACCACATAAAATAATATTTGAACGTCTCTTTGAAACTAAGAAAAATATCATTTTCTTTTACTATAATTAAAAATATAAAAATTATCATAATATTGAGAAAAATATTCTATTTTAAAATAACCATGTAAACTTATAAATTAATATTCAAATAAAATAATAACCAATATGATTGGAAAATACATTTATTCTGTATACATTAAAATAGAACATTCCTTTCACATTTTTGCAAAAATTAAAAAGTGAGTTGAATGTAAAACATTCAAAAATATTCCTTTTAATAATTTTTTTAGAAATTAAAAGGTTGTAAAAAACATTTATCAACCATTTATATATAGATAAAAAACTTACATTAAACATTTTTAAGAACATGGACATGGAGGAGAAAGATTCATGACCGAAAGAGAAGAAATAAAGTCAGTTTCTCTTAAAAAAATATCAATCATTTATTTAACAAAATAGTAGAAAGGTAAAAATACTTGAAAAATTAATAATTATATTAAAATAAAATATATGGGTTATATATGATAATGATTATATAATTTCCCACAATGTTAAATTTTCATATACAATCCCAAAAAGAAATGATATTCTAACATAAACCATTACCACTTTTGTAACTTTTGAATCATAAACAACTTGAAAGAAATAAATTTAAATAAAAAATAAAATACCATTAATAAAAATTTATTCACAATATATAATATCATAAGGTTCTTATATACACTATATAAACACAAATTGGGTTATAATATGAAACATGTGTCAATGAAATAATATTGAGATGAATAACATTTACCTAATGTTCTAACAAACTTCTTATAAGCTATTAGAATCCAATATAATAAATTTAAATTTATTATAAATCTATAATGGAACTATATTCACACTTATCTAACTGTAAATAATTCCATTATAACTTCTAATTACTCATTCACTAATAATACTTCATTAAAATCATTATTCATGTCAAAACTGGTCGATTTTCTTTGTATTTTTTAATTCAATGGTTTTGGTCCTTACACCTTGTTCATGGTTTCATTATCTAAAGAGTCCCAATCGTGTCAAATATCATATTTATTAATTATATAAACTTTTTTAACTATTGATATATGGAAGAGATAAAAATTAGTTACATCATTTTGTGTAGATGGTAGTTTGTACTTAAGCATGAGTAATGTTTCTATTTTTCAATGGTTGGAATGAAATAATGGTAAATAATAATTCTAATTTATATAATCATAATTATATCAATAATATCATATATACTCATTAAATATATCCTTATGATCAATAATTTAAATTAAAAAATAAAAAATCAATCACATCACTTCATGGAGGTGGTAGTCCACACGTATCCATGAGCGACATTATAATTTTACAATGTATGATAAGGTAAGAAGTGGGGAAATATTTTATATTTAAAGAATAAAAATTAATTCATAAACATCATATATATTCATTAAATCTATATATATAACCATTCGTGAGTGACAATGAATAAAAATTAAACACATTGCTTTGTGGAGGTGGTAGTCCCCACATGTGCACTGGTGATGTTTTCATTTCCCATAGGATGGAAAAACTTTAAGAAAATAGGGTGTTCCATAAACCTAATAACATTTTATAATATCTAAAATAATTATTTAATTAAACCATTATAGTTATTATTAGCTTAAAAGAGGTATAATAAGAAATAAACATGAAAGAACTTGGCTAAGAGTTATACCTCATCATTGGGAAAACACATGTGTCTTACACATTAAGAATTATAGGTCATTATTTTGGTGATAAAATTACCTCTAGGTAATGGGGGGGGAAGTTTTTTAGATTATTTTGGATGATATTGACTGATATAAATGGCTTAAGTTGTATGCTCCTGACCTTTCAAGAGATACCTTGTGCACATTTTCTGGTACTATTTTACCCTGGTTTGGATTATACCTAGGTTTGGTATTTCATTGGGGTTGTTCAAGTGTATTTAGAGAAATTTTGAATCCCATGGACTATGTAATTTTGGTGCATAGTTAGTTTAAACCATGGGGTTTAACCTAAGAAAATGTGCACCACTTTTAAAGCCATGGGAGGGTGGCACATAGTTTGACCAAACCATGTGACCTCCCTCCCCAAAATGTACACCCTCAAACAAATTGTATTTTCATGGTTGGGGTAAGTTTTTTTAAAAAAATTTCCATATAGGGAAAAAAATTCACCCCATGAGTAGGGGTTCACTGTTAAGGCACACGGTTTGGAAAACCATGAACCTCCACCTAGGAAACCATGCATATGGGAAACTAAAGCCCCATGTTTTTATTTTACAATTTATGAACCCCCAGTTATTAACCCTAAACACATTATTTTATCTTAACATGATTTCCTTGAAATTTAGAGGATCCCATTAGGTTTATATGGCTCTTATAACACCTTTATTTTTTAATCAAAGATATATTAAAGTATCGGCTTATATTTGGTAAGTGATCTCTTCCCCATTTTGTTTCCTCTTTATCATGTCTCTCTTTCCCAATGAAGATGGAATATTTTTCCTCCTTTTTAAATTATATTAGATCTAGGTTTTTATGGGTCTTGTTTCATAGGATCCTAATCTTAGTTATTGATCATATATCTTCTACATCGTTGTGATTCTGATCTTTCCACATCAAATTAATGGTTATAGATTAGTGATAATTCATCAATGATCTTGAGGTTGGTGGTATAATTTTAAATTACCATATCCTTGATTATAATTGGGTGTTTGTAGCTGAGAAATTTAAATTTCCATGTTGGGAAATTTAATTTTAAATTTAATTAATTAAATTATTTTTACCATGTGGTTATGAAATTGGTTGAATAATTGGATTATGAAATTATTGGAATAATGGGATTATAAAAATTTTGGAATAATGGGATTATGAACTTGGTTGAATAAATGGATTAATAAATTGGTTGAATGATAGGTCATAAACATGGTTGATAAATGAGTTATTAATTTGGAACCATGGTATGTGTTATTTTTGAATGATTTGAAGAATGAGTTATGGGATAGGGAATGCTACTCCAAATACCCATAGGTTTCTGGATTGTTGCTCTAATCCCCAATGATAAATATTTATTTTCATGAGATAATGGGTTTTTGGATATGGAATAGTTCTCGAAATACCCATGGGGTGATAGACTGTTGTAGTAGACCCCCAAGATATATATTTATTTTCATGTGACAACTGAGTTGTGGGGCATGGACTACTACTCTAAATACCCATGGGATGCCAGATTTCACTATAATCCTTTGTTGTATGAATGTGAAATTATAATTAAATAGATTATTATATCCTATGAATGAATGGAATATAGTATTCATATGAGATATGGTTTAGACTCAAGCATGGGATGAATCATGTATGATTGGTTCATGTGTCACCATAAACCCGGGGGAGTGTGCTTAATTAAAAAATACTATATATGAAAACTATTTACATTATCTTTTGTAAATTATTCCTTATAAAAATGTATTTAATATTATAGATTGGATGTTGTTTTAGATATCATTGGTGGTGGCCTACTGAGTTGTACTCACACCCTACTCAGGCTACCTTATCGGTACTTGAATAGACATTATGTTTGTAGGATAGGATAAGGGAAAGATCCCTATGATAGATGGATAAGTTTGGATTTTTTATAGAGCATTTATGAGGTAACCAGACATGATGTTGGGACCCACCTGGGATTTTTCCTTATGTCTTTTTTTTTACACTTGACATTTATTTTGTAGGAAATATCTATTTCTTTTGTTTATAGTCTTCTTATAATATTTTGGATTCATTATGTGATGTTAGATGATTATTTATTATCATATTATCATTATTTCTATTTAGTATCATTTCTATATTGTTTATTTATTTCAACTATTGTTTTGTTATGATAAATAGGGTATAGTCTCAAGATATTACATATTAGACCCTTACTTCTAATCTATAGTTTCTAGCTTATGGGGAGGCGTACTCGAAGTCATGTGGAAAATAGGATGAGGGCACTGCATGTGCAACCAGGTTCAGAATATCACAAATATGTATCATAAGAATTTTCTTTTCTTTTTAGTTTTCTTATTATTTTGGACAGATATATAAGAGACTATGATGATTCAAGCCTTGTTCATGAGCTTGTGCATGAGAGTGGCTAACCCATGTAAGATGTAAAACCCAAGTATCCAGGGTGGGATTGTAGTTATTGATGTTTTTTGTTATATTTGAACATTATTTCACCTTGGGTGATTCACTTCTTGTATTATATTATTATTTTCTAAGATTTTAATTATTTCCCAGTATGGAACAAAGGATGAGTATACATGCATTATTCTAGTCACTTAGTATTTTAGGTGACATCAATCATTTTATGAATGCATGGAAAATCATGTTTTGGGAAGGGGTTGTAATGAAAATGATTTTCCTTATTTGACTATTTTAAAATGAAACGGTGCCTAATAATAAATTGATAATAATAATTGATACTTAATTTAGTATTTTAAAAATGATAAAATGGGTGTCTAATGAGAAACATTTAATATAGAAGTGTTTTACCCTATCTTAGCCATGACCCAATTGAGGAATGGTTGAGGGTAGTGATGGTGCTATAGTTTTAACCATGTGTTCAAGTATAGGGGATGTTTTATTATAGACTTATATGAATCCCTCTTAAATAAATGTGGGAATGATGTTTTATGTGTCCTAGGATGTTTGTTTGGAATTGTAATGAAATTCCTCCACAGTGACATTTTTTATAGGATGGTAGGAGTACATGGATGGAAATGTACCTCTAGTATTTGAACAAGAGGATTAAATAGTTTTGGATGAGGGAGTTGTATGGTAGTTTTGTGAGAACTTTGATTGCTTTTTATGTTTCATGGATAGAGACCTAGGGTGGATTGTGTGGAATATGTCTAACTTGATATAGGAGTTCTAGTAGTAGAACCCTCTGAAAATCACCAAAGATGGTGGACCAGAGGTAGATGATTTATGTATTAAGTATATCCAAATGATACTAGACAATTTATATAATCCTACAGAGCGGAGAGTCAAATTGGATGACTATATGTTATAAAATCAAGTGAAGTGTTTGTGGGATATTTAGTCTTGAGATGAGAATATAGATAATATGGTGTGGAAGGAAATCCAAAAGAATTTCATGGATAACATTTACCCAGATACACTAAGGTGGGATAGGGAAACTGAGTTTATATAGTTGACCTGGGGGAGTATGTTCATGATGGACAATATTGGCCTCTTTACCGACCTGAATAACTTTGTTCTAGAATTGTAAGAAGATGAGGAAACTTCAGTGAAACATTTTAAGGATAGACTTAAATGTGATATTAAGTCCTAGGTTAATATCTTTCAGCTTAATAATTTTTCTAAGGTGGTTAATTAAGCACTCATTTTTAGGGTAACCTGAAGAATAATTTTAGTGAAATGTTGGTGGTTTATGTTGGACGACTATGAGGTATGTCTTCTAAGATTAGAAAGTGTTGTTATGAGAATTTCAACTTGGGAAATGGAAAATAGGGAGTCTAGAGAGAAGGATCAATCACTCAGAGAAGTAACCAAGTGTACTTCCACCAGTGTGGTGGGTTAGGTCACATTTATAGCTAGTTTCCATGACAACTAGTGGAGTGGCGGGATTTTAGTGGGATGGGTCACTTACAGAGGTATTACAAAAACCCTCTACCTATTGGTTGTGATGGATGATCTAGAAAAAATTATAGTATTGGAAGGGGGTATCTACCCCATATCATCCAAGAAATTCGAGTTCTTATAGCCATGGTAGTTAAGGTGGTGGAAGTCATACTTCAGGGAAAGAGTATTTATATCAGTATAGTGGTGTAGCTCGGGGGACTCATACTGTAGCCTGGAGTTAATGGATAGGATAGTTTTATATATTTCATCATGCAATTTTGTATACCATGGTTGTATAATAGAGAGTTATAGGTACTATTCTTATATCTTATATGATTTCTAGTTCTTTATTTGATACAGGAGCCTCTCATTTTTTTATATCTTCTCAACTTGTGAACTATTTGAGTCTAATGGTGTATTTTATGAGTGGGGTTATGATGATCAACACGTTTTTGGGAGTACGGTCTAGGGACATCTATTTATGTTAGGGGTGTTCCCTCGAGGTTGGGGAGTATCATTTCTATTGGGATATTTACATACTTGACATGTCAGGATTTGACTTGATCTTGGGTATAGACTAGCTATTATCATACCAATCCCAAAAAGATTGTTACCATAGGAGATTGACCTTTAAGTCTCTTGAAATTAATAGTTAATTTCATAGGGGATAGTGGGATATCCAAGTAGGATATGCAGGGATATTTCATCAAAACTGGGGGAGCTCACCACCCATGTTTCAATTATTTTTCTAAATGGTGAGGGTGTGAAGCATTATGCATTTTCACCTATAGTTAACAGGTTCTATGATGTATTTCATGAGGTATTATTAGGCATTCCACTTGATAGGGATGTTGAGTTTTCAATTGTGATCACTCCTATAGTTGAACCAGTTTCTCTTCCACCTTATATATTTTCACCAAAACAGCAACATGAACTTAATACTTGGTTGGAAGAGTTGATGGATAAAGGATTTATCCATCGGAGTATGTCTCCTTGGGGTTCTCTGGGTTTTTTTCAAATAAGGCTGATGGGATGTTGTGTTTATCTATTTATTACTAGAAATTGAAATAGATAAGAGTGAAGAATCGGTAACCTATTCCATGTATAGATGATCTATTTGAATAGTTTAAAAGAGATTGTGTATTCTCTATGATTGACAAGAGATGGGTATAATTATTTGATAGTTAGACCTTATGATATTCCAAATACTCGTTTCGAAAGTAGGTATATCCTATTCAATTTCTTCATGATTTCATTTGGTCTGATGAATTCTCTAGTTCTATTAATGGCCCTGATGAACTGAATCTTTCACCCATACCTAGATCAGTTTTTGTTTCTTTTGTGGATGAAATCTTGGTGTACTCCAAAACTCATGATGATCATTCCTAACATCTTGACATCATCATGAGTATACAGAGAAATAATCATCTATAGGATAATCTATATAAGTCTCAATTCTAGATAAGATGGGTGCATTTATTAGGTCACATCAACACTAATGAAGGTGTTCTAGTAGACCCAAAAAAAATTTGGTAGGGGTATCTTGGGAGCATGGCAAGAAATTTTTTTGTATATGAAGTGTTCTGGGGTTAGTGGGTTATTATCATAGCTTTAGTAAGGACTTTTCCCATTTGTTAGCAACTTTCTAGCATGAACAAGATGTAAATTAGTTTTGAGTGGTCTGGAGCATGTGAGAATTATTTCCAAGAGTTTAAGAAGCATATGACTACCGAACCCATTTTGATCCTACCTGAACTGGGGTAGTAGTATGCCATGTTTTTGAAGTATCCAGGATCAGACTTAGAATAGTGTTGGTATAGGGAGATCGAGTTGTTCAGTATGGGTCATGGAATTTTAGGACACATGAATGGAATTACCATATGCACATTATCAAGTTATTAGTGGTGGTTTATGCCTTAAATTATTAGTATAATTACCATTTTGGCTAAATTTTTACTATATATACTGACCAAAATGGTTTTAAATACATATTTTCATAGAAAGACTTGAATTTTCGGTAGAAAAGGTGGGTTGATTATATGAAATATTTTGACATTGAGCTAGTATATATTCTCAGGAAGGGAAATAGCATTGATGGTTCTTTCAGAATTAAGGAATAGTATCAGGCTATTCAAGAGTCTAATTCTGAGTGGATTATGATACCCTCACTAGTTGAGATGCAAATTAAGGTTGAATAGGACTAGAATAATATGAACCTTATATACTTATCAGTTGAGTCCATACTTCTAATTCAGATTAGGGAGAGGAAGTATGGGGATCTGGTGTGTTTTTCCTCAAGCTAAAACCTTGAAGGTGTAGAGTCACCTTCGGATTGTATTATAGATGAGAATGGCATAATCTATCCCTGAAACCATGTAGTTGTGCATGAATGTATTCAGGAGGTTCTAATTTGTGAGTTTCATGTCTTCAAGTGGGAATTTCGTCCTAGTTTGACCAATATTTACCATAACCTACATCGACAATATTGGTGTTTTTTCATGAAAAGGGAGATTATAGGTTTCATAACACAGTGCTATATTTTTTAGAAAGTGAATATTGAGCATCAATGACTTGGTGGTTTGTTTCATCCATTACCTATTCCATAATGGAAGTGGGATGACGTTACTAGGTACTTTTTGGTGTATATTCCAAGGACCCCTTAAAGAATGATTTAATTTGTTTTATTTTTTACCAGTTGAAAAAGGTATCCCATTTATTTCCTATGTGGAATAATTTTACTATGGATGAGTTAGGTGAGATGTATTTTTGGGAGATAGTCTATTTCCATTGGGTTTCATAGAGTATATTTTCATACAATGACTATAATTTGACTTCATACTTATGGAAAGAATTATAGAAGGAATTGGGTACCCAAGTGGTTCTGAGTAAGGTCTTCCACCTATAGAGAGATGAGAAATCAGATCATACTATTAAGGTGCTTGAGTATATGCTGAGAGAATGTGTCCTTGCTTTTGGAGAGTCTTGGTAGAAGCACTTAGTGCTATTTTAGTTCACATATAATAAAAATTATCAGGAAACTATTCAAATGGAACCATATGATTCACTTTTTGGTAGGCCATGAAAATCACTTCTATGTCGGATGGAGGTAGGTGGGTTAGAGATGTTGGGGGCGGGTCTCATTATGGAGACATCGGAGCAAGATCATCTGATTCAAAAATATATGGTTATATCTCATAGTAGTTATAATTTTTATACTAATCGAAATTGAAGACCAATCGAGTTTTTAATGGGTGATTGTGTGTTCCTTAGGTTTTACTAATATTGGCTCACCATAGGATCTAGATTTAAGTAAATTTTTCACCAAGGTTTGTTGGACCTTTTGAGATTGTGGAGAGGATTAAACTAGTGGTGTACTGATTAGATCTTCTATAGGGTTTTAGTGTTATGAATGATTTTTTTTCATGTATCATAGCTTCAAAAGTATCACCCTAACCCTTCTCATGTGATCGTTGTTAATGATGGTGATCATGAGGATGATGCATCCTTTGAGGAGCATCTGATTTGTGTTATTTATCTCAATGATAACATTTTGCTGGGAAATACTATGATTGTGGTCTGAGTGTTATGGTAGCATGGATGTATTTAGGAAGAAACATGGGAGAAAGAAATAGATATTTTGGATTAATAGACTAACCTTTTTTCCTTGAAATCTTAGATATGATTTGGAGTACAGCTTGAGTAAAAGCTATTATAAGGTAGGGATATTGTAAGATTCAAAACTTTTTGGAGATTCCTCTTATATGTTTATAGGTAACCTTTTACATTTTTTATTATACATTAGTTGGTTATTTCTTTAGGTTTATTTACAGTGAATTTAGGAAAATTTGGAAGCCTATGGGGATGCGCATTGATATCTCATGGTTAGGGAAAACTATGTGGTTTTCCCTCGGAAATTTTGCACCCATTTTGGATCCATAAGAGGTGGCTCACAGTTTGATCAAACTATGCGGCCTCCCTCTCCAAACCTTGCACCCTCAAATAGAGGGTATTTCCATGTTTCGTTCATGACTTTTCAAGTTGTGCACTAATTGGGAGAAACCATACACCCCTTGAGTATGGGAACATGGTTAAGGAACACAGTTTAGAAAACTGTGTCCCTCCACCCAGAAAAAAGTTTGTGCATAAAATTAAATCACATAATTTTTATCTTAAAATTCTGAAACCCCATATTATTAATCATGAACACCTTGTTTCATCATAACCTAATTTCCTTTAATCTTAAGGCTCCGAGAAGTTTTTCAAGGATCCTTGAACCCCTTTCTTGGTAAATCAAAGATTTGGTTGATGGATCAGCTCCTCTTTGAAAAGTGATATCTTCCATGTGTGGTTTATTATCCCTCCCATATCGATTTCCCATTGAATAGGGATGAATTTTTATCCTATGGATGTTTATTTAGATATAGGTTTTTTTGTTCTTGTTTCATAGGATCCTGTTCCAAGATTTTGATCATATATCTTCTTCATCATTGTGATTCTAATCTTTCTATATCAAATTAAGGGTTACATCTTTGTGAGAATTCATCAATGATATTAAGGTAGGTGGTATAATTTTCAATTCCAATATTCATGATTATAATTGGCTCTATTTAATTGTGCAATTTTAATTTCCACATTGAAAAAGTTCAATTTAAATTTAATTAATTGATTGATTTTTTGCATGTGATTATGAAATTGGTTGAATAATTGGATTATAAAATTAGTGGAATAATGGGATCATGGAATTAGTTTAATGATTTTATTATGAATTAGTTGAATAAAAAAGATTTTTTTAATTGGTTAAATAATGGATTATAATCATGGTTGATAAATGAGTTATGAATGTGGAACCATGGTATGTAATATTTTTGAATGATGTGAACAATGAGTTGTGGGATCAAGACTACTGCTCCAAATACCCACAAGTTTCCAGACTTCTTCTCTAGGACCCTAAGATATATATTTTTTTTCATGTGAAAAATTATTTTTGGGACAATAAATACTACTCTAAATACCCATGGTATGTCATGTTTTCACTCTAGTCCCCCAATATAGATATTTATTTGCATGTGATCACTGAGTTGTAGGACAGGGAATTATGCTCTGAATACCCATGGGATTCCATACTGCTTCTCTAGGAACCCATCATACAAATTTTATATTATAATTAAATGGATAATGATATCCAATAAAATAATGTATTGTGGTATTCTTATGGAATATGGTTCAGAATCTAGATTGGGTTGAAGTGGGTATGATTGATTCGAGTATCATCGTGAACTCGGGGGAATATGTGGTTAATTAATGAATACTAAATGTGAAAACTTTTTACTTTATATTTTGTAATTTATTCTTTATACAACTACATACACTATTATAGACTATATATTATTTTAGATTTCATTGGTGGTGTCCTTTTAAGTTGTACTCATACCCTACTCAGGATGTCTGATCAGTACCTGAATAGACTTCATGATTTGAGGATACAATAAGGGAAAGTGACCCATGTTAGATGGAAGAGTTGGGATTCAGGATGGTGCATGGATAAGGGAACTATAAATAATTTCAGGACCCTCCTGTGAGTTATAATTGTGTCTTTATTTTGGATTTTCATTTGACATGTGACACTTATTTGGCATGAAATATCTATTTCTTTAGTTTATGGTAATCTTTTCCTGTTTTGGATTTCTCATGTAATGTTGGATGATTTTTAATTATGGTATTATTGTGGTTTATTATTATTATCCTTTGGATATTGTTTATTTAATTACACTATTAATATATTTTGATAAAGAGGGTATATTCTCCTTATGTTACATATTATACCCTCATTGTTAGTCAGTAGTCTATAGCATACATGGAGGCATTCCCATGGTCATGTATAAAACTGTCATGGGGAACCATCATGTGTCACCCAGGTCAAGATGTCACATAAGTGGTGTAAATAATTGAGAAGAGGTATTCCCTTTTATAAGTGAGTAGAGTTCCACACTTGTAATTAATATTAACATATAAATATTATAAGTGCCTTACTCATGGCCATGTGTAACTAAAAACATTAAAATTAAAATATAAGTTGATAATTTTATAAATACCCTTATAAAATAAGAATTTATATGATATTTGGGGACCTTATCAAAAAATAACTTTAATTGTCGTGTTTTAATCTTTTAGTATAGTGGAAACATTTTTTCATGGTTACTATTAATAATAACCAAAAATGAAATTGAACTCATTAATAAATTTAAAATTATTAATTCCAAATATGAAATCTATTTTTAAATATTCATTTTTTATTAGTGGAAGGAATTAATTTTAAAATAATTATTCAAAAGGGAACGAAAATAGTTTTTAGAAAAAAAATGATCTAATCATAAAAACAAAATTATACCAAACTAAAATAAAATGTTTATTCTTAAGTAATTAATTGGATTTTTTTTTACAAAAGGAATATTTTTATATTTAAAACAAAATCCAAAATAGTTTCTTATTTTTAATTATATGATTTAAAGAAAATAAATAATAGTTTTGAAAAAATTGGCATTTTTAAATTTTCACTTAAAATCAATCATTTTAGAAAAAATCCAAAAACATCGCTATAATATAAATTTGATGTTATGATTTCAAAAAATATGTCTATTTTTCAAAAAAAGATTACAAAAAGGTGAAACAAATTAGTTATAATATTCAAGAACAAATGAAATAAAAAAATAGTTTTGAAGAAAATACATTTTTGAATCATGAAATAAATTTATTATTTAAAGAACTAGAAATTTAATGTAAATTTTTTTTAAATTATATGGGAATTTTTTGAGTCCGTGAAAATTGACAGCGCGTGATTCTAAGGCCCGGTGTGCCCGGAATGAATTTCTGAACTTTCCTTCAGGGACGTTCAGTAAACGTGCGAGCGAGTTTTTGTAAATTTTGAACCAGTTCTCGGAATTGAAATCTGAGGACACTGTTGAACTCGCAGTTTCAGTATTCGCCTAAGGAGACTTTCACCTTGACGGTAGTTGGTCGAGGGTGAAATTTAGTTTTCATGTTTTTCATGGAATAAAAATAAAATTATAGAATAACTTTTATTTCATTTTTATCCACCCATTTGAATGTTATATGGTGGGGACCACCCGAGCCTAAACCCCCCAAATTGAATTCCTAAAGGTGGGGACCACCCAACTCTTGAACTCCCTCTTTAATGAGGGAGGTGACTTTAGGTTTCCTTTACATTAATCATGCCTCATTAATTGATTAACTATGCCAACTTAATTTGTGCCAACAATTTAAAAATGGACTAACATATTTTATTTGGGTTGGCTCCTCTTTTTTCTTAGGAGAAATCATGGGCGAAAGCGAGGCTTGGAGAGAGATCTTAGAGAACTCATCCTCGAATGAATAATGTGCCATCTTCTCCAATGAGGAACGTGCCACCTCCAACGTGGGACGTCTTCAACGATGAAAAACTGATGTCTGGCCTTCCCTCCTCACTGACGTCAGCAAACCTCCGAGGTAGGGATTGTTGTTTTGAGTTTCACCATTTATCATTCTTGACAATTCTTCGTGATTTAAGAAATATTTGAACATCTTTCTACCACCCTAACACGAAGAGTATGGGCCAAACAAACATGGTCTGACTCCTCTGCGAATCTTGTGGTTATTTTGTGTTCTTCGCGATGGAGGAGGACGACAACCATCACCAGTGGGGCTTGGAAATGGCGGACGGCACTACGGTCGTCCACGAAGACAGCGGCGACTGCCACAGCTGGAGAAGGGTTGTGGCCTGTCAGACGCGGTAGAGCAATGGTGGCGGCCGGCGGAGGCTGACCACGTGACGGGGCAGCGGCGCGCGTCTGCGCTGCCTGGTGAGAAAGGGCCACGTCTTGTGTCGCAGCAGCGAAGGGAGGGCGGCCGGCGTTCAGCCAGCCACGGAGGGGCGGCGCATGATGCACTGCTAGGAGGAACAAGGGCTGGCCGTTTTGTCCAGTCGAGCTGGAGCGAGCAGGACCTGCGGTGGGTCCCAAGTGCTGCTGGCGACCGAATGACTTCAGTCGTTTGGTGTGAGGAGGCAGGGTCACATGACTCGCACCCATATGCGTCCAGGCCGGGCCGCCCAGCACAGGCTGGGCCGCCCTGCGCGGGCTGGGTCGGGCCTAACCCAGTGGGTCACGCTGAACCCAGCGGGCTGAGTCGACCCGAACCAGGTCGGGTCAGCCTTGGCCAAGTCGGACCAGACCCGGACCAACTTCGAACCATTTTCACTCTTTTGGCCATAACTTTGGCACCGGGCATCTGTTTGACGAACCCTCTACGGCGCCAGAAACCTTGGAGTGTGATGGTCCTTTTAGTATACCCCACTTGAGATTTGGATAATTTTGGGGTATGGTCGGGTTGGATCAAGCACGAATCCAACCAGGCCCTCGAAACTAAAAGTCTAATAACTTACAGACCGGTCATCCGATTGATGCACCATCTATTGTGTTGAGACCCCTATTACGTGGAGGTCCTTTGGGATAATTATTCTTGGGGCTTCATGGTAGTTAGATTATCGACCTATGGATTGAGTAGTGGAACCTCCCAGAATCAAGCGAGCTTAGTGCAGGAACCCAGTAGCTGGATGTAACATCAGAAAGGGATCCTTCATGGGTCTGTATTTGAGGATTCCACATGGATCTGCTCTAGGAATCCATGTGGGTCTAATGTACTAGGATCCTGTGTGGGTCTGAAGATGTACTAGGATCCTGTGTGGGTCTGTTGTACTAAGATCATGTGTGGGTCTAACGATGTACTAGGATCTTGTGTGGGTCTACTGTACTAGGATCATGTGTGGGTCTAATGATGTAATAGGATCATGTGTGGGTCTGATGTCGGACTAGGATCATGTGTGGGTCTAATGATGTACTACGATCCTATGTGGGTCTGATGATGTACTAGGATCCTTTGTGGGTCTGATGTTGTGCTAGGATCTTGTGTGGATCTGACGATGTACTACGATCCTATGTGGCGCTGATGATGATTAAGGATCCTACATGGGTTTTCCTCTTAATAGAGTAAGATGATTTGGTAGTTACATCTAATTATCTCTACTATTGTACATAAATTATACTTGGTGTGAGCTGTGGTATTTTTCTGTGTGGAATACATGTGTGGTACTTACCTTCATGGTGTAACCCTTGTGATATTATTCTCTGTGGAGTACCTGTGTAGTACTTACCATCATGGTGATCTTTCCTTCATGGAATAGTTGTACTTTGGCTAAGGAGCTGGGCCTTGTGTTTCCTCATAAATGAGATGGGTAATATTTGATAACTTAGGTATATGTATGAGCATATGCCTAAGTAGGGTTGTCACTAGTTTGCATGCTATGTGGTTTATCCTTTTTGGATTTTGTGAGACCTTGATGGTCTCGGTGTCCCTACTGGGAAACATTATACTCACCCCTACACGGGTTTCGCTCGCACTTTGTTATGTTTGGTGCAGACGACAGACAGCGATGATCTATGCTAAGGGTACCAGGACTGGATGATGCCTAGAGGTGGACAATACAGTGTGTCGGTACGCAGAGGAGACAAGTGGACGTGGAGTGCTAAAGAGGTAATCTTTACCTACCCTTCAGGTAGTAACCTCAAGGGATGAACCAATAGTTGTATTTTCCTTTATTCAGTTGTATTGTATTTTCAGTTGTAATTGTATCTTTACTGTTGGGCATGTATTAAAGCCCCTCTTACTTTTAGTACTCTTTTTTCTTTTCAGTTTACTTGTGTTCATATGTTGTTATGTGCCTGGTTGAGTGTGTTTACAGGTTATAAAAGGCAATGTCTTCCCGGTTTTAGGGAATATGTCTTTTGGTGCTAGTCGCTATCCCCTAGCCTATCGAAGGTGGGCTTGGGGTAGTCTCATCACGGGCCCCGGGGGATGGGTTGTGACATATTATCATTCGTTGATTGAAAACCATAATTAAATGAACGTAAATTAATTTTAATGGATATAATATACTAATTTTATTAAAATAATTTTTCCATAGTGATTAATTTAATCAATTAAGATAAAATAAATTATGGATATAAAAATAGTTCTATAAAAAACACCTCTTTTACCTTTAATATGTTTTATCTTCATTTTTAACCAATTGATAATCAATATATATATAATTATTCATAAAAGAAAAAATATATACATATATTTCAACAGTATAAAGTTTTATTTCTAATCTAGGTGTTTCATATAAATAAATCTATCAAACACTATAAATTTAATAAAGTTGTATATATATATTCAAAAATATTAGGGGGTTACATTCTACCTTAATTATTATAATTTCACCCTCAAAATTCCATTACTCAAATAAAAAAAAAATTGATACTTTTACCTCATCATATACTAAGGTTCCCAAGTAAATTTCTTCAAATTTATGGTTTCTCCAAAAAAATATTGACTAGGTGAGTGGTCTTGTTCAATAACAATTTCTCTCTTCAATCTGAAATATTCATTCGTTGTTCCTCATAAGAAATATCATTCACTAGTTGTATAACCTTTAAGTTTAATACATGTAGAGGATCTAGTAAAATCTTTATCAAAGTTTATACAAGGAACACATCTTGAACTTGAGAGAGATTCCATGGAAGTTCTGAGTAATAAAAACCATCCTGATATGATCAAGAATTTCAAAGGGGTTACAAAGATATATTCATAGTAATACATTGTTTCCAACTTTGAGCTATAGATAAAATTGATGACTATGAATATAACTCTTATCGACTATGAGATGACTTGATGTGATGTTGAATGGTTCTAACCATCTCTACCATTTATTTAGAAAGTCTTGGTACCAATAGATTTCTTTCTCAAACTTTAACCCTGTAAATTGGTGTTTTACACTTCCTACTATAGAGGGATTCATAAGGAGCCATCTGAATACTCTAGTGAAAGTTATTTCTCCCATAAAATTCGACTGAAGGAAGGTGTCGATCCCAACCACCTTTTAAATCCATATAATAAGATTTTAAATATATTATAGGATTTTAATCATAATATCAGAATGAACATCAATCTAAGTATTATTTTCAATTCAAAATCTCAATCTCATATTCAACTCCTACTAAATACTTCTCCAGAAATCTGAGGTAAAACTCAGATCTTGATCAGATATAATAGGATGTGGTACTCTATAAAACCTTACCACTTATTTAATTTAAATATAGAAAATATAATTAAAAGAAAAAAATTATTATATAGAAATAAAATGGGTTGACTTCCTAAA
This sequence comes from Viscum album, assembly GCA_963277665.1. Taxonomy (NCBI): domain Eukaryota; kingdom Viridiplantae; phylum Streptophyta; class Magnoliopsida; order Santalales; family Viscaceae; genus Viscum; species Viscum album. The sequence continues at coordinate 582,276,019 of OY728128.1, read as the reverse complement.
GTGATCATATACTTCCCAAATTTCATTATATCATTTTTATGTTTTGGGAATTTTGATGAGGATATCCAAGGTGATGTTTTCCTATTTCCATTCTAGTATTGGAAATTATTATAATATACCCTTAGACTTATATCTCTGAGAATTGACTATATGACATACTTGGAAATTTGTTACATACTCTATAATATCCCTTTTTATGTTTTCCCTCTAGAGATGATCTTCGATATCTCTATACATCTTCATACTTATCAGATAAATAGAGAATGTTGAACTATGATCATCACCCAACAACTCCACATTACAACCCTTCTTATATAGTTCAATATTCCCCTTATATGCCTCTTTAATCTTTACAAGGAATGGATGGTTTCACACTATTTGAGGAAGATAGGATATGTCCCCTTTCTTCTTGATTTAAAGATCCATCTTATGAAAATACTTAAGTATTATATGTCTTTCAATCCTCGTCATCGAAAAACTAGCATGGTTATTCAAATTTAGAGAAGTTGTCCCCTTTTTCTCCTTTCTAGGGTGGTAATGTGTTATGAAATAATAATCTTCAATAAAATCCAACCATCACCTTTGATACAAATTCAAATCTTTCTGTGGGAATATAAAGTTCAATTTTTTATGACCTGTATATATATAAAACCTTTCAACATATAGATAATTCATCTATATTTTCAATGTTGGGTCTCTCCCCAACTATTTTATATAAATACCCTTTATTAATCGGTAGTAAAACCCATATAATTGGAGTAATTTCCATTGTAATATCATGTTCATCCTCACACCTATAGATGATCATAGGTTGATAAAAAATATAAAATTTGAATTCCATTCCTCATTAATTGATATGGTATTTATATAAATACATTCAAATTATACCCAATATCACATAAAAATTGATTATATAAAGAATAAAAATATTTTTTAGAAGCACATTCCTATAAATTTATATCAAATAGGAGATATAAACTTGATATTCAATCATTATACCACTACAATTTTTTATAAATTAACATATAGTCATTATGGTGGTGATTTGATGTTTTTATCCAACATTCTAAGTGAAAAGTACTGGGTTAAACAAGAACCAAATACAACACTCATACTTATTGAGTGGATTATTCTTACATCTTACCATACATTGTTTTCATAACCCACTTGAATAGTTTTGATTACATAGGATTTACCTTGTTTCATTGATCTTGGGATTTATTGATGCCTATAATCCTATTTATCCAGGTAATTAGGGAATTGGCTAGGATAGATCCCATGTTTCCCACATTTATGACACTAAACTATTAATAATATAATAGAATGAACTTGTTTTACCATCATTACTTAAACAAAACTCTTTATTTTTAATCAAAAAAATTAAACTTTTTCCCTCATATTTCACTTATTAAGCATATTTTAGTTACTTTGATACATTTTCATGGTTGATTCTTCCCACATATTTGAAACATAAAAAATTTAATCTTTTTCCTCTATCATCTTTATCATTATAACTTTTTGTAACTCCATTTTTCTCATGTTTATAATTTCAACTAGATTGATGTTTTAAATCATAATTCAAGATAGTTGACTAGGAAGAACCAAAATATTTTTCATCAAATCTCCCATACCATTTGGTTATTCATGAAGGTAGTCATTGAATTATTCATCACATTCATTTTTCTCACAGTTTCTATGAGTTTTAGTCATTTACAAAAACCAAACAAATCTTTGTGTGAGTGTTAAACATCAATAATCAGAGTAGGGAAGCATGTAGTTATGAAAAAACATTATTATAATGCCCAAAATTATGAAACCATCTTTCAACCCATAACTCATTAATTGTGTCTCAAATAATTATGTATTATCATAGGTTTTCATAGATTTTATCCACTCATTCATCATAATGGTTCATAAAGAAAATATGGATTAACCAGAGCATATCCCCGGGGAGTGTCAAACGAAGGGTGAAGTTAAGCCTCACTTACATGCAATAGGTGATGATATAGTTAATACCAAACCATCCTTTTCATATTTATTACCCCCTATGAGCATCTACATTAGAGCCTATATCCACTTTTTTGTATCCATATAGGGATTTAATTTCTAGGAAACCACAAAATCTCTACCTTACCAAATCATCAGGATGTTATCCTATACATTAACTTATCCCTAGTTTTTTCAATAAATTTTTTCTAATCCCAATCTCAAAAAATAAATAATCCATACTCTAATACCAACTGAGGAAACTCAATCATTATATACATAAATATTACATCATTTTTTATTAATATATAATATATAACATAATAATACACACCCCAGAACCATAACTATTTTGTTTCTTTAGAGAATAGATGCCTAAGAATATTATTTAATGAAATATCTTCAAAATATCCCGAAATGTTTCTATCATATAACCTTCTTAAACATAAGTTTTTTAAAACCATCCTTTATAACCTAGGTAAATAGAAAAATAAGAAAGGGTGGGTTCAAATGCTTCATGAAATTAAACATAGAAGATATCAATCAATGATCATAATAAAGTATAAGATAAGAATTAACATGATCATAAATTAAAAAATTCATACTGTCATGACCTGACCCAGTGGGGTCGAGCCAAAACTACCCCAAGACTACCTCTATAGTCTACGGGGTGTCGACTAGTGTTGAAAGGAATAACTAACATGGGTGGCCTTTACCTAATATACCTATATGTGCACACTCAACCATCTCAGAGAAAAAGTATATAATAATAAATAAAAAGATGAAATATCTATAGAATATCAATGCATGAAAAAAACTATATAGTGTAAAAGATTATGGTAGTGTAAACTGAAAAGTAAAGGGGAAAATTACATACCCAACTAGAAAGATGTCTCAACCTAAAAAAAGTGGAAAAGTAAAATGTTGGGAGAACCCAACTCCTGTTCTCCAAACCCTAGCCACAATATGGGGTCTAATGCACCTGGTATACCTAAGCTCCTCTATAATTTCCACTGACCTATTTTTCCTATTCATAATACATGGCATGTGTAGGAAAATCCCATAAAGGGGAGCTTATAAATATACCCAGTAGGACATCCCAAAATTTCAAGGGGGAATAGTAAAAGACATGATAGGAATAGAAAGACAGTAAACAACTCAATCTAAAGAGAGAGTGTAAACAAAATCCAACAACATGGATACAGATATATATAAATGATCAAACAGAAGAAACCCAAACAAGAGATAAAGGGGATATCTATCTCACAGACCAATCCAGGAAACGATTGCTAATAGTTCCAAAAGCCGATCATCGATTCCCATCATCTCATGTGTCGTCATAAATGAGTAATTTTTTGTAAGTCCCATGCATCTCCACTATGTCACACAGTTGAGGGGACATAATATCCAAGCACAGGACTCGTCGCCTAGTGTGTTGGGGGGGGTGGCTTCCACTCATTGTAAGGAGGAATCAGGCCCTATCTGATAGGGGTACAACTCATATATTGAGGACCATAACCTTAATTCCGTATGGGGTACAACTCAATTGGTAGAGTATCGACACCCTAATTCCATTGGGGGTACCACTTAGTATATAGGGGACCTTCACCCTAATTCAATAGTGGGGTACCACTTAGAAGATAGAGGACCAACACCCTAATTCCATAGGGGGTACAACTCCATAAGTAGAGGACCCACCCCATAATACCATAGGGTGGTACAATATTGTATTTAGATGACCCTCACCAAAATACCATAGGAGGTACAACTCCGTAATTAGATTGTGGACCCACACCCAATCTTTCATGTGGGTACTAGTCTAATGATCTTGTCTGATAATTGTCATCATTGAGCACCACCAAAATAATCATTATTCATGGATCATCACATGTTGTATCTCAAAAGCCACTATGAATACCACCATCACGTTCTACACATAAAAAATCCAAGATAGGAAACTCATGGGAAAAAATTCAACTACAAGCGAAAGAGGTACAAGAGGTTGACGTTTCCTTATAAGGAAAGTAGGGATACATGATATATAAGGAAACCCATATAAAATGTGGTCATGTTTCATCACATGGATACATCCCAAATGGTACATGTCTCACTTTCCATGTATCCCTACAAGACGTGTAGGGGTGCTACATAGCATTCCTTATCCCCCCAAGGTCCTGCTCATGCTCCATGTTCATCTCCACGTATCCTGCTCATGTCTAGGAAATTAGCCATATGGTGTGTTCCTAGCATTACTCCTAATTGTTTACTCCTATAGTACATGTTGGGTCACAATCACAAGGGTCACATGGTTTGTGGGGGTTCCACAAATTGTGTGATACTTATAATTTTGTGGAACCCCTAGCGCTATAGATTTATGAGGGACACGTCATGTGTTCTTTCAAACTACATGGAATATAGTAAGGTTTCCACATATTCTCATATTTATTCCATAGATCCCATATATATGGTAATTTCTTTAGATCTATCCTTCAAGACACTTAAAAATGATAGATATTGCTCCATATGGTAATTATGGCCCTTCTTTGGCTAAAAATCAAACCTCCAACTCTTATTTCATGAACTTACATGCCCCGTCATCACCCCCACATGCCTCCCATCACCACCATCTCTAGTTTGGATCCTAGATGAATGAATTGATCACAAAAACCCTAAAATTCATCCTATTTCATCTTTTATTCTCCAAATCATTCAATTTACATGATTCATCTATGAATATAGGGGTCCTATCGGGTTTGGTACCACCTAGAAACATCGATCCATGGCCCCATAGCCCAATGATTAAGAATTTAAAGAATCAAAGGGAGAAAAGAACCAAAACAAAGTTAAATTGTTATTTTCCAAGAATTATTTCCAATAAACAAAAGTAGGGATATCCAAATTGAGAAACAATCGAATAACCAATTAAAACTAGTACACTGGTGCATGCAAGGGATTGCAATTGACACAAATAAATAATCAAGATGATCATGCTCAACCAATTTAATCAATAAGGTAAAATCATGAATTTCTGATTCCTGCCTATTTTTGGATCATTTTTCATTGAATAACACACTCACCATCGAATGAGAGGATTTTTTTCATTCACAACGCGTTGATATGCCTGGATCCATAGGTTCATCATCATATGATTTTGATTATCCAATAAATGGTGGACGTAACCTCTAAATTATCCCAGGGTTTATGTGGATAAACCTATAGAATTGGAATAACAGTGTGTTTAAAGGAAATTTAATTAAGATAATTTAATCATATAAAAAAATTGTTTTTTTAGTTAACAAAAATAACTCATCAATGGCTTCTTTTATCTGATTTTACAATGCTAAACTATTTTAGGTCATTCCTAGAGTAAACCTCACATTCTAGATTTAACTATGGTCTTAGATTTCAGATCTGATATTTCATTTGTGATTTATCCCATTTTCATTAATAAACTATGTGTTTGTGTAATATAAAATATATTTATTATTTTTATAAATTAATTTCGGGCACACCGAGCCTTGGAATTAGAGTCTATCTTAGTTCCTTAATCTAAAAATAGATCCATAAATATTTGAAAGTTTTAAATGCAAAAAGTAGGGTCTCCATATTATTCCCTCCTTCAATATTTTCACCCCGAAAATAAAAAACTAATAAAAAATCATAGGATATTGAGACTGCATCTAGATATCCTTTTCCAAAGGTTTCTCCTACATGCTCTCATACTACCATAGCACACGAACCTAGGGGATGGTCCATCCACACAAGATCCAATTCTCGTAATCCTCAATCACTGGCAGGTGCTCTGAAAAAGTGGATTTATCCTCCATATCTAGCTTTCCCCACTCAATAATGTGTGTAGGGTCATGCACGTATCTCCTCGGTTGTGATGTGTGGAAGATTTTTTAAACATTGTTAAGCTATGGGGATGAGTTAAGGTGGTAATCAACCTCTCAAACCCTTAGTAAGATTTTGAATATCCCAATGAATATTGGGGATAGCTTTTCTCCCCGGCCGAATCTCTATAATCCACATCAAGGGGAGACTCTTTAGAAAATGTAGTCTCTATGAACGAAATACAAGGGCCTATGAAGTTGATTTTCATATGATTTATACCTAATATTGGCTATCATTTTCCACTTATAGATGACATGGAACTTTTTCAGCATCACCTACACCATCTTTGGACCCATAAGAGATGGATCACTGATCTCTATCTAGTACAATGGTGACAGGAAAGGTCTCCCATATAGGGTCTCAAAAGGTGTCATGATAATAGTAAGGTGGTATATATTATTTTACACAAACTCTACCAGTGTAAAGTGATCCTCACAAATCCATCCAAAGTCTAACATGAAAGCCCTAAACATATCCTCTAACACCTATCTAAGGGTGGAAGGTTGTTTTCATCCTCATCTAGGTCCCAAATGCCTCTTGGAGGCCACTCTAAAACCATGATGTGAACAATTCATCATGATTGGAGAAAATATTTGAGTTCACCACATGAAGGTAAAAAATATCCCATACATACATATTCCCTAAAATCTCCACTGAACTCTTCTCCCTGATATAAAGGAAGTGTACCCACCTCATTTGTTGGTAAACAATCACTTAGATAGAATCATGAACCTTCACTATCCACGGATAAAGTGTCACAAATTTTAGTTATTCTATCTCATTTTTACTTCAAGATCTCAAGTTGCTACAAAAAAATCTGGAACCTAGTGCTAGACATTAACCTACTCATAGGTGAGGCCCCTAGAGACGAAATCAGCCAAGATCCCTCTCATGTGATCCCAAAAAAAATTCCATTGAATGTCTCTATATATATTCCCTTCAAAAGGATGTACAGCCAAGGGATAATTTTGGAACTCCCTCATCATCTCCTATCACATCATGACTAGGACCACCATCCATCCCTATAAAAGGATGATGTGATTCCCTCTTCAAAAAATCCATTGGGTGAATCTACTAAGGATATCTAGTCATGCAAGTTCTCATAGTCAATGTATCCCAACTACACCCCCTCACATGATGAATGAGAATATAAGTCAATACCATCAACTGAATAAAAGTTTCATCCTCTTTATCAACTAGGGTTATCTGTAAGGAATCCAACCGGTTAGATGTATCATCCACCAAGAGAACATGTGACTTCATACTAAGGGAATATTATACCATATTACCCTTCCCAAAAGTATTGACTATCACAAAGTCATATCTATATAGGAAATCCAACTAGTTTCACTATCTCAAGTTCAATTATCTCTATGTGAATAAATAGCTAAGACTCTAATGATCTGGGTAAAAAAAAGTTCTCCCCCATAAGACAGTGCCTCCACATCCTCTGAGAAAAGATTATACTGCCAACTCTAGGTCACAATTCATGTAGTTATTATCATGGGGTATCAACTTCCTCGACCCATATGTGATAACTTCTTGTCTATGCATTAACATGTAGATGATACCATCTCTTGAGGCATCTCAATACACTACATACTCTATGAACACCTCCAGTAATCTCAAAATAGGAGAACTTATCATCCTTAGTCTAAACTCCTTGATGGACTTCTGGTACTGATCAGTCTAGGTAAATGGTTCCCCTTTTTGTGTCTGGATAGTAAAATAGGATACAATCCTATATAATTCTACCAAAAACCTCATTTAGTACCCCACTAAGCCAACAAAACTTCGCATCTATGACACGCTCTGGGGTGGCTCCCAAGAAATCACTACATCGGACTTCTCTAGGTACATATCTAAATCATGCTACAAAATTACATGCCCCAATATGTGAACCTCATGAATTATGAACAGGAACTTCAAGAGATTACCAAAAATCTGGTTCTCTTGAAACAAATCAAGGACCATCATCAAGTTCTCTGCATGCTCCTCCTATGACACAAAGTATATGATTATATCATCAGTGAAGACAACTAAAAACTAGTCTAAGTATAGTTGGAACGTCCTATTTGTCAAATCCATAAACATAATGGTGGAATTAATCACACAAAATGGTATCACTATAAACTCATAGTGTCCATAGTGACATCAGAATGCCAGATTCATAATATCATCCTTGAGAACCCTCAACAAGGAGTAGTTGTACTAGAGATCGATCTTTAAGAACCATCTCACACCTCACAACTGATCAAATAGGTCATTTATCCTTGAAAAGGGGTAATTTTTATTTATCAAGTTATGGTTCATGCAATGATAATATATAAAAATCCACAAGCTCTCATCCATTTTTTTTCAAAAACAACACTGGAGATACATAGGGGACACATTGGGTCGGATGAATCCCTTCTATAGAAGGTCCTCTAACTGTAACCATAGCTCTCAAAGCTCATTAAGGGTCATTATTTATGCCACATAAGATATTGTAGTGGTTATAGGATGAAATTTGATACAGAACTCTATATCTTTCCTTAGAGGTAGTCCCTGAACATCCTCGGGGAATACATCTATAAAATCCCCAATAAATAAAGGAATCCAGATTCTTAGAGAGCCTACTACGCCAAGGGATATACTCTCCAAAATAATTAATCTCATTAGTTGGAAGGCACATGACTCATTAGTGATGATAGTAAATATTGTCTCAGACCATAGAAAACCAATCCATAACCAAGACAAAATCATAGGGTTCCATCATAATGACCAAAAATTACCATGATAAACTATCACCACCAATCAATAGCTCACACTTCCGGAAGATAAAATATATATATGAAGTGTTCCCTGTAGGAACATCAAGACAAAGTTGTTAGGATAACGCCTCAACTGTGATGTATATCTCTTGTCCTAGGATTAAATATATGAAGCAATGACATTAACCTATGTATAATAATATTTAGTAAAGAGTATAATAAACACATATCATACCTCTAATAATCTTGTGCACTGTTGAATCATAATAATCCATCACCTATAGATGTTCATGCCCTGACTGTCAGCTTTGAAAACCTGATGTGGGCTACCTATTGGTGGTGGTGGAAGGATATCATATAGTCATCCCAATCATGGCTCCTACCAATTTTACTCAACCTACTTCTCTACCATCTATGCTTCCCTGTGGTCCACCCTTTCATTTCTTAGGAGATCTCGTATAATAGTGCTACCTCTATCATAGCGGTCTATCTTCTATCAGCCTACGCTCATCATCATGTTGGTTCAGGATATCACATTCCATGTGACCTCACCTATCACATGAAAAGAACATCCTCTCTCTACATTTCCTTCTTCCTCTACGCTATCTATATGTCATATGACCATGTGATTAAGTCTATTTCTGGGGAGGTCTCATGTGTCGAGATCCTATCGACTGGTGCCTGCTAGGTATTACAGATGACTCAGCCCTATAATGCCCACCACAATCCCTAGCTACTTGGAATCCCTTTTATAGGAATATATTTATCACTAGAACCTACTTTAACCCCTTATCATAGGTGGGTATGTACAAGAGAATTACACTAGCATGGGTATCTCTGTAGAGACCATCCTTAAAGATCTGTGCTTGAAAGTAGCCATCTCAGTTCCTATCAAGGGAGTTCTGTGTAAGTACTATGAGCCTCAAAGTATACTCTAAAACTTTCATCCATCCCTTTTGCAGCTCCATATACTCCTAAATCTAAACTATACTTAATAATGAGGGTCAGTACTTCTCATGGAATAGCTTCTGTAAGTTGGTCTATGAGAGCGTCGACTCATCATGCATCTGCGTAACAAGACTCCACTAGTGCCCAGTTGTTCCATTGAAAGGAAAGCCTCCAGCACAACCACATGATCCATCTATGTCCAAAAAATACTTAAAACATGAACCATAAGCTTTATCTAGTCCCCCACTTCCTAGTGATCTGGTTCGCTGTGAAACCTTAGTGGACTCTAGTGATGGAACTCGTGAAGTGCACAAAGCATGTTTGAATTCTCATCCTGACATGCTGGTATTATTTTCTACTCGAAGAGTGGGGTTTTTTCTAACTAACCACCTTAATAATGGATCTCAAGGTATGGACCCTAAACTGAGGCCTCATCCCTCATCGGATCACCATCATGATCCAAACAAGTGACATGGCTAGCTTTCATCACATAGGAATCATAAAAAAATTAATCAAGATGTATCATGGTCAAATGAGAATATATATATAATGGGGATCTATCTAAAGAAGTAAATTCAAATACTCAATCTAATATGATGCATTATCATTGATCCCTGCAACCAATGTCTTGATATGTTGAGTCAATAAGCAGGTATTCAAGGTCATAGTGAATGGATATGTCGGTCGCCGTACCAACACCAAGATCCTTGTCCTAAGAGCCACACTCAAGACACTTCGACACTATTACCCTGAATCCAAAAAAATATCCTTATGTGACTACCCTAAATTTAATTCCAATGACCAAACTACAACTGATACCAATCTTTCATGACTAGACCTAATGGGGCTTGAGCCGAAACTACTCCATGTTTGCCTCAATGGAAATGGGGATGGTGACTAGATCTAAAAGGAATAACTAAAATTGGATACCTCTACCTAATGTACCTGTATACACACCACGGACCATACCAATTCAAAATATTAGAGGAAAAATGAAAAAGATGCAAGATCTTGATAATATCTATGCATGAAAAAAACCTCTAGGATATAAAAGAGTTCAATTGTGTAAAATTAAAAGCGAAGGATAAAAAATACACACCCAACCAGAATGATGTCCCAACATGAAAAAAACTACTAAACTATAATTTTGAGAGATCCCAGATCTTGATATCCTAGCTCTTACAATTGTACGTGTTCCAATGCACCCAGAATCCCTAAGCTCCTTTATAATTTCTGTTGACATGCCTATCATCTTCATAAGACATGTCATGTGAAGAAAATCCCATGTAAGGGTGAGCATATACATGCCCAATAGGATGTCCTAAAAGGTAAATGGGGAGAATTAAGAGACATAGTATGAATAGATAGACAAAAGACAGCTCAACCCAAAATAAGAGAGTAAAAAAATCCAACAACATGGATATATATATATATACTCAACCAAAATAAACCCAAGGAAGAGAGAAAAGGGGATATCTATCACACAGCCCAATCCAGGTAAAGAGTTCCAACAGTTCTAGAAGTCCTTCATCGATGGACAGAAACTCACATGTCAGTCAAAAAAAGTAATAATGTGGAGATCACATCCCTCTCTATTGTGGTTAATATTCAATGGAATACAATCTCCAAGTAGAGGACTCATGTCCTAGTCCATCAGGGGGGTTCCACTCTGTGTAAGGAGGACATGTACCCTATATAATAGAGGGTATAACTCATTAGATTGAAGACCTGCACCCAAATTCCATAGGGGGTACTAGTCATTAGGTAGAGGACCTACACCCTAATCACATTGGGGGTACCACTTAGTAGATAGAGGACCTACACACTAATTCCATAGGGGTACCACTCAGTAGATATAGGGAATACACTCTAATTCTATAGAGGGTATAAATTCATAAGTAGAGGACCCACACCCTAATACCATATGGGGTATAACTCTATAAGTTGAGGACATGAACCCTAATACCATAGGGGGGTACAACTCCATAATTATAGGACCCATACCCTAATTTCATCAGGTGTTACAACTCCATAAGTAGATGGAGGACCCACACCCTATCCATTAGGGGGTACCACTCTAATGCTCCTCTCTAATCACTACCTTCATTGAGAACTGCCCATAGAGTTCACTATCACATTCCATGTGGAAAAAACCCAGGATAGGCTACTCACATGCTAAAATAAGTTTCCAAACAAAGGATATACATGAGGTTGATGTTTTCTCATAAGAAAAATATGGGTATATATCATTTAAGGGGGATCACACGATGTGGGGTCATGCTCCATTATTAGGATGTATCCCTACCATTACATTTTTAACTTATCATTTAGCTCTTCATGGTGTTTAGGGGTACTACATGGCATTCCTCAGCCACTCGGGGTCCTAGATATGTTCCCTGGTCGTGTCCATGTATCCTTCTCATGTCTGTGTACTTAGGAACACGACATGTGTATGTTTGTTCCCATGCCCATTTACTCCAAGGGAACACTTCAGGTCTCTAGCACAAGGTTCACATATCTTATGAGGATCCCACATAATTTATGATACTTATAATTTTGCAAAACCCTAGTGTCATGGATTTCTGAGGGATACACCTTGTGTTCTTCCAAACTACATAGTGTGTAGACGTGTTTTCCACAAATTATAAGATCTATTCAATGGATCCTAGATCCACTATCGTTTCTTTGGATCATGAATCTAATCAACCCAAAAAATATGGATATTTCCCCTTCTATAAATTTTGGCCCTTCGGTGGTTGGAAATCGAACAACCGACTCTTCCCGCACAAATCCATACACTCCACCACAACCCTGTGCGCACCTCCCGTCACCACAATCTCTATTTTTGATCTTGTATCAACAAATATATCACTATAAACCCATAATTCATCATTTATAATCCTTTATTCTATAAATTTTTCATTTTACATAATTTCTCTATGAATCCAGGGGTGTGATTAGGCTTGGTACCACCCGATAAAATTGAGCCATGACCTCATATCCCAATGGTGAAAAATAAGAAGAATAAAATGGAGAAAAGCACCCAAAAAAGGTGATTTATCATTATCGAAGTGTTCTTGGATAAATAACACAATCAGAGATATCTAGGGTGAGAAACAATTGATTAAAAAATTAAAAATGGTACACATGCATAGGAAAAGGCTTGAAATTAGTGCAGATCAAGAAGGAAGATGATCATTCTCATCCAATTTAATCAATGGGGGTGTAAACCACGAATTTATGAGTACAAAATAGTTTTATATAATTATTTGTTTAATAACATGATCACCAATGAATAATATGAGTTTTTTTGTTTGTTATGTGTCAATCTACCTGGATCTAGAGGTTCGTCATCATCTAATTCTGATTCGCCAATGAAGGGTGGAAGGAACCTCTTAATTCTCTAAGGGTTTAGGCATATAAACTTGGATAATTGATATAATTGTTTATTTAAGGGAATTTTAATTATGTTAATTTAATTAAATAAATAAAATTATTTATGTATTTCACAAAACTCACCCGCTAATGGATAATTTTATATGATCATCCCATGCCAACATATTTTAGGTTATGCCTAGAGTAAATCTCATGTTCCATATTCAATCGGGGTCTAGAATTTATGATCTGATATTCCATTTTTCATTTATTCCATTTTATTTAAGAAACTATTTTTATGTAATATAAAATATATTTAATATTTTTATATAATTATTTTTGGTAACACTGATCCTCAAAATCACATGTCATCTCAGCTCCTAGCTCCGAAAAAATATCTATAAATTTTACAAAGTCTTACAAGGAAAAAAAGGTATCTACACATACCCAATTAATAAAATATCATTAATCATGAGTCATAGGATAATTATTTTTCGTAATATAATAATTAATTCTCAAAATTGTATAATCTTCAACAATAAATCATGATCCATGAAAACATATCATAAGTATAAGACATAAATTTTTGGAATACACATAATCATTAAAAATAATTTACGTAGTCAAGTGTCCCTTCCAAAACTATAATAGTCTAAAAAGTATAAAGTTGATTAGTTTCACTCCCTATTATATCATTTCCTTAGTCAAGGTTCACTTCCAAGATAATAAAAGTTGATAGAGTCCCTTACTAAACTGGGTTGACTCCTCATTCTGGTTCATATTTTCTCATGCGATATCAATATTACCCAATGCATTTGAGGTGTATATAATTCTAGGCTCACCCACCACATAATTAAAAACACATATAAGTTTTCCTCAAGATCATAAAAAATTCATCATTTTATTATATCATAAATCATGGAAAAGAAATGGGTTTCACAAAGATTTTATCAAAACTTAATTAATCAATATAAAAGTAATGGATTTCATAGAATCATCCATAAAAAATCTTCATCATAACACATAAAAATAAATATTGTGGATGGTATCTTAAGATAATATCATGGGTGAAGCATAAAATTCCCTAAAATTATATTGACATAGATTAAAAAATGAATAAAAGAAAAATTTAATATTTCTTTGAAAATGATTAAAATATAATATTCTTTAGATAACTTTTTAATACTAAAAATTATTTGAATACTAAGAGAAATATTTTATTTGAAAATAAATATGAAATATTATAATGTCATTTTATAAGAAAATAATGGTCATTATGGTGGGAAAATAGTTTCATATCGTATAGGTTAAAAGAAAACATTCTTTTAACACTTTTATAAAAAGTAAAAAGTGTGTAATACATAAAACATTTGAAAATTTTAATTTTAATAATTTTTAAAGTAATTAAATGGTTGTGAAAAAACCTTTTTGAAGAATTTCATTTTAAATAATAAAAATCTATATAATATTTTGACGAACATGGACATGGATGAGAAAGATTTACAATCCAAAATGAATAAATAAATTCAGATATCCTTAAAAAAATTATCAATTATTTTGAGTACCAAAGTGAATAGAATGAAAAAAATAATAATTTAAACCCCAAAAAATAACCATATGAGATGAAAATATATTTTTGGTTTACTGGATGAGTATCATATAATTTCCCTCAATAGAAATTTAATATGGACAATTTTGAACTGATTTGAGATAATATCAAAAACTTTTACCACTTTTGTAACTTTTAAATAAAAAAACCCTTAATGGAAATAATATCAAATGAAACTTAAAATACCAATAATATAGATATATTCATGATATAAAATATAAAATTATCAGCATATACACAACAAAAACACAAATATCTACATAACATGAAGCTTGACTCAATGAAACAATATTTAGATGAATAACCCTTACCTCAAGTCCTAACTTTCTTCATATGCACTCTTAGCCTCCTATATAACAAATTTATATTTATTATAAATATATAAAAGAAATAGTTTCATACTTATATTATTATATATCATTCCATTATAATTTAAAATTGTCTATCTATTAATAATTATTCATTGAAATCATTATTCGGGTGAAAATTATTCTATTTTACATTCATGTTTTGGTTCGATTGTTCTGGTCCTTACACTTTGGTCATGGTTTCATCATATATATAACCTAATACATGACATAAATACCATATTTTTTCATTATATAAACTTTTATAACTATCCATATAGGGTTTTGATAAAATTAATTACATCACTTCATGGATACGGTAGTTCATACGTATGCATGAGTAATGTTTCCATTTTCAATGGTTGCAATAAAACAAAGGTGAATAATAATTAAAATTTTGATAATAATAATTATATAATATATATAATATATAGTCATTTAATCTAACCCTATTATCATCTATGTAAATTGGAAATGAAAATTGAATCACATTGCTTCATGGAGGTGGTAGTTCACACATACACATGAGTGATGTTATCATTTTCCAATGGATGGAAATGTAATAATTTATCTAATATTTTATATTTAAAAAATAACAAATATGTTATAAAAATTTTATATATCCATTAAATCCATCTATATAACCATCCATGAGAGATAGTGATGGAAAACTTAACACATCTCTTTGTTGAAGTGCAAGTCCACTTATACGCACAATTGATGTTTTCATTTACCATATGATGGAAAAGGAGAATAAATATGTACCATAAACATAATAAAATTTCATTATATTTCCTTATATTTTAGATACATATTTAATTTATCGAACATGGTTATGATATGTTTTAAGGAGTGTTAAGAATAAATGAACATAGAACAAGTCATTTAAAAGTAATATTTCTTCTTTGGAAAATTGACTTTGGGTTACACCATAATCCTTATAGGTTGGTATTTTGGTGACCACGACATTTAGGTCATGAGAATAATGTTTGGGATGGTATTTTTGTAGATATTTTTCAAGATAAAGTTCTCAAGTGGTGTGGATAAGTGATAAGAGTGGTTTCCATTTTATAAGTTAGGGGAGTGGCATACATGTAATTAATATTAACATTTAAATATCATAAGTGTGTTACTCCTATTAAAGTGGAAATGAAAAAAAAATAGTGATTATTTTGGAAATAAAATATTCAAATAATAAATAAGATTATATTTGGTGATATTATCAAAAAATTTAACCTTAGTTAACTTGTTTAATCCTTTTATCATGATTGGAACATTTTTACCAAGGTGATTATTAATAATGACCAAAAATGAAATTAAAATCATTAAAAGATTTATCCTACTGATTACAAATATGAAATTAATTTTTCAATATTCAATTTGTATAATAATTATAAATTAATTTTAAAATAAGTGCACAAAAAACAATTATAAATAGTTTTTAGAAGGAAAAATGTTTTTAAGACCAAAATTAAACTTATACCAAAGTCAAATAAAATGATTGTTCTTATGAAATTTATTATATTATGTTTAATCAAATGGATGTTATGTTACATTAAAACAAAATAAAAAATATAATGGAACTTTTAAGTTAATTTATTTAAAAAAAGAAATGATGGTTTTTTAAAAAAACATAATTTTTCAATATTCAATCAAAAATCAATCTTTTTAAAAAAATTAAAAAAAAATTACTCTAAGATAATTTTGAAATGATGATTTAAAAAAAATTATTTCAACTTTATAAAATAAATTTTTTAAAATTGTAATAACCTAATTATAATATCCACGCACAAAATGTAATTAACACATTATTGAAAAAAATGAATTTTGAATCATAAAATGACTTTATTCTCATTCCTTGATTAATAACCACAATTAAATTAATGTTATTTAATTTTAATGGATATAATATACTTATTTAATTATATTTATTTATAAATAGTTATTAATTTAATATATTGGGATAAAAATACATTATGCACATAAAAACAGCTTTACAAAAAATATTACTTTTACCTTTAAAATATTTTATCATTATTTCTAACTAATTGATAATAAATCTATAATTGAATATTCATCTTATTAAGTAAAAAAACTCCATATATAATTCAATAGTATAATGTGGTTTTTCTAAGCTTAGTGTTTCATGTAAAGTAAGAAATTTAACACTTCAAATTTAATAAAGAAAAATATATATTCAAAATATTTAGGGTGTTACACTCTGTATATTGAGTTTAATCCATTTTAGTGAACCAATATTTGATACCACTTATATAGGACTCGGACCAAACATTAAAAAATCAATTTCATCCACTAGTAGATCAAAAAGGAGAAAATAAATTATAAATATGGATCCTCCAGAAGTTTAGTTCACCAAAAAATGGAATTATAGTTTCATCTATATCATTGTGTTGATTCCAAAAATCACATACAATAATAGAATCCTAGGGTGAAAGCACAAATAAAGAACAATGGTTTTACATGGTTAGAATATTTATCATATATCCATGAGAAAATATTATCTGGTTTATATCACTAGATATACAAAGTTTACAACTAGTGACTTTCCATCCACATGAATCAAAAAATACAATAATCACTCGATTATTGGATATAACTTTGAAATTTTTTCCCACCCCCTTTATATAAAGGGAATCACATGATCGTTAAATCACCTAGGCTGCCTAAAAACACATTATTCAATCCATTGAATTATAAAACCACAGATCCCCTATAGAAAACCTTAACTTGACCACCTATCACTTGTAAACTAACTACCTAAAAAAATTTAATCATCAACTCCTAGTAGAGAACCCATCACCAAAAAACATTACAGCATATTCTTCCAGTGAACCAAGTCATAAAATTCAAGTTAAAAAATATCATATCCTTAAGGATACATCACAACCATAACATATTCATCATTGAATAATGTTCAAATCATCCTTTTAAAGTCATAAATTATCCTTATGAATTCATTCCTTTTTAATATTTTATAAAATATTTTCACTAAATGACTTTTTTGAAATAATGCATGATCCTTACAAACTTCTTAAGACATGGAAATTTTTAATACTTTGCCTCTTAATTTCATAATTATTAAAATAAAAAATACATAAACTTCAAATAATATTAGGTAATTCACATACTATTTAAATAACCTCTAAAAAATTGAAATAATTACTATATTTATTAGAGTAATTGTAATATTTTTATCTTCCTTCCAAGGTAATTTACATCACTAAAATGCTCAATTTATATAATTTCAATATATTCACTATTCTAATTAAATTTCCATATTTAATATTAATAAATAAATCCATTATCCAAGATATGTTTGATCATCTTATTTAGTATCCTTCATAATCAACAATCCTTCAAAGGTTTCTTCAACGAACAACCAACTATTATTCAAGCTTTAAACCTATATAAATCTTTAGTGTAATAACAAAATTAAAGTTGTTCAATATCATGTTCTATATACATATTATCTACTTAAATTGTAACATGTTTCAAGAAATTTTACTTTCTCTAATAGTAATTTTTATTGATATCCATTAAGACCAACTCAATAATCATCTGAATTAGTGGATTCCCACAAAACAGCAACTAGCTCTTTCAAATTTCGTTGTCAATATAATAAGTGATCTTCTTTTTCATGTTCAATGGAATCATTAATAACTTTTCCCATAACACATGGGTAAAAACATTATATTATTCAATATATGGATTCCTCCTCCACCACCCAACACTCCGACATAAATTGAATTTCATACATAACAATATTGATGGACAATTGACTATGAATACAATATCAGCTCCAAAAATCCATTTGGGTTCTTCAGATTCCAAGATGAGTACCACACCAAGAAAGACATAATTTTATTGTTGAAGAAGAGAATACATAATTAAATCATGAAAATAATAAATTGATGTTGATATTAATGAAAATAAGTATAAATGTAATGGAAAAATAGTCCATGAGAAGAACAAGGGGATGGGTTTAGTGAAAATAATATCTGAGAAAATATGTGAAAGTCCCAAGAAATTTGAGAATATTTATAAATAATTTATGATCATTTGGAAAAAACCTATTAAAAATAGAAATAAATATGGATCAATCACAAGATAATGGTTTTTATAAAGGAAAATAATTTTTCTCATATTAAGAAATTGAATTTCATGAGATGTTGTCAAAATATGATATCTGATGATATCATGAGGTGTTATGTGGAAAGTTAAATAAAGTTAGAAATAAATCTTAATATTTATTAATCATATTACCATCTCAAGAAGTTATACTGAAAAATATAAATCTATCACAAAAAGATCCATATCCTTTACTACCCATTGTAAAGAATGGAATTCCCCACAAATAAATAGTTAGAAAATACAATGAAAATATGTTTCCTATGAATAACACTTCATAGAAGTCTATAAGTGTAATAATGAAGAGTTAACCCATACATAGAGATAAAAATAATAGATTATCTTGATAGATAAGAAACTCTTATCCTTTTTTCCCTCAATAATGATCAAGTATGTTCCACCTTTTTCCCATATATTATGTTGGTATTTTATTTTGTGGAGAATTTAAGATGATGTTTTTATGAAGGGGGAACTAAATAAAAGGAGTGTTCTATCAAATATAGATAGAAAATAATCATCATCATGTAAGCGATCCAAATTTTGACATTTTTAGGTATATTTGAATAAAATAATCTAACTTGATGAGGTGAAGGTGGAGTTTATTCCTTGAGGTGAAAAATTTAGAAGCTTCCAAAATCATATATTTCATGAAAATTTTGTATTATAGAATTTTTCTTGAAAACTTTAACTGATGAGGTATGTATCTATTATCTCCCATAATTTTTATTCAAGAATTAATTATGGAATTAATTTGGAGAATTTTAATTTATAAATGATGTTAGAATGAAAAAAGATGATAAATTTCAAGGGAAAATTTCTAAATCTTAACTTTATAGAGGTTTTCAATATTTATAAATATATTTTAAGATGATTTTAGAAATTTCATGTTGTAAAAATAACATGATGATTAATTCAATAATTGGTATCTGGTGAATTAATTCAATTATTTTGTATCATCTGGAAAAAATTGGAACAAACCCTAAAAAATTATTTTTTATCATATTTTATTGGTTTATATATAGCTATGTTGCCAATATTAAACCCTCTTTTTTTGTATGCTGAGCATGGATCAAGTGGAATTAGAGTGGAATAATTGGCAGCATATTAATTTAATTTAATTGATACTACCATATCTTAAATTTATTTGAATTTATTTTTAATAATATGGGGAAAGAATAATATTGAAAACATATTAACATGAATTTTAAATATTAGTATTGATAATAAATACAAAGGGGGGTTTGGGACCCACATAGAGTTTTTTGTATTTATTTTAAACAAAAAATGAAGGCTACGTGATGTAAATATCTGTTAAGGAGCACAACTTTGAAGTTGTGTAGAGTTCACAAGTATGTTTATGAGAATAGGGTTCCAAAATGTTTATCTATATATACTAATTTAACCAGTTTGGAAAATTTATTTAAGAGAGATCTGAATAAATTGAAGAGGGAACTGCCATTATTTATATGGAAAATACATTATGTTTATGCCAATATTGTAGAGAGAAATTTTTTTAGTAATGATTGGAAATGATTTTTGAGAATATAATAAAGCTAGCTGTAAGTTCATGTATAGAATTGTTTTATGTAGATTTTAATAAGTTTAAGATGAGATAATTTCCATTGAGTGTAATCACTACTGTATGTTATATATCTTTAAAGATTTTATCAATGTCATTTGTGAAGTTCCATACTTGTTTATATCAAGACTCAAGAATGATATAACTTATAGAAACATACTTGGATAATGTTTCAGGAGATAAATCTTTTAATGGTAGGGGAATACTGTTGGATACTCTTAGGATTATTTATATATTCCATTAACTTTGAAATTATTCAAGAGTTGATTCAGAAGTATTCCAAAGTGATTTTAAATTGTTTGAGTTGAGTTGATATCAATAGATAATATTTTAAAAATATTTTTTAAATATTGATAATTGATAAATGCATTAATTTTATAAGATTCATTTATATGTTTATAGGATTCATCAAACTAAAATCATAAGAATCATTCTGAAGGTGAAAACTAAATTTTGGAAAATTCTTAGAATGTAAGATTCATTCTGATAATTTGTATGAGTCATCATAAAAGTAAATCTATTATAGAACTCCAATAAAATAGAAATGGAATGATAATGTAAGATTTATTTTGAGATTTCATAAGAGTCGCTCGAGAGAAGATATAAAATATTTCAAAATTTTAGGACACTTCTTGAAAACCATAAGGATCATCAAGGAAAATAATAAGAGTCATCTCAAATTCCATAAGGGTTATCGGGTGATTTCATAAGGGTAATTAGAAAATTTCATAACTATAATCTAGTTATTTTGTAAGGGTGGTCATAATAAGTTGTAAGGGTCATCAGATGATCTTTTATAGTCCAAGTGAATCCCTGAAAAATATAAGGGTCATCCAAATAATCCTTGAGGATTTTAAAGGTACTCAACTTTGAAAAAATGTGAGTAATGAAAATTATATTTTAAAAACAAAAATTATTCATTAATTCAATGATTTTACTCCCACCAATGTGTTATTTTATAGTAAATTGTTTCATTTTTATGCTTTATTGATAATTTGAGTTCAATAGCTAAAATTTCCAAATTTTGGATTATTAATTGTTTTTATTTAATTTCATATTTCTTCCATAACAGTTTTTACACTAAAAATTATTAAATTAATTTTTCATGGGCTTCTAATTTTGGTGGGATAAAATTCATTTAATTGGACCAAGTGATGAATCCAAACATTGGAAGCCCAAGATGATCTCACAATTTGGGCCTTTAAATATGTTCATAGTTTTGTGAAATTCAATAATGGGCCAATTCATCATAATTCACCAAAAAAAATCGGATTAAATTTCACATAGAGATAGAGAACATTACAAGGAATATTTATCATTACTTTATACATTAGATATTACTATTTTTTTATATTTATGAATGCATATAAATCTATAATATCATAATTCAAATAATTTCTAGGAAAACAATTTAATAACTGAAGCTATAATAATTATTACTAAATTTTACTAAATAAACATATATTTTGAGGTAATATATAGGATAGATAGAATAAAATCTCCAATTAATATAATTTTTCTAAATTCAGTAATTTAATGTGGAAACCATTCTCAAACATTCATCAAACGGATTTAGAGCCAAAATATTTCACCCCTCGGGCCTATAATATAAACTTCCTCTTCCATTTATAGATTTAGCCATTTAGTTGGATAATTTATATGGAATAGGTGATTTTTTTAGTAACATTTTTTTCATGACCCCCCCCCCCCCCCCCACACACACACACACCAGTACCCCTCTTGTTTCAGTAATAAAGAGGAGTGACCCCCTGATTCCCTCCTCTGGTAGGCATCAAGTTAGTGACTAGTGTTGAGGGTATAAAAACCTTGAATGTAAATAATTTCCATCAATATACCTACAACATAACATAAAACTTCCAACTAATCCCTCATACTATAAAATAAATAATCCAAAATATCATACAAGAAATGTCCCAAATTCATGAATATAAAATAGATATAAATATCCCCAAATATAAAACAATACAAAAAGTAAATCATGTTGTTGCAATAGAAACAACCCAAGATATGAGATAGAAAGGACCATATAAATTACAAAATCCCTCCAAGAAACCAAAAACATTTTAAATATATATAGGGTGAGCATAAAATGTATAGTCTATATGATCATACATAATGTCTATCATGTAAAAGTGAAAAGATCATATTAATTCCCCATTCAAAACAGAAGAACTAACTATCACTTGTATAGGTCATCTATTTTTCCCCCTAGTCTCACCAAGGATCTCTAGACAAATAATGAATTGAATAATATAAATGTAATATCATAAAAAGGTAGATAACAGTTCACATCCACCACTAATTTTTCACTCTCGCCCAATAAGAAGACATACTTTTCTCTCATCCCTTTCATATCCACCAATAATAGCACTGACCATATATCATGTCCCACACCACTAACCACATATCTCATATCAGGTAACCAAGGTATTATGGTATCATGAATTCATAGGATATCAAACTCATTCCCTCATCCTACCATGTATGATCCAAAAAACATATGTAACGACCTCGACCCCAGTAGACCAGCGTCGGTGCCTTAATTTATTACATTGTCATATTATACAAGGAATCACATCCTGAAGGACTGGATATTTTATTATCTTTTTAAAATGAGATACATACATTACAACTTGAAATAAATACAACATAGTTATTCCTATAAGAACGCCATTATTCTCCTACATTATCCTTGTATGTCATTCATGATATACATCTTGGAATCCTGGGGAAAAATAAAACATAATAATAGGGTGATATCGGATGCAGTAAAGGTAAGCATACAATTGAAACTATCATAAATCAAAATAAAAAATAATTTGAGGTGAATAAATAAAATCTCATTCCATTAAAACATAATCTCATGAATAATATAGTGGTAACAAAAGCTAATCAAATGTCACCATATAAATAATCATATAAAAATGATAATTACCCATGGATATTCTACTAGTAGAATAATCACATGGATTATCAATAATTAAATTCATAATGAGGAAATTCATAATGTGGGACATCATAAACATACCATCAAGTCCTCGGCCAAGAAGTTCACATATATGGGTAAGGCCTCAACCAAAACCCATTCTAGTTTTTTTCTAAGACCTACCGATGTATAGTGTCTATAAAGGGCCCCTCCCAACACTTAGTAAGTCCAATTCATTCCTAATATGAATTTTATTAATCCTAATAAATATATATTCACATTGAAACTATCATATGAAATGTAAATAATTTCACCAATCAGTAAACATATTCATAAATTATCCAGAGTAGTGTGGTGAATGGTATCAAGATAGTACATCCACAATAAAAATGATCATAAAACATTAAATAAAATATTTTATATGTTATCATAAGCTATCAACCAAAATTATGAATAAAAAATTAACATAAGTATTACCCATGGAAAGAAATGGGTATCGTAATCATGTCATAAGGCATAACAAATCGATGTATCATGAAGGTGCCAATGAAGGAATGGATTTCAATAATACATTTACATTAAAAAGGTAAAATAGTCATATATAATAATAATTGATGTCAAAATTAAGTGAAAACATCTAAAAATAGTGTTTAATAAACTTTATAAATGAACCACTTCAGTGTAGTTTAAGAGAAAATATAAAAGAGTCTTTAAAGTGGAAAATGACATAAATGTTTTCATAAAAAGAAAAATGAACTAAGATAATTTTTTCAGGATAAAATATAAATTTTAGAAAAATATTGGTTTCTTAAAACATATTATGGAGTGTACTTTAAAATGGTTATGAAATTGGGAAGTTCCCTTTAATTAGGCTTGCTTATCAATAGAAATTAAAAAGGGAACCTTATAAAACATGTATTTCCCTATAAAAGAAAGAATAATTGAGCTAGATAAATATATTTGAAACATAAAAATAGATTTTAAGAGGTGTTAATAATAATAATTAAGAATTAAATTGGGTTAAATAGATATAAGTCATAACCCAATGAAAAAAATGGAGGTTCACAGAGAATCTTTTACCTTATGTATCAAACTGTTTTTCACTTGTTCTTAATTTTCTGGATAATCAAATTAGATTAATTAATCAAATAATTCAAAACCTATTAAACATATATTTTATTCATTAGAATTTTATTAAGTTCATGTATGGAATTTTCGATGTGTTATAAGATTCAATTTCATCATTTTGGGAGTGTTCGTTGACTTCGTTTTTTATGACTGGTTTGCTTGTATAAAAGTATGGGAGTTCATGTAAAATGGTAATAGTTATCCATAATTTAAATAAGATTTTATTAATGAACTTACAAAATTTTAAATGATATTATATATCATTTTTTATATGATATGAGAATGATTCATTATATAAAATATTAATGAAAATTATTTAACTTATTTTGGTCATTTTTATGACCATTATGAACTTATATCACTTTATTTAATATCATGTTTATTTATTGGTTCTATGACATTATATAAAATATAATATGTATAATAAAATATTATTTAACCATAATAATGGTTTTATTACCATACATAAAGGTTAATGGAAAAGGAAAATGCATTGTCTCTGACGGTGGTAAATCAACACATCATAGAATGATGTTTTTATTTTAAGAATAAAAGAGAGAGGAGAAGGGGTTTGATTATAGATATTCAGTTAAAATAATAATAGTTTAGTATATATAAGATAATAGATTTATCATATATGTATGTAAAGAGGAGGTAAGTATATGATAAGAAAAAAATAAATTACAAGAAATTAAAGAGAAAATGAAAGAGGATTTTACCTCTTGTACAGCATCTCCTGGAGAACCTCCTTGAGGCACTTGGGATCGGTCTTTCTGTAAATTAGTGTATTTCATTATTCACATAAAATTCAACTATTCTAGAAAATACCAAAAATTCACCCTAATAATTTTTTAGAGATATATATTTCAAGTATGGAATCCATTTTTTGAAAATAAATTTCTAAATATGAGAAATTTAATTTTTAAATAAAATCATCATTTATTTGAAAAATATTGATGTTAATATTATAATTTATTTTACAACACTTTAAAAAATTAATTATGGTCTCATAAAATTGTCTTATAATTATAATAAAACAAAATATTAATTTATGAATCCATTTTATGAAAATAATTTTTTATTTAAATTATTATATTAATTATAAAATTGTAAATAAACTTTCACATTTCACAAAAATACCAACAACTAATTTATCATTTTTAAAACATTTATTCAATTGTTATATGACATAAATATATCATATTTTTATTTATTATATACATAAATTTAATTTATAATTTAATAAGTGATTTTATTATTCTAATGGACAAATTTCAATTCCTTACAGTCACATTACTATTCCAATAGTCATGTTAATATTTAATTTCATATCACTATTCAATTCTGCTCGGTGTTGCATGAAAGATAAGTTTTCAAATATATTAGATTTAAAAAGATTAATACCATATAATCTTAGGGTGTTACAACATATCTCATCATCTATCATCGGTATCACTAGAATCTATTGTTTAAGGGAGAGCGGGGGAGAGGGGTTAGTCATCCATCTGTATCCTCCCAATATTGAATGTTAAGGAAAACACCCCCAGGGTCTCTAGGTGTATGTCAGGTTACCCAAATCAGGTTGGGTAAATATAAAATTCATAAAATAATTAAATTATATAGAATCCTCGCACATTTCCACTCTTATGGGTTCACAAAAGAAACACAACGACAACCATTGTCATGTCACTACTGATATTGAGCTACCAAGCACTGACACTAATATAGAACAACCAACCTATATAGTCACATAAAGGTCCATAATGTGGTTTCTATTTCTTGTTATATTATTTAAAAAATCATCCACCAAGATTCATTTATTAATTATTATTTTAAATTTTCACAAATTAATTATTTATTCGTAATTACGTTTATATATGTTAATTTTAATCCATTGCTAATGAACCACTATCAGGGAACCACCACATCAAACCTCTACATCACAACTATGACCACTAAGCCCAAAATAACCAAGGCTTCCATCATTCATACCACCAAGTCCACCAAGCCACACACATTAAGTCAAGTATAAAATATTTATCTCAACATATCCCTTTTTATTTATTGGATTAAAGTGTTTATCAATTTAAAGGGTATTTTAAAAGAAATTTGTCACTACAATACATAATACAATAGTAATAATATAGTATAAAACAAAATCAGCAACATCAAGAAAACTAGTAACCACATGCGGTAATCTCTATTTCAATTATCTAATTTCCATAAAAATAAAAAAAAACTTCATTGATATTTTTTAATAATTTTAACATCATATAATAAGATAAATTTTTTTATTCAAATAATAATTAGAAAAAGGAATGTAATTATATATTTCTCTATAATGTATATCTTCTTAAATAATTATTATTTTTATTTATCATGTGATATTAGTTTATCAAATATAATATCATAGTATACGAAAAAATTTTTCTGTCTACTATATAATTTCCATCATAAAATGTATTAACAATAATATTCATAATATATTTCAACATGAAATTTTCTAAAACCTTAAGATAATCAAAGTTATATATGGTATGAAATACTATTTCTAATTCAATTCTATAGATAATAATAGCATTTAAGAATTGATCATATTCCACTACACATAATTCTATATTTTATATCAGTTAGATAATATCCATAATGATAATAAATTATAATTCATCAATATAAAATAAATCATTCTATATTTTCATTAGTCTGGATTATTATGATTATTTTCCAATTCATAACATCTAACCAACAGAAAGAAAATCATGATAATCTCATAGATGTACATAAAAGAGAGATAACTTGATTCCACTACCTCTCATAAGGGGTTTCAAGAACACATCATGAATAATGGGAGACTGGTAGGTGACCCGCATGGATTTGGGAAACACAGGTAAATCCTCTAATAATTTTTAGAGGACTCAAAAAACTCAACAAAAAAATTTGGATTCACCAAGACTCAAGATAAATGAGGAAATTCATAAGGATCGGAGGATATCATGTTTTATAAAAATAGGGAGGTCGCATCTTATTTGAGAAAAAACTCAATTGAAAACTTATATTAAATTTAATTTAACTTTTAATTTATATTTTTTCCCTCCAGTAACTTATTTTAATACTCTAAAAAACATAAGAGTCGTGATATGAATTTATCTCATCGTAACATATTCAAAAAAAATATTGTTCACGTTTTTTTTTATTAATTTATAATGAAAACATGTTATGGAAGAGTATGGAAAATTAAAACTATAATTCTAATAAAATTTTAATACTACTATGCAACTTATACATGTTACATAAGGCTTTCATGGTTGTACCCTTACATGGACGATTACCCTAATGCATCCTTTATAAAATTTGGGAAACACTTTCTCCACTAATAAAAACACAGAATGACCCATACATAAACCTCATAATATTTTGTTGACCCCAACATGATTTTATGATCCTCATATTACCTATATGTGATCTATGATATACCCTTACATAGTTAAGGGAAACACCTACTTACCCATATATGAAGGAGGAATTAGTGGTCTGACCTTTTCTTAAACCCTATAACCTGTATGTGTCATTGAACACCATACTACATGAAAATAAGAAGACCTTTATAAGGTTAAGGAAATTTTTAATAAAATTAAATTTTTAATTAAACTAAATTTAAATAATAAATTAAAGGATTTATTATTAATTACAAAAAATCTAAAACACATACATTATTAATTAAAGAACTTTCAAAACACCCAAATTAATTTATAAACAACGTTTTTAAACATTGAAACTAATTTAATAATTTCTAAACCCATTTTAAACCCCCTTCTTAAAACATGAAAACCTCACTCAGACTACCAAACACCCTAGAATAAAAATAAAAGGATTGAAAATATTCTAAACTATTATATTAGATTCCTCTTAAAAAATTATCATCCTTGAGAATCAAAACCAACTATAAAATTGAATTATTGGACCAACCACTAGAAACCCATGAACACTACCCTCTAATGTTCTTCCCAATCAAGTATAAAACCCAACCTCTAAATGTCGCACGATTCCAAAACATAATATTAAGAAGCGAAACAATTCTCAAAAAAATTAACATAAAAATAGAAGAAAAAATAGTTGGGAACAAAAAACTCCATGTAATAGAAATGAATATATGACTCCCAGTCCCATGTACACTCCTCAAGTCCACCATGATATTATAGGAATTAGATAAAGGAATAAAATTCCCTCATAGAACCTTCTCTCGATGCTCCTGAATCTTGATTTGTCTTTCTACAAACATTGCATTTTCCTCGATATCCAACCCCTAGAGGTCAGTGACATGGGAATCATCATAAATATACCGATGGAGCTGGTACATGTGGAAGATATCATGAACCCTGATGGTTTGTAGAGGTAGAAATAACTGATAATCCATCTTTTCAACAATCTCTAACTCCTTAAAGGGTCCAACAAATTGGGGCGAGAGCTTTCTTCTCAGACCAAACATACACTAACTATGTTGAGATAAATCCTTTATAAAAACATGGCCTCTATCCTAAAACTCCAATGGCCTCCTCCGTAGATATAAAAGATCCTTCTGGTGGTCTTTCACTACCTTCATTCTGTCATGCACCACTTATATATTCTTTTTAATGATTTGTGCCACATTAGGATCAATTACTGTTACCTCCCCAATCATCGTCCATATTAATGTAGATCGATACGGTATCTCATAAAACATATAAAAAGGGGTCATAACAATGTATGAGTGGTATATGTTATTATAGAAAAACTCAACCAAAGCTATGTATCTCACCCATGATCCACAAAAATCCAAGACACATACCCACAATATATCCTCCTACATTTGAATAATCTTCTCCATATGCCCAACCATCTAGGGGTGGAAAGTAGAGTTAGGTCATAACTTAGATCCAAAGGTATATTGAAATCCTATCTAGTATAAAAAATTAAAATGAGGGTCCTGGTCAAAAATGATATTCCCCAAGGCTCTATAGAGCCTCACTACATCATGCATGTATCATATCGCCAAAATAACCACAAATCTCGACTCCCATATCACTAGAAAGTAACATGACTTCATCAGAAGATCCATGATCACCTAGATGGAATCATATAAACCTGAGATAGGGGTAAAATTGTGATGAAATCCATTGATATTTCCTACCAAATACACTCAAGGATATCCTAGGGATGCAACAAACTAGCATGGTCATGATGTTCTATCTTTACCTTTTGGTATACTAGACACTGCTCCACAAACTTTTACACTGGTTGATTCATAACTCTCCACAAAAAATACCTTATCAATCCAAGATAAATCTTATATATGACATGGTATATCACTAGGGGTGAGCTATGATGCTCATATGGTACTCCCTCATTCATCACCAATGGTATAAACAACCTTCCCTATAACATAACCACATGTTGGTTATCCTTTGTCTCTCCCTTAGGGGAATTACCCTGAATTATTTGGTCATGCTTCACCTCTACATATGATTCTACCAACTAAGACTCCACCAGCCACTATAATAGAGTCAGATCTATTGTAATTTTTAATAATCATCCTCTACCTTGAGATGTAAATTCAATAACTCTTATATCACCCTCAATGAATTATTTGATTCTCAAAAAACATTCTCTAATTTCATACCTCATCATGTCTTATATGAGATTCTCCTTTTCTGGGGTGAAGTAGATCTCAAAATAAAAGTCCTAGATAAACTATATCCACCTCTATTATCATAGATTTAGTTCATGTTTGGAGAAAACATATCTCAGGATTTTTTGATTTGTAAATAATAGAAATCATTCCCTGGTAAGGTAATGCCTCCACAACTTTTGGGAAAACACCACTTCCACCATATACATATAGTGGTTGAAATTTTATGCTCATGGAGATGTAACTAATTAGACCCATATGAAAACATTTCTAACTACTACATTAATACAATCCAAAACCCACACAACAAGCATCACATAACACCACAAACATCACTCCCTCCTTAGTAAACCAAAAAACCAGGGAACTAATCAACTACTCCTTCAAGTGGTAAAATGATTCTTGGAACTTATTAGTCTAAAAACCCCTTTTCTTTCTATTTATTGGTTTTTAAATGGACTATAATATAAGATAAATTAGACACAATCCTCTAATAATAAGCCATGATACCAAAAATATATACATACCTCTGGTAAATTATTATGTGTTTCCTAAGAAACAACTAATTCAACATTTTTCATATCCAATATAATCAATACTGAGAAACCATGTTCCCAAGTAAACACACCTCACATATTCCAAATTTATAATTAGATAATTTTCCTTACTACTAGTGGTGTATATGATTATTCAAAATGATACTTAGGTGCTTGGCAAGCTCCTCCTCTATTATTGAGTATATGAGAATGTTGTTTGTAAACAAAATTATGAAATAGTATAGGGAATAAAAAAAATATAGAGCTCATGAGCCCCATGAACACATTTGGTGTGTTCATGACACCAAACAACATGAATAAAAACTTGAAGTTCACATACCAGCATTGGAAAGTAGTCTTTAGAGTATCTACCGCCTTCACACTCTAAAAATGATATCCACTTAGTATATTGATCTTTAATAACCCAAAAACTCCCCTAATATGGTAAAAGATATCATAAATTCTCATAATAGGGTAATGATTCTTGATCTTAAAATGATTTAACCACTGGAAGTCTATAAACAACGTCATACTATCATCCATATTTTTTTAAAACAAAACGGGATCTCCCCTTGGTGACACACTATTCTAGATAATTTATTTTTATATAAAATCATCAATATGGATACCTAACTCCAAAAAATATTATGTTTTCATCCATTAATGATCCATTGATATTGGTGTATCACTCAAATGAAACTCTATCCCAGAATCAACATCACATTCCGGGGATAGTGACAATAACTCCTTAAGGAAAACATCTAGGAACTCTATAATAAATAGTGGTGTCCCTATCACTTGAACTTTAATTTGATATGTTTATGAATTAAATATCATGTAAAGAAAGGGATTTTCTCACCTACTACCCACCTGGAAACCACTCTTTTTTGTGAACACCACACATGATCCCTCTTTATTATAAAACTCAATTCTTCTATAGAAACAGTCAACCACCACAAAAATGGAATACAAAAAATCCATACTAATAATGATATCATATAGTTATATCTACAAAAAAAGTATCCCAATGACTTATGTTTCCCCATTATCTATCTATATTTTTGGAACCCATAAAACAAATTATGCAGGCCTCAGATTAGCATGGATAACACCATGGGTGTAGAAAGCCTCTCTATTTCCATTCCCAATGCTTGAACCATGGTGGGTGAATAAAATAAGTGAGAAGATTAAGAATAAAACAAAGTATAAACTAGTTTATATGATAAACTGATTGTATCTTGAATGAACTGTGGGCCCTCTGGAACTAAAACCTATATCACATGCATCTGGCCTTGACCAGCTCCTATGCCTCTTCACTAATGGCCACTACATCCAATCCCTAGTCTAGTTCCTTGATGGTGAGGGATATCCTAGAGAATCCCTCAACTAGATACACCTCCATTGGGATAGGAATTACCATTCTGAACATCCTACTAAACATAATTTAAAATTCCTTACTGGTGAAACTACCATAGTGGAAACTATCATTGTTACTAAAGGGGGATTTCGAGCCACCTAGGCCTTCAGTTCAGTAGGGCTTTCAAGCCACCTTTAAGGCCCTTGGGCCACCTCAAGGCCTTTGGGACACATGAAATTTCACTTGACACACTACAAAAAAGGAGCATCCCCAGAAGAGGATTCAAAGCTTGTGAACTTACCAGAGTAGAGCCAAATTAATTTTTCAGAATGAGAGGGTATGGCTATGCCATCGGGACCAGCATGTGCTTGCACAGAAAGCCTAGCCAGACGGACATGCAAAGGTGGAGAGCTACTATCATGAAACAGATGCTAGGGAGGGGCATTTCCTTGTAGATAGTCTGGTTGAATTCCCTAAGACCTTCGGTTCATGTAATCTTCTAATCCTACGGGCCTTGTAATCTCTGAGCCTACGGGACTTGTAAGGGTTCCCCCTCATCCCTTAAAAGGGGGTTATAAAAAATCAATAAAAATGAAGTCCTTTGGGCCATTCGGGCTACATCTGATGACCTACTCCTCATATATTTCTACTAACTATTGACTAGGTGTGGTTCAACCCAGACATGAACCCTCTCCATCACCTGTACCTTCTTTTATACCTTTAAATACAAAGGTGACATAAATGAGAAAACTAAAGAATAAATTGTGGGGTGTAGCACCTCCTCCAATAACTATTCTTGGGACTCCTCCTTTGAAAGGATGTTAGGGGGAATTCATAGAATATTCTTAAACATAATACCAAGATTATAAAAACTCATTATCCCCTTATAAAGGGAGAGAAACTCCATCCTCTTTTCTTCCTTCACTATCATCAATAAGGACTCATCCGTAAACTCTAACTAGAATTTGGACCATGGGACATTGGTCTCCTTCATCTCCCAAAGGTACATTATCCACCACTGACACATGTCTCCTCTAAACTGGATAACTAATAAAGGATCCTAATACTCAGGTTAGGCTTGAATCAAGACTAATTATATCTCTAAATCCTCTACCCTATATTTAATCTCAATATTGCAAAGGATAACCTCATACTTTTCTAAGATCTGACATTGAAAGGTGTGAAACATATGATTCCACTTCTCATCTTCCTGATTAGTATTAACCCTATGATGATCAATATTTTTGGCCTGCTAAACCTCCCCATCTCAGACCCCACATGGAAGGTAACCAGCTGAAAAATCCATAATTAATGGAGAAACATGTATGTTTGGTATAAATAGATTTATTTATATTAATTTAATTTATTGGATTATTTATTCCATGAACCACCCCGTTGATAACAAAACTCAATCATGTATGATGAATGTACCTCTCCAAGGTATCTACCCTGGTAGTATTTTCACTTTACCTAGTACATTTTGAGAGCTTAAGGTCCTTAAATTTAATCATAGGGAGGAATAAAATCCTATTTCCAAGATTTTCTACCTTGTTGTCATCACATATTAAGTTCGGCTAACACTGTTACCATACCAACCCATATAGTCCTTGCTAGTGCCAACTCCAAGATCCACCCAATCTCTTAACTAACCCCTTTGATACCTATCTATAACATCCCACCCTCCCCTTCACTAGTACCCAACCTAGTCTAGAAATGAAGATAAGAAATGAACCATAAGTTCCACCTCCAGTAGGCCCTGGTTTGGTGACTAGAATCAAGGGTAAAAAACATGCAAATATAAGGCATTACACTCAATGTCCTTAGAACATAACATAAAACTACCAACCAATTAACCATACTATAAAATAAATAAACCAAAATCCCATACATTAAATATCCTACATGCATGAATATAAAATGTATAGAAATATCTCTAAAGATAAAACACTACCAAAAGTAAATCTTATGGAAGTGACTACAACATCCCAATATCTGAGCTAGTATAAACCAGCTCTACCATTAAATCCATCCAAGGAATCTCATGAAAAAGTGAAAATATTATACTAATACCCTATTAAACAAACAAATAGAACTAAAGATCACCTATACAGGTCAACTAGTCCCCCACAGGGGGCCTCACCAAGAATATCTCACCAAATAACACATCCAAGAGCAGTAAAGTAATATCATAATAATATATATAAAGGCTCTTTGTAACCACTTCCCTATTGATTTTATGCTCTCTACCAATGATAAGGTATCCTTTTCTCTCATCCCTTCCATATACACCAATAACACCACCAACTGTATATCATGTCTTGTGGCACCAACCTCATATCAATTATCATATAACTATCCACATATCATATATTAGGATACCATGGAAGTATGGTATCATGAACGAATAGAAAATAAACCTTATGTCCTCCTCCTACCATGGATGACCCCCACCACATATCTCATCATTCACCATCGATATCACTTAAAGATACTATTGAAATGAGTGTAGATGAGAGGGGGTAGTCATCAATATGTATCCTCCCAATCTTAAATGTTAGGAAAAACGTCCCAATGATATCTTGGTATTAGTAAATTTACCCAAATTAGGTGGGGTGTATAGAAAATTCATAAAATAATGCAAGTATATAGTAGTCTCACACAAGCCGCACTTATGGGTTCACACAAGAAACACCATCAAAACTACCATCAGGTAACTATTGATATCATGCCACCGTGATCTAAATCTAATATAGAACAACCTACCATATGAACCACACAAAGATTCACAACCTGGGTTTCATTTCCAATTATTTTATTTAAAAAATCATCCACTAAGCTTTATTCATTTAATTATTAGTTTAAATTTTCCAAAATGAATCTTTTTCCACAATCACATTTATATATGCCAATATTATTCCATTTTTCATGAACCACTATCAATAAACCACCACATTCAACCACCGCATCAAAACCAAGTCCACAAAGACACAAATAACTAATCCCACCAAGATGCACACCACTAAGGCCACCAAGTCACACACATCAAGTAAAGCATAAAATAGGCATGTCAACTTAGTCCATCTCATTTACCACCCTTAAGTATTTAACCATTTAAATGGTATTCTCAAAGTAAGGAATCACTAAAATTCATAAACCAATAGTAAAAAATAGAATAAAATAATATCAAAAATATCAATAAAACTTGTAACCGCATGAAATAATCCCCATTTAAATTCTATAATATCCATAACTATAAAATAATTCTCATAAATATTATTTAATCTGTTTAACACAACATCATGCTATTATTTTGATTATATAAAATGATATGAAATTATATATATCTATCTCTTGGATAAATTCCAACATAATTTTCATTATTCTTCATCATGTGATAATTGTTTGTAACAAAAAAATATCACAATATATGATAATTTTTTTAACTCTCCAAGATAATTTCCATTATTAAAACTATCAAAAACAATATTAATAATATATTTCACCATACAATTATCCAAAGACTTAACATAACCAAAGTTATCTAAATTATGAAATATTATTTATAGTTCAATTCGAAAAATAATAATAATAGTAAATCACTAATCATATTCCACAGTACGCATAATTATTTTCTATTTCTTATATAATATCTAAAATTATGTTGAATTATCATTAATAAACATGTGATAAATCATTATATATTTTCATTATCCTAGTTTATAATCATTATTCTGAAAATTCATACAATCCTCTCAATGTAAAGAACAAATTATGATAATCTCATATATGTACATAAGAGGGAGAGGACTTGAATCCCCTACCTCTCACGGGGAGCTTCAAGAACACAACACTGATAAAAAGAGAGAGGTTGGTGATGCACGTAGGTCTAGACAGCATAGGTGAAGACTCAAATGATTTTTAGAAGATTAAAAAACCAAAAAAATCAAGGTTTTTATTCATCGAGGCTCGAGATAAATATGGAAATGAAAAGGGGGAGAAAGGATATCTCGTTTTATAAAAATAGGGAGATCTTGGATTATTTGAGAAAAAATCCAATGAAAACCTCTATTAAATAACATTTAATTTTTACTTTCCATTTAATTCCTCCCACAACTCATTTTAAGATTCCTAAAATTATGGGATTCATTATTTGAATGTATCCCCTCTTTAAAAATTCAAAACAAATGGTTTCCACATTTATTTTCATTAATTTATGTTGAGAATGTGTTACAGAAGGGTTTTGGAAGTGGAAACTGGAATTATATGGAAAATTCAATACCCCTACATAACTCATACACATTGTGTAAGAATAACATGGTTTAAACCTTATGCTATTGATTACCTTGACACATCCTTTATAAAATTCAGGACAACTATACACCATATATTAAAACATTACATGACTGATACGAAATCCTTAGAATCTTTGATGGACCCTTATGTGATCTTTATCATTTACATATTACATATATGACACCTAGTAAATACTCTTACATTATAAAGGGAAACACATGTTTGCCCATACTTAAAGAAGGAAATGACAACCTGACCTTTACATAACTCCAATGACTTATATGTAGTGTTGAGCACCAGCCTCTACCTTTATGAAAATAAGAAGGCCTGCATAAGGGTAATACAATTTTTAATAAAATTATATTTTATATTAAGCTAACTTTTATCTAATTAATTAAAATATTTATTATTAATTAAAAAATTCTAAAGTAGCTCCAAAATTAATTAAATCACTTTCAAAACTCAAAATTTGATTTACAAACTAAAAAATTAAATATTGAAATTAATTTCAAAATATTTAAAACAATTTTAAAATGATTTAATAAAATTTTAAAAAAATTGAACTACTAAACACCCCAAAATTAAAAAGGAAGGATTAAAACTATTCTGAACCTTAATTGTTTTAATATATATTCTTCTTCTTTATCTATAATTATTTATTTTAACATTTTTTTCTCACATCATGCCCTTATCAACAACATTATAATGGAGAACTGACCTTATTGTTTTTTTACAGAGGTATGTAGTAATTTTTTGTTTTATATGCTTTAAGTTTTTTCTCTTTATTCTATTTTGGGAATTTAGTGATGGTTAAAATGATTAGGTTGATCATTATCCCATATTCCTTTCTATCCTTTTTCTTCTTCCTCATTCACAAACATTCCTTCCATTTAACATTAAATTCATTCGAATTGTGTAGTTTGACTTAGGTGTTTATATAGAAGAGTTTTATCCTAAATGTAGATTTATCAGTTTTGGTTAATAATAATTAAAACAAGGAATGTGTGGTGTGAAATTCCACTTTGAAAAGTATATCAAGATTATATTTTTATAAAAATGATTTTTTTTATGAAGTCTTGAGATTAATAGTTTTATTCTAATTTTTTTTTTCTTTTCTTTGCCTATGTGTATTGTTTTTATATTTATTTATATATCATATTCATTCTAACACCCCCATTATATAAGTATAATTATTTAGAAGTATATTTTTTAGAATATAATAGTGAAAATATAAAAAAATCATGTAAGTAGCCATCATGAGAGATAAACCCTAGGTCTTGCAATATACCTCATTGTTAGGTAATAAAAAACATTGATAGAGGATCTATAAAAAATCCTTGCAAATCAGTGAGCCTTCTAAAATTTATAAAAGAATATTTTGAATTTAAACTTCTGGAAGGAGTAGTTTGAAGGAGTTTAAACCTTTTTGATGTTGTTTTATAAATAAAATTATAAATATCATGATTCTTATATTCAAGGCATGATTCAAACTATTATTTTTTGTGAATAAAAAATAAATTATTTTCCACACTAAGAAGAGAAAGATAATTCCACAAATTCCAATGAGCATGTACCCTAGTGGTACAGGCTCCTTCTTGGCATCAAAAATACCCATGATCAAATCCAGGCAAGGGAGAATTTTCAGAGGTACTGTAGTAGCACTATAGCAGGTCACTCCAGTAGTACTGTAGTAGTGGCGGAACTGTAGCTGTAGTGGCATTGTAGCAGTGGAGGACTGTAGTAGGTACTGTAGCGGTGACGGTACTGTAGTGGGTACTGTAGCGGCGCGGGTACTGTAGCAGTACAATTCACTAAGGGGTCCTTTGAGCCATTTAGTGGGCTATCATGCCTTTTCTTTAGGCCGCTTGGACTTAGGCCTTTGGGCTATGTAATGGGTCTCCCTCTACCCAGTATAAAGGGGTCTTTGATTTAATAATAAATTGAGGCTTCGGCCCCAAACTTTCAAAAAAAAAATAATTCCACAAATCTATTTTAAGAGAAATATTGTCCAAATATTGTTGTATAATTTGTGAAACGGTTGGATCATAAAGAGAAAGCCATGCCATATTTTTTGATAAATAAAATGATGTATGAGAGATTCTTTCCACAAAATATAGTTCCACACTATGACTTTTATGTTTCAAAATTTTTATGAATATGTGGAATTAAAAGATGTGTAATTTTTAGAGATTTAAATAAGGGTTAACGTATTAATATTTTTTGATATCATGTTGAGCTTGAATTTCAAGTTTATGGGAGAATTAAATGGAAATTAATTGTGATCGGTTTAAATGAAATTGAAAACCAAATAATCTGGTGGCTCTAAGGTAAATATTTATAGAGAAGTAAAAGTAGAGAATATTATGTAAATAAAATTCACGTTTTTTTTGTGAATATATTTGAAGAAGTGAAGAAGGAGAAAAAATGATTTAGTGTTCAATATTACTACTAGATATATTCTGTGAGTCAGTGAAAATAGATATAGACCTGATAAAACTATCATATTATATATAATTTGTGTCAAAGTATTGTAATGTAACATTGTGATAAAGAACATCTAGGTTAATTGAAGAAAAAGGAAAACAATATGAAGATTTTGACCTTACTATTGATGAAGATATTATATATCAAAGTACTAAGCATACCAACTTACAATATTCTAATATTGTAACATATTTAGATATAAATTCATCCCTTCATATTGTTGTTATTAGAGGAAGGAGATTAGAACAACTGGATTATTCTAAAAATACTTAATCTATTGAGATAATCACTTTAAAAGATGTGATCCAATATCTTGTATTCTATGAATGAAGGGTTGTCTTATTCTAGATCATAAACTGTAAGTTGGTTATTAAATTTTACATGCTTGGTATAAGTAATAGGGGTATAAGTACATAACATTTATTAAACTTCATCTTAATAATAAAAATAAGTTGTGTGGGAGTGGGATAACAACCACCATACACCAGGTGTGAAATCATTCATTTTAGTGAATAACCTAATTAACAAACCCTGGTGACTTTTTTATCTTTTTTATTAATTAATTACTTACATGAAAATTATTGGATACATATGAGTGAGATATTCATTCACTAAATAAGTGATGATCAAAAGAATGGATAATGGTTTAATTAGTAATTAGTCATACAACACTGATTGAACTAAACTCCCTTATTGTTAACCATATTCTAAGTGATCTTAATAATGATAATCTTCAAGGAGAAATGTGGGATATGGAATCTCATGTATAGAAACAATGGTCAGATATTTTAAAGTAAATTGAATAAATTTTTTGGAGAATAAAGTATTTATGTTGGGGTAATTATAATACCAGTATTTTTTTATTATTTAATAAATTAGGTTATAAACTTAGTTCATTAACTCATGTGTTGGTTACCTAAAGATTAATTAAATCTATATTTTTTAAATATGTAATATAGTATGTAATGTTAATAATATGGGATGATAATTTATCTCATTATAATTAGTTTAATTATTATCATAAAGATATAACTATGGAATATTAATACTTTGACATGTCATTCATAGGGATTTATTTATTTAATTAAAAAAAAGTTAAGGATTTAAATGTTAGAATATATGATATGAGATAATTGTGTGATTGGAGAATTAATTCATAGAATTTATTGGGAAGTTATTATATTGAAATAATTGACTAATTTTATTATTGGTCCATTATGGTGGGGTTAGAGGAATCAGTGCGGATAAATGAGTGGGTTATGGCATGGGAAATATTTATAGAGTATTTATAAAATTAATAAATAAGAGGGAGGGAAATTAGAATGTACTTATGATAGAATATGTGGATTCTCTATTAATTAAACACCTCATTGAAATTCTCTCATTTTCCCCCAAGATCCCACTTCACTAAAATTTATCTATTATTAAGGCATAGTAAATGAATAATGGATCAAATGATTTAAGGAATGGTTTAATCATGGAGGTATTTAACATGATTTATTTCATATATTTTATATATATTTTTCAATGTCATCACCAATGGTTCAGCCTCATAAAACCTAGAATTATAATGTTCTCTTATTTGATTCATTGAGAAGGTATTTATGACATTTGGTAAAGATCATTATATATTGTCACAGGTGTCATTTCACTCACTTGAAAACTCTCCTATGGACTCATTTTAATTTAAACCTTGTAAACCAAAGAGTTACATGGGATAATTTTATATTTGTCAAGGGTTCATTCCACTCTCTAGGGTCTGTGCACTTTTAAATTGAAATTCTCATGAACATCAATCCAAATAACACAGGTAATTCCATAATGGAACATGGTTCATAAAAAACATTCACATGTCATGATGAATCCCCTCTATAAGAGAATTATTCTATTTGGTTTATGAATAGTGATTTGTGGAAACTTCTAGTCAATAGTACATGGTGCTTCATCCTCTAAGGATCATCATATTAAGGGTCCTTGGTAATTTAAAGGAAAAAACATCTAGGTAGGTGGATCTCATCTATCTTTACCTCAAACTAATATCAATATGAAATTTTGATTGATTTAAAAATCATTTTTTCTTATACAGGATTTATAGTCAAAAATTAATTTTGAGATTTCAATCATTAATTAGATAATTCTTAATTTTTCCAATATATATATACATATATTTCTTCTAATAAATTTATTTAATGTATGTATGTATGTATGTATGTATGTGTGTATGTATGTATGTATGTATGTATGTATGTATGTATGTATGTATGTATGTATGTATGTATGTATGTATGTATGTATGTATGTATGTATGTATGTATGTATGTATGTATGTATGTATGTATGTATGTATGTATGTATGTATGTATGTATGTATGTATGTATGTATGTATGTATGTATGTATGTATGTATGTATGTATGTATGTATGTATGTATGTATGTATGTATGTATGTATGTATGTATGTATGTATGTATGTATGTATGTATGTATGTATGTATGTATGTATGTATGTATGTATGTATGTATGTATGTATGTATGTATGTATGTATGTATGTATGTATGTATGTATGTATGTATGTATGTATGTATGTATGTATGTATGTATGTATGTATGTATGTATGTATGTATGTATGTATGTATGTATGTATGTATGTATGTATGTATGTATGTATGTATGTATGTATGTATGTATGTATGTATGTATGTATGTATGTATGTATGTATGTATGTATGTATGTATGTATGTATGTATGTATGTATGTATGTATGTATGTATGTATGTATGTATGTATGTATGTATGTATGTATGTATGTA
The DNA here is from genome assembly GCA_963277665.1 of Viscum album. Taxonomy (NCBI): domain Eukaryota; kingdom Viridiplantae; phylum Streptophyta; class Magnoliopsida; order Santalales; family Viscaceae; genus Viscum; species Viscum album. Next base: position 582,234,155 of record OY728128.1, on the reverse strand, counting down.
TGTATGTATGTATGTATGTATGTATGTATGTATGTATGTATGTATGTATGTATGTATGTATGTATGTATGTATGTATGTATGTATGTATGTATGTATGTATGTATGTATGTATGTATGTATGTATGTATGTATGTATGTATGTATGTATGTATGTATGTATGTATGTATGTATGTATGTATGTATGTATGTATGTATGTATGTATGTATGTATGTATGTATGTATGTATGTATGTATGTATGTATGTATGTATGTATGTATGTATGTATGTATGTATGTATGTATGTATGTATGTATGTATGTATGTATGTATGTATGTATGTATGTATGTATGTATGTATGTATGTATGTATGTATGTATGTATGTATGTATGTATGTATGTATCTATGTATGTATGTATGTATGTATGTATGTATGTATGTATGTATGTATGTATGTATGTATGTATCTGGGACTTGGCCAGATGGTGTGTGGGTGCAACGGCGGAATAGAGGAGAAAGGGGCGGCGGCGCTGGGGGAAGGGGATGTGCGGAGAGGAGGGTTTCGAATAGGGGTGGCATGACTCGTCTTGCACAAAGGAGGAACTCGATGGATTGGGTGGGCTTAGGCTTCATCACAGTGGGCAATGGCGGGAGGGGTGATGCACAACTGCGGCGACAGCTTCTTCTTCAAGCTGCGGTGGATTCAATGGTGACTCCTCGGACAGCAACAGAAACTCCATGAGTCACCCCTCGGATAACAATGGTGACTCCTGCACAAAAAATAAATTAAACAAATTAAATTAACAACTAAAATTAAAAACAAAATAAAAATTAAACAATGTTAAAAACTAACAAATTATTAAAAATAAATAATTTATTTAATTTTATAAATTGTTAGTAATTAATTTAAAATAATTAAAAATATTTAAAGTTAATTGCTTAAATTAATTAACCAATTAATTAATTAAATGAGTTAACAAAATTAAAGATTTAAATTAAAATAAATTTTTTAAATAAATAGAGTTAAATTGTTAAAACTAATTTAATTATTTAATTATTTAAAGAACTAAAAAACTAAAGTGAATTATTTATTTAAAATTGATTTAAATAATTGATTAAATTAATGAATCGATAAAATAATTATTTTGAAAATTAAAAGAAATGAATGAAACACATAAAAGAATAAAAATAATGAAAATTTTATAATTTAATTAAAAACAAAAGAATAAAAAAATAAAACTCAAAAAAAACGAATTATTTAATTTGATAATTATTTAAAATGACGAAAAAAATCACTAAAATGCATAATTTGCACTAAAATGATTATTTTACAAAGCAATGTACAAAAACACAACAATTGTTAATTATTCAACAAAATTCAACATTTTGATATTAAAATGTCAATAAAAATATAAAAAAGTATATGGAAAAGAATAATGAAAATAGTCACGTCATACTCCCCCATACTTAATTCTTTGTTTGTCCTCAAACAAATGCATGCTTATTGACTTTTGAAAACAAAAAATATGATTTGTTAGATTTAGTTCAAAAATTGAATGAATAAACTTTATCAAAATAGGCACAGAACCTGACAGGATTATCAAAGAATACTGCCTAACTTCAAACACATACATATAATAAATAGAAACAAAGAATCAACCACTCCTAAAGATGTCATGCCTCCTATATGAAGTCACCTACTATTCTACTTTAATTTCAGTTCAATATCTATTTCAAAAAGTGATGACATGTTAGATAAAAGAGGAATTAAAACCATAACAAAAGGAACCTTCAATTCTCACATTATCCTAGGTTGCAAAAATGTTTATTTTTTTGAATCACTTCACTGATATTGCTCAAATGATGTTTAATTAAGTCAATTGTTTCCTTATTTATTTAGGTTCAAAATCCACCTCAACTTAATGAGCTCATTTTTACAGGGAACTTTATTTTAATTTTTCCCATCCATATTTCATGTGCAAGGAACTATGCATAGCATTTATTCAGAGTGAAATTGGCTTTTATTTATTCACAGAAACACACCTAGTGAACCTATCTCAAAGACTCACCATGGGAACCCATTTTCCAATTTTACTCCAGTTACAAAGGACTCAACTAATTATCATTTGAGTAGGCTCAATTAGGTGATTGTTTTCTTTTTAATGAAGAAAAGTCCCCTAGGATCCAGTAATAATTTCCAGTTTCTTGAAGTCGTGATCTTATTTCCACAAAAATCTATCAAATCACACTTCCTTCCTCAGTTCCTAAACAGGAAATCCATAAAGAAAGTGAGAAATTCCACTCAGCAATCATTCATTTCTAACATCTTCAAACTCATTACAACCATTAACATTAAACAAGTAGGTATACACTAGACAAGAAATAATTGGTGTGCAATTTGAAGCCAGATGGCCCTCATGTTTTGAAAGAATAATTAAAAAAATTGAAGGAATTTTTAAAATTTTGAAAATTTTGAAAAAAAATTAGACCATTTTTTTTAAAAAAACAAGGGGGAATTTGAAGTGACACCAGAATAAACCCTCTCCCCCACACTTAAAACTAAACATTTTACATAATGTTTAATATCAAGGTGGGAGATAATTTAAGTTAAAAAAAGATGGACAATTCTACAATTTAAAGGATGAGGAGGGGTAGCAATGAGGTTCAAAATTTCTTTGCCACACAAAAAGAAAAAAAACAAAACAAAAACATATATACAAAATATCCCACCAGAAACCACCAGAAAGAACAATTCTATTTCTAAAATGTTCATTCTTTGAATCATTATATGCAGACAAAAGATTTTATCAATGTATTTCAAAAAGTACCATGATATTCAATAAAGTACAACAGTAGAAAAATGGAATTGAAAGTGGTGGGTGCAAGAAGGTTTTAGAAATAAACTCAGAATAAAATTTCAAATCTCTAGATACTATAAAAAAACACCCATAAAAGAAATAGATTCATAATTTTCATGAAAAACCAAGGGGAATCCCCCACACTTAATCCACAATAGCATGTAATATAAAAGAATTAAACTTGAAGAATTAAAACAAGTACTCCCCTAATGTAGAAGCTTTTCTCTCTTTTTTTAAGTCTCCCCATGTTATCTTTATACATGGACTCTGAATACTCCATTAATCTACCTACAAGATGTAAAGACATTATCATTGGTCCTTATAATTTAAATCTCAAAGTAAAAAAATAAACCAGAGTATGAGTTTGGGAGTTTTATCTAATGTTCTTCAACCAACCAGGACCACCAACACCTCTTGAAAACCGGGAACTATCATCTGAAAACAAAAATCCATCAAACAAGAAAAATAATATATTAATTAAATGCATCCATTATTGTTCATAAAATAATAGAGACACACAATTGAGGATGGACCATTTATTCAAACTAAAAAGTAAAGCATAGAACAAGGAAACCCATTGGTTTCCTCCCATGCAACACTAGTTTTGAAGTCCCCAGCCAAACTTTATTCCCCTAAATATTTCTAAAAATTAACATTCAATGGGTACATATTGTAAGTGGTGTGGACTTCACTATTTTCTAAAAAATCAAAATCAATATCACTCAAGACAATTTCATCTTCATCACCAAGAAAAATTCTCCAAAACTCATCTAAATAAACAAGAGGGAACATGATGTCCATCTCAATTGGACCTATAAAAAACACTTCATCACCTCTTAATATGTTCAATAACATCCCATGAAAATCACTTAACTGATAAAGAATTCCTTCATAGCTTCCTCCACATTGTCACACCCACCTCCTTTACATTATTTATTTTATCAATTTTTCTGGGTATTGGGGAGTCTGGGTTGAAGCCCAACTTTAAATTTTTGAGTTCTAATTTAAAAAAGAATGTTTTAGCCTTAATTGCCTCCAATGGCCTAAAGCCCTTCATTTTTTATTGATTTTGATAATCCACCTTTCAAGGGGTAAGGTAGAACCCTTACAAGGCCCATAGGCGTAAGTATTAACCGAACCACGGTCTAAGCCACGCGGCCTCACTCGGGTTACCATGTGGCCTCGCCTAGGTTACCGCGCGACCTTGGCCAGGTCACCACATAACCTACCGACATTCAGGAAAAATTAATGAAATGAAATGAAATAAATGAGGAGAAATTAAAAAAAAGATAAGTAATAAAATGGGAATAAAATAAAATAATAAGTGTAATAAAATTTACGGAATTGAAAATATTATTATTATTATGTTTTTTTAGGATATTTAAGACCCTTTTTTAGAGTTCTATTTATTTTTTTCATTTTATTTTTTTTCTCCTTTCTCTTTTTTTCTTCCCTCTCCCTTCCTTCCCCCTCTTCCCATTATGTTTCCTTCCTCCCCCAACTTCTATGTGTGATTTTTACCTACCTCCTCACCTGCGCATCGCACCTCCCCATGGCTAGCCGCCGGACCTCCCTCCTCCCTTCATCGCGCCACCCTGTGTCTCCCCTTCTCCCTCTCCTAGTCAAACTGCCAGCTTCCTCTCAGCTAGCCATCTTAGGCCTCACCTTTCCCATCGTCGTCGACCTTCTTCTCTTCCAGAAAATCCTTGTCGGTGCCCTCCTCCCTTACCTCTGGCGACCCTCTTCTTGCATGACTAGCCTTTAGAACCTTTGTTTCTCCCTTCTTCCCCACCTCCGCAACTATGTTCCACTCCAGGTGAGTTTTCCCTCTTCACTTAGGGTTTTGGGGTGGGATTCCATGTTGTTTGGGGTTCTATTTTTATGTTATTGGTTTGAATTCATGAGTTTGGGTTCGCACTAGGTTCCTTGGAGTGAAAACAATGCGTGATTGAGGTTTCACACTATAATTTTAAGTTTTCAAACCAATTTTTTAGGTTTTCGACATCGTGGTAGGAGGTACCATGTACCAAAAAAATTAGATAATTTAATATGTTTTTTTAGTTTATTTTTCATGCTCTATGATTTATTTTGGTGGTGTGGACTTTATTCTGAATTGCTTTGACATGAATGTGTGTTGAAAACAACTTTTTGGAAGGAAAATTGTTATGCTTTTATATAGAGATTGTTGTGAAAAAAAATTAGTGAAGGTGTTCAATAAATTTTTTGTGTATTTCAAGTTTATTCTGAGGAAAAAATTTTGTGTGTTTGGTTTGAAGTTGGTGTCTTAATATGAATTGGTTTACGTGATTGTGTTAATGGTTTTAATGTTTTTTCTAATTCATGAAATGATTTATTTAAATTTCATTTATGGTACAAAACATATTTTTTATATGGTTAGGAAGTGTGGTCGAATTTTAAAAGGGGTTTCGGGTGCACTTTTGATGTAAAACATGGGTGTGTTTAGTGGAGTTGTTTTATAAATAGTTATAATGAATTATTAAATTATTTTTAAAGGTGAAAAATATGTTTTTAAGGATTTTCATTCTTATGTGTTGGGTTGTATTTTTTCCAAAAAGTGGCTATGTTGTGTGTGTGTTTTAAAGAGGTGTTTCTTTCAAAAAAAAGGGGGGGTCTTGTGAGGTGTTTGTAAGGTGTGAGTTGAGTTCAGAACAGATTTTAAGTATTTTGGCATTGATAAATGGACTCCTTGAGAAAATGAGTTATATTCATTAGGTGTCGCACACACATATTTTTGTTTTATTCCTTGAATGTATTTGATAAAATGTGTGGGTGGTGCAAAACCCCTTTTTAAATGGTTTCTTTATTTTTATGGCATAGAAATGATTTTTTTAAATGGAAATCAGGTGTGTTTTCCTTGTGTAAACCTTTTCTTGCTAATTTTTAGTGTTTTATAAATTGTTTAACTAGATTTATTAAATTATATGTGGAGTGTGGGAGTTGTATTTGATAGATTTAAATGAGCGTTATGTTTTTAAAGGAACTATTATATGTGAAACTGGGCATTTTTCATGTGCAAGCCCTTGTTTTGATATTTAGAAATGTTCTTTAAATTGTTTAAATAATTTATCATGTCATGCAAATGATGTGAATTATGGTGTGAAATGGTTTTTGTGTCTGTGTGTTTTTAAAATGGTGTTTTTATATGCAAGTGGTGGCTTTTTTATGTAATTTCTTGTTTGGTTTTTGATGTGTGAAAGTGATATATTATGTGAATTTGGAACTTGATTGAGCATAAGGGAAAACCCCATGTACCTAGGTGGGTAGATTAGGACTAGTACACTAGATGTTACATAAGTGGTTCATCTTGGATTCATCTAGCATGTTTTATGTTACAATACTAACTATACTTTTGCGATGATTGAAGACCACTAGGTTATGGATGTGTTTCCCTACTAGTGTCCAATATATGAGAACGTAGATTATTGTGGCTCATATGCCACATTTACACCGAGGTACGATGTCTCTAGCATCCCACGCATATTAGCTACCTTATGGGATCTACCCACAGTGCTCTACTATTCATGATGTGGTGCCTTCTGTCGGCATTCGAAGGACCACTTGAGTATGTGCATGTTCATTATGGATTTTCTCTCCAATTTTAAATTCGTATTTTGTCAAATGGTTTTTCTTCAAGTGTTCTTTCTTTTTTACTTCCATGCATTAAATGTTTTCCTTTGAATCATTTTAAAAGTATGGTTTTAAATAAGCATTTCATATTATCTTTTTGATGTTGTGGCATGGAACCTTTTCATTGGGTGGTATCCTACTGGGCTCTTGGCTCACACACTACGTACACCCTTGGGTGTATGTAGACATTGTTTTTTGTTTATCCTAGGTTTAGGCATCATGCTCAGCGATGGTTGTTCGGGTTGTTGATGGTATTCTCATGCAAGTTGGTGTTGGTAGCTTGTGGATGTTTCACCTCACTTCTTGCTTGAAGGTTTGGGTTAGAGTTTTAGTTTCCTCTATTTCCATATCTTTTTAGATGTAGGTTCAAGTTCTAAACCATTAAAATTGATTTTAGTTTAAGGGTATGTTTGGTTGTCAGTTTTAAATTTTAGTCTATCTATATTATTGGTTGTTTGTGTTTACTATTTCGAGTAAACCATTCCCACATGTTACTCTTGATACCAAGAAACTTGTGCCAGCCTGTGGTAATTGGGAACTCCCTTCAGACCATGTCGTGAACTGGGTTGGGTGCCGGGTCGGATGGAGACTCGGCCTGGTTTGTGAAAAAATGGTATCAAAGGAGGTTTTCTCTCTTGGGTCGTGTACCTTTGGGATAGAGTCAGGGTAGAGAAAAGTTAAGGGTGTCAGAACTTGACGTTCTAGCTATGAGAAAGGTTCCTGACCAGCACACCTTGTGGCGGGACTTGAGTTACCATGGTAAGTTAAGGTTTGTCTGAATCTTTGGTCCACGTGGTTAATCTTATCTAGGGGAAATGAAAAGGGAGTGGGTTTAGTGGTCCCCGTGATCTCTTAAGGTCTGGAAAGTCATGTGGAGTCGGGGATGTTGTCCTAGAATACTCTGTGTGGCAGTGGCATGATTGGCATATGGTCGCCAACCATATGTCCTAGTCACCCGCTGACACTAGTCTCCTCTTTCATTGTTTCTCATCTCGTTGTTTTGGAATCATGGAAATCTGGTTTTAAGTAAAAATGATTTGGTATTGGAAAATGTTTTTAAATGAATCCCTTTAAAAATAAAATGATGTATGAGGTTTGAAAATTGTGGGTCGAATGTTTTGGTTTTGAAAAATGGAAGGGTCTAGTTTTGATCCTTGGTGCTATCATGGGAAAACACATGCATGGGTGTATATGGAAATAGAAATGGTTAATGGCGTGAGAAGATGAGTGCTTGGATGGACATGAGGTGGGTGCCAGTGTGGCACAAGAACATTCATGTGTTAATCCCATGAGACACCATTGGTGTTTGTATAACCCACTAGATACATTCATTTTTAGAAAGTTTTGGTAAAGGAAATTTTAGAGTTTTTATAACCGGTGATTGTGTGGGGTGTCCTTGTGTTTTGGGAATGTTGTATGTGGGGATTTTCGAGCCAAGAATCATTTTTGACTGATTTGAGTCTTGATTTTTAATTCTTATTTGTAAGTTGGTGTGAAAACATGTGGTTAGTGGTTTCTTTTGAAAAGTGCTTCGGGAAGCCCTTGCAGTGGTTCCCCTTACACATTTAGTGTTCTCTTGTGGTATTTCTTGTCCATTAGACCAATTTTATTGGGTCCATGGTTCTATTTCTTGACTAGTGTATGCCCTCAAAAATCTGTTAATATGTGATTGAAGTATGGCCACGGGCAATTCGCTATTGGTTGGCCCTCTAGTTGAGTAAAGTAAGGACTCTCCATTTTGAGTGATAATTCTAAGTCTATCCCTTTTTAATTTTCAGTTAAGTGGATCCTCTCACAGTGGGATGATAGTTGTAAGGGGAGTTTAATGGATTTTCAGTCTCTTTGAGTTTTCTGAGTCATCGAGTATGAATTTTGACACCATTGTGTCTGAAGGTTCCCCCTAGAAATAGTGAAAGAAATCCAGTGGGGAAGGGTGAAGGTTGTTCAGAGTTATCTGTGCAAATAGATGTTATAAAAGGCTCGTAGTTCTTTAATCGGCCTCAAGGGTCATGTTTGGTTATGTCTTGCAGTGTGAGTTCTCTTCTAAGTGAAAGGTAGATTTCATAAAACCCTCTGAAAATCCATGTTTTCATAGGAGTGTTCCCTCCTCTTAGGGAGTTCTAAATTTTTTTTGTTCAAAGGGGAGTGTTTGACGTGCATCTTTACTTCTTAAGTTTCTTAGTTTTGGTGAAGAAGTGATGCATGTGCAACATCTAAACCCCTATTTTTGTGGATGTGTTGTGAGGGAGTAGTTGGATGTCATGGTGCATTGTGTTTGTTGGTGTTGTCTCGGTTGCGGTGTGGTTGTGTGTGGAACCAAAAGGAGAAGCTCTGCTTGGGAGTCTTCAATGCCTAACTGCAAGGCGGGAGATGATTCAAACATCAGGGCTCCAGCCGTAGGTCTCAGAGTGAAGCTATAATGTGGTCATGAACCCTAGGAGTGTGTGGGACCCTGACATTATTTCTGTCATTGGTATTAAAGCTGAAGGTGGTTTAAATTGTTTTTTGTGGTTGTTCAGTTCCGAGTGACCCATTTGGGTGCATGGGGTTTCCCGTGGCTATGAGGAGGTGTGGTCATATCGTTACCTTAAAATCCTGGGGATTTCATCCCACTAGATGTAATCACTTTTAGCAATCCTTATGAGGTATGTTTGGGTAAATTGGTAACAAATTTGAATAGTTATCATCCAAGGATGTGGAAATGTTGGTTTGTCTTGGGTTGTGGTTTTGACGCCCTGACAGTTGGTCCCTTCCCTCCCCGCCCCTTGTGGTGGGGTGTTTGGTCACTATCTTTAAATTTTTAAAAGTTTTGTATCTTTTATCAGTTCCAATGGTGGGGAGACCCATGGTGGGTATCGCACAAAGTTCTCTGGAATAAATCGGTGTCGGCCTTTCCATAATGGTGGGGAGTCTGTCCAGTCCTCCACGTGTCGGTTTTACAATGTCACCTTGGGCGTTATTAGGTTCTTAATGGTGGGGAGCCCCTTAGGGCTTCCCCATGTTGGCCATTTGGTGATGCTCCTTTCCTTGATCAATCAACTAGAGGTGTTCTATATCTTTGGGGTGGGCGACACATATCAGAAATTATTTTTATGAGTTTCTTGTGGTTGTCATTTTAGTCACCTTCTCTGAGCACGATATGTTTGCCTCTTTTCACTTTCTTTTTTTGGGGATCCTATTTGAACCTTAAGATGGTGTCATTTTCTACTTTGGGGTTCAATATTAGTTGTATATTTCCGGGGACAGAAAGCTCTATGGTGGATAGAATTGTCACACATGCCTCTTTTACATTATTTATTTTATCAATTATTCTTGGTATCAGGGAGTATGAGTTGAATCCAGACATTAAATTTTTGAGTTCTTATTTAAAAACTCAGTTTTGGCCTTTAACTGTGTTCAGCGCACTGTGGTCGATACCACATGGCCTCGCCCGGGTTACCGCGTGGCCTTGCCAGAGTAACTGCGTGACCTTGCTCGGGTCACCGCATGACCTTCCTGACGTTCAGTACAAATAAATGAAGTGAAATGAAATAAGTGATGGGAAAGTAAAATAATATAATTAATAAAATGATAATAAAATAAAAGAATAAGTGTAATAAAATTTACAGAATTGAAAATATTATTATTATTACTATTATTATTATTATGTTTTTTAGGTGATTTAAGACCCTTTTTTAGAGTTCTATTTATTTTTATTATTATTTTATATTCTTTTAATTTTATTTTTTTATATTTCCTCTTTTTTTATTCCCTATACCTTCATTCATATCCTCATGTTGTGTTTCCTCCCCCCCCCCACCTACTATGTATGTCGCTGCCCTACCTCCTCTCATCCGCGTCGCACCTCCCCAAGCCATCGTACCTCCCTCATCCCTTCATCACGCCACCCCATGTCGCCCCTAATCCCTCTCCTAGTCACAATTCCACCTTCCTCCCAGCCATCCATCTTGGGCCGCACCTTTCACATGGTCAGTGGCCTTCTTCTCTTCCAAAAAATCCCAGTAGACACCCTCCTCCCTCACCTCCAGCAACCCTCTTCTCGCTCGACTAGCTTACTGAACTTTTGTGCCGCCCTTCTTCCCCTCTGTCGCAACTACGTTCCACTCCGGGTGAGTTTTCCCTCTCCACTTAGGGTTTTGGGGTGGGATTCCATGTTTTTTGGGGTTATAATTTTATGTTATTGGTTCGAATTCATGAGTTTGGGTTCACGCTAGGTTCCTTGTAGTTCAAACAGTGCGTGATTAAGGTTTTGCGCTAGGATTTGAATTTTTCACACCAAGTTTGAGGTTTTTGACACTATGTTCGGTGGTTATATGTCCCAACAAATTTTAGATAATTTGATATTTTTGTTTAGTTTATTTTTCATGCTCTATGATTTATTTTGGTGGTGTAGAATTACTTTGGAAATACTTTGAAATGAACGTGTGTTGAAAAAAATGGAAGGAAAATTTTTATGTTTTCATATAGATATTGTTGTGAAAAAAATATTGAAGGTGTTCAATCAATTTTTAGTGTATTACAAGTGTAGTCTTAAGAAAAATTATTGTGTGTTTGGTTTGAAGTTGGTGTCAGAATATTAATTGGTTTTTGTGACATTTTCAATAGTTTTAAGGTGTTTTCTAAGACATGCAATGATTTATTTAAATTGTGTTTATGGTGCGAAACACATTTTTTATATGGCTAGGACGTGTGGACAAATGTTAAAGGGGGTTTTGGGTGAAATTTTGTTGTAAATCATTCGTGTGTTTAGTGGAGTTGTTTTATAAACTATTATAATGGATTATTAAATTATTTTGAAAGGTGAAAATATGTTTTTAAGGATTGGTGTGCTTATGTGTTGGGTTTGGATTTTGTGAGGAAATTGGCTATGTTGTGTGTGTGTTTTAAAGTGTTGTTTCTTAAAAAAAACAGAGGGGAGGGGGTCTTGTGAGTTGTTTGTAAGGTGTGAGTTGAGTTTGAAACATATTTAAAGTGTTTTGGCATTGAGAAATGGACTCCTTGAGAAAATGAGTTACATTAATCGGGTTTCGCACACGCGTATTTTTGTTTTATGCCTTGAATGTATTTGATAAAATGTGTGGGTGGTGTGAAACCCCTTTTTAAATGGGTTCGTTATGTTTATGGCTTATAAAGGGTTTTTCTAAAATGGAAATCGGGTGTCTTTTTCTTGAGTAAACCTTTTATTTATAATTTTATGTGTCTCATAAATTGTTTAACTGGATTTATTAAATTATATGTGTAGTGCGGGAGTTGTATTTGATAGAGTTAAATGCGTGTTAAGTTTTTAAAGGAACTCTTATATGTGAAACTGGGAATTTTTCTTGTGAAAACCCTTGTTGTGCTATTTATAAATGTTCTTTAAATGGTTTAAATAATTTATCAAGTCACGCAAATGATGCGAATTATGGTGGGAAATGGTTTTGGTGTGCGTGTTTTTTTAAAATGGTGTTTGGGTATGCAAGTGGTGGCTTTTGTGTGTAATGTCTTGTTTGGTTTGTGATATGTGAAAGTGATATATTATGTGAATGTGGAATTTGATTGAGAATAAGGGAAAACCTTGATGACCTAGGTGGGCAGATTAGGACTAGTACTTTAGATGTTGGGGAAGTGGTTCATCCTAGTTTCATCTATAATGTTTGAAGTTACAACACTAACTAGACTTTTGTGATGATTGGAGACCACTAGGTTATGGATGTGTTTCCCTACTAGTGGCTTGTGCAAGAGAATGTAGATTATTTTGATTCTTATGCCATGTTTACACTGAGTTATGATGTCTCTAGTGTCCCATGCATACTGGATACCATAGGGGATCTACCCACAATGCTCTACTATTCATGATGTGGTGACTTTCTTCGGCATATGGAGGACCACTTGAGTATGTGCATGTTCTTTATGGATTTTCCATCCCATTTTAAAGTTGTATTTTGTGAAATTGTTTTTCTTTAAGTGTTCTTTATTTTTACTTCCATACTTTAAATGTTTTCCTTTGAAGCATTTTAAAATTATGGTTTTAAATAAGCATGTTAGATTATCTCTTTGATGTTATGGCATGGAAACTTTTCATTGGGTGGTATCCTACTGGGCTCTTGGCTCACACCCTACATACACCCTTGGGTGTATGAAGACCTTGTTCTTTGTGTATCTCAAGTTGAGTCATATTTCTCAGTGATGATGGTTTGAGTTGTTGATGGTCTTCTCATGCAGGTTGGTGTTGGTAGCTTATGGATGTTGCACCTCTCTTGTTGCTTGAAGGTTTGGGTTAGAGTTTTATTTTCCTCTACTGCCATTTCATTTTGGATGTAGGTTCAAGTTGTAAACCTTTAAATTGGATTTTAGTTTAAGGTCATATTTGGTTGTTAGTTTTCAATTTTAGTTTATCTATCTTGTTTGTTTTTTGTATTTACTATTTCAGGTAAAATGTTCCCACGTGTTACTCTTGATACCTGGGCACTTGTGCTAGCCCGTGGGGATCGAGATTTCCCTTCGAGCCATGTCACAGACTAGGTTGGGCATCGGGTTGGATGATGACCCAGACTGGTTCTTGAAACAAACTTATATTCTTGCTCAAGCCTAGAAACAAAAGAGGACACACCAACAAAAACCTCAACAAAATCCTAAAATAGCCTGCAAATCAGAGAACTCCCAGAATAAGGTATCAAATTTATCTTCCAACAAATTTTTCTCAATGTCCACAGAGGACTAAAATGATTCGAACCTTTTTTAGTTCAGGTTGTAAATCTTCAAACATAGCAACACACTGAGTAGGAAATATGTTTTCAAGTAAAAACACTAGTTTATAGTGGAAATCATCAAGTTTTTCAGCAAAACACAACCAAGAACGTTCTCCATCTTCATGAAATTTCATACAGTCTACTTCATAAGGAAAACTTTCATAAATAGGTTGTGACAGTTTAGGGAAAGAATGTTACTCACTCTCTAAAATGGGTTACAATGAAAGAATCTTCTCATCAACAGGAGGGTGCGGGGAAAGAGTCGTAACCAAGGAAAAATTTCCAATGGGATGGGGAATCCTTATCTCGGTGAACTCTAGTGGGAAAGACCCATACTCAACTCGAATATAAATTTTGTAAAATTTGTTTTCAGAAACATATATCAAATCACAACTAACCTCATGTTAGGTCTTTTCAAACACCAAAAATTAGACCACGTCATCAAATACTTAGAGGGTGAGTCTCTCTTTGGATACATCAATGATGGAACCACTAGTAGTAGGGAAGGGTCTTCCTAGGATGATTGGGAACTTTTCATAACATTACATATCAAGGATTAGGAAGTCTATAGGAAGTTTGAGTTTTCCTACACTCACTAATATATCATCCACCCTCCCATAAGGGTGTGTGAGGGACCTATTAGTAGGTTGAAGAGAAATAGAATTTGGTTGCAAATCTCGATGATCCGTCTTTTTAAACAAGTAGTAAGGAATAAGATTGATACTTATTATTAATTCACAGAGACAATTGAGTTCCCCACTTCCTTCTATTTTCTATTGAATAATAAATCCACTGGGGTCCTTCATTATTTGAGGAATATTTTTTTGTACAATTTCACTACCCTCTGAATGGAGATCAATTTTATCCAACTTCTTACAATAATTTTTTTTTCAAAAACATTTTAGTGAATGAAACATATGAAGGCATTTTATCCAAGGCTTCTAAGAAAGTCATGTTAATATTGAATCTTCAAATCAGTTTTAGAAACCTTAGGTAATCAGGTTCATCACTTTGTTTCACTCTTTCAGAGAAGGGAATTGGAGGGGAATAATGTTTCAGAAAAGGTTGATTGTTCACCTTCGCCTCAAACCCAACTTTCTTATTTGATTCCTTAATCAATTCCCTCTTCATTTTCCTTGGTTCCTTATCATTTTTAGGAGTGTTTTTCACAATTTTTTAGTTTGGGGCTTGCTATCCAGATTTTCAGACATGTTTTTTTTCATATTTTCATTTTTAGTTTGATCCATTTCATTGTTCTTATCTTGAATAGGTGGTTCCCATACTATTTATTGAAGTTTAATCACTAACCTAGTTGTTACTACCATCTCATTTTCTCTTAGATTTGGAATTGAAGTGTTGGGCAACTTTCTCTTTTCTCTACCACCTTAATCTCTATCAATTTAATGGATTTGAAGTTCTAAGTTATGAATCTTAGTACTAGTGTCCTTCCTTATTAAACTAATCTCTCCCAATACTTACTTAAAAATCCCATTTAACTCCCCTTGAGAATTAGATGACTCAACCTCATATTGATTTTAGAGGAATTGTTTGGGTTGTGGGTGGAAGTTTTGGGAAGTGGGTTACTTGACTATACCTTTCTCTCTCTATGATAGATTGGGCTAACCTTGATATCCAAAATTGTAAAAACTGGAAAAAGGAGCAAGGACACCCTGGTTTCTAGCTCTATAGTTGAAAAACTGGGCACTCTCATCACATGAAACAGGGACATCAAAGTTCGGACAACATTTTTGACTATGACTGAACATTCCACAGTGAAAACACTACTCCATAAGAACCCTATCACCAACAACAGTAGGTTGGGGTTGGTTTCAACCCTATGGATGACTTTCTTCCTAGTTCACTTATGTTGGGACATTTGAGCCATCTTATCAAACAATTGTTTTAGCTCATGAGCAATGGAATCAGAGAAGTCACCCCTACTGGATTGATCCACAAGATTTTGGTTGTAAGGGGTGGGAGCATTGTAAAAAGTCTCCATGAGAAGATTGGGAGCTAACTGATGGTTGGTAAATTTCCTAATAATACATCTGAACCTATCCTATGCTTTGTGAAAAATCTCTCCCACGTCCTATACAAATCTTGTGATATTGTGCCTAAACTCAATGGTGGTGTTCTTGGGATATAATTTGGAGACAAAAGAACTAAACACATCATTCCAATTTTCAAATATTTCTTCATCAAGGTTTTGGAACAAACACCAAGCCCTCCCCTTTTGATAGAATGGAAACAATATAAACCTCAACTCCTCCTCACTCAGATCTTGCAGAGGAAGTTGCTGGGCATAAACAAAAAAATATATAATGAACTTTAAGGAGTCCTCTGTCGGAAGAAAATTAAAAGAAGGAAGTTGAGAGAGATGAGACCGCTTAATCTCATAGTTCCTAGACTTAGTGGACAACCTGATACAATAAGGGTTTCTTGAAACAGTATAAATTTGAAACTCCCTAATTCTAGCTCTCTTAGGGGCAAGAACTAAGGGTTGTGGCACATTCAGAATTTGATTTTCAGCTATGTTTTCCAGATTTTCCATTTTTGTTTTTTTCCTAAGGTTAAAAAAGTGTTGATTGATTTATAAAATTAGAGTTTCTAGTTCTGAATTAGATGACCTAGTAAGAATCTAGTAAGTGAAAATTAAATAGATTTTTTTGTACAATTTTTTGTGTTTTGTATTTTTTTTTGATATTATATTTTCTGTTTTTTTTTTTGTTATATTTTTTTAACTTGGTCACATGTACCTTCCCTGGAAATAGTGAAAAATATTGACCATACATGTCATTAATTTCATGAAAATTTAAAATTTTTAAACCCTGAAAACTACTAGTACTGTGGTAATAAGGGTTTTGAATCATAGGGAAGGACTAATGTCATGAAGACCAAAGCCAAAACAGAACAAAAAAAAGAACAAAACTAAAAGAAAACAGTGAACAAATGGACAACAGTGAGTATGAAAATGGAGTGCAGTGGATGTGGTGTTATAGTGAGAACAAGAAGCAGAGAGTGAGATAATAAAAAGATGAATCAGGGTCCTTGGGCTACTTTGAACTGATAAAATGATGTTATTCTATTCTACTCATTTTAAGAAAAATTTTGCTAATCTGTTGAGTTTCCAATTCAGTAGATCAACACAACTTGGTTAACTTCCTTAGTCCTCTATCATTTGATCTTAACCCTCGAATTAATCCATTTAATATGGATAAGAGATACATTCACCTTTTCCAATTTTCGCTACTTCGGTCAATGATCTAGGGTGATTTGATTCACTACCTCACTCGTTGGTTATTAGGTAGTGTATATTGATACTCATAATTAAACAGAAAAGAAAACTGAACTTAAAAGTTACACTAAATTGTCAAATTAACTAAACATAATGGATAAACTGATGACCAGCTCCTTACAAACTGATTCCCTTAATTAGTTTAACTACATGTGCTTGAGAAAACAGAAATGAAAACAAAAGGAAGAAAGATATGAAGCAGCATCTCTCACAAGATTGCTTCCTCAAGGTCTAGCTACGAATCCACCTCCTTCTCCCAGTTCAGTTGCCTATCTCTGCTTTCTGTTCTAGTGCTTAGGTGAGTGGAGATCATGGAATGGATGAATGGATTTCAATGGAACTGGACTGAGGATTGGTGATGGATGATGGGGCTTGGGGATGTGGAACGGTATTGGAGGAATATGAAAAAATGGACAGATGGAATGGTGAAGATATGTTTTGAAGGTGATTGTTATGTGTGTGGTTGGACGGAATGGGGCTGGGAATAGAAGGTTCTCTAATCTATTTGATCTCCCGCTTAAAAAGAAAGTGAAAAACAGGGAGCAACTAATAGAAACAATATTCTATGTGGCATTCCTTAATGCGCGCGTTACCAACTCTTCAATTAACTCCCTATGATAGTAACCATCCTCATTCAACAACTTGCACAACCCCTTAAATTTCCCATGAACATGACTAGTTTAGCCTCCACCCATGATCTGATCCTCCTATGAAAAGCAAAAGAAAAACACACGTGAGAGAGTGATTAAAAATGTAACCTGTATAAAATTTAATTATAATAATAGTAATATAAATATAAAAAATATTAATAAACAAGCAAACTAATTAAATAAAATATATATTTACATAAATATATAATTAATATTATTTATATACATACATACATATATATATATGTATTAAATAAATTTATTAGAAGAAATATATGTCTATATATATATATTATAACTATTATATTTATTTATTACTATTTACTTATTATGAAATATAATTAATTAATATTATATACATATTATTATATATGTTATATATATATATATAATCAAAATCAAAATAAATAAATAAATAAAAATGTATTTTGTTGGGGGGGTTCTCGCACGCAGGGGTAATTTGGGTGTATAGGTTTTTTTATTAAAATGGGTGTTGGGTGAAGATTATTAGGAAAATGGGTCAAAGCGCCACTTGAAGTGGTGCTGATCCTTTTCCATTTACTCTCCAAGCGCCACTTCAAGTGGCGCTGAGAGTTCCCCCGCCCTATAAATTGGATCCCCCCCCCACTTCCCATACTTCTCATCCCCCACTTCCCCCACTTCTCATACTTTTCATCCCTTTCCTCACTCTCTCTCTTTACTTTGATTTTCTCTCTCTACTTCGGTTACTCTGCCTGCATAGCCACCTCTTCGCAAATTTGAGGTAATCCTCATTTTAAATTTATTTAATATTTTTATTTATTTAAATATTTGTTTAATTCATAGAATTAGTTTATAATTATTGTATCATATTTAGAAATAGTAATGGTTTTTTTAAATGTAGTTAAGTAATTAATTAATTATAAGTAGGTAATTAATTAATTATAAGAAGGTGATTAATTAATTATTAGTAGGTAATTAATTAATTATAAGAAATTAATTAATTATCGTTAAGAAATTAATTAATGATCACTAGACACTTAAGTAATTATCATTATGGACTTAACTAATTATTGTCAGGAACTTAAGTAATTATTGTTAGGCACTTAATTAATTATCATTAGGGAACTAATCAAATGTGATTAGACAACTAATTAAATGTGATTAGGAAACTAATTAAACATGATTACACCCTTAATTAATTGTGATTAGGTACATAATTAAGTGTGATTAGGCACTTAATTAATTGTGATTAGGGAATTAATTAAATGTGATTAGAAAATTAATTAAATGTGATTAGGGAATTAAATAAATGTGATTATGGAATTAATTAAATGTGATTAGAGAATTAATTAAATGTGAGTAGGCAATTAATTATATGTGATTAGGGAATTAATTAAATGTCATTAGGGAATTAATTAAATGTGATTAGGCAATTAATTAATTCTAATTAGGGAATTACTTAATTCTAATTAGGCAATTACTTAAATCTAATTAGTCAATTACTTAAATCTATTTATCATTAAGCAATTAATTAATTATCATTAAGAAATTAATTAATTATAGTTAAACAATTAATTAATTATCGTTAAGAAATTAATTAATTGTCATTAGGCAATTAATTAATTATCATTAGACACTTAATTAATTATCATTAGGCAACTAATTAAATTTCATTAGGTAACTAATTAAATGTGATTAGGCACTTAATTAACTATGATTAGGAACTTAATTAACTGTGATTAGGAACATAATTAAGTGTGATTAGGCACTTAATTAAGTGTGATTAGGCACTTAATTAAGTGTGATTAGGCACTTAATTAACTACGATTAGGCACTTAATTAACTATGATTATGCACTTAATTAACTTTGATTAGGCACTTAATTTACTGTGATTAGGCACTTAATTAATTATAGTTAGGCACTTAATTAATTGTGATTAGGAAACTAATTAATTTTGATTTAGCACTTAATTAATTATGATTAGGAACTTAATTAAATGTGATTAGGAACTTAATTAAATATGATTAGGCAATTAATTAAATGTGATTAGGGAATTATTTAAATGTGATTAGGGAATTAATTAAATTTTATTAGGGAATTAATTAAATATGATTAGGGAATTAATTAAATGTGATTAGGTAATCAATTATATGTGAGTAGGAAATTAATTAAATGTTATTACGGAATTAATTAAATGTCATTCAGCAATTAATTAATTCTAATTAGGTAATTACTTAATTCTAATTAGGTAATTACTTAATTCTAATTAGGAAATTACTTAAATATAATTAGGCAATTACTTAGATCTAACTAGCCAATTAATTAAATCTAACTAGGTAATTAATTAGCGAAGTAGTTATATTAATTAGAGAAGTAGTAATATTAATTAGTGAAGTAGTTATATTAATTAGCTAAGTAGTTATATTAATTAGAGAAGTGGTTATATTAATTACCAAAGTAGTTATAGATTGCTTCTAGAATATACCCTGGCATTACATTCTAGGTACGAAAATGAATTTAGTTTTCCATCTACCTTGACCTCAATTTTTAATTGAAGTTATGAGCTTGAATTTAGTAGTTGAATATATTTTTTCATATTAAGTGTTAGAGTTGTCATGAAATGAATTCTCTATTGAGTAAAGTATCCATGGGTAGAGGGGCTTTGGGTCAGACCGCCTACTTTCCTGGAAGATTTTCTTGTCTAGAAAAGTGAATGGGGTTGGCTATCTGTCTCTCCGGGCTTACTCATGTGTAGTTTTTCAATTTCATATAACTCTATGATTTTACATGACTTGTTCATGTACCTCATGCATATAATGCATGTGAATATGTAAGAATATGTTTGAATTTTATTTTTGGGTAAGTAACAAAAACTTGTGGGTTGTGTAAAGAGTTACACATCTATATGGTTTGAACATATTGATTTGGTGAAAGGATTAGGATTACAACCTAAATTACTAGAAGCATGCATACATAATTTGATTGTAGAAACAGATTTAATTTATAATGATGGTTTATTTTAGATAAAAAAGATGTATGCCTATATTTATTGCAATGGTAAAATAGTGGAGACAAAACAAGGACGTAGTTATAATATACATCCAGAAGCTGTTGTGATGCTTGGAGGATGTACTACATTGGAAGTTGTGCAAAGGAAAATTCATCTAAAGTTAAAACTAGCGAGGAATCAACTGATAGAGTCCATCACATTCAGAAATCTTCAATATATAGATATGTTTTGGCATGTGGCCTATCCGGTAAATGATGAGGAAGATTGGGAATATGTACTTTCATTGGTTAAGTATCTACCTGAGAATCAAATGATGGAGTTGTATGTCTCTATAGCTACAATGGAGGTTCCATTAACATTGGAAGTTGGACCATCTCAATGTCATGAGATCGGGTCATATGATCGTACAAATCAAGATGTAACATCAACATCAAAAGTTGTTCCATCATTTCCCTCGACCAAAGTTTCAATGGATAGTCCTCCACATACCTTAGATGCATTGGTTGATGATTTTAAGGATGATGACAATTTCGAAGAATAAGATGAAGATGAAGTTGAAGAAGAATAAGTGCATGTGGAAGAACAGTTTTTTCCCACTCATGTGAGGTTCAACCGACCATTGAACCATCCTCCACTATTGGCTTCATGGTCAAATGAAGGCATGAATCACTTTCCAGAATTTGATTGGTCAGTTATTACTCCCAGTTTAGAATTTCCAGGAATCATTGGTGGCACAAATCGAGTGTCAAATGACAGTGTTCGGTATATTGGCAGAGAGTTTGATAGCAAAGAATCAATGAAAAATGTGATAAAACAATATCACATTGAAAGACATTACTCTTATGTTGTAGAAGATTCAAAGAGGTCTTATTATTTGATTCATTGTGACAAATATGAATCAAAGTATCAAATGCATCTTCCAGCTAAAATTGATAACACTTTTCACAGGTGGCGCATCACTAGATTTACTCCACACACATGTGTGAACCCAAGCTTGTCACAGGAACACTCTTTTTTAGATGTTGAGTTTGTTTCAAATATTATTGTTGAAATTATTAGAGCATGTCAATATGTTCTTGTGGTTCTAGTGATGGAGTGAATCAAAAAACGTTTTGGGTATCAAATCTCTTACTGGAAGGCATGGGTGGCATGGAAAAAGGATATTGTGAAAGTGAACGGTGATTGGGATGACTCTTATTGAGTTTTACCACAAATTTTTGAGATTTTACGCCACAATAATCAAGTAGTATATCAGTTACATACTGCTGAATATATTAACCAACACAACCAAGTTGATCGTTCAATGGTTGTGTTTGATAGATTATTTTGGACATTTTTACCATGTGTTGAAGCTTTTAGAAATTTCAAGAAGTTTACATAGATTGATGGCACATTTCTATATGGAAAGTATATAGGAACTTTATTGATTTCTGCCACACAAGATAGAAATAGATCCCCTGTACCTTTGGCATTTGTAATTGTGGAGAAAGAGAGATTTTCATCATGGAGATGGTTTTTAGCATGTCTCTGAGAGTTTGTTATAGATGTGGAATGGATTTGTCTTATTTCATATCGACACCATTCAATCAAGGAGGCGTTACAGTCTGAGGGTCTTACGTGGAGACCACCCTATGCCCATCATCGATATTGTATTTGACACATTACCAGCAATTTTCGAAATAAGTTCAAAATTGAGTTGATGAAGAAGGCAATCATAAAAATTTGTATGGACATCCTTTTGCATTTTAAATTTTTTTTTCCATAGTAATTTTCATATCTGTTCAGATGAGTTCTTGTTTCATAGAATATGAGCCTCAACAAAAAAGGATGGAGGAGCGTCTTCAAGATATTCACAGAGTGAATTAGAAAGTGTATGATTACATGATTCTAATTCCAAATAAGAAATGGTCATTGGCATGGGATGATGGGAGGAGATATGGTCATATGATGACCAACATTGTAGAATGTATAAATGGAGTTTTCAAGGGAGTTCGAAAATTACATATAATAGGTAAATATGAATATTTGATTATATGTTACTCAGAAGAGCTACAATCATAATATAATATTAGTCTAATGTCGTAAATCTAAATTATAGGTTTGGTACAAGAGACTTTCTATCGTAGTGTAAAGTACTTTCTGGAACGAGGAAAGAAGGTTGAAGAGGGCTTCAATAAAGGGATGCGCTATGGACACTATTTCCAGGGCGAGCTAGATATGGTTCTTCAGGAGGTTTCAATTCACCATGTAACTACATTTAATCATCTAGAGCAACGATTTGAGGTCGTTGAGCCCGATGATGTTGTGGCTTGTAGCAATGGTCGTGTGTGAGTTGTTTTACTAGATAAGTGTTACTATGAATGTGGAAAATTTCAGGCACTGAGATATCCTTACAGCCATGTGATTGTAGCA
The DNA here is from genome assembly GCA_963277665.1 of Viscum album. Taxonomy (NCBI): domain Eukaryota; kingdom Viridiplantae; phylum Streptophyta; class Magnoliopsida; order Santalales; family Viscaceae; genus Viscum; species Viscum album. The sequence goes on along the minus strand of OY728128.1, from coordinate 582,211,586 downwards.
TGTTCTTACGTACACGTATCTTGGAAGAAGTTTTTTGATCCAGTTTATCGGCTCAAGATCATCAACTCTTGCTACAGTACTCCATGGATGCCAATCGGGGAATATCATAATTTTTAAATGTCTGATGGCACACCCACGGTTCTACCGAACAACACTAAACTTTGACCTAAAGGGAGTCCAATGTCTACTCATATTCAGAATGAGATGGATTGGCCTAGTGAACAACCAGTTGGAAGAAGGTGCAACATATGCCGCCAGGAAGGTCATACGAAGACACATTTCCCTGGACACATAGGGCAATCACCTAATGGTTGAAATGAATCATGTACTCTATCAGTTTCTGTAAAAGTTTGTACATGTAATCAATTTTATCATTATGACCATTTATAATCATATTTGTATTATTTGAATATAGGGTAACTTTTAGAAAATATACTTATATATTATAAACATTTCAATCATTGGTTAATAGAATTACATAAATACAAATAATTATATACATTCAAAAATAATCCAAATTATCAATGTTACAATGATTTCAATTGACATTATTTGTTGAACAATCAACACTACTTGAGTAGCTTTAAACAAACAACACAAACTCAAAAAAGGAATCTACCTGTATAAGAAATCATTTCAGTGTGGGGTGCGGGTTCATTTAAATGTTGTATTTGGGTTATTTCTGTTGTTGTTTCTACTCATGTAGTGTGCTGGAAGAATAGTGATGTTTATTTGGCTTCATTGATCAATGAATCCAAATAAACATCACTATTCTTTGATCACGCTACATCAGTAGAAAAAACAACAGAAATAACCAAAATACCGCAATTAAATGAACCCTCACACCATGCCGAAATGTTTTCTTATAAAGGTAGATTCCTTTTTTTGAGTTGGTTTTGTTTGTTTAAAGCCAATCATGCAGTGCTAACTAATTAAAGGTTTACATTCAAAAAAACCATTTGAACTGTGAAATGAAAATCTTATCAGACTTTTATAATGAAAGACGAACTTATAATGGCCAAAAAACAAAAGAGAGGAAACTCCGAACGTCTTCACCCCAACACCCCAACACAGGAGACAACATAAGTTTCACAATGTGTTTCATCTTATTTCAATCATTATATGATAAATTTCATACCTTACATGATAAATTTCATATCATACATGAAATTAACATTTTAATGTTTGTAAATTCAGATGGAGCAGCCACTATTATCTGCCCAGGAGACGCACGTGTCGCGCGATGTGTTGGCGCGATGACCTGTCAGACATCTTTCTGTTCAAATAGCACATCATTTCCATCACGAGGAACCCCCAGCAGCTATTTTTCCATTACTTAGACATGAGGGATTTTATGGAGTCGCTATGTGCTACTTCAAAACCATTGATCGCCATTTGATTACTGCATTAGTTGAGAGATGGTGGCCAGAGACACACACATTTCATCTCCCAGAGGGGGAGATGGCCATCACTTTAGAGGATGTCGCCTACATGCTGGGGTTAACCATCCATGGACATGCAGTTATGGGCACCAGTAGTGGCGACTAGGCTGTATTCATACAGAGGCTACTAGGAATTGACGTCATCGGTGCACGAGGCATTCTCCAGGGTTTGCGCTTGCGCATGAGGTGGTTTGATCAGCATTTTGACGGCATTACTAATGATACAGACGAGGATATACTTATTCATCACACACGTGAATACATTTTTTTTGGCTTCTCAGAGGCGTCTTGTGCGTCGACTACTCTGCCGCTTTGGTAAACATGATGTACCTCCCATTACTTGAGGATCTGGATCAGACAGCTACATACAGTTGGGGATCCGTTGTATTAGCACATCTGTACAGATCACTCTGTACAAGTTATCAGGAAAATTCACATCAGATTGCAGGTTGCATGGTGTTAGTACAGATGTGGTCCTGGGAGCGTTTTCCACGCATCGCTACTAGATCCATCACACCACTTGCAACAAACCTATTTCAGGACTATCCTCGAAGATGATGGTATGTGTACGTCATTACTTTTAGTTATTTAGTACTTTTTATTGTTTTTTATAAACTTAACATATATTAATCTTTTTTAACTAGGTGGAGTCAATCTCAAAGTTTGCACATACTCTAAGACATAGTGTGCACAACTTCTGACAGATATTTGATGCCACGGTGCCAGCTGATGTAAGTTAAACTGTTCTTTTTTATAGTCAAATTTGTTTTTTATCACTATTTTAAGTTATTTCAATATAATCTCAGTAAAATTTTCATGCTAATATATGAATTATTTTTTTGAGTTTACATTTCAGGTTTCATGGACTCTGTATACTGGTCATGTCTACGCATCACTTCCACCTTACTACACAGCTAGGGTTGGAGATCATGTTGCAGTGGTGCCACTCATCCACTTCCACATCATTCAGTGGCACCAACCAGATCGGGTCATGCACCAGTTCAGTTTCTTACAGCATATCCGCATGTCACTAGGATAGTCTGCCGATTTACATTCGATTTTGCTTACAGGCAGACAAACGACAAACTGGTGAGGATTTCATGCATCTTATATCACGTTGTGGGACACACCTGAAAGATTTAGTATCTTTCCATTTGGATATACCATAGCATGCAGTTAGTTATCTACTCAGGGGATTATGAATACTGGTATCGATATCACACTATCATGCATCTTACACGTCAGGGGATTGTCATTCAGCAGTTGGTATGTTTACTAAGAGTTATAATTTTTGTTTAACTCATTTTTTGTATTAATTTGAATATTATTTCATTTGCAAGAAGACACCACTGGTCATCCTGAACATACCATAGAGCCTCAAGAGGATGTATATATTAGGTGGTATGTAGTTCATCGGGATGTGTTGGCTCTCATCGATCATCTCCAGTTGATACGTGGTAGTTTTTTTGATGAGGAGCCACAGGATAATTCCGATACATATCCTCCAGCTGAAGCTCCTGAGGATGATAATGTCCCTACTATGCCAACTGAGGATGATGCACCGCCACCACCACCTCCAAATGGATGACAGAGACGAGCACATCAGGAGGGGAAGAAGCGACGACATCGACATCTGAGAGAGGCTCCTATAGATGTCGTCGCACCATAGAGAGAGGATTCAGCCTAGCCGATTGATGATATTGCACAGCAGGGAGACGCTTATATACCATAGATGTTATCTCCACAAATTACTATAGACTTTGATTTGGGTACGGTCACACAGCTTATGGCGGCCCCCTCTCTCGACAAGGCCTTCTTCAGTGCCTCATTTCTACCATTTATATGAGCTTCAGAGCCATATGACGCCCCATATGATTTTGGGTCATCCTACTCACATGGTTTTGTTCAGTTCTCTACACATCACCATGTGGATGCACCTGAAGCACCGGAAGAGGAGGAACCTACAGCTAGGACACCAAAGTGACACAGACGTTGGACGCGGAGAGAATGTGAGATTCAGACGCTGCGTTGTGGTACCGGGGGGCATCGTCGTTGATGTTTCAGATGTCATGTTGTATATATTAAAAAATGTATTTACTTTGACAAGTAAATATTTCGAATGTCATGTTATATTTATAATTATATATTTGTAAAAATATTTATAAAGTTAAATTACTAATTAGTAATTAAATAATTAATAATTAACCCTTAATAATTAATAATTATAATGAGGAAAAATAATTAATAATTATATTACTAATTAACTAATTAAATATTGTATTATTAATAATTATATCAATAATTAACATATTAATTATTAGAAAATTAAAAAGTATATAATTATTAAATATATTACTAATTAAATAATTAATTATTAAATATTTTTTATATGTTTAATCCATATTTTAAGTTTCATTTATATTTAGTTAATATTTTATAGTCTTTCAAAGCCACTTTCTTGATACATTTTTATCTTTCAAGTAGGAGGATTTTAAATCATATAAATTATTTTTGAGCAACATTGTTTGTGAATTTATTTTTACTTTCAACTATTTATTATATGTTTAATCCATATTTTAAGTTTCATTTATATTCACCTTATAGTTTATATTTTATATTCATTCAAAGTCGCGTACTTGAAACATTTTTAAGTTTCAAATAGGTGGATTTGAAAGCTTATAAATTATTTTTGATGAACATTGTTTACAAAATTCTTTTTATTTTCAGCTATTTATTGTATGTTTAATCCATGTTTTAAATTTCATTTATATTGGTCATATAGTTTATATTTTATAGGCTTTCAAAGTCACATACTTGAAACATTTTTAAGTTACAAGTAGGTGGCTTTGAAAGCTTATAATTTTTTTATCAACATTGTTTACAAAATTCTTTTTTATTTTTAACAATTTCTTATATGTTTAATCCATGTTTTAAGTTTCATTTATATAGCTCTTATAGTTTATATTTTATAATCTTTCAAAAACACTTGGAACACTTTTATGTTTCAAGTAGGTGGATTTGAAAGCTTATAAATTATTTTTTCTTAATATTGTTTATGAAATTCTTTTTATTTTTAACTATTTATTATATGTTTAACAATATTTCAAATTTATAATCTTTCAAATAATATTGTGGTTATTAACAATTTATTATATGTTTGACAATATTTCAAATTTATTTATAAACAAATACTTATAACTATATAAATATAGATTAGTAATTATAGATTTAAAATTATATATATATGTAAAAATATATAATTATATATATATAATTATAAATATAATTACAATATAATTATATATATATATATATACATATGAATATTAAATATATTTATAAATAAATTTTAAATATATATGTAACAATATTTTCAAAATTATATATTTGTAAATATATTTATATTTATATAATTATAAATATTTATCTATAAAGATAGGTTTATAATTATATAATTACAAATATATTTTTTATTTAAATATATAAATAAAACATACACAAAAGCGGCCAAAAAACACAAACACAAAGCACCACTTCAAGTGATGCTTTGTTATTTTATACTTATTAATTATTTATACTTATTAATAATTATTTTTAATAAATAAGTATAATTAATAAGTATATAAACTTAATAAGTATAATTAATAAGTATAAATAATTAATAAGTATAAATAATTAATAAGTGTTAATTATAAATATATAAGTATTTATTTATTAATAATTTATAAATAAATATATAATTATAAGTATTTATTTATAATTTTAAATATATATTTATATAACTGGATTCTTATTGATAATTATATATTTAAAATTATATTTATAAATACATAATCACAATTCCATATATTTATTTATATTTAAATATATTTCTATTATATATAGTTATTTACTATTGTAAATATTTATTTATGTATTTATAAATATAATCTTAAATACATATTTATGAATATAAATTTATTTATTATTTATATGTAAATAAATATATAAATAAATATATTTATATTTATATAATTATATTTATAATTATATTATAATTATATTATAATTATATTATAATTATATTATAATTATATAATTATTATAAATATATATAATAGTGTGGGGGGGTGGGAGAGGGGATAAAGAAAAAAAGGCTCAAGGGCCACTTGAAGTGGCCTAACCCATTTTCCGAATTATTTAAAATCTAAACCCATTAAAATAATAAATAAATAAATAAATAAATAAAAACCCGCCCCAAATTTTTGCACGTAGGGGCGAGGGAAGTGGTGGAGGGGAGGAGATATGGGAGGAGGGCTCCTGCGCGGCATGGAGAGGGGAAGGCAGTGCGGTGTGCGGGACTCATCGATAGGGTGTGTGGGTGCGGTGGTAGAATAGCAGAGAAAGGGGGCGGCGGCGCCGGGGGAAAGGGAGGCACGGGGAGGAGGGTTTGGAATAGGGGGTGGTGCGATTCGGCTTGCGCAAAGGATGAGCTCGATGGATCAGGTGGGATTCAGCTTTAGCACGGTGGGAAACGGTGGGAGGAGTGACATGAAACTGCGGTGACAACTTCTTCTTCAAGCTGTCGTGGGTTCCATTGGTCGAGGTCTGTAAATTTTATCTGTTCTGGCTTCGATGGTCTGTTTCCTGTCAATTTTTTTCTGCTGCTCTATAAGTTGAATTTATCTGCTGCTGGTTACTTTGAGATTGCTTGTGATCGCGGTTGCTTTGTGATTGCTTGTGTTGGTGGTTGCTTTGTGTGTTGTTGGCAGTGTGATGAAGCAGCGGTGCGTCAGTGAGTGGAGTTGGGTGATGGAGGAGTGGCTGAGGCGAACAACCGTGATAAGGAGTCACCGTTGCAGAGAAGAAGCGGGGAGTCACTATTGAGGGTGAGAATGGCAACGGTGGGTTTTTTTATGGGTTTTATGAAATAAATAATTCGGGATATGGGTTTACGGTTCCAATATTTTTAAAACTAGGTCTGGGATGCGTGTCCTAACCCCCACTGAAGATGCGTGAACGGGGTTCACACATCTCACAGAGAGCTCAAATGCTCCTCAAAATGTATAACTATTAATTATAAACTAATACACTTAAAGTAAAAATTTAGAAATATTAATAAATATCAATTAAATAATAGAAAATATTGAAATAATGTTAATAATTATTAATAAATATTCATGAATAATAGATATTCATTAGATAATTATTAATAGAATGGCTTGAGTATTCTCTAACATATATTGAGAAAGATATAATCTTAGCATCTTTCACTCACTCACATCATCTCAACATGTTGTTGTTATACATCTATTTCTATAAAGATCTTCATATGGTTCCATTTGTATTCTAAAGTGGAAACTATTATTATATATGAATTCCACTAATAAATGTTGTCAATTACAATATCTCTTGAAATAGATCAAGAAATATATTAGCTGATCTACAATCCTATGAATGATCCTTTAAGACTTACTATTAGTTTTAGTGTGGTTAGTAGTTCAAATGTCATTTTTGTATCCAATGCTTGTTAAATAATTCCCCAAAACATCATAGAGATCCTTGGGTCTCTATTAGATATAATATAAAGATTTAATCCATGTAAACTTACCTCTTTATTTATATATTAGTATGTTGATAGAGTGTGAAATACTCTCAAATAGTAATGAAGTAAGAAAGCATTGTAAGTTGATCAACTATAAACTGAATGGAATTATTTATAATGTAGATCTTTATAAGACCTATGACGAATTCGATGGTGATTTTTTATATTTTAATGGGTAATAGTTTAATCATCCTCTTTTACCTCTTTCATTCGTCCTTTACTTACTGTAAAACTAAGTTTTGAGATACATACTCAATAATCTCACTCTTTAGATTGCGTACGAGTAGAAATTGCTTCCTTTTATAAAGTCTGAATATGTATCTTCTCAAAATTGGCCAAATGAACTTCTAATTCATATTGTAGTTATTCTGATCTTCAATCATAATTGTCTACTCTTCACAAATATCCATTATTCATTCAAATTCTTCTTCATGCAATTTAATTTTTGTAAACAAATAATCGTGTTCCATGATATTCTAGGATTTTACATCTAATTTTAAATCATTGAGATCAATAATATTTTTCAAGATTTCTTCAAGTTCACACATCTTTTCATCCAGAATCTATTTGATTTCGAAATAATTAATATAATTAATATTTTTCATTTAATTTAATCATATTATTTATTATACACATATATATATATATATATATATATATACATTGGTAGATAATTTGATAACAGTAAGACACTTATTAAAAATAGAATAGAAGTCTAGATAACAGTAATACACATACAAAATGTATCATAAATCAAATGTCAACCTAATCTATGCCTCTGGCGTGGATGCTCCTCTCTCCCATAGTCAGGCGTATACTGGATGCGTCCACGCCGTGTCTATCTACGTCTATGCTCTGGCGTACGCTACACATTCTCATCGACAACCACCTCCACATCCTCCTGTGTGACAAGCGGTGGATGTACAGTCTCACCACATGTACCCTGGACCGCATCTAAGGATAGTGGAAGTTGGCTGGAACTCTCACCAACAGAGGAAGTAGATGGCTGCTCTGCTACAGATGACTACAATAAAACATCGAACTCAATCCAATCATCGTCTGTAAGTACCTGTGGTTGTGCCTGAGAAGTTGGAGAAGCATCTGACTGATCATGTTGAACACCCTCCTCCAGTGGAACAATATCATGTGGCCGAGCAAGCTGAGCAGCCTCCTCCTGTGGAACAACAACATCCATAACAGGGTCGTCACCCCCAGGTACATCTATGTGAGGCTCAGTAGGCTCCGCGGCCTCCGCAGCTGGTGGTGGATCAAAGAAAATGCCATGATAAATCTCATCCATCGACGGTAGCATCTATCGTACAAGGGTGTGAAAATATGATGGGTCAAAGGTAGCTCTCTCCACTGGATCAGACATATGAAGTTGATGACAAATACAAGCATCCTGCGAAAACAAATTCCGTTGTTAACTAATATGAATAAAAAATCTGTTGAACAGTGAAAGGAAGAATGCATACCAAGTCATGGAAGCCCCGTCCGTGCCGTGTTAGAAATCTGACTGGGGACCTGATGTACCAGCCTGCATAATCCATCTGATCCATCAAATGAAAACATACCGTCCCTTCCCCTCGCAACTGGGACTCCCGTCATCTATCTCATAACGCAACATATCTGGCATGGTAGCTCCTCCAATCAAAATCTCTCTTCCCTGACATCTTCAGGGAATGCAATGAATCCAACTGACTGGGCGGGTCAGGAACTGGCTAAAGGAATCCAAACTGTCTCATAATCCTAACCATCTGATGCCACTCAACTATATGAAAATGAATCAGTGGAACCATGCAGGAGCCGATATCAAGCATCACTGTACAGTATAGGGGCAGACTCTGAAGGATATCATCTGTATATGGCATCCATGTAATCTGAAAGAAAAAATGAATAATCAATTAATAAATGAATAGATGTAAAGTAAAGAATAAAGATTTAACAATATAAATAATAATCACTTACATCGTCTTGTCGAATGTTGTCTAACATAAGTATGTAGGTGTGAACATCATGTCTGGAAGAATCTGAATGTCGATGCGCCTGACTCCACTTGTAGATAACATTTTTATTTTTACATTTCATACAATAATCTTATACAATTAAGTTAGATATTAGAAGGAATTAATAACATACCAACATCCACGTGGAGCCTCTTCTACAATATCTATGGGTAATGGCGCACGAGCATGTGGAGCTAAACGAGGTATGTGCTCCCATACCCACATATTTACCGAAGCGTAAGCTGAAATAACATGTAAACATGGATATCTCATTGCCCGAAAGCTACCGCAATCATAGTACCTGTTGTCCAACATCACGAAAAACACTCCACCATTAGTGCATGTACCATGGTTGTAGCACTGTCTTACCTGAAAACTCCTCTTTTCCCTGTCAAAGGCTATAACATTCCATCGTGAAGCCTCATTCCATATCCGGTCAATATCAGTTTAAAAATGCTGAGTAAAAAGCATTCCATTTTCCATCCTCTGGTAGGCCTTTTGGGACCGGTCAACAAATTAGTGAACACATCTAAAAAATGCCTCTTGCACTAACCCTGTGATTGGGAGTTTTTGCACACCCTTGAGGACCCCATTTATGCACTCCACTATATTAGTGGTCATATGCCCATATCTCATGCCACCATCGTTTGCTAATGACCATTTTTCCTTTGAAATTTGCATCATATATTCATATACCTCCTCATTAACTGTTTGGATCTCTTCAAGACGTTGATCAAACCTTTCTTGTTGGGGTTCATATGCTGAAACCATAAGATAATAATGTATTAAATGGATATTAAATTTTGTTAAAAAAAGAAAGTTTAGAAAACCATACCCAATTTGAGGATTTCCTTCTTTATGGCCTCATCTCTAAACTGCTTATGCACATTACTTGCAATATGTCTAATGCAATAATGGTGATAAGCATTCGGCTCAGTCCAAGAAACCCCATCACTACTCACGGCCTCTATAATTGCTCGATGACGATCAGATATCAGACACACACCCTCTTTTTGTGTGACATGAACACGTACACATGCCAAGAACCGGCTCCATTATTCAAAATTTTCTTTTTCAACAACAGAAAAAGCAAGTGTCAGAGGAGCGCGATTACCATCTTGTGTGGCAGAAATGAGTAGAACACCTGTATACTTTCCATAAAGGAGTGATCCATCTACCTGAATAAATTGTTTACAATAGGGAAATGCAGTAATGCACGGTCTGAATGCCCAAAAAATCCTATTGAACTTCACCTTTGACCGATCAACTCAATGATTTTGGGATACATACTCAACATTGTCTAATTGATAAACAATCTGATTATTGAGAGACAACAATTCCAAAAGCTGTGGCAACATCGCATAAGACTCATCCCAATCACCATACACTTTTACAATGGCTTTCTGTTTTTCATTCCAAGCTATGTTGTGTGATATCTTATAGTTATACAACTGTTGAATTATTTCCTGAACAAGGGCAATAGGAACATCCTGACTTGTTCGTATAATCTCACAAATAACAGTAGATATAAACTCTGCATCAAGGGAAGAGTGATCTTGTGCCAAGATGGGATGCAGACAAGTGTGTGTGCCTTCTAATTTGGTTATCTTCCAACATCCGTAATATTTATCAAATATTGCTCTTAATCGAAATTTATATTCTGACCCATATTTTTCACAACGAATGAGATATTTGGTCTTCTTTGACTCATCAACCACAAATGTAAAATGTCGCTCAATGTGGTATTGCTTTATCACATTTTTCATGACCTGTTTACTTTTGAACTCCTTCCCAACATATATGGAATTATCATTTGATGAAGGCATATTCCCTATAATTCCAGGGAATTCAGAAGCTAGTGTAATGACATCCCAATCAAAATGTTGTTCACGAGACATTCCTCCAACTAAGGAACTCAAAACTGAAGGCTGATTACCACTAACTGGTGGATGTAGTGGATGTTTATCTCTCAAAGGAACCTCAGAAGGTTCATTTCCAACCACGTTATCTCCTGCTAACTCCCCAGATTCTTCTTCCTCAGATAAACTTTCATGCACTATATCAGCACACAAAGGGATGTAATATACATTTCCTTCCAAATTTTGATGATCTTCCTCATTACATTATTCCACATGAGTCATATGAGGAGGAGAAAATTAATAAGACTGCTGTGAAGGACCAACTTCTACAGAGCTTGCAAACCACGGTTCTGTAGTAATCGATTACACCACATCAATATCAGAAATAACAATAAATAATTCCATCAAACCATTAATACACTGTTTCCTGAATAACTGAGAAGCCTCCATCCAATTCTCATCATCAACTATAGGGTAGTCGTTGTGCCACAGATGCTCAGGATATTGAAGATGTCGGTATCTAATTGAAGTGATTTCTTGTCCATCACTCAGTTTTAACCGACTATGAATCTTATTACGAACTGCATCCAATGTCATACAACCATGGAGATTTACCACTTTGACAGGTGGCACACTGTAGCTAAAACCCTGATCGGTATAAATTACCTCACCATTGCAATATATTTGAGCAGACATAATTACCTATAAAAAAATAATTTAAAAAATATTATACACTACATTAAAATTTTAAATTATTTAATTTGGTTTTGAATAATTGATTATCTTGAGACTTTTTTATGTATTTATTTATCACTGTTAAGGTATAGTGATTGTGATATTAGTACAAAAGAAAATTTAATATAATGTTTCATAAAGTTTAATTACTTATGAATATATAATCATGACTTGATCTTGAGACTTACGATTAGTTTATCATTATATGATAAACTAACCACAACCTATGGGTGAAATCCTATCTCTATTATCAAATATTTCAGCAACCACCAATCTCCTGCCAGACAGCAACGCCTCCTCTCGAACGATTTCTCGAATGCCTCTTCGTCGATACCTCTTCGGGGAAGCCTGTTCGGGGAAACCTCTTCGGGGAGTCTGTCTTTTAATTACAAATTTACTCAAATGAATGTGAGGGGGATTAGGGGTATAAAATACATAAATTATTTTAAGCGGACAGGCATGTCCTTACACTTACTGAGAGATGACTCGAAGGTCATCAATGTGGAAAAAAATGCAATTATTACAAATTGAATAACAACATACACAAAATAAAACATGCAATTTCAATTATGCATGGTCGGTCATCTCAAGATTAGTCATCACTCATACCGTGTTTTTTGGTATATTTATTATATTATCCATATTATATAAAATCTATATTAAATACTACACCTCTTTTACAAAAATTTAACTTCATGTGTATATATATATATAATTTTCAATAACATTTAATAAATTTTATTATAACTGATCTAATTGATATTTACATAATAAACAATTTTGTTATTTTGAATTTTATGAAATTGTAATGTTTTTTGGCCATTCTTCTACTTTTCAAAATATAAGTAAATATATTTTCTACTTTATTGATTAAAAATATTATTACTAGTAAATAAAAGTAATATAATTTACACTTACATCAAAACCATTCATTAAAATAAATTTCTCTAACATAAATTACTTTTCCTAAACATTAAATATTTTAGACATAACATAAAACATTCAATATTCAGACAACATACATTCAAAAAATTAAGTCATACAAACATTCAACATCAAGAAAATTAAATCATACAAAACATTTCATGCATAACTTATGAAATAAATAAATCATACACACAATTAAACATACAAATGAAATAAATAAACACAATTAAACAATTAAATTATTAAATAGAAATTTTACCGCAATAAAAGCTGCAAATATTTGTTGAGAAAGAATTTCTGCAGGGCTTCACAACAAAAACCATAGGAGAACAATGGGTTTTGGGAGAGGGACCCCTCCTTTTATAGAAATTCTCGGCCGAATGCATGAACGCCATTCACGCATCCTTTCCTATGCACAGATGCGTAAACGACGTTCATGTATCCTTTAGCTGGTCAGTGAAGGACGCGTGAACGCCGTTCACGCATTACTACCGGGGTCTAGGATGCGTGAACGCCGTTCATGCATCCCAGAACCAGTTTTAAAAATATCAGAACCCTGATCCCCTATCCCGAATTATTTTTTTCGTAAAACCCATAAAAAAAGCCTGTAACGGTGACTTCGAGTCACCATTGGGAGAGGAGCAGAAACGATGATGCTGCTATATGAATCTCTCTTAGAATATATTTTTAGTCTTTATTTAAAATGAATTTCTATCTTAGAATATATTTTTAGTCTTTATTTAAAATTAATTTTTAAAGGATGTTTTCCTTGGATGTTTATTATGAAACTTGTGTGTTTGGAATAAGTGAGGAAAAGGGTTTATGATTATTCTATATAACCATGTAATTATATCCCTAATATAGAATTTATGTGATGTATAACAAATCATGTTGAGGGTTGAATCAATTATGATCTAATACATATAAAATATGGATTTAAACCTATACAACTCATGACTAAGGGTCGAGTAATGTAAAACCATAAAGGGCCGGAACCTAGGAATTATCTTGCTCGAGGGTAGGTTTATATAAAACGGAGTCTTATGATTTATGTATGAAGTTTTTTATGTAAAAGTATAATTTAATGAATCTTTATATTTTCAATATAATTGACTTGTGTATGATATAAGGTTGATAACTTTCATATTTTTTTATTATGATCAAACTGAATGTCTGTTCTAATTTTATTATTGCTATATAACTTGGAGTTACGGGTTGTTTATTTTATGATGTTTTAATAGAATATTTATTTAACTACTTTATAAACCCTGAATTTATCATGAATGTTGGGATTCATCATCTTGGGTTTATTTTGGATTCATGTTAAAATCCAAATGAGTTTATACTCACCCCCTACTTGTGCATTTCAGTGAACTTGTAGATTTCATTGGAAGTAATGAAGGAAAAAAAGGAAGACTTCATTTTTGTTATTGGTAAGTCATAAATCAAGGAAGGAGGTATTTTGAGAGGAGTTCAGTGGATTTTATTTCATGTTAAAATATTATATTAGTGTCTTCATATTCTTTTCCTTTGATATTAGTTTATAAAACTCAATGCTTTTCCACTACAAGCTATTTATCCTTCGGTTTTTATAATATTTTTAAATTACATGAATTTATGTTTTATTATTATTTGAAATAAAATTATTTCATTATGGTTTATTTTTATCTATGGAAACTAGTTTCTAGAATTTGATGATTGGGGAGTGTGATTGATTCCTTTTTTCACTCTGATTTGGGTCTCAAAATTTTGGCACTCAAGTCAGGTTGTTGTAGATTCTAGATCCTTACAATTATTCTTGGACATCCACTAATCCCACTCATTCACCCATGATAAGTGTTCCACCAAACATCATATAACCTTAACTAGAACCATCATGACACAACAACCTTTTTATCCCTAAGTCTTCTTCATCTTTTCTTTTTGTTATTTTAGCTTTCACTATATAGATTTCATCTGAGAGTGAAACATGTAAAAAGTATAGGGTAATTCTTCAATATTGGAGATTATATAGTGGATGATTATCATTGATGATTCATTATAGAGGAGATCTTCATACCTTGTGAACATGGAGGGACAGAGGTGTCTTTTGGCATCCACGGTTCTAAACATCCAATATAAGACAAAGATACCATGATCTTAGTATAGGCCATGTGTTGTAAAATCCTTCATGACTTTTCTTTACTACCTTTAGTTTGGTGTAGTGAATCCATTGTATTAATTTCTTATGTTTCATTGATAAAGTATATACATGAAGGAAATGAATTTTAACTTCTCGTGGAATAGTTTACCGGTCCCACCTAGGTTAATGAGGACTACTCATTGGATGATTTCACTCGTCCTATTTTTTTCTTTATTTTCACATTATTTTATAGCTTGATTTTTATTTTCACTTCATAATAAATATCTATTAGGGGTGTACTTATCATGGAAATAGTACCAACATTGTATAAATCACATATATCTCTTATGTTCTTGGGTTATTTTACTTTTTTATATTTCTTTTTATTTGAAATGTGCACCTAAAATCAATCTCTATGTTTTCTTATTCAAAATTCACTACTTCACTTCTATTATTTATATTTTAATATAAAAAATAAAAGGTATTTTAAAACTAAATATCACATGCCTTAGTTGTGGTTTTTGTACCATGTTTAATGACTAGCTCCTCTCAAAAAATAAAAATAAATATCATTCATCAAGTAAATAAAGAACAAAAACCCTAAATTCAATATTAAGTCATTAACACATTCCATCACTCAAGTTAGGATAAAACCATAGTTTAGGGTGATCATCAGTTATAGTTGAGGGTTTTTTCACATATAGTGTAGTTTTAATACTATTAGTGGGTTGAGTTTACTAAAATTGACATCAAGTAAATAGTCACAGCTAGCATGGTTCAATATTATAGGAAATTTTTGGGTAAAGACAAGCGTATGATATAAGGGAGCAAAGAATTATCTCAAAAAATTAAGGATCTATGAGTTAATGAAATTAATCAAACAAAATCTTAACTTTAACTCTCTAATTCATGGCATAGCCATAGCTTGGACTACTACAATGTAATGTCTTAGATTTCCCATGTATTATTTTTTAATATTATATGGAATTATTTTGAGACTAGGTGATGACACGACATGTGATTTTGAGGCCCAGTGTACCCGAAACAATTTCTTAAAAAATATTAAAATATTAGATATCATGCGTTCACAATTCCCCCGAAAAAGTGGAATAACTTCTAAACAGGTGCTTGTATCAGAAATCTGAGAGCACTGTTGTGTTCAGGTCATCAAATTTACCTTAGGCGGGGCTTAACATTGACCGACGTGGGTCAACTGTGAAAAGTAATTTTTGTAAATTTAATAAATAAAATAAATGGTGAATTTATTTTATTTTAATCATTTCACTAACACAACGACATTATTTTTAAATAATCCTTAGAGAAAGAGAGATGGGGTTAAGCACATAAGCCAAGAGTTTCCTGGAGTCTCTAGAGAGAACTTGGAGAACTCTCTCGATGGAAAATGACGATGGGATTTTAGACTGGAGATTAGCAGACGCTTTTTTTGATGGATCTCGCCAACAGTGGCGGCATGATGATCAATTCTCTTTAGAAAACGATCCAACATCAAGGTAGGGAATTTTTATTTGGTTTTCTTTCCCTGTTTCTAGAATCAATGATGAACATGGATCAACCAAAAAATAGGTGGACCCGCAGTTTGATCATTCTTGCAGGATGGGCATATTTGAGGGAAATCATTGGGGGTGAATTATTTATCCTTATCTCTTTATTCTCCATTATAACAGGAACGGATTGAGGTTAATATGAAAAAAGGCCTATATTCATTCCTCAAGGTGTTCTTGATGCTTTTTTTACCTCCATTCTTGGCGTTCGTCACCGTTGAACCCTCATGGTCGTGGATCGTCTTACAGGGAGGCTCTGAATGCGATCAAAACCCTGAATTGGAGGAAAATTGATTGGAGAGTCTGCAGTAGGGTCGATCGGATCAAGAGGAACATGGATCTATGATTGCGCCAAATTATAATCATTGAAGGAGCTCTGGTGATCCATGGAAGGGAAAGTGGAGGTTTGGCGGTGTCATGCGGTGGCTACTGCGTGCGAGAGGCGGCACACATAGGAGATGTTGCACGTAGGTGCGGCTAGCAGAGACCGCATGGGATGGTGGCGACGTCGGCCATCAGGGAATCATTGACTGGGGGATGTAAAGGGGTCGCAAGGGGGGATGAGGCGAGGTGTCCATGTACGTGGCGGGGCAGCTATGTGGATCCCACGATGGTGGCGAGGCCGCGGGGTAAGCAGAAACAATGGGCTAACCGCATGGGATGCGGTGTGACACCGACTAGAGCAGAGGGGCACGCAGCCAGGGCAGGCCACATGCGGTGGACCATACCAACCCGCATGCATGCAGGATAGACTAGAGAAGTCTGGCTACGTTCTAGAAGACCCAACTGTCTGGGCCGGTTCGGGCTGGGCCGGCCGGACCGGGTCAGGTCTGCCGGAGGGTCGGATTAGACATGGACTGGACCCGGGTTAGACCTTTTTACGAAAACAACCATAACTTTCAAAATGTGTGTCTGTTTGATGAGTTTTTTGTGGAATTGGGACCCTTGAGATAAGACATTCATTTTGAGACATCCTAAATGGGTTTTTGTGGAAGTATGAATATGACCTAATAGATTTAATAGTAGGTTCTATCTAAACGAGCGCGCTACGAGCGGAATATGGTGGTTGGATGTGACATTGAGACTACATGAAATACCAAGACTACATGTCTTACCAAGACTACGTGTCTTATCATGGATGATTGTATCATCGGGACTACGTGTCTTATCAATATTAGGTGTTTTGTGGATTACATATTATGATCTTTTTTTGTGTACTATAAACTTATACGTGTCTGAGTTGACTGTAATATTTGTTTGTGATATACTTCATGTATATTTTTATGGAATACTTCATGTATTTCTAAGTGATATTCCTTTTTGGTTTTGGGGTGTCTTATTGATTTTTGTTTTAATCACCCTTGCATGGGATTTTCCCACACGTATCATGTCATGTGCAGACGATCGACATTTTTACAGAGTCCTGGGTGGACTAACACCATGTGGTGATTAGAGAGACCATACAGTCAAAGTGTAATCCAATGGATTCAGATAGCTGAGGATTGGCTAGAGTCAGTTACCCATGTCTTCCTCCTTGTGAGGACGTCTTCCGACTAGATAGAAGTCCTACACTACTGTAATTTGAGGAATTTGTGATGGGATCCCGTCACAAATAAGCTTTAGCAATGGGGTCTCGTCGTAAATAGTCTGTTGCAGAAAATGACGTCACAAATAAGTCTCTGATTAAATGCATTATATATAAATAAAACTTTTGCGATTGGGAAGTTTCCCGTCGCAAATAAGTCTCCAATTATATACATTATATATAAATAAACCTTCTGCGATGGGCCCTTCGTCCCATCGCACATACTTTTTTAAAAATATATATTTAAACTATTTGCGATGGTAGCCCATCGCAACAAGTCCCATCGCAAATACAAAACAAAGTAAAAAAATATATTTGATAAAATTATGATTAATGAAAAAATAATATTAATTTTATTAAAATAATAAAATAATAAAAAATATTAAAATTCTCTATATTCTCAAAAAAATATAAAAAATCATCAATTATTATTATTAGTAGTAAAATAAACAAACATTAAATAATTTAATACTAAAAAATATATTTAATAAAATTATGATTAATGAAAAAATAATATTAATATTATTAAAATACTAAAAAAATATTAAAATATTAAAATTATCAATATTCACAAAAAATATTTAAAAAAAATTATAAAAAATTATTATTATTATTATTATTAAAATAAAAAAATATTAAAAAATATAATTCTAATAATAAATAATAAAATATTAAAAAATATTATGCAATATTCACACCAATATAAAAGACAGAAACTTTAAATAGTTTATATTACAACAAATCTTGAATTCAAATGTTTTTAACATAAAAAAATCACTGGGGGTCATCTTCTTGAGGAGGTGGAGGTGCTGTAGGAGATGGTGGAAGAAACTCCATCCCTAAACTACAAGTCAGATGGTGCATGTACTTCATCTGCTCGTGATGTTGTTGCTGCTGTCATCGACGCATATCCTCCTCGTACTGCTGCTGCTACTGCTGACGCATCTCTTCATGCTGCTTCTGCAAACTCTCTATAAGCTCAGTCTAAGTTCGGAACTGCTCCTGATACTGTGATGTTGAAGATGATGCATCTCCATGAGCTCCTCTCGAGATGGATGTTGACATCGCAACAGTACCTTAATAAGTACCAGGAGTCAAATGAGAGTTGATACCAACTATTCGGCCCTTCTCAAAGTCATACTGAGTCGCCTGCATCCATGCCGCCTCATCAAAATGGTGGGCACTGGTCTGATCAGTCATCTCCTCATGAATCTCATCCCATATCTGAGAGGTCGCAGCCTCATATGACTCTTCAATTCCAATTTGAAATTAAAATTGTGAAAATATTATAGGAAGTTAATTGTCAAAATGACATAAATAATACTAACCACAATCTGACACTGGCGATCACCTCTAATCTCTCCAGTGTATGGATCACTGTACATCCTCCGATAAACGTCGTACTTTGTAATATCGGGATGCTTGACTGCATATGGAAATATAAAATAAACTGCTTATATTTAAAGTTATATAAAATATTTAAAAAATATTCTTACCAGATGCTCACTATGCGTACTAAATGTACGGATACTAGCTCAATGTTTCACCTCCTGTCTCCCTCGGTTATACCGACCCACTGAAGATATCCTCTGAAAGTCACCATCCAACCAGTGTAAACATAATCCATCCCAAACGTGAGATAAAATGTACTCTGGTCAGTGAGCTCTACACGACTCATTAAATTCTGTCACTCCTACTTTCTTAATGGTCGTCCTTCTCAAATTGTGCAAAAACTGATGGAAATGGTCATTCATAGACACCTACCATGCCTCATGGATAGCGTCACGCATGCTATCATCGATGAGACACCATAAAACCTATAAATAATTTATAATATCAAGTTATTAATAAAATAAATTTCAAAATAAATAATATTTTTTTACATACCAGCGAATGATTAAACATTTCGAGCCGCACATCAACGAGAATCTATTCCCATGTGATCCATGGATGAGAAATATAATTGTGCAAGATAGCGCTCCCTTGACCAACAGATACATGCAGAAAACTGTGAAAAAAGAATAAATAATCAAGCAATTAGTATATATAAAAATAAATTAATTAAAGATAACTAAAATATACAGGTTACCATACCTCTGTGTGTGTGAATCGAAGCCAAGATGTGGACATCACTTGGGGATAGGGTCATAAATCATCAGTCTCACAAGACCGCACCCTTTCCATGTACCCCCTGAACTGCCAGTAGGCTTAGGGTCAGATGATCCAAAATCCCCCTCATCTAAAGGTAGCTCAACCTCCTCCAACTCATGAAATAGATCAGGGTCAATCTGAAACACAATATGATTGTTGTTAGAAAATAGTTTAAAATAACAATTATATAAAGATATATATTAGTTATGATTATAACCAGCATTTAATTATGTCAATGTTCACCTTCATCATCATCTTCATATCTAACGATGTCAATGTATTCATATTCCTCCTCGACATCATCAATATCCATATGAGTTTCGATTTCATCTTCACCTGTCATTTTAAATTTAATTGTAACATCATTAACATCTTAGTCACCATCGATCCTTAATTGTGGGGTGTCGTCATCATATTCATGTCTCTTTGTGAAAAAGTTGGATTTTGAGTAGTCTCTTGAAAAATTTCAATTCTTTCCACTTCAGTGGAACCACATTTAGTTTGAGTAAACTGATTTTCCCGATATTTCATTTTTATTATGCTCCACCAATCACTCAAATATCTTGAAGTAGCATAGTACTTTGCATAATAAATTTGATGTTCCAGTTGAGCCAGTAAAAATGGTTCATTTACTGCAAGAAGTCTTTTATATTTAATATCGATGATTCCATTAGTCAGATGAACACGCAAGCCTATCTTAGTATCCAACCACTTAAATTTAAACATCGTTATGTAATGTTATCCTATATAACACAACTCAATAATTTCATCCAGAATGCCGTAAAAGTAAACTTCAGTTTCTCAATGATGCGATCCTCTTAAGAAAAATCCATTGTTCATTGTTTTTTTATTCTCCATATGCACATGTATGAAATTGAAAACCATTCACCACATATTCATTATAAGATTTAACCATTTTGGATGCTGGGTTACTCAATATACATAGTCGCTTATCAATTTTATCGCCATGTTGAGACATCTGAAATTTTTTAAAGAAATTATGAATATAATAAATAATAAAAAGAATTGATATTAAACCATCAATAATTTATGTTACTAGTTTTTGAAACCATTGAAATTTTTTTTTCCTGCGTTTTTCAAGAGAAACTGCTGTAATTTGTGGAAGTTGTTTCTTGATATGATTATCATACAAACTAAAAATAAAATAAGTTTACATAATGTAACATAAATTATAGAATAAGTGATAGAATAACTCACAGTACAAATGATGTCATTTATTCACATTTGAGCAGAACATATATATGAGCTCTGTGATGTACATCATCTGGAAGCCATCGTTCATGAACTCCACTGAAGACAAGATTTGGCTGATTAAAAACTGATAATTTATTATCCATTTCATCATTTACATTCCCCTTGTTCCATCCCATGCGGTTGTGTTTTGAGGGATATTCAGATTCAAAATAATGAGAGCAGAAAAAAGCAATTTCCTCTTTCAAATAAGCTTCAGCAATTGAGCCTTCAACTGATGCTTTGTTATGTACTTTTTTTCTTCAATTTCTGCATGCATCTCGCGAATGGGTACATCCATCGAAACAGTATTAGACCTCTACATTTAGCTTCATGTCGTAAATGTAATATCAGATATTCCATTGAGTCAAAGAAATCCAGTGGAAAGATTTTTTCCAGTTTATATATAATTACAACAACATCTTCTTCCAGTTTTCTTAGAACATCGTAGTTTGTTGTTGCTGCACAAATGTCTCAAAAAAATATGATATGTCTTTTATTGAATCCCAAATCATATAATTGAACAAACCTCTAAATTCAATCGGCATAAGTCTTTCCATTACAAAATGACAATCATGACTTTTTAATATGGTAATATAGCCATTCTTAACACATCCGCCCAAATTGGAAGCATAGCCATCTAGAAGTCTCAAATCTGAAATCCACTAACAAAATAATAAGCGACTCTCTTTGGACAGTGTATAAGCTGCTTTTAGCTTAATTAACCTATATGATGTAATGTTTTCAAATAGTTTATGTTCTGGTCGCCTGCAAATTTGGAGAAAGATCTAATCGTGCCTTTACAGTATCTTTGGTCTTACCTGGTGTATCAAAAATTGTATGAAATAAATTATCAAAACATTTCTTCTCAATATGCATGACATCCAACATGTGGCGGACCAAAAAATTAGACCAATATGGAAGATCCCAAAAAATTCTTCGTTTTATCCAATTATGTTTTTCCCAAAGGCATGAATTTTCTATTGGTTTACTATTGTTCCAAATGTGATGGGAGGTAATGAAAATACAACTGATTTTAACTCTGTACCTGAGATCATTTTTGGAGGTTCATCCCTTTCAATTGTACCTTTTCTGAAATGATATTTATTCCTTTGAAAAGGATGATCGGTTGTAAGAAATCTACGATGACAGTCAAAATAGAAAGGATTTTTTTCCATTGATGAGCATAAAGTTTTTATTGTCTTTCATACAGTAAGGAAATGATTTTGGACCATGTGTACTCCAGCTAGATAACATACCATATGCCAGAAAGTCACTAATTGTCCACATCAATACAAATTTTAATATGAAATTTTGTTTCGAAGCAATATCATATGTACTAAAACCATTACTCCAAAAATCATTTAACTCATCAATAAATGGTTTCAAATAAACATCAATATTATTTTTCAGATGTCCTGGGATTAATAAGGTCAAAAAGATATAGGGTTCCTTTATCAACATCCATAGAGGTAAATTGTGCGGAGTTATAAAGATAAGACAACATGAATACTGACTACCATAAGAACCAAACGGATAGAAACTGTCAGTAGAAAGACCCAATCAAACATTTCGGGTTTCTAAAGCAAAAGACGGATGCAGACGGTCAAAATGTTTCCATGAATCACCATCATATGGATAATTCAAGATTTTATCGGTTGAAATCTTGGTTTTGTTCCATGAAATCATTGATGCTATGTTCTGAGACATAAATAAATGCTGCAACCTGGGTATAAGAGGGCAATATCTCAATTGTTTTACAGGAATCGGTCCAGACTTCCCTGGTTGAGCTTCTTTATACCTTGATTGTCCACAAGTGGGACCACTATCCAACGACTCATTTTCACCAGAATATAAGATGAAGTCATTTGGACATGCATGAATTTTATAATAACTAAGGCCCAAATTACGAATCAGTCTCTTGCTCTCATAGTAATTTCCAGGAAACACATTTCCTTTAGGTAACAGTGTTTTAACCAAAAAATATATCTGATCAAAATAGTTGTTTGATATTGCATAATCTGATTTAATAGACGTAAATTTTGAAACCGCTTCTAATTTTCTTATCTTTCAACCAGGATATAATTCATCCTCAGCAGACCTCAACAACTCATAAAATTCAGATGGTGCCAACTCAGGAGTTAAATCAATATCATCTTGAGTTTCTGTTTGTTGAAAAGATGGACCTAAAACATCATATAATAAATTTTGAAACCATGATGGATCCAAAATCAAGTTATTAGTATCTTATCTGGAAGTGTGTTCACCACGTTGATACCAAAAAACATAATCTAGTTAAAAACCAAACCACAAGAGATGTCTTCCAACCTTGTCAAATGTGTCAAACTTTCTCAGAGAAAATTTTTTACAAGGAAAATTTCTTGTGCCTTCTAAAACAAATTTTGTTTTTGATGATGTAAATGATCAGAAAGCTTCAACACCCTCAATATATACAGGATTTAAACTATAACTGTTTGGATTTCTGCGCTGATTTATCCAAGAACGGTCATCTAATAATGACTATTGTCGACTTCCTTATTCCATATTTTTCTACAAAATATAAAATCATTACTATTTTTGAATAATTTGAAATTATAAAAACACTATCTGAAAAAAAAAATATAAATAATTACTACTACTTCTTAATAATTACCATTATTTAATGGTGACACAATTTCCAGTGGATGGATGGCTACTCTTTCGTCCGACAGCTCATTTACTTGCAACTTTCTCACACTGAAATCACAATGACGAATCTTCTTAGAGGTACGCATATTCATTCTTGTACATATGAGAATGTATAAGCATACCTCAGAGCAGATTCTTTATTGTGATTTCAGTGTGAGAAAGCTCCAAGTAAATGAGTCATCGGACAAAAGTGCCCCCTTTTTGTCGATGAATCATCTTCTTTCAACTGTTCCCACCTAAAAACATTATGAAAAATGTAGTCCTATGAATTCATATTCAAACTCATGCATATGAGATTGGATATGCATACATAGATGCATACTTTTCATAATGTTTTGAGTCAGTGAAAGTTAAAAGGAGAAGTGTCATTGAGCAAAAGCAGTGTTGTCAATCCACTAGAAATTGTCCTAAGTTATTACAATTGATTTTATTCCAATGTATTACAATTTATTATAATTTATTTTATTCCTATTTATTATAATTTATTATAATTGATTTTATTACTATTTATTACTATTGATTTTATTACTATTTATTACTATTGATTTTATTACTATTTATTACAATTTATTTTATTACTATTTATTACAATTTATTTTATTACTATTTATTACAATTGATTTTATTACTTTTTATTACTATTGATTTTATTACTATTTATTAAAATTGATTTTATTACTATTTATTACAACTGATTTTATTACTATTTATTAGAATTGATTTTATTACTATTTATTACTATTGATTTTATTACTATTTTTTGCAATTGATTTTTTTACTATTTATTACAATTGATTTTATTACTATTTATTACTAATGATTTTATTACTATTTGTTACTATTTATTACAATTTATTACAATTTATTACAAATTATTAAAATTTATTACAATTTATTACAATTTATTACAATTTATTACAATTTATTTCAATTTATTAAAATTTACTACAATTTATTACAATTTATTCCTATTTATTCCTATTTATTGCTATTTATTGATAATTATTTCTATTTAATGCAATTTATTGTAATTTATTGCAATTTATTACAATTTTATTTTATTACTATTTATTCTTATTTATTCCTATTTATTCCTATTTATTCCTATTCATTTCTATTTATTTCTATTTATTGCTATTTATTTCTATTTATTACTATTTATTGCTAATTATTCCTATTTATTCCTGTTTATTCTTATTTAGTACTATTTATTAATATTTATTACTATTTATTCCTATTTATTCCTATTTCTTCCTATTTGTTCCTATTTGTTCCTATTTATTCATATTTATTCCTATTTATTTCTATTTATTCCTATTTATTCGTATTTATTCATATTTTTTGCTATTTATTCCTATTTATTCCCATTTATTACTATTTTTTACTATTTTTTACTATTTATTACTATTTACTAGAATTTTTTACCATTTCTTACTATTTGTTACTATTTTTTACTATTTATTACAATTTATTACAATTTATTACTATTTATTACTATTTATTACTATTTATTTCTATTTATTACTATTTATTACTATTTATTACTATTTATTTCTATTTATTTCTATTTATTTATATTTATTACTATTTATTACTATTTATTACTATTTATTACTATTTATTACTATTTATTACTAATTATTACTACTTATTACTACTTATTACTACTTATTACTACTTATTACTACTTATTAGTACTTATTACTACTTATTACTAATTATTACAACTTATTACTAATTATTACTAATTATTACTCATTATTACTCATTATTACTAATTATTACTAATTATTACTCATTATTACTCATTATTACTGATTATTACTAATTATTACTAATTATTTCATTTTATTTCTGTTTATTTCTATTTATTTCTATTTATTGCTAATTATTTCTATTTATTACTAATTATTGCTATTTATTACTAATTATTGCTATTTAGTGCTATTTATTACTATTTATTGCTATTTATTGCTATTTATTGCTATTTATTGCTATTTATTCCTATTTATTGCTATTTATTCTTATTTATTTCAATTTATTATTACAAATAAATACTGATAATAAAACAATTTAAATCTAATTTAATTACAACTAATCAACAATAATTAAAATTAACATAAAAAATGAAATAAATACTAAATTAAATAAACTATAAATACCTTTAAACTTGATCTCCTATTGATGTAGGCGACTTCACAACTTCTTCGTAAAAAAACTAACTCAGAGAAATTTTCACTCTAAAAATACGGTTTAGAGAGAGAGAGAGGAAGTGAGAATTGAGGGGAAGAATAGGAAAAATGGAAGGGGTATATATAGGTTAGATTAGTTGCGACGGGTATCCCGTCGCAAATACCTTTGCATGTATTAAATACTTTCGGCGGTTAAAAGAGTATTTGTGATGGGTCATGTCGCAAATAGTTGCCTGCCGACACACTTTTTGCGACGAGACAACGTCCCGTCGCAAAAACCTATTTACCGCTGCCGGTATTTGTGACGGGTCTCATCGCAAATAGTTGCCTGCCAACACACTTTTTGCGACGGGATAACATCTTGTCACAAAAACCTATTTTCCACTGCCGATATTTGCAATGGGACCTGTCGCAAATACCCTTCGACCAACGTACTATTTGCGACGGCGGAATCCCCCCGTTGCAAATAGTTGCATGTTGGCTCACTTTTTGTGATGGGACAACATCCCATCGCAAAAACCTATTTACCGCCGCAGGTATTTGCGACAGGGGAATACCCCCATCACAAATAACCTTCCCGCGGTTTGGCGCACAGACAGCGCCAAACTGCACCTTACTTTTTGCGACGGGACCCCAAATCCCATCGTAATTAACCAATTATTTACGATGGGTCGAACCCCCCGTCGCAAATAACCCGTCGCAAAAATCAATTTTTCTCATAGTGTGGTGTGTCTTATTCAGGGCTCTATGGGGAGATGGTTGAGTTTAGTGACCCAGACACATGATGAGGTGAATCTCTCTTGGTCAGGCTTCGATAATATCTTCAAATATGAGTTCTTTCCAGCTAATTTATGATCAGTATTTATAGAGGAGCTCCTCCATCTGTATTAGGGCAGTCAGACTGTGGAAGAGTACTCGACAAGGTTTATTGATCCTTCACGCTACTCTATGGATATGTTCTAAGACCCTTTCTTTAGGGAACGAACCTTCATGATGGGATTACATCAAGGTATTAGGGAATCCATGACATCCCTTAGCATTTCTACATATGCTGGGGTACTTGAACAAGATCTACTTGTGGAGATTTTTTAGCGGAACAGACACCGGCAATGGGAGCTACCACTGGGAACCAGGTAGCTGAGTCTTCAGCGGTAGGTAGCCAACAACAGTCACAGGGACCCAAGTGGGTCTGACACTCCAAGGAAACACCCCAGGACACAGGATTAGTAGTGTGGGGCTCCCAAGGTAGTGCGAGTCAACAGAAGGACATGTTGTGTTACTCGTGCAATGGTAGGGGAAATCTGGATCGAGATTGCTTGAATGGTTGTACGACTAATTAGGAGATGGCCGAGGGACTACTGAGACAAAGGCAGAGGCAAGAGCAGGGTGATCTGTAGGCTGGAGGACATGGAAGAAGAGCAGGTAGGGCAGTAGTAGGTGGGATGAGGTTCGACGTATTACCACAACCACCCCCAGCTGGTCCACACCTGGCTCAGGGAGATGGTGGATAGGGACGAGACCAACTTCAAGTGATGGAGACTTATGACCCTGAGACTCCAGGTATTATTAGAGGTATAATATGTGTTTTTTCCATCTTAGCTATAGTTTTGATATATATAGTTTCTAGTCATTCTTTCCTTTCCATGAACCTTGTTCGAGACTCGGAGATTCTGGTGGAACCATTGACTCGACCCTTGCGTTTAGAGACTCTTATGGGAGGGGATTTGATGTTCACACACTAGTGCCAACTATGTGATATTACTCTTTGAGGAAAGAGTTTTGGTTGGTATCTATTAGTAGTGGCATCGGGGCCTTACGACATCATTCTTGGTATGGACTGGTTATCCACATTCCATGCTCAGATTGACTATTTTAGGCATAGAGTATGGTGTGTCCACAGTGATTGGACCAGGTTTTCCTTTTTCGAAAAAAATGAAACCCAAGCTACATAGGATGGACTTACACATAGGAGGGTGGATATGATCACTCATATGTTGGCTAGCCTGACCCTCGACATAGTGGATAATATAAGTCCTCACTTTCCTGTAGTCGTGGAGGAGTATAAGGAAATCTTTCCTGAGGATGTTCCAAGATTACCTCCCCGCAAGGAGGTTCACTTCTGTATTGATCTATAACCTGAGATAAAATAGATATCTACACCTTTTTATCATATGGATCCTGTAGATCTTTGTGAGTTTAGGGTACAATTGGAGGACTTACAAAGGAAGGGATTCATGAGACCCAATGTTTCACCCTGGGCAACCCTAGTTTTATTTACCAAGAAGGAATATGGGATCTTGAGATTATGTGTGGAATTTCAGAACCTAAAATAGGTGACCCTGAAAAAATAAGTATCCACTACCAATAATTTATGACCTCTTATATTAGCTGAAAGGATTTAGGTGGTTCTCGAAGATTGACCTCGGATCGAGATATCACCAGCTTCGAGTACGAGATGAGGATATACTAAAGACAACTTTCAGATGTCGATACGGACAATTAAAGTACTTAGTGATGTCATTTTTCATGAAGAACTCCCCATAAGTGTTAATGGGACTCATGAATAGGATCTTCTAGCCTTAATTATACCAGTTCGTGGTTGTCTTCATTGATGACATCCTAGTGTACTCGGTGTCCGATGAGGAGAATGCGATACACTTGAGGATGGTCCTGAAAAAACTCTAAGAGCACAAAATTTATAAAAATATCTCAAAGTTTTAGTTCTAGATTTGAGTGGTCTATTTTTTGGTACATGTCATTTCAGAGGCTGGGGTTGTAGTGGATCCAATGAAGATAGATCCAGTTCTTGTTGGGAACCACCCAAGAGTGTTACTGAGGTGTGGAGTTCCCTTGTTTTGATTGGTTACTATTGAAAGTCTGTACCCCAATTTTCTAGTGTAGTATCATCCTTGAAATCTTTTACATGAAAGGGATATCATTTCATGTATATGGAGAATTTCCAGGAGAGTTTTCATCAGATGAGGTATAGATTGACGAGTTCTCCTATCTTGAGATTTCCAGAGGAGGGTGTCAAATATGTAGTGTTCTGTGATGCACCACGAATCAAACTTGGTTGTGTCCTGATACAGGGTAAACTGGTTATTGCCTATGGTTCGTGATAGTTGAGACCACATGAGAAGAACTACGTGACCCATGATCTTGAGTTGACAGTGGTAGTATTCGCATTGAATATGTGGAGACACTACCTTATGGGTGAGTGGTTTATCATCTACTCAGACCACAAGAGTTTCAAGTATATCTTCCCTTAGAAAGATTTGAACTTGAGACAGAGGTGATGGCTAAAGTTCCTCCAGGACTATAAATTTTAGATTTTATATACTTCTAGGAAGGGGAACGTGGTGGTAGATTCTCTTATTAGCAGATTGAGTTCATATCTACTGAATGAAGCATTGGAGCAGTTGGCCTCATTGTAGATATACTTTATGGATGGAGATGGAGCATCTTACTACTATTTGATGGTTTTCACCCCTCTACTATTACATCGATTCAGGGAGTCACATCTCATAGATACTGACTGTGAGACTTTATTTCCTCATATGTCTACAGGGCATGCCCCTGATAGATATTTGATAGGTGGGGAGCACATCATTCATTCCAGAGGATGAATAGTAGTATTAGTGGCATTATAGGAGGAGGTTTTGAGGGATTTCCATACATCCCCTTTAGTGGTACATTTAAGTATAGAGAAGATGTACCAGGACCTTTGATGTCAGTTTCAATGGCCAGGAATGAAGAAAAGAGTTGTAGAGTTTATCTCTCGATGCCTCATTTGTCGGAAAGTAAAAGTCGAACACCAGGTTCCAACAAGTTTGACTCAACCCCTTGAGGTTCCAGAATGGAAGTGGTATGGTATATTGATGGACATCAGGTTAGTTTTACCACATACGTCCAGGGGGCATGATACCATTTGGGTGATCGTTGACCGGCTCACCAAGTTATCCCACTTCCAAGTTGTTTGGGAGAAGAGTTAAGTAGGGATCATGGGATGCCTCTACATGTAGGAGATAGTTCTAATCCATAGAGTTCCATTGACAATAGTCTTATTTATTGATGAACTCTTTATATCCCAATTGTGGAAGGGATTGCAGGAGGTGTTTGGGACTTATCTGCGCTTGAGCACAATGTTTCACCCATAGACGGATGGTTAGAATGAGTAGACCATTCAAGTTCTAGAGGACATGCTATGTTCTTGCATCCAAGATTTTGGTTGTAGTTGGGAGAATCACCTACCTCTGGTGGAGTTTTCGTACAACAATAGCTACCATTATACCAT
This sequence comes from Viscum album, assembly GCA_963277665.1. Classification (NCBI taxonomy): domain Eukaryota; kingdom Viridiplantae; phylum Streptophyta; class Magnoliopsida; order Santalales; family Viscaceae; genus Viscum; species Viscum album. The sequence continues at coordinate 582,181,188 of OY728128.1, read as the reverse complement.
TATTATGGAACCATTTGAGACCTTGTACTGGTGACCCTATAGGTCACCACATTGTTGGACGGACCCAGGACAATCAATACTCACGGGCCCAGAGTTGGTGCAGGTGACAACAGAGAAGGTTTTGGTTTTCCAGGAGCATATTAATACTGTACAGAGCCATCAGAAATATTATGTTCACCGATGACAGATACCTTTGAAATTCTAGGAGGGAGACCATGTGTTCCTTCATGTCTCTCCTCAACATATGATATAGATATTTGGCCAGGGTGGAAAGCTATCTCCAAGTTTCATTGTACTTTTCCTGATACTACGTAGAGTTGGTGAGGTGGTGTACCACTTGGATCTACCTCTGTAGTTATATTAGGTGCATGACATATTCCACATATCATAGCTAAGGAGATATGTGCATGATCCATCGCATGTAATTGACTGGGGTGAGTTGGACTTTTATGATGGGGAGACTTTTTTGAGTCCCCGATGGAGATCGAGGATCAATAAGAGGGGATCATTTTTGGGTGGTCAATTCATATGGTTTGTGTTTGGTGGAAGCACGAGAATCTCGAAGAGAGAACATGGGAGGGGAGGCTCAAATTCATGCTCAGTACCCTCATTTGTTTGTATAGGCTTTGTTTTTGTCTTTCGGGGATGTAAAGCCCCGAGGTGGGGATAATTTAATGTCCCAGATTTTTTCATGTATTATTTTTAAATATTCTATGGAATTATTTCAAGAATATGTGCTAAGAAAGTGTCTGATTTTGAGGCCCGTTGTGCCCATAAAAATTGCTTGAAAAATATTAAAATATTAAATAGCACACACGTGTAATTTTCCTGAAAAAGTGGAATAACTTCTAAACAGTTTCCTAGATTAGAAATCTAAGGGCACAGTTTCATTCAGATCATCAACTTTACCTTATGTGGGGCCTAACATCGACTGGCGCAGGTCAACTGTGGAAAGTAATTTTTGGTGTTTTAATAAATAAATTAAATGGTGAAATTATTTTATTTTTAACATTTCATGGACACAAAGAAATTCTTGTAAAGCAGTACTTATATACAGGGAGACAAGGTTAATAATATAACCTTGGAATTTCCTATAGGATTTGGAGTGAACTTCGAGAACTCTCTCGATGTTGAACGACGACAGGATTTCGGATCAGAGATCGGAGGATACTGTTTTTGACGGATATCACCAATAGCGGCGATACAATAATCGATTATATCCAATGAAAAATGAAACTTTTAGGTAGGGAGATGTTCCTAGATATTCATTCCTTGTTTCTAGAATCAACGATGAATGAGGATCAACCAACGAACAGGTTGTCCCGCAGTTTGATCATTCTTGCAGGATGGGAATATTTGTGGGAAATCATTGGGGGATGATTTTTGTATCATTGTTTCTTTTTTCTTCACTATAATTGGAATGAATTGAGGATGACATAAATAAAGGCCTATATTTGTTCCTCAGGGAGTTAGTTGTGATTTTTTACCCCCGTTCTTGGCGTTCTTCACTGTTGAACCCTCATGGCCGTGACTCAGCTTTTTGGGAGGCTACGAACATGATCAAACCCCTGGATTGGAGGAAAATTGACTAGAGAGGCTATAAAGGGGTATATCAGATCATAAGGAACATGGATCTACGATCATGCCAAATTCCAACCATTTGAGGAGCCCTGGTGGTCCGCAAAATGGATCACTGGAGCGCCGACACCGGCGACCGATGCGGACAGCGGCACACAGCGACTGTATGTATGTATGTATGTATGTATTTATGTATATATGTATGTATGTATGTACGTACGCACGTACGTATGCATGCATGTAGGTATGTATGTATGTATGTATGTATGTAGGTATGTACGTATCTACATATGTATGTACGTATGTATGTACATATGTACGTATGTACATACGTTCGTACGTACGTATGTAGGTATGTATGTATGTAAGTATGTATGTATGTATGTAAGTAAGTATGTAAGTATGTATGTATGTATGTATGTATGTATGTATGTATGTATGTATGTATGTATTTATATATGTATGTATGTATGTATTTAAGTACGTACGTATGTATGTCTGTTTGTTTGTATGTATGTTTGATTGTTTAAATGTGTTTATATATATTTAAGTTCACAGACAATTATATTTATTTTTTTATGTATTTATATATATTATGTGGGTAGATATATGTATGTATGCACTAGTGGAAAAAACGTTTAACAAGTCGGCATTTTTCAAGTCGGTTCTATATAACCGACGTGAAAAGCTTTAATGATTGATATGTCACGTCAGTTATTTTATAACCAATGTGATATATCGATCAGAATCCATATTTTACGTTGGTTATTTTATAACCGATGTAAAATATACGGAGATTAGCTTTTTTACGTCGATTATTGTATAACCGACGTGAAAATCGAATCTGGCACGCTTTATAACGTCGGTTATAAAATAACCAACGTGATAAAGGAAATATCGACACTTTATCACATCGATTATTTAATAACCGATGTGATAAAGGAAATCTTGGCGCTTTACCACGTCGGTTATAAAAAAACGACGTGATAAAGCCAATCTCAACAATTTATCACGTCGGTATATAGCGACATATATCACATCAGTTATTTTATAAACGACATGATAAATTTTTCGAAGTCAGTTATTAAATAACCGACGTTATAAACATTAAAAAAAATAGTTTACCACATTGGTTATTAAATAACCGACATGATAAATCTTTTAAATGATTTATTGCACCCCGTATTCATCCATTCTGTTTTCTTCGATCGGGCGACCTGCGACTCGTCTCTCTCGCACGGAAAACCTAGAATAGTTTCATTGAAGTCGTGCCCTCTAGCCTCGTTTTTCCAACATCATTCTTCATATTTATTATTATCAGATCTTTCAGGTCGACTCACAACACTCAAGTAATCCTCACACGACTCATTTTCAGTTTTTATTTTCCGCGATGCCCTAAACTAATTTTTTGAGATGTTATTTTTCTTTGTTATTTCTATCATGGAAAGTTTCATAGTGTTCATATATACCATTCAAAATTATTTTATGGTAAAATAAACCTATGGAAGTGATATCATGCAAGTTTATGATTTTTGTCTGTTCTATCATGTGTTTGTGCGTGTACAGGGGGTTTCCAAGGAGGGGGGGGGGGGGGTTGTGCAAGTGGGTGGGGGTGTCCAGGGGGTTTGGGTGGGCTGTCTAGTGGGGTGGGGGTGTCTATGGGGTGTCAAAGGGGGTGGGGGTGGTGTCTCGGGTGGTGCGGGGGCTGTCCAAGGGGGTTGGGTGTGTCCAAGGGGGTGTGTGGGATGTCAAAGGGAGTGGGGGTGGTGTCCAGGGGGTGCAGGGGCTATCCAAGGGGGGTGGGGCTATCCAGAGGGTTCGGGGGGCTTTCTAGAGGGTTGGGGGTGTCCAAGGTGTCCATGGAGGTGGGGGGGTCCAAGGGGGTGGGGGGCTGTCCAAGGGGGTGGGTGGGTGGGGGGGCTATCCAAGGGGTTGGGGGCCTATCCAGAGGGTTTGGGGGTTGTCCGGGGGGCTTTCCAAAGGGTTGGGGGTGTCCAAGGGGGTAGGGGGTGGGGGATGGTGTCGAGGAGGGGTGGGGGTGTCCGGGGGGGCTGTCTAGAGGGGTTGTGGGCAGTCTAGGGGGTGGGGGCTATCCAAAGGGGTGGGGGGCTTTCCAAGGGGGTGGTGGTGTCCAGTGGGTGTCCAAGGGGTGGTGGTGGTGTCCAGAGGGTTCGGGGGGGGGGGGGGCTGTTCAGAGGGTCGGTGAGTGTCCAGGGTGTCCATGGAGGTGGGGGGGGGGCAGCCCAGGGGTGTGTGTGTGTGTGGGGGGGGGGTCCAAGGGGGTGGGGTGAGGAAGGGGGTGGGGGGGCTGTCCAAGGGGGTGGGGGATTGTCCAGGGGGTTTGGTGGGTTGTCCAGGGGGGCTATCTAGAGGGTTGGGGGTGTCCAGGGGGTGTCCAAAGGGGTAGGAGGTGGGGGTGGTGTCCAGGAGCGGTGGGGGTGTCGAAGGAGGTGGGGGGAGGGGTTGTCGAGAGGGGTGGGGGGGCTTTCCAGGGGGTGGGGGTGTTGTCCAAATGGGTGGGGGGGATTTACAAGGGGGTGGTGGTGTCCAGGGGGTTTCCAAAGGGGTGGGGGTGGTGTCTAAGGGGTGGGGGCTGTCCAAGGGGGTGGTGGTGTCCAGGGGGTGTCCAAGGGGGTGGGGGTGGTGTCCAAGGGGGTGGGGCACAAGTGTCAGTTGGGATTGACTATTGTATCATGGTTTGTGAGATTATGACATGATGATTGTATTATATCATGGATATTAGGCTATAATTTATTAGTGTTGTTTAAGGGGGTGGGGTGGTGTCTAAGGGGGTGGTGTTTGGTGTCCAAGGGGGTCGGTACAGTTTATGTTTGAGGTTTCCACTATGATTTTTAGGGATTCAAGCATTATTAAAAGATGAGGGGTATTGAAATATGATTCTATTTGGTTATATATATTTTGACCAGTCATTGACTATGAGAAAATTATGGGTTATAGGGGAGACCATGTTAGGGTTTTCAAAGATGCGCAGTTATCCTGACCCCATTGTGCCGTGATGATAGGCTTTACACTATGATTTTCTTCATCCAAGCTTTTATTTTAAATTTGATTTGATTCTTAGGTTTACTCCATTTCCCCCAATTTTCTATCAACCATTGGAGTCCCCATGGTTTTCTTGGATTTAGTTTAATTTCCTTAAATAAGTTACTTATTCCACGTTCTTCTTCCTTTCTTCTTTGTTTCTTTTTTTCTTCTTCGCCCACTTCTTGTTCTCCTTCATTCCTTTTATTATTAGGGATGTTTGTTCATTTTTAAATTGATGGTTTAATAGTAATTGATGTGTTCTAGGGTTATTTGGAGGTGTGGGGGTGTCCAAGGGGGTGGGGGTCTGGAGGGGTGGGGGCGGTCTGGAGGGGTTGGGGCTGTCTAGGGGGTGGGGGGATATCCATAGGGGGGGGGGGCTGTCCAAGGGGGTGGTGGTGTCCAAGGGGTGTCCAAGGGGGTGGGGGTGGTGTCCAAGGGGGTGGGGGTGTCCATGGGGTTGGGGGTGTCCAGGGGGTGTCCAAGGGTGTATGGGGTGGGGTGGTGTCTAGGAGGGGTGGGGTGTCCAAGGGGGTGGGGGGCTGTCTAGAGGGGTGGGGGTATCCAGAGGGGTGGGGGGGATTCCCAAGGGGGTGGTGGTGTCCAGGGGGTGTCCAAGGGGGTGGGGTGGTGTTCAGGGGGTGGGGGCTATCCAAGGGGGTGTTGGTGTCCAGGGGGTGTCCAAGGGGGTGGGGGTGGTGTCCAAGGGGGTGGGGTGGTGTCCAAGGTGGTAGGGGTGTTGTCCAAGGGGGTAGGAGTGTCCAAGGGGTGGGGGTGGTGTCAAAGGGGGTGGGGGTGATGTCCAGGGGGTGGGGGTGGTGTCCATGGGGTGGGGGCTGTCCAGAGGGGTGGGGGGCTGTCCATAGGTTTCAAATCGTTAAGATCTGTGTAATTTTCAGTTGTGAATGTATACATATTTTTATATTTATACTTCATATTTATTTTTTACGGAAGGATGAATTTGGTATCCAGTTTCACCAGAATGTATTCTTTGTGAACCTTAAGAAGAAAGGATCCAAGATGGATTTAAAACTATTATATCTAAATATATTTTCTTTTTAAAATCATATTCAAGCATATTTTTTTAAATATGCATAGATTTGTTTTATATTTAAAAATTGTTTTACATTCAAATTATGATTTTTTTCATATAAACATATATTTGTCTTATCTTAAAAAGATGTATAATTTTGATATTTTTTATAGGTAATAATGAGTCGAAGTTGCATTACATCACATCAAATGAGCAATGAATATGAGGAAGGTGTTGATGCCTTTTTGGAATTTTCTAAACGAAATGTTCCAAGTAGTGACATTTTTTTCTGTCCATGCCTGAAATGTTTGAATATGAAGAAGTTAAAAATTATAGAGATAAAATATCATCTGATTTGTCATGGTTTCAATCTAAGTTATAGCCCTTGGATTTGGCATAGTGAAATTGGACGAAATGTCACTAATGATGATGATTCGCAAGATTGTAACTCCAATGGAATTGAAGAAATGATTCATGATATTACAGCAGAACAAATTGAGATAGAACCAATAGTTGCGTGTCTATATGGTGATGTAGAAAAACCATTTTATCCTAGTTTTATAGATTTTACGGTTTTTCCGGCGGTGTTAAGATTGATTAACCTGAAGGTGAAACATGGATGGACTGACAGAAGTTTTAAAGAGATGTTACAATTGATGAAATAGATTCTTCCAAAAGATAATGATCTTTTATATTCACATTATAAGGCCAAGAAAATATTATGCCCGATGGGGTTGGGATACAAGAAAATACTTGTCTGTCCGAATGACTGTATGATTTATAGGAAGGAATATGAATTTCTTTTAGAGTGTCCTAAATGTGGTACATCATGGTATAAGGTGAAAGAAAAATCACAGGCTGATGTAGATATTACAAAGATCCCTTCAAAGGTATTTTGGTATCTTCTTATAATTCATCATTTCAAACATTTATTTGCTAATTCACATGATGTAAAAAGGTTAAGATGGCATGCTGATGAGCGGTTATGTGATGAAAAAATATTTCATCCAGCTGATTGTCCACAATGGAGGAAAATTGATGAGTAGTATCCTACATTTGGAAATGAAATTAGAAATATCATACTAGGGTTGTGCATATATGGAATGAATCCATACCGAATCCTCAGTATCACACATAGTTCATGACCTATTTTATTGGTAATTTACAAACTCTCTCCTGAAGTTTGTATGAAGCATAAATATGTCATGTTGATTATAATGATCTCTGGTCCAAATCAACCTGACAATGATATTGATGTTTTCTTGTCACCAAGGATTGATGATTTGAAACTTTTATGGGAGAATGGTATTAGGGTGTATGATTATTATAAAATGGAATATTTACAACTGCATGCAGTGCTTATGTTCACTATAAATGACTTCCCATCATATGGAAATTTTTCTGGATACAGTGTTAAGGGGTATAAAGCATGTCGTATTTGCGAACAACGGACTTCATATTGTCAATTGCATCATGGGAGGAAAATAGTGTACATGGGTCATCAAATTTTTTTTCCTATGGATCACTCTTGTAGAGACCCAAAGCTTGACGTACATGGACATTACATTAATTTTTCAGAATACTTAATACATAACAAAAACAAACACCAAAGGATCATATTATTTTAGTGTCTTTGGAAACTCGGGAAAAAAATCTTCTAATCATGATGAAAGATCTTCAACATCTCCCATAAAGATCTTCCCTTTTTGTTTTCTTACCTAAAACCTTTCTTTAAATCATGGGGAAAAGAAAACATATAAAGGGTGATCTTAAATGCTCAGTAAGGGTAAGAATGGATAAAATATAACAAATCATATACATTTGAACTTAAAAAAAACATGAACATAATGTTTAAACATCAAAATCTTGAGCAATGACATAAAACATGGAATCACATAAGGCATAGATCATAATGAAACATCAATCATGATAAAATATCATGGGAATAAAACTTGTAATTATGGAAAGAAATTAAGCACATGATATGATTTCCATAGTAGCCAAGGCATTGTTTCCAAGACCATCTTAGTGGACAAAGTCCCTTTCTGATTCGAGTTCACTCCTCGTTTTAGTCTAGTAACACTGAACCGTATTAACTTACCATTCCAGCCATGTCTATCTCATGAGATATAAATCTATACCCAATGAATTGGAGGGAGATATAGGTCCCACCCATCTCATAATTAAATAATTCTTACTTGTGACACAAAAAAACATAAATCATCCATTATAACCCAAAGAATAAAATGGGTTTCAGAAACATTATCCCATCATAACATAATCCATATAAAACTAATGGATATCTTTTCATCATAAGAGAAGTGAAACCATGTAAATCAAAGTGAAATTATACTTGAAACATACACATATGAAATAATGTCATCTTATATGGAAAATTTAATTGATAAAACACTTGAAATGAATTCTAGAGGAAAATATCATTTCTTCTTCAAAATCATTTTCTTTTCTCAAAATGCCATGAAATTTTAAAAGAAAAGGATTTTGTTGAAAATAATCATGAAAGATTATAGAAGAATCTTCTTTAAAATTAGGAATTATTAAGCCGTAAAAATCCATTCATTCCATATAAGTTAAAAACATTATCCTCATACTTTTGCCCGAAAATTCAAAAAGTTCCTCATGTGGTAAAAAAAGTAAGATTCCTTTCATAACATGTGGTAAATTTAAAAAATGGGTAAAAAGGAATTTAAAAATAAATTAAAATATTTTTATAAAACATGGGCATGGATGATAACAATAACACCGGTAAATAATTATGAATAATAATCTCGTATAATAATGAGATTGCAAAATTATTCCTTACCTTATGTCCGATATGCTTCGTACGTATCTGAACCTCCTCTTTCTCAACACACCTCCTTTAAACTTCTTTTTAGGGTACTAGAGTTGGTCTTTTGATAAGAACAGAACCTTTATGATATAACTAGAGAGGTTGAGAAGAGGAATTGGCAGGGGTTGGACGAGCTTCAAGGCTCAAAAGGGTGTGAATAGGAGGAAAGGGGTGCCCTTTTTATAAGGGAGGAGAGGGGTACCTTAGGAAAACATAAAATATTATTTTATAATAAAGTCATATTCGGTTTCTAATAGCTCCAAATTGATTTATTTAGAAGCTATGGTGGGGATGGGTCTAAATCCTCTCAACCAATAGGTTGTAGACAAGTTTAGGTTACTATTTTATCATTATCATTTAGATTTAACTCTAAGTTAAATAATTTAACTTTTACCGTGTCTTTTTGTTTTCTTACACTATATGGTTAATAAACTTACTATAAAAAGACAAACTAACCCAAAGTGGTTGATTATTAATATATATATCATTATCTAAGTCATTTGGCCGAACCTTATATTTTTAGGAATAAAATAACAATTAATAATATAATATTTGTTTTAAAAACTATTTTATATCAATTTTGACATTATTTGGTACTTGATTTTTTGTGAAAATCATAACATCATTATTTGTTCGAAAAAAATTTAATTAAATCAATACTAACACGTCATATTAACCAAGAAAATTATTTTAATTCATAAAAAGTCTCAAATTACATTTATTTGGGTATTTATAAAATGAATTATGTTAATATTTCATTAATAAGTTATTTACTGCATCATCATTGTGTCATAAATAAATTAAATTATTTAATGTCTAAAAATTATAAATAAAATACCATTATGTAGGAAATATTTTTATCGTTATAATTAATATTTATAGTCTAATTTATCTTATGTATAACCTTATATTAAAAATGTTTTAGTTATTAAACTTTGATTTTAACTATTTTAACTCTTCTTTAAATAAAATAATAATAAATGTCCTAATCTAATCCAAGTGGACCTAAAGGGTAATATTTTATCCCTATGGTTGTTTTTGGTCGAATTACACTTATCCAATAGAATTAGGACATGTGTTAGGATAATAGTAAGATCATTTTTACCCTTAATTACCCTATTTACTTTTAACCATGGTAAATAAAAGTAAAAAAGTTACTATTCACCAAAAATTATTTTTATCTTATTGAACCACATTTTACTTACTGATATCAACTGTGTCTCTTGGATTTTTGAAATTCCACTCATAGAAGCGGTAAAATTAAATTTTATGTAAATTTTCAAATTCTCCCAGGAGGTGGGTAAAAGGCAGTCAAAAGTTCAATAAAATTTTTATATATCTAAAATTATTATAAAATGACTCCAATGAATTACATTGAACATATATAGGTATTATGTATCAATTTTTACCTATAATAAATTTAAATAAAATAAATAATTATTTAAATAAAATGTCGGTTTTTAAATAGTAACCCAATGTTTTTACTATTCATCAAAAAATGAAAGTTTTCAGAAAAATACCAAAAATTCACACTAGGCTAATTTCGATATTCCAAATCCAAAAATGAAGTCCATTTTGAAAGATAAAATTTCAAAAAGTGGGTATTACTATTCATAATGGCTAGTTTATAATAATATTATAATAATATCTCGTTTACTGAAACTTGGTATTGCGTACTACACATGCTATCGAAGAAGGTCTTGATTGCGTGTAATGCAAGCCAAGTCAGGGCTACGTGTAGTGAAATCTCAGTTTGGTGTTTCATATAACATAATCAACACTTATTTCATTTATACATTAAAGAAAATCTATACTTAATGTTGCGTAGAATAATTTCCACAAAACGAACTTGAAATTGTGTGTAACACGAGCCAAGAATAGTGTTGCATATACTACAAGATAATACGGTGTTGCGTATATTACAAGCTAATCTTGGTGTAGTGTACAACACAAGACATCAAAGTAAAAAATAATATTTCTCATAAAATCCCAGGCTGTTACATTCTACCCCCCTTAAAATGAATTTCTCCCTCGAAATTCCTCGGGGTTATAAATGGTTTACTACTTGAAAGTTTCTTTCATTGAAACCCACATCGTAAAAAGGAATACAAAAACTTCATTTTAAAAAGGAAAGTTAGAAATGTAACGGTTACCCAGATTAACTCATCACTGGGTTTCCACATAGGATAACATAGGTGGAAATATGGATATGGAAGAAAAATCTAACCATCAAGTTCTGATCTAGAGTGGTAGAGGACATGGCTATGAAAAAGCCCATAATCAAAAAGCCATAAATTTTTAATGATCTAAGGTACCATTTGATTCATCAGATATAAGAGCACTAAGACAACATTTTTGTTTTTCAAGATCATTTCCCTAAATTTGAAGAATTTTTGAATTAAAAGAAATACTAACTTGATTTTGGTACAATCTTACTGTTGTTTGTACCGTGAACAATTTCCACTTCATCTCTTAAAGAAATGAAGTTGAATTTTTCTTCCGTGAAGTGTTATAAGATCATGTGATAGAATGACGGGTCATTCCATCTTTCTCAAACAAAAGGTTAGAAAAAGTTATTCAATAAACATAAGTCCATATATGGCGATATTAAATGTATATGGCTCCAAGAATGGACTTATACTTCATATATCATACCGCTTAATATAATAAAACTAGTTTATAATAACCAGGGACTTCCTGTAGGCCAGTGGTAGGTGATGAAGTCCTATCGCACTTCAGTTGTGGGTTCGATTCCCACAGCCTTGTCCGACGCGACGGGTTGTCGCCCAACATACTGGTTATCCTTTTTATAAAATTGTACTATTATAATATTCCAAAAATAATATCAAAAAGTTCTAGCCTTAAACAATACTAACTTGTGTCTAACATAATCCCTTCTAATCTTGAGGCTTATCAAAAATACTTCTATCCAAGATCATAGTATAAAGAAAAGAATTACAAGAAATTTCATTTACTAAGCATGTGAATACCATCATTTATCCCCCATATATCATACGAGATATCTTGTTGGTCACATTACAAACATGTGAATACCTTAATCATGTATTCTCTTGAAAAATGAATACCCATTGAACCTTAGTGAAAACATGAATGCTGTCAAAAGTTAACCATTTCCACATACCAAAATCCCAAAATTTCTATATACTCAAACCATGATATAACTTTGTCCTTATATCAGTCATAAGATCATGAATACTATCAAACATTTCATTATCTCTTTATCCCCTCATTATGCACATATCACCTTCTTTCCAAAAATATTGGAATAACCTTTCATGGTTACTGGTACCATTCAACATATACTTTCAAATACTTTAGGAAAAACAATAGTGTAACAATCCTTAGATGTGTCTTTATTCCATAGTACCATTACATATACAACATTACTCTTGATAAACATAAAATCATTCCACTACCTTATTAAACCATTGACCGAGATTCAACAATTCTTTCATCTCGCATATAATTTGTAGTCTCTTCATCATCATCAACATAAATACTACCCATATGACCATGTTGATTCTCTTCATGAGACTTCCCCTTAGGGAATTGGTTTTCATAATGCCCATACATTCCACATTGAGAACATTTAATCATTTTTGATGTCATAGAAATACCATTATCTTTGTCCATGGTGTTAACTGAACCTTTTCCTCTGGACTTACTGGCTTTGTGTCCTTCTTTTCCACACCCAAAGCATCTTCCAGTTCCTTTGAAACAATCTCCCTGATGCCTCATCCCACATGATTTACATGAAGGAAATTGAACTTTCTTTCCTCTATGATCATCATGAAACTCCATATTTCTCTTATTATCTGAGTCGGGAAACTTACCAAAGTTGAGATTATTGATCATATTATGAGATTGTTGATTAGGCATAATAATGATATCTGGACTTCCAGATCCAATTTCATTTGGTTTCTCATGAATAATATCATTCCATTGTCTATCATATCCTCCATTATCGTGAATCTTCATGTTTCCAATCATTTTTCTAAAACCCAAAAAGAATAGTGTGAGAGGAAAAAATCATAATCAAGGGGGAGTACCTTCAATATCTAACATCTTAGGTTTAATTCTAATATCGTTTCCGTAATTCTAGGACTATAACCTATAATTATATGTAACTTTAGGGACATCCCTAGACATACCTTATAAATATCTCTAGGGATTTCACTAAAGTTTTCGCATCCTAGTTTCCAAAGGTTAACTAATCCTTTCCTCTGATACCAACTGTAGAGACCCAAATCTTGACGTACATGGACATTACATTACTTTTGCGGAATACTTAATACATAACAAAAACAGACACCAAAGGACCGTATTAGTTTAGTGTCTTTGGAAACTTGGAAAAAAATCTTCTAATCCTGGTCAAAGATCTTCAACATCTCCCATAAAGGTCTTCCCTTTTTGTCTTCTTAACTAAAACCTTTCTTTAAATCCTGGGGAAAAGAAAACATATAAAGGGTGATCTCAAATGCTTAGTAAGGGTAAGAATGGATAAAATATAACAAATAATATACATTTGAACTTAAAAAAACATGAACATAATGTTTAAACATCAAAATCTTGAGCAATGACATAAAACATGGCAGTACGTAAGGCATAGATCATAATGGAACATTAATCATGATAAAATAGAATGGGAATAAAACTTGTAATTGTGGAAAAACATTAAGCACATGATATGATTTCCATAGTAGCCAAGGCATTGCTTCCAAGACCATCTTAGTGGACAAAGTACCTTTCTGAATCGAGTTCACTCCTCGTTACAGTCCTGTAGCATTGAACCAGATTAACTGACCATTCCATCCATGTATATCTCATGAGATATAAATCTTTACCCAACGAATTAGAGGGAGATATAGGTCCCACCCATGTCATAATAAAATCATTCTTACTTTTTCCACAAAAAAAACATAAATCATTCATCATAACCCAAAGAATAAAATGGGTTTCATAAACATTATCCCATCATAACATAATCCATATAAAATAAATAGATATCCTTTCATCATAAGAGAAGTGAAACCATTTCAATCATAGAGACATTATACTTGAAACATACACATATTAAATAATGTCATCTTATATAGAAAGTGTTATTAATAAAACACATGAAATGAATTCTTGAGGAAAATATCATTTCTTCTTCAAAATCATTTTATTTTCTCAAAATACCATAAAATTTTAAAAGAAAAATATTTTGTTGAAAATAATCACGAAATATTATAGAAGAATCTTCTTTAAAATTAATCGTTATGAAACCGTAAAAATCTGTTCATTCCGTATAAGTTAAAAAAACATTATCCTCGTACTTTTGCCAGAAAAGTCAAAAGGTTCCTCGTGTGGTAAAAAAAGTAAGATTCCTTTTATAACATGTGGTAAATTTCAAAAATGGGTAAAAAGGACATTAAAAATACATGAAAACATTGTTATAAAACATGGGCATGGATGATAAAGTAAATACTTACAAATAACAATCTCGGATAAGAATGAGATTGCAAAATTATCCCTAACCTTATGTCCGATATGCTTCGTACATATCCGAACCTCCTCTTTCTCGACACACCTCCTTTAAACTTCTTATTAGGGTACTAGAGTTGGTCTTTTGAGAAGACTAGGACCTATATGATATAACTATATAGGTTGAGAAAAGGAATTTTCAGGGGTTGGCCAAGCTTCAAGGCTCAAAAGGGTGTGAAGAGAAGAGGAAAGTGGTGCCCTTTTTATAAGGGAGGAGAGGGGCACCTTAGGAAAACTTAAAATATTATTTTATAATAAAGTCATATTCGGTTTTTAATAGCTCCAAATTGATTTATTTCAAATATAAGGTGGGGATGGGTCGAAATACTCTCAACCAATAGGTTTTAGACAAGTTTAGGTTAATATTTTATCCTTATCCTCTATATTTAACTCTAAGTTAAATAATTTAACTTTTACTGTGTCTTTTTGTTTTCTTACACTATATGGTTAATAAACTTACTATAACATGACAAACGAACCCCAAGTGGTTTATTATTAATATATATATCCTTATCTAAGTCATTTGGCCTAACCTTAAATTTTTAGGAATAAAATAACAATTAATAATATAATATTTGTTTTAAAAACAATTTTATGTCAATTTTGACACTATTTGGTACTTTATTTTTTGTGAAAATCATAAAATCATTATTAGTTCGAAAAAAATTAAATAAATCAATACTAACATGTAATATTAACCTATAAAATTATTTTAATTCATAAAAAGTCCCAAATTACATTTATTTGGGTATTTATAACATCAATTATGTTAATATTTCATTAATAAGGTAATTACTGCATCATCATTGTGTCAAAAATAAATTAAATTATTTAATGTATAAAAATTATAAATAAAATACCATTATGTAAGAAATATTTTTATATTTCTAATGAATATTTATAGTCTAATTTATCTTATGTATAACTCCATATTAAAAATGTTTTAGTTATTAAACTTTGATTTTAACTATTTTAACTCTTCTTTAAATAAAATAATAATAAATGTCCTAATCTAATCCAAGTGGACCTAAAGGGAAAGATTTTATCCCTAAGGTTTTTTTTGGTCGAATTACACTTATCCAATATAATTAGGACATGTGTTACGGTAATATTAAGATCATTTTTACCCTTAATTACCCTATTTACTTTTAACCGTGGTAAATAAAAGTAAAAAGTTACTATTTACCAAAAATTATTTTTATCTTATTGAACCAAATTTTACTTACTAATATCAACCGTGTCTCTCAGATTTTTCAAATTCCACTCACAGAAGTGGTAAAATTAAGTTTTATGTAAATTTGAAAATTCTCATAGGAGGTGGGTAAAAGGCAGTCAAAAGTTCAATAAAATTTTTATATATCTAAAATTATTATAAAATGACTCCAATGAATTAAATTGAACTTATATACGTATTATTTATCAATTTTTACCTAGAATAAATTTAAATTAAATAAATAATTATTTAAATAAAAAGTCAGTTTTTAAATAGTAACCCAATGTTTTCACTATTCATCAAAAATTGAAAGTTTTCAGAAAAATACCAAATATTCACCCTAGGATAATTTTGATATTCCAAATCAAAAAATGAAGTCCATTTTGAAAGATAAAATTTCAAAAAGTGGGTATTACTATTCATAACGGCTAGTTCATAATAATATTATAATAATATCTTGTTTAGTGAAACTTGGTATTGCGTACTACACACGCTATCAAAGAAGGTCTTGATTGCATGTAATGAAATCCAAGTCAGGGCTGCGTGTATTGAAATCTCCGTTTGGTGTTACGTATGACATAATCAAAACTTATTTCATTTATACATTAAACAAAATCTATACTTAATGTTGCGTAGAATAATTTCCACAAAATGAACTTGAAATTGTGTGTAACACGAGCCAAGAATAGTGTTGCGTATACTGCAAGCTAATACGGTGTTGCGTATACTACAAGATAATCTTGGTGTAGCGTACAACACAAGACATCAAAGTAAAAAATAATATTTCTCATAAAATCTCGGGCTGTTACAACTCTTATAGAAGACTAAAAGGGCATTCAATGGCTCACAAGAATTTGATATTGCTCCAAAACCTTTATTCCCTAATCTGCATTTTGAGATGGTGGAAAACCATGATGTGACATTGGGAAAGACACAAAAATATGGTAATGATATACATATTTGGAATAGAAGTTCAATATTTTTGGAGCTACCATATTGGAGATATCATTAAGTTAAACATAATATTGATGTCATGCACGTGGAGAAGAATATCTGTGATAGTTTGATCGGAACATTGTTAGATATTAAAGGAAATACAAAAGATGGGTTGAATGCAAGATTAGACTTACTATGAATGGAAATACATTTGGATTTAGCTCCCACTCCTAATGGAAGACGAACATTTCTTCCCCCGTCTTGTCATACATTATCCAAGAGGGAGAAAATTAGCTTTTTTCAGTGTCTTCATGATATCAAAGTGCCTCAAGGTTATTCTTAAAATGTAAAAAATTTTGTCTCATTGAAGGACTTGAAGTTGATAGGTATGAAATCTCATGATTGTCACGTCATGTTGCAACAAATTCTACCATTTGAATTGTGTGGAATATTTCCCATCCGTGTTACAAATACTATAATGAAGTTGTGTTATTTTTCAATTCAGTTTGTAATAAGGTGATTTATGTTAATGATTTGAATATTCTAGAAAAGGATGCAATTTGTATACATTGTCAATTAAAATTGTATTTTCCTCCAACTTTTTTTGATATAATGGTGCATTTAATGATTCATCTAGTTTGAGAAATAAAGCTTTGTGGACCTGTATATCTTCGTTGGATGTATCCTTTTGAAAGGTATATGAAAATATTGAAGGGGTATGTTATGAATCCATATTGACCTGAAGCCTCTATTATTGAAAAGTATATTTCTGATGAGGTTGCAGAGTTTTGTACGAGCTACTTGGAAGCCGCACAACACATAGGTTTGCCTCCATATCGCTATGAACGAGTTAATAATAAGGGAAAGGGGATTCGTGGATTGAAAGTCAAATCGTTGTCAGCTAAATAGATGAAGAAGTTTGAATCATACATCTTGAATAACATAGTTGATGCTCAACCGTCTATCACATTTCATATTAATGAGTTAAAACAATGTCATCCAAAGAAGAAATAAATGTGGATTTTGAATGAGCACAACAAAACATTTTTTTCGTGTTTAAAAAGACCTTTCTTGGTAGATCCAATGTATCAGATACATTAAAATGGGTAGTGGGTGGTCCATGTTTAAATGTGATAACATGATCCAGTTATGACATTAATGGCTATACATTTTATACAAAAGCTCAGTATAACAGAAGTGCAGTTCAAAATAGTGGTGTATTGGTGTTTGCAGAAGCAATGAATTTTTCGAGTGCTAAATACAAAAACCGAATTTCTGCATCAAGTGCATATTATGGAGTGATTGAAGACATATGGTAGGTTGATTACTTTAAAATTAAAGTTTTTGTTTTTAAATATAAATGGTTTATCCGTAACAACAATGTCAGACATGATGAATTTGGAATGATAGTTGTTAATATAAATATATTGGAAGACACAACTGATTCTTTTATAACGGAAACACATGAAAAACAAATTTTCTATGTAGTATATCAATCATATATGTAGTGGGATGTTGTTTTACAAGGGAAAAAACAATATGTTTGTGAGGATGAACTTGATGAAGATGCTAATTTATGTGAGATCCCTACTTCCATGGAAATATTAACAGAACATAATGATGAGAATGTTGAATACATGGTTTGTTCCATAAGGAATGACCACGATAAAGGAATTTGGGAAAACAATCCATTTGTACATTCCTAAAATTACAGGTAACATTTGTTTATTTCTTGTTTACATTTATTATTTTCATAAAATGTTAGATATTGTAAGATTTTTATTTATTAAAACATGTATTAAAACAAAAAAGTATAAGTTTTTGTTTGTTTTAATTTTGTTTAGTTTACTTTATCATGTTTACTATTACATAAAATATATATCTATTATTTTTTTTCAATGACAATTACTTTAACATGTTTACCATGTTTACCAGGTTTACCATGTTTACCATGTGTACCATGTTTTCCATGTTTACCATCTTTACCATCTTTACCATCTTTATCATTTTTTAACATGCTTACAATATTAACCAAGTTTATTATTACGTAACTTAGTACAATTTTCTATTTTTTGTTTACATTAGTATTTTAATATTTGAATTTCTATATTTGTGAACTAATTTTTGTTTTTTTTTATTTGAAGGATAATGGCATATCAATCAGTTGATCAACCACATGATTCTGGAGATGACCATATTGGTCATACCTCTGGGGAGGAACATTCACATTCTCCTCTTGATGTTCCCCAATCCTCCACATGTTCTCCCATTACGACAAAGAGTTCTAGAGTTTCTAAATGTGGGTGCAAAAGTTTACCAAAATTATCAATTTCCCGTACATAGGATCAGAGGATACTCATTGATTTTGATGAGGATGATATTCCTAGAGGTTCAAATGCAAAATATTTTAAGAGTTTTTTATCAAATTAGGGTAAGATAAAAGTAATCATTTTGTATGATGACTGGAGGAGCATGGACAAAGCGATAATATCTCAGTTGTGGGAGATGATTTTGGTAAGATCTTTTGAAATTTTTTTCCTATTCTTTAAATGTTTCTAGTATATATAATATGTTTAACCTCTTCTTTATCATATGACATTTGATATTCCTGACACTGGAGGAGTTAGGAAGAAATTCTTATCGATGGCTGCTAGGAGATGGAGGGATTTCAAATCAACCCTCTCATATGATTTCATTTTTGGTCATAGGAGTCATGACAATCTATGTTTTATATATCCTTTCATAGATGAAGACACATGGAGACAGTTTGTTGAAAGTAGAAGAAAAGATTCATTTTTGATAAGGGAAATGTAAAATTTTATAATATTTCTTATATAAATGATCTTATTAATGTTTTTTTAATGATTTATTATTCTTAATTTACAAAAAACAAGGAAATCTCATTAGTAGATCCAATATAAAAATGTATAACCTCATAGTTTATCTCAGGGAGGTTATACATTATTAAAATAACAAATGATGGCGGAAAAATTACAAAAACTAAGAGCTGAGTCTTCAAGATCTAGAGTGGTGGCCCCTCCATCCCCTCCATCTAGACATGAAAAATGGAAGAGAGCTCGGATGAGAAAAAAATAGAAATATCTTTTAGAAGATTAGATAATCATAGCTGAGAGTATTGTAATATATCTATTTTATTTATTTAAGTTAACTATTTTCTTCATATAATTTCAATAGTTACAGAAATGTTCAATTAATTAATACAGGATTCACTTGAGGAGCAGAGCTCACAGGGGGTATTTACAGCTTCTGGGAGGCAAGATATTTTATCTGCAGCATTGGGAAAGCCCGAACATCTAGGTCATGTACGAGGATATCCGGTAGGTGTATCGGTAAGAAAAGTGTTGCCATGTTATTCAACTTCACAATATTAATGTGATGATGGAGGAAAATATTAGAGCGTCAGTACAGTATATGTTTGTAGACATGAAAATAAAATTTCAGACTACAGCTCCCACTCCTCCACCTCCCCCTGCAGACCCAATTATTTATCATCCACCTCCGCCAGTAGCTCCCACTCCCCCACCTCATCTTGTGAACCCCATTTTTTATCCTACTCCTCCACCGTAACTTCCTACTTAGTGCGAGTTTTATGTTTATGATCCTCAATATCATATAGTTGCATATGGGTTGGTATATTGTATAGGATATACAGTTCATCATCAACAATTATAGGTAGAGAATTAGAGGGTCACTCTACAGGATATTATAGATAGATCAGCTTGAGTACCATTATCTACAGATGAGGTGATGATAGTTAGACATATTTTCAGACATTTATTAATTTGGCCATCCAGACTTCTTCGACTCATTACCATAGAGGTATGTATGTTATATCTTCTATTTTTTATTAAAGTTGTTTTATCATTTGAAAACTAATATATTTTTCTATTTATTTTTATAAGAATACATCAAAGGTAAAGAAATATTGTCTAGAAAACAATAAAGACAAATGGATATGACATCAGATACAAATTCTAGTAGTCTTGACAGATTGTCAAGATATTCAAATTTGTTGGTGGATCATTATGAGTTTCCAATGGAAGATCATATTTGTGGACATGAAATAACTGTGGGGATTGTGAAAACTGATATCATGTAGCTTGTTACTAGAGATAAGTTGGGCATTAATGTGGTGCAATTTTTTTCTATGTAAGTCTTACACCTTTTCCCTGCATTATATTTATTAAAAATGTATACTTATGTCTGTTTTTTATTAGGTATCTTTATAAAATTTGTGAGAAGAATGAGCAGATAGATGTATATGGATTCATGGACCCACATTTGATTTCCCCTAAAGCATGTGCATTGGATGAGGAACAAATAATGCTCTATATTGCTAAAATACTTGAATAGAATATAGTCACACAATGTTGGATGGTGCCTTTTTTTAAGAGGTATGAAACACATCTCTCTCAAAGAGTTCATTATCTTTTAACATAAAAAACCACTAAACTTAAATTTTCTTTTATCAGTGATCATTGGATGTTAGGGTTTTTTTCCCAAGGGAGAAAACACTTTATTGGATATGCTCTTTCTATGGTGATGTGCGGGAAAGTTTTAAGAAAATTTTGGAAAAGTAAGTTTTAATTTCTCAATAGTTTTATATATTATAATGAATTTTAAATTTATCCCATTCATATTATTTTCTAACAGGGGATGGGTCTACTTTTGAAAAAACACAAAGAAAAGGAGAGCGAAGATCAAATATGTAAATGTAAAGGTAAATATCCATTTATAATTTGTAATTTTTGATTTATTACATAAAAATGATATATTGAATTTACACTCATTAAAATAGGATTTTCATGAACAACAAAGCATCATCAAATGCGGATATTATATGTTTAGATTTATGTATGAAATAATAACAACTGTAACAGTTGTGAACTTTGACCTGGTAAGATTTCCTTTTAAAATTTTCCATAATATTTCATTTGATTTATTCATTATACATGTTTACTAATATCCTTTTAATTTGTAGCTATTTGATGACCCTCAACCCTATAGTTTTGAAGACATCAAACACTTACAAGTGAAATGGTCAAATTATTTTATAGGTTTGATTGAATTTTAGTTGTTTGTAGTGTAAAATGTAATTTTTAATATTTTCATTCTAATTGTGTATTTGGTAGTTTTTTAGGTTGGATTTAGTT
This sequence comes from Viscum album, assembly GCA_963277665.1. Lineage (NCBI taxonomy): Eukaryota > Viridiplantae > Streptophyta > Magnoliopsida > Santalales > Viscaceae > Viscum > Viscum album. The sequence goes on along the minus strand of OY728128.1, from coordinate 582,159,814 downwards.
TTTTTTAAGTTGACATTGTAATTTTTAATGTTATATATGTGAATGTTTAATGTTACTCTACTTCTTGTTTTGGTCTACTTATGATGGTTTTTCTGGTATGGATTCTGGTCTGGGGGGAGGGGTTCCAAGGGTGTGGGGGGGTGTCCAGTGGGGTGGGGGTATCTAGGGGTGTGGGAGGGATGTCCGGTGGGGTGGGGGGGGGTGTCCTGTGTGTCCATGAGAGTGGGGGGGAGTCCAGGGGGTGGGAGCATTTCCACGAGGGTGGGAGGGCTATCTAGGGGAGTGGGGGTCTGTCCAGGGGGTGTCCAAGGGTGTGGGGGTGTCCTGTGGGGTGAGTGGGTTTCCAGGGGTGTGGGAGGGCTGTACAGTGGGGTGGGGGTGTCCATGGGGATGGGGGGGCAATCCATGGGGTGGGAGAGGAGGTTCCACCATCCCTTGGGGGGATGAACACCGCTGGAAGGTACTCATCACTTTCACATGCGAAGCTTGAGCTCTCAAAAATGTTTCACCAATGCTTTCTTCCCTTATAAACATCATTCATTCTATCACTTTGATGCCAATATAACCAGGGGAAATGTCATCATGTGTGACGGTGTTTTCCCCTGGTTATACTGGCATCAAAGTGATAGAATGAATGATGCTTACAAGGTAATAAAGGATTGGAGAAACATTTTGAGAGCTCAAGATTCACATGTGGGAGTGATGAGTACCTTCCAGCAACGTTCAGCCCCCCGAGGGATGGCAGCGCCTCCTCTCCCAACACCAGTTGTCCAGGGGCTGTCCAGGGGGTGGGGGTAGTCCAGGGGTGTGGGGGCATCCAGGGGTGTGGTGGGGGATGTCCAGTGGGGAGGGGTGGGGTGGGGGAGTTGGTCTGGTTTTGGTCTGTTTTTGGTTTGGGGGTGTCTAGGGGTGTGGTGGGGGCTGTCCAGTGGGGTGGGAGGGTGTCCAGGAGGGTGGGAGGGATGTCCAGGCGAGTGGGGGGGATGTCTAGGGGGTGTCTAGGGGTGTGGGGGTAGTCCTGGACATTCCCCCCACCCTCCTGGACACCCTCCTGGTCTGGGGGTGTCTAGGGGTGTGGTGGGGGCTTTCTAGTGGGGTGGGAGGGTGTCCAGGAGGGTGGGAGGGATGTCTAGGAGAGTGGGGGATGTTCGAGGGGTGTCCTGGGGTGTGGGGGTAGTCCAGTGGTGTGGGGGGGGGGGGGTTAGGGGTGTGGGAGGGCTGTCAAGGGGAGTGTTTTCTAGTGGGTGGGGGTGTCCAAGAGGGTGGGGGGTTTTCCAGGGGTGGGGGGCTGTCTTGGGGGGAGTGTAGGGGTGTGGAAGTGTCTAGGAGGGTGGGGGTTGTCCAGGGGTGTGGGGGATATCCAGGGGGTGGGGGCAGTCCAAGGTTGTGGGGGGTGTTCATGGGTGTGGTGGGGGCTATCTAGTGGGGTGGGAGGGGGGGTTTGGTCTGTTTTGGTCTATTTTTTGTAACATTTTGGTCTATTTTAGGGGTGTTGGAGGGCTGTCCAAGGGTGGGGGAGTGCTTTCCAGGGGGTGGGGGGGAAGTCCAGGGGTGGGGGTGTCCAAGAGGGTGGGGGTTGTCCAGGGGTGTGGGGGGCTATCCATGGGGTGGGGGAAGTCCAGGGGTGTGAGGGGTGTCCAGGAGGGCGGGGGGTTGTCTAGGGGTGTGGGGGGCTGTCCAGGGGTGGGGGTGTCCAGGAGGGTGGGGGGTTGTCTAGGGGTGTGGGGGGATGTCCAGGGGTGGGGGAAGTTCAGGGGTGTGGGGGTGTCCAGGGGTGTGGTGGGGGATGTCCAGGGGGGTTATGGTCTGTTTTGGTCTTTTTTTGGTAACTTTTTGGTCTGTTTCAGGGGTGTGGGAGGGCTTTCCAGGAGTGTGGGAGTGATGTCCATGGGGTGGGGGTATACAGAAGGGTGGGGGTATACAGGAGGGTGGGGGTTGTCCATGGGTGTGGGGGGCTGTCCAGGGGGTGGTATGGGAGTCCAGGGGTGTGGGGGTGTCCAGGAGGGTGGGGGGGTTTTCAGGGGTGTGGGGGGCTGACCAGGGGGTGGGGGCAGTCCATGGGTGTGGGGGGGTGTCCAGGGGTGTGGTGGGGGCTGCCCAGTGGGGTGGGGGTGTTGGTCTGTTTTAGTCTGTTTTTGGTAACCTTTTGGTCTGTTTCAGGTATTTTGGCTGGGCATAGCTGTGGTTTGGTTTTATTTAAAAAAAATTGTTTTTTACATCGTTTATTTCATAACCGACTTAAAAATGCATTGGGATTAGTTTTAACATCGGTTATTTGGAAACCAATGAAATATATTCATGGGAAATGGTTTTTACGTCGGTTATTTCATAACCAACGTAATAAAAGGGAATGGATAGTTTTTTACGTCGGTTATAAAATAACTGACATCGGAGATATATTTTCACATCAGTTATTATAAAACCGACATTGGAAACCGCTTGGCAGACAGGTTTATCACACCAGTTATAAAAATAACCGATGTGATAAATGCTTCGGAGGAGTGCTTAATGATGTTGGATATTATATAACCGACATAAAAGGGTATATACTATATCGGTTATTAAATAACTGATGTAATAAACCATGACTACGAAGCGTTTTCCACGTCGGGTTTTCATCAACTGAAATGAAAAACACTTCGGATTTGTGTTTTTCACATCAGATGTAAAATAACCAATGTAAAAAACTATGTTTCTAACGTCTCTTGTAATAACGTCGGCCAAAAGCCGATGTAAAAAAAACCTCTTTAAAAAACGTTTTTTTCACTAGTGATGTATGTATGAATTTATATATATTTGTGTGTATATATATATATTTATATTTAAATACAATAATATTTAATTATATATATATAACAACCCTGCTCTTTATTTCACACTTAAACATAATTTATTGCATAAAATATTCACTTGATAAAACATAGAAGATCGATAAGTCTAGTGTCTTTGGGGCTTAGGAGCATTATATTGAAACTTAAGACTTGAAATACACATCTTTATTGAAAACTTATTTTACATGACCACACACATTTTTTTGTACTCAGCATCGCATGGGATAACCCGAGGACATGCATAAAAAATGGTGATCTATAAAGCCCAGTAAGGGAGTAAACAAGGCATAAAATGAAGAATACAGTACATGTTAGGCAATAGGAATCTCAATGGAGTATAAGAGAAACATGAACATAAAGGCATGATATAGCATGATTATCATAACATGAAAATGTGGCAACCACATTTAACATGATATTAGCATGAGATAAGGCTCATTGAACATGTATCATGAGTAAAACCTCATTGAAAATGAATTAGCATGAGTAAACCCTCATTGAACTTGACATATCAGGATACTAATCTTTACCCAATGCATTGGAGTGCTATTAGGATGCACCTTTCCTAATCAGTTCATTTCATGCAAAAGTGTGCCACATGGATCATACAACATGGAATCATTAAACATCATCATTTATTCCACGATAAATTATTGTGGAATACATAAATGAAACTCTATAATCAATAAGAAAATGTGTGTGAAGGTGAATACCCTTGATAGAGAAATGGGCATGGTATTCACTACACCATGACTTTGGCTTGGAAAATCACGGAGCGATTTCGGCAGCATAACGACGTGACATAATAATTCATAAAAATGATTGATGAGAGATAAATGGTTATATAATCATAAGTACATGAAATGGATAGTAAGGGGTTCATATAGATATATCTCCCAACATATGTAATGTAATTTAGATTTGTAATACAAAAGAATTTCTTGAATGTAAATGAGAAGAAAGAAATTCCTTATAGAATTTTGGCATGGTGACAGGTGTACATGGGAGGAATTAATGAGATATATTGAGGTCTATAATCATTAAAAAATAAGAAGGTAAGTTTGGGGGAGCAGAGAAATCATACCCTATGATTTTTAATTGAAAATACTAGGGTATAGCAACATAAATAAACTTGGAAAAAATAAGAGAGGAAGAAATCCCTTACTTAGAAGTGTGATCCAAAAGGCTTGGGAGAGGATTGAGAGAGGCTTATTAGGAGCTTGGGGTACCTTGTGAGGATTATATAGAGATTATGTAAAGGTAGGTATGTACTTCAATGGTTTTGAGTGAAGATAAATGGGATCTTCGGTGGGTTTATATATGAAAAGGGTGGGAATTCTTTATTATTTCGGTTTTGGACACTACGCATTAAACTAATCAAAAACAAAAACCATATCAACGTCTTTGCCCATGGTTTTTGACAAAGGGGATTGAAAGAAATTATATTATAATTCCAATATCTTAAATTATTAAAATATTAGGCTTTCTTATGTGGAGGTGAGTCACACTCTCAAGAAAATCATTTTAAAATGTTAAAATGTTTTATAAGTTTTAGAGGGTCCACTAAGGCTTTGTAAAATAAATAAAAAAACCGAAAATAAAATTATTTTAAAGTTAAAAAATATATTGGCCGAACATATCTTTTATATAATTTTATTACATCACTATTGGGTCATTATGATGTCATAAAATACATTATATATTTAAACAGTATTTAATTTTTTCAAAAAATTTGTCTGTCTCGGAAAATTATGAAAAATTCACCATTGGATAATTTTGACATCCTGATTTCAAAAATAATATTAATTTTTCCTAAATAATTTTCTAAATATGTGAATTTTTACTTTTAAAATAAAAACCGACATTTATCGAAAATTCATGGGTTTTGAAAAAAACAACTTTCAAACCTTAATAAAAATTACAATTGTATTCATAAAATTTATACGATCATTTATATTTAATAAAAAGTAATTTAGTAATAAAATTTTATTAAAATTTTATTTAATTCAAAAATCCATTAGTTCATAAAAATAGATTTCTTAATTGAATATTAACTAAAAATACTATTTGTGCTTTTAAAAATATTTACAAAGTAACAATAATAAAATGAATGTATATTATTTATTCTATAAATAAATAATTCCCATAATCATAGTGCTAGGTTCTTGTTACATAACCCCTTATAAGACCTGCATAAGACCTAAGGGTAACATGTGTGATGGTGACAGACTCTTGGGGTGGCCTAGATGACATCACTACGGTGGTAATCTCTATTAACATCCACTTCTCCCATAGGCAATTACATTCAAGATTAATTTGTTGAAGTTTAGATTGGGCTTGGTCAAAAGCAAAGATCATTGACACAACATATTTTCTAAGCTCCGACAAATGGGCTTCATGCGGATAAATTCTATTGGATGAGGAAATCACTTCCTTTTTCTGAGAAAATTGGATATGTTAAAACCCTATATTTATACTAATCATGTTATCATTGTTCAATGTCTATAATAGTAACAATAACAATTATTAATGGAATTTTAAAATACAAAAAAACCATAAAACCAAATAAGCGAATATGTTTTATATAACCATTTTACATAATAAGACATTTAATTAGATCAAGAGGAATTTTCATTAATAAATGTTTGGGTCATTACAATCTTCCCCCCTTAAGAAATTTTACCCACACAATTTACTTTTCCAACACCAAAATAGATGAGGGAAACTCTGCTTCATCACTTCCTCTGATTCCCATGTTGCTTCTTCAAACTTTTGGTTTCACCACAACACCTTGACGAGGAATTGTATTATTTTGTAGAAATTTTTCCCTATGATCCAAGATCTTCAATAGATTCTCTTCATAAGAGAGGCCATTATCCAATGGTACCACCTATGGATTGAGTACATTCAATGGGTCAGGTATGTACTTCCTCAAGAGTGATATATGGAATACATCATGTACTTGAGATAGGTTCGGTGTGAGTTATAGTCGATGAGCCACTACTTCAATGTGATCAAGGATCTCAAAAGGGCCGATGTACCTTGTACTAAGCTTTCCCTTCTTCCCAAATCTCATAACTCTTTTCCATGACAATATGAGGAGGAATACCATGTCTCCAATATCAAACTCTAGTTCTCGTTGACGATTATCAGTGTAGCTCTTTTGTTGAATATGAGTAGCTTTAATGTGTTTCTAGATGGTCTTAGCCTTATCCACCATTTATTCAACCATTTCTAGACCTATGAGTTTTCTCTCCCTAACATCATCCCAACATGCCAGTGTTCTACACCTCTTCCCATAAAGGGATTTATAAGGATCCATTTGGATGCTTGAGTGGAAACTGTTATTGTAAGAGAACTCAACCAGATGAAGATGTTAATCCCATCCTCCTTTGAAGTCCATTGAGAATGCTCTCAACATTTCTTCAAGTGTTTAGATAGTCCTCTCAGACTATCCATTAGTTGAGGATGATAAGCCGTACTGAAGTTTAGATTAGTATTCAGAGCATGTTGAAGACTCTTCTAGAACTTAGAGATGAATCTTGGATATCAATCATATACAATAGATAGTGGTACTCCATGTAGCCTTACCACTTCTCTGATATATATCTGTGCCGGTTGATCTAATGTGAAATCATCTTGAATTGAAATGAAGTGTGCAGTCTTTGTAAGATGATCCACAACAACCCAGATAGAATTGTTTCCTTTGGATGTCTTCAGAAGTCTGGCGACAAAGTCTATGGTGATGTTCTTCCATTTCCATGTAGGTATATGTAATGATTGAATCATCCCCTTAGACTTCTGCCTCTCAGCCTTCACTCTATGAAATACTAGAAACTTTGATGTATACTCAGTGATCTCCTTATTCATGTTATCCCACCAATAAATCTCTCATATATCTCGATACATCTTTATGTTTCCTAGGTGAATAGAGAAATTTAAACTATGTGCATCATCCAAAAGTTCATTCTTTAACTCTAGATTTGATGGAATGCATAGTATTGTCCCAAATCTCACAATTCATTCTTCATTAACATTGAACTCTGAGGATTTCCATTTTCTTGTAGTTTCCACTTTCTTCTGAATTCTCACATCATCATTTTGAGCATCCTTTAACCTTTCCAAAAGAGACGGCTGAGAAATCATTTATGAAAGGATTGATTATTTTCCTTTATTTATGATTCCTATGTCTATCTTCATCAAATCTAAGAATATTGGATCCTTTTGAATTCTCATCAATTAAAGATATGTTGAATACTTTCTACTTAAATCATCTTCCACCTTTTTCGCTTTCCTAGGGTGGTAATGGATTGAGAAGTCATAGTCTTTTATCAGCTCTAACCATATTCATTGGAACATGTTCAACTCTTTTTGTGTGAATATATACTTGAGGCTTTTGTGATCCATGTATATTTCACACTTCTCCCCAAAGAGGTAATGTCACCAAAATTTTAAAGTGAATATTACTGCAGCCAACTCCATATCATGCATTGGATAGTTTTTCTCATGAACATTCAATTTCCTTGAAGAATAGGAAATGAATTTATCATTTTTAATCAACACAAATCCCAAACCCTTCATTGAAGAATCACTAAATACCACAAAAAGTTATCCACTTGTTGGTAATGTGAGCACGAGCATAGTGATAAGCCTCCTTTTCAACTCCTTGATGCTCTATTCACATTCATCACTCTAAGAAAACTTGACTCCCTTCTGAGTTAACTTGGTAAGAGGGTTTGACAATCATGAGAAATTTCTCACAAATTGGCGATAATATCCATCTAAACCTAGGAATCTATGGATATTTGTTACCTATGTTGGCCTCATTCATCCCTCAATTTCATCTATCTTAGCAGGATCCATAGGCATCCCATTTCTTGTGATGATATGACCCAATAATGAGACCTCCTTCAACCATAAATCACACTTATTGTAACTTTCATAGAGCTCATCCTTTTGAAAGGTCTATGGTAAAGTTATTAGATTCTCCCCATGCCCCTCCTTGGTTTTGGAGAATATTAGAATATCTTCTATAAATACTACCACAAATTTTTTGAGGTAATCTCTAAATACTCTATTCATAAAGTACATGAAGATTTTATAGATAAATAGTGAGTCCAAAAGGAATTAATATGAATTCATAGTGCCAATATCTTATACGAAAAGATATCTTGGTTATATCCACCTTCTTCACCCTTACTTGGTAATATCCCGACCATAAATCCACCTTGGAGAAGTATTGTGCTCCACATAGCTAATCGAACAAGTCATCAATTCGAGGCAGAGGATACTTGTTCTTTATCATGATTTTATTGAGCTCGCAATAATCAATGAAAATGTGCATTGACCCATCCTTCTTCTTGATGAAAAGGTTTGGTGCACCCCTTGGTAAATCCCTTGGGCATATAAACACCTTATCCAGATTCTCTTGTATTTGTTTCTTTAGCTCCTTAATCTCCACAACAACCATTCTATATGGATTCTTGGATATTGGAAATGACCCAGGTATAATATCAATTAAGAATTAAACATCTCTTCTAGGAGGAATATCAGATAATTCCTTAGGAAACACTTTAGTTAATTCCCTCATGATAGGTACATCTTCAAGGATGGTTGCTTCCTTATACTCAATCAGCTGAGCAAGATACACATTCTCATAGGGTAGTGTTGAACTCTCTGTGAGATGGTTATTTTAATAATCACAAATCATTTTTTATTTACGACACTTTAGTCTTTTGTTTAATTTTTTCTAAATGTATTTACATATGTTTAAATCTTTTCTAAATAATGTTTATCTATGTTAATTTATGTTTTACTTTTGACCTAGAAGTATTCTGGACTGAACAGACACTTAATGTGAATTTCATATTTATGACTCACCGTAAGTTATTTTCTTGAGTCACCGATGCTGAATGATCGCACCGATGATGAACGGTCGCACCGATGATGAATAGTCGCATAGATGATGAACGGTTGCACCGATGGAAACGGTTAAGCCGATACTGATCACAAGCTACTGAAGCCGATATTGATCACAAGCTACAGAATCCGATACTGATCACAAGCTACTAAAGTCATTGCTGATCACAAGCTATCGAAGCCGATACTGATCACAAGCTACCGAAGCCGATACTGATCACAAGCTACCGAAGTCGATACTGATCACAAGCTACCGAAGCCGATACTGATCACAAGCTACCGAATCCGATGCTGATCACAGGCTACCGAAGCCGATGCTGATCACAAGCTACCGAAGCCGATACTGATCACAAGCTACCGAAGCCGATACTGGTCACAAGCTACCGAAGCCAATGCTGATCACATGCTACCGATACCGATGCAGATTCAAAATGACCTACTGATCTCATGACTCACCGATAGTTATGAAAACTATTTGAATTTCTATTAACTCTTATTTAATTCCAATGGTCATATTTGTTGTTTTTAATGCAATTAATGATATTTAATGTTAGTTGTTGGAATGTCAGGGAACCGTACCTCGTACCTATGAAAAGGTAATCATTCATATTTCCAGAGCTCATGGAATATAAAGATGATTGGGCTGTAGTAAAAAAGGAGAGGCGAAAAGGCATAGCAAAATAATTCTTCCATGCATGCACATACATGAAAAGAAGAACACATGAGGAACTTAGGAGAACACTCATACTCATCAAGAACAGAAGTTTAGAAAAAGAATCTGAAGTGTTACAAAGAACATTCTCATTCTCAAGCTTAATATTTACACTGAAAGTGAAGGGACAAGAACTACGACACTCTTTTTTCTTGACAAAAACTAGAGAAAGACTCAGAGCTTCATTTGCATCAAACCAAGGAGTCCAGAGCTTCACTCACAACACAAAGAGCACTCTAAACTCATCTCTATATGTTTAGCTATATTTTGTTTCATTCATTTACTTTTTGAGTAGTGTGTGTTGTATTTAAACACTAACTTCTAGAATGAACTGGAGGACACTAAATCCTCACTCCAAACTTCTTACACATTACTATATCCCACTGTGAATTGTGGAAGAGGTCAATTGTGACTTGGATAGCGTGTGTGCTATTGTTTTTGTTTTCCCATGAAGAACTATGGTAGAGGTCTTAGTACCTGGACAGTCTCAGTACTGTTTTTTTCCTCGATCCAGGGTGTGGATCAAAATTTATATAAATTTTTTGAGATGACTAAGTCTCGTCTTGAGACTGAACCTCTTGTTTTAAAACCGTTGTGATTACCTATTTTAGTTTTAACCTATATTGAATACTCCGCTGCCAATTACCTTGAAATATAAAATTGTTTTAAAGATACTTTGATAGTTAATATAGCAAGTGTTTGTATATATTGGAAAGTATTAGGTTAGCTTCAAAAGTTAATTAATCTTCAGATTGAATTAACTGAGAACTAATCAATCTCTTGAGAACCTAACTGACCCTTTTCTCTAATACAAATTCACTACAGATTATCTTGTTATTCAATTGGGGGGATTTTAATAGAGATAGTTTAAACAGAAATTTTGATTGGAACTCAATTCATCCCACCCTCTTGATTGTCCACTCCGACCAACATTTGTTATTAGAGGGAGGTTTTTTGTTTACCCAAGTTTACAAAATACTCTTTTTTTCAACTGTGATTTTAGTTATATCTTAAAGATCTTAAATTTCTGTTAGTTCTAAATTTTATCTCTTTAAATATATTTTCTAAAATCTAACTATGGACAATATATTAGAGGGAGATGCTACCAACATGCCACCTTTCTTTAATGGTATAAATTATGCTCAGTGTAAGTTTAAAATGAAAATTCATTTAGAAAGTATGAGATTTGACATCTGGACTACTATAGAGACTCAATAAAAATGCCAGAAACTAAAAGAAATACTTGGGATGAACCTACTAAAACTACTTACAATAATAATTATAAAGTTATGAATTCTTTGTATTGTGCTTTAGGAGAAGAATAATTCAATGGAATATCTGCTTGTACAACTTCTTATGAAATCTGGGACACTTTGGCTATTTCCCATGAGGGAACAACCAATGTTAAAGAAATGAGACTAACCACCTATATCATTAAATATGATAATTTTAAAATGAAGTCTGATTAACCTATTTCTGATATGTATCTCATGTTCAATGATATTTTCAATAATACGAGCTCTCTTGGAAAGGCTGTTCCAGCAAAGGAACAAATCATGAGAATACTAAGATGTCTACCAGACCGATGGAGAGGCACATCTATCTCAATTAGAGAATCATGTGATATTGGTACTTTGCATGTTAAGGAAATTATTGGTAAGCTTATGATGAATGAAGAAGATCTTAAGGTAAACAAGGAATAAGATGATGAACTGAAAAGGAAGTCAGTGGCTTTTAATTCTACTGCCTCAAAGAGAAAGGATATGGAGAAAGTTCATGGACCTATTGAAAGTTCAAAAAGTGAAAGTTCAGATTCTGACAATGATGCTGAAATGGCTCAAATATCCAGGAGATTCAAGAAGTTCTATAGGAAGAAGAAATTATTCAGAAAATCAAACTACAAAGGTAAATGTGACAATAAAGGTCATTTGAATAAGGATTGGAAAAAGTCTGATAAAAGTGATAAAATTGTCTTCTATGAGTGAAAAATGAAAGGACATGTAAAAGCAGACTGTCCAAAGTTGAAATTCCAGAAGAAACATGAAAACAAGGACACTAAATACAAGAAGTAAATCAAAGAAACTTGGAGTGCTTCAGAAGACACTTCAAGTGATTCTGATTCTACTCAGGATGAAAAATCTCAAAAAGATAATATGTGTTTTATGAAGAACACCTCTAAGGTAACATTAGATACTCCTGATTTTAAATTAATAGTATTCTGGAGTTGAATCTGATTCTGAATCTGAAAATATGTCTAGTGAAGAGTTATTTTAATATTGTAATATGTTAGAAGAAACCTGTAATTAATTGAAGGAAAAATATAACACCTTAAAGAAACAGCATGCTCTAACCAGTTCTGTTAAATCTTCACTTGATATAGAAAAGGAAAAGAATGCTCAATTACTTAAGGAAAATATTGAACTAAAATTGTCTAATGAGCAGTTAAGTAAGGACTTAGAAAAATTCACAAATGGAAAAGATACACTTACTCAAATTCTAGGAAAACAAGTGGCACCAAAGTATACTACTGGTTTAGGCTATCAGCTTGGATAGAGACAATGTACTAAAACAAGATTTATTACTAAATCTGAACAGAAGGGCGCTAGTTCAAGTTCTGGAAATTCATATGCTTCAAATAGTTACTCACATAGTTACAGATCAAATAAAGTTTATCTTTCAAAATATATTGATTTTGTAAATTATATGAAACCCATAAGACAAATATGGTTACCTAAATCTTTGCTTGCTAACCTATCTAGACCCAAGAAGATCTGGGTACCAAAATCATTTTCCAACTAAATCGGTTTTGTAGGAAACTTTCTTGAAGAGTTCTTTTAAGAAGATATGGTACTTGGACAGTGGATGTTCAAGGCATATGACTGGGGACTACTCATGCTTTAAGATTTTAATTAAAGTTGATGGAGGCCATGTCACCTTTGGTGATAATTCTAAAGGAAAGATCATCGGCCTAGGCCAGATTGGTAACACTGATTCAGTTTTAATTTCCAAAGTTTTATTTGCTGATGGATTTAAATATAATCTGTTGAGTATTTCTCAGTTATGTGATGATGGCTTCAATGTTAATTTTGAAAATGATTCTTGTAATTTTTTTAACTCTAAAAATGTTTTAGTATTCTCTGCATTGAGAAATGGAAATGTATATGCAGTTGATTTAAATTCTTTATATAAGAAAAATGTTACTTGTTTATATGATTTTCATAAGGAATCTTGGATTTGGCACAGAATATTAGGACACTGCAACATTCATTCACTTAGAAAACTGACTAGGAAGAACTTAGTTAGAGACCTACCCAAACTTGAATTCCCATCAGACAAAGTTTGCAATCCCTGTCAAAAGGGAAAACAACGTAAAGTTTATTTTAAATCAATGAAAGAAGTTTCAACTTCTAAACCTCTCGATTTGGTTCACATTGACTTGTTTGGACCTTCTAGAGTTTCTAGTTTAAATGAGAAGCACTATGTCTATGTTCTAGTAGATGAATTTTCTAGATATACTTGGGTATACTTCTTATCTCACAAAATTGAAGCTTGTTCTTACTTTACTAAATACTCCAAGTCTATATAAAACCTTAGTGGACTTAAGATTAAGACCCTGAGAAGTGTCCAAGGTCGTGAGCTTAAAAATCATGAGTTTGAATCTTATTGCTCCCATAATGGCTATAGTCACAATTTTTCTACCCCTAGGACACCTCAACAGAATGGTGTAGTAGAAATTAGGATTAGAACCCTTCAGGAAATTTCAAGAACAATGCTTAATGAATATGACCTACCTATTTATTTTTGGGCTAAAGTAGTTAATACAGCCTGTAATATTATCAATAGAGTTTTGATTAGACCTGTTCTTAAGAAAACCCCTTATGATCTTTGGAACAATAGGAAACCTATGGTTAACTACTTCAGAGTTTTTGGTTGCAAAGTCTTTATTCTCAATACTAAGGATAATCTAGACAAATTTTCATCCAAGAGTGATGAAGGAATATTTTTAGGATATTCACTTTCTAGCAGAGCCTATAGAGTGTTTAATAAGAGAACCAAATGTGTGGAAGAATCTGTTCACATAAAATTTCATGAAACTGGTCCACATGAACCTCTTTCTTCTCTTGAAAATCTTGAAGAAGATTTGTCTTTTCTAGAGCTTAATGATAAAACCAATGAACCTACGGTAAAGACAACAAGTTCTGGGAGTATTCCAAAATCCACTCCCGGTGAACCCGAATCCAGAGAAGATCCTGAAATTTCTAGTCCTACCTTTACTAGATCAACTAGGATTCTAAAGAATCATCCTTTTGCTGCTGTTGTTGGTAATCCTGATAAAGGGACACAGACTAGAGCTTCTCTAAGAAATCAGGTTGAACATCAAGCCTTTCTTTCACAGTTAGAACCTAAAAATATCAATGATGCAAATAATGATGAATATTGGGTAATATCTATGCAAGAAGAGTTAAATCAATTTGAAAGAAACAAATTTCAGGAATTAGTAGAAATACCTAAGGACACTTTGACCATAGGCACTAAATGGGTTTTTAGAATCAAATTTGACGAGTCAAGAAATATAGTTAGAAACAAAGAAAGGTTAGTTGCACAAGGGTATAGTCAAGAGGAAGGTATAGAATATGAAGAAACCTTTACACCTGTAGCTAGATTAGAGGCTATTAGGATTCTACTTGCCTATGCTGCTCATCTGAATTTCATGTCATATCAAATGGATGTTAAAAGTGATTTTCTAAATGGTTTTATAATTAAAGATGTTTTTGATGAACAACCACTTGTATTTACAAACCCTCATTTCCAAAATCATGTTTTTAAACTTTCTAAAGCTTTATATGGTTTAAAACAAGCTCCAAGATCTTGGTATGATAGACTTACAAATTTTCTTATTTCAAAAGGTTTTACTAAACGAATTTTTGATCCCACTCTTTTTATTAAAAGAATTTCCAAAGACATTTTGATTATACAAATCTATGTTGATGATATTATTTTTGGATCTTCCAAACATTATTTATGTACTGATTTTTCAAAGATTATACAAAATGAATTTGAAATGAGTTTAATGGGAGAACTCAAGTATTTTCTTGGATTTAAAATTTTCCAAAAGAAGGATGGTAATATTTTAAATCAAAGTAAATATACAAAGGATCTTTTAAAACATTTTGGTTTGGATATTAATAAGGGAAGTGACACACCTATGAGTACCACCTGTAAGATGGATGATGATGAAACTAGGAAACCAGTTGATCAAACCAATTATAGAGGTATGATTGGGAGTCTAATTTACCTTACTACTAGTCGACCAGATATTATTTTTAGTGTGTGTATGTGTGAAAGATTTCAAGCCAATCCTAAAGAATCTCACTTGCTCTCTATTAAAAGGATTTTCAAATATCTCAAAAATACTACCAATTTAGGTTTATTTTATCCAAAAGGGCAACCCTTTGACTTAATGAGTTATTCAGATGCTGACTTTTATAGTTCCAAGATAGATAGAAAGAGCACATCTGAAATATTCCATCTTTTAGGAAAGTCCCTAGTATCTTGGTGTAGTAAGAAATAGAACTTTGTTGCACTGTCTACTGCTGAAGCAGAATACATTACTGCTGGTAGTTGTTGTGCATAGATTCTGTGGATGAAACACACTCTGTTGGACTACAGATATCAATTTAGACATATGTCTATAAATTTTGATAACACTAGTGCAATTAACATCTCCAAGAACCCTGTGTCTCACTCTAGGACCAAACACATTGATGCCAGACATCACTTCTTGAGAGATCACTATCAAAAGGGTGATATTTCTCTAGAATTTATTGACTCCGAACATAAGTTGGCTGATATTTTTACCAAGCCCTTAAGCTCTAAAAGGTTAGGATTTATTAGATAAGAGTTAGGTATGATAGATCTGTGAAACCGATTAGTGAAACCGATCTGTGAAACCGATCTATGAAACCGATCTGTGAAACTAATCTGTGAAACCGATCTGTGAAACCGATCTGTGAAACCGATCTGTGAAATTGATCTATGAAACTGATCTCTGAAACCGATCTGTGAAACCGATCAGTGAAACCAATCTGTGCTACCGATTGAGTTGTACAGTTTGTGAAACTGTTAGTGTTTTTCAAAATGATGTTGTTTTACTAAATCATTATTATTGTTTATTATTTATTGTAACCATAAATGATAAAAATAATGACCCACGGCTATTTATAAATGACTGTTGACCTTCCTTCTCCCACCGAACTCTCTCTTCTTTTCTGAACCCCAAACCTTTCGAACCTTTCGAACCTTTCCTACCACTCAGTCCTCTCAAATCTCCAAATGTCCAAAAAAAAGAGACAAAGCATGGAATAAGAAGGTTCCTCTCATGTGAAATGCTCTTGAGGAGAATCGAGCAGCACGACTCAAAGGTCAGTAAACCCAGAGTTGGAAAAATGATTTGTTACAGCATAAAAGGAAGTGAGTGTCGAATGGGTATTATCCAGCAAGTCTACTCTTTTGAAAGTTTTGGAGATGCAAGGATGGAAATACTGGTTCTGTGATAATGACCGTATCTTTTACCCAAATTTAGTGCATGAGTTTTATCTAAACTTAAGTATTGTGTTGGATTGAGCAGAAGTTGCGAGACTATCTTCTATAATCAAATGAAAAAATATAACTTTTTCATCGAAGCAATGGGCTGAATGTTTAGGAATACCTCATAATGGAAGATACGAGGATTATACTAGTAATATCCCTCCTACAACTGAATACTTTTCTTATGATATAGCTCTAGATATGTTCACTGGCAATTCGGAATCCAGAAGAATAACTGCTGATGAGTTATATGGTGAGTGTAGAATTATGTTTACGTTTATTCAATACCAAGTCTGTCCTAGAAAAGGTGATTTTTCTTCTGTAAAGTATCAAGATGTTTCTCTATTGTTTCTATTGTTGAATGGTGAAAAGGTCAATCTGTGTAGTTATTTTTTTGTCCATATTTCTGAGATGGTGAAGCCATCCAAGAAAGATACAACCCTATTCTACTCCAAGAAAATCTCTACCATGCTAAAGTTCTTGGGCTGTGTTGATGATGGAGATGAGTGTATCTCATCCAGTAGTAGCTTCTGTATTAACAAGGATATTTGTAAAAGGATGAAAATAAAATGGATCCCATGGAAGAAGGCTTGGGTTGCTGATGAAGAAAACTTTTATGACTCTTTAAATCCTATTGATCATCCTAAGAGACCAAAGAGGATGAGAGATCCTAGTTTAAAACATGATGAAGAATTGGTTTATTCTGATGAAGAAGAGGAAGCAGTAGTTCCTAAGGAAACTGGTGAGTCCAGTAAGAAGTGAACAGAAGAAGCAGAAGATGAAGATGAAGCTGATACTGAAAGGGATCCTAAATCACCTCTTGATGACAGGAGTGATCCTAATATGGTCAGTCCGAAGAAAAGAAGAATGGAATTTGGAGCTGCAAGTCCACCTATCAAGTCAGCAGATATAGAACATATTTTGGATGATGAAGAAGAAGCTGAGACTGAAGAATCAAATTATGAGGAGTATGAACCTAGTAGTAAAGATAATACTGATGAGGCCTTAGTAAATAATAATGGAAATGAAAATGGTGATGATGATGATGGTGAGGATGATGATGGCAATGATGATAGTAGTGATGATGGTGATGATGCAAGTACTAAACTAGTGGATGGTCAAAATGTGATTCAAGCTGATCCTCAACCCCAACTAAATGAGCAAGAACCTATTCCTGAGACTGAAAGGATAGTACAGTCAGAGATAGATGTGGATGGGGAAGTATCTCCTGTAAATTTTGGAAGAGCTAGTTTTGTGAAACCTCTATATCCTTCATGAAAATCCACATGGGAAGAACACCCAGGTCTTGAAGTTCTAGTTTTAGATTATCCAGAGGAAGAGGAAGAAGAAGTGATTACTGCAAGTGTAAGCGATTCATATAAGGCTCGATTGGTTGCTGAGTATATGCAGGTGACAACAGACAGACCTGGTCCTTCAGTTTCTCAATCCAGACCCGGTCCTTCAATTTCACAATCTAATTTCGAAAGATTTAAATCTGATTTGCTCCATGCAGTTAAAGAGACAATTAAAGAGTAATTTTCTAATGCTCCTTCTCCTGCTCCTGTGAACTTATTCGAGGATTCTATGGATTCTCTGACCCAGAGAGTGGTAAGTATCATCAAGTCAGACTTGTGCAATACTGGTGAGATAATTGGTAGGCATATTACCTCTCTGAATAAAACTCTCAAAGATTTAAGCAGTGGTATAGTCTCTTTGTCAGGTGAGTTTAGAACAAACATCTCTGGTATGATGGAAGTGTTAAGAAATTTGGTAGAACACCTGGAGAAATCTGATTTAAGGAAGTTGAAAGCTGAGATCACTTAGATTGTTTCTCAGGCCAGCTCCTCAAAAATATCCAAGATCACTGGTCATTAAATCAATACCTTAAAGGATATTATAAGAGATGAGTTAGCTTCTCTTGGGCAGATCCTAGATTTGGATTCCATGAAAAAGATGAAAGACAATAGTGATCATATCCAAAAAATGGTGCAGTTTTATTCAGATGATGCTACTAAGGCTCAGAAACATATTAAAGAGAAATTGGATCAATAATTTTCTAAGATTTATACCAAGCATGAGTTGACCCATCAGTTTAAGTTTTTCGTTGAGAATTTGAGGCTCCCTCCAGTCACTCAAGCCTTCAAGGATCAACTCCAGTAGTTGAAGGATTTCACTTATACTTTGTAAAGTTTCATGCATAACACGGATGACTTTGAAAAGTATATGAAATATGGTGGTGAAGTAATTCAAGATTTTATCAATTTTCTCAAACCATATCTTAATGTGAAAGAGAAGGCAATTGTTCTTCCTACTTCAGATCCTCTCACTTCATCAGATGTTACTCCAGGTCAAATTTTAGTGTCTCAATCTCTATCAAATATATGACCAGTTTTTCAGCAGCCACCTTCAAAAAGATCTTCTACTCCTCAGCAAGTGACCTTAGCACCCACTGTGCTTCCTGCCAAAGTTGTCCTACCTCCTCTCTCCATCCGGCCAGATCAACCTTCCACCAAAGCACCCTCTAGACCATCCATTCCTCATTCTGCAAAAGGTAAAGTTCCTTTGCACCCAAAGAAGTAGCCATGCTAGTCATTTTTGATAGGGTGTCTATTTCTTATACTTTTAACATTTATCTCTGGTTCTTGTACTCTTTCTCAGAAATTCTTTTTTAAGTGGCCATTTCTTCTTATCTACTCTTCTTTTTGGTAATCTGAAAGGGGGAGAACTGATGAAAGGGGGAGAAATGAATATATATCTACAAAATGGGAGAAATGACAACTTATTTAATGCTTTGTTTGTACTTTTCTTATATAGCGGGAGCATACTAAATGACATACTCTATTATCTCTTATTTTATTCCATTGATTTGTGATTATCAAAAAGGGGGAGACTATTTAACTCTCTATGAGATGGTTATTTTAATAATCACAAGTCATTGTTTTATTTATGACACTTTAGTCTTTTGTTTAATTTGTTCTAAATGTATTTACATATGTTTAAATACTATCTACATAATTTTTATCTATGTTAATTTATGTTTTATTGTTGACCTGGAAGTATTCTGGAATGAACAGACACTTAGTGTGAATTTCATGTTTATGACGCACCGTTAGTTATTTTCAAGAGTCACCGATGATGAACTGTCGCAACGTTGATGAACGGACGCACCAATGATGAACGATCACAAATATGATGAATGGTTGCATAGATGGAAACGGTCAAGCCGATACTAATCACAAGCTACCAAATCCAATACTGATCACAAGATACCGAAGCTGATACTGATCACCAGCTACCGAAGCTGATACTGATCACAAGCTACCGAAGCTGATGCTGATCACAAGCTACCGAAGCCGATACTAATCACAAGCTACCAAAGCCAAAACTGATCACAAGCTACCGAAGCTGATACTGATCATAAGCTACCAAATCCGATACTGATCACAAGCTACCAAAGCCGATGCTGATCGCAAGCTACCGAAGCCGATACTGATCACAAGATACCGAAGTCGATACTGATCACAATCTACCGAAGCCAATATTGATCACAAGCTACTGAAGCCTATGCTGATCGCATGCTACCAATACTGATGCAGATTCAAAATGACCAACCGATCTCATGACTCACCGATAGTCATGAAAACTGCTTGAATTTCTATTAACTTTTATTTAATTCCAACGGTCATATTTGTTGTTTTTAATGCAATTAATGATATTTAATGTTAGTTGTTGGCAAGTCACGGAATCGTACCTTGTACCTATGAAAAGGTAATCATTCCTATTTCCGGAGCTCATGGAATATAAGGAAGATCGAGCTGCAGTATAAAAGGAGAGGTGAAAAGGCATAACAAAATAATTCTTCCATGCATGCACATACATGAAAAGAAGAACACACAAGGAACTTAGGAGAACACTCATACTCATCAAGAACATAAGTTCAGAAAAAGAAGCTGAAGTGTTACAAAGAACACGCTCATTATAAATCTGAATACTTAAACTGAAAGTGAAGGTACAAGAACCATGACACTTTATTTTCTTGAAAAAAACTAGAGAAATACTTAGAGCTTCATTTGCATCAAACCAAAGAGTCCAGAGCATCACTCACAACATAAAGAGCACTCTAAACTCATCTCTATCTACTTAGATCTATTTTGTTTCATTCATTTACTTTTTGAGCAGTGTGTGTTGTATTTACACACTGACTCCTTGACTGAACTAGAGGATACTAAATCCCCACTCCAAACTTCTTACACATTACTATATCCCACTGTGAATTGTATAATAGGACAAGTGTGACCTAGATAGCATGTGTTCTATTGTTTTTGTTTTCCCACAATGAACTATGGTAGAGATCTTAGTACCTGGATAGTCTTTGTACTATTGTTTGCCCCGATCCAGGGTGTGGATCAAAATTTATATAAATTGTTTGAGAGGACTAGTCTTGGCTTGAGACTGAACCTCTTGTTTTAAAAATGTTGTGATTACCTATTTTAGTTTTAACCTATATTGAATATTCCACTACCAATTACCTTGAAATTTAAAATTGTTTTAAAGTTACTTTGATAATTAATATAGTAAGTGTTTTTATATATTGTAAAGTATTAGGTTAGATTCAAAAGTTAAATAATCTTCAGATTGAATTAACTGAGAACTAATCAATATCTTGAGAACCTAACTGACCCATTTCTCTAATAAAAATTCACTACATATTATCTTGTTATTCAATTTGGGGGATTTTAATAAAGATAGTTTAAACAGAAATTTTGATTGGAACTCAATTCACCCCCCCCCCCCTCTTGAGTGTCCACTCTGACCAAAAGTTAGTAATATCCACACTTGAGATGATGTTTTTAAAGAAGATTCATCCTTATCCTAACACTTGTACATAATAGGGGGTTGATTAGCCATATAGAGATTGATTTCCCTATCACGGAAATTTATGTTGGCTCTATATAAGGAAAGCTAATCTATTCCATGAATATCATCAAATTACACCAGAGGGAGTTTGATGAGGTTATCTGGGAAGTTTAATCCAAATATTTTGATAGGGGAGGAGTTATATTCATGGGTTGCAATGATTTCCCCATTTTCTGTTCTCACTGACATCTCTACTTCAATGATTTGTGGGGATATTGGGATTGTCCTACTAAACTTTCAGGATATAAAAAAATGCGTAGAACCAAAATAAAAAAATATGTTCTCTATTATTGAATGAATAACTAGTGTACCTATCACCACTTCTTTGTCGGGGTTCACTTCGGTGGTAGTGATGGAAAAAGCTCTCCCTTTATACCTTGGAGTTTGGTGGTTGCCTCAAAAAACCCTTTTCTTAGGTCCCTGGTTTGCAAAGTGCCATAGTTCTTTGTAGTTGAAGAAATGAACAACGCGTTGAGGGTCGAACAGAGTGTTCCTATCCTCTGTCGTAGTCATGGGTTTTTCTTTTCAGTAGTTAATTTCCAGGTTCCATTCTCTTCCACACCTAAAGTATTTCCTCATCCCCTCCGGGTAATTTCCATGGTGCTTCTTTTTTCACCTTTGGCAAGTGGGGTACTATAATTTCATAGCACCGTTGGATTTATCCGTCAGACCACTAGAATTAAATTCCACATTACACTTCTTATCCCCATGATACCCCTGAGATTCCCTGATATCCATTTCGAATTCCAGGGCACATCGGATAATTTCCTCATAGCTCTCAAAGTCACATATTTCTAGGGCTTTCTGTAGGATAGGTTTTAGCCCACCAAAGAAGTGGTCAACCTTGAATTAGGGGGTAACTACAAAGACAGAGGTGTATCATGCAAGCCTTGTGAAGTTTTCCTCATACGCTCTGATGGATTCATTATATTTTTTCATGAGGGCAAGGAAGTCCCTTTCCATCTTAAGTCGGAGGGTGTGAGAAAAATATTTATTGAAAAACATTTTCTGAAAATCCTTCCATTCCAACACCTTGATGTCATCCTCAGGGTTTGTATTTTTGATCAATGTCCACCATTGATTAGCTTCACCCTCAATATGATAAGCATCCATAAGTACCTTCTCTTGTTCATAACATTGAATTATGGAGAATATCTTATCAATGGAGTTGATACATTGTTCGGAGATTGAGGGATTAGATGATCCATTAAAATTAGGAGGCCTTTGTCTCATGAAGCTCTCGATTACAGCTTGTTCTTTCCTAAGGGGGGGGGGGGGGGTTCAATGTTCCTCTTGACCCATGTTTCTATTAAAAACATGAGTTAAATGAGAGAGTATCATGAAAAAAAAATTGATTCCCACTCCTATCAGATTGGACATCTCATTAGAACAATCATCACATTTATTTTCTCATTAGTTGTTAGATTGAGTCCTCCTATTACCAGCCATTTCATGGAATAAAATGAAAGTTATGGGTAACAGATAAATGGAAATCCAAAAAAATATAATAAATTAATTTTATTTCCTTAACTTATGAATTTATAGTCTTCAATCTATGTTATCCATGATATACTTCTCATCGTATATTATTAGGGTCATTTTTTTATTCCCTTAATAATGGTTCATACAAAGCTTATAAATTTACCAAATAATATCCCTCAAGAGTGTCGCAACCATGAGTGTAGCAAGGCTCATTGTCGTGCACTAGTTCATATTTGAGTCTAACTCAAAGCGGTGTTTTCAGGTTTTACCCCTACATACATTTGTGCCAGAGCCGCCTCTACATACTCATATCCAGATAAGTATGTATTTACTTGATAAAACACTTACTCAATACTCACAAAAATATAGGGATTTTTTTATTATACTTAGACTTATCCCTAAGTATTTCATTAGGTTTTTTAATCCTAATCCCAAAAATAACTAAACCTATCCTCTAATACCTACTATAACAACTCTTCTCTTTATTACACACATAAACATGATTTATTACATAAACATGAAATTGAGACAACTCTGAGGATAGAGAGGTCTAGTGTCTTGGGAAATTAGGAACATTATATAACAACTTATAAGATAAAACACAATATCTTTATTGAAAACTTCCTTTACATGACCACAACATTCCTTCATACTTAACATTGCATGGGATAACCTAAGGACATGAATAAAAAAGGGTGAGCTATAAAGCCCAGTAAGGGAGTAAAAAAGTCATAAAATGAAGAATAAAATAAATTTTAGGCATAGGTATATCAATGGAACATAAGAGAAACATGAACATAAAGGCATAATATAGCATGACTATCATAACATGGAAATGTGGCAGCAACATTTAACATGATATTAACATGAGACAAGGATCATTAAACATGGAGTATGAGTAAAACCTCATTGAACTTTAATTATAATGAGAAAACCCTCATAGAACTTTACTTATCATGATACTAATCTTTACCCAATTCATTGGAGTGCTATCAGGGCACACCCTTCTTAATCATTTCATTTCATGCATAAGTGTGCCACATGGATCATACAATATGGAATCATTAAACATCATAATTTATTACACGATAAAGGAATGTGCAATAAATACATGAATCTCTATAATCAATAAGTAAATGTGCGTGAAGGTGAATAACCTTGATAGAGAAACAGTCATGGTATTCACTACACCATGACTTTGGCTTGGAAAATCGTGGTGCGATTTCGGCAGCATAACAACAAGACATAATAATTCATAAAAATGGTTGATGAGAGAGAAGGGGTATATAATCATATTTAAATGAAATTTAAATTAAGGGGTCATATAGATACATGTCCCGACACATTTAATGGAATTTAGATTCATAATACAAAATAATTTCTTGAATGTAAATGATAAGAGATAAATTTATTACGAAATTTCAGCATGATAACACATGTATGTGGGAGGAATTAATGAGAGAGAAATAGGTATCTCATCATTAAAGCATAAGTAGGGAAGTATGGGGTAGGTAATAAATCATACCCCAACATTTTTAATTTAAAAGAAAAGGGTATAGAAACATAAATAAACTTAGACAAAAAATGAGTGAGGAAGAATCCCTTACTTAGAAGTGTGATCCCAAAGGACTAGGAGAGGATTGAGAGAGGCTTATTGGGAGCTTGGAGCACCTTCAGAGGATTATAGAGAGTGGAGGTCAGGGTATGTATGTGATCCAAGGTTTTTTAGAGAAGGTAAGTGGGATCTTGGGTGGGTTTATATAGGAAAAGTGAGGGAATTCTTTATTATTTAGGTTTTGGGCACTACACATTAAACTAATAAAAATCATAAAACATCCCATGGTTTTCACCCATGCTTTTTGAAAAAGGGGATTAGAAGAAATTATTTTATAATTATAATGGACTAACTTATTAAAATATTATTCTTTCTTATGTGTAGGTGAGTCACACTCTCAAGGAAATAATTTTAAAATGTTAAAATGTTTTATAAGGCTTGGAGGTGCACTAAGGCTTTTTAAAATAAATAAAACAAAACTAAAATCACATTATTTTAAAGGTAAAACATATTTTTTCAGGAATAAATTTTATAGTATTTTATTACATCACTATTGGGTCATTATGATGTCATAAAATACAACATATATTTAAAAGTTTTTTAATTTTTACCCAAAAAATTGACTATCTTGGAAAATAATAAAAAATTCATCATTGGATAATTTTGAAGTCCTGATTCCAAAAATAATATTCATTTTACCTAAATAATTTTATAAATTTGTGAATTTTTACTTTTTAAATAAAAACCAACATTTATAAAAAATTCTTGGGTTTTGACAAAAACTGCTTTCAAAACTTAATAAAAATTATAATTGTATTCATAAAAATTATATGATCATTTATATTTAATAAAAAATATTTTAGTAATAATATTTTATTAATATATAATTTATTTCAAAAATTCATTAATTCATAAAAATATATTTCTTAATTGAATATTAACTAAATAACTATTTGTGCTTTAAAAACTATTTATAAAGTAACAATAATAAAATCAATGTATATTCTTTATTCTATACAAAAATAATGCACTTAATGATAGTGCTAGGGTCTTATTACATAACCCCTTATAACACCCCCATAAGACCTAAGGGTAAGGTGTGTGATGGTGACATACTCTTGGGGTGGCTCGGATAACATCGCTCTAGTGGTAATCTTTATTAACTTCCACTTCTCCCGTAGGTAGTTCTGTTAAAGATTAACATGTTGAAGCTCATCTTGGGCTTGGTCAAGAGCGAAGATAAGTCACTCCGCCTCCTTTTTGAGATCTGACAAATGGGCTTCCTACGGAGCAATTCTACTGGATGAGGTCATCACTTCCTTTTTCTGAGTAAATTAGATTTGTTAATGCCCTATATTTATACGAATCATGTGATAATTGTTCAATGGATATATTAGTAATGGTAAAAAATTCTTAATGGTATTTTAAAATCCAAAAAAATATAAAACCAAAGAAGTACATATTTTTTATATAACCATTTTACTTAATAATATATTTAATTATATCAAGAGGAATTTTCATTAACAAAATTTTTTGTCATTACAATATATGTATGTATGTATGTATTTATATTTATTTATGTAAATTTATTTATATTTATAGATATTTATATTTATTTATGAATATTTATATAAATTTATATATATTATATCAGTATATATGTGTGTGTGTGTGTATTTGTATATAATTTTATTTAATTATATATATCTTTGTGTGTGTGTATTTATATACATTTTTTAAATTTATTTATGTTAATATGTATTTAAGAGATATTTATATATATTTTTATATGTTTATAAATTTATATATGACAACATTTATATAAATTTATATATAATTACATTTTTATATGTATGTATTTATGATTTATGAATACACACACACATAAATATATATATATATATTTATATATATATTTACATGTATTTATGCAAATATATAAGTATATTAAAGTATACTTAGTCACCACATGAAGGACTTGGTGGAATTGTAAAGGTTTTGTAGAATAACCAAGAGGTAAGGGGTTCAGATATCACCTTATGAATATTTATTTCTAATTATTTGGTAACAAGTAATAAGTAATAAATAATAAGTAATAGTTAATCAGTAATATATAATAAATATTCTAAAAAAAGTAATGAAATTTTTTTAGTGTCGGTTCTTAAAACTTCCAGGAAATGATTCACGGAACTACAATACCTAGAAGTTTTGAAAAACTATTATGAGTCATTTTTAAATAATTTAAATCACTGCTAAATTGTGTTTTTAGCATAGTGAAATAATGTATATGTCACTACAATACTAGTTCTGTAAGTTATAAACTACTATAGTAATTTTTGTCAGTGTTTTCAATCAACTCAACTACAGTTCCTCCATCATTTGAGTCAAGGGGATTTAAACTGAGAAACCACCAGCGACCTTAATGTGGAGGTTGAACAATAAGAGTTCAAGACCGATGTATGGTATCAGCTATTATAAGTAAGATCAACTTTATTTGATAGATCAAGATCCACCATTCCAATGGTGGTTCACACATGAAGTTTATCAAGAAGATTTAACTATTCAAATGAATTGAATTTTAGGATGAAATGAGCCACATGACCATGAGCCAGTGATCACCTAATTATGAGTGATCACAAGTAAATAAATAAATAAACTCAATCATAAGTTATTTGAGACTTCAAAAATGTGACTTGAATTTATTTCTAAAAACATTTACATGTAATTTTTGTTTAAGTTATAATGAGAAAAATATTTTTTAAATAAACATTAAAAGTTATCTATTTGTTAACATGTCCAGGAAGAAATGAATCAAGTTAATAGTTTGTATTTCATCATATAACATGTGATAGTGTCACAAGTGAGTGATTAAATGTTTGTGACACCTAAAAAAGATAAATAAGTCATAAGTGGAATTTTGAGTTTATTATTAGTTTAAATTACCTTAGGAACTAATGTCCAAATAAAAAAACATTAAACTAAAAATATAAATATTATATTGAAACCCTCATTCCAGAAACCAGATTCTGAATCTCAAATGCAGTAAAATATTTTAGATGTTCTAAAAATGAACAATGAACAACTCAGTGTGTATGAAATTAGAAGTCCTTTCACCACATACATGCACTATATCACCATTGTAAAACCACCATCCACTCACAAAGTGTGACAAAGAAAAATGTAAAGTGAGAACTCAACACAGAGAATAAGAAATTTATGTTGTTCAAAACAAATTCTATATTATGGGATACACCGAAAATTTAGAAGATGAAAAAAAAATTTCATTGAGTTATAAATTCCCAACATGGAACATTGTACAAGTTAAATGAAAACATACTTTACTGTTAATAAATAATATAACAAAAAAAATAATCGATAAAGTGACTCATGGACATCTATTTATAGAGATAATCACTAAAGTATCCCTTCCAATTTTTTCATCTTCAACACCTTCTGATCTTTATCAGTATTTATCCCTTGATCAAGGAAACTACTAGTTGTCTTCTAATGAACCAACTCCAATTCCTTCTTCATATTAATAGAAAATACATCCAAAACATGACCATCCATCATTATAAAATGGTACACTCATAATTTTTACACCGCTGCTTCTTAGTTTATAAGCCTTACTTCTGGTATCACTTCCTCCACTATTTCTGTATTCTAATCCTAAAATCTCTCCTTATAAAATGAAAAACACTTACCTAGAAAATGGTGTTCCACATATATAATCCTAATGATCTCCCACTTGAATAATATTTTAAAGTCTTCCACCAAGTCCATGGTAACTTACAAGAATCATCTTTGTCTTATCTTATTTACTTTAAGGTTTTATGATTTTATGATTTGTAGTCATCCAAATCCTAATGAGATAAAACATCACCACAAAATTTTCTAAAATATGAATTTAGTTATCATTTATTCCAAATTATACCTCCCACTAAACTTTTAAATCTCCATAACCCTATCCTCCACATGATTGCAGGTAAAGTGATACTTTAGCTAAATTTTTTTATCTTAAAGTGAAATTCCAATTATTCAAAAGTTGAATCGTTATTTGACTTTCATTGAAGAACATTTCATTTTATTTACTTTTCCCAAGTTCCTTTAACAAAAATTTTACCCAGATAAAATCCTTCCCTAATTATTTTGTTATAATGTACTCCTCTTTCGTGGTTAAAAGTTAATCTATATGTTTTACATCCAACTCATGTTCATCCCTCTAAAAGTAAACAAAAATTATTTTTACTCTTCCATGAGTTGGTATCTCCTCAAAAGTTAGTATCTAAAAACACCTAAAATGGATCATCTATTCTAAAATATTCTTATAGGATATTAAAAAAATTTATATTCCAAATAATCCAATTCACAGTCTCCCAATGTTCTTTACTCATATTCACTATGAATCTACTAACTACTTTCATGACTTGAACCATCGGCGACCATCTGTCCAGTGATAGGTTGAACATGACAACCCTAATACCACCTTCAATAAGAGAGGGGATGGAAACTAGCACTGAGTGGGAATATCCCACATATGGGAGGCATTATTCTAAGAACATGTTCACATACACACATATCCATGTATATAAAATATTTAAATGTAAAGCAAGAAAACGGATACCAATGCATGCATACATCTAATCCCCTCCATCAGAGTACCACATAGTACAGAAAGAAAATAAGGGTCCAAATATAATCCCACTAAAACTAAAAATAAGTCCAACCAATCCATAAGTTGGGGAATGATTTCAAATAAAACACTAGTATGAACCTCATTCTGTCTAGCCCAATATATGACCATCTTGATCCTGATCCTCCTAGGAAACCATCAAAAGGCCTTTCTTATGCACAATACATGACATGTGTAGGAAGATACCCTATAAGAGTGAATATAACAATACCCGATAGGACACCCCAAAATCACTAAAAATAAAGCATTAAGATTATCTACCTCATCAAACACAGGAATTTAAATCAAGATATGAGACATAAAAATAATAAAAAATGAACCCAGATATACTCATAATAGACTCCCAGTTTCAAGAAGGTCTCAAAAACTTTCATCCATAGGATTCTACTTGAGGATTAAAGGTAACAATCATTTCAGGAGTACTCACTCCATGAGACATGCTATCTCCAATAACGCTCATATGAAAATTCATGATCATCAGGACTTACACAAGAATTACTTGTTGGAAATTTTAAGTTCCCATTATACGAATGGGAGATAACACCTAGGACCACTAGAGGATACTACAAACCTAATCTAGAATAACCCATTAGATAGGATATTGACTCCCTATGCATAGTGGTCACACTAATACCACAAACACTATATAGGAATGATATGATAGGGGATTCCCACCCCATACCTCATGAAGGGATACCATGAACTCTATCCAAAATAGAACCCATAGAGGGGATCACAATCCTATGTCAATGATGTAATTCCATATTTTACCCTCATAGGGATAGACCAAGAGATAAAACTCAATTTAAACTATTCTATATTAAAGAGATGTGCGGCCTTACACTACCCTAGTAAAAGTACATGATGTGTAATGTCTGTACACGGTGTGTCCCATCTACCTCAAGTATACCCGTGTACCACATCCTATGCTGGTTTACCTATATTAATTATCAAGTAATATATCCATTTATATGTACCTAGCCGTGTCAAATTCCTATTTCCATGTATGAGTATACAGTTTTGACCATGTATTCTACATGTGTGAGTGTGTCTAGTCATGTTTGTGCATGTGTGCCCTCTGGGGTACATGTTGAGCCTCTATAACTAGGTCACACAACATGGGAAACATGTAACATGAGGTGTGATATTTTTTTCAACGTGTAAACCATATCTCCATAGAATATGGACTATATGATGTGTGTTCTTGGAACTACATTTCATGTATTCAGGAATTTATAATAAACTCTAGGTCATTCTACATGTCGTCGTACATACCCATAACAATAAATATATTTTTGATTATCACGGATGATCATGGAATTGGGTTGACCAAGTCCTACCATCTCCACATACTAGAATGCAACCGTAAAATATTATTAGGAATCACCTCTATCTCATGGTGTTGTCCACATGCTAAAATCTATGAACTGAGGAACCTCTAATCTAATTTATCTCTGGTCACCCACCACCATCATTTCACCTTTATCTCACCCTCGATCACAAACCACACCCATAGTATCAATTCATTGATCTAAATAATTATTATAAAATGATCGAATATTAATTATTCATCAAACCTCCATCCAAGTAAATATTGGTGACGAATCATAAAATGATATAGGGAAAAAAGAAAAAACCAAAAAATGAGGAACAAACCTTGACCATTGTTCAGGTTGGTCTCGATTAACTTTCATTAGAGTAATTAATGAAGAGTAATCAAATAATATAAATTACCAATAAACTAGGAATATAAAATCTCCACCCACACAACACAATCAACCCATGAATCAAACGGTTAGAAGAATTAATTCATGTTCATCATGGGATAATAAAATGGGGATAAATTCACATAAAAAATTTTCCTACCTTGGGTTAGTATTGACCACTAATGAATAACAAATATGTGTTTCCATCATTGGAAAGATCCTTTAATTCTATAGGAAAAATGATACTCAGTCTACTGTCATTCACCAAGATCTCCTCTAATAGCTCCTCTCTCAATCCCATGGTTATACGAATAACCCTTAATATTGGATATACCTATATTTAAATAAGTATAGTGTTTGTACTTTGTAAAGAAAATAAATAAATAAATAAATAAATCACTTTATTATTTTCTCCCTTGATAACACTTTAACAAAACACACAACATCAAAAAATATTGTCACACTAAGGATAAAACCTATATTCTGGACATAATGATGGTCTATGATTTCCTATATGAGCCCCCATTCATGTGTTATTCTACTATTTTATGAAATCTATTCTCATGTGATATTAATATATTTCAATGTCTTACAAGGAAAAAACAG
Organism: Viscum album; assembly: GCA_963277665.1. Taxonomy (NCBI): domain Eukaryota; kingdom Viridiplantae; phylum Streptophyta; class Magnoliopsida; order Santalales; family Viscaceae; genus Viscum; species Viscum album. Next base: position 582,128,805 of record OY728128.1, on the reverse strand, counting down.
AGACGTTACACTACTCACATTATATATGAAATATCAAGACTAATAAAAACCATGACATACATCAGAATTCCCACCACAAATTAATATAGGACCCTTTCATTTTATGAAGCCTCTTATTCTATTCTAGATTATTTATCTTTTCATAACATGAAATTTCCATACAAGGGGGTAAAAACATGTTTGGATATGCTATTTCTAAATCCTTACAATTCCTTATGAATATACACTAACTGAGATAAAAATAAAATGACAATATTAAATTCCATTATGATCCAAATCCCTAAAATTGTAATCGTAGCACTGAAATCCTTCATATCGAACCTTCTAGGAAAATCATCCCATAACTCTTCTAGTCGTTCTACCAACAGAACAACTAATAATATATCACCAACATAGATAATAATAATTAAAAAACTCCCTTGATTAAACACCATATAGTATCATTTTAGATTCTAATTACACTGGATGAATGAATTTTTTCCATAAAGGTATTATAATTTTAGTTTTATTGTCATAGTGTCTACTTCATCCCAAAAAAACTTTATTTGGGACTACACACCATACCTTTTATTCTATTTTCTAGGAAACCTTATAGTTACTCTGTATAGATATCCTCCTCTAAACCACTATGAAGGAACATGATATGGACATATAACTCCTCATGATGTAGACCTTGTAAATAAATAAGGGTTAGAACCACCCAGGTCATCAAATAATTCACAACCAAATAAAATATCTCCCTAAAATCCACTCCTTATTATTGAAATACCTTTTTAATAATCCACTCCTTATACCATTTCTTATACTCTAATTCTTCTCTTAATTAGTAGACCCACCTATTCTATAATGTTATTTTTTCTACTAATAATTCTATTAGCACCCATGTTTAAGAAAAAATAAATTAGTTTATCTTCTCCTTCATTGATAACTCTCATGGTTACAAGTTTCTCAAACTTCTCAACTTTTCTAGATCTTTTGTTCTCCACTATCCATAATATTTAGATATTACATTCTAAATTTAAACTTCTACACTAGTTATATGACCCTGGTAGACCACATCAACAGTGAATGTTTGGATCCTTCTATACCTTACTTTTCTGAAAATTTTCTATAAGATTCCAAAATCAAAGAGCATTCTAGTATATCGGGCATTAGTACCTCTAGAACCTGATCAACATCTCCCATTTCAAAACTTCCATATACCTTCTAAAATTTTATGCTCTCTAAAAAATATGAAACCACTAGAATTCCATTGAGATCAACTTTGATGTTCTTCATTGATTCATTTCCCTCGTCCACACCTTCCACTAAGTTACGATTCATTTAAAGGATCTATTCATTGAAGATATCATTATGGATTCATATAACCTTTCATTAATTGTAATCCCACATCTAAAAACCAAAGTGTCTATCATTGTGACCAAAAAAAAGAAACATGTCTATGAATTAAATTCTAACTTATAATTTTTCTTCATATCGACATTGACATATATGATACTTCCAAAAACATTCATGAGAGATATATCAATTGTGATTTTGGTCTATATTTCCTTCATAAGTGTATGTTCCATCAGTTAAGAAGGACTCTTATTATTGAGATAAGCTTCATAGTTAATTTATACTACATAACTCCTTTAAGAAACTATAATATAAGTTCATGCACCTAACACTCTCATGCAATGTCTGATTCAACCATCTATCCACACTATTCTTCTTTGGTTTACTAGGTATAGTCTTCTCCATCTAGATTCCCTTTATCCAACAACACTTCTAAAACTTGTAACACCCCATGTCTAGTTAGGTTTTAATTTTTATGGGAAATTTTAATTTTTTGATTTTGTATGCCTATATAGTGTAAAATGGGAATTTTACCTTATAGATGATCCTAAAAATATTTTTGAAAGATTTCATTGAACTTGGAATATAGTGTTTACTATGAGGCTTTAATTTGGTTAGATTCTAAGCAGATTTAATTTTATGAAAAATATTAATGTTTATTGATTAAATGTTGTTTTTTCTGCATATGAAATCATTGGTATCTTCTAAATGGGGTCTCTTTTTTATATTATAATTCTTTGATTAATTCCAGAATGAGGGGTTTTACATAGGAGACTTATAAACTCTAATTGGGTTCTGAGTTCCGAGATGATCTATTAAACATATATTAAATTACATTAAATAGAATTAATTTAATTTAATTTCTATATTACCTCATTTCCCCCTTGATTAAACATTTGTATGTTAGGAAGGGTTTTGGGTTTTATCTAGTGGTATCACACGATCTAACCAGTAGAGAAAGGGGATGAATGGAGAGGGGTTTTCACTAGGAGTTCAAATAGAGCTTGGTTGGGTTGTGATGGAAATGGGGCATGGATCTGAGATTAGTATTTCAGTAGTTCTTCATGAGGTAAGTGAGATATTTGGAAAATTTTCATTTCCCATTTTGAATAATTGTTTTATATATTTTTATTAGGAATGATTTCAAGGTGATTTAGAATTTTAAATTTATTTTTTAAATTATTGTTTGAATTTTTTAAGAATTAAAAACCATTTTTTATGTGTGTGAGTGTTTTTTAGTGAATTATATGAAGTGGTTTTTTATTATTTATATTAATTTTTATTTTTAATAATTTTCCGAGGGGTAGAGTGTTGTTGTGTATATGTAAAATGAGTTTCACTTATACAGGGACCCAACATTGTGTAAGCGTAACCTTAATTCACCCTTATGTAGTGGTAGCACCATGTGATATTTAAAGGTAACCTACTAGTTACCCTTATGTATCACAGCCCCTTACTTAAGGGTAATTGTGTTTTCCAAAAAAAAAAAATAGTTTTTCACTGATTCCTTATATAATTATTTTGAAGTATAAAAAATGATTTCAGTGAGAATATTTAATTATTTATTCCATATTAATGAATTAAAAAAATAATGTTTAAATTAATTAAGAAATTAATTTTAATTTTTTTGATATGTGTAAATTAATTATAACCAATTTATAATTTGTTAAAGTATTATAAATTGTTTAGGGCCTCGTATTGAGGGATGAAGGTTGTTCAGACATGGGGGAGCTTCGATGAGAGTAATTGGGCTCCACTTATGAAGGGAATGGATCCTTGTATGAGATATTTAGTCCGTAAAAATATCCTTTATAGTAAATGAATATATATATATATATATATATCATGTGATGTGTGATCATTCCACTACGTGTGATCGACCTTTTAAATTGAATAATTTTTTTAATTAAAACTAAATTCTTATGAATGAATTGAATAATGTTCCAAGGGCTACAATGGACCCTTGGGAATTGTTGTAATGCATTGATCATAGATGGATGAGGGATGAATTATGATTATGTTCCCTAATATATAGGTATCTATAGGGAATATATATTTAAAAAATTATGTGAATGTAAAGGACCTAGACAGGATCTCGTAATTACCTTGAGTATTGGTATGTGACTTGATGAGAATTAATGTCCCTATTTTTCCTTATTATAACCTTGATATTACTTAGAGACATTGAGATTATTGATTTAGGAGTAGGGGTGATTGTTCCTTCCCTTTTTGTTATTGATAAACTAGGTGGGAATGTATGTTTAAGATTAATGGGAGGTTGGGTGAGTCGACCCACCTAGGACTAACCTAGAAAGTGAGATGGGTGGGATTTTATCTCTTAATACTTATCTCATAATTCATTAATTAAGATTCTAATAAGTACTTGGTTTGTTCTGATGATATCAAGGGAAACTATTCCCTTGAAGTGGTAGGTTTCAACCCTGGAGTTAGAATTGAGATAAGGGATCCTATATAGGGTATCTTGATTATGGTAAGCCATAAGGGAACTTGGAGGGTGCCCCACTTATAGGTCAAACCTTGAGAGGATCAGTGAGAATGAGTAGTGATGATCATGGGAGTCACCTTAGAACCCAAATAAATGGTGTGTTCCTAGTAGGGTTGTAATTATTGGAATAGGTCAGGCACTTGAGATGCTAAACTTGATTACATGATATGGGTCAGACAAGTTTCAAACCCATGTTATTATTATTATAATTACTATGAGACGCCACTAGGTGGATCCAGGTCCCTAGGTATATGTTAATGAATTCCATGTATCACCACCTTGGGATCTAGAGATGCTCGTTGAATGGGGGATACCCTTGTATTAGCTCCTTATGATGCAATGATATTTATTGATATTATTGGGGATGCCTAATATTGTCTAGGATCAGGAATTATACCTAATATTATATAGTATCCCTATAATTCCTAGGATATGAAATTTCATCTAATATTATAATATGCCTAGTGACACCTATGATCTGATGATAAACCTATAGATGAACAATTAGATTCATAGTGATTCCTAGGACCTATCTACTAAGACTCGAGATGGAATTAAATTCCTAGAATTCCTATGGTATTGAGATTATACATGGTACTAAGGGATTTCTATGATACTCTCTAGGATCCAGTTTTATACCTAGTATTATTTGAGATGCCTAGTGTTTTATAGTATATGTAGTTATTCCTGATATAACATGAAATGCCTAAAATTTTAGGGAACCAGCATTGTTCCTAATATTATAAAAGATGTATCAAATGTCATGGGATACAGGGGTGTACCTAGTGTAGGTGTGTTCACAATATACCAGGGTAGGACATGTATACCTCCAAGGATATGTCACATGATAAGAGACACTCTAACACTGGTAGAAGAAGGTATGTTTGATCCTAGGTTTCACGTTAAAACCCAGATATTAATAGTGATAATTTATTTATGTTTACATACTGACTTTATTATTCATAACATATAACATGTACATGCACCACCTTAATGATTATGTATGGTATTTTTTAGTGTTTCCCTACTGATCTTTTCTCACACCCTAGTCGTTTTTCTATAAAACTTGGGCACTTGAGTAGATCCTTACTATTCATAGGTTTGGTTATGCTTAAGGCCTAATATATCATGGTTGAGTAGATTAGATGGAGTCATGAGGTCGATACCTCAGTGGGATAGATTATATGAATTATTATAGAGGACACTTTACCATTTCAATTTTATTTAGTATGCTTATTAGATAGTGTATTATTTATTATATATTATTCTATTTTTTTTACTGCTACTATTTTATATATCATTACATCTTGTAGACAGATTTTATAATTTTTATTCTGGACTGCGGGGGTTCTTGGGGCTCCTTGTTTTATATCTATAGGATTTTGGGATGTCTGTTATATAGATGAGTAATACTAAAATTTTGATATAATCTGGAATGACCCACATGCCTTGTTTTTATAGGGTATAGTCTACCCATGACTCTTTTAGGCCCTCACCATTGGATGAAAAAATCTACAATATAGGGAGGAGCACTTGAGGCCTCGTAGAATCCCCATGTGGGTATCATTCAAGAGGCACATATTGGGGCACTAAAAAATGGTATCAAATCATTTTTTGGGATGGGATGGTGTTGGTTTTTAATTGAGATAATTTTTTGAGACATGGGAGGTAGATTGAATGTGTTGCTGGCACGCATGACCTAGATTAAAGCTGAAGTTTCTAGGGAATTTCCAGTATTGGTAATAGGAAAACTTGGTTGAGTGAGGTGTTTTTTTGACCGATAATCCCAATATGGGATGGATGAGACTCAATTTTAGTCATAGGGCTTGAATGTGATCTAGTGAGTGGTCCATGCATTATGTTTGGCATGTTGGATTCATATCACATACATATTCATTCTTGTGATTGATAAAACTAAAAATGAGATTATAGTTTCATAAAGTTTCAATAATATATTATCTAGTGTTCATCCATATAAATAGTTGGTGGAATTATATTTAGATGGACCATGATATGGTTTCTTCTTATAAAAGGTCATGTGGATCTATGGAGAGACTCTCATTGATAACATCTATATATTCCCTCTAGTAATGGATGTATAGAGACCCTTAGTGGGTTAGTTTTTGAATTTTATGCCTTGATAATGATTTTAAAAAATATATTTAGTTATTTAAAGTGTTAATAATAAACTATATGGTTCTTTCCCATATAGTTTCTTGGTGGCATACTACTTAACCAAAACATATGACTATGGTTTTCCCAACATGGGTTTCCTTGGGTGATTTTGTTATATATACATAACATGATATATGAGAATGTATTCCTTGATGGGTTGTATCCATTTTTTGGAGTCCTAGTGGGGATTATTCTGATACAATACCTCTTGAGAGGGAAGTCCTATATGAATATTCCTAATGAAGATCAGTTCCCCAATAGGCTGATGACTTGGAATATGAATCCTAATATATTAATGTGAGAACCTTAGAATTCATGTTTTGGTATTTAAGTTTCCTTGAGTTATTTGAGAAGAGAAAAATGATGATTCCCATGATTTATGATCTATGTGATATTGGACCTATGGTTTTCGTAGAAAATCCTAGTGATTTTGAGATAGGGCTCAAGATATTAATGATTTGAGTATTATAAATGAGGTGAGATGTTATATATGAGGGTAACCTGAGTAAGGGGTTATCCTAGGCTTGTGAGTACATTATACATGTAAATCATAGTTTGATCCTTTGTGTTATGAGATCAGTGCATGTGGTGTACCACCAGGAATGTGATATAGGTATTGGGATACCTTGGGATCTTATGATGAAAAGTACTTGATGTGCTTTGGTATCGAGGTTTGATTTTAGTGGGTTGGATTAATGTGATGAAATACTCTATTAATTTCATGAATGGTTATTGATGAGATAGAATATTTTTACCAATATATTCAAATTAGGGATGAATATATCATGAGTATATAAAACTAATAATAGAACAATTTCATGTTTTAGATGATCATTCGGTGGACCATGACAAGGATAAGACTCTAGATTTTGAAGAGGGGTTCCAAGGTTTTTTCTAGTTAGACAATATCAACATGTCTATGAGTATGGTTATAGTTTATGATTCATGATCCTAGGTTTGATGACTTGTGATTCAGGGTATAATTAGTCATATTCTACAATTGGGTTTTATGGGAGAATACATCTATTGGGTTTAGATGAGATTGAGGTTCCATGCATTGGTTACATGCAATGTTGTTGAATTTAAAATCGGTGAGAGGCCATGTGCAGGAGGAGGACTGATGTGATTGATCAAATTTTTGAAAGAATAGAGGCCTCTGGATTTATATAAATGGTAAATATACCTTTATAGTGAGATGTGGCACCAAAAATGAATCAAGGTATCACAATATGGATGACTTGAGAGGGTGTCTTGACATGTATTGTGAGGTAAGGTGTGGTGTCGTGATTTAGTAGAGAAGATCATGGATTTGGAGGATTGATTCATGTGTGATGATGGAACCTATTGATTTTTCACTCGAGGAGTGATATAAGGAAATCCATATGGTTTGGAACACCCCATTGGCTATTGTAGGGTGAGACCCTCAATAGTTTTTGGTATAGCTTTGGTATGATTAGGATGACCACATAAAGTCATTATGTATGGTAATAGATAGGGAGTGGTTTATAGAGTTGGTACCCCCAGATATTAGTGTCATGGGTGTGATGTGAAAGGTAGTTGGTAAATTGAGGTGGATTTTTTATGTTAGTGATATAGTGAATCTGGTTTTTTATTGTGCCTTATTAAACACAAGATTTTAAATTTGGATGAAATATTATATGTATTCAATGGGTTGGAAACTGACTCATTATTTTTTCATAAAGTTATGAAGTGTGAGTCAAATATGATAAGTTTTAGTGCATGTGAGTGAAGTATAAAGGTGGTTTTTGAATGTTGAGTGTTAAACCATGTAATTACATTAGGTCTTAGGTTTTATCTTTGATGTGGATGTTCAATGATCACAGGATTCCTTTGAGGAATTATGATATTGTGATCAGGTGTTTTGATATCACATCAGTGGGTTTGGCCAATAATTTCCAACAATGGTTGTTGAGGGGAGACTCGACCAATGTATTATTGAGCCGTTGAGAATTTTTTTTAGTTTTCGGTTCTGATGGAGGGGAGCATCGTGGATCAAAATTGGATTTTTCTTAGTTAATATTTGTTATGGGGAGAAACATGGACCATGAGTTAACTAGTTGAAGTCATCATGATGAGTTTCAAAAAATGGGCATGGTTAGGAATAATCTTGATGATTTAATGACGATGATGAGTGGGAGTCTTGGTTTTGATGAATAGTGTGACTCATTTTTGTAATGGTGTAGAGGAAGATCGATCATCATACCTGGAAAGAACATGATGAGTTGGTAATGAATTTGTACTAAATAACAGTTATCAAGCCTTATCAGGGATGATAAGTGTTCTGTTGGGGGGACTATAATACTCCATGTCAGGATGATTTGTAATTTTCAACGGAAAATTGAATTTTTTTGTTATGGATTCATATGAGGTGTAAAATGAAAATTTTCCCAAAAAAAACAGTCCCAAAAATATTTTCTGATGATTTTTTAAATATCGGAATAGGTTGTTTACCTTATTGGTGGAATTCGGTGAGAATCTGATCTGGTTGAATTTTAAAAAAAAATAATAGTTATTTATTGGATATTAATTATTCCTCATATGGGAAAACTGAAATCTGAAAAAAAATTATTTTTTTTATATTCAAATTCTATGGTTGAGTCCAAAATGTGGGGTTTTACCTAAGTGAGGTATAAACTTTTCTCAGGTGGTGGATCCAAAGATGATCCATTAAAAGAAAATTAAATTAATCTATAATTAATTTAATTTATGTTCCATATTACCCCCCTTTGTTTATTCCTATGTACATCATAAAGGAGTGAGGTTTTTTCTCCCAAGTATTCACATGACATAGAAAACAGAGAATGGGGAATAAGGGAGAGGGGTTTTCATCAGGAGTTTGAATTGAGCCTGATCGAGGTGGGACGCCAATGGAGTGCAGGTCCAAGATTCATATTTTTTAATTTTTCCTTGAGGTAGGTGATATATTTAGAATATTATCATTTCCCATTTTGAATCATCATTATATTTTATTTTATTTTTGTTTTTGTGATTTGAAGAGTGCGTTTCAGGTGATTCATAATTTGAAAATACTCTTTGAATTTTTAATGAATTATGCAACATTTTTTTGGTTTTTTGTGTGTGATTTGTATTGAATGAGATGAAATGTTTTTTATTAATTATTTTAATTTTAATTTTTGATATTTTTTAAAAGGGGGAGAGTTTCTTTGTGTAAGTGTAAAATTAGTTACCCTTACGTAGGGACCCTACACCACATAAGGGTAACCTGATGTTACCCTTATGGAGTAGTAGTGCTCTGTACTGCATAATAGTAACCCATTGGTTACCCTTATATAATAGGAACCATGTAATTGTAACCAAAGTTACCATTACACACCACCCCCATGTGTATGGATAAGGGTGTTTTGAAAAAAATAGTATTCCCTGGATTTCTTATATGATTATTTTAATATATAAAAAGAGGATTTTTTGGAGAATATTTTATTATTAAATCCATAATATTAAATTATAAAATTAATGATGGAATAAATTATGTAATTAATTATAAATTTTTCTAAGATGGGTAATTTAATTTTAATAAAAGTATAATTAATTAAAGTATTATAAATGGTTTAGGACCTCATATTTATGGACAATAGCCGTTCAGACTTGAGTGAGCTTCAATAGGAGCGGTAAGGCTCCACTTATAAAGGCAGTGGATCCACATATTAGGTAAGTGGCCCCTAAAACATATCCTTTATAGTTAATTAATTTATATAGAAAGAGAGTATGTGATATGTGGTATCACCACTATGGGAAATCGACCTTTTAAAATGAATAAATTATTTAATTAAAACTAAATGATTATGAATGAACTAAAAAATGTTCCAAGGGAAAAAATAGACCATTGTTCATAGGATTAATGCCTCGTCCAATGATATCTAAGGGATAAACTTTAATTGTGTGATATATCCACAAGGTGTACCATTTCAAAGCTTCGAGATACATAATTCTTCATGAACCCCTTCTCAATTATTGAGTAAAATAAATCCCCATATTCAATAATCCATGTCTCTAAAAACTTAAACCACTTATAATAAAATTTCCATATTCCTAAATTGTGGATTTTTCAGATTAGATGAAAGGAAACATTCTATAATTGACTCATATATCCCAACATTCTTCCCAAAAATAATATTTACTTCCATAGTTCTAGAATATTAAATCTACTAGGCCATCTTATTTCCATCAAATCATTTATCTCATGCCTTCATAATTATTTTAAATTTTATTATGAGTGGATCATTCACTACCTTTCATACTAAAATTAGTTTTGATATCACCTAAGACTTCCACTTTTTAGATCTCTTTATTCAGAAAAAGACACCGGATCTACTCAAAGACCAAGTCACCCTTGATGAAGATATTCCATAAATCCATAAATAAAAATTATGTATAAATGTTCTATGTCATATCATATGACATATAAACCAAAGGCATATTTTTAATTATAGTATAGAGATATCACATTCACTTCCATTGATAAATCATATGATATCTTTATATCATAGGTTAATATAATATGTATTTTCATATATGGAATCATAATGTATGATTCATAATGAACCTTATGATTAAAGTTATAGTATATATTTATTAATAATTTAGAATTTGGGAATATTTTACCAGTGGATATTGTTATATTAAACATTTCATAAGATGGAACTCATGGGAGAGTTGTCATGGCTAATGGTTACAAGAGTTTTAACCATATCCATTTACTCATATTTTTCATAACATATGAGTAAATTCATATAAGGTATTAGGAGTTTCCTAAGGCCTATATAAATAAATCCAATCCATTGAAATGTTTCATTTGAATGTATGCACACTTTTGTGGATCTCTATATCAATGATCACTTTCTCCTTCATCCTTTACCACTTTAGGTACAACATACTATGGTTGTGAGAATGATCCCACCCAATAATTGGGTGATTCATTTTAGGCATGGATACACCTTGGTGGGAATACACCTTTGGTTTTACCTTAGTGATATTCATTAGGCATGTGTGATTTAAGAACTTGAGAAATGGTTATCCTTGATGAAAGGTATGTGTTATTTATTTACTTTATACATGATTTAGGTTTTTCATAGCATGGTGATATTTTTTGAAGGTTTATAATGTATTATACTTTATTAAATAAGTGTTATTATATCCTTAGAATACTATTGGTGGTATTGTATTTTTTCATGCTTACTAATTCTTAGAATCCTGTTTAAAAATGAAGAAATATCAATTTTGTATTGTATATCATAATGCCTATTATAAGAAACAATTATAATTTTGTTCTATGGATGAATAAATGGTATGAGATATCATAAGAGATAATATAGTCACAACTTAAGATATAGGATACTATAGTCAGTGAATCAATTGAAATCATTTGGTTTTTCACATATTGTATCTTATGATATGAGATATCGGATGGGGTGATAGTGATGAATTTTTCATAAAAACATATCCTTGTATTATTGAGGTGATATCAGGTTTATCATCAACTATGAAATCCCAGGTTTCAAATGTTATATAATAGAAAAAATTATTTATTATAAAATATGGTAGATATTTAAGTATGCCATACCTTATGATATAGAACATATCATAAAATAAAACGTCAAAAAAATTAATTTTTCTCAATTTCAATTATAAATTGAATTATATAATTTATAAATTGTATATAAATTATGGAGAAATTAATTTTAGAAGTTTTATTTAATTAATAAATTTTTATAAATTAATTAATTATAAAAAATATTATTAATTATTTTTTTTGAAACATTTATTAAATAAATATATATAATAATAAATTTTAATATTAAATACCTTTGATTTATATATAGTGAATCATAATTTTGATATAAAATGTTTATGTGGAAATTATAAGGGTATTTTTATAAAGAAATTAAATTGAAAAAATAAGGAAAAATATAAAATATTTTATATTTAAAATTATGAATTATTCATAATTATTTAATTTTAATTGGTTAAATTAAAAAATTCTTGATTTTAGAAGTTACATAAACCATATCAAAAAGAGTTTTGACAATTGATATTATCCAGATTTAAATAATATTAAATATATAATATTTTGATTGTTTACATAATATGTGTGTAGTTAATATATAATTATTATGTTTCAAAAATCTTATGTTTAAGTAAAATAGCATATAAATGTCAAGAGACCCGAGATCAAATCTGGGTGGAGGCATATTTCCAGGTTACTGTAGCAGTACTATAGTAGGCACTGTAGAAGGCATTGTAGCAGGCACTGTAGTAGGTACTGTTCGGTACTGTAGCAGTTAGAACTATTCATCCATCTGGGCCTTCGTTCCATCGATTTGGTCCTCGGGTCCCGCAAGGCTTTTGGTCCACCCAAGGCATTCGGGCCAGTTGATTCTCAAGGCCTTCAGGCCACCTTAAGTCCTTAGGGCCACCCCAAGGTCTTCAGGCCACAGGAATGTAGGCCCCAGACACACTATAACAAAGGAGCAGCCCCAAAAGAGGATTCAGAGCAGGTGCACTCACCAGAGCAGAGCCAAATGGATTGTCAGAATGAGAGGGTATGATTATGCCATTGGTACCAGCCTGTGCTTACACGAAAATCCTAGATAGATGGTCATGAAAAGGTGGAGAGCTATTATCAAGATGCAGATGTTGGGGAGGGGCAGTTCCTTGTAGATAGTCTGGTTTAATTCCCCTAGACCTTCGGGTTATGTAATCTCCTAAGCCTACGGGCCATGTAATCTCTGAGCCTACGGGACTTGTAATGGTTCCCCCTCATCCCTTGAATGGGGGGTTATCAAAAATTAATAAAAATGAAGGCCTTCAGGTAATTCAGGCAATGTTTAAATTATAATGTTTTTATAATTGATTTATTTCTAAAAAATTTATAAATAGTTTGTCTCATGTTTAGATATATAAACTGTTCATTTATTTAGTTTATTATTTACTTTACTTGTGAATATAATTTTTATATTATTAATTGATTTATGATTTATTTTAAAGTGTTAAATTTATTTTATAAATTTTCATATATGCTTTTAAAGAGTTTCATTCTAGGTATAATAATTGAATTAGTTTTAAACTACTATGAATATGTTTTTTATTATGTTATAAGATTGAATTTAAAGGTTTATTATTGTTTATACATATTTGTTGTCAGAATTTTTATTGAAATTTTAATCTCTCTTGAGTAAAGAAACCTTGGTTAGAGATACTTTATGTTAGATTGATCACTATCCTAGAAGATTATGCCTTATCTTGAAATGTGGGGCTTAGTTATATATCTCTCCAAGATTACTCTGGTGGGGATTTTTGATTTTATATGATTATAATCCTTTAAATGAAAAGGATTAATATACCTAACATATGATGTACATTTGAATGTGTATAAATTTTTAGATTTTAATTGGGTTAGTAACACAAGTTATGTATTGTATAAAGGGTTACACATTAATATGGTTTGAACAAATTGATTTAGTGGAAGGAATATGGATTAAAAAATAAATAATTTTAAGAATGTATATATTTAATGCTAATACATGTCATAATATGGTAATATTAAATACCTATTAAAATAAGTGTCAAATTCCTTCGAAAGAAGACAGTTTTCAAGACCTCGATCATTCAACTGGGTAGGTTCTACCAAAGTACGGTTCCCCTGAATTTTTTTATAGAGAAATAAAGTAATGGGGTGACCCTAAGAGTTTGGTGCCTTGTTTTTTGTGTTGTATTTGGGTTAAACTTAGCTAGGAAACCCTGAGAGTTGAGATATTATAAGAATAATATTGAGTTTATCCATATGATAGATTGGGAAAGGAGTTGTATGCTTAACCATCCAAGAGTCATATATGATATGATTGACAAGATGGCGTACCTAAATAATTAAGTGGTGATAATAATACCAAATCGGGATAAATTATATGTAAAATATGGATCTTGTTCCAATAATGGTATGATTTCATTATAAAATGGGTCATCATTTTAGTGAGAGTACATTTAAAAAAATTCCATATTAAATAAATATAAAACATGACACAAATCTGATAAAAGATTCTACTATAGATATCACAACATAATCATCATAAAAATTAAACTTTGAGATCAATTATATAAAATAAAATATTAATGGAAGAATTATCTATACTGGTACATAAACTTTTGAATCATTCTTAATAAAGGAAAATTTTAATATGTGTTATAGAAATACCTTCCTGAGTAACCAAATGTTTAAGTTGTTAAATAAGTTAATATATATTCTTAGGAAACTCATAGATTAATTTACATATGGTTTCAATGGAATTAAATTCAATATAACCAAATAAACTTTTTTCTCTACTCATATACTCAATATGATTGAGCGTGATAATGAATTTCTGAGGCTGAAGATATCCTTTAAGGCATGATATAGTTGTTGAATCCATTATAGAATCATCATTGGAAATTTTAGTTAGTGAGAATAAATTTTTGAAATTTTTACCTAGTTTTTCTAAGTTGTTGAGGATATATGGGAATGAAATGGGATTTCCAATTTAATGATCTATGATTCTCGTAATTACTTTTACTTAGTTAAATATTGCGTGAGTAGTTACATGAAAAATTAAACTAAATGAAAATTGTATTACCTAAATAAAAAATAAAAAATATTACTATTATATTATAGCCATTAAATTATAAGTTATCAATAGAATTTTCCACCTTATAAAATCTATATAAAAAGGCATAATGAACAAAGGTAATTTTGTGTTTGGAGAAATAATTTCTCTAAAAATGTTTTTTGCACATTAAGTGTGTTAATATGAAAATTAATTTTTTCTCAACATTAGAAATATTATTTGATAAAATGGATTCTATATTTTGGAATCATTAGGTAAAAATTATGAAAAAATGATAATTTATTTATAATAATATAAATAAGATTAATAAAATTAATGTTAATTATAGTAATAGTGGTGAAACAGTTATTTTCAAATATTTTTTTTATTAATATTTTGTAATTTTTATATAATAAATTAAATTAAAATATTTTAAATAATTTGTCATGAAATGACCCATTGGGGCCTACATATCTGATGACAAGATGAGTGTGACCACCCCAAGCCTACCTCTAATAGGATAGGGTCTAGAGACTTTCACTGAGTAGTCATATCCCACATAAGGGAGGCATTAGGCTAATGTACCTGTACACACATACACATCTTCAATCCCGTACACTAATGAGAAAATAAAAAACTAATAAAATAAATGGATGAAAAACATCTATCCCATATCAAAGTATGATAATAAGTACAAGAAAGTAATAAAGGGTCAAAATACTAGCCCAACCAGAACTACAATGGAGTCCAACCTACTTAGAAGGATGGGAATACTATCAAATGAAACACTTGTATACACCTTAGTCTATCTAGAACAAAACTATGCTCTTTGTACCACTGGTCCTCTTAGGATTCCTTCAAAAGTTCTCTCATCTGAATAAGACACAACACATATGGGAATATCTCATTCATGAGTGAGTATTAGAATACCCATTATGACACTCAGAAATAACAAAAAAATAATGCATAAAGAGTAGTTATTTCATTATAGTAGTACAATAAACAAACCCATATATACCCATTATAAAAAACTAATCTCATGTGGTCTCAATTAATACTACAATTCATATGATTTGTATTGAGACCTCAAGGCAATGCTTGTTTCAGGAGTTCTCACTCCACATGCTATGTTATCACTGATGGAGCTCATATAAGAGAACATGATTGTCAGGCCCTTCCAAAAAAGTACTCACTCGATCTATGAAGATCTCATCATCTAGGTATGGTATCACACATAGGGACACTTTGGGTAACCAAGATCATTACTAAATTGTCCTTATAGATAGGGTATTGATGCCCTATGCATGGTGTTCATGCTGATACCACAAACCCCACCTAGGAACGATAGGGGATCCCACCCTAGTCCAACATGGGGAAACATCGAACTATATCTGAAACTAAACCTATTGAGAGGATCATAATTATTTGATTAGGATGTAATTTCAAAATATATCCTTATGGGAAGGTACCATGGAATCACACTCAAGTAATATTTTTCTAGGCTGAGAATGTGAAAGGTTCCCAACACCCTTAGAGGGAGTACACAGTGTTCACTAGGGGTATATAGTGTTTCTTTCCAATCTATGTTATACCCATTTATTAATCACACGGCATGTAAACCTTTATATACATGATCTATCCCCTAGGTTTACATGATATATATAGGTTGTTAATTACCCTTCTTGTTACATCTACTCATGCCCATGTACTTTGGGTCATGCATGTGTGCATGTGGTTGTTCCCATGTACATGGTTGTGTCCAAGAACACAGCTATGTCCTTGTACACCTGACCTAATCCTATGCTTGGTCATCCCCATTACCATGTATACTTGGTGACATATGCTATGTTTCTATCATAAGTCACACAATATTGGGTAGAGACCACACAACATGTGATCCTTAACATTCCACAGAAACCCTTACACCATATCTAGGGACCCACAGAGTGTGTAACTCTGAATAACACACCATGTAATGTTGGTTTTCTAGAAAATTGTGGATCCTTAACATTCCACATAAACCCTTACACTGTATCCAGGGCCCCACACAGTGTGTAACTCCTAATTACACACCATGTAATATGGGTTTTCTAGAAACCTGTAGATCCTTTTTCACATATTCCCATGCCAATTTAACCTCCAAATATGCCACTAATCTCACTTGGGGATTTATAATCTCCTCTATCTAATCATTTACATCAATAGGTATCCAATTTTGGTCATCTGATTCGATTGGGAAAACACCACCATTGCTCATGTCTTTGTCACACGCCAAATCTGGGAATAAGGAACCTCTGAATTGGTCTGATATACCTCCATTCATACTCCACTATTTTTTATCCATGATTGTAGCCTCAAAAATAATTTTACCCATTTTATCAATCAGTTTCATTGAAAAATGGTCACACAATGATCAAATACCAGGTATTCATCGAATCACAGGCCAAAGATATTTCCTACAATGAATGTGCTCAGAAACGATGGAAATCCATAAAACACAAAAAGATAAATGAACACAATCCATGTTTGTGTTGTACTTGATCCATTTACATTATTATTATGAATAAATTTACTAACAAATAATCAAATCAACCTTAAAATAAATCAATCATCGATTCATGAATCTGTTATTATCAATGTAACTGATACATATTCGATATGGGATAATAAAACATGATGAATCTAAAAAACAAAAATGTAAAAACTTGAGTTTGGATCAATCACTAATGAATAATGATCATGAATCATAATATTTAGTGAGATCCATGAACTCCGTTGGCGTAGATGATCCCTATGGTATTGATCTGATCCTCATATTTGTTGTCATCTGCCAACGATCTCATCCAACTTCCTCTCTCAATTATAAGGATTATACGTCTACTTATAATAATTTTCTATAATATATTATTAATATAGGAGTATAGGTTTTTGGATTTAATTAAAATAATAATAATTTATTTATTTAATTATTTATCCACCCATGATGGTGCCCAAGATGAACACCCAACACACATAAGGTTTACTTCTTTCCTAGGGTAAAACCCACATTATAAACTATAAGGACCCAGTTGGAGTAATGAACCACTAAGAGGGGGTGAATCAGTGGTACCCCTTTTTCTTCTTTTAAGTTCCCTTAATGTTGAGAACCACCTTTGTCTCCTGTTAAAGATATAATTCCCTACTGAGAAACAAACAAGCACACATCCAAAGAAACACAGCAATTTACAAGGTTCACTATTCAATAAGAATAGCTACGTCCTTGGTATGGTTGGAAACATTCCAGCACCATACAATCCACTAAGAAAATAATCCTTGGATTACAATGAGTAGGATATACCCTAACACTTGTGAAGAACTGTGAAATAATCACTCTAGTGCGTGTGCACCCTCTTAGCACAATAGGGAAAAGTCTCGTTTCATGTAACAACTTATGTTACCTGCACTTCCTTTCAAATACACAAGTGTAAGAAAGTTCAGCACAAATCTTCACTTCCTTACCCAAAATAAAGGCAAGGAATCCTTGGAATTGAGATAGATAAATTACAGTCCGAAAATCCCATTCCGAATCTCCACACCGAATTTTCCCAATCTGATTCTTCAATATGAATCTTCATCAGTCTGAGAAACTCAATACGGTGACAGCCAGTACTGATTCCCCATTCCGAATCTCCACTCTGAATTCTTCACTCCAAAATTTCTTCTTCACTCTGATTCTTGAATCCGAGTCTTCCTCATTCTGAGAAACTCAATATGGTGACAGTCAGTACTGATTCCCCATTCAGAATCTCTACTCCTAATTCTTCACTCTGAATTTTCTTCTTCACTCCGATTCTTCAATATGAGTCTTCCTCAGTCTGAGAAACTCAATACGGTTACAGCCAGTACTGATTCCTCATTCCGATTAGTTCAATCAGAACTTCCCATTCCGAATCTCCATTCTGATTTTTCTCATTCTAAGAAACTCAATACAGTGTCAACCAGTATCAAATTATCATTATAATTGAAACCGTAATGAAACTCTGTCGGCCAAACACTTATTTCTCTCTCTGGATTATCATAGCTTCGCTCACTACTTAATCATCACATGTTTACTTTGTACTCTGATCTCCTTTTATAGGTGCTCCAAAGTGTGCTTAGGCGGGAAACCAAAATATTTTCCCGCTCACTTAGATTCACCCAAATCTTAATATCTCCTGAAATCTCAGAGTAATTAAGACTTTGTCAATGCTTCTAGAAACTTCTTGAATCTTCTTCCACTTATCTTGATTTAGAACTTTGGCCTTTTACAGATCCGACCTTATTACACAAGTTTCTCGGTATCACATTCTTGGATCCACTTATCTGTCTTGTTGGCATCATATTCTCGGATTCACTCACCTGTCTTCTCAGCATCACTTTCTCGGATTCACTCTTCTTGAGTCTTCGGCATCACTTTCTCAGATCCATTCTTCTTGAGTCTTTAGTGTCACTTTCTCGGATCCACTCTTCTTTGATTCCTCGGCATGACTCTTCTTAGACATAGACAAACACTTCTTCACTTCTTGGTATGGCCATTTTTGGATTCTCAGTACAACTCCTCTTCATTCAATGATACTGGAGATTTTGAATTCTCAGTATGACTCTTCTGGATCTCAGTACCACTTCACCAGTTCTCAGTATGACATTCTGGTTCTCGGTACGACTTCTGGTTCTTGGTAAGACTTCTGGTTCTTGGTGTGACTTCACCGATTCTCGGTACGACTTCTGGTTCTTGGTAAGACTTCTAGTTCTCGGTGCGAATTCACCGATTCTCGGTATGACTTCTGGTTCTCAGTGCGACTTCACCAGATTATCGGTACGACTCCACCAACCAACTTTTGCTTCTATCGTGAGTAATTGCATATACTCACAAATTTAGAGATAAAAATAAGCCAAGAATCGTCACAATTAGTGCCTTCACATCCCCTATCAGCCAGCTTTCGAGAATTTGTAGTTTCCTGGTTCTGCACTTCTCAAATTCTAGACTCTGAATTCCAGACTTCGAATTCTTCAAACACCAGGTTCCGAATGTTCAATATTCTCGGCTCTGAATCTTCAAACATCCAGCTTTCGAATTCTTAGAAATTCAAGGGGTCTTTCCTTTATGAAAACTTTCTCAAGATCAACAAAATACAATCCATGCAAACCATCTCTTCCTTCAGCTTGGTCCTAACAATCTTTCCCTTTGGATTTTGTTTTCAAACAAGTTTTCATAAATCACCAAACTTAGTAACCTCAAGCAATGCATTACTTATCAATAATTATAAGACTACGTGAGCTAACTCATTATAGGAAACAAGAATTATTGACAGAAAAACCATGTTTTACATAGGTATTGAAAATTGCATCTTCAACTTCATACATCTTCAGCTTCATACATCTTCAGCTTCATACATCCAGTAAACAACTTCAAGTTCTTTCCTACAACCACTCCAACAAATAGTTAGAATAGTTCACATACACAAGCAGTGCTGAGTTCACAGCTTACCCACAACTCTCTCTTTAAACAATAGATTTATGATACAAACAACTTCTCCCCCTTGAAAAAACAATCCAAAGGTAAGAAGAGAGAGGGGTGAAAACAACATACCTTAGCCTTGAAGAGAAAGAGGTTGGACACCCATGTTCAATATCAATCTTGAGAATGATTCCTTTGGCAGTGGTTTCGTGAAAATATCAGCAACTTGTTCAGTAGATGAAACATATTCAAGTTTAATTTCATTCTTTTCCACAAGATCTTTGATGAAATTATATTTGATATCAATATGCTTTGAATGAGAATGTTGTACTTGATTCTTTTTAAGATTAATTGTGCTTTGATTATCACATCCCAAGAGCAAGGACAGCTTCACTTCAACTAACAAATCTTCTAACTGTGTCTTCATCCAGATAAGTTGAGTAGTGGCCATAGTGGTAGCAACATATTCAGCTTAAGACGTACTAAGTGTCACATAATTCTACTTCTTTGAGTTCCAACCAACACCACTTTTTCCTATAAATAACACTCCACCAGATGTGTATCTTATATCATCAACATTTCCTTCCCAATCTGCATCTGAATAGCCAAACAAATCAATGTTATTTGAGCCACTATACATGATTCCTAATTATACTGTTCCTTTTATATATCTGAGAATTATTTTTCTAGCAAGAATATGTGATTATTTAGGAGCACTCTGGAATCTTGCACATAAGGTAACAACAAAAACAATATCTGGTCTTGATGCAGTCAGTTACAACAAACTTCCAATTAGCTTTCGATATTCTTTCTGATCATCTTATTTTCCTTTATCATATTTTCTTAGCTTCGTTCCCACTAAGATATGAGTTGATATAGGTTTTGAGTTTTCCATGCCAAACATCTTGAGAAGTTCCTTAGCATACTTTTCTTTGGAGAGAAAAATTAATTCTTTTTGTTGCAAGATTTGTAACCCAATAAAGTATCTCATTTCACCCAACATGGACATCTCAAAGACATTCTTCATTTCTTCAGCAAACCTTTCACAGCTTCTTTCATTATTCCCACCAAAAATAATTTCATCAACATAGACAATCACAATGAGAGGAAGATCTTGGCATTCCTTGATGTATAGATTTCTATAAACTCTCCCTTTCTTGAAGTTCATCTCCTTTAAGAAAGTATCCAGTTTGGAATACCATGCTCTTGGATCTTTCTTTAGCCCATACAAGGCTTTCTTTAACCTGCACATATAACTTTCATTCGTCCCAACAACAAATCCACATGGTTTCTCAATATAAACTTCTTCTTTAAGATCACCATTATGAAATGCGGATTTGATATCCATTTGAAAGATTTTGTAGCCTCATTGTGCAGCAATAGCAAGAAAGATTTGGATAGTTTATAATCTGGCCACTGGAGAAAAAGTTTCTTCAAAGTTAATTCTTTCAATCTGCGAGTAGCCTTTGCAAACCAATCTTGATTTATTTCTGATAACTTCACCTTCTTCATTCAACTTGTTCTGGAAGACCCATTTGGTTCCAATAATGTTCTTATTTTCAGGCTTGGGTACGAGTTCCCATGTGTCATTTTTTTTCAATCTGATCCAATTCTTCATTCATATCTTGAACCCATTCAGGATGCTCAAAGGATTCTTTAACATCATTTGGTTCCACTTTGGAATACAAGTATGTATGTGATATGGAATTACTTGTTCTTCTTGTTTG
This sequence comes from Viscum album, assembly GCA_963277665.1. Classification (NCBI taxonomy): domain Eukaryota; kingdom Viridiplantae; phylum Streptophyta; class Magnoliopsida; order Santalales; family Viscaceae; genus Viscum; species Viscum album. Next base: position 582,106,968 of record OY728128.1, on the reverse strand, counting down.
AACCGTGTGATGTTGATCACTAATTATATTCTGAGATTGCACTTGTTTCATCATCCTTGGATAAGTTTTTCATGTGCCTTCCTCATCACTTTATATGGCTGAATCTGATTCTTCATCTTGATTAGGATTACAATTCATTGCATCCTTATCAGAATCATTAACTTCATCTTCCTCATCTTCCTTGTCTGTCTGGACATACTTATCTTTCCCCAAAGTTTCAATGACTTTTACATCAACTGCATCCACCATTCTTCATGTTTCTTTGTTAAAGCATCTATAACCTCTTCCTTCTGGTGCATAATGAAGAAAAATTCTGTATTCTCCTTTCTTCTCGAATTTTCCACTGCTTCCACCTTTCTTCTTTATAATGCATGGGCTCCCAAAAAATTTAGCATGCTTCATACTTGGAGTAATTCCATAGAAAAGTTCATATGGAGTCTTGTTTGATTAGGGCCCATAAAAACATCAATTTTGAATATAAACAACTGTACTTATGGATTGCCTCCAAAAGTAATGAGTAAGGCCATGTTCAAGCAACATGGTTCTTCCCATTTCCACCAAGATTCTGTTCTTCCTTTCGGTAACCCCATTTTGTTGAGGTGTATATGGAGAACTATATTCATGCTGAATCCCATGCTTCTCAATATATTCTTCAAATTATTCACTTCTATACTCACCACCATTATCTGTTCTCAACTTCTTCATAGAGTACTCACATTCTTTCTCAGCTTTCCTTATGAAGCTTTTAAACATTTTCAGGGTGTCTGACTTGTGCTTCATAAACATAACACACATAATGTGAGTAAAATCATCAATGAAGGTGATGAAGTAATTGTCTCCATTTGTTGATTGTTTTCTCATCGGCCCACATATATCAGAATGCATTAGTTCAAGGGGTTGTTTAGAACAAATGTCAACCTTCTTATGCACAACACATGTAATCTTTCCTTTCTGACAGGTAGTGCAACACCAATCCCTTATTCTTGTAAAATCTGGAATATCTCGAACACTGTCCCTTTTAGATAACTTTCTCATATTTCTCTGACACATGTTTCTAAGTCTTCTATGCCACAACTGATTTTCTTCTACTAAGATCATTTAACAATAGTTTTGTGAATTTCCAACCTGAAATAGATTCCCTTTGGTTCGTTGGCCTCTTGTAACAATCTGCCCATCTTCTTCACTTTTCACAACAAACCCATATTTCTTGAAGATAACTTTGTTACCCTCATCATACAATTGTGATACACTCAGCAAGTTGTGCTTCATCCCATCAATATACAGAGTTTTCTTGGACTTTAATTTTTCCTTCCCAATGATGGTTGATTCAACACCTTTGATTTTTAAAGATTCATCATTTCCAAATGTCACAGTTCCTTCTTTAAACTTCTTCATATTCTTTATCAACTTCAAGTCTCCTATCATATGTGAAGAACACCCACTATCAAGTATCCAAGGTCATTCCTCCTTTGTAACTTTTAGAGCATTTTCAACAAAAAGAGCTTTTTCTTCTTTCACTTATTTCTTCACCTTCATCTTTTGAGAATTAAGAACTTTTTGTTGAGCCGGTAACAGCACAAGACATCCTTTTTCAAGGTTTCCAGGTTGTTCACACCTTTCTCAAATAGTTTCCAGAGGCTGGAACCTATTTTCTATCTTGAATTCATTCTTCTCAACTTTCTTCAAGAAAAATTTCTCACTCTTATTTCTTTGAGGAGATTGAATCCCCCTAAATTTGTGCCTTTCATAACTTGTGGGGTGGTGATAATATTGTTGATTGAACCAACACATATTCATTGTATGCCCGAATCCACCACAATACCAGCAGTACCCATAGAAGGATTACCTTACTCTAAATCCTTTGTACTGATACTTCTTTATTACTCTTTCTTCAAGCCCACCAACCATTCTTTTGATAGCAAGATTGCTCTGCTGGAATTCTTCCTTCTTGGATTTTTCTTGGTTTTTACCAGTGTTAGACTTAGTTTTCTTTGGAACTTCTGAGTTCCCAGCAACATTGGTCGTGGCCACATAAATAACTTTCTCATCTTTCTTCTTCACAGCAACCACTTTAATATTTTGTTTAATTTTCTCATAATTTTATTGTTGAGAGCTTTCACCTAAATCAGTAGTTGAGTTTTGAAAACATATGTTTCTTAATTCAACTTCTGAGAGCTTCTTTTGAATGATCTCTAATTCTTCCTCTTTTTCTCTCAGCTTAACTTTCATGAGCTCATTTTGATTTTTCTCATCTTCAAGAGACTTCTTCAAGTCTTCAAGCTCTTTCTCAAATTCTTATTTAACATTATCTTGGTTACAAACTGAGGAACATTCATCTTCTAACTTTTTGTTAAATTTATCCAACTTTCTGATCTTCCTTAAACATTCCTTCAATTCTTCTTTCAGATGAATCTCAAGATGAGTTTCTTCTTCTTCTGAGCTGATGCTTCCAAAATCCTCATCATTCACTATTGCAATGAAAGTATTCTAAACACCATGATCAATTGATTTTTTAGATTCAACATCACTTTCTTCATCTTCTTCATATATGGATAGAAATATTTTTCTCTTGGATTTGAAGAACTTATTTTCTTTCCCCGACTTTCCATTACCACCTTGCTTCTTCCATAACTTTCTTGGCTTTATTTCTTCTTCATCGTTGTCTTCTTCATTCTACCTTCAAGGAAAGTTAGCCACAAAGTGGCCAATGCCTCCACATTCAAAACACTTCATGTTAAGTTTTCCCTTGTATTTACCGGTTCCTCTTTTAACATTTTTTGAAAACGAGGATAAAATATCGTTAAGATTTATACATACCTCTCTTTCAGAGTCAGAGTCACCACCATCTTATTCAATCAATATCTTCTTAGATCTCTCATTCTTCATGGATTTGAAAGATAATTCTCTGTCAACCTTTGTCTTGGTCTTCATAGCTTTTTCACTTCTCATTTCATAAGTAATAAGTGTACTATGAAAATCATCAAGAGATAGAGTCTATGAGTCTCTGTCTTCTAATGAAGACACCTTCACATCAAATTTATCAGGAAGAATCCTAAAGATACTTTCCACCATAGTAGAGTCTTTCAACTCTTCACCAATACATCTGATCGTACTAACAATATCGTTCACCCTGGTGAAGAAATCCCCAATAGATTCATGCTCTCCCATCTTCAAGTCTTCATACTTCAATCTCCAGATTTAAAGTTTTGCCTTATTTCATTTTTTATAGCCTTCATATATGTTTTTCAGTTTGTCCCATATACCTTTGGTTGTGTCCACTCTTTTCACTCTCAAGAACTCACTTTCATAAAGTTAAGACAATATAGCATTCTTGGCTCTTCCATCATTCTCAAGAAACTTCTTGTCAATAGGTGTAAGTGGAACATTATCATAAATGGGTGGAAACCCAACTATTGTAGCTTCAAGAACTTCATAACTGATAGACATGAGATATGGTATCATTTTATCCTTCCAGATGTGATATTTCTTTCCATCGAATACCGGAATGCCTTTTCTATTCACACAATTTAGATTCTCCATCAACAAGGAAAAAAAAGGGAACCTCCCTCTGATACCACTTGTAAGGACCCATTTGGAGTAATGAACCACTAAGGGGGGGGTGAATTAGTGGTACCCCTTTTTCTTATTTTAAGTTCCCTTAATTTTGAGAACAACCTTTGTCTCCTGTTAAAGATATAATTCCCTGCTGAGAAATAAACAAGCACACATCCAAAGAAACACAACAATTTACACGGTTCACTATTTAATAATAACAGCTACGTCATTGGTATGGTTGGGAAAAATCCAGCACCATACAATCCACTAAGAAAATAATCCTTGGATTATGAAGAGTAGGATATACCCTTACACTCATGAAGCAGTGTGAAACAATCACTCCAATGCGTGTGCACCCTCTTAGCACAATAGGGAAAAGTCTCGTTTCTTGTAACAACTTATGTTACCTGCACTTCCTTTCAAATACACAAGTGTAAGCAAGTTCAGCACAAATCTTCACTTCCTTACCCAGAATAAAGGCAAGGACTCCTTGGACTTGAGATAGATCAATTACAGTCCGAACTTCCCATTCCGAATCTCCACTCTGAATTTTCCCAATCCGATTCTTCAATCTGAATCTTCCTTAGTCTGAGAAACTCAATACGATGGCAGCCAGTACTGATTCCCCATTCCGAATCTCCACTCTAAATTCTTCACTCCAAATTTTCTTTTTCACTCTGATTCTTCAATTCGAGTCTTCCTCAGTCTGAGAAACTCAATACGGTGACAGCCAGTACTGATTCCCCATTCAGAATCTCCACTCCGAATTTTTTTCTTCACTCCAATTATTCAATCCGAGTCTTCCTCAGTCTGAGAAACTCAATATGGTGACAACCAGTACTGATTCCCCATTCCGATTAGTTTAATCTGAACTTCCCATTCTGAATCTCCATTCCGATTTTTCTCATTCCAAGAAACTCAATACGGTGTCAACCAGTATCAAATTCTTGTTATAATTGAAACCGTAATGAAACTTTGTCGGCCAAACACATCTTTCTCTCTCTAGATTATTATAGCTTCTCCCACTACTTAATCATTACACATTTACTTTGTACTCTTATATCCTTTTATAGGTACTCCAAAGTGTTCTTATGTGGGAAACTAAAATATTTTCCCGCTCACTTACATTCACCCAAATCTTAATCTCTCCTGAAATCTCGGAGTAATTAAGACTTTGTCAACACTTATAGAAACTTCTCGAATCTTCTTCCACTTCTATTGATTTAGAACTTTGGCCTTTTCTGTATCCGACCTTGTTACACAAGTTTATCGATATCACATTCTCAGATCCACTCATCTGTCTTATCGGCATCATATTCTTGGATTCACTCACCTGTCTTCTCGACATCACTTTCTCAGATTCACTCTTCTTGTGTCTTTGGCATTACTTTCTCGGATCCATTCTTCTTGAGTCTTCAACATCATTTTCTCGGATCCACTCTTGTTTTCTTCCTCGGCATGACTCTTCTTCAGCATAGACAAACACTTCTTCACTTCTTGGTATGGCCATTTTTGGATTCTCGGTACGACTCCTCTTCATTCAACGATACCAGAGATTTTGAATTCTCGGTATGACACTTCTAGATCTCAGTACCACTTCACCAGTTCTCGGTACGACATTCTGGTTCTTGGTATGACTTATGGTTCTTGGTATGACTTCTAGTTCTCAGTGTGACTTAACTGATTCTCGGTATAACTTCTGGTTCTCGGTACGACTTCTGGTTCTTGGTGCGACTTCACCGATTCTTGGTACGACTTCTGGTTCTCGGTGTGACTTCACCAAATTCTCAGTACGACTCCACCAACCAAATTTTTCTTGTATCGTGAGTAATTTCATATACTCACAAATTTAGAGATACAAATCAGCAAAGCATCCTCACAATTAGTGCCTTCACATCTCCTATTAGCCAGCTTTCGAGAATTTGCAATTTCCCGGTTCCCAACTTCTCAAATTCCAGAATTTGAATTCTAGACTCTAAATTCTTCGAACACTAGGTTCCAAATGTTTAATATTCTCAGTTCTGAATCTTCAAACTTCCAGCTTCCAAATTCTTAGAAATTTAAGGTGTCTTTCCTTTATGAAAACTTCCTCAAGATCAACGAAAGACAATCCATGCAAACCATCTCTTCCTTCAGCTTGGTCCTAACATAAACTCAATGGAAGAATAAAATGTTTGATATAATCCATTATTATATAATTATTACATTTTTAGGAAAACTATGAATGTGTGATAATAAAATATTTAATATTTTTAAAACATCAATTATGGTCTCACTGGGCCTTGAAATTTCATGTCGTCTTAGTGCCTAACCCTGAAAATATTAGTAGATATATTTCAAAGATTTACATAAAAATATATATATATTATATAATGAATATATTATTCTATCTAAAATGTATATAATTATATTAAGACACATTTAATTAGTAACCTTTTATAAATATGATTAATAACACATAATGATTAAAACTTCATTTTTCTACAAAAATAATTTTTCTACATATAATTTTTTTTATATAAAATTAGCTTTTACTTATTTTGAAATTGATTTATATTAAAATTATATTAAAATTATTTTCATCAAAATAATTTTTTTAAGAATGTTTACCTTATATTTTTAATAAAACATAAATTACTTGGTTAATAACTATTTACCGTGGTAAAAATGAGAATGATAAAATTTAAAAACCTGATGAAAAATGACTTGAAACATGTTTTAAAATGTGTAAAAATTTATGTTTGAGGATTTATAAATCTTATCACACCCAAAAAAAATATATTATTTATCACTTTTTAAACCATTCAACCTTGAATAAGTTCATTCTATTATTGAAAAAATAATGGGTGTTCGTAAAAATTTTATTTTCTTCACTTATAAAAGGGACACACCTCCATCACTTAATAAAACACATATCCTTTATAAATTAATCTTTTAAAACCTAATTTTTATCCCACTATAATCCTATTTTATGTTATTGATCCTTTTTGTTCTTAATATTTCCCAAACCCCTTCAAAATCAAGGAGGTTTCAAAGAAAAAATTAATTTCTTCTACGTAAGTGTCAAGATTCTCTTTAGTTTTTATTAAATATTTTCTTCTCTTACCCGTGAATATATATTTTAATATAAATAATTAATTATTAATACTATAATTAAATTTTATTATATTAACATATCAACTCTTGCTTATTTTTTCTATCCACTTAGGAAAACAAAAGAATAGTGATTGTGTGTCTGTGCAGACTACCACCTCCATGAATAGACTTCTTTCATTTTTTACCACCACCACTCTAAACTAGTCATAAGGAATGAACTGAATAATAAATATGATATATATAACATAATTATTATTATAAAGATAAATATTATAGTCCACTTTCACTCCCTCTCATTCATTGGGAAATGAAAATGTTAACCACGCGTAGTGCGGATTACTGCCTCTATGAAGTAACATGTCTCATTTTTCATATAGTATATTTATTATTTATCAAAATATCTTAAAATATTATTCAGTTCATTAAATTTATCTAAATAATATCATTATTTCTCTATAATAAATATATTATTCCCAAAATAAAACACTTTTATAACCATGATCATCCATTAATTATAGAATGTTCTTGTTTGGGTCAATCAAACCACGTACTTGAAAAATGATATGAAATAATATCATGGATGACTATAAGTAATTAATTAATTATGAAATATGATATAAATAATTAATTAATGATTTTATTTTGGTTTTTTTATATGGTATAATTAATATTAAACTCATTAATTAAGATACCATTTTTTGTTTGTTAAAAAACACTGAAACATGCTTGTTACCAATTTCATTTACAAGAATCATAAGTAAAAATATAAAAGAATGAAATTATATCTTTATAAAATATCATGAAACATAAATTAATGTACCTTTTATTATTTTTTTTAATTATGAAATATAGGAGAATAATGAAAAACAACATCAGTATTATGAAACTAGTTCAAAATGATCATAATTACTCACACCCAATATTGAAAATAGATAATAAATAACTAATATAAATATAGAGAATAATTTTAAATGAAGTATTTTTAAAGTTATATACATGAATAAGGTTTTTTAAATAGGGTTTTAATATGGTTATGTTTGTTATACATGATTATAGAGTGTGACCAACTGAGAGAAAATTCAAGGTAGATGTTTCTTTATCCCATTTTCAACTCCATCAGAAATTTTTGATATTGTTCACCATAATTTATTTAATATTGTATATCCAATTACCTATTTATTTTACGTATGAAAATATATTCCATTTCATTAGTTTTAAATTTCTATTTCATGATCTTTCTCTCAATCTCCTTTGATTCTTATATTACCATTATTTTTAGAGTTTAATTGACTCAATTTATAATTCATTGGGTCAAAGTATTTCTTAATTGAACAAACTTTTCAAGATATATTACATCTTAATATTCTTATATTTATAATTTATATACTCTTTTTCTCTGGTTAAAATAATTTTAACCATTAATAACTACTCATTTGATAAAAAATTCTGAAATAAATGTATAATGTTTGTAACAATAACTCTCATTCATACCAATGAATATTTTTCTCCCATGTCCATGTTTTTCCAATGAAATTTTTTTTATTTAATGAATCCAAATATGTTTTTATTTTATATTCCTAATATTTTATTATACCAATTTTATGTAATAAAATTCTTTCTATATTAATCTGATGTGGTTTTTTTAAATGTCCTAAAATTCTTAATAAAGGAATTTCTTTTCTTTATTCACAACTCCAGATTTATTATCATGATTTTATCTTCTATTAAAGGATATTTTATTTAAATGTATTAATAATGAATTTTTAAAAATCCTTCTCTTTCACTTCTCAATGAAAAATTGAAAGTTACTTTCACTTCCTCTTTTATAATAATGTTTAAATGATTTTTTGACAAGTTTTTTATTTTCACTTATATTTTTCCTCTAATGTTTATCTATCATAAAGTTATGTTTTTATCAACCTATATATTGTATTATTATGTGAATCCATTGGGAAAATAATATTTTATGTATCCTTTTATTTCTTAAGTTCTTGTTAAGTGTTTTTTTTGAAAATTTTAAGAAACCCATGGGTTCTTTAAGATACGATGATAATTGATTTTAAGTGGCACACATATGTATGGATGATGATGGGTGGAGTTATATATCACTCTTCAATGAATTGGTTAATGTTTATATATCATGAGATAGAAAATCATGGACCTAATGAGTTCGTTCATACAAGTATTTTCATATTGAGTTTTCTCACATTTTAAAGTGTGGAATTAATGAGTTTTTTTGAAATAATCATGGGCCTAATGAGTTAACTCAAAAATGTTTTATTATTCTTATGGTTATTCCATATTTCCATGTTTTTTATAAAGTTATTACACATTTATAATATGTATTTAATTTTCATTACATTCCATTTTTTAATGTTAAGACTTATTTCTAAAAAAAATTGTACTCCTATGTCATTATCATATGTTTTATAATCATTTAGATGTATTTTGAGGCACGTCAAAACTTTTATGATTCCTTAAAAATATTTTTATGATATTGTGTTTATATATTGTGTTTTATTATTATCATATATGTTATTATTATCTTCTTAACAGTATATTTATCTTATTCCTCATGTTCTCCTTCATTTTTATGATCTTATACATTATGATATGTTTTCCCCTTACTAAGTTTATAAACTCAAAAATTTATTATGTGTCCATCCCCCATACTATGAAAATGATTATATCATGAGAGATATATATAAAAGGTTCTATAGGAATGTGAATATGGAGTAATGTTTTCAAGTGTTGTAAAATAATATGTTTATATAGATAATCTCTAAGAAATCAAACCTTTCTATCCTTAGGTTGTGTAACTGTTCATGATATGTATTATATAAATCATGAAAGTGTGTGTTCTATGCAGTAGGCAAGCATGATTGGCAGTAGTAAGTGGGATCAAGAGAGTTTAGAATCATTTATTATATCTTTTTTGTCAGATATGGTTATGGCGTATCAGCCTCTCCACTCACGGTACTACCGGCGAAGACAAAGGTCTATTTTAGATTTGGTCAAGTGGCCTCTATGTGGATAGGAATCATTCATCAGATCTGGTATTTCTTTTGACTTATCTTGTCACTAAAGGTCGGGATTTAAGGATTGATTTAGTTTTCCTATTTGTGTTGTCATATAAAGATCCCAGGTCAGAGGAGTTCCTTGTTGCTGGGCACTTCGACTCTCACAGGCTAGTTAAGGATGATTTCAAGGCTCAGACTCATCATCCCTAAGGATTGACTATATATGATTCCAAGTTTCCTGATGTGAACTGATCTAAATGGATTCTTCTCTTCATTCATGGAAGTAATAACATTTCATAATAGATTTTTCTGTGAGGTAATTCTACATTGATTCATGCAAATCAAGATGTGATTATTGAGAGGTTTAAAAGATATGAGTTTTCCTTTATAGTGAGAATACTCTTACCCTCATGTCAAAATCCATGGAAGTTGGATGATCTAGTTTACAAGCTCTCTAATGCATGGGGATTTAAAGAGTGGAAGTACATTTTTATAGGTCATTTCTATGTTCACATTCTATTTCCATTGAAATAATACAAGAAGACGGAATGGGGGATGGGATCTATTCCCCTCAAGCCTAGAATGATATGTATACAATACCAGAATCTGATATTTAATAACTTCTCTGCCCACCACAAAAAAAACCCAGGTATGGGTTAGAATTTATATACTAAACTGGGTTTGGTGTCATCCTTCCATCCTCTTTGATATTTTCTCTGTAATTGGCACATCAATTAAGCTTGACCATGCCACTCAGGAAGCTCTATTTGGTTTGTATGCACAATTATTGGTCAAAGTTGATCTTTTATATTCTACCATTGAAAATGTGGTTTTTTCTACCACTAATTATAACTTTGATCTTACAATTCTATATGAAATCCTTCCCCCTTTTTCCAATGGACGTGAATCCATTAGACATTTTAGAGATAAATGTTGTCAAAATCTCTAGTGTAGCATTTGAAAGGTTAACGGGAATATCACTACAGACTACAAGAGAAGTATGAAGGGAAATGTTAAGGCTCCCACTGCCCCTTATCTTCCTACTAAGAAAAAGGATGAAAATTATTATGCAAAAACATATGAGTTTCATGATACTCATATGAAGGAATGCTCCTGGGAAGACCTTGCAGAAGGTCTTTCTCATCTTAATCTAGATACTTATCTTATTCCAGTTGGTCAATTTTGGGAGAAGATACCACCCTATTATAAAGATGTGTATTTGGATTCTATGAATACTAGTCATAATTATTCAAATGGTTCTCCTATAGGAACAGTGGATACTGCAAATGATTGTGCTAATCAGCATTCCATTATAGGTAAAGGGGAACATAATTTTGTTGTGTAGGTGATGTCGCAGTTTGATGATGATTTATAGCCAAAGTATTTGGTTGTTTTTTATAGGGAATATGGATTCTTATACAATTAATTAGACAAGATGGATGTTAGTTGAGGAAATTAGCAAGATGATGCTACTGAAAATTATGATGACTTAGATCATTCCATTCAAGCAGAAGTTGATATGGACTTTTCTGGGAAAGCTTTGACTTACACTAAAAGGAAGGGTAAGGATAAGTTGGTTTACCCTTCATAGAGTAGGGGTTTAGTGAAAAAAAGGATTAAGGTTCTATGATGGAATCCCCAAGTATTTATGTTTTGGTTTCCCCTATGTTGGAAGAGCCATGAGGGGCTTGGCAACATACCAAGACTTGGTGGCGGGGTTAACATCCGAAAAACCGTTGTCATGGACGTGGTCGTGATGAGTTGATTGGTGCATGAGGGCATGGTCGATCGACCATGTAATCCTCAAAAGGGATCTCATTGGAGCATAAAAAGATCAGGGAGAAGTATTTTGTTCTTTTCAGTCAAAAGAATCCCCAGTCAGAGCGGGAGACTACTAATTACATGGATAATATTGATCATGATTATGGGAATGATTATGGTCTGGACAAGTAGTTTCTCTTTTTGATGGGGTCATGTCATTGTGTTTGACCCCGTCCTTTCTCTTTACTGTCACTTTTTATGTTTTTAATAATTTTTTGGATCAGGTTATCCTATCTTTTAAACCATTTGAGTATCTTAATCATGAAAATAATATATTATTTAAGTTTTTTTAGCTTCATTTGATTTAGTTGGTATCAAAGGAGGGTGTAGTTATTTTGGGTATTATCATAGAGTAACTTAATTAAAACCTTGGGGATAAGTCTAATGGCTAAGTCTAAGTCTAGGATAACATCCTAAAATTTTGTTAAATTATATATTATGTTATTTAATTAGAAAAAACATACTTTTTTGGACACTACAGGTGGGTGCATGCTCTAGAATAGATGTACCTAGGGTTAGTAACCCTGAAAGGGTTGTATGGGGTATTAACTTAGTTTTCACCTGGTTCATGACAAAGAGGCCTAATTTAACACTTGTTTTGACACTCCTGAATGATATTCTTTAGATAATTCATATTTTTTTATTAACAATTCTAAAGTATTTGAATATATAACTAGTTCATTTAGAAAACTAACCACGGGTAACCAATATTGAAACCTATATATTCATAGGTTAATGTATACACGTTATTTATAAAACCCCCCATCTAATTTTATAGTTTATTTATATGTACATTCATCAATTTAAGTATGTTATTTCTTAATTTTTCTTCAGTCAAGGGAATTATGGGAACTAAAAGAACCAAGTTAATAATGGTTGCAATAGACAATAAGGAAATTTTCCTAAGGGGAAACCTAATAAGATTGGGGTTTGGATTAAAAACCTCATGGATATGATCGCCCAATTGTCTCAAGTTATGGGAAACAACATGAATCCTATTTATCTCCCAAACACACCAAGTAAGGATCATCTCTATATCTATTCATTCATGTGGTAACATCCACCCTCTTTTAGCGAGTCTTATAATCCAATAGTTTTTGAGTATTGGGTCAATGTGATGGAGAAGATATTTTTGACTCTCTAATGCTTTAGCCATGAGAAGAATTTTTTGTTCATATATAATTTAGAAGGTGACTTTTACTATTAGTAGACTCTAATTAATAATACTATAGAAAAGGAGAAATTAAACTCTACAGAATAGGAAGTTTCCAAGAAGATATTTTTCACTAAGTATTTTTAAAAAGGACTAGACCTCTTTGGTCCCCTTACTTTAAGAGTTTTGGTTGATGGACATACAAGGGGTTGGATTTTTGGTGCCTCTATAATTTTGAGGGTAGATGTATCATAGACAAAGTGTTTAAATTGTAGTGATCCTAGGGTGGTGATTTTGTGGAATAGAGGACATAGGTACACATTTTAGGTCTGTTAAAGGTTGGTATGGTGTCATAGAGAGATTTGTTGCATCATGGATCCCTAGTAAGTGGAATTTTAGTGGTTTTTAATTTTCATCATAGCTATGAAATGGTGTCTAGTCTATGAATTGGAGTCCTAGATGAGTAATGTTTTTTGTTTTTCCAATTTTAGGGTTATTGAGATATAGATCATGGTTGTGGTATGTCCTTCTTACTGGGCATTAAAATTTTGTGACATTGTATTTCCCATGAAACATAGTCACTTTTCTAGGTTTATAGGATCTCACTATAGACCACTCAATATTTCTAAGATGTGGTTTTTACCATCCACATTGCAACATGGTATTCTTACTTGAACTATGGTACTTTCTCTACGTCAGTATGTTGTGGTATGATCTAGGGTGTTGTGTAAAGGTCTTCTAATTTTTATTTACCAATAAATTTTAGAACCCTTTCAAAATATATCTTTATCGAGTATATAATATCAATTCTTACCCAAATCCTATGAAATTTTATGATTCCTATCACCCTATCCTTGTGGGATTTTATTCTGAGCATATAGAGATTGAGAATTGAAAATCATAAGGTGGTTCCTCCCTTTTCCATCTTAGTTTTTTTCCTATTCTTCTTTTTGGGGAAGATATTGCATAGGTAGATGGATGTTTTGGGTGATGTGTTGGATATAGATTTATATAGGGTGTTGTGTTCTAGGTTTCTAATCTATCTCTAGTGTGATCTTGTTCATGAGATTTTTTCTTTATTTTATCCTTGTGTAGAGATTTGGAAAGCCTTTTTTAAGGCATAGGATCCTCATTCTCTCCCTTTTTAAGTGTATGTGTTGGTATTTCATACTTTTGACATCCAATAAGTGGATATTAAGGTCTATATTAATGAACATAATTAATTGTTTTAACTTAAATTGATGGGAATGGGGAGAAATTTCACGTGTTTACTATTTCCATGAAATTTATTATTATGATAATTTCTTATTGTTATTGTTGAAAATAAAAATTATTGGGAACCTTGTCTGTGATGTGATTTATTTGAAGTATGAGAAACTTATTGTGATTTATTTATTGATCCTTCCATTCATGGAAAATTATAATCACTTATATATGTTCAATTAATTGGTTTCCAATTGAAATCTAAAATTGTGTGATAATACCCTTTCTAAAGAAGATATGAAGTTATAAAAGCCCTTGAACTAAAATTATAGTGGATATGGAAGATGAAATGTTTTTTTTATGTGATTTTTTTGTATTATGTGATATCTAATATATTGTGGGGATTTTAAAACTAATTATAGTGATTGGGTTCAATTCATAATGTAGTGGTAGTGGGGTAATGTTTGTTTGGCATGTGAAGTGACCAGGGATAATGTGAAGTGATTAATTTATGAGGTTTTTATCATGTGGTTGTTATAGTGAGATGGTTGGGTTGTGGTTATGGCTTAGAATATGTTGAAAATTGTCACTGGTTGATGTGGTGTGGTTGTCATATTTTCTTAGTAATCCTTGTAATGAATTTGAAATGCCAAACTGAAATATCAGGGGTTAGATTTAAATAATCATGGAATAGAATTGATGTGTTTTAATTAGAATAGATGGATTGACTAATAAATGGATGGGAAGTGTTAATGTGAAATGAAATGGATTATTAAATTGGGGCTAGTGTAAACTACCTAATTTTGGAATATAGTATTGTGTGGAGGTTGTGTGGCAGTTATGTGGTGTGATGTATTAGTGGTGGAAGAATATAGTGGAAAAATTGTGTGATGTTGAAAAGAAAGTTAGTTCTCTTGTTGTGAACCCCTAGTTTAGGTGTGGTGTGCTATATTTTATGTTATATCTATATAAACCCCACCCGAGTTATATAAACTTAAAAATTCCCAAATGTTTTGGGTTCCTGGTGTTTTTTCCAATTTTCAAGATGGTGGTGAATCATATTTTCAGATACACTCTCTTCCACACCATACTTTTAGTAGTAGTGATGTTTATGGGTTGGTGTTATAGATCACATAGTGATGATGTTTTGGTGTTGTAGGTATCTCAATGATGAAGGGTTGGTGTTGTAGATTGTCTAGTGATGATAGGTTAGTGTTGTAGATTATCCAGTGATGAATTGTTAGTGTTGGAGATCACTCGGTGATGATTAGTTGGTTTTGGAGATCACCCAGTGATGATGGGTTGGTGTTGGATATTTCCTAGTCTTGTATATCATCTAGTGATGACATATCGGTGTTGGAGATCACCCATTTATTATGATGATGTGGTGTGTGGTGGGGGTCATGCATGGTAGGAGGAAGGAACAAGGTTTATGTATTTCAAATTTAGGATACCCTGCTGCTTTGGATATGATACATGATGATGTGAGGAGGTTGTGATATTTGGATATTGGCCGATGCTAGTATGGGATTCTAGACCTTGTGAGGGGGTAGGTAGGGATGCATCATAACCCACATCAGAGATTTATGGTTATGTGATGTGATATTCAAATAATGAATTGGAGGATAGGACATTTGACATTAGGTCATGGGAGAGGAGAATTTGTGGGGAAGTGGTTGTGGGGAAATTTTGTTTCATATTATTTTGATGTTATTCAACTTCATTGTGTGCATTATTTGGTGGGTGTGTTATGGTGTGACCAGGATTGGTTAGTTGACTTATTTAAGTGAATTTTGGTTCTATTGTATGTTCACTGGTGTATCAGTATTCACTTTTCACATGTTCATAGGAGACCTTTTTCATGATCCAACTATGTATAAATGTTATTCTCACCCAAAAAATATGTAAACTATTTTTAAGGATTTTAGGAGGACTTTAAGGACCAAGATTAGCATTACAAGCTTGGTTATTAGATATTTCATTGATTCACTACCATAGGATTGTCTTTTAGTTTTCACTTACAGACCTTTATTTTAATTATTTTGACATTGTTCATGAATCTTGTGATGGTTTGATTTCTTATTTTATATTTTGTGATGAAGTTGTTCGGTGGTTAATATCATATCACTTGATCCTACTTTTTTGTTGGGGTTAATGACTTCCATATGTGATATTTTTATAACCTCGGTGATAGTTTACAAAGTCAATCCCACTAAAGGAAGGACCCAAGGGTCATTATCACTTTTTCTTTATTACCATCCCAATAGGAGAACCTTTAGAGAGAGGGTTCATGATAGAGTTGAATTATAGGTTTATATTTAGATATAGGATGGATATTAGAGTTAGGAACTTATGAGAAATACATGGGTTGGTTTGGAAACAATATCAATGGATCATGGTGTGTGATATAGACCAGTAATATCAGCTAGGAAATGAGATTTTAGGGTCCCCCATAATCTGATGTAATGATTGTGATCATATTGAAAAAATGAATGAAGTAGTGCCTCTTGTTGCCCGGAGACCTAAGAGGGGTGCATGAATCATTCTTGTTTTTATTTTTTATTGAACGAGGTTGTTTTGGGAAGTCAAATATAAATTTAATTAAATAAATACTAAAATTTTATGTGTGTTTCTTTGACTATTCTCAGGTTTTAGCTTCTAATGAACTATTTTTTTCAGACAAATCATATAATCTAAAAGAAAATAGTAAAATTGTGATCAATCGGAATGACCTATTAGTTTGGAACTTTATTAAGACTTTAAATGTATTATTATTTTTCTTATTATAACATACTCCATCATGAATTTAATTTTTCTTCCATTGTTAAAATTAATTTAACAGTAACCTATTTTACTAATGTTTGATCTTTTTACTCAAACATTTTTAGTGTATTTTTTCAATGGATTATAAATGTTAAAACCTCTATGAGATATGTCATATTGAGTAGATTTCATAATTCCATGTAGAATTTTTTTAAAACATGTTTAGAAAAAACCCACGAAAGGTGATATACCTTGTTTTTTCATTAAATATGTATCATAAGCACGTGTTATGAAATTTTTTTAAAACTTGGTTTTTTGATATTTAAATTTTGAAATTCTTGAAGAATGAACATAATGATTTTTTATAATTCATTTAGAATTTTAAAACAATTGACCAGAATAAATTTCTCCTTCCTTTTTGTAATGACCTTAGTTTCATAGTATTAATCCATTTTTATGTTGTAAGAATGTGTGGGGGATTTATTACAAGGATGAATTTTTTTATTACATTTCTTTTTGAATTTTGAAAAAATATAAACATGATCTGTGATAACCATTGACAATCTAAAATTTTTCCAATCAATAAATCTATATCATCTTCTAATAATGGTTAAGATAATTATTATGCTATATTTTTTTATACATGTATATATTAAACAACAAATTGTGAATTTATTGTTTTTTTTACCTTTATGTTGATGATATGTGACTTGAATGTATCAGGAATTTATTTTAAGTCAATATTTTGATTGTTTGTACAAACTTCTTGGAAAATGATAAACATGTCTGTGGTAACCTATTGAGACTTAAAACTATTTATGATTGAACCTATTCTTTACAATATTGACAAAAAAATTAGTAATAAAATAACTATGCCTCACATGGTAATCCATGAGTATTTTATTTTTGGGAGCATGTCTAAAGTTGAAAACATTTGTATGAAATGTTATGAAATTTTAAGCATGTAAATATTTTGCATGTATCATGTTCAGTGTGTTGTAATTAGAATATGAAATCATGTTATATACCGATTATGTTTTATTTAAATTGGGAATTAAAATCATGTTGGATTTATTATGGTGTATAATCATGCTTTTTTAGTGATGAAATGTCTAAAAATTGTTTAGTTTGAGCATATTAAGCATGAAAAATAGTGATACAACATGTGTAGTTTTATTTTTTTATCTAAAAGAATTTTTTATTTTAAAATATGAAAACACGTTTCCTATTTGATAAATTTTTTTAAGAAATATATAATTTGGGAATGGATAACATTATGTAAGAGAACATATCATATATTGTTTTTAATATATTAGAAGTATGTTTCCTTATATATTAAATTCTTAAATCAATAATTCCAATCCTAAATAATTATATGATGGAATTTTCAGTTTTCATATTTGATTTAGATGCATGTTAGAGTTACTTAAATAAAAGGCACAATGATTTCCCTAAAAATGAATTGGAAATGTAGATTGTTGTTTGTGGTTGCATTATTTATTGATTGTAAATATTTAAGTATTGATAATACTTTTCAAAAACTTATTTTCCAAATTATATATTGATTTATTAAATGTTTTTAAGAATAATATGTTTTATTATTTTGATTAAGACATGAACCGTTTATATTTCTTAAATTAGAAATTGTTAGATCATTGAGATGATGTTTCATGCTATTAGGAACATGTACCCCTACTGTGGTTATGTGTGATTTTATGGTTGTATTTATGGAATCACATACCTACCGTTAAAATGTTAAATAACTAAATTCGATAATGAAGTGGTTGTTTGGAAAATATTGAAATTGATAAACATGAAATTTCCTACCAAACCTGAATTGTTATAAGGAAGTGATTGGTTTCTATATCTTGTTTATTGGAATTATTATGGTTGATAATATTTTAGTGGAATGTGATATTTATTTAATCATATAAATATAGTAAAACCCCTTCCCCATAAATACATGTTATATTTATAATAATTTTTAAAACCATGAGGGAAAGTAAGTGCTACCCAAAGCGGATAATATCTTGACGTGGTGAGTGGATTCCCTTGATTTGTATTTTTGGGATGGTATGCGTGGTTATTGTTGTATTTTTTGGATTGGTCTATATAGAGGTTGGAATTGGGGTGTTAATGGTTATGTGGAAGAGTGGTGGATTCAGTATTATGTGATATAGAGCAGTGTTTTGGATGATGGAGGATAGTGATGTGGTTGTGTGGGGGTGTTTTGGGGAAAGTTAGCTTAGATAGATGTGCTTCTTGTGATGTGTTGATTTTATATGTTTGTTTATTATAGATCTTGTGTGGTTTATTCTGACCTTTTTTTCAGTTTCAAGTTATATCATCAAAATTCCATCAAGATTTTGGGTGTGGTAGAGAGAAAGTAATATCTTTGGATATATCCTTATTGAAATTATACAGGCAGGAAGTGCCAAAGTTCTTTGTTAGGTCCTCTAAGACTAAAGAGGGGACAAGTTATATGTGGTTGAGGTTTTTTGGGTAAAAAACCTTGATTAATGCTGAGTTTATTTTTACATTGTCATGTTTCATAAGGTAGTTCGAATGTGGTGGGATATGAACTGTGGGGATATAAGAGGGATGGTTTGCGAAATATTTATTAAATTATTCAATAAAAGTTTCCTTCATTGAGTGTAGAATAATTATAATTTGAAGGATATTAATAATATTTGGTAGGGTTTGATAGTGTACGTACCTTTGGGGTCCTCTTTATGGACCTGATTGTTGGTTTCTACATTTTCAGGCTGAAGAGAGAGAATGGATACAACTTTTTAGATCCTCTTTAAAGACAAAGATTCAGTAGTCCATCATTACATTTTAGCTGTCATCTTGCGAACTTGTGAGATATTAGGTAGATATCATAGAGAAAGGGTTTTCCAAGAAGTTGGTTTATGGTAAATACACCTCCTATGTTGTTAGGAAGTTTGAGTTGAATACTTTAGGTTGTGTGCCTCAAGTTTTATATAGGATGAGAGTGAGGTGTTATTCTAAGGATAGGGCTCAACTTGGTGCTCTAGGGTTTGGTGGTTTGAGGATTTCTATGTCAAGAAATATTATCTATGATGTTTAGGGGAACCGTTATTATGACTATCCCATGATTTTTGTAGTTTTCATATTCTTTAGTGGAGAGTTGGTAATGAATATTTAAATATTTTTTAAATTATGTTGAATGGTTTTGAAATTTATGTTTTTATATTTTATGAAAATTTATACAACGTGTCTTATCAAATGGAATTAAATATTTTAAATAATATGGATAAGATTTTTACTAAGGTGTGGCTATATTGAAAACCTGTCTAAGGTAACAGGAGTAGTTGGGACATGTTGTCCATGAGTGAGAATGAAAGTTCAACTTTAGATTCATCAAGTGATGGTGCTCTATTTTATAGGTATCCCTAGTAGTTCGGAGGGTTTTGGGGAGAAATTTTGTAGGAGGATTTTGGTTTGTATCTTTCTAAGGTTATTGGTAGTAGGTTGGTTTTGTTTGAGAGGTATCTTTTGAGGGATTTTTTATGGTATTTTTCTTTTTCTGGGGTTTTGGTTTTGATTATCAAGGGAAATAATCATTTTATAGGTATCTAATGTAATATATCAAACCTCTCCAGTCCTTTAATTTATTATTTTTAGGCGACAGAGGTTTTAGGGGTTTTATATTTGGTTCTCCTATTTTTTTAGGGTATTTTGCATGGATAAAGTATTTTTTATGTAGTACTCCTAGGGCAGTCCTATTGTGGAATGAAGGATAGTGCAATGTCATTGAGTTATATTGAATGTTGGTATAGAAGATGATAGATCTCAACTATAGTATAGAGCCCTGAGAAGTATATTTTTGTGGGTATACCTTTTCATTATAGTTATATCATGGAGTTTATGCAATAGAGATGAGTCTTGGAGGAATAATATTGCTGGTTATGTCAATTGTGGGGTCACTACATCATAGTGTTGGGTTGTGGTGTGACCTTGTTCCTTTGAATTCAAATTATAATAGGTGGTGATTCTTAGGCGACATGGTATCTTTCCTAGGATTATAGGATCTCTTTGTGAACCATGTCATATTTATCAGATGTAATTTTTACCAACATCATTGTGGTGTGGTTTTCTTCCTTTCATTGTGGAACCTACTCTACATCATCATATTATAGCATAATCTCAGTTATTGCACAGTGGTCTTATAATTTCTTGATTACCTATTAATTAAACACCCCTTTTGAACCATATATTTATTCATTATTTTCTATTGATTCTTGGATGATCCCTAAGAAATTTTAGGAGTTCTTCTAATCACTTCTTGTGGGATTTGATTCTTGGAATTTGTGGATTAATCATTGTATATTATGAGGTGTATCTTCCCTTTTCCCACTTATTTTTTCCCCAATTATTCCTTCTGGAGAAGGATTTTCTTGGGGAGATGGATGGTTTGGGTGATGTTGTGGCTGTATATAGATATATGGTGTTTTGTTCTAGTTTTTTGGTATATACCTAGTTTGATATTGGTTAATAGAATGTCCATTTATTATTCCATCCTCTCTCTTTGTTTTGGAATGATTTTTTTGGGGTAGGGGGTCTCATTATATCGCTTTTTATGTCCATATATATGGATTTATAGTTTTTATAATCTAATGGGCAGATAGTAAGGGTTTAATTAATGAAGATAAGGAATTGGTTTATTTAAAAATGATCATAATGGGGGTAATTACCTGTGCTTCTTGTTTTCATGAAATTTCTTATTATGATGCTTTCTTGTTGTTATTTCTAAAAATAATAGTTGTTGGGAATATTATTTTAAATATGATTTATATAAATTATGATACCATTGTTGTGATTGTTTTATTGAGATCACCATGCATGGAAAAGGCTAATAACTTATATATGGTTAATATACTCGTTTCCTATAGGAATACGAAATTGTGTAGTAATACCCATGAGATCCTGTAAAAGGTGGCCTCAAGAAAGCTCATAGTCGGTGGCATCCCCAAATCTTCTAGTCCTACATTCCATTTTGGTCATAATTTAGTGTGGTTTTGTGTTTTTTGGATGATCTATGGTTCTATATTGCAACTGATAAAGATCTTCCCGACGACCATCCTCTATCATAGATCTGGTGTGGATTGTTATTTTTTTGTGTTGTTATGGTTCTGGTTTTGTCTCCTCATGTTTGATTTCCTCTCTGGCTATCCTCATCTCCTATTATTTCAATTTACCCTCATGCATAACCCCACTTTGTTCTAGTTTGAGGGTCTATTGGGTGATTTGGGATGGTGCTGGTGGTCCTGGTGGTGACCGTTCTCTCGGTGGTTTCTTGTGCTCCAATGATTCTCTCCCAACAATGGTGATTCTCTGGTGATTTTCTCTGATATGGAGTTGGTGGGATGATGATGTTTTTATTGAGTGTCTATGGTATGGGTGATGTGGATGTGTACAGGGTAGTGATGAGATGGGTTCTTGGGGTCTGATGTGATCCGTTCTTTTGGGTTGGGTCTGGCCGTTGGCTTAGCCAGTCCGTTGTATTTTGTTTGGTGTTCATTGTGGTTCAGATGTTTGTTTGGTTCTCACTTATCCATAAAGTGATTTATTTGAAAATAAAATAAAAATTTAGTAATAATACCAATGCTAAAAAATATGTGATTTTTTGAAAGACCTTGAACTAAAATTTTGGTAGATACAATAGCTTAAATGTGATTCTATGTATTATTGTGCAATTTTGGTTGCCTTTTGAGATGTGAGGGGTATTATGGGGATTTTAAAGATTATTATGGTGACCTAGTTCATGGAATAATGTGGTGTTAGTGAGGATATTTGTATTTTGAGTGGGAAGTGATGAGGGGTGATGTGCGGCTATTAATTTATGAGGTTGTTATCATATAATTATTTAGGTGAGATGGTTGGATTGTGGTGATATATTGGAATATGTTTTGAAATGTAATTAGTTCTGGTTAGCCCTGGAATGAATTTGAAATGATGAAACTAAAACATTTGGGGTTAGATTTTTGTAAACATTTTATGGAATTGATGTGTGGTAAATGGATTAAATTAATTGAATGATAAATGAATGTGTTTTGTTAATTTTAAATTAAATAGATTAATAAATAGGTGTTAGTGGAATCTTAATAATCATAAAAAGTTGTATTTTTTGGATTATGTGTGGTGGTTATGTGGTGTGATGTATTAGTGGTGGTAGCGCATAGTTGAGAAAGTTTTGATACATTGTGGTGATGTTGCAAGTCATGTTGGGGATATTTTTATGAAATCATAGGTTGTTTGTGGTGTTCTATCTATTTACTATGTATTTGATGTTATTTCTATATTTTCTCCACCAGAGTAAAATAACCTTACCAATGACCAAATATTTTGGGTTCTATTTTTTACCCCCAATATCCAATATAGTGGTGAATCAAATGTCTAGATACCCCACTTCTCTACTCTTCCTTAAGTAGTATTGCTGATGATGGGTTGGTCTTGGAGATTGCCTAGGGATAACAGGTTGGTGTTGGATATTTCCATTGATGATGGGTCGCTGTTAGAGATTTGCAAAAACCCAAGAAATGTTAATATAAATCATTTTCATCACTTATTAACATTAATTAATTAGATTTTATATAGCTATATTCATTATAATAATATTAATCATTTTTTTAGCAAAAGGAAAAAGGCTTTATTTCTAACCAAATTGGTTTTCCATGAATTATATGGTTTTATTTAAGATCCCAATTTCTAAATTATAACAATTTTATTAGAAAAAATAAACTTCATTTTTGAATTCATAATTTTAAAATTATATTTGGATTAATTTTTGAAAAAGAAATTGAAAAGTTTGACCTTTAAATGAATAATGAAAAGTACTTATTTTTATTGGAAACTGAATTTTATTTTCAAGTATTTACAAATTAAAATTATATTTCCAATTATTTTTAAAATTTAATTAGTTAATTTTGATTAAAAGAATAATTTGTGGAATTTTTAATGAATTTTATACTTCAATTCTATATAAAATCATTTTTACACTTCAAAGGGTATTTTTCTTAAAAACTATCTTTCATCATGTTTGGAGGGTTTAAGTTTAAATTAAATTTGTATAATTCTAGAAATACAATATTGAAAATGGGTTCTATATTTGTAATTATTGGTTCAAATTTTATTAAATATTTTTTGCTATTAATTGTAACATAGTAAATTTTTGTTATCATAATAAATGTGAAATGAGTTAATTATGGTTAAAATTGATGTGATGTGGCCTCAAATTCATTTAAAAACCTTCATATATTTAAAATAATGAGTTAATTTTGTTCATAATAATTAAAACATAGAAAATATAACCTCTTTTCCTTTTATCTTTTATTTTTACCTTTATACTATTTTAAGTAAATAGAAATACAAAATTTCACTCTTTTGCTTTTAAATTCCTCTTATATGTCACATTGGGATAAAAATAAGTTATAAATCAATATTAAATATTTTTTATAATAGTCACTTTTTTATTATTTTAATTTACTTATACTTTTTAGTGATTATATAATTAACTTAAATGTTTATGCAATGCTGACATAATGTTTGTGCAAGTAGTAGAAAAATCAAGTAAATGATTTTTAAAAAAACTATAAAAGTAATGTTTTTTTGGTGAGTTAAAGATTCCCATGAATTTTTAAGATACATATAACATATTATATATGTTTAACATGTTTGTATTAATGTTCCATTACTATATTAATTTCATTGAAGTCAAATTAAATGAATAGTTCCAAAAATGACATTAATGATATTTTATAATAAACAAAATTTTATTAAATGATTAAAAATGAATTAAAATATGATTTTTGGATAATTTATTTTAATATAATTTAAAATATCAACCATTATCCATTTATGGGTTATTTTTTCCATTGTATTAACTTTACTGACACCTAAACAGTAAAAAACATTGATATCATTATAATTATCAAAAGGTTTAACAAGGTGTTAAATCAAAGATATCGACATAAAAACGTAATCTAAATTTGTCCAAATTTAATTGAATGAAATTATTTTGACCCATAATCATCCCATATTGAAATTATATTAATTTTGATCCACTTTAACATTAACTTTTATTTATATTAATTTAATACTTTAATAAATTCCAAGAATTCCCCTCTCCTCACTTATAAAAGGGAACCACCTCTCCTATGTTCCTCAAACCATTTGAGAACTTTATCTTAGCCAATAACTACCTAAATACCTTATTAAAACAACACCAAATTTTATATAGGTATTATTTTTGTAATAATACCAATCTTAGATGGATTAAATCTTAAAACAAATGTGGTTGTCTGAAGAATAGGTATAACTTGTAAATGAATGTTTTAGTTTTATTTATTCTTATACCTCCTTCAAATGTTACTCAAGAATTATGAAATAATAACACTAGTATATTAAATGTAATTATATTTTTTTATTTTAATTTCATAACCAATAGCTATATCCTTCTTTCATCAAATGGGAAATGAATCCATCGTTTGTGTGTAAAGTAGTGTACCGCCTCGCAAACTGATGTAATATTTTTCTTCACAACCACTTATGGATATATATAATGATGGATTTAATTAATATATATTATATTAATGACATATTTATAATTATATAATGATAATATATCATCTAATTTCTTACATTTCCATCCATTTAAAAATGATAACATTTTTCATCGGTGCGTGTGGATTACCACCTCCACGAAGCGATGTTATTCATTTTTCATGAACACATCACATATTTTATATGTATAAGTGTATTTAAATAAATAATATAATATTTATGATATAATAATAATTATTGAAATATAAAATAACACTTACCATCTTTTTATCATGTTCATTAAAAAATGGAAATGTTACTCATGCAAACGTACGACCTACCGTATTCATTATTGTAACATCATTAATTTTTCATAACCATATTTAATAGTTGGTTTTACAAGTATAATTGATGTATAAAAATGGTAATTATATCATTATTATTATTCTTTATATTATTTAATGAGGACATATTTGACCATATTCAACCTACCAAAGTCATTTTGGACATATGATTTGAATATCATCAAAATGTATAACGTGACCTTAATTGATTAAGTAATTAATAAAACATGGTAATAAATAAAATAAAAGGAATAATAAACTCTAAAAAGGTTCTTAATTAACTAAATAGTTATTATGATTTTATTATTCAGGAATATAAAAAATTTACTTGATGATTCGGACTTAGGGTAATGGATAATCTACATTAAAAGCCTTATTTTAAATGTTTTAAACATTTGTTTTCTAAATATTTTTCTCCCATGTCCATATTATTAAAATTATATCATTTATGTATTTATATGTACATAAATGAATTAAAAATTATATTTTATGTCTATTTTTACTTTCCTTCAAAGGTTTTCAAAAGGAATCTTTTTACAGAATATTTGGACTTTCTTAACAAAAGGCAAAAGAAATGTTCTATTTTAACTTATACCGAGTCCATAGCTTTTACCATAAACTAACCAGAATTTTATATTTTATATTTCTTTACATGATTTAATTTTTTATTCTAATAAAAACCCTCCTTACCATTTTACTAGTAATTTTAGTCTTGAAAATTGGGTTTTAAAGGAAAGGGATGTATCAATATCGGATTTTTTTTCTTATGGGTTTAAAACTATATTTTTAAAATCTTGATGATGGAAATGAAAGATTTTATGTGTTTCATTAATGTTATGATAATTGTAAATTTTATATAATTATATTTGATCCTGATATATATCATGATGATGGGTGATCTTGATATAGTTCATGATGATGGGTGAGCCCAATATAGCTCTCCAATGAATTGGGTAATGATTATGTTCTATGGATAATTATATTATAAGATTAACCATATTGGTAATTACAATTATAAGGTTTATTTTAAGGTTTCTATGAATATAATATCCCAAGTAACCTACATGAATTTCTATTCTTTCTAATTGGTTTTCATGGAAATCATTTAATTTTAAAAAGGTTAGTTTATGATATTTTTTTAAAAGTAAGTATTATGCCCTTTTGTAGAAAAAAATGTATGTTTGTATGAAAATTATTTTCATGGGTTCTCATGTTTTCTAATAAATCATCAACATTAATATTTTTCTATTATGTTTTATTATAAATAGTTTTATTAAAATAGTGGGTAGTAAAACAAATTTCATGTATAAGTAAATGATTATGTGAGCTCAAAGTTTATTATATTAAAGGAAAACTCACTTTCATGATCTAATGGTTTTAAAATGTATTTACATCTTTATTTTTTCTAATTTTTTATGTTCCTTACTAGAATATTTTCAGTCATCCCATGTTCTCAAATGTTTTTAATGGGTTTTAGGGCTGAGTAGGAATAAATAATAAGTCAAGTTCAAAATCTTAAAGATTTTTCATGAAATTAAATAGTGTTTTATTTTAAAATATTTTTATTGTGGAAAAAATTGATAGTAATAGGATGTTTACAACTTGTAATGTATGGATTTGATTTGTAAGATATATGTATTAATTCTCTAAAACACTAAACTTCAAAAGAACTTCAGGAATGCAACAAAATATATCTTATTTAAAAATGAAATTATGGATTGAATAAGGGATGGGTCCTTATATTTAGTATCAAATAGAAGGTTTAAATGATTTTAAAGGTTTGGATAATGGAATTAAAAAACCTTAATTAATTATAATTTATGGTTATAATGATATATTATTTTATTATTACCAGGTTTATTTAACTAAATTATGTTTTTTCAAAATGGTTTTCTACATTGAAAAAAGGGATTCTAAAGTAGGAAGGCACCAAAAAGAAAATACCCTTTTTAATCAGCAAATTGGGATGGTTTTAATTAGAAAATAGTAGTTTTTTGTTTTTGTGAATTATTTGACACTATATATAAATTGTGGTGGTATCAATGAGAGATAGAAACCACATTCATCATAGATGAACGTGAATATATTGTATAATTTCTTAAAACATCACCCTCCATCATCCAGTGGGTCCTATGACCCTATAATTGATAAAGGATGGGTTAAATCCATATAGAAGATATTTGAAGTCATGGGTTATTCATATCATCAAAAGGTAATTATTTTTATATACCATTTTGAAGGTGAATTTGATCAAGTGTGATCAATGGTTAAGAATACTAGAGAAATATAAGAGATTAATATCATAGAATAGGGAACACTTAAGGATATTTTCCTTGAGAAATATTTTCTTCAGGTTTTTTGAATTAGTATGGAAAATAAGTTATTGAAATTAAGGTGGAAGGAGGAAGATTCAATGCTCATGTATGAAGAAAAATTCACTAAATTGCATGGTATGCACCAAAATTTATCTGGGATCTTGATAGTAATATTTATCAGTTTTACTCCAGATTGAATCTAAGATATTGAAATGAATTTTATTCCCATGAATTCAAAAGTTTTTAGAAACTTGTTTGATGGGTCTAGAAGGTATAAATGTATTTTTTGATGATCATGTATTCCATGACAAGAATAGATTAAAGGGTCCTTATAGTATTCAATGGGGAATCATCCATCAAAGAAATCAAAAGGTAGGAAAATAAAAATTCCATCTAAAGATAAGTATAATAAAAAACCCTAGAGAATGTCTTATAAAATCTAGGGAGTGTTTCAGATTTCAAAAATTTCATACATGTGTCCCATGACTATAAAGAATATGATCAAATAATTAATGAAAATAAAATGGTAATATGCTTTAATTGTAATGATATGGTTCATTATGTGATTACTTGTCAAAATATAGGAATGAAGGATGGAAATCTTTAAGATCACAAATTGAAAGGTGTGGCTTAATCCTTTTTGATTACTTCAGTATATGTTAGACCATCCTATGATGGGGTGATAGGTACATTACTTGTCTATTCAGATTATACAAATGTCTTATTTGATTCAGGATCTATACACTCTTTCATTTCTGAGAAATTTTCTGATGTATTGGAAATTTCACCTTAAAAAACGAAGTCAGTAATTTTGGTTAAAACACCTAAGGGAAATATTAAATCTAAAAGAAATTATAATAATATTTATATTTTTTTCTGTGGAAAGGATTTACCTAAAAACATTATTATATTTCCCCTTGTAGAGTTTTTTTATTATTCTGGGTATGGATTGGATTTCTATTTACCATGCTAAGATAGATTGTAAATCTAAATAAGTTTTTTATTATATTGATTTTCATTTTTTATATAAGAATAAATTAACACCTTTTATAACATATCTACAAGCTAAGAAATTGTTAAAATATGTAAATTAAACTTATCTTGAACATGTTTTTGAGAAGGGGGAGACTGTTCATATTGGCGATGTCCTTATAGTGAATGAATATCTAGATGTATTTTATGATGAGTTTCTTGGTATTATTCCCGATTAGGAAGTTTACTTTATTATTTACATAGTTCCTGATGCTAAGACAATTAAAAACCCCCTTATTGAACGGATCAAGTAGAAAATTTGGAATTAAAAAATAATTTGTTGGAGTTATTAGATAAAAATTTCATTCATCCTAGAACTTCACTATGTGGTGATCCTATTATATTTTTCCAAAAATAAATATAGTTTAATGATACTTTTAAATGATTATAAATCATTGAATAACATCACTATTAATAATTAGTATCATTTTCCTCATATTGATGATTTGTTTGATAAGATCTAGGTAGTGTGGTATTTTTTAAAGAATGGTCTCAGGATAGGATACCATTAGTTTAAGTTAAAGGAGTAATAGATTCTAAAGATATTATTTCAAACTATATATGGGAAATATGAGTTTATATTTATGCCTTTTTTGTTTTCTAATCAACCAACATTATTCATGAATCTTATTAATAATGTTTTCCATGAATATTTAGATAGTTTTATATTTATTTTTATTGATGGTATATTAGTATATTCTAAAATTCATGAGGATCATGAAATAAACCTAAGTATTGATTTAAAAACATTTAAATAAAATAAGTTATATGGAAAATTTAGTAAGTGTGAATTTTGGTTACAAAAGATTTCTTTCCTCGAGAATGTTGTTTCTAAAGATGGAATAATTATTGACCCTGATAAAAATTAAGTTGTTGAATAATGGAAAAGACCTATAAATTTTCCATATATTTTTAGTTTTTTTAGATTAGTGGGTTACTATCATGGGTTTGTTGAAAACTTTTCTAAGTTATCTAGCCCACTGACTAAGTTAACTCAAAAATGAGTTAAATCAATTGGGATAAAAGAGTGTGATTATTATTTATAGGAACTAAAAAGAATGTTTTTGAATGTTCTAGTTTTGTCCCTTCAATCTAAAAATAGTGAATTTTTCAACTACAACAATGTTTCATTGAAGGTACATAGTTGTATTTTGATGCACAATAATCAGGTAATTTCTTATGCTTCATGTCAACTAAAACCTCACAATTTAAATCATCCTACACATGATCGATAATTAAATGCAATGTTTTTTACTTTGATAATTAAGAAACATAATTTATAAGGAGTAAATTGTGAAATAAATACTGATCACAAAAAATTGAAGTATATACACACTCAGAAAGAGTTAAACATGAGATAGAGAAGATGACCAAACTAATTAAGTATTATGACTACATTATTTTTTATTATCCTAATTTTTTTTTTAAAACATAGTTTATGTTTTGATTAAAATATATAATTCCACATTCACCATGACACATTTGTATTATAACCCTTTGGTTACTTATTTGATTAATTTTAGCCTATAAATTATGCACGTAGGAACTTAATTTATTTTTTCAGGTCTCTATTGGAAATAATTAAGAATGATTAGACAGAGGATCATGATTTATAAAAAATGAATAATTTATTAATAAGTGTTTGTTTATAGAGTTTAATATTGATGAATAAAATGTTATCAGATTTGGAAAAGGATTATATGTGCCTTATGATTCCCAATTTAAGAGAGAATTATTGAGTAAGGCTCATCATTACTTGTTTTATACTCATCCTGGAAGTAATAATATATACATAGACCATTGGTAGTATTACTCGAGGGACTAAATGAAAAGATAAATTATATACATTGCCATAAAAAATTCTTGTAAATAGGTTAAATGAGGAAAAAAATACTAAAGGCGATGCTTTAACCTTTCTCAGTTTCAGAATGGAAATGGAAGAATATATCCATGGATTTAATTATGGGATTTACAAATAAATCTCAAGGTAATAATGTGATTTTGTTTATTATTGATTGATTTAAGAAATATACACATTTCCATACCCTTTGATATGTTATGACTTTAGATCAGTTTTATTGATTGTACCTAAAGGAGATAGTAAAGTTAAATGGGTTTACTCTCTCTTTAATCCTCAATCTAATGGATAGTATGAGAGAATATTTAATACCTTAGAAGAAAAGCTTCAAGCTTATTTAATAGATTTCTAGGGAAGTTAAGATCAGTATATTTCTTTAGTTTAATTTTCTTATAATGATAGTTTCATTCCAGTATACAGATGTCACCTTTTGAGGAATTATATAGAAAGCAGTGTCATAATCCAACTTTTTGGGATAAATAGGTGAAAGAAAGTTTTTGGGACAATAATTTATAGAATAAATGGTTAAGAAGGGGGAAATGATTCAGAAACATATATGGGAAAAACAAAGTAGGCATAAAAGTATTGCAATTAACTATAAGAAATATGTTTCATTTGAGAATGGAAATCATACTTTTTCTAAAGTATCTCCATAGAGAAATGTTATATGTTTTCATATAAAAGTAAATATAGTTTTGTGCTTCATTGGACCATATTAAATCCTAGAGAAATTTGGATTAATTTCTTATTGATTGGACTTTTCTCTGAGTTTATTTTAATTGTATTATGTACTACATGTTTTTTTGTTAAGAAAATATGGGCCAAATGCATCTCATGTTTTGAGCCATGAAGTTGTTCAGTTTGAAGTAAACCTTTGATATGAGGAACAAAATATTCATAATATTAACCACAGAGAGTAGGTTTTACATAATAATTAGATTCACTAGGTTATGGTTTTGTGAAAAAATCATATGATCGAAGAAACAATATGAGAATCAGAAAACGCTATGAGAAAAAGATATCCCCAATTGTATAAATAGAAAATAGAATTGCAAGGATCTAATTTATAAAAGGGGGAGAAGAATTTAACAGCCCAGGTAATTTTAAGATAAATAATTTTCATGTATTATTAATATTAATTAATTATATTTTATATAATTATATTTATTTTAAGAATATTAATCAATTTTTCATTTAAAAGGAAAAAAGATTTATTTCTGACCAAATTGGGTTTTCATGCACTATATAATTTTATTTAAAATCCCAATTTCAAAATTATAAATTTCAATTTGAAAAAATGATCAAATATTTTGAATAAATAAACAAAAAGTATCTTATGATAAATATTTCAGATTTTTTTTGAAAAGTTTTATTTTTTAATGAATTGCGAAAATACTGATTTTTATTTCAAACTGTATTTTATTTTCAAGTATTTAAAAAGTAAAATTCTATTTTGTATTATTTTTAAATTTTAATTAGTTAATTTTTATTAAAAAAATAAAATTATGTTCATTGGAATTAATATTAATCTTGAATTTGGTATAAAAACGTTTTTATACATTAAAATGCATTTATCTGAAAACTATTTTTCATTCTGTTTTATGAGTTTAATTTTAAATTAAATTATTCTAGTTATAGAAATTTAATCTTGAAAATTTTATTTAATATTTGGAATAATCAGTTTATTTTTTGGTAAATAATCCCCTTTTATATTTATTCATTATGAATAATATCCATAGTAAATCCTTCTTACCATGGTAAAGGTAAAATAAATTAATTAAGATAAAAAATAATGTGATAAAGCTTAAAATTCATTCATACACTTGAATATATTTCATTGTATTATTTTATTTCATCCATAATAATTAAAAATTATAAAATATAAAAAAATTCCTTTTAACTTTGATTTTGACCTTTATATTATTTTAAGTAAAAAAAGATACAAAATGTTACTCTATTGATTTTATATTCCTCTTATATGTTCACATAGGGAAAAAATAATTTATGGATGAATATTATATGTTATTTTCATAATAATAAAAATATTTTTACGATCATAATTTTTTTATAATTTTTAGTGATTTTATAATTACCTTAAATTATTATGCAATGTCGACCTAGTGCATGTGAAAGTAGTAGGAAAATCAACTAAAATATTTTAAAAGAACTCTAAAATTATTATTTTTTATGTTATTTAAAGTGTCCCATAATTGTTTTAGAAAAATATAACATATTTTTTATTTTTTAATGTTTTATATTTTAATTAAATTTATATATTTATGTCATTGAAGTCGGATTAAATTAGTAGTTCCAAAATGAAATTAATAATTTTTTATAACAAACAGTATTTTATTAAATGATTTAAAATTAATAAAAAAACATTTATTCATCCATGTGGATGGGATATATTTGAAAATATCAAAAAAATTCCATTTATGGGTCATTTTTCCTTTTATCGTAACTTTCTTTTCCCCTATAGAGTGAAAAACATTGATATCATAAAAAATTGTTGAAAGAGATAATATTGGGTAAAAACAAAGATATAAAGGTAAAAAACCTAATCTAAAGTTTTCCAAAATTTATTTTATGAGAGTATTTATACCAATACTCATATTATATTCTAATTATATCAATTTGGATCCACTTAAACATGAAATTTAACTTATATTAATTTAATAATTTATTAAATTCAATAAATTAACCTCTCCTTGGTTATTGTTGGCTTATACTAGAAACTCTTTATTTTAATGATACCAGATCATGATTATAATATTATTGATGAATTTAATGTTTTATATTATTAAGTTTTTTTCTATCCAAAATAGGAAATAATGGATATGTTTGAATTTTGTTGTGACACTCTACCACATGTGTAATATCATTACCGTGTGAAAACTTTGAACTTACTGTTAAGTTCCAGTGATTGTTTTGCCTTACCATACATTATATTTCACCTTCCCATATGTAAAAACTACCTATCATGAATTAGATGAACAAATCCATTCAAATTAATGAACTATCCATGAAGTGGAGCTGAGCTTACCGGGTGATGAGAATAAACTTACTGCATGTACAATCAACCTACTGCAAGACAAATATATACCTACCATATGAAGAAATTAAGTTATCATTCCAAGTTATGTATAATTTTTCATAAATTAATATACTAACCATGTATATTATTGTAGTGACCACATGAAGTCATGAACCTAAATATGAGAAAATAAACTAACTGTGTGTGGTGATGATCCTACCATGAAAACATTCCATATCAACTAACTATGCTAAATGACCATTCCAAAGTGTTGTGACAAATAATTTTGGATTAATTGAAGATATATTTCCAAGTCTAACATAGTAGTAGATCATTTCAAATATCCAATGTCTAGTGTTTGAAGCATTAATTGAAGAATCGATGCATTTAATATTGAATCGAATATTATTAAATCGATACTTATGATGAATATATCTTTAATAAGAAAACTTATTTATGTGTAAAAAGAAAAAAAACAAATACTCTTATATAAAATAACATAGGATCCTATATGTTCACATGTGCTATAAAGAATAATCTAAAAAACTCTATTTTCCTAAACACTCATTGAAACATTCACAGGATCCTTCTAAAGAAAAATTCAAGGAATTCAAACAAATAAAGATTTTTAGATCGAGTTATATTACATTTTTTTCTTATCTAATATATCTTTTTATTTATGTTTATGCTTTAATTTTGAGTTTTGTTTGTGTTTTATCACTTTATTTTTAAAAAATATATCTTCTATTCTAAACTAGAGAGTACTTGAAACTCTCTTAAAAATTTCATTTTTGTTCCTATGAAAAACTATGGAAGAGGTAATGTGTGACCTAATATATTCTTTATCCTACATATAACTATCAAAGAGGCGCAATTCTTGTAAATCCTTGTGATTTTTTTATTTTAAAACCTGATATAGGTTGTGGGTTGGTTTCTTTTATAATAAATTTCTTGGTAGGAGGTGATTTATAAGTGGAGGATATTAAGCATCATCTTGAGACTGAACCCCTTGTTAAATTTTCATTATTCTCTTTATTTTTTTTCTTAATATTCATGTTGAATTTGTTTCTATCTGTTGTATGTTGAACACAAATTTACTCTAATATTTAACTCAAATTAGTGTTTTATATAATATGTTTGATATGAGTAAAATTATTTCAAAAGTTATAATATTTTCTAATGTATTTTAATTGATCTATGATTGATCTTTTGAGAACCTTTTTCCAAAGATAAAATTATATATTTATACTATTTTTTTAACTAGGTTATTTTATCAAATTAGGGGGATTTAGTGTTTAATTTTTTTAAAATATAAATTATATTGAAAACTCAATTCACTCTCCTCTCTAGTTTTCTACTCCGACCAACATTTGGTATCATAGGAATTTCAAAATAAATTTTTATTGTGATCTAGTTTTATTTGACGATCTAAAAAATATCTAAATTTATATTATTATGGATAAAAATAGAAAAAAATGAATTACCACTAATAGGCAACATTATTTTAATAGAAATAATTATGCTAGATGGAAAATAAAAATGAATTAATTTAGAATGTATGTGCTTTGATAGATGGAATTTAATTAAAGTTAAATATGAAAAAAAAAATTACTAGATCATCCTAGAGTGATTCCAATAAGGTGGAATATGACTATAACTATAAATATATAAATTCTTTGTATTGTACCTTAGGTGAATATGAATTTAATAGAATAATTGCTTATGCTACTACTTATGAGATCTGGGATACTCTTTCCATATCTCATTAAAGAAATTATAATTTTAAAGAAATGTGTTTAAACACTACTATTAAATATGATAATTTCAAGATGAATCATGATGAATCTATCTCTGAAATTTATCTCAGGTTCAATGAGATTTGTAAGGTGATGCACACACTTGGAAAGAAAATTACTAATAAGAATCAATCATGAAACTTCTCTAATGCTTACCAAATAGATAGAGAGTAAAATCTAGGTCCATAAGAGAGTCTTGTGACATTATCAAACTACTAGTAATGGATCTCATTAGAAAGATAATTATGTATGAATATAATTAAAAGTGAACAATGAGGAAGTTGATGAACCTAAAAAAAAGTAACTTCAATTTTTTTGAATTTAAACAAAAAGAGAAGATCAAAGATGAAATCTCAAGTGATAAATAATTACATCTAATAGTGATGAATAAGTTTCACATCTGTCCAAATGTTTCAAAAAATTATATAGAAAAAAAATTAAGAAATAAAACTATAAATAAAAATATGATAATAGTGGGAATTGGAGGAAATAATAGAAGAAGGATGATTCTTAAAATGAAGTAATCTGGTATGAATGTAAAATGAAAGGAAACATCAAAACATATTATACCAAGATTATGTATAATAATAAATATGAAGGCAAGATAAGAAAGTATAAAAAGGATATGAAATACACTTTGAGTGTCTCAGGGGATAGTTCAAGTGAATAATTTCTATCAGAGAAGAAAAAATTGATTGGTTCAAAATGTGTTTTTTGATAGAAACATTCAAGGTACAAATTTTTTTTCCTAAATCTCAAGTATATATTTCTATTCTTTATAAAACTAAAAATAATTTTGAGAATATGTAGAGTGATGAATTATTAAATTATTTTAATATAATGGAAGAAAACTTCAATGAATCAAAATATAAATATAAAATTTTAAAGAAGAATCATGAAATTTATTCTCCCTTTAAAACTCGTCTTATTATAGAAAAGTAAAAAAAATGGTTAACTTATAATAGAAAATAATGAGGTTAAATTATTAATTAAGAAGAAAAATAAATATATAGAGAGATTTTAAAATAGAAGAAAACTCATTACCTAGATTCTTGGAAAACAAGAAACTCTTAAGTATACTATGGGAACTGGATACCAATCCGCAAAGAGGAAGATATACAAAAACATATTTGTCCATAGTTTTATTTCATCCAATTCTATTAATAGTTCTTATTCTACTAGACCTAATAAATCCTTTATTTATGAAATTATAAGTTATACTTATAGGAAACCGGTAAGACAATTATGTATTCATATATTATTTATTACTAATATATCTATCCTAAAAAAAATATGGGTACTAAACTCATTTTGTGTTTAAATATATTTTGTAGGAAACAATTTTGAAGAGTTCTAGTAAAAAAACTATGGTACCTCAAAAGTGGACGTTCCAGACATACTACTAGAGACTAATAAAGCTTCAAGAAATTGAATAAAGTGGATGGTGGAAATTTCACTTTTGGTGATAATGCCAAAGGGAATATAATTGGGCTTAAGAAAATCAAAAACACTAATACAATTTTAATTTCCAAAGTTTTATTTATAGATGGATTAAAATATAATCATAATAGCATTTCACAATTTTGGGATGATGGTTTTAATTTTAAGTTTGAAAACAATTCTTGTAAATTTTTGGATTCCAAACATGATTTAGTTTTTACTACTATGATTTATGTTAAAGATTTAAATTACTTATTTTCTCAGATGCTTCTTATTTGAGTTCCTTTCAAAAAAAGTCTTGCATTTGGAATAGAAGACTAGGACATTGAAATTTTCACTCATATGGAAATATAACTATGAAAGGTTTATTCAGGGATCTATGAAACTATAATTTCCAATAAACAAAGTCTATAATACCTATTAAAAGGAAAATAATCATAAAATATATTTAAAATCAAATAAATCAGTTTCAACTTATCATCCTTGATAGTTGGTTTACAAATATTTTTTAGACCCTGTATAGTTTCTAGTTTAGCAATAAAACATTATTCCTATGTTATAGTTTATGGTTATTCAAGAAATACATGGTTCATTTTCATTGATCATAAAATTTAATCTTTTTCCATGATTTCTAAATATTATATATTTGTATAGAATCTTATTCAACCTAGAATTAAGGCCTTAAGAAGTGATCATGGTTATGAGTTTGAAAATCATGATTTTGAATCATTATTCTCACAACATGGCTATAGTCACAAATTTTCTACTCCTAGGATCCCACAAATAAATGGTGTAGTAGAGATATGTAAATGAACCCTTCAAAAAATTTTCTATCATAAGTAGAAAATTTTATTATGGTCATAGTTCCAATAGTCAGTGGAATGTATTGGTGTGGCTATATCCAGACACTATAGCGATGGTTCTAATGAGTTTTAGCTATGGTTTCCACTGTGGAAACAACACTAATAGCCATGGTTTTGGAAACCATGAAAATATCCCACCTAGTTGTCCATTATGGCAATAGGGCTATAAACATGGTTTAAACTGTGGCTATAGGGTCTATTTCCACAATGGAAAACTATGGCTATAATCCTTTAAAAAGTGGCTACAACCCTTTAAACTGTTGTTATATGTGTAAAATAAATTGTACGTAGTGGAATTTGATCTCCATACATAGGCTACGTGTAACCAGGAACCTTACCAACACACCACAACCAAATTATGGTTTATATAAATATATAGTTATTTATATATTTTAAAATCATGGAAATATGAATAATACTTGTAGAAATAGGTCTTCCCACAAAATTCCCATGTGAAAGTTTTTTCCCGCACTTATGTGGGAAACCTCTAGGCATGGTTTTCCTAAACTATGGAAATAGGTGAAGGATATAGCCACTTTTATATTAAAAAAATGGATATAGAATTTCAAAAAAAACCTATAGCCACAGTTTAGGTAAAACATGGATATATGTGAAGGTTATAGCCATGATTCTATGAAAACCATGGTTATAGACTTTGAAAAAACAACCTATAGTCATGGTTCAATTAAAACTGTGGCTATAGACTTCAGGAAAACAACCTATAGCAATGGTTCCATGAAAATCATGGATATAGCCTTTGAGAAAAATACTTATAGCCACAGTTTCATGAAATTGTGGTTATAGGTATATGTTATAGCCATGGTTTTGGAGAACCATGGCCATAGACTTCGAAAATAACTAATTATATCCATGTTTTAGGAAAATTATGGCTATAGGTGATGGCTATATCCATGGTTCTATTAAAAACATGGCTATATCCTTGACATAAATACATATATCCATGGTTTTGGAAAACCGTGGATATATGTCTATGGCTATAGCCCAGTTTTTTAGAAGAGTAGACCAGGTACAATGAGTATGATTTACCTGTACATTTTTTTTTCAAAAACATTCAACATAGATTGTTATATAGTTAATATAGTTTTAATTGGACCTATTTTAAAGAATACCCCTTATGAACTATTTAATGGTAGAAATCCAAAGGTTAATTACTTTATATTTTTTGGTTTTAAAGTCTCTATACTCAATACAAAAGAGAATTTAGACAAGTTTTCATCCAATAGTGATGAAGGAATTACACTTAGATATTATACATATAGTAAATCATATAGAGTGTTTAATAAAAGATCTAAGATTTTGAAAGAATATTTATATGTAAATTTTTATGA
This sequence comes from Viscum album, assembly GCA_963277665.1. NCBI lineage: Eukaryota > Viridiplantae > Streptophyta > Magnoliopsida > Santalales > Viscaceae > Viscum > Viscum album. The sequence continues at coordinate 582,067,761 of OY728128.1, read as the reverse complement.
TATAGATCCATATGAGCCTAAGATCTCTTTAGAAAATTTAGAAGATGATCTTCAAATATGGAAAAAAATTATACCAAACATCCTATAAATAATTCTCATAGGTCATCCTGAATTAGAACTTGTACATGAAAATGAGGTGTTAAACACTTCTATTCCTCAATATTTTTTGAATCATATATATCACCACTTAGATGTAGTTATAGGTGACCTAGACAAAGGAACTCATACTAGAGTTTCTCTAAGAAACCAAGTTTAATATCAAGCTTTATTGTCACAACTTGAACCTAATAACATCAATGATTAAATTAATGATGAATTTTGGGTAATGGAAATTTAAGAAGAGTTAAATCAGTTTGAAATAAAAAAAAATATAGAAATTAGTTGAAAGAAACAAGGACTAATAAACTAATTTCACTAAATGGGTATTTGGAAACAAGGTTGATGGGTTGGGTATGATAGTTATAAACAAAGCTATAATAGTGGCACAAGGATATAGTTAAGAAGAAGGTATTGATTATTAGGATTCCTTTGATCCATTAAATAAACATGAATCCATCAAAATGCTTCTTTCCTATGCAACACATTAGAACTTCAAATTATATCAATGAATGTCATGAGTGAATTATTAAATGGTTATATAGTTGAAGATGTTTTTGCTGAAAAACACCATGTATTTCATGATCATCACTTTCCAAATCATGTCCTTAAATTAACAAAATATTTACATAGTTTAAAAAAATCTCCTAGAGCTTGGTATGATAGGTTCTGCTCCTTTTAAATTTCTATATGTTTTACTAAAGGAATAGCTGACCCTATTTTAATTATTAAAATAATTTCAAAAGATTTTTTGGTTTCAAAAATTTATGTTGATGATATTATTTTTGGTTCTTCATGAAATTATTTGTGTTCTAAGTTATCAAAAATGATATAAACTGAATTTGAAATGTTTTTTATGGTTTAACTTAAATTATTTATTGGTTTTTAGATTTTTCAAAATAAATAATTAATTGTTTTAAATAAAATAAAGTAAATTAAAGATATCTTAAAATGATTATGTATGGATATAATTAATGGTAGTGATACTCTTGTGAGTGAAAGATGCAAGTTAAATCTTGATGAAACTTGGAAACCATTTGATCAAACCAATTATAGAGGTATGATTGGAATTTTACTATACTTAACTACTAGCTAGACTAATATAATGTTTAGTGTGTGTATGAGTGCTCATTTTCAAGAAAATATAAGAGTCACATTTACTTTCTATTAAAAGAATTTCTAAATGCCTAAAAAATATAGCCAACTTAGGATTTTTGTTTACTATAGAGGATAAGAATTTTATTTAGATAGTTATTCAAATGCTAATTTTGGTGGTTGTAATTTTGATAGAAAAAGTGATTTTGGAAAATGTAACTTTTTAGGAAATTATCTAGTGTCATGGTGTAGTAAGAAACAAAATTATATTGCATTATCAACTACTGAATTTGAGCTCATAGATTCATAAAAGTTTTTTTCATAGATTTTGTGGATAAAACATACATTACTATACTACAGATATCAATTCCAACATGTCCCTATAAATTATGATAATAAAATTGTGATAAATTTGTCTAATAATCCTATATCTAATTATAGAAAAAAAAATCACATTGATATAATACATCACTTTTTGGGAGATCATTTTTAAAATGGTGATATAACTCTTGAGTTCATTGGTACTGAAAACTATCTTGTTGATATATTTAAAAAACCTTTTAAATTTGATAAAATAAATTATATCAAACATGAATTGGGTATGATAAATTATTCATAATTCATTTATTTAAATTCTAGTCTTTGAAGTTATTTATGTTTTTTTAGCTTCTATATTCTAAGTATTTTCTATAAGTATCATTGAAGTGAAGTCCACGCGGTCATTATTCCGACCACAATATTTTTCATGCGGTCAGTATGCCTATCATGAAAAGATCATTCATACTATTAGAATAACTATCATGAGGTCATTATTAGCAGGAAAAACATGATTTTTCCTTCCAATGATTGATGGTTAGAAGACCTTCCATGTCTGTTTCTTTACATTTTTTCATGAAAGTTTTTTTAGGATTTTATTTATATTTATTATTATTTTATTCTCTAAATTATTGAAATAAAATTCAATTAGGATTCTGAATCCTTATGAATCTATTCCTTAAAATCTATTTCTTCTTGATGAAGCCTTATCCTTTTTTAAACCCCTCTATTACCTCATCTCTCTCTCTCTCTCCCAATTCTGAAGCTCCAGAGAACCTGAATCAAATCGAAAATGTTGAAAGTGAAATGTGCCACCTGTAACACCCCAAGATTTTATAGTATTTCTCTTCTTTAATAAATTCAATTTCTTTGATAGATTAGATTCTACACAAATTCATGATAATTTTACGCTACACACAACAAGGATTTGGCTGGCGTTACACGCAAACACGAGTATTATCAAATAATAATATATTTTTAAAATATTATTATTTTATACCTAACAATTAAGTTTGCAGTTATGAATAGTATTAAATAAATTATGAAAATATATGGTTGAATTAATTGGTTACAAGTTAATTATAAATGAATATAAGAACCAACTGAATATATAGGAAATGTTTTTATAAAGAAATATTTTTATTTTATCTTAATAAATTAAATTAATTACTATTAGAGAAAGATTTTATTGAAATATCTATTTTATATATTAAATTAAATATTTTTTATATTCATCTAATAGATTTTATAGGTATAAGATAAGAACAACCCCAATATTACACATAAAAACCTATATTTCTATAAAAGAAAATTTATCACCTTTTAATGGTGCACCTATTTTAAAACTATATTTTGAAAATTTTATAAATTTTATATTTCAAATTTTACATTATTTCTGAATTTTTAATATCAAAATTATCTTAGGGTGACTTTTTAGTATTTTTCTGAGAAGTTTTATTTTTTGATGAATAGTGAAGAAATTCTACATTTTAGTTAAAAATTGACATTTCATTTAAATAATTAGTATATTTTCAATTGATTTTTAAAAGACACAATAGATAAAAAATACATATATTAATATAATTTAGGTTATTTGAATCATTTTTAAATTGAAATTAGATATAAAAACTAACTTTGGAACGTTTCATTTTCCCGCCTTCTCGCCACATCTCCAGGATTAGTGCTAAACTTAATTTATCCACTTCTGTGAATTGAATTTGGAAAAACATACATAAACAGTTGTAATCAATGTGATATTTAGAGTCTAACATTATCATTTTTTTTATATTATGAATAGTAACTTTAGTATATTTTTATTTACCACAATTAAGGTTAAATTGGGTGATTAAATATAAAAATAATATTATAATACTATAAACTTACCCTAAAACTTGTTCTAATTTCCTTGGATAGGTGGGTTTTGAAAAGAACCAGCCTTAGGTAGAAATTATAAACTTTTTATGCCACTTTGGTAAGAATATTACATTTATTATATTTTATGTAAAGATATGTAAAAAATGTCATACTCGTGTTTTTAATAACTAAATTATTATTAATATTGGGTTGTACAAAGGATAAATTAGACTATAAATAGTAATTTTAAGATAATAAATTTATCTTCATCAGGATAATTTATTTTTAATTGTTATATAAGAACTAATGTAATTAAAGGCTTTCACAATAATGAGGCTGTGATTGTTTAATGAATGGAAATATCAAATAAATGATATTAAAAATATTAAAATAAATATAATTTGACATAATTAATGAAATAAATATATTTCAAAGATAACATAGACAAGTTAGTGATATATTATATGTTTCGGTTCAAATTTATCATGTTATTATTAAATTTTTTAAAAGATAAATAATGAATAGTATCAAAATAGACATAAATGATACTTTAAAATAAATAATATTTTATTAAATGATATAAAATTTATAAAAATATTGAATTAATCAAAATAACTATAATAAGGTTAAATATTTCATCAATGATCCATTTGGGTTTTTTTGGGTATTTTATATTAATTATATTAACCCTAAAGAATAAAAAAAGACAAGTTGTGATGGTAAGAGTTAAAAGGTTTAACTAAGGGTTGAAGCCAAAAGATAAGGTTAATAATGTGACCTAAACTTATCTAAAAATTAGTGGTTAGGAGGATTAATAATCATACTCATCATAGATTCTAAATAACTCACTTTTCATCCATCTTTCATATATAATTAATTTATATTAATTTAATATTTTAAAGGATTCCAAAAGTGCCCCTCACCTCTCTTATAAAAAGGCACATCCTCCCTCACTTACTCACACCACATTAAGCCTTCTATCTCAACCAAACACTTCCCATTTATCATCCCAAATTTTTTAGATAAGTTATATAGATCTCGTTATTCTAAAAATTCAAACCCTAGTGTCCCTAAGAGGAGATCCAAAGGAAGTCCATTGAAGAAGATGTAATTGTTTTACCAACTCATTCAAGTTATTTTCTTCTTCTACTTCCTCTTCCTTTGTTGTTTCCTTAATAAAGTAATAAATCTATTAAAATATACATCTTTATATTTTATTATGATTATGGGAGAACTATATCCCTCCTTTTATCCATTCTATGAAAAAAATATCACCATGAGTGTGTGCGTACGGCTTACCGTCTCTATGTTGTGGTGTAATTTATTTTTCATCAACAATTTATTTGGATGGTTATAATGATGAATATAAAGGATATAAATAATAAATATGACATGATATTTATTATTTAAAATTAATATACCATTAAATTTCATACCACTTTACCATTAAGGGAATGATGTCACTGCTCGTGAGTACGTACGGCCTACTGTCTCCACGATGTGATGAGATTCATTATCTATGTTAACCATTCAAGAAAGATTTTAAAAAATATATATAATGATTTAATGTAATATTTATGAACATAATATAATTATAGATATGAATAAAATATATCCTATTCATAAGAATCATGACTTACAAGAAAAAAAAATATAAGAAACTAAAGAAGTTAACACCCGAAACAATGGTAATAATGAAATATTATTAACAAAAAGATATAAGATAATAATATATGATATAAATATAGATTTATTTATAGTATAATTTAATAAAATATTTTAATCCATTATATAGGAGGTTAAATAAAATTCAACTAAAGGAAAGTACAATGTAAGGGTTAATTTTGTAATCTCGTTATTATCTGGGATTGTTTATATATAAGTATTTATTAGGACATATTTATCATCCATGTCAATGTTTCGTAAGAATTTATTTCAAAATATTATTAATATTATTATACAATTGTTTAAAGTAATTTTTACCCATTTTTTACTTTTAATAAAATACTTTTAAATGAATATTTTTGTCGTTTTCCAAACGATGTACTTTATGACCTTTTCAACAAAATACGGAAGGAATGTTATTTTTTAACTTATACAACATGAAAAAAGATTACACTACAATATTACAAAATTATTTTCACTAAAAATGTTTTCTTTTAAAATTGTTTGCCCCTTATAAAATAATTTCAATATAAAAATTTGTATTTCACTCAAGAAGTTTTTAATGATTTTATTAGACTAGTTTCATCTATGTCAACATCCTTTGTTGGATTTTATACTTAATTGAGGTTGTTCTCTTAAAATTCCATATACCAAATTTTATTAAAATGTTTTAGGATATGTTTAACTAATAATGTGATATTTAGATACCATTCATGGTTTATGGTTAATGTATTGACATTTCATATACTATTTTTAATACGAATGTTTATGCTGGTTATGTTTCACCCTTTTCATATCAGGAATGAATTGGACTTAGTAAGTGATGGGAGGGGCCCGTTATATCCCCTTGATGCATTTATAGGTCTCATGAGACAAACTATTTTGTGTATTGACTATTGTCTTGCCTATTTATGTTTGGTGTCTTGTCCGAAGCCTTGACAGTATGTTTAGGATGTCTGTAATTATGTATTCTCACCATATGAGATTGGTTATTGATATTCCATATGATTATTAGATTATTATAATATCCATGGTTATGTATATTTATTATGTGGATTTTTATATGGAGTTATTTTATCAACTTATATCCCTACCATATTATTCTCAGTATTATTTATTAATGGAATGTGTTTTTAGTTATCGACCTTTCCTTGTTGTTTATGTTTATTTATGATATCATTCATTGTATTGTTTACCCTTAATGAGCTTCTGAGATCACCCCTTTCTTATGTTTTATTTTTTTAATATGTGAATATGTATATTATGACTAACTTTTAGGGATAAGAAAATGGAATAAGAGTGTTTTCAAAGGATTTACTATGTTTTTTTCATTGTAAGATGTAATGTAAAACTTATGTATATAATCTAGATGCCAAAACTGATAAACTAATCTATCCTTTGATATTTGAATATTGAGTCTATTCCAATGTAATAAAGTAAGGAAATGACTCTAGGATACTGTGGTTGGGTTTGTTACAGTTTGTATTATAGGATGTTTAACAATAGCATTGGAAATTATAATTATAAAACTTATATTAGGGGACATAGCCCTAAGATAGACTCAAGGATTAGTATATAAGAATTTCCAATAATTTTGGTAAGGTAGAGATTATGTCAGTATTAATAGGAATACATTAATGTCTAAATACTACATGTGGATGTGGTTATGGAACAGATGTACCTAGGATTAACAACTCTGATAAGGTGCATCAATCCTAACTCATTGTAACCCGGTACATGACAATAGGAAATTATTTCACACCTGGTTTGAAACTTCTAGTGGATATTCTTTGGATAATTTATAATTTATTTACTATACATTATCAATGATTTATAATTAAATATGTCCCTAGAGAAACCACTTTTATGAACGTGAGACTAGATACACATAAGTTTTACAATTTATGTTAAGTATTTTACTAGTTCTATGATTATAAATTATGAAATGATCTAACCTAGTGTATATATTCATTTAAAAATGGCACCTAATAGAATGAATGAGAACATCACTGATTCAAGTGATCCAAAGAGTAAGAAGGATCATATCATTCATGGTCTTAATCCAATATTTTAGAGGGAAATAATCTCCTAATAATTATCATCATATTAGGACATATTATTATGTGACAATGGGGCTTGCAAAGAGTACTCTAAGTATTATGGATTTGGAGGGAAGAATGAGAATAAGAGGATAGTTGGGAAAATTTTGGATAAAGTGAATAAGGGAAAGAAGTATTTTCCAACATGTAATTGTTGAAATAATCACCTTGGTACTTGCATAAAAATGAATGGTATTTTGCTACAAGTGTGGAGAGAAAGCCCACAATGTTTGGGATTTCAATGATGAATAAAAGGTTTCTAATATGCAATGTTTCAACTATAATGAAATGGGGTACTATGCAAATAAATGTTCCAAACATTAAGGAAATATAGCTCAAAAAAAAACAAGTGATCAAGGTCAAGCTTATGATATTACTACATTAAAAGTGGAATAATTAATGTATATGTTTTTTTGGATTCAATAATTATGTTATTATTTTCTTGTTATAAGAATCCTGAGATATATATGGATTGTACTAAAATACTTATTCTTTAAGGATTTATAGGTTCAAATGTTTTCATTAAGGTTTTTATGGTGATAAAATATTTGGGATATGTCAATAAGAGCTACATTATTTTGTTTGAGGAATATGATGTTATGATTTATTTTGGAAATTTAGACACCTTTTTGGACTATTAATTTTTAAAAAAGTATTTTGGATAAGTCTTAATGTTGGAGTGGAGTAAGTTGAACATTAAGTATTATTATTTAAGGTTAAAGTATTATTTATTGGATACTTTATGCTAATATTTTTGGTTTTAGTAAAAATTTAGAGAATGAAGGAAATACTTTTGGACCTCATGATTCATAAAAATTTCTTCAGGCATAAAAAATACATTTTTAACATTCATTTCCAGGTGTAAGGGATGAAGTGAAAATAGATCGAAGCACAACCAAAGGATGATATTATGCTTATAAAATGGAAAGAAATAAATTAAGTTATTATCGCAATAGTAAAATAATTCTTAAACTCTAGGTAAAATATCTCGAAACCAAAAATGTTAACATAGTACCTTCTTTTCTGATGAATCAAATGGTCCCTTAGATCATCATGGAATTAAGGATTTGGGATTGTTAACTTTCTTCTGGCCATGTTTTCTATCACTATTCATCAGAACTTGATGGTTAGATTTCTCTTTCTTGTCCATTTTTTCTTATATGGAACCCTAGTATGTGTTATATCTGGATACCTTCATACTTTTCTTTATTTTAAAGTTGAGGTTGCATTAATCCTTTTTCTCTTGTGGGATTTCAACAGTGATATTTTGAAAAGTCAAAACCCTATTTTTTTATCTCAGGTTCGAATTACAAGGATGAAATTTATCGATGGATGGGAGAATGTAACACCCCCAAGATCTTATAGTATATATCTTCTTAAATAGATTCAATTTTTTTGATAGCTCACATTGTATGCAACACCATGATAATTTTACGCTACACACAATAATGATTTGGCTTGCGTTACACGCAAGGATAAGTTTTAAAAAAATGATTTATTATTAAAATATTATTATTTATAACCTTTCCATTAATTTTCTGTTTATGAATAGTATTAAATAACTAATGAAAATATATGGTTGAATTCATTGGTTGTAAATTAATTATAAATGAATATAAGAACCAACTGAATATATATGAAATATTTTTATAAATAAATGTTATTATTTTATCCTAATAAATTAAATTAATTACTATTATAGAATGATATTTATGAAATATATATTTTATGAATTAAATAAAATATTTTTTAAAATTTTCTAAAAGATTTTATGGGCACAAGATAAGAACAACCCCAATAATACACATAAAAACCTATATTTTTATAAGAGTAATTTTACCACCTTTTAAGGGTGCACTTATTTTAAAACTAAATTTTGAAACTTTTATAAATTTAATTTTTCAAAATAGACTTCATTTATGAATTTTTAATATCAAAATTTTCTTAGGATAAATTTTCGGTATTTTTTTGAGAAGTTTCATTTTTTGATGAATAGTGAAAAATACTGCATTATAGTTAAAAACTGACTTTTCATTTAAATAATTATTATATATTAAATTTATTTTTAAAGTAAAAAAAATATCAATAATACATATTTTAATCCAATTTAGTTTATTTGAATAGTTTTTATATTTAAATTATATATAAAAACTTATTGAAATTTGGAACGTTTCATTTTACCTACCTTCTCACCACATCTACAAGATTAACATTAAACTAAATTAATCCACTTCTATGAATAATATTATAATAATATTATAATATTATAAAATTACAATAAAATTTTTCCTAATTTTATTGTATAAGTTGGTTTTTACCAAAACCATTATAACCTTTTTATGCCACTTGGGTAAGAATATGAAATTTAATATATTTCATTTAAAGATAATTTAAAAATGTCATACTAATATTTTTAATAACTAAATAATTTTTAATATAGGGTAATAAAAAATATAAATTTTTCTATACATATTCATTTTAAATCTAATAAATTTATCTTCATCATGATAATTTTTTTATTTTTAGATAAGAAATAATTTAATTAAAGGCTTTCATAATAATGATGCAGCAATTGTTTAATCGGTGGAAATATCAAATAAATGATATTAAAAATATTAAAATAAATATAATTTCACATAATTAATTACATAAATGAATTTTATATATAACATATACATGTTAGTGAAATATTATAATTTATGGTTATAAGTTTTCATGTTGTTATTATATTTTTAAAAAGACATATAATGAATAGTATCAAAATTGATATAAATGATACTTTAAAATAAATAATATTTTATTAAATGATATAAAATTAATGAAAATATAAAATTCCTAAAACTAACCGTAATAATTTTAATATGTAAAAAATTATTCATTTATAGTTCGTTTGGTATTTTATAGTAATTATATTAACCCTAAAGAGTAAAAATAAAAGTTGTGACAGTAAGAGTTAAAAGAGTTAACTAAGGGTTAAATCCAAATGATAATGTTAATAATGTGACCTAAACATGTATAAAGACATTTTTAGGATTATTTCGACCCATAATCATCCTATATTCTAAAAAATCACTTTAGATTTATTTTTAATATAAAATTAATATATATTAATTTAATATTTTAAAGGATTCCAAAAATGTCCCTTGACTTTCTTATAAAAAGGAATCTACTTCTTCACTTCCTCATACCACTATGAGCCTTCTATCTCGACCAAAACCTACCCATTTATCCTCCAAAAAATTCTTATATAAGTTTGGGATGTCTTGGTCTTCTAAAAAACCAAGCCTAGTGTCTCTAATAGGAGATCCAAAGGAATTCCATAGAAGAAGAGGTAATTGTTTTACCAACTCATTCAATTTATTTTATTCTTTTACTTCATCTTCCTATATTGTTTCCATACTAAAGTAATAAATCTATGATCATATATATTCTGAGATTTTATTATGATTATGGTATAACTATATTCCTCCTTTTATCCATCCTACTAAAAATAATATCACTATATGTGTGTACGTACGACTTATTATCTCCACACTATGGTGTAATTTTTTTGCATCACCACTTTATTTGGATCTATATAATTATGAATATAATGGATATAAATAATAAATATAAAATTATATTATTATTTTTATAATTAATACACCATCCAATTCCATACCACATTACCATTATGAGGATTATATCATTGCCCATGCGTACGTACGGCCTACTGTCTTCACGATGCGATGAGATTCATTATTCGCATTAAACATTCAAGAATTATTATAAAAAATATATATGATGAGTGAAAATAATATTTATGAACTTAATATAATTATGGATATGATGTAAATATATCTTATTCATAAGAAATAGTACTTACATAAGAAAACAAACATAAGAAAATGAAGCAGTTAACACCCAAAATAATGGTAATAATGAAATATTATTAACAAAACAATATAAGAGGATAATATATGATATAATAAATATGTATATAGTTTTAAAATAACTTAATAAATTGTTTTAAACCATTATACATGAGGTTAAATAACATTAAACTAATTGAAAGTACAAGTTAATGGTTAATTTCATAATATCGTTATTTTCTTGGATTTTTTATACGTAAGTATTTTCTGGGACATATTTATTATCCATATCCATGTTTCATAAAAATGTATTTGAAAATATTCTTACTATTCTTATACAATTGTTTAAATTCATTTTTACCCATGTTTTACTTTTTATAAAACTTTTGGAAAGGAATCTTTTTGTTATTTTCCAAATGAGGTACTTTATGACCTTTTCAACAAAATACAGAATGAATGTTTTTTAACTTATAAGGAATGAGAAAATATCATGTATAAGATTACAAGATTATTTTCATTGAAAATTTTTTATTTTAAAATTATGTACCCCTTTTAAAATAATTTCAATATAAAAATGGATATTACTCTCAAGAACTTTTTAATTATTTTATTAGACTATTTCATCTATGTCAACATCTTTTGTTTGATTTTATGATTAATTGATGTTGTTCTATTAAGATACCATCTACCATATTTTATTGAAAGGCTTTGTGATATATTTTACTATGAATGTTCTATTTTAATATCATTCATGGTTTATTTTTAATGTACTAACATTTTGTATGCTAGTTTTAATATGAATGTTTATATTGGTTATGTTTCACCCTTTTCATATGGGAATACATTGGACTTAGTAAGTGATGGGTGGGGCCCGTTATATCCCCTCGATGTATCAGTAGGTCTCATGAGAAAAACTATTTTGGATATTGTCTAATTTCTTACCCATTTATGTATGGTGTCTTGGTCAAAGCCTTGATGGAATGTTTATAATGTCTGATATTATGCATTCCATCATTATGATATTAGTTATTGATATTACATGTGATTATTTGACTAGTATTATATCCATGTTTATGTTTATTTCTCATGTGGATATTTATATGGATTTATTTTATCATCTTATATCCATTATATATTATGCTCAAGATTATATATTAATGGAATGTGTTTTTAGTTATTCACCTTTTATTGTTGTTTATGCTTATTTATGATAGCTTCCTCTATATTTTTTACCCTTACTGAACATCTGAGATCAAAACTTTCTTATATTTTATTTTTCCCCAGGATGCGAAGATTTATATTATGACTGAATTATAGGGATAATCAAAGGGAATAATAGTGTTTTCATAGGAGTTACTATGTTTTTCTTCATTTAAAGATGTAATGTTAAAATTATGTATGCAATCTGACTTCCAAAACTTCTAAAATTATTAGTCCTTTGGGATTCAAAACTTTTATTTATACCAATGTACAAAAGTAAGGCACTATATCTAGGATATTGGGGTCAGGGTCATTACACCACTTATTTCATGCTTCCTATCAAGATCGCTCCTAAGAAATCAATGAAATAAAAAAAGAAGTATGAGTGCATCTATAAATCCAAAGAATCCACACTTAATTGATCATATAGTTCCAATGGAAAGATAATTCAATAAAAAATGGTTTCAATCGAGAAGACTGTTGGTCTATAATTCAATTTGAAATATAGGATTTGATACATAGTTTAGAGAAAATGGTAGTCGTTTTTATCTGAAATAAGTCAAGTAGTTTTATGTGAATATTGAGTTTCCCCTAGTGAAAAAAGATATGTGGTCAGAATAATGGCCAGTGGTGGAGTCTTATAATTTTCATCAAAAAATTTGGAAAAGTGTTTGGTTATGCTACACAAGGGATAATATGAGTATTATCAAATATATTATCCAATTAATCATGCATATTTCATGTTTTATAATGTTATTGATGAACTAACTAGGAATAGAACCACCAGAAGACCTACTACTATTGAACATAGTGGAGAGTGTAAGCTACTGTTCAAGTTCATTAAGCATTTGATATATCCACGAAAATTGGATTTCAAAATCCTAAGTAATCAAGATCTATTTTTATTTATTTTTATGAATAATTATATTCAAATCATTCTTTACAGATATGTCATGAGACATATGGTTGAGTTTTGTAAGTCAGCTTCAAGGTTTAGTTCTTTGCCTTATCCTATGATCATTTCATCCTTGATATAGTATAAAGGCTTAGTACCTTAGGGATGGGGATAATAACTTCATCGGGTAGATTTTATCTTACATAAAAAATTTATAATAAAATGAGAGTAAACATGAACCCATGAAAAAAGTAATGGATGGTTGACTTAGAAAAACTATATGAAATGTTTAATCTAGTGAATTACCCTATTATAACTAGGTATCTTATTGATCTAGGTCTTGAACATGATGAAGTTGTGGAATTTTCATATATTGATTTTTCTCCTTCTAAATAAGTAGAAGAGGAAGTAGTTTTTGAGGAAGATGAAGGAAAATGAGAGAGATAAGCCATTAACCTTGACAAAGAAGCTAGACTAGCTCATGAGGATGAGCTAGAATGGTATAAGTATATTGAATATGATGAAGTTAGGGATAACTCAAAAGGATCTCCTTTTATTGGGAGTAATCCTAGATAGCATGTTCCAAGTTCACTTTTTAAGGGGGAGAGGTCCACTAGATCTCTTGTTTTCAGCTTAAACTACCCTAATTCTAATAATGATGATTATGGGTTCAGTCCACCTGGACATGGTGAACCTATGATTCTCTCTGTTAAAAAAACTTTAGAATAAGCAATGATTGTTAAGCTCGATAATGAAGAGATAATTGAGGTGTATCATGTAATACCTTATGTTGATCAGACCATTCAATACATCTTTGGTCCTACTCCCACTAAATAAAGTAAGGAATATCAACTTTTTTTCATGGGGATATAGTTTAAGATTCTAATATATATAGATTTTAATATTTCAACAGAGTTAAGGATCTGATTATAAGTGATAGGCCAATGGAGGTTGTACCTGAGATAGATGATATGTATCTGGATTTTGATCCATATCCCACTTTTTCTATGCCCTCTATTATTTTTACTTCATATATCAATAAGGATGAATTGGATATGTTCAAATTAGAGTTAATGGATATGTTTAAGAAGGTAATTGTTAATTTTTACAACACCTTGCAACAAGTGAGAAAAGATAACATTTATAAAGTTTTTACATTGGTGATCAATCACCTTCATCTTCACTTCCAATTCTAGATAGAGATGATAGAAAATGAGATTTCTGATTGGAGAGATTAGGTTGATGCTCTCCAGGATGATCTATCTGATATGGTGATTCAATTATACATATGGTTTTTGAATGATGTAATTTATCCTGATCATATTCCTCCTCCTACACCTCCTGGTTAGCCAATATTTTATGGAGATAAGATTTGAAAAATAATTTTAGATGAGTTGAAGTTTATATTTTATGAGTTTAGAATAACTAAATAATATTTGTTTGATGGGTTCCAATCCCATTTTTTCAAGACCTTGGAAAATTTTTTATAGGATGTTAAACAAGCTGTCCAAGATAGAGAAACCATCAAGAGACAATTGATTATTACCTGAGTAGGATCTTCACAAATTCATATCTAAGGGGTACTTAGAACTATTTATTTGGACTTGAATATTCCACCTGGGAATCAAGATTTTAAGTCTAGTGTTGGTAATTTCAGGGCTATGAATCCAGTTTTGAAAAGTTTTATGTAGAATAGAGTTTCTTTCCTTCAGGATTTAGAGTATAGTTATCAAGATGTTAGTTAGTTTACCTAGTTAACAGAACCTTATCTATATAGTTCTCAAACTGATGTGATAGATCATTCATCCATTACTATGTCCCTATCTCCTACTACTACCTCCTCTTCTATCAATCAATTTTTCCTGACTCCTACTCAGGAATTTCATAATCTCATACCTATTTCCATATGTGTTGTCATTGGTGATCATGTCTCCCATATTCTCCTCAGAGTACCTATGCCCATTCCTCTACATCCAATCCAAGGATCCAATCATTAAATCATATATGATGGATGTACTAGATTTAAATTCATATTAGGATCTATGATAGGGTTTTTTACCTCTTTGTAATCCTTTTGTAATATCTTTTGATATATTAATGAAATACTCTCTTTTATTCTCATTTTTCTTTATTCTTATTGCTAATACATTTCTTTTCCTTCCTTTAATTTTAGATACTCTAAAAAGGGGGAGAAATATTTTGAGTAGTGATAAATTAAATCAAATTTAATTCATTGCAAATCTTTTCATGATTTTAGGAACTTTTTAAATAGTTAGTTCAAACATATGAAAATATAATTTTGTTGTATTATATTCTTTTTAATTTAAATTTCATGATTTTTTATCATAAAAAAGTAGATATTGTTGGATTAGACAATAACCACCTTATTTTAATGATCCAAAATCGTGTTTATAATATTATTGTTGAATTTTATGTTTTCTATTATTAATTGTTTTTTTGGAAAAAAAATTGCAATAATGGATAAGTTTGGAACACACTGTGAAACCCTACCACATGTTTAATATGATTACCATGTGAATACATTGAACTTACCATGAATGTAAAGTGACCATGTCACCTTAATGCACATTATATATTACTTAATAGTATGTACAAACTAACTATCATGTGTTATATGAAAAAAAATATGTCAATGTCATGAACTAACCATGAAGTGGAGTTGAGATTACCATGTGTTTAGAATCACCTTACTTCATGTACAATCAACCTACCGTGAGATAGATATGTACCTACCACATGAAGAAATAAAATTATTATGCCAATGTTTGTATAATTTTTTATAAAGTACTTTATTTATTATGTCTATTATTGTAGTGAATGCAATATGAAATAGTTTACTGCATGAAGTCCTGAACCTACCACATGAGAAAATAAACTACCCACATGAAGTGATTATCAAACCATAAAACACTTTTTCATATATTAACCATGCAGACTGATTGTTCCAAATTCCCATTCTAACTAATCATGTTTTAAGTGAAGATATATTTTTGTGACTAACTTAGCCGTGGAGCATTTCAAATATTCAATGGCTATTTTTCAAAGAATTAATTTACATTTCAGTTCATTTAATATTGCATTGATTATTCCTCAATGGATACTTATAATAAAGATCACTTTAAGAATAAAGTATATTTGTGTGTAAAAAGAGGAAAAAAATAACATGTACACTTATATAGAATAACAAAGGATCCTACACATGCACCAATTCTATATATAAGACTCTATGACACTCTATTTTCCTAAACCCTCTGTGAAACTTATCTGATCTCCTTCTAAATATAAATTCAAGGACTCAAGACAAATGAATCTTTTTATATCGATCTTCTTCAAATTTTCATATATTATATCTCTTTATATTTCGATTTATTCTTTACCTTCAAGAATTATTTTTTTTTACTCTATTTATTTTTAAAAACACAATCTCTTTTGTTAAATTGGAGATTACTTAATACTCTCTTAAATATTTCATTTGTATTCCCATAAACAACTGTGGAAGAGGTATTATGTGTCATAGTGTGTTTTTCATCCCATGTATAACTAAAGAAGAGGATCTATGCCTAGATATCCTTATTATATTTTGATTATAAAACCCAATCCTAGTTGTGGACCAGTTTATTTTATAATAAGCTACTTGGAAATAGGTGATTGCTAAGTGGAGGGGATTAAGTCTTGGATTGAGAACAAACCCCTTGTTAAATTTCCTTTTTCCTCTTTATATTTTTTATTTCTTAATATTCAATTTTAATTAACTTATATATGTATTTTATTGAAAAAAAACATTACTCTAATAGTTAATTAAAATTATTGTTTTGTATATTGTGTTTGATATGAGTAGACTTCTTTAAAAATTTATAGTATTTTCTAAAGTATTTTAATCAAGTTGTGATAGATATTTTGAAAACCTTTTCTAAAGATCAAATTATATATTTTTAATAATTTTTAATTGGGTGATTTTATTAAATTGGAGGATTTAGTTTTTAAATTTTTTTAAACATAAATTTTATTGGAAACTCAATTTACCCCCCTCTTGAGTTGTCCACTCCAACCAATACTTATAAAAGGTAACCTCTTATCCTCTCTTCCTCTCATAATTTGAGAACTCTATCTTAGCCAAGACCTATTTAAATACATTCCTAAAATACCTCCACATGTTCTAGATGTATTATTTTAGAATAATACCTAACTTAGAGGGAATAAAGTGTAAAGTAAAGGAGGTTGTCTATAGAAGAGGTATCTAGATGTTTTAGTTTTATTTATTCTTAAACCTCCTTAAAATGTTATTAAAATATTAAAAAATTATAACACAGTATCTTACATAAATTAAGATTTTTTTATGTTAATATAATTGCCAATATCCATCTCCTTCTTTTATCAAATGGGAAATGAATCCATCAATCATGTGTACAGAGGACTACCACCTCACCAAATGATGTAATTAAATATAACATGGTAATAGATAAAATAAAATGAATAATAAACTATATAAATGTTATTATGAAATTAAATAATTAACTTAATTTTATTATTCAAGAAGATAAATAATGTATAGTATGATTCAAACTCAAGGTAAGGGAAACTTTACCTTAAAACCCTCATTTTAAATGTTTCACAGATTTCTTTTATAAATATTTCTCTTATATGTCCATATTATTAAAATTATTTTATGTATTTATTTATAAGTATATAAATAAATTAAAATTATATATGATGTATTTTTTCACTTTCCTTCAAAAAAATTAAAATGAGTCTTTTTATGAGATTTTTTTACTTTCTTTACAAAAAGGAAAATAAATGTTATATTTTAACATATACAATGTCAATGGATTTTTATTCTAACATAACTATTATTTGATGTTTTGTATTCCTTTATAATATTTCATGTTTTATTTAAATAAAAACCCTCCTTCCCATTATTTTGGAAATTTTTGTTTTGAAAATTGGGTTTTAAAGGAAATGGATATATCAATATCTGAAAAAGTCTCACTTATGGGTTAAAAAGTATATTTTTATGAGTTTGATGATGGAAATGAAAGACTATATGTATTTCATTAATGTTATGATCCTTGGAAATTATTTATAATTACATTTTATGTCTTTTTTACTTTCCTTCAAAGGTTTTTAAATGTAATCATTTTACAGAATGCTTTGGATTTCTTTACAATAGGAAAAAATAATATTTTATTTTAACATATATAGTGTCAATTTATTTTCCTTCCATTAAAATTATTATTTTATGTTTTTGATTAATTTATAATATTTAATGTATTATTTAAATAGAAACACCACTTACCGATATTCTAGGGTTTTTTATTTTTAAAAATTGGGTTTTAAAGGAAAGGGATATATCAATACTTAAAATGTTTTGTTTATGGGTTCAAAAGTATATGTTTCTGAATTTGACGATGAAAATAAAATATGTTATGTGTTCCATGCATGTTATGGTACTTGGAATTTATTTATAATGATATGTGTGACTAATATAGATCATTATTATGGGTAATACTGATATATCACATAATTATGGGTGAGCCCAATATAGCTCTACAATGCATTAGGTAATGATTATGTCCTCTAGAAAATTATGATAAAATGTTGATCATATTGGTTATTCCACTTATAAGGGTTCTATGAAGATGATGACTCAAGGAACCCACATGAATTTTATATTCTCACTAATTAGGTTTTAGGTAAATAGCTTTATTTTAAAAGGTAATCCAATGATATTTTGTTTTAAAGGAAGGATTATGCCCTTTTAGGGTAAAAAGGTGTGTTTTTAAGGAAATAGTTTTCATCGATCCTCATGTTTTCTAAGAAACCCTAATTATTATGATTTTTCATTTATTATTTCTTATAAAGTGTTTTATGAGAATCTTTGGGTATTAAAACGGATTCCATGTGTAAGTAAACATTTATTTGAGATCAATATTTATTATGTTAAAGGAAAACTCTCTTTTATGATATTTTGGTTTTAAAATGGACTAACATGTTTCTTTATCCTTATTTTTATGTCCTTAGTGAGACTTTTGGGATCATACCATGTTTTCAAATGTTTTTCATAGGTTTTAAGGATGATTAGGAATAAATAAGAGTTCAATTTGAAAAATGTAAATATTTTTCATGAAAAGAAAATATGTTTTATTTTAAAAGTCTTGTATTATGGTAAAAATTGATACTAAGAAGAAGTGTCCAAATTTTAATGTATGAGTTTTTTATGTAAGAGATATGAACTAATTCTCTACAACCTTAAATCATAAAATATATTTTTGATTAAAATAAAATAAATTTTTATTTAAAAATGAAACTATAGATTAAATAAGTGTCAGGTACTTATAAGATCACCCAGTGATGACTTGTTGGTGTTAGAGATTACATAGTGATGATGATTTTGTGTTGTAGATTTCTTAGTGATGATGGTTTGGTGTTGGAGATCACCCAGTGATGATGAGTTGGTGTTGGAGATCACCCAGTGATGATGGTTTAGTGTTAGATATCACTCACTGGTGATGGGTTAGTGTTGTAGATCGCCCAGTGATGACCGGTTAGTGTTAGAGATCACCTAGGGATCATGAGGAAGTGATGTTTAGTGGGGTATTTTGGGTTTTTAGGAGGTTATAGGGTTGATTTATTTCATATTAATTATACCCTACCTATATAAATATAATATGTTGTAATTTTATGAGGCTATGTTGTGTGGATGGTGACTGATACTACCACGAGATGCTAGACCTTGCAAGGGTGGGGTTGGTAGGGATACATCCTGACCCACACCAATGATGGATTTTTATGTGATGTTATATTCATGTAAGGTATGGGTGAACCATATGTTTGATTTTGGGGTGTGAGAGTTGAAAATTAGTGGGGAAGTGGCTGTAGGGAACCTTTGTTTATTATTCTTTTTATACTATTCTACTACAATGGATGCGTTATTTGGTGTGAATTTCATGTTGATATTGGGATTGGTTAGTTTATTTGTTTAGGTCCATGTTTTTTCTATTACTTTTTTAATATTATACTAACATGATCATTTCAAATGTTCTCAAGATACCTTGGGTATGATTTTTGATTCCAAGAACTTGTATCACACCACACATGACTATTTTTGAATGAACCGAACATGTGACCTACCCTAAGGGGATATTCTGAAACTGATGAGAATGTTTCACACAAATTTCAAAGGCCATATGAAAATATGTGGTTTTGTGTTCAAAGAACTAGTGTTCTAAAGGAGATGCTGGGTTTTGCTGGTAGTACCAAGTTCAGAATAATTCCAAAGGTACATGCTCATAAAATAGGAGGCATGCACGGAAAACTTTTAGTTTCATAACCAATCAGTTGCACCTGAAAGGTGACTGTGACTCCCACATTTTTAATGGTTAGGTCCCCAACACCCAAGGGATATGCATGAAAAATTATATCTTTATGTGAAACACATTGTGCAACTGTATGGTTTCATGAGAAAGGCGATGTCGAACCGAGGAGTTTGTGTAATGTCCCAGTCCAGCCCACGATCATGATATTGTCCTCTTTGGGCCTAGCCCGCATAGTTTTATTTTAACTGGGCTCTAGCCCTCAGGCACCCCCTACGAAAAGGCCTCATGATGGGAGAGGTATCCACACCACCTTATAAATGGGTGCTTCATGCTACTCCTCCTTCGATGTGGGATTTCTATAACCCACCCCCCTTGAAGGGCCCAACATCCTCGCTGGCACATAAAATGGACAACGGATCTGATACCATTTTTAACGGCCCAGTCCAAACCATGATCATGATATTTTCCACTTTGGGCCTAGCCTGCACAGTTTTGTTTTCCCTAGGATCTGGCCCTCAGGAACCCCCCAGGAAAAGGCATCATGATGGGAGAGGTATACACACCACCTTATAAATGGGTTAGGAGGAGTTACAGTCTATATTTTTTGTCTATATCTGGATGATCAAGGGACTTCACAGTTATAAATTCCCTAGGTGGTGGATTGTTTTAGAGATGTATTTATAGAAGACTTTTTAGGTTTTCCTCTAAAGCATGAGGTAGACTTTTCTATTGAGATTGTTCTAGGAGCAGCACCGGTGTCTATTCCTCATTATAGTATGGATATACCTAAGTTGCAGGACCTCAAGAAGCAGTTGGAGGAGTTGCTGGAAAAGGGTTTCATCTGACCCAATACTTCTCCTTGGGGTTCTCCTATTCTGTTTTCAAAGAAGGCAGATGGTACCCTTAGTATTTGTGTGTATTATCAGAAGTTAAACCAGTTTATGGTCAAGAAATGATATCCCTTGCCAAGGATTGGTGATCTCTTTGATCAACTTCTAGGAGCTCGGGTGTTCTTAATGATTTAAATGAGGTTATTTTACCATTAGTTGAACGTTAGACCATCTGATATACCTCCCACATCCTTCCTAAGTAGGTATGTCTATACGAGTATATGGCTATGCTGTTCGGTCTCATGAACATGCCTACAGTTTTCATGGCACTGATGAACTGAGTGTTCTATCCATGCTTGGATTCATTCATGGTTGTCTGTGTGGAAGATATCTTGGTGTACTCTCACACTCGACATGACCATGCCACCCATCTTGATATTTCATTGAGTACACTAAGGGAACATTATTTATATTCTAATCTCTCAAAATGCCACTTTTGGATGGACCAGATTCACTTCTTGGGTCAGCTTATCTCAGAGACAGGAGTGTCAATAGACCCAGAGAAAGTGAGAGTAGTAGTTTCTTGGGAGCATCCAAAGAACGTCTTTGAGGTGCAGAGTTTTCCAGGGCTGTCTAGATACTATAGAAGTTTCATACAGGACTTTTCACGGTTAGAAGCACCGCCGATGGGTCTGACTAAGAAGGGTGCAAAGTTCATGTGGTTAGATTCTTGTGATTCATCCTTTAAGGAGATTAAAGGGAGGTTGACTTCAGCACCAATACTAGTCTTTCCAAAGCAGGGAAAGAGATATATTATTTACTATGATGCATCAGGTATTGGGATGGGAGCTGTGCTTATGCAGGGAGATGCAGTCGTTGCGTACGGGTCTCAGTAGTTGAGGCCATATGAGAGGAACCACCCGACGCATGATCTCGAGTTAGCAGTAGTTTTCTATGACTTACGTTATTAGATACATTATCTTATGTGATATCATTTTGTGGTTTTCACCGACCACAAGAGTCTCAAGTACATCTTCACTCAGCGTGATCTGAATTTGAGACTGTGAAGGTGGTTTGAGTACCTTCAGTCCTTTGACTTTGAGTTTGCCTTCAAACCTAGGAAAGGTAATGCAGTAGCTAATGCGTTGAGAAGGAGGACTCAGATACAGGTAGTTTAGGAGGATAGTGGTGAGTGGAAACTTATGGCTCTATTCTCAGAGATGCATTTGGAGGTGCACGATAGATAGGGGTTGACCTTACTTTCTTCTGTAGTTGTTACCTCTACCCTTCTTGATCGAGAACGAATGAGTCAGCTATCAGATTATAAAGGCCTAGTCCTATGGGAAAGTATGTCAGGAGAGGACCCTATTCCTGGATTGACCATAGGAGAGGATGATATATTGCATTTCTAGGGGTGTATATGGGTGCTAGAAGACATATGTAAGGAGATAACGCGGAACTCTCATTCCTCGGTTTGGGCAGTTCATCCTGGTGTCACCAAGATGTATCATGACCTACACCATCAGTATTGGTTTCCAGGTATGAATAGAGACATTACAAGTTTCATCATGAGGTGTTCCACCTGTCAGTAGATGAAGGCGAAGCATCAGTGACCAACAGGGCTTTTGCAGTAGTTACCCATTCCTAAGTGGAAGTGGAATGATGTCACGATGGATTTTGTTACAGGGTTGTCGAGGTCACCTCGAGGGAATGATGCATTTTGGGTTGTCATTGACAGGCTGATGAAGGTTTCTCACTTCTTGCTGATCAAGGAGACCTTCAGTGTTGATGATCTGGGATGGTTGTACATCTGTGAGATTGTATGTCTGCATGGATTTCAACACTCTATTGTCTCAGATAGGGATGTGTGTTTTACTTCTCAGGTCTGGAAAGGGCTTCAGAAGGCTTTGGGTACACAGGTACTCTTGAGTACATCTTACCACCCCCAGACAGATAGCCAGTCCGAGTGTATGATTCAGGTGCTTGAGGACATGCTCTGAGCATGAATCCTGGATTTTGGAGGTTCTTGGGAGAAGAATATACCTCTTGTAGAGTTTGTCTACAATAATAGTTTTCAAGAAAATTTTTAGATGGAACCTTATGAGGCTTTGTACGGTAAGCCATGATGATCACCCTTATGTTGGCTGGAGGCAGGAGAGGCATCTTTGTTGGGACCTCGTCTTGTTCAGGAGACCACATAGCAGATAGAGTTGATTAGGAGGAGGATGGCTACTGCACAGTCTCATCAGAAGTCTTATGCTGATAAGAGGAGACGACCTCTAGAGTTTGAGGTCAGGGACCAGGTTTTTCTACATGTCACACTGAGGTTGGGACACAAGAGGATCATGAGACAGGGTAAGCTTTCACCGAGGTACGTCAGTCCGTTTGAGGTGTTGGAGAGAGTTGGGCCGGTTGCCTATCAGTTATGGTTACCTCAGAGGTACCAGGATATTCATGACATTTTCTATATTTCTTATCTTCGACGTTACTTTTTAGACCCATATCATGTTTTCCAACCTGAGGAGGTTTATTTGGACGCATATTTCAAGGATCATCCTATCCAGATTGTTGATCTCAGTACAAAGGTTCTTTGTGGCCGGTCTATTCCTCTGGTATGGGTGTTATGGCAGCACAGGTGAGTATATGATGAGACTTAAGAGAGGGAGGCTAATGTACGATCGCAGTGGCTGGAGCTGTTCGGGGTTTCTTCTTTTACGCTGCCTTGCTAGGAAATTCGGGGACAAATTTCTTTATGGGGGGAAGTTTGTAATAACTCGGATCTTATTTTTAGGTATGTTTTTCTTTTTTCTGGAGTTTTTAAGAAAAATGGATTTTCTGGAGAAAAAAATTAAGTACACGCCATGTACTCGGTTACCGCGGGTAGCCGTGTGTTGGTCATCTAGCGGTCTTGCACATGACCATGTCTGATGACCGGGAGGCCGCCTAAAGCAGAGTACAGAAATAGCGAGTACATGCCATGTACTTCAAAAGTACACACAGTGTACTTTTTTTCATTAAACACACTGGGGTTGCATCTGACAGACAGAACCGACTCCTTCTATTTATGGTTCATCTGAGAGTGAGGGTACAACCGCGGAACTTCCTTGAGCCCCCGATCGAGCACCCATTCTCCAAATTGACCGTTGTCGATTGCGTTTGGATCGCCTCGGTAAGATCTTCATTCTACTAGAGCTTCATTTCCTGTTTCCTCCTCTTTGTCAAGTTATATTTGGTTGAAGTTTTTAGAAATTTTTGTATATCTTAAGTTCTCTAAGGTGATTCAAGCCTCGAGGATCACATATAGCGATCTACTAATGTCGAGGTAGGTGGTTTGTGCCTTTTTGTTTAAATTCATTGAGTTTTATTTGAAAATTTTCCCAATACCCATGAACGGGGTATTGCGTGTTTACCATTTTAGGCCTATTATTTTTCTGCTATGATTGTATGCTTGAGTAGATGATATTTGATTGTGAATAGGGTAAATTTTTGTGCTTTGGATGTGTTTCCCATGTATGTTTTGCCTGTTTTGACCTTTGGGTCTAGTTTTCCAGTAAGGATGTTGTTTACTTTCCCATGCCTAGTATTGTAGGATGGTGTGACTATTTTTCTGATAAGTTGTTATCCTGTAGAATTCTAGCCAAGTAGTTCTTGAGGTATACCTTATCCGATAAGCAATTCTATATTTTTTGATTTAAACAGGGCTGTGATAACCTAGTGTAGTAGACCATAGGGATAATGGACATAAGGGATTCTCCAGAGTTTCTTTTATAATATTAATATGCGAGACCATAGGGGTAATTGACGTTGAGTGCTTCCATAGAGAGTCTTTAGTTCCTCGACACGGGCCACAGGGGGAATGAGACGTTGAGTGCTTCCCTAGAGTGCCTTTATTACCGATACAAGACTATAGGGGGAATTGATGGTGAGTGCTTCCTCATAGAGTCTATACTTTAGTTCAACTAGAGGGGTGAGACTGTGTGTGTTTCCCATAGGGTTGCTTGTATATGTTAGTTAAGACCAGAGGGGATAGGCTGTGAGTACTTCCTAGAGGGTTACCTGCTTGTGATTATCTTCTTTGATTAGTTGTTGCTTGATATTTGAAATTGTGGATTGTTACTGTTGAGTACTTCCTTGTTTACTGCTTCTTGGACTTTTACCTGCCATATATTCATTGACTGTTAGGCATAGATCATATGGTGTTTGCCTGCGGAGATTCGTCTCACACCCGGTTTGGGCCATGATTTTGGGCCCAAACAGATTATATTATTGCAGGTATAGACAAGGGTAAGTACCCTTCTACTTGAGGAACTTGACATGATGTGTAGATGGAGAGCCTGAGACCAATCTTAGGATTGCGATGTTGAGGATATGTTTTCTTTTTTTCTTTTGTACTTTGGTTTAGTACTGTTTGTATTCATCATTGTAACTTGTTTGGATGTTTTCTTAGACATATGTATTATGTGTCATTTTATATTTATGTTCTCTAGTTGTTTATTATCTCAGTCTTCCATTTTTTACTATTGTTGGATAATTATTGCTTCCGCTATTGTATATTTTTTTCTCTTATGTTGTGTTACTCTACCAATGAGGGCATAGTTTCCCCACTATCACACCCAAGGCCCTCGCTTCTAGTTGGCAGCCTCTGGAATTTGGGGAAATGTGCTTGAGGTCATGTGAACAACTAGGTACGGAGCGTCGTTGGGTGGCTTCCGGAACCAGGACGTTACAGTTTTTGCGTCCAAGTCCCAGCAGTAAAGGACTAAGAAGCGTGCAACCCTATTCATATCCTAGTGAAGTTGTGCACCATTGGCTGACGATTTTGACTACAAATATAACATTAATGCACACCTTTAGGAAAGGTTATCTAGAAAAATAAATGAATATATCATACATTAAAATACCACTCTTCCAAGATGGTGTGCAACACTATAAAAAATCGACCCTTAAAGTTAGAGAACTTACATGGAAAAACTCATATGGTCCTGAAATTGACTTGGTCTATTATTGATTGATCCTCATGAAACACCTCACAAGGCTATTTGATTTCAATAAAGATAAATATCCTTTATGTAACCCTAAACTACAAAAAACTAGAAACATTCACATAATTATGCCCTTATAATCCATGTGTTGTAATTATTCTATAACCCATGGCTTGCACAACTCATTTTACACACAATGTAATAAAGTTGAGCATAATAATTTGTTGGTATTGGGACCAACTTTCCATGTTCTTCTATTGTATCCATTACCCTACCTATTTCTCCAAAGCATAGGTACCCTAATTCCTATTGATCCTAATAATAAGTACCCAAACATCTAGCCTCCTAATTATCACTCCTTCATGGAAATTTCAATTCCATGTCCTGACCAGTGGTGCACGATTGGTGGTCATGTAATACCTAGAGGTGACATCATCATAGGAAACCATAGACCTGTCTCATTGGGGATTCCTTATAATTAATCTCTTCACACCTTGACACGGTCCCCCCCTTGAGGTGTGAGCCCTAACCACATCTGAGATACATGATGTAAAACTTCCTAGATCCATATACTAGTCATATGATGTTAAACTTAACTAAAATTTCCTTAGGACATAACATTAAACTATATCCTTGCACTATTTTATGAACAATAGATTCCCCATGTATGATCAGGATGGGATGCCACCATCTCCCCCACTTTGGGATAAAACTCCACACCAAGGATGAAAACCCAACACCAGGAAAGCTTCCATGAGAAAGACCCAAAATATCCCCCCTCCATATAGGATGAAACAACATCCACAAGAAACTTATACATGTAATAATTACACCATTACTCATAGACACTCTTTCCATGATGCGAGAATCCTTACTGCATGACATTAAACTACATGGGCTGGTCCTATCACACGACATTAAAATTCAGAAATAAACTACATGGGTTTTTATCCATTTCTTATAAAAAGGGTGTGTAGGATTCCTCCTTGAGGTTTAATCTTGAAAAATATCCTTCAAGTGTGAAATTACCCCCATTTGGGGCACACACTCGATTATCCATGTGTTAAATATTCCCTCCCCGGGACAAACTCAGCCATCCTATCCCCATAAGACATTAACCCTATTCCTATCCCCACAAGATGTTAAACTCATAACATGATCTAGAATCCCTACCTCATATAATAAAAATGGGATGCCTAAGGTAAAAAAATCCTCAAAATACTTATGCCTCTGGAATCAATTACCTCATGATCGACATGGAATGCCTTGGGTTCCATGTCTAAGATGCCTCAAAAATGATATTCCCTCCAAAATAAGAATATTTTACAGGTACCCAATATACCCAATGTCTATAAATTCCAAGACATTCCCAATGTGACTACCCATCCTAACTGAAGGTTTTTGCCCTTCCATGATAGAAGCAGTGTAATTAACTGACATCCACCTCAAGATGGAACCAGGAATGAGTTTCATGAACACGACTTAAATCTATAATGGAGACTCATATTACGAGACATGATCAAAAGAGGAATCCATAGAAGGAGGAATCGATATCCCATCATCTCATTTCAATCAAGTAAAATAAATCACTAATTAAATTGATGAAAGATATACACCTCTGGAAAACAAGAATTCGAGCCAACAACAAAACAGTGTGCCAGCCACCAGACAAAGGGACAGTGTTCTAGCCCCAGAAAAAGCATCGGAAATAGAAATTATGAACCTGAAGTGAAACTATTCTCCTAAACCATGGGGACTAGTAGAATTTGAGGAAATAAATTTTTTTCATTTTACTGGATCAAGATATTCGACACCAGATCACACCAAGAAAGTGGTGGGCCCAACAAGAAACTCACTTGTGGATTGGGGCAGTTAATGTTGGGAATACTTGGTCTAAAACATCATCATCATTGATCCATTGCTACTTTAGGAAGAAAATGATGGCATTAGGAAATTGGGAATCACTTTCATTGTACTGTAATGATGGGTGAATTCATATTCTTTACAAGACTCAAGTTGTAGGAAGCCAATGACCTAATACCAATAGGATTTGGGGTAGGGGGAATGTTAATTTTTCAATCATGCCTGAGTACAACCCCACCAAGGCTTCTTTTGGTCCTTTAACTATCGAGCACCCACACCCCATATCACCCTATGATATCCTCTAAAAAAGGTTTATCAACACCCTAGTGCATCAGTACAAGAATACGGAGGTCATTCCCACCCAGGATATGACTGGCCAGGGCAACAAGGAATCGGCGCCTCACCAACACCACCACACTAAAGGAAAAAATAGAGGAAAACCACCCCTATTTTGATGGAGAAATTCTTTGGTACCCTCACCCCAAATCACTCTGACATCTCACTTCGCTACACCAAAGAGGTAGGGGATGTTCAGGCCATGCCCACTATGGACACTGCTCAAGAGTTTCCTAAAAGGGGTCCCACCAGGTCATTTCAATTCCATCATCGACTGATCTCATAGGTTGAAGAGTGTCTTTAATTATTCCCTGCTCAACTAACCCCAATTCAAGGAACTCAATATTGATGTTAGGGGAAGCCCTAGGACACTTCCTAACATGTGAAATCTTCTAAATCTTTTGTTCCCCTTCTACCATCGGTGTATCCTACCAGATACCTAAAACTATTGAACCATAATTCATCTTTTACCTCATTTATTGAGATCACATCCTCCTCACAGATTGTCTTGGGTGACTCTATTAGTCTTCAATACCACCAACAGCCATTTCAATCCATCCTGTGATGAATAACATTAGTGTGTAGGTCCTCCCCACAACACCATAAACCAGCATAGAGGTCATCTCTATTCTCCCATCAACCAAATTATTGGTCCTCCCTAATTCACCGACAACTGGAACATGGGTCCTCCTTCTTCTCACATTAACCAAATTGGAGGTATTCACCACTCTATCAACAACTAGCACAAAGTTCCTCCCCATGATCCCATTAATCAAAGTAGAGGCCATCCCCTCTCCATCGACATCCATCATGGAGTTCCTATACATTCTCTCATTAACCAGGGAGGAGGTCCTCCCTACTCCATCGATAGTCAACACAGAGGTCCTCCCTATGATCCTATCAACTAGAATGGAGATCCTCCCCATGCTCCCATCAACCAAAGCAAAGGTCTTCCCCACTCCATAGAAAACTAGCCTGGAGTTCCTCTCCATACTTCTATTAATAAAATAAGAGGTCCACCCTACTCCATAAATAGTTGACATGGAGGCCCTCCCCATGCCACTGTTAACTAAAGTGGGGTTATTCCCCACTCTATCAACAATAAATGCAGACGTCCTCCCCATACTACCAAAAACCATCATGGAGGTCCTCCCATGATAAATATAAAACCTGCTCTGAAGAACCATCTTGGGGAAGGACAGAAAACACCCACTATTGAAGGTGAAACCCTATGAAGCATCATGTTATCCTTAACCTCTCAGATTCTAAGTTGACAAACAACTCAATTAGGGAATGTTCACCCTGGATACCAAAGTCTGGGGTATAATCCCAACAATTTAGGCTTAACATTCTGAAATTTGTGGTCCACAGGATCCCTAAATCTATCCAAAGATATCTATAGGAGGAGAAAATTCTAGATCCCCTCTTGGGACTCATAGTGTGGTCATCTCTGTCACTTCCATTTTCCCACCTTTCTACCTCTAAAAAAGAAATTGGGGAGATTTAAAGATTTAGATTGATTCCCTTAGATGATGGTGATCACTCTGCTAATCCATATATAGAATATATTACCCTCACACATGACATAGTGGTTAACACCCCATAATATATAGATGTGATATTGAAGCAGACTCTGAATCCAAGAGGTTTCCTAGTGTGCAGTGGCTATTTGACCCACGTGACACTCCCTCTTCTGATAAATCAGCCCCAAAGTAAGTCTACATTGGTTCCACCACCCTTATCTATTCCCACACCAATTGGGGCCTGGGAGGCCAAGAGTAGTACCCTTTTTGGAAGAGCTAATATGGGAGGTTATGGATACTGACCAGCTATCGATGGTGTTCTAGCTACCTGTAACTCTAGAATTTGCAATCCCAAAGTCCCTTAAAATGGAACATGTAGTGTGTTTCCACCAGATCATTTGGATGACGTATCACCACCTATATGATTGGCAGTTGAGCTTCCCAGTTAACCAAGATCACTTTGATTTCATCTACCAGAAAGGTTGATATCGCAGCACTCTCGGTAGCTTATCACCCCAAGTTATATGGATACTGCCAGACTCTCTAGTAGAACTATGTTAGGATCCTCACTATTATACATTGGGTTATAGAAGAGGTTTCTCCACATATACAAATCATTGGTTGAGGGAAGTATGTTACCCTTTATTTCATCCCTATAATATGGAAGCAATATGACCGAAATTCTGGTTTATCTATCATTGATGAATGATCCCATATGACTACCAACATGTTAAATGTGCTCATCAATAACCTACTAGAGGATCTTAGGAATAGGTCCACCAATGTAGGGAATGGTAGGAAAGACCCACCTCAATGGGTGACATATTACCAAGAAGAGCCTCTGATATGTGTCCTCACCCATCAGTAGAGTTAGGAATTGGGCTTCATAAGTCCCCCCACAAGGCATTTCTTCCAAACCATTGGTATGTCGACAAGGTCATGGGATATTTCAAACATTATAAACCATTTTAGGTTGCACCAAAAGAATGAATGGAACCCATGACACCCACCTTACTCCAACAGATCGAGTAATACAAAATCCCTACTATTGATAGCATCATTGATCGATTCCTAGACTCTATCAATGACCTAATATAACCCACCTCTCCTCTAGTGGGTTATCCATTCCTCCCCATTCAAACGCACCAACTCTAACTTGGTTAACTAATGAATATAGACATAGAATAATATGGGGGATATGGAAAGTGACTAAGATATGATTCATCCATCTCACCAATGTAGTGTGATTTTAAGCCCGATCCACGCTAGTGGGTTTGCCTCCAAATCTGATAGTGTTAGTTAACTGTGCATCTCAGTAAAAACTACACTGTGATCAGCCACATTCATACAGATCCTAATATCAAGAAACTAAGGTTCAGTCAATAGTTTCTCAGAGTAGTTAGCTAGTCAACATCATAACATTTCCAATAATAGCTCAACCCCAGAAATTCAACCAACAACATTTGTTGTACCCCTTACCATGGAATGACATTCCATAGGCAAAAATATTCCCTTGACATGAAAATGTGATATTTTAAATTACCTCTTTGTCATACCCATGAGGCTTTTGATTCCCAAGTATCTCCTCTTGTTGAAGGAAATGTGTAAGGCCCTTTCCAAATATTTGAAAATACCCCTCTAGTTCAAAGCTAAGGTAGTTTCTACCGAGGCCTAATATATATTGGAGGTTGAGCAAGAGGAATGTCGAGCCATCATCTCATTTTCTAGAGAAGAAGAGGGTTTCATCATGAAAGTAACATACACCCACTTTACATCATGGTCAAGTTCAATGGAATGGAGATTCGTTGCTTCCTAGTGGATACTACCTCTGCGATCAACCTCATCCTGACCTGGAAGCTTCATATATGGGACTTATAAAAGTAGATCTAACTCCCTCTAACACCATAATTTAGGGGTATGATAAGAGTGAGTAGAAACTGCATGGAAACAATTGGATGAAGACTTAGTTTGGTGATTTGGTATCAAGCACCAAATTTATGGTAGTATCATAGGATACTTCCTATAATGCACTATTGTATAGACCCTAGCTTTTTTGTATGGAACGGTTCCTTCTTCAGACTACTAGTTCCTCAAGTACTCCCTCAATGGTCGAGTAGGAGTAATCCAGGCTGATGCATCCAACTTTGATTCTTGTGTGTCCCATTATCTGGATTTTAGGTACTACAAAAGGGAAAGGAAACATATTCAGACTAATAGGGCCAAGTGCATCAATTCCCCTAATTATCTAACATACACTAAATTTAATCATTGGGTGGACTTGAATAATATTTTCATTCTTTTTATTCATCGATTATATCCCATGATGATGATCCTGGGGGGTTTCATTGTCTCCATGAAAAAGGGTTTTGGTGTCTTTAAGAAAAAGGTTCACCCATAGATCACCTCTTACTCCTACACTGGGCAAGCCTGGCTGATACCGGAGAACCATACTAATATGAAGTACTGAGAAGTTTACCCCATGTTCAATGATCCATGAAATTTCCACATGTTCTGTAAAGAAGGTTTGACTCAAAGAAGAGAAACTCATAAACATTGCTTCGATATTAAGAGTGGGCCTTACAGTTGGAAGCTGGAAAAAATTAGATCGACGACTATTGTCACCACAGTCTCCAAAAAATAGGAACCCCTCATTAAGAATTCCATATGCACCAGAGAAGATACAAGTGATTCCCTTGAGTCAACTGGACTGGAAGAGCTGCCTCTTCCCTTTGGTTCTCCTATTTTAGATGACGAAGAGTATTTGGAAGATTCCCCTCCTACATTTGAAGAGGGTTTCTCCACCACCATTGATGAATTAACCCAGGTGAACCGTAGTACTGAGGAGGGTATGAGGCTAATGCTGACTAGTGTCATAATGTATTCATAAGAGAAACATCAGTATGTTTCCTTCCCGAAATAGCACCATGATGTGTTATCCTAGAGTTATGATGGCATTTATAGGATAGATCCAAAGGTAATTGTTCATCATATTGGCCTCCCAGTGAATCATTGCAGTTTCAAACAACTTCCCAAAAATATGCACCCTTCTCATAGTGTTATGGTTGAGGCTAAAGTTGACAAGCTTATCAAAACTAACTTCATCAGGGAAGTTTATTACCCCATATGTCTAGCCAAAATCATCCTATTCGGGACAAATAATGGGTAGATCAGAGTCTACATCAACTTCTGGGACCTCAACTGCCATTGTTTGAAGCATGATTTTCCCCTTCTAGTGAAATATTTTTTGATCGATTCTACAGAAGGGTTCTTGTCCCTCTCCTTCATGGATGGATATTATGGGTACAATCAAATCAGTATGGCCCCTGAGGAAGAAGAGTTCACCACCTTTAGGGAACCCTAGGGGACCTTCATCTATTAGGTGATTCCCTTCATCTTTAAGAATGTAGGAGTCATTTATTAGTGGTTCATGCATCACATATTCAAACCAATCCTTAAGACATTGGTGGAATTCTATGTAGATGATTTTGTGATCAAATCCATCTAATGTCAGGACCATCTCAAGGACCCTCAGAAAGTGTTCAACTTCTTCTACTTCCGAAACTTGAAGATGAACCCCCAGAAATGCGCATTTGGGGTTACCTATAGAAAATTTATCAACTTTGATGTAAGATATAGATGCATCAAGATTGACCCTGAGAACATCGAGGCCATCAATAAGATCCCCTCGATCAATCTTTCGAAGTTGTTGTGTCTCCAAGGCCACTTAACCTACATACGCCAATTTATCACAAATTTGGCTGGAAAGTGTAAACACTTCTTGAGGATCTTGAATCAAGCACTACAATAAAACAAAATTTTCACAGCGCTAGCCTTTATCAGCACTAGAAAAAAGCATTGATAAAGGGTAACCTTTATCAACACTTTTCTTTGGCACTAATAAATGGTACCATTTATCAGTGCTTGATTTTTAGCATTGATAAATGCCATATTTATTAGATTTTTTTTAGAACTAATAAAGGTTATGAATAACATGAAATAATTAAACAAATAAAAATTAAAAATGAGTAAATTAAAAAAAATATGAAATTTTTTATTAATTAAATAATTATTGATAAAAATGAATAAATTTAATATACATACATACATACATACATATATATATATATATATATATATTATAAATACTAATAAATAATATATATGAAATATATAGATATTTAAAATGGGTAAAATGAAATAATTAAACAAATAAAATTTAAAAATGAGTAAATTAAGAAAAATATTAAACATTTTATAAATTAAATAATTATTGATAAAAAAGAATAAATTTAATATATATATATATATATATTATAAATATTAATAAATATTATATATTATAGATATATAAAATTAATAAATTATAATAATTAATCAAAATAATTAGAAATGAATAAAATTCAAAATTATTAATAAATTTATTAATGAAAAAATTATTAATAAAAATGAATAATTTTAATATATATATATATATTAATTATAAATAGTAATTTAAATATATATATATTAAATATAATTAACATATAAAATGAATAAAATGTAATAATTAAAAACATATTATTATCTTATTCATTTTAAATGGTTTTTATATATAATTATTCATTAATACATTAAATATATAAATATATTCATATATATATTTATAAATATAAATATAAATTTATATAATATTTCCTAAATATGATTAATATAATACAAAATATCTATGTACTTACATTAAATAATTCATATATTTAGTGGTTTATAATTAAAATTTAATATTGATTAAAAATATAGACAAATTGCATCGAGTAATAGACATAATTAAATGTCATTTGATTTTATAGTTTAACATATATCAAATATGTGATACATTGATTTCACATACATATATGTAACCAATGCATTAATTTTTATATACAAGGAAGATATAAATATTTATGCAATTAATGAAATCTTATATAGAAACACATACTCCAAATATTTATGTAATTTATTCAAATTTTAGTATTCATTTTAGAATTTCATTATAACATGATATATTTAATATATTATGTTTTTAATCAGCAAATTTATTTATTTATTTTTAATATTATTACACTTAGGTATTGTTTATTAATTTTTAATTTTTTTTTAATTTAATCATTTTCTATTATTTATTTATATTTATTTATTTATTATATTTTAATATTTTATATATGTATTCATATTTATTTCAATATATATCTATATTTTTTTTAATAATTTATATTTAATTAATAAAACTTACCCATTTTTAAATATTTTTAAAGTGTACTCATTTTTAATTATTCAATTTCACACATTTTTAAAATATACACATTTCAGATTATATATTCATTAATAATTTTAAAAATATATTTGTAAATAAATATTTATAAATAAATATATTTATAAATTTAAATTTAGTATATTAATAAATTTATATATTTATTATTATAAATAAAAAATATTATTTTTTAAAAAAATTATGTATATGATTATAAATAAATAATTATATATATTTAAATAATTAAAATATTATAATAAATTTATATATATAATGAACATATTCCCTGAATTTATATTTATATTTATATTATATTTATATTATATTTACATATATTTATTTTATATATATATATAAAGATATAAAGATATATAAATATGGTTTTTTTAAGTATTTATATAATTATAATTAAATAATTATATATTCAAATAATTATAAAATTATAGTAAATATATTTAAACAATTAATATATTTACTATATTTATATTTATATATATTTATTTATTTATTATATATATATATATAATTATATAAATATATGTAATGATATAAATATATTTATAATTATAAAATTATAATAAATATATTTAAATAATGAATATATTGACTATATTTTTATTTATTTATATTTATTAAATATATTTATACTTATAAATAAATAATTGTAAATATATTTATAAATGTATATTTACTATATTTATAAAATTATATACTTATAACTATAAATAAAAATAATAATAATTTTTTAAAGAAGTATTTATATTATTATAAATAAATAAGTATATATTTAAATAAATATAGAATTACAATAAATAAAATATATAATTATATAAATATATTTACAAATTTTTTATTTATAACTTATCAATGCTAAATTTTTAGCACTGGTAAAAGTGTCTCTCGCTGTTTCAATCATGATATCTCAAGCTCTCTATGGAGGCCACCTACTGTCGATGCCCCCCTCCTTGAATCAAGGATCGAATCAAGTCTCAAATGAATCGAGGGCTTAAATGAATGATGTCTTAAATTAATATAAGGCTTGAATAAATCCATGTTTTCACATGTGATATCTTTATTTTCTCTCAGATGAATCAAATATTGAATCAGGTATATTATTTTCTTCTCCTCCTTATTTGTTGATTAATTGTTTGGGTTCCACATAAGGTAATTTTGACTATATATTTTACAGTAGTTAGGCTATTTAGGATTTTCAATGTTTTAATTTCTTTTTGAGTTCTTTTGTTCATTCTCAATCACTATTCATTACCTTTTTTCCACTATGGTTCCATCACTGCTTTCCCACTTTCTATTCTTAAAGGTTTTACATAATATACAATATCCTTAGGTAGGTGTATTTATACTTTATTTGTTCCCTAATTTGTGTCATATTCTTGGGTGTTTGAGATTGATCTCTCTAAAATTATAATTGTTATTTGGTTTTAATTGTATTTAAGTATTCTTGCCACTCAAGGGTTTTAAGGGATTATAATTTATTTCTAATTGGTTTCATGTGCATTTGCCTTTGTTTTTTATCTTCATTCAAAGGATAAATTATATTTTTCATCAAAAAAATATTTATGATGGTTTTCTTAAAGTAATTTGGTGTTTTAATATTATTTAAGGTTTTTTATGAAATCTATTTGGGTAATGAATGGGTTCATGACATTGATTGATTAGGATTTCCTTTTTTGAGAAGTTTTCTTATGTTTTATTTTGTTCTTGTGTTATTTATTTATGTTTAATGTTATGGATTCCTCTTTTCATATTTTATGCTTATACACATATATATTGGTTTGTGTGTGTGTATTAGAAACATGCATTTATTCACATAAAAATATGTGAATATTTTTATTGAGATCTATTTAGATATGTATGTGTTTAGTTTTATATGTTTATAATATTTAAATAGAATTTTTCAAATTTAAACATGTTGATTAATTTTTTTTTCTTGTATAGGTTTTTAAATATGGTTTTTAAATGGTTTTTTCATTTAAAAAGAGTTTTGATCTTACCAAAAAAATTAAAAATGGACTCAAGAAAAATGATTAATTTTCTAGTGAGATTTCAAATGGGTTTTTAAAAGGAGACATGGTTTCAATTGTGTCCTTAATTATGTGTTGTTATTATTAATGGAATAGATGATTTCTATTTGGATTGTTTTTTAGTTTTCATATGAGATACCATAGATATGATGGTAAATAGATGGGTTATTCTCTTTCTTAATTGAGGTATTATCTGGGGGTCATTTTCAATTTCCTTGAGAGGCTCGAGTAGTATTACTTTTTTTGGTCATATAGCCGGCTATTATTCTTGATAGAGTAAATTACCTTTAAAACCTAACTTTCATAGCTCCTCCCAATGTGTTCTGTCTTATAATTGTGCTATAATATATATTTTTTGGTACCCACATTCACTTTAATTGAAGGTTTTCATCATTACCATTATTTTATTTTATTACATACATCCTCTACACTTTAGTTTCTTATTTGTATTTTTATTATTTATTTATTTCATTTTAGTTACCTTTCATTGTAATTTTTTCCTTCTTAGTTCCATTTCTTTAAAAAAATCCAAAAGTGATTTTTAAATTTGTGCTTTTAATAAATAAGGATCGGCCCAAGAAAAATTATTTTCAAGTGATTCTTTTCATTTAAAAGGAAAAAATAAATATTTTAATAAAGGTTTCTAAATTCATGTTTAAAATATTATTCATTTATAAAGATTGATGTCAGGAAAAGATCATTGTTGATTTTTATTAAAAGAATAAAAACATATTCTACATATTTATTTTAAACTATCTTTCTTGGTAATTTATAAATAGTAACCTTAGTTTATAATAAGGATGATTTTTTAACAATATTTTCACACATCTAGTTATCAAAGGTCTGTTTTTAATTTTATTAAAAAAAAGTTTCATTATGATTTTATCACCCTTATTAAGAAACCCTTAGGTTAGTGTTTTCTATTGGATATATCCCGTTTATGGGATGTGTATGAATTATTATTATGTGGTACTTTTATGATGTTATGGGTAGATATTTGGTTAAATCTTAATAGGCATATTTATCTCACACTCTACATACACACCCATATGGGTATATATATATATATATATTATGTTTTCATATATATTCTAGGGTTATGAACTCAAGGTATAAAATGGAATAATTAACTAAATATATTCAAACCATTTAAAATCGTGATTTAAAACTAAATTCGGATTTTCTAAAAGTACTCAATATATCAGAACAAAAATATGTACTAAATAGTAATTTCCTTTCTTGAAAAAAGGTCTAAGACATGTGAATATTCAGGTTACTTTATCAAAATAAAGTTATTTGACATAATCCAAACATATATAGTAACATTCCTTTATGTATCGTAAAATTACTTAGATCTTATATAATTTATAAGCATGAACTTATATAAATGAAAGAATTTAAATAATTAAATAACACAATTCTAAAATTTAATTTCATAGAATAAATAATTTTTAAATAAGTAAATATGTTTAACATACCTTACATAATAAACCAAGCATATATATATAATGTGAACAACACGTGTGATGTAGTTTCCATTTCACAACACCCAATCTCATGAAAAAACATTATTCAGTCCTCCTATGGCTAAATTTTCACTAAAAATGATCAGTTTCAACCATTGACATGATATCACATCACTATATCACAATTACTAAACAACTAAAATCATCCCATTATATTCTAAACACTCACAACAATGTACAAACTCAAAACTTGGTGTAAATTCATGGATAGTTCCTCTATAAAAAAACTAATCTATTATCATTCTCTCACCCTGGGTACTAGAGAACCTTCAATTCGACCCACACTCAGATAATTTTAAATCAAAACTAAGCCCGATATCACACATGGAATCCATATAACACCTCATGATTTCCTAATTGTAAGACAAAAGAGTATGAATATGGAGTTAAAGTGTTTATAAAGTTTTAAATACAGTATTTATACAACCCTTATCAATTTATTTTCCCATGTTTATGTTTTTTTATTCCAGAAAAATTAGTCTGGAAGAGTTGTAAGAACATTTGATTTGTCATTGAATATATCAGATCTATAAATGTTGGACTAAACATGCTGAAAAACTTAACTTTCAAACTGATTGGTATGATACTGTGGTTTATGGATCATTTGATATGAATACTAGTGTAAATGATGATGGAGATCACATGGAATCACAAGAAATATAGGTAATTTATATCTCAGATCTAGTAAACAAAAATTGGTCGATAGTTTTACTAGAGACTAAAACAACTGTAGGGTTAGATTAAATTCAATCAATGATGACCCTTTCATTGGGAGATCACAATCAATTTATGGTGGTCCCAATATACACAATTTATTTTACATTAAAGGGGACCACAAATATGATATTTAAATTTCTAATATAGGTGTAAAATCCGTAAAACATTTGAAATATATATATAAAGTTCAATGAGAATGTTAGAGTGTTTTTTAATATACTATGCTTTTCCTCATAATATTATTCTTTCTCTACTACATTAACATAATCTAAAAAAAATGTTTGACTACTCATGAAAAAAATTTATTCTATAAATGATGGTGTTACCAATCCTAAGGAATAATAGATTATTAATACTAAAACTATAGAATTATTATGGGATCAATAACTTGTTCATGAAAAAAACAATAATGATGTAGCATCATAGTGTTGTATAAAATTATCAAGGTAATAAGTAAGGGTATAAAATTTGTGGTTGGATAAAATCAACATGTCCAACCTGTTGAATCCAACAAGTCAATATTCAAAATTTATGTTGGGGTCACAATAATGATGAATGTTCCAATTGATATTGATTTATATCATTGTGTCCATCCTGTAATGAGGAAACCCTTTGGAAATAAATAATTGAAATTTTATGATATACTTTCTCTATTTTCACAAAAAAATATATAATGAAACATTGATTTATTTTCATTATTCATTGTAGAGTTAATTTATTTTAGAATATTTTCATAAGAAATTTGTCTTAATGGATACTAAAAAATATCATAGAGGCTTATGAACTCTTCTTACCAAGTTACATCTTAGGGATGCTGAATGGAAAGTAAACTCCCACCCACCAGTTAGTTTATCACGCATTAAAAATCTGTAAAACATGGAATGATTTCATAATTAATCATGATAATAAATCATTTCAAGTGCATTTCAATCGATAATCTATTATTTTATATTATTTATTTTATAAAATTTTATTCATAATTTTTAATTTATGAAATATAAAAAGAGTGCTGAAAATAAATAACACGCATCAAATGTACTCTTATCACAAAGAAATGATGGGATATGCTTCAATATAGAATAAATTGGTATGTATTTTAAAATATAATAAAATATCTCTATCCCCACATATATACACCCACGGTTTATAGAAACCATGTTTATAGACATTATTCCCAAACTTATACCCACAGTTTTAAAAAAACTATTAGTATAGGTTGAGTTATACCGATAATTTTTTAAAACCATGGGTATGTCTCCTTATATAGGTGGCCTCACATGGGCTCCCCCTCCCCCTACTCATTCGAAGCCCTGGTTATCTCCTATCCCACCAGCCTCAGCATCCCCCCTCTCCTTCTCAGGTGACTTTGGCATCCCCCCTCCCCTCCAAAGGAGACATTACACCCATCGTCCATGTGTTCTTCCTCTATTTCAGGCAGTTTATTTATTTTGATATTTGAGAGGTACGATTTTCTTCACTCATTTATTTATTATATGGTATTCTCCATAATTCTTCCCTAATTCAAGGGTTTTTTTATTCTGGTATTCTTTACCATCATATTAGTAAGTTCTGAATCTGTATTCTCTTCTACTGGATATTGTTTTCATTCTTATATATGCATGTGATTCTAATGGATCATGTTGGCATCACTTATATCATTGTTTTTTTAAACTTAGTCTAATAGAGATCAAATATACTCTATTAAATTTATAAAAGTACTATTTTAGTTGTAATTAATTTATTTTGAATATTGTCCTAAAGATTATTATTAATCTAACTTAAATTTGAGATTCTTTTGGTGGAATATTTTAGGGATTTAGATATTTTTTATTTTTGGGGATAATATTTAATTTAACTATAGGGGTTAATGTTAGTTTTTATTATCCTATAGTTATGGGATTTTATTATTGAAATTTAATTTGTTATATCATGAACCATGGTTAAACTATTTATTGGATTATTGTAACCCAAAAAGAAATAAGTGTATGATGATGTACATGATTATAATATTATATGTAAATCTGGAATATTTATTTATCTATGAAATAATGTATGTGTTTTATAAAGTTAGATGGAATAGATTAAATATTTAGTCTTAATGTATCTTCCCCAAATTAAACACATCTTAAATTGAAATAGAACATTTTGTAAAATCTATCTTCCTTATGTTTGAATAATATAATTAATGTTAACCTTAAATAAAATCCTTTCATGACTAAATGTAATCCTTAATTATGTTTTCAATTGAGAAGACCTCTGTGGATAGGAAATACAAATTTTTTTGCTAGTATTCCTTAGTTTTTAATTATTGTAATACATGAACCTTGTTTGGATTTCTTTGAGTATGTCTGGGTTTTTTCTTATAATATACCTTATTATTTTTTGGCATGTATAGTAGAGTATTCTATAATGGTCACTTACATCATGAATTGTATTCAATTTGGTTTACTATTAGATGTATTTAATTTCCAATATACTATACTTTTAATTTGAATTTGAATTTGGATATTATTCTAATTATGGTTTACATTTTTTATTGGAACTTAAAATTTTTTCCCTGTAATTGAATGGATAGAATATGGATATATAATACCAATCGTATTTCAACCGGGTTTCAAGAGAATTTGGAAACTTTTTTAGATTTTTCAATTAAAAATGCTTCAAATGGAGGTTGTATATGGTGTCCATGTTATAATTGTGGTGGAAGACCATAGTTAAGTCAGGAATAAGTTTACTACCATATAAAAAAATTCTATATTTAAAAAAACTATTATGTTCGGTGTCATAATGGAGAGATGAGACAATATAATATTATTCATGAATAAAAGGAAATAAGTGGTATGGATAATTTGATATTTGATCGATTTCCATTTTTTAATCATCATGAGAGAGAAATTATGACAGTGCAAGAAGGAAATAATATCAATATAATGAGGAAAATAATAAAGATAATCATGTTGAGAGAGTGAAAATTTTAATGGATGATTTCATCACTCTTATATATCAGGAATGTAATAAAATGAAAAAGTTGTAATTTTTAACGTGTTTATATCATGGAAAAACTATGTATGAAATTTATAATACCACCATTGATTATATTCTTAACTTTATGAAGTAATTTATTCCTTATGGTACTAATATTCCCTCAAATCATTATAAGTCATGGAAG
Source organism: Viscum album (assembly GCA_963277665.1). Taxonomy (NCBI): domain Eukaryota; kingdom Viridiplantae; phylum Streptophyta; class Magnoliopsida; order Santalales; family Viscaceae; genus Viscum; species Viscum album. Next base: position 582,025,103 of record OY728128.1, on the reverse strand, counting down.
TTAATTAAGCTGATCAAATTTTATACTAATAAAATTCATTCTTTTATGTAATATTGCAGTTTATTTTAGAAGAAAATAGTTGACCTTAATGACTTTAAAGAATGTGGTACATCTCTATAGAAAGAAAATGTAGATGGAACACTATATCATGTTCCAGATAAAGTCATGTGGAACTTTTCATTGATTCCCATGCTTCAAAATCAATTCATGTCAACATAAATCTCAAATAATATGAGATGACATGATGCTAAGAGAATTAAAGGTAATGATGAGTTATTTCATCCTATGGATGGATTATAATGGAATGAATTTGATTCACAACATCCTAATTTTTCATCTGAGGTGTGTAATTCCTGGTTAGGTCTATCCTATGATGGTTTTAATCCATTTGGTCATATTCTTACTGCTCATAGCACATGGACAGTTTTTATTCACATTTATAATATTCCTCTTTGGATGTGTATGAAAAAACCTTTCACTTTATTAGGTATACTAATATCTGGACCATCTGTTCCTAGAAATGATATATAAATTTACTTAAAACCTTTAATAAAATAGTTAAAGAAGCTTTGGGGTATGGGTGCGCGCACATTATATGCTTCTTCAAAAAATATATTTCAGATGTGTGCTACCCATATATGGACTATAAATTATTCCCCTTATTATTCAATGATTTCTAGTTGGAGAAAAAAAATGAAAAACTATCATGCTCTATTTGTATGAATAATACACGATCGATAAGTCTTAAATATCATTTTATTTTTAGTTTCATAGGACAATGACAATTCATTCCAATGGATCATCAATTCAAGAAGAATCGTTGAAGGTTTAATAATACTATTGAAATTGAATGGCCACCTCAACTTAGGTTAGGAACTGATGTTCTTAATGAATTGAAATATTTTATCTTTTATTAGGTAAAGGTCATATAAAATCTAAAAATTGGAAAAAAAATTGACACTCAATCCACTTAATATTGGAAAAAGAGAAGTATCTTTACTGAGTTTCCATATTGGTCTACCAATTTGTTACATAATTGTTTATATGTAATGAATATTGAGAAAAATATATGTGAAATATTGCTTTAAATTCTTCTAAATATCAAGGGGAATTCTAAAGATGACTTCCAATATCATTGAGACTTATTGGATTAGGGAATTCCACCAGAACTACATCCTGTGTGTATTAGTGAAAAAAAATGGGAATTTCCTTATGCTTCTTGTGTGATGAAACCTTTAGAGAAAAATAAATTTCTATAATTATTTTATAATAACAAGGTTCCTGATGGATATCCCAAAAATATATCTAAAATATTCAACATAAGGTATTTGAAACTAAAATCTATAAAAACTTATGATTATCACATCCTTCTTCATGAATCGATTCCAATACCAATCTGGAATTTTCTATCCATTAATATAATGGTGACATGGATTTATTTGTTCCATTTTTTTAGAGACCTTTATTCTAAATTATTATCAAATTATTTCTTGATAAAAACGTATCAAGAGGTTTCATTAATTTTGTATGAGTTGGAAGACAAATTCCCTCTATTATTTTTTAACTTTATATTGAATTTAACAGTTTATCTTCCAACTGAAACACTTTTTTGGGGATGTATTTCTTTTTTGTGGATTTATCCTACTCAAAGAGATATCTGTACAATGAAATCTAATGTCTGAAACAAGAATCATCCTAAAGGATCCATTATGATAGGTTATCTGGCTTAAGAATGTATGGATAAATGTTCAATGTATTTTTTGGATGTGAGCAAAATACATGACTTTTCAATGAGAAATGAAGACGAGAAGTATGAGGAAATTGAGCCCCAATTTCAATATTTTCCCTAAACAAGAGGAATTCTTGGTTCATATACATTGGCTATATTTATCCTTGAAGATAAGGTTATGGAACATCGCACAATCCTATTTATCAGTGTTTTTTATAACTATATAAAGTAAGTAATTTGAATATTTATGTTTTATCTCCTACTTTGAAATTCAGTATTTATATTTAATAAATATTAATTGTTCATAAATACAAAATTTTAATTATTCAAATTATGAGCCTTATTTTGATATTATTGAAACCACATCAAATTATTTTTTAGGAATGATTTAATCAAGGATTAAATATTATTAACCATCTAAAATTTAAATTATCTAACTAGTTTTCATAATAAATTGAAATATAAACTCTTTATATTTAATAAAAATTTCATATATATAAATTAAATTACATATAATGAATAATATGAAAAGTTTCATATCTAAAGTTTTCATATTCAAGATTATGGAATGTCTATAATGAGTAGCTAAAATTATAAAGTGTTTATGATTATCTATTATTTATGAATTTTTTATAAATGTTTATCACGTGTTTAAATTTATGAATTATTCATTCATTTAAAATTTATTCCCTTTTATTATTATCTATGATTATAAAATGTTTATATTGTGAATATTTTTCTACTTTAAATTTGTAAAACTGCTTCAAGATATTATCATACATGCAACTAAGTAGTTATATGCCGTAGTTATACTCCAGGTATAATAATAGATTTTGTTTCCATCTACCATGGAATTGTTTTATAATTACTGTTACATGATTGAATTTATCTATTGAAATTGTTTATAAATATTATGTGTTAGAGTTATAATGAATTGGAATCTATTATGAATTAATTATCCCTAGGTAAAGGGACTTTATGTCGAACTTCCAACTAGTATTAAATTTCTAATTAAATGTATATTTATATGCTTCTTTATTTTATATATTTCTTCAACATCTACAATTTTAATTCATTATAGGTTTATCAATTTCATATTATTCAATAATATATTATTATTCTAATAAATTTTATCTTTAGTAAGAGGTATTGGGAATTGAAGGTCGTGTTCCTAGAGAAAAATTATTTTGCTCAAGTAGGAAGAAAAATGATGGGATTGTAGTAAGTGCACAAACATAAGAAAAGATAATATTGTAAGTTTTTTTATTTATATTTCAAATGTTTTTTTGAAATTTATAATGAAATATCTTTTTGATATTTTCATATGTCTTCTCTAGAGGCCCTCAATGATAAAGAAGATGAAAACTTCAGGCCAAATGGTTATTTGAGTAAGGTATTAAGTGAGGCACACTAGATGAGAGTCTGATGTCAACCTTGGAAAAACATCACCCCCACTAGGTGTTGGTCCTCATTAGGCTCCTCTCATACCTCTCAAACCACCAAGTTGAAAATCACACATAAAAAAGAAGTTGAGGAAAAAATATCTTTACAGGAGCACGAAATAAGTAAACTGATCACCGAACACTTCTAGAAAGCTATATCAATTATAATTCAATCACTTCCATCATAAACTTCTACTACTGTTGATTCATATATGGAATCAATTTCTCTTTAAATGATGCCCCAAGTGATGATAATGAGGGTCCTAGTGGCATTCGATCTGATGGTGGTGCTGATGATAATGGTGGTGGTGGTGTTGGTGATGATGATGATGATTCTCCAAATGATGTTATTGGTGATAAGGATTTTTCTAACGGTGATGAGGATGGGGTTGTTGGTGATGGGAGAGATATTGATCCCCTCTATTTTTACTTAGCATTAAAGATATATGTAGATGTTATTTAATGACTTGAATTGATTGGTTGTATGGATGTATATGTATGTTATAGTATTGTAAATAGTTTGAAATTTTTTTCAAGTAGTTGGTTGAATGATAAATATACAATATTTTTATTGCATTGAATGTGCACTGTGGTTTTTATTTTATTTAAAGGTTCAGGGGCTAGAAGAGCTTCTACTTATGGAAAATGGGGATATCTACCTATAAAAATAGTTCAATGAACTGTGGGTATATGTTTTCTACTGAAAAAAGCTATACCCACTATTTGGAGAACCATGGGTATAGATATATACCCATTATTTTGGTTAAAATGTGGGTATGATAAAATCTATAAGGATATACCCATGGTTTTTATAGAAATCATGGGTCTATACCAATGGTTCTATCAGCCATGGTTCTGAAAACTGTGGGTACAGCCTATACCCATAGTTTTAGGGGTTATATACATGGTTCTAAACCATGGTTATAAGTTATTTTTTCAGTGCTATTAAATCAACAATAAAAGTTTTATGTGATATGAAACAACATATTTTCCTTTTTTTATATGCATATTTATGAATCAAAATCAAAATCCACTTTCATCCCATGTTATGTACTATGGAAGGATGCTCGTTTAAATAATGAGGGTACACTAGTAGATGAAAACATAAAAGCAGTATGGGAAACATGTGTAAGTATGAAGTAGTAGTAATTCGTTATGATCTAAAAAAAATATTACATAAAAACATCTATTTATGTTTATATTTTTTATATGGTTTAGACATAAGAATCAATAGTGACCGTATTGGAAGATAAAAAACATTTAGTAGCTTTGAAGTATCCATAACAATATGGTTACGTTAGAGGAATAGGTTTTGGAGTGTATCCTTGAACATATTTCTAGAAGATAAAACTACATGAAGATAAATATAAGATGATGAAAGAAATATAGGAAAAATAGATGATTTGTAAGATATTTTTTTCTAGTTTGGTTTGGTAGACCAATGTATGAGAAAGGATCAAAGGAAACCTATGGTAGAACAAAGATCTGCATATAGAGAACCATACGATCCCACTAGCTTTGAGGCTAGTCATTCCCCTCAATCGCATACCTTACCTGAGGTAATCAATTTTTTCATTATTATTTCTCCTAAATGTGAATCAATAAACTTCTGATAACTTTATTTTATTAAAATTCTATAGGGTATAGTTTTATATGATTTCTAACTATCAACACCCACAAATGACCTTGTTTCTTGGGTATGGTGAATAATATTCTGGTAGACAAGCTGCACCATAAATAACTCTTAAAATATCACATGAGAGTGGACATTGAGGTAGATCATGATCTAACTATTGAGTTTCTTATTACACTTGATGATCTTAACATTATAATGATCAATGATGATATTGGAACTTTCATATCATGGCCATCTAATCATATAAATTTACATGAGGTGTGTATTTAACAAATTTTTCCATCTGAAAAACCTATAATAGTTTAGGAAAAAAGTTATAAAGTGAGTTATGATATTATATATGGATAAGATGATGGGGAAATAGAAGGTCGGATCAAGACAATCTAGTAAATCAACCAAGAAATCAAAAGGACCTTCTAGGAGTACCTTCTCCCCACTAGTTCCATAGAAACATTTATTATCATTACAAATTCATATAGAGACCGCATTTAAAGATGAAAATATTTATTACATTCCCTATAAAGAATAAATATATGGAACTTCCATGAGAGACGTAATTGGTCTCTAGAGTATAAATGAGATTCTCAAGTTTGAATAGTTGGGAGCCTTAGTTGTGAATATAAACATAAGGTACATTTTCATAATATGTATGTCCAAATAGTGATCTAATATGTTCATTAAAGTTAATAACTATTCATATTTTCTATATGGTTTTATATTACTACTATATAAAGGGAAACCCATTTATATAACAATTTAGATTCATTAATCCCTGTATCAATTCTATGGAAAAAACTCTTATTATAAGGAAGAAATTGCTAAAAATAAAGATGAGATATAATATGTATTTGAGAAAAAATAATATGCAATAGACTCTTTTTTATGCCTATAATGTTGAGGTAAAACTCTACAATCTAATCACATAAAATATTTTTTATTTTTTTGTTACTTATTTATTTTTGTTTTCTAGGTGGCACTGGATACTGATCACAATCAATCTAGATACCCCAAATAATTATTTTTTGGATCCAATGAATGGATATCCAACAAAACAACCATACATGATGTGTATTTTGAATTTATAATACACTACATTCAACATTTTATAGATAAAATTTGAATTATATGTTTAATTATGTGTTTTAAATAGAATTTTTCTATGATAGGGTCATTGTTAAATATAGGATAAATCATGGCATGAGGTTGGTGTATGAATATAAAAAGCATGTAGATTACTTGAAATGGAAACAGATTAAGGTATATATAGAAATATTTTACTATCAAAACATGTTTCAAAACAATTTACATATTATGGTCAATGTTTATACAGTTTCTAAAACAAGATAATAGCAATGATTGTGGATATTATGTTTGCAAATTTATGATAGTGATCAAAATCCATCTAAATAACAGTATCCCAGAAGAGTTAAGTTTCAAAGGTAATTAAAATTTCAATAAAAATATTTCTTAATCATTTTTTTGAATATATTTTCTGAGTGCTATCAAGATTTCTAATAACCTTCATAATAAAAATAAGAAGTAAATTTTTTAGATATGAGTGGGAAACATACATGGTTTCGGAAGGTTTTCGATAAAAAATTTAGGTGATTACCTAATATTTTTGTGATCTAGTATGGTATATAACCTTAGAAATATTTTTTGGGTGTAAAGAGTTAGTATTAAAATTATTATATATTATTTTTTTATCTATTTCTCAAGAACATGTATAATGGAGAAAATAAATTTGTTTAGAATTTTTGGCCTAAAAACAACAAAATTGTTTGGTAATGGGGGTGGTGGAGGCAGTTTTGAGTTGAAGGTGGAGATGGACGCGGATGAGTAGGTGGAGGTAGAGGTGTAGGCATAGGCCGAGGTGGTGGATAGGGTGGAGGTAGAGTCGAAGACTGAGGAAGAGGCGGAGACTGAGGTATAGGAGGAGACAAAGTGTTATCCTGCAAATAATAATTTTTTTGGGAAATGGAGTATAATGGGGATAAAATATCTTCCTTATAAATATAAGAGAATCCAAAATTTGTATGATCTCTAACATTTAATACTTATAGATTCATGGAATTCACCATAAAGAGTTATTTTATATCTATCTTTCATGCCTTTCAGCACCAAAACTTCCATAGATTTCTTCTCCCTAAAAAAAACCCGTTCACCCCTGCATTGTTTGAATTTATCACTTTCCTTCAAGTTCCCTCCATTGTATTTGAATGAATAGAAAATTCACTACCTATGTTCAATCACATAGGAAATCTCGTAGTTAAATATTTTAGTTTTGGAACTCCCACAATAGGTGTATTTGGTGGAAGTGTTCACTTTTAGTTCCTTGTTGCCAAAAAAATAAGCCACTTCAAGGAATGGGAGCCACCCAAAATCTTGATGGATAGAAAAAAACATAAGCAACATAAGAACCCTTTGAAATTGAAGAAAATTACGCCATGATGGATGGACATATTTTTTGATTCCCCATTTAACATATCTTCCAAAGAAACCTCAAGTATATAATCATCACCACCAACTAAAATGGGGTAACAAAGTACTATTAATTTCTTTCTCAGAGAATAGGAATCGTATTATTTCAATGAAAAATCCTCGGACTCACCATCCAAGGGGTTTTCACCCAATGCTTCATCTGGACCATCCCCAACATATTCTTCATACACTTTTTTCATGGGATTGTTCAAAGTTTCATACACTTGAGTAAAATAGGACATCTAAAATAAAAACATTCAATGAATTTCAGTAGTAGGCAGACACAAAGACACAAAAATATCAATATAAAAAATAAATAACTCATAACATCTTTGAATAATTCTCTGAATTTTCTTTTATAATCCCTTCGAATTTCATCATGTGATTCCATCTTTAATACACCCAAATCCTTGTAGTGCCTTTTGTTGTTGGTTTTATTTAGTGTTTCCACGACCATTGTTGAAATATTTTATGGACATTATATGTAAAAAACAAACCAAGAGAACCATATAATACTTATTTTGTTATTTTTTAGTATGATTTCAAAGAAATGAATTAGTTAATATATATGATTCACTCTTTATAATGATCATGAAAAGTTTAATTCCTATTACTTGTTTAATTAAAATTTTCACAATTTTATCTACTATTTTTAAGTTAATTTACTTATCATTTTTATCAAATAATTATTTATTTTTTTCAAAAGATCTTTTGGGAAGTCATATTTTTTCTTCAATCATCTACAATAGGCCAAAAAAGAGTGAACATGTTGCTTTTGTATGAGGTGTTTCATGTAGCATTGGGTTTCCTCATCCATCCAAATGGAACATATATTTCTTTTCTGTCTTGTTGTAGATTTTTGAAAAAAAACACATAACATACTCAATCAGCTGCACCTCAATCTGATACACGGTGTGCTTGGTATGACTTGAACTGTATATTTTTAGTTTATAATTTAGATTTTAGTTCAAAACACACATCACATACCCAAAACGAAGAAAAGGAATTCCACCAAATCTAAACAACATTTACCTATATATATTTTATCAAAGAAATTTAGTTATTTACAATACAACTTGGTTGGTTGGTTCTTTCTGAATATTTCAAAAACTTCTTCTTTTATATAGGGTTTCCAATATTGATGTTTACATAATAAAATCATTGTAAGTATATGGAATTTATTGTTTCATATTTATTTTTAATTTATTTATTTTTATTATTACTAACATAATAATTGTTTTCTTACATATATGGATTCTTTTTCTCAAGTTTGGGTGTTTTGTTCGAATCTGCTCAAGATCATGAGAGATTGGACTTTGATATTGCAACTAAGATAATGACAATAAGGAAATTAATTAAGAATGTATTAAACCATCATGAAAAAGTGAATTCCTACTACTTATTTAGTTAATTTTCTTACCATTTTACCTACTATTTTAATTTAATTTTCTTATCACTTTTATATAATAATTTTTTTCATAGATCTTTTTAGAAATCCTATTTTCTTACAATCATCTATAGAAATCCAAAAAAGATAGAACATGTTTCTTTTGTATAAGGAATTTCAGGTAGCATGGGGTTTCCTCTTCCATCCAAATGGAACATTTATTTCTTTTCAGGGATTAGTGTAGATAATTAAAAGAAAAATACACATCATATACTCAATCATCTACATCTCAATCTAATATATGGTATGTTGGGTATGACTTGAACTATTTTTTTAGATTATAATTTACATGTTAGGTCAAAACACACAATTCGTAATAAAAACTAAGAAAACATATTCCCAAATATTCAAACTATATTCACCTATATCTATATTTTATTAAAAAAATTAGTGAATTAAAATATAACATGGTTGGTTGGTTATTTTTAAATATTTAAAAAACTTCTTATCTTGCACAGGATTTCCAATCTTGATGTTTTCATAATAAAACCATTATCCATATAAGTAATTTATTGTTTCATATTTATGTTTAATTAATTTCTTTTTAGTATTACCAACATAAGAATTGTTATCTTTTACATGTGGATTATTTTTATCAATTTGGGGTGGCTTGTTTGAAGCTGCTCATGCTCATGAGATATTGGACTTTAAGGCTACAACTAATATAATAACAACAAATAAATTGGTCGAGAATGTATACAACCATCATGAAAAGTTGAATTCCAACTACTTATTTAATTTATTATATCATAGTTTTATCTACTATTTTTATGTTAATTTCCTTATCATTTTTATCTAATACTAATTTTTTTCATAGATCTTTTAGGAATCCATATTTTTCATCAAACTATTTGAAACAATCTAGAAAATATAGAGCATGTTCATTTCTTATGGAATAGGAAACCCAATGTTTCTTGAAATGTGAAGTGTTTGAGGAAGAATGTGGTTTCCTCTTCCATTAGAATGGAACATGTTATCTCTTTTCTATATGTTTTTATATAGTTGAAATCAAAAAACATATCACATACTCAACCATCCACACCTCAATCTGATACACAGTGTGCTCAATATTACTCGAACTGTATGTTTTTAGTTTGTAATTTACATTTTAATTCAAAACACACATCACATACTCAAAACCAAGAAAAAATGATAATATTGTTTTGATACATTAGGAAAAGAATCCATTGTTCATTTTTGATGTGTAATAATCAGTCGCACCACAATATAATACAAAATGTTCCCAGTATGACTCCAATTGTGTCTTTTTATTTAAAATTGACATAAATTTTAGTAAAAAAGACAAGTGAAATACTAAAACCAAAAAAACATGATCGTATTTTCTTGATAATTTATAAAAATTATTTATAATCCATTTATGATGTGTAGTAATTAGTCTCATTTCAAAATGACACATGACATGATATATATGACTCAAAGTGTGTGTTTATAGTTTAAAATGACATTTTAGTAAAAAAAGACAAGCGATGTACTAAAAACCAATAAAATGAATTATTATTGTTTTGATACTTTAATATAATGATCTATAAGTCATTTCTGACATGTATAAATTATTCTCACCTCTATATGATGCACAGTGTGACTGATATGACTCCAAGTGTGTCTTTTTATTTAAAATTGACATTAATTTTAGTAAAAAATACAACTGACACACTCAAAACTAATAAAATGCATTATTATTGTTTTTATAATTTACTAAAATGATCTATAAGTCATTTTTTATGTTTAGTAATAAGTTTCACCTCAATCTGATATAGGACATACCTAGTATGACTCAAAGTTTCTATTATTGATTTAAAATTGACATTTTAGTTCAAATATATTCACATACTAAAAACTAAGAAAATGAAATCTTATTGACTTGATAATTTAGGTAAATGATTTATAATTCATTTGGGAAATGTATGAATCAGTCTCATATAAAACTGATACATGATGTGACTGGTATGACTCAAAGTGTATGTTTCTAGTTTAAAATAAAATTTTGGTAAAAAAATATAAGTGACATACTCAAAATTGAGAAAATGTATTCAGATTTTTTTATAATTTAGAAAAATAATACATATTTCATTTAGGATATATGGGAATCATCCCCACCTCAATCTAATTCATGGTGTGACATTCATGACTCCAAGTGTTTTTTTATTTAGAATTGACATTAATTTTAGTAAAAAAGACAATTAGAATCATCAAAACCAATAAAAAGAATTTTTATTGTTTTTATACATTGGAAAAATGATCCATAATTAATTTTTTATGTGTAGGAATCATCCTTATCTTAATCTGAGACATGATATTTTTGATATGACTCAAAGTGTTTGTTATCAGTTTAAAATTGATATTTTAGTTCAAAAAGTTTCACTCATAGAAAATTAATAAAACACAGTTGTATTTTCTTGATAATTTTGAAAAATTATTCATAAGTAATTTTTGATTTGTAGGAATTTTTCTAATCTCAAACCAATACACTATGTGATGGATATGACTCAAAGTACGTGTTTCCAGTTTAAAATGAAATTTTAGTAAAAAACACAAGTTACATACTCAAAACTGATAAAACACATTTTGATTGTTTTGATACATTAATAAAAAATCCATAAGTCATTTGGGATTTGTAGGAATTATCTTCACCTCAATTTGATGTACAATGTGACCGATATGACTCCAAGGGTGTCTTTTTATTTAAAATTGACATTATTTTTAGAAAAAATATAAGTGATGTACTCAAAACCAAGAAAATTAATTCTTATTGTTTTGATACTTTATGAAAATGATCCATAAGTCATTTTTGATGTGTAGGAATCATTTTTACCTTAATTGGATACATGATTTTCTCAGTATGACTCAAATTGTCTATTATCGGTTTAAAATTGACATTTTAGTTCAAAAAGTGTCACTCACTAAAAACCATGAAAATTAACTTATATTGTCTTTATTATTTATGAAAATGGTTTATAAGTAATTTTTGACATGTAGGAATTAGTATCACATAAAACTAACACACGATGTGACCAGTATGACTCAAAGTGCATATTTTTAGTTTAAAATGAAATTTTAGTAAAAAAGACAAGTGACATACTCAAAACTAAGAAAACACATTCATAATTTTTTGATACTTTATTAAAATAATCCATAAGTCATTTAGGACATGTAGGAATTAGTTTCACCTCAATCTAACACATGGTGTGATCAGTAGGACTCCATGTGTGTCTTTTTATTTAAATTTGACATTAATTGTAATAAAAAAGACAAGTGACATACTCAAAACTAAGAAATTTAATTAGGATTTTTTTATACTTTATGAAATCAATACATAAGTCATTTGGGATTTGTAGGAATCATCTTAATCTCAATATGATACATGATGTTCCCAATATGACTCAAAGTGTCTGTTATCAATTTAAAATTGACATTTTAGTTCAAAAAGTGTCACTCACTAAAAACTAATAAAATTCATTTTTATTGTCTTTATAATTTATTAAAATGATTTATAAGTAATTTCTGACTTGTAGGAATCATTCTTATGTCAAAATGATACACTATGTGACTGGTATGATTCAAAGTGTGTGTTTCTAGTTTGAAATGACATTTTAGTAAAAAAGAGAAGAGACATACTCAAAACAAAGTAAAAAACATTATAATTGTTTTTATACTTTATTAAAATGATCCATAATTCATTTGGGATATTTAATAATCAGTCTCACCTCAATCTGATGCATGGTGTGACAGGTATGACTTCAAGTGTGTCTTTTTATTTAAAATTGACATTAATTTTAGTAAAAAGGACAACTAACCTACTCAAAACCAAGAAAATGAATTTGGATTATTTTGATACTCTAGGAAAATGATCCATAATTAATTTTTTACCTGTAGTAATCAGACACCCATCAATCTGATACACAATGTGCCCAATATGACTCAAAGTGTCTTTTATCTATTTAAAAATTACATTTTAGTTCAAAAAGTGTCACTCAATAAAAACCAATAAAATGAACTTCAATTATCTTGATAATTTAGTAAAACTATTCATAAATCATTTTTGACATGTAGAAATCAGTCTCATGTTAAACCAATATATGATTTGACTAGTGTGACTCAAAGTGCTTGTTTCCATTTAAAAAGGACATTTTAGTAAAAAAATACAAGTGACATACTCAAAATTGAGAAAACAAATTCAGATGGTTTTGATACTTTAGTAAAATAAACTATAAGTCATTAGGTATGTATAGGAATCAGTATCATATTAATACAACCCAAGTGTAACTAGTATGACTCAAGTGTGTGGTTTCAATATATATGTCTCATTTTATTTTAAAATGCGCATCACATCGCCAAAACCAAGAAAATGAGAATAGATTTTTTCTCATAATTATATCTGATATTACTTAATTAATTTCCTTATCATTTTTAACATATAATTATTTATATAATTTTCACAAAGATAATTCTTGATGATTAACAAGAAAATGTGTAATGTGAAAGAATCAACCACAACTCAATATGATACATAGCGTTCCTAGTATGACTCAAAGTTTAGTTTAAAATTAACACTTTGTATTTAAATTATTTCATTATATTATTAAGAACATAATAATTATATTATTATATAGGTGAGTTATTTTTCTTGATCAGGGGTGGTTTTTTTAAAATAGCATGAATCATGTTCAGAGGAAAAATAAAAAGGAACATTGTTGTTCTTGAATGTATGTGAAAATTTGTACTTACTCGTGTAATTGTATAAACTAATGTTTTAAATGTCTATAATTTTTTTCCTTTTTTTTTTGAATTTTATTTTATTTAAAATATATATTTGTACCTGATTTTTCTTCTTTATGGTCTTGTTTCTAGTGTTGTAATGTGCGGTTATAACACACTATAGTATGCCCCTTTAATAGTGCTACTAAATACACTGATAAAGGAACCCTTTATCAGTGCTTCCAAAAGCACTGATAAATGTATCCTTTATTAGTACTTTTTTTAGTGCAAATAAATGACTCATTTATCAATGATAAATATGTAAAGACCCGTAAAATTCAAGGAAATTTTTTTCTTAATTTTCTTTAGAATTTTACAAGAACGCGGTTTCAGACGGCACCTGATTCCGAGGCCCGGAGTGCCCGGAATTAATTTCCGAAGTTTGGCTCGGGTACGTTCAGTGAACGAACGAGCGGGAATTCCTAACTTTTGATCCGGTGCTCGGAATTGAAATCCGAGGGCACCGATGAACTCGCAACGCCGATATTCGCTTAAAGAGACCTTTTCGGGAGTTGCGTTTGTTGCGAGTTGAAAGTTAGTTTTGGAGTTTTTCAGTTGAGTTAAATAAAATTTGTTTAAGACAAATTTTATTTTAACTTATTAAAAACCTACCAAAGGAGGTTGGAAGTGGGACCCACACCAACTTAACCTCCCTTGGGAGGATTAAGTGTGGTGGGGCCCACACAAACCCCTTTTTCTTTTCAAATACCCTAACCCCTCTAAACCCCCTCTTAATTGCGTAACTCTTCCCTACTTTATTTCTTGCCAACCTATCTCTTCATTTAATTTTGTCAACTCTAGATTTAATTAATGAATTGATTTCAACTTTTGAATTTTTGAAAGGTTGGCAAAATAAAAATAAAATAAGGTGTAGCTTATTTTATTTTGGGTTGATCGTTTGTCTTCTTGAGAGGTGGAGAGCTCTTCTTCTTCTTCTTCAAACTCAACGAAGAACGTGAAGAACGTCGTTCTTTAACGAAGAACTTCTCCGCCGAAGAACACGGTTCATCCGCGACGCCGTATCCGCGACGCGACGTACTTCTTCCGCGTCATCTCTTCCGCGACGGTTTTCCGCGACGAACGCCATCGACAACGACTCTTCCTCCGCGACACCGATATTTCACGACTACGTCAACGTGCGACTATCGAGGTAGAGGTTCTTGAGTTCGTTGTTTTCCTTATAATTTGACCTTCCTCAAGACTTGACGAGGAACGCTCTTTTTCCGACGAAGGGAACGCCGCTTCCTCCTCGGACCTTCTGCGTCGGCAAACGAAGATCCGCCAACGACGTGTCTCCTCGGGCATATCTCTTCGTCAACGGATTTGACGAACGATGACCGCGACGCCCGACTTCCGCGACGCCGTCTTCCGCGGAACGTAGAAGAATCTTCGAATCTTAAACCCGAGGTAGGGGTTGTTGAATATTGTTAATTTATTCAATTTCTTGCTCGTGGATCGCATGTCTACGTGAGGATTTTGAATATTTTATATAAGTGTTTTTGTTAACGCGAGGGGGAGCCGGACCGCACGAATACGGCCGAAACCCCCTCCATCGTTCTTGTTTATATTTGCGGATGGAAGTAAGTGGCGTGGTGCCGTCGCACCACGCGGATGATCGTACTTTATTTTACGCGGCGCCGTCGCGCCACGCCGAGGTAGAATCTTCAAGAACGCGACGCCGTCGCGCCGCGTTGAAAGGAATCAAGGCACGACGAAAGGGGCGCGGTGCCGTCGCACCGCGCCGGACGACGAACACTGCGGCCGGTTCCGGGCCGCGGCGGGACGAGGAGACCGCGGCCGGTTCTGGGCCGCGGCGGAAGAGAAGACCGGCGGCCGGGCCGCCGGCGTCGGAAGCCGAAAGGGGGACCGGAATTTCCGGTCCCGTTAGAGAAAACCGGCCGGCCAGCTGGCCGGCCGGATATCTTTAAAACCGGGGGAATTAATCCCCCGGCCACCTAATATGAAAACCCCCCTCTTTAAGAGGGGGGGCGGTTCTTTGAAGGGAGGGGGGCAGCCGGCCCCCCGGATCCGCACCAGCAGGCCCCCCCGACGTGGGGGGGGCGCTTTTATAAAATAACGGCGCGGCATAGCCGCGCCGCCTTTTGAAAACCGCGGGGGTTTGATCCCCCCCGCGCGACCTCCTTGCGGCGACAAGCCGCCCCACGTGCGGCCCCTCGCGGCGCCAGGCCGCCGCGGCCCGCCGCGCCGCCGCGCCGCCGCGCCGCCTCAACGCACCGCCGCCTCCGCCGCGCCGCCTCTGCGCGCCGCCGCGCACCGCCGCCGGCCGCCGCGCCGTCGCCGGCCGCCGCCGCCGACCCCCGCGCCGCCCAGGGGGGGGTCGGGCCGGGTCGGCCCGGACCCGGACCCCCCCGTTTCGAACCAGTTTTGGTTTTTGGCTCATAACTTGAGCCTCGGACCTGCGAATGACGAACCGTCTGCGGCAACGCGATCCTTGGATCGAGACGGTCGTTTCGGTATATCGCACTCAAGGTTTCGGTTTACTTTGAGTTCGGCCGGGTTGGTTCGTTCACGAAACCAACCGGGCCTTCGGAGCGGAAACGCTCATATCTTGAGCTACGGACGTCCGATTGACGCGCCGTCAGTCGCGTTGTGTTCCTCTTAGTGAGACGGATCTTTTGGCATACTCCGCCCGAGGTTTGGACGCAGGTGGAGTACGGTCGGGTTGGTTTTGCCTTAAAAACCAACCGGGCCCCGGAGACGAAAATGCCAATAACTCTCAGACCGGGCGTCCGATCGACGCGCCGTCTGTTACGTTGAGTTCCTGTTGACGATACGGAACTTTTGGATACATCAACTTCGGTCTTCGTGACAGTTGATGTATCAGCCTCTCGGCTCGTGGAGCGGACCCTCCGTATGAGTTTGCTGTGTGCGGGAACCCTAGTTCTGGCTGCGACTGTTACTGTGACGACTACTACTACTGCTACTGTGACTGCGACGACGACAGTACAGAGATCCTGTGTGGATTCGACGACGACGACTACAGCACTCAGCGATCCTACGTGGAACAGTGCTACCGAACCTGTGTGAGCTGAATCTTCTGTTTACCTTGGGCGGTGTAGCGCTTGGGTGTAGCGGCGTACCTGTGGTACTTGACAGTGGTGGTGCGCTTGGATGCAGCAGCAGACCCTTGGCGGTGGAGCGCTTGGTTGTAGCGGCGGACCCGCGATACTCTACGGAGTGTGTGCGCTTGGTTGTAGCGACAGACCCGCGACGGTGGAGACGTGCGTGCGGAGTACGGAGACCGTGTAGATGACTGAGACCTGACGACTGCTTGACCAACTCGACTTGGAGTGAGTCGACTAGCCCAGTGGACGGAGCGCCCGGTATTTGGCGGCAGACCCACGGCGGACGGAGCGCCTGGTAGTTGGCAGCAAACCCGCGGTACTCGACAGGAGGAGTACCTCAGTAGGCTATTTGGGTGAGCGCCCGGTATTTGGCGACAGACCCTCAGCGGACGGAGTGCCCGGTAGTTGGCCGCAAACCCGCAGTACTCGACAGGAGGAGTACCTCAGCAGTCATAGGTTAGTGAGCAGTACCTCGGAGTCGTGACAGGACTACTGCACACTTCAGAGACGGGGCTCTTCAGCAGCTACGGTTTCGATAATGAAAATCCTGGTTTGAGCTGAGTCAATGATCTTTGTGTTTCCCCATGATTGAGATGGACCGCTTGATAACTTAGGTATATGTATGGGCATATACCTGGGTAATAGTTATCCGTTGATTTCATAAACTTGTTATAAACCGTGTGGACTTGTACTGTTATCCTATGTGGATTTTACTGTTTACTCTTCTTTGTGGATTGGATTGTTCTTGGGCTCGTGTTAGAGCCGAACGGAAATTGGTGACATAGGTATATGTATGGGCATATACCTAATCAATACTGGATGTTACTTCGTGATTGTTACTTTTCCTCTATGCATTCCTACCTATGCTAGGATGCTAGAGAGAACCTTTGTGGTTGTGAACGTTAGCAGTGAAAGGCAGGAAACTAGCGCCAGTCTCAGAGACTCGGGCGTGTAAAATGTTTCAGGAGGAGGAAGTGCTAAGGACAGATGAATCTGCAGGGTAGCAGACGTGGAAGCGGAGCTTGGAGAGAAGCATGTGGTGGTGTACATTTCGACATGTTACGACCACCCGACTTAGTAGTCCCCGTCAGGCTCAGGGAGCAGGAGGGCTGGGGAGGAGAATAGCTGCATTGCGGTCAAGGAGTGTGACCCAGGAGCTCTAAGAATGATTCGGGGTACGAATTATGTCTACTACGAGCTGCCATATCTATAGACATAGGAACCAATCATTCTACCCTTCCACGAATCATGTCCCAGACCTAGAGGTTCCGGGTAAGCCGTAGACTTGACCCTCACGTCTGGAGATACCTTTGGGAGGAGACTCGATAATCACACTTACGCCGACGGTGTGATTTGACCTCGAGGCGAGAGTTTCGGTTGGAATCTCTTGGTGGCAGCGTAGAGGCCTTACGACGTTGATCTGGGTATGATTCACAAATCATACCCCGGTTGACTGTTTTAGGCAAACGTCGGAATGGGTTTTCCTTGGTCGGCGAAAAGGAAACCCTGGGCAGCACATGTTAAACTCAGGCATAAGAGGGTGTGACCGATCACTCTTGAGTTGGTCAACCCTACCCTTGTGGCAGCAGGAGTTTTGAGTTTCAGTTCTAACCTAAAAAGGGAAACCTCTTGAGTTCGAGGGTGACGAACACGTTCTTATACGGTCTCACCCCGATGAGGTTTCGGAGATTTGGCCGAGGCGGAAAGATATCTCCGCGCTTCATCAGACCCTTCCAGGTCCTCAGCAAGGTTGGCGAGGTGGCTTATCGCCTGGCTCCACCACCTCAGTTGCACCGGGTGCACGACGTCTTCCACGTATTCCAGCTGAGGAGCTTGACGTTGACGATGGGGCGACTTCTACGGAGGTCCCGGTGGAGATAGAGGATCGACAGGAGCGGGTCCTGCGTGGGCGATCGATTTCTCTCGTGCACATCAGATGGCAACACGAGAATCTCTAGGAGAGCACATGGGAGCGGGAGGCTCAGATGCGTGCTCAGTACCCTCTTTTGTTTCCCTAGTTTTTGATGTAGCTTTACGGGGACGTAAAGCCCTGAGGTGGGAGTAATGTAAAGACCCGTAAAATTCAAGGAAATTTTTTTCTTAATTTTCTTTAGAATTTTACAAGAACGCGGTTTCAGACGGCACCTGATTCCGAGGCCCGGAGTGCCCGGAATTAATTTCCGAAGTTTGGCTCGGGTACGTTCAGTGAACGAACGAGCGGGAATTCCTAACTTTTGATCCGGTGCTCGGAATTGAAATCCGAGGGCACCGATGAACTCGCAGCGCCGATATTCGCTTAAAGAGACCTTTTCGGGAGTTGCATTTGTTGCGAGTTGAAAGTTAGTTTTGGGGTTTTTCAGTTGAGTTAAATAAAATTTGTTTAAGACAAATTTTATTTTAACTTATTAAAAACCTACCAAAGGAGGTTGGAAGTGGGACCCACACCCACTTAACCTCCCTTGGGAGGATTAAGTGTGGTGGGGCCCACACGAACCCCTTTTTCTTTTCAAATACCCTAACCCCTCTAAACCCCCTCTTAATTGCGTAACTCTTCCCTACTTTATTTCTTGCCAACCTATCTCTTCATTTAATTTTGTCAACTCTAGATTTAATTAATGAATTGATTTCAACTTTTGAATTTTTGAAAGGTTGGCAAAATAAAAATAAAATAAGGTGTAGCTTATTTTATTTTGGGTTGATCGTTTGTCTTCTTGAGAGGTGGAGAGCTCTTCTTCTTCTTCTTCAAACTCAACGAAGAACGCGAAGAACGTCGTTCTTTAACGAAGAACTTCTCCGCCGAAGAACACGGTTCATCCGCGACGCTGTATCCGCGACGCGACGTACTTCTTCCGCGTCATCTCTTCCGCGACAGTTTTCCGCGACGAACGCCATCGACAACGACTCTTCCTCCGCGACACCGATATTTCACGACTACGTCAACGTGCGACTATCGAGGTAGAGGTTCTTGAGTTCGTTGTTTTCCTTATAATTTGACCTTCCTCAAGACTTGATGAGGAACGCTCTTTTTCCGACGAAGGGAACGCCGCTTCCTCCTCGGACCTTCTGCGTCGGCAAACGAAGATCCGCCAACGACGTGTCTCCTCGGGCATATCTCTTCGTCAACGGATTTGACGAACGACGACTGCGACGCCCGACTTCCGCGACGCCGTCTTCCGCGGAACGTAGACGAATCTTCGAATCTTAAACCCGAGGTAGGGGTTGTTGAATATTGTTAATTTATTCCATTTCTTGCTCGTGGATCGCATGTCTACGTGAGGATTTTGAATATTTTATATAAGTGTTTTTGTTAACGCGAGGGGGGGCGGACCGCACGAATACGGCCGAAACCCCCTCCATCGTTCTTGTTTATATTTGCGGATGGAAGTAAGTGGCGTGGTGTCGTCGCACCACGCGGATGATCGTACTTTATTTTCCGCGGCGCCGTCGCGCCACGCCGAGGTAGAATCTTCAAGAACGCGACGCCGTCGCGCCGCGTTGAAAGGAATCAAGGCACGACGAAAGGGGCGCGGTGTCGTCGCACCGCGCCGGACGACGAACACCGCGGCCGGTTCCGGGCCGCGGCGGGACGAGGAGACCGCGGCCGGTTCCGGGCCGCGGCGGAAGAGAAGACCGGCGGCCGGGCCGCCGGCGTCGGAAGCCGAAAGGGGGACCGGAATTTCTGGTCCCGTTAGAGAAAACCGGCCGGCCAGCTGGCCGGCCGGATATCTTTAAAACCGGGGGAATTAATCCCCCGGCCACCTAATATGAAAACCCCCCTCTTTAAGAGGGGGGGCGGTTCTTTGAAGGGAGGGGGGCAGCCGGCCCCCCGGATCCGCACCAGCAGGCCCCCCCCACGTGGGGGGGGCGCTTTTATAAAATAACGGCGCGGCATAGCCGCGCCGCCTTTTGAAAACCGCGGGGGTTTGATCCCCCCCGCGCGACCTCCTTGCGGCGACAAGCCGCCCCACGTGCGGCCCCTCGCGGCGCCAGGCCACCACGGCCCGCCGCGCCGTCGCCGGCCGCCGCCGCCGACCGCCGCCGCCGGCCACCGCGCCGCCCAGGGGGGGGGGGGGTCGGGCCGGGTCGGCCCGGACCCGGACCCCCCTGTTTCGAACCAGTTTTGGTTTTTGGCTCATAACTTGAGCCTCGGACCTCCGAATGACGAACCGTCTGCGGAAACGCGATCCTTGGATCGAGACGGTCGTTTCGGTATATCGCACTCAAGGTTTCGGTTTACTTTGAGTTCGCTCGGGTTGGTTCGTTCACGAAACCAACCGGGCCTTCGGAGCGGAAACGCTCATATCTTGAGCTACGGACGTCCGATTGACGCGCCGTCAGTCGCGTTGTGTTCCTCTTAGTGAGACGGATCTTTTGGCATACTCCGCCCGAGGTTTGGACGCAGGTGGAGTACGGTCGGGTTGGTTTTTCCTTAAAAACCAACCGGGCCCCGGAGACGAAAATGCCAATAACTCTCAGACCGGGCGTCCGATCGACGCGCCGTCTGTTACGTTGAGTTCCTGTTGACGATACGGAACTTTTGGATACATCAACTTCGGTCTTCGTGACAGTTGATGTATCAGCCTCTCGGCTCGTGGAGCGGACCCTCCGTACGAGTTTGCTGTGTGCGGGAACCCTAGTTCTGGTTGCGACTGTTACTGTGACGACTACTACTACTGCTACTGTGACTGCGACGACGACAGTACAGAGATCCTGTGTGGATTCGACGACGACGACTACAGCACTCAGCGATCCTACGTGGAACAGTGCTACCGAACCTGTGTGAGCTGAATCTTCTGTTTACCTTGGGCGGTGTAGCGCTTGGGTGTAGCGGCGGACCTGTGGTACTTGACAGTGGTGGTGCGCTTGGATGCAGCAGCAGACCCTTGGCGGTGGAGCGCTTGGTTGTAGCGGCGGACCCACGATACTCTACGGAGTGTGTGCGCTTGGTTGTAGCGACAGACCCGCGATGGTGGAGACGTGCGTGCGGAGTACGGAGACCGTGTAGATGACTGAGACCTGACGACTGCTTGACCAACTCGACTTGGAGTGAGTCGACTAGCCCAGTGGACGGAGCGCCCGGTATTTGGCGGCAGACCCACGGCGGACGGAGCGCCTGGTAGTTGGCAGCAAACCCGCGGTACTCGACAGGAGGAGTACCTCAGTAGGCTATTTGGGTGAGCGCCCGGTATTTGGCGACAGACCCTCAGCGGATGGAGCGCCCGGTAGTTGGCCGCAAACCCGCAGTACTCGACAGGAGGAGTACCTCAGCAGTCATAGGTTAGTGAGCAGTACCTCGGAGTCGTGACAGGACTACTGCACACTTCAGAGACGGGGATCTTCAGCAGCTACGGTTTCGATAATGAAAATCCCGGTTTGAGCTGAGTCAATGATCTTTGTGTTTCCCCATGATTGAGATGGACCGCTTGATAACTTAGGTATATGTATGGGCATATACCTGGGTAATAGTTATCCGTTGATTTCATAAACTTGTTATAAACCGTGTGGACTTGTACTGTTATCCTATGTGGATTTTACTGTTTACTCTTCTTTGTGGATTGGATTGTTCTTGGGCTCGTGTTGGAGCCGAACGGAAATTGGTGACATAGGTATATGTATGGGCATATACCTAATCAATACTGGATGTTACTTCGTGATTGTTACTTTTCTTCGTGGTTTATCCTTTGTGGATTTGAGAGACCTTCAGGGGTCTCGGGGTCCCTACTGAGTAGCTTATACTCACCCCTGCACGGGCTTTGCCCGCACTTCGTTGTGTTGGTTGCAGACGACGGACAGCGCTGACTGTGGATGAGGCTTTCGGAGTAGGTCGGTACCCGGAGGAGGACCACTGAGCGGGACGTGCTCGGAGCGGACAGTTGGACCCGAGGAGTTGTGAGCTATCTGTACCTACCCTTCAGGTAGGATCCGTGGTGGATGATCCAGGAGCTGAGCCACCTGTACCTACCCTTCAGGTAGGAATCGAGGAGGACGTCCCAGGAGCCGCTTGTACTTTCAGTTGCTGTTTTCCCTTTCGAGTTGTACTTTACTTTCAGTTGGGCTTGTATTCCGGCCCCTTTACTTCAGCACAGTTATTCTAGTTTTGTGTACTGCTTTACTTCCGCTTGTTACTCTGAGGTGCTTGTTTACTTTATTAAGGCAATGCCTTCCCTTTTTACTGGGATTTTACGCCTTGGTGCTAGTCGCCAGCCCCTGGCCTATGGAAGGCGGGCTTGGGGTAGTCACGGCACGGGCCCCGAGGGCGGGTCGTGACAAAATAAAAGAGGTGATAAATGGTTTCCTTTATCAGTTCTTCTAAAAGCACTAATAAATGATCCCTTTATCATTGGTTGTAAAAACATTGATAAAAGACACCTTTATCAGAACTTTTATAGAAATGATAAAAGACTTGGTCTTTCAATCACGATCCAGTAGTTAGTTCTTTTATATTGATGATAAAGGAAAATTTTAGCACTGTTAAAAGCCTATTTTTTAGTATTAAAGGCACCATTTACCATCAGGATGAGGAGTGTCAGACCGAGTTTGAGGATATCAAGTAGTACCTACTACAACCTTAGGTTATTATGTCTCCAGTCTTAGGAAAGCCTTTAGTCCTATATATGACCACCCTATAATGATCCCTCAACACCCTTATAGCCTAGAAAAACAATGATGGTATAGAAAATAGCCTATACTATCTTAGTTGCATTCTTCTCTACATGGAGACCAGATATTCCACTATTGAGAAGAGTTTACTTACACTTGTTTTTTCAGTATAGAAGTTGCAACATTATATGCAACATCATGAGATATAGTTAGTTTCCCAAGTAGACCTACTAAATTATATCCTAAATCACCCCATGATAATGGTATAATTGGAATATTGGTCAGTGATTCTATTGTAGTTTAACATTATGTTTGTCCCGCATAATTTTGTCAAAGTCTAGGAATTAGCATATTTCTTGTATTCACACCTAGACCTTGAAGAAATACTAATGGATGTTGACTTTCTAGATAAGTTTATTCTATTAGTGGAAAAGGTTATATTGTGTCAGTAGATACATTACAATAGTACCTCCCAGAGACCAACTATTAGAATTCTCAATAACCCCATGCTTAATAGGGTAGTCTTGGGAATCATCTTCATTACTCTGGCACAAGATAACATCTTGTACTATTTTCTATTTTCAGAAGGCTACACCAACAACAAGTTAGAGTATCAAGACCTTACTACCAGTCTTTAGTTATCCATCAAGGTTGATGTTTCCTATATTCATGTTAAGGGAGACACTTTTTTAGTTATCAAGAAGATTAAATGTGACTATATAATCAGAAATCAATAGCTTATGCCATTTCAGGAATGAACCCATCAACTGATGGCCTAGTTCCCTTCTCAAAAAAGGGTGAATCATGTTCCTCAGTCATTGAATGGTCGATATTCTGCCTTGTAAATTTTTTCAATGTCCCTCACAGAACCTAACAAGGATGATCTAGTCATTCATGTGGCACATCGGAGATTCATATACCCTACAACTTTAAATTATTGTAACCAAGATTAAAATCAATTGGATGTTAGTACCTCAGATCTATGACTCTCAAGTCCCCCAAAAGTAGGGGAAGCACTCGATTGGACTACTTCCTCCATCAAGTATCTCTATCTTAGCCTTATCCTACCAGACCGATTCAAGCGTGAGTGAATCCATTAGTGTGCAGTGAAGTTTACCCTCTAGAATAGTCTTAACCTTGAGAAAACCCTCTTTAGGTGTGGGTTCAATGGAATTATCCTTTTTTATATCCAAGGATACAAGATATATTAGGTTTTTCAAGAGGTCCACTCTATATCATGTGGTTCCCACCAATCAATATTGAATCTATCCAACCAAATTTGGGTGTTATGCTACTTCTGGACCACCATGGTCCACAAGCTACCCCATGCTCCATAGTCTATTTAATATAGGTATTATTTCCCATTGAGGTTCAATTTCTATTGCTTCAAATATTTTTTTATGATTAGAAGATGTTATAAAGAAAGGGATGACTCTTTCTAGTTAAGCTAGAAGCTCTCATGGAGAATATAATTTAGGCCCTTCACATCCTAGAGAGGCATCAAAACATTATAGGGAGATTGTTAAACATTAAGGTTCACCACCACTCCTTCCTCTATGGTGACATGGTATGGGCTCTCAAAATGTCGATGATACCCAACAAGAATCCATCAAACTTGGAGCCCAAATGGGAAGGACCTTATATTTTCTATAAGGTCTATGAAAATAGAGCATACTTTTTGAATACCATGGATGGAGAGTGTATAAATCCTCCCACAAATTCATTATTTCTCTAGAAGTACTTCATGTGAATCCAGGGTTCGAGATCTATGACCTTAAACTAACAGCAGACCCAAGGTCCAATCAGTATGAACTTAATCTATTTTCAACCCCTATAGTCTGAGATGTATAAATTTAAACTATAATTAATCATTGTATGAGTTTTAGACTTTAAACTACAAATCCCAACGTCCTCAACACATGAAATTAAATAATAGCCTTACCTCGTTTGAAATCGGGGAGTCTCGTATGATATGATATGAATCAAAAAAACTTCCTCATCACATAATGATAAATTTTAGCCCTAACTGATATCCTAAGAATGGTATTCCCCACAAAAACTATGGTATACCTCAATAACCTTTTCAAATAGTGTTTCTCTACTACCAGTAGTGGTTTCCTACTTCTCTACTTCTTAGAACTATGTGTGGCTTAATTCCTATTCCCATGGGATGTATAGTGTCACCAAAACCCCCCGTCTTTGGGACCATCCAAAAATTTACCAACCCTTCATCCATTTAGCCCCATTTATGGTCCAAGTATTACAAACTTAAACTATGTTCAGTTTGTCTCATTGTATTTATGTGGTACGAGGTCCTGTATTCCCTCCTTTTGTGTTAAGTTTTACCTCTTCTATGCCACTCAGAGTTCCTAGAAGCAAATATATTCCCAATCCAAGAATTATGACTTTAAAAAAAATCCAAATCTAATAAAAACATTATTACCTTAAACTATTTGTAGTTTATTTTGAGTTATTCATGTGGTATGTGGGATTGTACACCCTCCTTTCACATCGGGTTCTACCTATTTTGTTCCATACAAATACCCTTGAAACAAAAATCACATAGTCCAAGCATCAGGACTCTAAACTTTTTCCAATAGTCCAAGAATCATGAATCTAAACTTTTT
Organism: Viscum album; assembly: GCA_963277665.1. Classification (NCBI taxonomy): domain Eukaryota; kingdom Viridiplantae; phylum Streptophyta; class Magnoliopsida; order Santalales; family Viscaceae; genus Viscum; species Viscum album. Next base: position 581,999,279 of record OY728128.1, on the reverse strand, counting down.
TTCAATAGTCAAAGCACCATGAATTTAAAATATTTTCATGGTATAAGCCTTGTGACCTTAAACAACATGCAACTAGATATAGGATTTCTTTGCGTGGCATAAAGGATTCTTGAATCCTTTCTCATCAGGTTTCACTTTTTTAACATCGTCTGAATATCCTCAAAGAACTTTACTATGGTCTAAGATTTATAAACTTAAACTAGGATCTCTGGTCTAAGAATTATGACCTTAAACTATGTGAATTCGGCCTCCTTGGCCCTTCATTGGCATGGTTTTCTTCATCCTTGATATTTCAGCAAGCATATGCCTCCACCTCTTTCCAAAACTACATGTGGATTGATTCTCATTCCCATGGGATATATAGTGATTCCTATACATTTTTTATCCAGGATCATCCATGAATTCACCAAAAATCCACCAATTATTCATGGCAGTATCACCCCAAAATACTCTTATGGGCCTCCTCTTCAGGTATAATCCCCATTCATATTCTTCATATCATTAGAAGGAAGAGATTCTCTCATGAATTGACATGAGGAAGGAAGTAATATGTGGCTCAATGGATAAGTCCCACCAACATCCTCATCATATGATGTTAAATTGTGGCCTTACCCCCACATAAGTTAGGAATACATCATATCCTACTATGATATGATTAGGTATCCTCTTTAGAGAGGACAAAACTCTATCGGTGTCAGTCTCCTACCCTGATGCCTTCCAGAAATACGTGTGTCCTGATTTCTTTCTTCATTGGATATGTAGTGACACCAAAATTTATCATCTTAGGCCTATCTGTAAGAACCCGGATCTTATTTTCAGGTATGTTTTTCTTTTCTAGTTTTTTTTGATAAAAATATGAGTTTCAGGAAATTTTAGGAGTACACGATGTGTACTTTTAAGTACACAGCATGTACCCAGTTGCTGCTGGTGACCATGTGCTAGCCGTGTAATGACCGAGCGCATGGCCATGTGCGGTGACCTGGAGACCACCTAAAGCGAAGGCTGGAAAAGGAAAGTACGCGTCATGTACTTTTAAAATACACACTATGTACTTTTTTTATTAAATGGATCGGGGTCGCATCTAATCAATAGAACCCTATTCTTCCTCATTCGTCTCATCTGAGAGCATCTGTATGGCCTCAGATCTTCTTTGAGCCCCTGACTCACCATACGTTCCTTGAATCGACTGTATTCGACTGCATTGGAATCTCCACAGTGAGTTATTCCATCTTCTATAACATCATCTCTTGATTTCTCCTATTTCCCAAGATATCCTTGGCTGAATGTGTTAATGTTTTTATAGATCTACAGCATTATAGGGAGATTCAAGGCCTGAGGTTCACGTATATCATCTCTACAATGCTGAGGTAGGTGGTTTGTGCCTTTCCATAGATAATCTTTGAGTTATATGTTCAAAAGTGTAAATACCCTTGTTCAGGGTATTGCGTGTTTATGGTTTTTATCCCTATTAGTGCCTGATATGCCTTGTTTGTTTGGGTAGAGGTTAATTTTTGTGAATAGGGTTAACCTTGCCATGATATGAATGTTTTTTTCATGTTTTCTTATTATTGACCATTTGTTCTAACTTTTCTTGTTAGGCTGCTTCTATGCTTTCCATGCCTAGTATTATTAGGGTGGAGTGATTATTATCTGACATGCTATGATATGTTGTAGTTGTTTTTCCAAGTAGTTCTTGAGGTTTACTTTGGATACTGATTATATTTTGTGCACGATTTCTTTACACGGGGATACGGGAACTTGGTGTAGTGAGACCATAGGGGAAATTGATGTTGAGGGCTTTCCTAGAGTGTCTGTATAATTATCACGCTGTGAGACCATAGGGGGGATTGATGTTGAGTGCTCCTCAGTGTGTCTATAGTTACATTACAAGACCATAGGAGGAATTTACATTGAGTGCTTCCTAATAGTGTCTATAGTTTACCGCTAAATGACTATACGGGGAATTGATAGCGAGTGCTTCCTCAGAGAGTCTTTGATCACACACGACTATAGGGGGAATTGACGGTGAGTGCTTCACTCAGAGACTCTTTGGTATATATTTCCTTTTATTGTGAACCAGAGGGGTTAGGATGTGACAACTACCTAGAGGGTTGCTTGTTTTTGTGTTGGTTGATTGATTAATTAAAAGTAAATGTCTTTGAATGAAACAATAGGATTGTTTACTTTTGATTACTTCCTTGTTTACTGCTTCTTTTTTCATATTGCCTCCCATATATATTCACTGACTATTAGGCACAGATATTTGGGTGGTTGCCTACTAGGATTAGTCTCACACCCTATTTGGGTCATGATTTTGGGCCCAAATAGATTACATTTTTGTAGGTATATATAAGGTCAAGCGCCCTTCCACTTCAGGTACTTGATTGTTAGGGAGTTGGAGAGCATGGGACCAAGCTGAGGCTTGTGATGCTGCTGGATTTTATCTGTTTTATTTTGTACCTTGGTTTGATACTATATTCTATCATTTTGATTTGTTTGGATACTTTCCTAGACATATGTATCATGCATCATTATATATGTGTGCTCTAGTTGTTTATTTCTTCAGACTTCCATTGTTTACCTATTACATGATTTTACTGCTTCCGTTATTGATATCTATTTTACTTTTGCTATGTTACTCTACCAATGAGGGTATAGTTTCCCCACTATCACACCCAAGGCCCTCACTGCTAGTCAGAAGCCTCTGGTATTTAGGGAATTGTGCTTGAGGTCATGTGACCAACCGGGTATGGGGTGCCTCTGGCCAGCATCCGGAACCGGGATGTTACAAAGTGGTATCAGAGGAATTATTTTCTTCTTGACTTACTGTTTTGAGCCTATAGTCAGGGATGGAAAAAAATAGGTACTTTTTAATAATTTGTGCCTGGGAGTAGCTAACTCATGTACAGGTAAAATCCAATCTACCTCGTTATTTCAATTTTTATAGTTTTGAAATTTTACAGTTGATTTGATTTCACCATATGGTGATTCACATGTTTTGTGTTGTTATAATTGATATTATTAAGGTTTTATTTCTGTTGAATCCCGATGAGATGAGGGTATTCTATCTCATGCATTATATAGGCACTTGTTAGAAATCACATGTTGTGCATTCCTTCCATGCCATTTAGGTCGCATTAGTGATTTCATGTTGTTGTGATAGATGTTGTGCTAGATATGCATGTTGTTGTGAAAGATGTCTTGATAGAATACCTGCTTTTAATAGGTTATTGAATTTTGTAATGATTTAGTTTGAATGAATGTCAAACATTGGTTCTTGAGGTGCTATGGGACCTCATGGACTATAATTTTGGTGGATCATTGCTCAGTTGTATTTATATATGACATGTATAAGATTCCAAGCTTTGATTTGTGGGGAGTATGGGCCCTCACGGATCAGAATTTGGAACTTTAATGTTTGTTTTAGTGTTTTCTGGGTTTTGGAGTAGTTTTTTAGGCTTACAATCTGGAAAAACTTAGAATACATGGCGTTTAATGATGAATACATGCCATGTGTCCTTCCGTTTGGGAAGGAACTATTTTTTTAAGTACATGTAGTGTACCATATGTACATGTCATGTAGTCTCTAACTGTTTCACTGGCTGTGTGGGCAGAGACACGGGGTTGGGAAATATTTGGTGGAACACACCGTGTTCTTGATGTACACACCGTGTTGTGAATACCATGTGTCCAACCATGTGACTAAGGACACAGATGGATAAAAACATAATTTATACTTGTTGTGTCAATCTTGAACACACTGTGTAGTGTAACTCATGTACCCCACTATGTAACAAACAACATGGGACGGTGGAAAAATTATTGTACACATTGTGTCTGGGATAAACACGTCATGTATGGCCAGTTGTGTGTTCACCCATGTGACTAACACCACGGGTAGTTGAAATTCTTCTAGTACACGTCGTGTCCATCTAGAACACGCCATGTAGAGTGAGCTGTGTAACCGACCGTGTGACGAACAACATGGTTCAGTGAAGTTCATCTAGTACACGTCGTGTTTGGAACTAACACACCTTGTAGTTTATTTCTAGGAGAACTGTGTGTCTTAGCCATGTAGAAGAACTCAGGCAGGGGAAGGGGATTCAAGTACACACCATGTGTTAGGACAACATGCCATGTGTTTGGGGTGTTACATGACCTGGGTTGGCAGAATTACACACCCATGTGAAGGCTTAAGGGAACACACCATGTTGGTATTATACACACTGTGTATCTATGTTTTGAAAAACTTGAATGCATTATTTTTCTTATTCCCTTCTTACACTTCTAAGTTTCAGTTCCTGTTAATCTTGATCTACGGTGTGTGCTTGACCTTACAGATTCATGCCACCAAGACGTCCTCTGGTAGTCTTCCAGTTACAGGGCAGTGATCAGACACCAGATATGGATAATCAAGGACTACCAGCAGATCCTCCAGTTGTTCCGGTCTTGGCACCAACCGTCATTCTGAACACTGGTGCTGACACACAGTTCTGAGAGGGCCTTATGAGGTTTATGCAGACCTTCTAAGAAGTACTGCACTCTGCCCTGTCTATGGAAGAGCTGACTAAGGTTTTCTAGCAGCAGAAACCTCCCACCTTCATAGGGGAAGGAGGACCTCAGGCTGCAGAGTAATGGTTAGAATCCATGTTATCAATCTTCAACCACTTGGAGATGCCTCCAGAGTGGAGGGTGAACCTCGCTATGTATATTCTACAAGACTCCACGAAGAGATGGTGGTATGTGATCTCGTAGGTGGGATTCCAGTAGTTCATGGCTTGGGATGAGTTTCAGTGTACCTTCTATGACTTCTTCTACTGAAGAATTTGAGGTCCAATCGAGCCCAAGAGTTCATGAGTCTGTAGCAGCGTACTCTTTCAGTTATGGAGTATTCTTCTCGCTTCACAGAGAAACAGTGCCTTACACCCTTTCTAGGGGGAGATGAGTTATTCCTTGCATGGAAGTTTGATGATAGTATCAAGCAGGACATTTAGGCTTAGGTGAACATCTTCAGGTTGACTTCCATCACTTCTATAGTCAATCAGGCACAGATCACGGAGTGCAATCTGAGGGATTCTAGAGCTGTGATCCAGGTCAGTTCCACATCCAGAGTAAGTTCTTCTCTGGCAGATAGCAGGAAGTGCCGTAGGGAGTCTACAAATAGAGATCCAAGTAGGAAGGATGCACCTCTAGGTAGCCATGTTGTATTCTACCAATGGGGGAAGGTCGGGAATAGTAGGCCACATTGCTGAGAGACCCAGTAGAGTGATGATATTGCAGAAAGATGGGCCATCTTTAGCACTTCTGTCAGATTTTCTCACCAGCAGTTAGTGACAGGGGTTCTTCTATGACTCCTCATTCGGAAGCAACGCCACCAGTTTCTCACCAGTCTAGGAACTGGAGTTCTTATAACCATTCAGGCCGAGGTGGAGGTTGTGGCCATGGTATCTAGTCGCCAGGCTTTCAATGACAACTGGGTGGATCTGCTCAGAGAGGTCAGGCAGGGTCACAGGGCCGCGGTGCAGGTCAGACTTTTATAGTAGACGAGACCCATTAGAATCAGGATCATGAACCCTCTACAGTTCAAGGTATGATCCTAGTTTCCTCAGTTTCAGCTTCTACTATTTTCGATACAGGGGCTTCTGATATCTTTATATTTGTTGTCATTGTGGAGAGTCTTGGGCACTATATCTTTTCTTCTACTGATTTATTGATGCTAGACACTCTGTTGGGAACTAGAATGGGTAGTGTACATCAGTACAAGGATTTCCCTCTAGAGGTTGGTGGGTGTCACTTCTTATGGGACCTTTCTGTCCAAGAGATATCAGGCTATGATGTCATTCTCAGAATGGACTGGTTAGTTCACTTCCCAGAAGTTGTCAATTGATATCACCGTAGAGTGAGTTTCACATCACCATATGGTGGATCATTTCTTCATAAGGGTGAATGGTATTTCCAGGTGAGCAAAGTGAGACCTGATCATCATGGGTTGGGAAGAGTTATAGCCTAGATTTCTATTCTATGTCTGTATGACCATGGGACTTCATAGATGAACTTTACTCCATTGGTGGATCATTTTAGGGACGTCTTTCCAGATGAATTTTTAGTTTTTCCTCCAGAGTGATAGATGGAATTTTCTATTGAGATCATTCTAGGAGCAGTACTGGTGTCCATTCCTCCTTATAGGATGGCTACACCAGAGTTACAGGAACTCAAGAATCGGTTGGAGGAGTTACAGGCAAAGGATTTCATCCGACCCAGTACTTATCCTTGGGATTCACCTATCCTATTTGCGAAAAAGGTGGATGGTACCCTCATGATTTGTGCGGATTATGAGAAGTTGAATCAGTTAATGGTCAAGAACCGATATCCCTTGCTGAGGATTAATGATCTCTTTGATCAGATTTGAGGATCCCGGGTGTTCTCGAAGATTGTCTTGAGATTCGGTTATCATCAGTTACATGTTAGACCATTTTATATACCTCTTACTACCTTTTGAAGAAGGTATGGTCTATACAAGTATTTTTTTATGACATTCGGTCTGACAAAAACACCTATAGTCTTCATGGCACGGATGAACCTAGTGTTCCATTCGTACTTGGATTACTTTGTGGTAGTCTTCATGGATGATATCTTGGTGTACTCTAACACTCAAAAAAACCATGTTACCCATCTTGAGATCATTTTGAGTACACTGAGAGAGCATCGGTTATATTCTAAGCTCTCAAAATGGCACTTTTGGATAGACCAAATTAACTTCTTAGGTCATGTTATCTCAGAGACAGAAGTATCAGTAGACCCAAAGAAAGTGAGAGTAGTGGTTTCTTGGGAGCAGTCAAAGAAAGTCTTTGAGGTGTGGAGTTTCCTAGGGCTGGGTGGTCACTACAAGTGTTTCATACAAGACTTTTCACTCTTATAAGCACCACTGATGGTTCTGATTAAGAAGGGCGTGAAGTATTTTTGGTCAGATTCTTATGAGTCAGCCTTTTAGGAGACGAAAGGGAGGTTGACTTCAGAACCGATACTAGTATTTCCAGAGTCGGGAAAGAGCTATACTATGTACTGTGATGCATCAGGTATCGGGCTGGGAGCTATGCTTATGCAGGGAGAAGAAGTCTTTGAGTTTGGGTCTTGACAGTTGAGGCCACATGAGAATAACTACCTGATGCATGATTTCGAGTTGTCTATTGTTGTTCATTATTTACGTTGTTGGAGACACTACCTTCTGGGAGAGTATTTTGTGGCTTTCACCAACCATTAAAGTATCAAGTACATCTTCACTCAGCATGACCTGAATTTGAGATGGCAAAGTTGGGTTGAGTACCTTCAGTCTTTTGAATTTGAGCTTACCTACACGCCTGGGAAAGGCAACGCAGTGGCTGAGGTGTTGAGTAGGAAAACTCAGATATAGGCAGTTCAGGTGGCCAGTAGTGATTGGAAACATATGGATCTGTTCTCTGAGATGCATTTATAGGTGCACGACAGACAGGGGTAGACGTTTCTTTCTTTTGTAGTTGTTACATCTACTCTACTTGATCGAGTGCGAATGAGGCAACTATTAGATTCTGAAGGCCTAGTCCTATGAGAGAGTGTGTTTGGAGAGAACCCTATTCCTGGATGGACAGTATGCAAGGATGAGATCTTGTGTTTTCATGGATGTGTGTGGGTGCTAGTAGACATACACAAGGAGCTGATGCGGGACTTTCATTCCTCAGTTTGGGCAGTTCATCCTGGTGTCACCAAGATGTATCGAGATCTGCACTGTCAGTATTGGTGGTCAGGTATTAAGAGAGATGTTGCTAGTTTTTTCATGAGTTGTTCCACCTGTTAGCAGGTGAAGGAATAGCATCAGCGACTAGTAGGGCTTTTTTAGTAGTTACCCATTCCCGAGTGTAAGTGCAATGATGTCGCAATGGATTTCGTGATAGGTTTATCGAGGTCACCTTAAGGGAATGATGTAGTATGGGTTGTCATTGACAGACTCACGAAGGTTTCTCACTTATTTCCGATCACAGAGACCTTCAGTGTTGATGAGATAGGATGGTTTTACATCCAAGAGATTGTACATCTATATGGGGTTCCACACTCAATTTTTTCAGACAAGTACGCTCGTTTTACTTCTCGGGTCTGGCAGGGAATTCAAAGGGCTTTGGGGACATAGGTAATTCTGAGTATATCTTACCATCCCCAAACAGATGGCCAGTCCGAGCATACAATTCTGGTGCTTGAGGACATTCTTCGAGCATTCATATAGGATTTTGGAGGTTCTTGAAAGATACACATACCTCTTGCGGAGTTTTCCTACAATAATTGTTTTCAAGAAACTATTCAGATGACACCTTATGAGGCCTTGTACAATAGGCCATGTCGATCACCCTTATGCTGGCTGGAGGCAGGAGAGGAAACTATGTTGGGACCTCAACTTGTCCAGGAGACCACAGAGCAGATAGAGTTGATTCAGAAGAGGATGGATACTACACAGATAAGAAAGAATTCTTATGCTGATCGATAGAGATGACCTATGGAGTTAGAGGTTTGAGATCAGGTTTTTCTGTGTGTCACGCCGAGGTTGGGACACAGGAGGATTAGGAGACAGGATAAGCTTTTGCTGAGGTACATCAGACCATTTGAGGTGTTGGAGAGAGTTTGTATGGTTTCCTATCGGTTGCAATTAGCTTAGAGGTATCGGGCTATGCACGATGTCTTCCACGTTTCTCAGCTTCGATGTTACTTCTCAGACCCGTCTCATGTTTTCCAACACATGGAGGTTGATCTTGAGGTGGATGCCTCATTAGTGGAGCGTCCTATCTGGATTGTTGATCGAAGTGCGAAGGCTCTCTATGGTTGGATTGTTCCTCTGGTATGAGTGGTATGGAAGCATGGGTGAGTATAGGATGAGACTTGGGAGAGGGAGGCCAATGTGTGATCGCAGTGGTCAGAGCTATTCGGGGATTCTTCTTCTATGTCGCCTTTCTAGGAAAATTCAGGGATGAATTTTTTTAAGGGGGACGTTTGTAAGAACCCGAATCTTCTTTTCAGGTATGTTTTTCTTTTCTGGTTGTTTTTGAGAAAAAAAGGAGTTCCGGTAAATTTCTGAGGTACATGCCGTGTACTTTTAAGTACACGCCATGTACCCGGTTTCCACTGGTGACTGTGTGCTGGTCGTGTAATAGCCAAGCACATGTCTGTGTGTGTTGACCTAGAGACCGCCTAAATCGGAGGCTGGAAAAGGCAAGTACATGCTTTTTACTGTAAAAATACACGTTGTGTACTTTATTTTTTTTAATAAATGGATTGGGGTCATGTCTAATCAATATAACCCTATTCTTCTTCATTTGTCTCACCTGAGAACGTCTATATGGTTGTGTATCTTCTCCAAACCTCTGAATCTCCGTCTGTTATCCAAATCAACCTCTGTTGATTTTGTTGGAATTGACACGATGTGTTATTCCTTATTCTAGAACATCATCTTCTGATTTCTCCTCTTTCACGAGATATCCTCAGTTTAACGTTTTAATTTTTTTGTAGATATACATCATTATAGGTCTATTCAAGGCTTTAGGTTCATGTATATCCATTGTACAATGCCCAGGTAGGTGGTTTGTGCCTTTCTGTTGATATTATTTGAGTTCTATGTGCAAAAGTTCCAATAGCCTTGTTCGGGGTACAGCGTGTTTATGGTTTTTAGCCCTGTTATTGTCTGTTATGACTTGTTTTTTTTGGTAGAGGTTAATTGTTGTGAATAGGGTTATCCTTGCCATGGTATGAATGTTTTTCCGATGTTTACATGTTATTGGCCGTTTTTTCTAGCTTTGCCTATTAGGTTGCTGCTATGCTTTCCATGCCTAGTATTGTTAGGATGGAGTGATTATTATCCAACATGATATGATATGTTGTAGTTGTTTAGCCAATTAGTTCTTGAGGTTTACTTTGGCTGCTGATTATTGTTTGTGCATGATTACTTTACACGGGGCTGCGGGAACCTGGTGTAGTGAGACCATAGGGGAAATTGACGTTGAGGGATTTCCCAAAGTGTCTATATAATTATCACGTTGTGAGACCATAGGGGGGATTGACGTTGAGTGCTCCCTCAGAGTTTCTATAGTTATGTTACAAGACCACAAGAGGAATTGAAATTGAGTGCTTCCTCAGAGTGTATATAGTTTACTGCTAAAATACTATAGGGGGAATGTACAGTGAGTGCTTCCTCAGAGAGTCTTTGATCACACATGACTATAGGGGGAATTGACGATGAGTGCTTCCTCAGAGATTCTTTGGTATATCTTTCCTTGTATTTGTTGAAAGTGGGTGCCCTAGACCCAACTTACATTGTACTTTGATTACTGCTACATGTATTAAGGTTGTTTTATAAATGTGTGTATCTTTCCATGATAGTATAGATACTTCTGCATCCACTTTATTAATAGAAATGTCCTTAGATTACCTGTCACATCAAATGGATATAGCAGGTCCCAGGCTATAATGAGAACCCTAAGATGCCATGAAAGTAATCTTAAAGTAACGTCCTATGGTCTAGTTACATCATTCTGAAATGACACAGATGATGTGTGACCATCAGGTGCTGGGGGCTCATAAGCATTGATACTTCAACTCATGAAGTTCGCACTTGATGATCTCTAGCTATCGAGATCATGAGGACAGAACCGCTTAATAGGAACACCACATGTTTCTAGTGTCATTGGTCATTCCTATCTACGGACATGTGTAATGATCTCTTGACTTGAGATCATTGTCAATGAATGTCATTTAATTATGTACATTTGATATAAGTCGAAAACCATGGCAACAAGTCGTGGTGAGGTAGTTTATATCGGGTACATCATTAATGGCATGACATTGATTGAATGATCGAGAAAGGATTTGTCACTTCTGATTTTAGGAAGAGATATCTCGGGCCTGGTTGATTAGGATGGTTTCACCTTCATTAAATCCATGGCCATGGTAGTGGATGGTAAGACCGTCCAAACAAATCAACAAAAAAAATAAAGCAAATAAATAATGATGACACGAAGTATGCATTCTACTTTATTGAGATATCGATGGCGAAGAGATTAGATTACACAGACCATGTTCGTAGGAAGGAAATCGTTGCCTTGACTTTGCCTTATCTCTATAGGGGCCTTGATGGGTTGCTAGACCCTGCTCTAGGTCGGTGATATTATTCACTGCTATTGAGATAAGGGCCTAGAGGGTCACACACAATAGCGCTTTGAGAATCTACCCTATTCTAATGAATAGGATTATAGGACTTGTTGGGCCCCACCATGGGGTCTGCGTATTATCCAAGTCCTATGGATCACCAAGTAATAAATAAATTATTTTATTATTCAAGTTTGGAATAATTCGTTGAATTTATTTATAACTTGTATTTATGAGTGATTAAGTAAATACATAGATAAATATTAATCAGACAGATATTTATATCTTGGGTTCGTTTAATATTATCAGGAGGTGCGAGTCGAGTTGGAATCATGTTTATCATGTAATATATATATATTTATATATATTTTAGTTCAGTGATAAATAATAAATATTATTTATGGCATAATTTAATTTGTCATAAATAATTATTTATAATATATATATAGTGAATGTTTAATACACGGGGGCCGGGAACGCTTACTGCGTATTTTAGATATTCCCTATATATAGTAAGAGAGAGGCTTTCTCCTATGTACTATTCATCCGTTGGAATTGAGAGCCTCTCTCTCCTCCTGAGTTCTAGAGAGAGACTCACTCAAACTAGCAAGTTCTTCAAGTTATGCCTTCACGGATCGAAGACGCTAGTTTTTGGTGATCATTGTTGCGTCAAAGTGTGCGTCGAAGATCCGCGTTAGCAACCGGATCTTGACGAACAGCACGCAAGAAGATTTACGAGGCGTGTGTGGACAATCTAGAGGTCTTCAACGTCGGAGTCTTCGAGAAACGATCGTCGGCGTCCCGCATGTCAATTCTGAAAAGGTAAATATTCAAGTTTAATTTTTGTGCTCCTAAAGAACTTTGCGAGATCCTCGGACCAAGAAGGGACTAGATCACTGAAGTTGACAGGGTTATTTCACTCTGGTGAAGCAGAAAAATTTTAAAATCCTGGCCCACTGGCTTCTTCTGCGCACTCCCGGTACCCAATAGTGGTATCAGAGGGAGCTCAAGGTTTTTCTGAGTCAAAAACATTAAAATGCATTAAACTTAATTGCGGGGTATTAAAACGGTTCATTCGAATTCGACCGCACGTTGTTTCGATTTCGAATGATTAAGATACGATCATTTAAAAAAAATTATCGGATCGACGTCGCAAGTTTTCGGTTTATTTGATGTTTATCTCAAATTGAGAATTAACAACAAAAATATTTTTAATTATAAAATTTTATAATAAATATTTTATTATGTTTATAATAAATAATTTATTATAATTTTATAATAATAAAATATATAAAGGAAGAAGACCAAGACCCCAAAATGGGGGGTCTTACTCCTTTTAATTAAAAAAAAGAAGAAAAGACCCCAAAATGGGGTCTTCTCCTTTTCTTAAAAAAAAGGGGGGGCTGGACAATTTTTGTCTAAAGGACAAAAATAATATAAAAAATAAAAAAAATGGAGGAAGACCCTTACGGGTCTTCTCTCCCGCGGCGCACCAAGGGAGGCCAAACCTTAGGGCCTACCTCTCCCCGCTGGACCAGCACCAGGCCGAGGCGCCTCTGGCCGGGCAGCGCCCTCCGTGCCGGCCTCCCCTTCGCCGGACCGCCCTCACGTCGGACTCCTAGCCTCCACCCCATGCGCGTCGACTACCCCGACCCCAAGCTGAGCCGCCTCCGATCGGCCGCCGCCTTCCGCGCTGGCCTCCCCTTCGCCGGACCGCCCTTCCTGGCGGTCTCCTCCCCTCGCGTCGGTCTCCTCCTAGGGCAACGCCAGACAGGCTCCGTTCGGCCGCCCCGGACCTTCACTGACCTCCTCCTCCTCCGGGCCTCGCCGGACCAGCACCCTACGGCCACCCTGAGACCTCGCCGGGCTCCTCCTCCTCACCGGACCGGTTCCGTCCGGCCGACTCGAGCCCGCGCCAGACCAGACAGCAACTTCGCCGGCTCGCCGGAGCAGCGGGCTGCCAGGAGATGCAGTTGTCACGGGAATCATCAGACGCCGCGGTCACGCCGCGGTCACGCCGCGGTCACGCCGCGGTCACGCCGAGGTCACGCCGCGGTCACGCCGCGGTCACGCCGCGGTCACGCCGCGGTCACGCCGCGGTCACACCGCGGTTCCAGGACAACATCCAGCAGCGGTACGCAGTCCCGCCGGACTCCTCTCTGGCTAGAGGTAACCCTGCACTGAATTGATTTTAATTAATTTAGTTTTTAAAATTAAATTAATTGGAATTAATTTAGGGGTTTAAATTATTTTAATCCAAAAATATTAATTTAATTTAAGTTTAGAATTAAATTAATGGTTTAATTTAATTTAATTTTTGTAATTAAAATTAAATTAAACAAATGGAACCGATAAAAATAAATTATTTGAATTTAATCAAATTCATTTAATTTATTAGAACACCCTCGCATAATTTAAATTTATTTCAATTTAATTTTATTGCACGTTTTCCCCGACTGGTCTTGAGCTATTGACCGACCTGTGTATGTATGGAATGTATTTATTTATTTAATTATTTATTAAATGTGTGCGATGATTGTAATATTTAATTATATAAATGACGGTCTGCGAATCATCTTTTAATTCAAATATGTATAAGGGATTGTGTGTCCATCGCACCACTTTTATTTTGTACCCCAGACCCACTCGCATGCGTGTGAGTATATTTGTATTTATTCGGTGATGATCCGAGAGGCAGACCCCGCCAATATGAGGCGGTAGTCCAAATAGGAGTTGGACCTTTGCACTGGGGCCAATAGCGACACAATTCATGTATCAACTCGGGTATGGATGCCCCTAGGTGATGATTGATCAGTTATCGATCAATCATTATATAATGCTCAAGACCAGTCGGAATGCATGATTTACTTTATGCACAGTTTATTATTTTATACGATTGCATGATTATTGCATGATCACATAGGATAGTAAACAAGAGAAAATGCATAAATTTGTGACGATAAAATATTATATTGAATGTTCAGTTGTGAGCGCGACAACCCAGTTTGAACATAATAAATAGAAAAGGATTATATTCATCAATTAATATTCAAAATCCCTCAAAGATATATTAAGTCCAAAATTCCTTCCATTTCTCACATCTAAACAAAACCGGCTGTTTGGGTGCTCATCAGCCTCAGTTGAGAGTGCCTCTTACTACTGGGGCGTTTTCATGTGAGAAATGGGTTGACTTAACTAAAGTGAGTAGTCATGGATTAGCCTTAGCTAACTTACTATCACTTTAGAGGCAAGAGGTTGAGGGAATCAAGTTCAGATTCCAAAATTTGGGACTTTACTCAACTACACAAGGAACCACAAGAACAAGTGGTTGGCCAGTATAGCGCCTACCTTGAAACCCTCCAAGTAGTGTCGTAGCCCCAGCTTGTAGACTACGAGGGAGGTTTCGGGGATCCTTGCCACTAGAATGCTTAAGCGATAGAGTATTCCGAATCTAATAGTGAGGGCTATTAAGGTTCGTTAAAATAGTGGGAGACATTAAATGATATAATAATTTATTAATCATGAAATGTTAAAAGGTAATCAAGACAAAGTACTAACTGCTAAATGTTTATCTGATGTAGATTCAAAATGGAAATCACCAACATCACTATTACTTTATCACTGCTGATCTTGTCGTTATACCTATGATTGAGTTTGATATAATCCTCGGTATAGACTGGCTTTCGGACTATAATGCGAAGATTTATTGTAAGAAGAAAGAGGTTACGATTCTTGATGATGATGATAAAGAACACCTTATCTTTAGAGAAGAATCGTCACCACCTAATTCTTATCTAGATCCACCCCCAATAGCTCAACTAAATTTAATTATTGGGGAGGAAGAGAATGAAATAACTATGGGTGAGGAAAGGAATGTTCAAATAGAGGATGTACCTATTGTGAAAGAATTTGTAGATGTATTTCCGGAAGATTTACCTGGACATCCTCCAGAACGAGAAGTTGAGTTTTCCATTGATTTAATTCCTGGATCAAGGCCTATATCGAAGACCCCTTATAGAATGGCCACTGTAGAATTAGTTGAACTAAAGAAACAACTAGAGCAATTGAGTAATAAGGGATTTATTCTCCCTAGTGTTTCTCCATGGGGAGCCCCTGTTCTTTTTGTTAAAAAGAAAGATGGATCTATGAGGTTATGTATCGACTACAGGGAGATCAATGCTATAACAATAAAGAACAAGTATCCCCTACCTCGCATTGATGATTTATTTGACCAACTCCATGGAGATCAATACTTTTCAAAGATTGACCTTTGATCTAGATACCATCAGTTCTGTGTAAAGAAGGAAGACATTCCGAAGACAGCATTTCGAACCAGGTACGGGCATTACGATTTTACTGTAATGCCTTTTGGATTGACTAATGCACCCTCTGTATTCATGGATCTGATGAATAGAGTTTTCAAGGAGTATCTTGATGAATTTGTGGTGGTATTTATTGATGATATCTTGGTATACTCAAAAAGCTACGAAGATCATGAAAATCATTTGTGCATTATCCTGAAGACTCTGAGAAGACATGAATTATATGGGAAGTTTAGCAAGTGTGAATTCTGGCTTCATGAGATTTCTTTTCTTGGACATATTATCTCTAAAGATGTAATCTCTGTGGATCCTTCTAAGACCAAGGTGATCCAAGAATGGCCAGCACCTACGAGTATAATTGAGGTATGTAGTTTTATTGGTTTGGCAGGTTATTATCGACGATTCGTCCAGAATTTTGCCCGATTGGCTAACCCATTAACGAAGATCACACGTAAAGGGGTTAAATTTGTTTGGAAAAAAGAGTGTGAAGAATGTTTCTAAGAACTGAAGAGAAGATTATTCAATGCTCCTATATTGACTCTACCATCAGGGAATGATGGGTTCGTTATTTATAGTGATGCATCAAAGAAAGGACTTGGTTGTGTCCTTATGCAGAATGATAGGGTTATTTCCAATGCATCACGACAGTTGAAAATTCATGAACAAAACTATCCTACTCATGATCTCGAGTTATAAGCTGTTATCTTTGCTTTAAAGATATGGAGGCACTACCTCTATGGTGAAAAATGTGATATTTATACTAATCACAAGAGTTTGAAGTATATTTTCTCACAAAAAGAACTCAACATGAGGCAAAGGAGATGGATTGAATTACTCAAGGATTATGATTGTACGATACACTACCACCTGGGGAAAGCAAACAAGGTGGAAGATGCTTTGAGCAGAAAAGACCATGGAGTTTTGAACGTGATGAGAATTTAAAGGGATCCAATTTTGATGGATCTAGTGAAGATGGACATGGGAATAACCAGGGAAGTTGAAACATCAATTCTTTTTCAAATGGTTGCCAAACCATCTTTACTAGAAAGGATTAAGAGTTCTCAGACCGACGATGAAGAATTACAAAAGAAGATTAAAGCTGTGAATGATGGGAGACTGAGAGACTTTGTGTATAAAGATGGAATTTTGAAATTTGTGAAGAGACTTTGTGTTCCCGATATACCTGATCTAAAAAGGGAATTGCTGGATGATTCTCATAGTTCCAATTTCTCTATACACCCTGGGAGCACCAAAATGTATAGAGATTTGAAGGAACATTTTTGGTAGGACAACATGAAGAGGGAGATTGCTGATTTTGTGTCAAGATGTATGGTTTGTCAACAAGTGAAAGCTGTAAGGCAACAGCCTGGAGGAGTCATGCAACCTCTTCCCATACCGGAGTGGAAATGGGACAATATTACGATGGACTTTGTCATGGGGCTACCAAAGACTCCTAGAAGGAACGATGCAATATGGGTTATTATTGATCGTCTTACCAAGTCAGCACATTTTCTTTCTATAAGAGAAGATATACCCCTGGAACTTCTAGAAAGACTATATATTAATGAAGTTGTGAGACTTCATGGAGTACCCCTATTGATTGTTTCTGATCGTGATCCCCGTTTTACTTCAAGATTCTGGAAAAGTCTTTAGAAATCCCTGGATACTGAACTTCATTTGAGCACTGCTTACCACCCTTAGACAGACGAACAATCAGAACGGACTATTCAAACCTTAGAAGACATGTTGAGATCTTACTCACTTGACTTTCAGGGTATGTGGGAACAATATTTACCTCTGGTAGAATTTTCCTATAACAATAGCTTCCATTCGAGTATTCAGATGGAACCATATGAAGCGTTATACGGAAAGAGATGTCGTACACCAACCTTTTGGGATCACGTTGGTGAAAGAAAACTTGTAGGCCCAGAACTGGTGGAGGAAATGGTGGAAAAGGTGAAGTTAATCCAAAATCACATCAAAGCAGCTCAAAGTAGGCAGAAGAGCTATGTTGATAATCGAAGGAAGGATTTGGAATTTCAAGTCGGTGATCATGTTTTCCTGAAGATATCTCCATGGAAGAGAGTCATACATTTTGGTAATAAAGGTAAATTGAGTCCCAGGTACATCGGACCCTTCGAAATTCTAGAACGAATTGGGGTTGTAGCTTACCGATTGGCAATGTCGCCAAGTCTCTCCAAAGTTCACGATGTGTTCCACGTATCTCTGTTGAGGAAATACATGCATGACCCAACGCATGTACTCACCTATGAAGAATTAGAACTGGAACTCGATATGTCTTTTTGTGAAGAGCCCATCAAGATTCTTGATACGAGAGAACAAGTACTGAGAAACCGGACGACGCGTTTGGTAAAAGTTTTGTGGAGAAACCATAAGATGGAAGAGGCAACGTGGGAACCCGAGAAACTTATGATGAAGAACCACCCGAGTCTTTTCATGTGATAAGTATTCTAGAAATTTTGAGGACAAAATTATTTGAAGGAGGGGAGAATGTAACACCCCAAGCTTCTACGGTACGCTTCTCTTTGAATAATGTGATAGCGTTTGTTGTACGCAACACCGAGTTCTAACACACCATAACCAATCAAACTAGTTGTTATGAATAGTAATACCTAATTTTTGAAATTATATATATTTTATATTTCAAAATGGACTTCATTTTTAGATTCTGAATATCGAATTTAGCCTAAGGTGAAATTTTGGTACTTTTCAGATAACTTTAATATTTTGATGAATAGTGAAAATTACTAAATTTTAATTAAAAACAACTTTTTTAATCAAAATAATTTATATTGATAAATTATGAATTTGAGTGGTTTTAAAGTATATTTATAATATATTTTTACCATTTAATATAATTTTGGTCATTGGACATAATTTTACAATCAAACCGGACATAAAAAAGTGTCAATCTTTTGATAGTTATTATCTCTTAAAAACACGCTTTTTGTTTTAACAACGGGAATTAATTTTAAATTAATTTCTGCCACTTATGTGTTTTAAATTTGGAAAAATGGATTCCATATTTGGAATCAGGATGTTCAAATTGTGTAAATAGGTAACTTTTATTTTTAGACATTTTGAATAATTACTGCGGTAAATATTTTATTTACCATGGTTAAGGGTAAATCCGGTAAATAAGGTTTAAAAAATAATATTATAATAATATTAAATTACCCTAAAACGTGTACTAGCCTTATTGGTTGATACATGTTCGACCATAGGCATCTTTGGGTCGATTTTGGGACCCCATGGAGCCACTTGTAGGTGATAGGGACACTTAATTTTAATTAAGTTAAAATGAATACAAAAATGACACAAGCATATATCTTTTAGAAAAACAATTTTTACATAGGGTTATATATGTTGTATTTTCAAATATAAATATTCATTAGAAATATAAAAAGATTTCCTACATAATTATATTTTATTTATAATGTTTAGAGATTAAATAATTTAATTTATTTATGACACAATGATGATACAATAATTCCCATAATAGTGAAAATTTAAAATAATTGATATTATAAATACCCAAATAAATAAAATTTGAGACTTTTAATGAATTAAAATAATTTTCTAGGATAATATTACATATTAGGATTGATTTAATTAACTTTTATCAAAGTAATAATTCTTTTATGAGTTTCACAAAAATCAACTATTGAATAGTGTCAAAATTGACAAAAAAGAGTTTTTAAAAAAATATTATATTATTAATTGATATTAAATTCCTAAAAATATAAGGTTCAGCCAAGAGACTTATATCATGATATTTGTATCATTAATGGACCACTTTGGGGTATCTTGTATGTATATGGTAAGTTTATTAACCATATAATATAAAAATACAAAGAGACATTGTAAAAGTGAAACTATTTAACTTAGAGTTAATACTTAAAGATAAGGTTAATATAGTAACCCAAACCGGTCTAAATTATATTTGTTGAATATATTTCGACATATCCCCACCTTAAACTTTGAATAATAAACTTTGGATCCATTATAAACCTAATATGAATTTATTATAAATTAATATTTCTAGCTTTTCCAAAGGTGCCCCTCACCCCTCCTATAAAAGGGCACTCCTCCTTCTCA
Organism: Viscum album; assembly: GCA_963277665.1. Lineage (NCBI taxonomy): Eukaryota > Viridiplantae > Streptophyta > Magnoliopsida > Santalales > Viscaceae > Viscum > Viscum album. The sequence continues at coordinate 581,979,678 of OY728128.1, read as the reverse complement.
TTTCTTCACACCTTAAAAGCCTTTTGGTTCTGCAAACCTCTGCCCAAATACTCTCCCAACTTCCCTCACTACAACCTATAGGCATTATTTTGATCATAAATCCAACCTAAGGAGCCCTTTTGATCAAATAAAAAGGAAGAACCCGAAGAAGAGGTAATGATTTCACCACCCTTTTCCAAGTTCCTTTCTTCTTCCACTTATTCTTTCTTTGTTATTACCACTCTAAAATAATAACCCTAGTATCATATATATACTGTGATGTTATTATAAATATGGTAAAACCATATTCAGTATTCTATCCACCCTTTTAATAACATGTCACCATACGTGCTTACGTACGGCTTACCGTCTCCACATCGTGGTGTAATTGTTATTCAATATATTATTATTTGGATGGGTATAATAATGATGTGTAACTCATGTAAATAATAAATATAAAATGTTAATTATTCTGTATATATGATATACCATCCATTTATATATTATTTTAATATCAAAAGAATGATATTGTCGCTCGTGCGTACGTACGGACTACCGTCTCCACGAACGTGATGAGATTCATTCTCCATCGTATCCATTCAAGTATAATTCTCATTTGATGATTAATAATAGTATATAAGGACTTGATATCATTATTTATATGATTAAGATACAACCTATCCATTACAAACATGGCTTACGTAACAAAACATATAAAAGAAAACGAGTAAGTTAACACCCGAAACAACGATAATACTAAGATATTATTAACAAATCAATGTTAAAAGATCATATATGATATCATATTAATGTATATGATTCTTGTATAATTTAATAACAATTATTTCACCATTATAAAGGAGGTTAACCTACCCCAACCAAGGAAAAGTACAAGGTAAGGGTTATTTCACAATCTCTTCATTATCCGAGGTTGTTTATATGTAATAATCTACTGGGATCTCTTTATCATCCACATCCATGTTTCTTAAAAATGAATTTCAAAAAAAATTACTATTTAAAAGAATATGGGTTAAATTCATTTATACCATTGTTTGACTTTTTATAAGAGTTTTATAAAGGAATCTTTCCGTCGTTTTCCAAACAAGGTGCTTTTAACCTTTTCGACAGAATTAAGGTAAGAATGTTTTTTTTAACTTATACGGCGGGTGCAGCTATTTTCCGCCATTATAAAATCGTCAAAGCTTCCCTTAAAATCTTATAAGAATATTTTCAATGAAAATATTTTATTTCATAAATATAAGACTCTTAAATGATTTCAAAATAGAAAGATATATTTCTCTAAAAAGAGTTTTGATTTCATCTATGTCAACATCCTTTGATGGATTTTACGCTTATTTGAAGTTGATTTATTATGATAAAAAACTTATGTATTGTATTGATAGTTTTGTGATATGTTTGACTATGGATGTGTTATTTTTATACCGTTCATAGTTTATGGTAAAATTATTGACATTTCGTATGCTAGTTTTAATACGAATGTTTATGTTATGTTTAAACCTTTTCATATGGGAATGAATTGGACTTAATATGTGACTGGTGGAGCCCGCTTTAGCTCCTCGATGCATCAGTAGGTCTCATGAGACAAACTAGTGTTTGGATCAAGGCCTTGGCAAAATATTATTTTTAGTCTTGGCACGAGGCCTTGGCTATGTGGTTATGATAGTCTGGCATTATGCATTCCATCATTATGAAAGTGGTTATTGATATTGCATGTGATTATTTGATTAGTAGAATATCCATGTGAATAAGTAAATGGAATTATTTCATTTTACTTTTTCCATACTATGTTGAAGTTCAAGTTTAAAAGGCTTTTGTTTTAGTTATACATTGCCTTAAAAGTTTATGCTTATTTTTGAAAGTTTTCTCTATATTTTTATCCTTACTGGGAATTTGAGCTCACCCCTTTTCTATGTTTTATTTTTCCCAGGATGTGAAGAAGTAAGTTATGAATGACCTACAGGGATTTTATGTGGGGATATGAGTGTAGAATATGGATACTATGTTGTTGTAGTAGTTTTTCACTTTATGATGTAATGTAAAACTTTATGAATATATCTAGTGTTTCCAAGGCTACTAAACCAATCGGTCTTTCGAGATTTGATCTTTCTTGTGATCATGCCAATGTTATGTATAATGCACTGACTCTGGATAACTGGGGTCGGGGCGTTACAGGTACAGGCGCTTGCGCATAGTACTATGCCAAGAAAGAAAGTTATATGTGTTGGAATCCCCAATTCCTGCTGAGCCTCCTCAGGGAGCAAGAAAGACGAAAAAAGATAAGTGGAAAAAGCATGTAGACGATGTTCTTGATGTACAATGCATCATGTTGTCATCCATGTCCATCCAATTGAAAAAAAAATGCATGAGGAAGAGGACACCTACAAGATGCTTTCACATCTCCAAGAACTATATGAGGAGGGGGCTAGGCAAGAAAGGTATGAGATCTCAAGTGTGCTTTATAAGTGCAAGCTAGAAGAAGGGAACAAAGCCGGTCCTCACGTACTCAAGATGATTGGGTATATTGAGAGGCTTGAAGCCCTTGGGTTCAAACTGAACCAAGAACTGGCAGTGGATCTCATTCTTGCCTCTTTACCGTCAAGCTTCTCGACTTTCATTGTCAATTATAATATGAATGATATGACAAAGTCACTCCTGGATCTTTTGGCTTTAGTTTTCCAAGCTGATAAGGACATGAAAAACACCAATTCATCTGTCCTTATGGTGAACAAAAAAAACAAGGGCAAGGAAAATGGGTCTAAGGACAAGTCAAGGCCAAAGACACCAATGCATTGTCCTACCAAGAAGCCAAAGATTCAGAGGCAAAGTAATGAGCAGGAAGCTGTCTACTTTGGATGTGGGAAGAAAGGCCACTGAAAGAAGAATTGCAGAGTTAGGAAGAAGACGCAAGCTGATGCTTCTGCTTCAGGTATTTTTTTCATTGAATGCAGTCTATCTTTATCTACAAGTTGGGTATTGGATAAGGCATGTGGCTCACACATTTGTGTTCATATACAAGAACCAAGTAGTTTTAAGAAGATTTCAAAAGTTCAAGTGGATCTCCGAGCTACAAATGGTGAAAGTCTGGCGGCCTTGGAAGTGGGAAACTATCACTTGACTTTACCAACTGGTTTGGTTCTTGTTTTAAACAATTTCTATTATGTATCGTCTGTTACCAGAAACATTATCTCTATGTAATGTTTAGACACTATGGGTTTCTATTTCAAGTTTGGAAATAAAATTTGTCTCTTTTATAGGGATAACATATGTTATGGTATGGCACATCTTACTAATGGTTTATATATACTAGAACTAGAAAACTCAGTAATGGATATCAATGAAAAAAACAACCAACATGACTCAAATTACACCCGCCTATGGCACTTCAGGCTTGGTCACATAAATGAGAAGTGATTAAAAAGATTACATCAAGAAGGGTATCTAGACTTGGTACAGTTAGAACCCTTAGATGTATGTCAAGCTTGTTTACAAGGAAAGATGACCAAAGCACCTTTCTCAGGAAAGGGAGAAAGAGCCAATGCAGTACTGGAATTAATACATACCGATGTATGTGGTCCATTTCTAGTAGAGGAAAGGGGTGGTTTTCTATACTTTATCACTTTTACCGATCATTATAGTAGGTATGGCTATATCTACTTAATGCGGTATAAGTCAGATTCCTTTCGTTTCTATAAGGAATACCAAAATGAAGTAGAAAACCAACTTGGTAAGAAGATAAAATCACTTCACTCAGACCAAGGCGGAGAATATCTTAACCAAGATTTCATTGATCACTTGAAAGAGTGTGGGATAGTATCCCAACTCACTCCTCCTTATACACCACAATGGAATGGTGTTAGTGAAAGGAGGAATAGGACCTTGCTTGACATAGTCAGATCAATGATGAGTCATACAACTCTTCCATTATCCTTTTGGGGATACGCCTTACAGACAGTAGCATATACCATTAACTGAGTACCAACTAAAGCTACAGATGGGATTCCATATCAGTTATGGTATGGAAAGAAACCCAATCTGACACACATGCATGTGTGGGGGTTCAAGGCATTTTTAAAGACTTTACCAAGTGACAAATTAGCATCCAGAATCACTAAGTGAATCTTTATAGGTTATCCTAAGGAAACTAGAGGATACTACCTATATAACCCTTTAGATAGAAAAGTCATTGTGGAAAGATATTCTACATTTCTATAAAAGGATCACATTTCTATTGGAAATAGTGGGAGCATGATTGACTTAAATGAAGTTAATTCTTCAGATGCACAAGAGTTGGTAGAGGAACAATCTCCACAAGAGCAAGTGGAAGAGGAAATTGTTCCTGAGACATAGATACTGCGTAGGTCTATGTGAGAGGTTAGAGAACCAGAGCGTTATGATTTTCTTGTCACCGAGTCAGGTGACACAATAATCCTTGAGTATGATGAAACTATAACCGACAAGGAAGCAGTAGAAGGCAAAGAAGCTGCTACATGGAAAGAATCCATGAATTCTGAGATGGAGTCCATGTACCAAAATCAAGTTTGGATTTTGGTAGACCCTCCAGCTGATGTAAAACCCATTGGTTGCAAATGGGTATTCAAGAAAAATCTGGACATGGATGGTAATGTTTATACCTTTAAATCAAGACTGGTTGCAAAGGGTTTCAGACAACGTCAAGGCATTGACTATGATGAAACCTTCTCACCAGTGGCAATGCTTAAATCCATCAGAATATTGCTTGCAAAAGCAGCCTTTCATGATTATGAAATTTCGAAAATGGATGTCAAAACTACTTTTATAAATGGGAAGTTGGTTGAAGACGTCTATATGACTCAACCTGAAGGGTTTGTTAAGTCAAATAATACTAATAAAGTATGCAAGTTGCAGATATCCATTTATAGATTGAAGCAGGCATCAAGATCATGGAATGTTCGCTTTGATGAGGCCATAAGAGATTTTGGTTTTTTCAAAAATGAAAGCGATCCTTGTGTCTATAAAAAGGTTTAAGGGAATTCTATTGTTTTCCTAGTTTTATATGTTGATGACATATTAATCATGGGAAACGAGGTGCAAGTCTTACAGTCAGTTAAGACTTGGTTAAATGAATGCTTCTCCATGAAAGACTTAGGTGAAGTAGCCTATATTCTAGGGATCAAGATCTATCTAGATAGATCTCAAAGGTTGATTGGCCTAAGTCAAAGTACATATATTGACAAGGTACTCAAAAGGTATAATATGGAACAATCCAAGAGAGGATTGTTACCTATGTCACATGGTGTAAATCTCTCCAAGAAAATGTGTCCACAAACATAGGAGGAGATTGATAGAATGAGTAGAGTACCTTATTCTTTGGAAGTGGGTTCTATCATGTATGCCATGCTATGTACTAGGTTTGATGTTGCCTTTTCTTTAAGTATGGTGGGTAGATATCAAGCCAATCCAGGAGAGTTTCACTGGACAGCTGTTAAAATTATCCTTAAGTACTTGAGGCGTACTAAGGATATGTTCCTAGTGTATGGAGGAGATGATGAACTAGTTGTGAGGGGATACACTGATGCTAGTTTCCAGACAGATCATGATGATATGAAATCGTAGTCAGGCTACATCTTTTTCCTGAATGGTGGTGTAGTGAGCTGGAGAAGATCAAAGCAAGATGTGGTTGCTGATTCTACATAAGAGTCTGAATATATTGCAGCTTATGATGCAGCAAATGAAGCATTCTGGATACGTAGCTTTATCTCAGACATTGGTGTTGTACCTAGCAGTGCAGACCCTATTCCAGTATATTGTGATAATACTACTGTAGTGGTTCTTGCCAAGGAGCCCAGGTCTCACCAGAGGACAAAGAATATTCTTCTAAAGTTTCATCTCTTGAGGGATTTTACTCAAAGAGGTGAAGTGGCAGTTAGCAGAGTAGCCATAGAGGACAACGTGGCAGACCCCCTGACTAAATCCATTTCTTAGTAGAATCATGATTCACATGTGAGAGATAGCAGATTGAAACCTGTTAGCAGTTGGCTCGAGTGCAAGTGGGAGTGTTGAAAGTGGGTGCCCTAGACCCAACTTACATTGTACTTTGATTACTGCTACATGTATTCAAGTTGTTTTATACATGTTTTTATCTTTCCATGATAGTGTAGATACTTTTGTATCCACTTTATTAATGGAAATTTCCTTAGATTACCTGTCACATCAAATGGTTATAGCAGGTCCCAGACTATAATGAGAACCCTGATATTCCATGACAGTAATCTTCAAGTAACGTCCTATGGTCCAGTTACATCATTATAAAAGGATAGAGATGATGTGTGACCATCGGGTGTTGGGGGCTCATAAGCATTGAGACTTCATCTCATGAAGTTAGCACTTGATGATCTCTAGCTATCGAGATCATGAGGACAAACCCGCTTAATAGGAACACCACATGTTTATAGTGTCATTGGTCGTTCCTATCTACGGACATGTGTAATGATCTCCTAACTTGAGATCATTATCAAGGAATTTCATTTAATTACGTACATTTGATATAAGTCGAAAACCATGGCGACAAGTCGTGGTGAGTTAGTTTATATCGGGTACCTCATTAATGGCATGGAATTGATTGAATGATCGAGAAAGGATTAGTCGCTTCCGAGTTTAGGAAGATATATCTTGGGCCTAGTTGATTAGGATGGTTGCACCTTCATTAAATCCATGGCCATGGTAGTGGAAGGTAAGACCGTCTGGAAAAATCAACAAACAAATTAAAGAAAATAAAGAATGATGACACGAAGTATGCATTCTGCTTTATTGAGATATCGATGACGAAGAGATTAGATTACACAGATCATGTTCGTAGGAAGGCAGTCGTTTCTTTGACTTTTCCTTATCTCTATAGGGGCCTCTATGGGTTGCTAGACCCCGCTCTAGGTCGGTGATATTATTCACTGCTATTGAGATAAGGGCCTAGAGGGTCACACACAACAGCGCTTTGAGAATCTGCCCTATTCTGATGAATAGGATTATAGGACTTGGTGGGCCCCACCACAGGGTCTGGGTATTATCCAAGTCCTATAGATCACCAAGTAATAAATAAATTCTTTTATTATTCAAGTTTGGAATAATTTTTTGAATTTATTTATAACATTTATTTATGAGTGATTAAGTAAATACATAGATAAATATTAATCAGACTGATATTTATATCTTGGGTTTGTTTAATATTATCAGGAGGTACGAGTCGAGTTAGACTCATGTTTATCATGTAATATATATATATATTTATATATATTGCAGTTTAGTAATAAATAATAAATATTATTTATGGCATAATTTAATTTGTCATAAATAATTATTTATAATATATATATAGTGAATGTTTAATACACAGGGGTCAGGAACCCTTACCGCATATTTTAGATATTCCCTATATATAGTAAGAGAGAGGATCTCCCATGTGTACTATTAATCTGTTGGAATTGAGAGCCCCTCTCTCCTCCTGAGTTCTAGAGAGAGACTCTCTCAAACTAGAAAGTTCTTCAAGTTCCTCCTTCACGGATCTAAGACGCTAGTTTGTGGTGATCATCGCTATGTCGAATTTTGCGTCAAAGATCTGCGCTAGCACCTGGATATTGACGAACGGCACGCGAGCAAATTTTTGAGGCATGTGTGGATGATCTAGAGGGATTCGACGTCGGAGTCTTTGAGCAACGATCACCGGCGTCCTGCACGTCAATTCTGAATAAGGTAAATGTTCAAGTTTAATTTTTGTGCTCCTAAAGAACCTTGAGATATCCTCAGACCAAGCAGGGACTAGATCACCAGAGTTGACAGGGTTATGTCACTCTGGTGAAGTAGAAAAATTTTAAAATCCTGGCCCACCGGCTTCCGCTACGCACTCCCAGTACCTAACAGTATTTTGAACCAGAGGGGTTAGGCTATGTGAACTACCCAGAGGGTTGCTTGTTTTTGTGTTGGTTGATTAATTACTTAAAAGTAAATGTTTGTTAATGAAACTGTATGATTGTTTACTTTTGAGTACTTCTTTGTTTACTGCTTGTTTTTACTTATTGTCTTCCATATATATTTGCTGACTGTTAGGCACAGATCTTTGGGTGGTTGCCTAATGGGATTATTCTCACACCCAGTTTGGGTCATGCTTTTGGGAAAAAATAGATTATATTGTTGTAAGTATAGATAAGGGAAATCACCCTTCCAATTTAGGTACTGGATTGCTATGGAGTTGGAGAGCATGAGACCAAGCTGAGGCTTACGATACTATTGGAGTTTATCTATTTTATTTTGTACCTTGGTTTACTACTATATTCCAGCATTGTGACTTGTTTAGATGCTTTCCTGGATATATGTATCATGCATCATTATATATATGTGCTCCGATTTTTTATTTATTCGGTCTTCCACTATTTACTTATTGCATGATTTTACTGCTTCCACTATTGCTATCTGGTTTACTTCTACTATGTCACTCTTCCAATGAGGGAATAGTTTCCCCACTATCACACCCAAGTCCGTCGCTGCTAGTCGGTAGCCTCTAGAATTCAAGGAAATGTTCTTGAGGCCATATGACCAATCGGGTATGGGGCGCCTCTGGGCGGCTTCCGAAATTGGGACGTTACACTATCCCACTTCATTGACTCATTACGGGGTCCTTTATTCCCCAACATGATGTTGACCCTAGGTACAATTTTTTGAGTTTTTTGTGGAAATGGGTCCCTTTAACCATTCTTTCACATTAGGTTATCACTCTTTCATTCCACACAATCCCCCTTAGGACACTCATCCCCCCCACCTTGGTCAAAGCTACATGACCTCAAACCAGTATCTTCCCCTACAGTTTGAGCTCTATAACTTTAAACTAAGAGAAGGCATTTTCTGATTTGTATGAAATTAAACTGCAAAGTCTAACATCCCCAGTTCGTGATGTTAAACTATGATCTTACCCCATATGAAACTAGTATTTCTCATATAATAAGTATGTTATGGATATAAAAAAAAGAAAAAAACTTTAGGATACCTCATATGAAAAGTATGGGATGATCAAAAACTTCACCCTGTATGAAACTAGGATGCCTTATATAAAAAGTATGGGATGATCAAAAAATTTACCCCATATGAAACTAGGATTACTTATATGATAAGTATGGTATGATCAAAAACATTACCCATACAAAACTAGGATGCCTCATATTATAAGTATGGGATGAAAGAAAATTTTACTCTTTCTAAAATCAGATGCCTCTTAATATGAGATGATTTTATATCCTCACTAGAGAAGAAGTCACCCCCACCGGCATGAGTATCCCACTATTCCACAACACATAACTATGTGTGTCTTGATTCCCATCCTCATAGGATACGTAGTGATGCTTGAATATCTCATACTAGGACCATCCCTTCCATTGACTCATTTTGGGGTATTTTCCCTTTGAGAAAGGCTTGATCTTCACCTACCGGCATCGTAATCAAGCATGTTCGAGTGTGCAAAGGAATATCTCCTAGGGCACTCAATTTTCCCTCTGTTACATTCTCTATTTATATTTATGTTATTCATGTTTCCTTTAATTTGGATAATAATCATCCTCTAAATCTAAACAGGCTCTTCAACGAAAATTTTTCTACACCACATTAACTCACCTACCATCCTTGGCTCACACCCTAAAGGATATTTGGTAACAAATAGCATCTTTCATGTTTCAAACTCAGTAAATAGTATATCCTACATTTTTTCACCCCATCCAAAACCAATGTGGGTATAAATCCTGTGTTTTAAACATGTTAAATGGTTGTTACCCACTCATCGGTTATTCCCCTTCCACCATCCATGTCTCGAAGGTTAATATTTCCCTCATAGGATTCTTCAGTCACCTTCACCCCTCATTATTTTATCCCCTACAAATGATGGGAAACCCATACCGCTCCTTTTTTCTTGCATCGAGCATGGATTACGTGGGCTTAGGAGTTTTTATGAACTTTCCCTCAATAAATTCTAAGATGAATGAGTTTATTTAATATGAAATATATGAATTTAAAATAGGATCCCATAAACAATAATCATGACCTTAAATTGTTTTCAAGACACCTTGAGAATTTGTTGTGCGGTATTGGTCCTTCTTGGCCCTAAATTCACATTATGTTGTCACTTTGTAACACTACACATTTCTTTTGGGGAATTCACACCATGGTCCAAACTCTACATGCTTAAATTAGGAGCCTAGGTCTAAGAAATATGACCTTAAACTGTGTAAAAGTTTTCTCAGAGATGTTTTGTGTGGCATTAGGTGGACTCATAGGCCCCTCCTTTCATGTTGGGTAACTTTTATTTTTCATCACTCATGTTCCTTCAAGATACATCCCCTATAGTACAATCATTATTACCTTAAAATTATTTCAATTTTTTCAAACACTATGACCTTAAACTATGATCCCAAGTCTAATCACTGTGACCTTAAACTATGTTCAATTTGTCTCAGGGATGTTTTGTGTTGTATCAGGTGGCCTACTAGGCCCCTCCCTACACATTTGGTAACCTTTATTTAGCACCACATATGTTCCTTGAAAACAAAAATACCTTATAGTCCAAGTATTATAACCTTAAACTATTTTCAATTGGTCTAAAATCTATGATCCTAAACTAGGATCCCAATTCTAAGAACCAAGACTTTAAAATATGTGCAGGTCATCTTGGGAATGTGTCACATGGAGTCGGGACTTTTTTCCCCAAACTTTATTTAGGTTCACCTCCCTTAAATTTTATGCACACTCTATTGAGACTTTCACTACTAGGAATGTTTCTTGTGGTGTTGGGGCTTCTTTTACCCCAATTCACATCGATTTTTCACTCCATCGTGATACATATATCATTTTAGAATTCTCACCCTATGGTACAAGAATAAAAAACCTTAAACTATGTTTCATTTTCCTTGGAGATGTTTGTTACATCATTTGGTGGAGTCCTAGGCCCCTCCTTTCATATCGGGTTACCTCTCCCCTGTGCCACTTACACCCCCTTTGAGACACACAACCCTATGGTCTAAGCATCATGACCTTAAACCATGTGTGACTTTCCCTAGATTCTTTTTTCTAGTAAAAGGCATCCTAAGCACACCATTTCCATCTATTTTGAATCCTTCAATATCTTAAGAACATTTTTGGTAGTAAGACCCCCTTAGGTCCAAGAATTAAGGCCCTAAACTACTTACACCTTTGTGACCTCACTGGTATGACCTTAAACTACCAAAGATGTGTTTTGGTGACAAGACATTAAACTATATGATTTTATGTCCCAATAACACAATGTTAAACTTTACAATACATCATACTCACCATATGGCATTAAACTACATGTCCATCTTCCTAACTTCATGATGATAAATTTTGAGGTTTCTTAGGCCCTTGTCTAAGTATCCATTTTCTCTCTCTAGTGTCAGTCACCTACCACATCGTTCATATTATTCGACTGTCTCTCATCATCCAAGGTGATACTCCCCTTAGAATATGATTCTAACCTTTTTTTAGACTGATATTTCTACCCAATATGCTCAAATACATAATGGTGTAATTCTAGGAGTGTTAGATTCCATTTGAACATTCCATAACTTTATCTCCACTCTTTTCATCACCCTTGACTGGGATCCCCATCCTTCTCCACATATAAATGAGAACCCCTTGACGTTCATGGTCCTATGAAACACTAGATCACCTGCTGCACTGGGAACATTCCCCAAAATACTTCTAGAGACATTTTGAGATAAGTTCCATGTTTCGAATATGGTCAGTGTTCAACCCTCATTTTTTTGTATCCATTCTTAGAAAAATAATAATGGGTGTTGTTTTTTAAACATGGTCAGTAGTTATCCTCCATCATCACACCACCCATTTTTGTTCCATATCTTGGGAATATTGGTTAATTCTATTTTCTCCACTTTGTTCAAGATAATTCAACAACCATGTTATTACCCCATTCATGCACTAGTGCACATTGATAAAAAAATTGGCTTTTCAGATAACCCCATCCTCCATCCATATCCCTTATTATAAAAAACACTCCTAGTGGTCAATCAATAAATTAAAACCCTGAGGGTTCATTATTTTCTTGAAAATATCATATAAATGAAAAATCATGTGGTCTTCCCTTGTTTATCACACCGAGAATGACTCGTGTGGGATTAGGTATTGATCATTGGTTGTCTTATTAATTTGATTGTAGTGTGGTAGTGAAATCAAGAAAAAAGAAACATTTCCATGATATAAGAAGTTAAAAAATAAAATTAAAAAGTTTTTGAGGGTCATACACACACCAGAGCCTCTATTTATACTAGAAAAACTCTCTCTATGGCTCCACCCTGATGATCGAGTGCTCTAGCCTAGCCAGCCTCTAGCTCATGGCCTTGAGGACCTGTTATAGCCTAATGGGTTCTACCTCCTCCTCCACCTCATCCATAGGGAAAATATAATCATCTTGATTATCACCCTTTACTTTTTATAATGGTACTCATCTATCTAAGATACCTCCTTCTCCAATCAAGCCTTGGTCACCACCATTCGAACCCCTGGATTCTTTGTCATTTGAACCCTATACATCATCACCATTTGAAACCTCCTACACTGATTATTTGGTGGATGTTTTCTCCACATGATCAGGCCCACCATTTAACATCACATGCACTAGGAAAGATAGAAGGTTGATTCCCCCACATTGTCATGATAAGGAATTCATATCTTTCAGGTATGAAAACCTCTCATGGAAGTGATCCTGGTGAGCCTCACCTATAATAGCTCAATCCCTTCCTGAGTTAGCTTCTGCCACAGCTTCTCATCCATCAAGGTCATCCTTATAATTCCCAAATCCTTCAAGAGAATGGGGAAGGAAACATCAGTGATTTGTTGCAATAGGTACTTAGTATTCTTTCCAAGGGCCTCCCAGGTTATGCTCAACCCAGAATGGGAGCCATCTATCTTCTCCCATGATCACTTCTGAGGGAGGCCCTCCCTTCTAGGAGGTGAGGGTGAAATAGACCATTGTGCCTCCCCTAATACATACTTGGATAAAAAACCTGATACTTGGATATCCCCTTAAAGATAATCCCTCTTTCCTCCCTACTTATCCTTTATATCACTTTCCAACATGATTTCCCTCACATGCTGACACAGAATCACACCCGAGTATGTCTCTACCTAGTAGCTGGCATATTTGTGCGAGAGGCCGACGTTGAAATTGGTTAGAAATAGCATTATAACCACCTTAATACCTTCACCCATGAACATATACCATATTTTATGAAGTATATAGGGATGTTTCTCCTCACAAATCCCCATGTAAAATCTCTTTTTAAACTTTTGGATTCATTCAAAATGTCGGTAAAACCAAGATAGAATATTTGTCTCACAATAAGTGTTTCTATCTACCTAAGAAACCAGTACTCCACATCAGAAGATTTAAAGGTACTCCCACTAATTTGGATCCCCTTCATATTTCCCACCATCTTTACAAATGGGTTTAAGAATGGGTGGAAGATAAAGTTTTAAAATTTGTTGATGCCAACCATGACCAAGACTCCACTAAGCACCACCAGCTGAACCCCAAAAAAATTTGAGCAGTGTAGGCATTATACATGAATTTGTGGGAGTGATGGAATTTGAAAATTCATATCCTATAAAGTACATTGTGATCCACCTATGAAAGAATTGTAATGGACCATAGATTCTCTTTTCCATTCTCCCCCTCACCACATTTCCCAACTAGCTATAGAGTTGATCTTGCACCGCACCCCCAGGTTTACTTGGTTTTTAGGAACCATGATAGACTCCATTGCAAGAATCCCTAGATGCAGGCCCATGTGTGAATCCCTCACTGGAAGCAACCGTTCGCTGATGAAGGTGGCTAGAAATTTCATGTAGTGAACCACTGGCTACTATCCCTATTTCATGTTATAGCCCCACTACTCATAATTCCCCTCCTCCAAGATCATCTAGTACAATTCGAAATTCCTCCTCTGTTTCACCACCAAACACTAATTTGTACGCCCGGGAATTTTCATAGTTGGATCCTTCTTTTGGAACATCCCCAACTGTGTCTTAAACCATATATCCTAGTGGAAGGAGGATAATTATTTAGTGATTTGTTCAATGTATCTAGAAGTTTTTGTTTCCGAAGGGAGGTCTTCTCCCTATCACTCCAAGAATTTGGCTCTAGAAGGAACACATCATACTAGAATCCTATTAGTGGGATATCATCGATTCAGTGTGGGTCCCACAGGCTGATACACGCCTCCTGAAGATGGAGTTCGAAGGTGTTAGTGTCCAGGGACCACTAGTTGAAGAGATTTGGCAGTATCTCATGTTGGTGATACACATGAAACATGGAGTTCCACACTGCCTCATACAATCTAGTTTGGAATATCTTATCCCTATACTACTGGAAGGTGAAGCATACCCAGTATGCCCAGGCCCACTCATTATTATAGTTTCCTCTGGGTCATAGATCCCAATCCTTGTAACAGCCCCTATTGTTGTCCATGATGTTGGTCTAGAGGATGGTCGTGTAACGATATAGAAAATTTTCATTCTTTGGATAATCCCCAGTGGCTATTCTCATATATATTCTCATCATGTAGATAGTGGTTTCCTTTTACTCCCAAGTAGGGTGACCCAGGGATATGATATTTTAGTAGGAGATCTTGTTGTGATGACTGAACCAGAAGCACAGCATGTTCACTTTGATTGATGGAATAGCCACCTCAACCATCAGCATAAAATTTTTCAGTAGTAGATGATTTCTTAGAAGATAGCCTCTCTAGTCTTCATTCTACAAACCTAGGAGCACCCGATTTTCAGAAACTACCCTTCTATCCTAATGAATCTTTGGGTTCCCCACCATCTCATCCCTCCAAGCAGTAACAGTAGCACCGATCTCATCTTGGTTTATAGGGTATTACATTTTCTGAAGATCTATGAGTTCTAAGGATAGATCGTGAAAGTCTTAGAGTAGGTCATGAAAAGTCTACAGGTCACACAAATTTAGGGTTGACTACACAAAAGTCAATCTGGGGTACGTAAGTTGTTTCATGAAAGTATAAATTGCATGAAAGTTACATATGGGGCTCGAAATTTCACACAAAGGAGTGGTTTCCATGCACAAGAGACAACTTATCGCACATATAAGTTACATTACGATATAAAGGACCCATCCCTCAATTTATAGTCTCAATAACACTAGCTTACATGAATTGTGAAACACAGTTGCATGAATCAAGATGTAAGTTGTGATATATAATGAAAATCATCCACACTCTTCAATGTTTTCCTTAGAACCTGGCCTTCCGGTCCCCTATCAGCTCTGATTCTAGGGGGAATTTATTGGAACTGAAAACTTTTCTCATACCCCACATGGATAGTTTCTAATGAATTGAACGTGTGATCCATCCAAAAGGAACATTTTGGGGATGATGAGTATGTTTTGTGTAAATTTAAAAGGATGCACTAAAAGATGTGGCTCCACACACAAAGAACTTGTGTACCAAGGTGATGATGAGTTTTTTGGATATCCTCAAGTCCAAAATAATACCCAAGGAATAGATATAATAAATAGGAGTATTTTGCAAAAAACTTTTAGTTGCATGACCAAGAATTTGCATGTGAAAGATGATGGTGACTCCCACATGTTGCGCAGTCAGGATCCTGGAACCCAAGGTCTGTGCACACAAAAGTATAAATTTGTACGCAACACATCATGCAACCATTCAGTTTTGCAATAAAGAAAACATCAGACTGAGGAGGTTGAGTGACCAAGCCCCAATGGTAAAGGAATGAGAATTTTGAAACCCTATTCTACACCTAGTTAAGTTTTTCCCCATCAGTTGATGATTTTGTCTATAAATAGATCCTCACCCCCACCTTGAGGGAAGGATATTTGGAGAATGAAGAAATGCTCATGTGCATGAAAATACCACTATTCCATGACAATGCACAACACGAGAAACAATGGACCCTTAAAGATATAAAACTTGTGTGACAGACCTCCTGTGGGCCCAAACATGACATGTTCTACGGTTGATTGATCCTCACACAACACCTCCCAAGGCTGGTATGGTTAATTCAAGAGAAGTATCTTTCATTCAATCCTAACCTTCATGCAATTCTAATCCTGCATGAAACTATTCCCTCATAATCCATGTGTTGTACTTATTCTAGATCCTATGGATCGTACAACTCCTTTTATGTGAAATGAAATAAAGTTTATTGAAATAACTTACTAGTCCCATAACTAAAATTCCCTATGATTCTAGTGTATCCATTACCCTACCTGTTTCTCCTAATAATAGGCACCCTAATGTTTATTCCTCTTAAATATAGGTACCCTAACATTGAGCCTCCTGATTGAAACTCCTCCACTCTAGTGCCAATTATATTCTTCACCTATATTTACATGATTGGTTGTCACGTAATCCCATATGTGGCATCATAGTATGAAAACATTGACCTATCTTGGCGGTGATTTCTTATAAAGGATATCTTCCCACATTGACATGCCCCCACTTGAGGTGTGATCCAAAACCAAATCCGATCTACATGACATAAAACTTCCTAGATTCATATCATAGTCATACTACATTAAACTACATAATAACATCCTCATAACATGATGTTAAACTATATCCTTACCCTATGTGATGAAAACTAGAAGCCCTATCTATGGTCATCATGGGATATCAGCTTCTCCCACACTGTGGGATAAAACTCTACACCTGGGAAGAGAGCCCAATGTCGAGGTAGCTTCCATTAATAAGACCCTCACTATTATTCCTCAATATAGGATGAAACACATTCCACAGGAATATTCCATGAATAATACTCACACCATTCCTCATATATGCACCTTCCATGATACGAGCATCTTTACCATATGACATTAAACTGCATGGATCATTCCTGTCACACAACCTTAAACTAAAACATCAAACTACTTGGTTTTTGATCCCTCTCTCATAAACAAGGTACGTAAGATTCCTACCTAAGGTTAAATCCCAAAAACCATCACTAAAGTGTTAAATTTTCTCCCTTTGGGGAAACCCTCCACCATAAAAGTATGAAATCTTCCCTCCTAGGGACACACTCAACCATCTTGTCCCCACAAGACATTAACAATGTGCATGTCTCCAAAAGATATTAAAATCATGACCTTATCCAGAATCCCTACACCATAAAATAAACATGGGATTCCTAAAGTAAAAACCATCATAATACTTACACCCCTAGCATAAATTAACTTGTGATTGATATGGGATGCCTTGGGTTTTGCACCTAAGATGCCTCAAAAATGAGATTACCTCTAAAAGAGTAATACTTTATAGATACCCAATATACCCAACTTCCAAGAATGCCCAGATGTTCCCAATGTGACTACTCATAATGACTGAAGTTTTCTTCCCTATTGAGATATAAGAAGCCAAATTAACCAAAATCCACCTAGATATGGCACCCTGAACGAGTTTCATGAACATGACTTAAATATGTGAGGGAGACTCAGACTAGGAGAATAACTCCAAGGAGGAATCCATAGAAGGAGGAAATAACATACCATCATCCCATTTAGATCATGGAGTATACATCTCCAATGAAAGTGATGAAAACTGGACTCCTTTGGAAAGTGGGAATATAGGGAAATAGAAAATAAGCATGCCATCATCCAAGCATAGGGAAGGCGCTGCTACCCTAAAAAAATCATCATAAACAATGATCTAATTGAGTATATATATTTTTATGATCCTACACATATTCAAAATATTTTTTAGGTTTATAGGAGGACTTTGTGTACTGGGTTGGGCATTACTATCTTGGATATTGGAGTTTTTGTTGAGTTTCTGCCATAGTATTGTCTCTTAGTTTTCACTTGGAGACCTTTATTTGTATTAGTTTAAAATTTTTCATACATTTTGGGATAGTTTATTTTCCTATTTTAAGTTATGTGACATATTTTTTTGGTGTTTTATATCCCATATCCTAATATTTATTTTATATTGAGGGTAATTCCTTCCATATGTGAGATTTGTATACCCTCAGTGCTTATCTCTAACTCAGGGAATACTGAGGTGAGACTCAAGGGGTCATTATCTCACATTATTAATTTTCATACCAAGAGGGGTACCATTATAGGGAGGGGTTCATGATAATTTTCCTAGGAATATTAATACAAAAATGGATCAAGAATTCATGGAATTTAATCAAAAATAGGATTAATATATTAAATCTTATGAATAAAATTTCTCAAGACTCACAAGGTATGCCTCTGGTTTCATCTCTGATACTAAAAGTAAAATTGATCACATATTTACTGGCTTAAAGAGTACTATTTGAATATAATTATCCATAAGAGACTTTGGTAGGTATGAATAGATTGTTTTATGTGATCTTAAAGTAAATATGGAAACTAGAACCTCTCATTAGGACAACATGGTATCATAGAATCTCTGATGATAAACCTCATGGTAGAAAAATTTACAATTTACCACAAGTAATAAATATGGGAGAAAACATCTATGTAATTTAATTAAGGGAACAGATAAGTTTTTTAAGTATGGTAAAGTAGGTCACCAATCCCATTATTGTCTAAGTATGGATAAGTGGCCAATTAACACAATAGAAGAGAAGAAGGTCCCATAAAATGATCCACCCACACTACAATTATTATAGTTAAAGGAGATTAGACATTATATGAATTAATACCCCAACCCTCATGATAATAAAGAAAATAGGCCTTAGAAACCTCCTAAACTGAGGGAATAATGAAGGTAATTCATGATCACTACCACTAAGTTAGATCATGATAATTAAGTGATGCAATGTACACTTGGTATGTTTTCTATATCTATTAATGCCTTACTTGATTATGTTTAATCACATTCCTTTATATCACACATTTTTTTTAATAATTTTGAATAACCGCCTCAAGAAATCTATATTAAACTATCTATAAAAACCTTTAGTGTAATAAATATCATGTCTAAGATATATAAATTTTATCCAATTAATATTTTTGGGAGGATACTTCTTATAGATCTAATCATTCTTACTTTTGTTGAATTTGAAATATTATTGGGTATGGATTGGATTTCCTTTCATAAATAACATATCAACTGTCGAGATAAGGAAATATCATTTCATATCCCAAATCATATTGTTATCAAGTTTCAATTAAAGGATGATTTTGAAATCCCCATGTAAAAAATTCTATAATATGGGATATTATACCTAATAATGAGGGACTCTTCTCTCAAATTATCGGGTAAGAAGTTAACATTGATACCATTCCCATTTCAGGATTATTGTGATATATTTCTAGATGAATTATCTACTCTTCCCCCAGAGTGTGAGGTTGATTTTTTAATCAAATTCATACAAATATATATGTCTACCTTAAAATTTTGTGTATAGAATGTATCCCATTTAATTAATGGAATTAAATAATCAACTATAGGAGAATATGGGAAAGTTGTCTATATTCCCTAGTGATTCACCATGGGGTGCACCTGTCCTCTGTCAAAAATAAGATGGATCAATGTGTCTTTAAATTGATTGTCATGAGCTTAATAAAATCATGATCAAGAATAATAATCCCCTACCTTGAATCAATGATCTATTAAATCAACTTATATTATATATATACTTCTCCAAGATTGACATTTGATCTAGATACCATCAGTTTAGTGTCAAAGGGGAGGATATTTGAAATATAGTTAATATCTCTGATTTATATCAATATATTGATAAGTTTTTATATGTCAATTAATTGAATATTAATTGATTAAAATTAATTTTCATGGAATATATTTAGGTATTTTGTATTTTTATATAGGACCATAATTTGTAGAAATATGAATGAAGACGTTGTAATTGAGAAACATAAAGGCACTTCGCACTGAACTGCGAAGCGGTACTGCGCAACAATGAAAATTGAATATTAAATATAGGATTGATTATTGAAGCTAAAGATACCAATAAATAAATTGAATGATGTTTTCTCATGATTTTGGATTATCATAGTAGGTTTTAGGGTCTTGGAACTGAATAAACTAGAGCGAAATGAAGTTTTTAGCACTCAAAGTTGACATTACAGGTCATGTAAAGATTACACAGTGTGAAAATATTACAAGGTGTGTAAGAAATACATGATTTGAAGTGAATAAAGTAGTATGAAGTTCATCCCCACACATTAAACATCTTGTAAACAAATTACATTGAATGATGCATTCATAAAAGACATAGATACAAATTTTGATGTGTATCTTGTGACAGGAGACTAGCCATATGACTCGTATGGTCATTTAACGCACTTTATGACCAGATAAAACCCTATGGACGACTATGAGGCTTATAAATAGAGGTTCTAGCTAGGATAAATGGATTTCATTCAAGTTATTGAGGTTATAAAACTTGGAGGATTCTACTAGGGTTCTGACTCAAAGTTCTTCAAAGATAGGTTTTTCCTTTTGATTTATTATTTTCTTATTCTGTTGTAATCTTTGGATGATTTATATTTTAATTCCATTATATTATCTTAATTATATTTCATCTAATCTCTTGAATATGTGTTATTGTTCATTATTTATTAGTGATCCCCCAAGGATTATCAGCTAATCCTCTTAGGGTTAAGGGTTGAGATTAGTATTTGTTTTAACCTAATGAATATCTAAAATCAAAACTAGGTAACTCAATGCCTAGTAACCAGGTTTTAAAAAAATCAATCTCATTATTTTACACTATCTCTGACCATAAGAGATAAAAATTGAATGACTATGACCCGGTTAGAGAATATCAGTCTAAAACCAATAGCCTGTAATTCTTATTTCTTAGAAGATAAGCTTCTTGTACTTAGGTTGTAAATTACTCTGGATCAAGGAGTCCTTTCTAGCTTAGGTTGATCCGATTGTTTGGACCCAGAATTAATTGGTGTCTTCTTCATTAATTTAAACCATATTCCATATATCTATCCCAAGTTATATTTAGGATTACCCTTTGACTTTACCCTAAAATGACCCCAAACCCTTTCTCTTTTTCCATTTTTATCATTTTGCCTTTATTTTAATTATATAATTTGTATCATTAGTTTAATAAAATAAAATTGGAATTGGGATTACCTGACCTTTTATTTAAATTCTTCTACTACATTCACTACTCTCTGTGGGATTAATTTTGTACTTCCACTTTACTACACCTTTGTAGTTACTTCATTTTGGAACAATATAAATCTCTAATTTGACTCTACTGGAGGATTTAAAAGAATTTCTCAGGCATATAAATAGATTTATATATGATTCTTGTATACTATGAATATATAGTGATTCCATTTGGCCTTATAATTTCTTCTATTATCTTTAAGGATCTAATTAATAGAGTCTTTAGTGACTAACGTGATCAATTTGTGGTGCTCTTTATATATTATATAATTATATATTCAAAGGTTAAGGAAGATAATGAAGATAATTTATGGATTGTATTAGAGACCTTAATAAATGATAAATTTTATGTCAAATTTTGTGAGTTTTAATTTTGGTTGAAAAAAGTATCATCTTGGGTCATGTAACCATAAGAAATGGTATATCAGTTTATCCATAAAATATAAAAGTTATCAGGAAATGGACAATACTGGATATAGTAACCAAGATCCTTAGTTTTCTTAGGTTTTCTAGATACTATAGAAACTTTGTGATTAATTTCTCACATCTATAAAATCCACTAATAAAGTTAACAAGGAAGGTAGTAAAGTTCCTTTGGATAGAAGAATGTGAAGAAAGTTTCAAGGAACTTAAAAATAGGTTGGTCACTACTCCTATAATTACATTATCTTGTAGTGGGGAAGGGTTTGTAATATATAATGATGCTTCAATAAAGGGACTGGTTTGGGTCCTCATGAAAAATTATAATGTAATTACTTATGCTTAATTCCAATTAAAAAAACTTGATAAAAATTACCCAATGTGTGATTTAAAGCTTCTGGTGGTTTTCTTTTCATTAACAATTTGGAGACATTATCTCTATGGTGAAAAGTATGATATATATAGTAATAACAGTATATTGAAATATATATTCACATATAATTAGTTGAATATGTTCCAAAGGATGTGGTTAGAATTGATAAAAGATTATGACTGCTCAATACATTACCACCCGGGGAAGGAAAATAAGGGGGTTGATGCTTTGAGTAGTAAAGACCATGTTACTCTATCCATGATGAGGATTGAAAAAACCCAACACTCATGGATTTGTAGAGGATGAATCTTAAATTAATAATGGGAATAGATAAATCATATCTTTCCCAAATGACTATTCAACCTTCCATCCACATAAAGATTAAAGAAGTCTAGAAAGATGATGTAGATCTATAGAGAAAGGTATTGAATATTCTTAAGTTCAACATTAATTCATATATATTTATGAGATTTGGAACCTGAATATGCATCCCATAAAAATTGAAATTGAAGAAGGAAGTATTTGAAAATTTACATAGCTCATCCTTCTCTATTAATTCAGGAAGAATGAAGATGTATAAATATCTAAAACAAAACATCAGGTGGGATATAATGAAGAGATAAATTCAATAATATGTATCTTTATGCTTGTTATTCCAATAATTTTGTGTTGAAAAATAAATAACTAAGGGTATATTGAAACCATTTCCCATACCAATGTGAAAATGGGAAAATATCACCATATATTTTGTCATAGTACTCCCCAATACATATAAAGTACATAATTCCATTTGAGTTGTAGTGGATAAACTTAAAAATTAAATTCATTTTATTTCCATAAAATAATATCTCTATCCTGACCAACTCACCAATATATATATGTAAGATAATTGGTAAGGTTTCATAGAGTACCACTCTCTATTGTATATAATAAAGATCTGAGGTTTACCATAAGGTTCTAGATAAGTCTTTAGAAATTATTAGTGATAGATTTTAGTTTCATCATTTCATTTTATCCCCAGGTTTATGGTTAGTATATTAGGAACATTAAAACTCTAGAGGATATATTGAGATCATTTTTGATGGATTCCCAATGATTTTGGGATCAAAACCTCCCCCTGGTAAAGTTCCTATATAAGAACTGTTTCCATTATAGCATTCATATGGCACTATATGAGGCTCTTTATGGGAAGATATATGTGACTCTAATATCCTGGTATGAAGTTGGATATAGGAAGTTGATAAGTTAGGACCTTTCCCAATAAATGACAGAGAAGGTTCAAACCATTAAGTGATATATGAAAGTACCACAAAGTCGATATAAGAGTTATGTAGATAATCATCGATGACACCTAGATTTTGAAATTTGGGAAACGTTATTCCTTTGAATATATCCTTATAATTAGTTCATGCAATTTGGGAAGAAATGGAAGTTGAACCCTATATTCATTGGTCCTTTTGAGATCTGTGTTTGTGTTAGGGTCATAGTCTATCCCTTAGAGCTCCCTTAATAACTCTCTCAAGTTCATGATGTGTTCCAAATATTGATTTTGAGGAATTAAAAACCAAATACATCATGTGTAATGAGCTTTAATTTTATACAATTGAAACATTACATTTCATAGGAAGAAAAACATTTGGATATTTTGGGTCAAAGAGACAAGGTTTTGAGGAACAAGACCACTCATTTAGTCAAATTTCTATGGCAGAATCATAAGTTTGAGGAGGATACTTGGAAACTTGGGGATGTGATGATAAAATTACCCTCACTTATTTTAATCCATGTAATAAAAGTCTAAGGATGAAATTATGTTTAAGGGGAGTATAATTTAATGACCCATGATTTTATTAATTACTTTTCCTTAATTAAATACTATGTGGGTAGATTATCATGCAAAAAACACTAAACTAAAAAAACCATGTTACATTAATAAAATAATTAATTATTACTATTATATTATAGAAATTAAATTAGTGGATATTAATATAAGTAAACACTTTATAAAAACTATATAAAAATTTATAATAAAACATGGTTTAGTTTATTCTTGGAGTTATAATGTCCAAAACATTGTTTAGACATTAAGTGTGCTAATATCAAAACTAAATTTTTATCACCTTTAGAAATTTTATTTGGTAAAATTTATTCAATATTTAGTATCATTATGTCTAAATTATTTAAAAGGTTCTAATTTATTTTTATGCATAGAAATAGGATTACTAAGATTAAAGTTAATTATCGTGATAATGATGAAACTGTTATTTTCAGAGATTTTTTTTATTAATATTGTGTAATTTTTATATAATAAATTAAATGAAAATATTTAAAACACATATATAATTATATTAACACATATTTAATTAGTAACTAGTTGTAAATATTATTAAGAACACATAATGGTTAAAATTTCATTTTTCTACAAAAAATAGTTTTTCTATATATAAAATGTTTTAATTTAAAATTTAATATTATGTTTTTTAGAAATTTAATTATATTAAATTGATATTAAATTTAGATTCATAAAACACAAATTTAGTAATATAGGTTACCTTATATTTTTAATAAAATATATTACTTAGTTAAAAGCTAGTAACCATAGTAAAAATGAAAATGTAAAATGTAAAAACCTAATGGTAAATGACTTGAAACATATTTAAAACATGTGTGTAGATTTATAGTTGGGAATTTATAAACTTTATATATCCTTAAAATCCATTATTTATCACTTTTATAACCATTGAACTCTAAATAGTTTCATTCCATTGTTGAAAAATAATGGGTGCTCACAAATATCCCTTTTCTTCACTTATAAAAGGGATGCACTTCTACCACTTCATGTCACACATATCCCTTAAAATTATAATTTAAAATCTAAAATTTTTTCCCAATATAACCCTATACCACTTTATTATCTCTTTGTGTACTTAATATTTCCTAAACCCCTTAAAAATTAAGAAGGTTTCCGATATAACATTAATTTATTCTACATAAGTTTCTCACTTACCTTTAGTTTTTCTTCCATATTTTCTTCTTTTAACACCAAAAAATCCATTTTAATATAATAAATTAAGTATTTATTATTTTTTTTATTTTTTATTATATTAATTTAACAACCCTTACTTATTCATTTACATTAACTTAGAAAAACAAAAGAACATCGATCATGCATTTGTGTGGACTGTCGCCTCCACAAAGCAACATATTCTTTTTTTCACCACAAACTATCTTAACTAGTTATAAGAATGGAAAATTAAGAATAAATATGATATATATAATATAATTATTATTATTATTATAAAAATTTTAACCCACCTTCACTCCCTCTCATTTGTTAGAAAATGAAACTGTTAATCGTGCGTTGCACAGACTACAGCCTCTGAAATGTAACATGTCTCATTTTTCAACTAGTTTCTTTATTATTTATTAAAATATATTAAAAAAAGATTAAAATACTTAAAATTATATAAATAATATCATTATTCTTCTATAATAATGATATTATTCTCAAAATAAACCACTTTCATAACCATATTCATCCATTGTTTATGGTATGTTCATGTTTGGGTCTGTCTGACCACCAACTTGAAAAATGATATAAAATAATATCATGAATGACAATTAAAAATTAATTACTGATGATATAAGAAATAAATAATTAGTGAACAATTTTATTTTGTTTCATTAATGGTAACATTAATATTAAACTCTTTAATTAAGATACCATTATTCATTTTTCAATAATCATTGAAATATGCTTATCGCCAATTTAATCTAAAAGAACTATAACAAAAACTCTTATAGAATGAAATTATAACTTTATAAAATATTATAAAACATAAAATCATGTACATTTTATTATCTAGGAATGATTAAATTTGGTAGGATAATAATGAACAACATTGTTATTATGGAACTAGTTTAAAACAATCAATATTACTCATACATGATATTGAAAATAGAAAATAACTAACAAATATACATGAAGATAATAATTTTAAATTAAGTTTATAAAAGGTTATATAC
Source organism: Viscum album (assembly GCA_963277665.1). Lineage (NCBI taxonomy): Eukaryota > Viridiplantae > Streptophyta > Magnoliopsida > Santalales > Viscaceae > Viscum > Viscum album. The sequence goes on along the minus strand of OY728128.1, from coordinate 581,953,695 downwards.
ATGAATAATGTTCTTAAATAGGTGGTTAATATTTTTATATTTGTTATACAGGGTGTTAGAGTGTGATCAACTAAGTAGTAATTCAAGTTAAGGGTTTTTTTGTCTCATTTTTAACTACATGGGAAATGTTTAGTATTATTTGACATAATTTCATTTATATAGTGTATTCACTGACCTGTTTATTTTAAATATATCAATATATTACATTTCATGAGGTTTTAATTTCTACTTCATGATATTTCTCTCAATCTCCTTTGGTTCTTACTTTACAAATACTGTAAGGGTTTAATTAACTCAATTTCAGATTCATTGATCATATTATTTCTTAGTCAAATGTGATTTTAGAGATTTATTTTATCATTAAATTACCATATTTTCTATGGTATATCATCTTTTTTTAGGTAAAGTTATTCTCATAATCAATAACCAAATCTTTGATAAAATATCTTTTGAAATAAAAGTATGGTGTCGGTAAGAATAACCCTCATTCTTACCAATGAATCTTTTTCTTACATATCCTTATTTTTTCTATTGAATTTTTTTTCTCTTCTATATTTATCATATTTTACTTTACCTCTTTTATGAAATTAAATAATTTCAACATGTTATATTTGGTGTCCTAGGACCAACTGATTGTACTTTAATTACATGAATATTTGATGTATTGAATATTAATTAAACATATTATTACATATTATTCATTTTATTCCATGTATTTTAATGTAATATTGTCTAAGAGTATTTTTTGCATTGATATGGTCATATAATTTCCCCAATATGATGATAACCATGAAGTGTTAGGACAGTATTCTTATTATAGTTCTTCTATCACGAACCAGCCTAGATACCTTGATACGCTGATAATCGATCCATCTCTAACGTAGTCCGAAGGGAGTTCCCAATCCCCATGGGTTGGTGAATTGAATCTAGCATAATAAAATATAAAATGAGTAATGAATTTTCCTTAAACATGGTAAAAGAAATAGAAAAAAATCAATATGCTCAAAAAAAACTCCCAAAGGAGAAAGTACCAAAAAATAAACAGGTAAAACAAAACCCAAAAATAGTACATCCTCAAGTACCAGAAAGAAAAAACAAAACCTCATATACTAAAGGACACATCACTCCAAGACTTAATGAATCAAGATCATCCACCTTCTCCAAGAGGCACTTTCTCTTTACTTGGACCAGGTAGGAGAAAATCTACAAATACCCAAAGGAAATTTTAGGGTGTAAACTAAAAATCCTGATATGGTCTCACCAAGAATTACATAATAATAAACCAAATCATGATTTCAATTTTTAATCAAAAATGCATGGAAGTACATTTTTATATTTAAAACAAAACATTATTTTCATTTTAGATGATGGAAAACATTTCAAACATGGATTAAATAAACAATTTATATAAAAAAGTTTATATAAATCATTAGACATGATAAAAATAGTTTCACAATAAATAGAATTTATAATCAAAAAATTCACAATAAGTACAATGGTTATCTTCCCTAAGGTGTGAGAGTTCCAAGTTATGGGATCCTCACACATCTCATATCATTGATCATGACAATATTTTTACACACATAATTCAACCTCATGCCTAATATGACCCATAAACATCCCATCAGGGATAATATTTAACACCCCAAGCTTCCACGGTATGCTTCCCTTTGAATAATACAGTAGTGTGTGTTGTACGCAACTTCGAGTTCTAACACACACCACAACCAATCAAATTAGTCGTTATGAATAGTAATACCCACTTTTTGAAAATTTTATAAATTTTATATTTCAAAATGAAAATCATTTTTGGATTCAGAATATCTAAATTATCCTAGGGTTAATTTTTGGTATTTTTTAGAAAACATTCAAATTTTGATGAATAGTGAAAAATACTAGACATTAATTAAAAAAAACTTTTTTAATCCAAATAATTTATAGTGATAAATTATAATATTGATAGGTTTTAAAGTATAATTATAATATATTTTTACCATTTAATCCAATATTGGTAATTTGATGTAATTCCACATTTAAACTAAACATAAACAAGTATCAATCTTTTGATAGTTATTATTTCTTAAAAAACACACTCTTTGTTTTGACAATGAGAATTAATTTTAAATTAATTTCTGCCACTTATGTGTTTTGAATTTATAAAAATGGATTACATATTTATAATCAGGAGTTCCAAATTGTGTAAATAGGTAACTTTTATTTTTAGACATTTTGAATAATTATTTCGGTAAATATTTTATTTACCATGGTTAAAGGATAAATCCGGTAAATAAGGGTAAAAATAATAATATTATAATAATATTAAATTACCCTAAAACGTGTCCTAACCCTATATTTTGATACATTTCTGGCTGTGGGCATATTTGGGTCGATTTTGGGACCCCATGGAGCCACTTGTAAGTGATAACGACACTTTATATTAATTAAGTTAAAGTAAATACAAAAATGACATAAGCATATATATTTTAGCAAAAAAAATTACATAGGGTTATATATGTTATATTTTCAACTATAAATATTTATTAGAAATATAAAAATATTTAAAACATAATGTTATTTTATTTATAATTTTTAGACATTGAATAATTAAATTTATTTATGACACAATAATGATGCAGTATTTTCCTTATTAATGAAAGAATCAAATAATTGGTATTATAAATGTTAAAATAAATATAATTTTAAAGTTTTGATGACATCCAAGAATTTTATTGGTTAATATGACATGTTATAATTTATTAAATGAATTTTTTTCAAATTAATAAAGTTTTTAAGACTTTAAAAAATTCAATTATTAAATAGTGTCAAAATTGACATAAATGAGTTTTTAAAAAAAATATTATATTATTAATTGATATTATTATCTTAAAAATATAAGGTTCAGCCAAATGACTTATATAATGATATTTGTATCATTAATGGACCACTTTGGGGTCTCTTGGAAGTATATAATAAGTTTATTAACTATGTAATATAAAAATACAAAGAGACATGGTAAATGTCAAACTATTTAACTAAGAGTTAAATCAAAAAGATAAAGTTAATATAGTGACCCAAACCCATATAAAACCTATTTGTTAAGTGTATTCCGACCTATAGTCACCTTAAACTATAAATAATACACTTTGGAGCCATTAGAAACCGAATATGAATTTATTATAAAATAATATTTCTAGCTTTTCCTAAGGTGCCCCTCACACCTCTTATAAAAGGGCACTCCCCCTACTCACTAATTCACACCTTAAATCCTTTTGGATAATCCAAAACCTGCCCAAATATCCTAGAAACTTCCATCATTTTATCCTAGATTCCCTTCTTTAGTCAGAAATCCAACTTAAAGATCCCTTTTGATCAAATCAAAAGGAAGAACCCGAAGAAGAGGTAATAATTTCACCACCCTCTTTCAAGTTATTTTATTCTTACACTTCTTCTTTTTGTTATTTACATTCTAAAATAATAAATCCAGTATAATATATATACTGTGAAGTTATTATAAATATGGTACAACCATATTCATTATTTTATACATCCTTTTAATGACATGTCACCATACGTGTGTACATACGGATTACCGTCTCCACGTCGTGGTGTAATTATTATTCAATACTTTATTATTTGGATGGGTATAATAATGATGTGTAATTCATTTAAATAATAAATATAACATGATAATTATTCTGTATATATGATATACCATCCAATTTTATATTATTTTAATATCAAAATAGTTATATTGTCGCTCGTGCGTACGTACGGATTACTATCTCCACAAACGTGATGAGATTCATTCTCCATCGTATCCATTCAAGACTAAATTTAATTTTATGATTAAAAATAATGTTTATAGACATGAAATCATTCTGGATATGAATAAGATACATCTCATACATAACAAATATGGCTCACATAACAAAGAATATAAAGGAAAATGAATCTCTTAACACCCAAAACGATGATAATACTAAGATATTATTAAAAAATCAATGTTAAAATATCATACATGATATCATATTAATGTATATAATTATTTTATAATTAAATAAAAATTATTTCACCATTATAAAGGAGGTTAAAATACCCTCTACCAAGGAAAAATTAGAGAGTAAGGGGTTTCTTATCTCACTTTTAATTCCGTGATATTTCCATTCTTCAACACTTATTTATTGCATGTGGTGTGGGTAATGCCCATGATTGTATTCATTGTGTAATATACTATAATTTATGGATATTTAAATCATCATTGTATGATACTTCTTTCATGGGTGTATGTTTTGTAAGTTACCAAATCGATAAGGGAATTTGAAATTTCAATTTCCACTCATTCGGCTTTACGCATAATTCATTGATTATTTTACTCCAAGATTATGTGTGGAATCACTATTCATTCTCTTATGAAATAATTTCCCCTCCCCTTTATTTGGATATACTTTTGATACACATAATCACTTCATTGATAAATTCTCAAGTCATCGATATGAACTTGATAAGAGTAATTTTAACTCAATCTCCATTTGTTGAGTTAAATATCCAATTCATTGGTGTTGTTTTTACAAGAATATGTGTGACTGTCCTCTGATTGATTTACACTAAATATCCAATCATATTGAGTGTATTTATATTTTTCACACATAATTATGTTGTTGATATATCCTTAACCTAAGGATATGGTATTTATAAGAGATTTCATCTCAATTTACATTCCATTGAGACTTCTTTGTTGTTATACACCAAATCACTTTTATATAGTGTATATAATGTACATTGACATAGTATATCATGAATCCATTTATTCTCATGATATTAAAATGTTTTTATTACCTAAATTATTAGTATTCAAGTGTCTGTCTTTTGGTTAGGAACTCTAACTAAAATATCATTTTAAATGTTTTAAAGATTTATTATTCAAATATTTCTCATTAATGTCCATGTTTTAAAAATGGTTTTAAGAATTTATTTATATGTACATTAAAGTTTTAAAATTAAAATTACTTTTAAAATTTTCAAATTGGTATGGGACACTTTGATTCAAAAATCTATTTTTAAATGGCTTCTTTACAAATAGTGTGACTTTTAAATGATTTCAAGAAAAAGGGGGATATTTATCTCTAATAGTTTTGATGATTATTTTAATCTATGTCAACATCCTTCATTATTATCTATTGAGGTTAATATGATACAATAAAATCTTCCATATTGTATCGAATGAGTTATGTTTGACTGTGGATGTGCTATTTTTATACCATTCATGGTTTTTGGTTAAAGTATTGACATTTCGTATGCTAGTTTTAATACGAATGTTTATGTTATGTTTCAAACTTTTCACAAGAGGAATGAATTGGACTTAGTAAGTGATGGGTAGAGCCTGCTATAGCTCCTCGATGCATCAGTAGGTCTCATGAGACAAACTATTGTCTTGGTACAAGGCCTTGATAAAATCTTATTTGTAGTCTTGGCACATGGCCTTCTTATGTGGTTATGATAGTTTGGAATTATGTATTCCATAATTATGAAAGTGGTTATTGATATTTCATGGGATCATTTGACTATTATAATATCCATGTGAATAAGTAAATGTAATTATTTGATTTTATCTTTTCCATATTATACTGAAGTTCAAGTTTAAAAGGCTTTTGTTCTAGTCTTATACACTGCCTTTAATGTTTATACTTATTTATGAAAGTTTCTGCTATAATGTTATCCTTACTAAGCATCTGAGCTCACCCCTTTCTATGTTTTATTTTCCCAGGATGTAAAGAAGTATATTATGAATGACCTCTAGGGATAGTCTATGGGATCTCAGTGTTGTCTATGGAGATAATGTTGATGTAGTTTTCCATTTTATGATGTACTGTAAACCTTTTGAATGTATCTAGTACTTATAAGGCTACAAAACTAATTAGTATTTTGAGACTTGATGTTTTATGATCATGCCAATGATACGTAATAATTCACCGACTCTGGGATTCTAGGGTTGGGGAGTTACAGTTGGTATCAGAGTAATTTTAGTACAAAACTTGGAAATTAGATTTAGATAAACTCTAATTAGGGAACATAGACTTAAGATAGACTTTGAGGATTAATATAGAAGAACTCCCTAGAATTTTGGTATTGTAGAGATTTTGTGAGTTTTCCAAGAAATACATCCCGATCTGGATACGATCAGGTAGAGGCGGCTCTGGCACAGATGTACCTAGCGGTGAAACCTGAAAACACTTCTTTGAGCTAGACTTAAACGGGAACTGGTGCATGACAATGGGCATTGATACACTCTTGGTTACGACACTCCCAGGGGATATGCTTAGTATAATTTACATTTTCTTTACAAAACGATTTGAAGGATTTTAATATAAGATGATAATAAATAACCTTGGTTAATACTAGGGTGTTTTTGATTGAAAATAAGGTGTGATGATATTTTCTAAATAATTTTATGACTATTCTTACTCACACAATGTTTTCCGGTTTTAGTCAATGGATAGATTCCAAGTCATAGTAACTTTGATAATGATGTACAAGGTGGGGACGATGGTGGAAATGAGAAAAAAAATGGAATGTTGATAGGCGTAAATGATATCGTGTTCATGAAAAATCATTTTTCCAAAAATATGATCAACAACATATATATTAACCAACTCCCAAACTCAAAAAAGAAGAGAAAGGTGATGAATGATAAGAGCTCCAACAGTGGAGACCATGGAGAAAAGAATCCTCAATTTCCATCATGCAGGAAATGTGGAAGGAGACACCTAGGAAATTTTCTTATTGGAACAAATAAATTCTTTACATGTGGGAAAGAAGGACTTAAAGTGAAGAATTTTCGAGGAAAAATGAAGAGTACTATGGAAGAAAATAAAAATAGTCCCAAGAATCCATTTACAGTCATTTTCCGTAAATGTAGGGGACCTGGACATTACCCAAGTGAATGCCCTATTCTATAGGATATTTTCTTGGTCAAAGAATAAGCTATGTGGAAATAAATGGTTGGAGAAAATTTTAAAATTAATAGTACTCCTTGTTGATGGGATTACTTTGGAATAATTTTCTCTTGTATTTGTAACCCTGCAGTTTTTCATGTGAAAATGATATTTGAGGAAGACTTATCTTTTCTCATGTGGATATAGTTATAAATAACCATTTGGTTTTATATGATCATTGGGTTTTAGGAAATTACTAGTTATTATATTTTGGGATGAAAATGAAAGGTATGAGATAACATTTGTGGTAAAATTATGTTATGGTTATTTTGAAGAATTTATCTCATTTTGATAATGTTATAAAATATATTTTTTGAAAAATAACACCACGCAGACTGTGTGACAACCCGTCGCGTCGGAAAAAGCTTTGGGAATCGAACCCACAACCAGAGTGTGATTGGGATTTATCGCCTACCACTGGACTATGTGAAGTCCCTGGTTAGTGTGACTAATTATTTTTAGTTAAATGATTTTATTGATCAATAATAAGTTGATTTAGGATCTTATGTCTTATAAAATTAATACCCTTAGTATAGGAAAATGATTCTGTGATTAAGTGATAAATTTTATTTTGGAAGATGTTCGCTTTTTTGCGAACACTATATGCCCAAGGAAAATAGAATTCTATGGGATTTCATTTGAGGAGTAATGGTGGATTTTTATCTATGTTTTTATTGTGGATTTGTAGTGATTTGGGTTGTTTATAGAAATGATTAACAAATAATAGATAATATGTGATTAGGTTAATTACTTTTAATTATGTGACTTTAAGAGTAGTTGATGTCATTTGGAGATACAATTTAACATGGAAGACTACATAACCAAATTATTCTAAGTTTTGGGTTTCAATATTAGTTTGGATTATATTGAATGATTTTAAGGATAATTTTTTATTTAATGGTATTTTTTTAACTTTGGGATATTGTTGGTATAGTTTTAGAAATTAAGATTAGTGTTTCTTTCTCTAATGGAACATCCTTTTGGGGTATCATCAGATCTTATACTAACCATTTTGGTTTGGATTAATCTATAAATACAAGGTAAATATATAGTTTATCCTTCATAGATCATGTGATTCTATAGAAGTTTATTCTAGCTCTTCCAGTGTGACCATGTCTTCTTGAATACTCATCGTTTAAAAAAATGAGTTAGTGGTAGAAATTTATTAAAGAATGAAACTCTAATTAAAAATTTAGTATATCTCTTTATGTTCTTATTAAATCTCATAAATTAATTCCTCATCGTTATTTAATGTAACTTAAAACAAAAAAAATGTTGTCTGTTTACTTTTCCTATTGGGAGACTAATGACCATTTGTCCCATCACAAGTTTGTGGTTTTCTTGTTGTTAAATTTCCGTTAATCATGTTTTTTATTCCTCTCCATCAGAACTTGACACTTAGTTTATCATCCATATCCATGTTTTCCTACATGGAATCCTAGTATGGGTTATCTTGGGTGACCTTTGTACTTCTCTTTCTTTCTTTTAAAGTGATAGTTTTATTGACTCTTTTTCCGATGTGGGACTTTCCATTATATTCCCAAGCCCAATTTTAAAAAAAAAATAGGACGGAATTATTTGAAGGATGGGAGAATGTAACACCCCAAACTTCCACGGTACGCTTCCCTTTGAATAATATAGTAGCGTGTGTTGTACACAACTTCAAGTTCTAACACACACCACAACCAATCAAACTAGCCGTTATGAATAGTAATACCCACTTTTTTAAATTTTATAAATTTTATCTTTAAAATGGACATCATTTTTGGATTCTCAATATTTAAATTAGACTAGGGTGAATTTTTGGTATTTTTTAGAAAACGTTCAAATTTTGATGAATAGTGAAAAACACTAGACATTAATTAAAAAAACTTTTTTAATCCAAATAATTTATAGTGATAAATTATACTATTAAGAGGTTTTAAAGTATAATTAGAATATATTTTTTCCATTTAATCCAATATTGGTAATTGGATGTAATTTCACAATTAAACTAGACATAAACAAGTGTCAATCTTTTAATAGTTATTATTTCTTAAAAAACACGCTCTTTGTTTTGACAACGGGAATTAATTTTAAATTAATTTCTCCCACTTTTGTGTTTTGAATTTAGAAAAATGGATTCCATATTTAGAATCAGGAGTTCTAGATTGTGTAAATAGGTAACTTTTATTTTTAGACATTTTGAATAATTACTTCGGTAAATATTTTATTTACCATTTTTTTTAAAGGTTGGGGCCGAAGCCTCAATTTATTATTAAAACAAAAACCTCTTTAAACTGGGTAGAGGGTGACCCATTATAAATCCCGAAGGCCCAAGGCCAAGTGGCCTACATACAGGGCTAGAAATCCCATTTTTTTTCCCAAAGGACCCCTCAGTGAACAGTACTGCTACAGTACCCGCACAACTACAGTACCGGCTACAGTACCACCGCCGCTACAGTGCACTGCTACAGTCCCTCCACCGCTACAGTGTTGCCGCTGCTACAGTCCACCGCTGCCACAGTACTGCTACAGTGCTACTACAGCACCTTTCTATAGTGCTCAGGAATTCTCCCCTGCCCGGATTTGATCCTGGGTCTTTTGGATTCTAAGCAGGAGCCCGAACCACTAGGGTATAGGCTTGTTGGTATTTTTATTTACCATGGTTAAAGGGTAAATCCGGTAAATAAGGGTAACAAAATAATATTATAATAAGATTAAATTACCCTAAAACATATCCTAACCCTATTGGTTGATACATGTACAACCATGGTCATATTTGGTTTGATTTTGGGACCCCATAGAGCCACTTGTAAGTGATAATAACACTTTATATTAATTAAGTTAAAGTAAATACAAAAATTACATAAGCATATATCTTTTAGAAAAACAATTTTTAAATAGGGTTATATATGTTATATTTTCTACTATAAATATTCATTATAAATCTAAAAATATTTCCTACATAATGGTATTTTATTTATAATTTTTAGACATTTAATAATTAAATTTATTTATGACAAAATAATGATGCAGTATTTTCCTTATTAATGAAATAATCAAATAATTGGTATTATAAATGTTAAAATAAATATAATTTAAAAGTTTTGATGACATCCACGAATTTTTTTGGTTAATATGGCATGTTAAAATTTCTTAAATGAATTTTTTTCGAATTAATAAAGTTTTTAAGACTTTAACAAAAGTCAATTATTAAATAGTGTCAAAATTGACATAATGAGTTTTTAAAACAAATATTATATTATTAATTAATATTATATTCCTAAAAATCTAAGGTTCAGCTAAAGGACATATATAATGATAGTTGTATCATTAATGGACCACTTGGGGGTCTCTTGGAAGTATAAAGTAAGTTTAGTAACTATATAATATAAAAATACAAAGATACATGCTAAATGTCAAACTATTTAACTAAGAGTTAAATAAAAACGATAAAGTTAATATAGTGACCCAAACCTGTCTAAAACCTATTGGTTGAGTGTTTTTAGATCTATCCCCACATTAAACTTTAAATAATACACTTTGGAGCCATTAGAAACCGAATATGAATTTATTATAAAATAATATTTCTAGCTTTTCCTAACGTGCCTCTCGCCCCTCTTATAAAAGGGCACTCCCCCTACTCACTAATCACACCTTAAAATCCATTTTTCTTTGCCAAACCCTGCCCAAATATCCTATAAACTTCTCTCAATTCATCCTAGAGGCACTCCTTTGGTCATAAATCCAACTTAAGTAGCCCTTTTGATCAAATCAAAAGGAAGAACCTGAAGAAGAGGTAATAATTTCACCATCCTCTTCCAAGTTCTTTTCTTCTTCCACTTCTTATTTTTGTTATTTCCATTATAAAATAATAAATCTAGTATCATCTATATACTTTGAAGTTATTATAAATATGGTACATCCATATTCATTATTCTACCCATCCTTTTAATGAAATGTCACTATACATACGTACGTACGGATTACTGTCTCCACGTCGTGGTGTAATTGTATACTTTATTATTTGGATGGGTATAATAATGATGTGTAATTCATGTAAATAATAAATATAACATGATAATGATTCTTTATATATGATATACCATCCAATTATATATTATTTTAATATCAAAATATTTATATTGTCGCTCATGCGTACGTACAGATTACCATCTCCATGAACGTGATGAAATTCATTCCCCATCGTATCCATTCAAGACTAAATTTAATTTGATGATTAAAAATAATGTTTAGAGACATTATATAATTCTGTATATGAATAATATACATTCCATCAATAAAAAATATGGCTCACATAACAAATAATATAAAGGAAAATGAATCTGTTAACACCTGAAACGACGATAATACTAAGATATTATTAACAAATAAATGTTAAAAGATCATATATGATATCATATTAATGTATATAATTCTTTTATAATTAAATAACAATTATTTCACCATTATACAGGAGTTTAAACTACCCTCGACCAAGGAAAAAGTACAAAGTAAGGGGTTTCTTATCTCACTTTTAATTCAGTGAGATTTCCATTGTTCACCACTTATTTATTGCATGTGGTGTGTGTAATGCCCATGATTGTATTCATTGTGTAATATAATTTAATTTATTTATATTTACATCATCATTGTATTATCCTTATTTCATGGTTTTATGTTTCATAAGTTACCAAATCGATAAGGTAATTTGAAATTTCAATTTCCACTCACTCGGCTTTACGCATAATTCATTGATTATTTTACTCCAAGATTATGTGTGGAATCACTATTCATTTGTTTATGTCATAATTTACCCTCTCCTTTATTTGGATATACTTTTGATACACATAATCACTCCATTTTTAAATTCTCAAGTCATCGATATGAACTTGATAAGAGTAATTTTAACTCAATATCCATTTGTTGAGTTAAATATTCAATTCATTGGTGTTGTTTTTACAAGAAAATGTGTGAATGTCCTCTGATTGATTTACACTTAATATACAATAATATTGAGTGTATTTATATTTTTCACACATAATTATATTGTTGATTTATCCTTAACCTAAGGATACAGTCTTTATAAGATATTTCATCTCAATTTACATTCCATTGAGACTTCTTTGTTGTTATACACGAAATCACTTTTATATGGTGTATATAATGTACTTTGACATAGTATATCATGAATCCCTTTATTCTCATGATATTACAAAGTTTTTATTACCTAAATTATTTTTATTCAAGTGTCTCTCTTTTGGTTAGTAACTCTAACTGAAATATCATTTTAAATGTTTTAAATATTTATTATTCTAAATCTTTCTCATTAATGTACATGTTTTAAAAATGGTTTTAAGAATTTAATTATATGGACATTAAAGTTTTAAAATTAAAATTCCTTTTAAAATTTTCAAAGTGGTATGAGACAATTTGATTCAAAAATCTATTTTTAAATGGCTTCTTGACAAATAGTGTGACTTTTATATGATTTCAAGAAAAAAGGGGATATTTCTCTCTAATAGTTTTGATGATTATTTTCATCTATGTCAACATCCTTAATTATTCTCGATTGAGGTTAATCTGATAAAATAAAATCTTCCATATTGTATCGAATGAGTTGTTTTTGACTGTAGATGTGATATTTTTATACCATTCATGGTTTGTGGTTAAAGTATTGACATTTCGTATGCTAGTTTTAATACAAATGTTTATGTTATGTTTCAAACTTTTCACATGAGAAATGAATTGGACTTAGTAAGTGACGGGTGGAGCCCGCTATAGCTCCTCGATGCATCGATAGGTCTCATGAGAAAAACTAGTGTCTTGGCACAAGTCCTTGACAAAATCTTATTTGTAGTCTTGGCACAAGGCCTTGATTGTGTTTTTATGATAGTCTGGCATTATGCATTCCATCATTATGAAAGTGGTTATTGATATTGAATGTGATCATTCGACTAGTAGAATATCCATGAGAATAAGTAAATGGAATTATTTGATTTTATCTTTGCCATATTATGACGAAGTTCAAGTTTAAAAGGCTTTTGTTCTAATATTATACATTGTCTTAATTGTTTATGCTTATTTATTCAAGTTTCCACTATAATGTTATCCTTACTGAGCATCTGAGCTCACCCCTTTCTATGTTTTATTTTCCCAGGATTCAAAGAAGTATATTATAACTGACCTCTAGGGATATTCTATGGGATCTCAGTGTTTTCTATAGAGAAAATGTTGATGTAGTTTTTCATTTTATGATGTACTGTAAACCTTATGAATATATCTAGTACTTACAAGGCTACTAAACTAATCGGTCTTTCAAGACTTGATCTTTTATGATCATTCCAATGATACGTAATAATGCACTGAATCTGGGCTTCTGGGGTCGGGGCGTTACATAAGATATTTTGAACTAGGTTTTTATTATATTTGTAAATCATAAATACATTTCTAGGTCATTACCATCCTAGAATTTTTGTCCAAAATAACTCACTAAATACCTAGTATCTCATGTTATCAATCAATCACTTAAAAATGAGTAAATTATTTCATTTAATAATAATTCATATTTTCCCACTATTTTTTTCAAAATACCAAATTCACATTCAAAAACACATCATGGTTTTTTCATCATTTCATAAATTTTTCAAATAAAACTAATCATAGGTTTTCATTATTTTACGTTAAGACAATTTCAAAATATCAATTCTCAATTCATTTCATAATTTCCATTAATTTCAAATCACACCCCAACTTCCAATTCCATCGGAATTGGGAGATTTCCAAAAATCCATACCAAGTCAATTTCAATTTCAATTCTCATCGAATTGGGTTTTCACAATTTAATTGAAATCAATTTAAAACATGATAAATTCAAGTTTTACTCAATTTTCCATTTTAAATCGAACCACCTGCCTTTATATTGGAATCACAATGCCCACAATGGGACTCACTAATGGAAAAAATAAGGCATGGAAGATATAGGAACTCAACCTAGAAACAACATTCAACACCCCAAAGTTTAGATCCATCAGTCCCAAGATAACCTATTAAACCCCAAATACGAAAAGATGGATAGATGGAAGAGATATGTATGGCTCTTAACCTGAGAGATACACCATAACTGACATGATTATCTATCGCCGAATGGATGATCCAGAGGGATTGGAGATCCCCAAAATCATTTGGGGATGGCTCTAGGTTGAGAGGGAAGGAAATTTGGAGGAATAAAATGATTTTTTTAGTCGATCCAACTACTTAAAACTGACACTTAGTATTTTATATGGAATTTAACCCAATTACTCATCGTGTAATTGTCAAGTTTCATATACACTGAAAAACATATTGCATTTTTACTAAAAGTCTAATTTTTAATATTTACACAGCCTGTAGACAACACATGAAACATAATATTGAACTCTATGTACCCAATTCATGGAATCTTATAAGTGATTATTAAAAATTATGTAACACCATTACACAGTGTATAAATCCCTAGAAGACTACAAAACTACATGTCTTATACTAAAAACTCAAAAAATTCCCTGACATCACCATTATTGGTATCCTCCTAATTCCTTCTCAATATTACCCAACCAATGAAAAATAAAATCCAAAACAAAACTTAAAACTTACTTGAGAAAAATGTAACAGAGTTTTATAACCTTCACACCATAAAAACTTTGAATCCCTATAAAGACAATTAAGAAGCTTCCATATCAAAAGGGTGAGGCCACTACTCTCTCATCAGTGCCACATGCTCTCATGTCTCATGAGAATTAGAACTATGATTCTATAGCACATGGACCAAATTTATCATCCTCTAAAAATTTACCTTGGTCTCAGAATCAAAACTCATGATTGGATTCACATTCATAGATAAATCAGGTTTAACATCAAGATTACTCCAACTTAAAACATGAGATGGATTAGTTTCAACTAAGATACATGGAAAAAGTTATGTATCAATGTAAACTATAATATAAGTGATAAGTGGTAAGACACTTTCCCCACATTCATAGTAGCCTAAAAAGGTCCCATAAAATGAGGATCAAGATTCCCTTGTCTCTCAAGCTGTTAATGACCCAAATGAGGTGAAACTTTCAAGAAAACATGATCACCAACTGAAAATTCCAACGGTCTACGATGATGATCAGTATAAGATTTATATCGGCTCTATGTTTTAAACATCCTCTAATAAATCAAATGAATCTTTTCTATCATATCTTGAACCAATATTGGTCTAACCAAGGAACGTTCACTAATATTCAACCAAAAAATGAATATTTACAAGGTTGTTCATAAAATGTCATTCATAAAAGGCCTTAAAAGGATCCATTCTTATCATGGACTGGTAAATATTGTTATAATTTCACTCAACCCACCCTAAATAGTCATTTTATAGAGATCTAATCCTGCTTTCAAGTCAGTACTGGAAGTGGATTATGTAAACCCAAAGGTCTATGGAGATCATCCTTAACCTGTTGGCAAGTATAAAAATGAGATAAAAATTTATTAATGTCCCATCTCATACCTGGCCACTAGAATTGATATTACATATCATAAATCATATTTGTGGTTCCTCAGTGCACAGCCTACTAGTAATTATGGAAATCCCCCATCATAATTTTCCTCACAAACAAAGGTACAACATACCAGTTTTGAAAACACATAATGCCCTCTATATAGAAGGAAAACTCATAAATAGTCTCCCCACCATAAAGAGAGTCTCTAATGCTACAGAACTCATCATAAACCTATTGTTCCTAAAAAACCATCTTAAGAAGAGGGGATTTAAACTAAACACTATCCAAAATAACCACATCCCCTATTTACTAAAATTAAATATGCAACTTTGAAAAAATATACATTAAGTACCACTCTTCTGATGATTCTTTCATGACCTGGGTTGGAATTTTCCTACTCAATGCATCAACAATGACATTCCTTTTCCCCATGGTATAGGAAATACCAAAATAAAAATACTGAAGGTACTCCACCCAATGCCTATATTGGATATTCAAATATTTTTTATAGAATATATAACTTAATATATTTTAGTTATAATATAAATAAAACCTTTCTATGAAAAAGGTAATTCCGCCAACTCTTAAGAACATGCATCATGGCTACGAGTTCAAGGTCATGGGGAGGATAATTATTCTCATGTGTCCTAAGCTTCCAAGACCCAGAGGCAACCATGTGATCACCCTACATAATAACATATCCCAAAATTGAACTTGATGTGTCATAGAATACCACATATACCTACCTATCCTCTACAAGAGTCAACACTGATGAAAAATTCAAAAGAAGTTTTAGTTCGATAAAAGAACTCTGAAATTTCTCATCCCAAGTAAAATTTACTCCCTTCTGGGTTAGAGTGGTCATTGGAGAATCCAACTTCAATAAATCCTTTATGAATCAGTGATTATATCTAGCTAAACCCAAGAAGCTCTGAATCTCAAAATCATTACACGGTTGCTCCCATTTCATAACAACTTTATCCTTATCAAGATTAATTGAAATACCATGTTCCATGACCCTGGGTCCCAAGAACATAACGTATTGAATATCAAAATTACATTTTGATAGCTTGGCATAAATTCAGTGATTTCTCAACAATTCTAGAAATAAACTCAAATGATGCACATGACCCTCCTCATACTTATAGTAAACCAGGATATCATATACAAAGACCACCACTGACATATCAAGATACTCATGGAATATCATGTTCATCCAAGCCATAAAGATTGTAGTATTATTGGTTAGACCAAATGGCATGAAAAGGTACTTATAATGTCCATACCTACTATGGAAAGTTGTTTTCTGAATGTCATATTCTTGTATTCTCAATTGTTGATAACCATATCAAAGATCAATCTTTGAAAACTAATTCACCCCATTAAAATGGTCAAATAGATCATCAATCTATGATAATGGATACTTTTTCTTTACCATGAATTGATTTAGATTCCCGTAATCAATGCATAGGTGAAGTGCTTCATCGTCTTAGCAAAGAATATGGGAATCTCCCAAGGTGACACACTCGGGAATATAAAACATTTCTCTAATAGATCACCCAACTGATTCTTCAACTCTTTAATTTCACCTGGTACCATGTGGTAAGTGGGAATAGATATTGGATGAGTACCAGGTACTAAATCAATAGAAAACTCTAACTCCCTTACTAGTGGAAAACCAAATAAGTCAGAAGGAAAAACATCAGGAAATTTGAAAAAACTGGAGGGAGATCTATGCTCAAGTATTCTCACTCCAAATCAAAATAAAACACTGATATCACTTTCCCCAACTCTGGATAATAATTTCCAGTTCTACTTGACCTCATGTACCATTCTCTCTAAAATATATAGCACACTACATCTGGTGCAGTAAAGGAGGCCCATTGAGGATAACAATAAATTCAAGATTTACTAGAAATGAGTCAATCCATCCCAAAAATGAAATCAAGATATTTCATGTCAAGAACCAAAAAAATACCAAGTAAGCTCAATCTATGATAAATATAACACACAAGCAAGTCAATGAAGACCTCGATCTCTATTTGTTTTGAGGGGTGTAGTAATATCCATCACATAAGAAAAAATCTCCATAGAAATATTTATAAACTTCATAATATGAGTCTAAATGAATGAGTGAGATACACTAGTATCAAATAAAGCAATCAATAAATATTTATATATAGTTATGGTACCTCTCATAGTCATTGGACCCATATCTGGTTCCTTTGGAGACTCTTCCATTATGTGAATAAGCTTTATTTTGGATGCTTATGGCTGGAACCCCTAATATCTTGAAGCATTAGATTACACTGTAGTACTTTTTGGTGATGATTAGTTTGTGCCACTACATGAAAAAATAAGATATAGAATAATTTCTTAAAGTTTCTTGAATGACCATAGGAACCACATATCATGGATGCATCATTACAAACTTTTTCAAGTGCTTAGGCCTGCCACACTAGTAGAAAGTAAAATGGACTCTTCCTGACATTATAAGAGGTCGAGAAGAACCATGTTATCAAGAACCACGATGAGACTCATCAGGTTTTCTAATCCTTTTATGGGAACTCATGGAACTTCCACTAGGAGAAAAGGGAACTCCCATCAGCTCTAAATTACTAGCCAGATCAAGTTCAACCATCAACGCCCTATCCATCATGTCAGTATAAGAGGAGATATTCAGAAAGAAAAACTGAGAATGGATATCATATCAAAGACCCATATCAAAACATTTATTCTTAATCTTCTCATTTGATACAATCTTAGGTAAAAACTGCATGATCTTAGCAAATTAGTTCGCATATTCTGTCAAGGTCCTGAAAGCCTTCTTGAGTTTAAAAAACTCTATAGCCTTATCCAACATCATATATTTTGGATATAACTAGTCAGTGAATAGAAAATTAAATTCCTTCCATTCTAAACCCTCATGCTTCTTTACTATCACCATCGAGTCCCACCATCTCCTTCTAGGTCCCTCAAGTTTAAAAGTGGAACATTTTACCTTAATAACTTCATGAGATTCCAAGAATTCAAAAAGAAGATATATATTTCTTAACTAATCCTTGACCTCTTTAGGATCATTAGAGATTTGGAAATCATGTGGTTTCTAATGAAGTAACGCTTGAGCATGATTCCAATATTTATCCCAGTGAGGTTCCACAACTAGATCCTGAGTAGGTACGGGTGCATATGCATATCCCAGAGTTTGGGAAGCACATGAAACAACCTCAAATAGATTCTTGGTCCATGAGAGAATTTGATTGATGTGTTTCATTAGTATATTCCCCATGGATCATATTCTCACATATTCTCAAAGACATGATTCTATACAACATCATAAAAAACATAGAATGCATCATAATATTACTCAAATCAACACTCAAATAATATAAAAATGAAAATTAATCCCATAATATAAGAAAAAAAATATTTGTATCTTTTCCTAACCAAATAAAAAATAGGTAAAATATTAGAACTAATCCTCAATAAACCTTTACCAAACCACCCCTAGTTACTTAAGGATCATTATGATGAGATCTGGCTAAACACACACTCACAACTACCTCCTAAATTCCAAAAATATTTCTCAATTTCATACTAACATCAAGAAAATATTCTTAACCTTCACCTTTGATACCACTTTGTCACAAACCATCCCAGATAACCAAGTACCCTAATAACCAATCTGGTTATAACATAGCCTGAAGGGAATTCCCGATCCACATGGGTTGGAGACTCATGTCTGGCATCATACAATTAAAAAGTGGGAATGAATTTTCCTCAAACATAGAAAAAAAACAAATACATATTAGTATTCTCAAAAAACTCCCAAAGGAGATAGTACTAGAAACTAAACAGGTAAAAAAACCCAAAAATTACATCCTCAAGTACTATAAAGAAACAAGATAACTCAACATCCCAAAGGACGTATCACTCCAAGCCTCAAGGGATCAAAAAAATCCACCTCCTCCTAGAGTCTCATTACCTTTACTCAGACTTGGTAGTAGAAAGTCTACAAACATTCAAAGAAAAAGGTCGGATGTGAACTAAAAAACCAGTAGGGTCTCACCAAGCATTAAATAATAAGATGCCATAATAATAATAAAAAAATTTCTTTAAATTTTTAATCAAACATACATGGAAGTAAATTTTTATATTTAAAACAAAACATTCTTTTCATTTAAAATTATGGACAATATTTCAAACATGTATTAAATAAACACATTAGGTAAAACATTTTACATAAATCATTAGGTATGATAAAAATAGTTTCAAAATCAATGGAATTTATAATCAAAATAGTCATAGAAAGAACCATGGTAATATTTCCTAAGGTAGGATACTTCCAAGTTATGTGATCCTCACACATCTCATATCAGTGATCACATAAATATGTGTACACTGGTCCCTTAGGATCATGATGAATAGGACCCATCAACATCCCATTAGTGATAAGATATTAAAAACTATTTTTTTGTTAGATGTATAAATCATCAATCCATTGCTAGGGAATTACCATCCTAGTGTGCTTGTCCCAAATAACCCACTAAATACTCAGGATCACATGTGATCAATCAATCAATAGAAAAGGGTAAAATAATTTCATTTCATTATACTTCACAATTTTCCACTTTACTTTTCAAAATACCAAATTCAATTTCAAAACCACATCATAGGATTTTCATAATTTCATTCCTTTTTTAAATAAAACCAATCATAGGTTTTCAACATTTAAATTTAATCCATTTTCCAAAGAATAATTCTCAATTAATTTCACAATTTCAATCAATTTTGAATCACTCCCCAACTTCCAATTCTATAATAATTATGGTTTTTCCCAAAATCCATACCAATTCAATTTCAATTCCAATTAATATTGAACTAGTTTTTCACAATTCAATTAAAATAAATTTCAAACACGAGTAATTCAAGGTTTAATTAATTGGACATATTATATGGAACCACCTACCTTTCTCATAGAATCAAAATTCCTACAATGGGATTCACCAAAAAAGATAAAGGCACGGAAGATCTAGGAACTCAACCTATAAAAAAAATTCAACAAATCAGAGTTTATATCCATCAATACCAAGATGGTCTATCAAACCCCAATGAGTAAAATAGATAGAGAGAGAAGAGACAGGGAGACCACTTACCCAGATAGATACACTACAACCAACATGATGATCAATCCCTAAACAGATGATTCAGAGAGATTAAAGATCACCAAAGTCACCTGGGGATGGATCTAGGTTGAGAGGAAAGGAAACCTAGATTAATGAAATGATTTTTTCATATGATAAATTTATTTAAAAACAATAATTGGAGTTTTACATGGAATGTAGCCTAATTACATGTCGTGTCATTTTTGAGTACCGTATATGCGGAAAACCCCACCACCTTTTTATTAAAAGAATAATTTTTAATATTTACATGGTGTGTGGATAGTAAACTGCATGTAACCTTACACACTATGTACCCAATTCATGAAATATTCTAGGTGATTATTATATGTCGTGTAACACCATTAAAGAGCGTTTGAATCCATAACATACTACTAAGACTACAAGTTTTATGCCAAAAACTCAAACAAACCCTTGAATTCATCATTACAGATATCCTATCAATTCTTAATCAACATTACCCAACCAAAAAAAAAGGAAATCATAAAAATATATTAAAATGTACCTAACAGAAACATAATGGGGTGCTACATTTATGGTTTGTTAACATACTATGATGGGACACATAGTATTTATACCATCATGTGTGGGTAATTGTAAGAAAATGAGGATTCTTCACATGAATTTTTCATTTTTTAATCTCTGTGATGGTAGATTATTAGAACAGAACCGCTAGTAATAATTTTGTATGTTTTGGTTTCATTAGATATTCCTATCTAAGAGCATGTGTAATGGTCTTTAGACTTTAGTATTATCCTTAATACATGTCATGAGTCATGAACTTAGATTTACTGACAAAAATTATTATTCCATGTGTTGGAGTGAAGTAGGGTATGTTGGGTGTGTCATGATTTAAATGTCATTAATGGATAATTCGAGTAAGGATTTTTTCCTTCCATGTTTATGGGAATTGATATCTTGTCCCTTTGATTATAATATAATTGTCACCAAAATTCCATGTCCATTGTGTAATGATGTTTTTATTTCAGATACTCAAAGAAAGTTGTTTCAAGATTATGGATTGATGACACCTTCATACAACATGTTTGATGAGATGTTGTGAAAATTTATTATATTACACAGTGAGTGTTTGAATGTGGTTATCATTATTGTGACATTTATTTCTTTATCTTGGGTATCGTGACCTATTTCTAGATATTAATCATGGACTTTAGGCAAGCCCACCTAATTCCAACAAGAAAGAATCCTTGAGGGTCACACACTAAGTGTTTCTGTTAATCTTGATTAAATTCTATTATGTTTTAATTAATAGAATAAATATTATTCTCAAGACTAAAGAATTATTTTATTCAAGTTATATTAATCGTATAAATTAAATAAATATTTATTCATCAGCATGTGAATAAAAATATATTTTTTATTTTATTTAATTTTTGATAAATATTTATTAGCATATATGTGAATGAAATTTTTATTTATGAATAAAATATTTATTTGGGTATCCAATAAATATTGAGGAGTTCAAAAGGACCAAGACTGCTTTTAGTGATAAAATAATTATTTATAATCTAGTAAATACTATATATTAATTTGTACAATTTTTCACACCTCAAACTAATAATATTATTATTATTATGTGGAATGGATTTTATTAAAGGTTTTAAATGTTATTTAATGGTAGGCATGCAATTAAATAATATTTTAACCTAAATCTTAACTCTATAAATATATGGTTATGTATATTGTGTATTGCATCCAAAATTGAGGATAGAAAATTATTGTGCACAATGAATTTTGTCTCGAATACTCCTTCTCTTCCCCTCTCAAGAAAGAGAAACACGATAGAGATTTCTTTAAGACCAAATAACGAGTAACAAATAACGAACAACACAGGACATTTGATTCACTGCGCTAACACATGGAGATTGAGTGGTGTTTCTTAGAGATCATTGGAGAATGTGTGGATCAAAACTAGAGGGATTCTATCCTTGGTTCCTCACAGTGCTACAAATTCATTCCAAAATGGTATTTTTGGCCAATCAACATTCATCAATGAAGAAATTTCCTAAGACCAAGTATTTATTTCTTCAGATATTAAATAATTTAATTAGAAATTTGATGTGCAGTATCCTCTCTCATGGTTTTGGGTAGTGATTATTAAAAGAAATTTTAATATATCTACCACTACCACACACTTCCAATGTACCCAGAACCAAAAAGCTGTATAAGATTGGTCACATTTAAATTTATAATTATTTAATTGATTGTTGATATATGTGAAATTGTGGTTATTATTTCATTTCATATTATTTTATATTTAATATGATTTGAATTAACATGATTCGACAAATTAATCATATTCATTAAAGTGTTTTTATTTTCTTAAAGGTTTAATAACATAAAAAGAATTACTTGATATTCCATCAATAAACTTCCATTTTTTTGGATAGTAAGACAGGGTTATATGGAGTGTACTCGAAAGTACATGTTGTGTACCCTAGTGTGCTGCATCTAGATGAACCTAGGGATACATGACATTCCACGTAGTAATTACACACAGTGTACTATACATGATGACCAGAAAACCTGGCACACAGTTGTCAGATTAGAGGGTGTGTATCAGTATACATGTCATGTAGTCTATATAGGTTAGCAGTGTAAATTTCACAATCTATGTGGTAATTATATATGTAAAAATATTATTATACTAACAACATGGACAATTTATGATATACATGATGTTTATGAGGTGCAGAAAATGTGTCTTTCATCAATTCCCATGCCTGAAGAACATGTTGAGTGACTCAGCGAGAAAATATACACATGGATCAAAGAGATATACGGCATGTAGTTGGCCTATACACATTGTGTACTCCATTGAGACACACACCAAAGACCCAAGTATGCATCCCATACACACATCAAAAGGAAAACACATTATGTAGTTGGTATTTACAAGTCATGTAGTTTGGACGATGTACTCACCACAAACCCAGTTATGTACCCTAGATACATGGAAACTGAGATACATGGTGTGTAGCTAGATGTACATGTTGTGTAGTCTTCTATTAATGAAAATAATTAAAAAATATACATTAAATTGTAAAATTTATCATTAAAACCATATTTTATTGATTGCAAAACCATTTTTTGTTGTAAAATTTAATAATCATTTTAAATAATTTTAAATGATAAATCAATTTATTGTAATAAATATATAATTATTGGTTCTGGTGTTTATTTTCCTTAAATTCTATAAATTTTGGGTATCTCCAATTATGTTTAGATGATAATTAATATGAAATAGAATTAATTAATTCGTTAGTTAATTAATGTAAGTGTGTTCATATTAATAATAAATAATGAATAAAGAAATGGATGATAGCCAGTTACTTTTTTCATATTCATTTCATGTATGACCATTCATTAGATTGACCAAGACCTGTGTATTTTTTGGATATTTTTAATTTAATTTATTGCATGGGTTTAAAATTATTTAATATTAAATTAAATGATGGCCTGTGATTCATCCCCCACCTTCATAATTATGTAGGGACTACATATCCAAGGATATTTATGTAATCCCTCGTTAACCAATCCTTTAGTTCCCCCCAACTTTGTGGGAATCATAAATACATGTAATTAATAGATTATCCAAAGGTGTGTGGAGGAGATTCAAGATGGGACCATTATGATGCCAACTCAGGTGATACATTGGTGGATAGGTGGAATACTATAACTCATGCTAAGACTATAAATATGAGTTATTTCCCTTAGGTCAAAGGTTGATTTAATGTACTCTCATTAAATCAACCATTAGATAAAGTTCATGAATGATTCATTTAATTATTTATTTATTTATTTCTATGAAATTATTTATTTTATGGATCAAAGGACTCAATTTCATAAATAAATGAATTAATATTAAAAGACATAAATTAATTATATAAAGTATGCATAAATGTTTTATCCAACATGGTTGATTAATTAATTAACATCTACCTAATATTAAAAATGCATGTAAAGGATAAAAAAGGAAAAATTTATGCATAATATATTAAAAATATATCAATAAAATATTAACTTAGAATTGGCCTTCAATTACTTGATTAGGAATGAAACTCAATAGAACTAAGTGTTTGACCAACCCTTGTTGGGACACTTAATTTTATAAGGGGAGTTCTTATGAATTTTTTGAGTTGACTTAACCATTTTACATCAAGAGGAGTAGCCTTTATAGACTTGGTGTAATTTGGAGGTAAGTGTTGATGAAATACAGGTCAATATTTTAGGATAGGGGAATCCACTCAATGGATCAAGTAGATGCAATCACATAGTTTGAAAAGTTCTTCCTACCTAAATACCTTCAAGTATCTTGACCAACCCTTGTTGGGTTTATGAGAAGGGGGATATGTATCCTTTCCACTATAATTCCAAATTAACTAGACATTCCAAGTTCAATGGTGTGGTCTATTGAAACTTGATAAAATATTAGGAGATTTAATAAAATAAATTACTTTATTATATCTCGACCAATTTTTAATCAAGAAAAGTACTAATAATCTACCCTTCTAATTGTATAATAAAATGTAAATCTCATCATATGCATTATACTTATGATAAATATTGGATAAAGACAACATTATAACTGGAATTAATTTCTAAGAATGGTACAAACACCTTCACGTTATGCTATTCTATGAACAGAAATATTACATGCTAGAATACTCATTTCATGATCTACCTAATAAGGATGAGAGTAGTGAAGAGTTATTATTCTATTTGAAACATATTAATGACATGGTCGACATTCAATGTTTGATTCTTTCTTCTATGTCCAGTTAACTCATGAAGTATCACAAAAATATGGATAAATATAGAATGCTTGAGTACCTATATGGTCTTTACCAAGAGGCAGATAGAAAATAATGGTTTGAGATTTATAAGTTACACTTTCAGACAAATCTCGGAGAGTGTGACCCAGATAGGACTCTTGTAGTCAATCTCATTGGATACATTGAGTTCTTAGGGGTTCTAGCATTTAAACTCCCTGAAAAATGGGAACTGATCTAATTTTGTCATCACTCTCTCATAGCTTCTCCATCATTCTTGTTAATTTTAATATGAACATCATTAAGAAGTCTCTATCAGATATTGTCACTCTTTTTCTCCAAGTAGATAAGAATATGAAGCACAAAAATCCTTCTATCATTATAGTGAAAAAATATAAAGGGGAAGAGAAAATATTTAAGCCTAAATCTTCTTTATTCCCTTCTAAGAAGAGAAAGATTAAGGGGAAAGAAAGGTAACCAGATCTTATCTATTTCAAATGTGGAAATTAGGTCCATTGGAAGAAAAAATACACCCATACAAAGAATTAAGGGGAATATTTAGTGCATTTTTTATCAAGTTCAATTTATCTATTTCTACAAATTGGGTATTAGATACAGCTTTTGGTTATCACATATGTATTAAAATACAAGAACCAAGTAGACTCAAAAATATTGATCAAGTGGAGGTAGATCTACAAGTAACCAATGAAGCTAAACTTGTTGTTGCTGCTATCAGGGACTACCACCTCACATTGTCAATCAGAATTATCTTGGTTTTGAAAGGTTGTTATTATGTGCAATCTATTACCAAAAACATTATTTCTATATCCAGACTTGATACTTATGGATTTTTTTTTCAAATTTTGGATACCATTTCTTATGTTAAGTCACATTTAAATAATATCCTTTATGTGTTTGATTACACAAACTAAGTAATATAAATTGATAATGAAGTTGCTTCACATGACTCATACCACACAAAACTTTGGCATCACCATCTAGGTCATGTAAATTAAAAGTCATTTACTAAATTACATCAATATGAGTAATTAGATTATTTTGAACTAAAACCAATTGGTGTATGTCATGCATGTTTTCAAGTAAAATTAATCAAATCCCCATTTAGTGGTAATGGTGAAAGGGCTAAAGAGATTCTTGAATTAGTTTATACCAATGTGTGTGGACCATTTCATATTGAAGAAAAGGGAGGGTATTCTTAATTAATAACTTTTACTGCTAATTTTAGTAGATATGTATATGTCTACTTAATGAGGTATAAGTTGGATTCCTTTGATAAATTCAAGGATACAAGAATTAAGTTGAGAACTATATTGGTAAGAATATTAAGAAACTCCACTCAAATTATGGTGGATAATATCTTAATAACTACTTCATTGATTACTTATGGGGTTTGGGATCTTATCCCCACTCAATCCTTATAACAATCCTCAGTGGAACAATGTAATAGAAAGGGAGAATCTCACCTTGTTGGACATGGTGAGATCAATAATTAGTCATGAAAGTCTTCCATTATCTTTTTGGGGATATGCATTACAAATAGATTCACTCATACTAAACCAATTACCAACTAAATTGATAAATAGTATTCCATATGAATTTTGGAATGGAATAAAAACCATGTTATAGAATTTACATGTGTGGGGAAGAGAAGTGTTTGTTAAGTCCACTTTAGGTAACAAACTCGCAACCTGAGGCACAAAGTGTACCTTTATAAGATATCCTAAGGAAACAAAAGGAATTACCTATATTAACCCTTAGATAAAGATGTTATAGTGGTAAGACATGACATATTCCTTGAGAGGGAGCACATTTGTAAAATAGATAGTGGGAGAAATATATACTTTGATGAAGTTGAGTCCCAAGGTATACAAGAGTTGGTACAAGGACAGATCCAACAAATCCATGTAGAATATGAAACTATTCCAAATAAATAATTATTTCATAGGAGTAAAAGAGAGGTTAGAGAACCAAATCATTATGGTTATATGGTTACAAAACATGGTGACTCATTATTAGTTGATAATAATGATCCTCTAACCTATAAAGAAGCAGTAATTGGTATAGATATTCTGAAGTGTAAATAATCCATGAAGTCTAAAATGGATTTCATGCACCAAAAACAAGTTTGGATTTTGGTAGACCCTCTAGTAGATGAAAATCATGTTGTTTAAAAATGGTTATTCAAGAAGAAACTAGATATGTAAGGACAATTCAGTACCTATAATCCATGACTAGTTTCAAAAGGGTTTAGAAAGTGTTAAGGCATTTACTACAATAAAACCTTTTCACCAGTTTCAATGATGAAATATATTTGATGAGATATTGTGAAAAAGGGATTATATTACATAGTGAGCATTTTTATGTCATTTTCATCATTGTGACATTAATTTATTTTCCTTGGGTTCCTTAACCTATTTCTAGATAGTAATTTTTGACTTTATAAAAACCCGCCTAATGCCAATGAGAAAGAATAATAGAGGTTCACACACTAAGTGTTTCTATTTATCTCTATTAAATTTTATTTGAATTTAATTAATAGAATAAATATTATTCTCAAGACTGAGGAATTATTTTATTCAAGTTATATTCATCACATAAATTAAATAAATATTTATTCATAGGCAACATAATAAAAAAATATTTTTTTATTTTATTAAATATTTAAAAAATATTTATTTTTTGGTATGGGAATGAAATATTTATTTATGAATAAAATATTTATTCAGGTATTCAATAAATACCAAGGAGTTTTAATAGAACAGGACTTCGTCTGGTGTTAAAATAATTATTTATAAGCCGATAGATATTATTTATCAATTTTAAAAAGTTAAAGGACCACAAAATAAAATTATTTTTATTATGTGTCATGGGTTTTATTAAAGGTTTTAAAAAATATTTAATGGTAGACATGAAATTAAATAATATTTTAACCTAAACCCTAACTATATAAATAGACATTTATGTATATTATGTATTACATAAAAATTGATAATAGATAATTATTTACCACAATGAATTATCTCTCAAATCATTCTTCTCTCTCCCTCTCAAGAATAATAAATTCAAGAGATATTTCTTCAAGACTGAAGAATGAGCGATCAAGAACGAACAATACAATAAATTAAATTCACCGCTCTAGCACCTGGATATCAAGTGGCGTTTCTTGGATATCATTGGAGAACATTTGAATCACCAAAAGAGTGATTCTATCCTTGGATCCTTATAGCACAATAAATGCAATATGAAAGTGTATTTTCAGATGATCAATATTCATCAACAAAGAAAGTTCCTAAGCCTGGGTATTTATTTCTTTAGATATTAAATAAATTAATTATAAATTTGAAGTGAAAGATCTTTGCTCATGGTTTCTAAAAATTATTATTAAAATAAATTTTAATATATATCCCACCATTTAATGATTCTGATATTCCTAGAACCAACACAACATTTCTCTGGTGTTGTTTTTTTCTTTCAAATATACTATAATGCTTAATAAAGGTAGTTTTTTCATTATTTACAACTTCGAAATTATAATCTTGATTTTATGCTTCTTCTTAATGGTACTTTACTTGGAAATTTTTATAATAGTTTTTTTAAATATATCTCTTTATCTTCTCAAAAATTATTCTTGAAAGTAATTCTCACTTTATCTTTTATAATGATATTAAAACAAATTATGAAACCTTTTATATTTTCACTTATATTTTTCATCCAGTGTTTATCTCTCATGAAGTGTTGTTTTGATAACCCTATATATTTTATTATGATATGATTTTTTTAGAAAATGATATTTTTGATATCCTATTATTTTTTAAGTTCATGTTATGTGATGTTTTTGAAAAGTTTTAGAAACCTATTTTTTTCCAAGGGTTCTTTAAGATATGATGATGATTAATTTTAAGTGGCACACATATGTATGGATGATGGCATGTGGGTTCATATATATCCCTCCAATTTATTGGTTTAATTTTATATCTTTTGAGATATTCAGGAATAGACATACTGATTTTGTTCACACAGGCATGGGCATTATGAGTTTTCTTACATTTTCAAGCATGGACATAATGAGTTTATTCAAATAAGAATGAGCATAGTGATTTGATTCCAAAGGTTTTCATATACTTATGGTTGTGTCATATTTCTAAGTTATTTATCAAGTTATTCCATATTTCCTCGATTCATTTCATTTTAATGATATTCCATGTTTTCATGTTACACCATATTTTTGAAGTATTATGCACTTTTATTTCATGTCCATATTTTTTTTATTATTGAGGTGTATTTAGATCCATTTCATAATTATTATGTTCCCTTAATTATATTTTATGATATTATATTTCTATATAATTTTTTAGTATTATCATATATTGAATTATGATCTTTTAATAAAATATTTATATTTTTCCTCATGTTATCCTTTATGATTATGATTTGATACATTATGATATGTTTTTTCCTTACACGGTTTCTGATCTCACCTATTTATTATGTTTCTATCCCCTGAGTTATGAACAAGATTATACCATGTGAGATGTATAGAAAAAGTTCTAGAGGAGCACAATTATGGATTAATGTCTACAAGTGTTTCAAAATAAGATGTTTATATAGCTAATTTCCAAGACTCTAATCTTTCACTCCTCAGTTTTTGAGACTTATTATAAGATGTATTGTCTAAATCATGAAATTAATTTAGTATTAAAGTTATTTTCATATTTGGTGACTTCATCCAAGTATCAGTACTATGTTGGAAGTCCATAAAGATAATTCTTTAAACTGTAAAGAGACTATGGGATTTATCTGATAGTTAACCTTAGTCATCAGATCCTATAGTTTCTAGGATGGAAAGGTAGTGTTTCATTTGATATGGGATTATTTGGGATATATAAAGGGGTTTAATAAACTCCATAGAGTTTCTATTCTAGTGTTAGTTTTATAGAAATCAATTCTTTTATTTTTTTTAAAGGTATATGATAATGAATGTATAATTTATAAATGTAGTAAATATACAGGAGTTCAAAATTGAGGTAAGTATTGATGAAGCTTGAAGTTTTCATTAAAATATGAGTAATTGATATTCCTCCACCCATCAATGGCATATTTTAAAGAATAAAATCTTATTTTCAGAATAAATCTACAAACACATATAATGAAATATATGATATGGATACAAAAGTTTATTTTTTAGATATTCCCACTAAAATTTAATAAAATTTATTTTCTAACATAAATGATTTCTTTCATATCAACATGATATTCTAAATACAATATAGTTTTTAAGAGGCTATTGGGAGTATGTTTTGACTTGGTGAAGTTCAAATATTAACAACTAAAGGATTATGCTAGTAAAAATTCAAAGTAAATATCACTTAATATTGTAAATGATTTTGGGGTGTATAGATAAATAAAAATGTAAAATTTTTATTTAGATACCATAATGAAGTGAAAATTACTTTGTATCCTAAAATATTTAAGGATGTGTTTGTAAAAAAATTTAAATTTTTACATTTTGTTTACAAAATAATCTTGAGGAAAAATTTTTATGGAAAGGTTCCCATAATAATGATTTTGATGAACTTAGATATATTTCTAAGTAGAAAATATAAATTATTAACATAATAACATTAGATATAGTGAAGTTAAGGAGTTTGAATACTATGTTCATAGATTTTATTATTTAGAATATATTTCCTAAGAATCACCATTATTAAAATTATCTTACTTTATGGAGGTTTTTATGAGATAGTCACATAGAGATATGTTCAAAATTACATAGAGATTTAATGAGTTTAATAAAACCCTGAAAATATAATAAATATAGGACTATTAGGTGGTATATATTATGGGAAATTATTAAAATCTGTGCTTATGTATGGTTTTTTTGTATTTTTTAAATGATTTTAAGAATATAAAATGTATCTTGTTATATAAAATATTGACTCCATTTTGTAATTATTTCACATTAGCTACATAAATTACATGAAATGAAAT
The DNA here is from genome assembly GCA_963277665.1 of Viscum album. Taxonomy (NCBI): domain Eukaryota; kingdom Viridiplantae; phylum Streptophyta; class Magnoliopsida; order Santalales; family Viscaceae; genus Viscum; species Viscum album. The sequence continues at coordinate 581,922,211 of OY728128.1, read as the reverse complement.
GATGATTAACCTCTCAAAGTATGAAATTTATTAATCCCCAACTCATTTTCATAATATATTATTATATGTTGTAAATAAATGTTAAGGTTACCATGAGTAGAATTTCATATAGAGATATGGAATATGCTCACATGGCACAAAACGAGTTTTGTGTGCTAGATGACCCCCCAAGAATACCACATAGATTTTCATATACTGTGTATTAGGTATAATAGGGGTGTATGTTTTATATTTTTATTTCCTCATACTTTAGGTTGGTAAGATACCTAGCATGAGAAACTTAATAGGTTTCTCTATTTCTTATAAAATCCTTGAGGATTAGAAAATTAGGGGATGGTTGGGTATGTTGTTGATAATATCATCGATTAAGGATTAACTAATATGGGATTTTTCTTCCCATTTAATAAGTATGACATCTAGTCCCGTGATTGAGATAAATTTAATAAGTGTGTGGTTATTTATAGATAATAAATATGATGTTATTATCAATTAGATGAGGGGAATGTGATGTGCTCATCCATAAGGATGAATGACATGTGATGTATTCATCAACCCAATCAGTATATACTTAGAGGATTTAGAACATATAAGTAGTTATATGGTATTGATGTAATTCATATTTCATGGTTACTCAATGTCATAGACAATGGAATTATATGAAAATTCATGATTTTTTATGATATAGATGGTGGAAAAGGTTAGAGATACATGTGTTTGATGGAGATCTTTTTGAATCCCTTTATAGCTTGAGTAGCATTAATGATTTTCTAGTGGCTTCTCTTTGATTAAATTTATGAATTTTGGAATTAATTTTTCTTTCAAATATAAAAATTCTTATGGGATCACACTTTATGGTTGACTGAATGGATGTTGAGTTTTTAAAATCTCAAAGAGATTCTCTAAAATTGTTTTAAATTTATCCAAAAAAGTTTTTGGATGGATTTTCACAAGGTATTACATATGATATGATACAAAATGAATTTCATGGTAGTTTTTGAATTGTATTTTTGAAATATCCAAAATGATTTTTGGATGTGGTTTCGAAAGTTCTTGTATATAATACGATATAAGGTTCAATAACATGAAGACTACGAGGCTTTAGTTTAAGTGGAAGATTAATGGAGATATAACCTAACTACATGAATGAATATGATTTATAAATGGTTTATGTCGTATTATAATTTATGGATATTCCATATGGTATGGCATATAAACCAATGGTATATCATTATCTATGATATAGATATATCTGGGAAACTAAATTGGCCAAATAATATGATATGACCATATCATAGTGTCATATTATAAGTCATATAATATGTGGAATAGTATTGAATGATTTATAATGCACCTTGTAATAATGGTGGTTGAATGATAAAAAAGTTAGCATTCAAAAATATTCTACCAGTGGATATCATTATCTAAAATGTTTCATAAAATGATATGCTTGAGAGGGTTTCAATAGTTGATGATTACAACCATTGAAACCATTTCCATTTACTCGTGTTCTTAGTAATGTATAAGTAAATTCATGTAAAGTATCATGAGTTTTCCAAGGAATATATAAAGAAGTTAAATCCATTGAGATTTTTTATTTTAATTTTTAAACACCTTGATGAATCTCCTTATAAAAGTTATCTTTCTCCTCCATCCTTTTCCACTCGAGGTAATATACATTTTAGTTGTGAGGAGGATTATACCCAAGTATTGGGTGATTTAGTTCAAGATGTGGATATTCCCCAGAGGATGGATTCTTATAGTTTTACTCAGTGATCCTCATCAAGAATAGGTGATTAAAGAATGATAGAAGTGTTTATCCCTATTGAAAGGTGCACACTCTTCATTTATTTTATACATGATTTCAGATTTTCCAGGAAATGGTAATCTTGGGTGGAGGTTTCTCATGCCTTTCTCTAAGCTTAATAAGTTTTATTCAGACCTTAGAAACTAATCAAGCCTTACTACAAGAATTTATCATAGTGGTAACCCTTATATCCCATGATTCTAGAAGTTCTAACAGAAGGATCAATGCCCATACTACTCTAGTAAACTTTACACCCTATTATTCTAATTGAATTAGATTCATGTTGAAGTTTTTGAAATGATATGACCCTAAATTATTTTTAATATATTTATGCTGAAAATTATTTGTTCCAAAAACATATTTTTTTATTACGAATGGCTACTCAAATAAATTGGATTTCATGGATATCAATTCTAAAATAGTCTTCACCTCATGAATGTTATATGACACATTTTAGGCCAATATAAATTAATCACACATAGTTCCTTAAGATCAAGCCTTTCTCACTCTCCCTTTTTCATTTATTTCAACTTAAACATGATAGAAAAAATATATGGATATATATAGAATAGAAAATCCACTATTTTCATCCTCCAAAATCTGAAATTAGATCCATCAAACATTTCTAGCTGAACCTTTCTCGATTCTAACATCATCAATTTAAATTGGAAATCTAACTAAAATGGAAAAGTGTAAAGTGCATGAATCACACTTACTGGATGTCTCATGGATAAAAATTTCACCTATATCTAATATAACTTGTTGTTATAAAACCCACATTTTTTAAAAAATCTTCTGAATCTCCAAATATGAAACAATATTTCACAAGGTCTAAAGACAAAAAATTATCAACATAGTGTATTTCAAATGAGAAGATTTTTCACCCCAACTAAATATTGAATCACCACCAAAAATAATAAGCCACTCTTAAAGTGGAAATAATCAAAAAGGTAAGAGAACACTCAATATATAAAACCATGAATTTAAATGGTTTGTAATAAGTCTTACTCCATGAGAAACACTACAAATACAAAAGAAGATAATAATAAGAGAAAAACCTCACTGTATTAAAAGTTCTTAATCTAGAACACTACCCAAGATAAAATAAAAATATAATTTATAGTCAATCTAAAATTAAAATTAAAATAAGCATCAAGCAAGTGGACTACACCCATTTATTTATAGATGATCTCTATAGTACCCAATATACTTTCAAAAGGCATGGTTCTGAAAAATGTTTAAATTTCATCTAATAAATTCTTATCATGGTATTTTATAATGTTTAGTTCATCATCCAATGAATTTCTATAAGTTTCAGTTCTAAAAAATGTTCAAAATTCATTTTATAACTTCCATTAAAGGTTATTTCGAAAAATATAAATTACCTTATAATGAGTTAGTGTAGTTTTTTATAAAAATGAATGTTAGACCCCATTCTCAAGGGGTTTTTTAATTTTGGGAGATATTAAAACAAGATTAAAAACTTATAATCACTTAGAATTGATTATACTCATATTCTATTTAATATATTTTAATATTTTGGAATGTAAAGATTTTTTAGAAATATCATCAAGATGATATTTAGTTATGATAAATCCAAGGATAATATCTCCTTTTTTGTGTGGTTCTAAAGGAAATATTGTCTTATATCTATGTTTCAATATGATTAGTGATGTGGTGGTTTCTTAGATAAATAAATAGAACTTATGATATCATAAAGAATCAAAGTTTGAGTAAAACTCATCCCAAAATCCATGAAAATAATGTTCATCAACAAAATTGAGAAAAATAATTTCTAACTACCATATATTTAGCTTCAGAAATTGATAGTAAAACTAAATGTTGCTTATTATTGGACCAAGAAACTAAATTTTCACTAAAAAAGTGAAAATTTCAACAAGTAATCTTCTAATCCATTCTACAACCTATTAAATCTATATTTGTATAACTCTTAAAATTAATCTCATATTCAAAAAATAAAATAGTCCAAGTTCAAAAGTTTCTTTAAGGTAATGTAAGATTCAATTAATTTCCTTAAGATGAGATTCTTTTGAATTAGATTATAATCTTAAACATAAAAACAGGAAAAAAATTCAATTATCCCTGAAGTAATGTAAATCGTTGATCATCAATCTAAAAAATTTCTGACCAATCAATTTCCCATATTCATCATGATGAATTTCACATGAGGTACTATAAGATTAATTATACTAGATGAATTATCAAAACAAAAATTATTAAGTAAATATTTTATATTCTTATGTTGAGATAAATTTTTTCCTTATGATATTTAAGTAATCTATAATCTAAAAATGTAATTAAGTTCAACCATCATACTCATATCAAATTAACTTTTCATAAGTTTCAAAAAATTGTACACAATTTTTTTTTGAGTTGAACTGAAAATAATGTCATCGACAAAGATTTGTACAACTATGGTGTTATTAAAAACTTTATTAATAAAAATATTTGGATCTATCGTTACTTTAAAAATTTGAAGAAAAAATTATGGATAATATATTATATAAGGATCTTAGGGATTTTTTAATTCTGTGAATCACCTTGGTAATTTTAAATCCATATCAAAAAAATAATGTCTTTAAAACCATAAGGTTTTTCAATATAAACATCTTTCTAAACATAATCTATATGGAAGTCACTCTTTCCATCAAATTGAAATAGAGTAAAATTAAAATGATCTATGAAGTCTAATATAATATGAATGGATTACACTGTAGATAGTAGATAAAAATATTATCCATATTCTATACACTTTTCTTGAGTTTAACCCTTAGCAATGAGTTTGGATTTATTATGAAAAATTGTTCCATTTTCATTAAACTTATTCTAGAAGACCCATTTGACTCATATAAACATAAGATCACTAGTATTTTAAAATAATATCCAAACCTTGTTTCATTCAAATGGATTATTCTATTCTTGCACAGAAATTATAGAAATCTCATCACGTGAGGAATCATCTGGCATTTTAGGGTCAAATTTTGATAAGAATTAAATATGATCACATTTAATTTTTAATGAATTTATGGTTATAACTGGTTGATCTACACCACCAATGATATTATTAGTGATATGATTCCTTTTGATCATCTGATTCCTAGGTAAAAAAAGAATATTGAACCTCATCTACTGTATGAGTATCTTTTATTAGATTAACTTCTGGTAAGATAGTTTCTAGTAAATGTGTTCCAAATTCTAGAATTAAAATATATAGGGTTCCAAAATCACAGTATATATTACTTTAATAGTCTATACATTTTAAATTACCATATAGATTGGCTTCAAAAAACTTAATGTGTACCCTTCCTTTAATAGAATGTTATCATCTGTTGAAAACATGATAATCTTTAATTGTGATGTAGTAACCAAGAAAAATTCCATCATCAGCATTTAAGTCAAATATATATAAACTAACTTTATTCAAAACAAACACTTTTCATATCAAAACTCTAAATAAACCATATTTTTTTCTTTCATTCCATAATTATTATGGTGTTTTATTTAAAATTGGTTAAATTAAATTTCAATTTGTAGTGTAGCAGGTAGTAATAACATCTTAAATAAAAAAATGCTTTGAAACACAATATTCACACAGAAAAGTTCGGTAAATTTCTTATAGTTTTCTATTCATCCTTTATACCTCTTTATTGTGGATTTCATAGTACTAAAAAGTTATATATAATGCCTTTTTCACTATAAAATGTATCCAAAGAAGAATTTAAAAACTCTCTATCATGATCATTCTAGATAGTGACAATAGAAATGTTTTTCTCATTTTTAAAAAAAGAATAAAACCTCTTCAAAAAATGGTTATTTTGATTTAAGAGTAATGAAAAAAACCACAATATATCTGGTGTAATCATCTGCTAAGAAAGACACATATTTGTATACCTCTAATAGTCTTATTTTGTGTATGTATAAAAATTTCTATGTGAACTAACTATAAAGGTTCAGATGTTGATACTTCACCATCAAGTTTAGATATAGACCTAATTTTCTTACCGTATTGGAAAGGATCATAAGCTCTATAATATTTAAACTTAAGTTCCAATCAATCCTTTATTATTCCTTTCTTAGAAAGTTTAGCTGTGGTCTGAACATTTCATTTTCCTAACCTCTTATGAAAAATCGAATACTTGTCCTCAATTATACTGAGATAAGGAAAGTAAATTCTTCTAGGTCATTGGTGTAAACATTATAATGTCTATTATTAGATAAGATGTTAAATCCTTCCAAACATGTGATGATGAATTTTTCATTCCCAATGTTCATGAAGTAACCCTAATCACATAATTGACTTAAACTGATAAGGTTATTCTTAAATCCTAAAAAATAAAGAACATTAAAAATTAATGGCTCACTAATAAAATAAATATTGCTAATACCTACAATATGAACTAATAAATTGTCTCCAAAAGTAACATGTCCATCCATTACATTTTATAAGATCTAGAAGTTATACTTATTTCTAGTCATGTTTTAAGAACAAATATTATCCATGTACCAAGTATTCCATCTTTGTGTACTCATCCTTTTCTTTTTAAATAAAAAGGATAAAATTTTAGTACCCAAACTTGTTTGGGTACAGAAATGTTAGAAAATATAACTTTAAGAACCTATATATATCTAAACCTATGATATTGAATAGCTTCTATTTATTTATAAATAAAATAATCATAAGTTTCTAAGGGTTGAATCTTATTCAAGGAATAAATAATATTTCATTTATCTCCTCTCTAACATTTATTATAAAAAGTTGAACCTTTTAGAATGGTGTATTTAGATGAGAATTTTGGATTTCAAAAATTAAAACCAATTTTAGAATATGTTAAAGTAGATTTAAACTATCTTAGAATCATATCAAAATTTTCCCTACTCGGAGCAAAATTAGAAAGAAACTTTTTCAGAAAAATAACTTCATATTTAAGTTTTAAAACATAATTATGGTCATTGAATGTTGAAATGGAAATGGATTTATTATCTAACTCATAAGTAAGTTTAGAAATTATATCATCAACATTAGCAGGTTATGCCTTATTCTGATCATAGTCCTTCTTTAACTTCTTATATCTTTTCACCTTTTCAAAAAAATATCAATCCATCTCTTTAAATGATGTAGTTTTGTCTTCATCATCAAAAATAAAAGGTTAGATAGAATCTAAAGAAAATTAACTAATAGAATCATTTGTCACCTTACCCATGAATCACTTTTCATTCCATGGTACTTTTGCATAATGTTTGGTTATCTTTAAGATATTATCAATTTTTGAACCACTTATCTCTAAATATGGATCTTCACTAGCACTCTAGGTGTTCATTTTAGCTCTTAAGACTTTATTTCATTTTATCTTTGATTTTATTCTTGATTACTCATCCTTTATTTTCTATCTCAAACAATCTAGTATAATATTACATTATTTCTTACACTCATAACATATGTATTTTGATGATTCTTTATTTTTATCTCTTCTATCAAACTTCTCATATTTATCACTTCTTTCATTTTGATTATCATTTCAGAAGTTCTAGTTTTTGATAATATTATTCATACATATTATAATTTGAGAAAATTACACTTCCCTGAACTCATTATAGATACTATATAAAAAAATAATTAGATGTATCCTTCTAAGTAGTGTTATTTGAAGTCTTAGTTTTATAAATTAAAGCTATGAAATTTTTTATAAAAGATACGTTATTTTCCATTTTCTATTTTTCATCATCTCTCTTTAGAATATCCTCATATTTTATTAATGTTCTAATAAAATCATCCATGTTTATTTTATTAAGATTATTAGTATCTTATATCATTTTCCTCATGGATTAAAAATATTTAGGTAGAATGTCAATGGTTTTCTCAAAAAAATCATCTTTAATTTCCTACTCTCTATGTGACTAAAACCCATTCAAAACCATCATAAATAATTAATAAATTTGAGAATCTAATTCTCCTGAAATAAAATCAGAATCTTAAAAGAAAAATCTCAGCATTTCTTTGAGAGTCTCTAATATCTAATCTATGCCAAAGTTTGTAACAAAAAGTGTTCTCTAAATTTCATTCACCATTATACATGAATAAATCTGAATTTATATGTTTAATGTCATTTAATAAATAAATTTATCCTAGAATTTATAATTTTCATAATATTACAAATATTTCTCTTAATTAAAATTGGAAATTTATTTATATGGAATCATTTAATGTCCAATTATCATCTATAAAGATAAACTCCCGTATTAATCAAAATCATCTTCATTCGATCTCTCCAATATTCAAAATCAATGCCATCGAGAATCAGAGGTCAACTCAGATCCATGTTCTCTAATGTTATGATTAGTAACCCTACCATAAAAAATATATTTCCTCTGCCAATATAGTTAGTGTAATGAATATAGATATAAAGTATACTATAAAATTAAAAATATATAGATAATATTGAAAACCAAATGGTAAAAGGTAAGTTCTGAAAGATATAAAAAGTATAGAGACTAGATCAAATTTAGAGACAAGATCTAATAAAAAAATTATCCTAAATAAAAAGAGTTTGGAATATTCAAGAGTGGGTGAATTAAATTCATAAATCCAACTTACAATTTTTACAATATAGAATACAAAATTTTCAAAATTTACAAACTCTAAAAAAATAAGAGTACAAATATTAATCAAAGTATAAACGAAGCATAAATTAAAAGTCTCGGAATTTAATAAAATAAACCAAGAAAGGGTATATAAATATAAATAATAAAAATTTAATAACAATGAACCATATTTTTGTACAAAAATCCTTAAACTTATTTAAAAGTAATATAAATAATATAATAGTTCCTATCTAGGGAATTATTCACTTTTATCACAAAGCGGTAGGATGGTCAGCACCCAGACCTAAAGGATACATGTTCTAAGCCTAGAACTTCTTTGATCTACCTAATTAGAATATATAAGTTACATACTTGAAAATTATTTGAAAAACCTTCCAATAATATGCAACTCTATCTCTAATCTCCTCTTTGATCAACAAGATCACTAGTGAGTCCAACACCCAGACTTCATCAAAAAAACAATTCGGAAGGAATCCAAATTCTATGATGCATATTTTATTCGATCATGAAACATTAGAAGCAATGATTACAAGTTTAAATACAATAATATTTTATAATAATCCTCAAAAAATGGAATCCTCAAGGAAACATAATAAAAGGAAATTTAATTGTAAGGACTCAAATACAATGAGTTGATGCATAGCTTCATGAATGAAATTATTCCACTCTCTTCCATTCTATGAAGAAAAGTCTTTATTTATAGATGTCATCTTAATAAAATCAAATGATAACATCATATATCTTTGGGTTTAGTTATAACAAACATAAAATTATCTCGATAGTCTATTAGAACTGTTTAGTGTAACTTCACTATATTCTAAAAATTAAATCAATTAATTCATCTCATCGAAACTTAGTGATTCCAAATTTCTGTTTATATAAAAATGGAACTAACATAGTTATATGTAGTGCATAAAAATAAGGATTAAATTTTTATTTATCAAAATAGAATATGTAACACCCTGAGATTTTATGAAAATATTCTTTTTAATTTCATTAATGTCTTGTGTTGTACGCTACACCAAAAACAGCTTGCACAACACGCATCCTTGACTTGCCTTGCATTACACGCAATCGCGACCTTCCTCGATAGCGTGTGTAGTACGAAATACCGAGTTTCACTAAACAACGATATGCTATTAAAATATTATTAAAACTAGCCGTTATGAATAGTAATAACCACTTTTTGAAATTTTGTAAATTTTATTTTTCAAAATTGAATTCATTTTTGGATTCGGAGTATCGAATTTAGCCTAAGGTGAAATTTTGGTACTTTTCGGATAACTTTCATATTCTGATGAATAGTGAAAATTACTAAATTTTAATTAAAAACAACTTTTTTTAATCGAAATAATTAATAGTGATAAATTATTAATTGGAGTGGTTTTAAAGTATATTTATAATATATTTTTACAATTTAATACAATGTTGGTCATTGGATGTAATTTCACATTTAAACCAGTCATAAACAAGTGTCAATCTTTTTATGGTTATTATCTCTTAAAAACACGCTATTTGTTTTGACGACGGGAATTAATTTTTAAATTAATTAATGCAACTAATATGTTTTTTATTTGGTAAAATAGACATCATTTTTGAGTTCATAATATCAAATATAGCTTAGGCCTAATTTTTGGTATTTTTCTGGAAACTTTCATTTTTTGATGAATAGTGAAACCACTAAGTGGTAGTTAAAAAAATGAATTTTTCATAAAACTTAATTTTACTGCTTCTGTGAGTGTAATTTCAAAAATCCGAGAGGCACGGTTGATGTTATTAAGTAAAATGTGGTTCAATGAGATGAAAATAATTTTTGGTGAATAGTAACTTTTTACTTTTTTTTACCACGGTTAAAAGTAAATAGGGTAATTAAGGGTAAAAATGATATTATTATTACCCTAAAACATGTCCTAATTCTATTGTACAAGTTTAATTCGACCAAAAACAACCTTAGGAATAAAATATGACCATTTATGCCCACTTGGATTAGATTAGGACATTTATTATTAATTTATTTAAAGAAGGGTTAAAATAGTTAAAATCAAAGTTTAATAAGTAAATCATTTTTAATATGGGGTTATACATAAGATAAATTAAACTATAAATATTCATTAGAAAGATAAAAATATTTCCTACATAAGGGTATTTTATTTGTAATTTTTAGACATTAAATAAATTAATTTATTTATGACACAACGATGATGCAGTAATTATCTTATTAATGAAATATTGACATAATTGATGTTATAAATGCCCAAATAAATGTAATTTGAGACTTTTTATGACTTAAACTAATTTTCTAGGTTACTATGACATGTTATTGTTGATTTAAGTAACTTGGTTCGAACTTATCATTCTGTTATAAATTTCATAAAAATCATGTACCAAATAGTGTCAAAATTGACATAAATTAGTTTTTAAAACAAATATTATATTATTAATTGTTATTTTATTCCTAAAAATCTAATGTTCGACCAAATGACTTATATAAGGTTATATATATTAATAATAAACAACTTAGGGTTCGTTTGTCTTGATATAGTAAGTTTATTAACCATATAGTGTAAGAAAACAAAAAGACACGGTAAAAGTTAAATTATTTAACTTAGAGTTAAATCTAATTGATAAGGTTAAAATAATAACCTAAACTTGTCTAAATCCTATTGGATGAGAGGATTTAGACCCATCCCCACTTTATCTTCAAAATAATACCCTTTGGAACCATTATAAACCGAATTTTACCTTAATATAAAATAATATTTTGAGATTTTCCTAAGGTGCCCCTCTCCTCCCTTATAAAAGGGCACATCCTCCCTCTCCTCCTCACACCAATTTGAGCATTCAATATTGGACAACCCCTGACAAAATCTCTTCTCCACTTCCCTAGTATCATCCTAGAGGTCCTGGTCTTCTTCAAAGACCATCCTTAGTTCTTTAAGTGGAGGTTAAGAAAAGGCGCGTCAAAAAGAGGTAATATCCATTACCGATCTTTTTCAATTTCTTTCTTCTTAAACTTATTCTTATTTAGTTGTTTCATGATAAAGTAATAACATAAGTATTTATTATATACTGATATGTTATTATAAATATGAAACAACTCTAATTAACCTTCTATCCATCCTACGGAAAAAGGAAATCACCGCGCATGCGTACGTACGAAATACCGTCTCCACGCCGTGGTGTAATCTATTTTCCGCCACCACCTTAATTGGATGGGTATAATGGTGTAATGAGTAACTATATATGATTATTATAAAGTTATATTGATACTGAAATAGTATACATACACTTCAACAAAATTCCACGACCATGGGAACGATATCATTGCTCGTGCGTACGTACAGACTACCGTCTCCACGACGCGATGAGATTCATTCTCCACATTAACCATTCATGAATGATTATAAAGTATATATAATGAATAATAATTAAATATATGACATGTTAAATATACTGTATTTATGTATATATATATATATGTATGTCATCTACTTACTTCCATTCAAGACAATAAGGAAAGGAAAACAGCGTTCATGCGTACGTACGGACTACCGTCTCCATGAACGGTGTGTTTCATTTCATTTATCTATCTATTATATATATATATACTGAATATATATGATATATAAATCATGTTTTATATTCTGGAAGTAAGTAAATCATGATATAAGTAATAATAATTTCAAGAACAACAAGTCCAAACACCTACGATAAATGAAACGATTTTACCCAAAATGCTTCTTTAACATGGAATTTACAAAAGAACGGGTAATATAAAGTCATAAGTGAACCATATATGATATCAAAACAATGAATATGATTCTGTAATAAGTTAATGACATTATTTAAATCATTATACAGGAGGTTCGGATACGTACAAAGCATATCAGACATAAGGTAAGGGAAATATCACAATCTCATTTTTATCCAAGATTGTTTATACTTTGGTATTTACTGGGGTGTATTTTATCATCCACATCCATTTTTCTTCAATATGTAATATTATTTCCATCCACATACAATTGTTTAAATCCAATTTTACCCTTCAGTGAGATTTTAGTAAAATATATGAAAGGAATCTTTTGTCATTTTTCGTACGAGGTACTTTTTGACTTTCCGACAAAAGTACGAGAAGAATTTTTTTTTAACGTATACGGCATGAATGGATTTTTAAAAAATTATTTCCAAGAATCTTCCTTTACAAGTTTTCAAGTTTATTTTTAATCAAATTCTTTTAGTTTAAAATTTTATGACATGTTAAGAAAGGAAAAAGGGTTTTAAATTAGAAAGGATATTTTCCTCAAGAATGGAGTTAAAGTGTTTTATCAAAATTATTTTCCCTCTAAGATAATAAAGGGTTCTGTTTCTATCCCTATTATTACATGGATTTGATTATGTTGTGATGGAAATATTTTTATGAATTCCTTTATCTTATATTAATTGTTTTATGATGTCATGTTGTTTAAGAATCCCATTTTTATTACATGGGTTATGCAATGATGTATGATTTATGATTTTGTGGCACACATAAGAATTGTATCATTATGAGATGGGTGGGACCTATATCTCCCTCCAATGCATTGGGTAAAGATTTTATATCTCATGAGATAGACATGGCTGGAACGGTAGGTTATACCGGTTCAGTGAAACGGGACTGAAACGAGGGTGACTCGGTTCAGAAATGGACTTTGTCCACTAAGATAGTCTTGGCAATGAGTCTTGACTAAAAAGATATGATTCTCTATGATTATGTGTGTATTCCACAAAGTTTCATGTTTTAAGTTATGATTATTGGGATTTCATTTCACTACTATGATTTATCCCATGTTATGATATTATGATCTCTTTTGCAGGTTAAGATTTCAAAAATGTTATGTTCTTATGGATATGATGTGATTGATTTTTCTTTTACCCTTACTGAGCATTTGAGCTCACCCTTTTATGTTTTCTTTTCCCCAGGATATAAAGAAAGGTTTTAGGTAAGAAAAAAAAGGGAAGATCTTTATGGGAGATGTTGAAGATCTTTCACCATGATTAGAAGATTATGTTTAGAGTTTCCAAAGTCACTAAACTATTACGGTCCTTGTGTGTGTGTTTTTGTTATGTAATAAGTATTCCGAAAAAGTAATGTAATGTCCATGTACGTGAGGCTTCGGGTCTCTATAGTTGGTATCAAAGGAAAGGTTTAGTCAACCTTTGGAAACTAGGATGCGAGAACTTTAGTGAGATCCCTATAGATATTTCTAAGGTATGTCTAGGGATGTCCCTAAGGTTAAGTATGCGTATAGGTTATAGTCCTAGAATTACGCTAACGATCATATAATTAAACCTAAGATGTTAGATATTGAGGATACTCCCCCTTTATTATGTTGTTTTCCCTAGAATGATTTTTTCCTCTCACACTATTCTTTTTGGGTTTTAGACGATGGCTGGAACCCGAAGGAACCATGTTGATCAATGAAATGGACAATGCAATGATTTTCCTCCTGAACAGACAAATGTTATTGGAGATGGAGTGCAAAATCTTATTGCTATACTTACACAAGCTATGAATCATTCTGGACTTCCAAATGAGCAGAGAAGGGAACAATATTCTATTGAGTCCTTCATGAGGCAACGTCCACCTTCTTTTAGTGGGTCTTCCGATCCACTTGTTGCTGAACAATGGATCAGTACCACTGAAAAGATATTTTCAGTTCTTCAATGTTCTGAACATGATAAAGTCATCTTAGCAGTATATCGTTTGGAAGGTGAAGCTGATCAATGGTGGAATATTATCAAGAATACGAGGCCAAGAGATGAAATTGAGTCCATGGAATGGGACGAGTTCAAGAACTTGTTTTTTAGTAAGTACTTCCCTCGTATTCTTCAAACAAAGATGGAAAAGGAGTTTCTTGGGCTGAAGCAGAAGGATGATGAATCTGTTGGTATATACGAAGTGAATTTTACAAGACTTGCAAGGTATGCATCTGGCATTATCATTCAACCTGAAAGTAAAGTTGATCGATTTTTCAGTGGCTTAAAACCAAGTCTTCGAAGGGCATTAGCTATAAGAGACTTCAGTAGCTATGAAGAAATTGTGCGTTGTGCTATCAAGGTAGAAATGGAAGTTGGTGTTACATATCCATCTCATGGTTTTGACAAGAAATGAAAGATAGAGTTCAAGGAGAAATCTCAGAATAATGGTGAAAAGAAGATGAATGTTTCCTTATGCACAAAGTGTGGAAAGAAGCATGGTGGAGATTGTCTTAAAGGGACTAGAAAAAATTTTTAAGTGTGGAAAAGAAGGTCATCGAGCAGCTGAGTGTCGAAGTAATGGAAAAAGGGTTTCTAATGATGTGAATAAAGTAAACACTGCAGAGAACGCACCACCAACACTTCAATGCTTCAAGTTCAAGGAAATGGGGCATTATGCTAATAAATGCCCTAATCCGAGGGTTAGTGATGATCGACGTGAGCAACCACTTAAGGCAAAGGACAAAGGGAAGTCACATGCGATCACCATTGGCGATGTTGAATATGACAACGATGTGGTGGAATGATTAAGTGTTTATGTAATAAGATTCCAAAATAATGTTGTATATAGTATAGTGGAATATTGGAATATTTATGCTTTGGTCTATTGTGGTTTTCAATAATTTTATGGCATCGGTACCATGAAAAGTGATTGAAATATTTTTGGAAAGCAGATGATATGCACATAATGAAGGGAAAACGAGAAAATGAAATGTTTAACAGTATTCATGAGCTCATGATTTATATAAGGACTAAGTGATATCATGGTTTGAGTATATAGAATTTTGAGGATTTTGGTATGTGGAAAGTGTTAACTTTTAACTGTATTCATGTTTTCACTAAGGTTCAATGGGTATTCATTTTTCAAGAGAATACATGATTAAGGCCTTTAAACGTTTGTAATGGGACCAACAAGACATATCTTATGATATATGGGGATCAATGATGGTATTAACATTCTTCTTATATGAAATCTCTGGTAATCGTTTTCACTATAATATGACAATGGACTGCAATATTATGGATAAGACTAAAGATTGGAATGGATTATGTTGGACATAAGTTAGTATTGTTTAAGGATAGAACCATATTTTTTTGATATTATTGATGGGATGATATAGTAATGTAGTTTTAGAAAAAGGACAACCTGCAGGATGGGCGACAGCCCATCGCGTCGGACAAGACCGTGGGAATCGAACCCACAAACGAAGTGCGATTGGCCTTTATCGATTACCACTTTCCTACAGGAAGTCCCTGTTCAGTAGAAACTAGTTTTATTATATTAATTAGTATTATATATGAAGTATAAGTCCATTTTAGGAACTATATATGATTAATATCACTATAGATGGACTTATGTATTTTTTGATAACTTTTCTAACCTTTTGTTTGAGACAGATGGAATGACCCATCATTCTATCACATGATCTTCTAACACATCACGAATGACAAATTCAAATTCATTTCTTTAAGAGATGAAGTGAAAATTGTCCATAGAACGACAAATGGTGAGACTATACCAAAATCACGAAAGTATTTCTTCTAATTCCAATTTCATCAAATTTAGGGAAATGATCTTGAAAACCAAAAATTTTATCCTAATGCTCTTATATCTGATGAATCAGATGGTACCTTAGATCATCACAAATTTATGGCTTTGTGATTGCGGGCTTTTCCATAGCCATGTTCTCTACCACTCTCCATCAGAACATGATGGTTAGATTTCTCTTCCATATCCATATTTTCACCTATGTGGAAACCCAGTGAATAGTTTATTTGGGTAACTGTTACGTTTCATACTTTTGTTTTTAAAGATTGGTTTTGGTATTCCTTTTTACTATGTGGGTTTCTATTAAAGAAACTTTCGAATAGTAAACCATTTATAACCCCGACGAATTTCGAGGGCGAAATTCATTTTAAGGGGGGTATAATGTAACACCCTGAGATTTTATGAAAAATATTCTTTTTAATTTCATTAATGTCTTGTGTTGTACGCTACACCAAAAAGAGCTTGCACAACACGCATCCTTGACTTGCCTTGCATTACACGCAATCGCGACCTTCCTCGATAGCGTGTGTAGTACGCAATACCGAGTTTAACTAAACAACGATAAGCTATTAAAATATTATTAAAACTAGCCGTTATGAATAGTAATAACCACTTTTTAAAATTTTGTAAATTTAATTTTTCAAAATGGAATTCATTTTTGGATTCGGAGTATCGAATTTAGCCTAAGGTGAAATTTTGGTACTTTTCGGATAACTTTCATATTCTGATGAATAGTGAAAATTAGTAAATTTTAATTAAAAACAAATTTTTTTTAATCAAAATAATTAATAGTGATAAATTATTAATTTGAGTGGTTTTAAAGTATATTTAGAATTTATTTTTACAATTTAATACAATGTTGGTCATTGGATGTAATTTCACATTTAAACCAGTCATAAACAAGTGTCAATCTTTTGATGGTTATTATCTCTTAAAAACACGCTATTTGTTTTGACGACGGGAATTAATTTTTAAATTAATTAATGAAACTAATATGTTTTGAATTTGGTAAAATAGACATCATTTTTGAGTACATAATATCAAATATAGCTTAGGCCTAATTTTTGGTATTTTTCTGGAAACTTTCATTTTTTGATGAATAGTGAAACCACTAAGTGGTAGTTAAAAAAATGAATTTTTCATAAAACTTAATTTTACCGCCTATGTGAGTGTAATTTCAAAAATCCGAGAGACACGGTTGATGTTAGTAAGTAAAATGTGGTTCAATGAGATGAAAATAATTTTTGGTGAATAGTAACTTTTTACTTTTTTTACCACGGTTAAAAGTAAATAGGGTAATTAAGGGTAAAAATGATATTATTATTACCCTAACACATGTCCTAATTCTATTCTACAAGTTTAATTTGACCAAAAACAACCTTAGGAATAAAATATGACCATTTAGGCCCACTTGGATTAGATTAGGACATTTATTATTAATTTATTTAAAGAAGGGTTAAAATAGTTAAAATCAAAGTTTAATAAGTAAATAATTTTTAATATGGGGTTATACATAAGATAAATTAAACTATAAATATTAATTAGAAATATAAAAAGATTTCCTACATAATGGTATTTTATTTGTAATTTTTAGACATTAAATAAATTAATTTATTTATAACACAACGATGATGTAGTAATTATCTTATTAATGAAATATTGACATAATTGATGTTATAAATGCCCAAATAAATGTAATTTGAGACTTTTTATGACTTACACTAATTTTCTAGGTTAATATGACATGTTATTGTTGATTTAAGTAACTTGGTTCGAACTTATCATTCTGTTATGAATTTCATAAAAATCATGTACCAAATAGTGTCAAAATTGACATAAATTAGTTTTTAAAACAAATATTATATTATTAATTGTTATTTTATTCATAAAAATCTAAGGTTCGGAAAAATGACTTAGATAAGGTTATATATATTAATAATAAACAACTTGGGGTTCGTTTGGCTTGATATATTAAGTTTATTAACCATATAGTGTAAGAAAACAAAAAGACACAGTAAAAGTTAAATTATTTAACTTAGAGTTAAATCTAATTGATAAGGTTAAACTAATAACCTAACTTGTATAAATCCTTTTGTATGAGAGGATTTAGACCCATCCCCACTTTATCTTCAAAATAAGACCCTTTGGAACCATTATAAACCGAATTTGACCTTAATATAAAATAATATTTTGAGATTTTCCTAAGGTGCCCCTCTCCTCCCATATAAAAGGGCACCTCCTCCCTCTCCTCCTCACACCAATTTGAGCATTCAAGCTCTTAAAACCCCTGCCAAAATCTCTTCTACACTTCCCTAGTATCATCCTAGAGGTCCTGGTCTTCTTCAAAGACCATCCTTAGTTCTTTAAGTGGAGGTTAAGAAAAGGCGCGTCAAAAAGAGGTAATATCCATTACCGATCTTTTTCAATTTCTTTCTTCTTAAACGTCTTCTTATTTAGTTGTTTCATGATAAAGTAATAACATCAGTATTTCTTATATACTGATATGTTATTATAAATATTAAACAACTCTAATTAACCTTCTATCCATCCTATGGAAAAAGGAAATCACCGCGCGTGCGTACGTACGGAATACCGTCTCCACGCCGTGGTGTAATCTATTTTCCGCCACCACCTTAATTGGATGGGTATAATGGTGTAATGAGTAACTATATATGATTATTATAAAGTGATATTGATACTGAAATAGTATACATACACTTCAACACAATTCCACGACCATGGGAACGATATCATCGCTCGTGCGTACGTACGGACTACCGTCTCCACGACGCGATGAGATTCATTCTCCACATTAACCATTCATGAATGATTATAAAGTATATATAATGAATAATAATTAAATATATTACATGTTAAATCTACTGGATTTATGTATATATATATATATGTATGTCATCTACTTACTTCCATTCAAGACAATAAGGAAAGGAAAACAGCGTTCATGCGTACGTACGGACTACCGTCTCCATGAACGGTGTGTTTCATTTCATTTATCTATCTATTATATATATATACTGAATATATATGATATATAAATCATGTTTTATATTCTGGAAGTAAGTAAATCATGATATAAGTAATAATAATGTCAAGAACAACAAGTCCAAACACCTACGATAAATGAAACGATTTTACCCAAAACGCTTCTTTAACATGGAATTTAAAAAAGAACGGGTAATATAAAGTCATAAGTGAACCATATATGATATTAAAACAATGAATATGATTCTGTAATAAGTTAATGACATTATTTAAATCATTATACAGTAGTTTCGGATACGTACAAAGCATATCGAACATAAGGTAAGGGAAATATCACAATCTCATTTTTATCCGAGATTGTTTATACTTTGGTATTTACTGGGGTGTATTTTATCATCCACATCCATGTTTCTTCAATATGTAATATTATTTCCATCCACCTACAATTTTTTAAATCCAATTTTACCCTTCAGTAAGATTTTAGTAAAAGATATGAAAGGAATCTTTTGTCATTTTTCGTACGAGTTACTTTTTGACTTTCCGACAAAAGTACGAGAAGAATGTTTTTTTAACGTATACGGCATGAATGGATTTTTAAAACATTATTTCCAAGAATATTCCTTTACAAGTTTTCAAGTTTCTTTTTAATCAACTTCTTTTAGTTTAAAATTGTATGACATGTTAAGAAAGGAAAAAGGGTTTTAAAGTAGAAAGGATATTTTCCTCAAGAATGGAGTTCAAGTGTTTTATCAAAATTATTTTCCATATAAGATAATAAAGGGTTTTGTTTCTATCCCTATTATTACATGGATTTGATTATGTTGTGATGGAAATATTTTTATGAATTCCTTTATCTTATATGAATTGTTTTATGATGTCATGTTGTTTAAGAATCCCATTTTTATTACATGGGTTATGCAATGATGTATGATTTATGATTTTGTGGCACACATAAGAACAGTATCATTATGAGATGGGTGGGACCTATATCTCCCTACAATTCATTGGGTAAAGATTTTATATCTCATGAGATATAAATGTTTGGAACGGTAGGTTATACCGGTTCAGTGAAACAGGACTGAAACGAGGGTGACTCGGTTCAGAAATGGACTTTGTCCACTAAGATAGTCTTGGCAATGAGTCTTGACTAAAAAGATATGATTCTCTATGATTATGTGTGTATGCCACAAAGTTTCATGTTTTAAGTTATGATTATTGGGATTTCATTTCACTACTATGATTTATCCCATGTTATGATATTATGATCTCTTTTGCAGGTTAAGATTTCCAAAATGTTATATTCTTATGGATATGATGTGATTGATTTTTCTTTTACCCTTACTGAGCATTTGAGCTCACCCTTTTATGTTTTCTTTTCCCCAGGATATAAAGAAAGGTTTTAGGTAAGAAAAAAAAGGGAAGATATTTATGGGAGATGTTGAAGATCTTTCACCATGATTAGAAGATTACGTTCCGAGTTTCCAAAGACACTAAACTATTATGGTCCTTGTGTGTGTGTTTTTGTTATGTAATAAGTATTCCGCAAAAGTAATGTAATGTCCATGTACGTCAGGATTCGGGTCTCTACAGAATATCTAGTTTTCACCAATTCCACCACCTTTTGATCTCCATGGTCAATCATCACTTGATCAAGGAAATCACCAGCTACTTGATTATGCAATGACTCCACTGCCTTCTTTCAGTGAACATTGCGTATCTATGGAACTCATATGTCTGTCCTTATAAAATGGTCCACCCACAATGGTTCCACTATTTTTTCCTAGTTCCAAACCCATGGTTCTGATGTCACTACCTCCACTAGTTTTGAATTTGTATTTTGGAATATTTCCCTTTAGAATGTCAAACACTTATCCAAAAAACAATTTTTTCACAATCAATCCTAAAAATAAACATATTTTTGACCCAAAATGTGTAATGAATCCACCTTTCTTGCCTTACACATCCTCCCAAACCCTTTATCGGGATTTAAAAAGATATTCAAGTAAGAAGAACACATATTATTTTATTTTTCCTTTATGTATTATATTTTTCATGTTTAGGTGGCCTTAAAGACATTTAAAATTAGAAGATTATCTTGTAATAGCAAATAAAAGTCATATATTAATGAACCAAGGGGTGTTTTATCATGCATGGATGGTCTAGAGTGATTATAAATTAAATTACACAAAATATTAAGATATTATTTCTTTATTAATTTTTATGTTTTTTTGTACTCTCTCTATGATAGAAATTAGTTTTTCTTTTATTGGATATGATATTATGACTCAAATAGGGTGTAAAAATTTTAAAAACACAACAACCCAAAAAACATTAAGATGATTATGATTTAAAAAAATCTTTCAAGTTTCATCTCCACGGGACAACTTTTTTTTGGGACCATAATCATCTCTATTTATCCTATTTTATTGAAATATCTAGTATAGCAGATACAATTTGATGTACAACTAAAAAAATTTACCATTGGTTTGAAAATAATTAAAAAATTGGGATTTTAATATTTTTTTGAAAAACATGGTTAGGCCCTTATAGGCGTACAGGTGTATTACACTTAAAAATAGTCAAATATTAATTTTAAAAAATCATATAAAATAGTAAAACATGAAAAAACATATAATAAATTATTTATTGATATAATATATTTTTTAAAATTTTATAATTAACTATTAATTTTTAAAAATATTAAAAAATTTGTAATTTGTAATTAAACATTAAAAAATATTTTATAAATAAATTCATAAAAATAGGAAAAATTTACTTTTAGAAAAACAAACATTTCAAAATCATTTAATTAATTAAAAATTAAGTTATTTGGGTAAAAAATATTTTTTTTGGATAACATTACATAGTATTTTTTGAAACCTAATAAAAATAATAATTTGTATTTATATGTAAAAAACAATAATTTTAAATTCAATTAAAAAATAAGTGAAAATTTTCTTTAAAAATGATAATTTTTTTAAATGTGATAAAAAGGTAAAAAATTATTATCCATATAAAAATTTTTGATATTTATAAAATATTATTAATTTTTGAAGACTTTGAAAAAATCTAGTATATATATTTAAAAAACAAATTCAATTCATAAGAATACTTTAAAATAGAAAACCCACTTCAAAAATATTATTGAAATTTTATAATGAAAATTTATATTGTAAAATTCTGCTAAAAATTGCATTCAAAATATTCAAAAAAAATTACATTAAATAAATTCAAAAAAAATCAAAAAAAAATCACTATAATTTTATAGTTTAAAATTACACTTGAAAACAGCTTCTAAAAAATCCTTTATAAAATTTTATCATAAAATTATAATTGAAAATTTATATAAGATTTTTTGACTAGAAATTCACATGAAAATTTATATAGAAAAAATACATTACAAGTTCAAATTTTCAAAGAAAATTTATAGTAAAAAGAATAATATTTCTAATAGAAACTTTCAGTGGAAAGTTAAAATTTCTCTAGAAAAATTTTGTTGAAACATCCTATGGAAAATTCACATTGAAACATTCACTGTTAAATTACAGATTCAATTTCCACATGAAAATTATAGTGGGGAATTCCAATAGAGAATTTAAGTGGAAACATCCAATGGAAATATCTAGTGGAAACTTCACTAGAAAATTTTAGTGTTTACATTTGAAAATTCTAGTTGAAACATCAAATGGAAAAATCTAGTGGAAACTCCCACTAAAATTTTATATTGGAAAATCCCAATAGAAAATTCTAGTGAAAACTTAAACTAGAAAATTACACTTAAAACATTTAAAGGAAAATTAAAACGAAAGGAAATTTTAGTGTCAACGTCCACTAAAAAATACTAGTTAAAAATTCTACTAAAAAATAAATTGAAACTTTCACTAAAAAATTATATCAAAAGTATACACTTGATATCTATAATGTAAAATTAGAAACTTTCACTAAAAAATTTAGTATCAACATCCACTATAAAATTTCAGTTAAAGTCTCCACTGGAAAATTCTAGTTGAAACTTAGAATAGAAAATTCTAATGGAAATTTTCACTAGAATATTCTAGTTGAAACTTTGATTGAAAAATTACTATGAAACTTCCACTAGAAAATTACATTGGAGGTTTTTGCTCAAAAATTATAGTGGTAACTTCAACTTCTACTTAAAAATTTCATGTGAAACTTTCACAAAAAAATATGGTGCAACATCTACAGGAAATTTCAGAAAAACTTCCATTGGAATATACCAATGGAAACTTCCACTAAATATTCAAATGGTAACTTCAACTTACACATTAAAATTTTAGTTAAAACTATTACTGTAAATTCTAGTGAAACTTCTGCTAGAAATTCTAGTAAAACATCCACTTAAATTTTGAGTGACACATCCACTAAAAATTTCTATGAAACTTACACTGGAACATTCTAGTGGAATTTTACATTGGATGTTCAATTGGTGACATTAAATTATATTTTAAAATTTCATCTTTAACTTTCACAAGAAATTATACTGAAATTTCCAATGAAAATTTTACTAGAACATTTTAATGGTAACTTCAACTTTCACATGAAATTTTTAGTTGAAACATTCACTAGAAATTCTAGTGAAACTTATACAGTAAATTCCAATGAAACTTCCACTAGAAATTCTTATGAAACCTCCTCTAGAACATTCTAGTAGAAACCTTCACTGAAAAATTCTAGTGGTAACTTAAACTTCCACTTGAAAATTTTAGTGGAAATTTTCATTGGAAATTCCACTGAAACTTCCACTTGAAATTTCTATGAAAATTCCACTAAAAATCCAATTGAAACTTCCACTAAAAAATACTATTTAAACTTACAATAGAAAATTATCATGGGATTCCATTAAAAAATTCAACTATAAACTTATAATGATCTTCAATGAAAACTTTCACTAAGAAAATCAAGTA
Organism: Viscum album; assembly: GCA_963277665.1. Taxonomy (NCBI): domain Eukaryota; kingdom Viridiplantae; phylum Streptophyta; class Magnoliopsida; order Santalales; family Viscaceae; genus Viscum; species Viscum album. The sequence continues at coordinate 581,898,294 of OY728128.1, read as the reverse complement.
AATAACTCAAAATAAACTTTTCATTGAAAATTTTAATAACTCGTATCTTGAGGTATTTCTCTTAGAGTGGTAATGTTGTAGTCATAATTATTTCCATGCAAGACAATGTGTAGGGCCCCTTGAATAAAGCATTGACTCATAAGAAACATGATTATCATTTGAGGTCTAGAGTATATAAATTCATAGGTAGTTGGATCTAGTCCAGGTGGGAGTTTGTTAGAGTTGGTGTCCTAGGACCAACTGATTATACTTTGATTTCATGTATATTTTATGTATTAAATATTAAAAAATCATTTTGTACATATTTTTAATTGTTATTCATGGATTTAATGTAATATTTTCCCATAGTATTTGTTTCATTGATAAGGTCATAGTAGTTCCCCACTATGATGAGAAACTTGAAGAGCTGTGACAGAATTTTTAATTTAGTTCTGTGGTTAGATAAAATACTATGGTGGAACACATAGTTTAGACCATCAGGTGTGAGTAATAATAAGTGTATGAGACTTCTTCTCATGAATTTTAGGCTTGGTAATCTCCAAGATAGGATATTATGATAACAGACCCACCAGTAGAAATTTTTCATGTTTTGGTTTCATCAGATATTCCTATCTATGATCATGTATAATGATACTTAGACTTTAAAATTATCATCAATACATTTCATGACGGATGCACTTATATTTATTGACAAAAACTATAATGCCATATATTGGTGGAAAATAAGGCACATTGGGTGCATCATGATTGAAATCTCATTAATGGATAAGTTGAAGAAGGATTTGTCCCTTCCATATTTATGGGAGTTAATATCTCATCCCTTTTATTAGAATATAACAGTCGCCTAAATTCCATGTCCATAGTGTAACGACATGTTTATTTTATATATTTAAATAAATATATATCAATAATATAGGTTGATGACACCATCATGCAACCTTCTTGATGAGATATTGTGACAAAGGCTTTATATTACATAGTTAGTGTTCGTATGTGGTTGTCATCATTACGACATTAAGTTCTTTCTCTTAGGTGTCTTCATCTATTTCCAAACAGTAATCTTAAGACTTTATCCAAGCCTTCCTAATGTCAATGAGAAAGAATCTCAAAGGGTCACACACTAATTTTTTCCATTGATCCCGATTAAATTATATTTGAATTTAATTAATGGAATAAATATTATTCTCAAGACCGATGAATGGTTTTATTCAAGTTATATTCATCACATAAATTAAATAAATATTTATTCATTGTAATGTGAATAAAAATATATCTATTTATTTTATTTAATATTTAATAAATATTTATTTTATTCTATGTGAATGAAATATTTATTTATTTATTAAATATTTAATCGAGTATTCAATAAATACCAAGGAGTTCAAATAGACCAATACCGCTTCTGGTGATAAAATAATTATTTGTAATCTGATATATATTATTTATCAATTTTTACAAGTTGGTGCACCACAAAATAATAATATTATTATTATGTATTATGCGGTTAATTAAAGGTTTTAAATGTAATTTAATGATAGGCGTGCAATTAAATAATATTTTAACCTAAACCATAACTCTATAAATAGACAGTTATGCCTATTATGTATTACATCCAAAATTGAGAATAGAGAGTTTTTGTGAAAAATTAATTCTCTCTCGAATAATCCTCCTATGTCCCTCTCAAGAACAAGAAATACAATACATATTTCTTTAAGACCAAAGAACTAGTGATCAAGAATAAACAACACAATACATTTGATTCACTATGCTAGTACTTGTAGATCGGGTGGTGTTTCTCAGAGATCATTGGAGAAAATGTGGATCACCAATAGATGTATTCTATAATCTGATCCTTAAATAACAATAAATGAAATTCTAAAGGGTCTTTTAGAGTGATAAAAATTTATCAATAAAGAAATTTCTTAAGCCTAGGTATTTATTTCTTCATATATTAAATAAATTAGTTATAAATTTGACATGAAAGATCTTTTTTCATGGTTTTGGAGAAAAATTATTAAAATTAATTTTAATATATAACCCTCCATTCTATTCTTCCAATATTCCCAGAACCAACATAATATTTCTTTGGTGTTTTTTTCTTTCAAACAGCCTACAATTCTTAATAAATGTATTTTTTCTATTATTTACAACTCTGAATTTATTATCTTGGTTTTTTTTTCTTATAAATTATCCTTTATTTGGAAATTTTTAAAATAATTTTTTCAAAATCCTTCTCTTTATATTCTCAAAAAAAATTGAAAGCAATTCTCACTTCATTTTTTATAATGATGTTTAAAAAATATGAAAACTTTTATATTTTTACTTCTATTTTTACTCCAAGGTTTATCTCTCATGAAGTGATGTTTTGATCACCCTATATATATTATTATGATATGATTTATTTTAGAAAATGGGATTTTTCATATCCTTTTATTTCTAAAGTTCATGTTATGTGATGTTTTTGAAAATTTTAAGAAACCCATACTTTTTTCCAGGGGTTCTTTAAGATATTATGATGATTGATTTTAAGTGTCCCACATATGTATGGATGATGATATTTTGGTTATTATATCTCTATAAAATTAATTGGTTTATGTTTATATATTTTTAGATATTTAGGTATAGACATACTGATTTTGTTCACATGGTCATGGGCATAATGAGTTTTCTCACATTTTTAGGCATGGACATAATGATTTTGTTCACATAGGCATGGGAATAATGAGTTTCTCACAAATATTTTCATATGCTTATGTATGTTCCACATTTCCAAGTTATTTATCAAGTTATTACATATTTCTAAGATGCATTTCATTTTCATGACATTCCATGTTTTCATGTTATGCCTTATTTTTAAAGTATTCTGCACTCTTATTTCACACCGACATGTTTTTTATTATTTAGGTGTATTTTGATCCATGTCATAATTATTATGTTCCATTAATGAAATTTTATGATCTTATGTTTCTATATCACGTTTTTTTATTATAATCTATGGAATTATGATCTTTTAATAAGATATTTATATTTTTCCTCATGTTTTTCTTTATATTTATGATCTGATACATTATGATATGTTTTTCTATTGCAGGGTGTCTAAGCTCACCCCTTTATTATGTTTCCATCCCCTAGGTTATTAATATGATTATATCATGTGATTTATATAGAAAAGATTCTATAAGATCATAATTATGGATTAATTTCAACAAGTGTTGCAAAATAAGATGTTTGTGTAGCAAATTTCCAAGACATTAAATCTTTAAGTCCTTGTGTTGTGAGACTTCTTGTGAGATGTATTGTCTAAATCATGAAATTATTTTAATATTTATGTTATGTTCATATTGGGTCACTTTATCAATGTATTAGTTCTATGTTGTAAGATAAAATGTTACAGGTTTAATCAATAAAGAGAATATTGGATTTCTCTAATGGTTAGCCTTGGTCATTGAATCTTATAGTTTTCAGGATGGGAAGGTAGTGTTTTATATGTGATGGGATTGTTTGGGATCTCTAAAAGGGTTTCAAAATATGTATAGAGAGTATATGTTGGAATTGGAGTTATAAAAATAAATTATTTTATTTTTGAAAGGTACATGATACCAACTATATACTTTATAAATATAGTAAACATATAGGAGTTCAAAATTGAGGTAAGAATTGATGAATCTTGTAGTTTTCATTAAAGTGATGAATTAAAGAGTTTTTAAATAAAATAATTGAATGGAAATAAATTTATAAATTGTATATGATTCTATATAAAGGTTTTTTATTTTAGTCTTTTATATATTATATGATAATAGAATTTATTAGTTAATAAGGATTTGTTATGAATAATTTAAGATTATATTATAATAAAAATGGTTTATTATTTATTATATTCTATAAAAATATTAAAAATAAGGTAATTATGAAATTAATTTTATCTTGGATAAAGATTTTATCCTATAAATTTTTTAAAATATGAGGAATTAAGATTCCACCACAAATCAGTGGCACATTTTAAATAATAAAATCTTCTTTTCAGAATAAATATCTAAACACATATAATTCCATATATAATATAGATACAAAAGTTTATTTTTTAGATATTAACACTAAAATTAAATAACATTTATTTCCTAAAATAAAGTAATTTTTGTATCTTAGCATTATATTCTGAAGAGAATATAGTTTTTAAGAGGCTATTGGGAGTATGTTTGGACTTGGTGAAGTTCAAATATTAACAAGTTGAGGATTATGCTAATAAAAATTCAAAGTGAATATCACGTAATATTATAAATGAGTTTAGGGTGTATCGATAAATAAAAATGTAAAATTTATATTTTTGATACCATAATTAAGTGAAAATCACATTGTATCTTAAAATAGTTAAGGTTGTGTTTGTAAAAAATGTAAATTGTTAAATTTTTTTCCAAAATAATCATGAGGAAACATTTTTTATAGAAAGTTTCCTATAATAATGATGATGATGAACTTATAAAAAGGTCTACATATAAAATATAAATTATTAGAATAATAACATTAGATATTGTGAATTTAAGTATTTTTAATACTATGTTCATAGATTTGATCATTTAGACTCACCATTATTAAAATTAGATTACTACATAGAGGGTTTTATTAGATATTCACATAGTGATATGTCTGAAATTACATAGAGATTTAATTAGTTTAATAAAACCCTAAAAATATAATAAATATAGGCCTCTCAGGTGTTCTATCATATGGGATATGATTAATTTGGTTTCTTAGGTATGGTTTTGATAATATTTTTTAAAGAAGTTTAAGAAAATAAAATGTATCAAGTTATATAAAAGGAAGCCTATATTTTATCATTTTTTCACTTTGGCTACATAAATTACATGAAATTAATTGATGATTAACCTATAAAATTAAGAAATTGAGTAATCCATAACTGATTTTCATCATATATTATTTTAAATTGTGAATAAATGTTAAGGTTACCATGAGTAGGATTTAATATAGAGATATATAATATGCTCACATGGAATAAAAGGAGTTTTTGTGTGCTGGATAACCCCCCAATAATGACACATGGAGTGTCATGTAATGGCCCAGACCCTCCTGGACCATTACTTTTCCAAAAGTAAGGCTCCACCAAAACAGTGGCATCGTGACGGTAGCACCGGTCACGGTGGCACCGTGGCGGGGGAGCCGGTCACGGTGGCTCCCTGAGGGTGATACCATGACGGTGGCACCATGTCCGCTCCGTTTCATTTCCAGTCCCACTCCCAAAACGTCTTTTTTTTATGTAAATTAATTTGTTTTCCCTTTTAATCCCATTTAAAGCCCATAATTAATTCCTAAAAATCCTGAGAAACCTCCCCAATGGGGGATATTTAATAACAACTTAATATCTTTGTGCATAACTATCTAACCGCGTGGGAAACCGCGATCCAACTTCCCAGGCGTTCAAAATCCCCATATCCTGTAACCACGGGGTTTTATCTACATATATATATCACGGAGGAAGTTCTTCTTCTCTTCTTCCTTTTTGGATGACTCCTCTCCTTCTCCCTGTTGCGCCTGCGCTCGAGTCGTCTACTCGTCCTTGGAGTTCCCGACGTCCCTCCCCTGCAAATCGCGCATCCCCTGTTCTTGGCACGTGGAGAAAAACTTCAGTCCTTGATCAATCAAGTAGGAATTTTTCTCCTTCTTCTCTCTTTTATGTGTATCATGCGGGGTGTTCATGCTTTTACCTCTGTGGAAATTGATGAACCGAACTTAACGAAGATAATGAACGGACCTTTAAAGAATGAAGGGGGGGTTTGATCGATGTTCTGTTGTACTCTTTATGTTGTTATGTGTTGTGAATTGTACGGGCCTATGCTCACTGAAAATCATAGTCGTTGGTGGTCTTTCTTTGCACACTAATGAACCTCAGTGCCCCTGGATGTTTAAATAACCGTAACATGGAATTTGTTAATTACGTATACTCGGTTAAATAAATTGAAGGCACCAGGATCAACCCTTTTCTTTGATAACCCTAGTTAAAGCACAGTGAAATTGAAACCATGGAGTGTGTTAAATCTTTTAAATCTGAAAATACCTTCTTGGGCCTACCTTGTGTTGGTGGTAGTGGTTTGGTTGTTTCTTTCATGGGCCGATTACTAGGGTGATATGGGTGGGTATGGGATCCCCTTTTGTTGTACTTTTGCTGAATGTGAATTTGAGGTTGTGTGATTACTCTGATTATATCACGAATTGGGGTGGAATCCTCTGTTGTTGGGAAACCGTTGGCTCCTGGATTTTGGGGACATGGGGCTGTGTCTCGGGTTTTTCTTTGGTTCCATTACTTCGAGGGATCTCACTTATCCCTTGTTGTTGTGACTTTGCAAGAGAACTGAGTGTGAATGCTTAAATTGTTGTTGGTTGTAACCTTTTTCCCTTGGTTTGTGCTTATGCTGTTAGTTGCCCAGTAGTGCAGAACTTTATTTAAATGAGATTACTTGAACATGTAAGCAATAATATCTTAAATGGAAATTGGTTTTGTGGATGAGTTGTGGCTCGACTATGAGCAGTGTGCTTCTTATGAATAGGGATGAGTGTACTTATGCTTGGTTTGGATTTGGAAACCCCAGGTTGGGTTGAGTGTTTGTTACTTATACATATATTTGTTGTTCTTGTGTTTCTTATTCGCGCCCCACCCAAGTTGAGCACTTAGTGCTGAACACCCCCATTTCATGGGGGAGGGTGTTTTTCCCAATACTCCTATGAGTGGCTATTTATTAGCTCCTTTTATGCTCCCTTTCCTGGATAGCCCATGACTCTTCGGGCAGGCTGTGATGGCTTGAGGTCCATTTTTAGCCCAAGAATCTTCGGGCGGGGTAGTTGTGGTGGTTGGCCCAGGTGTTTATGGGCAGGTTTTTTCCCAAGAATCTTCGGGATGAGGCCCAGGTGTCTTCGGGCATGATGGTAGCTTTCTGGCCCAAGTGTCTTCGGGCATGGTATTGGTTGCTCTGGCCTAGGTGATTTCGGGCATGGTTACGTGAGGTTGTTGTGGCCCAGGTGTCTGTGGGTGGGATAGCGGTTGTGGCTCAGGTGTCTGTGGGTGGGATAGCGGTTGTGGCCCAGGTGTCTGCGGGCGGGCTGTGTGGTTGTGTCCCAGGTGTGTGCGGGCGGGTCTGGCAGTGGGACTACGGTGAGAATGGCAGGATTGGTTCGATGTGTAGGATGTCTTCAATAACCAGTGGGAAAGCAGCGCAGGATACCCAAATATCGATGTGCTATTACTATATGTTACTTGACTTGCGTTATTTGGGGATCATGACTTGGTGAGGTTGGGTGGATAGCTTTTCCTTGTTGGGTGTTTGGTTATTTCTTTTTCCACGGTGCATTAGAATGTCTCCTCACTTGTGCACGGGAGTCTTTGGTTTTCCCTACTGAGTGTACTTGTATGCTCACCCTACGTATATAAAACTGCTTTCAGGTTTCCAGGAGGACTTCAGGGATCGTGTGGGACTGTACTAGCTTGGACCATTGGGGCAGCTGCTGTTTTTGTTTCCCTTTTCTTGGTATCTTTTTACCTTTTGAGTTTTGTGACTTGTATCTTTTACCTTTGAACATGCATATGGGAATGGTTTATTTTCAGTCGTACTTTCACTTTCAGTTTTGGTATTGTGGGATTTACTATCTTATCTCCCAATCCTATTAAAAGAAAAAAAGGTAATTCCTTCCATTTAGTGTGTGATTCTATACCATTTATGTTGGTCGCCACTTCGAGACCTATTGAAGGCGGGTTTTGGGTGTCATTATCTCTCCTTCAACTTAAAGAAGGAAGGGTCTGGCAATTTGCTGACCCTTCCCTCCTTTTGGTGAAGGCGGGTCGTGATAGAATGGTATCAGAGCAAGGGTTTGAGATATAGGATGGAGTCTGGAGTTAGGAACAGTGAGGATTGCATGGGATGGTAGGGAAATAGTGTTGGGTGACCTTGGTATGTGAATTAGGCCAGGGAAGACCGGCTAGGACACAGGATTTTAGGGCCCCCCGTGATCCAATGCAAGGACTCTGGACCTACCAAACGACCCAGTGAGGCCACGCTGATTGCAGGGTAGAGACCCTAGGAAAGGTACATACATCATAATGACTTGTGTTCTCGTTTTTCTAGGGTGTTTTGGGAAATGTAAATAAATAAGAAGTTTAATAAATTTTAAGAACAATATTCTGCACTACTTGGGCTTAGGCATTCTTTGTTTACCTTGCAGCTATGGAACCCCGGGAGACGACCACGAGTTATACGGGCGATAAAGTCCTAGTTGGTTGACTTGGCCGATCAGAAGAGGGCTGATCGAGAGGAGGAGGATGACCAGTGGCAGAAGACGCTTCGAGCCTTCCAGCGACAGACCCTTGAGAAGTACGAGGGCAGCACCTCTGACATGAAGACGGAGGGATGCCTAGAGGAGCTGGTGATAGCTTTCGGCTTGATCCGGGCTCCGACTGAGTACTGGGTTCCTCTGGCCATCATCCAGATGCGGGGAGAAGCGCATCAGTGGTGGACGCTCTACCTGGGGGAGAGGAGAGAGGCTGAGGTGGCATGGGCTGATTTCGAGAAGAAGTTTCAGGCGGAATTCCTCTCTTCTACGATGAAGGTAGATAAGAGGCAGGAGATACTCTCCCTCCAGCAGGGGACTATGTCAGTAAGGGAGTTGGGGATCAAGTTCAAGGATCTCCTCTGCTTTTCCCCAAACCTCTTTCCGGATGAGGAGTCTCGGGCAAGACGTTTAGAGGAGGCGCTCTGACCCTCCCTCCAGTACGCTGTTACCCCCTTCACCTTGTCGACATACTTGGAGGTCCAGAAGAAGGCCAAAGTGGTGGAGAGAATGCACGCTCTAGGAGGTGTGTCACGAGAGGGGATCCAGATAGGCCCGTCAAAAGGAAAGGTCGGCAGTACCAGACCTCCAGCATCGGGACCCTCTAGGTTCCGACCAGTAGGGAGTAGGTCGTAGTTGTTTCAGTTCCGGTCCCCCGGTCCTCGACCTTTACCTTCAGGCCCAGGACCGAGGTGCTTCATTTGTGGGAGCCATGGACATCTCTGGAATCAGTTCCCGGACCAAGTACAGTACGGCGGTGGCAGACAGGATCAGCACCCGCCTCAGCAGTAGCTTCTAGCTAAGCCCTTTCAGCAGCAGCAGCAGAGGCAGCGAGCTCCCGCTCCTCCAAGGGAAGACATTGCAGGGGGAGTCTAACCTCAGGGCGCTCCTCAGGGACCTCGACTAGGGCATGGTCGGGGAGGTGGTCGACAGCCGAGGGGCAGAGGAGATGGGCGTGGACAGTTGCACACCACAGAGGCAGTAGTTCCATTAGGACCAGAGGTTTTTCGAGGTAAAATTCGTTTGTTCAGTACCCTTGCTTACTCCTTGTTCGATACTGGAGCTTCGCACTCCTTTGTTGCACCCGGTCTGGCTCGTGCTCTGGGTCTAGATGCTGAGAGACTTCCAGTGCCCCTGGTGCTGAGCACACCAGTTGGAGGTCAGACCAACTTGTTATATGTTTGTAGAGGATGAAAACTGATGATAGGGCCACATCAGTAGTTCAGGGATCTACTACTGCTACAGATACAGCCATACGATGTCATCTTAGGCATCGACTGGCTATTCTCTGTGAGTTCCATCATCATCTGCTTTCGAGGAATGTTTGTGTTCTTAGGTTTGGGTGGATGACGTGTTACTTTCACCGGCAAGAGGAGTGGACAGAAGGGCAGCATGCGAGAGGAAACCCTCCTCTCCTTGTTGGCCGAGCTGTCAGTGGAGTCATTGGATGCTGAGATGGTGGAGGTACCAGGGATCGTCAGTGATTTTATGGACGTCTTCCCTAAGGAGGTGATGACTCTACCCCCTCGACGTGATATCGAGTTCGGGATAGATTTGCAGCCTGGTGCTCATCTGATTTCGATGGATCCCTATCGGATGGAACCTTCGGAGCTACGGGAGTTGCGGATTCAGATTGACGATCTGATGAAGAGGTTTTATGTTCGACCAAGAACTTCACTGTGGGGTTCTCCAGTCTTGTTAGAAAAGAAGGCAGGATGGTTCTCGAAGATCAACCTGCGGTCTGGGTATCACTAGTTGAGGGTAAAGGAGGGATACATCTCAAATATGGACTTCAGGTGCAGATATGGGCACTTCGAGTTTGTATTCATGCCTTTCGGTGTTACGAACTCTCTGATTGTGTTCATGGGGCTTATGAACTCCGTCTTCTGGGAGTATCTGGATCGGTTCGTAGTCGTGTTCATTGGCGACATCCTGATCTACTCAAGATTAGAGGAGGACCACGCTGAGCACCTGAGGACAGTTTTGGAGGTCCTCCAACAATAAAAAATCTATGGGAAGTTGTCAAAGTGCAAGTTCTGGATGCGAGAAGTGAACTTCCTTGGGCACATAGTGTCCGAGCAGGGGGTAGCGGTGGACCCATCAAAGGCTGAGGCGGTTGTTTCTTGGGAAGCACCCAAGAACGTGGTAGAGGTTCGTAGTTTCCTCAGGCTAGTAGGTTACTAACGGAGGTTCGTACCTAACTTCTCTCGAGTTGCAGCACCTTTGACGGCCTTGACTAAGAAGGACCAGGTTTTCGTGTTGAGTGAGCAGTGTGGGGCAGCCTTCAGCTATCTAAAGGAGAAGTTGGTTAGTTCCCCAGTGCTGAGACTACCAGAAGAAGGGGAGGCGTATGAGGTGTTCTGTGATGCTTCAGGGCAAGGCCTCGGATGTGTGTTGATGCAGCGACAATGGGTTATCTCTTATGGGTCTAGGCAGTTATGCCCTCATGAGCATAATTATGCCACCCACAATCTGGAGCTTGCAGCGGTCGTTTTCACACTAAAGTTTTGGCGGCACTACCTCATCGGAGAACGCTTTGTGGTCTTCACGGATCACAAAAGCTTGAGGTATATCTTATCCTAGCGGGACCTAAACTTATGGAAGTGAAGGTGGATAAAGTTCCTCCAGTATTATGACTTCAATATTTCCTACACTTCAGGAAAAGGTAATGCAGTGCCTGATGCCTTGAGCAGGAGGTCGCAGAAGGATGTGGTCCGAGAGTCGGCAGATGCTTGGAAGGCGATGGAGGAGTTGGCTTCCTTGCACCTGGATGCAAGGATGGATAGTAGTAGAGGTTTCCTGTATCAGATGATAGTACAGTCGTCTTTTTTACGTTAGGTGGAGTAGTCTTAGTGGGGAGATCTAGAGAGTGAAGTGATGTGTGACCGGGTTATCCAATGCGATGTTCCGGAAGGATGGACATAGGATGGTCAGAACCGGATGCTTTTCCAGGGGAGAATGTTCGTTTCGGAGGTGATGCGCGAGAGGGTCCTTGGAGAGTTTTTCAGATCACCCCTAGAGGTGCATCCAGGAGTTTCCAAGATGTACCAGGGTCTTCGGGGATAGTTTTGGTGGCTCGGGATAAAGCGGGCGGTGGCAGAGTTTGTGGCCAAGTGCCTAGTGTGTCAGCAGGTGAAGGTTGAACACCGTGTTCCAGGTGGTTTGCTGCAAACCCTTAGATTTCCTCGAGTGGAAGTGGGATGAAATCTCGATGGATTTCGTCATGGGGCTACCCAAGGTTCAAGGAGTCTATGACGCCATCTAGGTAGTAGTAGACCGGTTCAAGAAGTCGGCTCACTTTCTGATGATCAGGGAGTCGAGTGCGGTGGATGCTCTAGCACGGAGGTATGTGAATGAGGTGGTGTGGTTGTATGGAGTTACGAGGTCCATATTCTTGGATAGGGATACATGATTAACTCACGAGTCTAGAAGGGTTTGCATCATGCTTTTGGCACTAATTTGCGCCTTAGCACTGCTTTCCACCCCCAGACAGATGGGCAGACAGAGCGCACCATCCAGACCTTGGAGGATATGCTGTGAGCATGCGTCCTGGACTTCGGATGATCATGGGTGCTAAACTTGCCTCTGTTAGAGTTTTTCTATAACAATAGCTTCCACTCTACCATTGGAATGGCCCCGTTCGAAGCCCTGTACGGAAGGTCATGTCGCTCACCCGTGTGCTAGACTGAGGTTGGGGAAGCAGGTGTTCTTGGCCCGGAGGTGGTGCAGAGCATGACATAGAAGGTTCAATTTATACGAGAGATGATGAAGACGTCCCAGGACCAGCATAATTCACATGCCGATAGCAGGAGGAGGCCCTTGGAGTTTAAGGTTGGATACCACATGTTCTTGAAGGTCTCCCCTCGGCGTGGACAGCAGAGGTTCGGCAGGGGGAGTAAGCTTTCTCCCAGGTTCATCGGACCCTTCGAAGTGTTGCGACGGGTCGGTGAAGTGGCTTATCAGCTAGCGCTACCACCGCTGCTACTGAGAATACACGATGTATTCCATGTGTCCCAGCTCCGACGATATCTGCACGATGTTTTTCACATCCTCGATTGGTGAGAGCTAGATATCGAAGACGATGCAACCTTCTTGGAGCGACCAGTGATGATCGAGGGTCATGAGGAGAAGGTGCTTCATGGGCGAACCATTCCCTTAGTTCGTGTGTTATGGAGACATGGTGGGATTGAGGAGAGTACCTAGGAGAGGGAAGCATAGATGCATTCCCAATACCCCAATCTATTTTGAGTTTTATCCTATTTGTTCAGTACTTGTTTACTGTGTAATGCTTTAACTTGTTGACTATGGATGCACAGTTCCTTTTCTGTGGATGTGTGTGTGAATTGTCCTAAAGAATGGGGAGGGGAGGACCTGATACCTAGTTAAGACGCATTAAAGTGGATGTGCCTAATCCCGTGCAGGTGAGTCAGTGCTGCCCAAAGCGGATAGTATCTTAACATGGAGGAAAGGAGACCCCTCTCCCACTGGACCTGGAAGTTTGGCCCTTGTTTTACGTGGTTTCATGGGGAAATGAGCGGTAGGGAGTTTGTGTTTGTTCGGGGGATAAGGTGTTCCTGTGTCAGAGAGGTTCACTCCTGAGAAGTATCTTCCAGGATGGTTGTTCGGACCCCCCCCCCCCCCTCTTTCCTTCGGTCTGGGTTTTGATTCTCGAGGACGGGAATGGTTTGAGAGGTATCTAATGTAATGGCCCAGACCCTCCTAGACCATTACTTTTCCAAAAGTAAGGCTCCACCAAAATAGTGGCACCGTGACGGTGGCACCGGTCACGATGGCACCGTGACGGTTTCACTGGTCACGGTGGCACTGTGATGGTGGCACCGTGACGGTTGCACCGGTCACGGTGGCACTGTGAAGGTGGTGTCGGTCACGGTGGCACCATGACGGTGGCACCGTGGGGGTGACACCGTGACGGTGGCACCATGTCTGCTCCGTTTCTTTTCCAGTCCCTCTCCCACAATGTCTTTTTTTGATGTAAATTAATTCTTTTTCCATTTCAAGCCCATTTAAAGCCCATAATTAATTCCTAAAAATCCTGAGAAACCTCCCTGATGGGGGATATTTAATAACAACTTAATATCTTCATGCGTAAATGTTGAACCATGTGGGAAACTGCGATCCGACTTCCTAGGTGTTCAAAATCCCCATATCCCATAACAACAGGGTTTTATCTATATATATATCATAGAGGAAGTTTTTCTTCTCTTCTTCCTTTTTGGCCAACTCCTCTCCTTCTCCCTGGTGCGCCTGCGCTCGAGTCATCTGCTCATCCTTGGAGTTCCCAACGTCCCTCCCCGGCAAATCGTGCATCCCCTATTCTTGGCATGTGGAGAAAAACGTCGGTCCTTGATCAATCAAGTAGGGATTTTTTTACTTTATCTCTCCTTTCTATGTATCATGCGAGGTGGTCATGCTTTTTCCTCTTTAGAAATTGATGAACTGAACTTAACGAAATAATGAACAGACCTTTAAAGAATGAAGGGGGTGTGATCGATGTTCTGTTGTACTCTTTATGTTATTATGTGTTGTGAATTGTACAGGCCTATGCTCACTGACAATCATTGTCGTTGGTGGTCTTTCTTTGCGCACTAATGAACCTCGGTGCCCCTGGATGTTTAAATAACTGTAACATGGAATTGGTTAATTACGTATACTCGGTTAAATAAATTGAAGTCACCAGGATCAACCCTTTTCTATGATAATCCCAGTTAAAGCACAGTGTAGTTGAAACCATGGAGTGTTTTAAATCTTTTAAATCTGAAAATACCTACTTGGGCCTGCCTTGTGTTGGTGGTAGCGGTTTAGTTGTTTATTTCACGGGCCGATTGCTGGGGTGATACAGGTAGGGATGGGGTCCCCTGTTGTTGTACTTCTGCTGAATGTGAATTTGAGGTTGTGTGATTACTCTGCTTATATCACGAATTGGGGTGGAATCCTCTGTTTTTGGGAAACCGTTGGCTCCTGGATTTTGGGGACATGGGGCTATGTCTCAGGTTTTTCTTTGGTTCCAGTACATCGAGGGATCTCACTTATCCCATGTTGTTGTGACTTTGCAAGAGAATCGGGTGTGAATGCTTAAATTGTTATTGGATGTAACCTTTTTCCCTTGGTTTGTGCTTATGTTGTTAGTTTCCCAGTAGTTCAGAACTTTATTTAAATGATATTACTTGAACATGGAAGCAAGAATATCTTAAATGGGAATTGGTTCTGGGGATGAGTTGTGACTCGGCTGTGAGCATTGTACTTCCTATGAATAGGGACGAGTGTTCTTGTGCTTGGTTTGGCTTTGGAAACCCTAGTTTGGGTTGAGTGTTTGTTACTTATACATATATTGGTAGTTCTTATGTTTCTTATTCGCGCCCCACCCAAGTTGAGAACTTAGTGCTGAACACCCTCATTTCATGGGGGTGGGTGTTTTTCCTAACACTCCTATGAGTGGCTGGTTATTATCTCCTTTTCTGCTCCCTTTACCGGATATCCCAAGACTCTTTGGGCAGGCTATGATGGCCTGAGGTCCATTTTTAGCCCAAGAATCTTCAGTCGGGGTATTTGTGGTGGTTGGCCCAGGTGTTTACGGGTAGGTTTTTTCCCAAGTATCTTTGGGATGAGGCCCAGGTGTCTTCGGGCATGACGGTAGCTTTTTGGCCTAGGTTTCTTTGGGTGTGGTAGTGGTTGCTCTAATCTAGGTGTTTGTGGGCATGGTTACGTGAGGTTGTTGTGGCCCAGGTGTCTGCGGGCAGGATAGCGGTTGTGGCCCAGGTGTCTGTGGGCGGGATAGCGGTTGTGGCCCAGGTGTCTGCGGGCAGGATGTGTGGTTGTGTCCCAGGTGTGTGCGGGTGGGTGTGGCAGTGGGACTGTGGTGAGAATGGCGGGATTGGTTCGATGCATAGGATGTCTTCAATAACCCGTGGGAAAGAGGTGCAGGGTACCCAAATATCGATGTGCTATTACTATATGTTACTTGACTTGCGTTATTTGGGGAGCGTGCCTTGGTGAGGTTGGGTGGATATATTTTCCTTGTTGGGTGTTTGGTTATTTCTTTTTCCACGAGGCATTAGAATGTCTCCTCACTTGTGCACATGAGTCTTTGGTTTTCCCTAATGAGTGTACTTGTATGCTCACCCTGCGTATATAAAAATACTTTCAGGTTTCCAGGAGGACTTCAGGGATCATGCAGGACCGTACTATCTTAGACCTTTGGGGCATCTACTGTTGTTGTTTTCCTTTTCTTGGTATCTTTTTACCTTTGTAGTTTTGTGACTTTTATCTTTTACCTTTGAACATGCATATGGGAATGGTTTATTTTCAGCCGTACTTACACTTTCAGTTTTGTTGTTGTGGTATTTACTATCTTATCTCCCGATCCTATTAAAATAAAAAAGGGTAATGCCTTCCATTTAGTGTGTGATTCTATACACTTGGTGTCGGTCGCCACTCTGAGACCTATTGAAGTCAGGTTTCAGGGGTCATTATCTCTCCTTCAACTTAAAGAAGGAAGGGCCTGGCAATCTGCTGACCCTTCCCTCCTTTTGGTGAAGGCAGGTCGTGACATGTCATATACTATGTATTTGGTATACTAGGGGTACATGTTTCATATTTCGATTTCCTCAAACCTACGTTTGGTAAGATATCTAGAATGAGAACCATTATAGGTTGCTATGTTTCTTATACAGCCTTGCATCTTATAAAATCAGGGGATGTTTGGGTATTTTTTTTATCATACCGTCGATTGAGGATTAACCAATATGGGGTTTTTTCTCCCATATAAAATGTATGAAATCTAGGCCCTTTATTTACATGAATTTAATAATTGTATGGTTATATATAGATGATACATGTGATGTAATTATCAATTAGATGAGGGGAATGTCATGTGATCATCCATAAGGGTGAATGACATGTGATGGATTCATCAACCTGGCCAGTCTATACTTGGAGGATCGAAAAAATATAAGTATCTATATGGGCTTGATATACTTCATACCCCATGGTTAATCAATGTTTTTGAAAAGTAATTATATGAGATTTCGTGCTTTTTTATGATATAGATGGTGGAAATAGGTATAGAGATACATGTGTTTGATGGATATCTTGTTATATCCCTTTGTATCTTGAGAAGTATTGATGCTTTTCTAGTGGCTGCTCTTTGACTAAATTTATGATTTTTTTAATTAATTTTTTAATTATACAAAGGATTATGGGGTCACACTTTTTGGTTGAATGAATGGAGATTGAGTTTTAAAAAACTCAAATAGTTACTCTAAAATTGTTTTAAAGTTTATCCAAAAAGGTTTCTAGATGGAAGTTCACATGGTGTTACATATGATATGATATGCAATGAATTTGATGATAGTTTTTGAAAAATATTTTTGAAATATCCAATAGGATTTTTGTATGTGGTTTCAAAATTTATTGTATATAATACGATATAAGGTAAAATAACATAAAGTCTATGAGGATTTATTGTAATTGTGAGATTGATGGAGATATTACCTAAATCCATGAATGAATATGATGTATAAATGGTCTATGTCATGTTATAATTTATAGATATTCCATATGGTATAGAATATAAACCAAAGTTATATCATTAGTTATGATATAGAAATATCATGGCCACTAACTTGGACAAATCATACGATATGACCATATTATAGGGTCATAATATAAGTCATATAATATATGGAATTATATTAAATGATTTATAATAAACCTTATGATTAAAGGAATGGTATTCAAATGATAAAGAGTTGGTGTTCAAAAATTTTCTACCAATGGATATCATTATCTAAAATGTTTCATAAAATGAAATGCTTGAGAGGGTTGGAATGGTTGATGGTTACAACCATTGAACCAATTTACATTTACTCATATGATTATTAATGTATGAGTAAATTCATATAAAGAATGGAGTGTTTCCTTAGGAATATATAAAGAAGGTCAATCCACTGATATGTGTTGTTTGAATGTTTAAACATCTTTATGACTCTCCCGGTAAAATTTATCCTTATCCTCTATCCTTTTCCACTGTAGGTACTAACATACTATGGATGTAAATAGGATCACACACAATCATTGGGTGATTCAATTAAAACTATGGATATACCCCATAGGAAAGATTCATATAGTTTTTCCTTAGTGATCTTCATCAGGAATATGTGACTGTTATAGGATACATTTTAGGCAGTATCAACTAAATCACATTTATTTCCTCATGATCAATCCTTTCCCACTCTCCCTTGTTCATTGTTTTTAGATTTACCTCAATAAAAAAAATCTATATATCTCTCTAGAATATATAATCCTATACTTTCATCCTCTAAAATTTGAAATCAGATCCATCAAAAATTTCTAGCTGAACTTTTACCTGTTCCAACATCATCCTTTTAAATTGGAACACCAACTAAAATGGAAAATTGTAAAGTATATGAATCAAATTTTCTATAAGTATCCTAGATAAATATTTCACCAATATCTGATGAAACTTTTTTTCCCAAAACCCATATTTTTTAAAATAGATTTTGAAACTCAAAATATGAAATAAGATTTCACAAAGTCTAAAAACAAAAAATTCTCAACATAGTGTATTTGAACTAAGAAGACTTTTCACTCCAAATACATCCTAAATCACCTCCAAAAAACCTTCAACTAGTCCCAAAGTAGAATGAATCTAAAATGTAAGTTTCACAACCCAACCTCAGTTTTCATTTATTTATTTTATTTTTATTTTATTTTAGATGCTTGATATTTTTTATTTAGCCTTGGATTGAGGTTCTGATGAGTATTTATTTGAGTTTTGGAGTTTTTGGGTGTTTTTTGGACTTATTCTTGGTTAGTGTGAAATGTATGGGGAAAATGGCATGTTGGGTAGTTTTTGACTCCCCTGGTGTCACTTCTATATGGGGTGTGTTTATTAGATGGTTTATCCCCTTGAGTTAGAGGAGTTTTTGGTTGAAAAGGGTGAAGTTTGGGCACTTTTTCTAGGTCGCACGATTAAGGGACACAGTTAATTTAACCATGCAACCTAAACATGAATAGGTTTTATGGTTAATCCAATTGGTTAAACTATGTGTCTAGCCTAAGTGTGAAGCCCATAAAAATCTTAATAGTGGGGAATTTCATGGTCTGCGCATGATTTCTTTAACCGTACGAGATAACCATGAAACCTACCTAAATAGGGGTATTTTTGTCTCTTTTAATTTTTATGTGGGGTTTATTCCCTTGGAATACCCACTCGATTTCCCAAAACCTAGATTCCTTTAATGGAGGTTTTTCCTTCTCCAAATCTCCTCTAAGGTGATTTCATGGTGTTTTCTTGGTGATTCTTCACCCAGTTCAAAAGGTTAGGGATTCTTTCTCCTTCCTCCATAGTTTTTGTCCATTTTAATCTCATCCTCTAACCTTGGTGGAAATTTTTGGGTGATTTGGATACCTAGTTTGATGAGAAATTTTGGGGTTTTCTTTCTTAGGGTTTTGAGTTGTAGTATGAGTGTCTTTCTAGTGGATTTCATCGAATGTGACATGATTCTTCCACTTGAGGTAGGTGTTTCTAATATTTTCCTTCTTAGAACATTAAATTTAATGTTTTATTGTTTCTAATTAATTTATAAAAGTTTTTCACATTATTTTTATGTGTTTGTGTGAATTTTTATGGTGATTTCATGTTCACTGTATGATGAAAAATGGGTCTTTAAAGGGTTTTCTTATCTACACATATATATACGTGTATGCAGGGTGTTAGAGTAAATTCCCTTTATACTTTTTAGTATAAATTGGATTTTTTGGGTTATGTTTATCCTTGGTTAAGAATTTTCATTTGGTTTATTTGTAATTTTATCTTGATGTGTGGGTTTTGGTTCCTTCGCTTGGTTTTGTGCTTATGTGGTGACTTATTGTAATTGGTTGTAACATAAGCGGTGACTCTCAAAATTGGTTTCTTGGTTATTTTACATGTTTTACCAAGTAACGTCCATTGGATGTGGGAATTCCCATGTGGTCACAGGGTGCATACATGGATGGGAACACAATGATGATGGATTTATAAAATTATGTTCACCTTAAGCCTTAGATTTCAAAACACCTTTCATTTTCCTTCTCCTTTTTCTAAACCCTCCTCATTTCAAAAGTTTTCTTATAAATTCAAATGTCTTCAAAATGGTTCCATGGTTTCAAAGAGACTCAAATTTGGGTTTCAAAAATGATTTCTAATTGCTTGTACCATTTGTAATTTTGAGACGTGACTTAGTAACTAAATGGAAAAAAGGACCATTTGGAACTTGATATGTGGTACGGTTCCTAAATAACATAAATTCCCATTTGGAACCTTTTATTTTGCTTTATATTTTCATCTTAGTTTTGAAAATGTATTTGGAAATGGATTGGGTTTTATAAAATCCTAAAGGTTCAGTTGGCATCTTAGAATGTTTTGGAAGTTGGTTTGAAATCTTATGTGATGTGAAGAACTGGTTAGCATTTGTGAATGGTTTTTTGTGAGATGGGAACATATATGGTGGACCCTTAATGGAGAGGTTAATCGCATAGGTGGTTTTGGTTTTTGAGATATGAAATCATGGTGGATATGGTTTTTAGTTTGATCCATTAATGTGAGGACCTCCCCATTCACCGTGTATTATTATCATTCAATTCCAAGGAATCATCTATAGTGTAGAGTGATGGTTTCTTTTAGAATCTGATTAGATAGGTTGGTACCCCTTGGGTTTCATGAGAGGCTGGGTGGTATGTGCCACTGGATTGGATAGTTTAGAGCATCCAATTGTTTATTGACTATGTAGTTTCACCATACATAGTCAGGTCAGTCCGAACCGAGTATTTCTAGGGATTACTTCTAGATATGCTTAGGAAATACCCATGATTTGATATTTGTATCTTCCATATTTACTTCTATTGAATTTTGGTTTTCATTCATACTATTTTATGCCTACTTGTTCTATTTTATTCATTTTTATCATAGCTCTTGGTTGCATGGAATGGGTTTTCTCTTGGATTTTGGTTGTGAAATGAGTTTTGGAATGGAGAACTGTTTTAAAAAGGAAATCATAGTGTGTGTTGATTTTAAAAAGGGAATTTCTAAAAATATGTGTTTTGGTTATTTGAATTTATAAAAACATGTTTTATAAATTTATTTCAAATAGGTGTTTATGGACTACTTTGGGAAAGGAAATATATAAACTATGTGGTGCTTACCTACTGAGATGGTGTATTCTCACTCCCTACTTGTTCTACTCAGTGTCAGTAGACCTGTGTTGTTTTATAGGTTTATAATTCTATTCAGGTTTCCCATTGGTGTTGTTTGGTCTCATGGATTGGTGGTGAACAATAGGTCACATGAATATTGTGTTATTTTCTAGTTTGGTTTAGTTTCATTTTGCAGTTCTTGTTTTGGTTCAGCTGTTGTTGTATTTGAGACATGGTTGTATTTATTGATGTTTGGTTATTATGGTTTACTATTGAATGATCTATTTGGTTTATTTAATCCTTATTATTATTGGGATAAATCATTCCCAATGTTATATCTTTGATTACTAGTTCTAGTTGTCAGCTCAGGATGACTAGGAACGGCTCTCGGGCCTTGTCTCAGACCGTGTCGAATGCGGGTTGGATAGAAGACTGACCTAGTTTTTGAAAAAAATGGTATCAAAGTTATCACTTTTTTATTTGGGGTGTCAGATAGACTATATATTATACTTGGGAGTTAGGTGTGGTAATAGCATCACAAACTCTTTCTCATTATGATCCTCAAGTTTCCAAGGGTAGTTCGGGTTTTGAGTATTTCTTTTAGTTTTGGGTGAGTGTAAAGGGAATGAAAATAGAGGTGGGTCAATGTTTCATGGTGTAATTATATATATTAGTGACCCATGTGGAGCCTGATTTCATGGTTCAAGATAAACTTATTTATTGGTGCTTTCTTGGGGAATGTTTCACTAAAACATATGGTTAAGTTTTGCATACTCACTAGTTCCCTATCCTGGGTGTTTCCATGTGATTTGTGTGTTGGTTTGGATTTGATTGGTGTGGGTCAATTTTGAAATTAAAAAATATTTTTTGGGAAAAGAGTTTCTCAAAGGAAAAATGATTTCAAGAAGGGTTTTATTTTAAAATTTGGGTTTTGTGTTTAAAATTTAATTTGAAATGGGTTTGGGGTATCTAAAAGGTGGCTTGGGAATCATAGTGGTTTTGAAATTGTGATTAAATGGTGGGTTTTGAAAAATGATTCTCATTATATTCGTGAAATTTATATTATGATCCATTTTTTTTGGATTGAGGTTCTCTTTTTTATTGATGTTTGATTGGATGTTAGTTTTTTTTTATTTTGATTTTTGTTCTATGTTTTCCTTCTACTCAGAGTATGCCGCCCAAAAAGCTCCTAGAGGTTTCTAGTGAGTCTCTTCTAGTTGTTGACCTTGACCAGACTCCAAGTGGGGTGGCCGAGGTGAGTTAATATCATTTTTTTCCTATCTTTCATGGTGATTTAGGTCTATTAGAGGCTAAAACGTGGCTTTATAAAGTTGAAGTAATCTTTAGGTTTTTGGGAACTCCTAAAGCAGCAAGGCTTCAAGTTGTATTGGGTTTGTTTGAAGATTCATCTTTGGATCGATGGAAGGTGATATTCCCGACATCATTTCAAGTTGGGATGTCTTGTGAAGTTTTTAATACAACATTAATCCGACGGTTTGTACCTGATGAGTTGAATAAAAGGAAGGTATAAGAGCTTATGAAAGTTCAGTAAGGTTAGTAGATAGTGAATGCCTCTATTGGCCACTTCAAGGAGTTGGTTTCCTTTTATTTGGGGATATCATCATAGGATCAGTTAAAAGATATTATTTTAATTTGTTTTCTTCATCTATAGATATTATAAATATTTATCTCATCTGGTGAAGTTCCATTTGATAAGAGAGTGGATAATGCATTCTTATCTGAGCTAATCTCTATAGCACAAGTAGTTGGCAATCTGGTATATCTTTCCACTCATGAAGGTTCCCCATATACAAAGATATGTGTGCCAAAGAAACATATTACTGAGTATCCTTTGTCATCTCTACATTATTTCTCCTCATACCATTCATTCATGTGCTTTCAGTGTGGCCAATTTGGTCATTTGAATTCATCTTGTTATAATCCTATGAAGACTTGTCATTGATGTGGTTGTTTGGGTCATTTGGATAAATTATATAAGAATAATGGTAAGAAGAGGAAGTCTCGATCAGAATATGTTAGCACCTGATTGTGGGTTAGTTGATGCTTTAGTTATCATGTATCCAACCATAGGCCTCATAGTGAAGCGTACATATAGTCATGAATCATTGGATGTGGGTTTGTGGTCCAGATTTTTGTCTCTGATGTTGGAATAGAAATGTTTAAGTCGTATTTTTTAGTTATCTTGACAATTTTAAGTTTTCTTTGTTGTAAAGTCCTTGGTGTTTTTTTTTCTTTGTAATTATGTGGTTTTGTTTTATGGGTATGGGTTTTTTAATGGTAATCTTCACGGATCATTGTTGGTTTCATGTTGTACCCATTGTAAATATGTGTGCATATTATGGAAATAATGAATTATGTTCCAGATCAAGGATTGGTATTGGTATCTGGTTTTGATATATTTGGAGACATTTACTTCATGAGGAACTTATGGATCATTCTTGGGTTCATTGTTTTCTTTGATCGCCCTCTGTTTTCCCCTATGTCAGGGGTCTTTTTTTGTGTTGGGAGTTCCCATATTGATGTCATAGAGTGGGTTGATCTTTTTGGTGGGGATAACCTTTCTATTCTATTTATAGTTCTTTTTTGTTGTGTTTTCCCTAGAACTGGTCTGGTGTGACTTGTGGAGTAAAGGGTCACCCTAAATTTTGTGGTTCTATTAATCCTTGTTTGGTTCTGAGTTTGAGTTTTAGTTCTCATTCATCTTGGTGACTTTCTAGGGGTAGAAAGTTTTTGTGGTGGGGATAATTGACGCACCCCAGCCTCAGTTTTCATTTTTTTATTTTTGTTTAGATTCTTTATATTTTATGTTGAGGCTTGGGTCAAGGTTCAATTGAGTATTTATTTGAGTTTTGGAGGTTTTGTGTTGTTTTTGGACTTATTCTTGGTTATTGTGAAAGTTATAAAGATAAAACAGCATGGTGGGTAGTTTTTTACACCCCTAGGGTCACTTCTATATGGGGTGTGTTTGTTGGATGGTTTAGACCCTTGGGTTAGAGAAGTTTTGGGGTAAAAAGGGTGAAGTTTGATGAATTTTTATAGGTTGTGCAGTTAAGGTGCACAGTTAGTTTAACCATGCAGTCTAATTATGCACATGTCACATGGTAAAGGTGAGTGGTTAAGCTAAGTGTTCATCCTAACTGGGAAGCCTGTGCAACTCTTGATAGTGAGGAATTTCACAGTTTTCACACGGTTTGTTTAACTGTACAAGCTAACCAAGTAACCCACCTACAGAGGGGTATTTTTTCCTCTTTGCATTCTTTTTATGTGGGGTTTCTTCCCTTGGACTCCCCACTCAGTTTCCCCTGACCTGTATTCCTTTCATGGAGGGTTTTCCTTCTCTAAATCTCTTATAAGGTGATTTTATGGAGTTTTCTTTGTGATTTTTCACCTAGTTCAAAAGGTTAGGGCTTCCTTCTCCTTTATTCTTGGTTTTCATCCATTTTTCTTATCCTCCTATAACCCTAGTGGAAATATTTTTCCAATTTGGATACCTATGGTGGTGCAAAATTTGAAGGTTTTCTTTCTTAGGTTTGTGAACCATTGGTATGAGTGTCTTTCTAATGTATTTCATTGAAGGAAACATGATTCTTCCACTTGAGGTTGGTGATTACATTATTTTCCTTTCTAGAACTTTCCATTTGATGCTTGATTATTTCTAATTAATTTATAAAATTGTTTCTCATGCATTTTATTTGTTGGTGTGAATATTTATGGTGATCTCATGTTTTCAATTTGATGAAAAATAGGTCTTTAAAGGGTTTTCTTATCTACACATATATGTATGTATATATTCAAGGTGTTTGATGAAATACTATTTGGAATTTTTAGTATAAATTATATTTTTTGGGTTATATTTAGCCTTGGTTAAGAATTTTCATTTGGTTTATTTTTAATTTGATCTTGGTGTATGGTTTTTGGTGCCTTTACTTGGTTTTGTGCTTATGGGGTGACTTGTTGGAATTTGTGGTAACATAGATGGTGACTCTCTAAATTGGTTTACTGGGTATTTTACATGGTTTAACAAGGAAGTTCCATTGTATTTGGGAATTCCCATGTGGGAAATGGGTGAACACATGTATGGGAACACAATGAGGATGTATTTTTAAAATTATGTTCACCTTAAGCCCTAGATTTCAAAAAACATTTCCTTCTTCCTTCTCCTTTTTCAGAACCCTCCTCATTTCAAATGGTTTCTTCTAAATTCCAATGTCTTAAAAATGGTTCCTTGGTTTAAAAGGGACTCAAATGTGGGTTTCAAAAATGATTTACAATTTCTTGGATCGTTTGGTATATTTAGATTTGGCTTGGTAACTAAATGGAATAAAGTCTCATTTAGAACTTGAGATGTGTTATGGTTCCTAAATAACATAAAGTCATTTTTGGAACCTTTTATTATTTTTTATGGTTTCATATTAGTTTTGAAAATGGATTTTAAAATAGATTTGGGTTTGGAAAATCTTAAAGGCTTGATTGGCATATTAGCATGTTTTGGAAAGTGGTTTGAAATATCGTGTGATGTGAAGGCTCAGACAGAATTTTTGAATGGTTTGTTGTAAGATGGGAACCACTATTTTAGACCCTATGTGGAGAGGGTCATTGCATAGGTTGTTTTAGTGTTTTAGCTATGAAATCATGGTGGATATGGGATTTAGTTTGATCCACGAGTGTAAGGACCTCTCCATTCATAGTGTAATATTATCATTGGATTCCTGGGCGTCATCTAGAGTGTCGAGTGATGGTTTCTTTTCAACCTCGATTATAAAGGATGGTTCCCCCTAGATTTTCTGAGAGGATAGGTGGGATGTGCCACTGGATTGGATAGTTCTGAGCAACCAATTGATTATTGACTATGGAGTTGCACCATATGCTAGTAGGTGAGTCTAAACTGAGTACTTCTAGATATTTCTTCTAGATATGTTTAAGAAATTCCCATTATTAGATATTTGTATGTGCATGATTTACTTATATTACATTTTGGTTATCAGTCTTACTGGTTTATGCCTTCTTTTTCTACTTTCTTTATTTTTATCATAGCTCTTGGTTTCTTGGTGTGGTTTTTCTCTTCTATTTTGGTTGTGAAATGAGTTTTGGAATGGATAACTATTTTAAAAAGGAAATAATAGTGTGTGTTGGTTTTAAAAATGGAATTTATGAAAATTTTTGTAAGGTTATTTAAAATGAGAAAAAACATATTTTATAAATTTGTTTTAAACTAGTTTTTATGGACTATTTTGGGAAAGGAAATGTATGTACTATGTGGTGCATACATACTAAGCTATTGTATGTTCACACCCTACTTGTGCCACTCAGTATTAGTAGACCTAAGATATTTTGTAGATTTAAGTTTCTATTTAGGTTTTCCCTTGGTGTAGGTTGGTATTATGGATTGGTGGTGACCAAGAGGTCACATTGAGATCATGTTAGTTTCTGGTTTGGTTTAGTTTCATTTTTTAGTTTTTGTTTTGGTTCAGCTATTATTGTATTTGTGATTAGGCTGTATTTATTGATGTTCGGTTATTATGGTTTACTAATATATTCCATATTTTTCTTATTTTATCCAAGTTATTATTGGGATAAATTTTTTCCACTATGATATATTTGATTCCTGGTGCTATTCGCCAACTCGGCATGATCGGGAATGCCTCTTCGTCATTATCTCAAACCAGGTCGGGTGCCGAGTTGGATGGAAGACCAGCTTGATTTTTTACATTAATAGAACACTAAAAATAGAAAACCAAGAATTTATATGGTTTGGAATAAGTCCAACTCAACTGGAAACACTAAAAATTCAAAATAAGATAAGAATAAGAGAAAACCCTCACTGAATTACAAGTGCTTAATCTAGAACACAACCCAAGATAGAATGAAAATATAATTTATAGTCAATCCAAATCAAAATGATAATAATAATATAGCAAGTGACCTATACCCATCTATTTATAAATGAGATTTTTAGTACCCAATGTATATTCATAAGATGTGGTTTTGAAAAATGTTCAAAATTCATTTAATGACTTATACTCATGGAATTTTATAATGTGTAGTTTATTAGCCAATGAAATTCTGTAAGGTGAAGCTCAAGAAAATGTTCAAAATTCATTTTGTAACTTCCATTCAAGGTTTTTTGGAAAAATATTAAGTACCCCATAATGATTTATCATATTTTTTCATAAAAAGGAATATCCACCCCTTTACCAAGGATTTTTCAATGTTGGGAGATAGTAAAATAGGAAATGGAACTTATGATCACTTATCATTGATTACACTCATATTTTATTTAATATATTTGAATATTTTGGAATGTAAAGTTTTGGTAAAAATATCATCAAGATGGTCATCAATTCTGATAAATTTGTGGATAATATCTTCTTTTTTATGTGATTTTAAAGGAAATGGTTTCTTATATCTATGTTTCTAGATTATGAGTGATGTAGGGGTTCTTAGATAAATAAATACCACTTGTAACAACATAAAGAATCAGATTTTGAGTAAAAATAATCCCAAAATCCATGAGAATATTGTGCATACACAATAATTGAGCACAATAATTTCCAACTACCACATATTTATCTTCAGCAGTGGCTAGTGAAACTGAATGTTTCTTATTGTTGGACCAGGAAATTAAATTTTCACTAAGATAGTGAAAATTTTAAGAAGATATCTTTTAATCCCTTCTAAAACCTCTGAAATCTATATCCAGATAACTCTTAAAAATAATATCATATCCAAAAGAATAAAATAGTCTAACTTCCAAATTTCCTTTAAGGTAATGGAAGATCCATTTAATTTCATTAACATGAGATTATTTTTAATTATCCTAGAATATCAAAAATAATTACACATAATACATAATTTTTATTAAAATATCCTTCAATTAAAGTAAACTTTTGATTATCCCTCTAAATAATTCTTGGCTAATCGATTTCCCAAATTCATCAAGATCAATTTTACATGAGGTACCTACTAGATTAATTATATTAGATGCATTTTCAAAACAAAAATTATTAAGTAAATATTTGATATACTTATGTTGAGATAAATTTGTTCATTTTAGTTTTTTAGTAATCTATAATCAAAAAAAATAGTTAAGTTCAACCATCATACTCATATCAAATTAACTTTTCATAAGTTTCAAAAAATTATCCACAAGTGCTTTCAGGTTGAACTAAAAATAATTTCATCAAAAAATATTTGTAAAAATATGGGGTTGTTAAAAAAAATATTAATAAAAATATATGTAACTTTCATTAATTTAAAAAAATAAATTAAAAACACGGATGATCTATTATAAAAAAGATATCATGGCTTTTTTAATTCTTTTAATCACCATGGTATGTTTAAATCAATGATCCAAAAAAAATATCTTTAAAACCATGAGGTTTTTAAACATAAACCTCATTTTGAACATAATCTATAAGGAATTCACTCTTTCCATTGATTTTAAATAGAGTAAACTTAAAATGATCTATGAATTATAATAGAATATGAATAGATTATACTCTAGATATTGGAGAAAATGTTTATTAATATTCAATACACTCTTCCTTAGTATAACCCTTAGAAATTAGTCTAGATTTATTATGAACAATTGTTCCATTGTCATTACACTTATTCTAGAAGACCCATTTGACGCATATAACTAGAATATCGCTAGGATGTTCAACTAATATCCAAACCTTTTTCCATTCAAATTTATTATTTTATTCTTTCAAATAAATTATCAAAATATCATCACACAAGGAATCATCTATCATTTTAGGTTCAAATTTTTATAAGAATACAAGATTCTCACATTTAATTTGTAAAGAACTTATGGTTCTAGCTAGTTTATCTACATCACCAATGATATTATCAATGGGATGATTCATTATGATCATCTGATTCCTAGGTAAAAAAGGATGATTTTACCTCATCTTCCATATGAGTATATTTAACTAGATTAACATTAGGTAAGATATTTTCTAGTAAATGTGGTCCAACCTCTAAAAGTAAAATAGAGGGGGTTTAAAAAAACAAAATATATATTACTTTAAAATTCCATACATTTTAACTTCACATATCAATCAGCTTCATCAAAATTAATGTGTGCCCTTTTTTAAATAGTATGTTATCATCTATTAAAAACATGATAATCCTTAATTGTGATATAGTAACCAAGAAAAATTCCTTCATTGTCTTTTAAATCAAATTTATCTAAATTATCTTTATTCAAAATGTACACTTTTCATATAAAAACTCTAAAGTAACTATGTTTTTTATTACTTTCATTCCATAATTCCTATGGTGTTTTATTTAAAATAGTCAAATTAAAACTCAATTTATAGTGTAATAGACATTACTAACATCTTTAACCCAAACAATGTTTAGAAACATAATATTCACACAACAATGTTTGGGGAATTTCTTGAAGTGTTCTATTCATCCTTTCTACCTATTTATTGTGAAGTTAATAGTGCTGAAAAGTTATGTGTAATGCCTTTTTCACTTCAAAAAAAATCAAAAGAAGAATTTAAAAACTCTCCACCATTATCACTCCATATATTTACAATAGAAATTTTTTTCCCATTTTTAACAAAATAATAAAACCTCTTAAAAACAAGGGTTATTTTGATTTAAGAGTAATAAAATAAACCACAGTATATCAGGTGTAATCATCAACTAATAAAAACACATATTATATACCTATGATAATCCTAGTTTGTGTGGGTCTGAAAAGGCCTATTCTCACTAACTATAAAGGTTCATATGTTGGGAATTTACAAATAGGTTTAGATCTAGACTTAAATTTCTTACTATATTGGAAAGGATGACAGACTCTAAAATAATTAAAATTAAGTTCCAGTAAATATTTCATTAGTCCTTGACTTGAAAGTTTAGATAAGGTCTAAACATTTCATTATCCTAACCTCTTAATAAAAATCCAATACTTATCCTAAATTTCACAAAGATAAGGAAATTAAGGTCTTCTAGTTTATTGAGGTAAACACTATCATGTCCCTGGGTAGATAAGACGCTAAATCCTTCCAAACATGTGATGTAACGTTTTTCATTACCAAAGTTCATGAAGTAACCCTCATCACATAATTGAATTATGCTAATAAGGTAATTATTAAATCCTAAAAAATAAAGAAAATTTAAAATTAATGGCTCAATAAAAAAATATACTTCACCAATACCGACAATATAACCTCATACATTGTCTCCAAAATTAACATGTGCACCCTTTAATTTTTGTAAGATATGGAAGTTATATTTGTTTCCAATCATGTGTCAGGAACAACTATTATCCATGTACCAAGTATTCCATATATTAGTACTCATCCTTTTCTATTTAAATTAAAAAGGATAAAATTTCAGTACCCAAACTTGTTTGGGTTCGACAATGTTATAAAATAGAACTTTAAAAACCTATATATATCAAACCCTATGTTGTTGAACAGATTCTAGTTATTTAGAAATAAAATATGTATAAGTTTCAAAGGATTGAATCTTATTCAAGTAATAAATAATATTTCATTTATATCCTATATAACATTTATTATATAAAGTTTTAGTTTTTATAATGAAGTAGTTAGATGAGAAATTTAGATTTCATAGAGTAAAACCAATTTCAAAATATATTAAAGTAGATTTAAACTATCTTAGAATCCTATCAAAATTTTCACTATCTGATGAAAAATTATAAATAAACCTCTTCAAACTAATAATGTCATATTTAAGTTTTAAAACTTCATTCTAATCATTACTACTTGAAACAGAAATGATGTTCTCATCTAACTCAAAAGTAAGTTTAGAAATTCTATCATCAACATTAGAAAGTTATGATTTATTTTGATGATAGTCCTTCTTTAACTTCTTATGTCTTTTCACCTTGTCATCCATATATCCATCCATCTCTTCAAATGATAGAGTTTCATCTTCATCATCAAAAAAATAAAAGTTTAGATAGAATCTAAAGTAAATTTAGTAATAGAATCAGTTGTTACCTTATCCATGAATCAATTTTCATTCCATGGTACTTTTATATAAAATTCAGTTATCTTTTGGATATTATATGTTTTTGAAATACTTCTCTCTAAATATGGATCTTCACTAGCACTATAGGTGATTATTTTATCTCTAAATTCTTTCTTTTCTTTTATCTTTGATTTTATTATAGATTAATCATCCTTTTTTTTCAATATCAAACAATCTAGTCAGATATGACCTGATTTCTTGCACTCATAATAGATAGATTTTAATGATTATTTCTTTTCATATATTCTTTTATACTTATCATATTTATCTCTTCTTTAATTTTTATAGTCATTTCATATTTTCTACTATTCTATAATCTTATTCATCCATATTATAAGTTGAGAAAATTACAAGTCACTAAACTCAATTTTTCTACTATCTGAAAAATACTTAGATGTGTCTTTTTAAGCAGTAGTATTTGAATTATTATCTTTATAAATTAAAGCTTTGAAATTTTTTATATAAGAGAGTCCATTTTTTGTTTTCTATTTATCATCATCTCTCTTTAGACTATTCTTTTACTGTATTAAGGTTCATATCAAATCATTAATGATTATTTTAGTAAGATTGTTAGTATCTTGTATCATTTTCCTCATAGATTAAAACTCATAAGGTAGAATGTCAATGGGTTTCTCAATAATTTTTTCAGCTTTTATTTCCTTGTCTCCAAGTGATTTCAACCCATTCACAATCATCATAAATCATTGATACATTTGAGCAACTAATTCTCCTTCAAGAAAATTGTAATCTTAAAAAAAACTCTCAAAATCACTCTGAGAGCCTCAAATACCTCATACATACTGAAGTGTGTAACCTCAATTTTTATACAAATTTCATTCACCGTCATACATGAATAAATTTGATTTTATATGTTCAGTGTCATTTAATAAAGAAATATGTTTCAGTATTTATAATTTTACTAATGTTCCAAATTTTCTTCATAACTAAAATTATAAATTTCTCTCTAGAATATTTTAATGACTAGTTATCATTTGATAGTGATCAAATCTCATATTAATCAAAAATGTCATCATTTTACTACTCTAATATTCATACTCAGTGCCATCTAGAATCTGAGGTTAGCTCAAATTCAAGTTCTCTGATGTTATGATTGGTAACCCTACTATAAAAAAATATCCTTCCTATACCAATATAGTTAGTGTAAATTAGCTCAATATCATGTATATTATAAATTAAAAATAAAGAGACAATCTTTAACACCAAATGGTAAAAGGTAAGTTCCAAAATATATAAAAATTATAGAGACTATCTCTAATACCAAGTGTTATTCTATATAAAAAGAGTACAGAAGATTCGAGAGTGGGTGAATTAAATTAATAAATCCAACTTAAAAGTTTCCCACTATAGAATTCAAACTTTTCAAAATTTGCAAACTCTAAAAAATCATAGTTCAAACATTAATCAGAGTATAAACAAAGAATAAATTAAAAGTATCAGAAGTTAAAAAACTAATCCAAGAATGGATATATAAATATAAATAATAAAAATTTAAAAAAATGAACTAGAATTTGGGATAAAATCCTTAAACTCTTTTAAAATTAATATAAATAATATAATAGTTCCTATCGAGGGAACTGTTTACTTTTATCCCTAAGTGGCAGGATGGTCAGTACACAGACCTAAGGGGTACACGTTCCAAACCTGGAACTTCTTTGATATACCTAATCAGAATATATAATTTCTACACTTGAAACGTATTTTAAATACCTTTCAATAATAGGAAACTCTATCTCTGATCTCCTCTTTGATTAGCAAGATCAGTAGTGAGTCCAACACCCAAACTTCATCAAACAAACAATTCAGAAGCAATCCAAATTCCTTTTTTGCATATTCTCTTTGATCATGAAGCATCAAAAAAATGATTATAAGTATAAATACATGAATATTTTACAATAATCCTAACAAAATAGAATCTCTAAGAAAACACAATAAAGGTAAATATAATTGTAAGCACTCAAATACAATGAGATGATGCATAGATTCACGAATAAAATTATTCCAGTCACTTCCATTCCTTGAATCTAAGTCTTTATTTATAGATTTAATCAAAATAGACTCCAAAAATGAAATCTAAGATCTTAAGGTTCAGTTAAAATAAACATTAAAGAAGCACTATCTTCTGATAGAACTATTTAGTGTGACTTTAAAATGTTCCAAGAATTACATGAATTCATTCATCACACCAAATCTTAGTGATTCCAAAGTTTCATTTTATATGAAAATGGAACTAACACAACTATATATAAGTGAATATAAATAAGGATTAAATTTTTATTTATCAAAATAGGAGATCTAGGTTTTTCAAATTCCACCACCTTTCGATGTCCATGTCCATTCATCACATGATCAAGGAAATCGCCAGCTACTTGTTGATGCACCGAGTCCACCACCTTCTTATAGTGAATAGTGTATATGTATAGAACTCATTCGTCTATCCTTATTAAATGGTCCACCCACAATAGTGACACTATTGTTTCCTAGTTCCAAACCTACGGTTCTGATGTCATTACCTCTGTTGGTTCTGAATTTGTATTTTGGAATATTTCCTTTTAGAATGTCAAACACTTAGCTAAAAAACAATTTTCACTCAATGAATCCTAACAATAAACATATTTTTGACCAAAAATGTGTAATGAAGCCATCTTTCATGAATTCCACATCCCCCCAATCCCTTTCTCAGGATTTCAAAAGATGTTCAAGCAAGGAGAACAAATATTATTTGATTTGTCTTTTATGGATTGTATTTTTCATGTTTCAATGACCGTACAGACATTGAAAAGTATAAGATGATCTCATAATAGAACAAAAAATTCATAGATCAATGAACCAAGGGGTGTAAGAGTATGTGTGGATGGTGTAGAGTGATTCTAACTCAAATCCTTTAAGGTATGACAATCCAAAACAAGAAAATAATGTCAGAATCACGTGAAACATTAAGAAATTGTTTCTTTATTAATATTTATGTTTATGTTTTTTGTACTCTCTCCATGATATAAATTACGTTTTAGTTTGTTAGATCTAATATTATGAATCAAATCAGATGAAAAAATTTTAAAAACACCACACCCCAAAAAACATGAAGATGATCATGATTTTTTTTTAAAGAGAAAAACTTGTAAGTTGTATATCCTCGGGACCGCTTTTGTTTGGGATCAGAATCATCTATATTTATCCAATTTTACTAAAATATATAGTATAGTAGAGATAATTTTAGGTCCTGTTAAAAAAAATTGACCGTTTGGATGAAAATTATTAAAAAATTGGGATTTTAAGATTTTTTTGAAAAACATTGATATTCCCTTATAGGCTTACAAGTGTATTTCACTTTAAAAATAGTCAAAAATTAATTTAAAAAATCATATAAAATTTTAAAACATGAAAAAACCAAAGAATAAATTATTTATTAATATAATATATATTTTCTAAGTTTATAATTAACTATTAATTTTTAAAAACATTAAATTTTAATAATTTGTAATTATATATATATATATATATAATATTTTATAATTAAATTCCTAAAAATAGGAAAAATTATTTTAAAAAAATCAAAATTTCAAAATCATTTAAAAAATTGAAAATTTAGCTATTTATGTAAAAAATATTTTTTATGACTAAGAATACATAGTATTTTTTAAAATATAATAATAATAATAATATATATTTATAAGTAAAAAATAATAATTTCAAACTCAATTCAAAAATAAATGAAATTTTACTTTAAAAATTATAATTTTTTAAATGTAATAAAAAGTTAAAAAATATTCATATAAAAAATATACTTATAAATAATTAATAATTTCTTAAGGCTTAGAAAAAATCACATATATACATTTAAAAAATCAATAATAATACTTTAAAATATAAAAACCCACTTCAAAAATTTTATTGAGATTTTATAATGAAAATTTTCATTGAAAAATTATACTAGAAAATTTCATTCAAAAGGTTTAAAAAAATTTCCATTAAATAAATTCAAAAAAATATCAAAAAGTTTCACTGTAATTTTATAGTAGAAAATTATAGTAGAAAATAACATCTAATAAATTCCTCTATAAAATTTTATTGTAAAATTTTATTGTAAAATTATAATTGAAAAAATATACTGGATTTTTTTCTAAAAAATCACATGAAAAATTACTTTGAAAAAACTCATTATATGTGAAAATTTTCAAAGAAAATTTATATTGAAAAGGATAATATTTATAATATAAAAAATCATTAGAAAGTTCAATTTTCTCTATAAATTTATTGTTGAAAGATCCACTGAAAAATTCAAGTTGAAACTTTCACTATTAAATTTCTATGTCAACTTTCACTAGAAAATTCTAGTGGAAACTTCCAATGTATAACTTAAGTGGAAAAATTAAATGGAAAAAACCAATGGAAAAATATCACTATTCCCATTAGAAAAGTCTATTTGAAACATAAAATGGAAAATTCTAGTGGAAAATCCAACTAAAAATTTCCAGTGCAAACACCCACTATAAAATTCTAGTGAAAAATTCAATTGGAAAATTACACTTGAAATTTTTAAAGAAAAAATACAATAGAAGGAAATTTCAATGTTAAATTACAATAAAAAGTATCAGTTAAAACTTCCACTAAAAATTTTAAATTGAACTTGTCACTGAAAAATTATAGTTTAAAATTATTTTAAAAATATCCAATTGATATTTCCAATGGAAAAGTATAAACTTTCATTGAAAAAATTCAGTATCAACATCCACTAGAAAATTATAGTTGAAACTTTCAATAGATAATTCCAATGAAAATTTTCACAGAAAATTCTAGTTGAAACATTGATTTGAAAATTCCTCTGAAACCCCCACTAGAAAATTATATTTGAAGTTTCCACTCAAACATTATAGTGGTAACTTCAACTTCCACTTAAAAATTTTAGTTGAAACTTTCACTAAAAATTCTGGTGCAACTTCAAATAGAAATTCTATTTAAACTTATACTATAATATTCTAGTGGAAACATACACTAAAAAATTCCAACGATAACTTCAAATAACAATTTAAAATTTTAGTTGAAACTTCCACTGTAAATTCTAGTGAAACTTCCACTAAAATTTAAAGTTAAACATCCAATGTAAATTTTTGTGCAACTTCCACTAGAATATTCTAGTGGAAGTTTCTATTGGAATTTTCAAGTGGTAACTTCAACTTACATTTTAATTTTTTTTTTAACTTTTAGAGGAAATTCTAATGAAACTTCTACTAGAACATTCTAGTGGTAAATTAAAATTTCACTTGAAATTTTATGCTAAAACATTCACAAGAAATTCCAATGAAACTTATACTAGAAATTATAGTTAAACTTTCACTAGAAATAATTTTTAAACTTCCACTAGAACATTCTAATGGAAACTTTCACTAAAAAAATCAATGGTAACATAAAATTCCACTTGAAAATTTCATTTGAAATTATCACCAAAAATTTCACTGAAACTTCCACTAGAAATTTATATTAAAATTACACTAAAAATATAATTAAAAATCCCACTAAAGATAATTTTGAAACTTATAATGGAATATTATAATGTATTTCCATTATAAAATTAAAATAGAAACTCACATTGATATTCAATGAAATTTTTCACTAATAAAATCAAGTAAATAGATCAAAATAATTTTTCATTGAAAATATTAATGACTCATGTCTTGATGGATTTTTCTCAGAGAGGTGAGATTACGGTGATAATTATTTCCATAGAAGATAGTGTAGAATACCCCTTGACTAAATTTGTGACTCAGAAGAAACATCATTATCATGTGAGGTCTAGCGGACTGAAATTTATAGGCAGTTCGATCCTATCTAAGTGGGATTTTGTTAGAGTTGGTGTCCTAGGACCAACTGATTGTAATCTGATTACATGTATGTTTAATGTATTGAATATTAATTAAACATATTACTATATATTTTTCATTTTTCTGCATGTCTTTATTGTAATATTGTTCTAGAGTATTTGTCTCATTGATAAGGTCATAGTGGTTCCCCACAATGATGAGAACCTTGAAGTTCTATGAAAATATTCTTAATATAGTTACGTGGTTGGATAAAGTACTATGACTGGACACATATTATTTATACCATCAGGTGTGAGTACTCATAAGCAGATGAGGATTATTCTCATGAAGTTTTCACTTGGTAATATCCAAGATGATATATTATGTGAATATACATGCTAATAGGAATTACATATATTTTGTTATTATTGGATATTACTATCTATGAGTGTGTGTAATGATCCTTAGACTTTAATATTATCGTTAATACATGACATGAATTGAACACTTGGATTTACTAATAAAAACTATCATGCCATATGTTGGTGGGAAGTACGGCATATTATGTGCGTCGTGATTGACATGTCATTAATGGATAAGTCATGGAAGGATTTGTCCCATCAATATTTATAGGAGTTGATATATTATTCCTTTTATTGGAATATAAGTATTGCCTAAATTCCATGGTCATGGTGTAACAATGTGTTTATTTTAGATAGTCGATGAAAGACGCATCAAGCATTTTGGTTGATGACACTTTTGTTCAACATGAATAATGAGATATTGTGACAAAGGGATTATATTACATGGTGAGAGTTCATATGTGGTTGTTTTCATTGAGATAATAAGTTATTTCTCTTGGGTTCCTTGACCTATTTCCAGATAGTAATCTTAGACCTTAGGCAAGCTCACCTAATTCCAATAAGAAATAATCCTAGAGGGTCACACACTAAGTGTTTCCATTGATCTCGAATAAATTATATTTTAATTTAATTAATGGAATAAATATTATTCTCAAGACTGAGTAAAGATTTTATATAAGTTATATTCATCACATAAATTAAATAAATATTTATTCATTTTCATGTGAATGAAAATATATTTGTTTATTTTATTTATATTTAATAAATATTTATTTGTTGGTATGTTAATGAAATATTTATTTGTGAATAAAATATTTATTTGGGTACTGAATAAATATAGAAGAGTTTGAACAGACCAAGACCATGTCTAGTGATAAAATAATTATTTATAATCAAATAGATATTATTTCTCAATTTTCACAA
This sequence comes from Viscum album, assembly GCA_963277665.1. Taxonomy (NCBI): domain Eukaryota; kingdom Viridiplantae; phylum Streptophyta; class Magnoliopsida; order Santalales; family Viscaceae; genus Viscum; species Viscum album. Next base: position 581,860,610 of record OY728128.1, on the reverse strand, counting down.
GTTGTCACACCACAAAATAATATTATTATTATTATTATGTGGTATTGATTTTATTAAATCTTTTAAATGTTATTTAATGGTGGGAATAAAATTAAATAATATTTTAACCTAAAACATAACTCTATAAATATAAAGTTATGTCTATTGTGTATTGCACCCAAAATTGAGAATAGATAATTGTTGCGCACAATGAATTATCTATTGAATCATCCTTCTCTCTCCCTCTTAATAACAATAAATAAAATAGAGATTTCTTCATGACCAAAGAACGATAGATCAATAACAAAAAATGTAAGACATTTGATTCACCATGTCAGCACCTAGATATCGAGTGGTGTTTCTTGGAGAACATTAGAGTATAGGTTCTGGGCGTAGTCGAAGTGCGGGAGGGGAGGTGCCCAACTTTGCTTTTTTCCATTATTAATGATTAATCTGAGATCAAGAAAAAATGAATTCCATGGTCAACGGATTTGAATCAAATAACAATTAAGGATTATAAACCTGGAACCAAGAGAGATGATATCAACACATATTGTTTATAATTAATTTAATTAAATAAGAATTACCTCCAAGGTTATTCTTTCTACGTTGATGCATCTAGCCATAGATCTATAGTGCATCATCATTATGTTTTAGAATTAAAGCATAGTATTCCTCTAGTGGTAATCCACATGTGCTCTATGAATCTATGAATGTCATCGAAGGATTCTCCTGGTGCTAGCGTGGAAGATCCTTTGCATGTCTTGTCTACCTTCGATCTCCTTGAGAACCGTATCAAAAACGTTCTCCTTAATCTTATGGAGGAGGATATCTCTCATTCTTGATATAATTCTTAGAGAGGGATGAACTCTCTAGGCTTGAAATATTTTCTCCAATTCGTTGTGCACAATGATTTTCTTGGCTAGGGTAATGAGAAAATAATCATAATTGGGTATTTATATCACTAGGGTTAAAATAACAAAATTTCACAAGTAACCTTAATTATTTTATTAATCCTAGAGAAACCCCATGTCAAATAATAATAGTATTATTATTATTATTTATTGACACGTGCCTAACTTGATAATTATAATTAAATATTATTTAATAAAATTATATTCAACATTGTTATTTCTCACTGGACCCTTAAACTTGTTCTTCTATTCCACCACCATATTTATTGGACCTTGAATAAAGTTTATTTATTTATTAAATAAGTATCACTACATTATTCACTAATAAATATATAAATATTATATTCACTAAATAACAAATAAATATCTATTAAATATTCCACCCAAAAAATATTCAATCGAATAACTTGTGTCATAATAAAATCAATTAGGCATCCATGAATAATTATTAAACCACAATAGGTAATAATATTTATTCAACTTATTAAATAATAAATAATATATTAGTTAACTGAGATACTGGATACACTTAATGTGTGACCCTCTAGACCTCTTTCTCAGTGGCATTAGGTGGATCAGCCTAAAGTCCAAGGTTAGCATCTAGCAGTATGCCAAGGAACCCATAGAGAAAGAAGTTAATGTCACAATTACATGTCACCTCATACGAACATTTACCATGTAATATAATCCCTTTTTCATGATATCTCTAATAAAGTGAGTTGAATGATAGTGTCATTAACCCATGTGCTCGATTTCTCTTTATTTGACATCCCAAAAATTGAACTTGCCTATAAAACACCATGGATATGGATTTATTTTGGATATATCATTTCCATAAAAGGGCCTAAGAAATAAAATTCTGTTAAAGAATAAAAGGGACAAATATTTTCTTGTATTATTCATTAATGCAATATTGCTCGTGACACACCCAACATATCCTACCTCACCGCAAACATATGTCATCAGAGTTTTTTCCAATACATATAATTGTATGAGTCAAAATACCCATTAATAATAATATTAAAGTCTAAGGACTAATACACATGTCCACATATAGGAACATCCAATGACACATAGACAAGTGGATTTCATACCGACGGGTCTTTTTCTCATAATATCCCCCTGGACATTACCAAGGGTGTACACCATGAGAAGGTGCCTCAAAGTCCTATGAGTCTCCACCCCTGATGGCATGTATCATTTGTGTCCCTCAAATGATATCATCTGGCTATAGAACATATATTCAAGAATAGTGTCATAGCACTTCTGGGTTCTCATCATAGTAGGGATCCACTATAACTTTTTAGTACAACAGTTACTCTTAGGACATTATCAAATTCAATGTTACATATAAGAACAATAATGATGTGATAAGGAATTTATTAATATTTAAAACCATGAATATAAGTTATCATAAAGTATAAAAGAATTTGGTTTTAGGGCACCAACTCCAACAGACTTTCACTTGCACTAGATCCAACTTCTAACAACCTTCAGTCTACTAGCTCTCACATGATAATCATGTTTATATTGAGATAGACTTTTATTTAAGGGGCCCACCATGTTCTCTTCTGTGGGTACTCTACTCACTGCAACTTCACCCCTCTGAAAAAAAAAATCACTCAATAGGTGATACTTCCCGAGTATTTGCTTTGTCTGTTGATGTGACCGTGGATCTTTTGCAAGATCCACCACTATAGTATTATCACAATACAATGTGATATGGTCTTTACTTCTAGGTACCACATAAAGCACCTAGAAAAAGTTACAAATCTAGATAGCTTCCTTGGATACATTAGAAGCAGTTATATACTCAGACCCCACTATAGTATCGGTGATAACTTTCTTCTTTGAACTCTTCCAGCTCATAGCTCCTCTGTTGAGATAGAAAACATATCCCAATTTCTACTTCATATCATTTTGATCTATCTAAAAACCAGAATCAGTATACCCCCTGATTACAAACTCCTCATCTCCTCCATACACCAGGAACATATCCTTAGTTCTTCTCACATACTTAAGTATAGTCTTAATAGCAGTCCAATGTTGTTCTCCTGGATATTTTTGATATCTTCCTACCATGATCAATGCATAGGCAATATCAATTATATTACATAGCATGGAATACATTATTGATCATTTCACTGAAGTGTATGGGATATTACTCATTCTATCTTTCTCCTGTTGTGTTTGGGGACACATTTTCTTATAAATATGTAAACCATGTGACATTGGAACCAATCCCCTATTGGATTGTTCCATACTAAATATATTTAGTATCTATTCAATATATGTACTTTTTCTTAGTCCAAATAGCCTCTTGTATCTATCACGAATGATATTGATCCCTAAAATATAGGTTGTTTCACCTAATTCTTTCATGGAGAAACACTTGTTTAACCTATACTAAACTAACTGTAAGATAGGTATGTCATTTCCAATAAGTAATATGTCATAAAAATACACTACTAGGATAATGACCTCATTCCCATTAAACCTTTTGTAAACACATGGATCGCATTAGTTCTTAATGAAACCAAATTCTCTTATGGATTCATCAAATCGAATGTTCTGTGACCTAGATTCTTTCTTCAATCCATAAATGGATCTCTGCAACTTGAAAACCCTTTTTGAATCACCTAGTGTCACAAACCCTTATGGTTGTGTCATGTAGAAATCCTCCTAAAGGTTCCCATTAAGGAATGTAGTTTTTAAAACCATCTTAAAAATATCATATTCATGGTAAGTTGCAATGTAAAGTATGATTCTTATGGATTTAAACATGGAAATTGGTGAAAATGTTTCATCATATTCAATACTTTGATGTTATTTAAAACCTTTAGCCACTAGCCTTTTTTATAGATACTTACTTTAACTTTCATGTACATTTTTCTCTTGAATACTCATTTAAATCCAACAGGATTTAAATCAACTAGTTCATTGACCAAAACCCAAAATTAGTTCTGACACATGGAATCCATCTCAGAATTCATAGCTTCTATACAACTTGTAGCTTCTAATCTATCTATTGCATCCTTATAGTAGAGAGGTTCGTCATTGTCCAAAAATAATGAGTCACCATCCTCAGTGACTATAAAACCATATCTCTCTAGTTCTCTTACCTCTCTTACACTCCTATATAGTACTTGTGTTTCAAAAACTGCTTATTCCATAGGGACCTATGGAACTTGTTCCTCTACCAACTCTTGTGTATCATGAGCATCAACTTCATTGAAGTTAATCTTGCTTCTACTATCCTTTTTTAGGATGTTCTCCCTCTCAAGAAAGACGGATTGTCTGGAAATAGTCACATTATATAAGGACCCGGACTTAAAACATTATATAATCCTAAGTTTTAGACAAGAATATAAATTCTTACACATTGAGGATATTTTCAGGTTTTTAGTTTTAGGTAATTATGACATAAAACATATCTAACATCTTATAATCATACATATGGATACTATTAAAACGATATCTATTTTTTTCAAAATATAAAACTTTTCAAATAAAACATAATTCCTTTGAAAAATATTCATGACATTTAAATTTTCTACCTTCTTTCTCTTAAGCATATTTATAACCTATGAAAAACATTTAAAAACATGGGATGAGCACAAAAAGCTCAGTAAGGGATATAAGGAAATAAATCTTTAGTCAAGTGATAAAATAAAAAATAATAAAACCCATTTCATAAAAACCCATTAACATTCATGGAAATATCATTTAGTTTCCTTGGGACATATTTACCATATCACTCTTACAATCACCCTTAAACATGGAATAACCATTTGGTCAAATTGCACCTCCGGAGTACCCAATGCATAGGAGATCTATAATGGGGCTCAAACCATCACATCTTGAGCTATAATGAGCTCAACCAAACATAAAATTTGTCCAAGGAACATATCATGGTAATAAATTGTTATGAAATCAGGAGAAATCACTCATTCCATATATATAAAAAAACAATCTTTTTGAAATTTATTAAAGAGACTTTTAAAGGGATTTTAAAAAGATATTCCATTTACAATATAATTGGAGTGAGAATTAATAAAATGTAATGGATGTGTTTATACACTATAAATACATATAATACAACATAATATAAAAAAATCATCACACCAAAAATCTTAATACATCATAATGGGTAATGTAGAAGGTTAACCTAAAGATTTGAAATTGGGATAAGAATTACCTTACCACGGGTTCTTCTTACTTAAAATGTGTTTAAACCGTATGTATAATGGTTAAAATAGTTTTATTAATATATTAATGAAAATATTCATGTTTATAACACCTTATATGATCATTTTACAACATCATTCGACACATTTATTAGTAATATTTTGTTATTTACATTGTTTTCAGGTGCGTTCTTCACATGGTTTCTGTGATCGGTTCATGATGGATATTCGTGTCGATTGGAAGTGAAACTACAGAATTGGAATGGAATGGTATTTAAATATTTCCAGAACCATAAATTATACCATTTATCATTTTTAATTCTTACGTGAGGATGATTTATAAGTTTAAACATTATTGATATTTGTTTAGGTCATTTTGGCGATTCTTTGATCTTAATGAACTCATTTTGTTTTATTAATTAATAACATGTGTAAAAAATGATTCCATAACCTTATATAAGATATAATACATAAATTATAATCTGGTTCAACCATAAAAATGGTTTCATGACCATTCTCGAAGGAAGTAAAAGAAATTGAAATCACATCGTCCACGATGTTGGTAAATCGACACATCATGGATGATGTTTTAATTTCTAGAATAAGTGGGAGAGGAGAAGAATTATAATGGTGAATATTCCATAAACATGATAACATCCAGAATATATATAATATTCTAGATCATTCATGCCTCTTTGATAAGGGGTGGTGAAGAAATAATAATAATAGGAAACAAAATGAAAATAAAAGAAAGAAAATAAAAGAGGATGTTTACCTCTTGATCTCTTCTCCTTGAGATCATCCTTAAGGCCTTTGGTTATGGCATTTTGGTGAGACCATAAGGTCTTGGAAATGGGGAAGGTTCTTTGTAGGATTATTGGGTATAACTTTGGCAATTCTAAAGGCTTGAGAGGTGTTGGAGGAAGAGGGGGGAGAGGGTGGTATTTATAGTGGAGGAGAGGAGGATTTTTACATTATTTTAATCATTATTTTATTATTTTTGCTCAAGACTATGAAGAGTATTGATTAATGTGATACTTGATAATAAATAGAGCATGTGAGTTCTAAACTAGTGTGATTACATCATTCATGATGTCATAAATAGTTTATTTAACTGATATTTTTTATATACAGTATTTTACTGTATTTCACTATTCATCAAAAATTCAAGAATTTTATAAAAATCCCAAAAATTCACCTTAACCAATTTTTGATGTGTAGAATTAAAAAATGAACTCCATTTTTTGAAAATAATTTTCTAAATATGATTAATTTAAATTTTAAATAAAATCATACTTTATTCAAAAATTAATAATTTTAAAACTATAACTCATTTTATATCACCTTGAAAAATTAATCAAGATGTTATTATCTTATATCCTTAAGAAAATAAAATAATAATATGATTTACTATTCATAAGGTTCATATTACTATTCATAAGGGTATGTTACTATTCACTAAAAATCAAGTTTTTTCCATCAGACTCCAAATAACTTACTAATCACAACTGTAGATGACCGTTTTTTAAAATTCAAATCATAGAAGTGGAAAAGTTATGTTTAAAGGCTAGCTATAACTATCTACTTAAGAAAATATTTCATGAATTTCAATTTATTTTTAAAACCTTAGGGTGTTACATTATCCCCAACTTCTTGAAATTGAGTCCTCACAATTTTATTTACTTATTAAACAAGTGATGGTAATTTTCCCTCATATCATTTTCAGATTCCCACATTGCTTCTTCAACCATGTGGTTTCTCCAAAAAAACCATTACATGGTGGATTACCTTATTTTGCATTACTTTCTCTCTATGATCAATAATCTGAATAGGTTTCTCTTCATAAGAAAGGTTCTCTTCCAACTGAATTTCTTTTGGGATCAAGAAATGAGATGAATATGGCACATACTTTCTCAAAATTGAAACATAAAAAACATTGTGTAACTGTGATAAACTCAGAGGCAATGCTACTCGATAGGCAACCGGTCAAACTTTCTCTAATATTTCATAAGGTCTAATGAACCATGGAGTCAGCTTATCTTTCCTACCAAAACGCATAACACTTTTCCATGGTGAGATTCTAAGAAAAACATAATCACCTACCTCAAAAGAAAAGTATTTCCTCATATTATCTACATAACTTGTATGTATGCTCTAAGTTGTTTTCATGTGTTGCTGAATCATCTTCACTTTATCATCCACTTACTCTACTAATTCTTGTCCCATCAACTTCCTTTCCCTGACTTCATCCCCAAAATATGGATTTTGAAACCGCTTTCCATACAATTCCTCAAAAGTTGTCATATGTATACTAGAATGAAAATTGTTATTATAAGAAAACTCCACTAATTAAATATATTGATCCCAACTTCCCTAGTAGTCTATTGAACAAGCTCGAAGCATATCCTCCAAATTATGAATCGTTCGTTCTGACTTCCCATCTGATTGAGGATGAAAAGTTGTACTAAAATTTAATTTTGTGCCCAAATACTTCTAAAGGCTCTTCCAAAAATTATAAGTGAACCTGGGATCCCAGTCAGAGACAATGGAAAGAGGCACTCTATGTAACATTACAATCTCTTTGAGGTATAATTGAGAAAGCTAATCCACATACATTGTATCTTGATTAGAAATAAAATGTACAGATTTAGTCATTCGGTCAACAATAACCTATATTGCATTTTTACCTTGAGATGTATTTATTAGTCCAATAATGAAGTCCATGGATATATTCTCTCATTTCCACTATATCATTGTAAAAGTCTGAAGCATCACTTTTGGTAACTTCCTCTCTTATTTAACCTATTGACATGTCAAAAATTTCATGGTAAAATTAGCAATATCCCTTTTCATTCCATCCCACCAGAAATACTCCTGAAGGTCTCTGTACATATTAATACCACCATGATGAACTAAAAATGGAGAACTCTGAGCTTCATACAACAATTATTTCTTCTACTGGGAATCACAAGGCACACACAACCTTTTTCCAAATCTTAAAACAAAATCTTTATCAAGGTTAAATTCTTTCAACTTACCCAATTTAACCAATTCTACCTTTTTTGTAGCTCACGGTCTTCCTTCTATGATTTCTTAATTCTATATGATAATGATGATTACACTGAAACATGAAACAAAAAAGAGAAATTTCCTTCACCAAAAACTTCTAATCCAATGTTTATCAAATCATTTACCAAAGGATCACATTCCAAATGTATCATGGTTAATGTTGCATGATGTTTTCGAATCAAGGCACCTGCCACTTTGTTTACTTTTCCCAGATAGTAATTGATTGTGCAATAATAATCCTTTATCAGTTCAAGCCATATTATCTACCACATGTTTAATTCCTTCTGAGTGAATATATACTTCAAACTTTTATGGTCAGTATATATTTGATATTTGGCACCGTATAAATGGTGCCTCTAAATTTTCAAAGAAAAAACTATAGCTGCAAATTCCAAATCATGTATGGGATAATTTAACTCATGAGGTTTTAGTTTTCTTGAATCATAATAAATTACCTGATCATTCTACATCAAAACACAACCAATTCCCTTCAATTAAGCATCACTATAGATGAAAAACTCACCATTTCGGGAAGGCAAGGCCAAAACTGGAGCATTCACCAATCTCTTCTTCAATTTCTGAAAATAAACATCACATTCTTCTGTCCAAAAATTTTTAACCCCTTTTTGTGTTAACTTAGTTAGTGGGCTAGATAAGCTTGCAATGTTTTTAACAAATCGTATGTAATAACCTTCTAATCCAAAAAAAACTACGAATCTCTATAACATTTGTAGGTCTTGTCTATTCATCAACCACTTTTGTTTTGGTAGGATCAACTATTATTCCATACTTATTTACAATGTTTATAATAAAAGAAATATGCTACAACCAAAAATCACACTTAATGAATTTTCCATACAATTTATTTTCTTTTAAGGTTTGAAAAACAACCCTTAGATGTTTTTTATGCTCCTATTTTCTTCTATTATATACCATAATTTCATAAATAAACACAACCACAAACTTATCCAAAGAACTCATGAAATATTCTATTCATTATATGCATTAATATAGTAGGTGTATTAGTTAACCCAAAAGGAATAAATACAAATTCCTAATGACCATATCTAGTATGGAATGCAGTCTTCGGGATGTCTTCATCCATTACTTTCAACTGATGGTACCCCGACCTCAGGTCAACCTTTGAAAAATATTGTTCTCACTAGAGATAATCAAAAAAATCATCAATATGAGGAAAAGGATACTTGTTTTTAATATTAATGTTATTCAATGATCTATAATCAATGAAAAGTCTCATTGAACTATATTTTTTTAACAAGACAGGAGCACCCCTTGGTTAAGTGCTAGGTCGGATGAAGCCTTTATCTAATAATTCATGAAACTGATTTTTTTAATTCCATAAGTTCCATTTGGGCCATTTGATAAGGGGGTTTAGAAATTGGATTATCATAAAGAACTAAGTAAATAATAAACTCAACCTCTTGATCAGGAATAACACTAGTAAAATCATCAGGAAAAACATCTAGGTATTTATTTACTATTGGTACATCATTAGTCTGGATAGTTTCTTTATCTTCAAAAATATGAGCAAGATAACTTTCATTTCCATATTTTATCAGTTTATTAGATTCCTGATATATTATCAATATTATGGGTTCATTCTTTTACACAAACTAAAATTATTTATGAAAAATAACTTCTTTTTCTCTGCAATCTATCTTATCATGATAAAAAAAATCCAGTCTATACTGATAATAACATCAAACTCCACTTGAGAAAATACAATGGGGTTTACAGGTAAAATACTTCCACATACAAGGATAGGTATATTATTATAATTTATACCTACCATAATATTTCCTCCAAGTGTTTTTACCATGAGTTATGGTTTCATTTCATAAAGTGTAATTCCCAATTTTTCTGAAAATTTATCAAAAATGAAGGAATGTGTAGACCCTAAATGAAACAACACATGTGAGAAATATGTAAAAACAAGCAATGTACCTAATACCACCTCATTTTATGGCTCAAAATATAATGAATTGGTTGAAAAGGATTTTAACACACCCTTTTTCTTCTAATCTTGTTGATTCCCTACTTGAGTGACTAGCTTCGGACAAACATTAGAAAAATGACCCAACTCCTTATAGTTAAAGCATCTCACCATCGGCTTATCATTAATTTTTGGATCATTTTACTTGCACTCACAATACATGTGTCCAAAATTTTCACATTGTTATAATTTCCTAGAATTTACAATACATTCACCAGGATGAATTTTACTACACTTTTCACAAGAAGGAAAATTGATTTTCTTACCTCCATATTTCTTTGATGAATTCTTCCCCAAATACTTCCAACCTAACTGATTATTATTCTTGTCATCATGAGACACATACTTTTTAGAAAACTCCATCTCCACTTTTTCATCATAGCGAACAAGTTTCTCATAGCTTTTAAACTCTCGTGAAGTCAAAGCTCTTCACAAAAATGGTTTCAAACCAGAGTAAAATCTATTAATTTTACTATCAAAATACCAAGTAAAATCCATTACATACCTATCTAGTCTTGTAAAATTGGTTTCATATGATTCCATAGAATCATCATCTTTTTTCTTTAATTCCAAGAATTGTTTCTCCATTCTGAGTTGAATAGTTTTAAGAAAATATTTTTCCAGAAAAAGACTCTTAAAATCATCCCATTCTAGACTATCAAGATCATATATTTCTCTTGTATTCATAACCATATACCACCATTTATCAGCTTCACCTTCCAAATGATAAATGGCTAGTATTACCTTTTGACATTTCAAACATCCCATGACATCAAATATCTTTTCTAGAGCATTGATCCTTCCTTCAACTACCACTGGATCTATGGTTCCACTGAATGCTGGAGGAAGTTACCTCATAAAATACTCCAAAAAAGACATGTTTCTTCATGGTAGATCATGTTCCTATCTAGCATGGATACCACCAAAATTTATTTCTTGACTCAACTAATCCATTGCTGTCACAAACTGCTCATTTCTGATTCCCACCATTTCAGGCTGCAGATTCATATAGACATCAGCCTCTTGGTGCCTCCCTACATCAGCTTCCCTATTTCTTATTTGGAAAACCATTCTGAATAAACAAAACTTAGATGAATCAACATGGTAATCCTTAAATTCTATAACATTTCAAATTACCATAGAGTAAAAATCATTTATGGTATTCTTTTAACATCATCATAACCCCTGAAGTTATCTAAACCATCCTTTGATACCAACTATAAGGACATAGCCTTAAAAAATTACATAATCCTAAGTTTTAGACAATAAAATACATTCTTACACATTTAGGATCTTTTTAGGTTTATATTTTTAGGTAATTAGGACATAAATCATACATAACATCTCATAATCATACATGTGGATACTATTAAAACAATATCCATTTTTTCAAAATATAAAAATTTTCAAATAAAACATAATTCCTTTGAAAAATGTTAAGTAAATTTAAATTGTATTCCTTATTTATCTTACACATATTTATAACCTATGAAAAATATTTAAAAACTTGGTATGAGTAGAAAAATCTCAGTAATGGATATAAGGAAAGAAATCATTAGTCAAGTGATAACATAAAAACCAATAAAACCCATTTCATAAAAACCCATTAACATGCATGGAAACATCATGTAGTTTCCTTGGGAAATATTTACCATATCACTATTAAAATCACCCTTACACATGGAATAACCATTTTTTCAAATTTCACCTATGGAGTACCCAATGCATTGGAGAGCTATAACAGGGCTCACCCGTCATATCTTGAGCTATAATGGGCTCAACCCAACATATCTTGAGCTATAATGAGGATAAAACAGTCATATATTGAGCTATAATGGGATAAACCCAACATAAACTATGTCCAAGGAACATATCATGGTAATAAAGTATCATGAAATCAGTAGAAACCACTCATTCCATATATATAAAAAAACAATCTTTTTGAAATTTTTTAAAGAGACTTTTATAAGGATTTTAAAAGGAAAGTCCCTTATCAATATAATTGGAGTGAGAATCAATATAATGGAATTTATATGTGTATAAACTTTTAATAAACATAATAAAACATAATATAAATAAAAATTCATCACACCAGTAATCTTAATACCACATAATGGATAAAGTAGAAGGTTAACCCAAAGATTAGAAATCGGGTTAATAATTCCCTTACCTCAGGTTATTCTTACATGAAATGTGTCTAAACCACTTGTATAATGGTTAAAATAGTGTTATTAATATCTTAATGAAATATATTCATGTTTATAACACCTTATATGATCATTTTACAACATCATTTGACACATTTATTAGTAATATTTTGTTATTTACATTGTTTTTGGGTGCATTCTTCACATGGTTTCCATGATCGGTTCATGATGGATATTCTTGTCAATTGGAAGTGAAACTCTATAATTTGAATGGAATGATATTTAAATATTTCAAAAACCATAAATTATACCATTTATCATTTTTAATTCTGACTTGAGTATGATTCATAAGTTTAAACATTATTGATATTTGTTTAGGTCATTTTGGCCATTCTTCGATCTTAATGAACTCATTTTGTTTTATAAATTAATAAAATGTGTACAAAATAATTCCATAACCTTATATAATATATAATAAATAAATTATAATCTGGTTCATCCATAAAAATGGTTTCATGACCAGTCTTGAAGGAATTAAAATAAATTGAAATCACATCGTCCACGATGTCGGTAAATCGACACATCACGGACGATGTTTTAATTTCTAGAATAAGAGAGAGAGGAGAAGAAGTATAATGGTGAATCTTTCATAAAAATGATAAAATATAGAATATATATAAGATTATGGATCTTTCATACCTCTTGGATAAGTGGTGGTTAGGAAATAATAATAATAGTAAAGAAAATGAAAATAAAAGAAAGAAAATAAAAGAGGATGTTTACCTCTTGATCTCTTCTCCTTGAGATCCTACTTAAGGCCCTTGGTTTTGGCCTTTTGGTGAGACCATAAGGTCTTGGTAGTTTGGAAGGGTCTTGGGAGTATTATTGGGTAGAACTTAGGCAAGTCTTAAGGATTAAGAGGTGTGGGAGGAACAGGGGGAGTGGGTGGTATTTATAGTGGAGGAGAGGAGAAGTTTTACATTATTTTAATCATTATTTTATTATTTTTGTTCAAGACTATGAATAGTATTGATTCATATGACCCTAAATAGTAAAGAGAGCATGTGAGTTCGAAACTTGTGTGCTTAAATCATTCATGATGTCATAAATAGTGTATTTAACTGATAATTTGTATATACGGTATTTTAACGTATTTCACTATTCATCAAAAATTCAAGAATTTCTGAAAATTACAAAAAAATCAACCTAACCATTTTTAGATATGTAAAATTCAAAAATGAACTCCATTTTTTGAAAATAATTCTCTAAATATGATTAATTTAATTTGTAAATAAAATCATAATTTATTCAAAAATTAACACTTTTAAAACTATAACTCATTTTATATCACCTTTAAAAATTAATCAATATGTCATTATCTTATATCCGTAAGAAAATAAAATAATAATATGATTTAATATTCATAAGTTTCATATTACTATTAATAAGGGTATGTTACTATTCACTAAAAATCAAGTTGGTTCCATTAGACTCCAAATAACTTACTGATCACAACCGTAGATTACTGTTTTTTGAAATTCAAATCATAGAAGCGGAAAAATTATATTTAAATGCTACTAAACTATTTACTTAAAACAATATTTCATTAATTTAAATTTATTTTTAAAATCTTGGGGTGTTACACATTCTTTTCTGAGGGGTTTTATAGGTAGTATCCTTTTGTTTACTTGGTATACCCTATAAAGATACACCTTATACCATGGGGTGCTAGTTTGTTTCCTGAGAAAGCCTTAAAAACACCTCACAACCCCATACAAATTTATGTGACAAAATGGGTTTCTTTCTACTCTGTAGCTCGAAGGGAATTCCATTTTCCACTTTAGTTGTAACTTAGTTTAATGTGTATGCCACATTTTGTAATGCATATCCCCAAAAGGATAATAGAAGATCTACATGACTCATCACAGACCTTACAATGTCCAACAAGGTATTGTTCCTTCTTTGACTAAAACCATTACACTATGTTGTATAAGGTGGAGTGAGTTGATATTGAATCCCAAACTCTCGTAGAAATTCTATGAACTCTTGGTTAAGATATTCTCCACCTTGATCTGATCAATTCTTCTTTATCTTCTTACCGAGCTAATTCTATGATTCATTCTTGAATTCATTGAATTTCTTAAATAAATTAGACTTATACCTCATCAAGTAAATATAGCCATTTCTACTCAAGTCATTAGTAGAAGTTATGAAGTAAAAATATCCACCTCTATATTCTACTATAAATGGTCCACTCACATTAGTGTGTACCAATACTAGAATCTCTATAGACCTTTCACCCTATCCACTGAATGGTGGTTTGGTCATTTTTCCTTATAAACAAGAAAGACATCTATCAAGTGGTTTTAGATCATAAGAGTCTAAATATCCATCTTCACAAAACTTTGTCAAATGCTTCTCATTTACATGACCAAGATAGTGATGCCAAATATGGGTGTTATATAAGTCATGTGAACTTGATTAATTATTAATTTACAATACTTGTTTTTCATAATTTAATACATAAATACTGTTATTTAAATGTGCCATACCATAATATATGTTGTCCTTATAAATGAAATAACTTTTATTTCTGAACATGAAAATAAACTCATCTATATCTAAACTTGATATAGAAATTATGTTTTTGGTAACAGTAGGTACATAATAACAATAACATAAAACCAAAATAATTCTCATTGGAAATGAAAGGTGGTAGTTGCCAATGGTCAAAGCGGCCAACCTTGCACCATTGGAAGCTCACAGATCCACCTATCCTCTAGAAATCTTCTGGAATCTACTTGGTTCCTACATTTGGATACTGATGTGTGCCCCACAAGATATATATAATACCCAATGTGTAGATATAGAAATATTTCACTCGATAATGAATTCACCTTTAGCTTCCCCTTGCTTTTGGGTGTAGTTCCTCTTCTAGTGGCCTGGATTTCCGGATGCAAAACATATTGCCTATTTTTCCTTTCCCTTCCTCTGGATCTTATTCTTCTTGGTAGGATGGTTCTTGGGAGATTTATACTATATATAAGTCTTGGTCCTCTTTTTCTTGTCTTTTATCATCTTATTCCCCATAGGACCATGGGTTTATTACTCCCCATGTCCTTATCCACTTAGAGAATTAAAGTAAGAAGTTCTAAAATACTCTTCTCATTATTTCCCGTATTATAATTCACAATAAAGTTATAGATGGTCTTGGGAAGTGATGATAGTATAATATCTGTACACAACTCATCTGGGAATTTAATCCATAAGATGTATAGGTGTTAAATGTATCCAATAATCTTGACTACATGAGGTCAAGCTGGCATAGACTCTCCAAGCTTAGTGGTGAAAAAATCATTGGAGATCCCATACCTCTCTTATCTTTCCTTATCTTGATAGATATCCCAAAGTTGATACATCATGCTATATGCATCCATTTCCTCATGTTTCTTCAAGATATCATTTAACATGGATGATAGAATGAAGTGATAAACATTTGTAGAATCATTCAGATGTTTCTCATAGAGAGATAGTTCTTCATCACTTGCCTCATTTCCAGGAACAACTAGTAAAGGTTCTTCTAGGACATATAATTTCCTTTCATGGAGAAGGATGACTCATAGGCACCTTTTCCACTCCTAGAAATTCATGTTGGTGATAAGGTTTTTCTTCTTGATTATGGATCGTAGCGATATTTTTGATGTCATTTTTAATGTTGTTTTTAAAAATAAGATAAGTAGATATTTGGTACTTTATCTGATAAATTTATACAAATAAATAAATATTATATTTATTAGTCTCACAGTATTTTATCAAAACCCAATATCCCTCACCATTGAATTCAAAATATCCTATTTCTTGGACATTCTAGTGGCAAGGATCCATATTTCCCTTCTCATTACCCCAACTTTGGTTGGTCAAGAAACTTGAAAGGTTTTAGGTAGGAATTCCAAATTCCAACTGCATTAACGCATAGTTCCTTGATCCATTGAGTGGACTCCCCAATCCTGAAATCCTTTAATTGAATTTCCTCAACCTTTTCATCTTAGTTACACCAATTCTTGGTTTGACAGTCAACCTTCGATGTGAACCAAGTCAAGTTAACTCAAAACCTCATATAGAATTCCCCAATAATTGAAATCACCCCAACTTTGGTTGGTCAAGAACTTTGAACTATGGTTTGATTCTAACTGAAGTAATGGAAGGATATACTAACTTAATATTTTATTGAGGGATTTTATCCTTTATGCATAAATTTACAATTATTATCTTTATCACATGCTTTTTAATATTAATTAGGATTACTTAAGTGATTAACCATGTCTTTGGATGATATTTATGCATAAGACAGTTTATTTTAGTTCCATCTTGAATTCTTATTAATTCATTAATTATGTGATCACAACAAAACATCCATAATAAATAACCATGAAAATGACATAAATAAAATAAAGGGTATGATCATGATCTTATTATAATTGTTAGTTTATTTAGCATTTGATAAACTAACTGCAGACCTAGGGGATAAAAACCTTGAACCAATTAGGTTTTTGTTTACATCTTTCCACTTATCCACCTTCATATCTCCTTGGATTGGTTTTTCCTCAGCTTCAAACTTGAACCGCCTCCACTCTCTTGGGAGATTCATCCATTACATATGATTTTACTCACACACAGGTGACGGGTAAAATGGGGTTTACATAAAAGAAGCCATGGGAATGTAGGCCCTACATATTAATGATGAGGGGCTTCATGCAGGCCAAAAATTTAATTTAATAATAAATTAAAATGAAATTGATCGCATACAAAGGTCTGTTCTATATTATGATCATCCACTAGAATGTAATGAATTATGAATTTAATAAAACTAGAATTCAATTATTAATCATTATTTTTTAAGATAAATTTTACTCAAATCAATTAATTATTATCTTTAATTAATCAATCCTTTTATCTTAATCATTATCTGAATTTCCTTGAGATTATCATCTTTTATAATTTTAAAAAAATTAAATAAATTCATTTAAAATTAATTGTGTACATAACTTGTACCTTGGAGTTAATTCGGTGAGTACACATCCAAATATACCCAACATGTATTATAATTGTATACACTTTATTATTTGTGACATATATCATGCATGGCTTATCACGTACTTTCATGATGTGTACTTCATGAATGATTACACAAATTACATTATTTTTCGATAACGTGTCATGCTTTAATGCACATAGAATAATAATTGTAATACAACTCATACAAGACATGAAGATCTTGAACATTATATAGATATTAATTAAACATTTAAATATTTATGTATATTAAAACCTATCACATAGTATGTCTTATCTTTATGACCACATGCAAGTACATGTCTTGAGGTTTACATAGAAAAATAAATAAATTTTAAATCTACATAATCTGGTAAAAGTAAAAAGTGTGTAGATCCGATCTACATAGTGTGTACACCGTTCACCATCTATCTGAAGTACATTCCTAGGGACTCTGAATGTGAGGCATACTTTATAAATCTCGAAGTACACGTCATTTTCAATGGTCCATATGTCATGTTGAATTTGTGTTACACAGTTACCGGTCTAGTAGGATGTGTATGGAATACACATCCCGGCCCTAACCCAAAGGGACTACACACCATGTCTAATGGGCCACATGGAATGTAGTTAGGATGACCATGCACCAACTAATCTTGGTCAAAATTCGGTGAATTAATGGTGTAATTAATTACCTAATCAATGAAAAATCTCAAATTAATTTCTGAATCAATCTTTATGCATTTAACATGACTACATGGCATGTAATTACTATTACATGGTGTGTAGTATCATGTTATATGGATAGGATCCTTGGAACCTCTAGATGAGATCCCCAATTTTATTTTAATCATGAAATTAATCATTTCTGTTAGATATTTGAGAAAAGATAGAGGAAGAAATATATCTTGTAATTAAGATTTAAAGAACAATTAAACTCAAATTGAAAAAATAAATTATGAATGTGTAAATAATAAATTAAACTAAATAATTATAAACAATGAAGTGTATTCTTTGATACCACTTGTAGGTTTCGGGCATAGCGGAAGTGCATAAGGGGTGGTGCCCAACTTTTCTTTTTTATATTATCAATGATTAATATGAGATCAAGCGATGATGAACCCCATGATAAATGGATTTTAATCAAAGAAAGATCAAGGATAATAAACCTGGAACCAAGAGATAGAAGATCAACAAATGTTTTTTATAATTAATTTAATTAAATAAGAATTAACACCAAGGTTATTATTTCTTCATTGATGCATTCGGCCACATATTTTCATTGTTCCACTATTGCGTTGTAGAATCCAAGTATAGGATTCCTCTAGTGATGATCCACACATGATCCATGAATCTCTAGACATCATCGAATGAGTCCTTGGGTGCTAGCGTAGAAGATCCTTATGCTTGTAATGTCTGCCTTCGATCACCTTGAGAACCGCTTCTAAAGAGTTCTCCTTGATCCGGTGGAGTAGGATCTCTCTCATTCTTAAGAGCATTCTTAGAGAGGTATGAACTCTCTAGACTTTAAATCTTTTCTCCAATTCATTATGCACAATTATTTTTTTGGATAGGGTTATTATAAAATAATCATAATTGTGTATTTATATCTCTAGGGTTAAAATAACATAATTTCATAAGTGTCCTTATTTATTTTATTAATCCTAGTGAAACTCCATGTCAAATAATAATAGTATTATTATTATTATTATTTCTTAACATTCTCCTAACTTGTGAATTATAAATAAATATTGTTTAATAAAATAATATTCAACATTATTATTTCACATCGGGCCCTTGAACTTGGTATTCCAATCTTCCACCATATTTATTGGACCTTTAATAATGTTTATTTATTTATTAAATAAATATCACTGCATTGTTCTATAATAAATATATAAATATTATAGTTTCTAAATAGAAAATAAATATTTTTTAAATATTCCACCCACAATATATTCTGTCAAATAACTAGTTATAGAATAAATGCGATAGGGCATCCATGAATAATTATTAAACTACAATTAGTAATAATATTTATTCAACTTGATAAATAATAAATAATATATTCTTTAACTGAGATACTGAATACACTTAGTGTGTGAACCTCTAGGCCTCTTTCTTAGTGGCATTAGGTGGAGCAGCCTAAATTCCAAGGTTAGTGTCTAGCAACACGCCAAGGCACCCATAGAGAAAAAAGTTAATGCCGCAATGAAATGTCACCTAATATGAAATTTTACCATGTAATATAATCCATTTTTTATGATATCTCTAATCAAGTGGGTTTCATACTAGTGTCATCAACCCATGTGCTTGATTTCTCTTTATTTGACTTCCTATAAATTGAACTTTATTATAGAACACCATGACCATGGATTTATTTAGGCTATATAATTTCTATTAAATGGACTAAGACATCAAATTATTTTAAAGAAAAGAAGGGACAAATCCTTTCTCACATTATTCATTAATGCAGTATTACTCATGATGCACCCAACATATCCTACCATGCCGTGAATATATGTTATCACGGTTTTTATCAATACATCTAAGTGCGTGAGTCATAATACTCATTAATAATAATCTTAAAGTCTAAGGACCAATACACACGACTATAGATAGGAACATCCAATGACACATAGAATGTGTATTTCCTACTGGCGGGTCGTGTTCTCATAATATCCTCCTAGACATTACCAAGGGTGTACACCGTGATAATGTGCCTCAAATTCCTATAAATCTCCACCCTTAATAGCCTTTATCATTTGTGCCCCTCAAATGATATAATTTGGGAATAGAAAATATATTCAATAATAGTGTCATAGCACTTCTGGGTTCTCATCATAGTAGGGATCCGCTATTACCTTTTAGTGCGATAATTACTCTTAGGACATTATCACATTCAATGTCATGTAGAATAATAATCATGATGTGATAAATAATTTATTAATATTAAAAACCATGAATATAAGTTATCATAAATTAAAAAAGAAGTTGGTTCTATGGAACCAACCCCAACATGAAGCACATGTGGATCACCGGTAGAGGGATTTTATCCTTGGATCCTCACAGCACAACAAAGGCAATCCAAAAGGGTTATTTAAGATGATCAATATTCATCAATGAAGAATGTTCCTAATCCCATGTATTTATTTCTTCATATGTTAAATAAATTAATTTTAAATTTTATTTTCAAGATCCTCGCTCATGGTTTCAGATATTAATTATTAAAATAAATTCTAATATATTTCCTGCCATCGCATGCTTCTGATGTGCCAAGAACCAACACAACATTTCTCTGGTCTTTTTTTTCAAATGGCCAATAATGCTTAATAAAGGTACTTATTTTCATTACTTAAAACTAATAATTTATTATATTTATTTTTTTTATTCTTCTAAAGGATCATTTATTTGAAACTTTTTATAATAATTTTTTTAAAATACTTTTCTTTATCTTCTCAAAAATGTTTTTTGAAGGAAATTTTCACTTCATCTTTTATAACAATGTTTAAAAAAATATGAAAAATTTTATATCATCACTTCTATCTTTCCTACAAGATTTATCTCTCATGAAGTGATGTTTTGATCATCCTATATATTTTATTAGGATGTGATTTATTTTATAAAATGAGATTTCTTTATATCCTATGATTTCTTAAGTTCGTGTTATGTGATTTTTTGAAAAGTTTAATAAACCCATTCTTTTTTCCATGGGTAATTTAAGATATGATGATGATTAATTTTTTAAGTGGCACAAATATTTATGGATGATGAAAGTTGGGGTACTATATATCCCTCCAATTCATTGGTTTAAGTTTATATATTGTGAGATATTTATAAATAGATATACTTATTTTGTTCACACAGGCATGGGCATAATGAGTTTGCTCACATTTTTAGATGTGGACATAATGAGTTTGTTCACATGGGCATGGGAATAATGAGTTTCTCACAAAGTTTTTATATGAATATTGTTGTGACACATTTACAAGTTATATATTGAGTTATACCATATTTACAAGATGCATTTCATTTTCATGATATTCCATTTTTTCATATCACGCCTTATTTTTAAAGTATTATGAACTCTTATTTCATGCCCACATGTTTTTTGATTATTGAGGATTATTTTGATCCATGTCATAATTTTTTTGTTTCCTTAATGATATTTTATGATATTATGTTGCTATATCATGTTTTATGATTATAATATATAGAATTATGATCTTTTAATAATATATTTATATTTTTTATCATGTTCTCCTTCATGTTTATGGTATGATACATTATGATATGTTATTCCATTATATGGTGTTTGATCTCACCTCTTTCTTATTTTTTCATCCCTGGGGTTGTGAAAATGATTATATCATGTGAGGTTTATAGAAAAGTTTATATAGGAGAATAATTATGGATTAATTCATACAGGTTTTGTAAAATAAGATGTTTATGAAGCTAATTTCTAAGACCAAAAATATTTCAGTCATTAGGTTATGAAACTTTTAGTGAGATGTATTATAAAAATCATGGAATTAATGTAATATTTAAGTTATATTAATCTTGGTAAACTTTATCCAAGTACTTGTTCTATGTTGGAGGTGCATAAGGGTAAAGGTTTAAGTTGTAAAGAGAATATTGGATTTATCTGATTGTTTTCCTTATTCATTGAATCCTATAGTTTTTGAGAATGAAAGGCAATGTTTCATATATGATGGGATTGTTTAGGATATCTAAAGGGGTTTCAGAAACTCCACATATAATCTATTTTGGAATTAGTGTTATATAAATTAATTATTTTATTTTTGAAAGGTACATGATACCAAATGTATACTTTATAAATGTAGTAAATATACACGAGTTCAAAATTGAGGTAATAATTAATAAATCTTGTAGTTTTCATTAAAGTGATGAAGTAAAGAGTTATTACATCAAATAATTGAATGGAATGGAGTTTATAAATCATATATGAATCTATATAAAGGATGTTTACTTTCATCTTATTTATAATATATGATAAGTGAATTTATTAGTAAACAAGGAGTTGTTATGAACAATATGAAATTATATTACAATACGAATGTTTTATTATTTATCATATTCTATAAAAAACATGAAAATAAGGTAAGTATGAAAGGAATTTTATGTAGGATAAAGATTTTATCCAATATATTTATTAAAATATAAGGAATTGATATTCTACCACCCATCAGTGGCATATTTTAAAGAATAAAATCTTTTTTTCAGAATAAATATCCAAACACATAGAATTCCATATATGATATGGATATAAAAGTTTATTTTTTAGATATTCCCACTAAAATTAATTAATAGTTATTTCCTAACATAAATTAGTTTTTTATATCTTAGCATGATATTCTGAAGAGAATAAAGTTTTTAAGAGGTTATTGGGAGTATGTTTGTACTTGGTTAAGTTCAAATATTAACAAGGATTATACTAGTAAAAATTCAAAGTGAATATCATTTAATATTGTAAATGAGCTTGGGGTGTATCAATAAATAAAAATGTAAAATTTATATTTAGATACCATAATGAAGAGAAAATCACTTTGTATCCTAAAATAGTTAAGGATGTGTTTTTAAAAAATGTAAATTGTTTAATTTTATTTCCAAAATAATCTTGAGGAAAAAATTTGATGGAAAAGATCCTAGAATAATGATGATGATGAACTTAGAAAGATTTTTAAGTAGAAAATAGAAATTATTAACATAATAAAATTATATATTGTGAAGTTAAGAAGTTTTAATACTATATTTAGAGATTTGATTATTTAGAATTTACTTCCTAAGACTCATGATTATTCAAATTAGCTTACTTTATGGAGGGTTTTATCATATAGTCATGTAGAGATAGGTCTGAAATTACATAGAGATTTATTGAGTTTAATAAAACCATAAAAATACAATTAATATAGGCCTCTCATGTGTTATATCATATGGTATATGATTAAGATGAGTGCTCATGTATGGTTCTATTAATATTTGTTAAAGGATTTTAAGAATATAAAACATATCATGTTATATAAAATCCAGTCTCCATTTTTTCATTATTTCACATTGGCTACATAAATTACAAGTAATGAAATGATTATTAAACTCTCAAATTATGAAATTGAGTTATCCCTAATTGATGTTAATCATAGAGTATTATAGGTTGTGAATAAATGTTAATATTTCCATGAGTAGGATCTAATATAGAGATATAGAATTGGCTCACATGGCATAAAAGGAGTTTCGTGTGCTAGATGACCCACCAAGAATACCACATGGAGTTTCATATACTATGTGTTTGGTATACTAGGGGTGCATATTTCATATTGTGATTTCCCCATACATGAGGTTAGTAAGATTCCTAGCATGAGAACCTTCATAGGTTGCTATGTTTCTTATATAATCCTTGAGTCTTAGAAAATAAGGGGATGGTTTGGTATATTATTGATAATATCATTGATTTAGGATTAAATAATATGGGATTTGTCCTCCTATGTAACAAGTATGATATATAGGCCCTTTATTGAGATAAATTGAATAATTGTATAGTTATATATAGATAATACATGTTATGTGATTATTAATCAGATGATGGGAATGTGATGTTCTCATCCATAAGGGTGAATGACATGTGATGTATTCATCAACCTAGTCAGTCTATAATTTGTGGATAGAGAATATATAAGTAGCTATATGTTATTGATATATTCCATGCCCCATGGTTACTCAATGTCATGGAAAAAGGAATTATATGAAAATTCATACTTTTGTATGATACAGCTAGTGGAAATAGGTATAGAGATACATGTGTTTGATGGAGATCTTGTTGGATCCATTTGTATCTTGATTATAATTGATGATTTTCTAGAGGATTCTCTTTAATTAAATTTATGAATTTTAGAATTCCTTTTTTTCAACACTAAAAATAATTATAGGGTCACACTTTGTGATTGACTAAATGGGTATTGAGTTTTAAAAAGCTCAAAGAGATTATCTAAAATTATTTTAAAGTTTATCCAAAAATATTTTTAGATGGATGTTCACAAGGCACTAAATATGATATGATACACAATAAATTTGATGATAGTTTTTGAAAAATATTTTTGAAATATCCAAAAGTATTTTTTTGATTTGTTTTCAAAATTTCTTGTATATAATATGATATAAGGTGAAATAACATAAATTCTATGAGGCTTTTGTGTAAGTGGGAGGTTGATGGAGATATTCCCTAAATCCATGAATGAATATGATGTATAAATTTTTTATGTCATATTATACTTTATAGATATTCCATATGGTATGGTATATAAACCAAAGGTATGTCATTAGATATGATATAGATATATTGTAGCCACTAACTTGGAAAAATCATATGATATGGACATATCATAGGGTTATATTATAAGTCATATAATATGTGGAATATTATTGAATGATTTATAATGAACCTTATTATTAAATTAATGGTGGTTGAATGATAAAGAGTTGTTGTTCTAAAATATTCTACCAATGGATATCATTATCTAAAATGTTTCATAAACTGAAAAACTTGAGAGAGTTGGAATGGATGATGGTTACAACCATTGCAACCATTTCCATTTACTTGTATAATTAATAATGTATAATTAAATTCATGTAAAGTATCAGGAGTTTCTCAAGGAATATATAAATAAGGACAGTCCATTTAGATGGGTTTCTTGAATGTCTAAATACCTTGATGACTCTCCCTATGAAAGTTATCTTTATCCTCCATCCTTTGCCACTTGAGGTACTAACATACTATGGTTGTGAGGAGGTTCACACCCAAGAATTGGGTGGTTCAGTTTAGGATAGGGATATACACCACAGGAAAGATTCATAGAGTCTTTCCTTAGTGATCTACAATAGGAATATGTGATTGAAGAATGAGATAAGTGTTTATCCTTGATGAAATGTCCACCTTCTTAATTTACTTTATACATGATTTCAGATTTTTCATGGAATGGTGATCTTGGGTGGAGGTTTCTTATGTATTTTTCTATGTTGAATAAGTGTTATAAGATCCTTAGAAACTAATAAAACCTTACCACTCAAATTTCTCATAGTGGTAACCCTCGTATCCCATGATTCTAGAAGTTATGATAGAAGGATCAATGCCCACTCTGCTCTAGATAACTTTACACCCTCTTATTCTAATTGAATTATAATCTCATTGAAGTTATTTAAATTATCTTCCAATGAACTTCCTTTTAATATCTTTCTATTGAAAATTCTTGTAACCAAAAACAAATTTCTTATTACGGATGGCTTCTCATATATATTGGTTAGTGTGGATATTAATTTTGAAATGGTCTTCACCTCATGAATGTTATAGGAGAAATTTTAGGAGAGTATCAACCAAATCACACCTAGTTCCTTTTGATAAATCCTTTACCACTCTCCCTTGTTAATTTCTTTTAGCTTCACCCCAATCAAGAAAAACTATGGATCTCTCTGGAATAGATAATCCTCCACTTTCATCCTCCAAAATCCAAAATCATATCCATCAAAAATTTCCAACTAAACCTTTCCCTATTCCAACATAATACTTTTAAATTAAAACTCCAAGTAAAATAGAAAATTGTAAAGTACATGAATCACATTTCCTAGAAGTGTCTTGGATAAATCTTTCACCAAGATATGATATAACTTGTTATTCCAAACCTCATATTTTTAAAATTAGATTTTGAATCTCCAAATATGAAACAAGATATCACAGTGTCTAAAAACAATTCTCAACATAGTGTATTTGAAATGATAATCATTTTCACCCCAATTACACACTAAAACACCACCAAAAAACCTTCACCCACTCCCAAATTTGAACGAAGTGAAAAGGTAATAGAACACACAACATAGAAAACAAAGAATTTATATGGTTTGGAATAAGTCTTGCTCCATGGGAAACACTACAAATTCAACTTAATAGAAGAATAAGAGAAAAATAAAATTGAATTAAAATTTCTTAATATATAACACAACCCAAGATAAAATGAAAATATAATTTACAATCAATCTAAAGAAAAATGACAATAAGCATCGAGTAAGTGACCTACACCCATCTATTTATAGACGAGCTCTGTAGTACCCAATGTACTTTCATATGGTGTGGTTCGGAAAAATGTTCAAAATTTATTTAATAACTTATTCTCGTAGTATTTCATAATGTATAGTTCATAAACCAATGAACTTATATAAGGTACAGTTCTATAAAATGTTCAAAATTAAATTTATAACTTCTATTTAGGGGTTCTTTCTAAAAATATAAAGTACCTTATAAAGAGTTATCATAGTTTTGTATAAAAAGGAATGATCACCCCCTTTCTCAAGGATTTTTTCAATGTTTCTAGATAATAAACAATAAGTGAAACTTGTGATCACTTAATATTGATTATTCTCATCTTCTATTTAATATATTTTAATATTTTGGAATGTAAATATTTGGTAGAAATGTCACCAATCTAGTCTTCAGTTCTGATAAATTCAAGGATAATTTCTCCTTTTTTGTGTAATTATAAATGAAATGGTGTCTTTATCTATGTTTCTAGATCATGAGTGATTTGAGGGGTTCTTAGATAAATAAATATCACTTATTATATCATAAAAAAATCAAAATTTGAGTAAAAATCATCCTTAAATCCATGAGAATATTGTACATCAACAATAATTGAGCACAATAATTTCCAACTACCACATATTTAGCTTCAGAAGTGGATAGTGAAATTAAATTTTGATAAAGTAAAAAGTTCAAGAAGTACTCTTCTAATATATTATACAACATCTGAAATCTATATCCAAATAACTCTTAAAAATGATATCATATCCAAAATAATAAAATAGTCAAGTTCCAAAGTTCCTTTAAGGTAATGGAATATCCATTTAATTTCCTTAAGATGAGATTATTTCAAATTGGATTAGAATATCAAATATAATCACACATAATACAAAATTTATGGTAAATTGTCCATCAAGTAAAGTAAACTTTTTATCATCCCTCTAAACATTTCTAATCAATCAGTTTTTTGGATTCATCAAGATCAAGTTTACATGAGGTACCTACTAGACTAATTATTCTAGATCCATTTTTAAAAAAAAAAATCTTAAGTAAATATTTGATATACTTATATTGAGATAAATTTGTTCCTCCTAGTCATTGAGTTATCTATAATCCAAAAAAATAGTTAATTTAAACCATCATACTCATATCAAATACACTTTTCTAAAGTTTCAAAAAATTATCTACAAGTGTTTTTTGGTTGAACTAAAAATAATTTCATTGAAAAATATGTATAAAACTATGGGTTTGTTAAAAACTTTCTTAATAAAAATATTTTTATATGTCATTCCTTTAAAATTTTGATCTAAAAAATATGGATAATCTATTATACAAGGATCGTAGGAATTTTTTAAGTCTTTAAATCACCTTGGTAAGTTTAAATATTTTATCCAAAAAATAATATCATTAAAATCATGTGGCTTTTCTACATAAACCTCCTCATAAACATAATATCAAAAGAATTAACTCTTTCCATCAATTTGAAATCGAATAAATTTAAAATGAGATATAAAGTCTAATATAATGTGAATGTATTATACTCTATATATTGGATAAAAAGTTCATCCATAGTATATACACTCTTCCTGAGTATAAACCTTACCAATGAGTCTAGATTTATTATGAAAAATTTTTCCATTATCATTAAACTTATTCTATAAGGACCATTTGACTCATATAACCAGAAGATATCTATAATTTTAAAATAAAATCCAAACCTTGTTCCATTCAAATTGATTATTCTCTTATCTCATAGAAATTATCTAAATCTCATCACACAAGGAATTATCTAGAATTTTAGGTTCAAATTTTGATAAGAATACAAGAATCCCACATTTAATTTGTAAAGAACTTATGGTTCTAAATGGTTGATCTACAACACCAATGATTTTATCAATGGGATCGTTCCTTATGATCATTTTATTCTAAGGTAGAAAAGGAAAATTTTCCCTCATCTACCGTATAATTATCTTTTGTTAGATTAACTTTTTGTAAGATAGTTTCTAGTAAATGTGGTATAACTTCCAGAGGTAAAATAGAGGGGGTTTCAAAAACACAATATATATTACTTTCATAGTCTATACATTTTCACTTCACATATGGATTGTCTCCATCAAACTTAATGTGTACCCTTTCTTCAGCAGTATGTTATCATCTATTGAAAACATGATAAGAATTAATCGTGATGTAGTTTTTGTGACCCAACCCAAGCCAGGAATCGAGCCATAACTACCCCAATCCCACCTCCATATTCTAGGGGATGGAGACCAGAGACGAATCCATAACTAACATGGGGAGGCCTTTCCCTATGTACCTCTATGCACACACACATCCATATTGATGCAAAATTGTAGAGGGAGTAAAAGTAAAAGAAGTATAAAGCTAAGGGAACAACCATGCATGATAAACCTCTTGATAGTACAAGAGTAAAGTAGTGTAAATTAAAAAGTAAAGGGGAAAAATACACACCCAACTATAAATATGTCCCAAAATGACAAAATTGGAAAAGTAAACTATTGATAGATCCCATATCAAGAATCCCAAGCTGCAACCACCATATACGGTCTAAAGTATCAGGTATCTCTAATCTCATCTGAAGTCATCGTCGACCTATTCGTTGTCTTTATAAGACACAACATATTCGTGAACATCCCATGCAGGGGTGATTATGTGCATACCCAGTAGTATTCCCTAAAATTTGAATGGGTAGTAAGAGATACAACAGGAATAGAAAGACAGTAGATGCAAGATACGGGAAAATAGAATAGTTCAACCCAAACTAAGAGCGGAAGTAACCTCATCCAAGAACAAGGGGATTGAAACGATGAGTAGATGAACTACACATAGAGTCTTCTTTGCCTATAATAGGAGACTATACTCATCCAACCATGAGAAGCTAAACATGGAAAGCACGTAGAATACCCTGCATGTCTTCACCTCTCATGGAAGGAGAGTAACCAAATACAAGGTGTGGATATAAAAGAATATATATATATATATATATATATATATATGTGACTAGTAAAAAGAATCCCAAATGGGAGATTAAGGGGATATCCATCACATATCTCATCCTAAGAAGAAGAGTAGCCAACAGTTCTAAAATTCCATCAACAATTCCCAACATCTCACATGTTTGCTCAGAAGTAACTTTGAAAGTGAAACCACATCTCATCACTATGACACACAATTGAGGGGCCACAAACTCAAATTATAGGACCCATTCCCTAGTACAAAAGGAGGTATCCTCTCTGATAGTCATCAAGAACCCACTGCCCAGCTCTACTGGAGGGTACCACTTGGTAGTCATCAAGGACTCCACTTCCCAAATCTACTGAAGGGTCAACTCAATATTCATTGAGGACTCCACTTCCCAGCTCTACTAGAGTGTTAACTCAGTATTTATCAAAGACTCCACTAGGTTCAACTTAGTAGTCGTCGAGAACTCCACTTACTAGTCTTACTTGAGGGTCAACTCGGTAGTCGTTAAGGACTCTACTACCTAGATCTACTGGAGGGTCAACTTAGTAGTCATCTAGGACTCCACTTCCTAGCTCTACTGGAGGGTCAAATCAGTAGTCATCTAGGACTCCAATTCCCAGCTCTATTGTAGGGTCAACTTGGTAATATTTGAGGACTCCACTGCCTAGCTCTACTGGATGGTCAACTCGGTAAGCCACTAGTGATCCTGCATGATCATTTTCATCATCGAGCGTTTCCTAACCAAGTGTCATTCTCGGAACATTCCACATAATATCTCAAAATATACAAATGAGGTAAAAATCACATTCTACATGTAAAAACACATAGGATAGGATACTCGTAGTCCAAAATATGAGTTCAAATGAAGGAGATACGGAACCTTGAAGTTTCTTAAAAATAAACCAAGGGATACATGGCATGTGAGGGGACCCACAAGGTGTGTGGTCCCACTCCACCTCCTAGTCGTTTCCATACATAGTACAAAACTACCAATCCATGTAGTAGTACACACCATGCTGGTGGACTACACAATGTATCCAAGCTACCCAGTGGTCGGGTTGTGTTTGTGTATTGAACCAATGTATGTGTACTTTGCATATAGTGTATTGCTTCACATAGGGGTGTCGCGTATGTGATTTGGATGTTTCCTTGTACTTTAGTACATAATCATGTGTCTGGATGTGTACTCCTATAGGGATTCCTACCCTTGTGATTCATCACATAGTTCATCCATCCAGGGACGAGGTACACAGTGTGTAGTAGAGATACACATTGTTCCATACTTATGAATCTCCAAAACCCTAGCCTCCGCACTCAAGGGGATACACGTCATGTGTTCATACTTGTACATGGATTGTAGTTGTATTTTTCATAGTTTCTCAAATCCGATCTCTATACCTTGAATCTAATCTCTCCACTTCAATTTTGGCTCTATCTCTGACTGAAAATAGTGGATCTAGGCCGGATATATTTTTTTTCGTCGATCGTCATAAATCAGATTCCAATGGAGCATTGGGGGTTTTATCATTTAACATGTATGCCTTAGTTCACTCTAACTTTAATTTCATTATCTCAAATCATTGAAACAATCATTCATGCCTTTCAACGATCTCAAATTTGTGCTCGTTTTATCGATCCTCCCTTTGCTTGTGAAACCTTTGTGATTCTTGGGGTCCGATCAAGCTCAGTACCACCCGGCAAGGTTGAACTGGGACTGCAGGGTCTAAACAGTGAAGAACATAAAGAAAAAAATGTGGAAAATTAAAAGAACACGATTTTAACCATCATTTTCCAAGCGTTATTCTCCAACGATCAAGAACAGTGATTTCGAGGTTAGATAACAATTAATAATCAATTAAGATTTCAGTATGCGAGTGCATGCTCAATTAAAAATTAGTGCAGATCCAATAATAGGGGTCGATATGCTCAATATATTTAATCAAAAGGGCATAAATCACCTATTTATGATTCCTACCTAGATATTGGATCGTTCTTCTTCTAAGAACGATCTCGCCAATGATCAAAAGAATTTTTTTGCATTCTCTACGTCCCGATATGCTCTAATCTGGCATTTCATCATCATCTGATGTGATCCACCAAAAGAAGGAGGAAGGAAAGATATTAGTAGGTCCTAGGATTATGAGTCTAATACTGGGTGAATCTACATAGAAATATACTTATATATTTTTCATTTAGGTTAAAATGAATTTATTTATTTATTTAATAATTAATTAATCAGCTAAATGTACTTCCAACTAGTGAGGAGTATGAATGCCCCCACACTAACCCATTTTATGTCTCGCCTAGGGTAAACACCACATTATGGACTTAGCCATGGTCTTGGATTTCTGATCTGAGCTTCTATTTAAGATTTATCCTATTTTATTCAAGAAATATGTGTGCATAACATAAAATATACTTAATATTTTTATAAAATTAATTCTGGGTACACTAAGCCTCATAATTTCATGTTTTCTCAGCACCTAACTTTTTAAATATATATAGAAATATTTTAAATTACTACAAGGAAAAAACAGGTCTCTACATCATTCCATCTTTCAATATTTTCATCCCTGAAAATCAAAACTAAGAAAAAAACTCAGGATATTAAGCCTGCACCTGGATCTCCCGCTCCTAGGAACTCTCCTTCACATTCTCATGCTTCCACAACATGTGAACCAAGGGGATAGTCCACATACATAGGTTCCTCTCCTATTGATCCTCAATCACCATTGAGTGCTCTGAAAATGTGTATCCATCATTGATGTCTAGCTTTCCCTAGTCGATAATGTATGTTGGGTCATGCATGTATCTTCTTAGCTGCAACACGTGGATGACATCGTATACCCGATCTAACTATGGTGGTATGGAGAGATGGTAAGAAACCTCACCAACCCTCTTCATGATCTTGAATGGCCCAATGGACCTCAGGGGTAGCTTGTCTCCCTGACTGAATCATTGCAATCCTCATCATGGGGAGACTCTCAGGATAATGTGGTATCCCTACTCAAACTCCAAGGCCCTATTATAAGGATCAATTTAAGATTGCTATCTACCTTGGGATGTCCTCATCCACTCATGGATGACTTTGACCTTCTCCATTATCACTTGTAGCATATCTAGGACCAAAAGAGATGTCTCGCTGATCTTTTTCTAGCATAAGGGTGACCTATAGGGTATCTCTTATAGGGCCTAAAAAGGTGTCATGTCGATGGTAGAGTGGTAGATTTTATTGTATGAAAACTCTACCAAGTTAAATTTATCCTCCTAACTCCTAATAAAGTCTAACACGCAAGCCCTCAGCATAACCTCCAACACCTGGATAGTGAGGTCAGTCTGCCCATCAGTCTAGGTGTGAAAGGATGTACTCATCCTCATTTGTGTCTTGAATTCCTCCTGTAGGCCTCTCCAAAATAATTATGTAAACCATGCATCATGATCAGAGACAATCATTGAGGGAAACCTATGAAGGAGAAAAATCTCCCATACGTACAACTGCTATAAACTCTCTACTGAAATTTACTCCTTGATGGAAAGGAAGTGTTTCAACTTCATGATTCGATCAAATATCACCCAAATGGAATAATGGTCCTTCATTATTCATGAAAAACCTATTGTAAATTCCATGGATATTCCTTCCTATTTCCACTTCGGTATCTCAAGTGGATACAACAAACCCGCCTAAACTTGGTGCTCATCTTTCACCTGCTAACAAGTGGGGCACCGAGAGATGAACTCAGCTACACGTCATCTCATACTGAACCACCAAAACTTCCACTAAATGTCTCTATACATATTTCTTACTCTGATATGTACATCTAGGGGAGAAATGCGGAACTCCCGCATCACCTACTCATGTATAGTGATTGGAACCATCATTCATCCCTGGAAAAAGATGATGTGATTACCTCCTTCATAATATCCATCTGGTGAGTCACCTATGGATATCTGGTTATGCAGGAACTCACAATCAATGTATACTAGTTGGGACTCTCTCACATGCTCGATAAGTATAGGATTAAACACCATTAACTCTAGAAAATTTTTACCCTCCTGATCCACCAAGTTTAGCTATAGGGAGTCCAACTACTTTGAAGCCTCCTACACCAAGTGATCCTGGGACTTCCAACTAAGGGTATTTTCTATAACATTTCACTCCCCCAAAGTGTAGATTATCTTGAATTCATAGTCCTGTAGGAATTCCAATCAGAGTCTCTATCTCGGGTTCAAGTATCTATTCATGAAGACTTACCTGACACTCTACTAGTATGAGTAAACCACAAAGAACTCCCCTAAAAGATAATGCCTCCACATTCTTAGGGAAAATACTACCACTGTCAGCTCTAGGTTGTGAGTCACGTAGTTTTGATCATGGGGTCACAACTACCTTGACTCATGTATGATTAATTCCTATCACTCCATCAACACACAACCAAGCCCATCTCCTGAGGAATCATAATATACAGAAAACTCCATGCCTTCCTCTAGTAGTCTCAATACAGGATCACTCGCCAGCCTCTACCTCAACTCCTAGAAGGCCCTCTATCACTACTCAGACCAAGTAAATGACTTCCCTTTCAACATAAGGGTGGTTAAAGGGGATAAAATCCTATTAAGTCTACCAAAAACCTCCCATAGTACCCCTCCAAACCAATAAAGCTTCGTACCTCTAACACGCTCTTAGGTGGATCCCAAGAGAGCACTGAATCGATCTTAACTGGGTCCATGGATAAACCATGATCATAAATGGAATTCCCCAAAAAATGAACCTCATGAATCCAGAACTGGTACTTCAATATATTTTTTTAAAACTTGTGCTCTCATAGAAAATCTAGAACCATCCCTGAGTGCTCTGCATGTTCCTTCTTTGATGCTAAGTAGATTAGTATGTCGTCGATGAAGACAACAAAAAACTATTCCAAGTATGTCTGGAAGACTTGGTTAATCAAATCAATAAATATGTAGGGGGAATTTTTTACACCAAATGGCATCACTAGGAACTCATAGTGTCTGTAGCGACATCAGAATTAAAAATTTGGAATATTAGCCTCGTAAACCCTCAATTGGTAGTATTTGGACCTAAAATTGATCTTTAAAAACCATATCACACCGCACAAATGGTCAAAGAGATATCAAATACTCAGCAAGGGTTACTTTTTCTTTATCATGTCCTTGTTCAGGTGACGATAACCCACGCAAAGTCGCAAGCTCCTATCTGCCTTTTTCACAAACAACACTAGTGATACTCATGGGGACACATTGGGCCTGATGAAATCCTTCTCTAGAAGGTCCTATAACTAAAACTGAAACTCCTGAAGCTCATTAGGGGTCATATGATATGCCATAGAAGATATTGGAGTGGTCTTGGGATGCAAGTCAATACAAAACTTCATCTCCCTCCTTAGAGGTAGTCCTAGGGTGTCCTCGAGGAAGACGTCTATATAATCCTCTACAACTAAAGGATCCCAGATTCATGAAGAACCTATTGTTTCAAGGGATATACTCACAAAATTATGGGTGATGGGTTACAGCCTCCTGATCACAGAACCTGGTCACCCTACCATGAAATCTCTCTCGCTAGAAAAGGAGAATCTCATCTCATCAGCACATAGGAATATGACTTGTTTATGGTGATAGTAAATATAATCTTGGACCATGGAAACCAATATATACCCAATATAGAATCATAGGGTTCCATCATGATGACCAAAAGGTCCCATTTGAACCTCTCTCCACTAAGCAATATCTCGTACTAATAGCAGATAAAAGATACAGAAGAAGTGTTCCCTATAGGATCCTCAAGATGAAGTTGTTGGGCTAGTGCCTCAACCGGGAGCTTCATCTATCACACTAGGAGTATAGAGATAAAGGAATTACTGGAACCTATATCTACTAATACTGAAGAAAGAGTATAATAAAAATAGATTGTACCTCTAATAATCTTGTGTGTTGCGGGATCATAAACCTCCAGAGCCTGAAGCTGACCACGACGCTAACTGCCATCTCCTTGAGCCTAAAACGGGTTTCTTAGTGGTGGTGGGGGAAGGATATATATCATTTTCCACCGCTCATAGCTCCACTTACTCCTCTTCTAGCTCTACCTCCCTGGGGACCACCCTATCCTTGCCTAGGAGATCTTTGATCATGGTGTTGCCTTTGTTGTGGCGGTCCATCATCTATCTTTCTACGCTCCTAGGAATGTTTGGTCAGGAAATCATATGATATGTGACCTAACTCATCACAAAAAAAAACACCACCCCTCTATAGGATTCCCTGGTTCTCTGCATTTTCCCTACACTGTATGACCTTGCACCTAAGCTTGATTGCAAAAGGGCTTCATGTTCCAAGATCCCACTGATTGATACCTGCTAGCTACTATAGATGACTTAGATCTGTGATGCCCACTGCTATCTCCATCTATTTGGCATCCCTCTGATAGAAATATATCTATCACTATTTCTCGCTCTAGCACCCCGACATATGTGGTAATTCACAAGGGCACCACACAGGCACGAATCTCTCTGTGGAGTCTCTGCTCAAACATGCATGATTGGAATCACGGATCATGTTAAGAGAGTGTCAGGTAAGGTCTATGAACCTTGTTATTTACTTAGCCATTATCATCCCTCCTTATTGTAGCTCTAGTAGCTCCTTAATACAAACTGAGTGCAAGCAAGAGGGGTAGTACCCCTCATGGAATGACTGCAGAAAGTTGGGCAATGAGGGTGTCAACTCATCATGCATCTGCATAAAAATGATTCACCAGCACCCAACTACTCCATGAAAAAGTCTAGTTACTATCACAAACACCTGGTCTATTGGGGTCTAAAAAAGCACGAATATAATAACCATCGACTCTATCCAATCCTCTACTACTTGAGGATCTAGCTCGCAGTGGAACCTTATTGGTCTCTGGTGCAGGAACTAACGGAGTATGCTAAGCCTGCGCATATCCTCAACTTGATCTACTAGGATGATTTTATGCTCGACAGGTGGAGGTGTTTCTATCTACCCACTTGGAGAAAGGGGAAATGGAATGGACCCTATACTAAGGCCTCCTCATCATATTTTTGTCACAATCCAGAACTGGTATCCTAGCTAGCTGGCATCACGGATGAATCCTGATGTTTTTCAAGACATACCACGGTCAGATGAGCATATATATATATATAACAATGGGTAGATTACTAAAGAAGTAAATTCAAGGACTCAATCCTATATGATGCATGTATCATTGATCCTTGCAACCAATGTCTCAGTATAATGAGTCGAAAAGCAGGTAGTCAAGGTCTTGGTGAATGGATACATCGGTCGACCGTACCACCACTGGATTCCTTGTCCTGAGATCCTCACTCAAGAAACTTTGACATTGTTTCCCTAAACCCAAAAAAATCCTCATAAGTGGACTAGTCCTAATAGTCTCCCAAGGATCAAACTGCCTCTGATACTAATCTATCATGACTTGACCCAAGCTGGGGTTTGATCCGCAACTACCCCAAACTCCACTCCATAGACCAAGGGCTAGCGACCAGTTCAAAAGTCATTAATAACATGGGGAAGCATTTTCCTAAATACCTTTATCCACACACACACAACCATGTTGATGTAAAAGTGTATAGGGATTAAAAGTAAAAGAATCAAAAAGTTAAGGGAATAACCATTCATGAAAAACCACTAGACAGTACAAGAGTATGGTAGTGTAAACTAAAAAGTAAATGGAAAAAATACATGCCCAACCAAAAATATGTCTCAAACTAATAAACCTATAAAATTAAACTAATTAGAGAGCTTAACTCCTAAATCCCAAATTGTGACCACCGTATGTGGTCCAAAGTACCAGGTATCCCTAATCTTCTCTAAATTCACCACTGACTTGTCTATCGTTTTCATAAGACACAAAACATGCAGAAAAATACCATGTAGGGATGAGTATATATATACCCAGTAGGATGCCCCAAAATTTGAAGGGGGAGAAGTAAGAGATACAATAGGAATAGAAATATAGTGGGTGCAAGATACAGTCAAAGAGAATAACTCAACCCAAACCAAGAGTGGAAGTAACCTTGTCTAAGAAAAAGGGGATCAAAATGTTGAGTATATAAACTATACATTGAGTATTTTCCACCTATATCAAGATAATAGACTCATCCAACCATGATAAGATAAACATGGAAATCATGTGACATACCTCGTGTGTCTTCACCTCTCATGGAAGGAGAGTAACCAAATACAATGTGTTGATATAGAAGAATGTGTGTGTGTGTGTGCCATGTATAACGACCAAATGAGAGAGTAGGGGTATTTTCATCTCACAGCTTAGCCTAAGAATAATAGTAGACAATAGTTCCAAAATTTCATCAATGATGCCCAATATCTCACACGTATGCTTAGAAGTAACCGTGAAAGTCAAAACACACCTCGTCACTATGTCACATAGTCGAGGGGACATAAACTTGAATTAGAGGACCATTTACCTAGTACAAAAGGATGGATCCACTCTGATAGTCATCGAGAACCCACTTCCCATCTCTACTCGAGGGTATAACTCGGTATTCTTTGAGGAATCTATTGTCCAACTCTACTGGAGGGTCAACTCGGTAGTTGTCGAGGACTCTAATACCTAGGTCTACTACAGGGTCAACTAGGTAATCTTTGAGGGCTCCACTTCCTATCTCTACTAGAGGGTCAACTTGGTAGTCGTCAAGGTCTCCACTGCCCAACTCTACTGGAGGGTCAACTTGGTAGTCATTGAGGACTCCACTGCCCAGCTCTACTAGAGGTTCATCTCGGTATTCATTGAGGACTCCATTTTCTATATCTACTATAGGGTCAACTCAATAGTTGTTGAGGACCCCACTAACCCTCTCTATTAGTGGGTAAACTTGGTCAACCTCTGGTGATCCTGCGCGATCACTTCCATTATCGAGCATTTCCTAACCAATCATAATTCTTGGAACATTCCACATTGTATATTGAAAGCTACAAAAGATAGAATCATTGAATTATACGTGAAAAAATACTCATGATAGGATACTCATGGTCCAAAATCCGAGTTCAAATGAAGAAGATATGGAACCTTGAAGTTTCCTAAAAAGGAACCAATGGATACATGGTGTGTGAGGGGACACACACCACATGTGGTCCCACTCCACCACCTAGACGTTTCCCTGTCCTGAAGGTTCCGGGCGCAGTGGAAGCATGGTTGGGACGGCACCCAACTTTAATTTTTACCATGATCAATGATTATTCCAGGATCAATACGATGATGAATTCCAGTCTCCACATAATAGAATCAAAGATTTAGATAAAGAAGGAAGAGGCTTGAAACCTTTAGATAGGATCTTGCACATCATGTTTATAATTAATTTAATTAATTTCATAAATAAAATAATACTTGGATCTTCGGTATTTTCTTAGTTGATGGTGTTTATTGTTCGGAATGACCCTTACGGATTATCTCGTTGTGATTTCTAGGATCCAAACTAGAATCCCTCTAGTTGTGATACACATGTACTCTGATGGCCTCCGATCGACACCAATCGTTCTCCAGGTGCTAGTGCAGCAAATCGAGTGTCTTGCGTTGGTCGTTCTTGATCACTTGTTCTTCGGCCTTGGAGAACGTCTCTCGTTCTTGAGAGGGTGGTAAAAGTATTCGAGAGAGAAATTTTTTAGCTCAACAATTCTCAATTCACCAAGACTGTGGTGTGTTTGCAATGGCACAATAGACGTATTTTTCTATTTATATGCATGGAACTTCAGTTATAATATTTAATTTCATAACAGCAATTAAATACATTCATGAACTTAGAGAAAAATCATGCTCATAATAATAATATCATGTCATTATTTATGGTGCGCCAACTTGCGCAAAATGGAATTATAAATAAAATTATACGTCACAAAATAATAGCAGCATCATTATTTTTTTAACTTGTTCCAACTAATAATTATTTACCGCCTTTCAAATAATTATTTTTCTACCGGAATGGCCTTGGTCCACTCGAACTCCAATTTTATTTATTGAACACCTGAATAAATAAATAAATAATTTATTCTCTTAAATAAATATTTTATTTAAAAATAAGTAAATAAATATTTATTAAATGTTCAATAAAATAAATAAATATATTGTATTTAATTTAGGCGATCATGTTAACTTGAATAAAATTATTCCATGATCTCGAGAATAATATTTATTTCATTAATTAAATTCAAATATAATTTAACCGAGACCACCAAAAACACTTAGTGTATGACCCTCTAGGATTATTTATCATTGGCATTAGGCGGGCTTGCCTAAAGTCCAAGAGTACTGTCTAGAAATGGGTCAAGGCACCCAAGAGAAAGAACATAAAGTCGCAACAACGAAATCCACATATGAATGCTCACTGTGTAATATAATCCCTTTTTTCAATATCTCATCAAGCAGGTTTCATGATAGTGTCATCAACCTTTATACTTGATACGTCGTTCTTTTACTACTTGAAATAAACTCATCATTACACCTTGTCCATGTAATTTCGTGTGATATTTCTATTTCAATCAAAGGTCCGAGATATCAACTTCTATAAATGGAAGGGAAAAATCCTTCCTCAACTTATCCATTAATATCATGTCACTCATGACACACCCAACGTACCCTACTTCCTACCAACTGTCTGCGTGACAGTTTTTGTCAGTAAATCAAAGTGTGTGAGTCATGACATGTATTAATGATAATATTAAATTCCAAGGATCATTACACATGCTCATAGATAGAAATATCTAATGACACCAAAACATGTGAAATTCTTAATGGCAGGTATGTTCTCATAATATCCTGTCTTGGAGATTACCAAGTGATAACTTCATGAGAGGATGTCTCATCTACTTACGAGTACTCACAGCCGATGGTATGAATGCTATGTGTCCCTTCATAGTATGCCATCCAACCGTAGAACTATATTTAAGAATATTGTTATAGTATTTCAAAGTTATCATCATAGTGGGGAATTTCCATGACCTTATCAATGAAACAAATACTCTTGGACATTATTACATCATAGTCATGCAGAACAATGAAAAATATATAGTAAGATATTTAATATTTAAATACATTAAATATCCATGTAATCAAAGTACAGCCATTTGGTTCTAGGAAACCAACTCTTACAAACTCCCACTTGGACTAGATCCAACTACCTACGACTTTTAGTTCTCTAGACCTCACATGGTGATCATGTTTCTGTTGAGTCAAGGCTTCAGTCAAGGGGTCCTCCATGTTGTCTTCTATGGAAATACTGCTCACTGTAACTTCACCTCTTTGAGAAAAATTCCTCAAGAGATGATACTTCTAAAGTATGTGCTTCATCTGTTGATGTGACCCTGGCTCTTTTTCGAGATCCTCTACTATAGTATTATCACATTACAGCGTGAGGGGATCTTTACTGCTCAGTATCACATCAAGCTCCTGGATGAAGCTTCGCATCCAAACTTCTTCTTTAGCTACCTCAGAAGTTGTGATATACTTATAATCTACTGTAGAATCTACGACCACTCTGCTTTGAGCTCTTCCATCTCACTGTACCTCCATTAAAAGTGAAGATGTATCATTTTTTCAACTTCATGTCATCTTGATCAGTCTGGAAACTAGCATCTGCATATCCTCTGATAACTAGTTCCTCATCTCCTAAATAAACCAAGTACATGTCCTTAGTACACCTAAAATACTTTAGGATAGTCTTGACTACCATCCAATGGTGGTCACCTAGGTCATCTTGATATTTGCCTACCGCATTTAATGCATAGGCGATATCCAGCCTAGTACATAGCGTGGCATACATGACTGACCTAATCACTGATGCCTATGGAGTAATTTCCATTATCATTTTTTCCTCATGTGTTTGAGGACACATTTTCTTGGAAAGTTGAATTCCATGTGATGCTAGAAATAATCCCATCTTGGATTGTTCCATACTGAATCTCTTCAGTATCTTATCAATGTATGTACTTTGAATTAGGCCCAACAGTCTCTTGGATCTATCATGATGAATCTTGATCCTAGGAATATATTCCACCTCTCCCAAGTCCTTCATTGAGAATCATTGATTCAACCATGCCTTAAGAGACTGTAAGACTGGTATCTCATTTCTAA
This sequence comes from Viscum album, assembly GCA_963277665.1. NCBI lineage: Eukaryota > Viridiplantae > Streptophyta > Magnoliopsida > Santalales > Viscaceae > Viscum > Viscum album. The sequence continues at coordinate 581,819,051 of OY728128.1, read as the reverse complement.
TAAGTAATATGTCATCAACATATACTATTAGAAAAATGATTGCACTCCCACTAAACCTTTTCTAGACACAAGGATCACATTCATTCTTGATAAAACCAAATTATATTATGGGTTCATCAAAAATAATTTTCCATAACCTGGATGATTGATTTAATCTGTAAATGGATTTCTACAACTTGCATACCTTAGGCATCCTTTGGAGTCACAAACCCTTCAGGTTGTGTCATGTAGACATCTTCCCGGTGGTTCCCATTAAGGAAGGTTGTTTTGAAATCCATTTTCCAAATCTCATAGTCATGGTAAGATGCAATGGAAAGTAGAATTCTGATGGATTTCAGCATTGAAACTAGTGAAAAGGTTTCATCATAGTCAATCCCTTGATGTTTTTTAAACCCTTTTGTAACCAATCGTGCCTTATAGGAACTGAATTGTCCTTCCATGTCCAGTTTATTCTTGAATACCCATTTTCAACCAATAGGATTTACATCATCTGGAGGATCTATCAAAATCTAGACTTGGTTTTGATACATGGAATCCATTTCAGAATTCATGGCTTCTTTCCACTTGGCAACATCTGTGCCGCTTACTTCTTCCTTGTAGGTTAGAGGATCATTATTATCAACTAATAATGAGTCACCATACTTGGTAACTAGAAAAATGTATCGTTCTAGTTCTATAACCTGTCTTGTACTTCTATGCAGTACTTGTGTCTCTGGAACAGATTCTTCTACCACGGGGCTTTATGGAATCTGTTCATGTTCCAACTCTCGTGTACCTTGATCCTCAACTTCATCAAAGTATATCTCGCTCCCACTATCACTTTTGGAGATGTGCTCCCTCTCAAGTAATATGGAATGTCTTTCCACTATAACCTTTTTCTCTGAGGGGTTGTATAGGTAATATCCCCTTGTTTCCTTGGGGTATCCTATAAAGGTACACTTTGTGACTAAGGGTGTGATTTTATTACCTGAAGAGGCATTAACAAACGCTTCTCTACCCCACACATGTAAATTCGATAACATGGCTTTTCTTCCACTCCAGAACTCATATGGAATATAATTTATCGATTTAATTAGTACTTGGTTTAGTATGTGTGCCATTGTTTGTAGCACATATCCCCAAAAGGATAATGGAAGACTCGCATGACTCATCATTTATCTCACCATTTCCAATAGGGTGAAGTTCCTCCTTTCGCTCACACCATTCCACTGGGGCGTGTTTAGAGGAGTGAGTTGGGATACGATCCCAAACTCCCGTATGTAATCAATGAAGCCTTGATTAATATATTATCCACCTCAGTCTGAGTGGAGTTTTGTAATCTTATTACCAAGTTGGTTATCAACTTCATTCTTGTATTCTTTTAACTTATCAAAATAATCCAACTTATACCTCATTAATTAGATATATCCATATCTACTAAAATCATTAGTAAAAGTTATGAAGTATGAGTACCCTCCCATTGCTTTAATTAGAAATGGTCCACACACATCGGTATGAACCAATTTAAGAAGTTATTTAGCCCTTTCACCTTTACCACTAAATGGGGCTTTGGTCATTTTACCTTGTAAACATGCATGACATACACCAAGTGTTTTTAGTTCAAAAGAATCTAAATATCCATCTTGATGTAACTTTGTCAAGAATTTCTCATTTACATGACCTAGCCGGTGATGCCAAAGTTGGGTGTGATATGAGTCATATGAAGTATCTTTGTTATCAATTTCCATTATTTGGTTTGTGTAATCCAACATGTAAAGAACTTTGTATAAATGTGCCCTACCAAAAAAAATGCTATCTTTGTAAAAGAAGCAACATTCATTTCCAAACATGAAAAAAAAAATCCATCTGTATCTAATCTGGATACATAAATAATGTTTTTAGCAATATAAGTCAGATAGTAATATCCCTTTAACACCAAGATCATCCCAGTTGGCAACGTGAGGTGGTAGTCCCTGACAACTACAACAGTAAGTCTGGATCTGTTGGCTGCTCTTAGATCTACCTCCCCTCAGTCAATCTTCCTGAATCTACTTGGTTCCTATATTTGGATACATATGTGAGCACCACAAGCTATATATATTACCCAATTTGCAGAAACAGATAGATTTTATTCGATAATAAATGCACCTGAAACTTCCCCTTGCTTCTTAGGCTGGGTGTAGTTCTTCTTTTAGTGGCCCTTCTTTACACATGTGAAACAAATAGTCTCTTATTCCTTTTCCTCCCCTTTGATCTTCCGTTTATTGTAAGGTTGTGAAGAAGCTTTGGGCTTAAATCTCTTCACCTTCCCTTTCCTCTTATTCTCCATAAGGATATAAGGCTTTTCACACTTCATATATTTGTCCACTTGGCGAATGAGGATAAGAAGATCAGATAGAGACTTCTCAATGTTGTTCACATTGAAATTGAAAACAAAGTTAGAGAAGCTCTGAGGGAGTGATGAGAGAATGATATCGGTGCCTAGTTCTTCAGAAAGTTTAAACCCTAGAACCTCTAGGAACTCAATATATCCAATGATCTTGACTACATGAGGCCCATCTGGGGAACCTTCTCCAAGATTACTCTAAAAGAGTGCCTTAGAGATCTCAAACCTTTCCTGTATTTCTCTCTCTTAGTAAAGACCAAGGAGGTGCTCGAGCATTCTATAAGCATCCATGTTTTCATGAGACTTTATGAGCTCACTAGAAATTTATGATAGCATCAAACATCGGACATCGACCGCGTCGTTCATATGTTTCTCAGAGACCAGGAAATCCTCATCGCTAACCTCTTTAGAAGGAGGATCAGGTATTGTTGACTCCATCACGTAAGACTTCCATTCATGGAATAGGATAACTTGAAGGCGTCTAAACCATTATTGTAAGTTACTATTGGTGAGGATGTTATCTTTATCTAGAATTGATCACAGGTATAGTATGGTTGACGAGATTGTCATTTTTATTCTACAATTAAAAGATCAGATCATTAGTACTTTCTTGATTACATTTTTTGAGAAATAATAAATTTTTATTAAGTCTCCCACTATTTTATTAAGTCCCAATGGCCCTCACCATTGAACTTGGAATGTCCAGTTACCATGAAATTCAAGTGGAAAGGATCCATATTCCCCTTCGCATAACCCCAACAAGGGTTAGTCAAGCTATTAGAAGGTATTTAGGTAGGAAGTTATTTTCCAACTACGGGCTTGCAGCTCCTTGATCTGTTGAGTGGACTCCCCAATCCTAAAATCATGACTTTTGTATTTCCTCTACTCTTGCATCCAATATTACACCAATTATAGCAAGGGTTACTCCTCTTGATGTAATATGGTTAAGTCAACCTGAAACCTTTCATAAGGGCTTCCTATATAAAAGTAAGTGTCCCGATAAGGGTTGGTCAAAAACATAGTTTTATTGAGTTTTTCCCTTAATCAAGCAACAGAAGGCTTGGTCTGACTTAATATTTTATTTGAGGTATTTTTATCTCTTATGTGTGAATTTATTATTATCATTATCAAATGCTTGTTAATTTTAAGTGGAACTTACTTAAGTGATTAACCATGTCTTGATAATATTTACACATAAGTCTAGTTTATTTTAGTTCTATATTTCATGATTGTTTAATTCATTAATTATGTGATCATGAAAACACATCCATAATGATAAACCATGTAACTGATTGAAATAAAATAAAGATGATGATCATGAGATTTTCTAATGGTTATTTTATCTAGTGGTTGATAAACTAACCCTGACCTAAGGGAGAAACATCTTGAACCTTTTAGGTTCGTGTTTACAGATTTCCACCTATCCACCTCTATATCTCCTGGGATTGGTTTCATCTCGTATCTAGATTGAACCACCTCCACTATCTTGGGAGTTCCATCCATTACATATTCCTTTTTTAACTCACATGCAGATGAGGGGTAAAAATGGGTTTTATATAAAAGAATCTTTGGTCACATAGGCCCTACATATTAATGATGAGAATGCTTACAGAACAGCAAATTTAATTTAAATAAATTAATTAAAAGAAAGCATCCACATACAAAGGTCTTGGTCTATCTCATGATCATCCATACATGCAACGATATTTACGCATAAATAAAACTAAAATTCAATTCTTTAAGCATTATTATTTAAGATAAATCATGCTCAAATCAATTAATTATCATCTTTAATTAATAAATACTTTTATCTTAAACCCTTTTCTGAATTTCCTTGAGTTTCTCATCCATAATAATTTTAAACAAATAAATTCATATAAAATTATCTTTGTACATAACTTGTACCTTGAAGGAAACCTGGTGAATTCCTATTCATAACTACCCAATGAGTAGAAATGAACATTACATAGATATTAAATTAAACACATATATATATAACACATATCACATGGTGTGCCTCAACTTTACACCTGCATGATGGTACACATCTCAAGGGTTTTCATAATATAATAATAAATTTTAATAAATCTACATAATTTGGATGAGTACACGACATGTAGTTCCAACTACATGGAGTGTACTATTTTTCACCATCCATCCAAAGTATATGACCAGGGAAATGGAATGTGAGTGTACTTCGAAAATCTTTGGATTTCATGGCATTTCCAGTAGGCCACACGCCGTGTAGTTCCTCGTTACATGGTCTCCAACCGGGAAAGTTGTGTACGGGGTACACAGTCCAACCCTAACCCGAAGGGACTACACATCATGTCTAGTGAGCCACATGGCATGTAATCTGAAAACCATGTGCCACCTGTTCCTGGTCAACACATGGAGTAATTAAGACTTAGACTAACTCCAATGACACGACTTGTTTTGGCAGACCAGACCCGGTGCATTGAACCTTGGCTACACAACGTGTACTACCGAATACACGTCGTGTGTTCTTGTGTTGTGCATACAAGAACCTTTGGCACCACCAGATGAGATCCTCTAATTTATTTTAATCAAAATTAAAAGAAAAGATTGCTTCTGTAAGGTGAACGAGAAATGAAAGAAGAGGAATATATCTCGAGATTCAGATTTGCAGAACGATTAACTTGAATTGAAACAACTAAATTATTAAATGCGTAAATAATCAACGAAATATTTAAATAATTATAAACTATGATGTAACTGACCTGATACCACTTGAAGGTTCTGGGCGTAGCAGAAGCATGGTTGGGAAGACACCTAACTTTAATTTTTACCATGATCAGTGATTATTTTGGGATCAATACAACGATGAACGTCAGTCTCCATGGAATAGAATCAAAAATAGATAAAGAAGGAATAGGCTTAAAACCTTTAGAGAGGATCTTTCATATCATGTTTATAATTAATTTAATTAATTTCATAAATAAAATAATACATGGATCTTCGGTATTTTCTTCATTGATGATTTTGATCATTCGGAATGACCCTTCCAGATTATTTCATTGCGCTTGCAAGGATCCAAACTAGAATCTCTCTAGTGGTGATTCACACGTGCTCCAATGGCCTCTGATCGACACCACTCATTATCTAGGTGCTAGCATGGTGAAGTGAGTGTCTTGTGTTGGTCATTCTTGATCGCTTGTTCCTCAGCCTTGAAGAACGTATCTCTTTCTTGAGAGGGGCGGGAAGAGGATTCGAGAGAGAAATTGTTTAGCTTAATGATTCTCAATTCACCAAGCATATTGTGTGTTCACAATGGCACAATGAATGTACTTGTCTATTTATATGCATGGAACTTCATTTACAATATTTAATAGCATAACAGCAATTAAATACATTCATGAACTTAGAGAAAACCCATGCTCATAATAATAATATTGCATCATTATTTATGGTGCGCCAACTTGCGCAAAATGGAATTATGAATAAAATTTCGCATCACAAAATAATAACATCGTCATTATTATTTTAACTTGTGCCAACAAATAATTATTTACCATCTTGGAAATAATTATTTTACTACTGGACTGGCCTTGTTTCGCTCGAACTCCACTTCCATTTATTGAACACCTGAATAAATAAATAAGTAATTTATTCTCTTAAATAAATATTTTATTTACAAACTAGTAAATAAATATTTATTAAATGTTCAATAAAATAAATAAATATATTTTATTTAATTTATGCGATCATTAAAACTTGAATAAAATTATTCCACGGTCTTGAGAATAATATTTATTTTATTAATTAAATTCAAATATCATTTAACTGAGACCACCAAAAACACTTATTTTGTGACCCTCTAGGATTCTTTCTCATTGTCATTAGGCGAGGTTGCCTAAAGTCCAAGAATACTGTCTAGAAATGGGTCAAGGAACCCAAGAGAAAGAACATAAAGTTGTGATAATGAAATCCACATAGAAACGCTCACTGTGTAATATAATACCTTTGTCTCAATATCTCATCAAGCAGGTTTCATGATAGTGTCATCAACCTTTATACTTGATACGTCATTCTTTGACTACCTGAAATAAACTCATCGTTACACCATGGCCATGAAATTTCGTGTGACGGTTCTATTTCAATCAAAGGGCCAAGATATCAATTTCCATAAATGGAAGGGACAAATCCTTCCTTGACTTATCCATTAATATCATGCAACTTGTGACGCACCCAACGTACCCTACTTCCCGCCAACTGTCTGCGTGACGGTTTTCATCAGTAAATAAAATTGTGTGATTCATGACATGTATTAATGATAATCTTAAAGTCTAAGGATCATTACACATGCTTGCATATAGAAATTTCTGATGACACCAAAACATACAGAATTCCTACTAGCGGGCCTGTTCTCAAAATCTCCTGTCTTAGAGATTACCAAGTGATAAATTCGTGAAAGGAAGTATCATATAATTATGATTAATTTCACTTGACGGTCTACATGCTATGTGTCCCTTCATAGTATGTCATCCAACCATAGAACAGTATTTAAGAATATTGTTATAGCATTTCAAGGTTCTCATTGTAGTGGGGAACTGACATGACCTTATCAATGCAACAAATACTCTAGGACATTATTACATCATATTCATGCAGAACAATGAAAAATATGTAATAATATGTTTAATATTTAAATAAATTAAATATCCATGTAATCAAAGTACAACCAGTTGGTTCTAGTACACCAACTCTTACATGTCTAACACATGGATATTTAAGAATATTGGGTTTTTTCACAGTTTCTCAGATATGATCTTCATGGCTTGAATATAATCTCATCACTTCAATTTCGGCCCTATATCCGACCAAAACTAGTGGATCTAGGTCGTATCTATCATTTTCATCCATTGTTTGGTAGAAATCATATTTTGGTGGAGCATCGGGGATTTCTCTGTTCAACCCGTATTCCTTGGTTCACTATGCCTTTGATTTCTCGATATCCAATCATATAAATGATCATCCATTCCTTGCAATGATCCTAGATCTATGATCATTTCATCGATTCTCACTTTTCTTGTGAAATTGTTTCAATTTCGGGGGTCTGATCGGGCTCGGTAACGCCCGACAATGTCAAACCAGGATCGTGGGGTTCAACCGATGACGAACATGAAGAAAATGATGGGGTAAAGCACAAGAACAAGATTTTAGCTATCTTTGTTCAATCATTCTTGTACAATGATCAATAATGGTGGTTCTGAGGTTAGATAACAATGAATAATCAATTTTAGTAAGCGGGTGCATACTCAATTCACAATTGGTGCAGATCTAAGAACAAGGATCAATATTCGCAATCTATTTAATCAAAAGGGTATAAATCACCAATTTATGAGTCCTTACTATATATTATATCATTATTCATCGAATAATTCACTCATCAATGATCAAAGGAAGTCATTGCGTATGATGTGACCCAATCTTCTATGATCTGGTGTTTCATCATCGTCTGATGTGATTCACCAACAGAAAGAGTAATGAAAGATATAAGTTGAACCTAGGATTATGAGGATAACCCTAGAAAAATTTTCATGGTAGTATACTTATAGATTTTATATTTTGGTTAAAATGAATGAATTAATTAATTCAATAATTAATTAATCTATTAAACGTACCACCGATGAGTGAGGTGTCTGAACGCCCCGCACCGACCCATTTTAAATCACGACTAGGGTAAAAACTGCATACCAGACTCAACCATGGTCTCTAATTTCTGATCCGAGGTTTCATTTAAGAGTTATCCTATTTTCTTTAAGAACCATGTATGAGTAACTTAAAATATACTTAATATTTTTATAAAATTAATTCTAGGCACACTGAGTCTCAGAATCACACATCATCTTAGTGCCTAGCTCTAGAAATATATATATAAATATTTTAAAGTATTATAAGGAAAAAACTAGGTCTCTATAGTAATAACCAAGAAAAATTTCTTCATCGTATTTTAAATCAAATTTATATAAATTATCTTTATTCAAAATGAAACATATGAAAACTCTAAAGTAGCTATGTTTTTTCTTCCTTTCATTCCAAAATTCATATGGTGTTGTATTTAAAATTGGTCAAAGTAAAACTCAATTTTTAGTGTAACAATAAATACTAACATATTCAACCCAAAAAATGTTTAGAAACATAATATTTACACAATAAAGTTCTGGAAATTTCTAGGAGTGTTCTATTCATCTTTTATACCTCTATTGTGGAGTTCATGGTGCTGAAAAGTTATGTGTAATGCATTTTTCACTACCAAAAATATCAAAAGAATAATTTAAAAACTTTCAACCATGATCACTCTAGATAATGAAAATAGAATGGTTTTTCTCATTTTTAACAGAATAATAAAACCTCTTAAAACAAGGGTTATTTTGATTTAAGAGTAATAAAATAAACCACATTATATCTGGTGTAACCAATAGCTAAGAAAATCACATACTTTATACCTCTGATAATCCCAATTTTTGTAGGACTAAAAAGTTCCATGTGCACTAAAATTAAAGTTTTAGATATTGAGACTTCACTAACAGGTTTATATCTATACTTAAAGTGCTTACCGTATTGGAAAGGATCATAAAATCTAGAATAATTAAACTTAAATTCCATTAAATCCTTCATTAGTCCTTTCTTAGAAAGTTTAGATAAGGTCTGAAAATTTCATTGTCCCTACCTCTTATGTAAAATCCAATACTTATCCTTAATTTAATTAAGATAATTAAAGTAAGGTCTTCTAGGTCATTGGTGTAAACACTATCATGTCTATCGGTAGATAAGATGTTAAATACTTCCAAACATGTGATGGAACATTTTTAATTCATGAAGTTCGTGAAGTAACCTTCATCACATAATTGACTTATGATGATAATATTATTATTAAATCCTAGAAAATAAAGTACATTCAAAATTAATGGATCGGTGAGAAAGGCAACATCACCAATACCTACAATCTAACCTCATGCATTGTCTCCAAAAGTAACATGTCCACCCTTTAATTTTTGTACGATATGGAAGTTAGAATTGTTTCTAGTCGTGTGTCAAGAAAAACTTTTATCCATGTACCAAGTATTTAATCTACTGGTACTCATCCTTTTCTCTTTAAATAAAAAAGGAAAAAAAATAGTACCCAAACTTGTTTGGGTCTGGAAATATTAGCAAATAGAACTTTAAGAACCTACATATATCCAACCATATGATGTTGAATAAAATCTAGTTCTATAGAAATAAAATCCTTATTATTTTAGAAGGATTGAATCTGTTTCAAGGTATAAATAATCTTTCAGTTATCTCTTATTTAACATTTAGAATATAAATGTGCACTTTTTAGAATGAAGTAGTTAGAAGAGAAATACGGATTTTAGAATATAAAACCAATTTCATGAGATGTTAAATTATATTTCAACTATCTTAGAATCTTTTCAAAATTTTCCCTACCGGGTGAAAAATTAGAAAGAAGCTTCTTCAGACTAATAACTTCATATTTAAGTTTTAAAACTTCATTCTGGTCATTACTAGTTAAAATAGAAATGGAGTTATCATCTAACTCAAAATTAAGTTTAGAAATTCTATTATCAACTTTAGAAAGTTATACCTTAGTCAATCATAGTCCTTCTTAAACTACTTATATCTTTTCACCTTATCATCCACATATCCATCCATCTATTCAAATAATGGAGTTTCATCTTCATCATCAAAAATAAAAGATTAGCTATAATCTAAAGAAAATTTAGTAATAGAATTATTTGTTACCTTATCCATGATACACTTTTCATTTCATATTACTTTTTCATAAAATTCAGTTATCTTCCAGCTATTATCAGTTTCTAAGAAACTGGTCTCTAGAGATGGATCTTCACTAGCACTCTAGGTCTTGTTTTAGCTCTTAAAAATTTCTTTCCTTTTCTCTTTGATTTCCTTCTATATTACTCATCCTTTATTTTCAATCTTAAATAATCTAGTCTGATATGACCTGATTTCTTTAACTTATAATAGATGGATTTTTATGATTCTTTCTTTTCATATCTTCTACCAAACATCTCGTATTTATCTCTTCTTTTGTTTTGATGATCATTTTGGAAGTACATTCTTTTAGATAATATTATTCATCCATATTTAAGTTTAGAAAATTAAACTTCATTAAACTCAGCATTGCTAATATCTGAACAATACATAGATGTATCTTTCTAAGTGGAAGTATTTGAAGTATTAACTTTATAAATTAATGCTATAAAATTTGTTATAAAGAGTCTCTATTTTTTGTTTTCTCTTTCTCATCATCTCTCTTTAGACTATTCTCATACTGTATTAAGGTTCTAATCAAATCATCCATGTTTAGTTTAGTAAGATTATTATTATCTTGTATCACTATCCATGTGGATTTTAACTCTTTAGGTAGAATGTTAATGGTTTTCTCAATAAGTTTTTCATCTATGATTTCCTTCTCTCCAAGTGACTGTAACCCATTCACAACCATCATAAATCATTAATATATTTGAGAAGCTGATTATCCTAAAATAAAATCAGAATCTTAAAAGATAACTCTCAACGTCACTCTGAGAGTCTCTAATACCTCAGACATACTGAAGTGTGTAATCTCAAGTTTTCTCAAAATTTCATTCAACGTCATACGTGAAGAAATTTGACTTTATATGTTTAGTGTCATTTAACAAAGAAATTTGTTCCCGAATTTATAATTTTCCTACTATTTAAACTTTTCCTCATAAGTAAAATTAGAAATTTCTTTAGCTGGAATATTTTAATGTCAGATTATCATTTTATAGTAATCAAATCCCATATTAATCACAAAAATATTAATTATATCTCTCTAACATTCATAATCAGCACTATCTAGAATCAAAGGTCATCTCATATTCAAGTTCTCTAATGTTCTGATTGGTAACCCTGACATAGAAAAATATCCTTCCTATACCAATATAGTTAGTATAAAGAATCAAAATATTAAGTATATTTGAAATTATAAATAAAGATACAATCTTGAAAACTAAATAGTAAAAGGTAAGTTTCGAAAGATATAAAAAGTATAGAGGCTAGATCAAATTTAGAGACTAGATTGAATTTTGAGACTATCTCTAATACCAAGTTTTATCCTAAATAACAAGATTATAGAAGCTTAAATAGTGGGTGAATTAAATTCATAAATCCAATTTACAATTTTCCCACTATAGAATTCAAACTTTTCAGAATTTACAAACTCTAAAAAAATCAAAGTACAAAAATTAATCAAAATATAAATGAAGTGGAAATTAAAAGTCTCGGAATTTAAACAACTAAATATAGAAAGGATATATAAATATAAATAATAAAAATATAAAAAAAATAATTGGATAAAAATACTTAAACTCCTTTAAAAGTAATATAAACAATATTATAGTTCATGTCAAGGGAAATCTTCACGTTTATCCCAAAGCAAGGGGATGGTCAATACCCAAACCTAAGGGATACATGTTCCAAACCTGGAATTTATTTGATCTACCTAATCAAAATATATAAGTTCCACACTTGAAAATTCTTTGAAAACCCTTTCAACAATAGGCAACTCTATCTCTGAGATCCTCTTCGATCAGCAAGATCATTAGTGAGTACAATGCCCAAACTTCATCAAACAAACAATTCAGAAGCAATCCAAATTCCTTGCCACATATTCTCTTTGATCATACAACATCAAAAGAAATGATTACGAGTAGAAAGAAATGAATATTTTATAATAATACTCACAAAATGGAAGCTCTATGAAAACACTCTAAAAGGAAATATAATTGTAAGCACTCAAATACAATGAGATGATGCACAGCTTCATGAATGAAATTCTTTCAGTATCTTCCATTACTTGAAGATCAGTCTTTATTTATAGATTTAATTATATAAACTCCAACAATAAAATCTGAGATCTTCAAGTTTAGTTATAAAAAACATGAAAGTAGCTCTATATTCTGTTAGAACTGTTTAGTTTGACTTCACTATGTTCTAAAAATTACACAAGTTAACATAGCTCACTGAAACTTAGTGATTCCAAAGTTGCATTTTACATGAAAATGGAACTGACACAACTATATGTAAGTGCATATAAATAAGGAGTAAATTTTGATTTATTAAAATAAAAGATTCAAGTTTCACCAATTCCACTTCCTTTTGATCTCTATGGTCATTTATCACTTGATCAAGGAAATTTCCAACTGCACACTAATGCACTAAGTCCATCACATTCATCTAGTGAAAATTGTGTGTGTCTGGAATCATTCATCTGTCCTTCTAAAATGGTCCACCCACAATGGTTCCACTATTTTTTCCTAGTTCCAAACCCATGGCTCTGATGTCCCTGCCTCTGTTGGTTCTAGATTCAGATTTTGGAATATTTCCTTTTATAATTTCAAACACTTAGCCAAAAAACAATTTTCATACAATCTTACCTAACAATTAACATATTTTTTACCCAAAATGTGTAATGAATCCACCTTACATTAATTCCACATCCTCCCACTCCCTTTATTAGGATTTAAAAAGACATTCAAGCAGGGAGATCACATATGCTTTTATTTATCCTTTATAGATTGTATTTTTCATGTTTTGATGACCGTACAGACATTGAAAAGCAATATATTATCTCATACTAGCACACAAAAGTCATAGATCAATGAATCAAGAGGTATTAGATAATTTTTTATGGTTTAGAGGGATTTTAACTTAAATCCTTTAAGGTATGACAATCCAATAAAGAGTAAAGAATGTTGGGATCACACGAAACATTAAGATATTGTTTCTTTATTAATATCTATGTTTATGTTTGTTGTACTCTCTCTATGATAGAAATCATGTTTTGGTTTGTTGGATCTGATATTACGACTCAAATTGGGTGTACAAATTTTAAAAACACAACACCCCAAAAAACATGAAGATGATCATGATTTTTTTAAAACAAAAACTTGCAAGTTGCATCTCCTCAGGGCCGCTTTTGTTTAGGACCAGAATAATTTCTATTTATCTTATTTTATTTAAATATCTAGTATAGCATAGTTAATGTCCTATCCAGTTAAAATAAATTGATCATTGGATTGAAAATAATTAAAAATTGGGATTCTAATATTTTTTTCAAAAAAACATGGTTATTCCCTTACAGAAGTATAGGTGTATTACACTTAAAAAATATTAAAAAAATAATTTAAAAAATCATATCAAATTATAAAACATGAAAAAACAAAGAATAAATTATTTATTCATATAATATATATTTTTAAAATTTATAATTAATAATTAATTTTTAAAAAAAATAAAAATTTAATAATTTTTAATTATACATTAAAAATATTTTATAACTAAATTCATAAAAATAGGAAAAATTATTTTGAAAAATAAAAATTCCAAAATCATTTAAAAAAGTAAAAATTTAGTGATTTGTGTAAAAAAATATTTTTTTTGAAAAACATTGCATAGTATTTTTTTTAAGTAATAAAAATAATAATTCTTATTTATATATTGAAAATAATAATTTCAAACTCAATTCAAAATGAAGGAAAAAATTTCTTTAAAAATCATAATTTTTTAAATGTAATAAAAAGGTAAAAAATGTAATCCATAGAATTTTTTTTATATTTATAAATAATTAATATTTTTTAAAGGCTTAGAAAAAATAAAGTATATATATTTGAAAAAATAAATCCATAAAAATACTTTAAAATATAAAAACCTACTTCAAAAAATTTATTGAAATTTTATAATGAAAATTTAGATTTAAAAAATATGCTAGAAAATTGCATTCAAAAGGTGCACAGAATATTCAATTAAATAAATTCAAAAAAATGTCAAAAAGTTTCACTGTAATTTTATAGTAGAAAATTCCACTAGAAAACATCATCTAAAAAATTCATCTATAAAATTTTATTGTAAAATTCTAATTGAAAATTTCTATTGTATTTTTTGAATAAAAATTCACAAGAAAAATTACATTGAAAAAACACATTACATGTGAAAATTTTCAAAGAAAATTTATATTAAAAAGGAAAATATTTCTAATAAAATTTTCCAATGGAAATTTCGACTTTCTCTAGAAAATTATTGTCGAAAAATCCTCTAGAAAATTTCAGTTGAAACTTTCACTATTAAATTTTAATGTCAACTTTCAATGGAAAATTCTAGTGGAAACTTCAAATGGAGAATTCAAGTGGAAACATTCAATGGAAAAATCCAATGGAAACTTCATTGGAAAATTTCAGTGTTTCCATTGGAAAAGTCTAGTTGAAAATTCAAATGGAAAATTCCAGTGGAAACTCCCATTGAAAAATTCCATTGGAAACTCCCATCAGAAAATTCTAGTGAAAACTTCAACTGTAAAATTCCACTTAAAAATTTCGAAGGAAAATTCCAATGGAAGGAAATTTTAGTGTCAAATTCCAAAAAAAATACCAGTTAAAACTTCCACTAAAAAAATCAATTTAACCTTTCACTACAAAATTACATTAAAAATATCGACTTGATATTTCCAATGGAAAATTAGAAAATTTCATTGAAAAAAATCAATATCAGCAACCACTAGAAAATTTTCAGTTAAAGTCTCCACTAGAAAATTCTAGTTAGAACTTATAATATAAAATTCAAGTGTAAATTTTTACTATCAAATTAGATTTGAAACTTTGATTGGAAAATTCTTGTGAAACTTACACTAGGAAATTCCATTGGAAGTTTCTGTTGGAAAATTCTAGTGGTGAGACTTCAACTTCTACTTGAAAATTTCAGATGAAACTTTCACTGAAAATTTTTGTGCAGCTTACACTAGAAATTCTAGTAAAAGTTCAACTGAAATATTCTGGTGGAAATTTACTCTAAAAATTATAATGTTAACTTCAACTTACACATTAAAATTTCAGTTGAAACTTCCATTAGAAATTCTAATGAAACTTCCACTCGAAATTCTGATGAAACTTCCACTGAAATTTTAAGTGAAATGTCCACTAGAAATTTCTGTGCAACTTCCACTGGAACATTTCAGTGGAAGTTTCTAGTGGAATGTTCAAGTGGTAACTTCAAATTACATTTGAAAATTTTATTTTGAACTTTCACATGAAATTCTAGTGAAAAATACACTGGAACATTCTAGTGGTAAATTCAATTTTCAATTGAAAATTTCAGTTGAAACTTTCATAGGAAATTCCAGTGAAACTTATACTAGAAATTACAGTGAAACTTCCACTGAAAATTCTTGTGAAACTTCTACTATAACATTCCAATGGAAATTTTGATTGAAAAATTCTAGTGGTAACGTAAACTTCCACTTGAAAATTTCAGTTGGAATTTTCACCATAAATTTCACTGAAACTTACATTTAAAATTTCTGCGAAACATACACTAAAATAATAAATTGAAACTTCCAATAAAAAATATTATTGAAAACTCCAATGGAAAATTCTAATAGATTCCCATTAGAAAATTCCAATATAAACTTACATTGATCTTCAATGAAAACTTTCACTAAGAAAATCAATTAAATAGCATAAAAGAAAGTTTTTGTTGAAAATTTCAATGACTCAATTAGAAAATTTCACTCAAAAATTGAAACTAAAAACCCTAATTCAATTAGAGAGTTTAGGAAGAACATACATTCATAAATTCCATTTAAAAATTTCATCCAAAAATTTTATTCAAAACATTCACTAGAAAATTATAATGGAAATTTTCACGAGCAAATTTCAATTGACACATCGACTGGAAATAGTTCATTAAAGAATTTCATTATAAATTTATCATAAAATTTTCCACCAGAAAATTCTACTACACATTTTCTCATGGAAATTTTCAATGGAAAAGTAAAGTATAATATTCTAATGAAATTTTTAAGTGGAAAATGCAACACAAAGTTCCACTTGAAAATTTCAGTGGAAAAATACATTAAAATTATCTTTTGGAAACTTTAAATGAATCGTAATTTTCTAGTATTATTTATTATGATAATATAATTTGATCATTTAGTTGACATTTCTAGTGAAATTTTGTAATAAAATTTTTCATTTCAATTTTTTAGTGTAATTTTTATATTTGTTTTTCACCAACAATTTCTAGAGCAATTTTTCAGAAGCTTCATTCAAAAAAAATTGTGAACTTTTTTTGTTAGAAGTTTCTATGGATTTTTATTACTTAAAGACTATTTTTATTATTTAATATAAAAACATTTTTTTAATAAATTTGTGCAAATAGTATTTATAATGATGAATAGTAAAATTTCTATAATTTAAAAAAGTAATTTTTAAAGATTTTTAAAGAAATAATAATATTTCGTGTTTACAAAAGATATCTTTTATATCAATTCATAAAAACATTATTTTTTATACTTGTGTACAAATAAAATTTTCTTAAGATGTTAGTAAAATTGTAATAATCTAATTTGTCTTAAAAGAAAATATTTTTTATATGTTTAAAAATATTGTATGTATTTAGAAATATTAAATAAAATGTATAAATTTTATTCAAATAATTAAAAAATCTATTTAAAAAACAATTTTTTATTTTTTTAAAAGGTAGAAAAAAAATTTCTACAAAAAAATCATTTCATTTGGAAAAACACTTGTTTTTACAATATAATAAAATCAGTATTATTTTATGTGTTTTAAAAAAAATTATGCCTTTAAAGATATCAAAGAAAATTTATTAATTTTTTCCTAAATGATTAAAGAAACTATTTGTTATCACATAACTATTTTTTAATTATTTTTAAAAGACTTAACACGCTTTTTTAAAACAAAATAAAAATTGTTTCATTTACAAATATACTTAGTTTTAAAATATACTAAACACATTATTTTTTACTTATTAAAAAAATATATGCATTTAAAAATATTTAAAAAATTGTTAATTTTATTCAAATAATTAAAAACTCTAGAACATATTGGTCATTTTTTAGAAAGGGTTGAGATGATTTTTTATATAATACAAATATAATTTCATTTAAAAATATAATGGATTTTAAAATATATTATACCTTTTATGTTTGTTTCATATATGATATAATATTAGGGATAATCATATCCTTTACTCCATTCCTTCTACGATCGCGACGCAAGTAATAAATTTCAAGTGGCATCATCGCAAGTTATTACAGGATGGTCTCATATTTCAAGGAATTGGTGATAAAAAGCATTTTTTTTCTAAAATTGGAATAAAGTTGATATTTTGATCTGTATATGTCGTTTTTATCTCCTTTAACCCTTCTTCACCATAGAAAGGATTTAAATCATCTCAGGTTCTCTGTCACGAACCAGCCCGAGTCGACCTTGAACCGGTCACCTAGGTCAGCCCGCGACAATTCCCGAGAGGTGTTCCCGATCCTCCCAGGATGGCGACAAGCACAGAGGGAATCAATATAGTACACAAGGGAATGATTTCTCCCAAATATAAATAATCAAACAAACAGTGGAAAGAAATGGACATCCCAAAATACATTTACATAAAAATTGAACTGAACATTATTTGTACAAGAAACTGAAAGTATAACTAAACCAACAACTCAACTAACCAAACCTAATAACCAACTAACTCCATGTGACCCCTTTGTTCACTCTCCAACACAATGATCACATGTTTCCCAAGTCAATCGAACTCAAGATGAAACCTGCACAAGGGCTAAAAATAGAAGAAGACTATAAGCGTGAGTATTAAAACTCAGTAGGTTATCCCAATATTCTATTCCCAATGCACATACTTTAAAATAAAAGAAAAATAAATTTCAAGTTTTAAATACAAGATATAAAGGTATGTTTTCCAAATGACTTCTCGTGCTATATAAAAAATTTACCAGACAAAAACTTGCATGTTTTATAAACAAGAATGCTAGTAACAATTTTCAAAGAGGTGCAACTTCAAAATGAAAATAGTTTTTAAGAGGGATACTTTAAAGAATTTTAAATTTTAAATAAATAACACACACTACAGAATTTACTAAACAAACACACTGTATGTCAACGGTGAGTACAAAATATCCAATGAGCATAAGTCATGGGAACACCCCTAGGCACTAGTTAGTTGTCAGCCCCAGGTACCTCGTATCTCGATGAAAGTAACCATAATAAATATTCGTTCTCATGCACACGATCCACTATTATGGAGCATAATCATAAACTAGTGGTCCCCAAATATCATCATCATCATATTTTAGTTAGTTTTGTCATCTTCAAACTTGCTACGTGAAACAGGGGCCAAACCCCATGGGATCACTAGCATACTAGTACACATCCACCCACCTAGATACCCAGGATTCCATTTAGTGCTCAATAAAGTTACACATATTATCAAATACACATTTCACATAAAAATTACATTCCCAAACCATAAACACACAAACATCCCACAAACTTTCTTCACATTTCTTTCATGAATCAATAAACTACTAAAAAATTTCGTAAAACAATTTCAAGGAGTGTATTGAGGCTTTGCACATAAAACTCATTCAAAAACACTTTTTTAAGTATAAAAACAAAACAAAACCATACCCAAACATATATTTCATCCCTAAAAACATTTAATAAAATCATTTCATGGATCATAAAACAATCCCAATTGACACAACATTGTATTTACAAGTAAAACACTCAATCTTCATTTTTAGGAAAGGCCAAACGGGCCTTTAAACATTTTCTCAAAACTAACATTTGACAAAGTTATGAATTTAAATTTTATTAATGAGGTGTATACACACCATTTATATCAGAAAACCACATTTATAAATCTCTTAAAACACTCTGGTTACATATTCAAAACACAACCATTTTCATAAGGATGTAAAACAGACCATTTTCCAGCAACCCGGGCCGAAACATGTTGTAAACCAAAACCCATTTGTTTCTAAAAATAAATTCAAATTGGAAATCCATAAAAGTATCCCAAAATAATTTTTTTCATTCTGTCAATGTATTTATAAATCCAAAAAAATCATTTTAAATTGCACTAGACACATAAATGCCAACCGGGCAATTTACCAAACACATGGCATGCACTCTTTAACAAAAAAACTTATTTTAAGCACTTAAAAAGGGATAAAATACCATTTTCATGCCATTAATTTATTAAAACTACTGAAAAATATTCAAAATACCATTAAAAAGGTGTGAAATCTCCTGGAATAATTTATCAAACAAGATGAGTGCACATTTATACCAAAATAACTATATTTTTAACAAAATAAGGCATAAAACATCATTTACACACAAAAAAAATTAAAACCAAGGTTTCACAGCAGCACATATCATATAAATAAAGTTATAACAGCATCATAATGATGAAACTTAAATGATAAAGTCTTGTGAAAGGGATATCCTACCTCAAATCCTTGGCGTAATGGAAATGCACACCCAATATCACCATCTGAGGGTTTATAAACCCTAAACCTATGACGACCAGACCCAAACGAACAAAAATCCCATAAAAATCATATAATAATAGAACCCTAGGTCGATCATGACTAGTGGAGATTATAAAACCAAGAAATAATGAAAGGAGGAAGAAGAGGGAGGAGAAAGGAGAAGGAATCTCACCTTTTCAACTAGAAAACTCTTCGTCTTCCATTTGACTTGCACCCTTAGAGAAAAGTTAATGGATTGAAACTTCTTGTAGAGTCTCCTAATTTCTTTAAGAACCAGGGAAAGAAGATTTGTGGGAAAAAGAGTATGAATGGAATGATTTATGGATAAAATAATTTACCTTCTCAATTCTGGACAATTTGAGGAAACCTAAGAACTTTCGCCCAAATATGTGATTCAAATGAGCTCTAAAGAGTATAAATAGATAATGGGGGTGAGGATAGGTATTTTTTATTCGAGTGGGAGGTGGAATCACCAAAAAATATTACAAAAATAAAAAAATTATTTTTTAAAAACTGGAAATGGACCCATGGGCTGGCCCATTACCTAAATAAGTAACCCAAATTCACCTTGATTATGAATTATTAAGGGGTACAAAAGTATATGGTGGTATGAATATATCAGTGGAGACAATTTATGAAGTTTAATGGGTGAAAAATGTTAAAAAACAAATTAGTTATAAAAGAAACAAATTTGGTTTTTAAAACTGGAAATGGGCTCACGGTTGGCCCAAATCATGAAGTAACCGCCCTTTCTCCAAAAACTCATAAACAAGCAATGGGGAACCCAAATTAGGTTGATTATAAATATATGGTAGTTCAAAAATCAAAATTAATCTCACCCAACACCCAAGAAAAGGATTGGGATTTTCAATGAACCGGATCAAAACCATGACATGAAAAGAAAAAAAACTGGGTGTGACAATTCTCCCCACCATTAAAGCTTTCTGCCCCCAGAAAGCCATAAAATTGTTCAACTAATAGAACAAAACCTAAGGATTACTTATAAACATGATACAAACTCTAAATATAAGTAAATATCATTCACCAACAATGTAACTTAATAATCTTGCCCAAACAAAGAACCAACTCACAACCACTTCCAGAGAATCAACCGAAAGATCGAGTCACTACCTCCACAACCAAACCAAGAACCTGATTGGTGGGCCTTCTACCAATGAACCCAACAATCACCCAAACTATAGAGAACTCACTAAAACCAAATATTCCATTGGATTATGGAATTTACTTCCCATCATTAAGAAACAACTAGCACTATATAAGTTCTTAGGAGGAAAAAATCAATGAGACCCGTGGTGGGTCTCCACACCATTAGAACCCAACTTGCAACAAACAAATAAGAATTAAACATTAACTAGACTTGGGAATAAATTATATAGGACCACAAAAACTCTCCCAAAACAACCTAAAAACCCATGTTAATAGGGTTACAACATGAACAACTAAACCACCCACTCTCGAAAGGAGGGGATAAGAACTGGGCCAACACTTTCGACACTGATCTGGACCCCCACCACTCGGGGAGGGGAGGGAAGGGGACCTAATAATTAGGCCACTGAAACCACAAAATAAACAAAGTAACTTCCCAACACTCTCCACCTATGAACAAGTAACACCAAGACTGCACCCTATTTTCACAGGCGGTCCACACAGGGACATTGATCAAAAACCCACATCCATGAAGGCATAACCATAGACACAGTGTGAGGGGTAAGTCCACTACACTTGCTGCGACAAAGGGA
Source organism: Viscum album (assembly GCA_963277665.1). Taxonomy (NCBI): domain Eukaryota; kingdom Viridiplantae; phylum Streptophyta; class Magnoliopsida; order Santalales; family Viscaceae; genus Viscum; species Viscum album. The sequence continues at coordinate 581,797,546 of OY728128.1, read as the reverse complement.
AATTCACATAAATGAGGAACCACAATATAGACATAGAAACTGTTATACCACAATGATGTAGGCAGGAGCCTAGTCAAGCTCCCCACACCTCTGGAGATTTCCTGACTGCATGAAAAGCTTCACTCCGAGCCCTATGGTTGGAGCCCTGATTCTTGAAGCATCTACTGCACCGCAGTCAGGGTGCTAAGGATCAAACCATTCAAAAAAAACTCACATGCTCAAAAAAAACACCTGGATCTAAATAGGAACTCATAGATACATATCAAAATTCTGTCTCACTCCGAACGAGGGGCAGAATGGACAAGGAATACAGTGAAACACATCAACATCACTAAACACAACTACTATGTCCAAAAGAATTATCATGACCTAGAAGCACTTTAAATCGATCCCAAACAGCTCTCTATTCCAAAAATTAGGCTAAGTAATCATCCTAATAGGTGGATTTAACATTTTAAATGAATCCTTAGGTTGATCAATAGGAATGATTTCCAACGAAGAACTATTCATGGCCACATCACAACATCAAACACATCTTTAGAAACCCAATGAACATTACTCCAAAACCAAGCCACCAACAAGATATCATCTCAAGATACAACAAGAGTATGACTTAAAGATAAAAAGGAATCTTACTTAATAAACAACTCTTCTAATACATAGAAAAAACTAGCCACATAACCATTGGTTTATAAACAAAGGCCACAATTTTTAGCTCAAAACACTTTTGAAAAACAAACTAAATTGGTGGGTTTCCACATTCACCAATGGTGTTTCATCATGTCTCACCCACATGCACATTTCCATGCCACCCTAGGAACCCAAACACCATGCCATATAGTCCATCCTTCCAGATATCAATAAAACCATGTATGTGAGCACCCATGAAAACACCAAAGGCTAAAACAAAACATTATCATTCCAAAAATCATGTACCTTCAAAAGGAACACCAACCACCATGTCAAAAACCCTTTTCATATTTCACAAAACAAACCACACTTCATCAAGAACCATTTTCTTAAAAATGTACCCCTTTTCATTTTTAACAACTTTTAAAACAACCAAGATACTCCAAACAACCCCTTCCCATTTTCTAAAATTCATCAAGGTATCTTTTCATAATTTTATGGTCATTGAGACCAATACCCTTTCTAGGAAAACACCAACCGCTCAAAACCAATTCATCATATTCAAACACTTTTCAATATCCCAAAACATCCCATTTAAAACAAAGATTCAGAATCACCTTAAAATTATTCACACTTTCAAAACATTTTATTCCAACAAACCACGAGTTTAGATTATGGATAATCCAATCCTGTTAAATCATTTCCACTTTCTCTTTTTTTTCACAAAAACACAACATTACAAAACCATTATTATATTTAATTTTTGAAGACCCCTTTTTCCACTTTTAAAAATCCAATCCTTCCTTTAATACCCATTTTTAAAATTCTCATACAAGTATTTTCAAAACAAAAATTCAGAATTCAAGAAAGGTCCAAGAGACCCAAAAAAAGGAACTAGTGTCGGTGGGTGACTTGACCATATTGTTGGTGGCCATATGTCAAACACAAAACCAACATAGAGAGACTTATTAGGACCATGCCCTAGCTCCACATGGATTTCCAGGCCCTTCAAGCTCACAGAGGACATTAGTCAGACTACCATTGTCATATCCCAACACCAAACAATAAACAAGAACAAAAGACACTAATAAAACCGGACTTCCCATGGAAACCTGAGGATCAGAACGAGAAAGAGTTCGCGATGCTCTTCCCTCACTTTCCCCTCAAGTCCCAATAATCCTACTCCATCTACCTTGACATCCCCCAAATAACAAGGGTGCTCTAAAAAAGGTCTACTAAGAGCCAACCTCCTTTGATACTATTTTGTCACGAACCATCCCGAGTCGACCCTGAATCAGTCACCTAGGCCAGCCTGTGACAAGTCCCAAGAGGCATTACCAATCCTCCCGAGATGGCGACAAGAACCGAGGGCATCAATAGAGTACACAAGGGAACGATTTCTCCCAAATATAAACAATCAAACAAACAGTGGAAAGAAATTGACAGCCCAAAACACATTTACATAAAAATTGAACTGAACATTATTTATACACAAAACTAAAAGTATAACTAAACCAACAAATCAACTGACCAAACCTAATAACCAACTAACTCCATGTGACCCCTCTGGTCACTCTCCAACAAAATGATCACACGTCACCCAAGGTGATCGAACTCAAGTTGAAACCTTCACAAGGGTTAAAAATAGAAGAAGACTATAGGTGTGAGTATTAAAACTTAGTAGGTTAGCCCAATATTCTATTCCCAATTCACATACTTTAAAATAAAAGAAACATCAATTTAAAGTTTTAAATACAAGATATAAAGGTATGTTTTCCAAATGAGGTCCCATGCTATATAAAAGAGTTACCAGACAAAAACTTGCATGTTTTATAAACAAGAATGCTTGTAACAATTTTCAAAGAGGTGCAACTTCAAAATGAAAATAGTTTTCAAGAGGGATACTTTAAAGAATTTACACTTTTAAATAAATCACACACACTACTGAATCTACCAACCAAACACACCATATGCTGACAGTGAGTACAAAATAGCCAATGAGCACAAGTCACGGGAACACCCCTAGGCACTAGTTAGTTGTGAGTCCCAGGTACCTCATATCTCGGTGAAAGTAACCATAATAAATTTCCATTCTCGTGTATATGAGCCACTAGTAGGGAGCATTCCCATAACCTAGTGGTCCCTCAATATCATCATCATCATCATATTTTATTTAGTGTTGTCATCGTCAAACTTGCTACGTGAAACAAGGGCTAAACCCCATGTGTCATGAACCAACCCGAGTTGACCCTGAACCGATCACCCGAGATGGTCTGCAACATGACCCGAGAGGCATTCCCGATCCTCCTGGGCTGGCGAAAAGAACCAGGGCATCAAAAAAGAGCAATTGGGAATGATTTCTCCCAATAAAAATAAATAAAGTAGTGGAAAAGTATAATAACGCAAAGTAAATAAGTAACATGAAAGAAAGAATGATCAACAACAACCAACTAACTTGACCATGACCAAAACTCCACATGACTCCGAGAGTCTCTCACCAGTCCACAACCAACTCTCTCCCATAGGGAGCGAGCTCGATCCAAACCTGCAGCAAAACTAAAAACATGAAAACATTATAGGCGTGGGTATTAAAACTCAGTAGGCGTGCCCAAAAAACTATTCCCAATGCACTACCTTTAAATAAAGAATTTACCAATTTCAGGATTGAAATAGATTATACAAAATATGGGTTTCCACACACACACATTCATTTCTAAAACAAGGAACAGTCCATTGCCCTTTTTAATTTAAAAACAAGTTTAATGTTTGAAAGTAATAGGTACATTTCATCTTAAAACATTTTCTTCAAACAATTTAGAAATCCAAACTTCAGTTATTAACCAAAAGGAAAACCACACATAACACACAACACACACCAAGGGCAATGAAAAAAAAATTGGCACACAGGGGCCAGCAACCGAACTAGACCTCTCAATCGTCTGCACATGCAAATAAACACTAAAGGAAACATGGGTCGAACCTAGGAGCTCGTGAACAATCTAGAACGTACTATACATGTGACTCATCCTGAAGGCATTCTCTAACTCGATGACGTCATAACGCCCTAATGCTCAGTATAGCCCTTCATGGCCTAACTGTGGGGCCCAATCCCCATATCATCAATAACTCAGTATTCCCCTACTATGGGGCCACTAGCCAGTGCGTAATCTAAACTAGTGTAGCAATCGTTCTCAGAAGATTCACTTACTATGCCAGGTTCCCATGTCAACACGCATAAAAAAGGGAAAGGGGTGAGTCAACAAAGTCAATCAAGTAGCACATATATCACACACAACTCACGCAATCAATGTACACCAAAGACCACCCCTAAGTCACCCCAAAGAGAGTTTTCCAAAATAATTTATTTTTATTAAAGTTCCAAATGGGTCTTCACCAATTTTAAAGAAAACCCACATTTCTCAAGAAAACCCAAAACACCCGTTCACGCTTCAGAAGAAATCATTTACCATTTAAACCAAAACTACATTTGAAATTCCATGAATTATGTTTAAAGGCTAAATGGGCATTCTTTCACGACTGAGTGTCCGTTCATCAATTAAACATTTCAAGTGTCGTGTATAAAATAAACGGCTCTTTTTACACCAAATAATCATTTAAGAATTAATTATCTTATATCATTTCCCATTTATTAAAATTAATAAAAACATCAATCAATTAATAAAATCTAAATTTAAAGGTGAATGCAGTAGGGGACATACCTCGACTCGCAAACCAATCACAACGACGCGACACGCCTCGTGTAGGCGCATAAGCACACGCACGTCGATGCCTGCAAAGCCGCAGAAAAATACCTCGTTGATGCGCTGCAACACCCAAAATAAAAATTAAAAACACAAAAACACTAATTCACAATAATCCAATGAAGAAGTAGCACAAACTTCACATCGGCGCGGAGACATGCTCGATCAGAGGAGTTGTGCGACAGTCAAAAAGTGGCAGTGAGGACACAAGAAGTGGGCACGGTCCAGTTGGAAGGTCACGTGACCGTCGAACAAGAGGCAGGTTGGCCGGAAGTGCACACGTTGCACTGGCGGGGCCGGCTAGACGGCGCATGGTATGTCGGAAGGCGTGCAACCAAAAGGCGCACGGTCGGAAGGAGGTCATGTGGGTGCATGACTGCTGAAAGGAGGTTTGCAGCTAGTGTAGCGAAGGGGGGTCAGGAGGCTGGCGGCTAGGTGCAGTGCAAAAGTCCCGCGAAACCCGTGCAAGGTGTCCGAGGGGAGCACGGATAACTGGTGTGCAGCGGCTGAAGGGAGCGTGGCTGGAGGCGAGGCGGTAACGCGGGTCGTCGTTTCCATAAAGGGAGCGAACAGCAGAGGGCGTTGCGGTTTCTGGTCGGGGCTATGAATCAGGGGTTGGACGGGGGATCTTGCGGCGGTCCTGCTCGCGCTGCAGCAAGGAGAAGCTGGAGGCCGGACAGCGGAAAGGGGAGTCGGTGGGTGCGCTGGTCGGGCGCGCTGAGCAGGGAGCAGGCCGGTGGGCTGGTGCAGCATCGGAGATCCGGTGGGGGCGTGCGGCGTTGTGCAGCCGAAGCAGGAGGGCATGGGTGCGGGTTGGCTAGGTGGTGCAGGCGGAACAGGGTACGGGGGAGTCAGGGTGCCATGCAGCAAAGCAAGAGGCACCGGATAGGGAGGTGGAGGCGGTTGTAGCTAGTTGTTGGCGGCAGGATGGTTCGGGGGGCGAATGGTGCTGTTGCGCGGGGTTGCTGGGGGCGTGCGACGGCAGAGGGCAATACGGCAAGGAGCCGGATGGTCTGGCGGAAGGCGCAGGCGAGGTAGATCAGAAGGGGGGGCGACATGGAGGTGCTACGGGATAAGAATAGAAAAAAGAAGAAGAAGAATAAAGGGGGGCACCTGCGTGGAAGAGTGGAACAAAGGGAGAGAAGAAATAAAAAAAGAGAACAAAGATAAAGAAAAACAAAAGTAAAATAATATGACTAATAATAATAATCATCATCATCATCGTCATAATAATAACAATCATAATCAGAATAATTATTATTATTATTATTATTATTATTAAAATTATTAACCACGAAAATTTTTAATTAACATAATTAACATTTATTTAACCGCTTTAATTTTCTGAAGACCGACGGACTGTGTCGTTGCCTGGGCGAAGCCGTGCGGGGTCTCCAAAACATGCTCTGCCTGGGCACTTAGCAACGTTGACTCAAAAATGGGCATTTCTTTATCAAAAACTCAGAAACCTCGTCTGGGACTCACCCCGGACCCCAGCAAAAATATTTAAGGGTAGAAAAATAATTAAATAAATTAAACACATATGTCAGGGTGTGACAATTCTCCCCACCATAACGCTTCCCGTCCCCGGGAAGCCACAACAAGACCTAGACCCAAGAATAAACTTTTTAAGTGTCACTCACCCCCAAAAGTTTAAGCGCCTCTAGTTGATTGATCCAAACGATCACCAAACCCCCATGACACGCAACTTATCCTCAAAACACGAACACTTTAAACACCACCAAAACGAAACCCGAAACGAAACTCTGATACCGACACGGGGAGGCCCAAACAGAATCCCCACCGTAGAAAACAAGCCAAACTGAATTCAATGAGACTCGTGATGGGTCTCCCCACCATAAGGACTGACAAGGCTAACCGAGCTTGAAGATTTTCCACGCGGTCTTAAAATCCCCCACCACGAGGGGGAGAAGGGAAGCGCCCTACTGGTAGAGCATCGAAACTACCGTCACAACCATTCCAACAACGTCACACTCTTGGAGGAACACAAACCACACCATGCTAAGGATGGAAATTAAACCAAGGCCCTTATTCACCATTGGGGTTCACCTGACTACGCGACAGCTTCACTCCGGAACCTATGGTTGGAGCTCTGTTGATTGAAGCATCTCCTACCTCACAGTTAGGCTTCAAAAATTCTCAAACATGACACATGAATCGGAATTTTAACAAACACACATCCATTAGAACAAAGGTTTAAAAGGGGTTATCCACAACCATTCTTATAACTGAAAGAAAACAGACATCACAAAACGGTGCAGGTGACGACTAATACATCCAAAGAACACCACAAAGTGAAAAACTCCAAACTAATCCACAAACATTTCCCTACTCCTACTGACGGGATGAGGTGACCTTCGACGAGCCAGGTCTGGATTCAACACGCTTCTTGGAAACACCTCGACAGAATCGTTGTAAGTGACCTAGACATCCACAGGTGTGGCAGGGTTTCGGAGAATTCAGGCACATCGGCCTGTTGTGCCCCTGCTTACCGCACTGGTGAAAAATCAAGGCATTGTTGTGGGAGGAAGATGACTGGAGGTCTGAAGGCCTCTTGATTCCTCTACCAGTTCCACCAGCATCAGGCCGTTTCCCACTCTTCTTATTGCCATGTACTGTACTGCTTCCCAAGGTCAGAGGAGTATTCGCCATCTCAAGTTCTCCTGCTAACTCAGCTTCGGTGAGGAAATCTTGTCTCACCGCGTCAGGAAAATTGATTACGTTGAACTCTTCCACCTTCGACTATAGATCAGGACGTAATCCAAGCTCAAAATGTCGATCTTTCATGGGATCATTTCCAACATACCCCGGTTCATATGGAGCTAGTTCTAGGAAACGATGAAAGAATTCCAACACCTTGCTGAAGACCACACAACTCCACCCTATTCCTCACCTTTGTCACCTCAGAGAAGTATTGTTGGATAAATGACGACTTGAAGAACTCCCAAGTGAGATATTCTCGAGGCTTGCTTCGAGACACGGACTTCCACCACTTCCAGGTTGGACCTTCAAGCATAAAGGTAGCCAACTTCACCTTCAATGAATCAGGTAGCATGAGAGAATAGAAGTTCCTCTCAATCATCCACAGCCACTCATCTGCCTTAAGAGGATATGCTTGCCCATAAAAGAGGGGAGGGTTCATCTTCCGAAACACAAGGACGTAGTCCTTGGGCTGATCAACTGGAAGATTTTCTAAGGATGCACCACCCGAAGCTGCACCTTGGGCATCCATCGAACCTTCGTGGGGGCGAACAATAAGGAACAAGAGGACAAGAAGATGGGTCGAACATGGTCATTACCATTTGAAAATCAACTTTTCACAATTTCCAAAATAAAACTTTATAAAACAATTCTTAAAAGTAAAGAAGACCCAGACAAACCACAAGGAGAAACTAGTGTCGATGGGTGACTCAGACATATGGTTGGCTGCCATACGCCAGTCGCACCACCATCACAAGGAGCACTCTAGGGTAATTTCCCCAGCTCCACATGGTTTTCCAGACCATGCGAGCTCATGGAGGTCACTTGCCCGACTCCAATTTCATTTCCCAATACCAAACAAACCATAAGAATCAAAAGACATTGACAAACCAAGCATCCCATGGTAGCCTGAGGTTTGGAATGATCAAGGGTTCATGACGTCCTTCTCGTCTGTATGCCTCAAGTCCCGACAATCCTACTCCTTCTACCATGACAACCCCAAATAACAATGGGTGCTCTGAAAAATAAGGTCCGCTCAGGAGCCAACCTCTTCGGATACCATTTTGTCACCAACCAACCTGGGTCAACCCTGAACCGATCACCTGAGTTGGCCCGCGATATGACCTGAGAGGTGTTCCCGATCCTCCCGGACTAGCGATAAGTGTCAGGGCATCAACAGAGAGCAAGTGGGAACGATTTCTCCCAATAAAAATAAATAAAGCAGCGGAAAAGTAGAATAACGCAAAGTAAATAAGTAACACGAAAGAAAGAACGATCAACAACAACCAACTAACCTGACCATGACCAAAACTCCACGCGACTCTGAGAGTCGCTCACCAGTCCACAACCAACTCTCGCCCACGGCGAGCGAGCTCGAGTCAAACCTGCAGCAAAACTAAAAACAGGAAAACACTATAGGCGTGAGTATTAAAACTCAGTAGGCGTGCCCAACAAACTATTACCAATTCATTTCCTTTAAATAAAGAATTTACCAATTTCAGGTTTGAACTAGATTATTCAAAATATGGGTTTCCACACACACACATTCATTTCTAAAAAAAGCAACAGTCCATTGCCCTTTTTAATTTAAAAACAAGTTTAATGTTTGAAAGGAATAGGTACATTTCATCTTAAAACATTTCCTGCAAACAATTTAAAAATCCAAACTTCAGTTATTAACCAAAAGAAAAACCACACATAATACACAACACACACCAAGGGCAATGAAAAAAAAGTGGCACACAGGGGCCAGCAACCGAACTAGATCTCTCAATCGTCTGCACACACAAATAAACACTAAAGGAAACATGGGTCGAACCTAGGAGCCTGTGAACAATCCAGAACATACTATACATGTGACTCATCCTGAAGGCATGCCCTAACTCGATGACGTCATAACACCCTAACGCTCGGTATAGCCCTTCATGGCCTAACTGAGGGGCCCAATCCTCATAGCAGCAATAACTCAGTATTCCCCTGCTATGGAGTCATTAGTCAGTGCGTAATCTAAACTAGTGCAGCAATCGTTCTCAGAAGATTCACTTACTATGTCAGATTCTCATGTCAACACGCATAATAAAAGGGAAAGGGGTGAGTCAGCAAAGTCAATCAAGTAGCACAGATATCACACACAACTCACGCAATCAACGTACACCAAAGATCACCCATGAGTCACCCCAAAGAGAGTTTTCCAAAATAATTTATTTTTATTAAAGTGTCAAATGAGCTTTCACCAATTTTAAAGAAAAACCACATTTCTCAAGAAAACCCAAAACACTCGTTCACACTTAAGAAGAAATCATTTATCATTTAAACCAAAACTACATTTGAAATTCCGTGAATTATGTTTAAAGGCCAAACATGCATTCTTTCACAACTGAGTGTCTGTTCATCAATAAAACATTTCAAGTGTCGTGTATAAAATAAACGACTCTTTTTACACCAAATAATCATTTATGAATTAATTATCTTATATCATTTCTCATTTATTAAAATTAATAAAAACATCAAACAATTAATAAAATCTAAATTTAAAACCAATCACAACGACGCGACACGCCTCGCGCAGGTGCATAAGCACACACACGCCGATGCCTGCAAAGCTGTAGAAAAATACCTCGTTGATGCGCTGCAACACCCAAAATAAAAAGTAAAAACACAAAAACACTAATTCACAATAATCCAATGAAGAAGTAGCACAAACTTCACCTCGGCGCGAAGACGCGTTCGATCAGCGGAGTCGCACGACAGTCAAAAAGGGGCGGCGAGGACACCGGAAGTGGGCACAATCCAGTTGGAAGGGCAGGCGACCGTCGAACAAGAGTCGCGTTGGCCGGAAGTGCGCGTGTTGCACCGACGGGGTCGGCTAGACGGTATGTGGCGGGTCGAAAGGAGCGCAACCAAAAGGCGTGTGGCCGGAAGGAGGTCATGTGGGTGCGCGCCTGCCGAAAGGAGGTTTGCGGCTAGTGTAGCAAAGGGGGGGGTCAGGAGGATGGCGGCTAGGTGCAGCGCAGAAGTCCCGCGGAACCCGTGCAAGGCGTCAGAGGGGAGCCTGGATAGCTGGTGCGCAGCGGCAGAAGGGAGCGTGGCCGGAGGGGAGGCGGTAACGCGGGTTGTCACTGCAGGAAAGGGAGCGGACAGCGGATGGCGCTGCGGTTTCTGGTCGGGGCTATGAAGCAGGGGCTGGACGGGGGAGCTTGCGGCGGTCCGGCTCGCGCTGCAGCAAGGGGAAGCAGCAGGCCGGACAGCGGAAATGGGAGTCAGTGGGTGCGCTGCGCATGGAGCAGGCCGGTGGGCCGATGCAGCGTGAGAGATCCAGCGGGGGCGTGCGGCGCTGTGCAACTGAAGCAAGAGGGCCTGGGTGCGGGTTGGCTGGGTGGTGCAGGCAGAACATGGTGCGGGGGAGCCGGGTAGCGAAGCAGGAGGCACCGGATAGGGAGGTGGAGGCGGCTGTAGCCGGGTGCAGGCGGCAGGATGGTCCGGGGGGCGCAGCTGGTGCTGCTGCGCGGGGTTGCTGGGGGCGCACGACGGCAAAGGGCAAGGCGGCAGGGAGCCGGCTGGTCCAGCGGAAGGCGCAGGCGAGGCAGATCGGAAGGGGGGGGGCGTGCAGGTGCTACTGGAGAAGAATAGAAAAAAAGAAAAATAATAATAATAAAGGGGGCACCCGCGTGGAAGAGTGGAACAAAGGGAGAGAAGAAAGATAAAGAAAAAGAAAATTAAAATAATATGACTAATAATAATAATCATAATCATAATCATAATAATAATAATAATCATCATCATAATCATAATAATAATAATAATCATGATAATAATAATTAAAATAATAATAATTAAAATTATTAACCATGAAATTTTTTAATTAACGCAATTAACATTTATTTAACCGCTTTAATTTTTCGAAGACCGACGGACTGTGCCGTTTCGTGGGCGAAGCCGCGTGGGGTCTCCAAAACGCACTCCGCCTGGGCGCTCAGCAACGTCGACTCAAAAACGCACATTTTTTTTATCAAAAACTCAGAAACCTCGTCCGGGACTCACCCCGGACCCCAGCAAAAAAATTTGATGGTAGAAAAATAATTAAATAAATTAAACTCATATGTTGGGGTGTGACACCATGGGATTACTAGCATACTAGTACACATCTGCCCACCTAGATACCCGGGATTCCTTTTAGTGCTCAATCAAATTACACATATTATCAAATACACATTTCACATCAAAATTACATTTTCAAACCATAAACACATGAACAACCCACAAACTTGCTTCACGTTTCTTTCACGAATCAATAGACCACTAAAAATTTTCGTAAAACAAATTCAAGGAGTGTATTAAGGCTTTGCACATAAAACTCATTCAAAAATACTCTTTTAAGTATAAACACACAACAAAACCATACCAAACCATATTTTGCAGCCTTAATAACATTTAATAAAATCATTTCATGGATCATAAAACAATCCCAATTGACACAACATTGTATATACATGTAAAACACTCAATCTTCATTTTTAGGAAAGACCAAACGGGCCTTTAAACATTTTCTCAAAACTAACATTTGACAGAGTTATGAATTTAAATTTTATTAAGGAGGTGTATACATGTCATTTATAGCATCAAATCACATTCATAAATCTCTTAAAACACTCAAGTTACATATTCAAAACACAACCATTTTCATAAGGGTGTGAAACGAGCCATTTTCCGGCAACCCGGGCTAAAACATGTTGTAAACCAAAACTCATTTGTTTGTAAAAACAAATCCAAATTGGAAAGCCATAAAAGTATCCCAAAATAATTTTTTCATGTTGTCAATGTATTTATAAATCCAAACAAATCATTTTAAATTGCACTAGACACATAAATGTCAACCGGACAATTTACCAAACACATGACATGCACTCTTTGACAAAAAAAACTTATTTTAAGCACTTAAAAGGGGATAAAATACCATTTTCATGCCATAAATTTATTCAAGCTACTGAAACATATTCAAAATAACATAAACCAAGTGCAAAAGCTCGTGGAATAATTTATCAAACAAGATGAGTGCACATTTATACCAAAACAACAATATTTTTTACAAAATAAGGCATAAAACATCATTTACACACAAAACAATTAAAACCAAGGTTTCACAGCAGCGCATATCATATAAATAAGGTTATAACAGCATGAGAATGATGAAACTTAAATGATAAAGGCTTGTGCAAAGGATATCCTATCTCAAATTCTTGGCGTAATGGAAATGCACACCCAATATCACCATCCGAGAGTTCATAAACCCTAAACCTATGACGACCAGCCCCAAACGAACAAAAACCCCATAAAAAATCATAGGATAACAGAACCCTAGGTCGATCATGACTAGTGGAGATTATAAAACCAAGAAATAATGAAAGGAGGAAGAAGATGGAGGAGAAAGGAGAAGGAATCTCACCTTTTCAACTGTAAAACTCTTCATCTTCCATTAGACCTGCACCCTTAGAGAAAGGGGAATGGCTTGAAACTTCTTGGAGAGTCTCCTAAGGTCTGGACGAACCAGGAAAAGAAGATTTGTGGGAAAAAGAGTACGAATGGAATGATTTATGGATGAAAGAATTTACCTTCTTAATTCTGGACAATTCGAGGAAACCTGAGAACTTTCGCCCAAATATGTGATTCAAATGAGCTCCAAAGAGGTAAAATCGATAATGGGGGTGTGGATGGGTTTTTTGGATTCGAGTGGGAGGTGGAATCACTGAAAAATATTAAAAAAAGAAAAAGATATAAAATAAAAAAAAAATATTTTTTTAAAACTGGGAATGAGCCCATGGGTTGGCCCATTACCTAAATAAGTAACCCAAATTCACCATGATTATGAATTCTTAAGGGGTCCAAAAGGATATGGTGGTTTGAATACGTCAGTGGAAACAATTTATGAAGTTGAATGAGTGAAAAATGTTGAAAAACAAATGATTTATAAAAGAAACAAATTTGGTTTTTAAAACTGAAAATGAGCTCACGGTTGGCCCAAATCATGAAGTAACCACCATTTCTCCAAAAACTCATAAACAAGCAATGAGGAACCCAAATTAGGGTGATTAGACATGTATGGTAGTTCGAAACTCAAAATTAATCTCACCCAACACCCAAGAAAATGATTGGTATTTTCAATGAACCGGATGAAAACCATGACATGAAAAGAAAAAAAAACGGGTGTGACATTCCCCACTTGAACCTGACCCTCAGGTTGGGTTTTTGGACCGAGATGCCCTTTGTTGTCCATTCTTGTTGTTTTTATGTTTACGCTATCGATGCTCCTTATTCTTTATATGTATATATAATGTAATATTTACTGTATATATTTAAAATATATAAACATACATCTACTATAATAATTACTATATAGATTTATTATTTGATATTTACTAATAATATAAATATACATAATAATATAAATATAACTATTGAAAGTATTATGTATATTTTAAATTTTATTATAATGAAATTAGTATATATTGTTTATTATTCATGGAAAATAATTATATAAATATATGTATAATTTTTATTATACACAAATATATATAATATTTATTATGTATAGATTATTTATATTTGTAACATAACAATTATTAATTAAACTCCAAATTACATAGGGAAATTTATGGTGGAAATTTGCACGATAAATTTCTAGTGAAAAATTCCACTGGAAATTTCCAGTGAAAATTTTCACTGCAAATTTCCACATGAAATTTACATTTCAAATTTTCACTTCAAATTACAATGAAAAATATTAATACATAAATAAAAAATGCAATTTTTTACTAGAAATTTGCATTGAAAACTTCTAGTGTGAATTGTAGGGATCCTAAGAGTCTATAAACACTTTATAAATCATGTGTAAGTAAAAAAATATCTTCCCAAGATCCTCATGTATATAATCTAGAAATGAAGAGTATTGTAAATGCGTGTACCTATCACCGTAATAACATTTACTCCAAATTTCTACATTAAACATTTAGTATAAAATGTCATTCAAATTTCTAGTGGAAAATGTATATTTTCACTAGATATTTCCATTTAAAATTCATAGTGCAAGTTTGCATTGAAAATTTTCAATAAAATTTATACGTATGATGACAATTTTCAATGCAAAAAAACACACATAAATAGAAATACAAATATGTTTGGTAATATTAAATTATAAATTTCAAGTGAAAAGTTATGGTCAAAATTTCTAATGTGTATATGCAAAGATCCATGTAAATTTGCATTGGAATTTTGTGTTTTACATTTACATTGTAAATCCTCACTGAAATAAATCTATTCTAAAAATTTTCAATGTAAATTTACAGTATAAAATTTGAATGCATGTATACATACATACATATATATATGTATATATACAAATATAAATATACAATATAATTTTATGAGCAAATTTACACTGGAAAGTCACATCATCCAATTGAAAATTTCGTCATTGGTGTAAATTTATACACGATATTTAATTTTGAGTGCACATTTTAACATAAATTTTATTATAGTTAAACTAAAAATTTGAATATGAAAAATCTAAAGTAAATGCATATTTAAATCTGCAGTTCAAAAATATTATCACATAAAAAACAATGTAATTTTGTATAGAAACTTTGAACAAGACATTTCCTATGGAAAATTCCAGTGCAAACTTTTCTTGAAAACTTTCAATGCAAACTTCCATTGAAAATTTTCAGTGCAAACCTCAACTAGCAGTTATAATTTATACATTAAATTACAATGAAGATATATTGATACATAAATAAAAAATATAAATTTTCACTGGAAATCTGCATTGAGAATTTTCACTAAAAAACTTTAGTGCAAATTTCCACTGAAAACCTGTAGTGCAACTTTCTACTGGAAACTTTTATTGTCAATTTCCATTCAAATTTCCAGTGGAAAATTTCAAAGTATATTTTCCACTACAATTTCTTTTAAAATTCATAGTACAAATTTGCCTTGAAAATTTCCAATAAAATTTCAATGTATGATGGAAATTTTCAATGAAAACAAAAAAACAAAAAAACAAACATACAAATATAGATAAACATTGTAATATCAATTATAAACCTTAAGTGGAAATTTACAGTGGAAATTTTGAGTACGTATATACAAACATCAATGGAAATTTGCATTGAAGTTTTATGTTTTACATTTACACTGTAAATCCCCACTAATATAAATCTATACTAAAAATTTTTAGTGCAAATTCACAATACAAAGTTTGAATGCATGTATATTTACATACATATACATGTATATATACAAATATAAATATACAATATAATTTTAAGTATAAATTTACACTGGAAAGTCACAAAATCCCATTGAAAATTCCCAATGAAGACTGACGGTGAAAGTTTACCGCCATTAGTGGAATCTATGTTTGTTGCGACAACTGTATTCCTGGTATGATCTGTTTTCGGTGTAAGTTATTTCTTGCATGTTGATTCTATTGATGATAGATTTTACATGTATTTGAGTTTGATTTCACTTCCTATGATCATAGGATGAAAATTTTCATCACAAATTTTCAATCTAAATTTCCGCTCAAATTACAAGTGAAAATAGATTAATACATAAATAAACAATACAAATTTGCACTGAAAATTACAATGGAAGTTTGAAATGAAAATTGTCATCTTAAATTTTCAGTTTGGATTTTCACTTAAATTATAAACGAGAGTATATTAATGTACAAATAAATTATGCAAAATTTCAGTAGAAATTTCCACTGAAAATTTCCTATGAAAACTTTCACTGGAAATTTCCAGAATTTATTTCCTATACATAATATATTTCTTATAATAAATACACAATAATTTTTTCGAGTGGGAATTTTTAATATAAATTTTTAGTGTGCGCATACATAATATATTAATATACAAAAAACAATGTAAAATTTCAACGCAATTTTCACCGACAAATTTAGAATGAATAAATGTAAAAATTGTATATAGTTAAAAAAAATTATTAGTAGTTATTATATATTTATAAACATATAACAAATTATTAATTATTGTTATACTTTTAGTTTTATTTACTGTTATTATATATTTATTATTGTTTTATATTTTCAATTATATTTATTATTAATAAATTATTATTATATTTTTTATTTTGATTTAATGTTTGAGTGAGTTTTTTTTTATATAATTGCATTTTAACAGAATTAAAGGGTATTTAAGTTCAACCCAATCAAATAAATCAATATATTTTTTAAAAATCAATATGATTTGAAATTTGCATCTTAGCCCCCATCATCTTCCATAACTTGACGGTCAGGTCCCGATCATTTTCCCATAAAAAACACGAGAGAATCCCCTCGGTGTCCGTACCGACGGCGGAAGGAGGTGGCCCACACGCCGCCCAAAATCCGACGTCCCACGGCACGACACCCAAAAGCAGCCGCCCAAACCCAGCTCTTCCATAAAGTGCGAGGAGGTGGGGAGTAAAGTTCAGAGGTTGATGGCTACCGGAGTTGGAATGTCGTCGGAGACGGAGATGTTGATTGCGGAGTCTTGTATGTTTCCCGGGTTCAAGTTTACGCCGACGGACGAGGAGTTGATTTCGTTTTACTTGAAGAGCAAGATCGAGGGCTCCGATGGCACCGTCCAGATCATTCCCGAGGTCGACCTCTGCAAATTCGAGCCCTGGGACTTGCCAGGTTAGCGACCGCTCCCTCCCGCAGGGAGCATACATAAATTGTGTATATGCATAGTTTCTATTTCGAATTTCCGAATCAGTATGAACACTGCACTCTCATTAATCTGTATGCCCTAAATTTACCTTCATCATTTCGTTTTCCTTTTCCCTGTTCCTTTTTGGTTACGATGGAGGTGATGCCAGGGTTTTCAGAAACTCTGAGATTACTCTCTCTTGCCTTCGTTTCTCAAAGGTTTCGTTGTTCTTTCGTCCGCTGCATGATAATTTAATAATTCATGCACCTATTTTGTTTGTCATGTTCTTTGGCCCCGCCCCAGTTTTCTGTGCTTGAAATTTTGAAGTTCTGAATGAGAAGGGGACGATTTTTTTGAATGTGATTTAACTTCACTATTCTGCAAGGAAACTATGCGAGCAGGCTCCCACTGGCTTATTCTCCAGCAATCTCTTGCTTTTTTGAAAAGAGAGTTATCATAGTATGTTTGATTTGCCAGCAATCTCTTGCTTTTTTGAAAAGAGAGTTATCATAGTATGTTTGATTTATAATCGCTTAATGCTTGTTGTGATTTTTAATAGTTAAATTGAGTTTGATTGTGTTTCAAAAACGGATTATTTTTAATATGCATTTAAAAAAAAAAATTCTGAAAAACGGTATAGGTTAATTTTTTTTTAAAAAATACGCTACAAAGTCGGCATCGCCGATGTCGCCTTTGCCCTAAAACAATATTTTTTTTATTTATATTTTTTATATATTTAAAATTTTAATGTTTTATTATTATGTTCGTATGGTTATATAAATATATATAAATAAAACTTAATCTTTCAACATAATTTATCTTTTATTCAAGTACATGACTTTTGCTGGCCTATATAATATAAATTATAAGACCGATATGAATGAAATTTTAAACATTGCTTAAACATATAACTAATAGTCAAAAATAAAAATAATTTCTTAAAAAATCTGGGTGAAAAATTATTTATAACCTATCATATCCACCTATTTGAAACTTAAAAATGTTTCAAGTACGTAACTTTACTGTCTTATATAATATAAATTATAAGACCGATATGAATGAAATTTTAAACATTGCTTAAACATATAACTAGTAATCTAAAATAAAAATAATTTTTTAAAAAATCTTGGTGATAAATTATTCATAACCTATCATATCCACATACTTGAAACTTAAAAATGTTTTAAGTACGTGACTTTGCTGACCTATATAATATAAATTATAAGACCGATATGAATGAAATTTTAAACATTGCTTAAACATATAACTAGTAGTCCAAAATAAAAATAATTTCTTAAAAAATCTTGGTAAAAAATTATTTATAACCTATCATATCCACCTACTTGAAACTTAAAAATGTTTGAAGTACGTGACTTTGCTGACCTATATAATATAAACTATAAGACCGATATGAATGAAATTTTAAACATTGATTAAACATATAACTAGTGGTCCAAAATAAAAATAATTTCTTAAAAAATCTTGGTGAAAAATTATTTATAACCTATCATATCCATCTATTTGAAACTTAAAAATGTTTCAAGTACGTGACTTTGCTGGCCTATATAATATAAACTATAAGACCGATATGAATGAAATTTTAAACATTGATTAAACATATAACTAGTGGTCTAAAATAAAAATAATTTCTTAAAAAATCTTGGTGAAAAATTATTTATAACCTATCATATCCACCTACTTGAAACTTAAAAATGTTTCAAGTATGTGACTTTGGTGGCCTATAAACTATAAGACCGATATGAATGAAATTTTAAACATTGCTTAAATTTGAACTCAATTCACCCTCCTCTTGAGATTTCACTCCGACCAACAAGTAATAATAGTATTTTGATTTCAGTAGACATAAAACATGTAAACAATAATGTACAATCAATGCTTATGTCTGTGATGAGGAGATTCTGTCCCACATGGTGATATGTGAATAGGACGTCCGCGTCGAGTGCGCAGTGGAGTCTGATGACCTGGAGAAGGCTGATCCTCGGGCACTGGAACGTCAACTGTCGCATCCTCCATCTGTGTGTCAGTGGGAGGAGCTGTCAACTGCATCTCGTACTGCTATCTGGATCCTTTTCCCACTAGGGTGGTAGAAGGACCTGCCTCCATCGCAGTGGGGAACGAAGCTTTCGATGAAGCTATACCCCAAGACGACGATGACTCTAGAATCCAAGGCTGTGAAGGATCTGGAACCCAAGATGGAGAGAACTACAGATATCCTGTTAGGAAAGACGGATCCCATGCCACCTGAGGCACATCCTGAATCGACTGATCCTGGACTACTAGAGGGCCGACCTCTGCCTGTGGAACAGGTGAGGCCTCACGTGCAACACGACGCTGTCTACGTCGCCGTGGTCGTGACTCCTCAGCACCACCAGCAACTGCAGGATGTGCCTCTGGGGCAGGAAACTCCTCTCTCCGAGCCGGACGCTCGAAGATGCTTTCGAAAAGCGCACGAAAAGTTGCCCTCGCCTCCAGCGCTGTAGCATGGACGGCTGCCCGGCTAAAGACCCTCTCCTCCTCTTCATCACTCATGCGAACAAGCTGTTCTGTGTGACTTTCCTGTAAATAGATTCAAATGGAATTAGAAAATAATTCAATAAACGAACTAACAGAAATTTATTAACTTACCATCCTCTGCATCTGTATGCCGGCTTGAGTAAGATACAGTATAGACTTCAGTCTATACCATGACGCATAGTCAACATGTTCTGAAAGAGAGAATCGATTTGTAGGAACACCCTGAATACGTAACTCTGCACGTCTGTGCCAGCAGTCGATAAAACTGACATGTACTTGTGACCAGTCATCATCTTGCCTTCCTGTCAGCTTCATCCCATAAAGCCGGTCTGTCTGTCTCGATGGTAATGGAATCGGCTGAGTACGGAAAAACTGCGCATGACCATGTCAGGCTGCTGCCACTCAATAATATGGAAGTGAATGAGGGGTACTATAGCCATAGCATCCTCAAGCCCAACAATGCAGTATGCTGACCACTGGTTCATAATACTCCAGTATGGAAGCCATGAAATCTGAAATGACAAGTGATTTTGTCAAAAAAAACATTCAACTAAAAACCAAAATTGATGCTATTATTAAATATGTTAGACAGTGATAGATTGTATATACATACCTGATCAGGTAAGAGACAGTCCAACTGTAGCCGATATACGGCCAAATGCTGTCTCGGAACCACGTCAAAATTGTGTCGCTGACACCACCTGTAAAATACATCAACGATAGTGACAAATAGTGTGAAATTATAGTCAATAATTCATAGTAGAATCAGAAACCAATAGAAATGACTTATCATACCAGCGTTTACGCAGAGCGTCATGCAGCACCTCCATCTCGACCGGCGCACCAGCAAGGTCAGGGCAGAATGCTGGGATGCGCTCCCATGCTCACATCTGAATAAGGATGACGCATCCTCCGAGACCTGTATGGTCCTTGTGGGATAGCCTGCATAATGATCTGTACGTGTATGCCAAGCAGGTTGATCCCCAGCTGTACGTACTAGCCCGATCAAAGTCCTCTAGTAGGGGTAGATACATCATATGCACGTGCATCCCCGAGTGATCAGTACACATGGTCCCGCCAATGAGCTGTAAGATATATGCACGGGCGTAACGCATAACGGCCTGCTCATCGTCATCATCCTGTAAATGTGGAATCTGCGACTCCAACCAAGGCATAGATATGGACGATCCATTTGTAGCCCTACGGTCGGACAAAATATCAACGCCTAACAAGCGCTGAGCAAGGTCTGACCAAGCTGCCCGAGTTAGTCCAATAACGGGTCTCCTCTGGATAGGCAGACCGAGAAGCACTGCGACATCCTCGAGGGTGATGATCATCTCTCCCTCAGGCAGGTGGAATGTGTGTCTCTGGTCTCCATTTCTCAACGAGGGCAGCAAGTAGGCAATGATCTACAAATGTGAAATCTGATACGGCAAGGCCATAGAAGCCAGCACGGCGCAAGTAAGGTCTAATGGTATGTGGAGGCTCCATGTGATGAAAATGGTGCGCTCGACGCACCTTCACCAATCGATTTGGACGACCCTCTAACACGGCCTGCGAAATATGGGTAGGCTGCTTAGTGAGTAGTATCGTATCATCCATTTGCATATAAACAAATGAAATGAGTCGTAAGTGTAATATGTAAATATAACGTTATGGATTGGATTAAGAAACCATGTCAATTAGTAATGATGTTTTTAGAATTTATCTAATTGTATGTATTCAATAACTTTTGCTAATCATTATGATACTATAATTTCATTATAGAATAGTTTACTAAAATATCTTACATGTTTAGGTTGGGGTCTAGGTTTGAGGGTTTAGGGTTAAATTTTTTAATATTAACGTTCAGGAAACATGTTTACGAGTTAATAACATTTACTTTACAATATGGGTTAAGTGTTCCGCTTTCGGATTTATGAAATAAATTCTATTATCTCAGATTTAAAGTTATTTCTTGAAAGCAAGAATATTATTATGAAATAAGTTCTTTTATCTAAAATATTGAGTCTTGAATTTGGTTACACATATTTTGGGGGAGCTTTATGATTGACTACTTATGGATTGGAGTAAGATAAACCATGTCAATTAGGCGGTTATAGGTAGCTTGCGAAACCCTTTGAAGATACCATTGATGCACTCCACAATGTTTGTCGTCATGTGTCCGTACCTCTTCCCCCCGTCGTATGCCAATGTCCATTTCTCTTTTGCAACCCGCATCATATAATCATAAACTTTTTGATTAGCCTGACGAATTTGTTCAAAACGTTCTTCAAACCGCCGTTGGTCCGACTCATATGCTACAAAGCATAGATGATATTTCACATAAATTGATTTTATCTTTGTATTGAAATAGTAAAACAGAATGAATAGAATGCGTACCAAGCCTCGTGATTGCCTTCTTCATCGGTTCGTTGTGGAATTTTTTATGTACATTGCTAGCAATGTGTCTAATGCAGAACCGATGATGTGCATTTGGGTATCTCCATGTATCAGGATCTGTATTGATTGCCTCATTAATTGCTCGATGGCGATCAGATATCAAACAAACATCCCGAATGTTGGTGAAATGGTTGCTGATATATGTCAGAAACCAACTCCATGATTTATAGTTTTCTTTCTCTACAATGACAAAGATAAGCGGAAGAGGTGAACGGTTTCCATCTTGGGCTGCCGCAATCAACAATACGCCCTTGTATTTTCCATACAAAAATGTTCCATCAATCTGAATAAACTGTTTGCAGAAACGAAGTGCGGAGATACAGAGAAAGAATGCCCAGAACAACCGATGAAATTGAACACAAGATGGATGAAGTCGGTTATTGTGAGACACATGTTCGTTTTTATCCAGATGGAAGACAACTTGGTTATGATGCCTCAGTATGACTAGCAATTGCGGCAACACCCGATATGAGTCATCCCAATCACCATATACCTTCACAATTGCCTTATGTTTCGTCATTCATGCCTTATTATATGAAATCTTATAACCGAATGTCTGTTGAATCCTCTCTTGCACAAGGGCTATTGGAACATCTTGACATGTTCTAATCATCTCAACAACAATAGATGACACAAATTCTGCATCCAATGAGGTATGATCTTGTGTGAGGCTTGGCTGAACGCAAGTATGAGCCGCCTCAATCCTCGAGATTCTCCAACATTCAAATGTAATGTCTGGAATCGCCCTTAAGCGAAATCTACAATCATCCTCATATTTCTCACATTGTATAACATATTTACTACGACATGATTCGTGAACTACATAGTTGATGTGTCTCTCAATATGAAATCTCTTTAGCGTGCTTTTTAAGGCATCTTTACTAGGAAAATTCCTTCCAATATATAAGGTTTTGTCCACCTCACTAAACCTATCTAGTACAACTCCAGGGAACTCAGTTGTCGGTGTGAGAGCAATATTGTTGAATTCAGGCACGCGTGTCATTGCTTCTGACCAAGATGAAAAGAGTGGTGGATGATTTATTGTAGGTCGAGGTTGATGTACAACTAATGCATTTCTCAAAACCTCCTCTCTATCTTCCGTTGGTCCCTCCTCATCAGCACTGTTGTCACCATCTGATCCATCATTACGAAACTCCTCATCGGAAGTCGGATTGACATGTATATTCGGGAGATCATTTAGGTTGTCCTCTTCTGCTGCATCATTTGGAATAGGCTCAATTTCACGAGGTGGACTATCTTCAACCACTCTTGCAATTTTACGTCTTCGTACAAGTGGACGTTGTTGTTGTACAGTAGCAACATCAATGTATAACTCCATCATGGTACCATCTGACCGTTGATAAAATAAATTAATTGCTTGGATCCACTGCGTATTAGCAACCAATGGACAAGCTAGATGTCACAGTGTTGTCGGAAATTGCAAATGTCTATAGCTCATAGACATGATCTCTTGATCGGGTTCCAGATTTAAGGAACCACAAATTTTCTCTTGAAGGTCACTTATGGTTACACAATCAGCTGTACTAACCACTGTAATTGGTTGTGTACTGTAAGAAGCTCCTTGCTCAGTTTGAATAATTTTCTCATAGCAGTACACACAGGCAAACATGACTCTCTACGTCAAAAATGTTTATTTTATCAAAATTATGATAGTGTAACAAATATTGACAATTATGTTTGACCATATGATGTTTGTTAGAATGTAATTTTAGGGTGCCTTTCTATATCCTAAACTAAGCTACTGACGTTTGACCATATGATATTTATTAGAATGTAATTTTAGAGCGTCTTTTTATTTAATGTGTTTGTTCTTCTTCATTTCACTTTATATGTTCATCAGTATCGTTTGCTAATCATTATATGGATCCATGTTTTAATCCTATGATATTTATTAATTATTCTATAATTAATTATGTCTAATAGTAACTATTATTTCTAAACGATATAATCTTTACATTTTAAAACATTTTCTTCTCCATTTCATTTTAAATAATTATAATTGTCATTTTAAACTGATTTTCTTAATACAGTTTTTAACTAATCAATCATTCTTTAATCACTATTTAATCATTATTAAGTTATTCTTTAATTACTTATTCTTTAATCGTTAATCATATTATATTCATTAGTTAATTATAATTAACTAATAATAACTTTAATTCGTTAATGCTTATGTCCTTATTTGATTCTATAACATTATATTTATCATTTTATCATTGATAAATTTACTGATTTGATTTTTCTTCTCTTAGATATTTTAGTAGTTTAACCTAAGCGGTTTTTCAATTTTTTTTTAAAAAACGTATTTAAAAAAAAAACTCTTCAAAAACAATCAAATTGCCACGGAAACTGCTCATCATCCGGTCATTCCACCCATGAATGATGTTTTGCATTCTGATTAGCATTGCTGTCAAGTTATGTAATGTAGTATTTTTATCCTTACTTTTTTTTATAGGTAATAGTTTTCATGGTGTGATGTCCTTTTATTTTAATTTGTTATGATTTCAGAGTTATTTTTCTTTGGGGACTAGAGTTTGTAATTTTTAACCCGGCCGACATGACTGGAGTTGAATGGGTTTGAATAAATGGGTTCGGGTTGAGTAATAATATTTGGGTCGGGTACGGGTTTACCATTCTGTCTCATCTAACTCATGTAACCCGATTAAAAATTTAATGATAATAGAAATTATTTAAAATACAATAATAATTAATTTTATTGTATATTTTATTCTCATAATCAACATAATTTGAAATAATTCACCATGTTTATTACATATATTTTTTTATTTTAAATGGTTTAAGATGGTTGAGTTGCAGCATGAATTGTATATGTTTCATATTAATTAGGTTATTTTTAGTCTAAATGAGATAATTCAATTTGGCTGGGTCATTGAGTTTATATGATATTAACTAGTTGGGCATGTCATGATTCAGTCTATATTATACATTTAAAGTTAAAGGGGTTAATGGGTTGGGTTAGGGTTGACCCTTTCATAAATGTGTTGGGTCGAGTCGGGTCAGCCCATTTAATTTAATGGGTCTGGTTAGGGTTGAGCTTAAATGGGTTTAGAGGGCAGCCAAGTAGACACAAACTTGACCCAAGAACCCTAATTGTCATACTACAATGCCCTTTTATTTTAATTTGTAATGATTTTCAGGATTTTTTTTTGGCTTTGGGGATTGATGAACACCTTGTTTTTTGTCATCTAGCCAAATCGGTTATTAAATCAGACACCGAGTGGTTCTTTTTCTCATCTCGTGGAAGGAAGTACCCGAATGGCTCCCAGAGTAAGAGGGCAACTGAAGCAGGTTACTGGAAAGCCACCGGGAAAGCGCGTGACGTGAAATCGGGTTCTTGTTTGATTGGTAAGAAGAGGACTTTGGTGTTCCACATGGGCCGCGCACCTAGAGGAGAGAGGACTGAATGGATAATCCATGAATTCAGCATGCACAGTCAATCCCAGGTGAATTATTTTTAGCTTCAAGTATTTTGATTTCTATATGAGCTAATAGAATCAGAATCATGGTGAATTATGCCCTGCTCCTTCTATGTAGGACTCCTTGGTCGTCTTCCGCCTTAAGAAAAACCTTGAATTTCACGTGTCCGACAAGTCCAACCCGAACTCTCCGAACCAACAGAGCGCATCGGCTTCCAAATATGGCCACTCTACTGCCTGTGAAGCTGGTATTGATCCGATGGCTTCCGGGGACAAGGCTGGTGGTGATGGCTCTTTGAAGAACTGTAGCAGCAGCTATGATCCTCGTTCCTCTGATCAGGTTGAAAGAATAAGCGGTGTTTGTTCTGTTCCTGAAAAAAACACTTTCTGAAGATACCCAATTAAACAAGTGACTGGAAAACGCCTTTTCAATGGGCAATATGGAAACACATAAACAGAAATGTATTATAAACACATTTGTTGTGTTCTAATCTGAGTTTCTTTGTCAGGCTGATGATTGCTTTGCTGATGTAATGAAGAATGATATCGTCTTTCTTGAGGATTCCTATCTGTGGGGATCAAAACAAGCCATGCCGTCCCAGGGGACGGCGAATCGGAGAATCAGATTGAGAATGAAGGGGACACTGAGGTCTCATGGACAATTAAGGGCAGCTGGGCTGAAAGCAAGAGAGGAGACTGAGACTTTTGCTGAAGTGTGGAGCCTGAAGGGGCAGAGTGTATTTACAGGGAGGATGTACATGCTTTTGATGTTTTTTCTGGCTGTGCTGTTTCTGTTTCTGGGGATGTTTGTATGCTGAAAATGGCTGTACCAAACAGGGATGGAAGAAGACCCTTACATGTAAAATTAGGTCTTCTCTGTTTTAATGTGTTAGGACTCTCTATGGTCGGGGCTTGCAGTGTATGGTGGTAATAACTGCCAAGGGGCAGTGTAGTCATTTGATAGTTGTTGTGTTAGGTTGATACGTAAGGGGTGTTGATGTGGGCAGGTGGGAGTTTGGGAGGACACAATTATATTTTGTGTATTATAGTTCGAAGCAGTTTGGGGTGTCGACCTTTTGCTCTTCTTATTTCTACTGTAATTATGTCTCGTTTCTGCTGAATAATCTGAATAAACTGTTGTTTGATTCTTTCTTATAATTCTGTGACCCGCTGTTAGGTTAGAAACCTAACAATTGATGCTCTCATTGAGTATTGGATACTGTCCTGTTCGATTGCCTCTAATTAAGTATTGGATACTGTCCTGTTTGATTGTTGAGAATCTGACACAGCGGTCGACTGTCCTTTGTTACACTTGGGGAAGCAACAAGCGAACGTTCTTGTTGGATGAATTTCGGGGGGGGGGGTGATTACTGCTATGGTCGAGAACACTGTTTGAAAAGGGAATAAAACAGAATATTGTTGTGCACTTGACATCCATAAAGAATATGACTAATGGTATGAGAAATGTTATGAAGAGAGTGGAGGAGCCTATGTTTTTAGGGGAGGATCCTTGGGGGTGGATCACAAAAGCAGATGAATACTTTCTGATAAATCGCACCACAGAGGACATAAAGCTGCCATGAGCACAATTGGTTATGGAGTACACAGTTAAACTTTGGTCTTGGCTGTGCACTTGACATCCATAAAGAATATGACGAATGGTATGAGAAATGTTATGAAGAGAGTGGAGGAGCCTATGTTTTTAGGGGAGGATCCTTGGGGGTGGATCACAAAAGCAGATGAATACTTTCTGATAAATCGCACCACAGAGGACATAAAGCTGCCATGAGCACAATTGGTTATGGAGTACACAGTTAAACTTTGGTCTTGGCTGTGCACTTGACATCCATAAAGAATATGACTAATGGTATGAGAAATGTTATGAAGAGAGTGGAGGAGCCTATGTTTTTAGGGGAGGATCCTTGGGGGTGGATCACAAAAGCAGATGAATACTTTCTGATAAATCGCACCACAGAGGACATAAAGCTGCCATGAGCACAATTGGTTATGGAGTACACAGTTAAACTTTGGTCTTGGCTGTGGTAGTATAAAAATCTAGGTGCAACATCGGAGCTATTGAAGCTTGCATTAATGGTGAATTATGGGAATGGCATGGAACAAATGGTTCTTGCCGCACAAGAGCGTGAGTATTGGAGCAAGCTGGACTTGAATAGAATATGTGACTCCCAGAGGAGTTAATGGGGTATGTTTGGGGGGCTGAACCGACAACGCTGTTGTATGTTCAGTGATGCTAACTGAGGGGGCAGTGCAATAAAAACCTGCACGAGTCTTATAGCAACCCATACTTAACATACATGGATATTACATCTTTTTAGATGAATATTCAATACATTACACAAACACATGCCTGAGAACCGTAATAGTTTAGTGTCTTTGGAAACGTGGAAACATAATCTTCTAACTTGATGAAAGATATTCAACATTTATCATAAAGATCTTCTCCTTTGACACTCTTCACAAGCATGCATGCCTTAAAACATTTCTTTATAATCCGGGGAAAGAAAACATAATAAAGGGTGAACTCAAATGATCAATAAGAGAAAACAAGGAAGATACGTAAGCATGATATAAACATAAGGGTATGAGATCATAAGCATAACATTGGAAAACCACATCCTGTATATCAAAGATCATAAACATGAATCATGGAATAAAGACCGACAGTTCATAAGACATGAATCATAAAGAAAAAAACACGAGTCATGAGAGCATAACATTTACATAAGACATATACTTGTGGTATACTCATCAACTTATAACACTGTGAACATGTGTAAATAGAAGCAAGTTCACTCATTAAGTTAAGGACATGAAATCAGACCCTCGTATAAACTTATGGACATGCAACTAGGTCCACACATAACATTATGAACATGTAATCAAGTTCAGACATAGCATTGAGAACATGTAACTAGGTTTGCTCATAACGTTGTGAACATGTAATCAAGTTCACGCAAAGACGACTATACCTCCTGGGCGGGACACACCACGATCCCCAGTGACAGCCCTGTCTTACTGTACCGAGTTCACTCCTCATTCCAGTCATGAGATATATAAATCTTTACCCAATGCATTGGAGGAAGATATATGTCTCACCCGTCACATAATGAAAATCATATTTATGTGTGCCATAAGATCATAAATATTCATTATATCATAACCCGTGAAATGAAATGAGTATCACAAACATTTCATCATATCATAACCTGCGGAAAATAAACATGTTTCGTAATCATTTAATCATAGCATAACCCATGAAAAGAAGTGAGTTTCATAAGCATTTTAACATGATATAGCCCATGGAAGAGAAACGAGTTTCATAAACAACTTATCATCTTAAACATAAACCATTCAAAGAAAGAATAAGAATGGTGTCCTTGGATCATATCCCCAGTAAAGCATAAACTATATCAAGGGATGTTATCTTAGATGGAGAAGGACTTTGAAAGATCACTTGGAGCATTTCTTAAGGAAAATAACCTTTCTTTAAAAATCATTTTTTCAAGACATAAAACATTTTCAAAATCCTTTTCTTTGAAAACCACTTTGAAAAATTATGAAGTAAACTTTAAAAATCATTTAAAACATTTCTTGAGAAAAATAATTTTTTCGCTTTGAAAAACATTTTTTAAATCATAAAACATTTTGAAATCCTTTTTCTTTGAAAATAACCTTGAAAAGTTATAAAAGAAGCTTTGAAAATCATTTTAAACACTTTAAAACATAAAAAAAATTTAAACTTCTTTTCCTTGAAAATGAACTTACAAAAATTAAAACATTTTAGAAAACATTTTTAGAAAACATGTTTTTTGAATAAAACATATTTCCAACCGAAAAGAGAAATAAGGTCATATTTTCTTAAAAACACTTTCTTAATTATCTTAAGTATCAAAGAGTAGAAAAATGGTACCATTACTGAAAGATATCATGAATAACTAGAGGAGAATAAAATTCATGAGAATTCTTGAGAGATGGATCATAATATTTCATAAATGAAAGCATAATCATAAACAATTCTGATAAACGATGAGATTGTAGCAATAGACTCTTACCACTTTGGTAACTTTGAATCATAAAACCCATAAAGGAATAACATAAAATGAAAATTAAAATATCATAGGGTTGAAAAAATAAATGATAATACATGTCAATGGAGGTTTATATACACCTCGTGATAGAATATAGGTTCATAACATAACGTACGTCTCAAAGAAGGAAAATTGAGACAAAACCCCCTTACCGCATTGGTAAGGTTTTAACCATAAACCCAATGAAAGAGAGATCCTCAAATGGATATGTAAATCCCAATAATTATCACTAGAAGAATCATAAAATACATCATTGGGTAGTATACACACTACAAACAAGAAATTGGTGGTGAACATGACTTGTGTCTCACGAAAAATAAAAGTGAGATGTAAATCTCTTACCTTAATTCTTGGTAGTCATCGTACTCATTCAAACCTCCTGTATAACAAATACAAGTTTATTATAAATATATAATAGAACCATATTCATATATATATAATACCATATATTATTTACTTATGACTTTATATTACTCGTTTATTAACAATTCCATGTTAAAATTACTTTTTTGGGTAATAACTACTTTATTTTTCATACATGTTTTGACTTGCTATTCTCGGTCCTCTTACTTAGATCATGATTTCATCAACTCTAGAATGTAAAGAATGATATAAATATCAGATATATATTCATTATATATGTATTTATAATAATCTATACAAGATAGAAACAGGAAATGAAATACACCGTTCATAGAGATGGTAGGTCGTACGTACGCATGAACGCTGTTTTCATTTTCTTGTCGGATTAAAATAAAGAAAATCATATGATATATTATCATTACAGAATCATTTTTATGTTATATATATCACATATTTTTATTAAAACCATCCTTAATACATTACATGTAAATCATGAACGAATCACATTGCTTCGTGAGATGGTAGTCCACCGTACACAGGAACAATGTTATCGTATTATCACAAAATGGAAAGCATGAAGGTATGTGTTATATAATAATTAAATAATCATAATAAAATCATAAAAATCATAAAAATCATATATAAACTATAAATACACCATTATTCCCAACCTTGAAAGGTGGTAATGGAAGAACGAACGACATCGGTCCGCGAGACGATAATCTGTCGTACACACGAACAATGATTGCGTATCCCATTTGATGGAAGTGTGTGAAGTTGTAGGTCTTACCATTAACATAGCAACATATCAATATATTTATGATAATGTGGTTAATATAAAATCGTGATATAAAAATAATTTAAGGGTTTTGAGGAAGAAATAAAACAAAAATGTTTATTGATGAACGTTACCTCTTCTTAAGGCATCTCCTTTTGGTTTGCACTAAAGGGTTTACTTGGTTGGATTAATTCCCAAAGTAAGAATTCTAGATTGAGAGGAGGGAAGGGGAGAAGTGAATTGTTCAGGGTTTGGATGATCCAAATGGATTGAGAGGTGTGAAGAAGTGAGGGGGGTGAGTGAATTTTTATAATGGAAGAGGAGTGACATTCTTGTAAATACCGAAAAGTAAACACTCTTGGGAGGTCTCCCTTACATCATGTGCCTCCAATAATGAACGATTTTTGATAAAAGAGGGGATATGGTCAAAATATGTCCATACAATGGGTGTTGGGCATGTTTCTAGGTCATTTTATCCTTAAGTGTAAAGTCTAGTCTCTTGGTAAACTCATTTTTCTCTTAATCACCATGATTAATTTTAGCTGCTTTTACTAATCCTTTTGGTCAAAAATTAATTTGGTCTTATCAATCATTATAAATTATGCCGATTCAAAATATGGAATCCATTTTTTCAAATTAAATTCAAGAAATTGATATAAACTAATTTAAAATTATTCCCATAGATGGGATGAAACTACGGGTTTTCAATGTGAAAAATGTTCAAAGGTTTGAAATGTTTTTATATCCAATTTCAATGTAAAATTGATTCCAATGAAATAAATTGGATTAATATATTTATAATTTATCAAAATATACTTTAAAATAAAATAAAAATATAATTTATCTATGTAAATAAATTAAACGAAAAAGCAGTTTTCAATTAAAATTTAGTATTTTTCACTATTCATAAAAAATGAATCTTTTATGAAAATCACAAAAAATCACCCTAATATAATTTTGGAATCTATATTTCAAAAATGAAGTTTAATTTTTTAAGTATAATTTATAAAATTGTTAATTTTTTTTAAATAAATCCGCCATTAAAAGGTGATTAAATCGTTTTTTAGAAAAATACAGTTTTTAAGCATAAAATTAGATTTATTTTTATCTCATATCTATAAAACATATAAGATGAATGTTAAAAATTTTATTGAATATATAATATATAAATTACATTAAAATCATTCACCAAAATTTATTTGGTTAATTTATTTATATAAAACACACTTGTGTGTATAAAATGGTTTTTTAGATAAAGGTTTCCTTTTGTTTTTAAAAAAGGTTTTATTTCCATTTCTAATTAATTGGTAACCAAAGAATTCATTATATAAACATGTGTAAATCATATTTTCATAATTTAATCAATCTTATTCATAACTTCCATTCCAACTATTAGGTGAAACTATCATATTAAATAATAATATTAATTGTATATTGTAGTTTGGTAAAACTCAGTCTTACATGTAATGCAAGCTTTCAAAGGAACTCTACATTGTTTCTAACACAAACCAAACTTAGTGCTTCATGTACTACAAGCTAAAATTGATGTTTCATGTAGCGCAATCTTAACTTTGTGTTGTGTATAAAGCAAGATTAACTTGGTATAGTGTGCAACACAATCCATCAAAGAATTTTAATTTATTCAAAATAAATCATAAAAACTCAGGTTGTTACATTATACCCTCCTTAAAATGAATTTCACCCTCAAAATTCATCTGGGTAATCAAAGGTTTAATACTTGAAAGTTCTTTTCATAGAGACCCACATTATAGAAATGAATACTAAAACTTCCTTTAAAAAAAAGAAGGTTGGAAACATAACGGTTACCCAAAATAACTCATAACTAGGTTTCCACTAAGGAGAACATAAGTGAGAAGTGAAGATTTGAACATGGAAGAAAAACATAAATAATTATAGATAGTGATAGTGATCACTGATCATGAGAAAGTGGATGATTTAGAGAAATTTAATGATCACAAAACCATAAATCTATGATAATCTAAGGGACCATTTGATTCATCAGGAATGAAGGTACTAGGATAATATTTTGTTTCAAGATCATTTTCTTAAAGTTTAAGAATTTTAAAAAGAAGATATACTTACTTGTTTTCATTCCATTTCATAACCTATAAGATACTAACCTTTTCTAGAGATGTATTGATCCCATTTACACGCACCCTTTTACCCTTGTTTTGGTATATATTGGTTGGGTTTTTTTCGGGGTTGTTTCGGGGGGAAATTTAGAATTTTAGAAGAAGAAGGGGTTGTGCTGTTGGAGTTGGTGGCCTAGAACCAACTACTTTGTACTTTATTCATTAATAAAAGTCTTATCACATCTTTATTGTTCTTCTGCTTGACAATGCATGTGATAATGTCCTAAGGACAGCTGTTGCATTAAAGGGTCATAGTGGATCCCTGTTATGATGAGAACCCAGAAGTGCCATAACACTATTCTTGAATATATGTTCTATGGCCGGATGATATTATTTGAGGGGCACAAATAATACAGGTCATTAGGGGTGAGGACTCATAAAACTTTGAGGTACCTTCTCATGATGTGCGCCCTTGGTAATATCCAGGAGGATATTATGAGAACGAGGCCCACCAGTAGGAAATCCACATTTCATAGTGTCATTGGATGTTCCTATTTGCGGATGTGTGTATTGGTACTTATACTTTAAGATTATTATTAATGGGTATTACAACTCGCGCACTTAGATGTATTGATGAAAATTGTGACGACACACTGTTCGCAGTGAGGTAGGATACGTTGGGTGCGTCACGAGTAATACTGCATTAATAGATAAAGCGAGAAAGGATTTGTCCTTTCTATTCCATAATAGAAGTAGATATCTGTCACACCTCGACCTCAGAATTCTATTTATTCTTTTTTTTTACTGTTTACTCGGTCCCGCGTCTTTTGGATGAGGTATAGTTGGGTCTCTGTTTGAACATTTCCGATGTTTGTTTTTTTTTGGTGGGCCTTGAGCCGGTTTACGGTCACCGCACCGTTAGCGGCGACCGTGCGTTCGGTCCAAGTGATTGCGCGGTGGTGCAATACTCCAAATAAACAATAAATTAAATAATTAAATTTCACCTTAATTATCATTAAGTTTGTTCTTAAATTTTCCTTTATTGTTACTAATATTTTTATTATCATTTTTTTTCTATTAATATTACTACTAATATTATTATTGTAACATTGAGAATATTGTTATTATTATCACTTAAAAGAATTGGATAAGAACCAGTTATTTTTATTGGGTTTATCAATATTTGTTGGTTTTTTTTGTTATTATAATTATTACTACATTATTGTTATTATATATATATAAATACTTTTTTTAACCCTAATCTCCCCTTTCCCGCATCTCCCCCCCGACCTAAGGCCTCCTGCGTACCTATGCGTCACCGCTGTTTCCCCATTTCTCCTTCACCATTCCGCGTCGCGAGCCCCTGCCCAGCACTCACCCTCGCCTCCTGCTCCGCTTGGCATGGCCTCCGCCATGCGTGGTCTTCCCCCTCCTGCGGATCGCCTCCCGCCGCTCCGCCTATCCAGTGCCGCTCCCCCTCTCGGCCCGAGCTCCTGCCTCCCCGCTCGCCTCTCCGTACCCCCTGCCCTCGCATGCTTCCCTCCACACCGCGCTCCGGCAGCGCTGGCCTTCCGTGGCGCCACTCTTCTTCCGCGGCCATCACCTGCTCCCTCCCACCGGTAGTAACCCGATGAACCTCCTGCTCGCCTGGTTTTCTAACGATCGCATCTCCCGGCGACGACCCAAACCCCATTACGCGTGACCCTATCTCTTGTGGCCTCCCCCTCCTGTTCGACCAACACCGCACAGCCCTCCTTCGGCTTTGTTCCTCCTTGCTCGGCGCGCGACTGACTAACCCGATCCCCAACCCGTATTCTTTTTCAGCGTAGCCCGAACCCTTTCACGCAGCACCTCTGCCCGGCTCTGGCGCGACCGTGGTTCCCCTCGCCGTCAAACTTCAGTTTGGATCTCATTCTAATTTTGGTGTTTTCTTCAATTTAACTAAACATTGATGTCTCGTTTTGTATTTCACACTTTTAATTTAGTGTCGTAGTTGTGTTATGAAGTCTTGATTTTTTTTATTTGCAGTGCAAATTATTATTTGGATGGGATCTCGGCTTGCCGCTTGTTTTCTAGGTTCACCGCCACCATCCAATGTGAGGGTTTTGCTATCGCGCACACTTTTGTTTTATTGTTGTTATCATGTTTTGATTTCCTTATATTTTATTCGTAGTATGGATAATTATTTTGGTGTTGTTAAAGATAGGGTTTACATGAATCTTGGTTTATGCCTTGTATATGATGCCTTTGGTGTTTGTAAATTTTCTCTTGTTCCTTTGAGTGAGTTTTGACATAAAAACCTTACGGTGTCATTTAAAATTGTATTATATACTTTTAACTGGTTTCTGTAATAATATATGTGGTGTGAATTATGTTTCTGAAATATTTTTTCGAGGTGCGCTGGGTTTAAAAAAAATGGATTTTTGTCATGTGGGTATTTTGTTAAGTTGTGTAATTTATTATTTTAACTATGCAAATGCGGTGCATTCTGATTTGGTGTGGTTTTGGTTTGAAAAGTGTTTTGGATTTCGTGTGTGAAATGTGGTGTTTTTCGGGGTTGTGGTTTGGTGTTTGTCCAAGGACAGGCCTTTAGTTTATGAACTTGTGTGGTATTTTATGAGTGATATGGGTGTTTTGGGTTGCGAAGGGTGTCTCAGGTCACGCCGGACCATGCTCCGTCCGCCGCCGCCGAAGGCGAAGAAATTCGGATCACTTCGGACTGTCCGCCGCTATTTACAGGGCGCCTTTGGTTTTACCACTTGTGTTGGGTTCGTTTCATTTCCTCTACACCGGTTTCGAGGTGGGTTTTACTCAGTTTATTCATTTGGATTATTTTAAGACAATGTTTCTGTGTTTTTTTGATGCTTTGCATTGTTGCAGCACATTGACAAGGTTTTTTTTCATCAGGTTGTGGTCATCGGCAAGTGGCGCGTACTTGTGCGCAAGTTGGGATGTTCCGCATCATCATCGTAACCGGGATGCGAGTTGAGGTAGGTCCCCCATTGCACTTTCCTTTAGATTTAGAATTTATTAATTGCTTGTTGTTTTATTAATTTTTAATGAATTAGAAATAATATTAGATAATAAAACTTTAAATGACTATTTAGTGTGAAAAGAGCCGTTTATTTTATACCGAACAATTGGAACATTTTCTTGATGGGCGGACACCCAGCTTTGAAAGAATGCCCGTTTGAACTTTAAACATAATTCACGGAATTTCAAACGTACTTCTAGTTTTAAAGATAAATTATTTCTTTTGAAAAAGTGTTTTAGGTTTTCTCAAGAAATGAAGTTTTGCTTTAAAATTGGTGAAGGCCCGTTTGGCACTTTAATAAAATAGATTACTTTGGAAAACCCACTCGGGGGTGATATTTGGTGTGCATTGATTGCGTGAGCTATATGTGATGTTAGTGCTTTGTGACAGCTTGATTTACATTGTGGACACACTCCTCTTTTATTATATGTGTTGACATGGGAACCTGGCATAGTGAGTGAATCTTCTGAGAACGATTGCTGCACTAGTTTAGATTACGCACTGGCTAGTGGCCCCATAGCAGAGGAATACTGAGTTATTGCTGTTATGGGGATTGGGCCCCTCGGTTAGGCCATGCAGGGCTATGCCGAGCGTTAGGGCGTTATGACGTCATCGAGTTAGGGCATGCCTTCAGGATGAGTTAGATGTATAGTATGTTCTGGATTGTTCACGATCTCCTAGGTTCGACCCATGTTTCTTTTAGTGTTTATTTGTATGTGGCAGACGATTGAGAGGTCTAATTCGGTAGCAGTCCCCTGTGTGCCACCTTTTTTTTTCATTTCCCTTGGTGTGTGTTGTGTGTTATGTGTAGTTCTCTCTTTTTTTTCCTAATATCTAAAGTTCGTTTTTTCTAAATTGCACGCAGAAATGTTTAAAAATGCTATACAGCTGTTCCATACAAACATTAAACATGTTGTAAATTTAAAAAAAAGGGCAATGGGTTGATACTTGTTTTAGAAATGAAAGTGTGCGTGGAAACTATTATTTTATATAATTTAGTTCAAACCTAAAATTGGTAGATTATTTATTTAAAGGTAGTGCATTGGGAATAGATATCGGGCTAGCCTACTGAGTTTTTAGACTCACGCCTATAGTTCTTTTCTATTTTTAGTGTGTGTGCAGGCTGCAGCTTGGGTGCGTTCGCCTTGGGCGATGTTTGGTCGTGAGTTGGAGAGTGACTCGCGAGGTCACACGGAGATAGTGGTTGTCTCTTTCGGTTAGTTTTATTTTCTTTTGTTCTTGTTTAGTTACTTTCCTCTGTTTATTTATTTTGCGCTGCTCTGTTTTGTCTCAGCTGCTTTATTTATTTATTTATTTGTTTTGGGAGAAATCGTTCCCACAACCTCTGTTGATGCCCTGGCGCTTGTCGCCAGCCCGGGAGGATCGGGAACGCCTCTCGGGCCATGTCGCGGGCTGGCTCGGGTGACCGGTTCAGGGTCGACCCAGGTTGGTTCGTGACAAAATGGTATCAGAGGAGGTACTTGTTATTTGGGATGTCTGGAAGAAGGAGATTAGGATTTTTCGGGACTCAGGAGGTATGTTGCAGGTTGATGCTTGATAACCACCGCCCGTGACGAGACCTGAGTTACCAGGGGTAGTCAGGGTTTTGAGTTTTTTTCCTTTGATTGTTATGGTTTGAGGGATGATAATAAAGGTGAACTGGTTCATGTTGTGGCCTCACATGGGGTGGTGACCCATGTGGAGTCCAAGTGTCCAGTTCAAGGTCTTTTTAGTGATATACCTTACTTGGGATATGGCTCACCACCATGTCGCCGAGTTAGGCATATGCACTAGTCCCTCATTCCGGTGGTTTGTTGTTGATTGTGTTTCGTTTTGATCTCAGTTTATGGGAGCTTTTTTTAAAAATGAAAGTGAGTTTAAAGTGGAAAATTGTTTCTTTTAAATTGTTTTGAAATTGGTAAACTGAATTTTTAAAGTGGGAGTGTTTCGATTTAGAAAATTTTATTGCTTGTTTGGATTTGATAATGGAAAGAAGTGTTCGAACCTTGGTATTCCTTATGGAGGATCACATGTGCATCGATATGTACGAAGAGTGCGTGGGGTTACTTGTTTTCAGATGATGTGAGAGAGATTGAATAAACGCACATGTGACAGTTCATAAGGTGCCATAGGTGAGTTTTAAAATTTTAAAGAAATGATGGTTTTGGAAAAGTGGTATATGCTCGTATTTGTATATATTTGGGGTATGGGATTTTTCCCTTGTCTTGTGTTTTTGCTTTGATTGAGTTTTGGCTTGATGCCTGTTTCGATGATGTTTCACGTGTTGTCATGAGTATGCTACCCAGAAAGGTCTCTAAGGTTGCTAATGAGTCATGCCCAGTTTTCAGTTCTTTTGCATGTTGCCTATCGATCAATGAAATCAATGTTCGTGAGGGGTAGTTGTGTGGTTTTTGGAATTTGAGTGGGTCTTCAGGTTTTTGGGAACTCTCAGGGTTGTTAGGGTGCGTACCATCTCAGGTTTATTTGAGGGTTCTGTCTTAGACTAGTAAAGATGAGATGTCTCATCGTCGTTGGAGTTTGGGGTGTGATTAACAGTGGTCGACTTCCGCAAAGGTTCCCCACCTGGCAAGGAGTGTGGGTTGGTGGAACCTGTCTCCAAGAAACCATCCTCGTCGGTACCAGCTCATAGTTCGTCGGACCGCTCTCTTGTGTGCCACCAGTATGGCCTGTCCATACATTCTAAGTTGCCTTTGTCGCATCCCTCCGAAGTCTTGCTACAATGTGGCTGTTCGGGCCACCGATGAGAGTTCAGGAAGAAGTGTCGTTCGGGAGGAAGGAGCTATGGACCAGAGGATGAAAATTCTTGACTGTGAGGCAGGGGATGCTTCAGCCATCAGAGCCCCAGCCATAGGTCTCGGGGTGAAGCTCGCGCACAGTCAGGAGTTGCCGAGGGTGTGTGGAACCTCGGTCTGTGTAATGTTTTCAGCTTTGGGAGGGAAATATCCAAAGGTTCCTTGTTCTGTTCTTGTCATTGTTAAGCTCATCATGGTTGTGGTGATGTGATGAACTTGTTCTACCGCAGTCTTTGCGGTCTTATCTGTTCTCAGTGTGTTTCCAAATAGTTCGGATTTCCTTGAAGGGTGTTGGGGCCGCGAATAAACGGGTCGTTCTAATTTTGAGTTGGGTCTCAATTGTGTTTTTTAGGGAGATGTTTAGTTTCATGAAATTAACGGGTAGTGTTTTGGGGTCCCTTATAGGTTCAGGCTAGGAATTCCATAGCCTCTGGTTACAGTGAGGATTTTATTCAGTCGGTGTGAGAGGTGTTGAGTTAATTTCATATCCTCGGGTTGTGGGGCCGTTTCGTAGAAATCTTTCTGTTTAAGTCTCAGAGTGTTGTTCGGTCCATGTGGAGAAATTAAATGGGTTCATTTTGGGAGTTCCCGTGTTGGCCCCTCCCCCGGGGGTGGTGTGTTCGGGTTTCAAGGTTTTTGTATTAGTAAATTCTCGTGGTGGGGAGAACCCTCTCGTGTTCTCCCCTCAACATCGGGCTTCAGTTTTCTCTTGAATTGGTCAGGTGTGACCTGTTGAGAGTAAGGTCATCCCAGGATTGATAGTTTTCCATCAATTTTGTCTGGTCATGGACTCCAGTTTTGACAACTGCTGTCTTGGTGACTTTCTGGGGGCATAAAGTGTCTGTGCTGGGGAGAATTGTCACACCTCAACCTCAGAATTCTATTTATTATTTTTTTTCTGTTTACTCAGTCCCACGTCTTTTGGATGAGGTATAGTTGGGTCTCTGTTTGAACTTTTTTGATGTTTGTTTTTTTTGGTGGGCCTTGGGCCGGTTTACGGTCACCGCACCGTTAGCGGCGACCGTGCGTTTGGTCCAAGTGATTGCACGGTGGCGCAATACTCTAAATAAACAATAAATTAAATAATTAAATTTCACCTTAATTATCATTAAGTTTTTTCTTAATTTTTCCTTTGTTGTTACTAATATTTTTATTATCATTTTTTTTCTATTAATATTACTACTAATATTATTATTGTAACATTGAGAATATTGTTATTATTATCACTTAAAAGAATTGGATAAGAACCAGTTATTTTTATTGGGTTTATCAATATTTGTTGGTTTTTTTTGTTATTATAATTATTACTACATTATTGTTATTATATATATATAAATAATTTTTTTAACCCTAATCTCCCCTTTCCCCCATCTCCCCCCCGACCTAAGGCCTCCTGCGCACCTGTGCGCCGCCGCTGTTCCCCCATTTCTCCTTCACCATTCCGCGTCGCGAGCCCCTGTCCAGCACTCGCCCTCGCCTCCTGCTCCGCTTGGCATGGCCTCCGCCATGCGTGGTCTTCCCCCTCCTGCAGATCGCCTCCCGCCGCTCCGCCTGTCCAGTACCGCTCCCCCTCTCGGCCCGAGCTCCTACCTCCCCGCTCACCTCTCCGTACCCCCTTGACATCGCATGCTTCCCTCCACGCCGCGCTCCGGCAGCGCTGGCCTTCCGCGGTGCCACCCTTCTTCCGCGGCCATCACCTGCTCCCTCCCACCGGTAGTAACCCGATGAACCTCCTGCTCGCCTGGTTTTCTAACGATCGCATCTCCCAGCGACGACCCGAACCCCATTACGCGTGACCCTATCTCTTGTGGCCGCCCCCTCCTGTTCGAACAGCACCGCACAACCCTCCTTCGGCTTTGTTCCACCTTGCTCGGCGCACGACTGACTAACCCGATCCCCAACCCGCATTCTTTTTCAGCGCAGCCCGAACCCTTTCACGCAGCACCTCTGCCCGGCTCTGGCGCGACCGTGGTTCCCCTCGCCGTCAAACTTCAGTTTGGATCTCATTCTAATTTTGGCGTTTTCTTCAATTTAACTAAGCATTGATGTCTCGTTTTGTATTTCACACTTTTAATTTAGTGCCGTAGTTGTGTTATGAAGTCTTGATTTTTTTTATTTGCAGTTTGAATTATTATTTGGATGGGATCTCAGCTTGCCGCTTGTTTTCTAGGTTCACCGCCACCATCCAATGTGAGGGTTTTGCTATCGCGCACACTTTTGTTTTATTGTTGTTATCATGTTTTGATTTCCTTATATTTTATTCGTAGTATGAATAATTATTTTGGTGTTGTTAAAGATAGGGTTTACATGAATCTTGGTTTATGCATTGTATATGATGCCTTTGGTGTTTGTAAATTTTCTCTTGTTCCTCTGAGTGAGTTTTGACATAAAACCTTGCGGTGTCATTTAAAATTGTATTATATACTTTTAACTGGTTTCTGTAATAATATATGTGGTGTGAATTATGTTTCTGAAATATTTTTTCGAGGTGCGCTGGGTTTAAAAAAAATGGATTTTTGTCATGTGGGTATTTTGTTAATTTGTGTAATTTGTTATTTTAACCATGCAAATGCGGTGCATTCTGATTTGGTGTGGTTTTGGTTTGAAAAGTGTTTTGGATTTCGTGTGTGAAATGTGGTGTTTTCCTGGGTTGTGGTTTGGTGTTTGTCCAAGGAAAGGCCTTTAGTTTATGAACTTGTGTGGTATTTTATGAGTGATATGGGTGTTTTGGGTTGTGAAGGGTGTCTCGGGTCACGTCGGACCACGCTCCGTCCGCCGCCACCGAAGGAGAAGAAATTCGGATCGCTTCGGACTGTCCGCCGCTATTTATGGGGCGCCTTTGGTTTTACTGCTTGTGTTGGGTTCGTTTC
Source organism: Viscum album (assembly GCA_963277665.1). Lineage (NCBI taxonomy): Eukaryota > Viridiplantae > Streptophyta > Magnoliopsida > Santalales > Viscaceae > Viscum > Viscum album. The sequence continues at coordinate 581,756,232 of OY728128.1, read as the reverse complement.
GTTTCCTCTACACCGATGTCAAGGTGGGTTTTACTCAGTTTATTCATTTGGATTATTTTAAGACAATGTTTCTATGTTTTTTTGATGCTTTGCGTTGTTGCAGCGCATTGAAAAGGTTTTTTTTTCATCAGGTTGTGGTCGTTGGCAAGTGGCGCGTACTTGTGCGCAAGTTGGGATGTTCTGCATCATCGTCGTAACCAGGATGCGAGTTGAGGTAGGTCCCCCATTGCACTTGCCTTTAGATTTAGAATTTATTAATTGCTTGTTGTTTTATTAATTTTTAATGAATTAGAAATAATATTAGATAATAAAACTTTAAATGACCATTTAGTGTGAAAAGATCCGTTTATTTTATACCGAACAATTGGAACATTTTCTTGACGGGCGGACACCCAGCTTTGAAAGAATGCCTGTTTGGCCTTTAAACATAATTCACGGAATTTCAAACGTACTTCTAGTTTTAAAGATAAATTATTTCTTCTGAACAAGTGTTTTGGGTTTTCTCAAGAAATGAAGTTTTGCTTTAAAATTGGTGAAGGCCCATTTTGCACTTTAATAAAATAGATTACTTTGGAAAACCCACTTGGGGGTGATCTTTGGTGTGCTTTGATTGTGTGAGATATATGTGATGTTAGTGCTTTGTGACAGCTTGATTTACATTGTGGACGCACTCCTCTTTTATTATATGTGTTGACATGGGAACCTGGCATAGTGAGTGAATCTTCTGAGAACGATTGCTGCACTAGTTTAGATTACGCACTGGCTAGTGGACCCATAGCAGAGGAATACTGAGTTATTGCTGTTATGGGGATTGGGCCCCTCGGTTAGGCCATGCAGGGCTATGCCGAGCGTTAGGGCGTTATGACGTCATCGAGTTAGGGCATGACTTCAGGATGAGTCAGATGCATAGTATGTTCTGGATTGTTCACGATCTCCTAGGTTCGACCCATGTTTCTTTTAGTGTTTATTTGTATGTGGCGGACGATTGAGAGGTCTAATTCGGTAGCAGGCCCCTGTGTGCCACCTTTTTTTTTCATTGCCCTTGGTGTGTGTTGTGTGTTATGTGTAGTTCTCTTTTTTTTCCTAATATCTAAAGTTCATTTTTTCTAAATTGCACGCAGAGATGTTTTAAAATGCTATACACCTGTTCCATACAAACTTTAAACTTGTTGTAAATTTAAAAAAAGGGCAATGGGTTGATACTTGTTTTAGAAATGAAAGTGTGCATGGAAACTATTATTTTATATAATTTAGTTCAAACCTGAAATTGGTAGATTCTTTATTTAAAGGTAGTGCATTGGGAATAGATATCGGGCTAGCCTACTGAGTTTTTAGACTCACCCCTATAGTTCTTTTCTGTTTTTAGTGTGTGTGCAGGCTACAACTTGGGTGCGTTCGCCTTGGGCGATGTTTGGTCGTGAGTTGGAGAGTGACTCGCGAGGTCACACGGAGATAGTGGTTGTCTCTTTCGGTTAGTTTTATTTTCTTTTGTTCTTGTTTTGTTACTTTGCTCTGTTTATTTATTTTGCGCTGCTCTGTTTTGTATCAGCTGCTTTATTTATTTATTTATTTGTTTTGGGCGAAATCGTTCCCACAACCTCTGTTGATGCCCTGGCACTTGTCGCCAGCCCGGGAGGATCGGGAACGCCTCTCGGGCCATGTCGCGGGCCGGCTCGGGTGACTGGTTCAGGGTCGACCCAGGTTGGTTCGTGACAACATCTCATGCCCTTTGATGGAATTGATATATCCTAAATAAATCCATGTCCATGGTAAGGTATGGGCGAGTTCAATTCCAGGAATTCAAAGAAATAATAATCGAGCACATGGGTTGATGACACTAGCATGCAACTCGCTTGATTAGAGATATCGAGACGAAGGGATTATATTACATGGTAAGCGTTCGTATGAGGTGACACGTCATTGCGACGTTAACTTCTTTCTCTATGGGTACCTTGGCGTGTTGCTAGACGCTAACCTTGGACTTTAGGTAGGCTCCGCCTAATGCCACTGAGAAAGAGGCCTAGAGGGTCACACACTAAGTGTGTCCATGTATCTCAGTTAAATATTAATTTAACAAGTTAAATAAAGATTATTCCCGACTTTGGTTTAATAATTATTTAAGGATGTCTGATCACATTTATTTCAACACTAGTTATTCAAGAGAATATATTGTGGGTGAAATAATATGTTTATTAGCAAGTAATGCAGTTACATTTATTTAAGAAATAAATAGCCATTACTCAAGGTCTAATAAATGTGGTGGAGGAAATAAAGGAAAATAAAAGTACACGCCGTGTATATTAAATATACATGCCGTGTAGTTTTATGGAAAACGAGTATACGCCGTGTATTAATGATTATATGCCATGTAGTTTTTCCAGTTGGGATTTTGAGGATATAATATTGTTTTATTAAATGATATTTATTTTAATCAGCATGGGTGCATGTCAAGGAATTAATAATTCGACATGGGGGTTTTCAATAAGAGTTAATGAAATAAATAAAACGTGTAACACGTTTATTTATTGGCATAACTCTATAACCTCAAACCCGATTATAAATATCCTCACAACCCCAATACTTTTCCATAAGAGAATTGTTTTGCACAACAATTCTGAAGAATTCTTTCAAGCCTGAAAGAACTCCTTCCTCCAAGAATGCTCTCAAGACCGAGAGATCAAGGTGATCAAAGGCGAACATCGCAAGCGAAGGTTATTCCACGCTAGCACCTGGATATCCCTTCGGCAACATCCGGAGATATGTGGCACATGTGTGGATCACTGCTAGAGGAATCCTACACTTGGATTCTACGACGCAATGATGGATCACCGAATCGTGACCAATCACATCAACGAAGAAAGAATTCCATCGAGGTGATTCTTGTGAATTAATTAAATTAATTATAACCAAAATATGATGATCCTATCTCAATGGTTCCAAGACTCTTATTTTCTTTTTTTATTCATTCTATTCCGAAGATCCGGCGTTTTATATCGCGATGGATCTCGGATTGAACGCTGTTTAACGCTAAAATTAAAGTTGGTCAATCCCACCAATGCACTTCCACTGCACCCGGAACCTACAAGTGGTATCAGAGGGGTCATATCGTTGATTATAATTATTTATTTTTTCATTGATGTTTTATGCATTTAATAATTTAGTTGTTTCAATTCAAGTTTAATCGTTCTGGAAATATGAATCTCGAGATCTGTTCTTCCTCCATCATTTCTCATTCACCTCACATGAACGAATTTTTCTTTTAATTTTGATTAAAATAAAATAGAGGAACTCATATGGAGGATCCAAACGATTCTGGCCATACAACACCAGAATACACGGAGTGTATTCGGAAGTACACGCTGTGTAGTCTAGATTCATGCATCGGACTGATCCGCCAAATCATGCCGTGTATTGGATCCTATCTAAGTCATTAATGACACCATGTGTTGACCAGGAACAGGTGGCACATAGTTTCCGGATTACACGCTGTGTGGTCCAATGAACACAGCGTGTAGTCCCTTCAGGTTAGGGTTGGACCGTGTACCCCGTACACGGCTTGCCCGGCTAGAAACCGTGTAACGCAGAAACTACACGGCGTGTGTCCCACTGAACACGCCGTGTACTCTGAAAATTTCAGAAGTAAATTAACACGCTATGTCCCTATGCATGTACTTCGGATGTATGGTGAACAAAATTACACGCCATGTAGTTGGAACTACACGCCGTGTACTCGTTCAAATTACACAATGAACGAGAATTCACCGGGTTGCCTCCAAGGTACAAGTTACGTACAAAGATCCAATTAAAGGACCCACACCTCTTTCAATATGTAATATCTTCCCATGTGGTTATCTCTCTATCCTGTCTCTATTTCTATATGAAGAGGAATGTTTTATTCTCCATTGGTGATGGGTTTAGATCTAGTTTTTGATAGATATTAATCTGTTTGATCTTGATCTAGGTTTCGGTTTTAGATCTTGTTCTTCACTGTGGAATTGATCATTCCGTTTCAATTTGGGGATTTCTTCTTTGGAAAATGTCTATCAAAAATATTAAGGTAGGTGGTCTATTTATAAATTCCCAAAGTCTTTATTTCAATTATGTGTATGTAATTGTGAAATTTCTACTTCACATTTGGAAATTACATCTTGAATTAGATTAATTAATTGGTTAATTAATTAAAAAATGGATTGTGGAATCGATAGAATAACGAGATTATGAAATTGGTAAATTGATGGAATTGTGTAATTGGTTGATTAATGGGATACTAAATTTATTGATAAATGATAATTATGAGATTATTCGATTAAAATTAAAGGGTAAATGGTTTATATGATTAAATATTGACAAACGGTTTAATGGTGAATTGTTTATATTATTACATGTGATAAAAGTTAAAAACCATGTTTAAATTGATAATTGAAATGGGATACTTTGATGATAATGTTGATAAGAAGGTTAATGATGATTAACCATGATGTATGTGAAATATGTGATGTATGTGATATTTTGATATATGTGATAGACATGTGTGGGACAAGGAATCATGCTTCAAAAGTCCATATGTGATAACTACAAGCGTGGGATATAGAACGATGCCTTAAAAGATGACATGTGATAACAATGTGGTGTGAGATAGGGAATAATGCTATAAATACTCACAGGGTGATAAACATGACATTCTAGGCCCAAAATGTTGGCATTGGACTATGGTTCCAAGTTACTATGTTATGAAAGTTGAATGAATTGAATGAATGAAAACCCATGATGTAATTAAATGTGATATCCCTTGGGGATAGTTCAGACTCCTTCATAGACCAAAGTAGGTATTTATGGTTCATGTGTCATCATGAACCCAAGTAATTATGTGGTTAATTATAATAAATTGTGAAAACTGTTTACTTGTTTATTGTACTGTATTCTTTATATAACTGCATACACTATTATTGATTGTATATTGTTTTAGATACCGTTGGTGGTGACCTACTGAGTTTTACTCACACCCTACTTGATCTACCTAATTAGTACCCAAATAGACTACATGTTTACAAGACATGATAAGGGAAAAATCCCCATGTTTGATGGTTGAGTTGGGATAGAGCATGGATGAGTGAACCATACATAGTGTTAGGACCCTCTTGGGAGTTTTTAGTGTGTATTTAGTTTGGGTTTTTCATATTTATACTTAACACATATATGGAATAACATATCTACTATTTTAGTTTGGATATTGTTTTCCTGTTCTGGTTCATCATGTAGTACTGGTATGTATTGGTGATGGCATTATTTGGGTTGTTGGTTATTGATATTTGGCTATTATTATTATTTCTTCTATTGTGATGTTTTGATAAAGAGGGTATAGTCTCCCCAATATTCATATATTAGATCCTCACTGCTAGTTGACATCCTATCGCATATGGGGAGGCACACTTGAGGTCACGTGACCAACAGGCTTGGGGAACCAGTATGTGGCACTAGAGTCGGGACGTTACAAAGTGGTATCAGAGGTGATGATTTTTTTTCTTTTGTCTTAATATTTTGGAAAGGTCGATAGAAGACTAGGATGAGTTGGGCCTTGGTCAAGATCTCATGCATGGAAGTAGATAACCCATGTATGGGGGTAAAAACAAGTACCCAGGGTGGGATTGCTGTTATTGATTTTTTCAGTTACAGTTGGATGTTATTTCACCTTGGGTGATGCACTTGAGGTGTGATGATATTATTTTCCTGATATTTTCTTCATGGTCTGGTATGGTATGAGATTTGTGTATACATGCACCATTCTAAGCACTCAGGATTTATTGTGACATGCATAATTTTAGGCACACACAGAAAGGAATGTTTTGAATAAGTTTTTTAAATGAAATTTCTTTTCTTTATTGTGAAATTTAAATGAAAAAGGTGCCTAATATGAAATTAAAAAATTGTAAATGATGTTAAATGTTGTATATTGAAATGGATAAATGGGTTTTTAATGAGAAACCTGATTTTTGAAAGTGTTTTACCCTATGTGAACCATGACCTGGATGAGGGATGGTTGAGGGTAGTGATAGTGCCCTAGTTTTGACTGTGTGGCAGGGAGTGAGGGATGGATTATTATAGATTTATGTGAATCTCTCTCATTGAAATGTGATAATGGTGTGTTATGTGTCCTAAGATGCATGTTTTTAATTATAGAGAAATGCCTCCATGATGACACTTATTGATAGGATGATATGAGTACATGGCTGGAAATGTGCCTCCAGTAGTGGAACTTGAGGCCCTAATAGTTCTGGGTCAAGGGATAGGAGATACGTTCCATGATAACTTTTCTCATTTTATGTAGTTTATAGAAAGGGACCTGTGGTGGGTTGTGAAGAGTATATCCAACTCAATATGAGAGTTCTAGTTGTATAACCCTCTGAAATTCACCAGAGAGGATGGACCTGAGGAAACTGAGTTATATATTAAGTCTACCCAAACAATACTTGACCACCTAGAGACTCTTGTTGAGAAGAGATTCAAATTGGATTCTTATATGTTATGTGGTCAGAAAAAGTGTTGGTGGGACATCCATACTTTGGATGGACAACTAGAGAATATGGAGTAGAAGGACTTTCGTGAGAATTTCTTAGAGCACTTTTACCTTGAGACACTCAGGTAGGAGAGGTAAACCGAGTTCATAAGGCTGACCCAGGGGAGTATGTCTGTGATGGATTATGTAGGGAACTTTATATATTTATAACAATTTGTTATTTCATTTAAAGGGGATGGGTCTACTGTGTAAAAGTGGTTTCATGATGGGATTAAGTGTGACATAAAGTCCTAGGTTAACATATTTAGGATGAAGAAGTTTAATGAGGTGGTGAATCAGGCTCTCATAACTGAGGGGAACATGAAGGTGGCTTCTAGTGAAATGAAGCTAGTTTCTACTAGGTGATCAAGTGGTACATCTTCTGAGAGTAGGAAGCATCACTATGAGAATGTTAACTAGAATAGTGGAAATAAGATTGTCCAGGGGGAAGGGTATATTACTCAGGACATTACCCGAGTGCTCTTCCACTAGTGCAGTGGGATAGGCCACATTCGTAGACAGTGACCCCAAACACCAATAGAGAGCTGAGCTTATGGTAGGATGGGACACCTACAATGATTCTTCAATAACCCACCACAGATGGGAAGTGATGGAGAAATAAGGCAGAACCGGAGTACAGGAAAGGGGTCTTCTACCCCATACCAGTTTGGCAGTTAGAGTTCTACTAGCCATGGTGGTATAGGAAGTGAACATGGTACTTCTGTGTAAGAGCACCCATATCAGCAGAGTGGTGTAGTTCATGGGAATCAAAACACATCACAAGGATGAGGGGCAGGACAATTGCATTCATTTTGGCCTACACTTGTGGAGGGTGAGGCTAGACCACTAATAGTTAGAGGTACTATTCTTATATCTTTTATGCTTGGTAGTTCCTTATTTGATACTGGTGTCTCTCATTCTTTTATATCTGCACGATTTGTGAATGGGATGATTTTGATGGCGATGTTTATGAGCGGGGTTATGACAATTGATACACCATTGAGGGTATAGTCAAGATACATCTTTTTATGAAATAGGATTTCTATCAAGTTTGGGGAGTATCATTTCTACTAGGATCTTTACACACTAGATATGTCAAACTTTGACTTGATTTTGGTTATGGACTATTTGGTAGCATATCGATCCCACATCGATTGTTACCATAGGAGAGTGAACTTCATGTCTCCTAAGGGTAACAATTATGTGTACTAGGGAGAGTGGGATATCAAGGTGGGTTGTGTAGGACCAGTTCATTAGTAACTGGAAGAGATTACTACCTCCAATGACCTGAAGGCATTCATTTTTATTGATTTTTGATAATCCACCTTTTAAGGGGTGAGGTGGAACCCTTACAAGGCCCATAGGTGTAAGTATTACATGGACCGTAGGCCTTAGAGGAATTCATTGCCTGTAGGCTTCAAACATTACATACAACCTAGACTAACTACTTGGAAGTACTCCTCCCCGACATATTCATCATGAAATCAGCTCTCCACCTTCACATGGATGTTCGGCTAGAATTTCCCGTGCATGTACAGGCTTGTCTCGATGGCAGGTGCCATACCCTCTCATTCTTACAATCCGTTTAGATTCTACTATGGTGAAAGCTTCTTGCTTATCCTCCTTCTGAAGCTTGTTCCTTATAGGTTGTCTGGTTTGCATCTGCACTTAAGGTGGCCCGAAGGCCTTACTAACCCGAAGGCCTGGGTGGCCCAAAGGCCTTAAAGGACTCGGGGACCAAATCGGTGGCCCAAAGGCCCAAACGGGGGAATATTCCTAGATTCTACAGTGCTAAACAGTACCTGCTATAGTAATTTATACAGTACCCCCCGAAAATATGCCTCCACCTGGATTTGATCCCGGGTTGCCTGGATGCACTTAAGGAGTCCTCACCAACCAGGCTGAGGCTCATGTGCGAGAGAGATTACTGCATAGGTTACAAGTATTGTGTGGATGGTGGGAGAGTAAATCATGATATCTTTCCACCCATAATGGATAGGTTTCATGACGTGTTTCTTGAGGACTTCTCAAGGCTACCAACTGGGAGGGATGTGGAATTTAGTATTGAGATCATACCTAGAGTTGAGTTGTTTCCCATTCCACCTTATATAATGACACCAAAATAGCTTCAATAGCTTAATAATCAACTATAAGAGTTGATGGATAAGGTATTTATCTATCCGAGTATGTCACCCTGGGGTTCTCCAGTCTTGTTTTCTAAGAAGGATGATGGATGTTTATGCTTATGTGTTGATTACCAGAAGTTGAACCAAATGAAAGTAAAGAACAAATAACATCTTACACGTATCGATGATCTTCTTAAACAATTAAGGGGAGATTTTTTTCTCTCTCAAAGATTGAATTGAGGTCAGGGTATCATCAGTTGAGAGTTCAAACTTATGATATACCAAAAACTTATTTCAGAATAAGGTATATAATTTATGAGTTCATCATAATGCTGTTCAAACTAACAAATGCTCCTGCTATGTTCATGGAATTGATGAACCAAATCTTCCACCTGTACCTAGATCAGTTTGTGGTTGTTTTTTGGATTACATCTTGGTATACTTAAAGACTCATAATGATTATTCCCAACATCTTGACATCATCCTGAGTATGCTGAGAGAGCATCAGCTATACACCAAGCTATCTAAGTGTGAATTCTGGATCGACCATGTACATTTTTTTGGACATGTCATCTTAGAGGAAGTTGTGTTAGTGGACCTAGAGAAGGTGAAGGTAGTTTTTTCTTGGGAGAAACCCAAGAATTTATTTGACATCCATAGTTTTATGGTCTTAGCGGGATATTATTGGAGGTTCATCCATGAATTTTTCCTCTTGTAAGGACCACTTTCATGATTGAATAATAAGGGAATTAAGTTTGAATGGTCTGAATCATGTGAGAATGATTTTTAGGATTTAAATAAGTGATTGAAAACTGCACCATTTTTTGATCCCACCCGAGCCAGGGGAGGAGTATATGATGTTTTTGTGACGCATATGGGATCAAGCTTGGGGGATTGTTGATGTAAGAAGATCGAGTTGTGGCATATGGGACACAATAGTTGAGGCCTCATGAATAGAAATACCCTACACATGATCTCAAGTTATCTACAGTGGTTTATGCCTTGAAGTGTTAGAAAAATTATCTTTTGGACAAAAATTTTACTGTGTATATTGATCACACGAGCTTAAATCATATATTTTAATTATGATATTTCAATCTCCAGTAGTGGATATGGGTTGAGTATATGTAGTTGTTTGATTTTGATTTGGAATATACACCTGGGAAGGGAAATAATGTTGCCGATAGTTTGAGTAGGAAGACACAAACTCAAGAAGTTCAGGAGTCTATTTCTGAGTGGAAGATGATGAGTTTGTTGGAAGAGATTCCTATTATGGTTCATGAGGGATAAGAGGAGATAAAAATCATATAAATATCAATTGAATCCACACTATAGATGAGGATGAGATTATATACGTCCGAGGTCATGTTGTTGTGCCTACGTGTATGCGAGAGGAGTTGATGCATGAGTTTCATGCCTTAAAGTGGGCGGTTCATCTCGGTTTGACCAAAATGTACCAGGACCTATGTCGGTAGTATTGGTGGATGAACATGAAAAAGGAGATTTCGGGTTTTGTGACATTATGATATACCTCTAAATAGGTGAAGGATAAACATCAATGACCTAGTGGTTTACTATAGTCATTTCCCATTCCAGAATGGAAGTGAAACGATGTTACCATGGACTTTGTGGTGGGTCTTCCAAGGGCACCTTGAAAGAATGATTTTATTTAGGTGATTGTGGACTGACTGAAAAAAGTTTCACATTTATTACCTATAAAGGATACTTTCTAAGTGGATAAATTGGGAGACATATATGTTCAAGATATATTCCATCTTTACAGGGTGCTACAGAGTATAGTTTCGGACCATGACTCATGTTTCACTTCGTATTTCTAGAAATGCTTGCTGAAAGTTCTTAGAACACATGTATTTATGACTTTGGATTTCTACCCACATAAAAATGGGAAATTGGAGCATACTATATAAGTATTGGAGGATATGTTATGAGTGTGCATTCTTGACCTTTTTGGGTCTTGGGAGAAGCACCTAGTACTCATTGAGTTCGCCTATAATAACAGTTATCAAGAAACTATTCAAATGGAACCATATGAGGCTCTTTATGACAGGGCATATAGATACCCCCTATATTGGATGGAGGTTGGTGAGTCAGAGATATTGGGACTAAGTCTCATGTAGGAAACATTGGAGTAGGTTCAGATCATTCAAAACTTATGGATACGATTCAGTGTAGGCAGAAGTCATATGCTGATATACATCAACAACACCTTGAGTTTACCATGGGTGATCATGTGTTCCTTTGGGTGTCTCCTAGATTAGGTCACCTTAGTATTTGGATACAAGGCAAGTTGGCACCCAGTTTTGTTGGATCTTTTAAGATTGTGGAGAGAATCATACTGGTGGTGTAATTATTGGATTTTCTATAGAGGTATGATGCTATGTATGATGTTTTTCATGTGTCACATCTTTAGAGATATCACCCCAACCCTTATTATGTGATTGATGTTGATGATGTTGTGCTTGAGACCGATGCGTCCTTTGAGGAGAATCCGATATGTGTTGTGGATCACAGTGAGAAAGTGTTGCGTATAAAGAATATGATGATAGTTCTTATATTGTGGAAACATGGCCGTGTTCAGGAGGAAACATGGGATATAGAAGTAGATATTCATGTTCATTGGCTCAATATTTTTACCTTGGAATCTTAGAGATGATTGGGAGTATAGATTGAGGATGGAAAATTATAAAGTGGGGAGATTGTAAGATCCCAACCTTTTATAGAGATGTCACAAGCCCATTTATAGGCACTCTTTACCCTTGTTTTGGTATAACATGGTTGGGTTTTTTTAGGGTTTTTTCAGGTGGAAATTGATAATTTTAGAAGAATAAGGGGCAGTGCATGGTTGGTGCAAGGTTTTCCCAAACCATGTGCCTAACCCCAAAAAACCATGCAAACCTAAACATATGGTGTTTTCACGATTGACGCATGGTTTGTCAAACTGTTCACCCACTTAGTAGAAACTGTGAACCCCTAAGAAGAGGCACACAGTTAAGGTGAATAGTTTAGCAAACCGTGTTCCCCTACCTAAGAAACCGCACACACAATTTTTAATCCCATGAAAAATCATTTTAAAATTCCCAAACCCCCTTCTTTCACCCTCATTAACCCCCACTCAACATAGGATATTATCCCTTATTTTTGGAGGTTCCTGAGAGGATTCCAAGGCTCCAAAAACTCCATTCTTGATGAATTGAAAATATGATTGAAGGATCTGCACCTTTTCTGGTATGTAATTTCTTACCATGTGGTTATATCTATATACCATATCTCTCTCTGGATTAAGAGTAATGTTTAATCCTCCATTGGAAATGGGTTTAGATCTAGGTTTTGATAGATCTTAATCCATTTGATCTTGATTTAGGTTTTGGTTCTAGATCTCATTCTTCGTTGTGTAATTGATCATTCCATTTAAATTTGGGGATCTATTATTTGGAGAACGTCCATAAATGACCTTGAGGTATGTTTTCTATTTATAAATTAACAATGTTTTGATTTTAATTATGTGTATGTAATTGTGAAATTTTTATTTCACATTTGGTAATTGTATATTTAATTAGATTAATTAATTGGTTAATTAATTAATGGGTCGTGGAATTGATAGAATAAAGGAATTATGAAATTGGTCAGTTGATGGAATTATGGAATTGGTTGATTAATGGTATGTTGAATTGATTGATAAATGAGAATTAATGGATGGTTGGATTAACCTTAAAGGGTTAATGGTTTATATTATTAAATGTTGATAAATGGTTTAATGATGAATTATTCATATTATTCCATCTGATTAATGTTAAGAACCATGTTTGAATTGATAATTGAAATGGGATAATTTGATGATAATGTTGATAAAAAGGTTAATGATGATTAACCTTGATCTTTGTGAAATATGTGATATATGTGATAAATGTGTGTGGGATAAGGAATGATGCTTCAAAAGACCATATGTGATAACTATGAGCATGGGATATAGACTGATCCTTAAAAAGATCACATGAGATAACAATGATGTGTGATATAGGGACTAATGCTCCAAATACTCATGGGGTGCTAGACTTGACATTCTAGGACCAAAATGTTGGCATTGGACTATGGTTCTAAGTAGCTGTGTTATTAAAGTGGAATGAATTGAATGAATGAAAACCCATGATTTAATGAAATGTGATATCCCTTGGGGATAGTTCATACTCCATCATGGGACAAAGTAGGTATTGATGGTTATGGTTTCATCGTGAACCTAAGTAATTATTTGGTTAATTAAAGAATAATTAATTGTGAAAACTCTTTACTTGTTTATTATACTATATTCTTTATACAACTGCCTACACTGTTATTGACTAAATATTGTTTTATATGTTGTTGGTGGTGGCCTACTTAGTTGTACTCACACCCTATTCAGTTTTCCTGATTGGTACCCAAATAGACTTCATGTTTATAGGACAAGATAAGGGTAAAATACCTATGTTAGATGATTGAGTTGGGATAAAGCATGGATGGGGGAACTAGACATGGTTTCGGGGCCTCTATGGGAGTTTTCAGTGTGCCTTTAGTTTGGGATTTTCATATTGACACTTAACACATATATGGCATGAAATATATAATTTTTTAGAATAGATATTGTTTTCCTATTCTGTTTCATCATGTATTACTAGTTTGTATTGGTGATGGTATTATTTGGGTTGTTGGTTATTGTTATTTGGTAATTTTTATTATTTACGCTATTGTGCTTCTTTGATAAAGAGGGTATATTCTCCCCACAATTCATATATTAGACCCTCTATACTAGTCAATATCCTATGGAATACAGGGAGGCACACTTAAGGTTGCGTAACCAATTGGATCAGGGCACCAGTATGTGGAACCTGGATCGAGACATAACATAAACACAATATCACCCTGTGGTTGTGCCTTGATCAATTTCCACTTCATCTATTACTCTAAAAAATGAAGGTGAATTCATTGTGTCTGAAGCAGTAATGGATCATGAGATCCATAAATAAAATGATAACTCATTCTATTTATCTTTATTTATCATCACAACAGAATGGTTAGAACATATTATCCAATATTCATAAATATTTATGTGATTAAATAATACATTAATCACTAAAACCCCATTCAAAGTTCAATAAAAACCATTTCATAAACATTTAACCTTTTGACCCTTTAAAAATATGATAATACAAAACTTTAGAAATAATTTCCCTAAATTTCTCAAAATCAGATTATCATTGATCCCCCATATATTATAAAGTAGCTCTTGATTTTCACACACCAAACATGTGAATACCTTCATCTTGTTTTCTCTTGAAACATGGTAATAACCTGAATTATTATAAAACCATATTGAAAACATACATGATTCTTTATTCCTTATATAATATCTTATCTTATAAAAAAAAATTTTCATTGTAATATTGGGTTCATCCTTATACCAATAGAATATGCGATTTCATTATTCTAGAATCCAAGTAGATAATTACATGAAATTTTACCAAAGGGTGAACAATAATAATTCATACCAAATCCAACATGAAATTCCCAACGAAGGAGGGGAGGATAAGTATTACCTAATTATCATGAATAAATTGATTCATTATGATCACATCAGCTTTCCTTTTTTCTTTTTTCTTTAGAGGTTTTTGTGGATTATCATCCATATTAGTTCTTGGATTCGGGCATTGATTTTCATAATGCCCAAAATACTTTCACTTGAAACACTGGAGTTTGGTTTCTGAATTATATTGATATCTCTCTCTAGTAATTTCATTGATTGGACTATTTACATCACTTTATATTCTTTTTCTCGATGGTTATACTTCCTACACTCGAAACATCATCTTGTTCCTTTCAAGAACTCACCTAAGTTCTCCTTCCCAAAATTTTTTCAAGTAGAATTTTGAAACTTTTTCTTCCCTCCATGTGACATATCATTGGATTTTCTATGGAACCCAATTTTATTTTTCTTATTAATAGAACTAATAGGTTTTCTATCTTCCATATCCACTTTTAGTGCATATAGAACGATTTATTCATAGCATCCAAAGTCCCTTATGGGAAATTACCTTCATAGATTTGATTTAAATCCATTAAAGAATCAGCCAACCATACTTTTAGGATGAATTATAATACCAGAAGTGTACCTTACAAGTCTTGTAAAATTTTCTTTACAGGAACCAATAGATTCATCATCCTTCTGATTAAGCTATAATAATTTATTCTCCATTTTATATAAAGAATATGTGGAAATTAATTATTAAAAAATAATATTTTAAGCTCATCCCACTTAATGGAGTCAATTTATTCTTTTTTCCTCATATTCTTAATAATATTCCACCATTGATCCACCTCACCTTCTAGAAGGTAGATAACTAGAGTGAATTTTTCATAATTTGAACACTAGAGAACAGAAAATATATTTTTAGTGGTACTGATCCATTACTCAGCAACTAACGGGTCAACGAAACCATTGAAAGAAGGTGGGTGTTTCCTCATAAAGGACTCAACAAAACATTTTCCCCTCATTTTTTCATTTGGATTTTCACTATGATTCATAAATTGAGAAATTTTTGTAAGCATACCGATGATGTTTTTCATTATATCTCTCATAACATTTATTTTCTCAGGAGTAAAATAATTGCATTTTCCATTACATTTCTCATTAACATGGTTCCTTTGGGTTCCATCCATTGACTAAAACCAAAAACATAGTGTGAGAAACACTAATCATAGTTAGGAACCACATAATCATAAAAAACAACTTATAAAATGTCTAAATCATGACACCTTATTATTTAGTCTATAACACCTTAGGTTTATCCTAGGTTATTCATAGTCATCTCCTATTTAAATACTTCATGATGGTTTATAAAGAGTTTTTTAATTTCCAAGGCATATCCCCCATGAGTGTCAAACCAGGTGTGTAGCAAGGCCCATTATTATACACCTTTTCCCAATCAAGTATAGCTCAGTACGATGTTTTTGGGGTTGTTACCACTAGGTACATCTATTCCAGATCCACATCCACTTATAGTATCCAGATAGTGATGTGTTTCTAGGAAACCACTCACTCTACCCTTTACCTAAATCCCAAGACATTTTCCTCTTCTTTAACTCATCCTTAGACTTATCCTTAGAGATATCCCTATACATATCCTTAGAAATATTCCTAGGGATCTCACTGAAGTTTTCTCCTCTTAGTTTCTAAAGGTTGAATAAACCTTGACTTTGATACCAACTATAGTAACCTGATTTTAACATACATGGATATTACATCTTTTTAGATTAATATTCATTAAATTACTCAAACACATTCCAAAATACCATAATAGTTTAGAAAATTTGGAAATATAGAATCATAATATTCTAACATGGTGAAATATATTCAATATTTCCTATAAAGATCTCCCCCTTTAGTACTCTTCACAAGTACACTCTACTTAAAACCATTCTTCATAACTTGGTTAAGGGAAACATAAGAAAGGGTGAGGTCAAATTCTTAGCAAGGGAAAAAGGAGTATACGTAAGCGTGACATAAAAATAAGGGTATGAGATCATGATCATAACATTGGAATACCATACCCTGCATATCAAAGATCATAAAAATGAATCATGGAATAAATATTGGAAGTTTATAATACATGAATCATAAGGAAAAAAAAACTTAAGTCAAAAGATCATAAGATTTTCATAAGACAAGAGCTTTTGGTATACACATAATCTTATAACATTGTGAACATGTGTAAATAGAAACATGTTCACTCATTAAGTTAAGTAAATAAAATTAGGACCTCACATAACATTGTGAACATATAATCAAGTTCACACATAATATTGTGAACATGTAATCAGGTTCATGCATAGGCAGATATACCTCATGGGTGGGACACACCACCATTCCCACTGGAATCCCTATCTTACTGTACCAGGTTCATTACTCATTCCATCCATGTATATCTCATGATATATATAAACATTTACCCAATGCATTAGATGGAGATATAGGTCCCACACATAACATAATGAAAACCATATTTATGTGTTCCAAAAGATCATAAACATTCATAATATAATAACACATGAAATGAAATGGGTATCATAAACATTTCATTATATCATAAGATATGAAAAAGAGATAAGTTTAATAATAATTTCATCATACCATAACCCGTGAAAAGAAGTGGGTTTCATAATCATTTTAACATGGTATAAATCATGGAAGATAAATGGGTTTCATAAAAAACTTTTCATATTAAACATAAACCATTTAAATAAATAATAATAATGGTGTAATTAGATCATATACCCAGTAAATAATAAACCATATCAAAGGATTTCATCTTAATTGGAGAATGATTTTGAAAGATCACTTGGATCATTTCTTAATAAAATTAACCTTGATTTGAAAATCATTTTTAAGAAAGAAAAAATTTTCAAAATAATTTTCTTTGAAAAATAATTTAAAAAATTATGAATCAAGATTTAAAATTATTTAAAAATTTCTTGAGGAAAATATCCTTTTCTATTTGAAAAACTAATTTTAAATCATAAAACATTTTTAAAACCTTTTTCTTTGAAAATAGCTTTGAAAAATTATAAAGGAATCTTTGAAAACCATTTTAATAAATTTTTAAAACATAAAAAATTTTAAAATCCTTTTCCTTAAAAATGAAATTAAAATACCATTTAAAAAATTTCTGATTTTTTTATAAAACATGGTTTTTTATTAAAATAGTTTTTCGACCAAAGAAAGAAATAAGGTTGTATTTTCTTAAAAACACTTTATTAATTATCTTAAGTATCAAAGAGTGGAAAAATAGTACCATTATTTGAAGATATCATGAATAAATATAGTAGAAGAAAATTTAAGAGAATTATTGAGAGATATATCATAATATTTCATCAATGGAAGCATAATTATAAACAATCCCGATAAATGATGAGATTTTAGCAATAAACTCGTACCACTTTGGTAAATTTTAATCATAAAACCCATAAATGAATAACATAAAATGAAATTTAAAATATCACGAGTATGAAAAATTTCATGATAATATATTTAAATGGGGATATATATACACCTCATTATAGAATATAGGTACATAACATAACATATGTCTCAAAAAAGGCAAATTGAGAGAAAACCCCCTTATCGCATTGGTAAAATTTTAACCGTAAACCCCATTAAAGAGATATAATAAAATGGATATTTAAATAAAAATAATTATTAGTATAATAATCATAAAATACATCCATGGTTAGTATACACACCACATATAAGAAATAGGTGGTGAACATGGCTTGTGTATCATGAAAAATAAAAGTGAGATAAAAATCCCTTACCTTAAGTATTGAATCTTGTAGTACTCATTAAAAAATCCTATAAAATTAATATAAGTTTATTATAAATATATAAAAAAACCATATTAATATATATAATACCATATATTATTTAATTATGACTTTATATTACTCGTTTATTAAAAATTCCATGTTAAAGTTACGTTTTGGGTAATAAATGCTTTGTTTTTCATACATGTTTTGACTTTATATTCTTGGTACTATTACTTAGACAATTATTTAATAATAAAAATAATTTAAAACATGTTATAAATATCATATATATTCATTATATGTGTATTTATAATAATCTATAAAATATAAAAATAGGAAATGAGATACATCGTTTATGGAGACCGTAGGTCGTACGTACACATGAACGTTACTTTAAATTTCTAGCTAGTTTAAAAAAAGAAAAGTATATGATATATTATCATTAAATAATAATTTTTATTTCATATATATCACATATTTTTTTTAAAAACATCATTAATACATTCCATGTAAAGTGTAAATGAAGCACATCGCTTCACAAGGCAGTAGTACGCCATACACACAAATGACATTATTATTTTCCCAAAAAGTGGAAAGCATGAAGGTATGTGTTATATAAAAATTAAAGAATCATAATAAAATCATAAAAATAATAAAAATAATATATAAAATATAAATATATCATTATTATCAACCTTTAAAGGTGGTAATGTAAGAACAAACAACATCGTTTCATGAGGCGATAGTCCACCGTACACATGAACAATGATTGTGTATTCCATTTGATAGAAGTGTGAAAATTTGTAGGTCATAACATTAACATAAAAACATATAATTATATTTATGATAATTAGGTTATTATATAATCATGATATAAAAATAATTTAAGGTGTTTGATGAATAGATAAAACAAAAATGTTCATTGATGAACATTACCTCTTATTTGGGTATCTCCTTTTGGTTTTCACCAAAAGACTTCCTTGGTTAGATTTATTCCAAAATTAAGGATTATATATTGGGATTAGGTAATTTTAGAAGTGATTTATTCAGTTTTTGACAAGGAAAATGTCTTAAGGCGTATGAATAGGTGAGGGGGTGAGTTCCCTTTTATAGTGGAGGAGGAGTGACATTCTTGTAAATACCAAAAAGTAAACACTATTGGGATGTCTCCCTTACATCATGTGCCTCCAATAATGAACCATTTTTTTTAAAATAGGGGATATGTTCAAAATATTTCCATAAAATGGGTGTTGGATAAGTTTCTATTTCATTTTCCCCATAAGTTTAAATATTAGTCCCTTGGTAAACTCATTTTTCTATTAATCATCGTGATTAATTTTAATTAATTTCACTAATAATTTCGGTAAAAAATTAAGATGTACTTATTATTCATTATAAATTATTCTAATTAAAAATTTTTAATCAATTATTCCAAATTAAATTCACAAAATTGGCATAAATTAATTTAAAATTAATCCCGCAGATAGCACGAAACAATGAGTTTTAAAAGTGAAAAATGTTCAAAAGTTTGAAATATTTTTATATCCAATTTCAATGTAAAATTGTTTAAAATGACATAAATTGGATTAATATATTTATAATTTATCTAAATAAACTTTAAAATAAAATAAAAATACAATTTTTCTATATAAATAAAACAAATTTAAAAATAGTTTTCAATTAAAATTCAATATTCTTCACTATTTATAAAAAATGAATCTTTTTTGGAAAATCCCAAAAATTTACCCTATAATAATTATGAAGTTATGATTTAAAAAATGAATTTATTTTTCAAATATAATTTATTAAAGTGTTAAAATTATTTTTAAAATAAGCGTACCATTAAAATGTGTTAAAATTTCTTTTTTATAAAAATACTATTTCTAAGCATAAAATCAGATTTGTAGTTATCTCATGTATAGAAAACCTATAATATGAATGTTAAATATTTGGTTGAATATATAACATATACATTCTATTAAAATCATTCACTAAAGTGATTTGGTTAATTTATTGATATAAAACACACTTGTGCGTATAAAAATAGTTTTTTAGATATGGTTGTCCTTTTATTTTTAAAAAAGCTTTTACTTTCATTTCAAATTAATTGGTAACCAAGGAATTAATTTTATAAACATATTTAAACCATATATTCAAAATTTATTTAATCTTATTCATAACTTACATTCCAAAGGCTAGGTTACAACTATCATATTATATAATAATATCAGTAGTATATCGTAGTTTGGTAAAACTCAGTCTTATGTGTAACGTAAGATGTCAAAGAAACTCAGTATTGTGTCTAACACAAGACAAACTTAGTGATGTGCGTACCAAAAAATAAAATCAGTTTTGTGTGTATCATAATCTTAATTTTTTGTTTCATATAAATAATTATTAAATTAGTGTAGCATTCAACACAAACCATCAAGGAATTTTAATTTATTTGAAGAAAATAAATCATAAAACTCAGGGTATTACAAGCCTCACAAGAGGGATCTTTTGGAGTTTTTATTCAAGTAGAAGACATGTGAACTGATTTGGTTTTGTAAATTGTTGAGGGATATAACAATTCATTAATATAAAATTTTGAATATAAGGATGAATATTTCTTGTAAGGTGTTGATCAGGTAAGTAAAGTACGCATCGAGGCGCCAATTATTGCTGGTAGCCCATGATTTTTCTATAAGACTGCTATAAATTTTTGGATCTTCCCAGGATAAGTTAAAATTTGTTGAATACTAGGTTGGATACTGAAGTAATTGAAGCTAGTACCATTTAATATTTGGAATTTTGAGGGGATGCTAAAGAAAAGTAAGGGAGTATTAGAATTTCCTAAACTAAGGCTGCAAAAAATTTGGAGGAGGTAGAGTGAAGTCAAAGTTTTTGTTCTTAGGATAAAGTGATTTGATAAAGTGTGTGATGATGGTGAGAGTAAAGGGGACTTATAGGTTTAAGAACAAATTCACCATAAGGAAATTGATCATGGAAAAAAGGGTTGGTCTGAGTATTTGAGGTCCACATTGGGGAAAATAAGGGTTTTATGGGGGTGGAAATTTTTTGGACTGTGTATGGTGGGGGATTTCATTGTATGATCATAGTAACTTCCAATGGTAAATGTAGTAATTTTATTTTTATTAGTTTTTGTGTTAGGTGGGAAGGTAAGGGGTATTAATGTGGTTATGTGGGAGTTTGGGAGGACATGATTACATCTTGTGTATCCTGCTTGGAATTAGTTTGGGGCACCAACCTTGGGAGGTCTCACTAGGTCTCTTGGAGAGTGGTATTATCTAACAAATTTCTTCTTACTTATTATTTATACTATAATTCTATCTCATTCCTGCTGAATAATATGAATAAACTTATGTTTGTTCCCTTCATTCTTATTAAAATTTTATTGAACGACATGATGTTAGATAGAAACCTAACAGAATGTGTTTGAGTGAAAATCATCATTCTTTTGTAGTTTATGGGTAAATGGGAATTAGGTGGTTGTGGTTAGTAGTGTCACCTTTAACCTATCCACTATACTGCATAATAAAAATTGGGTTGTCTTCATTTAAAATCATGGAATTTATTTATACAAACTCAATTCAAGGATTTATTTAATATGATTATCTCACACACATTAGTTTTTCATATGGATTATTATTAGTTCTATAATATTTGAATAAATTTAACCAATTCATTGCTTTATAATATGTCATGATTTGAAAATTTCATCATATGTAAACAAGTAAATAGTATGAAAACATGACTTATGAGGATAAAACAAATATTAACATCAGCACAATAAATTTAAATAGGTTTAATATTTCCAGAATAAAATAATCTCAAATCAATTATTTTTAAAGGTATTATTGTTTTCCTTAATGACTGGTTCAAGAGGAGAATGAGTTGATTTATAAAACTTTTAAATAAAAATCCTCAAAATATAGAAATATTTTAAATTCATGTGAGAAATATACATTAAGAGTTGTCAATATGATGGAAAATTTTGAAAAAGGAACAATAAATTGGTGCTTGTTAACCAAGAATTTCACTCTCCTTGAATCAAGGTGGCCTAAGAATTTCAATATGGGTGAGAATGTTTCCAAATGTATAATCCCACTAAGGTGATGATGAGTGAGATGATGAAATACAATAAAATTCAATTTGTGTGTGGTAATTTGAATAAAATGAAATTTAAAAACATCAATGTAATTAATATTTTTTTTGTAAGAGTCTTATTGTAGAAAGAAGTTAGATTTTGGTGTGATAACTATTTCTAAATCAAGTGTTAGAAACTCTAGAAGTTATGTATCCAAAATAATTCTTAGGAAATTTGAATGAAGATAGTGAACCTTTACCATGGGATTTCCAGATTTAGGCTAACAGAATCCTTCATCGAACACAACTGAATGGATGATGTTCAACAGATGTAGTGGGGTCAACTGAATGGACAATGTTCAATGGATAGACTTAATCATATGATAGCTCACTAGTACCAGTAGATCATGGGAATCTGAGTTTAGGAATGAATATGGTGAATCATCTGGACTCATGAACTCAGTGGACGATCATGTATGGAGGAAGAATTGACACAAATGGATGGATCAAATTCTAGATGCAACATAGAGTTTTGAAGGTGGTGTTAGGATGTGTGGAAGTTACATGAAATACTAGAAATCATTGGCGATTATACCCAGAATACATTAATCACAGGTTATAAAAAAGTAAATGTTTTATAGAATCATTAGTTTGGATCATAATGGTGACATGAATAACATACCAAATGTTGGTGATTTAAGCATTGGATGTTATAGGGAAATCGAGGTTGAAATCATCAATGGTGGGACACCCACATGTTATGAATGGCGGTGAAAACCTGATTACCAATTGGGACCCTCTATATGAAGTAGTTTTGGACCATGTGTGAAGGTAATCCTAATACACATCATGAATTAAAGAATGGAGTGATGATTCAACACATCCATGGGTCATAGGCCTTAGTGCCGAAGGTTGTAAGTTAGAGCTTGGGAGAGAAGACAAAAGAAAGACCAATAATAAAAGATGAATTTGTAAGAGGGATCACATCCCCTCACTTATAGGTATTCATAATCATATATCTAATGATAAGAACTTATCATAGGAATGAATTGGTGGTTATTGCCTATGAATCTGGGTAGGATATGCAATTATTCTTGTAAGATATATGAGTGTATGTTTCATTGAATGAAAGATAGGTTTTCTCCCATGAACGTAGGAAAAATTGTCCATACCATGTATTCAATTGAATCCTTGTTGTTTGAATTTTGTGAGTTTGTTTTCTTATATGATCTCTAGAGGAAGGTCTTTAATGCAACCATAAGAGGGAATCTATACCTTTGTAGGTCAACTTGGTGTGATGGATGAGATGCTTAGTATTCTTAGTTTCAGACACCGAGGTCATTAGGGATCATTTGATTGTTTAAGAGGCTAGTGCTATGTTATGCACATTATAATGTGATTCTGATGGCTGGATAGTTCCGGTTCCCCAACAAGTGGTATCAAATTTTGGCTACAGTGCATCTGGTGAGTAGTTTGTTAAGGAATTAAAATATTTCACTTGGATGATAGTGGTGATACAAGAAGTATTTTTGGGATATCAAAATTTATCCTAACTGGATTGAGTATTGAGGCACGTTCTATTATTTAGGATACATGAAGAGATTGGTTGGAAGTCTATTGGGTTCCTCTAGTGAAGAAGTTTTTAAATTTCCAGAAGGATTTTACTGGTCAAGATGGAGGTTGTACTAGTGGTGTTGTGGGATATCAAAATTACTCCACAACATTTTGGCATGGTGTCATGATTATTTCATCAATGTGACATTCAAATTTTTTTAGAGATACTACTAAATACTTCCACATCTAGTCTTTATCCCTGACATTATTTGGATTTAGTGGAAGCTTACTGATTTTTGGAAGATGGAATTGAACTAGTAAGTTCTAGTTTGATGATTCAACTATGGAAGCTACAAATCCCAGAGGATGATAGCATTTCTACTCCTAGAAGCTTTGTAATTTTTTTGTATGGTTATTCAGTAGGAAGAAAGTTGATTAGAATGGAAGGCTGTGACAACACACAAAAGGATTATTTCAAAAGGTTGTAGTCAGGCGACATGGTTCTTGTTAATAGAAGGAGGATTTAACGGTAAAGTCAAAGATAGGTGTCAAGTCAATGGTATTTCAACTGGTGTTGTGAAAATAATATTGTAGTAGGAATACTGGGACTGGAAGATCTATTCCTTGAAAGTATAATTTTTTTTTGGTTATGAAAATCCTACAGATGAGGAGGGGGTGACCTCCATTGATACCAAGTATTCACTAAACCCTTTTGAGTTATAACACTTGACTCTGTGGTTCTCATCGATTAAAAAATAAGAGGGAGAAGGTTTTTGTTCTATGAGACTTAAGGATGCGATGGTTCCATTCAGATACTGGATCATAATGTGCAAGGAACGGTCCTGGTTCAATAGAAATATAATCAAATGGAAATTAGGATGAATTTTTAGAAGGTGTGGGAATCACACTAGGGGATTCATGGTTATGGTTACGTGTGGACATAATTTCCAGATTCGTAAGAATATGTTCATAAGGATAGTGGCATGCTTGAGAAGAAGAATACCAAAATATGGAGTTTGTGGAATGGTTTTCATGAGCACATGAGAGTGAGAAAGAAGGATTGAAACCTGACCATGTTTCAATGATCTAATAGGATCCATTATAGTCACAACGTACCATCATCGACAAAGAGGCACTATAGAGTGGGTCTTTTTACTCAAAGAAAAAAATATAAGGAGCATCATAACATTCATCGAGAAGAACCATGAAGGGTGATGTGGACTAGATTATAGTTTGGTGGATGAGATTTTGTGGAGAAAAGGGAGTTCTAGAAGAGTTGTTGGAAATGTTTTCCTACAGTTTTAGGAATTTTACCTAGAAGATAAAAATGTGTCACAAAGTGGATGTTCACTCAGCTGGAAGTAAGTAGAGGATCCATGGGGGATGTATTGTGTCTAAAGTCTTCTTGATGGTGCTATCAGGTGGCAACAAAAGATGTTTTTGGGTCCAGTAGAAACATGTGATAGGGATGTTCTATTAATTTTGGGGTATTATCTTTTGATGATACTCCAAAGTCCAAACTATGGATGATTATTATTCTCTCATCTATAAAGTCTTCAGAGAAATCGACTAGGGCCATGATAAAACTAAAAGATTGAAAACCAAAGTCTAGGGCACATGTTTCTTTGTAAATAGTTTCGATGAAGACTTTGGTGACTTCTATATCTATATAATTTTTTTCATATGATTATTAGAGTAATGAAAGGACTTTTTGAAAAGGTGGGTGCTCCTTAAAGGATCAAAATCGAGGTTGGAATGTAGTGTGATAAAAGGGCCACCCATTTCTTGGTTGCACTAGAGATTTTTTTGTGAGAGTTTATCATAAAATGATATTAGAATTTATAGAAGGTAGGATTCAAAATGGATATTAGTTATAATGATATTAATAGAGTTCGATGTACCAAATAGATCTCAGATGTTATATAATCTTAGTGGAAGAGTCTTCATAAGAACATGTCATCAAAAAGAGAGGATCCATGGGGACGACACATGAAATAATGAATTTATGGCACCTTAACATGATTCTGATGAAACTCATCCCCATTTTATTTTGGGGAACTTCTATATATTCACTCAAAGGGTTTCACAATTTCAGTGGAATAGGAAGATCATGGTTTGGAGTATTGGGGAGGTAATTTCTTCAAAGGAATCTGGATGATTAGAAGTGGCATGGAGGAGAACCATGTCGGCACTGTAAGGGTGAATGATAATAGACCAGTGAGAATTTAGTGAAATAATGAGAATAGTATTTGAGTAGGAGGATATTGGACTTAACTTGTAAAAATAATTCTCAAATGAGATATTTTTAGGTTTTACCGAGATAATCTTTTTTAGTCAATTGTTGTAAGATTTGAAAGTTAAGCCTTTGGAAGTTGCACTTGGGAAAGCTAGATGGAGACAATAAACCTTCATCATGGGACATCTGAATATAGAAAAGTGGAATAATTCACTAGACATGTCTAAATGAATAATTTTCAATGGACACATTGAATTCATTTGAATGGATAATGTTTAATATACATATATGAGTGGACGAAAGCTTAGCGATACCAATAAAACTGTGGAAATTGAGTATAGAAATGCATATAATGCATCATTCATACACATGTACTTGGTGGTCGGTCATGCTAGGAGGAAGAAGCAGTGTATAACAAATGTGAAACTTTCAAAGGAATCATGAAGTTCTAGAGGTGGTGATGGAATGTATGGAAGTTACAATAAACATGAGAAGTCATTAGTGATGACACACTATGACAAAATTACTATTTAGCGATGGTTTAAACCACCTATATATGGTTCTATGATGGTTTCAAAAAACCACTACTAAAATTGGTGTTGGAATTCAACACATGGAGGTTTCTTCCATTTAGCGGTATTTTATAGGAAGTGTCATAGAAGACATATTTTGCAGTGGTTTTATTAGTTTTAGTGGCAGTTTTTGCTAAAAAAAATAACCAGGATCTAGTGGTAGTTTTTAACCGCCACTAAAGTCTGGAATTTTTATCCAAAAGAACCACCACTAATATGGATAAAACCAATTCTAAGTAAATTTATTTCATATTTAGCAGTGGTTTTAACCACCTCCCTAAAAAAATACCATAATATAGTGGCAGTTTAAACTGTTGTGAAAAAAAACCTATATCTAGCGACGGTTTAAACTGCCACTATCTCATGCATTAAAAAAAAGCTGCAGGTTCTGCAGCGCCAAAACCTACAGCCAGAACAACACAATAGTGACATTGAAAATTTTACAATATCATCAAATATATCATCAATGTACAAGGAAAACAACACATGTTAAGACTAAAGAATCAACGTACATTGATTCTGACCAAGACATAAAGAATTGACACATTGACCAAGGAAAACAACACATTGAAAGAAATAATACATTTTTCAATACATTAAAAGAATAAAACAAGACACGAACACATTAAAAGAATCAATAATACATAAAAATATTGAAATAATCAACACATTGAAAGAATCAATAATATATTTCTCAATACATTGAAATAATCAATACATTTCTCATTGAAATTACATTGATTCTTTAAACTATTACACAACACATTTATAAGGAAAAAATAAATTTAATACATTTAAAACTAGCTATAAAGAATCAACTCACTTCCATTAAAATGAGGCTTCAAATGTTAAAACTAAATCCACCAAAATTATAGACAAGATAAATTAATTTAATAATAAAGAAATAATTATCAATATGAAACCATACATCATGAATACCATTTTCATAAAAAGGGTCATTAATGATTAAAAACCAATAAGCAATGATTATCTAAAAGAGAAATCACCCTAAATATCCATAAATGATCTAAAATTCCACAATCTAGGATTAAAACTAACTTGGATTTATACAATAGGTAAATGATTTATGAAATACTAGGACTTCCAACATTGATCCCACCCCTTTATGAGATCACAAAAAACAAAATAGATGCCTCTATGTGACTAGACTGATAAAAATCAACATAGTCTGAGTTAATCAATTAAATTCCCATAGATTATCCAAGACCAACAAGACATAGTTAAAAAAATATGGTCCATGCACAAATAGAGCACAAAAATCTCCCAAAAGGGAGATCACCCAACACATAAAGATTGATCTCTAACCAAGAAGGTGAAAAAAGAGGATAATAATCGAACATAGGGTCTGATAGATAGGGGTTATCCTATATGTTATAGGCTTGAGATATTATTGTATGTATAAGTGATATAGGACCTTCGTTTTGTGAGAGATAACATAAAATGAACCTTGGTCAGTAGGACAGGTTCATGATGTGAGATTTGGAAAAGGGTATAGACTTTCCTATAATGGATGGGATTAGATAGAGATTACGGTCTTGGAGAAAACCATGGGGTTTTGTGTCATGACTTGACCTATAGGGACCCTACTTGGGACATCAGTAAGCTGAGGTGACACCACACCCACAATAGTTGAAGGGATAGAGACAAGCACATAGTTAGAATATCACTGAAGTGGGAGGCTTTATCTTATTGTATGTGAACACACACACACACACACACTTAACTCCATGAAATACTGTATAGGTATAATAAAGTAAAACCTCTAGGTGTAAAAAATTCATATAATAAGCTTTATGAAATACATCAGAATGAGAAATAAATATCCAGGAAAGGAAAAGGGTAAAATACATGCCTAACCAAGAAGAAGGAAAGTAGGTCCCAATCTAGAAACAAATAGAATCGAAAAGAAGAGGAGTTAACAAATCAAGATCCCTAAGTCTGACCACCAAACATGGACAGTGCCTCCATTTACTTCTATGTTCCATAGATACTGGGTCCACTAAGGACACCATCTACCAGTTGTATGTATAAGAAAAAAAACCAGGCATAGAAAGCCCATGCAGGTGTGAGTATAAACATACTTATTAAACAATGTTGTATATTTATATTTAACCTTAAAATTAATAAAAGTTTGTGAACTAAATGATTTTGAAGTTGTGTGATTTACCTTCTCACCACCATTCATCACTTGCAATCCCCATTTTCCTGCCAAAGACCTCAGATGGTAATAGTATCAAACCCATCCACACACTTGACCAGGATGATCCTTCCCAAGGACTTTACCAACCGAGTCATCCTGGGAGACTGAGTAGGACTGTGTGGGATTGACATATCATAGTTCTATAATTTTTACCTATAAATAAAATATCAGTCCTATTATAAGCAATATATATTAACATAGTGACAAATGTTAATAATTTATTATAATAAAAAATGAATTCATACCCCAACTTCTTTGGTAGGCTCATTAACAAAACTCCCATCAGATTTTTTATGAACATTCAAACACACTTCTGTTCGGGATTCTTGGTGGCCTAAAATCAATGATTGCATTAAACAAAGATAAATCAACAATGTAATATATTAAATAGACAAAATTTTCTAATAAATATTTAAACTAATGAAAATATTACCAGATTTTATCGGCTTCTAGAAAAACTCTTTGACCAAAAAGTGTGAGTATAACACTTCCTCATTGGGATTCCTTCCATTTAATCAAATAAAATTAAGTTTAGAACATATATTTCAAAAAATTCATGCAGACAAAAAAATAAAAATAATAACAAATTCACAGTACTAAAAAACAAAATATACATAACAATGATAATTAATGACTGCAGAAATAATATAATTGGTTGATAAATGAATGGATAACTCCACATATAATAATTTTATCCTTTAATCATGTCGGTTTCCTACTCCATCATTACTTAATATACTTCATCAACTCTTTTAGGACTAATATTTTCAATATCATGATGGAAAAATAAGTCCACTTATTGCTATTGATGGGATTCAATGTCATAGGTCAAATCTTCCACTTCATCACCCATATCATACAAGTATCTTTTTTTACATGAACAACTACACTATACCCTTTATTTGTGAAATATTTCACATAATATACCATTTTTTATTGCGATGATAAGATATACGGATCATGTAGTTCACATTCACCAACGTCTATCAAGCAGGAGAAGTTCAGAGAAGTAAATTGCAAGGAATATCTTTTAACAACTTTGATAATATCCACCCAATTTCATTTGAATAAAACAACTGAAAAATTTACGTGGTAGTTTAATTCGATAATATCAATCAATGTTCCATTGTATTACACTTTAGAAAACATAAATATGCCACTATTATGTGTTTTCAAACCCTATTCTCTATTAACTATATGGAATCTAAATCCACTCACATTGTAATCATTTGTAACGTCCCGAGTCCGGAGCCCCTCTACTGGTGCCCCGTACCCGGTGCACCACATGACCTCAAGCGCATTTCCCCAAATGCCAGAGGCTGCCGACTAGCAGCGAGGGCCTTGGTGAGTTGGTGGGGAAACTATGCCCTCATTCGATAAGGTATACAAGGTAAGAAAACAACAATAAACAGCGGAAGTAGTAAACAACATGCATAAAAATAGAAACCAAACAGCAGAAGCAATGTAGATATATAACAATGATGAAAATGATGCAGCAGATACAAGTATCTAAGGAAAACAGCAAACACAACAACGTGCTAAAATACAACTAAAACCAAGTGAAAAAGAAAAAAAAAGTAAGCTCTTCCGCATCGTGAGCCACAGATCGGTCCCATGCTCCCCAGCTCCTGGTGCAGTCAAGATCCCGAAGAAGAAGGGCGCTTGCCCTTGTCTATACCTACAACAACATAGTCTTCTTGGGCCCAAAAGCATGGCCCAAACAGGGTGTGATATACAATCCCAGTAGGCAATCAACCAAATATTTGTGCATAACAGTCAATGAATACATGGCAGTAATAAAACAAGAAGCAGTAAACAGAAAAGCACAATAGCTGCAATCCACAGTTCTAACAAGTAAAGTACACAAGTAAGCAACCAGCAATAAGAAGAAAACAGGTAACCCTCTGGGTAGCTCTCACAGCCTAACCCCTATGGTTCAACCTATGGTACTAGCAACCCTCTGGGAGTCACACACAGTCTCACCCCTCTGGTTCAGCTACGTAATTAAGCAGACTCTCTGGGGAAGCACTCACCGTCAATTCCCCCTAAAGTCTCGTATCGTGCTAAAGGCTCTCTGGGGAAGCACTCAATGTCAGTTACCCATGTGTCCCGCGTCGAGGATCTACAGAATCTCTGGGGAAGCACTCAACGTCAATTCCCCCTATAGCCTCGCATCGTAATTAAAAGACACTCTGGAGAAGCCCTTCTGTCAATTCTCCCTTTGGTCTACTACTATAGGTTCTCACAGTCCTGAGTATAACTAAACATGCTCAGCGCACATGCATCGTCCAAGTAAACCTCAAGAACTACTTGGATAAAAACTAAGGCTCAACAAAAATAATAAAACAACAGTTCCACTATCCTACAACTAGGCATGGCAACTGGAAAAACGCTAAACAGGCAGAACAATCATGGAAAAGAAATCTGAGCACAAACAAATTACTCTAATCACAAGCAATAACCTCTACTAAAGAAATCAAGCAAAGCAGGAAAGTAACAAGGGCAAAACAGGAAACACGCAATACCCCGTTCAAGGGTATTGGTGGAAATTTCAAAAAATATTCATCAACATTCTATGGAAAGGCACAAACCAACTACCTCGATCCTAGGAGATCGATATACGTGAACCACGACGACAGATTTCTCTTAGAAAAATGTAGATATGAGAAAATGAACAAAACGTTCATCCCACGATATCTTGAAAACAAGGAGGAATCAAGAAACAAGGCTCAAGAAGAAGGAAGAACTCACCGCTGCGATTCCAACGCAATTGATCGTGCTCGAATCGGAGAACGGAAGGCGAGGCGGGAGCCCGTTGAATATCCGGCCGTACGGTCGCTCTCAGATGGACGAAAAATGGAGAAGAAGACGTTCTCGGAGGTTAGGCGTGACCCTGGTCTGTTTAATGAAAAAAAAAGAAAGTACACGACATTTACTTTTGGAGTACACGGTGTGTACTTCTGGAGTACACGACATGTACTTCAATTTTTTTCCGTACTCTGAATTAAACGGCCTCCACCTCAGCCTTACACACCGTGTGTGTAGCCCGGCATGGCCAGCACATGGCTTCGAGCCAGAACAGAGTACACGGCGTGTACTCATAAAGTACACAGCGTGTACTTCTGAAATTTCTAGAAAATTTATTTTACTTAAAAACTCCAGAAAAAGGGAAAACATACCTGAATGAAGATCCGGGTTCTTACAAACTTCCCCCCTTAAAGAAATTCGTCCCCGAATTTCCCTAACGAGGTGGAGAAGAAGAATCCTCGAACAGCTCCGGCCACTACGATCGTACATCGGCCTCCCTTTCCCAGGTCTCGTCCTGTACTCGCCCGTGCTGCCATAACACTCGTACTAGAGGAACAGACCATCCGCGGAGAACCTTCGTACTGTGATCGATAATCCGGATAGGATGCTCCTCGAATGATGCATCCGCTTCAAGCTCGACTTCCTCAGGCTAAAAGACATGAGATGGGTCTGAAAAGTAACTTCAGAGCTGAGAGACGAAAAAGAAATCGTGCATGGCCCGATATCTCTGAGGTAGCTGTAACCGATAGGCGATCGACCCCACTCTCTCCAAGACCTCAAATGGCCTAATGTACCATGGTGAAAGCTTACCCTATCTCCAAATCCTCTTTTGTCCCAACCTCGGTGCAACACACAGGAAAACCTGATCACCGACCTCGAACTCCAGAGGTCGTCTCCGCTGATCAGCATAAGACTTCTGTCGAGACTGTGCTGTAGCCATCCTCTTCCGAATCAGCTCTATCTGCTCTGAAGTCTCCTGAACAAGATGAGGTCCCAGCAAAGCTGCCTCTCCTGCCTCCAGCCAGCATAAGGGTGATCAGCATGGCCTACCGTACAAGGCCTTGTATGGTGCCATTTGAATGGTCACCTGAAAAATGTTGTTGTAGGCGAACTCCACCAGAGGAATATGCTTCTCCCAAGAACTACCAAAGTCAAGGATGCAAGCCCAGAGCATATCCTCAAGCACCTGGATCGTGCACTCGGACTGGACATCAGTCTGGGGATGGTAAGCTATACTCAAAAGTACCTTTGTACCCAAGTCCTTCTGAATTCCCTGCCAGAACCGAGAGGTAAAGCACACATCTCTATCTGAAACAATAGAGCGCAGAACTCCATGCAGACAAACAATCTCTCTGATGTAAAGTCATCCCAGATCATCAATACTGAAGGTCTCCTTGATCGGAAATAATTGAGCAACCTTTGTAAGTCTGTCGACGACAACCCAAACAACATCGTTCCCTTGAGGTGATCTCAGAAACCCGGTCACGAAGTCCATCGCAACATCGTTCCACTTCCACTCCGGAATGGGTAACTACTGTAAAAGGCCTACTGGTCGCTGATGATCTGCTTTCACCTACTGACAAGTAGAACATCTCAAGACAAAACCAGCAACATCCTTCTTCATACCTGGCCACCAGTACTGGTGATGAAGATCCTGATACATCTTGGTGACTCCAGGATGAACTGCCCAAACTGAGGAATGGAAATCCCACATCATCTCCTCGCATATGTCTGCTCGCACCCATATGCATCCTTAGAAATGAAAGATCTCATCCTCGCCCACTGTCCATCTAGGAAGAGGGTACCCTCCCGACACACTCTCCCGCAGGACTAAGACTTCCGAGTCTGATAGCTGCCTCATCCGTACCCGATCAAGTAGCGTGGAGGTAACAACTACAGAAGATAGAAAGGTATGTCCCCGTCTGTCGTGCACCTCCAAATGCATCTTAGAGAACAGATCCATCAGCTCCCACTCACTACTGGCCTCCTGAACTGCCTGAATCTGAGTTCTCCTGCTCAACGCGTCTTCCACGGCGTTGCCCTTTCCCGGTGTATAGGCAAGATCGAAGTCAAAAGATTTTAGATACTCAACCCACCTACGCTGCCTCAGATTCAGATCACACTGAGTGAAGATATACTTGAGACTCTTGTGGTTAGTGAAGACCACAAAGTGCTCTCCCAGAAGATAGTGTCTCCAACAGCGCAAGGCATGAACAACAGCTGCCAACTCCAGACCGTGCGTAGGGTAGTTCTTCTCATGTGACCTCAACTGCCGAGACCCGTACACAATGACTCCATCTCCCTGAAAAAGCACAAATCCTAGCCCGACACATGAAGCATCACAATAAACAGTGTAGCTCTTGTCTGGCTTTGGCAAGACTAGTATCGATGCTGACGTCAACCTCCCTTTCATCTCTTGAAAGGCTGACTCACAAGAATCTGACTATAAGAACTTTGCCCCCTTCTTGGTCAGACCTGTTAAGGGTGCTGATAGACGAGAAAAGTCCTGAATGAATCGTCTGTAGTATCCATCAAGCCCTAGGAAGCTCCGTACCTCAAAAATGTTCTTCAGATTCTCCCAGGAAACTACAACTCTCACTTTCTCTGGGTCTACAGATACTCCTGCCTCTGAGATGATGTGACCCAAGAAGTGAATCTGATCTATCCAGAAGTGGCACTTTGAGAGTTTAGCATAAAGCTGATGCTCTCTCAATGTACTTAGAATGATCTCAAGATGTGTGGCATGGTCGTGTCGAGTGTGAGAGTACACCAAGATATCATCCACAAAGACCATGATGAAGGAGTCCAAGTAAGGATGGAACACTCGGTTTATCAGTGCCATAAAAACTACAGGTGCGTTCGTGAGTCTGAAGGGCATGACTGTATACTCTTAAAGACTGTATCTGCTCCTGAAGGCTGTCAGAGGTATATCTGATGGTATAATGCGCAACTGATGATAACCGGACCTCAATTCGATCTTCGAGAACACCCGGGCTCCTCGAAGCTGATCGAAAAGGTCATCAATCTGCGACAATGGATATCAGTTCTTGACCGTCAACTAGTTCAGCTTTCGATAATCCACACAAAGCCGAAGGGTACCATCTGCCTTCTTCGCAAACAGAACAGGCGAACCCCAAGGAGAAGTACTGGGTCAGATGAAACCCTTAACCTATAGCTCCTCCAACTGCTTCTTGAGCTCCTGCAACTCAGGTGTGGCCATCCTATAGGGAGGAATGGACACTGGTGCCGCTCCTGGCATGAGCTCAATAGAGAAGTCTATCTCACGCTCTGGAGGCAAACCCGAAAAGTCCTCTAGAAAGAAATACCATAAGCGATACACCACTGGAGGAAATCCCAACTGTGGAGTCCCCTGATCATCTAGTTAAAGGCTAGTAATCTGAGCTGTCACCCCACCTAGCCTAAGATGCTCGAGTCCCGCCCGACTCAGCCGAACGTCCCATTCGCCTCTATGAAGGAAAGATTCACCCTCTGGTGAAATGAAACTGACTTTGCGGAGATAACAGTCAATGACTGCCTGGAAGTGAATTAACTAGTCCATGCCAAGGATGAAATCATATCCAGTCATCTCTAGGAAATAAAGATCCCATAAGAAGCGATACCCTGCAACCTCGAGAGGGCACTCTCTACACTGGCGTACACTAGATTTCCTCATCCCTAAAGGTGTGTCTAGTGTCAACGAGTCAGCAGAAGAAAAGATGCAGAGTCCAAGGATCTCCACAATAGCAATAGAGATAAAGTTATGCGTATCACCAGTATCAAAAAGGACTGAAGATAAAACTGAGGCTACTAAAATCGTACCTCGAACAGTAGAAGGGTCAGGATCCTGCTTATGATAAGTATTCTCCACGACGAAAGACTGGCCTGCACCGCGGCCCTGCGCCCCTGACTGACCACTCTGAGCTGAACCTCCCTGCTGGTGCTGAGGGATTGGTGGCTGACCACCACGGCCTCAACCTCCACCTCGGCCCGAACGACCGGAAGAACTCCAGTTCCCTGACTGGTGAGAGACTGGTGGGGCTGCTCCTGAATGAGGAGTCATGGAAGAACCCCGGTCACCTACTGCTAGTGAGAAAACCTGGCAGAAACGCTGAAGGTGACCCATCTTTCCACAAGATCGGCACTCCACTGAGTCTCTCTGGCACTGCGGCCTTGTGTGCCCTGTTCGGCTACACTGGTAGCATGTCACCTGGATTCCTGATGATGCGTCTCGCTTCCTCAAATCACCTCGCGTAGGCTCCCTACGGCACTTCTTGCTGTCATCTGAAGGAAATCTAGCTCTGGAAGTAGAACCGCCCTGACTCGCAGCTCCAAAGTCTCTCAGATTGCACTCCGCAATCAGTGCCTGATTGACGATGGAAGTAATGGAAGTCAGCTGAAAGATGTTCACCTGCGAGCGGATCTCCCGCCTGAGTTCACCCTAAAAATTCCTCACCAAGAACACCCCACTCCCATCTCGAAGGGGTGTAAAACGCTGCAGATCAGTGAAACGAGAGGAATACTCCATGACAGATAGAGTACCCTACTCTAAGCTCATGAACTCCCGGGCTCGATCGGCCCTCAGGGTCTCCGGGTAGAAGTAGTCATAGAACACACGCTGGAACTCCTCCCAAGACATAGCCTGCTGCTGAGCCACCTGTGAGATCACGTCCCACTACCTATTGGTGGAGTCTCAGAGCATGTAGGTGGCGAGATTGAACCGCCTCTCTAGAGGCGTCTCCAGATGCTTGAATATAGTCAGCATGGCTTCCAGCCATGACTCTATAGCCTGAGGTCCTCCCTCCCCCGAGAATGTGGGAGGATGCTGCTGCTGAAAGACCCGCGTCAAGTATTCTATAGATGAGGCAGGAGGCGGTGCTCCCTGAAAGTCATGCATCATCCTCATGAAACCTTCCCTGAACTACGCATCAGTGCCCGCGACTGGTATAACAACCAGTGCCAAGGCTAGCTCGGCTGGGGGATCGACAGGAAGTCCTTGATCAGACCTGTCTGGCGTCTGATCACTGCCTGACGATAGACATATGATCGGAGGACGTCTCAGAGGCATAGCTCTGAAAGATCAAAAGAACACCTTAGATTAGGAAAAAAAGTACAGAGAACACAAGAGTACAAAATGGTAACAGGGGAAGAAAAACACACAAGATTGAAAAACACGACTACACGGTGTGTATAAAACTACACGGTGTGTCTTATTAAACCACTGACATGGGCGTGTAATCTCACCCTAAAAGTCTTGTACAATTCAAACTACACGGCATGTTTACCCTCACACACGGCGTGTACTTGAAAACTATTCCCCTGCCCGAGTCTCCTTACACGACTAACCCACACAGTCTGACTCAACCTGAGACTACATGGCGTGTTTGAAATAAACACGGCATGCACTAGACAAGGATTAGGCAGTCCGTGTTGTTGAGTACACGGCCGTCTACACAGCTGGACCTTACACGGCGTGCTCCGAACAAGCATGATGTGCATAGGTGAAGGCTACACCGCCCCGTGTTGTTCGTGACACGGCCGGGTACTTGGGAAAGACTACACGGCAAGTTCCGAACAAACAAGACATGTGGAAAGGAAGGTAATGCCAGCCCGTGTTGTTCGTGACACAGCCAGGTACCTGGAAAAGACTATACTACGTGTTCCCTATAGACACGGCGTGTTCTACCCGAGCTTCCCCGGCCCGTGTTGTTAGTGACACGGCCGGGTACACGACTCCGAACTCACACGGCGTGTACCAATGGTACACGGCGTGTTCCTGAAGTTACTCCCACAACACCGTGTTCTGCTCACACGGTCAGTGACATGGCCTGAAAACTACACGACGTGTTCCCAAAAAGTACACGCCATGTATTCTGGGTTTTTCTGGGCAGTAGCTCAGAAACTGCGCAGAATTCCAGAAACACTAAAAACAAGGGAAAAGATGCCAAATTCCGATCCGTGAGGGCCCATAACACCTCAAGAACCAAAATTTGGCATTCATTTTAAGCAAGGAATAAAAGAACAGTTTTCTAACACAACAGCAGAGAATCTATCAAGCATCTATCACAACAGCATGCATAATCTACACAAAGCCTATCACAACAACATGCAATTGCTAATGCACCCTAGATGGCATGGAAATAATGCATGACATGTGATTTCTACAAGTGACTATATGATGCATGATATTTCATACCCTCATCTCATCGGGTTGCGACAGAAATAGAACTGAAATATCAAAACAATAACCACACAATTCATACGAATCACTCTAGGTGAAAACATACCAACCATAAAATCTCAAAACCAGAAAAACTGCAATTAACGAGATAGTATGGCTTTTCCCTGTACACGGGTTAGCTACTCCCGAGAACAAATTAATTCCAAGTACCAAATCCATCCTATCCCTAGCTAAAGTCTCCAAATAGCAAGCAATAGAAAAGAACTCATCTGATACCACTTTGTAACGTCCCGAGTCCGGAGCCCCTCCACTGGTGCCCCGTACCCGGTGTGCCACATGACCTCAAGCGCATTTCCCCAAACGCCAGAGACTGCCGACTAGTAGCGAGGGCCTTGGTGAGTCGGTGGGGAAACTATGCCCTCATTCGGTAAGGTATAAAAGGTAAGAAAACAACAATAAACAACGGAAGCAGTAAACAACATGCATAACAATAGAAACCAAACAGTGGAAGCAATGTAGATATATAAATATGATAAAAATGATGCAGCAGATACAAGTATCTAAGGAAAATAGAAAACACAAAAACGTGATGAAATACAACTGAAACCAAGTGCAAAATAAAAACAAAGTAATCTCCTCAGCATCGTGATCCATGGCTTGGTCCCATGCTCCCCAGCTCCTGGTGCAGTCAAGATCCTAAAGAAGAAGGGCACTTGCCCTTGTCTATACCTGAAGCAACATAGTCTTCTTGGGCCCAAAAGCATGGCCCAAACAGTGTGTGAGATAAAATCCCAGTAGGAAATAACCCAAATATTTGTGACTATAAGTCAATGAATACATGGAAGTAATAAAACAAGAAGTAGTAAACAGAAAAGCACAACAGCTACAATCCACAGTTCTAACAAGTAAAGTACACAAGTAAGCAACCAGCAACAAGAAGAAAATAGGTAACCCTCTAGGTATCTCTCACAGCCTAAACCCTATAGTTCAACCTCT
This sequence comes from Viscum album, assembly GCA_963277665.1. NCBI lineage: Eukaryota > Viridiplantae > Streptophyta > Magnoliopsida > Santalales > Viscaceae > Viscum > Viscum album. The sequence continues at coordinate 581,717,548 of OY728128.1, read as the reverse complement.
GGTACTAGCAACCCTCTGGGAGGCACACATAGTCTCACCCATCTGGTTCAGCTACGTAATTAAGCAGACTCTCTAGGGAAGCACTCACCGTCAATTCCCCCTATAGTCTCATATCGTGCTAAAGGATCTCTGGGGAAGCACTCAACGTCAATTCCCCCTGTAGCCCGCGTTGAGGATCTACAGACTCTCTGGGGAAGCACTCAACGTCAATTCCCACTATAGCCTCACATTGTAATTAAAAGACACTCTGGAGAAGCCCTTCCGTCAATTATCCCTTTGGTCTACTACTCTAGGTTCTCATAGTCCTGAGTATAACTAAACATGCTCAGCGCGCATGCATCATCCAAATAAACCTCAAGAACTACCTGGCTAACAACTAAGGCTCAACAGCAATAATAAAACAACAGTTCCACTATCCTACAACTAGGCATGGCAACTGGAAAAATGCCAAATAGGTAGAACAAGCATGTAAAAGCAATCTGAGCACAAACAAATTACTCTAATCACAAGAAATAACCTATACTAAAGAAATCAAGAAAATCAGGCAAGTAACAAGGTCAAAACAGGAAACACAGAATACCCCGTTCAAGGGTATTGGTGGAAATTGCACAAAATATTCATCAACATTCTACGGAAAGGCACAAACCACCCACCTCGATCCTAGGAGATCGATATACGTGAACCACGACGACAGATTCCTCTTAGAACAACGTAGATCTGAGAAAACACACAAAACGTTCATCCCATGATATCTTGAAAACCAGGAGGAATCAAGAAACAAGGCTCACGCAGAAGGAAGAACTCACCGCTGTGATTCCAATGCAATCGACCATGATCGAATCGGAGAACGGACGGCGAGGCGGGAGCCCGTCGAAGATCCGGCCATACGGTCGCTCTCGGATGGACGAAAAATGGAGAAGAAGATATTCACGGAGGTTAGGCGCAACCCCGGTCCATTTAATGAAAAAAAAGAAAGTACACGGCGTGTACTTATGGAGTACACGGTGTGTACTTCAATTTTTTTCCGTACTCCGAATTAACCGACCTCCACCTCAGCCTTACACACCGTGTGTGTGGCCCGGCACGACCAACACACGACTTCGAGCCGGAACAGAGTACACGGCGTGTACTCATAAAGTACACGACATGTACTTCTGAAATTTCCAGAAAATTTATTTTCCTTAAAAACTCCAGAAAAAGGGAAAACATACCTGAATGAAGATCTGGGTTCTTACATCATTAAACATTCTAGTTTGTTTTAAAGGACCTCAAGCAAGAAACTTCAAATCTTCGGACAACTCTTCTCAAGTATTAGTATTCATGATATAAAAAAATTAATAAACATTATTATATTTACAAAATATATGTATCAACCTAATATTTTAATTGATTGAAATATTTATGAACTTACAGGTCATGCAAACCATTCTACAAGATCTTTATTAACAACTTTTGTTTTATATTTCTCTTTTAACGTTCATACTCTCATTAATCTCTTTGTTTATATCCTCATCTCTTCAATAAATGGATCTGAAATTTCACTATTCAACAACACATATCTATGTGCCTGTAATAATTCTATTTCTGTTAGTGTAACATTTGAGCTCCTACCAACTGATCGGCCAATAGCAGGAAATATTTTTGATTTCCCATGTATTTTAGATTGAGTAGATGTGTTGTAAATACATCCAAATTTATTGAATCTAGTATCAATATCATCCAAGTATCTAGAATTTTTTTGAAGACACTCCTCTTCTCAATTGACTTCAGAAATAGAGCCTTCAGGTTGAGCTTTATTTTTCATATATGATTTCAAATGCCCAAGATATATGTGAAATAAAATAAAAAAAACATAATTATGTATTTAATGATGTTAAAAGAATTGTTTATTGAAATGAAAAACATATAAATAAAGTACCTCTCAATTGGATACATCCATAAATAATGTACGAGGCCTGCTAATTTAGCTTCCTTAACCAAATATATAGTTAAATGCAACATGACAGTAAAAACCGACGGAGGAAAGATCATCTCCATTGCAAAAAGTGTCAATACAAATATCTCCTGAAGGTTTTCAAGCTAAAATGGATATATATTTTTCTCACATAATTGTCTGAAAAATGTGTATAATTGGAGTATAACAACAGTAACCTTTTCAGGTAATAATGTACGCAATGCCAATGGAAGTAACTGGTGTAACAAAATATGTGATTCATGGCTTTTCAATCCATTTAACCAATGATTATTTACGTCAACACACCTTGAGATGTTACTTGAATACCAATCATATACCTTCACATGTTTTAAAATTATAAGGAATGTATCTTTATCCCTATTTTTTATTAAAAAAATTTCCAGAGCATACTTTCTGTTCTTATCTGGGTAAATATCATGCTTTATGTTCATTTATTTTAAGTATTTCCGATCATCAAAATGATCCTTAGACTTTCCATGATCATTAAGAAATGTGAAGATCAAATTGTCACAAACATTCTTCTCAATATTTATCACATCAAGATTATTCCATAACAAATTAAATTCCCAATACGAAATTTTGAAGAATATAATTTTCTTCTTCCAATGTTGCATTCCGATTTCACTTAACGACGCACTTCAAACTCATTTCCCACTGTCATTCAAATGATAAACCTTCCCAATTTTTTTCAACATTTACAAGTTGTGCCAATATTTCAGAACCTATTAAAAACTTTGGAGGTGGTCTAAAATCAATGAAACCATTGAATTTTTACTTGTTTATCCAAAATATATGAGATGCATTGAGAAAGATTCGATGACACAGGAAGCACCATTTTCTACTACGAGGTAGCTGTTTGGGATAAAAATAAAAGTTACAAATAGGAAAAGCCAAACCCATGTAAGTGTTCCAACCAGATAAATTCCCAAGTCTAGGGAAGTCACTAATGGTTCACATTAGAGCATCTTTCATTTTGAATGTTGTTCTATAAGATGCATCAAATTTCTCAACATCATTGCTCCATAACTCATGTAATTATTCAATTAAAGGCTTCAAGTATACATCAATATCATTTCTAGGCATTTGTTTTCTAGGAATAATCATCAAAATGATAAAAGACATTTGTTGTATACACATCCATATAGGTGGATTGTAAGGGATCAAAACAACCGAACAAATTCTATAACTAGTACTCAAAGTCCCAAATGGGTTGAATCCATCAGCAAACTATCCAAATAAAACATTCCTAGGATAATATGAGAATTATGGATATAATGAATCAAATGTATTCCACGATTTTGAATCTATCAAATGTCACATTAACCCATCATTTTTATTATCTACAGAATGCCACTTCACGTGTTCAGCAGTTTTTGATGACATGAATAATCTTTGCAATCGAGGATTTAAAGGAAAGTAATGAAAATCCTTTGCAGGTGTGTTCATTTTCTTCTTCTTCATGGTAGTATGTTGATTCAGACTTCCAACATCACCCATAGACTTCTATCTAGAGGAATAACATTTCTTGAAATCCTATCTTCTTGAATCCTCTCCCTAATAAAGCATACAATCATTGTGACACATATGAATTTTTGTATAATTCAGTCCAAGCTTGTTAACAAATTTTTTCATATCATAAAAATAATCTAGGATATTTTCTTCAGGAAATGCATCATGAAACAATTCCAATATCATGGGAATATTCTTATTTGTAATTCTACATAGGCATTTGATATGGTACAACTTTAGTAGAAAAGAAAGTTTTGAATATTTCAAACATCCACTATACAACTCTTGATTTCATCGTTAACCAAACCATGAAACATATCCATTTGATCAGTGAAGTTTTATCTTATATTAGTCTCAAAAGAATCAAAAGGAGGATCCAATGATATGTTATAATCTTGATATGGTTATCCTATAGTCTTAAAAACATCACTTGTCACATTGATATTTATAACACCCTCAACTGGTTGTTCTGATATGTTTTGCTGTTGATGTTGGTGTCTTGTAATACTGAATGAATCATTTATAAGGTTTTTCATTTCATTGTCCATTATTGAAGAAGTTGGGAGCTCATTATGTGGATTGACATCAGTGATCAACCTTTCTGTAACTTTCAATTATCCATGCCAAATCCAACACAAATATTAAGAAGAGAATTACTTCAATATCATGTGTTTATAAACTTCATCTCTCTTCAACCATCTTCTACATTTATATTTAGGACATGGACATGTTATTCTCCCATCAACGGATTGATTGGAAATTTTAAAATCTAAAAACTCCGATAAACCCTTAACATACTGATGTGTTTTCCTTGGTAATATGATCTAGCTTTTATCCATATATATCACAATGTGCCTACACATTATTAAAATAAAATTAAAACACATAACTATTACTAAATAGGAAGAGATATTCATATATAGTAGTTAAAAAAATATAAATATGTTAAATAAGGTTAACCTATGAAAATAAATAATAAGGGATCAAGAATAAATTTTCATGATTCAGTGAGTTCAATCACCAAAATTATAAATAATTATATTTATGAATGGATAAATCATGTAACATAAATTCCTTGAGGTTAAATACTTTTGAACTTTATATATGTTTTTTTGACACTTTAAACAACTGAATCCCATTTTAAAATTCCAATTAAATTCATTCATGTATATGCCATGAAAGTATTATATACCAAATATGGTGCATGAACATGGGCCTCATTCTAGTGATAGAGGAGATGAAAATTTAAAATAATAACTTATTTATGTACATTATATTCCATAAAAAACTCGATCATAGTAGAAAAATGAAATAACAACAATCCCACACCCATGGTAACCAAGACTTACCACCAAACAGTTTTTCATGAATCACCTATATATGGTCTATCACAGGATTCAATAAAGTCCTCATATTCCCCTCTTCTATCTATCCAATTTATAAAATGAACTAAATGCTATGATGTCACATTGTAATTCCCTATTCTAAAATCATTATATGAGATGAGGTTTGACATACCTATAGCATTCCAACACATATGAAAGTGGCTACAAACTTGTTGCAAGGTACTAATCCATATTCTATGGTGGAAAAAACACATCAAATTAGAGTATACTATAATGGAAAAATAACCAAGACATCTACCACATATCAATGTAAACGATAAAATAAAAAAAATTATATAATAAATGCCATGAATAATTCATATTGTCATATAAAAACTAATCACCCAAGGGATGATGAAAAATATAAAATAAACCAAAAAATAAAACACTAGAAATCTAGACCTACATCCATCCTCAGGCCTCAACACACCCTACCTAAAAATATGCATCAATATTTACAAGACCTTTCCACTACATGTTATGTGATTAGCTAAAGTCTAAATATAAGGTATGAATGCACATAGGGGTACTCGTGAATGGTTTGAGAAATACATATCCATAGGGCCTTACTAGGTTCCCCTAGTATATTTGATCATATTCATGTATACATGAGGAATAAAATAAATATTACACACAAGATCATTATATTTAACGTGAAAAACTAGAAAATAGCCACAAATTCTCATTAAATGGTAGGAAAATTATCTTTGAATATTTTTTTACATGAAAGAATAGATGGAACACCAATATGATTTAAATTGTGCTCAGAATGACCACAATAATATTTTTAAAGATATAAAAGTCATTAAAGACATTATTTAAGGGTTTAAATCCAATAAAATAACCTAATATTTTCATGAAATCTTATTACAATGATTACTGATTAATTTGTGACATACAGGAAAAGACACCACATATATATGAGGGTTAGTTTTCTCTGAAGGAATAGAAATGTAGTTTTATTATTTTAAAATTATTAAAACATGAAAGTAATGTTTAAAACATAGAAAACGACCATGGATTGATTTGAAATTGTCACATGTGTTAAAATTTTTAACCATTTAGTGACGATTTATAAAAAAATTCCACAAAATTATTTTAAAAAAAATTAGCAGTGGTTTAGTAAACCACCACTAAAAAACCGCCACTAAACGCTCAGTTTGTTATAGTGATACTCTGTTTATTGTCCCTATATATAGTAGGATAAAATTTACTCTAATATCTATGAATTAGAGTAATATCAATTCATATAGGTCCTTAAATGGAATTTAAATTTGGTTTCTCTAAGATGAATGGCATATATTTGAAAATTCATCATTCTTCACTTGATTATCCACTTTAATGAGATGTTTTTTTATAATTAATTTTTTTATTTATTCCCATCATATGTCAATCATCATCCCTTCAATAGTTATTGACTTTATTCATCCAATATAGTTGAAATTTATCTTTAATTATATAATTTTTAGGATGCTATAGTTTTTTTGATCCCTAAAAAATGAGGAAAAATATTCTATTTAACATTTTTATGTTGATATGAGAATTTATCATTTAATTAGGATTGAATAATAGTATATTACATGAGTATTTCTTATTTTCCAACTAAAACTCCCTAAGTGAGCAACATTCCACATTATTCTCATGTTTTTTGAAACCAACATTTTAGTGTTGTAATTTTTTTTCTATTATCTATGTGTGAAATTATTTCATTTTTGAGTGAATAAATCTTCAAAAACATTCAATTTCAGTAGTTTTTATCTCAGTTATATAGTTTAATCTATCTGGGTTTTATAATCTAGAAACTTTACAACTCATGTTGCTCTTCTATGATCGTATTTATAATGTAATGGAAATTTTTGTCATAAAAATGACAATGAACAATGTATAAAATGTTTATAACAAGTCTATACTCCAGAATAATATGTGTCATAACCTGTGCATGATCAAGAATTTTCATTTTCTACCAAATTGTTTTTTAATAAGTGTACCTAAATTAAAATATGTGTATAAATAATGTTTTAAAATTTGTAATATTTTTATGCAATACAATATATGTATAACCAATGTTTCTTAATATTCAATCTACTTCTGATAAACCATTATTTTAATTTACAATCAGTGTATAAAAAATGTATTATTTTATTTCTTTAACCTTCATTATCAGTATAATCTTAGTTGATGATTCAATAATCTATCATAACACATGAGTTCATATCTAATATAAACTATAAAAGCCTAAAAAAACTAGAGGGAAAATAGAAGCTTATATACTATCCAGTGTAGAATAAATATAGACTATTTTCATATCCTAGAGTTACCATTAATTAAAACATACATAGGTGAGAAATAAATCAAATCATATAAGAAAAAAAATTTAAATAATTCTCACCTGACATATAAATACCTAAAAATAAATTGATCTAATTTCATTATTCACAGTGAAATAATAATATATATCCCAATCAAGGATCAAAAACTATGAAAATCATTACAAACCATGTGGAATTCACTGGGTAGAACATCCCATGTGAGGGTTATTCACTTGGTTTCCACTAATAAATTCACAGTTTTTCCTAAATCTATGTGCTACCTAAGAAAACATATCACGTGTGTATAAAAAACACTAGATCCCCCCCTCTACATATGGTCACCAACACCGTTTGGAATAATTTTTTTTATTAAACCATCAATATCATCCAATTTTGGAAAAAAACCAAAAATAAAATTGTTTAGTGTGTTTCCTTCACTTACCACTCGACCTTTGAGGGGCGGCGTGGTGGGGGTCGGGATCAGCGGTGAGGAGAGGTGAGGCATGGCGAGGTGAGGTGCGGTGAGGGACAATGAGGCGGGGTGAGGTGAGGAGAGGTGAGGTGCGACGAGGGCTGACGATGGGTGGTGATGGGTGATGACGAGGCTAGGGCTTTGGGGCGTCGGTGGGGTGGGGGGTTGGGGGTATCAGGGGGGGAGTGTGTTTCTTGTGTTAAATATTTTAACCGTTTATCAATAGTTTATATAAAATTGTCGTGAAATTATTTTAAAACAATTTAGAAGCGATTTACTAAACCACTGATAAATGCTCAATTTGTTGTTGTGATATGTGGAATTATTTCATCATAGGTTAGAAAAAAAGTAAATGTTTCTTAGAATCATTAGTGTGGATCATAATGGTGATGTGCACAATGCACCAAATATTGGAAGTCAAAGTAGCGAATGCTATAGGTAAATGATGGTTTCAATCATTAATGGTGGGTCACTCGCATATTTCAAATAGCAGTGAAAACCTGAAGACCCACTGGGACCCTCTATATGATGTGGGGTTGGACCACCTTCCAAAGTATGACCAACATGAATTGTGCATCAAAGGATTTAGTGTTGAGTCAGCAAATCCATGGGCCAGAGGAATTAGTACCAAAGGTTGGAAATCATAGTCCAAATGAGCAGACATAGACCATATGAAGCAGTAGTGGAAGATGGATCAGTTAGAGGGATCAAATCCCCTCACCCATGGGACTTTATAACGAGAGAACTGAAAGTAGGAACTTATCATGATAATGCATTGGTGGTTATTGTCCTTGAATCCAGGTAAGGAATGATATTATCCTTTTAATCTAGATGAGTGTATGATCTGATGAATGTAAGGTGCATTGTTCTCCCATGAATATAGGACACATTGTTTGAACCACATAATCCACTATTACCTTGTTGTTTCCATATCGCATACTTGTTTTATTGTTTGTTTTCCAAAAATATGTTCTTGAATGCGACCAAGAGAGGGAGGCGGTACTGAGGGCGACTCGGTACAATTTTTGGGGTGCTCGATCTTCCCAGTTCCAAACACCAAGGCTGTGGGGTCTCATTTAATAATTGAAGAGACTGGAGCTATGTTTTGTATGTTTTAGCATCCGGTAGTGTTCTTTCAATGGCCAAATGGTTTTGGTTCTCCAAAAAATACTAATTGAGATAATTGATTAGTTATTCCTATGATACTTTCTCTTTGCAAAAAACATAGTATTTCCTTGGATTTTTTTAAATAGAATACTTTTAATTTCATATTATTTATTTTTGTCTCTTTTATGTGTAGAAAACTCCCCTTTTCATTATCACTCATTTTATAACTTCTCCTTGCATAATAAATCTTTTCTGTTTTATAGTTTAAGTTTTAAAATTTTTGTCATCTTGATCTCCAATATTGATTTCAATTTTTATATCATCAAAAAATCATTACTTCTTAAAATGTATTTTCCATTTTCATATAGTATCCATTTTACAATATTTTACATACAAAAAATATATTTATAATGAATTTTTAAATTATCCCATAATAACATTTTTTGTCCATAATTTATATTAGGACAAAGTGTTTATACTACGGTATAGTTGGATATTTGGTATTTTTTAGGAATTTATGGAATTATATTTATAAATAATAAATTTTTACAAGAATTATTTATGTAATTTTATTTATATTTTTAGTTAATAGTTTTTTTAGGAATTATTGGTGGAAGGATAGGATTTTTCTATTAAATAGCTAGTTAAGTATTATTAGTATTCCATTATACATCATTATTTTTAAAGACATTATTATTCTGTTATGAAATTGATTTATAAATATAGGTCATGGGGCTCATTTCTATTCTCAAATTCTCTCATCCAAATATTGATTCATTCTTATAGGTTATTGGTAGTAATTCATTCCAACATTGTTCACCTATTTAAATCAAATTCAGCTGTCTATTTTTACAAAAAATGATGTGGGATGGAGGTGCGTGGAGTGAAAATTTCATAATTAGATTTTTTATTTTTTATTTATTTATTTTTGTTCTAATTCCAGATTGTTTATCGATATGGGATGTAAGTGAGTGAAATTATTTCAAGATCTTTCATCCCATAATAAGAGAATAAGCTCATTTCATGTTCTTATTGTGACAATTAAGAGTGAAACAATTTCATACTCTTATCCAGAAGTTTAAGAGAATAGCATGAAATTGTTTCACACTTTTGTTTTTTTGTTTATATATATATATATAAAACAAAATTATATAAATATATATATAACGAAATTATAAACCATATTTAAAATAATTTTATTTTATTTGAAATTACTACCATTAACTTAATCTCAAAATATAACTAAAAACCCCACTCAGATATCCCTTTTATAAGGGAAGGGTCTTTGACAAATCTTAAGGATTTTCAATGTGATATTCAACTTTTAATTTTCCAGCATCAGAATAATAATAATATATTAATAAAAATAAAACATAAATAATAATAGGTGATTAATAATATAAATAATAAAAATGAAATATTTTTATTATAAATAATAATAAATAAATAAATAAGAAAAAATAATAGTGTAATTAATATAATTAACAATAAGTAATAATATATCTAATAATGAATAATATAATTATTTATTAATAATATTATTAACAATTAATAATAAAAAATTAATAAGATAATTAATAATTAATATAATATTTAATAATTAATAATAAAATTTACAATAATTATGGTAATTAAGAATATAATTGGGAATATTATTAATTATATTATTAATTATTAATCAAATTATAAATTATCAAATATATTATCTCTTATTATCATTCATATACAGTCAAGATTGGTAAAGTCACCTTGAAATTATACATATGACTAGGGTTCAAATCCTACCAGTCTCCCTGGGGGGGGGGGGGGGGCGACACAGTTGCTGATACAGGTGATGATGTGAGAAGGTGTGAAAATCTATGTACATGCTGGCGTAGTGCAATACTTTGGTAGTGGGGCCTTCAGACCATGTAATGGCTTTCAAGGAATAGGGCTGTTGAGCTATAAAAATGCAATGGGCCAACTATAGAGTGGGTCAACCTTTGAAGGGGGTGTGACCTGTCCTTACTGGCCCAAGTGTTTGTGTGTTGTTTACTTTGCTTGTAACATCCAGGACAATAATAAATTATTATTGATATTATTATTTATTAATAAAAATATTATTAATTATATTATTAATTATTCATTATTAATTATATTATCAATTATGATTTATCTTATTAATTATAATAATATTTTTAATTATTAATTATTAATTATATTATTGATTATTGATTATTAAATATTAATAATATCATTAATAAATAATCATATTATTAATTATATTATTAATTATATTATTACTTATTATTATTTATATTATGAGTGATGATTAGGAGTGTTGATTGGGTGTTTCCATAATAATTGTGAACCTACTTGATCCTTGGTCTTTATGGTATCTATAGACTTTTTGAAGGCATCTACATAATATTTACCCTTTGTCCCCCTTAGCTTCTAACATAGTCAAGAATAGATTTGAGATCTCTTTCTCCCAGGATTTGGTGGGTATTTAGGATCCAAGAGTCCCAGAATCATCCAAGGTTAGGGTAGAGTCAAATCATTGTTAAGGCTCTACCCCTAATCTAGGGTTTCCACAAGGTGATCCTCATGCTATGAACTCTAGGAGTTTTTATGGACTTCACAATCTCAATTCATCTTCCCATAGGATTAAGAAAAAAGGGGACATAACTTTTTTTGAAGAAAATAATGGCTTTCTCTTGAAGTAACTATAAGAATATAATCATTTGATTATCGCTCACCTTTCTTTTCCCTCTAATGATTATCATTCAGGTTTTTTAAACATTAAGAAATGACTACCAGGTATTTGGTGATTTCATGAATGGAGCATAAAATCCCTCGAAAAAGCTTTTGATCGTGTTGTTTTTACCACCATGGAGTTGAAATAAAAATCTTAAAGGATTGATTTCATTAATTTGAAACTAGTAACTCTTTGAATTTAGGTATGAGATCATATGTTCAATCCATTAAATGTGAGGAATTCAGTCACTCAGGTTTGGATTCAAATAAGAGTCATGATCATGTTCTTTTGGATTCCATAGATCTTATGAGACATTGCCTTTGTGGTTGGAGTTCCAATTAGAATAAATAAGGATACTAAAAGGGATATATATGGTCACTTCACTTGTATTTTAATATAAATTGATCTCAACTCTCCCTTAATTAGATCTATAATTTTATTTGATGATGACCAGAAATTTTATTTAATGGTTGAGTATTAGAAAGTACATGAATTATGTAAAGTTTGTTTTAACATTGGTCACAATATGGATCACTAACACTTATGTATGATATGTGTAAAATGTGGTTTAAAAGACCACAACTCTGATAATTGGAAAAGGGGGTTTGAAGAACTAGGATTCCATAGTTGTAATGAATCTAAATCCAAATGGCTAGTTTCAAGTGGAATCTGGAGACATGCTAATTAACATGGAGAAGGATATGGTTTTCATATATTTGGTAGAAGGTAGGATAATAAGGGCACCAATAATGGGAAATAGATTGGATACACTTATCCTAAATCACACATTCTTGTTGATGAGAAAGTGATTGTGACTATAGATGCACATTCTTAGTTGGGGATATCTGGGATCAATGGAAAAAACTATATGGGTGATGTTAGTATTTAGTTTAGCTCCCTGATTACTGCTTTGGAACCTCTAGAAAATGGTGAAGTGGTTTTGATGAGAAAAGGCCCTTTAAATTAGGCTGAGGGTATCCTACCATGCATGACTCCTATAGGTGATGGAATGAAATATTTTAGTACCAGACCTAGTTCAAATAATCCAAAGGGGAATACATCTCAGTTTTCTTCTAGGATTGATGATGAAATGTATTTTTCATCTCTCTATGAAGATAATTTCTGGAATTTTATAAATAAAAAAGTTAAAAATAGTATCACCTTAGTGGGTTCAGGAACTTTAGAGTCTAAACATGGATAATATTTGGGAATATCTAAGGAAATTGGGAATCTGACTAGTGTTAGGTTAGCTAATGAACCCCATGTGACTGATTATTAGTCTATGGGACATGTTAAGGGGACACATGGTAGTAATACTATGGTTACCTAAACTTATGCTTCAGTTGATTGAGAGGAGTAGTGTTTTATTGAGAAAAATCCCATCACTAAAGGATGTATTATTTTGGATTCCAAAACACATCAAATTAGTACGGGAGTTGAACCACCCCCACCACAGTGAAAGCTCTGTTTGAAGAGGGGATTCATAAAAATTACTATAAAGGTGAATTATTTTAACTTATAACTAACTAAAAACTGAGAAATATATATAATTATATGGGATTCAATATGAATTCTTCTTTGGAGAAGTCATCAGAGAGGAAAAAAGGGACAATAATCATGGTTCATGATGCTACCATAGAGTAATAATAGACACAAGAGGGTTCTCATCTCTCAAATTATCTAACGAATAATTCACATAAAGATATTCTACCTAAAGTTAAGAAGATACAAGTGGATGACGAGGGGTTTAAATAGTCCCTTCAATAAATGATTGGCCCAATAATTTCAATCAAGGAGATGGAAATCTTATAGACAAGGAGGATTTAACTCTAAAACTTTATACTCAAGCTAAATTTAGTCATGAACCTATGGGTGTTGATAAACCACACATGAATCCTAAATGGAGAAGAGGATAGTGCCCTTGTGATTGGGGAGGTCAGTAGGCCAAACATAACATTATCCTTCATTCTCAAGCTAAGTATATGAAGATAAATGGAATGAATCCAATGGTTAGTTAATTCCTTTTTGGTATTTGTTTTGAATGAGGAAAATTCAGCTTTGTCTAACCCATTCCTCTTATCCTAGTGTTTTTATTTTTTAATAAAAGGGGGATCTGATCCCATACTATTTTTAATTATTTATATTATTAATGATTAATTATATAAATAATTATATTAGTAATTATTAAATATTTTGACAAATTATTAAAATATTATTAATTATTAATTCTTAATAATATTATTTGTACTTAATTTTAGTATTAAAAAATAACCATTAATAATATAATTATATTACTAATTATTTTTCATATTATTAATTATTAGTCATATTATTAATTATTAATTATATTATTACTAATTATTATTTATATTATAAATTATTATTCATATAAGTGGATAAGGTCTCAACTGAGTTGTACTTAGCTGTTTTACCACATCTGGCAGTGACTAGGATCAAATCCTATCCCTGCATCAATTTGGACCACATTATAGGTGTGGTTTTTTGGGTGGTGTGCATTTTGGGGATGACTGTGTGGAGGTAGTATGCCTACAGGGGAAGCTTGCATGTTGGTTTGACATAGGCGAGGTGATTATTTTGAGATAATTAAACATGGGATAGAATTTTTTGTGGACGACCTTAGGTGGAGCACAACAACTTTAAGATCATTTTTCGGCTTTGGGAACATGTTTGGTTGTGAATCTACTAACAGGAAAGAAAACCTCAGTTTCAAGTGAGGAATCTGATGATAAGGAGGAGGAAAAACGATGATGACTGGGAGTGGGTTGTAATATCTTCACAATGGTGGTGAAAAAATTGGGAAATGGAAGGCATTTGGGAAACCAGAGTGGACACTAGAGAGAGCTGGCGTGCAATGTTGGAAATGTTGGTGGTCTGAGAGGTCGGGAGGGGCAGGATGACCTTAATCGATGGAGGTGTAGGGTGATAGGTGAGAACTTAAGAGGGGACTATGATCTATATCTAAAGTGTGGGTGTAACACCCTTATATTTTAAAAATAAAACTATGTTCGATAGCATATATGACACATAACACTGAGCCTAAATGAACCATGAAATATTATTATTTAAATATGAACATTATAACCTAACTATTAAATTGGTGGGAATGAATATGATTAATTTTTTATGATATATATAAAGGTACTACTCAATATAAATGTTTTGATAAATTCTTATTAAACTATCATTCAATTTATGTCAACTTATTCTTTAAAAATACGTTTTCTTAAAAAATGTTTTTTATTGATTTTTATGAGAAAAAATTATAATTAATTTATGGAATTTTTAGAAATATTATTTTATAAAATAATATTTTTTTTAAATTATAATATCAAAATTAATATAGGGTGAAATTTTGGGATTTTCTAAAATGATTGAATTTTTAGTGAATAGTGAAAATTACCGATTTTTCAAATACCGTCATTTATTTTCATTAAATAAAATAATTCAAAAGTCCCATTATATATTGGATACACTATTAAATTTAAATAATTTTTTATTTAGAATAATATAATTAATTTATTTTGAATTAGTGATTTTAAATATTTTGGTACATGTTTTTTATGCTTAAAAACACGGTTTTCTGCAAACTGTTTTTAAGTGCATAAAGTTTATAAATTTTAATTAATAAAATAACCCATAGAAAGAAAATATTTAAATTAAATTTATATATTATATATCTATTAATATTAATTAAAATTTATATAATGAAGATTTATATTCATAGAGTTAATATAAGATCATCTATTGCCTAGAAAATACATTTCCTAGAAAAACCACTTTTCATTGTGTTTTACTGGTTTAATTTTAAATTAAATTCTACAAATTATGTAAATTTAATTTTATAAAATTTATTCCATATTTGGAATCATAATAATTAATATTAGGTAATAAGTTCAACTAAGTCTTGGGTCATATTGAATAGTAAAAACAATAAAAATTCATTACCACAGTTAAGGTTAAAATGAGGTTTTGCGCATTACATGCTCTTGTGTTAAAATTAATATTATAAAAAAATAGGATTTATATTTCATAATTTATATTTATTATTTATAATTAGTGGGTCCAGATTATCTAATAACACTCATTTTATTTATTTTCTTAAAGGATAAATTATCTAAGTAAAAAATTAGTTAATGTAGTGAAAACTAAAATGGTAAAAGTGATTAACCATAGAGGTAATAAGAATAACATGTTTAAAACATGTTTATTTTTTTTTAATTTTTGTGGTGTGTCTCATTCTTATCTTCCCTCCACTACACCATTTATCAATTTTGGAGGCACTTATATTGAGAGTGACTTTCAATTATTGAATAGTTTTGAGTATTTACAAAAATGCCACCCCTTTTCACTTATAAAAGGAAACATACGATTTTAGTTTCTTCACACTTTAATAACCATTTTTTTTAAACCAATACCTACCAAAATAACTTCCTCAATCACTTACCCACTTCATAGAGGCCTTGTTTTTATTATAAAACCCTTTTTATAACGCTTTTAGTGCAAACCTAAAGAGGTTGTATGAAGAAGAGGTATTGAGAGTTTTGTTTTATTTATTCTTCCAAATACTTCAAATATTATCAAAATATGTTGATATAATAAAATTATAACTTTCCATATAATGATATTTTATACTTTTAATTTAATAACCTACATCTATCCCCTCTTCCATCAAATGAGAAATTAAACCATCGTTCGTGTGTACGATAGACTATCACCTCACGAACCGATGTAATTCATTTTCCATCATCATATATCATGAATATTTATGATTATGGATTTAATATATATATATATATATATATATTATATACATGACATATTTATCTTTATTTAAAAGTAATATATCATATATTTTTTACCTTTCCATTCATTGACAAATGATAACATCTTTTGTGCGTATGTGTGAACTACCACTTCCACGAATCAATATGGTTTGTTTTTATTAATTGAATAAATAATATGATATATATAAGTGTATTTAAATAAACAATATCTTTTTGATTATGAAATATGAAAATCATGGGGGTGGTTGAGGAAATAATGGATGATTCAGAGAGAATCTGGGCTGAATCAGCCCAAAAATCCACTTAAGGAACTGAATTTGTGAAGGTCCACACCTTTGTGAATGAGTGTAGCTTAGATAAGTCTTATTTGAATTAAGGTTTTAGGGTAACATTTACACAACATAAGTATGGATCAATAATATCCCTTTTGAGATCATATAAATTCTTAACAGAAACCTTCGCACAATGTCATTCAGATTCATGAAACCCTGCTAGTTCACAGAGCTCATATAGTTTCACAAAAACCTACATATTTCATGAAACCTACACCCCTACATATTTAGGGCCTATAAATACCCCTATAATTCTGAATATTAAGGTGAAATTACCTTTAATCTTATGATAAATTCTCTGAGCTCACTATACTCAAAATCATTGCGAGCGAAAGAAGAGATGAAACTAAAAAGGTAGCAATCTTTCAAAAAACCGCCTCCCATGGGTTTCTAAGAAATTAAATCCAAAGTGTATATGCATTTAATTAAGGTACATTCAATTCATGGAGGAATAATTTCGTTCAAAACACTTCAGATTTTATATGACACCTATCTTTCACAAAACTAAGCCCATGGGAACCAAGACTTCACCTTGAGGCAGGGTCAACCCATTTTGCAAAAAATACTCTTTAAAAAGACCTGAGAACTCCATGACCCTTCTATCCTGTGTGAATATCCAAAATTACATGAAGCCCAAACCTTTTCGAAACCCCTCTTCTAGGCCTCTCCATGGTGTCTCCTTTCAGTTGATCCTATTTTGTGAAAGTCGAGTACATAAGGTCCCTATGATCATCCAAGGACAGTTCAACTACACTCCAAATCTCCGTGTGATCGGTACCATATATCCTTGTGTCCTCCCACTTTTATCTATGTGTGGACCAATCCTACATCCTACCTACTGATCTTAATCACACGTACCCTAATGCCTATAACTCCTAAGCATAGATACCTTAACTTTGGGCCTCCTGATTTCCACTCTTCTATGGTAGTGCCAATGCCATGTCCTGCCTAGAGGCGCATGAGTGGTGGCCACATAAGCCATATATATGGAATCTTTGAGGAAAACTGTGCACCTATATTAGTGGGTATTCCTTTTGAATAATTTCTTCCCCCCAATACATGTTCCCCCCTTGATGAGTGATCCCCATCCATGTCCGAGTTGCATGATATAAAACTGCTTAGCTCCATGTCCTAGTCATATGATGTTAAACTAAAAGACAACATCCTCATCACATGATGTAAAACTGTAGCCTTAACTTGTATGATGAACACATGATTCCTTATTTATGATCATTATGGGATTCCACCCTCTTCCCAACCATGGAGTGATCCTCTTGCAGTAGGAAGCTTCCATGAATAAGCCTCACACAATCTCCCATAGAGTGATAATATTGCATTGGGTATCTTTCACACATAAGCCCCACACCATCCCTCATTTACAATCCTTCCATGACATGATCATCCTTACTGAATGATGTTAAACTGTATAGACCATTCCCCTCACAATACCTTTAAATACAACATCGAACTATGTGGATTTTAATCCCTATATCTCAAACAGGGTATATAGGATGCCTCCGTGAGGGTCATTCCAGACAACCATCATCCCAATGTGAAATTATCCCCCTTGGGAGGACACACTCAATCATCCAGGTGCGAAATCTTTCTTCCTAGGGATACACCCCACTGAACCATCTCAAAAGGATGTTTTGATCCACCTCTACAAGATATTAAGCCTGTGACCTGATCCATCTCAATAGGACATTCTGAACCATATCCATAACACTTTAAAATAATTCCTTGATCTAGAATCCATACCCCATGAAATAACCATGGGATTCATAGGGTAAAAATACAAGAAATACTTACACCCTTGACGTTAATTACAATATGATCAACATAGGAAGCCTTGTTTTCCATGCCTAAGATGTATCACATATGAGATTCCCTCTAAAAGAAGAAGAATATACAGGTTCCCAATATACCGAATGTCTAAAAATGTCTAACATGCCCTATGATACTAACTCACTTGACTGAAGGTTTCTTCCCTATCATGATAGAATTATCATAATTAGCTAGCATCCACCTCTATATGGAACTAGGAATGAGATCCACGAGCATGAATTAAATCTATGATGGAGACCCAGACTAGGAAACAATCTCCAAGGATGAATCCATGGAAGGATGAACCGACATCTCATCATCCTATTTTTATCAAGGATCATACATCATCAATGTAAGTAATGGAAACCGTCCAAATTTGTAAAGTGGGAATGTGGGTCAACAAAGAAGCAACATGTCGCCTCCTGGTGGAAGGAAGAAGTCATGGCCCCAAAAAAGCATTGAAAATAGAAATGATGAACCCGATGTGAAAGTATTCTCCTAAAATAGGAGAAATAGAAGAGTTTGGGGAATTTATGGATTTAAATTTCATTGTATCAAGATATTTGGTTCTAAGTACCACTAAGAAAACAATGGGTCTATCATGAAAATCACCTACAGATTGGAGAAGATAATGTTGGGGTATCCTTGGTCTGCAAAATCGTTAGTGTAGATCCTTATCTACTTCATATGAATGGATGAATTTAGGGAATTGGGAACCGATTTTCTTGTAATTGTACTGAAAATTGAATCCATATTCCTTAAAGGAATCAAACTAAAAGAATATAATGACCTCACATAAACAAATGCTGAGGATGGGGGGAATGTTAATGTTGCAATTCTGCATTATTACATCCCCACCACAACTCCCACCTCATTTTGGATACTGGGAACCCACACCCATTTCAACCTATAGGATCATCCGAAGGTGGGTAATAGACACCCTTGTGTGTCAGTATGAGAAGGAGGTGGTCATTCCCATAAGGTATATGACCTTATAGGACATATTTATCCCCTACGTTGAAGAGGTAGAGGATGCCTGATCCGTGCCTGTTGTGACCACCGCTTGGGAGCTGCCTAGGAGGGCTCCCACTAGGTTGTTCCAGTGCCAGAATTGACTGGTATCACAGGCCAAAGAATGGGTTGAATTCATCCCCTCCATTGGCCTTGATCTAGAGTACCCTACACCAATGTCAAAGTAAATCCCATGACACTTCCTTATAAGGGACATATTCTACATCTCATGTGGCCCCTACCACCGGAAACATATCCCGAAAGATACCTATAACATGAAAAGATGAATCCATATTTTCCCACCTAGGATCGAGACCCCAATCACCTTTTAGGAATTCTAGTTTGACCCTATCAGTCATCGAAACCACTAAAAACCACTATGGGACACCCTGTGATGAGAAGATTCAGCACGGAGGACCTCCTCGCACCACCATTAATTAGTACAGAGGTCCTCCCCATGATGTAAAAAATAAAATTATAATTCCTCCCTAATCCCCCAATAATCAATGCAGAGGCCCTCCTTGCACTGTTACCAAATAGTATAGAGGTTCTCCCCATGCTACTATTAACCTGATTTGAAGTCCTCCCCGTACAATTATAAAACCAATAGAAGTTACTCATCACTTCATCACCAACCAGAATAGATGTCCTACACATGATGAAAACATAACCTAACCTATAGAACTATACCAGTTTAGGAGGGTGAACACCCACTGTTGGAGATAGAACTCTGTGAAGCATCATGTCATTGTCGACCTCTTAGATTCTAAGGTGAAAAATGAATCAATGATGGAAACTTAACCCTAGATTCCAGAGTTTGGGGTAAATAACTAATGATTGAGGTTAAAAATCTCAAAATACAAGGCCCAAAGATACCCATATCCCTCTGTAGATACCTATAGGTGGTGGATGTTCTACCCTATTTCCAATGTCTTATAGTTAAACCTTCTCTATCAATGCTAGTTTATCTCCTCTCTACCTCAACATAATAAGTTGGAGAGATTTCAGGGACTGGGTTGATTCCCTTATATGGAGATTGCTCTACTGAGCCACAAATGGACATTTCTGCCCTTGTGCATGATGTAGTGGTGAACACCCCATCCTACATGGATGTGATATTAAAGATGGATCCACCTATAAGAGACATCCCAACATGAAACAAGTAATTTACCCATGAAACACTCCTTATTCCAATATAATATCCACATAATATGTATACATTGGTACTGCCACCCCCATCTTAGCCTATGCCAATCGGGGCATGGGGTGACCAAGAGCAGGACCCTTCCTCTAAAAAAGAGAACCCGTGGGTAGTTTTGGCCGCTCAGTGGTGTTTTTTCCACCAAAAAATCCAGAATTTATCATCCTAGAGACCCTCACTGAGGACCAGGTAGTTTTTTTACACCAGATTATTTGGGAGATGTTTCACTGCCTCCATGATTGCTAGTTGACCTACTCAGGGAGTTAGGATCAGCTCAATGCTATCTAAAAAAATGTAGAAAGGTTGAGATCATAGTTATGTCAGTATCTCAGCACCCAAATTCATATGAATACCACTAGAATATCTAAAAAATTTGCATGAAGTGCCTAACTGTGCTCCACCAGGTCATGGAAGAGGCATCTCCACATGTATGTATTAGAGGCTGGGGACAATATACTTACCTCCATTTTATACCTATATTGTGGCATCAACAAGTCATAAAGTCCAACCTATCTATCAATGATAAAAATAACCCTCCAACTAATGTTGTGGTCAATATGGTCATCAAAGACCCACCATAGGATCAAAGGAACAAAGCTTCTGACATAGGGAATGATAGGGAAGAACTGCCTCAAGGGGTATCAAAGTACCAGGTAGACCCTCTAACATGTGTACTCACTTGTCTGTAAAGGCATGAAATCAGCCTTGGAAGTCCCAACGATGAGTCATTTCCTATTTTATGGTATATCGACAAATAAAAGGGTCATGTCGAACTATCCAACCCATCTGGGCACACACCAAAGATAGAGACAGAATCCATGATAACCGCCTTGCTTCATCATCTTGAGGAATACAAAAGGATCTTTTATAATCTCATTAATTAGTAAATAATAGATTATAACAATTCCCTAAGGGATCCCGTATCTCCTTCAGTGGGGCATCCAGTCCTCCCTGGCTAAATGCCCCAGTTTGAACTCGGTGGCCCCGTTCACCCTGTCAGTGCAGAAGCTGAAGGATATGGAAAGTGTTCAAGATATGAGTTACTGACCGCACCCAAGCAACATTATTATCCACCTCAAGATCAAGGTCATGGTTCCCCAAGAGTTGGAGAGTCTATCAACATGTTAGTGGCTATATACTTTCAGTAAGACGACATGATAACTACTCTCACGACTCACCTCAAGTCTCTGGAAACCCAATAGGTAGAAATACCACTAGATAGAAAATCATACCCAATATGGGTGGATAATTTCCAAGCAAACTCAAAGTTTGGTAATCCTAACTTAACCCTGTTCAATGGGATGTGTGACCTGCTAAAACATTTTGACCACTTTTCCTCATGGTGAAGCCTAATGTTGGGGACCCCAAAAAAAAGGATTCCACCAAGATCTAATGTATTTTTCATACCCTAGAGGGTCCTACATTCATCTCGTATAATAAGCTACACATAGTGTCCATTTCTGATTGAGAGGATCTACAATGATAGTTCCACTATCCATTCAACTCCACCACATGGAATATGAGTATTTTTGATCTCTTCAAGTGAAAATAGAGGCCAGATGAGTGATTCACATACTTCTTCACCCAGTGGAAAGGCCTCACATACTCTCTTGATATACTGATTTCATAGGAACATGTTTTGAATATGTGAATAGAGAACATCAAGAATGAGTTGGTTCCTACCCTCATATCCTTGAACTACCTTGAGGGTTTTTGGGAATTCTTTGAAAAGGAACAATGTCTAGAATAATCCTCAAAAAATAATAGACAATAATCATTCCCATTTCTCCTTCCATCTCCTATGAGAAGTCCAGTAAAAGTATAGACATCCGCTATCATGCATATAGAGGTCCCTGATTCAGTACACTTACTTTATCCTTTTATAGAAGATCCTTGCTGAGCACAACCATATCATGCAAAAACTTGACCAGCATAGCCTCTCCAAGAACATCTTCCTCAACAAGAAAATGTGGCTCCAACCCCTCATAAAGGATAGGCTACCAAGGAACCTTTTCCAGATAGAAGAAACATGACCTACTTGTCATGACCCGACCCACTGGGGCCCGAACCATGACTACCCCAAGACAAACCCCAACAGGTCAGGGGTTAGTCATCGGCACTAAGTTGGAATATCAAACACATGGGTACACTAAGCCTATGGTACCTTTACGCACATAGACACATACATCTCCATTCCATAGTGAAAAGATAAAAATGACTAAAACAAAAAATTTATGCATATATCTATCCCACAATCAGAGCATAAAAAAGTATTGAAAGCATAAAAGGAAAAAATAAAATCCCACCAAAAACTGAAAAAGAGTATAACCTGATCAGAAGGAGGGGACTTCTGTCAAATAAAACAACTGGAATACAACTCATTCAAGCACCGATATACACCTTGGTCTTTCTAGCTTACTATTCTATAATTTATTTGGGTCCTCCTAGAACTCCTTTGAAAGGCCTGTAAAGAAACAACATGTGTATGAAAATACCATGTAGGGGTGAGTATAAAAATACCCAGTAGGTTAACCATAAAACCAAAATAAAAAGGAACAACTGAAAGACAACATTTTGTTTGACCCAATCCAGTGGGAACCCAAGCGAGAGAGAACAAGAAACTCCATATCGACTACATATCATCTATACATGAATAGTAAGATCATATACATATGGTGTCTCAATAAAAATATGTGATAACAATGAAAGGAATACCAAAATAACCCATATATACTCATCTCATACTCCAAGTCTCATGAGATCCCAACCTCACTACAAGCCACAAAATTGTACTCGAGGCTCAAAGGTAATTCTATTCTAGGATAACTCACTCCAAAAGCCCTTACATCCCTGATGGTACTCATATAAGAGATATAAATAATTAGGAACACCTCTACAATACCTAATGGAACTAATATGAGATATCACACTCCATTAGTTATTATTAAACCAATGGAACATCCCTATCATGCTAGGTGACATACATCCAAGATAACACACTTATTGAGACTCACCATAAATAAATTTATACTACCACTCAATAGATATAGATACTCAGATAGGGTAGCACACCCATCCTAGATGGGAGAATCCTCTAACCCTACTATAAACATTGAAGATCTCATATCACAGATAGGGGATCACACCTAGGATCGATGGGGGTCACCATGAACCCAATATGGAACTTTGTAGATCATATAACTTAGATATAGGATCTCAACAAACACTTCTAGGGGATTCCAAAAACCTTAATGAGTATCAATTCATGATAAAAAGATAGGGGATGAAGCCTAATACTTTTCGAAGATACCAAAACCCTAATATAGATCCAACTTCCAAGTAGGGGATTGTACTCTTGATGAAATTGCAAACCCCATTGGAAATAAAAACTGAGTAGAGGATCGTACTTAGGATGATACTATAAACCCTAACAAAACTATGTCCACCATCACAAAAAAAAACCCAAAAAACATTACCTCATATCACATCTCTAATTCCAAAACCCTTCCCACCATTGCATCCATCATGAAAAAATAATCAATATAGGATACTCACTAGACTCCATTCGAGTCTTGAAGATTGAGATGTGTGAGGGAGAATTTTTCAAGGGGAGTATATGATTTGTACCCATAGAACACAAAATGTCTCTATAAACCAGCCCCTAACTATGTTCCCACATAGTACTCAACATGTAAAAGGATATGACACAACGTGTACCCATGTCACATGGAATGTAATAACATCCAAACCTCTAGGTGTGTCCTCCCCATACATTGATTTCTAACCATGTTTCCCTACATGGAATATACAATCAGTAAATGATGTGTCTTTGATACTTGGATACTTGGACACTTCCTCATACCATGTCCATTTTCAGTATCCTATGACCGTCTACCTAGTTGTGTAATTCCACACAGCCATGTCTATTTACATGGAATGAATACCCCTATCTCTGGTCACATGGCCTGGGATCACTATATTATGTGTACCCCCAATACACAACATGTAGTTCCCAAATATTATCTTCCTCAAATGTGAAGAACACATGACATGTGATCCTATACTATATGGTGTGTGATCAGGAATTTTGAATGGGAATCCCTAAAAGCAACTCGAACCTCCCCATTTTCCACCAAAACCCACAGATTTACCACCAGGAAATCATTAGTAGTCATAATAGGGTTTTAAAACCTTAAAAAACACATAAAATGGGATAAATAAATAAAAATCATAAATTTTTCTACCTCATGGTGAAATGCTGAAGCTTCGGGTGTAGATCCATGCTCCGAAGCTACTGAACCACAATCTGGGATCAATTTCTGTCAAGATCAGAGATCAAAAATGGAACTTATCCCCTTAATTCATCTTCTATACAAGGGTGATACCTCTCCCATTCCTCTGCATGTCTAAAGTCAATGAAGGGGTTGGGGGTTATATTTGGTTATTAATTAAATTTTATTTAATTAATAACCTCATTACTCAATTCCACGCCAACAAACACCTTTGATTGGGCACCCTATGATGAAAAATTTTATATTTCACCTAGGTTAAAAACCATGTTCCAGACTCAACCACGATATCAAATTTTTGATCTAAGACTTAAATTGGGATTTATTCCAATTTTACTGAAAAAATTCATGTGTGTGATAAAATATTTAATATTTTTAATATCACCACACCGAGGCTCACATGGAATTGGAATCCCACACTAACTCAGTGCCTAGATTCAAAAATATTACTAGAAATATTCTAAAGTTTTACATAGAAAAACAAAATTTGTTACATTAATCCTTTTGTTATTCATAGGTCCCATGGTATTTCATCTGTGACCTAGAGAAGGAATCCTAAAATTGCCAGAATGTAAGAGACCCCAAGAGGCCAGAATCACTGGATGCCCCAACCATTTCCCATACCAAAAGATCCTTAGATACACCATTAAGAAACTATTTATGTTCAGGTATTGGCTCAAAGAACAAGAAGATCATGGCTTAGTCAAGTTGGTCGATGTTTTAGTGTTGGTGATGAATGTATCTACTAACTCCGAAAATGGAAGTGAAGACTCTAGTGAATGGAAATAGTCTCTAAGACATGTCACATAGAAGTAAAATGATTGGTTGGATCACAAAGTAGTTTCTTATGCCCATGGAATTATCTATGCCCACATGAGAAATCCCAAACCTCCTATGGTAGTCTCTCCTCCTCCAACCATTGCCTCTACATCTACATCATAGTTTTCTAAGTCTAAGAAGAACCGAAAATGATGACACAAGGGAAATCAGAGTCCCCCACTGGTTCCAAAACTTTCTCAAACTCTTGGTGATTTTATTCCTACTTAATTGGGAAATGCACCCAGGGTCCACCCAGTTTTGGAATATTCCATGTAGGATGAGTAGGAGTATGCCTCTGATAATGACATTGAGCTAGTGGACCAATTCAAAATGCTTGAAAGTGAGGAATTCTATAAAAACCCATTAGTTTACCCTGACCAACACTGTTGAAGGAAAGTCAGAGGACATGTGATTCATCATAATGCTCAGGCCAGTACCTCAAATTGGGTTTTTCATTCTACATAAACCCAATAGTAGGTCGTGCGTAGAGCTTAACAAGAATAACACACCTAGTCTTCTCCTTCAGGTAAACCTACACAACCGACTGTCTTAGTTGACCATGCAGCGTATCCAAGATTTCATTATGATTAGCCACATCCAACCAAGGACCAACCCTAACCAATCGATAGTCAGCTGAAAGTTGCTCAGGGAAGTCCAATTAACCTGTAGAAGAATGTTTCAAGTACTAATCAAACAATAGTGGTTCAACCAACAATATCCTTTACACCCCCTTTCAAAGAGTGGCCCACCATAGGAAACAATATACCCCTAGAATGGAAGTATGATGTGCTAAATCACCTTTCCATCACACCTGTGATACTTTTGATCCTCAAGGTACCCCAATTATCAAAATAAATACATGAGGCCCTTGATAAATCCCTAAAAATACACCTCTAGTTTGAAGATAAGGTAGTTGTTTCTGATTCCTACTATACAAAGGAGGAAGAGTAAGAGAAATTTCAAGATACTATATTGTTTTTTAGAGAATATGAGGGCATCATCATGAAGGGGAAGATATGATCATTGTATATCACCAACCAGTTCAATAGCATGGAGATCCACCGCTAATTAGTGGATATAGGCTCTGAGATCAAACGAATACCAAACTAAATGATCCATAAACCAAGACTAATTGAAGCTAGTATGACTCAATATAACCTGATGATTCAAGGTTATAATAAGAGTGAGAAGAAACTGCATGGAAATATTCAGCTAATGACTCAATTTCGTAATTTGATATCAAGCACAAAATTCATGGTAGTATCATAGGATAACACGTATAATGTGTTTATAGGAATTCCTTGGATTAATTTTCATGAAACGATCCCTTATTCATATCACCAGTGCCTCAAATAATCCATTAATAGTCAAGTAGAGGTACTCCAAGGTGATGTGTCCACTTTAGATTCATGTGAGGACTACTACCTTGACACTGGATATTACAAAAGGGAAGGGAAGTAGGTTCAAACTAATGGGGTTGAGTGCATCAACACCCAAAATGATCTAGTATCCACTAAAATCGATCTACAGGTAGACTTTAATGACACTTTTTTCTTCTGATCTATCAATTAGATCTGATTTTATAAAAAAAATGGTTTCTATGTTCCCAAGAAAAAGGGGAACCTACAAATTACCTCGTACTCATACACCAAAAAGGCCCAGTTGATACCTGAAGCCCCCATTCCTATGAAGTATCAAGAAATTCATCCCATTTACAACAATTCATAAAATTATTGCATGTTCCACAAAGTAGGTCTGACTTGAAAAAAGCCGAAATGTCACCATTGCCTTGACATCAAGAATGGATATCACAATTAGAGCCCGGAAGGAATTGTATCAACAAATTCTATCACCACAGTCTCATCTGAGGAAGAACCCATCATCAAGGATTCCATGTTTCCCAGAGTGGGAACCAGTTATCCCCCTGGTTCAACTATCTTGGAAGATCCACCTCATCCATCTAATTCTCTTGTCTCAGGCAATGAAGATGATTTGGAATATTCCACTACCTCATTTGAAGAGGTTTTCTCCACCACCATTAATGAGTTAATCTAGGTGAAACTTGGTATAGAGTAAGATACAATGCTAATAATGATTAGTGAATCCATGTCGCCAGAGGATCATTGGTAGTATGTGACCTTCTTGAAATAGAATCCTGAAATATTCACCTGGAGCTATATTAAGATGATAGGGATAGATCCCAAAGTCTTCATTCACCATCTCGGCCTCCGAGTAGGTCATCACAGGTTCAAACAACCTCCTAGAAAGATGAAACCGACCCAAGGTTCCATGGTCAAGGAAAAAGTTGATAATATCATTAAATACAACTTCATCAGGGAAGTTCAGTACCCCAGATAACTGACCAAAATCATCCCAGTTAGGAAGAAGAATGGGCAGATCAGTTTTGGCATTGACTTCTAGGACCTCAACCATTATTATCCGAAGGATTATTTCCCCTTATAGTGATATATCTATTGATTGATGCTACAATAGGGTTCCATTCCTTCTCCTTCATGGACGTATACTTTGAATACAATAAGATCCATGTGGCCCCTGAGAATGAGGATTCCACTACCTTTAGGGAACCCAAAGAGAATTTTTAATATAAAGTTATTCCCTTTAAATTAAATAATATAGGAGCCATTGATCAGAAGGATATGCACCACATCTTTAAACCAATTATTGAGGAATTTTTGGAATGCTACATGGATGAATTTTTGGTCAAATATCACTAGTGTTAGGACCATCTCAAGGACCTTGAGAAAGTGTTCAGCTTCCTCTTCTCCCAACACTTGAAGATAAACCCCTTGAAGTGAAAATTCAAGGTTACCTCTAGGAATTTTCTCAATTTTTTTGTAAGATATAGAGGAATCAATATTTATCTTGATAAGATCAATAAAATTAATCAAATTCCTCCCCTAAGAAATCTTTGGGAGTTATGAGGCCTCAATGTACACTTAGCCCATATACACATATTTTCTCAAATCTATACATCAAGTGTAATACCTTCTAGAGGGTCATAAAGAAAGGAACTGTTTACTAGTGAGATGAAGAGTTACATAGAATGTTTGAGGATATGAAGCAGTACCTACTAAAGCCTCCAATTCTTATGAATTCTATTTCAAGAAAGCCTTTGGTCCTCTATGTGACCACCTTGGAATGGTCCATCAGTTTACTTTTAGCCTAGAAAAACATTGAGGTAAGGGAAAACAGTCTATAATATCTCATATGCATGCTCCTTGACACAAAGACCAGATACTACCCCATCGAGAATAATTGTATCACACTAGTTTTCAAGGTGCAGAAGTTATGACACTATTTGCAACATCATGAGATATATTTAGTGTCCCAATTGGACACAATAAAGTATATCCTAAATCAAAACATACTGATAGGATGATTATAATTCTTGGAAGTGATCCTTCAATAGTTTAACATCAGGTTTTTCGCATAGAAGGCTATCAAAATCAAGGCATTAAAAGACTTTAGGGACGTAGATAAAACCCTTGAAGAAATACCCCTTCATGTTAATTTTATAGATGAAGTAATTCTCACAACAGATCAGGATATTCCATATTGGAAGATAATTTTTGATGGTGCATCCCAGATCCAAAACTGGTATAAGGCTCAGAACCCAAATCTTAACAAGTTTGTCCTAGGGATCATCTTCATCACCCCATTATAGGCCGTCCTTCTGTACTCATTCCTGTTGTCAAAAGTTTACACAAACAATGAGTTATAGTCCCAGACTCTCATTACTAGTCTCAAATTATCTCTTGATATTGATGTAACAAGTCTACATGTGAAATGAGACACTGAGTTAGTCATAAAATAGATCAAAGGTGACTATATCATCAAAAAGAAGGATCTCTCTCCCCTACTAGAATGTACCTTCCAACTAATGACTATGTTCCCTACCTAGACAATGGTGACCCATGTTCCTTGGTCATAGAATGGTTGATCTAACACCTTGTAAAGTTTGTTCATTCCCCTCAAAGAACCTGAATATGATGATATGGTTATTCATATGGCATACCATAGGGTCATCATTCCTACTACTCCAGATGATTTCAACCAGTAGGTAAACCAACTGCATATTGGTACTTCTACACTAGAACCCTCATGTCACCTCATATTATAGGAAACACATGATTGAACAAATCCCATCATCGAGTATCTCCAGTATGGAATTATCCTGATAGACCGAGCTGAGTATGAGAGAATCTACCAGTGTACAATGGATTTCACCCACTAGAGTGGGCCCAAACTTGAGGAAACCCTCTACAGGAAGGGATTTGATAAATTTATCATGCGTTTCATCCAAGGGGATGAGATAAATCAGGTTATACAGGAGGCCCATATCTGATCCTATGGCTCCCACTAGGAAGGATTGAAGCTCTCCCACTAGATACAGAGATTTTGATACTTTTGGACAACCATGGTTCATGATTGCCTTGAGTTTTCCAAGAGGTGTCACACATGTCAGATACATTAAAAATTTATGCATTAACCACCAAATATTTTCTATAACACCAAGTATTCTTATCCCTTTAAGGTATGGGGACTCAATGTTGTGGGACCAGACCCACCAACCACATCCCACCAATATAGGTTTATCTTGATCATGAATGTATTCTTTTCCAAATGTTCAGAAGTGATTCCACTCAAGGAAGTCAAAACCTAGTCCATGATCAAATCCAGCATCATCCATTGATTTTGATTTTCTCATGCTATTCTCACATACAATGACACTAACTTCCAGGATACAAGATTGATGAAATTTTATTCCAAGTAAAAATTCTGGTCTAACCATAATTCTATCTAACATGTGTAGGAAAATGAGAATATTGAGGTGTCGAATAAGACATTATATAACATTTTATAGAAGATGGTGGGATAGAATAAAACGAGTTATCTGAAAAATCTCCCCAATTTCTCTCTGGACCTATCAGATGATGACTTGAAAATCCACCGAGGTGACCCCGTACTACCTAGTATATGGAATAGAGGAAATATTTCACCTTTAGGTTCAATTACAATCACTTTAAATAGATTTTTATGACTAGAAGATGACAAAAAAAATTGAAGAAGTCCATCTAGATGAGTTGGAATCCCTCAAGGAAAAAAGGTTTTAGGCCTTGAATAACTTGGAGAGGTATCATAATATAATAATAAGAGTGTTCAAAAATAAGATTTTCAGACCATCCTTGATTTAGGGTGATACGGTATTGGCTCTTAGAATTCTGATGATACCTAAAAAAATGACCAAATATGGAATTGAAGTGGGAAGGACCTTAAATAATTTATAAGTTCTATTCTAATGGCGCCTACTCTTTGATCACCATGGATGGAGAGCATATCACACTTCCCATCAACGATAAGTTTCTCAAGTAGTAATTTAAATAAGGATCCATAGACCTAGTAGTATGACCTTAAACTATCTATAATTGGTCTAAGATCTACAACCTTAAAATGTTAGCAACCATAGTCCGAGTTTTACATATTTAAACTAAAAAGCTTGTTTCCTCAGTTCATGTTATTAAACTACGATCTTAAACCATATAAACCCAGGATTACCCATATGATAAGTATAATATTATAAAAAAAATACCCCATATAAAATTGGGATGCCTCATGTGATGAACATGGTATGATCACAAAATAGTGTCCTTAGTGCATGATGATAAACTATAGCATTACCCCAGGTAATGAACACGAGATTCCTTCATCCAAGAGGATAAATCCATTTACCAGCATCGTTCTCTTACCACATACATTCCAGAACCTTGTGTGGCTTGATTACCATTCCCATGGGGTATTTAGTGATGCCTAGATATACTGTCTCTGGTACTAATCGCAAATTCACCAACATTTATCCCTTTTTTCCCCACTTACAGTCTAAGAATTATGACCTTAAACTATGTTCAATTTGTTTCAAGATATTTATTTGGTACGTTGGCCTTTATTCCCTCCATTAACATCTATTTATACCTCTTTCATGACATAAAAATATCCTCGATGCAAACACTTACTCCCCTAGTCCAAAAATCATGAATTTAAACTAATTTCCATGGTCTAAGCTTTATGGACTTAAACTATACACAACTAGATTTAGGGTTGCTTCATGTGGCACAAAGCCTTATTAGATCCTTTCATGTTAGGTTTAAATTTGTGATTCCACCTAAACATCCTTGAAGCACATTCTCATGGTCGAGGAATTATGACCATAAACTATTTGTAATTAGTCTAAACTTTGTGACCTTAAACTAGGAGCCTCGGTCCAAGAATTATATCTAAATCTATGTTCATATGACCTCCTTATCCCCTTGTTCACATAATTTTCTTTATCCATGGTGTTTTAGTAGAACTATTATCCCATGGGTATCCACTTTAGTCATAATTTCCATTCATATTCCTTGACCCATTATTGGGACAATATTCCCCCATGACCTAACATGGTGAAGGGAAGAATGGGAAGATCAATGTGCAAGACCTATATACCATCCTTAGAAAATGACTTTAAAATGCGGCCTTACCCCATAAAATCAGAATTCCTTATATGATGAGTATAAGATAATCAAAAAATATTACCTTTTATAAATCAAGGATTCATTGTAACATAATATAAGATGATCCAATATCCTCATTCGAGAGGAAATGCCACTATTAGAATTGGTCTCCTACCACTCCACATTCTATGACTATATATGAATTGATCCCCATACTTATGGGGTACATAGTGATTCCCAAATATTTCATCCTAGGCCCATCCATCTTCATCGACTCATTGTAGGTTCATCTCTACCCCGACAACATGAGGTCAACTCAAAGTACAAATTTTCAAGTTTTGTGTAGAAGGGGGTCCCTTCGTCCCTCCTTTCATGTTGGGCTGACACACCTCCATAAAAAAAATACCTCTTAGGACACCCATACACCATTTTGGTAAAATATATGTGACCTTAAACCAACAACCGCCCCATTGGTCTAAGCTCCACAACCTTAAACTAGAAGCATCCATAGTCTAAGTTGTACAATATTAAACTGCAAAGCCCAACATCTTCAGTGCATGATGTTAAACTACGATCTTAACCTATATAAATCCAGAATTCCCTATACAAAAATAACCAGATAATAAAAAAATTACCCTATATAAAATTGGGATTCCTCCTAATGTGAGATGATTTGATATTCTCACCAGAGATAATTTCACCCCTACGACATTGGTCTCCCATAACTACATGTGGAATGATTCCCATTATCATGAGATACATAGTGAATCCTGGATATCTCATCCTAGCCCTGATCCTATCATCGACTCATTTTTGGGTATTTCCCCTCTGGAACAGGCTTGATTCTCACCTATCGACATGGTCATCTAGCTCGTTCAAGCACGTGGTGGAATAACTCCCAGGGCACTCAGTATTCCCTCTGGGACATTCCCCATTTCCTATTCCACACATCATGCTTATTTTTATTTGGATAATAATTATCCTCCCCATTTGAGCAGGATCCCTAATGGTAATGGTCCTATGACACACTCGCTCACCTACCATATTGGGCTCAAACATCAAAGAAACTTTGGATATGAAGAGTGGATCCCACATTTTGAACTCAGTCAACGGATGATCCCACATTTATTTTCCTCATACTAAAACTATGCAGGTATAGAACCTATGTTTTGAAAATAGTCAATAGTTGCTCCCTACTCTTAAATCAACCCATTTTCACTATCCAAGTCTCTAAAGTCGTGATTTCCCTCATAGGATTTATATATTGCCTTTACCCATCACTTTTTGTCCCCTACAAGCAACAACGACTCTACCAATCATTGTTTCTCACACCTAGAAAAGCTCATATAGGATTATGATATGGAGGGAAGTGTTCTTAAAGAAAGGTTGATACAGAAAAGTTCCCCATGGTCTAAACTCTACATCCTTAAACTAGGATCCCAAGTCAAAGCATCATGAATTCAAACTATGTTAAAGTCACTCAAGGAATGTGTTGTATGAATTTAGTCCTTATTTTCCCCTCCTTTCATGCTGGGTTTGTCACCATGCCATGCTGAACATGTCCCTTTGAGATGTTCCCCACCTTTTCTAAGAATCAAAACACTAAACTATGTGAAATTTGTCTCAGATACATTCTATTAATCACCGAGTCACCTTCTAGGCCCCTCCCTTCACTTTCCTCTAATAATATGTGTAATCATTCAAAAAACACCATCCTAGTCCAAGAATTAAGACATTAAACTATTTTCAATAGGTCTGAAATCTAGGAACTTAAACCAAGAGCTCGATATCTTAGTCACAATATGTTAACTTGTATGACTTGAAATCCCAATCACATGATGTTATTCTATGAAATACACCATCCTCACTATATGAAATTAAAACACATGTCTATCATTCTCATTGCATGATGTTAAACTACAAATAATATTAAGAACTTGCTCGAGAAGCCCATTCCTCTTTTAGTGCTGGTCACCTACCGCATCATTCATGTTCTTTGACCATCGCTCGACATTCAAGATGACACTCCCCTTGGAAGATGAGTATGAATTTTTTTCAAATAAATGTGATTAACCATTGTAATAAAATAAACATTAGTTTAATTACAAGATTGTTGAACTCCATTCGAACATTCCATAAATTCATCTCCATGATTCACATGTCTTATTATTTGGATCCCCTTCCCCCTTTACATTTGAATGGGCCCCCCATGATGGCATGGTCCCATGACACACTATCTCACCTACCTTCCCAGACATACACTCCAGAAAACTTATGAAGACATTTTGAGATAGGTCCTATGTTTCAAACATGGTCAACAATTGACCATCATTTGTTTATGTTCATCATGAGTAAACTGATAATGGGTCATATACTTCATATATGGTCAACAATTATCCTCTATCATCATGCCACTCCCCTTGTGTTCTAGATATTGGGCATCTTGATTCACTCTCTTCATTCCCCTTTTTTCAGGTAGAATTTAATTCCCCTAGAGTTACCCCATTTTTTCACTAGTACACATTGAGAAACTAAATATTTTGTTCAAAGAGACCCATTATCCTGCCATATCCTTTATTGGTCAAGAAAATCCCAGTGTTTGACAAACAAGTCCAAACTTTGAGTATTATACCCTTGCCTAATACTCTCATATAAATGATAAAGCTTCCAATTTTTCCTTATTTCCCACAACTATCATGATTCACGTGGGCTTATAGATTGAGGTTTGGTTATTATTATTAATAAGATAAGAGATTCAGAAAAAAGAAACCACATCAAAGTATACAAGAAGTTAAAAAAAATAATTTGAAGTTTAGTAGGGTCATACACATATTATAACCTCTCATTTATTGTGGGATAAAAAAATCCCCCTAAGGATTAGCCCCGATGATCGAGTCCTTGATCTCGGCCAGCCTTTGTTGACTAGCCTCTAGAGTCTGCTGCTACTCCAAAAAATTATCTACATATTCATTGGCTTTAGGACATACTTATTTTCCCTTGATCTGCACTCAATCTACCTTGGCTCAACACTTAAACATCATGGATTCTGCCTCTATTTCCTTAGACTTTTCCACTGCCAACTGAGCCCTAATATGGATTATTATTTCAAATTAAGTGGTGATGATGGCCACATTCTCTTATTCCAGCCCTTCTAAATGGGAAATATATTCTTAAACTATCTATAGCACCTTGGATCCATCATCATTGTGTTTTTACTAGGAAATATCAAGAACCTACCACTCGACATGTGCCCGCTCAATGTGGAATTCCTGATCCCATGCATGGAGGCTACTAAAGTCCACCACACTAGTCCCTAGAATGACTACCCAATGACAAAGAGACCCTATCAAATTTGGAAGGTTAACCACTAGGGTACATGTTATAAATTTCTGCACATACCTCTAAGCCTTGTAGTGAACAAATAGATTCTCCTTGGCATTATCTGATCCATAATCCTTGAAGTCCTAGGGTGGTGTAGGCTTATATAGAGCAAAGGACTCCAAGACATCAGTGGGCAGATCATCCACAGGCATGACCTTACGTTGACTAAAATCAATTTCTAGGGGGAAAAATCTTCAACGTTCACATCATCCGTATTAGGAGATCCATGTTCCTCTAATGGAGCCTCCATGGTAGAAGAAACCATCCCAACCACCTCATCCACCTCTGTTGGTGGAATAATCACAGTCACTTTCATCAAAGCCTCAACTCTAGCACTTTCCACTGATATAACTTCTAGGACAAGAGCATCCATCACATCCCACTCAATCACTTCTACTATTGGCACAAGTCTCACCTCCTTAGTTGAGAATTTAACTCTGACAATTACCACTAGTGTCACTTCTATACTAGGATTATCCACCACAACCCCCTAAAATATCCCCATTGTGGGAACAATATCAAAACCTCCATTGAGGGAACTATCTCAGTAGCCCCTTCCTATCACATCACTACATTTGGTCTAAACACCATGGCCTGCTCATCCATTTTCTATGGGAGAGTATCACCCGCTATCGCCGCCTCAACTTCAGGCACTACTATCTCAGATGTTGGAGTTGATGGATGAGCCCCAAACATGACTTGAAAATACATTTAATCATGATTTATTTAGATATATAAATGAAAGGTAGGAAGAAAAAAATGTAAGAAAGGGGAAAAAGATTATAGGAATAGTATAGATTGATGATTAACTTGGGAAGATTCAAAGGAAATCCCCCCTAGTAAGGGCATCTCCCTAGTGGTTGTCGTCTTATACATAGGCACCAATTCAACCGATGATTGGATACCCATAACCATGACATCCTAGATGGACCCCATGCCCCCCCTTCAAGGGTTGAGGCTTCTTCACCCTCTTTTTGAGGATTGTTATAGAACTAATCCTCCTCTGTACTCACTGATTCCAACACAAGTGAAAAATAAGTTAGGAAAAAATCATAAATTTTGGGTAGTTTTCAATGTATGAAAAGTCAAAATATTTATCTAATAAATGAAAGTTATTCCATCTCCATGAGAATCCCAATAGGTATCAATTCCCTAGGACTCATTCAACCCTTACTTAAGGGATGTATGAACGACCAAATCACCTTCCGAGAGGTTCAAGGGAGAGGGGATTCCTAATAGAACCTTCACAAAAGTATTCAGAGGGCACACAGATCCCCAAAAGTGGACCAAATCCTCCAGATATCTTATATATCACATCACCTCATCCCAAAAAACATGAAAGATGGACTTGGAATTTCCAAAACTAGTGAGGGAGATCCATTCACAGTTGAGGTGCTACCATATCCTATGGAGGGTGATGATATCTCTATATACCTATAACTCTCCCATGTGTATGAAGAGAAAGGATCACTAGGAAAATATGGGTGGCATAGAATCATTCCAAAATCTTGGAAAAATTCCTCCTATGACTACTTTCCCAGAAGTGTCGAGCTTATTTCCACTTCACTCACTATGACCTCCATTTGTTTTAGGCTAAGGATTATTGACTCTGTATCTACCACCCTACCCAAAGAGCCAACATTGAATCCAAAATGCTCTCTAACCAGTGCTCATCCTCAAACATGAGGTTGTGTGGCCTCTCTCTTTTTATCTTGATTACATTACCACCTCAGTATCTCTATAGGATATACACTCTTCCGACTTTGCGCATAGTCATGGGTGAGCCCGTAAGTGGTGGTATAAGGTGGTATCTCATTCCTCCCATTTCCATCTTCACATGTGAACATGCACTATATTTTTATGTGGAATGAAGGTTGGTTATCATAGCGTGCATCTATGTACACCTTTAGGGTCAACCTCTGGAGGCATCAAAACTGCCTCATGAACTGATTAGGGGTGTATGGATCACAAATCACTTTATATTTGACCCTCACCACTAGTACCCCACCTGGAAATTCTAGTAGGTAAAACCACTGCTTGGTGGTCCCTGTGCCATCATCTGTAACCATCCCCATAGGAAGGGGAAAAAATAAAATATGAAGCGGTCTGCTGACCCAATCCTTGCTAGCGCATCCATTAAGCCTGAGTTGAGAGGGATACTCTCAGTGAAGTTTAGAATTGATGAAAAAAATTCATGGTGGGTGGAGATATGGGGTTTGCGTATTCATATCTTACAATGTGTGTAGATACAAAACCATATAAAAATTGGAAGGGCCTGAAAACATGAAGAGGAGTCTTCCCTTGGATGATGTGGTGAGGCACCTTATACATTTTCACCAATACTAGGACAAACAGGTTGATGTGATACCACATCATCAACATCATCTCCATTATGAAGGTGCTCGTCTTCACCCCCATGTGTACATACCTCACCAAGAGAATCCATCCAAATATTAGTGCGGTGATAAACCCACCCAGCTCGACCTTGTGAGCCTCAGGATTCACACTATATCCCCAAAACTTTCACTGAATCATCTCTAAAATTATATAGTAGAAATTATCTTTTCCCCACTAGAATACCCAAGGGAATTGACGTGGACACCTGGGTATCCTGTCCAATGTATCATTTAGAAAGTAGCCCAACCATTGCTTGAATGGGATATAATTCATCACCAGTTTGTGCTTGATCATACACTACACAATTCATAGTAATGAACTTACTAATGAAGGTTTATTTTCTTAGTCCTCCTATATTTTCTACACAAGGATGAATTTTTCATAAATCACCCCTTGGATTTGGATCCCATCAATCTATTAAAGATATCATAAGATGATTCTAACCTTCCCATGATGCATATAGAAGGTGTTGGTCTCTAGTGTCCATCTACTTAGTAGCTCTAGCATGATGTTATGGTGGTAGTAGATGAGAAATAGTGAGGCCCATAACAACTCATAAACCCCCACCTACTTCATCTCTACCTCGAACTCATGACACAACTGGGATGTTCAATATTCCCATAACCACTCGTCTGTGAAGTTTCCTCCTTGTAATAGGTCCCAGATTCCTATACAATATTTGAGAGGGTTTCCCAATCCTTCCTTGAGAATGGTATTATGCTAAGGATAGGATTCCTCTACCTCTATATCCTCCTCGTTGATGTTATTGAGGTTATTTGATAGAGTATGAATCATGATAGATGCATGATCCTTTATGATGTTTCCTCTAGTGGCCTTATTCCACTGGTATATTCTAGGTGAGATACTAAACTAGTAGGCAGGCTTGTCTCTTTTTTCATAGGGTTAAACATATAATCCCTCAACTCAAATCCATAAAATTTATACCTCTTTAAAAGTGGGTATTCTTTCCAAGACTCTATCTATAGTTTAGTGAGCGTATCATGGTCCAACACACTCTAGACACTCTCTTTGACCATAATATTCCTAGAAATTTCTACTTGATGAGCAGTATCACCATTTTACCCTTCAACAAGCATTTCTTCCAAGACTTATAAATTTATTTGAGACTGGTTCATGAAGGTATATTTGAAAAATTCAGGTTTGTGGAAGTCAGGTTCGAAGAAGTCATGTTCGTAGAAGTTTACTCCCAAAGTTCTGAGCACCGAAGAAAGTTCACAGAAGGGTAGAGTTTGGAAAATGATGAAGATAGAAATCAAAAAATGCATGTGATGTTCTCAATTTTTGTGAAAAGAGATTAATAGTATTATCTTTCAAGAAAATTTTATGGTCCCCTAAGAGACCCTACCCCTATTTATATGTGTACTACCTCCAAGTTTCATGAAGGAATTTCACAAAGGGGACCAACCAATTGCTAATTTTTAGTGGTTTTCCCTAAGAATATGATCCTACTTTCCCCATTAGATATAATTCTGAGGGTGGGGGGGGGGAGATATTTTTATTCCTAAATACAAATTTCATGAGAGTGTTCAAGGAAGGAATGACTGGTTTAGAATGAATTCGTGCCGAATCGGCCCAAAAACCCACTTAAGGGACTGGATTTGTGAAGGTCCACACCTTTATGAATGGGTACAGCTCACAGAAGTCTCAACCACATGAAGGATTGACGGTAAAATTCTCCTAGCATAAGTTTGGCTCATAGATATCCCTTTCATGACTGCATGAATAATTGATGTTAAATTTCACATAGTGTCATTCAGATTCATGGAACCTAGCTAGTCCACAGAGCTCATATAGTTTCTCACAGACCTCTTTCTTTTGAGAAACCCACACCCCCACATCCATAGGGACAATAAATACCCCTATAAGTCCAAATTTTAATGGGATATGACCATTTATATTTTGAGAAATTCTCTGAGTTCATGATACTTTAAATATTTGTGAGAGAAATAAGAGATGGACCTCCAAATATTGTTATCTTTCACAAAACCACCTTCCTTGGATTTTTGAAAAATTCAACCTAAAGTGGAGATGCCTTTCATGAAGGTCCATGCCCTTATCAAAAGAATAAATCCATTTGAGGCTCCTTGGGGTTTTGTGAGACACCTATCTAACATGAAAACAACCCCATGGGAACTAAGACTTCAAATTGAGGCAGGGTCACCCTGTTTCAAAAAATATACTCTTTCATGAGACCCCTAACCTCCATGATCCCTCTTTAGTTCATGAAGCTGAAAAATTCAGTGAATCCTCAATCTTCACGAATCCCTTATTCTAGGTCTCTCCATGGTGCCTCCTTTCAGATGATCCTATTTTATGAAATTTGATCTCTTGGGTCCCCTATGATCATCCAAATTCGGTTCAATATCACTCCAAATCTCAGTGAGACCAGTACCATATTTCCTTATGTCCACCTAATTTTCTCCAAGTGTGTACCGATTCTCCATCCTACCTACTAATCATAATCCTAGGTAACCTAATGCCTATTGCTCCTAAGTGTAGGTATCCTAACACCAGGCCTCATAATTTCCACTCCTCCATGGTAGTACCAATGCCATGTCCAATATAGAGGTTCATGGGTGATGGTACCATAAGTCATAGAGGTGGAATCTTTGAGAGAAACAATGCACTTGTCTTAGTGGGGATTCCATATAATGAATCTCTTCCCACCTCTACATGGTACCCCATTAAGGAGTGATCCCCCTCCACATCTGAGCTTCATGATGCAAAACTGCCTAGATCCACATCCTAGTCATACAACCTTAAACTAAATGAAAAAGTATACAACACATGACATAAAGCTATATCCTTAACCTATGTGACAAAATCATGATTCCACATGTATTATCATCATGATATTACACCCTCTTCCCCACCATGGAGTGATCATATTGTAGTGGGAAAATTCCATGTGTAAGACCCAAACCATCTCCCATAGAGTTATCCTATTACATAAAGAAACTTTCACATGAAATCCACATAACATCCCTCATTTACCCTCCTTTTGCGACACAATATTCATTACCGCATGATGTTAAATTTCATGGACCGGTCCTGTCACACGACCTCAAACTACGACATCAATATATGTGGGGTTTGATATTTGTCACTCAAACATGGTATATAGGTTGCATCCCTGAGGTTTAATCCCAACAACCGTCATTCCAGTGTGAAATTATCCCACTTTGGGGGACACACTCCATCATACATGTGTGAAATATTCCCTCCTAGGGACACATCCCACTGATCCATCTCAATAAAAAATTTTGATCCATATCCACAAGATGTTAATTCTATGATCCAATCCTTCTCAAAAATACATTCCAATATATCTCTATAGTACATTAAAACCATGCCCTGATCTAGAATCCCAACCCCATACAATAAACATGGGATTCCTGAGGTAAAAATCCTCAGAATAATTACGACCTCAATATTAATTACCTCATAATTGACACAATATTCCTTGGGTTCCATGCCTAATATGAAACAAATATGATATTACCTACAAAATAGGAATAATTTATAGGTTCCCAACATACCCAATGTCCAGACATGTCTAAAATTCCCCATGATACTGACTTCCCTGATCGAAGGTTGATTCCCTGTCATAATAGAAGTAGTGTAATTAACTAGTGTCCACCTTGAAATGGCACTGGGAACAAGTTTTATGAGCATTACTTAAATCTAAGAGGAAAAAATGGACTAGGAAACAACATCCCAGAAGGAATTCATGGAAGGAGTAACCACATCCCATCGCCCTATTTCAATCAAGGAGCAGAAATCACTGATTAAAGTGATGGGAGTATCCCACCTTTGGAAAGTGGGAATCTAGGGCAACAGAGAAGCAACACATCACTCCAAATCCATTTTTTTTTGGTATTTTCGAAGATTCCACTTTATGGATAAGTGGGAACCTCACATTCAAGATGTTTATCCATCACACCATCACATCCCAAATTTGAAATTCTAAAGAGAGCCACAATAACCACATTTGAAATTCAAAATGACGTGCCTTGGACCAATCACCATTGAACCGCCTCAAGTCACCAAATCTCTAGCAGCGTTCTGCCTCGATCCACACCCTCAACAGACAAATCAACATCTTCAACTAAAAATCACCACTGCCTGCAAAGATCACCAACAATCTTCCCACTGAAGCTACATACCAGATCACTGCTAATTATAAGGATGAATCTGTAGCCATAGAAATATAATAAAAAACAATGGTATTTATGACATAATTATCATTATGTACAGATAAAATAATACTTAACTTCTTTCCATCATGATCATTGAAAAATTAAAACATTACTCATGCGTATGTATGACTTATCATCTCTATGATTGTAATGTAGTTAATTTTTCATAAACATATTTCATGGTCAGTTTTAAAAGTATAATTTATTTATAAATTGATAATCATTTCATTATTATTTTACTGTATATGGCAATGAATTATTTTACCATAGTCAACCTACCAAAGTCATTTTGGACATATGAACTGAATATCATCAAAACATCTGATGTAAAATTAATTGATTAAGTAAATAAACATAACATGGTAATAAATAAATTAAAATAAATAATAAAATTGAAAATGTTTTTAAGAAAGTAAGTAATTAACATCAGTTTATTATTCCTGAAGATAAATTATGTATGTGACAAGTCAGACTCAAGGTAATTGGTTTCATAACTCAATTTCTATTCATTAGGCTATATTACTTATTCATTGTATTTGATATTCTAATATTATATGTGTAATGAATTTTTATTATTTTATATATTATTTAAAGTTTTTTTATATTTATTTACATTTTATATATAGAATAAATTCATTTATTAATTCTTAATTTAATGGTATGATATTTATAAGGAATTTAGTCTCAATTTTCCTTTATTGAGGAATATTTTAATGTTATGTGTTTAATTTATTTTATATGGTGTATATGATACCCCTTTTACATAATATATCATGAATATTTTATACTTTATGGAATTTTAAGTTAAAATTAATTTTATTTCATCTAAGGGGATTTGATTTGAGAGTTACCAAAGTGTTCAAGGATTTATGTTACAATCTTTTTTATTTTCAAGATTGTTTATGTGAAAGGTTCCTCTGGGGAAATCATATATGATTATTTTCATGAAATATATTTCTTTTATTATCTGCTATTAATGAATGTGGTTTACATGATTAGTTTCCATGTCCTCCCTTATTGAATAAATAAACAACAATAATTTTTTTAAGTAATACTGATATTGTATCTTCTTTTAGATCTGGAATATTTCTCTTCCATATTTATATTTTCCTTAAAATATTTTAAATAAAGGTTTTTCTATTATAAAATTATTTATTAAAGAAATTTTTACCCATGTTTGTTTTTTAAGAAATTTTTTAAAATGAATATTTATCTCTTTATTCGAAAAAGGTAATTTTTGATTCCTTTTACAAAAGTGTGAAAGGAATGTTTTATTTTAACTTATACAACATGAAAAAATTTCCATTTCTATAACCAAACAATGATTTTAAACATAATTTACAAGGTTCCATAGTTAATTTCAAAGAGTTTTTTTCTATAATATATTTTAAATTTTTATATTTTAAATAAGTAGTTTCAAATTTAAAATGGTATTTTCCTCAAGAAATATTCCATGTGATATTTTAAAGAAGTTTTCTTGAATGAAAATAGCCTTTGATGCTATGGATTGATTCTAAATTCTATATATAAGTCTCTTATACATGCACCTAGCTCATTATCCCTTCCTTTGATGACATAATACATTACTTATGTTCATTTATCAAATTCCTTATATATGAAATCTCATTTGATTACAACATGAGGCAAGATAATGCGACCCATTTATTTCCATGGGTAATTTTTATGTTTATACCTTATGATTGATTTCCTTTTTTTTTAGTTTATATAAGCATGTGAATTTATGATGGGTGTTCCAAGATAGTGTTATAATGCATTGGGTATTTTTTTTGATCTCACAAGACATTATGTATTGGATTAGGGAGTAAAACTAATATATTATGGGACTTCGTACATTGTGTGATATTATCTAGGAAGTTGGACTTTACTCATGTTTATGTCATGTTATATTTTTATACCACTTTATTTTGTTGCAATGATCTTATGGTACCATGTTATTGATGTTATGATTCCATGTGATTACTCATGATACATATATTTTATGATATCATGCTATAACTTTGAATCAAAAATTATGTTTCCTTACCATGTTAATTCCCTTACTGGGTTTTTTAGCCCACCCCTTTATTTTGTGTAGTCCCCAGGTTATCCTATAGAGGGGGTTCATTTTCAAAAAGATGTAGAATAATAGGTGGTGTGGTAAACTCTAGGTGGTCTCAAAAAGAGGGAGACATTCTCTGATGGTGATAGGCATAGGTGAGCATGAGCATGGCCTGGGTGCTGGACTGACAAATTGATGAAGCAGGGAGGTGAAAAACTATGATAGCAAATAGAAGGGTCAATTTAGGTGTCATTGATCATGATGGGTGATAAAACATGAGGTAGTAGACTATGACAGAGTGGTAGGTGATAGATTGCAACGATGGGTGGTAGGGTCGTCTCTAGGGGCAGTGTTCCTGATAGGCGATAGAGCAAGTATGAGCACACATGTAGGATGTGTTGCGAGTGGGCCTATGGGTCATGCATATGGATGGGACTTTAGGATAGTTGATTTAGGGCATATGGTATATTTACCAATGTTCTAATAGGCCAGTGATTATGGGACATCAGTCCATGGTAATAAATAAAAAAATGGTAATAAACCCAACCTATCCATGGGGGGG
The DNA here is from genome assembly GCA_963277665.1 of Viscum album. Taxonomy (NCBI): domain Eukaryota; kingdom Viridiplantae; phylum Streptophyta; class Magnoliopsida; order Santalales; family Viscaceae; genus Viscum; species Viscum album. The sequence goes on along the minus strand of OY728128.1, from coordinate 581,672,645 downwards.
GGGGTTACGGGCTGGGTTATACCCTTGGGTTCGTATGTGGGTGTGTTTGGTTGTAATTATACCCCAAATATCTAATATATATATTATTCATCTAAATAATTATATTATTAATTGTTAATTATTATTGTATAATTATTAGATATATTATTAATTATTAATCATCTTATTAATTAAATTATTAATTATTAATTTTATTATTAATAATTAATTATATTATTAATAGTTAATCATATTATTAATAGTTAATAATATTATTAATAAATAATTATATTTTTAATTTTATTATTACTTATTTTGAATTATATTTTAACTTTTTTATTATTTATATTATTAATTATTATTTATATTAATCTTGTTTGATTTTAATTAATTGTGTTTTTAATTATCCATTATTATTTATGTTTTATTATTAATAATATATTATTATTCTAATGATGTAAAACTGAAAGTCTAACCCCACATGAAAAATCATTAAGGAATGTCAAGGGCCTTTCACATATAAAAGGGAGTTCTAGGTATGGTTATTAGTCACATTTTGGCATTACTTTAATGATAGTAATTATAAATTAAATAACTATATTTTAAATACTATTTAATTTTTTTTATATATATATAACAAAAAAAAACGTTTTTTTAAAGTGTGAAATGATATCTCACTCTTCCCTTTTCCTTTCGAAGAAGAGCTTGAAATTGTTTCATGCTTTTAGCCACTTCAACAAGAGTGGGAAATGATTTCATTCCCTTTATATGGGACACAAGTGTATAAAATTTTATCATTATCTTATGTCCGATATTAATAATTTTTTTGACCTAGACATAAAAAAACCTCTCTATGGGATTTTTTCCACTCTTAGTGGAGTCTATCAGTGTTATTAGAAAAGTTCAAAATGTTGGTGATAATGAAATTCCATATCTATTTCTGTTGTGATTAAAAATGACTTTAATAACACACATCAACCTGAATACCCAACCAAATACTTGATATGGAGTGCTACATGATTTCTACTATGTTTTCTGAAATCACCAGATCCTTTTAACCAGTGAAGGTAAACATACACTGTGAAGGAATGTTTTTCCCTTAATTCAAAATTGATTTTTGATACTGAGTATTTACCAAAAAATTGACTTGAGGTATCCACGTATCAGATAAATCCCATGTAGGTTAGATAAAAATAAAAAATTCTCCCAATTATTATTATAAAGTAGAGGTATAATTTAACATGAAAATTAACATTCCCGCTTACTACATTCTATGCACACATATACACATAATTAAACATAAAACACTTGAATAAATAATTTTTTTTATCTAAATTGATAAAATATTATATGAAATTTAATATTAGAAAAAGAAAAAAAATAACTGATCTAAGTGGTTAACCATGACTCCAAGGATGTGGTCTGTCAGCACCACCATCAAAAGGCTCCAAACTTGGTAGAAAAGGTTGAGTTACGCCCCTACCACATTATTAGTGGCGTCACATGTCAAATTACAATTCAATAACAATATACAACTAAATTTTCATTAAAATAAACATACAAAGGGTGATTATATCCATATACCCAGTAGGATTTCTCAAAAAAATTCCAATAATTTCTCATGAAATTCATAATCCAAACATTCCCATGTCATGATAAATTTAAAATGAAAGTCAATGTAAGGAAAATAACTACGTACTTTGAAAACGGTTTCTAAAACATTCAATTACTTTAATAAATAAATCATAATGCATTTTATAAGAAACAAACAACACATTATAGAACTCATACTAACACATTAATTTTTAAAACATCTCCCAAGTTCATCTGTGCGTTCACACCCGGATCACCCAACTCCAAAACCTATGTTGAATATTATATGTAACAAAACTATAGGAAAACAAGAGCAAACCAAGACATTCATATAATTAAGTGATAACAAGTACACCTATTCAAGTCATCATATGATCCCAACATAACAATGGTGACCCCCATGATGAAGAGATAAAAATATATCTTATTTGATTTATCACCTAACCCAGCCACCAAATCCAATATAGTCCATTGATCCTACCTAGATTTCACTCCCTAATACATTTAATACACCCATTTTAAAAATCCTAATCAGCCTCATGGTATTATAAAAAATTCACTCATACCATTCAGAATAACACAAACCAACCCATTTTTAATAAAAAATTAAATCATTTTCAAACTAGTCTAAGTACACCCATAATATAATAAATTTTCTCAAAAATTAATCAAATAACATTTTTAAAATCAATTAAAAAATATAAATTCAACTTTATTATAAACAAATATTTTACCTAATAAATTCCCAAAACATCACAACTAAGAATAAACATATCAACCACACAATAATAAAGGACCAAAGTCACCTACCATTATTTGATATTTGTATAGAAATATTGAATCTCCACTATGATAATTCCACACATCAACACCCAAAATCTATATATAATATATTAAACCTCCAATGAGGTGAATTCACCTATATTTGGATTGTAAAGAACTGTGTCCATGTAGGATGGTGAAAACTAGGGGGGATTTGAATTTTTGTCTCAATGATGGGTGAATTTTGAGAATCTTAGCTCAGATCATAATTATGAGAGTTATAAAAACTTCAAGAAGTGTTTTTGGATATGGTTGGAGGATGTGTCATAGGTGGTTAGATGAAGTTTAGAGTCGTATTTTATTATTTTTTTTGAAAATTTTTTGTTTTGGAAATTTTGGCTAACTTTGGAATGTAATGGTATTTTTATAGAGTGTAATATCCATTTTGAGGGGGGGGGGGTAGATAGTTTTGATAACTTTGAAAACCACATTTTATAAGTAATAATCCCCATTTGAAGGTTGGAGAAATTTTTTTATAAGTCCTAAAAGTACCCAGTAAAGAGTTACTATTATGTATGGGTACTATATATGTAAGATTAAATCCCTTGTGTGTTCATAAATTTATATTAAGTATAAGATACCTTGTACACATAATAGGTATGGGTGCACAAAAGATGTTTTTTCAAGTGGAATCTTTAAATTAGTTAAGGAAAATATATTATGTATGAGGAAAAATATTACGTATGAAGAATATGACTATGTATTTAATATTATATGTAGTGATGTTTATATTATGTATATACTAAAAAGATATTATGTTTGGGGAATAATATATTACATAAGAGTAAAATATGTTACGTATTAGATATTTCACTATGGAATATCTCTTATATATGGAAAGTTATATTATGTATAAGTTTTTCCAAAGGGGAAAACCTTATATAAGATATTGAATATATCACGTATGAGTTAAATATATTAAATATTGAAATATGTAAAGTAAAATATATTATGAATTGAAGTAACATCATATGTAAGGAATATATATATATATATATATATATATATTATGTATGGATTTTCCTATGGGAAAAGTTTTACGTATTGAATATATATCTTACATATTGATTATATATCATATGTATAAAGATAATATCTTATTTATGAAATATGTAAGATATATATATGATATGTAATGTATATTTTTAGAGCTTCTAGTGTTCATATAATTTTTGAAATGTAATTTTTTTTACAGTTTTTTATAAAATATTAAGAAACTTTTAAATGAAATGAAAATATGTTTTTAGGCCTTTTTGAAGGAAGTGAACTCATGAGCCCCCACATTAATACCTCTCTTTGAATCCATGGGATATCTTTACTGATTCTTGATGGATATTTATTATGTTTATTCAGGGTTATAGATCAAGGTAAATCCATCACTCCGCTTAAATCCTTCCTCAGTTTCTTTTCCCTTTTCTCACTGTTGGTTTTCTTCTATTAGGTGAGGGATTTGAGCAAAAATTATACTAGAGAATAGTTGAATCATCCTGAGCGATGGGGATTTTTTTTCATATTATCTTGAAAGTATCCTAGGATAATGATCAAACTAGGTTTTGTGAATATTTATTAAGGTATTTTTATTTAGAGTTTTCCATCTATTTGACTGAAATAGATGGATGGATTGAAATGAAAGGTTGGTTATTTTTTTATTAAAGGTCTAGATAGATAATGATCTTCGTGTTCACCCATTTTCTCAAGGTTTAATCCATATGAGATTTTCAGTAATTAAATCTTAGTTTCTAACCTAGATATTAATTATGAAATTAATTATAGAATATATTTTGGAAGTTATTATAATTTTTTCCTTATTAAATAATTATCCATGGAGTTAAGGATTTGTGTTTATGAGTGATGGATGGTTGGGATTATAAGAGATTAGAATAGAGTGGTTGGGCTTTATTTTAAAGGGGGGTAACTCTGAATAGGGTAGGTGGTCCCTGAACATCTCCCTATATTTTATGAATTTTATCATACGCATTTGATATATGGTCTCACCACTTGAGTGTGATTGACCTTATTTATAAATTAATTTTTGTTCTTATTACCTGATGAATATAATAGAAGTGTTAATGGCCATAAAGGACCCTTGAATAATATTTTGATGCCTTAGCCTCTAATGGAAAAGGTATTGACTATAAATGTGTATCATGTGAAGAAAGGACCTAAAAGGATATGAATGAAATAACTAAAGTATAATGGACCTTGAGTAGGTTACCTTATCCCTCTTAATGTATGTTAAAGTGATATATTTGGAATGTTTGGCCTAGGAGTAGTATATATGTAACCATGGAGTTCTTGAGAGACTCTTTACTATATGATTGTGTGTGGGGTGAGTTTTTTCTTTTACACTAGTGTGTGTGGGTATCCTATTGAGGATAACATGGGAAGGTCATGTGTGTAGGTTTGGTGGGATTACCAACCTAGATTGACTCTATAAATTAGAATGGAATTATTTCATCCATTAGAGTGATTCCTGTGGTGCATTACTAGTGTGGCCTAATAGGCCATGTTATGTGTGTGGCCATGTTAAGGGACATTATGCCACTTATTGATAAGTTTTTTTCATAGAGGATAACATAATGGTATATTCTATATGAGGTTATGGGGACGTACGAAACCCCCAATTAGATTCTATATAAGGTTCTAGGGTGAGATGGTGCCCCACTGAGGTGCATTCTAAATAGGTTCTAGGTGAGGTATATCCCTGATTGTATGTATTATCAAGTTCTAAGGTTAGATACATCCCCCTTAGGTAATAATGGATAAGTAACTGTTCAAGGTGGGATACAACCCTATGGGCCATATGCTTATGAGGTTACAGGGTGAGACACCCCATGGGTGTATGATATATGTGGTTCTAGGGTGAGATGGGACCCCTTGGGTGTATACTATATTATATTTTAATGAGGTCTGATTCCCCTAGGTGTATTCTATATGATGTTTCAAGACATTACATGTTTTTCCATGGATAATGATACTTCGTGTTTTAGGATAGGACATAGTCCTCCCAGGTGATGATACTTTAGGTTTCTAGGTAGGACATGGGTCCACCTAGGTGCTATGAATCATTCCCAGATACATCTAACATTTCATAAAATAGGCACGATTGATCCTAGATGTCACCTTAGAAACTAAGCAGACCTCATGATCATTGGTACAGGTAGGGAAAAGGTTCAGTGTTGTATGGTTGAGCTGGATAACATGAATGGAGTCAGGAGATGTGATCAGGTAGGGACTTGGGACCAGGTAGTGGTAATTCAATTTTATTTATTTTATTCTATGATGTACATGACCTGTACATGAGATATTTGGTTAATGTATGTATTCTTTCTATTCCTTTTAGATAACTCATTTTGTTATAGAATGATATATTGTTTATTCCTATTAGATTAGACTATGATGAATTTTTATTTAGTTTAATATTGTGATGACTAATTATATATTATTCACTATTAGTCATAAGCCTCTGATGTATGGGGAGTTTCACCTAAGGTCATGTAACAACCTGATACAGTTACCAGATAGTGATCCGGGTTAGGGATATTAAAAAGTGGTATAAAATTAATTTTTTATTTGTATTAATATCAGGGATATGGTAGAAATGAGATAGTACTGGTCATAATCTAGGATAAATGCAATATCATGTGCCTAAATAGAAGCTACATGAGTTTAAGTACAAGTTTCTAAGGAGCTGGGATTGGTGTTCATGATTTTTGATGTTATAATTGAGTTTATTCTTACTGAAAGTGATATTTTGGAGTTATTTGATTATGGGTTTTTTCTCTTGTCCTAGGGTAGTATGAGGAATGAGTTCAAGAATCATATTAGGCACATAAGTTCATATGACATTTTCATGCTCATGTGTAATAGAGAGACCAATTTTGGAAAAATAAAAAAATGGGTTTGGTTACTTAAAGTGTCAAAACCAACAAACTATATGGTGTTTTTCTCATATAGATTCCATATGGAATTATAATTAAACAAACTAAATGATTTTTTATTACCGGTGGTGGGTGGCCATTTTTCTTATCATACGATATCAATTAAATAACATTCCAATAGAAACTTATAAATCATTTTCCTCAATAAATTTCAATGGTATTTCATTTAACTGAACTATGGTTATAAAATAATCAATATGGATTTTCAAGGCAAAATTTCATATATTTATATATATAAATATGTGAATGATTGATCCTATAGGGTGTAGTCTAGAATATTGATGCCCAGTGAGAATTAATACCTTAGATTGGGTATTGGTTTGAGTATGATATTCCTGATATGTTTATATATGAGAACCTTAAAGAGGGAGAGTATGTTTTGGCATGAGATTTGCCTCATGTAATTTGAGATAGAAGCACGAATGTTAACATGTGAGATATGAACCATGTGGGGTGAAACTTATGGAAAATGTGGAAGAACCTAGTGTTAGGCATGTATTGTATCAACAATACTCTATAATTTATAATGATTTTGATGTTCACAGATACCCTTGTTTGTTTTCTAATGAAGTTTTGTTAACTGAGTTCTACAAGAATTTATATTCTATTTTAAGAAATTTAGCATTATGGGAATGAATATGGAAACACTGTTATCAACCATACATTATGTGGAGAAGTGAAACACTTGCATATGGTATCAACCCTACGTTACACTAATTTTTTTTTCATTTGGATCAACATACTTATTTTTAGAGAATTGTCAAATGTATGGATCAACAACCCTATGTTGGAGTCTGGATTTACTATTCATGCCCTACGTGTAGAAAAGTTGAACGTATGGTTAATCAACATTATGTTTAGGATTTTATGATGAAAAGGATAAATGTATGGATTACCATCTCTATTATATTCAAAGAAACCCTATTCTATTCAAAGGAACCCTACACTATGAAAAGGAACCCACTGCTACACAAAGGATCCCTACGCCATGCAAAGGAACCCTACACTATACATATCAACCCTACATTGTGTTCTCAATAGTGAAGTTTTTCAATCTACATTTTCAATATGATATTTATACAATGATCAAGTAAGAATTAAATAATTATTAAAGGATCATTTTGATTGTTTCAAAGAACCATATTCATCGGAAAAAATCACCCTTATTTTATGGGAAGTTACAACTCCCCTAGTTATTTGGAATTTGAATTTCTGAAATCAATTAGGCTATTATTTTGGATCTAGAATACCAAATCAAGTTTTATATTCTATATATTATTTCAGAGTATCTCTTAAAATATATATATATATATGTGTGATAAGCGATTCACATATGAGACTATATTATTGGAATTATATTTTATAGTGCTACTATAATGAACGATCAATTCTGAAAGAAGATACACTTTGGAGGTATACATGTTAAATATTTTAATGTTGTAATATTACTACTACTTTTTTAAGTTGCTACCTTATTAAAGATATTTTTTCAACAAGGATATCTTCAGAATATTTTATTCTTGAAGGTATTATTTTCTGAAGAATAAGCTCTATCCTTTTTCAGTTGCTTGTTATTTCAATTATGAAGATCAAGCTAAACCTTTCACATAAAACTATTTTTAATTATTGGAGTTTTGACTGATCATACTCAGTTGTGGTGGATTATTAGATTCTTGATCAAAGTTGTGGATAACCAGTTTTCTATTATAGAACCATAATACTTTGTAATTAGTCTTGTAAAGGTGTTAACTTCCTGCACTCAGTTGTGGATTCTTGGTCTTGTGATAAGAGGGCCATTCTAGTGAAATTTACCAAGATCATAGAGAGAGTGATTAGTAGAGTGGAATAAGGGATATTTATTCCCCGAACCATTATAAAAATTTGTGTTCTTTACTTCTGTTTATCCACTTCATATTTTCATACAGAATAAAAACACTTCATATCCACATAAATCACAGTGGGTGTAAAAATCCAGCATTGTGGAATATTTTTGAAAAGACACAATTCACCCCCTATTATGTTACTTTTTATATTCTAAATAAACAATTAGTATAAAAGGAGATATTTTGGATAAATCTATTGCAAGCTAAAAAGTATAAGGTCTATAAAAATATGACAATGGTTGATCCTAGAGAAGAAATATCAAGGGTAGGTTCTCTATAATTTATGGTGAAAATTATGGATGCTGGAAATCTTGAATGATTATCTATATCAATAATATTGGATTCAGAGTCTACTAAAAAATTATTACTCCTTATAAGATTCCTAAAAAACAAGAAACTTGGGATGAAGCAACAGAAGCCGAATATGATATGAATTCAAAAGAAATGGATACTATTATTTATGATCTTGGACCTGATGAATTCAATCATGTATCACAATTTCCAAATGCCTATGAAATGTGGGAAACTATTACAATTTATTACGAAGGAATAGATAATGTCAGAAAGATGAGATATGATACAACCAAGATAAAATTCGACATATTTAGAATGTTTTATGGTGAAAGAATCACACAGATGAATGAAAGAATTACAGAAATTATAAACAATATTACACCCTTCAGAGAACCCATCAAACAAGATGATCAAGCTTTGAAAGTACTCAAAGTACTAACTTCAAATTGGAATGACAGATTTGCTGCTATTCACCAATCATCACCTATGAAAGATCTAATAATGAATGAACTAATTTGGACACTAATGATGTATGAAGCATAAATTTATGACGAAGCTGAAGATCATAATATTATAGTGAACAAATAAAATACTAATCTAAAAGTTACATCTCAGAAACATAGCATAAGATCAAAGCAAGCATTCAAAGAAGGAAAGAATTCAGATTCACCAGATTTTAAAATAGAATTGGCTCAACTAGACATAAATTTCACCAAGTTTTACAAGAAAAAAAGAGGATTAAAAAAATCCTTCAAGAAGGATGAGAAAGACTCAAGAGAAGTCAGATGTTATGAATGCGAGAAATTGGTTCATATCATACCTGATTATCCTCAGCTGAAAGATGAAATAAAAAGGAAATAAAATAGATATCATAAGAATTTTGATCATGGGTAAAAAATAAAAAGATCAATAAAAGCTACATGAAGTGTATCTGAAGACTCCAACAACCCTTCAAAGTCAGATTTAGAGAAGGAGTAATCAAATCTAAAAGCCTATATATTCTTTATGGATGAATAGGAAAAGGTAAAAACTTTTTACTCTTATGATTCTGATACTAGTAGTTTTTCAAATGATAAATTGGCAGCCTACTGTTCTATGATAGAAGAAAAATATGATTCCTTATTAAAGAAACATAAATCTTTGAAAAACATTCATAATGACATTTTAAGTGAAATAAATACCATTATAAAACAACATCAAGAGATACTTGAAAAATTCAATTCTTTTGTATCAAATAGTATCAATCATGAAAATAAAATCAAGGAACTGTAGGATGAAGTAGAATACTATAAGAGCTTTGCACTTTTTTTACTAAAGGATAAAATAATTTAAATGAAATTTTTGGAAATAATGTCATTAAAAGGGAGTGATTTGGGATAGGAAGTAAGGGTGAGAAATAAAAATTATATAAAAACTATTTTGTGCCTAATTCTAAAAATACTACCTGTTATCATTGTGGGACAAAAGGACATGTCACTAATAATTCCTATTTGAAAAATCCTCAAATTATTGGTATTAAAAGAGGCTTTATTTATAACCGTTTATCTAAATAAAGTGATATGAATTATGAAAAAATAAAGTAGATATGGATTCCCAGATCATTTTTTGATAACATTGCTGGACCTAAGAAGATATGGGTACCAAGACAAACATCTGTTTAAATGATTTTTCAGGAAACAAGAAACATGAAAATAATGCTATATGGTATATGGAAAATGGGTTTTCTAGGTATATGAGTGGAGATCCATCAAAATTTCATTCCCTAATATAAATGTATGGAGGTCTTTTCACTTTTGGTGATAATTCCAAAGTAAAAATAGTTGGAGTTGGAACTCTTGGAGATCCAAAAATTATATCAATAAAAAAAGTACTATATGTTCAAGGGTTAAAGCACAATCTGATATGTATATCTAAAATTTTTGATGATGGTTTTTATATTTATTTTTATAACAATTATCGATATGTGTTTAAATATAAGTTACTTAAATTTAGGGCACCTAGAACTGAAAATGTTTATACTTTGGATTTAAATTCTTTATGTAAACAAAAAGTGAATTGTTTAACTGCTAATATAAATGAATAGTTGATTTGGAATGGAATAGTTGGACACTGTAAGATTTATGATTTATATAAATTATCCAAGAAATAGTTAGTTTCTAATTTTCCTAGTCTTAAGTTTGACAATGGAAAATTCTATGATGCATGCCAAATTGGCAAGAAACACAAATCTTCTTTCAAATCTATTAACAAATTTGCTACATCTAAACCTTTAGAACTTATCCAAATAGATTTGTTTTGACTATCAAGGGTAGAAATTTTGGCTGGTAAATTATATGTTTATGTTTTAGTAGATGATTATTCTAGATTTACTTGGGTTTATTTTCTAAAACTCAAAAGTGAAATTTTCACTGTTTTTGAAAGTTTTTGTAAAATTGTTCAAAATGAAAAGGTTTTAAAATAATTTCGTTAAGAAGTGATCATGGTGGGGAATTTGAGAATCCAAAATTCCATTATTTTTTCTCAAATATGGGTATTAAACACACCTTCTCTATACTAAGATCACCTCAATAAAATGGAAATTTTGAAAGGAGAAATAGGATTATTCAAGAAATGGAAAGGACTATGCTAAATGAATACAATATTTCTACCTATATTTGGGAAGAAGCTATAATAAAAACATGCTATATAATGAATAGATTTTTAATAAGGCTTATTTTCAAAAATATACCTTATGAAATTTGGAATAATAGAAAACCAAAAGTAAAGTACATTAAATTTTTTGGATAAAGGTGCATATCTTGAATACTAAGGACAACCTTGGTAAGTTAGATCCAAAAGATGATAAAGTAATATTTTTGGGATATTCTTCTACCTTTAATTCTTGTACAATGTTTAATAAAAAGTTAAGTATTGTTGGAGAATAAATTCATGTTAATTTTGATGAAATTGACCCTTTTATTAAAGAGAAAGATAAAACTAATGAAGTTACAGACTCTTTTGATAACATGAGACTTGAAAATCTTAAAAATGATTTTGAAAATGATATTAAAATAATTTAGTCTCTTTAAGAATAAAATGATACTAAATAAAATGATAGTGTCTTTCCTAGACAATCTAGAACTCTAAAAAACCATCATTTAGAAGCTGTTATAGGAGACCTAGACACAGGAACTAAAGCTAAAAGAAATGTAGGAAACCTAGATAAATTCTATACCTTTATATCTCAGTTAGAACCTAATACTTTTTAATAAGCCTTGGAATATGAGAGTTGGATAATAAAAACATAATAAGAGCTAAACCAATTCAAAATAAATGAAGTTTGGGAACTAGTAGAGAGACCAACCTATTATCCAGTTATAGGAACCAAGTGGGTCTTCAGAAATAAATAGGATGATCAAGGGATCATAACCTGAAATAAATTCAGATTAGTAGGTAAAGGATATAATTAGGGATAAGGTATAGATTATGATGAGACCTTTTCCCCTGTATCTAGATTAGAATCCATTATAATCCTTTTAGATTATATATCTCAAATTAATTTTAAATTATATTAAATGGATGTTAAGTATGCCTTTTTAAATGGTTATTTAATGGAGGAAGTTTATGTTGAACAACCCCCTGGTTTTGAATATTCTCAAAAACCTAATTCTATTTTTAAACTTACTAAAACTCTTTATGGCCTTAAACAAGCATCTATATCTTGGTATGAAATATTAAGTTCTTTTCTTTTGAAAAATGGATTTACTTTTGGATTGGAAGATCTAACAATTTTTAATAAAACCCTTTGTTCTAATATTTTATTAGTTCAAATTTATGTTGATGATGTTATTTTTGGTTCAACTAATAAATAGTTTTTTCACGATTTTTCAAATTTAATAAAAAAAGAATATAAAATAAGTATTATGGCAGAAATGAATTTATTTTTAGGATGTCATATTTATCAAAAATATTTTGGAAATGTGTTAAATAAAAGAAAGTATATTATTGACTTATTGAAAAAGTTTGGACTTGAGAACATTAAGACATATAAAACTCCTATGTGTACTAATATAAAACTTGATTTGGATGAAGCTAGAAAACCAGTTGACAATAAGTTATATAAAGGTATGATTGTTAGTTTTTTATATCTTACTTCTTGAAGACCAGACATTATGTTTTCTGTATGTTTTTGTGATACATTTCAATCAAATCCAAAAGAGTCCCATCTTACTGCTGTTGAAAGAATATTTAGATATTTAAAATGAACTTCTTTTCAATCTCTTATTTACCCCAAAACTTATGATTTTAATTTGATTTCATATTCAGATGCTGACTTTGGAGGTTATAGATTAGATAGAAAAATTAACTCAGGAACCTGCCACTTTTTAGGAAAATATTTAGTTTCATAGTCTAGTAAGAAACAACACTCAATTTCCCTATCAACCACTGAGGTAGAATATGTGTTTGCTAGAAGTTTCTATAGACACGTATTATGGATGAAAAATTATCTACTATACATTAGACTAAACTTTAATAGTATACCTATTTTATGTGATAATACAAGTGCAATAAATATTTCAAAAAAAAACCTATAAGTCATTCTAGGACTAAGCACATTGATATATGACATCATTTTCTAAGAGATCATTTCCTTAAAAAGAATATTTCTTTAGAATTTGTTAATACCGAATACCGAATATCAATTATCTAATATTTTTAATAAACCACTTCCTAGTTCTAGTTTTGATTTTATTTAGGGGGAGTTATGAATATTTAATTTTAAGTAAATATTTATTAATTTATTTACAGTATCTCTATTTTTTATTTTAGTAAGATTTATTTAATATGTTTTATTCAATTACGTTTTAAGTTATAATTTCATTTCTATTTTACTTTATTTGTATTTTCAAAATTAAAAACTTAATTTTCACATCCTCAATCAGTGTGAGAAAACCATTTTCCTTCTCCCGCTCTCTTTCTCCTATACTACACATCCTCTCATCTTATAGAGTATCTCACTCCCTTTTTATTATTGTGTGCCAAAACCCTAAACATTCAATCCATTTAGTCATAAAATATTTATATATGGAAACCTCATGATGATCCGTAGATGCTGAGTTGGAAAACAATGCCTATTATTTAGGGAAATCTCACAAGGTGTTGTAGGTAAAGGTAATTTATTTTGGCTATTTAGATTCTATAATTTTTTCACTCAAGGAAGCAATGAAATTTCAAGTTTTTGTTTATTATTTTAGAGAAGATAACATGCTGATGGTATATGAAATAAAATTAAAGAAATTTTGAATAAATGATTTATTTAGTATTGGATTCGAAGAAGCCACCATTTTCACTAAGATTAATGATTATGAGTTTTCTTTGTCATATGTGGAAATGGATGAGATTCTATGTTGTCCCCAAGAGGGGGAGTTTTAATTTTATTTAAGAAATATCAATAATAGAATACATTCATATGAAGATATTATGTTTTCTTTATTTGTAACAATAATAGTTAAGAAGGTAATGTCAAAAGAACTTACTCCTGGCCGTCGAGTGATGTTGAAGTTTTTTCAATCTAGGATTTTTCTTAGGACTGCTGATCTTGAGAAATTCCTTTACTAGACATGTATATCATGTTTTTTCATTTAAAAAATGTTAAGTTTAATTTTTTTTTGTTTTATGATAAGATCTCTAAGCCATTGCTCCTATGAGGATATGAAGATGGGATATTATCCCTATAGAAGAATTATTTCATTTTTTTTCAAAGGAAAGGAAAGATTGTCAACATGTTTTCTGGTAGATCATGTCACCACAAAAAACTTCAAATGATGGGACTGTGAAGAAGCTTGGTTTTGTTTGGAGAAATTTTTGCAATAGTCTTCTACCAATTGGTTCAAAACAACAACAGAAGTTTTTAACAGATGCTCAGGGAGAACAAAGGATGATTCCTTTAGTTGGATCTATTAAATATAGGCCTAAATAATAAGGAACATCAAGTATAGAATAATATCTTGTTCAAAAAATAAGAATAATTTTAGTTAATGTTCCAAAGACTATAGTTTAAGCAGCTGTTGGATGTGATCATGTGAATCCAGTGGATGAGAAAGTTGAGAAAGAGGCTCAAAGTCACAAATTTATCAGGGAAGATGTCCTTAATCCTGGAAATCTTGTTGTACCTGATTGTAAAGTTTCTAGAAGTTTTTCCTTAATATATAGACCAACTGATAATGAAGATCCAATTTTGGACTTAGTATAATTTCATCGAAAGGAAGTTATTATTGACCCTAGAACTCCATCTTCTGAATCTTCCGATTCCACTACTGAAGCCTTAGTTATGAAAGTAAATCTATTGGAGGCTCATAACTCATTTATTAGAGAATAGTTGGAATTTTTGAAGAATGTTTTTGAAGAATATATAGTTACTTCAGTGCCAAGATCTGAGTTTGAAGTGCAGAAGCTTAATTTAAGATAATTCAATGAAAATCTCATTTCTGTTGGAGATCTTAAAGAGCTTATAGAAAAAATGTTAAGAGAATTTTGTTCATTAAAGGATGAGTGTGTCAAGAAGAAATTGTTTTTTGAGTTTAAGTCGATTATAGGGAGATAATTTCAGTCTCTCAAGGAAAGTAATCAAGCATCAAACTCTTCTCAATAAACACAGCTAGAACTTCTCGTTTAAAGCTATTACCTCTATATTGGGTGAGTTAAATGATAGACTACACACTCTTTAGTGTGATATTACTCCTTTAAATGTTCTGTTGGAAAATCAAAGACATCTGATAATTCAACTTACTTTAAGTGAATCCTGGTTGAGACTAGTAATTAATCAAGTTAAAGACAAGTTGACTTCATTCATCCAGTGAGAAGAATCTGTGAATGAGTTTGTAAAGGTCAATATGGTTGAGAATTTAAAGGTTGGAAATGATTCAAGTAATCAAATTTAGCAATTTTTAAAAGTATTAAACAACCATTTCCTGATATTTATTTTTGAGAGTATTGATATTAGTAGTGTAGTTCAAGCCCTTACTTATACTAATGATCCCTCTATCCCTACCATTTCAGACCAAAGCCCTTCATTTTGAAGACCCTTTTTTGATGGAGGATTTTACATTTGTTGTCAAAACATTTGAATTAATTTTAATTTCAATTTAATTTATTCTAATGTTTTTAGTATCTTCTATTTTAGTTCAATGTTTAAACTTACAATACTAGATTTATTTTTTCTTATGCTATTATTTATAAATATTCATAATAGTTCAGTGCAATATTAAATGTTGTTTATATCATTTATTCTTTCAAACCATATTTTTGAAATCAGAAAAAGGGGGAGAAAATTTATAAGGGGAGAAGGGAGAATATCAATGAATACCCTTTGAGGAGAATATTTGAAAACCACAAAATTTCATGAGATAAAATATTTAATTTACAAGTATCTTTTTTTCTTTATCTAAATAATACTGTGAAATCGAAATATCAAAATATTTTGTATATATATTTTTGTATGTTTACAAATCCTATAGTCTATTTAAATTTTGTTATGTATTATATTATAGGTTTTGTGATCATAAAAAATGAGGAGATTATTGTTCATGTATTATATCAACAATACTCTATAATTTATGATTATTTTGATGTTTACAAATACCTTTTTTTGTTTTCTAATGAAGTTTTGTTTAGTGAGTTCTACTGGAATTTATATTCTATTTTAAGGAATTTAGCATTATGGGAATGAATCTAGAAACAATGTTATCAACCCTATGTTATGATGATAAGTGATACGCTTGTGTATGGTATCAACCCTACATTATTCTAAAACAATTTTCGTTTGGATAAACATCCTTACATTCAAATAATTTTCAAACGTATGGATCAACATACCTACATTGGAGTTTGGATTTATTGTTCATACCCTATATATGGAAAATTTAAATATATATTTAATCAATGCTATGTTTGGGATTTTATGTTTACAAGGATAAAATTATGGATTATCATCCCTATACTACGCAAAGTAACCCTACACTACACAGTGGAAACCTATGCTATGCAAAGGAACCCTATGCTATGTAAAGGAACCCTACACTATTTAAAGGAACCCTATTCTACACAAAGGAACCATATACTATGAAATTGAACCCTACACTATGCAAAGGAACCCTACACTATTCAAAGGATCCCTACGCTATGCAAAGTATCCCTATGCTATGCAAAGGAACCCTAAACTACACATATCTACCCTACATTATGTTCTTAATGACAAAGTTTTTTAAGCTGTGTTTTCAATCCAAGATTGCTACCATGGTCAGGTAAAAATTAAAGACTGATTCAAGGATTACTTTGATTGTTTCAAAGATCCGTGTTCATTGAAAAAAATCACTTCTATTTCTACAAAAAGTTATGACTCCACTGATCATTTGGAATTTGAATTTCTACAATCAATCAGGCTATTCTTTTAGAGTGTCTCTTAAAATATATATACATGTGTGATAAGTGGTCCACATATGCAACTATATTATTGAAATTATATTTTATAGTGCTGCTGCAAGGGATGATCAATTCTGAAAGAATTTATACTTTGGAGATATACGAGTTCAATATTTTACTACTGTAAGATTACTACTACTATTTAATTTTCTACCTTATTAAATATATTTTTTAAAAAAGGATCACTTCAAACTATTTCATTCTTGAATATATTATTTTCTTAAGAATAAGATCTATCATTTGTCAGTTACTTTCTACTGCAACTGTGAAGATCAACCTGGACCTTTCAAATAAAACGCTTTTGATTTATTGGGGTTTCAACCGCTCATACTCAGTTGTGGTGGACTATCAACTTCTTTATCTAAGTTGTGGATAACCGATTCTCTATTATAGAACCATAAGACTTTGTAATTAGTCTTGTAAAGGTGTCAACTACCTACACTCAGTTTTGGATTCTTGGTCTTGTGATAAGAGGACCATTCTAGTGAAATTTACCAAGTTCACAGAGAGAGTGATTTGTAGAGTGGACTAGGAGATATTTGTGCCCCAAACCACTATAAAAATCTATGTTATTTTTTTATCCACTTAATATTTTCATATAGAATAAAAACACAACATATACACATAAATCACAATGGGTGTCAAAATATAGAATTGTGAAAGATTTTTGAAAAGACACAATTCACACCCATATTGTGTTAATTTTTATATTTCTACCTAACACCAAGTGATTTAAATATGTGACTCAGGATATTGGTGAGTTGGTTGTTATGATTGAATAACACGATTTTTTCTTATTATTTTATAATATGAGTTATGATATATGAGGGTTACTTGTGATAGGGGTCAACCTAGGATTGTGAGTTCCTTTAGTGATGGAAAGTACGGGTAACTAATTTGGGTTATGATATTGATGCACAAGATATGATATTGAGTATGTGACATGGGCATAAAGGCACCTTAGAAAATTTTGATGTGAAGAAATAAATAGTACCTGTGCAGATGGTCTAATAAGCATGGGATCCATGGCCAGCTGAGTAAAAAAGATGGAATGCATAGAATTGATGAGGTGATCACATATGTGATATGTGTTTATTTTGAGGAATTAGGTGTGTGAGCATAGGATTTATGGGACATGAATCAAGATAGTTTTATTAAGTTGGTATAATAGGGTAGAACTAGGGTATACACCTACTTGATTATGATTTTTTTAGCAATACGTGATATTAAGCACCATGTGAGACTGGTTAGATGGATAATACTTACCATGGGTGAATATAATGAGTCTTTGATTGAACGAAATTATAGGTGGATTATTATGACTTA
This sequence comes from Viscum album, assembly GCA_963277665.1. Classification (NCBI taxonomy): domain Eukaryota; kingdom Viridiplantae; phylum Streptophyta; class Magnoliopsida; order Santalales; family Viscaceae; genus Viscum; species Viscum album. The sequence goes on along the minus strand of OY728128.1, from coordinate 581,654,347 downwards.
ATCATGATCAGGTAAAGGTGATCCTGATGGTCAATTGGGTGTGATTATCCATGGTGACATATAACACATGTCGATAGGTGGATTTTTTGAAATCTTCAAAATGGGAAAATTGATTTAGTTAGGCTATGTGACTATGGATGGGAGGTCATGATAATATATGGAAATGCATGGTGGATGCATTTAATTCTTTCCTATCATGTGTTTGGAATGATATTTCAAGTTGGTTTCACTTGAAATATCTCATGGAGTTGGTGATTTTGAAATGGATTGTGATTTTTTTGGTCTCGATAAAATATGATGAATAAGGTTTTGAATTTGGTATTTTTGTAGATTTTGAAAACTAGGATAGTTTTTTGAAAGAAAATAATTATCTAGGCTAAGTATATTATGATTTTAGTTTTGGTAAAAAGTAAAACCCTTTAATGTAAAATGGTTCTTTAAAACATGAGTGATTTTTGGTGTTTATAATATTTTTTTGATTTAGTTTGAAAAACAAACCATTTACTTAGGATATGATCAGTGTGTGGGAAATATGGTCTTTTTAAAATGTTAATGGATCGACTGATGGATCATGAGAATTGTAGTTAAATACATAAGGTAAACTCATATAAGATACCACTTGTAACATTTTTGTGAAGTGTGATATTTATAATGACAACCATTGATTTTGGTGGAACAACAAGGGGATAAGTGGAAAGATTATGTGGATGAGGAATTAGAAAGTTACCCAATTAAAAATAGTTGGGAATCAATATTATATAAATTTTCTAGTGTTACTAGTTAGGGCCTATGGAGGGATAGACCATGAAAATCCTATAATTGTGTGTAAGGACACAAACCTTAAGTCTGATTTGTTGGAACTAGGTTTATGGTGATATATTGTTGGTAGAGTTATAAAATGGTTGTGTGGAGCACCATGATATTAATGGAACCGAGAATATAGTTCTTAGGGAATTAGTTTTGTAATCAAAGAGATTTTATGGTTAGATTTAGGTAAAATGATTCCAATAAGGTGAAAAAAATCATGGGTTGATCGGTTAGACACTTTTGGGCAAGATGGTTCAAGGTTTTTATGAGATGGGAGGAATACCTCTATAATGTGAGGAGACATTATAGATAGATTCGAGTTTCATGGTGTTGTTGATTTGGTCTTGTTCCTTGATATGATTCATTAGGAGTGGGATGAGTGTGGATCAATAGGAGAGGCATGTGTGATGTTGGAACTGGTCATGTATTATGCTCGAGGAGTAGTGTAATAAAATTTCTATGGTGGGGATCACACCACGGGTGATATGAGCATGTAATGATAATTTTGAGAAAATTTTAGTAGATATTGGGAGTGAAATGTTGATGTAACCAACCATGGATGGTTTTAGTTTTGTGACGGTGCTCATAAGAAAGTGGATGTGTTATGTTTGGAAGATGGAAAATACCCAAATGTGGGTATTGATTGATAACCATGAGAAATATACATAATATTAGTAATTGATAGCCACTATATGGGAGATGATAGTATGGTGGTATGAATGGTTGTGAATTTTGGGAAATGAGTTAGCGGACTGACCAAGTCTATGTAATATTGATGCGAAAGGATAGAAAAAATAATACAGGGCCTTATATTATAGATTTGGTCTTAAGAATGAGACTGTGTATCCTGACGAGGGTGGTTGAGTGATGTTTGGGTGTGAAATAGGGTGATTGAGTATATGGTATGGACCAATAACTTCAACCAATGGGATGCTTGTAACGCCCTGACCCTAGTTACCCAGAGTCGGTGCATTATTACATAACATTGACATAATAACAAGAGATAAAGTATCGAAATACTGATTAGTTTAATAGCCTTGGAAGTACTAGATACATACATAAGTGTTACATTACATCATGAAATTAAAAAACAACATTGTGTCCCCTTTGAACACACTCATTTCATTCGGCCTATCCCTATAGGTTATTCAAAATATACATCTTCACATCCTGGGAAAAAGAAAACATAATAAAGGGGTGAGCTCAAATGCTCAGTAAGGATAACAATATAGCAGAAACTATCATAAATAAGAATAAACATTTAAGACAATATATAAAACTAAAACACAAGCATTTTAAACTTAAACTTCATCATAATATGGAAAATATAAATCAAATAATTATATTTACTTATTCACATGGATATTCTATTGGTCGAATAATCACATGTAATATCAATAGCTAATTTCATAATGATGAAATGCATAATTCCAGACATCATAACCACATAGTCAAGGCCTCATTCCAAGACTACAAATAAGATTTTGTCAAGGCCTTGTGCCAAGACACTAGTTTGTCTCATGAAACCTACTGATGTATCAAGGTTTTATAGAGGTCCCCTCCCATCACTTACTAAGTCCGATGCATTCCTCGTATGTAAAAGGTAAAACATAATCTAAACATTCATATTAAAACTAGAATACGAAATGTCAATACTTTAACCACAAACCATGAATGGTATAAAAATAACACATCCACAATCAAACCTAACTCATTCAACATAATATAGAAGATTGTATTATAATAAATCAACCACGATAAAGAATAAAACACAATTAAGGATATTGAAATAGATGAAAATAATCAGTAAAACTATTTGAGAGAAATATCCCCTTTTTCGTGAAAACATTTAAAAGTTACACTATGTATCAAATAAGTCGTTTAGAAGATATTTTTGAATCAAAGTGTCCCATACAACCTTGAAAAATTTGAAAGGAATTTTAATTTGAAAAAAATAATTCCCATATAAATAAATCTTGAAAACTATTTTTAAAACATGGACATTAATGATAAAGATTTAAAAGAATAAATCTTTAAAACATTTAAAACAATATTTTAGTAAAAGGGTTCCTAACCAAATGAAAGATGATTGAATTAAAATAATTGAGGAATAACATTAATAAAAACCTTATAATATCAGGATAATAAAGGGATTCATAATATAATATGTCAAAGGACAGTATATACACCATATAAAAGTTAATTGCTGCATAACAACAAAGAAGTCTCAATGGAATGTAAATTGAGGTGAAATATCTTATAAAGACCATATCCTTAGATTAAGGATAAATCAATGAAATAATTATGTGTGAAAAATATAAATACACTCAATATTATTTTATATTTAGTGTAAATCAATCAGAGGACATTCATATATATTATAGTAAAAACAAAACCAATGACTTGGATGCTTAACTTAACGAATGGAAATTGAGTTAAGATTACCCTTATCAAGTTCATATCAATGAATTTAGAATTTATAAATGGTGTGATTATGTGTATAAAAAGTATATACACACAAAGGGGAGTGTAAATTATTTCATAAATAAGTAAATATCGATTTCACACATAATCTTGGAGTAAAATAATTAATGAAGTGTGCGTAAAACCCAATCAGTGGAAATTGAAATTAGAAATTCCCTTAATAATTTGGTAACTTACGAAACATACACCCCATGAAAGAAAGATCATACAATGAATATGTAAATAACTATAAATTAAAGTATATTACACAAATAATACAATCATGGGCAGTACATACAACACACAAAAGGAAATAATGGAAAATATAACATGAATCTCATGGGAATAAAAAGTTATATGGAAACCCATTACCTTGTACATTTCTTTAGTAGAAGGTAAGTTAACCTACTTTATAATAGTTAAATAATTTTTATTAAATTATATAATAACCACATACATAAATATGATATCATATATGATCTTCTAATATTGCTTTGTTAATAATATTTCAGTAGTATCATTGTTTTGGGTGTTAACTGATTTGTTTTCCTTTATATGATTTGTTACGTAAGTCATGTTTATTATGGATTTGATGTATTTAATTTATATTCATAATGATATTAAGTTCTTAAAAATTATTTTTAATCATAAAATAAAATTTATTCTTGAATGGTTATGATGGGGAATGAAATCTCATCGCGACGTGGAGACGATAATCCGTACGTACGCACAAGTGACAATATCATTCTATTGATGGTGAAATAATATGTAATTGGATGGTATATCATATATAAATAATAATTAAAATTTATATTTATTATTTACATCAATTATAAATAATTATTATATGCATCCAAATAATAAAGTGTTGAATAACAGACTACACCACGACGTGGAGACGATAAGCCATACGTACGCACGTATGGTGACTTTGTCATTCATAGAATGGATAGAATAATAATTATTGTTGTAACATATTTATAATAAAATAAAATTATGTATAAGGTAATAGAGTTATTATTTGGGTATGGAAACAACAAAGAAAGAGAAAGTGGAAGAATAAAAGAACTTTGAAAGAGGTGATGAAATAATTACCTCTTCTTCGGGTGCTTCCTTTTGATTTGATAAAAAGGGCTCCTTAAGTTGGATTTATGATCAAATTAAGGACTCTAGGTTAAATTTAGGGTATTTGGGAGGATATTTTAGAAGGTATTTTCTGATCCAAATGGCTTTGGAGGTGTTAAATTAAGATAAGGTGAAGTACCATTTTATAAGAGAGGTGAGGGTCACTTTAGGAAAAGATTGAAATATTATTTTATTATAAAATAATTTTCAGCTTCTAATGGCTCAAAATGGATTTATTTTGAGTATAATGTGAGTATGGGTATAAATACTCTCAACCTATAGGTTTTAGAAAAGTTTAGGTCACTATATTAACCTTATCTTTTAGATTTAACTCTTAGTTAAATAGTTTAACTTTTACCATGTCTTCTTTTATTTTTATATTACATGGTTAATAATATTACTATAAAATTCCAAGAGAACCTCAAGTGGTTAATTAATGAAATATCCATAATTATATAAGTCCTTTTTCTAAGACTTATATTTTTAAGAATATTATATCATTTAATAATATATGATTTGTTTTAAAAACTCATTTATGTCTATTTTGACAATATTTAGTATTTGGTTTTTGTGAAAGTTAAAAAAACTTTATTACTTCAAAGAAAATACATTAAATAAACCCTAACATGTAATATTAACCTATAATTTTTTTAATGCATCAAAAGTCTCAATTTAAATTTATTTGTATTTTTATAATATACATTAATTTAATCTTTCATTAATAAGGTAATTACTACATCATCATTGTGTCATAAATAAATTTAATTATTTAATGTCTAAAAATTATAAATAAAACACCATGATGTATAAAATATTTTTATCTTTATAATGAATATTTATAGTATAATTTATCTTATGTATAACCCTATATTAAAAATGGTTTAGTTATTAAAATTTGAATTTAACACTTTTAACTCTTCTTTAAATAAAATAATAATAAATGTCCTAATCTAATACAAGTTGATCAAAAAGGATAATATTTTATTCCTAAGGTTTATTTTGGTCGAAATAAACTTATCCAATATAATTAAGACATGTGTAAGGGTAATTATAATATCATTTTTATCTTTAATTACCCCATCTACTTTTAACCGTGGTAAATAAAATTCAAAAATTACTATTCACCAAAAATTATTTTCATCCTATCGAACCAAATTTTACTTACTGGTTTCAATCCTATCTCTAGGATTTTTGAAATTCAATTCACAGAAGTGGTAAAATTACATTTTATGCAAATTTTTAAATGTGACTAGATGGTGGGTAAAATACGTTAAAAAGTTCAATAAAATATTATATATCTAATCTTATTATAAAATGACTCCAATGAATTAAATTAGACTAATATAGGTATTATGTATCTATTTTTACTTTAAAATAAATTTAAATAAAAATAATAATTATTTAAATAAAAAGTTGGTTTTTATGTACTAAGTAGTGTTTTTCACTATTCATCAAAAATTGAAAGTTTTCTGAAAAATACCAAAAATTCACCCTAAGCTAATTTTGATATTTCAAATCCCAAAATGAAGTCTATTTTAAAAAATTATATTTTTAGGAGTTTCTAATATTAATTTTATTATTGTTCACAAAAGGACATAAAAAGTAGTTCTTTTCAGAAAATAGTTTTTCTAAATATATAACTATTTTAACAAAACATATATATTTCATTATAAATACATTTTATTTATGTGAAAACATTATAAATAACAATAAAAATTTATTTTTACTATTCATATCACAATATTTAATTGATAAATAAATATATCGTTTAAATAATTATAATACTAATTTTTTGTTTCGCAAAAACTCAATCTTGCGTATAACACAAGCCAAGTCAGTGCTGCGTGTAGTATAAGATATTGACTTACTTTAAAGATATAACTTACTCTGAAATATTGGGGTGTTACATTCTCCCCTCCTTCAATAAATTGCGTCATCACAATTTGAAATTGTTCTTGGAAAATAAAAGGTTAAAAATAGAAAATACCTTTGTGGAAAACCCAAATCAGAAATAGGGATAATAAAATTTAGTCTTAATAAGAGGGAATGGGAAATGAAAATGTCACCACCAAATTAGCATTTCTAATAGGAGAACATTAGTGGAAAATTTAGACACATAATTGGAGGAAAAACAAAAATATTTATAGGGAGTAATTGAGGTCATCAATCAAAAAAAAGTGAACAATAAATAGAAAAATGAAGGCCTAAAAGCCATAAATCTATGATGACTTAAAATATCCTTGGTTCCTCAAAACATAAGGTATTAAGATAACACATTTTTGGTTTTAAGATCATTTACTTAAAGTTTAAGAATTTATTTCTTTATAGAATAAGAAAAAAATACCTGACAATTAGAGTTCCATCCTTTAACTAATTTCTACCACAAACTCATCTTTCAATCCAAAAGATAATAGAACTAAAAAATATTTTATTTATCCTAATCGTATAGGGTTTATAAATAAATAAATTTATAATTCATTTATCAAATCAATTAAAAATGACATTATACAATCCAGGGAATCCCGTAAGCCATTGGTAGGTGATGTACTCTTGTTACCCTTTGGTTGTGAGTTTAAGTCTCACGGCCTTGCTGGATGCGATGGGTTGTCGCCTGACATTCGGGTTGTCCTTTTTATAAAAAATACAAAAATAATCTTAAGAAATGTTTTAACCTTAAAACATAGTTTCCAATTTCCAACTTAATCCATTCCAACCTTTAGACTTATCCAAAATACTCATGTCCAAATTCATAGTCCAAATATTTATAAGGAATGTCAACATAACATAATGAAGATCTCTTTTTGCCACATAATAAAATGTGAGTACCTTCATAGTGTATTCTTTTAAAACATGTTAAGACCATGAATTACCATAAAACAATATTTATTACATTCATTCTCCCTTATTCCTTATAGAATACTAGATATATTCCTTATATCAATTTTTTTTTAATACTCCAACAATGATGGAATAAAAAAACCATTAATCAGTTCCAAGGTAGTCAAAAATATCCAATATAATTTATCCAAATAAACCATCTCTTATTCCAAAATCAATAACGCAGTATCAAGACCATATTAAGGTTTATCTTTATTTCAATCATGTATTTTCCAAAAAGTTTAACTTTCTGTTGAGTCACTTTTCTTAGTACCATATAATCTCAAATCATCAATAAAATTATACTGTAGTACAATCCTTATTTATTTCCATAATTAATATAACCAATACATCATTGATACAACAATCAAATGACATAATTCATTAATAAAAATATAATAACACTAATTATTCATCTTCATATGAGGTTGTATCATAACTTAATTATTATCCAATAGCATCATTTGGGATATACTCTGATGATTGAGACATTGATTCTCGTAGTGTCCCAACTCCTTATAGATGAAGCATTGTACATTTGAAACTTTTTTCTTACCCTTTAAATCACGTACTTGGTATCATTTTTCTCCACACTTATAACAAACTCCCATTTCCTTCAAGTATTTAACAAGGTGATTCTTCCCACAATTATAACATATGGAAAAATCCTTCTTTCCCTTATTCCCTTTATCCATCTTTCTCTCTACCATACTTTTCTTCTCTGTCTTCCCTTCAAAGCCATAAGACTTAGAGAATTATTTATTTATCTTATTAACACATGATTATATTTCTTAATATGATGATAATATGTGGGAGACTATTTCCATTATAAATGTTGGATTAAGAACTTGAAAGATATGATCCTTCCTACTCTTTGGATCATGAGTATTTCTGGAGTTCTCATTCCTTCTACTGGGCACCATTTCTAAAAAATGGCATACACTAGGTTAGTTTATGAATCACAATGCATAATTCAAAACTTGTAAAATAACTAACATATATTGAAAAGTTTATTCATATAATCCATAATCATAAAAATGTTTTATTTGAGGAAGTATTTACTCATAAATCCTTCATAATGGGTTGTAAATAAAAGTTGAATTATCCTAAGAATATCCCCCATGAGTGTTAATACCGAGAGTAAAACAAGGACCGTTGTCATGTAAAAGGATACCCCAGGTCAAGCCCGAAACTCGTTTTCGGAGTTTTCACTCCTAGGTACATATGTTCCAGAGTCACCTCTACCTGTTTGTATCCAGACATGGATGTATTTTCTTGGAAAACCCACATAATATTTACTATACCAAAATTTTTGGATGTTCTTATATACTAATTCTCAAAGTATATCTTAGGGTAATTTTTTCTAATATGAGTTTATCTAAATCTTGTTTACAAGGTTTTTACTAAACTTCCTATGATACCAACTATAACGCCCTGAACCTAGTTACCCAGAGTTGGTGCATTATTACATAACATTGTCATGATCATGAGAGATAAATCCTCAAAAGACCTATTGGTTTAGTAGCCTTGTAAGTACTAGATACATACATAAGTTTTACATTAAATCATGTAATAAAAAAACAACATTGTGTCCCCTTTGAACACACTCATATCCTTTGGCCTATCCCTACAGGTTAATCCTAAGAAACTTCTTCAAATCCAAGGAAAAAGAAAACATAAGAAAGGGGTGATCTTAGATTCTTATTAAGGATAACAATATAGCGGAAACTATCATAAATAAGTATAAACATTTAAGGAAATTCATAAAACTAAAACACAAGACTTTTAAACTTAAACTTCAGCATAATATGGAAAATATAAATCAAATAATTCCATTTACTTATTCACATGGATATTCTACTAGTCAAATAATCAAATGTAATATCAATATATAATTTCATAATGATGGAATGCATAATACCGAACATCATAACCACATAGTCAAGGCCTCGTGCCAAGACTACAAATAAGATTTTATTAAGGCCTTGTGCCAAGACATTGGTTTGTCTCATGATACCTACCGATTCATCAAGGGAATATAACAGGCCCCGATCATCACTTACTAAGTCCTATGAATTCCTCATATGAAAAGGGTGAAACATAATCTAAACATTCGTATTAAAACTAACATACAAAACATCAATACTTTAACCACAAACCATGAATGGTATAAAAATAGAATATCCACAGTCAAACATATCTCATTCAATACAATATGGAATATTTTATCATAATAAATCAACCACAATGAAGAATAAAACACAATGAAGGATATTGAGATAAATGAAAATAACCAGTAAAACTATTTGAGAGAAATATCCTCCTTTTCTTGAAAACATTTAAAAGTTACACTATGTATCAAAGAAGACATTTAGAAGGGATTTTTGAATCAAAGTGTCCCATACCACTTTGAAACTTTTTTAGGGAATTTTAATTTTAAAACAATCATGTATATATAAATAAATCCTTAAAACTATTTTTAAAACATGGACATTAATGCGAAATATTTAGAAGAATAAATCTTCAAAACATTTAAAATGATATTTTAGTAAAAGTGTTCCTAACCAAATAAAAGATGCTTGAATACAAATAATTGAGGAATAAAATTAATCAAAAATTTATAATATCATGATAATAAAGGGATTCATGATATAATATGTCAAAGGATAGCATATACACCATATAAAAGTGAATTGGCGCATAACAACAAAGAAGTCTCAATGGAATGTAAATTGAGGCGAAATCCATTATAAAGACTGTATCCTTAGATTAAGGATAAATTAATGAAATAATTATGTGTGAAAAATATAAATACACTCAATATGATTTTATATTTAATATAAATCAATCATAGGACATTCAAACATATTCTAGTAAAAACAAAAGCAATGACTTGGATGTTTAACTCAACGAATGAAAATTGAGTTAAGATTACCCTTATAAAGTTCATATAAATGACTTTATAATTTATAAATAGAGTGATTATGTGTATGAGAATTATATACACACAAAGGTGAGTAAAAATTACTACATAAATAAATAAATAGCAATTTCACACATAATCTTGGAGTAAAATAATCAATGAAGTGTGCGTAAAACCCAATGAGTGGAAATTGAAATTAGAAATTACCTTTCTGATTTAGAAACTTATGAAACATACAACCCATGAAAGAAGGATAATATAATTAATATTTAAATACCCATAAATTAAATTATATTACACAAATAATACAATCATGGGTAGTACATACACCACACAAAAGGAAATAGCGACAAATATAGCATGAATCTCACGGGAATAAAAAGTGAGATGGAAACCCCTTACCTTGTACTTTTACTTAGTTGAGGATATGTTAACCTCATGTATAATAGTTAAATAATTGTTATTAAATTATAAAATAACCTCATACATAAATATTATATCATATATTATCTTCTAATATTGCTTTGTTAATAATATTTCAGTAGTATCATTGTTTTGGTTGTTAACTGATTCATTTTCCTTTATATGTTTGTTACGTAAGTAATGTTTGTTATGAATAGGATGTATTTTATTAATATAAAGAATGATATTAAGTTATTAAAAATTATTTTTAATCATAAAATGAAAATTTTTCTTGAATGGTTATGATGGGGAATGAAATCTCATCGCATCGTGGAGACGGTAATCCATACGTACACACGAGTGATAATATCATTATATTGATGGTGAAATCGTATGTAATTGGATGGAATATCATATATAAAGAATAATTAAAATGTTATATTTATTATTTACATCAATTATACATCATTATTATACCTATTAAAATAATGAAGTGTTGAATAACAAGCTACACCACGACGTGGAGACGGTAAGCCGTACGTACATGCGTATGGTGACTTTGTCATTCATAGGATGGATAGAATAATGAGTATTGTTGTAACATATTTATAATAAAATCATAGTATGTAGAAGGTACTAGAGTTATTATTTTGGTATGGAAACAACAAATAAATTGGAAGTGGAAGAAGAAAAGAACTTTGAAAGAGGTGATGAAATAATTACCTCTTCTTTGGGTGCTTCCTTTTGATTTGATCAAAAGGGATAATTAAGTTAGCTTTATGATCAAATTAAGGCCTATAGGTTTAGGTGAGGGTATTTAGAAGGATATTTTATCATGGTTTGGCTGAGCCAAATGGCTTTGGAGGTGTGAAATTAAGTGAAGGGGAAATACCCTTTTATAAGAGAGGTGAGGGTCACTTTAGGAAAAGCTTGAAATATTATTTTATTATAAAATAATTTTTGGTTTATAATGGATAAAAATGGATTTATTTCTAGGATAAGGTGGTTATGGGTCTAAATAATCTCAAAAAATAGGTTTTACACAAGTTTAGTTCACTATATTAACCTCATCTTTTAGATTTAACTCTTAGTTAAATAGTTTAACTTTTACCATGGATTCTTGTATTTTTATATTACATGGTTAATAAACTTACTATAAAATGACAAAAGAACCTGAAGTGGTTAATTAATGAAATATATATCATTATATAAGTCCTTTGGATGAACCTTATATTTTTAAGAATATTATATCATTTAATAATATAGTATTTATTTTAAAAACTAATTTATGTCAATTTTGACACTATTTAGTATTTGGTGTTTGTGAAAGTCAATAAAACTTTATTAATTAAAAAAGAATACATTAAATCAACCCTATAATGTAATATTAACGTATAAAATTAGTTTAATGCATAAAAAGTATCAATTTACATTTATTTGGATATTTATAATATCAATTATTTTAATCTTTCATTAATAAGGTAATTACTGCATCATCATTGTGTTATAAATAAATTTAACTATCTAATGTCTAAAAATTATAAATAAAATACCATGATGTAGGAAATATTTTTAGATTTATAATTTATATTTATATTTTAATGTATCTTATGTATAACCCTATATTAAAAATGGTTTAGTTATTAAAATTTGAATTTAACACTTTTAACTCTTCTTTAAATAAAATAATAATAAATATCCTAATTGAAACCAAGTGGATAAAAAAGGATAATATTTTATTCATAAGGTTGATTTTGGTCTAAGTACACTTATCCAATAGAATCAGGACATGTGTTAGGGTAATTATAATATCATTTTTATCTTTAATTACACTATTTACTTTTAACCGTTGTAAATAAAATTCAAAAGTTACTATTCACCAAAAATTATTTTTATCCTGTTAAACCACATTTTACTTACTTTTTTAAATCGTTTATCTTGTATTTTTGAAATTAAATTCACATAAGTGGTAAAATTATGTTTTATGAAAATTTGAAAATGTGACTAGAAGGTGGGTAAAAGACATTAAAAAGTTCAATAAAATTTTATATATCTAATCTTATTATAAAGTGACTCTAATGAATTACATTGGAATAATATAGTTATTATGTATCTATTTTTAATTTAAAATAAATTTAAATAAAAATAATATTTATTAAATAAAAAGTCAGTTTTTATGTACCATGCAGTATTATTCTCTATTCATCAAAAATTGAAAGTTTTTAGAAAAATACCAAAAATTCACCCTAGGATAATTTTGATATTACAACTCTAAAAATGAAGTCTATTTTACCAAATTAAATTTTTAGGAGTGTGTAATATTAATTTTATTATTATTCACAAAAGGACATAAAAATTAGTTCTTTTAAGAAAATAGTTTTTCTAAATATATAACTATTTTAACAAAACATATACATTTCATTTTAAATATGTTTTATTTATGTGAAAAAATTATAATAAAAATAAAAATTTATTTTTACTATTCATATCACAATATTTAATTGATAAATAAATATATTGTTTAAATAATTATAATATTAATGTGTTGTTTCGCAGAAACTCAATCTTGCGTATAACACAAGCCAAGTCGGTATTGCGTGCAATATAAGCTATTGACATACTTTAAAGATACAACTTACTATGAAATATTGGGGTGTTACAATGCTACATAAGGGAATTTTGAATTAAAAAATAACACTAGATGCGTGACACTATCATAGAGTTAGTATAAATAATGGGAAATGTGATGTGGGGGTTAACATGATTTTGAGTAGTGGAGCCAGTTTGGGTGCTGTGTTGGAATGACCATAACTAGTGGGATATATATTATTTGGAAAGTAAAACATGATTTATTTACCAATATGGTTCATATAGGATGTATGGGGATACTTATTTGGGAGGATAAGCATAATGGTGGAGAGGTTATAAAGACTTGTGTTTGTACTGGTTGGTAAAAATCGGGTGTAAATTTTAATTTTTTACATGGATTGGGTTTTTTTGAGAATTAGGACTTAAATTAGAATTCAAAGAGTTGGAAAACCTTAATAAAGTGTTTTTGGATATGTTAGGAGGTCCAGGAAGTATATTGGGTGGTTGGATGATGAATTGAGGGGTATTTTTGGGATTTATGAAAATTTCAGTTCTTTGGAATTTTAGCTAACTCTAGTACATAAGGTTCCTCTTCTGGAGCATGAGAAACAGTTTGAGGGGGTTTCAATAATTTGGATAAGTTAAAAACCCCTATTTGTATATAAGATCCACCCTATAATGGTTGGAGGAATTTCTTCTATGTCTTGAAAGTACCTTATGAAGTCTTACTCTTACATATAGGTACTCCATATAAAAGAGTAACCCCCTTGTGTGTTAAAAAAATTCTATTAAGTATCAGATACCTTGTATATGTAAGAGGTATGGGAATGGGTAAGATTTTTTTTCAAGTGAAATATTGAAATAATATTAGTAAAATATCTTATGTATGAGGAACAATATTATGTGATAAGAATCTGATGAAGTATTAAATATTTCATATGGTGATATATATATTACATATAGACAAAAAAATTTGACTTATGAGGGAGAATATATTATTAAAGAGTAAAATATATTACATATGTTATATTTTTCTAAGTCATATGTCATACATATGGAAAATTATATTATGTATAGGTTTTCCCAAAAGGAAAAAGCTTATGTAAGAGATGAAATATTTTACATATGAGTTAAATATATTATGTATTGAAATATGTTAAGTAAAATATCTTATGTATGGAAATAAGATCTTATATATGGACTTTACTTATTATTTATGGAGTTTCCTAAGTGAAACATCTTACATATTGAATATATATATTACGTATTGATTATACATATTATGAATGGAGAGAATATATTACATATGGAATATGTTAGATATATACATGATAAATAATATATATTATTATAGGTTCCAATGTTTTTCAAATTTTTGAAATGATAAAATTTTCCATATTTTTCTAAAATATTAATAAAATGATTAAGTGAAATAAAAATTTGTAATTATGCATTTTTGATGGTAGTGAACTCATGAGGCCTCCTGTTCCTCCCTATCTTTTATTTAAAAGGAGATATTCATATATTCACAATGGATCTTCATTCCATTTGTTATGATTAATTTCTCGAGTTAAATCTATTACTTCGTTTTGATCCTTCCTCAATTTTGTTTTGTTTATAATTGTTTATTTTATATTGTTGGGTGGGATTTTGAGTAACTATTCCACCAAATCATGGTAGAATTATCCTGAAAAATGGTGTTTTGTTAGTTTTATATAGAGTAGAACCTAGGAGAATGATCACACTAGGGTCTGTATAGATTTATTAAGATACGTCATTGCCTTGTTTTATTTCAATTTTCCATCAATTTTAGTGAAATAGATGGATGAATTGAAATTAAAGGTCGGGGATTTTATGTATTAAAGGTCTGAATAGATACTAGGGGTGGTTCACACCCCTTTTATAAAGATTTAAGTAATAGGAAATCATTGGTAAGTGAATATCAATTTATCCCCTAGATATTAATTATAAATTTAATTATAAAATAAATTGTGGGTGATTATAAATTGTTCAGTGAATTATTAAATAATTTTTCATTGGCTTATGGATTAATGTTGATAGGTGATGTTTAGTAAAGCTTGGATGTGCTTAGGTGAGTCTCCCAAACCACCTTCTTCAAGATGAGGGAAGGGATATCAAGATTCTAAGACCTTTCTTACTCAAGATGAAGGAGAGATAATGACCCCCGAGTCCCACCTCCAATATGCCTTGGGGTGGTGACCAACACCAAGGGTATAGAAATCTCAAAAAAATGGGAGGAATTACCCTTTTATAGTAACTAAGATTGGGAGATAAAATGTATCAACGTCAAACAAATCCAAGACAAATATATATAAGGAAACCAAAATCTATTCCACATGCATGTTTAAAGTAAAACTGCTAGAAATACAAGGAGAACTCCAAAGTACCAAAATGAAACTAAGAAGAAACGCAACAATTGTACCCAACGTACGAGCTAGTAATGTCCAACATAGTTCACGTAATCTCCTTGGAAACCTAAAAGCATTTTTATATATGCAGGGTGAGAATATAGTTATACTCAGTAGGGAAAAACCAAAGTCACTCATGCACAAGTGGGAGAAGAATACTAATTCCCATGTGAGAAAATAGTAGAAACCAAAAGCACCTAACAAGGAATACTAACCACCCAGCCTCACCAAGGCATGCTTACCAAATAATGTAAGTCAAGTAAATTAAAGTAGTAAGAAAATAGATATTTGGGTACCCCACACAACTTCCCACTAGTTAACTTCTCATCCCTAATGGCGAACTTCTTGATACTACCACACTCTTCCACAATCCCCACTGTCATAACCTTCCTGCACACACCTGAACCACAAACCACATCACATTTTTCCCACAAACACTTGGGCCAAAAACTACATCACATTCACGCCCATAGACACCTAGGCCTCATAAATACCATGCCCTTCTTGAAAACACCTGGGCCTCATCCCGAAGACACCTGGGAAACAAAACAACTCTCACAAAGAAAATACCATAAATCTGGTAATAAAACTCAAGCCATTACAGCCTTCCTGAAAAGTCTTGGGTGATGAATGCCTAGAAGAGGGAGCAGAGAAGATATAATAACCAGCCATCCTTCCTCCCACTGAGATGCTAGGAAAGGACACCCTCCCCCATAATATTGGGGTGTTCAAAAAATAGTTCTCAACATGGGTGGGGTGTGTATAGAAATCATGAGGAACAACAAGTATATATATATAGGTACCAAACACTCAGCCCAACCTATGGGTTTCAAAGAAAGTAACCATCTTGCACAAAACTACCCTTACTGCTACCTCTAAATGCATGTTTTTACACCAACAATTGTCACTTTGTAAGTAGATATAAGGAAGCCAGATCTTAAAGCTCCTTTGCTTAACACCCATCCAAAACAACGTTATTAATCATTAAATTTAGTTATTTCATCCCTACCTGGGAATTTATAAACACAACATCTGTAAGCATTTTTATAAGGCTAAAATCCACTAAACACACAACATCCAACCCACTCATTTCTTCGGTACTACCAACATCAAACAAGGGAAGGGGGGAAAAGTTAAAGGATTTCCATTTTAACACCCATTCATAATAAAAAAAGAGACAACTAGATTATAGTCCCACTATACACCCCCTTTCCAGGACACACATTCAACCACTGCCAACTGTCATTCTTAAAAATTATACCACTCAAGTCATACCCTCACAACCAAACGCGGCAGCCCCATTTCAAAAAAAGGACACACCTGACACACCTATAAAAATGAAAATTACGATAACCCAGTCCTGCAGCCCCACTTCCCAAACATTTCCCAAATGTAGTCCCACTGCATAACAAGTCCATCCATTCCAAAATCAATCAATATCTCAAACTAAGATACCAACACACCACCTGTACCACCCCATACACAAAGCCAACAACAACCACCACTAAACCATAGCCCCACTACACACACATACCACACCCTTCTCACAAAACCAATTCCTCTATCCATCCCTACACCCAGAATTGTGCTTCCAACAACAGCACCAAACAACCCACACATAGACACACCTATCAGATAGGGTGTATTCAGATTTTTAAAACACTATTCTTTAAATTTTAATTTGATAAGATGGGGTGATCACACAAGGTTTTCATGTTGGGGTATCCAGTTATTTAATTAAGTGTACATGATTAACCAAATTGTTCTTTATAGAAATTATTCATGAAAAACAATAATAGTTATAAGGAATAACCCATTAATAGGAAAACACCACCAATGAGCATGATTTTTAGACACCACACGACCATAAAAGATCACATCATAAACAAGGATAAAAAATGAAATAAGCGATCAACATCAACATCTCCCCATACCCCACTTATTAATTCTTATTGTATTTATTAAATTTGGATTCATCAGTTCACACAAGGTGACATCATTATACACACCCCGCATGATACACAATTAAAAGAGAGACGATGGAAATACCTACCTAGAACTACAAGCAAGCAATGATTCTTCCTTGTGCCAATTAGGGGGTGTGCGAGTAGTAGGAAAAATCCAAGTAAAAATGGGTAGGGGGTACAACATAGGTGCACAACTAGTCTGGGAAGAAAATTTCTCCACACACTAAGAGAAAAAATAATATAGGATCTCAAATTTAGAAAAAGCTAGATCCTATATCAATGGAATGGGAAACAGTTTCAAGGCCATTAACGTCAGGTCATGGCTAAGACCATGTGGTTGGATTATTCCAAATCCCATGATGTGTTAGGATATTAATATATAATTAATATACTTTGAAATGAATTTAGAAATTCCCAAACAAGAATTTAAACTAAATTTATGTCAAATAAGATGTAAGAGGGGTGAAACTAGAAAAACTGGTAGAAACTGGGAAAAACCGAAAATTTGGAAAACTGTTGGAAGTGACTCATCATTGGGTGAGTCACTGATGTCATTGTTCAGTGAGACATCATTTGGTGTCACTATTTGATGAGCCACTATTCAGTGTCACCATTTGGTTCCACCGTTCAGTGATCCACCATTCGGTGTCACTGTTCGGTTTCTCTGTTTGGTGATCCACTATTTGGTGTTACCGTTTAGTTTCACTATTTGGTGAGCCACCATTTGGAAAACTGGATTTTTGGAAAACTCTCGAATTAAGCCACCATTACCTCCCAAAACACCCCAAACACTAGATTTTCAAAAAGGAATGTCCTGGAGGGGTTTGGGTAATTACATCAGATACCTATAAAACTATTCTCATCCTCGAGAATTTAAAACTAATCCCAGGAGGAGGGGTCTGAACAACCACCCCATATGATATCTATAAAGGATAAACAATATTTTGTTGTTTGAAGGTTGGGGCGAAAACCTTGACATCCAAGAACACCTCCTCGACATCCACTACCCAAAAAACCACACAACACCAAAATCTAAACTACCTGAACATATGAATCAGGGAATTCCTTCCCCCATGTCAAGATACTATCTGCTGAGGGTAGCACTGACTCTCCCACATAGGTTTAATCACATCCAAATTAATGTTTCTTGATTAGGGGTTAGGTCCTTCCCTCCTCATTTGTTAGGAATTTACCATACACCATATAATAAGGAAATAACTCATCTCGTAGAAAACAAGGATCAAACATTACATCAAAAATTAAAACACATGATAAAAACTAAAAACAACCCTTGATACTGGGAACACATATATGTATCTCTCTCCCAAGTACTCCCCTTTAGGCCTCCATACCTCAAAAACACACGAACCAAGAGAATGGTACGCCCACATATCACCTTCTCCTGACAATCCTGGATCTCCATTGGCTGCTCCACAAATGTTGTTTCATCCTTGATATCCAACTCTCCCCAATCAATGACATGGTAGTCATTGTGAAGATACCGACAAAGCTAGGATACATGAAAGACATCATGGATCCTCCCCAACTATGGTGGAAATTCCAGCTGATATGCCACCTCTCTAACTCATCCCAACACCTCGAAAGGTCTGATGAACTTGGGAGAAAGCTTACTCCCTCTTCCAAACCTGCACTACCCATGTCATGGGGAAATATTAAAGAATAAATGATCCCTAACATCTAAATTCAAGGGCCTTGTACTGTGATCGACATATGAATTCTTTTGGTCCTATGCTGGCTTCATCCTCTTGCATAAAAGCTACACCTTCTCTATTGTACTCTAAACCACGTCCGGACCAAGTGAAACCACCTCCCCAACTTCTGTCCATCACAAGGGTGAATGAAATGATATTCCATATAAAGCTTCGAACATATCCATTACAATTAAAGAGTGATAGATATTATTTTAAGTGAACTCTTACAAGGGTAAATGTCACATCCAAGAACCACTATAGTATAGAACATATGCTCGTAACATGTCATATAATGTCTAGATTGTCCTCCTTGTTTGTATATTTGTCTGAGGGTGGAAAGTAGTGCTGAGGCATAACTGAGTTCCAAAGGCATGCTGCAATCCCCTCTAGACTCATGACATAAAATGTCTATCTATATTTGAGACAATATATCTCATAACTCCATGCAGCCACACTATCTCATCCATATACCTCTATGATAAGGCATCCACTATGCTCGACTCCTTGATTTATAAGAAGTGAGACAACTTCATCAACCGATCCACTACCACCCAAATTTCATCACATCCTCCATGAGTCCTGGGTAATAATATGTTAAAATCCATTTAAATGTCATCCCACTTCCACTCAGGTATATCTAAGGGCTGCAACAGACCACCAGGAACATGGTGCTTAGCCTTCACTTGCTGGAACACCAATAACTTTTCCACAAACTCCACCACTACCCGCTTCATCCCAGGACACCAAAACAGTTCCCTCAAGCCCTGATACATCTTGGAAAATCCTGGGTGTACCTACAGGGGTGAGATGTAGAATTCACAGAGAACTCCCATATGAATTTCCATTGGGATGAAAAACTTCCCACACAACAACATTCAATTCTAACCATCCTTCAACCATCCCTCTAGAGCATTTCCCTAGTCAAAGTGATCTCACATCACCTCAACTTCTAAGTCTCCCCACCGAGACTCCTCCACTTACTACTTTAGAGATGAATGAACCATCATATGAAATAGACAACATCTTCCACTATCCATTCCTACATCTATGTGCAAGGAAGCCAACTAATCCATTACTCTCCAAGCATCCTTAGATTCCCGAACCACTTCCTTCTACAACTTCCCGATCAAAGCATCATCCACAACATTCCCCTTTCCTAAGGTTCATCAGATCTCAAAATCGTAATCCTGAAAAAACTACATCCACCTCCTCTATCACAAGTTCATATCTCATTGGTAAAAGATATACCTCAATATATTGTGATCTATGAATACCAAAAAGAGCTCATCGACGAGGTAATGAAGCCACAACTTCAGCGCAAACATGACCACTGTAAGTTCCAGATCATGGGTGAAATAGTTATGTTCATGGGGATGTAACTACCTAGACCTATAGGAGATCACTCCCTGTTATTACATCAGTACACAACCCAAGCCCAAACGGGAAGCATCACAGAACACCTCAAACATCACCCCTTCCTCTAGAAACCTGAGCACAGGGGCACTGAACAAATTTACCTTTAGATAGGTGAAATTTGATCCAAAATTCTCACTCCACACAAAGTATTGGCCCTTCCTGATCAGATCCATCAACAGGGCTGCTACCCAAGAGAAATCAGGTATGAATATCTAGTAGTATCCTTCCAGACTGAGAAAACTAAAAACATCTACCACATTCTAGGGTACTTACCAAGAAAAAACTACCTCTACCTTTGACGGGTCCATTGATACGCCCTACTGAGACACCACATTCCCAAGGAAGTGGACCTCCCGTGTCTAAAACTTTCACTTGGACAACTTTCCATAAAGCTGGTAGTGCCGAATGATATCTAGGGAAATCCTAAGATGCTCTATATTCTCCTACTCTACCCTTGAGTTGATAATAATGTCATCAATGAAAACAATGATGAACTAGTCTAGAAACTCATAAAAGACATATTTCATGAGCCCCATGAACATGAATGCTGTGTTCATAACACTGAATGACATAACTATAAACTCGAAGTGCCCATACATGCACCTGAAAGTGGTATTCGTGATATCACCCTCCTTCAACCTCAAATGGTGATACCCAGACCAAAAATAGATATTGGAAAAAAAACTCGCTCCCCTCATCAGGTTGAAAAGATCATATATCCTTGGGAGAGGGTAACCATTCTTGACCGTTACCTGGTTCAACCTCTGGTAGTCTATACACAGCCTTATACCACCATCGACCTTCTTTGCAAATAAGACCAGAGAACCCCACAACAACATACTAGTCCTGATAAACCCCTTAACCATTATATTTTGAATCTGGATCCACAACTCCTGCAACTTAGAGGGCTCCATCTGATAAGGATCCATTGAAATTGGAGAAGAAATGGACATCAAGTCTATCTCAAAATCAACGTCACATCGAAGGGGTAGAGTCGAAACACCATTGGAAAATACATCAAAGAACTACCCAATGTCCCTAAGATTCCATGACATCATTGTACCCATTTATCCCACTAGAAGATTTGATAACAAGGAAAGAAGAGGCTCTATACACCGGCTGCCCACCCAGCAGCTCTGCTTGCCAATGAAAGATATATGCTGGACTTTAATTTATGAAAACACTAATATTCTCCAGAATTAGTAAATAATATAATTCATAGAAAACAACCAGTCGATTCCAAGGATGACATAATATGGATTCATTTTCAATAGGAAGTGATACCTATTGGTCTGATGTGGCCCAAACATCAGTCTGCATCCCCAAGAAACATAAAACAATATAATCTGACCTTTGAAAAGTGTACTCAACACCAAAGGAATGGAAAGTATCTCTATGTATAGTCCTAAGGTGTGGGATAGAGTGGGTGAAATTAAGGAATGCAAAACTCTTTAATCAAACATATCACAAGAAAGAGTGATGAACAAACTGATCGTGCCTCAAACAATCTCAGGCCCCACTGGAACTTCTGCCTCCAAAACATGAAACTGACCATGACAAGATCCTCTACCCATCTACTATTGATCACCTCCTTGACCACACCATAGTAAAGATTCCTGAGGAGCACCCTGAGGTCATCCTACTCTAGCACCATCTTCCCTCAGTAGAGCAGGGGCATGCCATCCCGGCTACTGGAAAGGCCTGGCTGGAAAGTGCTGTTGAGGTAGGCACTAAACCTAGCCACCTCCGCCATACTGAGCTTGAGTAGGGAAATGTACCTGGAGGTTACCATGACCTCTAAAAGAAAAACTCCTCATCCCCATGCCTGTTGGAAAAGGGTGAGTACTAGAGGGTCAGAAATGAAACTGATGGGGTTGGATCCCCACTGACTAAAACCTAGAAGGCCATGACACTGGAGACTTGCTGCTGATGGCCTTCACCTTTGAAAAAATCCTATGACTTACCTCTCACGGTTTACCTCTTCATGAGTTCATCCTTTCCACTACCTCATCCTTCTTTTGAACCTCTAACTATGTTGATAAGATGAAGGGAGTAACCACATACTGAAGGGAAGGGAGGAGTGCCTCCTCTAAGAGACTCACTTGAGACTCCTCATCTGGAAAGAGATCTAGAGAAAAACATAGGAGATCCTTGAACTTGATCCAAAATTCCCTCACCGACATACTCCCCTACTGAAGGAAGAGTAGCTCTTGCCTCTTCTTGACCTTCATCATGGAATAAAGGAATTCCGACCAAAACTCATTGTCAAATTCATCCCAAAAAACATCAGTCTCCTTCCTCTCTACAAGGTAAAACATCCACCACTAACATGATGCTCCCCTCATCTGGCTCACCGCTTGAGGAACCCAATACTATTTCAGAGCCTAGATTAAGCTAAAAGAAATCACCATCTCATCGAGCTAACTTTCCATATCTATATTTGAGACACTGGCCTCGTTCTTTCCTAGAGTTTTTTGCTACAAGGCATGAAGCATATTCTTCCACTGGTCATCCTCTACTAGATCAACCATCTTCCGATTGGATGGATTAGCCTGCTATGTCTCCACTACCTGAGCCACTTGTGGATGAAGACTGGGTTCCATAGCTGAAAGGAAAACAAGGAACTCCTAAGCTCGATTAGTATAGAATTTATTTAGAATTTATTTAGAATTCATTTTAACTCATTTATTATTTTAATTTCCCAAAAAACACACAAGAAAAACAAGAACATAAGTCATTATGATTCATGTACCTTTCCTAGTATATCTAACCTACAATCGCTGTAGCCTTACTTGGTCGTTCGGTAATCTCAGAGTCCTTGCATCGAATCATGAGGGTCCCTAAAATCCCATGCCCTAGTCGGTCTTCCCTAGCCTATGTCACACACCAAGATCACTTAACACTATTTCCCTACCAACCCATGCATTCCTCATTGTGACTAACTCCAAAATCCATTCTATCGATTAACCTTCCCTATGATACCATTCTATCATGACCCGCCTTCTTCAAGATGAGGGAAGGGATAAAAAGATTCCAAGACCTTCCTTCCTTAAGATGAAGGAGATATAATGACCCCTAAGTCCTACCTCCAATAATACATGGGGTGAAGACCAACAACAAGGGTATATAAATCTCAAAAAAATGGGATGCATTACCATTTTTATAGTAACCAATATTTCACTACAACAAAATTCCCTTATAGCAGCAATTTTTATCTGGCAGCAGTTTAAACCACCACGAAATAGTCCTACGATGGTTTCAGAAAACTGCCACTAAAATTGGTGTTGGCAATCAATACACGATAGTTTCTTCCATTTATCAGTGGTTTCTAGAAAGTGTCATAGAACACATATTTTGTGGTAGGTTTTTTTAGTTTTAATGGTGGTTTTGGATTTAAAAAAATAACTGTAATCTAGCAGCGGTTAAAACTACCACTAAAGTCTGAAACTTTTACTAAAAAAACCACCACTAATATGGATAAAACTACAACTAAGTCAAATTTTTTCATATTTAGCTGAGGTTTTAACCACCTCAATAAAAAAATACCATAATATAGTAGTGGTTTAAAATAACATGAAAAAAAATTATATCTAGTGGTGGTTTAAACCACCGCTATATAATGAATGAAAAAAAAACAAGCTGCAGGTTCTATAGCCCTAGAAACTACAGCCAGTACAACACAGTGAACTATCTTAATTTCAATATAAACAAGGAAGGTCATGGTGTAATGACTACAACCATTCCACCACAATCAAATTCTAAGAATCATTTTGCAGATCATGTTTACCTACCTTATTCATGATCCACCCCAAACAACAACCACGACACAACTCCCAAGGTTCATGACATTTCACACAAGACCAAGGAAACACCACTTATGAATCATGATGTAATGACCATGGTCATGATAAAATATAATGAATATTCCCAAACATAAGGGAACCCAATAATAATATCTTAACCTCCATTCCATAATTGAACTCCTAATGCCACAAATAATTTACCACTTGATAAAAATAATAACATCAAAACCCAATGACCTAATCTTCACACCACAACATCTCATTATATGTCATTGCCTTATTGGACATGGATAAACACACTCAGTCACGACATGATAAAATTTATCAATTGAAATTTTAGGTAGAACCAATAACTTCTCCATCATTCTCCTACAAAACTTCCTCCCATGACTCCCAGCACCCAAAATACACAAAACAAAGGCTTGAGAAATCACTCTCCCACCATGGTCATGATGAAACAGACTACATATTACCAAACATATGGGAACCCAAAAATAATATCTTTACCTAAATTTCATAATTGAACTCATAATTACACAAATAATTTACCACTAGCTAAACAGAACAACATCAAAAACCAATGACATAATCCTCACACCAAAACATCTCATTATATGTCATAGCCTTATTGGACATGGATAAACACACTCGGTCACAACATGATAAAATTTCTGAATTGAAATTTTAGGTAGAACCAATACCTTCTCCATTACTCTCCCACAAAAATTCCTCCCATTACCCCCAACACCTAAAATACACAAAATAAAGGCTTGATAAATCATTATACATTACATTAGATACCTATAAAATGATTTTATTCCTTGATAAAAAAATAAAAAATAATGAATTTCAAAAGATTAACCAATATATCGAAATACCTCTCAAACATGATGAACACACCTCCAACACTCTCAAGGAAAGGATCAAATTCAACAACACTTCTTCTAATCAAGAAAAAATATAGCAATGTTACCTCCATGGGGCATACCTATGAAATATAGACCAATCCATAGAGAGAAACCAAAGAGTTTCTAATAACCCATCAAAGAACTAGAAGCATACTAAACCCTAGGAAATTTTATCAATGATTACCTAATATTTTATAATGAAAATAATAATAATCAACTCACTGATTTTAAGATAGCTAAAACTACCCAACCCAAAGCATATATCCTTTCTCAAACTCTAAGTGATCATCTCACCCTCCACTTCTACAAAAATTATGACTCATAACTCAAGGAATTCATCCGGAACTCCTATTAGATCATTTTAGGTTTCTTTATATAGTCATAAACTAGTACAAGGAAAATAAAATACTTCATAAATAATTGAATAAACTCAACCCATGTAATTTCATTTGTGTTTCCTTGATTCATTATCCACTACTTGAAGTTGAATACTCCTAAAATTCAACATCAGAACATAAGGTTAAAAATTATCACATGAATTATAAAAACATCATAGAGACCATCATATTGTACATGAAAACACATTCATTATCAAAAAATGTCCCTTACATCAACCCATCATCACAATAATTCCTTTCCACATTATCATTCAACATACCATCCCATTGTCCTAATCCCATATAAAATAAAATAAAAAGATAAAAAATACCCACATTGGACATACTGATACATGAACAAACCCTCTCCACTAATCATTTCCCAATGAAGAACTCTACTCATCAACCTATCTATATCCATCTCTACTTCCTATTACCGGCACCTGTAAGACAATTATATTGAAAATTAAACAATGTTGTTTATTTGTATTTAATCTTAAAATCAATAAAATTTTGTGAACTAAATGATTTTGAAGTTGTGTGATTTACCTTATCACCACTAGTCATCACTAGAAATCACCATTTTCCTACCAAAGACCTCAGATGGTAATGGTCCCAAACCCATCCCATGCACTCAACCAGGATGCTCCTTCCTAAGGACTTTACCAACTGGGTTATTCTAGGAGACTGAGTTGGACTGTATGGGATTGACATTCCATAGTTCTTCAATTTTTACCTATAAATCAAATATCAATCATATTATAAGCAATATATATTGACATAGTGGAAACCAATAATAAGTTATTATAATGAAAAATTAATTCATACCCCAACTTATTTGGAAGACTCATTAATAAAACTCCCATAGGATTTTTTATGAACATTCAACCACACTTCTATTCGGGATGCTTGGTGGCCTAAACTCTGTGGCTTCATTAAACAAAGATAAATAAAAAATTTAATATATTAAATAGATAAAATTTTCTAATAAATATTTAAACCAATGAAAAGATTACCAGAGCCAATCATCTTCTAGAAAAACTCTTTGACCCCGTAGTGTGAGTATAAAACTTCCTCGACATTCCTGTCATTTAATCAAATAAAATTAAGTTCAAAACAAATATTTCTAAAAATTAATTCAGAAAAAATAGAAATGACAATAGATACATAGTACTAAAAAACAAAATATACATAACAATGATAATGAATGTCTGCACAAATAACATAAGTGGTTGATAAATGAATGGATAACTGCACATACAATCATTTTCTTCTTCAATAATGTCAGTTTCCTAATCCATAATTACTTAATCTACTTCATCCAATCTTGAAATAATAATATTATCAATATCATGATGGACAAATAAGTCCGATTCTTGTTGTTTATGGGATTCAATGTCAGAGGTCAAATCTTCCACTTTATCATCCATATCATACAAGTCTCTTTTTTTTACATAATCACCTACACTCCACCCTTCATCTATGAAATATTTCACATAATATACCATTTTTTATTATGATGATAAGATATATAGATCTTTTAGTTCACAGTCACCAACATCCATCAAGTGAGAGAAGTTCACAGAAGTAAATTGCAAAGAATATCTTTTAAGACTCTTGATAATATCCACCCAATTGCATTTGAATAAAACAACTGAAAATGACCATGGTAGTTTAATTTGATAATATCGGTAAACTTTCCATAGTATTACACTTCATATAATGTAAATATACCACTATTATGTGTTTTCAAATGCTCTTCCCGATTGACTATATGATATCTAAATCCATTCAAGTTGTAAGCATCGAACATTATAGCTTATCTTAGGGGACCTAGAGAAATAAAATTTAAATCTTCTAAAAACTGTACTCAAGTATCAGTATTCATGATTTGAAAAAATTAATATACATTATTAGATTTACAAAATATATGTGTCAACCTAATATCCATATTGATTTCAATATTTATGAACTTACATGTCATGAAAACCATTCTACAAGATCTTTATTAATAGATTTTGTTATATCTTTCTCATTTCATGTTCGTCCTCTCATTTTTCTCTTTATTTGTATGCACAAATCTTCAATAAATGGATCTACAATTTCACTATTTAGTAGGACATATCTATGTGCCTGTAATAATTCCATTTCTATCAATGTAACATTTGAGCTCCTCCCAACTGATCGTTCCATAGCAGGAAAGATTTTTGATTTCCCATGTATTTTAGATTGAGTTGATTTTTATTCAACACATCCAACTCGATTGAATATTTTCTCAATGTCATCCAAGTATCTAGAACAAAAGTTAAAACACTCCTCTACCAAATAGCCTTCAAAAATAGAGCCTTGGGGTAACTTTATTTTTCATATAAGATTTAAAATGCACAAGATATCTATGAAATAAAATAAAAAAACATAATTATATATTTAATTAAGTTCCAATAATTGTTTACTGAAATTTAAAAAATACAAAAAAATTACCTCTCAATTGGATACATCCATTAATAATTTACAAGACCTCCTAATTTAGCTTCCTTGACTAAATGTACAATTAAGTGCATCATGATATTAAAAAACGATGGAGGAAATATCATCTCTATTTCACAAAGTGTTAATAAAAATCTTTCCCAAAGGTTGTGAAGGTGAAATGGATGTAGAGTTTTCTCACATAATTTTCTAAAAAATGAGAAGAATTGGAGTACAACAATAATAAATTTTTTAGGTAATAATGTACGCAATGCTAACAGAAGTAACTAATCTAACAAAATATGTGAATCATGGATTTTAAATCCATGTAACCTATGATGATTTAAGTCAAAACACCTTGAGATGTTACTTTACTACCCATCATATACCTTTATATGTTTTAAAATTTGAAAGAATGTATCGTTATCTATATTTTTCATTGCAGAAATTTCCAAAGCATACCTTCCATTCTCTTCTGGCCAGAGATCACGCTTTATGTTCATTGCTTATAAGTATTTCTGAGCATTGAGATGATCCTTTGACTTTCCATGATCATTAAGCAATGTGAAGATCAAATTGTCACAAACATTCTTCTGAATATGAATCACATCAAGATTATGCCGCAACAAATTAAATTCCCAATACAGAAGTTTTAAGAATATAATTTTTTTCTTACATTATTGCATTCCTATTTCACTTGATGACGCACTTAAAACTCATTTCCCACTATCATTAAAATGAATCACCTTCCCAAATTCCGTTTCAACATTTCCATGTTGTTCCAATATTTCAGAACATTTTAACAACTTTGGAGGTGGTCCACGATCAATGAAACCATTGAATTTTTACTTGTCCATCCGAAATATATGAGATGCATTGAGAAATAATTGATAACACAAGAAGCACCATTTTATACTATGAGGTAGCCATTCAGGCTCAAAATCAAAGTTACAAACAGGAGAAGCCAAACCCATGTAAGTGTTCTAACCATATAAATTCTCAAGTCTAGGGAAGTCACTAATAGTCCGCATTAGAGTAGATTGAATTTTGAACATTGTTATATAATATGAATCATATATCTCAACACCGTTGCTCCATAACTCCTATAATTCTTCAATTAAAGGCTGCAAGTATACATCAATATCATTTCCAAGAATTTGTTTTTTAGGAATAATCATCGTAATGATAAAAGATGTTTGTTGCATACACATCTATAAAGGTAGATTGTAAGGGATCAAAACAACCGTACAAATGATATAACTGGCACTCAAAGTCCCAAATGGGTTGAATCCATTGGCTGTTAATCCCAATAGACCATTCCTAGGATCATATGATAAATCTGGATGTAATGAATCAAATTTCTTCCATGATTGTGAATCTCTTGGATGTCTCATTAACCCATCATTGTTATTATATGCCAAATTCCACTTTATGTGTTTAGTGGTTTTCAATGACATGAATATTCATTAAAATCAAATATTTAAAGGAAAGTAATGCAAAACCTTTGCAGGTTTGTTCCTTTTCTTCTTATTCATGGTAGTATATTGATTTAGACTTCCAACATCACCCATATACTTCCATCTAGAAGAAGAATTTTTTTGCAGTCCTGTATGCTTGAATCCTCTCTCCAATAAAGCATACAATCATTGGGACACACATGTATTTTTTTATAATTCAGATGAATCTTGTTAACAAATCTTTTCATATCATAAAAAGACTCAGGGATCTTTTCTTCAGGAAATTCATCATGTAACAATTCCAATATCATGGACATCACCTTATTTGTAATTACACATAGGCATTTGATATGGTACAACTTCAGAAGAAAATAAAGTTTTTAATATTTCATACATCCACTATACAACTCTTGATTTCCATCATCAACTAAACCATGAAATGTATCTGTCTACTCAGTGAAGTTTTCTTTTACATTAGTCTCCATAGAATCAAGAGGGGGATCCAATTATATGTTACAATCTTGATCTGGTTGTCCTATAGTCTAAAAAAACATCAATTTTCATGTTACTATTTGTAGCACCCTCAATTGGTTGTTCTGATATGTTTTGATGTCGATGTTGGTGTCTTTAAATGACAAATGCATCATTTATAAGGTTTTTCATTTCATTTTCCATTTTCAATGAAGTTGGGAGGTCATTTTATAGACTGACATCAGTACTCAACCTTTTTGTAATGTTCGATTATCTATGAAAAATCCAACACAAATAATAACCAGGGAATCAATTAAATATAAAGTGTTCATAAACTTCATCTCTCTTCAACCATCTTCTAAATTTACATTTCAAACACAAACATCTTATTATCCCATCAATAGATCAATTGGAAATTGAAAAATCTAAAATATCCTCCAAACCCTTAGCATACTGAGGTGTGTTCCTTGGTAATGTGATCTAGTTTTTTACACATATATATCACAATGTGCCTACACATTATGAAAAAAAAATTAAAACACATAACTATTACTAAATAGTAAAATAGATTCATATAAAATAGTTGAAAAAAATTTAAATATGTTAAATAACCATACACTACCTTTTAAATGTACATATAACCATATGTGAAATAATAATTACAGACACTTATGAAAAATAATAAAACTATTTGGACAATTAGAATACATCGATGAAAAAACTGGTGTAGATTAGCGAACTTAGACCCTTTTTTAATTGATACAGAGTAAGAAAATATAGGGAAACTAGAAATGCCTCAAAAAATCAGTATAATGAATCTATGAAGTTATAAATGTATTTCTTATTCTTTATCAACTTATTTCCTTAGATTCTATTTATAGATAAAACACAAATGGATAACATTATTTAGAAATCCATTAAATGTTACACACATGGGTGTTTCTTAATTCTTCATCATACATTTAAAACCCAAAAGTTATAAGTTAAAATAGAAACATATTACTGTTTATAGTATCACGCTCAAATTAAAAAATACTCAATGTATTTCATTCCTGGTATCATTTTCCAGTGACAGAGGCTTTATACCATTCAAATAGATGTGAGATGCAAAAAATTAAATATAATAGGTAAATTTTATACCTATATAGCCAATGTAAGGGTAAAATAATTTTTTCACAGGCTCTATAATGGTACCTTATAATTTTTATAATTTATGTAAAGGTATCCTTTAAATTATATAGCTCACATAAAGATAAGATACATTTTACACATGTTGTATATAGTTAAATTATAATTCTATGTAAGGGTAAGAAAAAATTATATGCATTTCATAAGGGTAACTTGTAAAGTTGTGTAATGTTAAGCATTTAGTTAAACTGGTCATGTAAAGGTAACTAGAAAAGCTATATACAGGCACTCAGAAGTCACATAAGGGTAATAAGAATTTTATAAAGCACATGTAAAGGAAAAACATAAATTCCATACACTATTTAAATGTATATAGTTCACTACACAAGGGTAACTTATATTTTTTCCATGATGCTTAAGGGTATCTTAGCACTTATGTAGAGGTAACTTGTGTAAAGGTAAGAAACACTTGTGTAAAGGTAAGAATCACTTTCATAAAGGTAATAAACACTTATGTAAATGTATGTAGAGCTTACATAAGGGTAAAATCAAGAATACAAAGCATGCGTAAGGGTAAAATGGTACATATGTAAAGGTAACACACAAACTATAAATTCCATGTAAGGGTAAGAAAAATGGTTACATAAGGAATATAAAAATACAATATAAACAAGAAAAATTACATAATGAATAAATCAGGGGAAATGATATAATATAGCACTAGATAAAACTCCCCTAAATAACTAAGTAACCATATAATACAATATAAACAATAAAGATTCCATAATGAAGAAATCAGGGGAAATGTTATAATATAGAACTAGATAAAATCCCCCTAAATCACTAAATAAACATATAATTGAATGTGTCCTAAGATCTACCCTGGGAATACTAATGTGATAAGAACTTAATCATATATGGGCATAACCACATGAACAAACTATCTATCATCTTATACTACATATATAACTGAAAACCAAGTTTACCACATGTGCCTCATGATGAACCCCCCCACCTAGACCTTGTTCCTACAATGATTGGTTTGAAACTAGTGGCATGTAAAAAAACTAGATAAATAAGTTAGGTCATCAAATTATTACCTATTTTCCCATTACCAATAGTGGAATTGAGGCATAGTGAAAATGAGACAAGTTTAACACATGAGAAATAACCATAACTACACTCAACCCTAACACCCAATGATGTAGTACCCTATACATACATAACATACACTCAAGGCATAGGTATCAAATTCTCATGCACATGGAGCAATAATTATCAAATATTTATCACAAACCCACACAAGTGGTAAATAAGAAAGGGGGAATCAAGGGTTTCATTCCATATACACCATTTAAAACCAATGTTCTAAAAATTACTTTGACACCAAAACATATCTTGGAATGAAAAAAACATTTCATTTTTCATAAAATAATTACCAAACACAATATAGAAAATGATGGAAAACACTAAATCATTTAAAAAATTTCAATGTCACCCTTACACAAGAGTTATCTTCTTTGAAAAAACAAATCATGGAAAATATCCTTTATTTCCCTAAAAAATCACATGAACACAACTTGAAATGTTTTGAATGCCCACAAAAATCAACCATTTCTTTTAAAATGTTTCAAAGCTACACTTCAACATGTTTCTTTCTCTTTGAAAGTAAAAATAAGGAAAAAGGTACAACCACATCCATAAAACCATTTAAAACAATCCTACAAGACATTTTAGAAGTTTTAAAATGTGTATAAATTTAAAATACCAATTTTAAATACATTAAAATAACATTTTTAAAACATTTAGAGTTCAACACCTCAATTCCAAATCAAATTCTATTTAAAACATTTTTTTCACACATTAAAAATAATAATCGGGTTAAAAACTATTTCAAAATATGATAACCATTTCAAAAAGAAATAATAGATTTCACAATAATATTAGCATAATAAAACATTCCATTTAAAAAAAATGAAAACATGGTATTCATGTGAAAACTCATTTATACCAACCTCAAAAAACCAAGAAATATTTTCAAAAAACCATTGGTATATCAAAAATATTCATAATTTCATAAAAATTGAATTTAGAAAGTAAACACATGCCTATAATTATAAAATGAAACATATATTATACAAGATATAGTTGTGTCAGCTCTTTATTCTTCTATTTATTATACTGTATTTGATAAACATATATTATTCAAGATATATTTGTGTTAGATATTCATTCTTATATTTATAATACTAACAATGTTTGTTATTTCATTCAGTATTAGGTATCATCTCCCTTTCACAATATCTCTATTGAGAATCCCAATATATTGAAAAACGACGCCTTTTTCTTCTCTAGATTTTAATTTAAGGTTTAAATTAATCATACAACTTATTTAAACTTATTTCTAACTACCCCTACTTTATTTTGAACCATTAGATCATAATAGAACAAAAATATTAACCATAAGGGGAAATTGAGATCTAAATAGTTCCACATCAGCAAGTTATGTTCAAACTATTAATAAACCACATATTACAGTATGAAACCACAAATCATGGTATGATTGAGTGGATAAAAAAAGTTAAATCTAACTAATATAACTTTTGTGAAGTATAATAATCATTATGGTATGGAGATATAATTTTTTTATCACCCATTAAAACTCTCCTCTAAATATTCATAGTGAAATAAACTGATTGTGTTTAGGAAAATATTGTCTGAATCAACTATAGTATGAACATACTTACACAAAAAAGTGGTCCTCAATTTTCTAGAGATATCAAATATTTAATTTGATCATATTTTAAATATTAAATGAATATTGTGGCATAGGCCACATCAATTTGGAGGAGTCCCTATTTTAAAAAAAATCCTTTTTAGAATTGATAATTCTTCCATGATGTATCTATCCAAAATACTCTTGTACTAACAAATACTACATCATGTAATTACAACATAATATTTTTGCTAAGGGTGAAACCAATTCCATTACCCATAGACAAGTCTCCAAAACCATATGAGGGTAGTGAAATTATATATTTACTCTTATCCATCATCATTAATGAACCTTACCTTAGTGAGGGTCAGACCCGTGGTGATGGGTGGAAAGAATTGGGATTGGTGGTGAGGGACAAGATCAATGACAAGAGATAGGATCAATAGCTACAAGGGTCAGATTGGTGGCGATGGGCGATGAGTGTCGAGATCAGTGGAGAGGGACAGGATCAGCAACGAGGGATGGGATCAGCGACGATGAGGGTTCGTAGGGTTTCGGGGGGTCGAGGGTTCGTAGGGATTCAGGGGGTTAGGGGTGAAGCGTTGAGGGGTTTGGGAGAAGTGTCATGATTTTCAAAAAATAAAAAGGTTTAGAGGTGGTTTTTTAAAAACTGCCACTAATGTAAGATTATAACGCAGTGTCAGGAGATATGATGTATCAACCTCAAATAACTCCACGAAAAATATATATAAGGAAACCAAAATCCATTCTATATGCATGTTTGAAGTAAAAAAACTATAAATACAAGGAGAAATTCAAAGTAAGTACCAAAATGAAACTAAGTAGAAATATAGAAACTGTCCCCAACGTCCGAGCTAGTAAGGTCCAACACGGTTCACATAATCTCCCTAGAAACCTGAAAATAGTTTTATATATGTTGGGTGAGCATACATGTATACTCAGTAGGGAAAAACCAATGTCACTCATGCAAAAGTGGGAGAAGCATACTAATTCCCCTTTGAGAAAACAATAGAAACAAATATCACCTAACAAGGAATACTAACCACCCAGCCTCACCAAGGTATGCTCACCAAATAACGCAAGTAAAGTAAAGTAGTAAGCACATCAATTTTTTTTTACCATTCAACACTTCCCATTGGTTAACTGCTCATCCCTAATGGAAAACATCTTAATGCTAACATTCTTTTCCACAAGACCCACTGTCACAACCTTCTCGCACACACCTAAGCCACATACCACATCACATTTCACTTGCAAAAACATGGTCTAAAAACCACATCACATTCCCACCCGTAGACACCTGGGACTCACACATACATGACCTACCTAAAAACACTTAGAACTCATCTCAAAGACACTTGGGAAACAAACCAACTCTCACACAACCAATACCATATATCTGGTAATAGACCTCAATCCATTACAACTTGCCTAAAAAGTCTTGGGTGATGAATTCCTAGAAGAGGGAGTAGATAAGAGGCAATAACCAACCATTCGTCCTTCCACTGTGATGTTAGGAAAGGACACCCTCCCCCATAATAATGGGGTGTTCGGAACATAGTTCTCAACATGGGTGGGGTGCATATAGAAATCACTAGGACATAAAAGTATATATATAGGTAAAAAACACTCATCCCAACCCACAGGTTTCAAAAAAAGTAACCATCCTACGCATAACTACCCTTGCTGCTACCTCTAAATACATGTGTTTACACTAGAAACCGTTACTTCATAAGTTGATAGAATAAAGCCAGATCTTAAAGCTCCCTTACTTAACACCCATCCAAAACAAAATTATTAAGCATTAATTTTAGTTATTCCATCCCTACCCAGGAAACTAATAGACACAACATCTGCAACTATTTTCAGAAGGATAAAATCCACTAAACACACAACAACCAACCCACTTAGTTCTTAAGTACTGAAAATGTCAAACAAGGGAAGGGGGACAAGGTAAATGATTTAAATTTTAACACCCATTCATAAAAACAATATAGAAAACCAACTTACAGTCCCACTTCACACCCCCTTTCCCAGACACCCATTAAAACACTATAATATATCATTATTTAATATTATTGATAGAGAAAATATTTTCAATTAATTTATATTTAATATCGTAGTTTTAAACCCACAAAAGTGTTCCTCTAAGATGAATTGTTTCATTTTTATGATAATGGTGTTATTTTGAACTGAATAGTAAAAATTGGCCATTTTGGATTTTTAACAGTTTTAAATTATTTCTGTAGTTTGGCCATAACATTATCTAAACTGATCTAAATTCCAAAATTCTTTCTTTTCCAGATGATAAACATCCAGGGATTCATTTACTATTTTTGGACTAAAAGCTGAATCGGCCATATGGAAGCTCAAAAGAAGCTCACAAATGGGAGAAAGAAAACTGTTTTCAATTATTCCTAGTTTTGGTTTGGGATCCATAACTCATCCATGGTGGGCCCAAAGCTTGTGAAATTAGGTGGGTGGATGCGAAAGGAGTTTTGGGGAATCTTTTATGAAGTAAGAACCAAGTGAATTGTCCTTTTATGGGGTCATTAAATCACCCTAATACGGAGGATTTCGTTTTGGAGAGTCTGACTGGACAGAATAAATGCTCAGAGTAAAACGGCCATAACTCTTGGAATACATGTCCAAATCCTCTGATATTTTTAGAGGACACGAAAAAGGTAATTATGAACAATATTCAAGAAGGTATCAACGCGTGAATATATCATTTAATTGGGCTACAACGCGTCAACATCCGGGGGACAAATTCTGGCTATAAAAGGAGGAGAGCTCCACCCTCTCAAAGCATCCATTCTCCACCCCATTCCTTCCGGGACACCAAGAAGGAGAAATTTTCAGATTTATCTTTTATTTATTTTCTTTTTAATAGTTTTGTAATGCCTTATTCTTCCCCATTCAACTCGATTACCCTTACCATGGTGGGGTAAACATTTTGAGTGATTGGGGAAGGGTTGGTTTTCTACATTGTAATGCTTGAGTTCTTGGACACAATTGAATAAATTTCTTTCTTCTTCAAAGTTGTTTTCAATTTCTTATAGAAAATTTTATAATCAAGTGCGATCGTTCTTGAATATTAATTCCGTTATTTATTTTTTCCTTGGTAAAATAATCATAATCTCCCTCCACTAATTTCTGGTTTATATACGATGGAATAAACCAGGAATTAGTGGTGATGTACTCAACGATCGTCAGTACGTGTAAAAGGTGTAGTGAATGTTCTTGATTGTTTGGGATAAACAAAACCTGATCGGGTATTGCCCATTTCAATTAAGGATATTCAATACAAATATTTTACACATGGAAGGAGAGTTGACCAAACCAAGATCTTGGTAAGGTTTTCTCTCACAATAATAATTTCACCAAGGAAGTGAGAGGAAATGATTGTGGAAACTCAATTTAATCAACTAAGAAGAAGAGGTTTGAATTAAATTGAACAAGGAGAGAATTATAATTAGGAAACCGACCCCGACCTAATCACCCTTTTAATTTCATAGTTTTTCAATCATTTGAATTTCAAATTTCCTTTCACAACATTTTTACCCCCATTTTAAAGTGACAACCTGTTTTGTGTGCACTCCTCTTCGGGAGACATCCTAGGTCAACCAAATTACTACATTTTAACTTAGGAAATAATTGTTTTTCCATGCCCTACGATAAGCGTGTGTCAAACTTGGCACCGTTTCCGGGGAGACAGTGCAACAAAAAAAAATCAAAATTGAATGACCCGCACCTCAAAAGAACCATTAATTGAATTTGATCCAAAAATTGAAAGAACATTAACCCAAATAAGAAAAAGAAATCTACCAGAAATCTTTGAAGAAATAAATCTATCAGATTCAAGTGAAACTCTTAGTGTTCACTCTAAACCTAAAATCATGGCTAGAAATCCCAACCAAACCCTGCGTGATCTATGTGCACCACAATTTTCCATTAAAAATAACCAACTAATTGCACCCATTGAACCAAATGATTCTGAATTACATGTCAATATGATTCCTGTGCTTCCAAAGTTTCATGGTCTTGCAGGAGAAGATCCAAATCGGCACATGCAAGAATTTAGATACACTTGCTCAAGCTTCAGGCCAAGAGGAGCACCCGAAGACCAATTTCAGTGGAGGGCATTCCCCTTATCACTTGAAGGAATAGCTATAGAATGGTTGTACAACATACAACCAGGGGAGATCAGTGATTGGGAAGACCTAAAAAGAAGTTTCATGCAAAGATTCTTTCCCACATCGAAGAGCACTTCCATCAAGAAAGAGATTTACATCATACGACAATCAACTGGAGAAACCCTCTACGAGTACTGGGAGTGCTTTAAGAAGCTATGTTCCAGCTGGCCACATCAAGAAATGGAGGAACACCAATTCCTTGTGTTCTTCTACCAAGTAATTATGGATAATGATCAAAGTCTTCTAGATGCCTCATCAGGGGGGTCCCTGATTGACATGTCTCCTGCAGATATCAGAATACTAATTGAGAAGATTGCTCAAAACTCACAAAAATTTGGACTAAGGGGAATGGGAACCAGGGGGATACATGAGGTAAAAACATAAGATTCATCTACATTGATTGAAACCAAAGTTGATGACCTTGCAAGGTTAGTCCGTCAAATGGTTGTAACACAAGAAAATGGACAACAAGCTTCATCTTAGGTATGTGGTTTATGTTATTCTTACACTCATTATACTGACCAATGCCCTGAGATACAGGGGACAGAATACTGTGCTGCAGCCTTTCAACCAAGACAATTCCAACAAAATCAACTGTAAGCCCAACAAGGATGTGGGAACCAAAAAAACTAGATGAGACCATTTAACCAGCACCCCAGTCAACCTCCTTACCACCAGCAGCAATACCAGAACCCCCCTCCCTTCAAACAATCTTATAAATAGCCCTTATAACAACAACAATATTTTCAGCCACCACCATTGCAAAGAAAGACATATGAACAACCATCCACCAACACACAACCTTTTGTGGAATAGCTACAATCCAAGTATGAGGGCCTAGCAGATAAGGCTGACAAGCTAGCAAAAATAGTGGGAAGTCTTGTTGAAATAATTTCCAAGAATACAGGGAATCTTCCATCCCAAATAGTTCCAAATCCTAAAGATAATGTTAGTGAAATCATAACAAGAAGTGGAAAAGAAATCCCACCTCCATCCAACCCTGAACCTGAAATAATACCACCTATTCTGAGGGATAATGATTCAGAAAGTGTTGTAAAAATTCACCAAGAAGATGAAAAGTAAGAGGAGGAGGAGAAGGATAGGCCACAGAATAAGAAACAAGAAACACCAATGCAAATAAAACAAAGGAGAAGAAATAATTACCCCCACTATTTCCAATAAGGATGATCGAATCAAAGAAATTGCATGAAGAAGAACTTCAAAAAGAAATTCTGGACACCTTCCAGAAAGTGGAAATAAATATCCCCCTACTTGAAGCTGTTAAAAAAATTCCAAGGTATGAAATTTTTTGAAAGATCTTTGCACCAAAAAGAGAAGGCTTCATGGGAATGAAAGAATCAACTTGGGAAGAAGTGTCTCAACCCTCATCACGCCGTAGATTCCAACCAAATGTCAAGATCCAGGGACGTTTTCCATTCCATGCACCATTAGTTCATTAAATTTCACTAATTCTTTGTGTGATTTAGGTGATTCAATTAATGTATTGCCTCACTCAGTATACACTTCTTTGCAGATGGGAGAATTGAAGCCCACAAGAGTGGTGGTCCAGCTTGCAAACAGATCCACAGTTTTTCCTACAGGAGTTTTGGAGGATGTCCTTGTGAAAGTCAAAGATCTCTTATTCCCAGCTTACTTCTACGTTCTCAATATGGAAGAAGATAGGAGCCCGTCACATTCACCCATCATTTTGGGGAGACCTTTCTTGAAGACAGCCAAAACCATCATCAATGTCCACGAGGGGACACTCACCATGGAGTTTGGAGAGAGCATGGTCCACTTCAATATTTTTGAATCCATGAGGCATCCATCATATGATCACTCCCTCTTTTCACTTTCCCATGAAGTTGGTGCAGAACCAATTGAAGAATCAGGTATGCTCTATGAATTCTTAGACTTAGGAGAGACTTCTTCCCTTGGAAATATCATTGAACATGTGGATGCTGAAGATGTTGGAGATTCTAACTTCATGTGGGAAGAAGAGGTAAAATCTGATTTCTTTGATGATTTGTTAAATAATGAGGAAGATGATATGTTTTCTTGTGTGCAGGAGGTCCAAAATTTGGAAGTGGAAAACATCAATTTAGTCTCATCCCTTGAGCATCCCCCTAATCTGGAACTCAAACCACTCCCCACGGATTTAAAATATGTATAACTTAGGGAGGGAGAGAAACTACCAGTGATAATTGCTAATAATCTTTCTAAAACCCAAGAAAAATCATTGATTGAGATTTTGAGAGAGAATGTCCAGGCAATAGGATGAAGCTTAGGTGATATCCCAGGAATTAACCCAAAAATATGCTAACATAGAATTTTTGTTGAGGGAGATTCCAAACCTGTTAGACAGCCCCAAAGGAGACTGAATCCCACATTGATGGAGGTTGTGAAGAAGGATATCAAGAAGCTCTTGGAAGCTGGGATCATCTATCCCATTTCAGATTCACAGTGGGTCAGCCCTATTCATGTCGTTCCAAAAAAACTGGCCTGACCACTGTGAGGAATGAAAAGAATGAGTTAATCCCTATGAGAATTCAAAACAGTTGGAGAGTGCGCATTGATTTTAGGAAATTGAACCAGGTCACTCAAAAAGATCATTTCCCCATCCCCTTTACTGACCAGATGTTAGAAATATTGGCAGGGATAACTCATTATTTCTTTTTGGATGGATTTTCAGGTTACTTCCACGTACCCATTACTCCCGACGATCAAGAGAAGATGACATTTACATGTCCTTTTGGTACTTTTGCATATAAAAGAATTCCATTTGGATTATGTAATTCTCCAGGTACATTTCAGAGGTGCATGGTGAGTATATTTTCTGATCACATTGAAAATTTATTTGAAGTTTTCTTTGATGATTTCACATTTTTTGGAGATTCTTTTGATCATTGTTTGAAAAATCTGGAAAAAGTTTTGAAAACCTGCATTGAAAAAAATCTTGTTTTAAATTTTTAAAAGTGTCATTTCATGGTTCAAAGAGGAATTGTGCTTGGTCATGTCATTTCCCAAAATGGAATTGAAGTGGATAAATAAAAAATTGAAGTGATAAATTCATTTCCTTACCCTACTTGTGTGAAACATGTTAGATCATTTTTAGGACATGCAGGATTCTACAGGAGGTTTATCAAAGATTTCAGTAAGATTTATCTCCCTCTCTCTAGATTACTTTTGAAAGATACTGATTTTGATTTCAATGGTGCATGTAGGTAATCCTTTGATGAGTTGAAGAAGAGATTGATTTCACCACCTGTGATGCAGCCTCCAAATTGGGAAGAACCATTTGAACTACTTTGTGATGCCTCTAACCAAGTAGTTAGAGTAGTACTTTCTCAGCGAATTGAGGGCAGACCACAAGTCATTTCATATGCCTCGATAACTTTAGATGTGGCCCAATTCAATTATACAACCATGGAAAAAGATTTATTTGTAGTTGTTTTTTCTTTAGAAATATTTAGATCATATCTTCTTGGAACTAAAATCACTGTGTTTTTTGATCATGCAGCATTGATTTACTTTATGAAGAAAGCTGATGCTAAACCAAGGTTAGTGAGATGGATGATACTGATGTAGGAATTCAATATAGAAATCAAGGATAATAAGGGATCTGAGAACCAAGTGGCTGATCACTTAAGTAGACTGCCAAACACTGCTGAAATTGAAGTTCCAGAAAGAGACCCACTGAATGATCAAATTCCAGGAGAGCAGTTGTACTTTATTGAAGGAGAAGTGACTTGGTATGCTGACATAGTCAATTTTCTGGTAACATCTCAGGTCCCATATCATTTCAATTCTCACCAAATTCAAAAACTAAAAGCTGAATCTAGATATTACATTTGGGATGATACATTTCTTTGGAAGATTTGCAATGATCAAGTTATAAGAAGATGTTTACCTGAAAGTGAAGTTAAATCTGTCTTTGATTTTTGTCACACTTTAGCTTGTGAAGGACACTTTGGACCTCATAGGACAACAAGGAAGGTTTTAGAATCTGGAATTTATTGGCCCACCATTTTTAAAGATTCTCATGAATTTCGAAAAATATGTGAAAAATGTCAGTTTTCAGGAAATATTTCAAAGAGACAAGAAATGACCCAAAATCCATTGAATTTTTGTGACATTTTTGAAGTTTGGGGGATAGATTTTATGGGACCTTTCCCGATGTCATTTGGAAATTCTTATATCTTGCTTGCAGTTGATTATGTTTCCAAATGGGTGGAAGCAAAAGCAACCAGAACTGACGAGGCTAAAGTTGTTTGTGATTTTGTCAGGTCTAACATATTTTGTAGGTTTGGAGTTCCCAGAGAAATCATCAGTGATCAAAGGACTCACTTCTGCAATTTGAGAATGGAGAATTTGCTGAAGAAGTATGGGGTGCATCATAAAACATCAACTCCCTATCATCCACAGACTAACGGGCAAGCTGGAGTTTCAAATAGGGAAGTCAAGGGAATTTTGGAAAAGACCGTTAATCCAAACAGGAAGGATTGGAGCCAAAGGTTGGATGATACCTTATGGGATTACAGGACAGCCTACAAAACCCCGATTGGAATGAGTCCATATAGGTTGATTTATGAGAAAAGCTGCCACTTACCTGTGGAATTGGAGCATAAGGCATATTGGGCTGTGAGGAAAATGAATTTGGACCTTGAAAGTGCTGGGAAGGAGAGAAGATTGAAGTTTCAATAGATGGAGGAAATAAGAAGGGAAGCATTTGAAAATTCAAGGATTTACAAAGAAATAACAAGAGTGGCCCATGACAAGATGATCCAACCAAAATACTTCTCTCCTGGAGACAAAGTGTTATTATTCAACTCAAGACTCAAGCTGATGCCAGGTAAACTTCGTTCCAGATGGGAAGGTCCATTTATAGTTACTCATGTATATCCTTTTGGTACTGTGCAGATTATGAAGGATGGAGAGTAGGATCCATTCACTGTGAATGGACATAGGTTGAAGAAATTCCTTGGGACCCTACCATCAGAGCCAGTGGAGGAGATCACGCTCCTCCAACCTATTTATCAATAAGATCCATTAGGTTGTACCTCTCCTTCACATTTTCTTACTGTTGTGATTCAATCAGAAATCTACTTACATGTTAAATCCACTTGAATGCATCGAGGACACTGCATCAGTTAAGTGTGGGGGAGGTAACCTTTGTAGTATAGGATTTTCATTTAATGTTTGTTTTCACAAAAAAAATAAAAAATAAAAAAATTGTGTGTTTTAAAATTTTTGTGTGTTTAATTTTCAATTTTTGGTGTGTTTATGAAACTTTTGAGCTGAAATGATTATCAATACCATTTTTGAAACCCATGTCAATGAGTGAACCAATCTATTTCATGAAAACGAGCTTAAATGAATGCTAAAATGACTTCTTTTCAAGTTCAAATATTTTAAAATTTTAGGAAAAGTACACTGATTTTTGAAACCCATGCCATATTTCATTGTCTATATCTTTGAAATCACTTTCCTGTGAGGCTTCTGAACCATTTTTGTCATATTCTTTTCATTCACCTCATTTCTTGAGAGAACCATACCATGCTTGCTTTAACCAGAATTTGATTTATTCCTTTCAAAACTTGAGGGTTTGGGGTACGTGTGTTTTAAA
Source organism: Viscum album (assembly GCA_963277665.1). NCBI lineage: Eukaryota > Viridiplantae > Streptophyta > Magnoliopsida > Santalales > Viscaceae > Viscum > Viscum album. The sequence continues at coordinate 581,610,468 of OY728128.1, read as the reverse complement.
TGATTGAGGCATTTATTTGGTTTGAAGCACCCTTTTCAAAATAATACCTTTCATTATGGCCCACCTTTACATTTATCCTTCATTGTAGCCCCTAGTAGCCATGAATTTCCTGTTAGGTTAGCCACATTACAAGCCAATTTTCCCTATCCTACCTGCTCTTGAAGTGAAATTTCATGATCTAGTTGAACTTAAGTGTGGGGGAAGATGTCTTGTGGTGTAATACCTCATTTGGTTATACTTTGGGTGGAAAATAAATTGTGTAAGAGATGTGCGTGATGCTGAAAAATTATTTTGTTGAAAGCTATGCCTTTTCTGGAGCTTTTATGACAAGAGAAGCTGTGCCTTTCTGGAGCTTCCAATGTAAAAAAAAGAGAAGTTGTGCCTTTCTAGAGCTTTCAAGAAAAATCATGTTTGAAAGGATTTAAATTTTTGCTGCTGAGCTGATTGAATGTTGGTGGAGCTTATTTTCTACAAAGGGGAAGTGAAGGAGACCATACTTGACTAAAAATTAGAATCTTGCAGTTTTGCTTCAAAAAGAGTCAAGCTCTACTTTTTCGGCCTCAGAATGTTTAACATCTAAATACTACCAACCCGAATCCACAGAACAACCCTAAAAAGTCCTCATGAGAAACACATGTCCTTGACTCACATCGGGTGGAGAAGTAGGAATTTATCAAGCCTATGGTGACTCTTGTGTGAGTTTGGATGAGAAAAGCCTTGTTCAGCATTTAAATTTGTGAGATGAGAGAAAATTCATGTGAGGTAGGTGTTTTTTGTGCATGGGATAAGAAATGAAGTGGAAATATATTAAAATCTTAAATGGAGAACTTGAAATAACTGTTTTTGATGAGTCATGATATCTTTTTGTTTCTTGAAATTGATTTGATAGATCTCATTGATATTTGTTTTGGATTTGATTTGATTTAATTTTTACTTGTCTAGGAGTACAAGTTCTAAGTGTGGGGGAATTGATAGAGAAAATATTTTCAATTAATTTATATTGAATATCATTATTTTAAACCCACAAAAGTGTTCCTCTAAGATGAATTGTTTCATTTTTATGATAATGGTGTTATTTTGAGCTGAATAGTAAAAATTGGCCATTTTGGATTTTTAACAGTTTTAAATTATTTCTGTAGGTTGGACATAACATTATCTAATATGATCTAAATTGAAAAATTCTTTCTTTTCCAGATGCTACACATCCAGGGCTTAATTTAATATTTTTGGACTAAAAGCTGAATCGGCCATATGGAAGCTCAAAAGAATCTCACAAATGGGAGAAGAAAACTATTTTCAGTTCTTCCTAGTTTTGGTTTGGGATCAATAACTCATCCATGGTGGGCCCCAATCTTGTGAAATTCAGTGGGTGGACGCGAAAGGCATTTTAGAGAATCTTTTATGAAGTAAGAACCAAGTGAATTGGATGTTTATGGGGTCATTAAATCACCCTAATCTGGAGGATTTTGTTTTGGAGAGTCTGACTGGACATAATAAATTCTCCGAGTAAAATGGCCATAACTCTTGGAATACATGTCCAAATATGCTGAGATTTTTAGGGGACACCTAAAAGGGAATTATGAACAACATTAAAGAAGAGATCAATGCGTGAAGATGTCATTTAATGGGGCTACACCGCGTCAAAATCCGGGGGACAAATTCTGGCATAAAAGGAGGAGAGCTCCACCCTCTCAAAGCATCCATTCTCCACCCCATTCCTTCCGAGACACCAAGAAGGAGAACTTTTCAGCTTTCTATTTTATTTATTTTCTTTTTCATAGTTTTGTAATGCATTCTTATTCCTCATTCAACTCGATTACCCTTACCATGGTGGTGTAAACATTTTGAGTGATTGGGGAAGGGTTGGTTTTCTACATTGTAATGCTTGAGTTCTTGGACACAATTGAATAAATTTATTTCTTCTTCAAAGTTGTTTTCAATTTCTTATAGAGGATTTTATAATAAAGTGCGATCGTTCTTGAATATTAATTCCGTTATTTATTTTTTCCTTGGTAAAATAATCATAATCTTCCTCTACTAATTTTTGGTTTATATACGATAGAATAAACCAGGAATTAGTGGTGAAGTACTCGACGATCGTCAGTACGTGTAAAAGGTGTAGTGAATGTTCTTGATTGTTTGGGATAAACAAAACCCGATCGGATATTTCCCATTTCAATTAAGGATATTCAATACAAATATTTTACACATGGAAAGAGAGTTGACCAAACCAAGATCTTGGTAAGGTTTTCTCTCACAATAATAATTTCACCAAGGAAGTGAGAAGAAACGATTGTGGAAACTCACTTGTATCAACTAAGAAGAAGAGGTTTGAATTAAATTGAACAAGGATAGAATTATAATTAGGAAACCGACCCTGACCTAATCACCCTTTTAATTTCATAGTTTTTCAATCATTTGAATTTCAAATTTCCTTTCACAACATTTTTACCCCCGTTTTAAAGTGACAACCCGTTTTGTGTGCACTCCTATTCGGGAGACATCCTAGGTCAACCACATTACTACATTTTAACTTAGGAAATAATTATTTTGCCATTACCTATGATAGGCGTGCATCAGTTATCCTGCTCAATTCATTCCCTAACAACCAAACTTGGCAGCCTTGCTGCACAAAAACACCTCACCCAACACACTTATAAACATGAAAATCATGACAACCCAGTCCTATAGCCCCACTACTCAAACATTTCCCAAATATAGTCCCACTACATAAAGAGTCCATCCATTCCACAATCAATTAATATCTCAAACTGATATACCAACACACCACCTGTACCACCCTACACACAAATCCCACAACAACATCCACTAAACCACAACCCTAATACACACACATACCACACCATTCTCACAGATTCAACTCCTCTGTCCACCCCTGCACCTAGAAATATGCTTCCAATAGTAGCAACACACAAACAACACAAGTCAAAAAACCCAAATGAACATATCACACAACCACACCTATCAAATAGGGTGTATTCATATTTGTCCAACACTATTATTTAAATTTCACTTTGATAAGTAGGGGTGATCACACAAGGTTTTCATCCTAGGGCATCCAATTATTTAATCAAGTATATTTGATTAAACAAATTTTTATTTATAGAAATTATTCACAAAAAACAATAATATCTATAATGAATCACCCATGTGAAAACAAATACCACTAAAAACCATGTTTTTTAGAGACCACGCGACCACAATAGATCACATCATAAACAAGGATAACGAATGAAGCAAGCAATCAACATAAACATATCCCCAATATCCTAGTTATTAAATCTCATTATACTTGTTAAATTTGGATTAATTCATTCTCATAAGGAGGTGTCATTATACCCACCCTGCATGATACATAATTGAAAGTGAGATGAAGGAAATCCCTACCTAGAACAACAGGTGACCAAAGATTCTTCCTTGTGCCAAAACAGGGGGTGCACAAGTAGTAGGAAAAATCTAAGGAAAATTGGACAGGGGGGAATATAATAGGTTCACATCTAGTCTGGGAATAAAAGTTCTCCACGCACCAAGAGAAAAGTGATGAGAGGACCTCGTCTTTATAAAAATCTGGATCCAATATCAACAGAAAGAGAAATGGTTTAAAGTCTATTAAAGTTGTGTCAAGGATAAGAGTACATGGTTGGATTATTACAAATCCCCCGGAGCATTAAGATATTAAGATATAATTAATATCCTTATAAATTCCTTTAAAAATTCCCCAAAAAGCCTTTAAAATCAATTTATGTCAAATAAGACATAAGAGGGGAGAAACTGGAAAAACTAGGAGAAACTGGGAAAAACTAAAAATTTGGAAAACTTTTGAAAGTGACTCACCATTGGGTGAGTCATTGGTGTCACCGATCAGGGAGACACCATTTGGTGAGACACCATTTAGTGTCACTATTCGATGAGCCACCATTCAATGTCACTATTTGGTGAGACACTATTCAGTGTCACCGTTTGGCGGGACATCATTCGGTTCCACCATTTGGTGAGCCACCGTTCAATGCCACCATTCACTGAGCCACTATTTTTTATCCCCATTAGGTGAGCCACTATTCGGTGTCACTGTTTGGTGAGCCACCATTTAAAAAACTGGATTTTGGTAAAACTCTCGAATTAAGCCACCATTACCTCCCAGAACACCCCAAACATTGGATTTTCCCAAAGGGATGGACCGAAGGGGTGTAGGTCATTACAGTGAGAGTGGATGAGCTTCACTTTAAATGGGGATAACTCTAAATGAGGTACGTGGTCCCTAAAAATCTCCACATGGTTTATGATTTTTTTGTTATGTGCATGTGATATGAAGTATCACCACTATCTCATGATTGATCTTGAATATAAATGAATTGTTTTTATTAAATCCCAATGAATATAATAGAAGTTATAAGGGACACAAAAGATCCTTGAATACTAGTTTGATATCTTGGCTACCGATGGCTGAGGGATTTAATATAAATGTGTGTCATATAACATAACATCCCTAGAGTGGTATGAATGGAACATATGAAGTATAATGGACCTTGAGTAGGTGAATTTAGTCTTCTAAATGTAAGTGAGAGTGATATATTTGGAATTATTAGCCTATGTGTAGTCTATATAGAACCATGGTGTACTTGAGATCCTCTTGGATACATGATTGGGTGTGGGGTGAGTGTTTCCTTTTCAACTAGCATGTGTGAGTATCTTAGTGAGCATACCATGGGAAGGTTCTATGTGTAAATTTGGTGAGAGGGATGAACTAGTTTGAATCTTGAAATGAAATTTGCATTATGCATCCATTAGAGTGATGCATATGTTTCATTACTGATAGGAACTAATAAGCTACAATATTTTTTCAGTTGTGTTAAGGGATATTATGCCACTGAGTGACAAGTTTTGGTTCTAGAGATAGGAATGGGATAATGTAAACCATATTGAGTGTTTGGTTCATGATATGACTTAGGGTACTATAGTGGGTGTACCGGTCTTAGGATACCCTAGAGAGGGATAATACATAGAGGATTACATGATGATATCCTAGTATTCATTTTATGAAAATAATATATTGTGCACTTGAGTGGCCATACTAGGAAATATGTGTAGGTTTCATGTGTGTAACCAACCCATATGATTGTGTTATATGATATATCTAATGTTCCAGGGTGGGATACCATGGGTATATTCTATATAAGTTTTTAGGGATGTAAGATTTCCCTTGTTTGATGTTATATGAGGTTCTAGGGTGATATTATGCCCCCCTCAGATGCATGTTATACATGGTTTCAGGTGAGTTGTAATACCATGTTTTTTTGTTATCAAGTTCCAAGGTTGGATATAATCCCCCAGGTAATGATGTAATGGTAATGAATATAGAGTGGTATGCGGCCCCCTAGTTTTTACTCTAAATGATGTTCCATGGTGGTATGCTTCTGGGTGTATACTATATGAGGTACTGGGGTGGGATGCAATACCCTGGTTGTATGCTATATAAGGTTCTAAGGAGGTATGATTCCCTGAGTGTATTCTATATAATATTATAGTATAAGAAATGGTATCCCCTTGGTGATGTTACTTCAGGTTCAAGGGTAGGGCATCCCCCTAGGCGGTTTTCATTAGGCTTCGAGCCATCCTTCACTAGCTAAAACAAGCATTCTTGATCCCAGCTTTCACCTTATAACTTAAGGATTGATGATGGTTATATTATTTAACTTTAAAACTTTATTTTATTAATATAATAATATCACATTGTGTATACCATTTATATTCTGTTTATTTTATTAAAACCATTGGTGGTGAACTACTAAGTTTTAATCACACCCTTCTTGGGTGGCCCTAATAGTTTGGTACCTTAGAAGACCTCATGATCATATGTATAGATAGGTAAGAGGCCCAATGTTGAATGGTTTAACTGGATAAATTGGAAATAGTAAGGATATGTGATCAGGAAGGGACTCAAGACCGAGTTTTATTAGTTTGGGTTTACTTATTCTATTATGATATGTACATGATCTAACCATGTGAGATCTGATTGATCTCTTCCTAATTCATATACCTTTTAGATAGTAATTTTTTATAGAATGGTATATTATTTATTCTTGTTGGATTGGACCTTGATGTTTATCTATTCAATTGGATTTTGTGATGAATACTTGTATATTATTTACACTATTTTCTCTACTTTTATATGAGGTTATAGTCTCCCCAAAAATTCAACTTATACCCTCGCTTCTAATCAGTTACCTCTTATATATAGGATTCATTACTTTTGTTATCTAATTATTTTTCTTGGTTACTATACAGTGATCCTGGATGAGGATGTTACATGGACACATCTAACCTTATATGATAAAAATTCTATTGTTCTTGAAAATTTCACTATACTCTAGTGAAATACCAATTCTAAAAACCCCTAAATTTATAAATAATAACTCATGAGAAAAGAGGAAACATGAGGAATATGGAAAGAGAGGGAACAAAGAAGAAGAATCACTATGATATAGGGATAAATATCCTTAATATGAGAAGTGTGGAGATCTTCCATGTATTATAATGAAATAAAGGGAGTGTGTGGGGGGGGGGGTTACATGATAAAAATAAATCAAGGGGAGATTATTTCACCCTTTTAGTATCATAAATCAATTATTGTTATTATTTTTAATAAACATTATAATTAAATAAATATTCGAAATCTACTTGAAGCCCTTTAACTTTATAATAATAAATTTCCAATAATAATCCTCCCAAAATTCCATCCATTAAATAAAAAAATGTATGAGTGGCACAAATATAGAATATATATGTTCAAATTATTTTTCATAAAGTATGATTACTATGCATGGTTAGTTAAACATGAATCTAATAGTGAAACCTCATCTTTATCTCAAAGTAAATGCGCATGGTTTATATCACCCTTCCATAAAATTTCCTATATTATGATTGAGAATTGTTCTCATATCCAACATTTATAAAAGAATTCATTTTCATCTTGAATTTAATATATAATAAATCATTTATTTATTAAATAAAAACTAGGGTATTTCGATTCTCCCCACTATAAATATTTTCTCTCACCAAATAATATTTGATCACACCCATGATTAATCATCATACTATCATAATAAATCCAATTTCACATTCTATATCATAAATATGATCATAATCCTTCAAAACCCATATCATCTAACAATATCCACAAATGAATTAGGAATATGCCTAATATAACTTCACACCATACCATTATAATGAATTCACCCTCTTGGGGACCCCCACCGTATATGTTTTTCTTAATTCTCTATGACTTCATCATTAAATTATCTCTAAATATCCTTAAATAATTATCCCAATATGGGATTATAGTGTTAATCAATACCAATTACTTTGATTTAAGTCACACTCAATAACTATATGAATTTCTAGATGCATCACCAGTACCACCATTACATAATTCCACCTATGGATTATAGATATGATACCCTTTCACTTCACTATGATAATTAAATTCATATAAGTCCTTATAAATTAATTCTACCAAAAATTAATCTAATCCATCTCAACACTGATGGTTACTATCCTGACTAAAATACACCCCACCCAATTTTTATAATATATAAAACAAGTTTACTGTAGAACCCTTGGTTTGAGGTATGTAGCCTTTGTTTATGCCTTTTTATGTGTTTAAAGTGATTGGGATGAGTTAGGAAGAGGTTGGGAGAGATTGGAAGGGTTTTGAATAAGTTTGGAGGATTTTCTAAGGGTGTACAGTTTGAGCACGGTTAGGGGAAATTATGCGGGTTCTCCAAGAAACCGTGCAAGGGGAGACAGTAGGCTTCGCACGACCTATGCACGGTTTTCAAAACCGTGCGATGAAACTGTGTGGACCCATCCTATCGAGAAAGTGGTGTGCACACAATTTTCCAAACCGTGTGGACTAACTGTGCAACCACTTAAAAAGAGGGTTTTTAAATCCGAGATCCCTGAAGCACAACCTATTTCACTCCAAATATTCTCCCACTCAAGAATCACTCAGGATTTTGGGTTCTCAAAGGTTGGAGGTGCTCTCCCACTCATTTTGTAAGTGATTTTAAGGGGTTTCAAGGTGGTTTCTCTCAGGTAAGTCTCTCCTCTTGGCTTCTTTGGTTTATCTCTATATCTATATATCCATCTCTCTGTTTTCTATATATAAACCTATTGTGTGTAGATATGGGGTTGTGTTTTCCTTGTATGTGGATTTTAAGAATTGTGTATGTTAGGTAAGGGGATCTTGAATGGTTTTGGTGGTGCGTTCACTGGATTTGGGGCATGGTTTCTTGTGGGTCAAATTCGCGGGAACCCTAAAGGTAGGTGGCTTCTCTCTCGACTCCACTTTTATATAGTTTGAATCTTGGTTACAATTAATTTGTTTTCTTAAAATTAATTTTGTTTTGATGTGATAAATTGGTTAGAAACTCTGTGGTGATGTGTTGGTGATTTTTGGGAAAAAAAGGTATTTGTGGTGAAACTCTCTTGATGTTTGATTTTAAAATGGAGGTTTTACAATGGGTTGTTGGGATTGATTTGTAAATATGGTCAATGAAAATGGTTTTCAATAAATATGTTGTTTTATTGAATTTTTTTGTCATGGAAACAATTAAATGACGATTTCAATAAATGGGTGATTTATTGAAGTGAATTGGCATGTGATGAGAATGGTGGTGTGATTTTGTGTGTCCTTGGTGTTTAGTGCTTGTTGGTTGATTAAGCATTATAGATTGTGTGGAATTATGTTTAAGTGGGAAGAAAGTACCACTATAATAGGAGGATGGATAGTGGATGGAAGGGCCACCATCAAAGGATAAGTGGGCGGGAAGTACCACTAGTTGAGAATGGGGTGAACGAGACTGGAGGAAGTCCCACTGTAATGCTTTCTTCATTGTGTTTTTCTTATAAAGATGGATTTTTTTGTACTAATTCATGATGGGGACATGGATTATGGAATGTTTTTTTACTTTCCTTTGTTTTTCATGGATTGTTAAGGGTATGTTTGGCATGTTGTAAGTTATTTCACTATTTAATGTTTTATATAAACTATTTTATATAAATGTGATAATGGTTTTATCCTAGTTGCGTGTGTATGGAAGTCATTTGGGGAAAAAATATTGAGTATTATTACTCACCCCTGCTTTGTCACTTTGGTGATTTTGGAGATGTTGTGTTCTGTGACATAGGTAAAGGTAAATCATCTCATTGTTAGTGGTTCATGGTGATGCTTTGGAGTTGTGGTGGTGCTTGGAGCATGGAGATTAGTGTGGAGCTATGGAATGGGTCTTGGTTTATTTGGGGTCTCTTGTTTAGTCTTCCATATAGTACTTTGATATTGTTTTGGGTTGTATTGTGGATTAGTTGGTTGTATTTTGGTAATGTATGAGCATGGTTGTTTTGTTTATATGCATCATATATTTGTGGATTGTTTGGTTGGTTAGCTTTTTCTTAAGGGAAAATCGTTACCCAATTTATTCTCAAAGCCCATGGCATTTATTTCCAGCCTTTGGCACATTGGGAACATTACTTAAGGCCACGTAACATTCCTCTACCTTCTTAATCCAATGAGATGGGGTGAGATGTTACATTTACTTTCCATCCCATCAATATAGAGAGTAAGACACACACATTACCCCATATAGATAATATTTCTTTTGATCTCATGAGTTAACCAATTTATCTAATCATTCATAGAATCCTTCACAAGGAATTTTCATTTAATTTCCTAAATTAATAAGGATATAAGGAAAATAATCTAAAATAATATTTATTTATTATCTCAAAAATAGAATTATAACAAACTTATACTCTACCAAATTTCTATTATACAACCAAAAATATTCTATCACTACTCCAAGACTATTTTTCAAAGGTTTTTATGTCCACTTTTAAAGAGTTTAAAACACATAATATAGTTTTATTTTGTATCTTGGGATATAAATCGTTCAATTATCATTGATTTAATATCTATTTAAGATCAAATAAACACCCAAATAAAAATTTATGTCCTTTGGATGTTGTTTTTTATTTGAAAATTATTTTAAGATATTTTACTTATTTATAGACCTTAATTAGGATTTGGGAGGGATTATATGGTAAACAAATTCTAAAACATGAATATATTATGAAAATAATAGTTTCATAATCTTTGAAACAACTTTTAGGAGTCATGAAACAACCTTTGGATCCATGTTCACATAAGCATGATTAATATACGTGGTTTAAAAACCCTGAACTAAACTATGAAAAACTACTATAGTAATTTTACAACCTTACATGTTTTTCCTTGACCTAACCCATCGGGGCCCATCTAGATAGTGGTAATCCAAGAATGAAATCCCAATCCCAACTCTAATAGGTTAGGGGCTTGTGACTATCACTGAGTAGGAATATCACATACAAGGGAGGCCTTATCCCAAAGTACATGTACATATATACACACACATCTCCATACACCAGTATAATGTAGAAAGGTAAACAACTAGTTCTATAAATGCATGAATGACATCTATCCCATATCAAAGTACAACAAGAAGTGAAACATAAGTATAAAGTTCTAAATACATGGCCATAAAAAATTTAAAATAACTCATCATACTGACAACACAAGGGAAGCTACCCAAAAGAAACTCTTGGATACATATGAGGTACATTTAACAAAACTAAGCCCCAAATAAGCTCCATGTACTCCTAGTCCACCCAAGAATCCAATTAAAGGACTTTTGTATACATAATACACGACATGTGTGGGAATATCCTATGTAGGTGTGAGTATATATATACCTAGCAGGACACCTTGAAATCACCAAAGATAAAGTATAAAAAGAGTATTTAGCTCAACATCATAGAGATATTTCAATCAGAATATAAGACATATTAATAAAAATAATAACCCAGATATGATCAAAGGTAGACAAAAAGTCTCAAGTAAGGTCACAACCGTACTTCTAGCCTAAGATTCTACTATGGGATTATAAGTAACACTCATCTAGGATAAATCATCCCACGAGTATTTCCATTAATGATGGAAATAATTTGATATTTCTTTAGCATTAGGTCTTATTAATGATGGAAATCATCTGAGAGAACATGGTCATCGAGTATTCCCTTGAAGAAGAATGAAGGAACTAAGAGATATCATCTGAGATACTAACTCAATCAGACTAAACCTCACCAAAATAAAATAAATGTCAATACATAGATAGAGGATCACACCCATGGACTATGGGGTATACCTGACCCTAAATGGAATAACCTAAAATATTGGGGATCATTCCCACATATATTGGTTACATGATTCCAGAAACCCTACCTAGGGAAGAAGATAAAGAGGACATAGATAAAACCCCTATGCCTTATGAATTAATTCATGCTCTAGTCCACTAAGGGGATCTTATCCAATTCTTTATAAGAATTCCTCACTGAACCATCATGGTGGTGGATTGAGAAAACTGGCTTTAGAACAAAAAAAGGAGGGAACACACACACATAGATAAGGTTCAAGGAAACACACACAAGCTCATACCACAACTATCTGGAGAAGAATAAGGGATCCAACTTTCCCTTTAAGGAGTACATGAAATTTACCATGTGGTACAAAGAGTATCTCTATGATCCTGAAACCTTCTGTGTCTTGCTAAATCACCTGACATGTATTTATCCATATACAAGATATGTCCACTAGGGGTACATGGAATGTATTGGTCGAGATAGAACTTGGTGTGTAACGTCTTCTCTTTACCATGTATTATTGGATGTACCCAAGTACTCAGGTTGTGTCTATGTATTCAGGTTATATATGAGTACTCTCTAGATTACATGGGGTGTTTTACACATCACATGATGTGTAGGGGCCTAGGATGGCACTCGACACGTTCTATCTTCTCAATCCCATGTACCTTCTGAAGTACACAATGTGTGCCTCGACACAAATAATGTATGGGTCACATAGAAACCTAGGTGTGTACCACCTATACATACCAATCCATTCTCCAAGGGTTACATGACATATAATCAGACACACATGGCGTGTAGTGATACATGGATTCCTGGCTGTGTACCCCCTCTTCCCACCAAGCTGGAAAACTAAGGGTAACGCAACATGTGTACCCACCATACGACATGTAATATTTAACTCCACACAGAAACCCCATCCACCATATAGAGGGGACTATACAGTGTGTGTTCCTATGAACTACATTGAGCATAGTTTAAAATTATCCAAAAACTATTAGACCTTACACAATTTCTATTTCACCGCCATACCCTCTACTCCCACAAAAAATTCTAGCTATAAATCCATATATTTGAGTTGAAAAAAAGTTGAATGTCACAAGTGGAAAGATTCCAACCATCCATTCACTTGGGAATCGACTCCCATCACCCCATGTCACCATCATAATGAAAAACTACATACAAAGAACCCTGATCTAATATTGGTCCATATATGATTTTTCATAGTCATTGTCACACCTAGATCATGAAAAAAAACCTAAACTAAAACCCGTGGTACTGATCTTTTTCACCAAAGAACAATTTCATAATGATCTTCTATTAGAATTTTTTTTAACTGTTGGCTAAAGGAAATTCCAATGATGAATGTATGAAGGATGAAGAAAACAAAAACATGGAGAATGAACCTCAACCATTATTCAGGTTATCCTCAATCCATTTCCATGAGAATAAAGAATGAATATAACTAAAAAAATATCAACAAAATCATAATCTAGGGATAAAAATCCATCAACCTTAAATCAACATTCAACTTTTGAATCAATTATTTGGAGGATTGATTCATGTTTGACATGGAATAAACAAATATAGGATTAAAAAAACATAAAAAATTCCCTACATATATTTTTCATCAATCCTTGGAAAAATATTATTTCACTTTTTTGCTGTTTATGAGATCTAAGAACACCATCGATGGATAAAATTCTCATGGTACTCCAATCCTCGATCCATGAACCATGATCATTTACTAACACACTTTCTACCAATGCTCTGTCTCTATCACTTCCATTCCCTCCAGGTTTATATGAATAAACCAAGATAATTTTACATAATAGGGTTTATATAGATGCGTCATTAGGGTTTCTCAAAGAAATGGAAATTAAATAATTTAAATAATTTAGTTCATTTAATTCTCCCATGACATCGTTCTATCCTAGCGGCCAATGCTGATAAGACTTATTTCATGCCTAGGGTAAAACCCAAATCCTAGATTTAATATATGTCACATATTTCCCATCCAAGACACCATTCAAGATATATTCTATTATTTTTTAAAAACTATGTGTACATGATATAATATATTTAATATTTTTAATATATCCACACCGAGGCTCTCTGGGACCTAGAATTCTATACTGACTCCATGCCCAATTCTATAAATATTTATAGAAATATTTCAAAGTGTTATATAGAAATTTTAGTCATGAAATTATCCCCACCTTAAGGTATTTTATTATTTAAAAGAAAAAACCTACTTAGACATTAGGGTACTGATCTCGCATCTGGATCTCCTACTCTATTGAGCTCTCTTGGAGGCCCCTGCATTTCCAAGAAACATGCACCCAAGGAAAAACATTGTCAAAAAAGGGTATTCTCCCACCGATTCTCAAAGACACCAGACACCTCAAAAGGTAACTTTTCCCTTTATGTATAGCTCACACTAGTAAAAATTAGGCAACAAGATGTGAATATTTTTCCTTAGCAGAAACACGTGAAAAAACACCATGCACTTGATATGAATTTAGTTGTAGGGTCAAGTGGTATGATAATGATTAATAAGATAGCTTTGTGACCTCTTGTTGATCATGGAGGCCCTATAATGAAAACCAAAAAGATACAATCCCATTTACACTACTATCAAATAAGTTCACCCACACTTATTTATAGTTGATACATCAAGAGTTAAACTCATCAGTATGCTAAAACATCCTTGGAAACCCCACCCAATTCCAATGGATCCATGCATATAATCACCTATCCTTGATGTATTACTAAGAGAAATCATGTAACCTCCTTAACAATCCTATCAAATCATGATTGGGGTCATCATCTATGCTCAAGAAAAGATAACATGCTCTCCACCTTTATAAAATTCATTAGGAACATGTCCCATGGATGCTTGGTCATGCACGAACTCACAATCAATATTACCAAGTTATGCCTCCTTGGAATGATGAAGAAGTGGAGGAGTGAAAATCATAAATTAGAGATAAATTTCACCATCCACATCCATAAGGGTCAAATGAAAAGAGGTTAACTACTCCATCCCCTCGCTCAACAACAGTGAATGGAAAACCTTACAGCGAGTATCTGTTACCACAACCACACCTTTGGGTGGATCCCAAGCTAGAACCACCACAACCTCACTAGGTATACTATCACTCCCACATATAATAAGTCACATACCCATAATTGGTCCTCCCTAATCCATAAATAACACTTTTAGATCTTTACATAAGGCTAATTCTCTTAGGGTGTGTCTGAAAAAATCTTAAAGTGGATCGCATGATCTACCTTTAATGCTGAGTAAACAAGGATGTCATCAAAGAAGAATACAATGAACATATCTGATAAGGGATGAAAGATCTTGTTTATAATCCTTAGAAACACTATTAGGGTGTCCAACAATATGAAAGGTATCACCATTAACTCAAAGTAACCATATATAATTTATAAATTCACCTTTGATATATCCTTCTCTGAAACCTAGAGCTAGTGATAACCCATTATGAAGTTAAACTCTAAGAACTAATTCATACCTAACCATAAGTCAAATAAGTTATCAATTATTGTGGGTGGGTAATCCTTCCTAACCCACACTTGGTTTGAGTGATTTTAGTCCATGCATAAGCTTAAGATCACATCCCTTTTCATAGTGAACAATATTAGGATACTCAGGGGAACACACTGGGTATAATAACCCCTTCCCTATATATTTATCCAACTGTACCTTCAGTTCTCATAGATACATAGGGTCATATGATATTCTACCACAAATATCAGACCATCCCTGACATAATTCTATGTGAATTTTTTTTATATGGGGAGGTAAGCATGGAATATCCTAAGAATAAATATTCACACTCCTATAACACCACAAGTAACTAAAAGATCATAAAATCCATTATTCCAAGTTTTATACTAGCCAAATTATAAGAAATAGTCTGTATCCTCCTACACATGATCTCATCTTACTCGGGATTCCTTCTCACCAAAAAAGAATTTTTTTTATCCCTCTAACTCAGGTACACAGTAACACCCCATAGGTAATAGTCTACTGGAAATGAATTATAGGCAATCAGTCTATATTGAGGAAAACATTGTAGGTAATCCTTGACACTATGGAAAGATTCTATGTGAGGATATATCTCCTCTCAGAGGCCAGTCACACTATCTATAGAAATATGTGATCACCAAAACTTCTCTGCTAGAGCCACCAAGCACAAGGGTCAAGCAAAAAAGTTCCACTAACATCGCAAGATCATGAACATGGGATACACTGAGTGAAACATGGCTTGAAAATATGTACTAAAACTATAGCTAGAGTAGATAAGATATATTCTAAACCTCAGACCAAACTTGAATACTTTAGGTAACAAGACCATACTTCTTAAAGCTATCCTTTCCCTTTCCCGCATGTTCCCCATAGCCAGGGATTGTTCTGACACCTTATCAAATCAAAATGACCTCAAACATATAATTAAAGGGAACTCATCTTTCACACCTTTACATTATCTACTTTGGGATAAACCGAATCCCCTGCATGATTTTGAATCATGCCACAAGAATGTGTCTCAATGGGGGAAGTGTCCCTCTTCATTGTGTGTCTGATTTCATATCAAACATCACAAACACATGGCTCTACCAATGATCTGAATCACCCTAGAGAAGTTTTACTTCCAGAACCACCATCAAGAGGGGTTCTAACCAAGCATTAAATCCACACCACAAGATTACATTAGTCTTCTACCATCCGAGAAGGGGGGTCTATCTCACCAAGAAGCCCGAGTGTTCTCTATTGATGTAACTC
Organism: Viscum album; assembly: GCA_963277665.1. Classification (NCBI taxonomy): domain Eukaryota; kingdom Viridiplantae; phylum Streptophyta; class Magnoliopsida; order Santalales; family Viscaceae; genus Viscum; species Viscum album. Next base: position 581,594,402 of record OY728128.1, on the reverse strand, counting down.
ATGAAGCACACCCATCATAGGTGTGTTATATACCAGTACTACTATGACTAACTAATGCCGAACCTAATAGGGATCATCCACCTAAACCATCAGAGGTGGGTTAACATGCTTCTGAATGGGTGAATACAACACTCTATATCCACCTGGAGGAACCACCTCTTACACAGTTCTATAAAAATGAATCCTTATAAATATGAGAATAAAAAAATGAACCCTCTATGGAATCCTATCTAGATGTTATTTCGGAGGCATCCCATGATATCCAAAATGCACCATGGTCAAAAGGGAATACCTGGGAAGTTAAGTCAATAATGGCATGGAACCAAAACCCCTTCCTATATGATGAATGTTCCAATGTTTTCCCTACAACCATTTCATACATGTGTTGAGTCAACAAATAGGTTATCTAAGTACCGATGTATTCATACTTTGACTACCACACCAACACTGGGTTCCCTGATGTAAAATCCAATTTTAAGAAACTTTAACACCATTAACCTAGTTCCCAAAACAAACGTGATAGCTAGAAAACCTCTAAAATTTGGTCCTAATATTACCTCACTTAATACCACTCTATCATGAAATGTACCACTAGGGCCTTCTTGGAAATTTCTAAGTTAATAATGACACCACAATCCCACCTCTAATAGGCTAGGGGTAGTCTACTAACACTAAGTAGGTATATCACACACATGGGAAGCCTTATCCTAAAGTACATGTACACACACACACATATCCATACACCAATATAATACAGAAAGGTAAAAAAATTATACTATAAATGCATTCATGGAATCTATCCCACATTAGAGTACAAAAATAAGTAAAATAGTAGTATAAAGGGCCAAATTAAATCAAACAAAAACGGAAAAAGAACCCAACCTATTGACAACATAGGATAACCTACCTAAAAGTAACTCCTATATCCATCAGAGGTCTATATAACATAACTAATATCCATTTACTCTTGGTCCACCTATAGGAATCCAAATATTATCCTTTCATCTTCATAAGACATGACATGTGTGGGTAGCATCTATACATGGGTGAGTATACACACACCTAGTAGGACACCTAGAAATCACCAAATGTAAAGTATTAAGAGAGTAGTTACATCAAACTCATAGATATATTTAAATTAGAATAAGAAACATAATAATAACAAAAACAACCCATATATTCTTGAAGGTATACACCAAGTCTCAAGTCAGGTAACAACTATACTTCTACCCTAGGATTCTACTATAGGTGAATAAGGAAAACTCATTTGGGAGAACCCACTCTATGAGTATTTCTATCACTGATGGAACTCATATGAGAGTTCTTTCTCATCAGGTCATATTAATTATGTCACTCATTCAAGAGAACTTATTTTTCAGGTATTACCATGAAGAATAAAGGAGGATATAAGAGGTATTATCCAAGATATTCACTCAATTGGACTACACTTCATCGAAGGAAAATAGATGTTGACGCACTGATAGGGGATCACACCCAAGGACTGCAGGGTATACCTAACCCTGACTAGAATAACCCTCTAGATAGGGGATCATGCCTGTGTATGTTTTTCATGTTATTAATAAAAACCTACCTAGAGAATAATATGGTGGGAATAAGGATACAACCCCCAAGAATCACATAGGGATTCCTACTCTAGTTCACCAAGGGGATCTTGTCCAATGATCTAAACAAAATTCCACATTGAACCCTCATGGTGGTGGACTGAGAAAACTCAATTGATAATGATAAAAGGAGGGAACACACCCACACATGTAAGGTTTGAGGGAACACATCCAATATCATACCATAATTGTTCAAAGAATAAAAAGGGCTCCAAATTTTCCATTAAATATTACACAGTGTGTACCATGTGGTACATGGCATGTCTCTCAGATCCTAAAATTTCCCACGAATTTATAACTCACACGGATTTTATTTCTCTATATAAACAACGTTCCCACTTGGGGAACATAATGTGTTGAGGTCGAGATGAAACTCAAAATGTGACATCTTCTCATACCTATGTATTTTTGGATGTGCCCATGTACTCAATCCATACCCATGTAATCAGGCTATTTCTGTGTATTATGGTCATGTTTGAGTACTTTCTGGAGTACATAAGGTGTAATCCACATCACATGGCGTACAAGTTCTTGGGATAGCACTCGGTGTTCCATATCATCCCAAGACCATGTACCTTTCAAAGTATATGACATGTTACCAGATACACACAGAGTATAGGATCACATGGATACCTAGGTGTGTACTCCTTATGCATGCCAAGAAATTATCCAATTGATATATAATGCATGATCCAACACACATGGAATGTAGTGCTATATGACAACCTGGGAGAGTACTCACTATACACGCCGAGGTGGTTGACTATGGGTCACATGGTGCGTGTACCTACCATATGATGTGTGAAATTTAACTATACAAGGAAAATATATGGGATTTATAGAGGGTTCTACACGATATGTGTTCCTATGAATTATAAAACATGTAGTTCAGAATTTTCTAGAAATTGTTAGTCCTTACATGATTTTTCTCATGTCACCAGATACTTCACTCTTGCTACAAATCCTAGCCACAAACCCCCAAATCCAAGTTTAATGCTCCATTAATGTCATTAATGGAAAGATTCTTTCCACCATTTCCCATAGGAATTTCCTCCCATCATACCAAGCTTCCACCAAAATTCCTAACCTTCTATGAATTACACAAATCCATACCAATCCATATCTAATCATATATAATCTTCATCACACCATGATCATTCCAAAAATCTTGAACATGAACCCATGTAAATGATACGCCGTGATAAATAATGTTCATGAAATTATTTTCTATTGAGTATTTATCGAACAGTCGACAAAAGGAAATACTAATGATGAATGAGTGAAGAATGATGGTAGAAATGCACAAAACATAAACATGAGGAACGAACCTCAACCATTGTTAGAGTTAGCCTCAATCCATTTCTATGAGAACAAATAATGAATATAAGTAATAAAATATCAAAAAAATCATAATCCAAGGATAAAAATCCATCAAACTTAAATCAACATTCAACCTATGGATCAATTATTAAGAGGAAAGATTCATGATCGAAATGGAATAAAAAAATACGGGATTAAAACAACATAAATAAATTCCCTACCTTGAGTTTCGATCGATCACTTGTGAAGAATGATTTTTCTTTATTGATACTGGAAAGATATAAGAACTCCATTGATGGCTATGATCCTCATGGTACTTCAATCCTCAATCCACGACCCACAATCATCCACCAATTAACTTTCCATAAAATTTCTCTCTCCATCGCATCAATTCCATCATGGTTCATGCATATATCCCTAGGTAATTCTCAATAATAGGGTTTATATAGAGGATTCGTTAGAGTTTCTCAAATAAATAAAAATAAAAATAACTAATTAATTTAATTCATTTAATTTTCCCATGAAAACACACTATACAAGTGCCCGATAGTGGCAATACTTATGTCGCACTTAGGGAAAAAATGTTCCAAGTTTAATGGTGATATCGTATTTTCTATCCAAGATACCATTCGGGATATATTTCATTATTTATGGAAAAATGAATGTGCATGATATTATATATTTAATATTTTTAATATATCCATACTGAGGCACTCCAGGCCTTAGAATACCATGTTCAATCCACCCCAAACTCTATAAATATTTCTTAAAATATTATAAAGTTTCACAATTTTTTTTAATTCATTACATTATTACTATGAAAAATTTAAAAATTATGAAAAACTAATAATTTTTTTTTCAAACACTTGATTATTTCCAAATCCATGAAACTAATATTTATCAAGTAACTAAAATGTATGTAACTATTTAAAATGATCCATTGACACCTAACTTTCAAAATGGACAATATAAATTTATTTGAGACTATTAATAAACTCAAATCCACCTATTTACGGTATGAAATAACCTTCAAAATAAAGTTATTATAAGTTTAGATCAATCTCACACCCAATTTCTCTTCCCACTTTACGATTCAATTAAACTTTATCAACAAATTTTAAATTACATAATTCAGATTAAATTATTTCTAAAGTATAAATCAATATTAATTTATATATTTTTCTTAAACTAGATTCAATAATACTATCCCAATTTATAGCTCAAGGGGCCCCTAACACAACTAATCAACTTCTAGAAAAAAACCTACTACTATAGTTTAAAATCATGGAAATGAGCCCCAAAACTATTTCAATAGGCTTCACCATAGTTTTGGTGTTGATGGGTGATATCTCCAACATAGTATGTCTCTATTCATGATTATAAAAAATTATGGAAATAAAACTATTTTCATGATTCTTTAGAATTGTTTCCATAACACTCAATTTTTATTAAAAATTTAAATAAAATATTTTAATATTAAATTTTGATAAAATGTGTTAAATTTTAAAATTAACCTAAAGTGAACAGTCATGGAGATTAAGTGGGGTGTCCATGAAAGTAAATTTTATTGAACTAGTAAATATATTATGGCTAGGTGCATAATTTTGGGTACAATGATATTTGACCATACATTCCTTAAAAATTTTCCAAATTTTAAATTTTTTTATTCCAAAATGACCTGGTGAGGTACTTTCATATTTATAGAACATAATTTAGTCTTAAAATTGTGTTTTAAAAAACTTTTTTAAATGGTGGATTATAATTTTAACTATTTAGAATAGTTTTTAAAATTTATTTAAAATTAAAAAAATGTATTTAAAGTGTTTATATATATATAATGTATATATACATGTGTGTGTAATGTAAATACTTATTATTATTATAATATATATATTTTTTAATTAGGTATTATTATTATTATTGGTTTTTATTGTTGTTAGTATTATTATTGTTTTTTATGTTATTATTATTATTATTATTATTTTTTTGTTAGAAAATGGGGAAAACCCCACTTCCTTTCTTCTTGGGAATGACATATATGGGGGGGGGGGGCTCTCTCCCCTATTTTTCTTCTTGAATATTATTATCATCTATTTTCTATAGGGAATCAAGACTAGAATTAGTGCTGGTTTCTCTATTTACATTCTTACATTCATCTTCTTCCTATCCTATTTACCCTAATACTAATCTCTTCCTGGGTTAGGGTTTCCACATTGGGGTTTCACCATGTGTTTAAAAATCCTTTAGTTTTTATGGGAGTTTTCCCCAGGAAAACTAGAGGAGGATTCCATGATATGGTTTTACACTGTTAGTGGTGTTTTTTATATTTCATATCCTACCAATAATAATTACTTGATATTTATTTGAATTAAAAAATTTTCTTAGTCTTGTTTCTTCAAATATAAATGGGGATTTTTTTCTATTTGTTTAGAAAATGGACAATGGTGCATCTTCATTTCGTCACCAATGGTTTTGTGGTCGCCTCAAATCCTATCAATCATCCTCTTACTTGATGGTTGAAAAAATTATATTTTTATATAAATAAAATATAATTTTTATTTTATATGGTCCATAAGTTTTTGATGCTTGATTATGTGGTTCTATTTCATGATGCTTTGTTTTATTTCACCAATTTCTAAAGTTAGAGTGTTATATACCTCTTCTATAAATTAATAAACACTTATTTCTTACTTGTTTTTAATTAATTTTTAAAATAAATCATAATTATATATAATATTAATAATAAAAGTGTGATGGATTATTTTTTTTAATGTTTTCTAATTTAATCAGTGATGGAGTATTCAAAAGTGTATAATTGTTTTTGTATAAATAATTCCTACAATGTGTTCAGAGAAATACCAAAAATGGTTTTGAAAGGAAATTAATGAAATATTTTTCACGAGTTGACTTGATATGATTTATAAAGAGTTATTGATATGTTTTCATCAGAAATATTCATGAATAAATGAATATTTTACTTAGTTAATAGTGTATAATTTTCATGTTACCTTTTTTTGTGTAATTTTAATTTTATTTATTAAATGCTTGAAAATTAATTTGTTTAAATATGATTATTGAATATAAATTAATCATATGTTTCATGAATCTAGTTTTAAATTATTTGATCCCTTTTTATTATAAAAAACTTCATGGGAAATATTGGATAATTAGGAGGAATTCTAGGAAAAGTAATTTTTGGGGAATAATTTTGCTCTATCTAGTTATGCCTAACCTAGCTTAGTATTCCACTACAGATACCATGTAATAGTTTATTATTATTTTTTGAATAGTTCCATTCTTGGTACTACCAATAGTTTTGGATTTCACTCTTCTATGTGTCTTGGTAGTTGATGGATATGGTTATGGATATGGATTAGAGAAAGTATATGGATCTTAGCTTTCCCTACCATGATCTCATAGGTAGTCTCCCATGATTACTAGTAATTTTCATGTTTTTAAAATGGATTATATTTATGTTTTCACGCATTAAATGTATATTTTGACTCACTTTTTACTTGTTTTCATCCTAAATTTTAAATGGTAATTTCTTATATTTATTTCAAACTAGCATGATCAATTTATCTTTATATTTAATTTCTACATAACATTTCAAGGGAAATTATAACTTGTAATGTGTATACTTACCTTCCTAGTAATACCTTCTTGTTTTTATTTTTTGGTAATTTATGGGAGATGTCCTTATTTTTAGTCATTGGTGGGAAGGAGTTCTAATTTGGAGCTCAGTAATAGGTCAATAGTGATCTAAGGAGGATGCCTACCATGGTTTTTTTCATTCATTGTTTTATTATTGTGGATTTATTTGAATGTACCTAATAATTTTATATGGAATTTGACATTCTCATGCACATATAGTTTTACCATGTTTTATTTTAAATTTATACGTAAATAAAACTTTTAGATTAGTGGTGTTTAAGGGGAATCATTCCCCCATGGTGTATATTCATCCAACTTAACTTTTAAACAACCTCAGGTGATCAGGGGGATGTGCTTGAGGTTAGAGGTGAGATGTCTTAGGTTTGGTGTAAATCTAGGGTATTTTAGTAGAAATATTATTAGAGAAAGTTTAGATTGTTGAGTTTGTGGTAGTAATAGATATAGAAGTTTCAAAACTCCAGAGTTATATTATTAAACATGTATAGAAAATATATTTAATAATGATCCTAAAGTTACAAGGGAATGTATGGGTGAGAGTGTTGTCAGGTAATATTTATAAAGTTTTCTATTTTTCATTTATTTTGATTTTATCCATGGTGATATTTATTGTCCCACAATTGGGTAAAGTTTATCATTTCACCCCTCATTCATCAAATATGAATGTATGGATAATTTTACATGAGTTTGTATGACAATGATTTTTTTATTTTTCTTTGACCTAGATCCTATCTTGTGTTTGTTTTTAAGTGATGTGACGGTTGGTATTATGATGATTATCTATGATTGTTATTAGGATCCTGTAAAAATGGATATATATTTATCTAATTTAATATTCATTAAAAAACCATACAACTTAGGTTAAATGGTTTTTCCTAATAGTGAACAAATTAATTAGGAGCTTGTTTTCCAATTTATGGTTAATGTAATTCTTATAATTCAATTTTATTATAAATTCTTTGTTTCTTGGGAAAGAAAATATTTTTAAAATTTTTAAAACATTTTTGTTATGATTTAAAAGGATAAATGAAACATATATGTTATAAAATATATTATTATGTAAGGTTTGGTTGTGGTTGTTTTTTTATGGGTGCTAAAATTTGTTTCCTTTTTAAAAATTAAAATTAGGATTAATGGTTTACCACTTTTAAAGATATGTTAAAATGATTGAAAAAGAAAAGTGTTTACAATAAAAATGTGTAATTGTTTTCATGTATGATATTATTATAAATTTAATGAATAAGTTATTTTAAAGTTATGAATGAGATTGAAAACACTTGGGTTTTGTTATTGTACACAGTACTATGAGAAAAGTGTTTATTTATATTAGTGTTAATTTGATTCAAAATGTTTTGGTAAATAAACAATGTGATTTATTTTTTAAAAATATGTTTCTATTGAGTGATAATAGTTTTTGAAAACTATTTAGAGGTTTCCATCATTTTTAAACAATTTAATGGTTATGTTTTGATCTAAAAAGTGTTTTATATGTTTTAGTGAATTTTGGGATCCATTTAAAAATAATATTTTAATTTTTTTGATACATTTATTGTGATTTTATGATATTAAGTTATGGAATTATATTATTAAAGGGGTTATTTTGAAAAAAACATGTTTAGGAAATCTTTTGGATATTGTATGTTAAAAAATAATTTCTTTGGATTATAATTTTTTTAAAATATGTTTGATATTTAATTTAATGTGTATAAGAACCTCAATTTCAATGGGTATTTCCCTCATTAAAGCTATAAGAGGCTTTTGTGGATTGTCTTCACACCATTACTGGTGGATATGATATATCATTAGTTACCAGTAATATTTCCTCACTATTTCTTTGACTTGATAATTTTACTCATCTTTATTATTCAATTATAATTGGGTATTTGGTGTATGATGGTTATAATATTACCCTAGGGTGCATTTTCACTCCATCATTGATGGTTTTGGTGTTTCCTTGATTCCTGATGTGAAACATCTTACTCGAGGATTGAAAAAACTTTATTTTTAAATAGATAAAACGTGATATTGATTTTATATGGTTCTTTAAGTATTTTTTATTGATTATATGGTTCTATTTATTTATTATTTTCTTCAGTGAACTAATATAAAAATATATAGGTCCCTATACTTATTCTATAAATCGATAAACCCTTGGTACTTACTTTTTTTAAATCAAATTTTGAATGATACAAAAATATATATAATATCAATAATAAAGGTGTGATGGATTATTTATGTTTGGATATTTATGTTCAACAATTTAGTTAATGATAGAGTTTCCTAAAAAGTATAAATTATTATTTTTAAATAATACTTCTAAGGTGTTCATAGAATTATAAAACATGGTTTTTAAATGAAATTGATGAATGTTTTTCAAAAAATCATTTTGATATTTTTTATAAAGAACTATTGAAATATTTTTATATGAAATATTCATGAATAAATGAATATTTTTCTTGGTAAATAGTGTTTAATTGAAGAGTTTCATTTTTATGGTTATATTACCGTTTTTTTATGATATTAACACACCAAAATATATTGATAAATGATTATTAAATATTGATTAATGGAATATTTTATGAATTTGATTCTCAATTATTTAAACCAATTTTATTTTAAAAAACATCATGGGAAACCTTAAGTACTTATAAGAGATTATAGGATAAGTACTTTCTGGGGAATGATTCTGATATACCTAGTTTCATCCATTGTAGATTAATATTTTACTTTGTCTATCATATAATAGTTTAGTATTCAACTCTAACTAATTCTATAACGGGTACCACCAAAAGTTTAGGATTATACTTTAGATAGTTTCTTATGCATAGATATATATAGATCTAGATATGGATATAAATTATACTTCATACAAGGATCCTTGATTTTCCTACTGTTGTCCCATAGATTATCACCCATGATTCCATGACACAAACATAATTACAAAATGTATTCCATTTATTATTCACACTTTAAATGTATATTTTGATTCACATGTTACTGTTTTTCATCATAAACTTAAAATGAAACTTTTTTATGTTCATTTAAAACTATAATAACTATTTTATCTTTATATGGAATTATTATAAAACACTTTGGGAGAAATTACTACTAGGTATATGTATTTTTAACCCTACATATGAATTTTGGTGTATATATAGCTATGCCTGTATGAAATTTATCGGTCAATTCTTGGTTTTGGTCATTGGAAGGATAATGTTCCCAAATGAAGATTAGATATAGGTTTATGGGTTTTGTTTCATTCATTATGGTATTACAATTGATTTATTTTGATGTATCTAGCGATGTTGTATGAAATTTTAAATACTCATGCACACATATTTTTCCTATGATTTATTTTACATGTTTATGGAAATCCAATTTATGGATTAGTGGTGTTATAGTTAAACCATTACTACATTGAGTACATTCATCACTCTCTGATTATCAAAAACCTCTACAAATGAGGGGGGACACACCTGAGGGTAGTAGTGATCTTTCTCAAGTTTAGGGTGAATCTAGGGTGGTTTTTTGTAGTGGTAACAAGTTAAACTAGAAACAAAAACCCAATAAGTTTAAAACATAACACCACATGGAACATGACCAATAACAAAATCATTAGAATTTGATGAACATTGTATCAATTAATTATTTTATTCTATATTTATTACATATTAAAAATTAAAAATTACAAACTAATTATTATTATCACCATATTTATTAGATATATGGGGTTATAAATCACAAATAACACACACAGCCAGACCCTCCAGTGGGCTAAGACTCATCCTCTATACAAGGAATAAAATTATACACTCGACCTATTGATATGGTTTTTTCAGAACCACGAAAATAAGTCACTTTATTTTTATCCTACTGCTATCATTTTCAAAAACATTGAATTGGGGGGGGGGGTTATATTTCCATGGTTCTAATAACACTATAGGAATAAGTCCTACCTATTACCATGGTTATTCCTATCATTTAAATAGTCCCTCCAATAGCCACGATTTTTCAAACCGTGATGTATAACCATGGTTTTACGTACTTTTTATTATAGTGATCCCCTCACATAAAAACCCATTTTACTCATAAAACTAATGAATGGAAATTTATACCAAGAAAATAATAGCTTAAATAAAAAATCATGCATATTAAACCTAAATTTCATCACACTCCTTACATATAATCCACATATTTACACCTAAATAAATATTTTATATGCATATGAGTCTCTTAATCCAAAACTAGCATTCATGAATCATTTTAATTCATCACACACTACAAAAATACCTAAATTAAAAATAATCATCACAACCAACCAATTACAATAATTCATTTCTCAAACTATCAATTTAATTAATAATAAAAACTTAAAAAGATTTATTAAAAAATAATCAAGTTAAAATTCTCATTTTCTTTGACAATTCATACATATCAAAACAAATTAAAATATTTATAATAAAATTTAATTCTTTACAAATAAATTTATATAAAAATATTTTTCATTTAATTCACTTAAACACCTAAATTTTAAATATATATATTTCAAAAAAATTTCCCAAAACATCAATCAAAGTTACTCAATTTTCAAAATACAATAAATTTGTAATGTATTGGGGTGTTTGGGTAGGTAACTTGGGTCTAATCACAGTTCAATCATGTGTAATTAAACCCTACTAGGGTGTTGGAGGAGTTGGAAAATATCCAAGAGTGTGTTTTGGGAGGTTGGTCATGGTTTCAAGAAATATTTATTGAATACAAAAGGCACATGGTGATTGATGGGATACATAGGGTACCCAGTGTGCCAAACATAATGGCAAGTAACCCTTAAAGGGTAACTAGGTGGGCGGTGACCCTATGATAGGATCCTGGTGGGGAACCAAGAACTCGGTAGAGGGTCATTGGGTACATGATGGGTATTTAGGGTATTATTTTTTAATTTTAATATATTAAAATAATATTATAAATTTTAATTTAAATGATGGGTTTCCCCATTTCACCTAGGGTAAATCACTATACCTTTCCTCCCTCCCTCTCATTTTCTATCTATGTGGCTGGATCCCTCTCTTTTTGGTTATATCTTCATGTCATATGTCCATGGTGATCATTTTGGTTAATTATTATTGTCCTATTGAACATATTCTCTATTTCTATCATCGTTTCTTTATTATTCTCTATATAATAAAAATATTTAGAGTGTTTTATTAGTTTTTTTATTTCCTATAATTGAAGTCTAATCAGCTGGTGATACTTGATAAATAATATGTCATGAGTTCAAGGTAGGAAGTCTCTAAATTTCTTCTACCATTATGTGAATGTTATGTATACTTTATAATGGAGTGGGTAGAAATATAGACATTATAATTTAGGGATGAAAATAATTTATGTTTCTATGTATCTTGAGGGGTTATGGGGTGATGTTTAAAATGTGGGGGGATCATAAAGATTGGTGTGGGGTATCTAGAGACACCAATGATGGTAGTACTTGGTTTAAGTGAAGGTAAAAATGGTAATTGTACACAAAATGGGTTTTCTAGGTTGATATAGAGGTAGAGATCTTGAAAAGGGTTCCTAGTAAATGTTGAGAGCTAATGGATGCCATCATACATGCGCACCGACTATGGAATACAATTGGGTTAAAAATAAAAACTCGATAATGGGTGATAATTATGTATTAAGTGGTTCAACATGAGGAATAAGGGAATTAGGGGTACTCAGTGTAGTATGTGTGAATCACTTGAATGAATATCTATTTGGACATGAGTTGTTGTCTAAAAAGAAATGGTAATAAAGTTAACCTCTAACTATTGTGATGGATAATAGTATAATGGAAGATATAGCGTGTGTTCTGTGTAGGGAATCACTGTGAATGGTGTGTGTGGTGTCTTAGAGTTGTTGTTTCATGTTGTGGAATTGTGATTAGAAGCTATATAGTGTGATTTAGAGATACCTAGGTAATAAGGATAATGATTATATACTAATGGGGTGATATATTCACTAGTTATGGGGTTATACTATATTTCAAGGGATACTCAAGTAATTTTTGTCACCAGATTCATGGAGATGAGGTTTTTCATTGCTGTGGCCATAGCTTCTTGGTGTTGAATATCACTATTGGGGATGAGGCTATTGGATTTTCTACACACATAGGGGTAGTTTTGGAAACCATATTATTTATGATATTCTCTGTATTTATGAGACAAAGTGTTATAATGTTGATTATAAAACCATTGGAGGGATATATTATAGATGTTAGCCATAGATCGAGGTGGTGTTTTGAAATAGGATGTCTTGGGGTTGTCCATATGATTATGCGTGTATGTGTGGGGTGGTTTGGGGTTGTGGGTGTGATACCCCATTAGTGGATAAACAATCATAATATTTGGTATAGGGTGTATACTTAAGTGGTAGTGATAAGTATTTGCGAGATATATACAGTGATTGGGGTGTCACGAAGCTTGAAAATGGATTCTTGGTATAAGTGGTGGTGACATGAGGTTATCAGTGATGTGATAAGGTGTGGAGGTGGACTATGTGAGACTTTGTGTGTGTTTATATTGTGGGTAAATCATCCCACTTTTTCATGGGTTGAAGTAGGTTGGTTGATGCATGAGGGTGATAATATAAAACCCAATGTATTTAGGGACTTGGTATAATTGATTGATGGTTGTTATTTCATATTATATATACACCCATATAATATTGGATATGTTTAGAGGCATGTTTTAGGTAAGATACTAATTTCATATTCAAACCCTGTACATGATGTTTGGTGAATATACAGTTCTCATGTTTGTATTTTAGGATAGGGCATGACTCTGAGATAGGAGTTTGAGAAATTCAATAGGGTTATAGTATAATCCAATTACATGAATAATGTTGGATATGGAACTTGTAAGATAATTGGTGTCTAGTTTATGTGGTCTATAATGTTTCCTATTTATTTCTCTATTTAATGAGATTGACCCACATTACATAATCATTTATTGTATGTGTATACCATATTTAATTACACATGACATGTGTTGTGTGTTATATTTATTCATAAATGTGTTTACTATTATTTGGTTATTTACATTTGGATTTGATTTATTTTATTATGAGGTTATAATATCCCCATGATTAATCCTAGATCCTTACCACTGGTTATTAACCTTTGGCATATGAGGAGTCACGCTTAAGGTCAGATTGTGCCTCCAGCTAGAAGTCTTTTAGGATGACTAGGTTGGGGTTGTTACAAAGTGGTATCTATGATGGGTATTATTATGTTATTTTGGTTATGGTAGATGAAGATTTAGGTATATGTTAGTAATTGGAATGGATAATGTATCGTGTTCTTGGGATGCACAATTTTGGGTTAAAATCTATTTTTATAAGGAGTACTGGATTGTTTTTCTTGGTTTTGTGGTTAAAATTGAGTTATTTAACATTAAAAAACATGATTATTTTATGTAATTGATTTATAGTTTTAAAATTTTAACCTATAAGTAAAAAAGTTCATGTGTACATGCATTATGTAAGGAACAAAAACATAGGATTCATGTGATATGAATGTGCTTTCTTGTAATTGATATTTTTATTCTGGGAGGAGGCTTAAGAATTTATAGTGTCAATAAAAACTTATATAGTGTTTCCCTATAAAACTTTTTCATGGAATTATAATTGACTGGACATGGATATTTTTATTATCAAGTATCACAATATGATGGTTAAGTGAATCTTATGTATGCGTGGGAATTATACTTGGAGAGAATATTATATTATACTAGGATTCTTGTGGATGATAGATCCATGGAGTGGGAGAAAATATTGGATGGCTTGACTGGATTAGAAGGGGAAGAGTATGAATCATCCTTATATGTTTTGGGTGGTGTAGTAGGGTAGCTTGAGGGTGTTCACCCACTCAAGCGTATGTGATGTAATCTAAGTTAATTTCAAGGATTATGAGACTTTTGGTTGAGTAAGAGTTATTAGTCATGTGGGATGGAGGTGTTTCAACTACAAGAGGTTAGAAACTAAGAGATGTTGAGTTTTCATGGGTTGGAGAACATGAATTATGAGATAGTGAGTAAGGTTTATGACTATCAAAAATTTTTTATTGTGGGATTTGGGTAGTTGGTGTCATTGGTTGGGTATAAGGGAACACCTAGGTGGGGAGAGAGCCATGGGTTTTTTTCTTACTGTGCATGTTCCAAAGGGGGATTTCAGTGTCATCATGGGTGACAAGTTCATGGAAGCCAACCTAATGAGGGTTGGGGTGATGTGTTAGTGTTCTTATATAAGTGGTATTGAGGAATTAGTAAAGTTTTAAATACCTATATGAATGTTAAATGGTGATATCTAGGTAGAGTTGGTATGTTTTGCATCTAATGACTACATGTTTTGGGATGTTTCATAGGATCATATCAGATAAAAAATGGTTTTTTGTGGATCATATATGAGAATAGTATAGTAGGAAACTTATATGGTATAGATTACCCAAATTTAGGATTGTCCATTATTAGTTTGTGTGGAATTTTGTTTAAGAATCAATGGTTTTTTTTGACACTGTTTAAGTATTTTACCTACAGACTTGATCGGGGGATCCTAATTTTGTGTTATTCCATGGGATTGATGTGTTAGAATTTTTTTCTGTGGTAACTCTTATATGATTTGTGTTATGGTGGGGTGGTTATAATTACCCAAGGTATTTAGGTAGTTAATTAAAGTTTGAAATTGGTTCAACCATGTTTAATAAGACCTTATTAGGGTGTTGTAGGTGTGGATAAAAGCTTAGAAGTCAGTTTTGGGAAGCTGGTCTCTGTGTTAGGAATTTTATCATGAATATAGAAGACACAAATTACTTGGTGGGATATAATGTTTAATGACTCATATTTTCCATGTATTATTTTTGGATATTGTATGGATTATTTTCGAGACTAGGTTCTAAGATGACGTGCGATTTTGAGGCCTGATGTTCCCATAATTAATGTTTGAAATATATTAAATATATTAAATAGTACATGTCCACAATTTTCCTAAAAAGTGGAATAATTTATAAATGGAAGCTTAGATTATAAATATGAGGGTACTATTGATTTCATAATGAGAGTTTTACCCTAGGCATGACTTATCCTTGGTTGGCATGGGTTATTTGTAGAAAAGTCATTGCGGGGGTGGAAATGAAAAAAACAATTAAAACAATTATTTTATTTCTAATTCTTGACATGATGATTGATATTTATTTAAATATATTATTATGGTATAATTCCATGGTTAGTCGCATCACCCTGAAACCATTAGAGAGCCGCTGGAGAGAACGCTGGAGGATTTCTCTCAGGAAAATGGTGACCAGATTGTGGATCGATGATTGAGGTAAAATGAAATAAAAGGATCTCACCAACAACCATGATGCCACATCTTTCTTCATGTGTTATTGATCCATCTTGAGACCATGCAGTTGTTTATTTGGATTTCTTCCCCATTATTGATTTCTTTGATGAACACAGATCAATCTACTAATATATTGATTCATGGATCATGTGTATTGTGGGATGGGTTTTATTATGGGGATTATATAGAAAGAATTATTTAAATTTTTTTATTTATTCATTTTTATTATCATAAAAATGAATCAAGGTCAACATGAACATTGATCTAGGTCCATTCCTCTCTTTTTTTCTTATGATTTTATCCCCCGGTTCTTTGCTCACCGTGAGCATTCTTCGTTTGGACTCGGGTTCGACATATCTTGATCAATTGATCATTTCACACCCTTTTCTAAGTGAAATGATACAATATTATAGATATGGGATTATCATGACATGAAAGAGGAGAAAAAGTGGTAGCATCCATGCATCAAAGATGTTGATACCCAATTTTGTGTTCTTCAGTACACAATGAAGAACAACATATATTTATGATTTCTAAACAGATCGAAGGGATGAAAGTTGTAAATCATTGATTGAGTGTTTTATCAGGACCTTCTTTATGAAATTCTAGTAAGTCAATTTCAAGATCAAAGGTTGTACTAAGTATAAGACACATGGATTCCAGATTTGGAATTCTGGAAAATCCCACGTCACATGATGTGTATGTCAAATCTGCATGTTGTGCGGGAAATATTTGTGGAAGCTAGGATTTTGGGAGAAACTTAAGCATAAAATGATGTATAACCTATCCCTAGTGACTCAAAATGTTACATGGAGGGTACACATATACAAATTGTGATTGCACAGGTTGGAGCACACTGTGTACTCCCCTAACACATACATGGGTTGGACCAAGTACATGGGAAGAGCCGTGTAATAGTACACGAGAATGAGTACAAAAACTAAATCCATGTAATGTAACATGGGTAGAGTACATGGGAATCCTACATTTTATGTAATTATACAAAAACACATACGTAACTTGAGACATGATCTGGTTACATGGGGAGGACTTGGGGTCAAGGGACAGGGTGTGTAACCCTTCTACATGCCGTGTACTTTATTATAAATTACTTGGAGCCATTTTACTCTATATATTGGACAAGTTTCATTAGGGAGTGTTCCAAATATTCATTCCTTGAGGGTTAGTATGTAATCGTATCTAACTCCTAGGATAATTATCCCTTCAACATGACTTATTGGATAGAGTTGTTGGAATCCCTCTGTGAGGTCTGGATTGAGTTCCTCTATTCATCTTCGTGACCTAAGTGGAGTTCTTGGTATAATCATGTCCAAAAGTATGCAGGATCCATTACTTTACTCATAAGGTTAATCTATATTGAGTTGTTAGTATTTCCACATGGAATTGGGAGTGATCCACATCTATGTATCATATCTATTCATACCTTCATTAGGTACTTTCTATGACATGACCCAATGAGCAGTACCTCTTGAACTAACTTCATAAGTGTTATAAAACCAAAGAGTGTGTTCTCCCAGATAAGTGATTTGTGGATCATTTTATATGAGATACTAGGATAACATACTATGATTGTGACTTACCTTTAGACTGTGTATCTTTGTTGAGTATGTTAGGATATTCTTGTTATATGTGTTGTAGACATATACTTGTATAGAGCCGATTGCATTTTCTTGTAATATGCTGTGTGGTTTCAGGGTGTCCACTAAGTATTGTTATAATCACCCTTGTATGGTATTTTCCTACACATGTCATTCCTTGTGAAAATGATCAACCTTTTAATAGAGTCCTTGATGGACTAGTACCATGTGGTTCTTAGTGAGACAAGATAGACTGAGGTGTGTTCCTATGGTATTATGACAACATTCCCAGTTTTACTTTTAGGTTGTACTTGTGTTTTAGAATTTTGTGGTGGGATTGTATTTAGCTCGATATAATTTTCTTGAATTACTCTAAAACTATGATTATGGTATTTAGATGTATTTATGCATGGTTGTTTAGTTTTTTTTACATTCTAACATTGTATAGGATTGTATATGTATGCGTGTGTAAAGTTACTTAGGCTAGGGCCACCCATGTTAGTGATATGCCTAATAGGCACTAGTTTTCAACCCCTGGACTATTGGAGATCATCTTGGGGAATCAGGGAATGGGCCTTAATAGGATGGTTTGTGACATAATGGGTACCTAGTGTGCCCTGTATAAGGGGATGTAGCTTGTGGTAGGTCATTGAGTGTCTGAAGATTTTGGGGCTGGTACTCGATGGGGAACCGAGAAATGAGTGGAGGGTGGCTGGGTATTCAGTGGTCACCAATGATATATTTTTAAATTTTTATTAATTAAAATAATTTTATAAAATTCAATTTAAATTAGGGGTTTCCTCATTTCTCCTAAGTATAGTCATTGATTTGAGGTTATCACAGGCCTTTCCAGAAACATAGATATGTGACCACTTAGAATGTATCTAGGGAGATGAATAAGGTTATCTCATGAAGAGCCAATATAATACAATAATGATATATAAATATTATTTATGTTGTTAATAAATTAATATAAAAACTGAGGAAATGGGGAGGTTGGATATGTGTGATAAAATGCTAGCAGGAAAGGAAACTAGAAATGTAGAATCGACATAAATGTCAAGAAAAAAAGGTTCTTCACCATAGAATAGTTCTTATGGGTTCTTTAAATACCATAATATCATCCCACCCAATGAAATTTATCCTCCATATGAATGATCATATTCATCTAAACTTAGATGATGTGTGCGAAAAGTTCTCCTAAGAATCTCTTGAGAAAACAACACATCCACCTATTTCATAGAAAACCAATTAGATATTACTCATCCAAGAGATCACCCCACTAGTCTCCCTAGGATGAAACTATATTCATTCATCACCCAAGAACCCTAGTTAAATGGTAGAATAAGATTACTGAGTAAAGGAAAGTAAAATAGATATTCAATAGAAGAAGATAATAAGGAAGAAAAATTATGAGAGGCATTATCACCCACCATCCATCCCTACACCCTATAAATACAAAATGTATTAATTTGATGCTGAATTGACTATTAAAGGTCTTGATATGCCTATATCACCTCTACCAAAAAAAAAGATCGGTTTATCTCTCCATTATCATAGAGGTGAATATCAAAATATAAAAATAGAAAAGATATGTGGAGAAGAATATGAACAAATGAAAAAGAACGATATTATTAAAATAATGAAAAAATAAAATTTAGAGGAATAAAATAAATAAAAACCATGGATGAAAAACCATGGGTATGTATACACTAACAATGATTTATTCCCCCCTTTATACATAACTTCCCCTAAAATCCTTTAGCTATATGAATTTAATCTCCCATGGTTTAGTATATTAATTGCTCTTATTCTTTCCATGTAGACTATTTGATGGACTTCTCTATCCAGTTTAAACATAATAATCCTATGTGAATACCTCCTATAATATAGATATATATATATCTGGGAAAAATAAATAATGGAAGTTATTTTCTACTTTATAATGTAGTAGAAATATTTGTTCGATGATCATTTTTAGATTGGAGAAGAAAGAGGAATTAAGAATTTTTTTAGGTTAAGTCACGAGTTCTACATGTAATTTGGTTTTAATATCACACATGAACTAGAATTTATGTTTAATATGATGCGGTATATACAGAATATTCACAAAGGGTGACATGGAACACACGATTCTCTTGAAGTTAATCTCATATAGTGCATGGCCCGTGGAGTTAATCTAACATGAGGCTCATTTAATATGATGTGCCCTCATTTTATTCTAACTCAAACATTGGATGGTACTATTTAATCATACAAAGTAATTTTATTATGGAAATTAACCTAACATGAGGATTAACATGGATTTATTATCTTACATGATCTCCAACACGACCTACTAGTCCTATGAAGGTTCCTCTATGTATGATTAATCAGATGTAGCCAGGGTTTTGTGAGGTTTATTCTTATGTAGGTTGTGTTTCAACTAGTTTAATTATACACATGATGAGAATTGACTTCCTTAATACCGATTTAATCACACACGAGACACTAATGTACTTATTTTTTCATCTGAAACACCTGTTTAACAATTAAAAAAATCTTTTATTCTAAAATTAATAAAACAATAAAAATTATGAAATTAATCCATTTATAAATCAAATTAAAATTTATTCTAAAACTAATAGAATGTGATAAATTCCCATATATTATCACAATTTTGGGTATATTAGTAATGAAAAACATCATAAACATTTTAAAATCTCATGATTTATCAATCCCCTACACTTTTCTATTTTTCACTCTTGGGAAAATACCTTACACAATGGTCAAATCAAACTTATAAATAAATAAATGGAATCAAAATTGAATTGTTTCATAAATAGACCTATCATGATTACTATATTAATTTCAAATTACTAGATCTTCATTATTTATACATATCTATTCAATATTTTTCTAATACCTATGCACATTCTGCACCTACCTTCCTAGAAATCACTCTCTCTTCATTTATGTAATTATAAAAAATGATTTTCTAATTATAAAGTATAAGAATTATTTTTATATTCTTGATTCCATCCTAGTTTCTCCCATTAATAGAGTCACAAATATTTATTAATCATGTGGTTTTTAATTGTAATGTTCTGTGTGTTATAATGGGTGGTTAAGATGTGAAAAATAAAGGTAGAAATATGATTATTTATTTTTTTGAGTATAATGAATGATTAAACAAGTTTGACACTCAATAAATATTCCTAAATCATTCCCCTTCATGTGATTATTTCATCCTATAATTTACCTTATTAATAGAGGTTCACTAAGAATGAAACTACAATCAATGATTCTTCCTTTTCTATCCATTTTTTTTTATTTTTCACACAATTAATTTTTTATGTACATGTTTTTTATATTAATTTTTATGTATATAAAGAGGAAAAAATGTATCCTAATGTTTTTTTGAAATATATATATAAAAAAAATGGCACCCACAAATATCTTTCCAGTAAAAAAACTTTCCTCCCATGAATCTTAGGAAAAAATACTCCACCACTTGTTTCTCATGTAATCATGAAAATTCCTTTAGAGTAGGGTAGGTTACAATGTTAATCTCTTAAATAGGATACTTAATAGATTGGTTATGGATTCTAGGGAGATTGATATAGAGTTTATATAAATGGTTAGGATCAAAATATGTTGGATTTCAAAAAGTATTTTCACAATGGAACCTCAATATTTTTTACACAACTCATGTTCTCTAATAGTTTTAAAAAGAGTACAACAAAAAGTTATAGATCCATGGAATTCCTTAAGTATTTCAAGAAAAAATAGAAATATAATAAATTATCAAATTTTTTTATAACCCTCTTGGTTTGGTGTGATTTATATTTGAAAACACTTGTGCACATAGGTTTCACATTTGATTAAGGTTCATTAAATGTTTAGATTGAAATTTAGGGAATAAATTTCACTTCATAAATAATTTAAATATTTAGATAGTTAAAAAAATCATTTTAAAAAAATTCTAAGATGATATGAATTTCAAAAGATATTCAATTAAGGATCAAATACTCTTTAAAAAAAATCTAAAAATAAAAAAAAATAATAAATTGAAACCTATAGTGGGATGATACCATCCCCCCACACTTATCAATTTACTACCCACTTTTTTGTTTAAAAATGATCATATAAGTTTTTTAAAAAAACATTTAATTGGGAAGAAAACAAAATAATGTAAAATAGGGATACAACATGAAATTTATTATAAAGTGGATATATTTAATTGATCTTTGATGTTCATAGCACCACTACCTTCCATGAAATACCTATAAGAAAAAAAATTGACATGATTATATTTATTAAAACAAAAATAAAATTGAAATATGAAATGAAGGAGAAGGATTTTTTTGGACCACCCAAGATGGTACTCATATTTTAATTCCTCTAGTTATGTAGTACCATTGATTACCCAAAATCTTATAAAAGATATTGTTTGTGTGATTTGAACCACCACATCCTTTTCATTCCAACATGATTCAATTTTCACTTCATGTGGAGTACCTATTTGAAAATGTTATGTATGTCAATCCCTATAATAATGAGATATAGTTTGAATAGTGTGGGTGGATATATGGGATAAGGTTCCTTCTCCTCTTCATTGTGCAAACTTAGACAACCCACTGAGTATGTGTAGTTTTCTCTTAGGAGTAGCCTATATGAATCTTGTTTTTAATTTTATTCTTAATTTAATTCCATCTCAATGATATATACCTCTTGAAACTCAATAGAAAAAAAATAGTATCTATTATAATACTACAGCCAAATATGCGTCTTATTTGGTGATCTATTCATGTCCTTCCACTAGGGAAAAACTACATGGTATTAATTCTAGAATTTCAAATATCGGGTGATAAAAATTTGCTAAAGAATGTGAAAAATAAAATAAATTTAGGGAATGATAATACCCACCCATGATATCACTTGGAATTTCTTATTCTCCATCCAATTATTTTAGGAATCTATCTAAAAAAGTGGGTAGTGATCACTCCATTATTTCCTAAAAACTCACTACCTCTCTTCCTCTACTTCTATCTAGTTCATACTACAACCATGTTGAATATGTGGAATAAAAGAGGGGATTATGAGTTATAAAATTGATTTAAATAAAAGAAAAGACAAATGAGTCAAGATTTTTTTAATCTCAATAAATTTTTTTAGCTCAAATATTCTATTACTCATAGAGTAACTCTAGAAAATATTGCCCGAACAAGGGTTTTGTACTCTTGATAGATCTTATTACACCTTTACATTTGAGAATACTAGAGGATTTAGAGTGGGTTCTTCTTCAAATAGTTATTTATCCTTATCTTCTTATTAACTGATCAGTTATTAAATAATAGGATTAATGTGTTCCACTTGTGATTGGATCCCTGAAAATTACATCAATGATATGAGGTTATCATGGGACTTAAAATTATAATATATTTATAGACTCTTAAAATTAATCCAGGGAGTTGACCGAGGTGGTCTCATGAAGAGTGAAACTAATACACTAATTTTATTTAAAACTTATTTATGATTTTCTAGATTTTTAATATGAAAATAGGGGAAATGGGGGCGGGTCATGTGTGTGATGAAATGAAAATAGGAAAATAAACAAGAAGTACACACTTGAAAAATATGTAAGGTATAATTTTGTTGTTCCTAGGAATTATACTTATGGGTTCATCAACTTAAACACTCTTATCTCACCCAATGACCATGATCTATTGTATATATGATCTCATTAAACTGAACTTGGATGATTTGAGTACAAAATTCACCCAATAACCTCTCAAATTAACTGAAAACCCACCTACTTTACAAGAAACCAATGAGATAATTTTCAACAGAGAGATCACACCACTATCATATTTAGGATGAAACCATATCCATTCATCACCCAAACAACTGGGATACATTATAGTATAAAATAACTAAGTAAAGGAAGGGAAAATACTGGTTAAATAGAATAAGAAAATAGAGAACAAAAATGATGAGAGGCACTATCACCCACAGTCTATCACTTCACTCATTAAGTATTCAATGTAGTAATTTGATGTTGAATTGATTGCACAAGGACTTAGGATGAACATATCACCTATACAGAAGAAACACTTATTTTATCTATGTATGATCCCATAGGTGAATATAATGATAAAAAATAGAAAAATATGAGGAGAAGAACACATAAAAATTAAACAAAATAATATTAATAAAATAAAGTAGAAAATAAAACACATATGCCTAAAAAAATAAAAAACCTTGGTTGAAAGTCCAAGGGTGCAAAAACCATCATAATTATTTCTTACACCATTTTATAAACAAAGACCATTCAAAGTCTTAGTATTTATTAATTTCAACACCCATAATGTATAATATTCCCTCATCTTAGATTCTTTCCATGTGGATAGTTCAATGGCCTTATCTATTTGGTTTCAATAGACTCAGCTTGTGGGAGCACCTCCCATGAATGAGATTTATACATATTAAATAATAATCTATAGATTAAGTGATTAAATTATACTTAATATAGTAGAAATATTTATGTGTTTCTCATTTCTTAATTTATATAGACTATGGGAATTTGGAATTTCATTTTAGGTTGAGTATTGGTTTACACATGTAATTTGGTTTTGATATCACACAAGCACTAGGATTTGGGTTTAATATTATGTGGTGTATGATGATCGTGCACACTTTGTAACACCCCAGGTAAATAAAGAATATGAAATTTTCATATTTATCTATATTTGTGAATAAAATATTAATATTACTTTAAAGGGAACACTATGCTCGATGGTGTACCTAATACGCAACAACGAGTTTCTTTGAAATCTTACGTTCCACTGTAATAATAAAATAATATTATTTTAAATGGTAGTTAAATCCTAGCCGTTGTAATGGAGGGAATGAAAGGAACTAACTAAAAAATGATTATAAATGTTTGTCAAATATTTTTTTTACTTTTATCCAATAAATGTTAGAGGCTTAAAATGCAAATGAATCCAATTTTAAGCATAAATCTTCTAATATTCTTTAAAAGGTCGATTAAACACCTTTTAATGGAGAACCATTTTTAAATATAATTTTGACAATTTTATATGTTGTATTTGACAAAATAAAATCATTCTTTAGAATCTGGACATCAAAATTTACTTTGTGTAAATTTTTGTTATTTTTTCGATAAAGATCATTTTTAGTGAAAATGTTTCATTTTAATTCAAAACCTCATTTTAATATGATTTCTTTATATGGATATATTATATTTTTAATTGATATTAAAGTTTATTTAGAATATATTTTTACCATTTAATCCAATGGTGGTCATTGAAATTAATTTCACTTTGAAATTGGACTTAAACTAGTGTCAATCTTTTAATAGATATTGTTTCTTAAAAACACACTATTTTTTTGACAGTGGGAATTAATTATTAAATTAATTAATGAAACTTATATGTTTTGAATTTTTTAAAATAGACATCATTTTTGAATTCGGATTATCAAATATAGCTTAGGGTGAATTTTTGGTATTTTTCTGAAAAACTTCAATTTTTGATGAATAGTGAAACTACTAAGTGGTAGTTAAAGAAAATGATTTTTCGTTTAAATGAAACTTTACCACTTCTATGATTTTATTTTCAAAAATCCGACATACATGGTTGTCATTAGGAAGTAATATTTGGTTCAATGAGATTAAAATAATTTTTGGTGAATAGTAACTTTTAAGTTTTATTAATCGCGATTAATGGTAATTAGTGTAATTTAAGGTAAAGATAATGTTATAATAATATGAAATGACCTTGACACATGTACTAACCTTATTGGATGAGTCATTTCCGACCAAGAAAATCCATGGGTCAACTTGGGGACCCCATGGAGACACTTTGGTTGGAAAATGACATTAATAACTTTTTATTTAAAGTTAAAATTAAAATGTCACAAACATGTATTGTTTTACTAAAACAATTTTTACATGGGGTTATAAAAGTCATATTTTTGGATATAAATATTAATTAGAAAGATAAAAATATTTCATACATCATGATATTTTTTTTAAAATTTTTAGACATTAAATAAATTAATTAATTTATGACACCGTGATGATGCAGTGATTACCTCATAAATGAATGATTTAAATAAAATGATAATATAGGGTAAAATATAATTCTTACACTTGTCAAAAACCTATTTTATGAGTGGATTTAAAAACCTTATCACCTTATCCTCTAAATATATCCTTTTGGGACCTTCAAAATCCAAAAAGCATTTTATAATAAAGTAATATTTTATAACTTTACAAGAGTGACCCTCCTCTTCTCTTATAAAAGGCCCCCACCTCTACCACCTTACTCACACCTATCAAGCCTTTGGCTCGGACAACCCCTGCCCATTTCATCTCTCCACATCCCTATCTTCATCATTGAAGCGTCACCTTTGGCAGAATTCTCTTCAAGAAACCCTTTTGTTTCAAACCAAGAGGAGTTACCCGATTTAAAGGTAATGTCTTCACTTCTGTTCTTTTGTTTTATTTTGCTTCTCCAAACCCCTAAACTCTTTTTATTTCTTTATTTTGTAACAAAACCAGTATCTTAAATATACTAGGATTTTTTTTATGTGTAGGATTCGAGCTACACTTACACACACCTCCGTCTAATGGTTAAAGAACATACTGTTTCTGTGGATGGCGAATTACTGGCTCACAAAACGATGATTGTTCAATATTCTTTTAATACTTTCAAAGGTGGCCATTAAGGTGACACTATATTTATATATGATATATAATATCTTTTTGTTTTCCTTAAGCTTATGTATTTTTCATTTATGGCATACCTTTATGGATTCCATTATGGGTAAACGCGATATCTATGTTTTAGGAAGTGCGGACTACCGCCCCCTCAAAGTTATTTGATTCGTTAATGCCATATGTGGGACGTATAAAGGATGAAATTAATGGTATTACATATGATATCATACTGTAATTATAATATACCTTTATATCATTTTTATTTCATTCCATTTAATACAAAAAAAAAAGAAATGAAAGTAGCGTCCATGCGTACGTACGACTTGCCGTCTCCCTGAACGGTACATTTCATTTCTTATCTCCAAATGTTATGTACTATTATAATTACATATATATAATGGATATATATTTCATATATTACATCTAAATTATGTATATCATTCTGGAATTATAATATATATAACTCTCATTTAGTTTTAATTCCATTAATATGACAAAAAAAATGAAAGTAGCATTCATGTGTACGTACGTCTTACTGTCTCCATGAACGGTACATTTCATTTCTTATCTCCAAATATTATGTACTATTATAAGTACATATATATAATCAATATATATGTCATATATTACATATAAATGATTTATATCATTATGTAATTATAATATATATAAATCTCATTTAGTTTTAATTCCCTTAATATGACAAAAAAATGAAAGTAGCGTTCATGCGTACGTACGGCCTACCGTGTCCATGAACGGTGCATTTCATTTTTATTATCTCCAAATGTTATGTAATATTATAAAATGATTATATACTGGATATATATGATATTTAAATCATTAATACTATTATGGAGATGATGTACTTATAACTACATGGAAAATTCTTTTCCAACAAGTTCAATTTTTACTCATGTAACGAACAAAAAAAAACGTTTGATATGAACTCATATTATTAACCAATTATTATAAAACTATAATATGTGATATTAACTTAATAATAATCTTTAAAGGAGGTCCTTAAGAAATTATAAATTGACCAAAGTTTATTATTCAGGAATATAAAGAAACGAACAAGACAAGTCGGACTTGAGGTAAGGGATCCTACCTCTCTCTTTATTTTTAAGTACTCTTTTTAATGTAACTTACTTTAAGATCCTCTTTATTATGTTGGGGGATGTTATTTTATATCACTATTTCTGAAAATTTTATTTCAATATGATTAGAGACCCTATTTTATCTCATCAATCCATTTTTGTAAGTTTTATGTGGCATCGTTAGGCTGCCGAATTTTCATAAGGGGATTTTCATCTCACTTTTTATTCCTGTGAGATTCATGCTACATTGGACACTATTTCCTTTTGTGTGGTCTTTTTACTACCCATTATTTTAATATTTTTATAATTTACTCTCATTTATGGGTAGTTACATCTTCATTGTATGACCCTTCTTTCATGGGGTGTACATTTCGAAAGTTGCCCAAATCGGTAAGGGAACCTTTTACACCCATCTTTTAAAAAGACTTATTTTGTTATGTCTTTTAATTTACATATTTTTATGTTGGGATATGTTATTATATATCCTTATTGATTTAAATTTTATTTCCAAGTGATGAGATACCATTTTCTCTCTCATCAACTAATTTTATGAATTTTAAAGTGACGCCGTTAGGCTGTCAAATTTTACCAAGGGAACTTTTTAACACAATTTAGATTTATTTGGGTTCAACATGTAGTTATTTAATATGTCATCCTTTGAATATGTTTTAATGACCTTTTATTGTTTTACACTTAATATCCACTTATATTGGGTGTATTTATATTTTTCACACATAATTTTGAGATTGATTTATCCTTAATTTAAGGATACCTTCTTTATAATGGATTTCATCTCATTTTACATTTATATTGAGACTTCATTGTTGTTATGCACCAATTAACTCTTATATGGTGTATATAGTATCATTTGGAATATTATATCATGAATCCATTTATTATCATGATATTATAAATTTCTGATTAAATGTTATTCCTTAATTATTGTATTCAAGTGTCTCTAATTTTAGTAAAAACCCTTTAACTAAAATATCACTTTAAATGTTTTAATGATTTTTTCTTATTAATATCCATGTTTTCAAAATGGTTTTAAGGATTTATTTATATGTATATTAATGGTTTAAAATGTTAAAAGCTTCAAGGTGGTATGGGACACTTTGATTCAAAAATCTCTTTATTGAATGTTTTAAATGGTTTTGAAAATGGTTTTTTTGAATGGATTCATTATTTCAATATATTAAAATGTTATATTGTTATTTCAATGTGGGAATGTATTCTTTACTTTATGCTTAAGTTATGTGCTAGGATTATGTTTTGTTTTTTGGGCATTGTTTATGAAAACGGGTGGTTCTGTGATAAACTAAGGGCGGGTGAGCCTGATATAGCTCTCCAATGCATTGGGTAATGCGAAGGGGTTAAACGCTAAGGTTTATCCAAAGAGATTTAAGGAATATACTGTGATGGGTATTCCAAACATAACCATGAGGGTTACTCCCTACGTAAGAATGTTATGAATGCCTCAAGTTACCTTTATGTCTTATTATTTCTATGAGTTATTCATAAATCTTATGATTTCATGAGGTATGTTAACGTGCTTATGTTTTATGAGTAATGTATGATTTCATTGATTCTTATGTATAAATGGAATAATTTTTTCTTTCTGTATTGTTATAACCCTTTCTGATCTTTTTATGCTCATCCCAAGTTTTTTTTGAAATGTTTTTCATAGGACATAAAGTTGAATAGGGTCAAGGATGGGATCAAGGAAATGTCAGGCTGTCTAAAACAAGGAACTAGACATGACTCTTTTGTTCAAGAGTTTTTATTTTGTGAAAAAAATGGAAGCTGAGTAGATGTGTCTACTTTGTAATATTTGAGATGTAATAGTTATGTCCTAATTCTCTAAAACTCTAAACCTGAAAAGATCCTCAATGTGAATTATTCATTTAATTCAATAATAAGTAATGTTTAATGCTGGGTCCTTATAGTTGGTATCAGAGGTCGGTTTACATAACTTTAGAGGTTAGGGTATTCTCTAAGCATAAGTGACATTACCATAATGGTTAGGATTTCAGAAAGAGTCCTAGTTTTAGATAAAGTGAATGAGTAAGTATATCTTAGTGTTTATATTCCTCATTAGTACATGATGGTTTTGTTGATATACTCACACTGACATTTCTGTTTTTAGTAAATTGATGGATCTAGCAGGAACCTAAGTGACAATGGGTTTGAAGGAAACTGTGGTGGTTCTCTGATTAAGAGACTGGATGAAATGGGGGATTCAATGAGGAATCTCGTGGTTGTTCTAAACCAACTATCAGGAGTCATGATCAAACACTTGAACCTTGGTGAGTTCTCTAATGCATCATGTATGAGAGAACCAACTCGACGTGGAATTTTAGGTAATAATTATAAAGGCAACCATTAGGGTTTATTTGATCCTTACTTTTGAGGTAATTATGGGTTACTATATGTTATGATGGAATATGAACGAAATGAGATAAACTTGAGGTTAAATTATGTTATGGTTATTTTTGATGGTTTTATCGCTTTTTGGGGAATTTTATGAAAATTATATAGTTTTGGAAAAAGGACAACATGCTGACTGTGTGACATCCCGTCGCGTCGGACAAAGTTGCAGGAATCGAACCCACAACCAAAGTGCGACTGGTATTTATCGTCTACCACTAGACTACGTGAAGTCCCTGGTTATTTTGACTAATTATTTTTAGTTAGATGATCTTATGAATCTAGAATAAGTTGATTTTGGGTTATCTATGGAAATTATTAACCTATCATGGAGGATATGTGATTAGGTTAATTACTTTTCAGTATGATACATTAAGAGTAACTGATGTTATTTGGAGATAAATGTTAAGGTTTATCTTGGAAGACTATGTGATCAAATCCTTCATAGATTTGGGTTTCAGTCTTAGTTTTTATTACTTTGAAGAATTTTATGGATAGATGTTTATTGAATGGTCTTTGTTGAACTTTGGGTATTGTTTGACAAATTTTGGAGATTAAGAATAGATTTTTTTATGAAGGATTATCCTTTTGGGTATTATCTGATCTCATACTAACCATTTTGGTTTTAGTTTTGGTTAAGGTATAAAGACATGGGAAGTATATAGTTCTCTTTTGTGGATTAGGTGATTCTATAGAAGTTGATTATATCTCTCTTAACGTGAACAAGTCATCCTAAATACTCATCTTTTGGAGAAAATATGAGTTCGTGTAAGAAATCTAGTAAAAGTTGAAATTCAACATGACAAGTAAGTATGTTTCCTTATGTTTTAGTTAATCTCATAAATAAATTCCTCAATGAAAAGTAACTTAAAACAAAAATGTTTTCTGTTAATTTTTCCTACTGGGGAATAAAATACCGTTTAATCCATCACAAGTTTGTGATTTTCTTGTGGTTAACATTCTCCTAAACATGTTTTCTATCACTCTCCATCAGAACATGAACCTTTTCTTTCTCCTCCATGTCCATGTTTTCCTACATGGAATCATAGTATGGGTTAACTCGGGTGACCTTTGTACTTATCTTTCTTTATTTTAAAGTGATAGTTTTACTGACTCTTGTTCTGATTTGGGATTTTCAATGAAGTTTCCAAGCCCAATTTTTAGAATTGTGAGGATGCAATTCCCAAAAGGGGGGAAGGATGTAACACCCCAGGTAAATAAAGAATATGAGATTTTCATATTTATCCATATTTGTGAATAAAATATTAATATAAATTTAAAGGGAACACTATGCTCGATGGCGTACCCAATACGCAACAACGAGTTTTTTTGAAATCTTACGTTGCACTCTAATAATAAAATAATATTATTTTAAATGGTAGTTAACGCCTAGCCGTTGTAATGGCGGGAATGATCGGAACTAACTAAAAAATGATTATATATGTTTGTCAAATATTTTTTTTACTTTTATCCAATAAATGTTAGAGGCTTAAAATGCAAATGAATCCAATTTTAAGCATAAATCTTCTAATATTCTTTAAAAGGTCGATTAACCACCTTTTAATGGAGAACCCTTTTTAAATATACTTTTGAAAATTTCATATGTTGTATTTTACAAAATAAAATCCTTCTTTAGAATCTGGACATCAAAATTTACTTTGTGTAAATTTTTGTTATTTTTCTGATAAAGATCATTTTTAGTGAAAATGTTGCATTTTAATTCAAAACCTCCTTTTAATCTGATTTATTTATATGGATAGATTATATTTTTAATTGATATTAAAGTGTATTTAGAATATATTTTTACCATTTAATCCAATGGTGGTCATTGGAATTAATTTCACTTTGAAAATGGACTTAAAATAGTGTCAATCTTTTAATAGATATTGTTTCTTAAAAACACGCTATTTTTTTGACAGCGGGAATTAATTATTAAATTAATTAATGCAACTTATATGTTTTGAATTTTTTAAAATAGACATCATTTTTGAATTTGGAATATCAAATATAGCTTAGGGTGAATTTTTTGTATTTTTCTGAAAAACTCCATTTTTTGATGAATAGTGAAACCACTAAGTGGTAGTTAAAGAAACTAATTTTTCATTTAAATGAAACTTTACCACTTCTATGATTTGATTTTCAAAAATCCTACATACATGGTTTTCATTAGTAATTAAAATTTGGTTCAATGAGATTAAAATAATTTTTGGTGAATAGTAACTTTTAAGTTTTATTAATCGCGATTAATGGTAATTAGTGTAATTTAAGGTAAATATAATGTTATAATAATATGAAATGACCTTGAAAAATGTCCTAAACTTATTGGATGAGTCATGTACGACCAAGAAAATCCATGGGTCAACTTGGGGACCCCATGGAGCCACTTTGGTTTGAAAATGACATTAATAAGTTTTTATTTAATGTTAAAATTAAAATGTCACAAACATGTATTGTTTTACTAAAAAATATTTTACATGGGGTTATACAAGTCATATTTTTGGATATAAATATTAATTTGAAATCTAAAAAGATTTCCTACATCATGATATTTTTTTTAATAATTTTTATACATTAAATAAATTAATTAATTTATGACACTGTGATGATGTAGTGATTACCTCATAAATGAATGATTTAAATAAAATGAGAATATAGGGTAAAATATAAGTCTTAAACCTGTAAAAAACCTATTTTATGAGTGGATTTAGAAACCTTATCACCTTAACCTAGAAATATATCCTTTTGGGACCTTTAAAATCCGAAAATCATTTTATAATAAAGTAATATTTTATAACTTTCCAAGAGTGCCCCTCATCTTCTCTTATAAAAGGCCCCCACCTCAACCACCTTACCCACACCTCTAAAGCCTTTGGCTCAGACAACCCCTGACCATTTAATCTCTCCAAATCCCTCTCTTCATCATTGAAGCCTCACCTTTGGCATAATTCTCTTCAAGAAACTCTTTTAGTTCAAACGAAGAGGTGTTACCCGATTTAAAGGTAATGTCTTCACTTGTGTTCTTTTGTTTTATTTTGCTTCTACAAACCCCTAAAATATTTTTATTCCTTTATTTTGTAACAAAACCATTATCTTAAATATAATAGGATTTTGTTATGTGAAGGATTAGAGCTACACTTACACACACCTCTGTCTAATGGTCAAAGAACATACTGTTTCTGTGGATGGCGAATTACTGCCTCACGAAACGATGATTGTTCAATCTTGTTTTAACACCTTCAAAGGTGGACATTAAGATGTAACTATATTTATATATAATATATAATATGTTTATGTTTTTCTTAAGCTTCTGTATTTTTCATTTATGGAATACCTTTATGGTTTCCATTATGGGTAAATGCGATATCTTCATTTTAGGAAGTGAGGACTACCGCCCCCTCAAAGTGATTTGATTCGTTAATGCCATATGTGGGACTTATAAAGGATGGAATTAATGGTATTACATATGATATACTACTGGAATTATAATATACCTTTATATCATTATTATTTCATTCCATTTAGTACAAAAAAAAGAAATGAAAGTAGCGTCCATGCGTACGTACAACTTACCGTCTCCATGAACGGTACATTTCATTTCTTATCTCCAAATGTTATGTAATATTATAAGTACATATATATAATGGATATATATGTCATATATTACATCTAAATGATGTATATAATTCTGTAATTATAATATATATAACTCTCATTTAGTTTTAATTCCATTAATATGACAAAAAAAATGAAAGTAGCGTTCATGCGTACGTACGGCTTACCGTCTCCATGAACGGTACATTTCATTTCTTATCTCCAAATGTTATGTACTATTATAAGTACAAATATATAATGGATATATATGTAATATATTAAATATAAATGATTTATATCATTCTGTAATTATAATATATATAACTCTCATTTAGTTTTAATTCCATTAATATGACAAAAAAATGATAGTAGCGTTCATGCGTACGTACGACCTACCGTCTCCATGAACAGTGCATTTCATTTTTATTATATCCAAATGTTATGTAATATTATAAAATGAATATATACTGGATATATATGATATTTAAATCATTAATACAATTCTGGAGATGATGTACTTATAACTACATGGAAAATTCTTTTCCAACAAATTCAATTTTTACTCATGTACCGAACATCGACAAAAACATTTGATATGAACTCACATTATTAACCAATTATTATAACACTATAATATGTGATATGAACTGAATAATAATATTTAAAGGAGTTACTTAATAAATTATAAATTGACCAAAGTTTATTATTCAGGAATATATAGAAACGAACAAGACAAGTCGGACTTGAGGTAAGGGATCCTACCTCTCTCTTTATTTTTAAGTACTATTTTTATGTAACTTACTTTAAGCTCCTCTTTCTTATGTTGGGGGATATTATTTTATATTCCTATTTCTGTAAATTTTATGTTAATATGACGAGAGACCCTATTTTATCTCATCAATCCATTTTTGGAAGTTTTATGTGGCACCGTTAGGCTGCCGAATTTTCATAAGGGGATTTTCATTTCACTTTTTATTCCTGTGATATTCATGCTACATTGGACACTATTTACTTTTGTGTGGTCTTTGTACTGCCCATTATTTTACTATTTGTATAATTTAATCTCATTTATGTGTAGTTACATCTTCATTGTATGAACCTTATTTCATGGGGTGTACGTTTCGAAAGTTGCCCAAATCGGTAAGGGAACCTTTCACACTCCTCTTTTAAAAAGACTTATTCTGTTATATCTTTTAATTTACATATTTTTATGTTGGGATATGTTCTTATATATCATTATTGATGTAAATTTTATGTCCAAGTGATGAGATACCATTTTATCTCTCATCAACTAATTTTATGAATTTTAAAGTGATGTCGTTGGGCTGTCGAATTTTACCAAGGGAACTTTTTAACCCAATTTAGATTTCTTTGGGTTCAACATGTAGTTATTGAATATGTAATCCTTTGAATATGTTTAAAAGAACTTTTATTGTTTTAAACTTAATATTCACTTATATTGGGTGTATTTATATTTGTCACAAATAATTTTGAGATTGATTTATCCTTAATTTAAGGATACCTTCTTTATAATGGATTTCATCTCATTTTACATTTCTATTGAGACTTCATTATTTTTATGAACTAATTCACTCTTATATGGTGTATATACTGTCCTTTGGAATATTATACCATGAATACATTTATTCTTAGGATATTATAAAGTTCTGATTAAATGTTATTCCTCAATTATTGTATTCAAGTGTCTCTAATTTTAGTAAAAACACTTTAACTAAATATCACTTTAAATGTTTTAATGATTTGGTCTTATTAATATCAATGTTTTCAAAATGGTTTTAAGGATTTATTTATATGGATATTAGTGGTTTAAAAGGTTAAAATCTTCAAGGTGGTATGGGACACTTTGATTCAAAAATCTCTTTATTGACTGTTTTAAATGGTTTTGAAAATGGTTTTTTTGAATGGATTCATTATTTCAATAAATTAAAATGTTATATTGTTATTTTAATGTGGGAATGTTATCTTTACTTTATTATTAAGTTATGCGATATGATTATGTTTTGTTTCTTGGTCATTATTTATGAAAACAGGTGGTTCCGTGATAAACTAAGGGCGGGTGAGCCCGATATAGCTCTCCAATGCATTGGGTAACACGAAGGGGTTAAACTCTAAGGTTTCTCCAAAGAGATTTAGGGAATATACTATGATGGGTATTCCAAACGTAACCGTGAGGGTTACTCCCTACGTAAGAATGTTATGAATGCCTCAAGTTACCTTTATGTCTTATGATTTCTATGAGTTATTCATAAATCTTATGATTTCATGAGGTATGTAAACGTGCTTATATTTTATGAGTAATGTATGATTTCATTGATTCTTATGTATACATGGAATAATGTTTTCATTCCGTATTGTTATAACCCTTACTGAGCTTTTTATGCTCATGCCAAGTTTTTTTTGAAATGTTTTTCACAGGACATAAAGTTGAATAGGGTCAAGGATGAGATCAAGGAAATGTCAGGCTATCTAAAACAAGGAACTAGACATGACTCTTTTGTTCAAGAGTTTTTATTTTGTGAAAAAAATGGAAGCTGAGTAGATGTGTCTACTTTATAATCTTTGATATGTAATAGTTATGTCCTAATTCTCTAAAACTCTAAACCTGAAAAGATCCTCAATGTGAATTATTCATTTAATTTAATAATAAGTAATGTTTAAGGCTGAGTCCTTATACACTTGGTGACATGTCATGTAGGATTCTCTTGAAATTAATCTTACAAATATCTTGGTATGTAGAGTAAATATAAAACCAAACTCATCTAATCTAACACAACCTCCATTTATTCTTACACAATCACTAGGCAGTCTTATTTAATATTATGAAATGATTTTCTTAGGGTTATTAATATGATAGGGTTAGTGTTGTTTCTTAATGTGTTGAGAGATCTATTATGGACTTTTAATCATATATAAGTGATTTTGTGTCTAATTAATCTAATGTATCCAATGTTACATGGGTTTTATTCTTATATAGATGGAATTCCATAAATTTTAATAATATTAAAGGCTAGAATCAACTAAGATAATCATTTTTAGAACATGTTTCACATTAAATATCATGTTTCTAGCACATGAGCCTCTAAAATCAATTTTATTCATCCAAAACACTTGTTTAAAAATTAAAAAAAATCATTTAATAAAAAAGTATTTGTTCTAAATTAATTTTAAACTTAATAAAACATTAAAAATCAAGAAATTAATCAATTTATCAATTAAATTACAATTTATTATAAAATTAATGAAATGTGATAAATTCCCAGATATTATCAAATTTTTTGGGATATAAATAATGAAAAAAACATAATAATCCTAAAATTTGGTGCTTAATTAGTAACTCATCCTATTCCCTATTTCCCTATAATTTTCTCCCTCCATGGTTAGATCTTCCTTTTTCTTAGCCAGATCATCATGATTTCTATCCCTAGGGATCACTATGGGTAAAGATTATGGTGTTATTGAGTCTATTATCCATTTATATTGTTTTTATTCATTATTTATTAGCTATGAATAATTTTTTGGGTTTTTACAATTTATTTTAATTTCATCCTACTGGAGATGAATTGGATAGTGATGCTTGATGGGAAGGCTACCATGAGTTCTAGGTAAATGTTCCCTAAATTAATTCCACCATTAGATGAAAGTTATGTGAGATGTGTAATTGTTGGTGTAGAATTCTTGGTGGGATAATAGTGAGATAAAACCAATGTCAATTTCCATAGATTTTGAGGGTTCCTTGGGTGATATTTAGAATGTATGAGGATCATGAAGATTATTGAAAGGTCTCAAGGGACACCAGTGATGGAGGTCCTTGGTTTAAGTCAGGGTGTGAAATGGGAATTAGACCTAAAATAGTTTGTCTCAGTTAAGCGGGGTGTAAAGAGATTGGATTATATTCTTGGTGGATGTTAAGAGTTTATGGAAACCATATTATGGGTGTGATGACCAAGGAATATAATTGAGTTAAAAATCAAAACATGGAAATGGGTGATAATTTATAAGTGAATGGATTAATGGTCTAGATAATTGCACTAAGGGTACTCTAAGTAGTGTGTGTAATTCACATGGGTTATTTTCTCTTAGGATGTGATTCATTGATGAGAAATATATGAATATGAGTTAAATAATGACTAGTATAATAGATAATGGTTAGTGGAAGAGCTTGTTTGTGTTCTATATAGGGAATCATTATTTGTAGTGTGTGTAGTATCCAAGAGTTATTGTTCAACAATTATGGTGTTGTGACTAGATAATAGTGGGTGTGACCAAGATATCACCAGGGATTGAGGCTTGTGATATGATGATTATAGGGTGATGCATTCACCAATTATGGGGTGATACTATATCACTATGGTTACTTGAGTGATTTTAGTCACCCAATGCATGGTGATTAGGTTTATTGTTCCTATAGATGTAGGTTGTTTATTATTCCACTCACAATTAAGTCCAAGAGTGATGGATTTTGTGCATACAAATGATTAATGTTGAAAATTTGATTACTAGAGAGATAATTTTCAATTGTGAGTATTAAGGTGATGATGTTGATCATTATACTGGTCGAGGGATACACCATAGATATTGGCCATGGATAAAGGTGTTTTTTTTGAAACTGGATGACTTATGTACATTGGACTATTTATGTTGAGGGGTGATACCTCATTAATGGTGACAAGGTCATTGGGGTTAGGAAAAAGTTATATACCTAGGTAGTGGTGAGAAATATTTACCATAGATATGTGAAAATTAGTATGTCACTATGATTGGGCATTTATTCCTCATATACATGGTGGTAACTTGAGGTCATTGATGTTGTGATGAGGTTTATCAAAGGAATGTGTGAGGATTTGAGTATTTTAAAACTATGGGTAAGTAATCCTACTATAGAACATTCAGAATCCAGAATATCTATGCATGAGGGTGATGGTATAACACCTCATGTATCGAGTGGATTTTCATAGTTGATCGATGGTTATCGTTTCAAGTTATCCAAATAATCATATATTGTTGGATATATTCAGGGAATTGTTAGTGGTGATCTATTTAGTTTATAGTCATGACTTTCATGAGAATCTATGTGCACACGAAATTTTTATATTCTTATTTCAGGAAATGGTGTGGCTTTGAGGCAGGAGTAAGAGCATGTCT
The DNA here is from genome assembly GCA_963277665.1 of Viscum album. Classification (NCBI taxonomy): domain Eukaryota; kingdom Viridiplantae; phylum Streptophyta; class Magnoliopsida; order Santalales; family Viscaceae; genus Viscum; species Viscum album. The sequence continues at coordinate 581,555,815 of OY728128.1, read as the reverse complement.
GTTTTGGGTTATGGTATAGTCTAGTTTCATGGTTGATGTTGGTGATGAAGTAGGTAAGTTCCTTGGTGTCTAGTTGATGTGGTATCCATTTTTATTTATTTATTTATCAATTTCATGAGATTGAACCACACTAGGTATTTAGTTATGGTATGTCTATTTTATATATGTACTGCATTTCATTAGGTATGGTATGTGTTTCTTATTATATTTATTTAGTTTTGTGTTTATTTTTATATGTTTATTTTTAATATATTTTATTTATTTTTTATGAGATTATTTCCACCCCATGATCACTATTAGACCCTCATTTATATTTTAAATCCTTTACTATATAGAGAGTCATGCTTAATGTTAAGTGGAACATCTATCTCAGAGCTATTCTGGATGACTCGGTGAGGGACTTTACACAATTCAAGTGATTTATAAAAAAAATTGGGTTAACCAAGATATCATATTTTCAAAACATTAAAAAACATTGAAATTTAATGCCACTTATGTAATTATTATAAGAGAAATACCCAAACCCAAACAGGATTATCAAAACACCTCACCTGCACCTCCCAGAAATAACTGAAAATGTTTCTTAATAAAAGAAATATTTTTTCAAAATAATATTTAATTATGTTTTATAATAAAATCATACATAAGGGATGTTATATTTAATAATAATATTATATATCATGAATTAATATTTACTATTACAGCGAGAAAAAAATAAAAATAGATAGATAAAAATAAAAATGCACACACTAAAAGAAACTATATAATCCTGAATTCCCCCCAAAAGATCACTCCTTCCATAAAGAATATGAAAAGAAAGAGTAGTGTCAGGAATATGATAGAAATTATTTAGGGAAATGTATAACCTTTGTAAGTGAATTAATGAATTTTAAAGTATGAGAATTATGGAGTATATATAGGGTATAAAAGGAAAATTAACTATTAGGATATGACCATTACCTAACCATTGGTCAATATAACCAATAGCCAACATAATCCTTGGTAAATATGACTAATGGTCAATATGACCTATAGACATTATGGCCATTGGTAATAATGTTACCATTATAATTAGTGTTTTTAACGAGTAATGAAAAAAATAATCGATGTATAAGCGATAAATATTGGATGCAACAAGTAAGATAATTCTATTTGAAGCCAATTTATTAGAACTTGGGAGGGAGGTAACATCGCTAGGGTTCTCCCTTGACCAATCCCAAGAATAGATTCAAAAATTAAGGATTGAGTGGAATAAAATATGAGAGAATTTTAAGTTAGTGGAGAACACCACTAGGTTAATGTTATCTGATCCAACCCATGATACTACCACCATCACACACCATACATTTAGTGTATATACTGTTGTAATAAGGGACTAATATCTAGACCATAATATTATAAAATTGTAATATCTTTTACATAAATTAAATAGTTATTTCTTTAATCGCATTTTCATTTTTATTTTATTTAATAAAATAAACATGAAAAAATCATGTAACATTTTCTCCTTCACGGGCCTCTAAGCGGCATCTCACGTTCCTCATGGAACCTAGGGTTTATTCCTTGGCCCATCTCCCTCCCTCCTCTGATGCTATTCGGGCCCATCATCGGCCCTCTAGATCTGCTCGGAGATGGTGTATCTTGGAATCAGTGTGTCTCGTGTGGCTATGATGTGGATCTGTGTTGACTCTGGGTCCTCGACGATGACGAGGCATGCTGTGGGATTCTGGCTCAAATGGGTGTGGCTCAGCTTCTCGTTCTTGGTGATTTTCTAGGTATGGCTTCAGTTCATTGTGTCTGGCTTCTCGTTCTCGGTAACATCGCGACCCGACATTGCACTGCTTCTCTGATTTAATCGGCGTGGCTTGGAGACATCTTTAGTGTGTTTCTGGTGTGGTCAGCGGTGGATCTGGAGTGTCTCAGAGGGGGGAGGTCATGGCATATTTCATGAGTTTATTACTAGTTTCTTGTTTGGTGATTTTCATGATCTATTGAATGGAATTGAAGGTTGGTTTCTACTCAGATGGTGTTGGGATTATTATTCTTATGATTATTGGTGATGGGTTTTTTGATGTTTCATGTTCTTGGATCTTCTTATTTCTATGATTCGTGTTCTTGTGATGAATCTACTGTGAAAATTTGGTTGATTATGATTGATTCTGTTGGGTGGTGTGTTCTACTGTGTGGTGAGAGGTACAAGGGTATATGCTTCCATTTCTGCTTCAGGGGTTGTTCCAGATGAGGTTTAGAGCTTGAGTTTTCATCAGATCTTGGCTATTTGGAATCACACTTTTGAGAGGGTATGGAGTTTTCCATTAGTACCAGGACCGTGCATCATTTCATGTGATAGCTAGCCGAGTAGAGATGAGAAGGTAGAAATTGGACTGATTTTTTTATATTGGGGAGGGGCTTCCCTTGTTGTTTTGATATGGTTTTATGGATTTTGATCCTTTGGGGCATCTGTGTAGGGAATCATTGTGAATGGTGTGTGTGGTGTCTTAGAGTTGTTGTTTCATGTTGTGGCATTGTGATTAGAAGCTATATAGTGTGATCTAGAGATCCCTAGGTAATAAGGATAATGATTATATACTAATGGGGAGATATATTCACTAGTTACGGTGTTATACTATATTTCAAAGGATACTCAAGTAATTTTTGTCACCAGATTCATGGAGATGAGGTTTTTCATTGTTGTGGCCATAGGTTCTTGGTGTTGAATATCACTATTGGGGATGAGGCTATTGGATTTTCTACAAACATAGGGGTAGTTTTGGAAACCATATTATTTATGGTATTCTCTGTATTTATGAGACAAAGTGTTATAATGTTGATTATAAAACCAGTGGAGGGATATATTATAGATGTTAGCCATAGATCTAGGTGGTGTTTTGAAATAGGATGTCTTGGGGTTGTCCATATGATTATGAGTGTATGTGTGGGGTGGTTTGGGGTTGTGGGTGTGATACCCCATTAGTGGATAAACAATCATAATATTTGGTATAGGGTGTATACTTAAGTGGTGGTGATAAGTATTTGAGAGATATATACAGTGATTGGGGTGTCACGAAGCTTGAACATGGATTCTTGGTATAAGTGGTGGTGACATGAGGTCATCAGTGATGTGATAAGGTGTGGAGGAGGACTATGTGAGACTTTGTGTGTGTTTATATTGTGGGTACATCATCCCACTTTTTCATGGGTTGAAGTAGGTTGGTTGATGCATGAGGGTGATAATATAAAACCCAATGTATTTAGGGACTTGGTATAATTGATTGATGGCTATTATTTCATATTATATATACACCCATATAATATTGGATATGTTTAGAGGCATGTTTTAGGTAGGATACTAATTTCATATTCAAACCCTATACATGATGTTTGGTGAATATACAGTTCTCATGTTTGTATTTTAGGATAGGGCATGACTCTAAGATATGAGTTTGAGAAATTCAATAGGGTTATAGTATAATCCAATTACATTAATAATGTTGGATATGGAACTTGTAAGATCATTGGTGTCCAGTTGATGTGGTCTATAATGTTTTCTATTTATTTCTCTATTTAATGATATTGACCCACATTACATAATCATTTATTATATGTGTATACCATATTTAATTACACATGACATGTGTTGTGTGTTATATTTATTCATCAATGTGTTTACTATTATTTGGTTGTTTAAATTTCGATTTGATTTATTTTATTATGAGGTTATAATATCCCCATGATTAATCCTAGATCCTTACCACTGGTTATTAACCTTTGGCATATGAGGAGTCACGCTTAAGGTCAGATTGTGCCTCCAGCTAGAAGTTTTTTAGGATGACTGGGTTGGGGTTGTTACAAAGTGGTATCTATGATGGGTATTATTATGTTATTTTGGTTATGGTAGATGAATATTTAGGTATATGTTAGGAATTGGAATGGATAATGTATCGTGTGCTTGGGATACACAATTTTGGGTTAAAATCTAATTTTATAAGGAGTACTGGATTGATTTTCTTGGTTTTGTGGTTACAATTGATTTATTTAACAATAAAAAACATGATATTTTATGTAATTGATTTATAGTTTTAAAATCTTAACCTATAAGTAAAAAAGTTCATGTGTACATGAATTATGTAAGGAACAAAAACATAGGATTCATGTGATATGAATGTGCTTGCTTGTAATTGATATTTTTATTCTGGGAGGAGGCTTAAGAATTTATAGTGTCAATAAAAAATTATATAGTGTTTCTCTATAAAACATTTTCATGGAATTATAATTGACTGGACATGGATATTTTTATTATCTAGTATCACAATATGATCGTTAAGTGAATCTTATGTATGCGTGGGAATTATACTTCGAGAGAATATTATATTATACTAGGATTCTTGTGGATGATAGATCCATGGAGTGGGAGAAAATATTGGATGGCTTGACTGGATTAGAAGGGGAAGAGTATGAATCATCCTGATATTATTTGGGTGGTGTAGTAGGGTAGCTTGAGGGTGTTCACCCACTCAAGCGTATGTGATGTAATCTAAGTTAATTTCAAGGATTATGAGACTTTTGGTTGAGTAAGAGTGATTAGTCATGTGGGATGGAGGTGTCTCAACTATAAGAGGTTAGAAACTAATAGATGTTGAGTTTTCATGGGTTTGAGAACATGAATTATGAGTTAGTGAGTAAGGTTTATGACTATCAAAATTTTTTTATTGTGGGATTTGGGTAGTTGGTGTCATTGGTTGGGTATAAGGGAACACCTAGGTGGGGAGAGAGCCATGGGTGTTTTTTCTTACTGTGCATGTTCCAAAGGGGGATTTCAGTGTCATCATGGGTGACATGTTAAAGGAAACTAACCTAATGAGGGTTGGGGTGTTGTGTTATTGTTATTATATAAGTGGTATTTAGGAATTGGTAAAGTTTTAAATACCTTTATGAATGTTAAATGGTGATATCCAGGTAGAGTTGGTATGTTTTTCATCTAATGACTACATGTTTTGGGATGTTTCATAGGATCATATCAGATAAAATATGGGTTTTGGTGGATCATATATGATAATAGTATGGTAGGAAACTTATATGGTATAGAGTACCCAAATTTAGGATTGGGAATTATTAGTTTGTGTGGCATTTTTTTTTAAGAATCAATGGTTTTGTTTGACACTGTTTAAGTATTTTACCTACAGACATGATCGGGGGATCCTAATTTTGTGTTATTCCATGGGATTGATGTGTTAGAATTTTGTTCGGTGGTAACTCTTAGATGATTTGTGTTATGGTGGGGTGGTTATAATTACCCAAGGTATTCAGGTAGTTAATTAAAGTTGGACATTGTTTCAACCATGTTTAATAAGACCTTATTAGGGTGTTGTAGGTGTGGATAGAGGCTTAGAAGTCAGTTTTGGGAAGCTGGTCTCTGTGTTAGGAATTTTATCATGAATATAGAAGACACAAAGTACTTGGTGGGATATAATGTTTAATGAATCATATTTTCCATGTATTATTTTTGGATATTGTATGTATTATTTTTGAGACTAGGTTCTAAGATGACGTGCGATTTCGAGGCCTGATGTGCCCATAATTAATGTTTGAAATATATTAAATATATTAAATAGTGAATGTGCACAATTTTCCTAAAAAGTGGAATAATTTATAAATGGAATCTTAGATTATAAATATGAGGGTACTATTGAGTTCATAATGAGGGTTTTACCCTAGGCATGACTTATCCTTGTTTGGCATGGGTTATTTGTAGAAAAGTCATTGCGGGGGTGGAAATGAAAAAAATAATTAAAATAATTATTTTATTTCTAATTCTTGACATGATGATTGATGTTTATTTAAATATATTTTTTATGGTATAATTCCATGGTTAGTCGCATCACCCTGAAACCATTGGAGAGCCGATGGAGAGAACGTTGGGGGATTTCTCTCAGGAAAATGGTGACCAGATTGTGGATCGATGATTGAAGTAAAATGAAATAAAAGGATATCACCAACAACCATGATGCCACATCTTTCTTCATCAGTTATTGATCCATCTTGAGGCCATGCAGTTGTTTATTTGGATTTCTTCCCCATTATTGATTCTTTGATGAACACAGATCAATCTACTAACATATTGATTCATGGATCATGTGTATTATGGGATGGGTTTTATTATGGGGATTATATAGGAAGAATTATTTAAATTTTTTTATTTATTCATTTTTATTATCATAAAAATGAATCAAGGTCAACATGAACATTGATTGAGGTCCATTCCTCTCTTTTTTTTCTTATGATTTTATCCCCCGGTTCTTTGCTCACCGTGAGCATTCTTCGTTTGGACTGGGGTTCGACATATCTTGATCAACTAATCATTGAACACCATTTTCTATGTGAAATGATACTATATTATAGATATGGTATTATCATGACATGAAAGAGGAGAAAAAGTGGTAGCATCCATGCATCAAAGATGTTGATACCCAATTTTGTGTTCTTCAGTACGCAATGAAGAACAACATATATTTATGATTTATGAACAGATCAAAGGGATGAAAGTTATAAATCATTTATTGAGTGTTTCATCAGGACCTGATTCATGAAATTATGGTAAGTCAATTTCCAGATCAAAGGTTTTACTAAGGAGAAGACACATGGATTCCAGATTTGGAATTCTGGAAAATCCCACGTCACATGATGTGTATGTCATATCTGAATGCTATGCGGGAAATATTTGTGGAAGCTAGGGTTTTGGGAGAAACTTAAGCATAAAATGATGTATAAACTATCCCCAGTGACTCAAAATGTTACATGGAGGGTACACATATACAAATTGTGATTGCACAGGTTGGAGCACACTGTGTACTCCCCTGACACATACATGGGCTGGACCAAGTACATAGGAAGAGCCGTGTACTAGTACAAGAGCATGAGTACAAAAACTAAATCCATGTAATGTTACATGGTTAGAGTATATGGTAATCCTACATTCTATCTAATTATACAAAAACACATACGCAACTTGAGACATGATCTGGTTACATGGGGAGGACTTGGGGTCAAGGGATAGGGTTTGTAACCCTTCTACATGCCGTGTAATTTATTATAAATGTCTTGGAGCCCTTATCCTCTATATATTGGACAAGTTTCATTAAGGAGTGTTCCAAATATTCGTTCCTTGAGGGTTAGTATGTAATCGTATCTAACTCCTAGGATAATTATCCCTTCAACATGACTTATTGGATAGAGTTGTTGGAATCCCTCTGTGTGGTCTGGATTGAGTTCCTCTATTCATCTTTGTGACCTAAGTGGAGTTCTTGGTATAATCATGTCCAAATGTATGCAGGATCCAATCCTTTACTCATAAGGTTAATCTATATTGAGTTGTTAGTATTTACCCATGGAATTGGGAGTGATCCACATCTATGTATCATATCTATTCATACCTTCATTATGTACTTTCTATGATGTGACCCAATGAGCAGTACCTCTTGAACGAACTTCATCAGTGTTATCAAACCCAAGAGTGTGTTCTCCCAGATAAGTGATTTGTGGATCATTTGATATGAGATACTAGGATAACGTACTACGATTGTGACTTACCTTTAGACTGTGTATCTTTGTTGAGTATGTTAGGATATTATTGTTATATGTGTTGTAGACATATACTTTTATAGAGCCGATTGAATTTTCTTGTAATATGTTGTGTGGTTTCAGGGTGTCCAACTAAGTATTGTTATAATCACTCATGTACGGTATTTTCCTACACATGTCATTCCTTGTGAATATGATCAACCTTTTAATAGAGTCCTTGATGGACTAGTACCATGTGGTGCTTAGTGAGACAAGATAGACTGAGGAGTGTTCCTACGGTATCATGACAACAGTCCCAGTTTTACTTTTAGGTTGTACTTGTGTTTTAGAATTTTGTGGTGGGATTGTATTTAGCTCTATATAATTTTCTTGAATCACTCTCAAACTCTGGTTATGGTATTTAGATGTATTTATGCATGGTTGTTTAATTATTTTTACATTCCAACATTGTATAGGATTGTATATGTATGTGTGTGTAAAGTTACTTAGGTTAGGGCCACCCATGTTAGTGATATGCCTAATAGGCACTAGTTTCCAACCCCTGGACTATTGGAGATCATCTTGGGGAATCATGGAATGGGCCTCAATAGGATGGTTCGTGACATAATGGGTACTTGGTGTGCCCTGTATAAGGGGATGTAGCTTGTGGTAGGTCATTGAGTGTTTGAAGATTTTGGGGCAGGTACTCGATGGGGAACCGAGTAATGAGTGGAGGGTGGCTGGGTATTCAGTGGTCACATATGAAATATTTTTAAATTTTTATTATTTAAAATAATTTTATAAAATTCAATTTAAATTAGGGGTTTCCTCATTTCTCCTAAGTATAGTCATTGATTTGATTTTATCACAGGCCTTTCCAGAAACATAGATATGTGACCACTTAGAATGTATCTAGGGAGATGAATAATGTTATCTCATGAAGAGCCAATATAATACAATAATGATATATAAATCTTATTTATGTTGTTAAGAAATTAATATAAAAACTGAGGAAATGGGGAGTTTGGATATGTGTGATAAAATGCTAGCAGGAAAGGAAACTAGAAATGTAGAATAGACACAAATGCCAAGAAAAAAAGGTTCTTCACCATAGAATAGTTCTTATGGGTTCTTTAAATACCATAATATCATCCCACCCAATGAAATTTATCCTCCATATGAATGATCATATTCATCTAAACTTGGATGATGTGTGTGAAGAGTTCTCCTAAGAATCTCTTGAGAAAACAACACATCCACCTACTTCATAGAAAACCAAATAGATATTACTCATCCAAGAGATCACCCCACTGGTCTCCCTAGGATAAAACAATATTAATTCATCTCCCAAGAACCCTAGTTACATGGTAGAATAATATTAACGAGTAAAGGAAAGTAAAATAGATATTCAATAGAAGAAGAGAATAAAGAAAAAAAATTATGAGAGGCATTATCACCCACAATCCATCCCTACACCCTATAAATCCAAAATGTATGAATTTGATGCTGAATTGACTATTAAAGGTCTTGATATTCCTATATCACCTCTTCCAAAAAAAAGCTCGGTTTATCTCTCCATTATCATAGAGGTGAATATCAAAATATGAAAATAGAAAAGATATATGGAGAAGAATATGAACAAATGAAAAAGAATGATATTATTAAAATAATGAAAAAAATAAAATTTAGAGGAATAAACTGAATAAAAACCATGGATGAAAAACCATGGGTATGTATACACTAACAATGATTTATTCCCCCATTTATACATAACTTCCCCTAAAATCCTTTAGATATATGAATTTAATCTCCCATGGTTTAGTATATTCCTTGCTCTGATTCTTTCCATGTAGACTATTTGATGGACTTCTCTATCCAGTTTAAACATAATAATCCTATGTGACTACCTCCTATAATATAGATATACATATATCTCAGAAAAATAAATAATGGAATTTATTTTCTACTTTATAATGTAGTGGAAATATTTTTTCGATGATCATTTTTAGATTAGAGAAGAAAGAGGAATTAAGAATTTTTTTAGGTTAAGTCACGAGTTCTACATGTAATTTGGTTTTAATATCACACATGAACTAGAATTTAGGTTTAATATGATGTGTTATATGCAGAATATTCACAAAGGGTGACATGGAACACACGATTCTCTTGAAGTTAATCTCATATAGTGCATGGCCCATGGAGTTAATCTAACATGAGGCTCATTTAATATGACGTGCCCTCATTTTATTCTAACACAAACATTGTATGGTACTATTTAATCATACAAAGTAATTTTATTATGGAAATTAACTCAACATGAGGGTTAACATGGATTTATTATCTTACATGATCTCCAACACGGCCTACTAATCCTATGAAGGTTCCTCTATGTCTGATTAATCAGATGTAGCCAGGGTTTTGTGAGGTTTATTCTTATGTAGGTTGTGTTTCAACTAGTTTAATCATAAACATGATGAGAATTTACTTCCTTAATACTGATTTAATCACACATGAGACACTAATGTACTTTTTTTTTCATCTGAAACACCTGTTTAACAATTAAAAAAATCTTTTATTCTAAAATTAATAAAACAATAAAAATTATGAAATTAATCCATTTATAAATCAAATTAAAATTTATTCTAAAACTAATATAATGTGATAAATTCCCATATATTATCACAATTTTGGGTATATTAGTAATGAAAAACATCATAAACATTTTAAAATCTCATGATTTATCAATCCCCTACACTTTTCAATTTTTCACTATTGGGAAAATACCTTACACAATGGTCAAATCAAACTTCTAAATAAATAAATGGAATCACAATTTAATTGTTTCATAAATAGACCTATCATGATTACTATATTAATTTCAAATTACTAGATCTTCATTATTTATACATATTTATTCAATATTTTTCTAATACCTATGCACATTCTTCACCTACCTTCCTAGAAATCACTCTCTCTTCATTTATGTAATTATAAAAAATGATTTTCTAATTATAAAGTATAAGAATTATTTTTATATTATTCATTCCATCCTAGTTTCTCCCATTAATAGAGTCACAAATATTTATTAATCATGTGGTTTTGAATTTTAATGTTCTGTGTGTTATAATGGGTGGTTAAGATGTGAAAAATAAACGTATAAATAAGATTATTTATTTTTTTAATTATAATGAATGATTAAACAAGTGTGACACTCAATAAATATTCCTAAATCAGTCCCCTTCATGTGATTATTTCATCCTAGAATTTACCTTATTAATAGAGGTTCACTAAGAATGAAACTACAATCAATGATTCTTCCTTTTCTATCCTTTTTTTTTATTTTTCACACAATTAATTTTTTATGTACTTGTTTTTTATATTAATTTTTATGTATATAAAGAGGAAAAAAATGTATCCAAATGTTTTTTTGAAATATCTATAACAAAAAAATGGCACCCAAAAATATCTTTCCAGTAAAAAAACTTTCCTCCCATGAATCTTAGGAAAAAATACTCCCCCACTTGTTTCTCATGTAATCATGAAAATTCCTTTAGAGTAGGGTATGTTACAATGTTAATCTCTTAAATAGTATACTTAATAGGTTGGTTATGGATTCTAGGGAGATTGATATAGAGTTTATATAAATGGTTAGGATCAAAATCTGTTGGATTTTAAAAATTATTTTCACAATGGAACCTCAATATTTTTTTACACAACTCATGTTATCTAATAGTTTTAAAAAGAGTACAACAAAAAGTTATATATCAATGGAATTCCTTAAGTATTTCAAGAAAAAATAGAAATATAATAATTTATCAAATTTTTTTAAAACCCTCTTAGTTTGGTGTGATTTATATTTGAAAACACTTGTGCACATAGGTTTCAAATTTGATTAAGGTTCATTAAATGTTTAGATTGAAATTTAGAGAATAAATTTCACTTCATAAATAATTTAAATATTTAGATAGTTAAAAAAATCATTTTAAATTTTTTTTGAGATGATATGAATTTACAAAGGTATTCAATTAAGGATCAAATACTCTTTAAAAAAATCTAAAAATAAAAAATAATAATAAATGAAAACCTATAGTGGGATGATACCATCCCCACACACTTATCCATTTACTACCCACTTTTGTGTTTAAAAATGATCATAGAAGTTTTTTAAAAAATATTTTAATTGGGAAGAAAAAAAAATAATGTAAAAGAGGAATACAACATGAAATTTATTATAAAGTGGATATATTTAATTGATATTTGATGTTCATAGCACTACTACCTTCCATGAAATATCTATAAGAAAAAAATTGACATGAGTATATTTATTAAAAAAAAATAAAATTGAAATATGAAACAAAGGAGAAGGATTTTTTTGGACCACCCAAGATGGTACTCATATTTTAACTCCTCTAGTTATGTAGTACCATTTATTACCCAAAATCTTATGGAAGATATTGTTTGTGTGATTTGAACCACCACATCCTTTTCATTCCAACATGATTCAATTTTAACTTCATGTGGAGTACCTATTTGAAAATGTTATTTATGTCAATACCTATAATAATGAGATATAGTTTTAATAGTGTGGGTGGATATATGGGATAAGGGTCCTTATCCTCTTCATTATGAACAGTTAGACAACCCACTTAGTATGTGTAGTTTTCTCTTAGGAGTAGCCTATATGAATCTTGTTTTTAATTTTATTCTTAATTTAATTCCATCTCAATGATATATACCTCTTGAAACTCAATAGAAAAAAAATAGTATATCTTATAATACTCCATCCAAATATGCCTCTTATTTGGTGATCTATTCTTGTCCTTCCACTAGAGAAAAACTACATGGTATTAATTCTAGAATTTCAAATATCGGGTGATAAAAATTTGATAAAGAATGTGAAAAATAAAATAAATTTAGAGAATGATAATACCCACCCATGATATCACTTGGAATTTATTATTATCCGTCCAATTATTTTAGGAATCTATCTAAAAAAGTGGGTAGTGAGCACTCCATTCTTTCCTAAAAACCCATTACCTCTCTTCCTCCACTTCTATTTAGTTCATACTACTACCATGTTGAATATGTGGAATCAAAGAGGGATTATGAGTTATAAAATTGATTTAAATAAAAGAAAAGAAAAATGATTCAAGAGTTTTTTAATATCTATAAATTTTTTTAGCTCAAATATTATATTACTCATAGAGTAACTCTAGAAAATATTTCCCGAACAAGGGTTTTGTACTCTTGATAGATCTTATTCCACCTTTACATTTGAGAATATTAGAGGATTTAGAGTGGGTTCTTCTTCAAATAGTTCTTTATCCTTATCTTATTATTAACTCATCAGTTATTAAATAATAGGATTAATGTGTTCCACTTGTGATTGGATCCCTGAAAATTACATCAATGATGCGAGGTTATCATGGGACTTAAAATTATAATATATTTATAGACTCTTAAAATTAATCCAGGGAGTTGACCCAGGTGGTCTCATGAAGAGTGAAACTAATACACTGATTTTATTTAAAACTTATTTATGATTTTCTAGATTTTTAATATTAAAATAGGGGAAATGGGGGTGGGTCATGTGTGTGATGAAATGAAAATAGGAAACGAAACAAGAAGTACACACTTGAAAAATATGTAAGGTATAATGTTGTTGTTCCTAGGAATTATACTTATGGGTTACTCCACTTAAACACTCTTATCTCACCCAAAGACCATGATCTATTGTATATATGATCTCATTCCACTGAACTTGGATGATTTGAGTACAAAATTCACATAATAACCTCTCAAATTAACTGAAAACCCACCTACTTTACAAGAAACCAATGAGATAATTTTCAATAGAGAGATCACACCACTATCATATCTATGATGAAACCATATCCATTCATCACCCAACCAACTGGGATACATTATAGTATAAAATAACTAAGTAAAGTAAGGGAAAATACTGGTTAAATAGAATAAGAAAATAGAGAACAAAAATGACGAGAGGCACTATCACCCACATTCTATCACTTCACTCATTAAGTATTCAATGTAGTAATTTGATGTTGAATTGATTGCACAAGGACTTAGGATGAACATATCACCTATACAGAAGAAACCCTTATTTTATCTATGTATGATCACATAGGTGAATATAATGATAAAAAATATAAAAATATGAGGATAAGAACACATAAAAATTAAACAAAAGAATATAAATAAAATAAAGTAGAAAATAAAACACAGATGCCTAAAAAAATAAAAAACCTTGGTTGAAAGTCCAAGGGTACAAAACCCATCATAATTATTTATTACATGATTTTATAAACAAAGACCATTCAAATTCTTAGTATTTATTAATTTCAACACCCATAATATTTAATATTCCCTCATATTAGATTCTTTCCTTGTGGACAGTTCAGTGGCCTTATCTATTTGGTTTCAATAGACTCAGTTTGTGGGAGCACCTCCCATGAATGAGATTTATACATATTAAATAATAATCTATAGATTAAGTGATTCAATTCTACATAATATAGTATAAATATTTATGTGTTTCTCATTTCTTAATTTAGATAGAATATGGGAATTGAGAATTTCATTTTAGGTTGAGTATTGGTTTCCACATGTAATTTGGTTTTAATATCACACAAGCACTAGGATTTGGGTTTAATATTATGTGGTGTATGATGATTGAGCACACTTTGTAACACCCCAGGTAAATAAAGAATATGAAATTTTCATATTTATCCATATTTGTGAATAAAATATTAATATTACTTTAAAGGGAACGCTATGCTCGATTGCGTACCCAATACGCAACAACGAGTTTCTTTGAAATCTTACGTTGCACTCTAATAATAAAATAATATTATTTTAAATGGTAGTTAACGCCTAGCCGTTGTAATGGAAGGAATGAACGGAACTAACTAAAAAATGATTATATATGTTTGTCAAATATTTTTTTTACTTTTATCCAATAAATGTTAGAGGCTTAAAATGCAAATGAATCCAATTTTAAGCATAAATATTCTAATATTCTTTAAAAGGTCGATTAACCACCTTTTAATGGAGAACCATTTTTAAATATACTTTTGACAATTTTATATGTTGTAATTGAGAAAATAAAATCCTTCTTTAGAATCTGGACATCAAAATTTACTTTGTGTAAATTTTTGTTATTTTTCTGATAAAGATCATTTTTAGTGAAAATGTTGCATTTTAATTCAAAACCTCCTTTTAATCTGATTTATTTTTATGGATATATTATATTTTTAATTGATATTAAAGTGTATTTAGATTATATTTTTACCATTTAATCCAATGGTTGTCATTTTAATTAATTTCACTTTGAAATTGGACTTAAACTAGTGTCAATCTTTTAATAGATATTGTTTCTTAAAAACACGCTATTTTTTTGATAGAGGGAATTAATTATTAAATTAATTAATGAAACTTATATGTTTTGATTTTTTTAAAATTGACATCATTTTTGAATTCGGAATATCAAATATTGCTTAGGGTGAATTTTTTGTATTTTTCTGAAAAACTTCAATTTTTGATGAATAGTGAAACCACTAAGTGGTAGTTAAAGAAACTGATTTTTCGTTTAAATGAAACTTTACCACTTCTATGATTTGATTTTCAAAAATCAGACATACATGGTTGTAATTATGAAGTAAATTGTGCTTCAATGAGATTAAAATAATTTTTAGTGAATAGTAACTTTTAAGTTTTATTAATCGCGATTAATGGTAATTAGTGTAATTTATGGTAAAGATAATGTTATAATAATATAAAATGACCTTGACACATGTCCTACCCTTATTGGATGAGTCATGGCCGACCAAGAAAATCCATGGGTCAACTTGGGGACCCCATGGAGCCACTTTGGTTGGAAAATGACATTAATAACTTTTTATTTAAAGTTAAAATTAAAATGTCACAAACATGTATTGTTTTACTAAAACAATTTTTACATGTGGTTATACAAGTCATAGTTTTGGTTATAAATATTCATTATAAATCTAAAAATATTTCCTACATCATGATATTTTTTTTATAATTTTTGTACATTAAATAAATAAATTAATTTATGACACCGTGATGATGCAGTGATTACCTCATAAATGAACGATTTAAATAAAATTAGAATATAGGGTAAAATATAAGTCTTACACTTGTCAAAAACCTATTTTATGAGTGGATTTAGAAACCTTATCACCTTATACTCTAAATATATTTTTTTGGGACCTTTAAAATCTGAAAATCATTTTATAATAAAGTAATATTTTATAACATTCGAAGAGTGCCCCTCCTATTCTCTTATAAAAGGCCCCCACCACTACCACCTTACCCACACCTCTAAAGCCTTTTTCTCAGACAGACCCTGACCATTTCATCTCTCAAAATCCCTCTATTAATCATTGAATCCTGACCTTTGGTATAATTCTCTTCAAGAAACCCTTTTCGTACAAACCAAGAGGTGTTACCCGATTTAAAGGTAATGTCTTCACTTGTGTTATTTTGTTTTATTTTTCTTCTCGAAACCCCTAAACTATTTTTATTCATTTTTTTGTAACAAAAGAAGTATCTTCAATATACTAGGATGTTTTTATGTGATTTATTTGAGCTACACTTACACACACCTCCGTTTAAGGGTTAAAGAACATACTGTTTCTGTGGATGGCGAATTACTGCCTCACGAAACGATGATTGTTCAATCTTCTTTTAACACTTTCACAGGTGTCCATTAAGGTGTCACTATATTTATATATGATATATAATATTTTTATTTTTTCCTTAATATTCTGTATTTTTAATTTATGGCATACCTTTGTGGTTTCCATTATGGGTAAACGCGATATCTTCGTTTTAGGAAGTGCGGACTACCGCCCCCTCAAAGTGATTTGATTCGTTAATGCCATATATGGGACGTATAAAGGATAACATTAATGGTATTAAATATGATATCCTACTGGAATTATAATATACCTTTATATAATTATTATTTCATTCCATTTAATACAAAAAAAAAGAAATGAAAGTAGCGTCCATGCGTACGTACGACTTACCATCTCCATGAACGGTACATTTAATTTCTTATCTCCAAATGTTATGTACTATTATAAGTACATATATATAATGGATATATATGTCATATATTACATCTAAATGATGTATATAATTCTGTAATTATAATATATATAAGTCTCATTTAGTTTTAATTCCATTAATATGACAAAAAAATGAAAGTAGCGTTCATGCGTACGTACTTCTTACCATCTCTATGAACGGTACATTTCATTTCTTATCTCCAAATGTTATGTAATATTATAAGTACATATATATAATGGATATATATGTCATATATTACATCTAAATGATTTATATCATTCTTTAATTATAATATATATAACTCTCATTTAGTTTTAATTCTATTAATATGACAAAAAAATGAAAGTAGCGTTCATGCGTACGTACGGCCTACCGTCTCCATGAACGGTGAATTTCATTTTTATTATCTCCAAATGTTATGTAACATTATAAAATGAATATATACTGTATATATATGATATTTAAATCATTAATAATATTATGGAGATGATGTACTCATAACTACATGGAAAATTCTTTTCCAACAAGTTCAATTTTTACTCATGTACCGAACATCGACAAAAACGTTTGATATGAACTCACATTATTTAACAATTATTATAACACTATAATATGTGATATGAAATGAATGATAATCATTAAATGATATCCTTAAGCAATTATAAATTGACCAAAGTTTATTATTCAGGAATATAAAGAAATGAACAAGACAAGTCGGACTTGAGGCAAAGGATCCTACCTCTCTCTTTATTTTTAAGTACTCTTTTTATGTAACTTACTTTAAGATCCTCTTTATTATGTTGGGTGATGTTCTTTTATATTCCTCTTTCTATAAATTTTATTTTAATATGATGATAGACCCTATTTTATTTCATCAATCCATTTTTGGAAGTTTTATGTGGCGCCGTTAGGCTGCCGAATTTTCATAAGGGGATTTTCATCTCACTTTTTATTCCTGTGAGATTCATGCTACATTGGACACTATTTTCTTTTGTGATGTCTTTTTACTGCCCATTATTTTACTATTTTTATAATTTAATCTCATTTATGGGTAGTTACATCTTCATTGTATGACCCATCTTTCATGGGGTGTACGTTTCGAAAGTTTCCCAAATCGGTAAGGGAACCTTTCACACTCCTCTTTTAAAAAGACTTATTTTGTTATGTCTTTTAATTTAAATCTTTTTATTTTGGGATATGTTATTATGTATCCATATTGATGTAAATTTTATTTCTAAGTGATGAGATACCATTTTCTCTCTCATCAACTAATTTTATAAATTTTAAAGTGACGCCGTTAGGCTGTCGAATTTTACCAAGGGAACTTTTTAACCCAATTTCAATTTCTTTGGGTTCAACATGTAGTTATTGAATATGTCATCCTTTGAATATGTGTGAATGAACTTTTATTGTTTTACACTTAATATACACTTATATTGGGTGTATTTATATTTGTCACACATAATTTTGAGATTGATTTATCCTTAATTTAAGGATACCTTCTTTATAATGGATTTCATCTCATTTTACATTTCTATTGAGATTTCATTGTTGTTATGCACCAATTAACTCTTATATGGTGTATATAATATCCTTTGGAATATTATATCATGAATCAATTTATTCTCATGATATTATAAAGTTCTGAATAAATGTTATTCCCCAATTATTGTATTCAAGTGTCTCTAATTTTAGTAAAAACCCTTTAACTAAAATATCGCTTTAAATGTTTTAATGATTTGTTCTTATTAATATCCATGTTTTCAAAATGGTTTTAAGGATTTATTTATATGTATATTAATGGTTTAAAATGTTAAAAGCTTCAAGGTTGTATGGGGCACTTTGATTTAAAAATATCTTTATTGAATGTTTTAAATGGTTTTTTTGAATGGATTCATTATTTCAATATATTAAAATGTTATATTGTTATTTCAATGTGGGAGTTTTATCTTTAATTTATGCTTAAGTTATGTGCTATGATTATTTTTTGTTTCTTGGGCATTGTTTATGAAAACTGGTGGTTTCGTGATAAACTAAGGGCGGGTGAGCCCGATATAGCTCTCCAATGCATTGGGTAACGCGAAGGGGTTAAACGCTAAGGTTTATCCGAAGAGATTTAGGGAATATACTGTGATGGGTATTCCAAACGTAACCATGAGGGTTACTCCCTACGTAAGAATGTTATGAATGCCTCAAGTTACCTTTATGTCTTATGATTTCTATGTGTTATTCATAAATCTTATGATTTCATGAGGTATGTTAACGTGCTTATGTTTTATGAGTAATGTATGATTTCATTGATTCTTATGTATAAATGGACTAATGTTTTATTTCCATATTTTTATAACCCTTACTGAGCTTTTTATGCTCATCCCAAGTTTTTTTGAAATGTTTTTCATAGGACATAAAGTTGAATATGGTCAAGGATGGGGTCAAGGAAATGTCCGGCTATCTAAAACAAGGAACTAGACATGACTCTTTTGTTCAAGAGTTTTTATTTTGTGAAAAAAATGGAAGCTGAGTAGATGTGTCTACTTTGTAATCTTTGAGATGTAATAGTTATGTCGTAATTCTATAAAACTCTAAACCTGAAAAGATCCTCAATGTGAATTATTAATTTAATTCAATAATAAGTAATGTTTAAGGCTGGGTCCTTATAGTTGGTATCAGAGGCCGATTTAGATAACTTTAGAGGTTAGGGTATTCTCTAAGTATAAGTGACATTACCATAATGGTTAGGATTTCAGAAAGAGTCCTAGTTTTAGATAAAGTGAATGAGTAAGTATATCTTAGTGTTTATATTCCTCATTAGTACATGATGGTTTTGTTGATATACTCACACTGACATTTCTTTTTTTAGTAAATGGATGGATCTAGCAGGCACCAAAGTGACAATGGGTTTGAAGGAAACTATGGTGGTTCTCTGATTAAGAGACTGGATGAAATGGGGGATACAATGGGGAATCTTGTGGTTATTCTAAACCAACTATCAGGAGTCATGATCAAACACTTGAACCTTGGTGAGTTCTCTAATACATCATGTATGAGAGAACCAACTCGATGTGGAATTTCAGGTAATAATTATAAAGGTAACCATTAGTGTTTATATGATACTTACTTTTGAGGTAATTATGAGTTACTATATGTTATGATGGAATATGAACGACATGAGATAAACTTGAGTTTTAATTATGTTATGGTTATTTTTGATGATTTTATCGCTTTTTGGGGAATTTTATGAGAATTATATAGTTTTGGAAAAAGGACAACATGCAGACCGTGTGACAACCCGTCACGTCGGACAAAGCTGCAGGAATCGAACCCACAACCAAAGTGCAACTGGTATTTATCGTCTACCACTAGACTACGTGAAGTCCCTAGTTAGTTTGACTAATTCTTTTTAGTTATATGATCTTATGAGTCTAGAATAAGTTGATTTTGGGTTATCTATGGAAATTATTAACCTATCATGGAGGATATGTGATTAGGTTAATTACTTTTCAGTATGAGACATTAAGAGTAACTGATGTTATTTGGAGATAAATGTTAAGGTTTATCTTGGAAGACTATGTGATTAAATCCTTCATAGATTTGGGTTTCAGTCTTAGTTTTTATTACTTTGAAGAATTTTATGGATATATGTTTATTGAATGGTCTTTGTTGAACATTGGGTATTGTTTAACAATTTTTGGAGATTAAGAATAGATTTTTTTATAAAGGATTATCCTTTTTGGGTATTATCTGATCTCATACTAACCTTTTTGGTTTTAGTTTTGGTTAAGGTCTAAAGACATGGGAAGTATATAGTTCTCTTTTGTGGATTAGGTGATTCTCTAGAAGTTGATTATATCTCTCTTAATGTGAACAAGTCATCCTAAATACTCATCTTTTGGAGAAAATATGAGTTCGTGTAAGAAATATAGTAAAAGTTGAAATTCAAAATGACAAGTAAGTATGTTTCCTTATGTTTTAGTTAAGATCATAAATAAATTACTCAATGAAAAGTAACTTAAAACAAAAATGTTGTCTGTTAATTTTTCCTACTGGGGAATCAAATACCGTTTAACCCATCACAAGTTTGTGATTTTATTGTGGTTAACTTTCTCCTAAACATGTTTTCTATCACTCTCCATCAGAACATGACCCTTTTCTTTCTCCTCCATGTCCATGTTTTCCTAAATGGAATCCTAGTATGGGTTAACTCGAGTGACCTTTGTAATTATATTTATTTTAAAGTGATAGTTTTATTGACTCTTGTTCTGATTTGGGATTTTCAATGAAGTTTTCAAGCCCAATTTTTAAAATTGCAAGGACACAATTCCCAAAAGGGGGAAAGGATGTAACACCCCAGGTAAATAAAGAATATGAAATTTTCATATTAATCCATATTTGTGAATAAAATATTAATATAACTTTAAAGGGAATGCTATGCTCGATGGCGTACCCAATACGCAACAACGAGTTTCTTTGAAATCTTACGTTGCACTATAATAATAAAATAATATTATTTTAAATGGTAGTTAACGCCTAGCCTTTATAATGGAAGGAATTAACGGAACTAAATACAAAATCATTATATATGTTTGTCAAATATTTTTTTTACTTTTATTCAATAAATGTTAGAGCCTTAAAATGCAAATGAATCCAATTTTAAGCATAAATCTTCTAATATTCTTTAAAAGGTCGATGTTGGGCAAAAATCCCTCAAGGTATCATTGAAGCCTTTTTGAGGTGATTGTGTTTGTTGAAAAAGTGGACATCTGAGTTGTGATTGTTGACAAAGAGGATTTCATGATGGAATGTCGAGTTCAAGAGCTGAGGTCAACGATCCATGTTTGATTCAAGAACGTCGATAAAAGGAATGGAAGATCTGGAGGCGGTACAAAAGAACAGATATAAGGTGACGCCGTTTTCCAGTGTTTGCCAAATTTTTGGGCCTGAAAATCGGCAAATGAAGAAAAGTGTTTTTGGCAAAGGGACTTGCGCGCCGTGGACTTGGAGTATAGGAAACTTGCGCGCCACATGTTTTTCAAGATCAGAAGATCAAAATATGGCTAAGGAAATAGGTTCGCGCAAGTTTGGGAGTTGGTCGCGCAAGTGTCTAAAGGAGAGGAGACTTGCGCGCCGAAATTGGGTCGCACAGGTGACTTGCGCGCCGTCGCGCAGGGTGGTCAGATTGCCTATAAATACCGGACCACCCCTCCTCATTTCTCACCGGAGTTCAAGACGAGAGCTCCCGTCGCGCAGGTGTGGTGGTCGCACAAGTGGTGTGTGTGGTCGCGCAGATGGGACTTGCGCGCCAGTGGTTGAAGTTGTGCGCCAGTGTTAGAAGTTGCGCGCCGGTTTGTAGTTGCGCACCAATGGTGGTTTGGGCGTAAAGGGAAGAGAGTCGCGCAAGTTTGGAGTTGAGGAAGCTTATGTCGCGCAAGTGTCAGAGGAGGACTTGCGCGCCCGTTGTGACTTGCGCGCCGATACTTGCGCGCCGAGGTTGACTTGCGCGCCAAGTAAGGTTTTGTTCCCGCAGTGATTTTCAGACTGTGTGGAAGCTGGAAGTTTGCCCGATACCTTCGGTGCAAAGAGATATTCATCAACGGGTGAAAGTTAACCTTCAACAGAGCATCTACATACAAGAGAAGATGCATTCTTTCATCAAAATGAAGAGACCTACAGGTCTATAAACTGTGAGTGGATTCCATCCAAGAGCAGTGAGCTCAGGAAGAGGAAGAAGGTGATCCTCTCCACCGGTAGTGAGCCAGAGAGAGAGAAACAGGGAGTGACCCTTGGGAAAGCAGTGAGCTGACCCTAAACATTGTAAAGGCATTGAGCCTGGGCATAGAAGTGATCTAGCCCGAATCTTGTAATCCACAGCTAGTGAAGATTAGTGGAATTTGGTACGACCGGCAACCTGTCGGCGTATGCTCCTTGGACGTAGCCCTTAGCGGTGAACCAAGTAAAATTGCTGTGTCCTGTGCTTGCTTTACATTCTGTTTATATCGTGCAACAGGGAAAAGAGAGAAGAGTGTTTTGCTTAACAGCGAAACAAGATCAGAACGGGCATTAATTTTTAATTAGTCATACCCTGATTCACCCCCCCTCTCAGGGTATCCAGCCTAGTGGACCTAACAAGTGGTATCAGAGGGAAAGGTTGAAAGTTGTTCTTCTCTCAATGGAGGTAACCAATCATAAAGGGATTCCGATCTTCGACGGATATAATTTTCAGATATGGAAGAATCGGATGCAACACTATTTCCGATCCTTGGGAATGGATGTGTTTTCAGCAGCTATGCATGGTATCACAGCTGATATTAATAGTGGTGCCTTATCAGAAGCTGAGCATAGAGAGTTGGATGCTGATTCCAAAGCAATTCCCAAAAAGAAGTCTTCAGCTTTTGTGAAAGGGAAGAAGCAATTCAAGAGAAATTTCTTCAAGAAAAAGAATCTTCTCTCACAAGAATTTGAAAGTTCAGATGAGTCTGAGGATGAAGAAGTTGAGGAAATTGAAAATTGCAGAGATCGGGGGGTAAATGCCTTGGTGGCAATTGTTGGTAGTTCTCAAAAGGGAGAAGAAGCTGATACTAAAGAAGAAGAAGAAATTGAAGGGAGAATTGATATGGAAGCCGAATTGGAAGCAGCTCTTGAGGAGATAGATGTTTGGAGAGCCAAAATGAAGAAAGCCAATAAAGTGGTTCGTGATGCCAAACTCTACATGCAACAACAGGATGAAGAAAAGTCTGAGCTGTTAGAAGAAATTGAAAGACTAAAATCCTCAACACCAGAGAGCTCAGAAAATATTGTTGAGTATAAGTTTAAAATTGAGGAACAAAAGAAGGAAATTGATTGTCTGACAAACACAGGAAAGGAGCAGGTTAGATGTATCAAAGAGCTTGAAGAAGAAGTGGTCAGTCTGCGACAAAAACTCAAGGATCAAGATAAACTCTTGACCCCCAATGTGATATCTGAAAAGCAGTCTATTCAGAAGACAGAGAAGATGAAAGAGGAGCCTAGCAGTTCAGTAGGAAAGAAACAGCAATTGAGCTCAGATGTTATGGTCGTTTCTGGGCTTAGTCAAGAACAAAAATTGGCGACAATTGCAGTCAGACCGCAAGCACTCATCCCGAAAGTGAAGGTTGATTTGGGAACAAAACAGAATCAGAATATTCAGAGATCCCAAAGGGGAAATCACAGTGCTGAAATATCACGAGGGAATGCATCCTATATCAGGTGTTATTGCTGTGGGAAAATGGGACATTCACAGTTTGTGTGTTCCATAGCCAAGAGATACAGAAGGGAACATGAGCAGAGACGGCAGCCAAACAGAGAACGGTTTTCCAGAACATATTTTGAAGGACACTGTTTTTGGTGCGGAGGATTTGGACACATGGCTAGGTATTGCACATCAATCATTCAGAGAAATGTGTCAAAGAATAATCAAAATGTTCGCAAGCAGCAGATCAATAAACCAACAAGTGAGCTAAAAGTTCAGAACAGATTTGCAGCTCTGCAAGATGAGGATGGTCCATCATACTCTGAGAAAGAACAGAAGCCTCAATCCATGCCGAGTGTGAAAGAAAAAGTATGGACCAAGAAGAAGAAAAACGAGAAGGCTGTGGTGGCGGAGATTGCCCTTAAAGCATCAGATCGATCTGGTGTTTGGATCCTTGATAGTGGTTGCACATCCCACATGACGGGTAATAAGGATCTTGTTACAGGCATCAAATATGACAAAGAAGGAGTTGTCAAATTTGGAAATGATGAAGGCCTGAAGATTGTTGGCTCAGGGAAAGCTAAGTTTGGGGGCAAAGAGATGAAACGTGCTGATGTCTTGGTAGTAGAGGGTCTCAGTCATAATCTACTCAGTGTCAGTCAACTATGTGACTCTGGGCACTCTATCCAATTTACCAAGAAGATGTGTATTGTGAAAGGAAAAGATGGAGCAGCTGTTCTGCAGGGAAAAAGGTCAAAGGGAAATCTCTATCTTGTAAGTGGGGAAGAAGATACTTTTTTTTTATCCAGAGAAGAAGAAAACCAGCTGTGGCACAAGCGACTTGGTCATCTATGCCAACCATCTATGGAGGATCTCGTTAAATGTGATGCTGCTAGAGACCTTCCCAAACTATCACGTGATCGCACTCATACATGTGATGCTTGTCAGCAAGGGAAAATCATCAGAAATACATACAGGCCAAAGGAACAAAAATCAACTAGAGTGCTCGAATTGGTGCACGCTGATGTATGTGGACCT
Source organism: Viscum album (assembly GCA_963277665.1). NCBI lineage: Eukaryota > Viridiplantae > Streptophyta > Magnoliopsida > Santalales > Viscaceae > Viscum > Viscum album. The sequence goes on along the minus strand of OY728128.1, from coordinate 581,530,899 downwards.
ATCTCACCACGAGCTATAAATGGGCAAAGGTACTATGTTCTTTTCATTGATGACTATAGCAGAATGGCCTGGGTATTCATCATAACCCATAAGACAGAGGTATTCAGTTGCATAAAGCAGTACAGGAGGGAATCAGAAAAGATGCTTGGGCAGAAAATTCTGAAGTTTCGTACTGATAACGGTACGGAATTTACAAACAGTCAGGTTGAAAACTATCTCGAGAAACATGGGATAAGGCATCAAGTTTCATCAGTGAGAACTCCCCAACAGAATGGAGTAGTAGAAAGGAGGAATCGGATCATTAACAACATGGCCAGAACAATGCTTATTGATAAGGACCTACCAGAGAAATTTTGGAAGGAAGCAGTTTTGACATCGGTCTATGTTTCAAACAGGTCCCTGTTATGTCCGAAGCAAGGGAAGACTCCGTATGAACTGTGGTACGGAAAGAAGCCAACGTTGAAATACTTTCGAATATTTGGAAGTAAGTGTTTCATTCTCAACAAAGAACATCATAGGAAGTTTGAGGCACGAGGAGATGAAGGGATATTCCTTGGCTATTCAGGGAAAAGCAAAGCATATAAATGCTTCAACAAGAGGCTGGGAAAAATTGTTGAGAGTAATGATGTCACTATAGTCGAAAATGAACAGACTGCTCAACGACCCAGTGAACAGTTCCTGGATGAAAGTGATGATGAGATAAGCAACCCAAGGGGAGTAGAAGTGGCAGAAGCTGATTCAGAAGAAGATACTGATGATGAAGAGGAAAGTGTCAAGTCGGTGTCTGCGAGGAAGCCAAAGAGTCGAGCTGAGATTGATAGGCAGAATATCATTGGTGATCAAACAGCTCCAGTTCAGACTCGAAGAATGAAATCATCACAGCAAGCATCGTTTTTGTCTCAAGTAGAGCCGAAATGTTTTTCTGATGCAGCTGAAGATGAAAACTGGGTTCAGGCCATGAACGAAGAGCTTGATCAGATTGAGAAGAACCAGACATGGGAGATTGTTTCGAGGCTAGCAGACAAGAATGTCATTGGGACCAAATGGGTCTATCGCAACAAGATGAATGAAGATGGCACAGTGATTCGGAACAAAGCACGTCTAGTGTGCAAGGGGTACTCCCAAATAGAGGGAATTGATGTTGATGAGACATTTGCACCGGTTGCAAGGCTGGAGACAATAAGATTATTCCTAGCCATCGCAGTGCAAAGGAAGTTCAAAGTGTTCCAGATGGATGTCAAATCCGCATTCTTGAATGGGGTTCTGGAAGAGGAGGTGTATATTGAGCAGCCAGATGGTTTTCTCATTCATGAGGATGAGAACAAAGTTTGCAGGCTGAAGAAGGCATTGTATGGGCTGAAACAAGCACCAAGGGCATGGTACTCAAGGCTTGATCAGTACTTGAAGAAGCTTGGTTTTCAGCGTGGAGGAGTTGATTACAATCTCTATTTCAGCAATGACAGTAATCAAAGGATGATGGTGCTAGTGTATGTCGATGACATAATTTTTGGCGGATCAGATGAAGCTCAGTGCAGACAATTTTCTGAATTCATGAAAAATGAGTTTGAAATGTCAATGATTGGAGAGCTAACGTTTTTCCTTGGTCTACAGGTGACACAAGGAAGGAATGGAACTTTCATTTCTCAATCCAAATATGCCAAGGAAGTTCTAAGAAGGTTTGGAATGGATAATTCCAAGGAAATGAAGACTCCGGTTGCTACCCGGATGAAATTATCAAAAGATGAGGATGGCAAGGCAGTTAATATCACAGAATACAGGCAAATCATTGGAAGTCTGTTGTACTTAACCGCAACAAGGCCTGATATTGTTTTCGCCACATGCCAAGCAGCGAGATATCAATGCAATCCCAAGGAAAGTCACATGCTTGCAGTGAAAAGAATACTTCGGTATATCAAGGGCACGGTGGACTTCGGTTTGACATACAACGACAAATCTCAGACAGAGTTATTGGGATATACTGATGCAGACTGGGCCGGTTCAGCAGATGATAGAAAATCAACGTCAGGTGGTGCATTTTATCTTGGTGGATTGTGTATTTCTTGGCTAAGCAAGAAACAAGATTGCATTTCATTGAGCACCGCAGAAGCTGAGTATATAGCGGCCACTCAAGCATGCACACAGTTATTGTGGATGAAGCAGCAGCTTGAGGATATGGGAGTTGAAGTAAAGTCTCCGATCGGAATCCAGTGTGACAACTCAAGTGCTATAAATCTTAGCAAAAATCCTGTCCATCATTCCAGGACAAAGCACATTGAGATCAAGTATCATTTCATCAAGGAGAAGGTTGAGCAGGGCATCGTGAAGTTGGAGTATGTGCCTACAGAGCTACAGGTTGCAGACATTCTTACAAAGGCCTTACCCAAGGAAGCTTTTGAGAGGCATCGACTAGCTCTGGGAGTTCAGTCGATTCCCCGCACTTGAAATAGTGTGGACGCGGGATCACCCCCCCTCTCCCCGAGGTATGCTGTGTTTTCCCTACTGTGCTAATGTGTTCTCTACTATGTTACAGACTATAAAGGCCTGACCTTTGGGTTCGTTGACAAAGGGGGAGAAAATAGTGGTTGTTCAAGGGGGAGACAGTGCAGAGATTTGATAAATCATGAATGATATGGGGAGACGCTGACAGGTGGAGCAGCCAGATAGGGGGAGTTGAAGCTAGTTGAACGTGCTTAGCCAGAGCTTAGCTTGGACAACACAGGAAATATGGCTAAAGAGGTGTTGAAGCTGTGAGCAGAAAGGGGGAGCCTATAAAATCTGACGATGCTAGAAGTGATCGATCAAAGAACAGATATCACGACAGCTGAGGATCGTGATAAAAGCAGAAGAGTGGTGTTGGACAGTGTTTGGTGTCAACAGTGGATGTCAGAGATAAAGTGATTCATTGATGAACTTTTCATTTACTCTTGTTTCTCACGCCGAGCATTGCTCATGTGGGCTTAGAGTATGTGTTGAGTAAATCCTTGGTCGCTATCAGAATCGCAATGAGGCGAATGGAGGCTGAAGAATCAATGACGTATATTTGTTTGGAAGAGTTGTCAACAAACCCAAAGGGGGAGATTGTTGGGAAAAAATCCCTCAAGGTATCATTGAAGCCTTTTTGAGGTGATTGTGTTTGTTGACAAAGTGGACATCTGAGTTGTGATTGTTGACAAAGAGGATTTCATGATGGAATGTCGAGTTCAAGAGCTGAGGTCAACGATCCATGTTTGATTCAAGAACGTCGATAAAAGGAATGGAAGATCTGGAGGCGGTACAAAAGAACAGATACAAGGTGACGCCGTTTTCCAGTGTTTGCCAAATTTTTGGGCCTGAAAATCGGCAAATGAAGAAAAGTGTTTTTGGCAAAGGGACTTGCGCGCCGTGGACTTGGAGTATAGGAAACTTGCGCGCCACATGTTTTTCAAGATCAGAAGATCAAAATATGGCTAAGGAAATAGGTTCGCGCAAGTTTGGGAGTTGGTCGCGCAAGTGTCTAAAGGAGAGGAGACTTGCGCGCCGAAATTGGGTCGCACAGGTGACTTGCGCGCCGTCGCGCAGGGTGGTCAGATTGCCTATAAATACCGGACCACCCCTCCTCATTTCTCACCGGAGTTCAAGACGAGAGCTCCCGTCGCGCAGGTGTGGTGGTCGCGCAAGTGGTGTGTGTGGTCGCGCAGGTGGGACTTGCGCGCCAGTGGTTGAAGTTGTGCGCCAGTGTTAGAAGTTGCGCGCCGGTTTGCAGTTGCGCACCAATGGTGGTTTGGGCGTAAAGGGAAGAGAGTCGCGCAAGTTTGGAGTTGAGGAAGCTTGTGTCGCGCAAGTGTCAGAGGAGGACTTGTGCGCCCGTTGTGACTTGCGCGCCGATACTTGCGCGCCGAGGTTGACTTGCGCGCCAAGTAAGGTTTTGTTCCCGCAGTGATTTTCAGACTGTGTGGAAGCTGGAAGTTTGCCCGATACCTTCGGTGCAAAGAGATATTCATCAACGGGTGAAAGTTAACCTTCAACAGAGCATCTACATACAAGAGAAGATGCATTCTTTCATCAAAATGAAGAGACCTACAGGTCTATAAACTTTGAGTGGATTCCATCCAAGAGCAGTGAGCTCAGGAAGAGGAAGAAGGTGATCCTCTCCACCGGTAGTGAGCCAGAGAGAGAGAAACAGGGAGTGACCCTTGGGAAAGCAGTGAGCTGACCCTAAACATTGTAAAGGCATTGAGCCTGGGCATAGAAGTGATCTAGCCCGAATCTTGTAATCCACAGCTAGTGAAGATTAGTGGAATTTGGTACGACCGGCAACCTGTCGGCGTATGCTCCTTGGACGTAGCCCTTAGCGGTGAACCAAGTAAAATTGCTGTGTCCTGTGATTGCTTTACATTCTGTTTATATCGTGCAACAGGGAAAAGAGAGAAGAGTGTTTTGCTTAACAGCGAAACAAGATCAGAACGGGCATTAATTTTTAATTAGTCATACCCTGATTCACCCCCCCTCTCAGGGTATCCAGCCTAGTGGACCTAACAGTCGATTAACCGACTTTTAACGGAGAAACATTTTTAAATATACTTTTTACAATTTCATATGTTTTATTTTAAAAAATAAAATCCTTCTTTAGAATCTGGATATCAAAATTTACTTTGTGTAAATTTTTGTTATTTTTCTGATAAAGATCATTTTTAGTGAAAATGTTGTATTTTAATTCAAAACCTCCTTTTAATATGATTTATTTATATGGATAGATTATATTTTTAATTGATATTAAAGTGTATTTAGAATATATTTTTACCATTTAATCCAATGGTGGTCATTGGAATTAATTTCACTTTGAAATTGGACTTAAACTAGTGTCAATCTTTTAATAGATATTGTTTCTTAAAAACACGCTATTTTTTTGACAGTGGGAATTAATTATGAAATTAATTAATGCAAATTATATTTTTTGAATTTTGTAAAGTAGACATAATTTTTGAATTCGGAATATCAAATATAGATTAGGGTGAATTTTTGGTATTTTTATGAAAAACTTCATTTTTTTGATGAATAGTGAAACCACTGAGTGGTAGTTAAAGAAACTGATTTTTCGTTTAAATGAAACTTTACCACTTCTATGATTTGATTTTGAAAAATCTGACATACATGGTTATCATTAGTAAGTAAAATGTGGGTCAATGAGATTAAAATAATTTTTGGTGAATAGTAACTTTTAAGTTTTATTAATCACGATTAATGGTAATTATTGTAATTTAAGGTAAAGATAATGTTATAATAATATGAAATGACCTTTAAAAATGTCCTACCCTCATTGTATGAGTCATGGACGACCAAAAAATCCATGGGTCAACTTGGGGACCCCATGGAGCCACTTTGGTTGGAAAATGACATTAATAACTTTTTATTTAAAGTTAAAATTAAAATGTCACAAACATGTATTGTTTTAATAAAACAATTTTTACATGGGGTTATACAAGTCATATTTTTGGATATAAATATTAATTATAAATATAAAAATATTTCATACATCATGATATTTTTTTGATAATTTTTAGACATTAAATAAATTAATTAATTTATGACACCGTGATGATGCAGTGATTACCTCATAAATGAACGATTTAAATAAAATGAGAATATAGGGTAAAATCTAAGTCTTAAACTTGTCACAAACCTATTTTATGAGTGTATTTAGAAACCTTATCACCTTAACCTTGAAATATATCCTTTTGGGACCTTTAAAATCTGAAAAGCATTTTATAATAAAGTAATATTTTATAACTTTCCAAGAGTGCCCCTCCTCTTCTCTTATAAAAGGCCCCCACCTCTACCACCTTACCCACACCTCTCAAGACTTTGGATCGGAAAAACCCTACCCATTTCATCTCTCCAAATCCCTATCTTCATCATTGAAGCCTCACCTTTGGCAGAATGCTCTTCAATAAACCCTTTTAGTTCAAACCATGTAAACTTACCCGATTTAAAGTTAGTGTCTTCACTTGTGTTCTTTTGTTTTATTTTGCTTATAGAAACCCCTAAACTCTTTTAATTCCTTTATTTTGTAACAAAACCATTATCTTAAATATACTAGGATGTTTTTATATGAATTATTAGAGCTACACTTACACACACCTCCGTCTAATGGTTAAAGAACGTACTGTTTCTGTGGATGGCGAATTACTGCCTCACGAAACGATGATTGTTCAATCATCTTTTAACACCTTCAAAGGTCACCATTAAGATGTAAATGTATTTATATATGACATATAATATTTTTATGTGTTTCTTAAGATTCTTTATTTTTCATTTATGGAATACCTTTATGGTTTCCATTATGGGTAAACGCGATATCTTCATTTTTGGAAGTGCGGACTACCACCCCCTCAAAGTGATTTGATTCGTTAATGCCATATGTGGGACGTATAAAGGATGAAATTAATGGTATTACATATGATATCATACTGGAATTATAATATACCTTTATATCATTATTATTTCATTCCATTTAATACAAAAAAAAGAAATGAAAGTAGCATCCATGCGTACGTACGGCTTACCGTCTCCATGAACGGTACATTTCATTTCTTATCTCCAAATGTTATGTACTATTATAAGTACATATATATAATGGATATATATGTAATATATTAAATCTAAATTATGTATATAATTCTGTAATTATAATATATATAACTCTCATTTGGTTTTAATTCCATTAATATGACAAAAAAAAATGAAAGTAGCGTTCATGTTTACGTACGACTTACCGTCTCCATGAACGGTACATTTCATTTCTTATCTCCAAATGTTATGTAATATTATAAGTACATATATATAATGGATATATATGTCATTTATTACATCTAAATTATGTATATAATTCTGGAATTATAATATATTTAACTCTCATTTAGTTTTAATTCCATTAATATGACAAAAAAAATGAAAGTAGCGTTCATGCGTACGTACGACCTACCGTCTCCATGAACCGTGAATTTCATTTTTATTATCTCCAAATGTTATGTAATATTATAAAATTAATATATACTGTATATATATGATATTTAAATCATTGATACTATTCTGGAGATGATGTACTTATAACTACATGGAAAATTCTTTTCCAACAAGTTCAATTTTTACTCACGTACCGAACATCGAAAAAAACGTTTGATATGAACTCACATTATTAACCAATTATTATAACACTATAATATGTGATATGAACTGAATAATAATATTTAAAGTAGGTCCTTAAGCAATTATAAATTGACCAAAGTTTATTATTCAGGAATATAAAGAAATTAACAAGACAAGTCGGACTTGAGGTAAGGGATCCTACCTCTCTCTTTATTTTTAAGTACTCTTTTTATGTAACTTACTATAAACTCCTCTTTATTATGTTGGGGGATGTTATTTTATATTCCTCTTTCTTTAAATTTTATGTTAATATGATGAGAGACCCTATTTTATATCATCAATCCATTTTTGGAAGTTTTATGTGGCGCCGTTAGGCTGCCGAATTTTTATAAGGGGATTTTCATCTCACTTTTTATTCCTGTGAGATTCATGCTACATTGGACACTATTTCCTTTTGTGTGGTCTTTGTACTGTCCATTATTTTAATATTTGTATAATTTAATCTCATTTATGGGTAGTTACATATTCATTGTAAGACCCTTCTTTCATAGGGTGTACGTTTCGAAAGTTGCCCAAATCGGTAAGGGAACCTTTCACACTCCTCTTTTAAAATGACTTATTTTGTTATGTCTTTTAATTTAAATCTTTTTATGTTGGGATATGTTCTTATATATCCTTATTGATGTAAATTTTATGTCCAAGTGATTAGATACCATTTTTTCTCTCATCAAGTAATTTTATAAATTTTAAAGTGATGTCGTTAGGCTGTCGAATTTTACCAAGGGAACTTTTTAACCCAATTTCGTTTTCTTTGGGTTCAACATGTACTTTTTGAATATGTCATCCTTTGAATATGTTTGAAAGAAATTTTATTGTTTTACACTTAATATCCACTTATATTGGGTGTATTTATATTTGTCACACATAATTTTGAGGTTGATTTATCCTTAATTTAAGGATACCTTCTTTATAATGGATTTCATCTCATTTTACATTTCTATTGAAACTTCATTGTTGTTATGAACCAATTAACTCTTATATGGTGTATATACTGTCCTTTGGAATATTCTACCATGAATCCATTTATTATCATGATATTATAAAGTTCTGATTAAATGTTATTCCTCAATTATTGTATTCAAGTGTCTCTAATTTTAGTAAAAACCCTTTAACTAAAATATCACTTTAAATGTTTTAATGATTTGTTCTTATTAATATCCATGTTTTCAAAATGGTTTTAAGGATTTATTTATATGGATATTAATGGTTTAAAAATTTAAAAGATTCAAGGTGGTATGGGACACTTTGATTCAAAAATCTCTTTATTGAATGTTTTAAATGGTTTTGAAAATGGTTTTTTTGCATGGATTCATTATTTCAATATATTAAAATGTTATATTTTTATTTTAATGTGGGAATGTTATCTTTCATTTATGCTTAAGTTATGTGCTATGATTAAGTTTTGTTTCTTGGTCATTGTTTATGAAAACGGGTGGTTCCGTGATAAACTAAGGGCGAGTGATCCCGATATAGCTCTCCAATGCATTGGGTAACGCGAAGGGGTTAAACGCTAAGGTTTCTCCAAAGAGATTTAGGGAATATATTGTGATGGGTATTCCAAATGTAACCATGAGGGTTACTCCCTATATAAGAATGTTATGAATGCCTCAAGTTACCTTTATGTCTTATGATTTCTATGAGTTATTCTTAAATCTTATGATTTCATGAGGTATGCTAACGTGCTTATGTTTTATGAGTAATTTATGATTTCATTTATTCTTATGTATACATGGACTAATGTTTTCATTCTGTATTGTTATAACCCTTACTGAGCTTTTTATGCTCATCCCAAGTTTTTTTGAAATGTTTTTCACAGGATATAAAGTTTAATGGGGTCAAGGATGGGATCAAGGAAATGTCAGGCTATCTAAAACAAGGAACTAGACATGACTCTTTTGTTCAAGAGTTTTTATTTTGTGAAAAAAATGGAAGCTGAGTAGATGTGTCTACTTTGTAATCTTTGAGATGTAATAGTTATATCCTAATTCTCTAAAACTCTAAACCTGAAAAGATCCTCAATGTGAATTATTCATTTAATTCAATAATAAGTAATGTTTAAGGATGATTCCTTATACACTTGGTGATATGTCATGTAGGATTATCTTGAAATTAATCTTACAAATATCTTGGTATGTAGAGTAAATATGAAACCAAACTCATCTAATCTAACACAACCTACATTTATTCTTACACAAGCACTAGGCAATATTATTTAATATTATGAAATGATTTTCTTAGGGTAATTAATATGATAGGGTTAGTTTTTTTTCTTAATATTTTGAGAGATCTAGTATGGACTTTTAATCATATATAAGTGATTTTGTGTCTAATTAATCTAATGTATCCAATGTTACATGGGTTTTATTCTTATATAGATGGAATTCCATAAACTTTAATAATATTAAAGGCTAGAATCAACTAAGATAATCATTTTTAGAACATGTTTCACATTAAATACCATGTTTCTAGCACATGAGCCTCTAAAATCAATTTTATTCATCCAAAACACTTGTCGATAAATTAAAAAAATCATTTAATAAAAAAGTATTTGTTCTAAATTAATTTTAAACTTAATAAAACATTAAAAATCAAGAAATTAATCCATTTATCAATTAAATTACTATTTATTATAAAATTAATTAAATGTGATAAATTCCCAGATATTATCAAATTTTTTAGGATATAAATAATGAAAAAAACATAATAATCCTAAAATTTGGTGCTTAATTAGTAACTCATCCTATTCCCCATTTCCCTATAATTTTCTCCCTCCATGGTTAGATCTCCCTTTTTCTTAGCCAGATCAACATGCTTTCTATCCCTAGGGATCACTATGGGTAATGATTATGGTGTTATTGATTCTATTATCCATTTATATTGTTTTTATTTGTTATTTATCAGTTATGAATAATTTTTTTTTGGGTTTTTACAATTTATTTTAATTTCATCATACTGGAGATGAATTGGATAGTGATGCTCGATGGGAAGGCTACCATGAGTTCTAGGTAAATGTTCCCTAAATTAATTCCACCATTAGATGAAAGTTATGTGAGATGTGTAATTGTTGGGGTAGAATTCTTGGTGGGATAATAGTGAGATAAAACCAATGTCAATTTCCATGGATTTTGAGGGTTACTTGGGTGTTATTTAGAATGTATGGGGATCATGAAGATTATTGAAAGGTCTCAAGAGACACCAATGATGGATGTCCTTGGTTTAAGTCAGGGTGTGAAATGGGAATTAGACCTAAAATAGTTTGTCTCAGTTAAGCGGGGGGTAAAGAGAATGGAGTATATTCTTGGTGGATGTTAAGAGTTGATGGAAACCATATTATGGTTGTGATGACCAAGGAATATAATTGAGTTAAAAATCAAAACATGAAAATGGGTGATAATTTATAAGTGAATGGCTTAATGGTCTAGATAATTGCACTAAGGGTACTCTAAGTAGTGTGTGTAATTCACATGGGTTATTTTCTCTTTGGATGTGATTCATTGCCGAGAAATATATGAATATGAGTTAAATAATGACTAGTATAATAGATAATAGTTAGTGGAAGAGCTAGTTTGTGTTATATATAGGGAATCATTATTTGTAGTGTGTGTAGTATCCAAGAGTTATTGTTCAACAATTATGGTGTTGTGACTAGATAATAGTGGGTGTGACCATGATATCACCAGGGATTGAGGATTGTGATATGATGATTATAGGGTGATGCATTCACCAATTATGGGGTGATACTATATCACTATGGATACTTGAGTGATTTTAGTCACCCAATGCATGGTGATTAGGTTTATTGTTCCTATGGATGTAGGTTGTTTGTTATTACGCTCACAATTAAGTCCAAGAGTGATGGATTTTGTGCATACAAATGATTAATATTGAAAATTTGATTACTAGAGAGATCATTTTCAATTGTGAGTATTAAGGTGATGATGTTGATCATTATACTAGTCGAGGGATACACCATATATATTGGCCATGGATAAAGGTGGTTTTTTTTAAACTGGATGACTTAGGTACATTGGACTATTTATGTTGAGGGGTGATAAATCATTAATGGTGACAAGGTCATTGGGGTTAGGAAAAAGGTATATACCTAGCTAGTGGTGATAAATATTTACCAGAGATATGTGACAATTAGTATGTCACTATGATTGGGCATTTATTCCTTATATACATGGTGGTAACTTGAGGTCATCGATGATGTGATGAGGTTTATCAAAGGAATGTGTGCGGATTTGAGTATTTTAAAACTATGGGTAAGTAATCCTACTATATAACATTCATAATCCAGAATATCTATGCATGAGGGTGATGGTATAACACCTCATGTATCGAGTGGATTTTCATAGTTGATCGATGGTTATCGTTTCAAGTTTCCAAATAATCATATATTGTTGGATATATTCAGGGAATTGTTAGTGGTGATCTATTTAGTTTATAGTCATGACTTTCATGAGAATCTAGGTGAACATGAAATTTTTATATTCTTATTTCAGGAAATGGTGTGGCCTTGAGGTAGGATTAAGAGCATGTCAGTTTTGGGTTATGGTATAGTCTAGTTTCATGGTTGATGTTGGTGATGATGTAGGGAAGTTCCTTGGTGTCTAGTTGATGTGGTATCCATTTTGATTTATTTATTTTGTCAATTTCATGAGATTGAACCACACTAGGTATTCAGTTATGGTATGCCCATTGTATATATATACTGCATTTCATTAGTTATGGTATGTGTTTCTTATTATATTTATTTAGTTTTGTGTTTATTTTTATATATTTATTTTTAATATATTTTATTTATTTTTTATGAGATTATTTTCTCCCCATGATCACTATTAAAACATAATTTATATTTTAAATCCTTTACTGTACAGAGAGTCATGCTTAATGGTAAGTGGAACATCTATCTCAGAGGTATTCTGGATGACCGGGTGAGGGAATTTACACAATTCAAGTGATTTTTAAAAAAAATTGGGTTAACCAAGCAATCATATTTTCAAAACATTAGAAAACATTGAAATTTAATGCCACTTATGTAATTATTATAAGAGAAATACCCAAACCCAAACAGGATTATCAAAACACCTCACCTGCACCTCTTAGAAATAACCCAAAATGTTTCTTAATAAAAGAAATATTTTTTCAAAATAATATTTAATTATGTTTTATAATAAAAGCATACATAAGGGATGTTATATTTAATAATAACCTTATATATCATGAATTAATATTTACTATTACAGCTAGAAAAAATAAAAATAGATAGATTAAAATAAAAATGCACACACTAAAAGAAACTATATAATCCTGAATTCCCCCCAAAAGATCACTCCTGCCATAAAGAATATGAAAAGAAAGAGTAGTGTCAGGAATATGATAGAAATTATTTAGGGAAATGTATAACCATTGTAAGTTAATTAATGAATGTTAAAGTATGAGAATTGTGGAGTATATATAGGGTATAAAAGGAAAATTAACTATTAGGATATGACCATTACCTAACCATTGGTCAATATAACCAATAGTCAACATAATCCTTGGTAAATATGACTAATGGTAAATATGACCTATAGACATTATGGCCATTGGTAATAATGTTACCATTATAATTAGTGTTTTTAACGGGTAATGAAAAAAATAATCGATGTATAAGCGATAAATATTGGATGCAACTAGTAAGATAATTCTATTTGAAGCCAATTTATTAGAACTTGGGAGGGAGGTAACATCACTAGGGTTCTCCCTTGACGAATCCCAAGAATAGATTCAAAAAGTAATGATTGAGTGGAATAAAATATGAGAATTTTAAGTTAGTGGAGAACACCACTAGGTTAATGTTATCTGATCCAACCCATGATACTACCACCATCACACACCATACATTTAGTGTATATACTGTTGTAATAAGGGACTATATATCTAGACCATAATATTATAAGTGTTATATCTTTTGAATAAATTAAATAGTTATTTCTTTAATCCCATTTTCATTATTATTTTATTTAATAAAATAAACATGAAAAAATCATATAACATTTTCTCCTTCACGGGCCTCTAAGCGGCATCTCACGTTCCTCACGGAAGCTAGGGTTTCTTCCTTGGCACATCTCCCTCCCTCCTCCGATGCTATTCGGTCCCGTCATCGGCCCTCTAGATCTTCTCGGAGATGGTGTAGCTTGGAATCAGTGTGTCTCGTGTGGCTGTGATGTGGATCTGTGTTGACTCCGGGTCCTCGACGATGACGAGGCATGCTGTGGGATTCTGGCTCAAATGGGTGTGGCTCAGCTTCTCGTTCTCGGTGATTTGCTCAGTATGGCTTCAGTTCGGTGTGGCTGGCTTCTCGTTCTCGGCAACATCGTGACCCGACATTGCACTGCTTCTCAGATTTAATCGGCGTGGCTTGGAGACATCTTCAGTGTGTTTCTGGTGCGGTCGACGATGGATCTGGAGTGGATCAGAGGGGGGAGGTCATGGCATCTTTCATGAGTTTATTACTGGTTTCTTGTTTGGTGATGTTCATGATCTACTGAATGGCGTTGAAAGTTGGTTTCTACTCAGATGGTGTTGGAATTATTATTCTTATGATTATTGGTGATGGGTTTTTTGATGTTTCATGTTCTTGGATCTGCTTATTGCTATGATTCGTGTTGTTGCGATGAATCTGTTGTGAAAATTTGTTTGATTCTGATTGATTCTGTTGGGTGGTGTGTTCTACTGTGCGGTGAGAGGTACAAGGGAATATGATTCCATTTCTGCTTCAGGGGTTGAGGTTTAGAGCTTGAGTTTTCATCAGATCTTGGCTATTTGGAATCACACTTTTGAGAGGGTATGGATTTTTCCATCAGTACCAGGACCGTGCATCATTGCATGTGATAGCTAGCCGAGTAGTGATGAGAAGGTGGAAATTGGACTGATTGTTTTATACTGGGGAGGGTGTGCCCTTGTTGTTTTGATTTGGTTTTATGGATTTTGATCCTTTGGGGCATATTTTAATGTTTTTATGTCCTTGAAGTCATGTTTGGTTACCCTTCATCCTTAAAATGGGTTTATGACATAATAAAAAATAATTTTCAGTCAGTCAATAAAATACACATGAATATAAGATGAATTTGATAAATAGATTTTTGGATACAAATAAAACACAATTGAATATTTATAAAATATATAAAATTTTATTTATAAACTCAAGTATTATAAATACAATTTATTTTCATTAAATAGTCTTATAAAACAATTGTATTTTAAATATAAATAATAAAATAATTTTATAATTCCCTAGGAAATTTTTATAAGTGTTATAAAGATAATTAAGTTGTAATGACTATTATTTTTCAATAAATAAGGATTTTTTATTTAAAAGTTAAAATTATCATATTTAAGATTTTTTTTGATAAAATAAACATTATATTTGAAATGAAAACATTGAAATTTTGTTAGGGTGAAATTTTTAGAATTATCTAAAATACTTTATTTTTTAGTGAATAGTAAAAATATAGACTTGTATTTTCGACTAGTTTTATGACTTCAAAAATAAAAAATAGTTATTTAATAGATAATAAAATAGAATAAATTATAAAAATATTTTATTTTATTAATGTTATGTATTTTAATGGATTTAAATTAATTTCCAAACCTAAAATGACTTACCAAAGTCTAAATTGGAAATTAATATTTTAAAACTATATTTTTTATAATGTTTAATTTTTCATGGAAAATGTAATATTAAAAAATGTATTTTAGTTATAATTCATTAAAATGTTATAAAAATTACTTAAAATTATAAAACCACGATAAAAAACTATGGTCAAGGGAATGGTTTTTTATTTTAAACAACCTAGAATTCCAAGACATATATTTAGATTTTATTAAACAATTCCTCCCCTTTTACTATAAATAATCACCAATACCCTATTAATCTATACTCCAAATTCCTTGAGTACAAAATTTTGTGCATTTCCCCTTCCTAAATCCCATCGATGGTGTCTCAAAGTTTTTAATTTTTCTATCTAAAATATTTAGAAAGTTACTACCCAAGGTAAGAGAACTCTTCTCTTCTTCTTTTCCATTCAAGTACCACTTTTGTGGTATGTATTATAAATTCTGAATTACTTTATTTCCAAAAACATTTTATTATCCCATTACTAAAAAATATTATTTTATCAATGGGATACCTTTTTTCCATATCATGATTCCCTTTCCTTAATCCATGCTGTATACTCATCATGCCGCCTAAATCATTTCATGAATTTCTCTCTTTTACATGAAATATTATTATATTATGAAAACCCAAACCTCTTACTTATCCATGAGTATTCACTTATATGTAAAAATAATTTATTTATTGGGGTTTTACATGTATTAAACCCACATTCCATTCTCATGGGTTAAAAATGATGAAAATTTCAAGTATTTAAACATTTATGTACATGATGATTTTATATGAAACTATTATTTATTTTCCATGGGTCATCAATGAAATAATTTATTGTGATATATTTGGGAAAAAATTTAATACATATAAAGGGTTCACCCTCATAGTTATTCAATTAATTGGGTAAAGAATTAATCTCTAGATATGACATTTTTTTATGATACCTTGGAGAATAACCTTGGTAATTATGTTTTATGAAGCCTTGTTGATAAACCTTGTTGATATTCTTATAAATGTATCATTTTTATATTGTAGACACATTTCCATGTTATTATTAATGATCATTATATTATGATACACCTCATGTTCTTATTATCATTCCCTATTGTCATGCCACATGATTACATGCTAAATATTTCATTTGTTTATTACACTACAATGTTTTCTGTTCACCCCTTTATTTTGATATATGTCCCTCAGATATGAGATGTAATAAAATGACCAAGGATGAACCTATAAAAATATTTTCAAGTGGATTATAATAATGTTCATGTTGTTCTTGTATTATGTTCTTAGTTTCCAACAAACTAAAACTCAAAATATCCTATGTATTATTAAATTTTTTACCATGTAATGAAAGTTTCATGCATTAAAATGGAAGGATACCATAGTTTTTATAAAAGTAAGGCTTAGTTATTTGTGTAAATTAGGACATAGAAACATTATTAAGAATAATTATGATAATTTATAGATATAGAAAAACATCCCAGAATTTTTGGTGAAGTATTAAGTGAGTAGTTTTGAAGAAATTAAATCCCTGTGAAGATTGTAAAATTGGATGTAGATCTAGAAAAATTATACCTAGGGATAATAATAATATGAATATAGTATTGGGTATTAACTCAATAATCACCTGGTGAATGAAAAAGATGCCTTACTGTACGTCTTATTTGAAATTCCTGGTGGATATTTTTTGGTCAATCACATGATTTTTATAAACCATTATAAAAAATAAATAAAAAATATAATTTTTATTAGAAAATATTAAAGAATAATTTACTTGAAGCATGTTGTTAAAAAAATGTAGGACTTAAATCCCATTTATAATTAAAATATTCCTAAAAGTAACACATTTCTCACTAAGGTTTTATTATTTTATAAAAATAGATGGAAATCAGAGGAACCATATAAACGATGAGTGAAATAGATGATGCATTGATGACATTTATAATAATATAGAAGTTGTATTAGAAAACTTAATGAGGATGGAGAATGAACTATCTCAGGTTATAAATAATAACCTAAGTCATGTTGAGAATTCATATTCACCTTGATGGGAGAATATTTCTATCGAGTCATTCATGCATCAATGACCACCATCTTTCAGTGAATTTTATAATCCATTAATTGAAAAAAACAGATCACTTCTATAAAAAATATATTTTTTGTACTTCATTATTCAAATATATAGAAATTAACCTTGGAACTATATTTCTTATAAGGAGAAGATGACCAGTGGTGGACACTAATTGATAACATGAATACAAGATGGGATATTAATGAAATAGAATGGGAAGAGTTCAAGAGAATGTTTTTCAAGAATAATTTTCCATATTTGATGTGAATAGAAATAGATAGGGAATTCATAGAGATGAATTAGAAGAAAAATAAATCAGTGGAAATATGTGAAATAAATATTACAATACTTTCTACATACACTTATAACTTTGTTACGGATCATAAGGGAATTATTGATAGGTTATTCGGTAGACAAATACCCCATATATGGGGGAATCTCGAAAATAAATAATTTGAAATATATGATGAGATAACGTGGAGTGAAATAAAGGTTTAAGTGGAGTTTGAAGAGATGAAATGGTCTTATAGTTTGATTTAAAATAAGATATAAATGGATAAAAACTCATGGAATAATATTGACTCTAGAAGAGAAGGAAAGAAACTATAACTTCCCACATGAAAAAAATAGGAAGAAATATTCAAGTAACTTCATGTATGGAAGTGAATAGTTCTAAAAGTTTAGAGGATATGACCATATATATTGGAACTATCATGGTGAGGTGAATCCTCAACATCTCAATGAGAAAGAAAAAGGGAAGATAATACAAGCACAACCCAAATTTCAATGCTTCCTGTGTGGATATCTTGGGTATTTTGAAAATAAATGGCCAAATAAAAAGATAATAGAGGGTAAACACCATTAACCTCAACATATTCTAAAGTAGAAGGGTCATTCATTCATAATCACAATGGATGAAGTAGGGGATCTAAACAATGTAATGGTAGGTATAATCATTACACTCTAAAATATTGTAAGTATATTATTTAACTCCAGTTCTATGAATTCTTTTATTTCATCCATGTTTATAAAGAATGTAGAATAAAAACCTGAGATTCTAGAAATAGTGTTATCAATTAAGACTTATGGAGGGATTATACAAGTATCAAAGGTGTATATAAACTCTATTATCAACTTTGGTGAGTATAATCTCATAAAAAATCTAGTATTGATTCCCATGGTGGAGTTTGACACTATACTAGGTATGGATTGGATATCAAAGTATAATGCCAACATCAACTATACTAGTAGAAAAATTTTAGTGTTCTTGAATGGAAAACCAAGATTTATTTTCCAAGTAGAGATATCCTAGCCTGAGCTTTGTCTTGAAGAACTTTCTATATTCTTCTTTATCGAGATGATCTATGAACATGGGTAAGAAAATAAAAGTATAAAGATAGAAAATATCTCCATTTTTTAGGAATAAATTTATGTATTTATTATATAGTTACCTAGACCTCCACCTGAAGGAGAGGTATAGTTCTCTATCAAACTCATATATAAATCCAAGACAAATATTAAAGACCCCATATATAATGGAATATGTAGAGTTATAGTAATTAAAGAATAAAATAAAAGACTTCTTGGAAAATTATTTTATTCAACTAAGTGTGACTCGTTAGGGAGAGAATTTTCTCTTTTTGGAAAATAAATATGGATCAATGTAGAAATGAATTTATTATAGATATATTAATGGGATAATAGTAAATAACAAATACCCTCTCCCAAGGATTGATGATTTATTTGACCAACTTAAAGGGGATCAATTATTTTCCAAGATTGATCTTTGATCTATCTATCACTATTTGAGGGTGAAGAAGGAAGATATTCCAAATAATGATTTTTGAATGAGATATGGATATTATGAGTTTATTTTCATGCAATTTGGTTTGAAAAATTCTCCAATGATATTTATAGATTTTATGAATAGTATCTTTAGGGACCACCTTAATAATTTCATGGTTTTATTTATTAATGCAATTTTTTACATTCAAAAATTAACTAGGAAAATGAGGATCATATAACGGTTATATTTCAAACTTTTAGAGAATATAATATATTTTCAAAATTTAGTAAATATTAGTTATAGATATTTTAATTTTCATTATTGGGGTATATTTGAATCAGTGAAGGAATCTCCATTGATCCTACCAAGACAGAGGCTATAAAGGAGTGGCCTCATCCTAAAAAACTAATTGAGACTCATAGTTTCCTTGGTCTAGTAAGATATTATAGAAGGGTTATGAAATAATTTTTGTTTATTTTGAATCAAATAACTAATTTAACTCAAAAATAAGTGTAGTTAATTTGGAAAAAATATTCCAAAGAATCCTTCTAGGAAATGAAGAAGTGGTTGGTTAGTGAACCCATTATAACTTTACCATCTATCATAGAAGTATTTTTTTCTATAGTGATATATATTTGAAAGGGATTGGATTCATTCTCATGGAAAATGGAAATTTTACCACCTATTCATATTAATAGTTAAATACTTTGGAGTGGAATTATCCTACTCATGACCTAGAGTTAGATGAAGTCATTTTTCTCTAAATATACAAAGAAACTATCTTTATGGGTGAAACTATGAATATACACAGACCACGAAAGCCTGAATTATACACACACATAAAAGGAACTGAACATGAGACAAATGATATGGTTATATATTCTTAAAGATTTTTATTTTTCAATTCATTATCACCCTAGAAGAGAAAAAAAGTCACAAATTAATTGAGTAGGAAAAATCCTGTAACGTCTTAAATTTCCTATGTATTATTTTTTGATATTATATGGATTATTTTTGAGATCATGCACTAAGAAATCATGTGATTCTAAGTCCCAATGTGCCCAGAATAATTTTTTGAAATATATTAAATATATTTAATAGCAAGCACATACGGATTTTCGGAAAAAGTGGAATAAATTCTAAATGGGTGACCAGATCATAAATCCAAGGGAACTGTTGAGTTCAAAATACAGGGTTTACCCTAGTCACGACTCAACATTAATCATCATGATCCATTTATAGAAAAGTTTTCATAGCTGTAGAATAAATAAAATAATTTTATAAAATTATTTCATGATGCATTGACCTATTTGTATCTATAAATATACGGTTATGAAAAATTCATGGGGTTAGCCACATAACCCTATGAATTTGATGAGTTCCATTGGAGCATTAGAGGAGACATCATTGGAAGATGATAATGGATCAAAATTTTATACACCTATGATTCAACGGATCTCACCCAAAAAAACAATGAAATTATCATTTTTCATCAACAATTGAACCAAATCGAGGTAGGGTGTGTATTTCAATTTGTTTATTCTTCGTTCTTGATTTCTACAATGAACAAAAATCAATCAACGAATGGATTGATTTTTGAATCTATCTCCTTGTGGGATGGGATTTTATTTGTGGGGATTATTTGGAGAATAAATTGAATATATTTATTGTTTATATTATGAAAATTAATCAATATCGAAAAAGACATCGATCAAGGTTCGTTTCTATTATTTTTTCTTTATCTTTTATCCCTCAGTTTCACGATTCACCCCGATCATTCTTTATTTGGACCATGGTTCAACTATTACTAATCAATTAATTATTTCACACCCATTTATTGGTGAAAATATCCAATATCATAGATCTTGGATCATCATGGCGTGATTAAGGTGCGACGATGAAGAAAAAATGTTTCAAATGACAGATTATTCCCGATTTCACGTTCTTCATCACGTAATGAAGAATAAAAATGATTATATTTTTTAAGAGTATCAAAGGCCTAAATCTAGTTTATTTTATTATGGAATTAATAAATTAGGATGGATATTGAGTTTCATGGGTGGAGGTTGATGGATCCGAGGCCAGAGTATCAGTTGAGGCATACGAAGGAAGAATATAGGATTCTAGAAAATCCCATAGAACACAACATTTAATCCAGGATTACACAATGTGTAGGGGAACTTCAGCAATGAATAGGATTTTGGGATGAATATTAGAATCACATGGCGTTTGACCACTATCCCACAACATGTGAACCTACCTGGTTAACTTAGTGTGTACTCCATAGAGTATACAGACACGGGTTAGAGTACACTAGCACAAACACGCCGTGTACTCCCACATGGACAAGACTTTTCATACATAGGCTGTTACCCAAAAATATATTCTGTACATGAACATGGAAATATGACATAGTAATGATACTGTGTGTCTCTACACACCATGTAATACTTCTACATGCCACGTATATGGAGAAAAAATCCCATGTGAGGGTCTTCTACACGGGCATGACTTGGGATAGATGGACACGCCATGTACCCCTTGGGACATGTCGTGTACTCCATTCAAGAGTGATTGAGTCTATTCATTTTCTTATTTGGGTCCAGTATAGGTTTAGTTCATTCCCTTGGTCCTTTCCCTCAAGGGTACAATGTGGTATTATTTCCACATCATTGGATTGTGATCCCCTGTAGAGGCTGAGTCTCAAATAGAGTTGTGGTGTCCATTCATGAGACTAGAGTGCAATAATATACCATCCTTAGATACCTAGTTGGAGTTTGTGGAATCAGTGTGACCTCACTGAGCAAGAAATTTATCCTCTATCTATAATTCCACATCGGTAGAGTTGGTGGAATAATTGATGTATGATCCACTACGTAGCAGGTTGATCCAAATTGGGTTTGTGGTGTCCGCTAGTGTTTCTAGGTGTGAAACCATATATGTTAATAAAAGTCTTCTTAGAACAGTGCATTATCTTTGGGAAGTGTCTAATGAGATATACCTCTTCATCGAGTGTCTCCAATGATAGTATGGATCCTAGAGTGAGTTCTCTCAGAACGATCATTGCTTTGAGAAGAATCCTCTAGATGAAAGTTGGTTATGACTTTTAGATGGAATGATGTACTTCCTGAGTGTATTTTGGTGTTTATTTTATACATGGATTGTTATATCTTATATTTATCTAACTATACTTGGTGATTTTTGTTTAGTGTTTTCATGGGTGTCCTACTAAGTATTATTGTACTCACCCCTGCATGGTATTTTCCTACACATGCCGTGTCTTGTGAAAACAACAAACCTTTTGATGGTGTCCTGAGAGTATAGGGAGTGAGTGGAGAATAGATGGAGATTGAAAGACCAAGGTGTTTATTGGGAGTGTAATTTTGACTTAGTCCTAGAACTTGGAGTTGGTTTGACTCTTTACATATTTGGTTGGTCTTTTTTGGACCCTTTCTATTTTTAGTACTTTACTATTATACTATGTTGTGGGATCTTATATGCTTGAATGCATTTTTCTAGTTGATTTACTTTTTAGAATTGTGTGGGCTTTTAGATGTGTGATTGTGTACAGGTACTTTAGGATAATGCCTCCCATTTTTTGGATATGCCTACTCAGCATGGGTCTCCCACACTTGTCCTATTGTAGGCAGGCTTGGGGTAGTCACGACATGGGTCCCTCTGGGACAGGTCATGATAGAGTGGTATCAGAGCGGTTAGTTTTAATTTAAGATCATAAGTATATGAGACTTTTTTAGGGAAATAGTGTTAAGTGTTTCAATTTTTTATTTAATGCCAATGAATCTGGTGTTACTACGACAACCAATGTATCTACACACCAGGACACTAATCACCTGCCTTTCAACTTGGTATATGAGAAAACTGGCTTCCAGGAAAACAATGCTACATGCATTATATAGGAATGGGTTGTGGATTTCATATACTTACCGAGTTAGATCCATAGATATACTATTTTAACTGTGGTATATCTTGTTTTATTTTAGGATTCCTCCACGTAGATATCTAGCCAGGATTCTATTGTGTGATCACGAGGATGATCCACCGAGCGATGAGGCATCAGTATAGGGGCTTTTACTAGTGATAACACCTAAAGGTTGTTCACCAGCTATAACACCACCTGTTGAGTAGAATCTAGAACCAAAACTAATAGATGATGATGCACACAAGCTGACTTCATTACATGAGTTTCATAGGTAGCAACCTCCTAGGTTTTAGGGTAGCCAGACCCCTAGGTGGATGAGGAATGGATATAGGTAGTCACTCTCATTTTATAACTTGCGAGGATGCCTACTAATTAGAGGGAATTCCTTGAAACATGTCTTTTTTAGGGATCTACGACATGATGGAGGATCTTGGTGACTAAGTCACACAATGAGAAAAGTCTCTCTTGGATAGACTTATAACATCTCTTCAGATAAGAGTTCTTTCTGGCCACATTACGATTGGTTTGAATACAAGAGATTCTACATCTATAGTAAGGTATTATGACAATGGAGGAGTATTTAGAGAGGTTTATTTATCTCTCACATTACCCATTGGATATGGTATAAGACTAGTTATTTAGGGATCAAACCTTTGAGTAGGGATTGCACCGGGACATAAGGGTATTAGTGGTATATATTAGCATTTCCACCGATTATGGAGTGCTTAAGAATACCTAGTTGGTAGAAATTTTTATGACAGAGTAGACACTGGTAGTGGGAGATAGCAGTGGGCACCCAGTAACTAAGACCTCGATAGTTTGTAGTTGAGGATAGTCACAAGGATACAAGTGGTCCAGATGCTTCAAGAGGTGATCCAAGGACTTAGGGTCAGCAATGTAGGGATCTTTGGATGGATCAAATTAACCAAGATACATGTAGTGTTTTTTATACGATGGTCTGAGACATCTGGAATGATATTGCCTGACCCATTGTACAATTGATTGGGAGATGGTCGAGGGACCACCGAGACAAATGCAGAGGCAGGAGTATGGCGGTCCATAGGGTGGAAGATGTGGAAGAGGGGCTAGAAGGGAAACATGAGGTGGTCATATGTTTGAACTATTACCACCACCACTCCTAGATGGTCCATGCTAAGCTCAGGGATCTAGAGGATAGGGAAGGGGAAAGCTACAGACAGTCAAGTATTATGACTTAGATACTCCAAGGATGATATGAGGTATGATCTGTGTCTTTTATACTTTATATATAATACTAATAGACATAAGTTCTAGTCATTCATTTCTTTCCACATACCTTGTATGAGACTTAGATATTCTAGTTGAACTGTTGAATCAACCCTTATGCTTGGGGGCCCCAACTCGGGAAGACTCAAAAATCACACACTTATGCCGATAGTGTGACTTGACTCTTGGAGGTGAGAGTTTTAGTTGGAATCTCTTTGTAGTAGAATAGAGTCCTTATGATTTCATTCTTTGTATGGATTGGTTATCTATAGTTCATACCCAAATTGACTATTTTAGGAAAAGGGTGCGGTGTGTCTATATAGATTGAACTAGTTTTTCCTTTTTTAGTGAAATGAAAACCAAAAACGTGTAGGATAAACTTGTGCATAGGAGGGTGAAGATGATTACTCATCAGTTGGGTAGCATAAACCTTAGTGTAGTGGATGTTACAAGTTCCCAGTTTTCTATAATGCTGATGGAGTATGATGACGTATTCCCTGAAGATGTTCTAGGTTTACCTCCCCACCAAGAGATAGAATTCTGTAATGATCTACTCACCAAAATGACACTGATATCTACACCAGCATATTGGATGGATCCCACAGAGCATCATGAGATAAGTTTTCATTTAGAGGACTTGTAGAGGAATGGATTTTTTAAACTAGTGTTTCACCATGGGAAGCCCCTGTTTTGTTTGACAAGAAGGGAAACCTGAGATTGAGGTTGTGTGTGGACTATCATCCCTTTCACCAGGTGACCATGAAAACAAGTATCCACTACTGAGGATTGATGAACTCTTTGATCAGTTGAAAGGGGAGTGATTATTCTCAAAGATTGACCTAAGAATAGGATATCACCAGTTGGGAGTACATGATGACGATATAACGAAGACAACCTTCAGATGTCATTTTGGTCAATATGAATACATGGTGATTCCATTTGGTGTGACAAATTCCCCAAAATTGTTCATGGGACTCATGAACCAGATCATTTAACCTTTCTTATAATGTTTCATGATAGTCTTCATTGATGAAATCCTAGTGTATTCATCATCTATGGAAGAGAATGAAAAACACTTGATGATTCTCCTTAACACACTCTGAGAGCACCAAATTTATAGGAAGATCTCTAAGTGTCAGTTTTTGATTTGAGAGGTCTATTATCTTGGAAACATTATCTCAGTGGCTGGAGTTGCAATAGATCTAGTGAAGGTTGTGGCAATGATTTCTTGGGATCCACCCAAGATTATTACTGAGGTGTGGAGTTTCCTCATATTGGATGGGTACTATTGGAGGTTTGTAACCGACTTATCTAGAGTGGAAATAACTTTGAATATCTTGACTAGAAAAGGGAAATCTTTTATGTGTCCAGAAAAGTGCCAGTAGTTCTTTCAGGAGATGAGGCAGAGGTTGAAGAGTGATCCCATCTTGAGGTTACTAGAGGAGGGTGTTGAGTATGTAGTGTTTTGCAATGCATCAGGAACCAATCTTGGTTGTGTACTAATGTAGAGGAAAGTGGTGATTACCAATGGTTTATGACATTTGAGACCACATTAATTGAACTACATTACCCTTGAAATTTATTTAGAAGGAATAGTCTTCACATTGAAGATGTAGTGATGCTACTTGATGGGTGAGTGATTTAGTGTATACTCAGATCACAACAGTCTCAAGTATATCTTCAATCAAAATGATCTTAACTTGAGATAAAGGTGATGGATAGAGTTACTCTAGGACCATGACTTTGAGATTTTCTATATTCCTTGGAAGGGTAACATAGTAGTATATTCTATCAGAAGGAGATATAGTTCGTAGTTTCTGAATGAGGCATCAGAGAAGTTATAATCGTTATAGTTATCCTTTGTGGATGGATATAGAGTAGATTACCTCTAGTTGATGGCTGTAACCCATACACTCTTACAGTGAGTCAGGGAGCCACAACTTGGGAATACTGGCTATGAGACTCTACATGCTTAGATATCCATAGGGAATGCTCCTGATGCATTTTCAAAATATGGGGAGCATGTTTTTTTTTCAAAGGATGCACAATGGTACCATTGATGTTGTGGGAGGAGGTTTTGAAGGAGTTTCATACATATCCCTTGGTGGTATATATAGGTGTGATAAAGATGTACCAAAACCTACGATTTCAATTTTAGTGGCTAGGGATGAATAAAGGAATTGTAGAGTTCATCTCTCGATGCCTTACTTGTCAAAAAGTTAAGGTTGATCACCAAGTTCAACAAGGTTTAGCTCAACCCCTTGAGGTTCCAGAATGTAAGTGGGATAGTAAATCTATGTACTTCATGATGGGATTACCACATACATCTAGGGGACATGATTACATATGGGTGATTTTAGACCAACTCAACAAGTTGACCCACTTCCTAGCTATCTGATAGAAGAGTTCAACCGAGATCTTGGGACACCTCTACGTACAAGAGATAGTTTGACTCCATGGAGTTCCATTGATGATTGTTTCTGATCATGATGATATATTTATATCCTAGTTGTGTAAGGGATTGGAGGAGGCATTTGGGACCCAATTATGCTTGATCACAACATTTCACCCACAAAATGACATCCATACTGAGTGTACTATTCAGGTTCGGGAGGACATGCTACGATCTTGCATGTTATACTTTGGCCATAATTGGGAGGATCACTTACCAATGATGGAGTTTGTGTATAACAACAGACACCATTCCACCATTGGTATGTCACCATTTAAGGATTTGTATGTGCAATCTTTCAGGTCACCACTTTATTAGAATGATCCATGAGAATTAGTACTCATGGTCTCAAAGTTGGTGAAAGCTACAATAGAGAAGGTGAAAATCAACCAGGAGAGGATAAAGACTTTACAAAGCCGTCATAAGTCTTATGATGATAGAAGATAGAGGCATTTAGAGTTCGGGGAAGGAGGCCATGTGTTCCTACGTGTTCAACCTTGACATGGATTATAGAGATTTGGATGAGGTGGAAAGATATATTTTAGGGTCATTTTCCCTTTATGGATACTATATAGAGTTAGTGAGGGGGCATACCTCTTAGCTCTACCTCCACAGTTTTACTAGGTACATATGTATTACACGTGTCATAGCTGAGGAGCTATGTGAATGTCCCATCACACGTTATCAAATGGGGTGAGAAAAACATCAAGGATGGAGTGACCTTTGCTAAGTACCCAGTAGATATTTAGGATTGAATATAGAGGATCCTTCACGGGTGATTGATTTCTTTGGTGTGTGTCCGGTGTAAACATGAGAATCTTCCAGAGAGCACATGTGAGTGGAAGGCTCATATTCATGCTCAGTACCCACATCCTTTTCAATATCCCTTGTTTTGAAATTTTCAGGGACGTAAAGCCCCTAGGTAGGGAGAATGTAATATCTCAGATTTTCCATGTATTATTTTTTGATATTACATGGATTATTTTTGTGAACAAATGATGAGCTGGCACATGATTTTGAGGCCTTATATTCTTATAATAAATATTTGAAATATTTGAAATATATTAAATAGAATTCACACATATTTTTCTTGAAAAATTAGAATAGCTTCTAAAAATGTTTTCATATTAAAAATACAAGGGCACTGTTGAGTTCAAAATGACAGTTTTACCCTAAGAAAAACATAACATTAGTCGGCACGAGCCATTTGTAGAAAATTTATCATGAGAATAGAATAAATTAAATAATTTAAAATATAATTTCACAAAGTAAAAACCTAGTTGTCTCTATAAATATATGTTTATGCAAAATCAACAGGGTTAGCTGTAGGACCCTGTGAGTTTTACAAGTACTGTGGGAGCATTGGTAGAGCCCCATTGGAAGACAATGAAAGATAAATGTTTAACACACCTAATATTCAATAGATCTCACCAACAAACATGATGCAACAATCATTCTTCATTATTGGTCAAACCGAATTGAGGTAGGGGGTGTGTTTCAATTTTTTTATTCTCCGTTCTTAATTTCTGCGATGGATGTAAATTAGTTGATGAACAGATTGATTTTAAGATTGATTGAATTAAAGGATGGGATTATATTTTCAAGTATTATTGGGATAATTAATTTGAATCTCTTCATTTTTTATCTTATGTAAATGAATCTAGATCGACATGAACATATATTAGGGTTCATTTCTCTCATATATTATTAGGTTTTTCTCCCCCGGTTCTGTAATTCACCACAAGTATTCTTCATTTGGACCAGGGTTCAAATATTTCCAATAAATAGATCATTAAAAACCCATTTCTTGGTGCAATGATATAATATCATAGATCTATGATTGGAATGGTTTGATGGAGGTGTGATGATAGAGACTGAAAAATTCAGATGACAGATGATTCCCGATTTTGTGTTATTTGATGCGTAATAAAGAACAACGAAGATTATGTTTTTTGAGTGGATAGAAGAAAAAAAATATTTTTTATTAGGTGATGGAATGACTAAACAAGGATGGATATTGAGTTTCAAGGAATGGAGGTTGAAAGATCAGAGGCCATAGGATTGGTTGAGGCATTCAGAGGAAGAATATGGGAATCTGGAAAATCCAACAGAACACTACGTGTAATCCGGGATTACACAGGGTGTGGGTCCCTTTAAGTGGAGGATAGGGTTTTGAGATTAATATGAGAATCACACGACATGTGAACACTATCACACAACATGTGACCCTTCACAGTTGACTCAGTGTGTACTCTAGAGGGTACACAAACATGGGTTGGATTACATGGGCCTGGATACGTTGTGTACTCCCACATGAATATGGCTTAGTATACACGAAATGGTACAAAAGCATGAATTCAGTACATGAAAATGTCTAGAAGAAACATGCATGATACCATGTGACTCTACACACCATTTACTCCTTCTACACACCATGTATATGGAGACTACATGCCGTGTGAGTCTCTTCCACACAGGTAAGACTTGGGATAACTGGATACGCCATGTACTTATTGGGAAATGCCATGTAATCACTTAAATAGTGATTAAGACACTTTATTTTATTATTTTGTCCCCTTATAGGTTGAGTTTGTTCCCTTTGTCCTTTCCCTTGAGGGAATAATGCAAAATTACATCCACGTCACTGGATTGTGATCCTCTCAAGAGGCCGAGTCTCAGATAGAGTTGTGTTGTCCCTATAGGAGACTAGAGTGAGATCCTCTATTATCCTTAATTCCATAGTTGTAGTTTATGGAATACAAATGACCTCTCTAAGTAGGGAGTTTAACCTCTATCTAACAGGCCACATTGATAGGGTTGGTGGAATCACCGTCATACGATCCCCTATATAGCGGGTTTATCCAGACTAGGTTTGCGGTGTCCCCATCAGTTCTGGGAATGACCCCTATCTATGTATCAAAGTCTTCTTAGACCACTATTTTATCTTTTTGTACTAATGAGATAGATGTCTTTGTCGAGTGTCTCTGATGATAGCATGGATCGTGGAGTGAGTTGTTCCAGAACAAGCGTTACTTCGACCAGAATCCTGTGGCTAATAGTTGGTTATGACCACCTGATGGTGTGGCGTCCTTCCTCAATATATCTAGGTGTTTCTTTTATACATATATTTTTGTATCTTTTATTAAGGTGAAAATACTTGTTTCTTCATTCTTAGTGTTTTGGGGTGTCCTATTGAGTATCATTGTACTCACCCCTACACAGGCTTTTCCCATAAGTGTTGTGTCTTGTGAAAATAATGACCCTTTTGATGGTGTCTTAGGAGGGTAGGGAGCGAGTAGAGTGTAGCTAGATATTTACATAACAAGGATTTTACCAGGAACATACATTTGACTTATTCCTTTACCTTGGAACAATTTTTACTCTTTATATCTTTGGTTGGGATTGATTTTGGCCCCTTTCCATCTTCAAAACTTTACTATCATACTCTATTGCGGGATATTAGATGTATGCATGAATATTTCAGTTTTTTTACATTTAATAATTTTTTGGTCTTGGATATTTGTATGTGTCTATAGGTAATTTTAGATAATGCCTCCCATTTTTTAGATATTTCTACTCGGTGCTGGTTTCTATCCCCTGGCCTATTGGAGGTGGTCTTGGTGTAGTCGCGATAGGTACCCCTTTGGGATGGGTCGTGATAAATCCGAGTCTTATTGAAATGATGATGATTAAAGGAGACCCATCGATCAAGGACCTATTAAGTATAGAAATGGGAATTATATGGGAAGGGACATCATTAATATTATCCCAAATGATTTCTTAACCATCATTATTAGAAAATATCAAGAAATTTTAAAGATACGATCCTTTGATGCAAAAGAAGATAATGAGTGTGAAAAATGGGAATTTCTCTAAATTAAATATTGACCAAGAATGTGTTATGAAATTTAGTACAAATTTATGTATCCCATCTCTTATGGATATACAGAAGGAGCTAATTTAGGAAGTATAGGTTCCAGGTGCAGTATAAGTGGATGATATGGCATGTCCAACTTGAATTTTTTTCATGATCAATGATTAATCTAAGATTTATACAAAATTAAATTCCATGATCAATAAAATTTAATAAAATAATATATAAAATAGATATATTATAAACCCATAGTATATAATGTTTAGATATTACTTATAATTAATTTGAGAAATTAAAGAATTAACATGAGAGAATTTCTTTCTTTGCTGATGGATCTGCCAATGTATCTTCCTAATACTATAATTACATTGTAGGAATAAAGAGTATATTCCCTCTAGTAGTGATCTTCATGTGTTCCATGAACCTATTAACATTGCTGTAGGAATCTCCAAGTACTAGTGTGGTAGATTCTAATGCTGATGTCATTTGTCTTTGATCGGCATGAAAATTGCTTTAGGGAAGGGTCCTCTTCGATGTTTCTAGACTCAAGTGTGGTGGGGGAGGAGGATCACACTCCATTCATTAGAGAATTCTTGGAGAGGGATATCTCTAGTTATTTGAGTGGATTCTATCTAGATCTTATTGTACAAAAAAAATGAATCGACACACTTAATAAAATAAAATAATTTGGTTTTAATATACCTCTAGGGTTAGAAAATAATAATTTCACATGTTCCCTTATTATTTACATAATCCCTATGGAACCCCATGTCTATAATAATAATGATAATATTATTATTTCCTTACATTCACTAAGAAAATTATTTAAATTTAATATTATTTATTAAAATAATATTATATATATATTATTTCTCATTGGACCATTAAATTCGGTCTTCCATTCCTCGACAATATTAATTGGGCCTTTAATTATGACTATTTATTTAATAAATAAATATCACTTCATTATTTACAAATAAATAAAAAATATTATATTTACTAAATGGAAATAAATATTTATTAAATATTACTCTAACAAAATATTCTCTTGAACAAATGGTGATGAAATATATGTGATCAAGAAAACATGAATAATTATTAAACCAAATGCATGAATAATATTTATTCAACTTATTAAATAATATATAATAATATTATTTCATTGAGGTTATGGATACAAATAGTTTTTGAACTTATAGGACTCTTTCTTAGTGAATTAGAAGAAGCAGCCCAAATTCCAGGGTTAGAATCTAGAAACACTACATTGCACCCATAGAGAAATAAGTTAAGTTCAAAGAGACTATATGGATTCTTATTGTGTAATATAATCCTTTTAATATAATATCTCTAATCAAGTAGGATGTATGCTGATCCTAGAAACCTATGTGCTCAATGTATCTTTCTTTGACTTTCTAAAAATAAAAATTGCCTATAGATTACCATGGAAATGGATTTATTATGGCTATATCATTTCCACAAAATATCCTAATATATCAACTTTTGTTAAATAATATAAGGATAAAATCTTTTATCACATTATTCATTAATGAAATATTACTCGTGATGTAATAAGAATATCCTACATATCTATGAACATATTTCATCACTTTTTTTATCAATACATCAAAGCATGTGACTTATAATACTCCTTAATAAAAATATTAAAGTCTAAGGATCAATGAACACATCTATAAATAGGAACATCCAATGATACATATTAATGTGAATTTTCTTAGTGGAGGTTGTTGTTTTCATAATATCATACATTGGATATTAATAGTGGTGTACCCTATGAGAATTTTACTCAATGTTCTATGAGTCTTCACCCCTAATAGACTATATAATTTGTGTCCCTCAAATGATTTCATTTGGATATAGAACATATATTTAATAATGTCAACTTAGAACTTATCAGTTCTCATCATAGATGGGAACTACTATAACCTTTTAGTATGGTAACTACTCTTAGGTTATTATCACATATTATGTTACATAGAAGAATAATCATGATGTGATAAGAAGATTATTAATTTTTAAAACAATGAATAAAGGTTATTATAAAGTACACAAAATTTGGTTCTTGGTTACCAAATCCAATAGACTCCCACTTTCACTAGATCCAACTACTAACAACCTTCAGGATGCTAGCTTTTACATGATACTCATGCTTCTGCTGAGATAGAACTTTAGTAAAGGGTTCCTCCATGTTTTCACCTATGAGAAATATACTTACTGAAAATTCAAACCTATGAGAGAAATCCTCCAAGAGGTGATACTTAAAGAGTATGTTCTTTTTACACTGGTGTGACCTTGGATCTTTTTAAAGAGCCACCGCTTCAGCATTATTACAATACAATGTGATAGGGTCATTACTACTAGGTACCACATCAAGATCCTAGAAAAATTGTTGTATCCAAAAATCTTCCTTGGATACATTATAATACACTATATACTTAGAATCCAATATAGAATTAATAAAAACTGGATGATTTAAACTCTTCCAACTCACAATTCTTTCATTGAGACTAAAAAAACATCCTTATCATGACTTCAGATCACTCTGATCTGTTTAAAAACTAGAATCAGTTTAACCTCTGATGATTGGATCCTTGTCTCCTCCATACATCTAGAACATATACTTAGTTC
Organism: Viscum album; assembly: GCA_963277665.1. Classification (NCBI taxonomy): domain Eukaryota; kingdom Viridiplantae; phylum Streptophyta; class Magnoliopsida; order Santalales; family Viscaceae; genus Viscum; species Viscum album. The sequence continues at coordinate 581,498,037 of OY728128.1, read as the reverse complement.
TTATCAGATACTTAAGGATAGACTTAAAAACAAACCAATGTTGTTCTCTTGGATCAGTTTGATATTTTATTACCATGATCAATTTATAGATGACATCAAGTCTAGTACATAACATGTAATACACGATTGATCTAGTCACTAAATAATATGAGATCTTACTCATTATTTCATTCTCCTATTATGTTTGAGAAAAATTTTTCTTAGAAATATATATACCATGTGGAACTAGAACTAATCCCCTCTTAGATTGTTCCATACTGAATATATTTAGTATGTAGAAAATGTATGTACTTTGAATTAGTCCAAACAACCTCATGGATATATAAAAAATGATCTTAATCCCTAGAATATAGGTTTCTTTACCTAATTACATTATTTAAAAACACTTTTTAAAAAAATCCATAACATACTTTAATACTGCTATGTAATTTCCAATAAGTAATATGTCTTCAACATATACTACTGTGATAATGAACACATTCCTACCAAACCTCTTATAAACACATGGATCACATTCATTCTTGATGAAACAAAATTATTTTATAGATTCATCAAATTGAATGTTCCATGACCTTAATACTTGCTTCAATCCATAAAATATCTTTTGGTTGTTTCATAGAGACATCTTCCTGAAGGTTAAAATTAAGGAAATCAGTTTTAACATTCATTTTCCAAATTTTATAGTCATGGTAAGGTTCTATATAAAGTAGAATTGAGATGGATTAAATCATATAAAATGGTAAAATTTTTCATCATATTCAATTACTTGACGTTGTTTAAACCCTTTATCAACTAAACTTTCTTTATAGGTATTTAATTTACCTTCTATGTCTAGTTATATATTGAATACCCATTTGAAACCTACGAGATTTACATCAACTGGTGCTTTGACTAGAACCCAAACTTGGTTTTTTTACATGTAATCCAATTCAAAATTCATGTATTATTTCCATCTTGTATATTTTGAGTTTTACACTACCTATTTATAGGATATAGGTTCATAATTGTCAAACAATAGTGATTCACCATCTTTAGTGACTAGAAAACCATATCTCTATGGTTCTCTTACCTCTATAGTGTTCCTACACTGTACTTGTGTTTTAAGAACTACTTCTTCCATTTGGAACTATGTAATATGTTACTATACCAACACTTGTGTATCTAGAGCATAAACTTCATTGAAGTCAATATTTCTCCCACTATACTTTTAGAGGATATGATTCATCTCATAAAACATGGATTGTTTGGTGGAAATCACTTTCTTGTTTGAGAGGTTGTATAGGTAGTAACCCTTTGTTTCATCAGGATTCCCTATAATGATACAATTTATACATTGGGGTGTTAGTTTATTTCCCTAATATGGCCTTAACAAAGGCCTTGTATCCCCATACATGTGTATGCGACAAAATGAGTTTCTTTCCACTCCATAACTTGAAGGGAATTCCATTTTTTTTCTTTAGTTGGAACTCAATTTAATATATATGAATCATTTTATAATGCATATCCTTAAAAGGATAATAGATTATCTGTACGACTCATCATCAACCTTACCATGTAAAACAAATAATAGTTCCTCATTTTATGAACACCATTCCACTATGGTGTGCAAGGTGGAGTGAGTTGAGATAGAATCCCAAAATCCCATAGAAAGTCGATAAACTCATGGTTAATATATTCACCACCTCAATAAAATCTAATATAATTTATCCTATTTAAATGTTGATTCACTAATTAATTATTGATTTATTTGATTTTTTCAAAGGACTCGGTCTTATAGCTCATGAGGTAGACATAACCATATCTAATCACGTAACTAGTAAAAGTTATCAAGTAAGAAAATCCTCCTCAAGATTATACTGGAAATGGTCGAAACACATCAGTGTGTACCAATCCTAAAATCTTTTTCAACCTTTCACCTTGTCTAATGAATGGTTGTTTGTTAATTTTTCCTTGTAAACAAGCATGCCATATTTTAAGTGATTTTATCTCAAAAGAGTCAAAATAACCATATTGAAAGATATTTTTTAAAAAACTTCTCATTTACATTTCATAATTGGGTGTTATAAAAGTATTTTGAACATTATTTGATATCTATTTACAATAGTTTTTTTTCATAATTTAATATATAAAGACCATAATTTAAATGTTCTATACCATAACATATGTTATATTTTTTTAAAAAAATGTTTATTTACAAAATTTGAGAATAAAACCTTCTATGTCTAGGATTGATACAAAAATTATATTCTTGGTAATAGTTGTTACATATTGAAAATATATTAAAAACAATATCATTCCTATTGGAAATGAATTTTGGTTGTCACCAATGGCTTGAGCATCCATCCTTGCACTATTGGCATCTCACAAATCCACCTCTCAAATTGAAATATTTTGAAATCTAGTTAGTTAATTAATTCAGATACAAATGTGATAAAAAAAAGTTGTATCTACTTCCCAATGTGTAGATATTGAATTATTAAACTCGATAATTAATGCACCATTATATTCCCCTTACTTGTGGGTGCATCTCCTCTTCCACTGGCCTTTCTTTCCAGATTAAAAACATACTGCTTCCATCTCCTTTCCCTACCTCTTGATATTTCTCTTATTGGAAGGATAGTGCTTGGAAAATTTATACTTATTATGAGTCTTTTCCCCCTTAACCTTGTTCTTCCTTTTCTTATTCTCTATAATGATTTTTGGATTTTCATGCCCCATGGACTTGTCCACTTGGAGGATTAGAGTAAGAAGTTCATAAGGACTATTATCATTATTTCTCATGTTATTATAAAAAAGGGGAATGACTTCAGTAATGATTAAATTAAAATATATATGTGAAAATCATATATTAATTTAATCTCTAAGATGTACAATCATTCAATTTAGCCAATAATCTTGACTACATGAGGTCGAACTGGTGTCATCTCTCCATGCTTAGTTGTAAACAGAGCATTAGATATCACATATCTCTCTTGTATCACCTTATCATTATATAGATAACAAAGGTGAGACATAATGATATACACATCCATATCCCCGAAGATTATTGGTTATGGACAATAGCATGAAACAATGAACATATGTAGTATCGTTCAAATGTTTCACATAGAGATACTATGAAAAACCTTCTCTTTATTACACATTAATTCCTGATTTATTATATAAGACTACACATAATACAACCCTAAATATCAATAAGTCTTGTTTATTTTAGAATTAGATATATTATATAACAAATTAAAATAGGGAATACATCTCCATTATTGAAAACTTCCTTAACATGATCATAATATTCCATCAAACCTAAAACTACATGGGATAACTTGAGGACATACATAAGAGTGGGGTGAGCTATAAATCCCAGTAAGGTAATAAACATATAATAAAATGAATAAATTAATACATGTTATAAAATAAAATATTAATAGTATAGTAACCCAGGATTGACATATATGGATATTACATCATTTTAGGTGAATATTCAATACATTACAAAAATACAAGCCTGATGACCATAATAATTTAGTGTCTCGGGAAACATGGAAATAAAATATTTTATCCCAGTGAAAGATCTTCAACATATCCCATAAATATCTCCACCTTTAATAATTCTACCTAAAACCTTTCTTTATAACCTTAGGAAAGGAAAAATAAGAAAGGGGTGAGCTCATATGCTCAGTAAGTGTAAATAATAGAAATATGTAAGCATAACATGAACAAAAGAGTATGGAACTTGAGAATAAAATTTTAAGATCATACCCAATATATTATAGGTCATAATAAATATTAACAGTTCATAAGACACAAATCATAAGAAAATAAAGAACATAAGCCATAAAATCATATTATAGGAAGAAAACATGGGATTATAGAAAACACAGAAGCATATAATATGATTTCCATAGCAGCTAATTCATCACTACCAAGACCATATTAGTATTATGGGTTCACTACCCATACCATCGTGGTAGTCATGGTTCACTCCCATGGACATCTTAGTAGCATGAGTTCATTCATCATACCATATTGGTAGTCACGTTTCACTCCCTTGTCCACATTAGTAGTCAAGGTTCATTAACAAGAGCATATTAGTCTATATCATGAGATATAAATCTTTACCCAATGCATTGAAGGGAGATATAGGTACCACCCTTATCATAATGAAATCATATATACATGTACTGAAAAATCCTAAAAAATTATATCATAACCCAAGAAATGAAATGGGTATCATAAATATGTAATCATATCATAACCTATGGAAAATGATACAGGTTTCATAATCATTTTATCATTGGAATAATTCATTAAAACAAGTGGGTTTCAAAATCATATAACCCATGAAATAGAAATGGTTTTCATAAAAATCATTCCATGAAAACATAAACCATTCAAGAAAGAACATGAATGGAAATTTTGGATCATTTCGTAGAAGGTCATGAGTAACATCAACAGATGTCATCGTAGATGGAAAATAAATTGGAAAGATATTTTGAAAATATTTCTTGAGGAAAATATATTTTCTTCTTTGAAAAAGGATCTTTAAAACATAAAAAAATATTATAAATAAATCTCTAAAAACCATTTGGAATCCTTTTTATTTGAAATCATATAAAGAGATATTGAAAACATTTTGAAAATCATTTTCCTTAAAAACATATAAATGGAGCTTGAAAATGTTTTGAAAACCATTTATTTGAAAATAATTTGAAAACTTATAAATTAGTCTTAAAAATATTTAGAAAATAATTTTCCTTGAAAAAATATAAAAGAAGTTATAAAAAATTTTGAAATAAATTTACCTTGAAAATTGATTTTAAAAAACATTTTCATAAAAATTAACCTTTTAAAAATGTAAAGTAATCTTAAAAGAAATTATGATGGGTAAATTCATACATGTCATATAATCATAGAATATTCATGGAACCCTTTTTAGAAAACATAGATTTCTTCCCAAAGAGAGGGTAAAGTCAGGCTTTCTTAAAAATATTTTATTCACTATATTTCATATCAAAGAGTAGAAATATGGTACGAATACATGAATATATCATGAGTAATCATAGGATACAAAATTTTAAGAATTTTCATAAGATATGGATCGTAAGATTTCATCAAAGGAAGCATAAACATAAACAATTTTGAAAAGCAATGAGATTGTCTCAATATACTCTTATAACTTGGTAAATTGGGATCATACTCCCAATGTAAAAAAATAAAATCAAATGAAGCTTAAAATATCATGAAAATAAGTAATTTCAGGATATAACATGTAAAATGTAAGTATATACACCTTGAAATAGAATTTAGGTGCATAACAAAACATGAGTCTCAAAGAAGGAAAATTGAGACAAAACTATTTTACCGATTTGGTGATTTTTTAAACTTAAACACCATGAAAGAAAGATCATAAAATGGATATGTGAATGCCCATAAATTTAAATATAATATATATAGAATACAATTATGGTTAGTACATACACCACACAAAAGGAAAGAGTGGTGAACATAACATTTTTCTCATGGAAATAAAAAGTGAGATGAAATCCCCTTACCTTGTATCTTGACTCTCATGGTACTCATTAGAACCACCTATATAATAAATATAAATTTATTATACATATTTTAAAGAAAAATATTATTATATATAATACCATATAAGGTTTTATTATGAAATTATATTACTATCTTGTTAACAATATGATGTTAAGGTTTCACATCGCGTAATATTCACTTTATTCTCCACATATGTCTTGATTTGTTATATATTTGGTCCTTATACTTATATCATGATTTACAGAATTTAAAACATGATATAAATATCATTTATAAATATATTATATGTGTATTATAATAATATATATAATATATAAGTATGAAATGGAATACACCGTTCATGGAGACGGTAGGCTGTACGTATGCATTAATACTATTTCCATTTAATTATCAAGTTTAAAAGAAAAATTAAAATAAATAAATAAATAAATATATAAATATATATAATTATTAATGTATCTTTATAATTTCATATATATCATATATATTCACTAAAAACATCCATAATAAAATCTATGTAGTGTATGAACGAATCATTTCTCTTTGAGGGGGTGGGAGTCCACACTCCCTCAAACGAAATTATCGTATTAACACAAAATGGAAAGTAAAAAAGATATGTGTTGTAATAAAATGAATAAAGAAGCTTAAATAAATAAGAAATATAATATCATATAAATATAAATATATTTCTCATCATAATTTCCATCATGATAGGCGGTAAATGAAAAATGAACAATCATTTTTTAGTGAGACGGTAGTTCGCCGTACACATAAATAGTATGTTTGTTACCCATTTGATGGAGGTGTGTGTATGTGTATATTAAACACTTATCATAAAAAAATCCTAGTATATTTAATATACTGGTTTTTTATAAAATCATGGAATAAAGTGAGTTAAGGGGGTAGATAAATAAAATAAACGAAAGGAGCTTGGGAGAAGACGTTACCTCTTAATTAGGTAACTCCTTTTGGTTTGTGAAAAAATGATTCCTTAGATTGCTTCATTCACAAAGGTAGGATTATAGGAGTAATTTAGCGATGTTGGGAAGTGAATTGGTCAGATATTGGCCTAAATTAAGAGGTTTTATAGGTGTTAAGAAGAGGGAGATGTGGTGACCTTTTATAGGGAAGGGAAATGACTCACTTGGATTTTTTTTAAAAAATTTACGTATACCCATGTTATTACCTAAAAAAAGTCATAAAAAACCAAAACAAATAAACATTATAATGTTTATGGACTAAATATGTCAATATAATGGGTTTTTGGAAAGTTTATAGGTCATTTGTGCCCCTAATATTAAGTTTTAGTTATTAATTAAGTTTAATTTGACCTTAATTAATGTGATTAATTTTAATCACATTTACGAATCTTTTTGGTCAAAAATTAACATGATTTAATTATAATATAAATATTATATTGATTAAAATGGTGTATTTATATTTTTCAAAATTAAATTCATAGAATATGAAAAATTAAGATTAATTCTAATCATGCAGACAGGGGAAAATAACAGGATTTTAAAGTAGAAAAATGTTCAAAAGTTTGTTAAATTTTTTATATTCAATTTCAAAGTGAAATTGATTATAATAACCTAAATTTTACTAATATATGCTTAATGTTTCTAATTTTACATTAAAAAATTTAAAGTATAATTTAAAATTAATATTTGTTTAAATTAAAAGGAAGTTATTAACTGAAATGTAGTATTTTTCACTATTCATCAAAAAATAATGTTTCTCAAAATAATCTCAAAAAATCAACCTAATAAAATTTCAAAATTATAAATTAAAAAATGAAATTTATTTTATCAAATACAATTCCTATTTTTCTAAAAATAATTTTATTGTTTTTCACAAAAGGACATGAAAAGTAGTTCATTCGAGAAAATAATATTTTAAAAGATATAAAGACTTTACAAAAAATTATATTTTTCATTATAAATTTATTTTTTTTGTAAACAAACATTATTAAAGTATTTTAAAATTATTTATTACCATTAATATTAATAATTTTTAATGGATAGGTTATAACTAACTCATTTAAATAATTATAACAATGAAATTATTTTTCATAGAAACCCGATATTGTGTTTAAAGTACGCCATGTCAGTGTTGCGTGTAGCACAAACCAAGACAGTATTGCGTGTAGTGCAATACAAGTTCGTTCCATGTAAAAGGAATGTTTGAATTAGTGTTTTAATATATATATATATATATATAAATAATTATTTCTGCTATCACTTGAACTGAAAAATATGAAAAATAGAAATTAATTCGAAAAAAAATATTTCACAAAATCTCAGGGTGTTACATTCTACACCTTTAAAATGAATTTCTACATTTAAATTCATTTGGGTTATCAATGGTTTAATACTTAAAATTTAATTCCATAGAAACCCACATCATAAAAATGAATACTAAAAATTGCCTTTAAAAATGGAAAGTTGGAAACATAACTGTTACCCTAAAGTAACATATAACTTCATTTCCACACAGGAGAACATAAGTTGGGAGTGAATATTGGACATGGTAAAAAATGTAAATATTTATAGGGAGTTATTGAGGTTATCAATCAAAAAAAGGTGAATGATTAAATAAAATTTGAGGACCTCAAATTCATACATCTTTGATGATTTATAAGGCCATGGATTCAACAAAAATTAAGGTATTAGGACAATTTTTTTGATCATTATACTATCTTTGAGTAATTATTTTATTGAAAAATAATATAAATAAATATAATTACTTGATATATTTATATAAACAAAATTTCATTCATTGGTTGTGATTTTAACTATTTCTAATTCATTCATTACTTCTAGAAATGGATTTCTAGAAATGAACAGTAATGCCCAAAGCACTAAAATACACTTTTCGCAGATAATAAGGCCCATAAAAGAATGAAAAGTATAATGCTTTATCTATAACTATTATTAAAAATCAATATTATTAATCTATAAACATAAAAATTAAAACTACTATTTCATCATAAATAATTATTCATAAACAATAATTATACATAACTAGGACATTGCATAGGCCAGTGGTAGGCATGAAACCCTTATCATACTTCAGTCATGGGTTGAAGACCCATGGTATTTCTAGACTTCATTGGTTGTCACAAAAAATTCATGATGTCCATTTCTAAAAATAAACTAATATAATTTATTAAATTTTATAGACATCCTTGAAATAAGGTTAATCACTAAATACCCCTTTAACCATGGTTTTCAATACAATCTCAATACATAAACACATACTCTAAAGTTTAGCTTAATTTTTGCATGAATGGATAATCTTATAACCCTTATTAAAGATTATAATACAAAACCTTAGAAATAAAGTCCTGAAACCATATTAACATTTATCCCCCATATATCACAAAATATCTCTTGGATGTTACATTCCAAACATGTGAATAACCTCGTGCAAAATTCTCTTGGAACATGGTGACAACCTGAATCACCATAAAGCCTTTTGAAAAACATTCATGCTTCCTTATTACATATAGTACTGGATATATTCTATAAATCCATGAAGTTTTAAACTTCTTCCGTGATAGCATGAAATACTTTTCAACTTGTCCTTAATTAGTTCCAAGGTAGTCAGTACCATCCAATTTACCTATTCATATACCACATATCTTTATCCAAACAACAATATCTTAACATAAGGAACATATTAAGGGTTATTTTTACCTTAATCATGTGTTTTTTATGGACATAACCTTGCCATTAAATCACTTTTCTATTCCATGAGATCCATTCAACATATTCTTGTAAATCAAAAAAACATAAACTGAACAATCCTTATATATTTCACCTTTCATATAACATAATCTTGAACCAAAAAATATAAAATATTTTATTATTCCACTTCATCCTTATTCCTTCAATAATTCTACCTCATCCAATTACATAATAACTCTTTCCTTTCACGTTTCATTTCTAGTCTCATCATCATCTATAATATAACCATTACTCATACCACCTTACTGATCCTCTTCAGGATCTTTCCTATTAGGACATTGAGATTAATAATGACCATTTATTCCATACTTAAAACACTTAAAATTATTTGAATTCTTATGGATTATAATATTATCATTCATTTTGTTAACCAAACTCATCATTTTTCCCTTACAGTCACATTCTTTGTGTCCTTATTTTTTGTAGTAAAAACATCTTCCTATTCTTCTAAGACATTCAATTAGGTGACTCTTTTCACATTCTTGACACAACGTAAACCTAATATTTTTACTATATGGTCTCCATAACCCTAAATCTCATAAAAATACTTCTTTATCTTCCTTGGTGAGTTCGAGAGTTGGTTAAGGTACACATTGTTAATCATGTTCCATGAACAATAACTAGGAATAATCAAAACATATTTCACTCCAGTGATCATCCCACTTGAATTATCATCAGTAAATCATTCATTTCATTATATTCTAATCCATTTTCTTTTGTTTACCACCATTGACTAAAAATAGAATCATTGTGTGAGCATTACTTATCATAGAAGGAAACCATATAGTCATGAAAATAATTACTTATAGGATGTCTAAATCACAACAAATTTCTTAATCTATGAAACCATATGTTCATACTAGGTTTTTCATAGACAACTAATATTTAAATAATTCATGATGGTTTGTGAAGAGTTTTGTGAATTCCCAAATCATATCCCCTGGGAGTGTCAAACCAGGTGTGCTGTAAGGCTCATTTTCTTGTACTAGATTACCTTGAGTTAGGCCCCATATATCTTGTCAGAGTTGTTACCCTTAATTACATCTATTATAGATCCACATCCACTTGTAGTGTCTAGATATAGATTTATTTCTAAGAAACCACTCAATATATCCTTTACCAAAATTATAAGACATTTCCCTAAATGTTAACTCATCCTTATACTTATCCTTAGAAACATCCCTAGAAATATCCTTATAAATATACCTAGAGACAACACTAAAGTTTTATCATCCTAGTTTCCAAAGGTTGACTAAAAAAATACTTTGATACCAACTATAGCAACCCAGGCTTGACATACATGGATATTACCTCATTTTAGATGAATATTTAATACATTAAAAAAATACATGCCCGATTACCATAATAGTTTACTGTATTTGGAAACATGGAAACAAAAGATTCTATCATGGTGAAAGATATTCAAAATATCCCATAAATATCTTCACCTTTAGTACTTCTACCTCATACTTTTCTTCATAACCTGGGTAAAGGAAACATAAGAAATGGGTGAGCTCATATGATCAGTAAGGGTAAATAAAAGAAATGCGTAAGAATAAAATGAACAAAAGGGTATGGAAATTTGAGAATAAAATCTGATTATCATTTCCTACATATTAGAGTTCAAAATAAAGAATGGTATTTTATAAGACATGAATCATAAGGAAGTAAAGAACATAGGAATATAATATGATTTCTATAGTATCCAAGGAATCACTTACAAGACCACATTAGTTGTATGGGTTCACTCCCCATACCATCTTGGTAGTCATAGTTCACTCCTATGGTCATCTTAATAGAATGAGTTCACTCCTCATACCATCTTGGTAGTCAAGGTTCACTCCCACGCCCATTTTAGTAGTCAAGACTCATTCCCAAGACCATCTTAGTCTATCTCATGAGATATGAATCATTAATAGATTAATTGGAGGGAGATATAGGTCCCACCCATCTCATAATAAAATCATACATACATGTGGCACAAAATAAAAAAACAATAATATCATAACCCATGAAAATAAATGGGTATCATTAACACATAATAATTTCATAAAATTTGAAAAAGATACATGTTTCATAATATTTTCATTATAGGCATAACCCATAAAAAGAAGTGGGTTTCAAAATCATATAACCCATTAAAGAGAAATGGGTGTCATAAGCGTCATTACATGAAAAAATAAACCATTCAAGAATGAATATGAATGGAAATTTTGGATCATTTCTTATAAGGGGATGAGTAACATAAAAAGATGTAATCTTAGATGTAAAATAACAAGGAAATATATTTTTGAAAATATTTGTTGAGGAAAATAGACTTTGTTCTTTGAAAAAGTCGTTTTAAAACATAAAAAACTTTTGAAAACCATTTTCTTGAAAATAAAATTGAAATATTTTAAAGAAACATTTGAAAACCTTTTAGAAACATTTTACTTTGAAATTTTATAAAGATAGGTTGAAAACATTTTGAAAATCATTTTATTTAAAAACATATAAAAAGAGATTCAAAATGATTTGAAAAACAATTTATTGAAAATAATTTACAAACTTATAAATAAGGATTGAAAATCAATCAAAAATTAATTTTACTTGAAAAATTAAAAAAGAAGTTAGAAAAAAATTTTGAAATTTTTTTTCTTGAAAATTAATTTTAAAAAACATTTTATAAAAAATTAACCTTTTAAAAATGTAAACTAATATTCAAATAAATAATGATGAGTAAATCCATACATTACATACAAGGTAAAAAGAACATTCTTTTTTCATGGTAAAAGGGTTAGAAAAATTACTTGTTTAGAAAGTGATAATAAGATTCCTTTAAAAAAACTGGTAAAAGAAAAAAAGGGATAAAAATTAATTTTAAATATTTTAATAGAACAATATAATATTCTTGGAACCCTTTTTATAGAACATATATTTCCTACCAAAGAGAGGGTAATGTCTGGATTTATTGAAAATATTTTATTAACTATCTTATGTACCAAAGAGTAGAAATGTTTAACCAATATATGAATATATAATTAATAAACATAGGAGAATAAATTCCAGGAATGTTCTGGAGAGATGGATCATAAGATTTCATCAAAGGAAAAGAAAACATAAACAATCTCGAATAACAATGATATTGTCTCAGTAAACTATTATAACATAGTAACTTGGGATCATATTATCTATGTATGAAAAGAACATTAATTGAAGCTTAAAATATCCTGAAAATAAGGAAGTTTATGACATAAAATGTAAAATGGATGTATATACACCTTGAAAAAGAATTTAGGTGCATAACAAAACATGAGTCTCAAAGAAGGAAAATTGAGACAAAACTATTTTAAAAATTTTGTAACTTTTTAAACTTAAACACCATGAAAGAAATATCATAAAATGGATATGTTAATACCCATAAATTTAAGTATAATATACATATATTACAATTATAGGAAGTACATACAACACACTAAAGGAAATAGTGGTGAACATAGAATGTATCTCACATAAATAAAAATTGAGATGAATTCCCCTTACCTTGTGTCTTGAATCTCATTGTACTCATTAAAAAAACCTGTATAATAAATATAAATTAATTATAAATATTTTAAATAAACATATTCTTATATATAATATAATATATGGGTTTATTATGACCTTATATTACCCTCTTTTTAACAATCCTATGTTAAGGTTTCATTTAGGGAAATATTTGCTTTGTTCTTCACATGTGCCTTAATTTGTTATATATTTGGTCCTTATACTTATATCATAATTTAAGTACTATAAAACATGATATAAATATCAATTATATATAGTATATGTGTGTTATAATAATCTATATAATATATAAGTATGAAACAGAATACACCGTTAATGGAGATGGTAGGTCGTACGTAGGCATAAACTCTATTTCCGTTTAATAATCGCATTGAAGGGAAAAAAGTAAAAGATATATATATATATATATTATTAAATAATATTTATTATATCATATATATCACATATATATTCACTAAAACCACCATTAATACAATCCATTTAGTGTATGAACGAATCACATCGCTTTGAGGGGGTGGTAGTCCACACTTCCTCAAACAAAATTATTATATTAATAAAAAATGGAAATTAAAAAATATATATTTTGTAAAAAGTAATAGATAATATTAATGAAATAATAAATATAATATATGACATATATAAATAGAGTGTCTACCATGATAGTCGGTAAAGGAAAAATGAACAATCATCTTTTAGTGAGGTGGTAGTTGGGTATATACATAAACAGTACGTTCATTACCCATTAGATGGAGGTGTGTATACATGTAAATTAAACCCTTGAAATAAAAAAATATTAGTATATTGAATATAATTTTTTTTATAAAATAATTTAATAAATATAGTTGATGTGGTGGATAAATAAAATGAAATAAAGGAGCTTGGGAGAAGACATTACCTCTTAATCGGGTAACTCCTTTTGGTTTGTGCCAAAAGGCTTCCTTGGATTGATTTATTCCCAAGGGTAGGATTATATGAGGAAGGAATATATTTTGGGAAGTTTATTGGGTATATATTTTATGAAATTAAGAGGTTTTAGAGGTGTGAAGAATAGGGAGAGGTGGTGACCTTTAATAGGGAAGGAAAAGGACTCACTTGGAATTTTTGAAAACAAGTTAGGTGTACACATGTTATTACCTAAAAAAAGTTATTAAAAAAAATAGTGGAAGTATTATAGCCTAAATGTGGCAAACAAATGGGATTTTAACAAGTGGATAAGTAATTTTGTCCCTTAATATTAAGTCTTAACACCTAATTAAGCTTAATTTAACCTTAATCGATGTGATTAATTTTAATCACTTTTACTAATCTTTTTGGTCAAAAATTTACATGATGTAATTAGAATATAAATATTATATGTATTAAAATGGTTTATGTCTATTATTATAAATTCAATTCATATAAGTGTAAAAATTAAGATTAATGATAATCTCCCAGATGGGATGAAATAGCAAGTTTTTAAAGTTTAAAAAATGTTCAAAAGTTTGTTATGTTTTTATATTAAATTTCAAAGTGAAATTGATTATAATGATATAAATTGTATTAATATATTTATAATTGATCTAATGTGAACTCAAAATAAATTTAAAGTATAATTTAACATTAATAATTATTTAAATTAAAAGGAAATTATTAACTAAAATGTAATATTTTTTTTACAATTCATCAAGAAATGAATTTTCTCAAAAAAATCCCAAAAATTCACCCTAAGATAATTTTGACATTATAAATTCAAAAATGAAGTTTATTTTGTCAAATAAAATTCCTAATTTTTTATAAAATTAATTCTATTGTTTTTCATATAAGGACATGAAAAGTAGTTCATTCGAGAAAATAATATTTTTAAACATATAAGGATGTTACAAAAAAGTATATTTTTCATTATCAATATATTTTATTTATATAAAACCATTATAAAAATATTTTAAAATTAGTTATTACCATTCATATTACAATTTTTTAATGGTTAAGTTATAACTAACTCTCTTAAATAATTATACCAATAAAATGATGTTTTATAGAAACTCAGTATTGTGTGTAACGTATGCCAAGTCGATGTTGTGTGTAGAGAAAGACAAGTTAGTGTTGCATGTAGCACAATAAAAGTTGGTGTTGTGTGAAATGCATGTTTTACTTAGTTTTTTAATATATATATATATATATAAAACTATTTCCAATGTCACGTGAAATGAAAAATATCAAAAGGATAAATTAATTTGAAAAAAATACTTCAACAAATCTTGAGATATTAAAAATCTGGCATAAAAGGAGTGAGAATCATAAACATGAACAATGATTCATCATATAACTTGATAATCATAAAGGGAAAATGGAAAAAATGTGGTAACAACTTAAAACACTACATCCTAAAAATAGGTCAAGGATAACTACAAAGACATCATTATGGATAAAATACCATGATAGATTAGCTTCACCTCCTAATTAATTTAATTATTTCTCATGTGAATAAAATAATACTCAATTCATTGTAATGCTATATAATTCCGGGAGCACCCATCACTTTCATTTAATTCTCATGCTTAAGTGCTCCACATAGATTATACAACATGGATTCATTCATCATCATATTTTTTTCTAGGATCAAGGAGTGTAGAATACATAAATGTAAATCCAAAAAAATAACTATAGGTGTATAAAGGTGAACAACCTTGATAGGAAATGAGTATGGGTATTTACGACACACTTGTTTGGTATGAAAACTCACATTGAAATTTTGGCAGCATAATGGGGGAATATGAATGTTCATGGGAGGGATTGATGAGAGTGAAAGAGGTCTATCAATATCTAGACATAAAATTTAATTTAAGGGGGATATTGAAGAACATATACCGACATTAGGAAATGAAGATAAAAGAAATAAGATAAAGAAGATATTTGAATAAAGAGGAAAATGAGATAATCCCTTACCTTGAGAGGGTGATTGGAAACACTTTAGAGGAAATTTTAGAGATCTTTTAGGCACCTTGGGAGAACTATAGAGAGGGGAGTATAGAGTAATTATGTTCTGAAAGGTTTTTGATTGAATATAAATGAGATATTTGGTGGGTTTATATAGGAAATTAATGGGGAATTCTTTATTATTTCCCAGGCAAAGGTTCTGGACTCTATATAATAAAATAACCAAAACCACAAACTTTATTATAGTTTTTATCCATGGTTTATTCCAAATAAGGGTGTTTTTTATTATTTTATATAGAAAATGGACGAAATTATTAAAATAACACCCTTTCAAATGTGAAAGTGAGTCATTTCTATAACAAAATGATTTTAAAACTTTAAAATATATTATAGGTTTTGGAGGATTCATAAAATATCTATAAAATTAATAAAATAAGCGTAAAATAAAATTATTTTAAAGTGGAAATATATATTTGGTCTTGGATACCCTTTATATTATTTATTATATCATTTTTGGGTCATTATGATATCATAATACACACAATATATTTATACCATATTAAATTTTAACCTGAAAATTCGACTGTCTTAGAAAATTATGGAAAATTCACCATTGGACAATTTAAATGTTATGATTCTGAAATTAATATTTATTTTAAACAAATAATTTATAAATATTTTAAATTTATCTTTTATAATATAATATACATTTATTGAGAAATGATGGGTTTTTTGACAATAATAGTTTTCAAACCCTTATAAAAATTACATTTGACTTCATAAAAATTATATAATCATTTATATTTAATAAAAATTATTTAATTATAATATTTAAATAAAATATTACTTATTTAAAAAATCCATTAATTCATCAAAATAAATTCCTTAATTAAATCTGAATATTACCCAAAAATATAATTTGTGTTTTGTTGTATCAAAATAAAAATCATTTATAAAGTAACAATAATAAAAAGTAAATATAACCATTATTATATTTAAGATAATTTACATACTCATATTTATAGGGTCTTGATATATATACCTTTAATAGACTAGAAAATGCCATATGAGTAAGGTGCGTGATAGTGAGGCTTTCATGGGGTGGTTCAACGTACATGGTTTGGGCCATGATCTCGATGAGCTTGAACTTCTCCTATAAATGGGTTTTCTCATGCTTAAGTTGTTGGATCTCAACTTGGGGTTGGTCAAGGGAAAAAACCAGTGATGTTATATCCCTTGTAATCCTTGTTAAATGGGATTCATAGGGTGGGATCCTACTAGTTGAGGATATAACTTCCTTTGCCTATGTCAATTGAATTTTTCAAAACCCTATATTTATACTAATCATATAATCACTATTCAATGAAAATATTATCAATGGTAATGATACTTAACAATATTTTAAATATTAAAGGTTATAATAAAACTAAATAAGTTTATGTGTTTTCTATATCTATAATATATAGTAATTCATTTAATTAAATCACAAGGGGAATTTTATTTTTAAATGACCGGGTTGTTACAGATATAAATCTTCCTCACTAGACTCTTTAATAGGTTCTTCAGGAATAGGTTCTTCTATCACATACAATTTCCATTCATAGAATAAGACAATGTGTACGTTCCTTTTCCACAATTGAAAATTTGTATAGGTGAGAAGGTTATCCTTATTTTGTATGGATCACATTGATACATTTGAAGTAATTTTTATTTCCATTTCTATAAAAATAAGCATAATTTTAGTACATTATTTGACAAAATCTAGACAAATAAATAAATATTATATTTTTTGATCTCCCACTATTTTATTGAAACCCAATATCCCTCACTATTGGCTTTAGAATATCCCATTTCATAGAAATTCTAGTGTAAAGGATCCATATTCCCCATACTCATCACCCTGACTTTGGTCGGTCAAGCAACTTGAAGGGTTTTAGGTAGGAATTCCAAATTACAACTACATTAACTCATAGATCATTTATTTTTTTGAGTGGACTCCCCAATCATGAAATCCTAAAATTGGATTTCCGCAATATTTTCCTCTTAGTTACACCAAGTCCTACTTTGGTAGTCAACCCTTGATGTGAACAAAGTCAATTCAATCCAAAAATTCAAGTTAGAATTCCATGATAATTGAAAACATGCCAAGTTTGGATGTTCAAGAAATTTAAACTATGGTTCAATTTTAAATTAATTAGTGGAAGGGTATACCAAATTAATATATATATTTGATGAATTTTATCTTTATACATAAATTTATTTTATTTTTTTGAAAAGGTTATGCCTTGGCTGAAAATGACCAAAGCACAATTATTATTAAAAGAATTTTTACAAGAGTATAAGATATAGGAATTTATACATAAATTAATAATTATTATCTTTATTACCATATTTTTAACATTAAATTGATTTAATTAAGTGATTAACCATGTCTTAGATAATATTTAATAATAATCCAATTTATTTTTGTTTTATCTTGTATGCTTATTAATTCATTAATTGTTTTGATCATGAAAAATCATCCATAATGAAATAACCATGTAAATTGAAAGAAATAAATTAATAAAGTGGTATGATCTTGAGATTTTACTAATGGTTAGTTTATCTATTGGATGATAAACTAACCATAGACCTTGGGGAAAACACCTTGAACCATTTATGGTTCATGTTGAAACTTTCCACCCATCCAGCTATGTATCTCTCTTGGATTGGTTTATCCTTGGATCTAAACTTGAATTGCCTCTACTAGATTGGGAGCTCCATCCATTAAATATTCTTTTACTCACATGTAGTTGAGGGGATCTAAAGTACTAGTTAAGGGGTTTACATAAAAGAAACCACTGGCACACAAACACTTACATAATGAGAGGAGGTATGAATCACATGCCAACAATTTAATTTAATAATAAATTAAAATAAACCAATCACATAATTTTTTCTGGTCTATTCACATGATCATCCACAAACATGCAAAAAATTATACATTTTATAAAATTATCATTCAATTCTAATATTTCTTATTTAAGACAAATCATGATCAAATCAATTAATTAAATTCTTTAATTAATCAATTATTTTATCTTAATTCTCATCCGAATTTTCTTGAGATTCTCATACATCATAATTTTAAACAAATTAAATAAATTTATTTAAAATTAATTGTGTACAAAAATGTACCTTGTAGGCAACACAATGAGTATCCATCCGAACTACCTAATGTTTATGTCACGACCCGTCCCCCAGGGCCCGTATCGTGACTACCCCAAGCCCGCCTTCCATAGGACAGGGGATGGAAACTAACACCAAAGGCGTAAATCCCTAAACTGGGAAGGAATTGTCTTATAACTATAAAAAACACATCATAGTTTACAACTGGAAGTAAAAACATGAAGTAAAACTATATACAAAAGAAGTGTTGGAAAGTAAAAGGGTCCAGAAATAAAAGCCTAATAGGAAAGTACAAGTACAACTGAAAGCAAGTACAACTGAAGAAAAGTAAAGCAGCTACTAGGTCATCGTCCAGGGTTCCTACCTAAAGGGTATGTACAGATGGCCTCCTCAGCACTCTTGTCCATCCATCTCCTCTGTGTACCATCACACCGAGTGGTCCACCTCTGGGTACAATCTAGTCCTGCTACTCTCTGCCTCAGTCAGTGTTGTCCGTTGTCTGTAACCAACACAATGAGGTGCGGGCATAGCCCGTGCAGGGGTGAGTATAACGATACTTAGTAGGAACCTCGAGACCCTCAAGGTCTCCCAAAATCCAACAAGGATAAACCAAAAAGTAATAAATCAACGGATAACCATTACTTAGGTATATTCCTATACATATACCTTAGTTATCTAGTAACCCATCTCAATCATGAGGAAAACACAAACGTCATTGACTCAGCTCAAAACATGATTTTTATTATTGAAACCACGACTGGTGGCATACTACTCCTCTATCGAGTATAGTGGTCTTGCCGAATCATACAGAGGTGCTTCCCACTAACCTTAGACTGCTGAGGTACTCCTCCTGTTGAGTACTGTGGGTCTGCTGTGCTCACACAATGGCGCTCCCCACCACGGGTCTGCCGTGCTCTCACAGAGGCGCTCCCCATCGTAGCTTGCAGAGGTACTCCTCCTGTCGAGTACCATGGGTTTGACGCTCTCACACAGAGGCGCTCCCCACCATGGTTCTTCCACATCACACAGAGACGCTCCTCACTGGGCTAGTCGAGTCACTCCGAGTCGAATCGGTCAAGTAGTCGTCAGGTCTCAGCCAGCTACTGGGTCTCCGTACTCTATCTGCTTTCTTCTAGAAGGATCCAATCCACGAGATACTAGTTGATACTAAAATTTTCATGAAGTTCTACGAGTATGTATCTCAGAGTTCCGCCACGTCATAGGGGTCTCAACGCAACAGACGATGAATCGATCAGACGCCTGGTCTGCGAGTTATTATACTTTTAGTCCCAGGAGCCCAGTTGGATTCGTGTATGATCCAACCTGAACATAACTCAAATATACCCCAACTCCAGTGGGGTATTCTCAAAGGGATGTCTTCGCTCCAAGAATACCGGCGCCGCTGATGGTTCTTCAAACGGACGTCCAGTGCCAAAGATATAGACCAAGAAGGTAAAAGGGTCAGTAATGGGCCTGGGCCCGATTTGACCTGGTTAGACCGTCTCGGCCCAAACCAGACTGGGCCAACCTGGTCAGACCCGTTGGGTCTGACCTGGCCCGCTTGGTGGGTCATCCCACTAAGTTTGGCCCAGTCCGCTGGGTCCGACCCAGCGGACTGCGAGGGCGGTTCGGCCCGGAGGTCACCATGTAGGCGACTCGGCCCGAAAGGCGGGGCCAGTTCTGCCATCGCCGCGAGGGGCGTGACTCAGCGACTCAGCCTGGGAGGTTGGGCCGGTCAGGAGGCCAACGGGCAGACTGTGCGGAGTGCGGGCAGGCCGGCTGGACACCCGCCCGGTCGCGGGTGCACCGGGTAGGGTGCGGCATGGGCCGGATATGCTGCGGGGGCATCGGTAGGGCACCGGGCAGGCCATGGGACCGGCTTCAGGGTGGCGGGTAGGGTGCGGGGGGCTGCGGGCAGGCGGGCCACACATCGGGTAGGGCTCCGGGAGGCCGCGCTGCCGGGCAGGGCTTGGGGAGGCCATGGGAAAGTGGGCCGCACGCCGGGCAGGACATCGGGAGGCCGTGGGTAGGCGGGCCGAGCACCGCTCGGGCCGGGGGTGTTCGGCCGGAAGCGTCAGTGCGCCGCGGGGGCGGCGTGATTCGCCAAGGCCATAGGTAGCGCGATCTTCGTCGTTTCCGTCTTCGTCGTCGTCGCCTCATCGCCATGCCCTAGAAGGCAACAAAAAGAGAGAAAATGATGGAGGATGTCGGGCCATGTTATGTTAGCCCGCACCCTCCACATTTAGAAAGGTATCATTTGGCTCATCATGAGAAGAAGACGATCAATAAAAACATCTTCATCAAACCCATTTTATCCTTTGAAGAAGATAAGAAAAATGGTATGAAATCATCAAGCATAAAACCCCTACCTTTGATTTGTCGTTTGACATTCGTCCTTCGTTGACGGAGTTGTGGAAAGAAGACGATGAAGATCTTCATTCTCCACGTTTGTCACGCACTCCCAATTCCGAGCTACACCGGTTCATTGAAGATGTTGCGGAGGGTAGGATTTGAGGAAGGAAGTATAAGAAGAAATCATCGTCGGTGTTCTTCACGTTCTTCGTTGGAAGAACGGTTCTTTGTTGGGAGCTTTTCTCCCTTCTCCCAAATTCCACCAAAAGAGAATGCCAACCCATCTAATAATAATATCTTGTCTATTATTTTAATGTTGGAACGTAATTTAAAATGTAGAATTAAATTATGTAGGCTCCCCTTAATTAAACCACGGGTGTAGGAACAATTAATTAAAAGGGAAAGGTGGCACTAATTAATGGTAGAGGAGGTCAAGGGACTCCCCCCTCATTAATGAGAGGAGTTGGGATATATTCCACCCTCCCATTAATTGGGGGGTTTTAGTCTCGTGTGGTCCCCACGACGTAACCTCTCACGGGAGGTTATGTTCTGGTGGGCCCCACCACTATAACCTCTCATGGGAGGTTAGGGTGTGGTGGTCCC
The DNA here is from genome assembly GCA_963277665.1 of Viscum album. Classification (NCBI taxonomy): domain Eukaryota; kingdom Viridiplantae; phylum Streptophyta; class Magnoliopsida; order Santalales; family Viscaceae; genus Viscum; species Viscum album. Next base: position 581,476,150 of record OY728128.1, on the reverse strand, counting down.
ACCTCCAACTCCCAAGTGGAGGTTTTAACCAATAACCACTCACATCGCAGCTTAAATAAAATAAAGTGTTTCACACTTTATTTTATTATTTTTTATAAAAATCCAAAAACTAACTTTTATTCTCGACCAACTACCATCAAGATGAAAGTCTTCTTAAGAGAATTACAGCGTTGCGAGTTCAACGGTACCCTCAGATTTCAGTTCTGAGTGCTGGTTCAAATGTTATAAAAATCCACTCATACATTTACTGAACGTACCCGAACAAAACTTCAGAAATTGATTCTGGGCACACCGGGCCTTGGAATCAAGCACCGTAAATTTTTGCGGACTCGTAAAATTTCCATGTATTTAAAAAACAATTTCCATGGGATTTTCAGGTCTTTATATTCTCCCCACCTCAGGGCTTTACATCCCCATAAGCTACAACTCAAACTAAGGGAACAAATGGGGGTACTGAGAACACATCTAAGCCTCCAGCTCCCATGTTCTCTCCTGGCGGTTCTCGTGCTATCGGTGAACGCGCACTAGAGGTATCGACCGTCCGTGTAGGACCTTCTCCTGTCAATCCTAAATCTACAATGTAACCTCTTTAAAAGTCACCCCATCGTCGACGTCCATCTCTCCATTGTCGATGATGTGGGAAGGGTCGTGCACATATCTCCTCAATTGAGATAGGTGGAAGACGTCGTGCACCCAGTGCAACCGAGGTGGAAGAGACAGGCGGTAAGCCACCTCGCCTACTTTTCTAAGGACCTGTAAAGGTCCGATGAACCTCATATATAACTTACCGCCTCGACCAAATATCCGTAAACCTTGTTGGGGTGAGACCTACAAAAATATGTGGTTGCCATCCTCAAACTCCAGAGGTCTCCGTCTCCTGTCAGCATACGACTTCTGCTTGCTCTATACAATCTTCATCTACTCCTGGATGATCTGCACCTTCTTCATAGTAGCTCGTACCATCTCTGGTCCCACTAGTGCTGACTCCCCAGGGTCTATCCAGTACAAGGGTGATCTTCAAGGTCGCTCGTAGAAGGCCTCAAATGGTTCCATCGCTATGGCGGAGTGATAGCTGTTGTTGTAAGAAAACTCCACCAAAGGTAAGTGATCCTCCCAGCTGCGACCAAAGTCGAGGACACATGCACATAGCATTTCCTTGAGGGTATGAATGGTGCGCTCAGTCTGGCCATCTGTTTGAGGATAGAAGGTGGTTCTCAAGAAAATTTGTGTCCCGAAAGCCTCCTTCAACCCCTTCCACAGCCGGGAAGTAAACCATATGTCATGGTCAGAGAAAATAGAGGAAGGTACTCCATGTATTCGCACAGTCTCCTGCATATAGAGGCGTCCCAATATCTCTACTGAATCCTGCTTTCTGATTGGTAGGAAGTGGGCCGACTTGGTGAGTCGGTCGACGATCACCCAAATCGAGTCGTGACCCCTGGATGTACGTGGAAGACCCATCACAAAGTCCATGGATATCACATCCCACTTCCACTCTGTGACCTCTAAATTCTGAACCAAGCCTGCTGGTACCTAGTGCTCTACCTTCACTTGCTGACAAGTGAGGCACCATGAGACAAACTCTGCTACTGCATTCTTCATACCTGGCCACCAGTGCTGTCGTCGAAGGTCCTGGTATATCTTCACCACTCCTAGATGTACCGCTAGAGGGGATGTGTGGAACTCCCTCAACAATTCCTCTTGAAGTGATACTGGTACCATAGTAGGTCCTCTAAAGAGGATGACGTGCTCCCCACCTTTAGAAAATCCATAAGGTGCCCGCCCTATGGATATTTGAGCACATCGTGTCTCACAGTCAGCGTCCCTGTGCTGTGCTTCCCTGACTCGCTGAAGGAGTGGGGGAGTGACCGTAAGATACTATAGAAAGGATACTCCATCTCTATCCACAAAGGATATCTGAAAAGCAGCTAGCTGGTCCGTCACCTCTCCTAGCAGCTGTATACCAGACCTCCTGCTGAGTGCATCTGCAACAACGTTCCCCTTCCCAGGAGTATAGACTATCTCGAAGTTGTAGTCCTGGAGGAACTCAAGCCATCAACGCTATCTCAGATTTAGGTCCTTCTTAGAGAAGATATACCTGAGACTCTTGTGATTAGAGTACATGGTAAAACGCTCGCCCATCAGATAGTGTCACCATGTCTTCAAGGCAAAGACCACTGCTGCTAACTCCAAGTCATGGGTAGCATAGTTCTGCTCATGTTGTCTCAACTACCGAGAACCATATGTGATCAATACTCGCTCCTATATCAGAACACAACCAATTCTGGTCCCTGAAGTGTCCCTATAGACTAAATACCCTATGCCTTCCTCTAGAAGCCTCAAGATGGGGGCACTAGTTAGCCTCTACCTCAGCTCCTGAAAGCTTTGCTGAAATCTCTCCGACCACACGAAGGGTTGTCCCTTCTTTGTCAAAGATGATAGTGGTGCTGCAACACTGGAGAATTGTGGTATGAACCTCTGGTAATATCCAGCCAAATGCAGGAAACTCCACACCTCCTTCACACTCCTGGGTGGCTCCAAGCAAGTACCGCCTTGATCTTTGCTGGATCCACTACAAATCCAGCCTTCGAGATGACGTGTCCCAAGAAGTGAACCTTTCGAATCCAAAACTATAACTTCGAGATCTTACCATACAGCTGGTGATCTCGGAGTGTGTCCAGTACTACCCACAAATAGTATGCATGCTCCTCCTCAGTAGTCGAGTAGATCAGAATTTCATCAATGAAGACTACGACAAAGTGATTGAGGTATGGCTGGAAGATCCTATTCATGAGTCCCATGAACACTTTTGGAGCATTGGTTATGCTGAAGGTCATAAAAAAGAACTCATAGTGGCTGTACCAACACCTGAAGGCCATCTTGTGCACATCCTCATCTCGAACTCTAAGTTGGTGATAGCCTGATCTGAGGTCTATCTTCAAGAACCATCGTGCTCCATTCATCTGGTCAAAGAGGTCATCAATCCTCGGAAGTGGGTACTTGTTCTTCACGGTCACCTGGTTTAGGTGATGGTAGTCGACATAGAGCCTCAATCTCCCGTCCTCCTTCTTGGCAAACAGAATCAGGGCTGCCCAGGGAGAAACACTAGGCCGGATGAGTCCCTTCCCCTAAAAGTCCTCTATCTTTACCCGCAGCTCACGAAGCTCAGAGGGAGACATCTGATATGCTGGAGTAGATATCAGTTCCATCCCGGGGTATAGGTCAGTGTAGAAGTCCACCTCTCTGCGAGGAGGTAGTCCTGGAACATCGTCAGGGAAAACACCCGCATAATGGTCCACCACTAAAGGATAACTCAGACTCTCCACATCTACTGATCTGAGGGTAAGGCATTCCAATTGATGAGTGATCGGCTACACCCTCCTCCGAGTAAGTCCATCCTGCACTACAAAGGCTCCCTTCTCACCGGTTAAGGTGAACCTGTTCCCATCCGTGCAGACACACTGCACTTTTTGCCTAATAAAGTCAATCATAGCATTGAGTGTAGATAACCAGTCCATACCCAATTTGATATCATAAGTCCTCAACACCACTACAAGGAGATCCTAGCCGAAGCTCTATCCTCTTAGAGTAAGCTCACACTGCTGGAACCAGTGCGTAATCATCGAGTCTACTCTCGTAGGGGTCTCTAGCCGTAAGGATCGAGCCAATAGCTCCATCAGAATCTCTGAGCTCCAAACAAGGGTAGTGGCAATGAAAGAGTGACTGGAACCTGTATCTATAAGAACTATTGATATGGTTTAGTAGACATAGATCGTACCTCGAATCATCTCTGGAGTTCCGTGATTGTAGGCCTTAGCTTCCTGGAGCTGAGCTCTCCCCTGTCCACCTGATCCCTATGGTTGGGGTGGACCTCCTGGTGGTGGTGGAGGTAACACCTCAAAACGTCTCCCACTGCCAGCCACATGACCAACTCCTCTGCCAACTTTTCCTACTCCCTGTGGACCACCTCGATCGAATATCTACCTCTATCTGGGCAGTCCTTTAACTCTCTACTGATCATCCGAACGACGGGTCAGACAGTCATGAGCCATGTGACCCTGACTGCTGTAGGAGTAACACTGCCTGGTACTGGCATGTGTGTCTCTGCTTCGTGTTCCCCACACAACTGATCCTGAATCATGCGGTTGACCACATATAGGTCTGGTCCTCTTGGACCTCTGTGACATATGTCTACTGCCATCTTTATAAGACTCTGCTGTGTGTCGGCTAGTAGTGGGTCTCACTGTTGGTGACTGCTCAGCAAGGAAACTCTCCACTAGGAAGGCTCTCTATAACACCCCTCCTGCGTCAGGATGTTGATAGAGATCATCGATGCTCTGATCTCTCACTTGAGCCCCTTCTCAAAGGTCTGGGCCCTGAAGAATGGGTCCTGCACCATATCTATGGAGTAGCGTGAGAGGTCGGTGAGCCTCGCTGAGTCCTGTGCTACTATCATGCTGCCCTGCTGTAGATGCAGCAGCTCCTATATCCGCACTACACAGAGAGTGGCTGGGACAAACTCTACCCGAAACAGGTTCTCGAAGTCTGCCTAGAGTAGCGTCGCCTCATCATGCACCTGGAGTATCAGGCTCCACCATCTTCCTGCTGCTTCCTGAAGGAGACTTGGGACAAGGATCACCATGAAGTCTGATGGTGTCCCTACTAGCCTGAAGACTCTCACCACAACTTCCAGCCAATCCTCAGCCGCCTATGGGTCCGTCTCTCCCCTAAAACTAGGTGGACTCTGGCACTGGAACTCATGAAACGCGCTCAAGTAGTGTCCATCTTCTGTTGCTGGGGCTGGTGGCATCGATGGCCCAACGGGAAGTAGTAACGCTAGTGCCTCCGCTGGAAAAGGGCCCTGCACCGAGGCCTCGTCGTTTGGTGGGATATCATTATGTATGACTCTCGGGGATCTAACTGGTCATCTGTGGGGAGGCATCCTGAATGAAACAGATGCGACATGGTCAAAAGATTATACCTAGTGAGCTGACCTAGTTGAGAAGACTTAAAGAAAACTTTTGGAAACACGCAATCAATGTTTTCGTGTACTGAGTTGGAAATCAGAAGTCAGGGTCCTAGTGTATGGATACTTCAGTGGCCCACACCAACACTGGACTCCCTGAACTGAAAACCACACTTAGTACCCTTAACACTATTGCTTCACAGAAAATAAATATAAGATTTCTAAGTTCTGCGGTAGAAATGACTACTCTAATACCAATTTGTCACGAACTGTCCCCTGGGGCCCGTATCGTGACTATCCCAAGCCCTTCTTCCATAGGCTAGGGGCTGGTGACTAGCACCAAAAGTGTAAATACCTAAACTGGGAAGGCATTTCCTTTATAACTGTAAACAAACACATCAGAGTTTACAATTGGAAGCAAAAACACTAAGTAAAACTATATACAAAAGAAGTGTTGGAAAGTAAAAGGGGCTGGAAATACAAGCCCGACAGGAAAGTACAAGTACAACTGAAATCAAGTACAACTGAAGAAAAGTAAAGTAGCTACTGGGTCGTCCCCTGGGGTTCCTACCTAAAGGGTAGGTACAGATGGCCTCCTCAGCACTCCCGTCCGTCTATCTCCTCCGCGTACCATCACACTGAGTGGTCAACCTTTGGGTACCGTCCAGTCTTACTATTCTCTGTCTCAGTCAGCGTTGTCTGTCATCTGCAACCAACACAATGAGGTGCGGGCATAGCCCATGCTGGGGTGAGTATAACGATACTCAGTAGGGACCCCAAGACCCTCATGGTCACACAAAATCCAACAAGGATAAAACACAAAGTAAGGAATCAAAGGATAACCATTACTTAGGTATTTTCCCATACATATACCTAAGTTATCTAGTAACCCATATCAATCATGAGGAAAACACAAAAGTCATTGACTCAGCTCAAACCAGGATATTTATTATCGAAACCACAACTGGTGGCGTACTCCTCCTCTATCGAGTATAGTGGGACTGCCGTGTCACAGAGAGGCACTTCCCACTAACCTTAGACTACTTAGGTACTCCTCCTATCAAGTACTGTGGGTATACTGTTCTCACACAGAGGTGCTCCCCACCACGGGTATGCCACACTCACACAGAGGTGATCCCCCTCATAGCCTGTAGAGGTACTCCTCCTGTTGAGTACCATGGGTTTGCCACACTCACACAGAGGCGCTTCCCACCAAGGGTCTGTCGCGTCACATAGAGGCACTCCCCACTGGGCTAGTTGAGTCACTCCGAGTCGAATCGGTCAAGCAGTCGTCAGGTCTCAGCCAGCTACTGGGTCTTCGTACTCTGTCTGCTCACCTCTAAAAGGATCCGCTCCACGAGCTACTGGTCGATACTCCAACTATTAGGACGTTCCACAAGTTAATATCTCAAAGGTCCGCCACATCATAGGGGTCTCAACGCAATATACGATGCGTCGATCAGATGCCCGATCTATGAGTTATTAGCCTTTTAGTCTCGAGGGCCCGGTTGGATTCGTGTATGATCCAACCTGACCGTAACTCAAATATACCCCAACTCTAGTGGGGTATTCTCAAAGGGACGACTTCACTCCAAGAATACTGGCACCGCTGACGGTTCATCAAATGGACGTCCGGTGCTAAAGATATGGCCGAAGAAGGTAAAAGGGTCAGTAATGGGCCTAGGACCCATCCGACCCGGTCGGACCATCTTGGCCCAACCCTGACTGAGCCAACCCAGTCTGGGTTAACCCGGTCAGACTTGATGGGTCTGACCCGGCCCGTTGGGTGGGTCAGCCCACTAAGTTTGGCCCGGTCTGCTAGGTCTGGCCCAACAGACTGCGAGGGTGGTTCGGCCCGGAGGTCACCACGTAGGTGACTCGGCCCAAAGGCCAGGTCCAGTTCAGCCAGAGCTGCGAGGGGTGAGGCTCAGTGACTCAGACCAGGAGTTTGGGCCGGTTGGGAGGCCAGAGGGCAGACCGCGTAGAGCGCGGCAGGCCGGTTGGATGCCAGGCAGGCTGCGAGTGCACTGGGTAGGGTGTGACAGTGGCCGGGTAGGCCGCGGGGGTGCCGACAGGGCGCGACTGCGTCCGGGCTGGCCGCGGGGGAACCAGAAGGGTGCGACAGCGGCTGGGCAGGGTGCGGGGGCACTGACAGTGCGCCTGGAAGGGCGCAGAGGGCCGCGGGCAGGCAGGCTGCGGGCCGGGCATGGCGTTGGGAGGCCACGGGCAGGCGGGCCGAGTTCTAGGCAGGGCACCAGGAGGCCGCGGGCTAGCGGTCCGCGCGCCGAGCAGGACGCCGGGAGGCCATGGACAAGAAAGCTGAGCACCACTCAGACCAGCAGTGGTCGGCCAAAAGCATCTGTGCACCGCGAGAGCGGCGTGATTTGCGGAGGCCGCGGGTAGGGCGGTCTTCGTCGTTGCCACCATCATCGTCGCCGCCTCATCACCGTGCCGCAGAACACCACAAAAAGAGAGAAAACGACAGAGGATGTCAGGCCATGTTAGGCTGGCCCGCACCCTCCGCGTTTAGGAAGGTATCATTTGGCTCATTATGAGAAGAAGATAATCAATAAAAATTTCTACATCAAACCCATTTTATCCTTTGAAGAAGATAAGAAAAAGGGTATAACATCATCAAGCATAAACCCCTTACCTTTGATTCGTCATTCGATGTTCTTACTTCATTGATGAAGTTGTAGAAAGAAGATGATGAAGATCGTCGTTCTCCGCGTTCATCATTCACTCCCAATTCCGAGCTACATCAGTTCATTGAAGATGTTGCAGAGGGTAGGATTCGATGAAGGAAGTTGAAGAAGAAATCATCGCCGGCGTTCTTTACGTTCTTCATTAGAAGAACGGTTCTTCATTGGGATCTTTTCTCCCTTCTCCCAAATTCCACAAAAAGAGAATTCCAACCCAACTAATAATAACAGCTTGTCTATTATTTTAATGTTGGCACGTAATTCAAAATCGAGAATTAAATTATGTAGGCTCCCCTTAATTAAACAACGGGTGTTGGCACAATTAATTAAAAGGGGAAGGTGGCACCAATTAATGGTAGAGGAGGTCAAGGGAATCCCCCCTCATTAATGAGGGGAGTTGGGAGATTTTCCACCCTCCTATTAATTGGGGGGTTTTAGTCTCATGTGGTCCCCACGATGTAACCTCACATGGGAGGTTATGTTCGGGTGGGCCCCACCACCATAACCTCTCATGGGAGGTTAGGGTGTGGTGGTCCCACATCCAACTCCCAAGTGGAGGTTTTAACCAACAACCACTCACATGGAAGCTTAATTAAAATAAAGTTTTCTACACTTTATTTTATTATTTTTTATAAAAATCCAAAAACTAACTTTTATTCTCAAACAAGGGTCGTCGAGATGAAAGTCTTATTAAGCGAATACCGGCACTGCGAGTTCAATAGTTCCCCCAGATTTAAGTTTCGACCACCGGTTCAAAATTTATAAAAAACCACTCGTACATTTACTGAACGTACCCAAACAGAACTTCAGAAATTGATTCTGGGCACATCAGGCCTCAGAATCAAGTGCTGTAAATTTTTGCGGACTCGTAAAATTTCCATGTATTTTAAAAAAAAATCCACAGGATTTCCAAGTCTTTAAAATTTATTATATTCCTATACTATTTACTCATGTGACATCTAATATACATGAATTATCATGTATATCATGACATATACTATCAAATTAATGACCGCACAAAACACATGGTATTTACATAGTGTGTAATATTTCGATATAGTAGAGTTCTGATTGTATTACAATTTATACATGATATGTGGTTTCTAAAATTATATAGAAAATTCATTAAATATTTAATATATATGAAACCTATCACAAGATATATACTATCAACTTATTGACCACATAGAACACATTTTTATAAGGTTTAATTAGTATAATAAATTAGTTTTTTTTAATTTTGTAAAAGTAAACGAAATGTAGATTCCAGCTACACATCATGTATTATTATCACTTTTTATCTTTGTTACACACCAATGGACTTGGTGTGTAACTATTTCGCATAAAAAATTAGAGCACACAATGTGTACATGGGATATACATCGTGTGGTCTCTGAGTTACATGGTCACCAGTCATGTAGGTTGTGTAAGAAGATACACGACTCATCTGTGACTAAAGGACTAAAAGTTGTGTATAGATATCACAGGGTGTGCACTATGGCTTATGATGCACTAGGATAGCTCAGTTAATATGTTATGTATAATTAAATACACCACATGTAATAAATGAACATAACTTTAATTAATTATGAATTAATTCTTGGTGGATTAGACAAAGGTACACAACATGTACCACCATGTTACATGATGTGTCCTCTTGTATTGTCTGGATAGAATCCTTGGCACCTCCAGATAAGATCTTTGAATTTATTTCATTCAAAAATTTAATTGATTTGATTTTATGTGTGAGAATTAATATAAATAAGATAAACTCTTGTGATTCAGATTAAATAAAAATTTAACTGGAATTGAAAACTAAAAAAATGAATAAATTAATCAACAATATTTAAATAATTATAAATAATTATGTGATCCCTCTTATACCACTTTTTGGTTTTGGGTACAACAGAAGGGGTGGATAGGGAATGACCAACTCATATTTTTATTATGATTGATTATTAATCTAATATTTACACATTGATAAATTCTGTGATCAATGGAATTTAATCAAAGAATAAAGACAATAGAAAATCTCCAGAACCAAAGCATATGATTGTCATATATTATTTATGATTAATTTAAGAATTTAAATAATTACATTTTGAGAAATTATTTATTCATTGATGGATATTCCAATGTCTCTACATCATACAATTTTTTCATTGTAGGAATCAAGAGTATATTCCATCGAGCGGTGATCCACATGTGTTCCATGAAATTCAAAACATTGCTGTAGAAATATCTAGGTGCTAGCACGGTAGGTTCTGATTCTTGCATAATTTATATTTGATTACCTTAAGAATTTATTCAAGAAAGGGTTCACTCTGATCTATCTAGACTTGAGGGTGGTGGTGGAGAAGGATCAATCTCCATTATTAGGAGTGTTCTTGGAGAGGGATCTCTCTAGGGTTTGAGAGGATTATTTCTAGATCTCATTGTACACCAAAAAATGAATTGGATCTCCTAAGAAAATAATATAATAAGGTTTATATACCACTAGGGTTAGAAAATAATAATTGCACATGAACCCTTATTATTTCTATAATCTTGATGAAACCCCATGTCTATAATAATAATAATAATAATAATAATAATAATAATAATAATAATAATAATTCTTAACATACGCTAAACTCATGAATTGAATTAAATATTATTTATTCAAATAATATTGAATTTATATTATTTATCACTGAACCATTAAACTTGGTCCTCCATTCATCCATAATATTTATTGGTCATTTAATAATGAATATTTAATTAATAAATAAATACCATTTCATTATTTACTAATAAATAATTAAATATTATATTTACTAAATAGAAATTAAATATTTGTTAAATATTCTTATCACCAAATATTCTCTTAAATAAATGGTGACAAAATATATTCAATCAAGAAAACATGAGTAATTATTAAACCACACATGGGAATAAATTTAATCAACTTGTTAAATAATAAATAATAATAATATTTAACTAAGGTTCTAGATACACTTAGTCTATGACCCTCTATGCCTCTTTCTCAGTGGTATTAGGTGAAGTATCCCAAATTCCATTGTTAGCATCTAAAAACTTTCCAAGGTTCCCAGATAGAAAATAGTTAATGTCACAACAACATAAAACCACAAACATATGCTTCCTTTGTAATATAATCCATTTATCATGATATCTCTCATTAAGAAGGTTTCATGCTAGTGCTATCAACCTATCTGCTTGATGTCTCTTTCTTTGAATTTTTGAAAATAAAACTTTACTATAGAACACTGTGGACATGGATTTATTTAGTCTATATAATTTCAATAAAAGGGATTGAGATATCAACTTCCATTAAATAAAATAAAGTAAAATCCTTTCTCACATTATTCATTAATGAAATATTACTCCTGATGCACCCAAAATATCCTACCTTACCACGAACATATGTCATCATGGTTTTCATAAATACATCAAAGTAAGTGACTTATAATACTCATTAATAATAATGATCTTAAATTCCAAGTATCAATACAAAAATACGAAGATAGAAACATCTAATGACACATATAAATGTGCATTTCCTACTGGTGGGTCTCGTTATCATAATACCCTACACTAAATATTACCAAGGGCACACACCATGATAAGATGCTTAAAAGTATTCTGAGTCTCCACCCCTGATAGATTGTTTCATTTATCTCCATAAAATGATTTCATATAGATATAAAAAAAATTAATAATATTATCATGGTAGTTCTAGGTTCTCATCATATCGTCGAACTATTGTGACCTTTCAGTGTTGTAAGAACTCAATTATTCTTTATGGTATGGATCATGAGTTTTCTATCTATTCATCATTTAATTGCTTAAACATGGAATAATGTGGATGCCCGTTGGGGTTATATAGGTCTCTAGGATGTTCAGAGCTAGTTCAGATCTCGAAACCCAAGTTTTAGATGAAAAGAGGTGGCCACACAGTTTCTTCAAACCATGCAGATTGGGGAGAACAACCGTGTAGATATATATACAGTTTTAGCATACTTTACAGAGGCATACACATGATTACCACATGATTAGTCAAAACATGTGGGGTAACAATGTGACATGCCCTAGATATCTAGTGAGTCGTGCATGGTTTCCACAAGGTTAGGCAAACCATGTGTAGAAACTATGTGATCCAAATATTTTTGGGTAAAATTACCATTTTTCCCTCAAAATGTTTTTAAGTTAAAATTACTTATTCTCATTCATTACACAACATCTCCCCATGGTTTTGGATCCCATTTGAAGGATATTATTGGTTTTCATATCCCTTCTCCATCTGTTGTCCATTTTGACCATCATTCTTCTCTGAGGATCCACAACAGTAAGACCTCAATTCCATTTTAGCACTATTTTATTCTTCTAATTATCGAGTTCACTATTTGGATTTTGGATCATATGCCTTAATATCATGTTCTTATTCCATTCTTAAATTTTTTTCCAAACCAGGGAAAATCAGAGCCTGATACTGGATGAACAATCTAGCATGAGTATAAGGTTGGTGGTCTCATGACTTCCACTGATTGTCAAGTTTTTATATATTTTAGAGTGTCTCAAACCCATTTTTGGGGTGTCACTTTGATTTATAAATCATGCATGTTGTTTCCTATCATCATTTAGGTGTTTAATTAGGTGTTTCCAAGCATATATTAGGTCGTATACCTAGATTTAGGGCCACTGCTTGGGTGAGTTCCCATTTTGGACACTTTATGGACGTTTGTCCAAGGGCACATATGTTTTATTCCTTGAATCCCTTTTGTGGGTTAATTAAAATGGATTTTCTTATCTATATGTTTGTTCCATGTTGTTATATGGTATTATAATTGGTTAGGGTATGAGATAAATGAATTTCCCCTTTGAATCATGTTATGCCTATGCTTGTTAAAGCATAATTGGACTGTTTAGTTCCAAATAAGAACCTACCCATGTGAGTTAGGTTATTTAATACCTTGTAATGGTTTATATTTCATGATTGGATTGTGATGCTAGATTTTCCCATGTGAGTAATGATAGGCCTAACCTTGAGTTTGGTCCTAGTTGAGACACCCTTAGTGGTAAAATGAAAGTTAAATGTTTTTTTGGTGTTTACCCTTGCATGTCGAATGGAATTGTTAAATGAACCCATTATGGTTAAATGGTAAAAAAATTTGAGTGAATCATGGATTATGAAGGAATTCCATGGATGATATTATATGTTTATTTTAACTTGGTCCCCTAAGTGAACCTTGGATTCTATGGAATGCCTTAGGCTGGCTTAATGGGTTTATAAATTAAATGATAATCTGTGACTGAACCATGGATTACATGGACTAGCTCACAGAGGCTCTGTAATGAAAATATAATCATGGATCCTTATAGGATAACATAGATGGTCCCAATAGGTAGGGATTATTTCATTGTTGATACTTGGGCTCCCAATAGAACCTCCAAGGATGGGCATAGTGACATAGGTTGTACTAAACCTAGAGTGATACTGGATTTTCCTTTATGAGGTTTTCTAGGGACAAGCTTATAGGGTGTTGGTGGATTTTCACCTGGAGTGACCCTAGAATTACAATTGGGGAATATCAAGGATGGGATCGAGGTTATTTGGATACTGAATGGTTTATGATGCATCTGCCAAGCCAAAGAACAAGCCTGCTTCAAGTCATTGCCTATACATGCCTAGATGGACTTTGGAGGCATCTATAGTGATTACTACTATACAGGGGATCACCGAGCTTAGTCTGAATCTCAATACTTATAAAATATATATAATTGAATTGTTAATTTAATATAAATAGAATTTAAATGGAAACTAGTGCTTTTAGTACTATTTACTTTTGAGTATTTCCTAGCTTACTGTTATCACTATTTTAAACTACCTATTATATATAATCACTGATATATTGGAATAGAATTTGGGTGGTTACCTATTGGTATTTAGTCTCACAACCTATTTGGGTCATGTTCTAGGCCCAAACAGATTATATAGTTCCTAGTGTTTATAAGGGAAAGCACCCTCATTCAGGTACATGATATGCTATTTAGAAGTAAGAGAGAATGGGACCAAGCCTAGGCTTGTGATGCTGTTTGGATACTTTTTTTCTTTTTATAAATTTTGGATATTGTACTGTATATGATAGACCTATGAATTCTTTGGATGTTTTCTTAGAAACATGTGACATGCATCACTTTTTATATGATATGACACCTAGTTAGTTGTATTATTAGTCTTCTGTTGTTTACTTCTGTTGTATGGTATTACTAATTCCTCTATTTGTTTCTTATTTCTCCTATGTTACACTTTTATAATGAGGAAATAATATCTACACTATCACACATAGACTCTTACTGCTAGTCAGTAGCCTCTGGTTTATGGGGAGATGTGCTTGAGGCCATGTGGCCAACCGAGCTCGGAGCACTGTTAAGTGGCATCCAAACCCGGGATGTTACAAATTTGTATCAAAGAATTATTTTTTCATGGTTTTATTTATTATTTAGCACTGATAGACTAGGATAAAAAGGAAATGGGATTTGGTAATAAGTGGTGCTCTAGAGTAGCTACCCCTACGTACAGGTAAAATCCAAATTGCCTCAAATTGAATTGTGAACTTTGGATTTTTATTTATTACAGTAGATTCATTTTCACCATTGGGTGACACACTTGTATTGTGATGTTATTATTGATACTATTGTGGGTTCTATTGTGTTGCAACCTGATGAGATGTGGGTATTCCATCTCATGCATCATATAGGCACTTGTTAGGAATCAAATGTCATGTATTATTATCATTCCATTTTAAAAAAATAATGACTTAATTCTATTGTTATAGGTAATATGATAGATATTCCTATTTTTGTGATAGGTGTTTTGGTACATGCTATGGTTTGAATTAGATGAACGCCAAGATTTGGTTGCTGAGTTGTATGGCCCCTCTTGAATCAGAATTTTTTGGATCATTTTTCGACATGATATTGAACTGTGATACTATGTTCTATACTTTAATTCCAAGATTTGAGGAAGGATTGTGATAAGCTTAAAATGGGTGCCAATTCTTTTTTATGTGTAATCAACCTAAAACATGGAATGAATGTGAAAACAAAGTGAACTGAAATTGCATTTGATAGAGAACTTGACCAGACCTAGCCTTAGCAGTGGGATCTCAATAGTGGTTCACATTGTTTTTTTCCTAAACCTGACCCATGGGACAGGTAGAGGGATGTGTGTCTAGAGAAAGGTTTTTTTTCTATATTATTTTTTCTAGGCTTTTGAGCTATGAGTTTGTTTTGATCTTGAACCAGGGTGCATTCTTGAACTTTAAGAGTCATGACACCATGATGACCTCTAGCTGTACGCTAGGAGGGTGGTGACGATCATACCCCCAAGGTGGTAAGACATGGGATACCATTGGATCCTCCAATCATGACAGTCACATCACTAGCTATTAAACTAGATGTAGTTTCTGATGCACAATTCCATTAAGGATTTATGAGGTTCATGAAAACCTTTCATAGAGAACCACAACCTACCACATCTCTGGATGAGCTGATACGGGTGTTCCAATAGTAGTATTCACCCATGTTTTGTGGGGATGGTGAACCATAGGCTATATAGTCATGGATAGAGGCCATTTTTTCCATCTTCAAGAATCTGGAGATTCCTCCTGAGAGGAGGTTAAATCTCACGACTTATATGCTATGAAATCCCCCAAGAGATGGTGGGATGTGGCTACTCAGATAGAGAATCATCAAGATATGGGTTGGGAAGATTTATAGATAGTCTTTTATGACTAATACTATCCCAATATGATGAGGGATGATAAATACTGGGAGTTTATTCATTTTGAGTAGGGCCCTTTATCAGTAATGGACTACTAATCCAGTTTTATTGAGATCCAGCGATTCACACCAATCTTGATGGGTGACAATTTATTGAAGGACATGCAGTTTGAGGATGGTCTTATATATAACATCCGATCTCTGGTAAATGTATTTAGGTTGAATTATGTAACTATAGTTAATTAGAAACTGATCATAGATTGTAATCTGAGAGAATCTAGTGGTGCGAGCCCGGGAGGTTCGACACCTAGACCAGGTGTTATCTCGACAGGTAGTAGGAAGTGTCTTCTGGAGCTTCCCCAAAATGATGTGAGAAGATATAACCTTTATTATAATAACCAGGTGAGATTATAGTAGTGCGGATGGATAGGGAATACCAGGTCGTAGTGTTTGTAGGACCCGGTTGAGTTCCAATCTTACGGTAATATGGGACATCTATAGTGCTTCTATTGGAATTTTCCTCAAATAACTAGTTATATGGGATCTGTAGTGTATCCACATTTTGGAGTAGGGTATGTAGATTCTCACCAGTTGGGGAACTAGAATGCATCAGGCTATTCAGGCTGAGGTGGTGGTCGTGGCCATGGTAGCTAGCGGGTTCACAAAGATAGCATGGTGTGTCTGATCGGGGTATCCAAATAGTATCTCAGGGACATGGTACAATCCAAACTTATTTAGTGCAACATACCCAGTAGGAGTAGGATCCTTTACCTTCTAATATCATAGGTACTATTCTAGTAGCATCCATATTATCTTTTTCACTTTTTGATACAGTGGATTCACATAGTTTCATATCTGTTCCCATTGTGAAGAGCCTTGAGATCTATTTTTTTTACTTATGACAACTTCATGACACTAAAAACTCTATTAGGGATTATAATGGTATGTGTGCATTAGTGAAAGTAGTTCCCCTGGAGGTTGCTTGGTGTCACTTCTCATGAGATCTCTATTTACTAGAAATGAAAGGTTTGTATGTCATTCTCGAGATGGACTAGCTAGTTTACTTTCATGACTTTATCGATTTCTATCACCATAGGGTGATTTTCATATCTCTAGAGGGTAGATTGTTTCTACCCAAAGGTGAATGGGATGTCCGGGTGATTCAAACTAGAACCGAGCATTGTGGGTTGGGTGGGATGACAACCCATATTGCGAGTTTTTATCTGGATGACCAGGGAACACATCAGATGGAATTCCCTCCAGTACTTGGCCATTTCAAATATGTCTTCCCAGAAAAATTTTCAGGTTTGACTCTAGTGAGATAGGTATAATTTTCTATCAATCTAGTGCAAGGAGAAACACCTATATCCATTCCCCCTTATAGGATGGCTATGACAGAGCTATAAAAGTTCAAGAAGCAATTAGAGTATTTGGAAGCCAAGGGTTTCATCTAACCTAGTAATTATGCTTGGGGTTTGTCAGTACTTCTTGGGAAAAAGGCGGATGGTACCATCATGTTATGCATGGATTATTGGAAACTGAACTAGTTTATGGTTAAAAACCAGTATCCTCTACTGTGAGTAGATGATCTCTTCAACCAGCTCTATGGAGTTCATGTTTTCTCAAAGATCAATCTAAGATCTGGTTATCATTAGGTGCATGTTAGATCATCATAAATACCCCACACAACCTTTTAGATATGGTATGATCTATATGAGTATCTTGTCATGTTGTTTGGTCTCACAAATGCACCAACAATTTTCATGGAATTAATGAACCGTGTGTTCCTTCCTTATCTTGATTTTTTTTCATGGTTTTTGTGGATGATATATTGGTGTATTATCATAATCGACATGACCATTCCAAACATATTGAGATAATTTTGAGTACACTTAGAGAGCATCATTTTTTTTTCTAATCTTGTAAAGTGAAACTTTTGGATAAATCAAATTCACTTCTTGGGTCATGTCATCTCAGAGACAGGAGTGCCAGTAGACCTAGAGAAGGTTAGAGCAGTAGTTTCCAAGGAGCATCCCAAGAACATCTTTGAGGTTTAGAGTTTCATAGGGCTGGCTGGTTACTATAGACAGTTCATACAAGACTTCTCTCATTTGGAAACACCAATAATAGGTTTTACTGAAAAGGGTGTGAAGCATGTATGGATAGATTCCTGTGAGATATACTTTTAGAAGTTTAAAGGGAGATCGAATTTAGTGAAAATACTGATTTTTACAGATCCAGTTAGGAGTTACACTTTTTACTTCAACACATCAGGTATCAGGCTAGGAGTAGTTCTCATACAGGGAGATCGAGTCGTAGTGTATGGGCCTCAGTAGTTGTGACCACATGAGAGGAATTACCCCCAAAAAAAAAAATCAAGTCAGTGGATATTTTTCATGATTTACTTTATAGGGGGAATTACTTTCTAGGAGATCATCTTGTGGTGTTCATGGACCACAAAAGCATCAAGTAATGTTTTTACTCAGTGTGATCTAAATCTGAGGCAGAAAAGGTGGGTGGAATACTTTCAATCTTTCAACTTATAACTTTCCTACATTCCTGGTAAAGGTAATGAAGTGGATGATTATTTGAGTAGTAGGAATCAGATGAAAGTAGTGAATCATTCTAGTAGTGAGTGACAGATTATTACCTTGTTCTTTGAGATATATTTGGAGGTGCATGACAGTCAGTGATAGACATTTATTTAATCCTTAGATGTTACCTCCACCCTACTAGACAAAGTTAGGACGAGACAACTATCATATTAAAAAGGCCTAGTTCTATGGGAGAGTGTGGAAGGTGAGGACCCTACTCATAGTTGTAGCATAAGTGAGGATTCAATCCTACATTTACATGGCCGTGTATGGGTTTATGCAAACATAAGTGAGGTGTTGATGTGGGATTTTCATGCCTCTGTATGGGAAGTGCATCTTGGTGTCTCTAAGATGTATCAGGATTTGCATCATTAGTATTGGTGGATAGGTATGAAAAGAGATGTTGCTGGTTTTTTCATGAGGTGCTCCACCTATCAGTAGGTGAAGGCGGAACACCAGTGACCATACAAGCTTTTACAATAGCTACCCATTCTTGTGTGTAAATGGAATGATGTTTTTATGGATTTTATGATGGGTTTAATGAGGTCACCTCTAGGTAATGACACCATTTGGGTTATCGTTGGTAGGATCATGAAGGTTTCACATTTATTATCGATCATGAAAACCTTCAGGGTTGATGTGCTTGAGAAGTTGTACATTTGGGAGATAGTATGTTTGCACAGGGTTTCTCATTCTATCATTTTGGATAGGGAATCTAAGATTACTTCTTATTTCTGGAAAGTTCTATAAAGGGTGATGGGTAAAAAGGTGCTTCTGAGCAAAACTTACCATCCCCAGATAGATGGATAGTCGAAACACATGATTCAGGTGCTGAAGGACATTCTATGAGCATGCATCCTAGATTTCGGGGGTTCTTGGGAAAGATACCCCTAGTTGAGTTATCCTATAACAATAGATTACAGGATACCATTTAGATGGTTCCATATAAGGATTTATATGGTAGGCCATTCTGATCACCCCCGTGTTGGCTAGAGGTTGGAGATACAACTATGATTGGACCTCGTCTTGTCCAGGAGACCACTGAGTAGGTGAAGTTGATTCAGAAGCGGATTGCTACTGTGTAGTTTCATCATAAATCATATGTCAATCACCATATAAAACCTTTGAAGTTAGAGTATGGGGACTGGGTTTTCCTATGTGTTTCACTAAGGTTGGTACATAAGAGGATCATAAGACAGAGAAATCTTTCACTGAGATATGTCATTCCGTTCGACATTCTGGAGAGAGTCAGTCCAGTTGCCTATCAGTTTTAGTTACCTGATAGGTACTAGGATATGCATGATGTCTTCCACATTTCTCAGTTGTGATGTTACATTTCAGACCCATCTCATGCCTTTTAGCTTGAGGATGTTGAGTTATAGGAAGATTTTTCCTTTGAGAAGCATAGTATATGAATTGTGGATCATATCACAAAGGTTATTTAGGGCTGGTCCATTCCATTAGTATGGGTGATATGGTAGTACAACCAAGTGTAGAAAAATACCTGGGATAGGGAGGCTGGTGTAGAATTGCAGTGGCCAAAGTTGTTCTCAGATACTTCTACACCACCATTGGAAGGGTAATGTGGGGACGAATTTCTTTAAGGTGGGAAGCTTGTAAGAACCTGATTCTTTTTTGAGGTATGTATTATGAATTTTCTATCTAATACTTGTTTAATTTATTAAATATGGACAAATGTGGATGCATGTTGGGGTAATATAGGTCTCTGGGGTGTTTGGGGCTGGTCCGGAGCCCAGAACCCAAGTTTTGGGGTGAAAAGAGGAGGCCACACGGTTAGATCAAACCATATAGATTAGGGAGCATGACAATGCAGACATGTCTATTATTTTAGTAGAATTTATAGAGGCATACAGATGGTTACCACATGGTTAGTCAAATAGTGTGGGGTAACCGTACAATGTGCCCTAGTCTTCTAGTGAGCTGAGCATGGTTTCCACATAGTTAGGAAAACCGTGCCCAGAAACCGTGTGACCCAAATATTTTTGGGTAAAACAACCATTTTACCTATATTTTTTAAGTTAAAATTCCTTCTTATCCTTTGTTTCATGTCAAATCCCCATGGTTTTGGCTTCATTTTGAGGGATATTATTTGTTTTTAGATCCCTCCTCCATCTATTGTCCGTTTTGACCACCGTTCACCTCCATGGATCCGCAATGGTAATGCATCGATTCCTTTTTAGACATATTAGATTATTTTACTTATTGATTGTGCTATTTTTATATGGGATTATATGCCATAATATCCTATTCTTCATCCTTTCTTCATATTTATACCAAACTAGGCTGAATCAGATCCGGATAGCGGATGAGCTATCTAGTACGAGCATTAGAGTGGTGGTATTGTGCCTTTTGCTGATTGTCAAGCTGTTTATATTTTCCGGAGTGTCGTAGACCCATTTTAGGGTGTTTCTTTGATTTATAAATCATTCCTATTTTTTCTTATCATTATTTATGTATTTAATCAGGTGTTCCAAATCACGTATTAGGTTGTATACCTGGATTTAGGGACACCCCTTGGGTGAGTGCCTGTTTTGACCGCTTTATGGCCTTTTGGCCTAGGAAACCTATGTGGTATGCCTTGAATACCTTTTGTGGGTTAATTAAAATTTAATTTCATATCTAGATGTTTTTACATGTTTTTAGATGGTATTATAATTGGATATTATTCAATATAAATGAATTTCCCATGTAACCCATGTTATTTGTTTGCTTGGTAAAGAATGATTGGACTGTTTAGTTCCAACTATGAACCTACCCACATGAGTTAGGTTATTTTAATGAATTATAATGGTTTATATTTCATGATAGGATTGTGATGTTAAATGTTCCCATGTGATCCATGACAGGATTGGACTTGAGGTTGGTCCTAGTTGGGACACCCTTAGTGGTAAAATTAATGTTAGATGCTTTTGGTGTTGATCCTAGCATGTCCAATGGAATTGTTAAATGAGCCTGTTATGGTTAAATGGTAAATAAATTTTAGTGAATCATGGATTCTAAAGGAATTTCAGGAATGGGTTTATATGTCTATTTTACCCCAGTCCCTAAACCTTGGATTCTTTATAATTCCTTAGATAAGCTCAATGGGTTTATTAATTAAATGATAATCTGTGAGTGAACCATAAATTCCATAGAAGGGATCATAGAGGCTCTTTAAATGTTGAGTGAATCAGGGATCCATATAGGATTCCATGGTAGGACTCAAGAGGTAGGGATTATGTCATGGGAGACACTTGGGCACCCTATAGAATCACCAAGGATGGGATCAGTGACACAAGTTTTACCACACATAGAGTGATACTAGATTTTCCTATATGAGGTTTTCCAGGGATGATGTTATAGGATGTTAGTGGATTTTTCACCTGGAATGACCCTTGAATTCCACTTTAGGAATGTGAAGGATGGGATTGAGGTTATTTGGATACTGAATGGTTTATGATGCGTCAGACAAGACAAAGAACAAGATTTCTTCCAATCATTACCTATACATTCCTAGATGGCCTTCAGAGGCATCTGTTGTGATTACTGCTATACGGGGGATCGTCAGGCTTAGGCTGGATCTCGAGAATTATAAAATCGATGTAATTGAATTTTTAATTGAATATAAATGGAATGTAAATGGAAACTAGTGATTGTAGGACTTTTTACTATTGAGTATTTCCTAGCTTACTGTTTCCACTATTTTACACTGCCTATTATATATACTCACTAATAGATTGGCATAGAACTTGGGTGGTTTCCCACTGGGATTTAGTTTCACACCCTATTTTGGTCATGATTTGGGACCAAATAGATTATATTGTTGTAGGTGTTGATAAGGGAAATAAACCTCCTTCAGGTACATGATATACTATTTAGTAGTAGGAGAGTGTGGGACCAACCCTAGGCTTGAGATGCAGTTGGGATACTTTTATTCTTTTCACACTTTTTGGATATTGTACTATACACGATAAACCTGTGAATTGTTTGGTTGTTTTATTAGAAACATCTGACATGAATCAATTTTTATATGATATGACACCTGGTTGGTTGTATTATCAGTCTTCTGTTGTTTACTTATGTTGTATGGTATTACTGCTTCAGCTATGTGTTTCTTATTTCTGCCATGTTACACTCTTCTAATGAGGGCATAGTCTCCCCACTATTACACCTAGTCCATCTATGCTATTCGGTAGCCTCTGGCATTTGGGGAGATATGTGGCCAATCAGGCTTGGAGCACTGTTAGGTGGCATCCGGACCCAGGACGTTACATGTGTGATAACTAATCTTAGTTCATTATCACATACTATGTTATGAAAAATAAAAATCATGATGTTATAAATAGTTTACTAATATTCAAAAAATTAATATAGGTTATCATGAATTACAAAAATGGTGGTTCTAGGGAACCAACTACAACATGAATCACATAACTCTACATTCTCTATACATCCCATAAGTACTAAAATGTATAGGGTCATTCATGATCATTATTGGAGGTATAATATAAAAATTTATATTTGTGATTAAATTTCAAGGTTCTTAGTGTATCAACAAGTGAAGAAAAAGTGAAAAAATCCCAAAGGGCTATTACAACCACTAAATATAACTATATGGAATTGGGAAAACATCACTACAGACTTTGTCACTAAAAAACCTAAGACACCCAAGAAAAATAATACTATATAGTTAATCATTGATATCTTTATAAATTTTTCTAATTTCATTTATATAAGAGAGGATTTCTCCCCAGAGTGCCTAGCTTGCCCATATATTTAAGAAGAAGTGAGACTTAATGGAGTATCATTGTTGATTTTTTCTTACCAAGACCCAAGATTTACTTCAAAGTTTTGTTTGAGCATTCAAAATGCTATGAATAAATAAGTAAACCTAAGAATAATATATATTAATCCAACTGATGAGTAGTCTAAGAGGAAAAATTAGACATTATAGAACATTGTAAGGTCCATATCACTTGATTTTATTGAAATTTGGGACCAACATCTTCTACTTATTTATTTCTAATATAAAAACAGTTTCCACTTGATTATTCAAATGGAACCTTTTGAAGATATTTATGAAAAAATCTGTAGAGATCCAACATGTTGGGATGAATTTGGATAAGGGAAAATATTGGGACCAAACATAGTGAAAGAGACTATAGAAAATATAAAAGTGATTTAGAACCAGATTGCATGAACCTGATTTTTCTATGAGGTATGGATCCTTTAACTTTTTATCAAATATTTTATCTTGGACCTTTTATGGATGAATAATAAGGTAAAATAAGTTTTAGGGGTGTTCGGATCTTTTTCATAGCTCGGATCCCCAACCAGTGGAAGAAACCACTAGGCCTCATGGTTAATAGAAAATGTGCAGCCCAACCTGCATGGTTTCTCCAAACTATATAGGGAATTTCAGAGGGAAGGGAAGGGAACATGTTCTTCCCTAACTGTGTTCCCATGGATATTTTCCATGTAGGTTGTCTAAAATATATATTAGAGCCAAATTTCATGGTTGTCACATGGTTTTTCAAACAGTGTGTCTAAACTATATGGGTTCCCTTTTGGGATAGTTTCCATCGCATGGTTGGCATACAGTTTGGCCAATCGTGTGGCCAAACCATTCGACCAAGAATTTAAAGGTAAAATGACTAAAATAACTTTAATGGTTTATAATTTTAACCTATACTTCCAATTTATTTATTTTAGTGGTCATCCCTCACCTTCTAACTCCATTGGAGATCCCGCCTTGTTTTTAACCATGGTTAAGTGATATATCCTTCGTCAGAAGTCTGATTGAGCTACTGTTGGTCTCATTGGATTCCTCCAGGTAAGGTCTTTAATCATTAGGATCATTTAGTTATTATTATTCCAATCAGTTGTACTATTTTGATGTCGGATCATATGCCCTATTTTCAGGGTGTTGATCTATACTTCCATTTTATTCCAATCCAAGTCAAAATAAGGGATGATACGAGATAAAGAGAGTCCTACAGGATCAAGGTAGGTGGTCTTTAACTCATCCATCAGGTCCCACTATTTTATAAACTTCCATCATTGTGCACACACCTTTATCACCATGTGCTTCTTATTAAATTCATATTCCATGCATATAATTATTAGACTCATATTATAGAGCTTGTTCTATATATTTTATTCATGACATTAGAGGTTGTAACCATAATGCAATCCCCCCAAAATAGAGTGTGACCTCTTTTATGAGATTTTTACCCATGTTGGGTGTACCTGAGCCACCATTTGGGTGAGATAGACTCGAAATTAATAATGATAAGTGTTTAAATTAAATAAATGGATCTTTAATTATTATATGGAAAGTATATTATAGATATCACTCATCCTTAACTCATCCCTAAATTACATTTTCATGATAAATAAAAGGAAATGTTATGATCCTATTAAAATATATTGAAATTGAAATGGTAACTTGTTGCATGTCCTTATGCCACCATGTCATGTTTAATGAAAGGTAAAGGAATGAACCTAATAAATGAATATGAATTAAAGAAATAAATGGTTGCATGTCCTTTTCATACTTTTCATCTAGTATGAAAGGAAATGGAACATACCTAATTAATTGATTAAATGGAATGAGTATTACATGGAATAAATTAAATAATGAATTTTTAATAAGGTTCCATTGTATATGAACCATTTATATTTATAGGAGGGGTCATACTTGAGCAAGCATTGGATTCCTGAGGGAATGACTTAAGAACTCAAAGGATGAAATTAAAACTCAAGGATATGGTTTCCAAGGGATATATAGACCTTGGAACAATGTCCTCTTCTACTAGAGAATTACCAACATGATTCCATAAGATCCCTCACTATCATCTGGATATTAGGATGAATTGGATAAACTCCATGGATCCAACTTGATATCTTCGGACACATGGTGCCATGGAATCACCCCATTGGGACTAATCATGTTTATCCCATGTTCACCTTGGATAAGATCCTTAGAATCGGTTAGAATCATTTATAGTGTAATTCATTGGGATATGGACCTTGGATTACAATTAGACCCATTTATTTCTAGACTACATGAGTTATTACTTTTAGTTGGATGACCCTGAGGTTGAGAATGCCTTGGTTATAACTTGGATCCAATTTTATTATAATTTTGATATATTTTCAGTGCTGCTTACACCTCACATAACTTATCTATATAAAATGGACATGAATTAATTAATAAAATGATCTCACATTCAAAGACATTTATATCTGAAGTTGAAGTAGGTTTGAGTTATTATTTTGTTATTACTTTACATTTCTATATACCTGCACATGGTTAGTCTATATTCACAGAATGGATTGTATAGACTCCATGGTGGTGGATTACTGAGATTTATCTCACACTCAATATAGGATGATGATGGTACGTAGGAAAATTGTATCTATGAAATTTTAGATAAGGGGAAGCATCTCACTTCGGGCACCTAAATTACTTCCCTACTTTAAGATAGAGCTTAATATCAGATGAATGAGTCCGTGCTTGGGATTATTGGATAGTTTTTTTATTCTTTTTGATTTTTTATAGCATGTATTTCAAGATTCCATGTATAACCCTTTTAAAGTTTTTTAGATACATGAAATTTCATTATCATTTTTTATATGATTTAGTTTCCAGATTTTGATTATTATTATCCATTTCGTCATTGTTTATGTCTACTTCTGCTGAGTTATTCATTGATATTGTGCTTCTGCTATTTTATCCAATTATTATAACTTTTGTGATCCACTCTAATATAAGGACATAATATCCCCATGATCACACAATAGGCTCTCAATACTAGTTGGAATCCTCTAGAATATGGGGAGGCACATTTGAGGCCATGTGGCCCACTAGCTTGGGGGCACCTTTGAGTGGAATCTGGGTTGGGACGTCACACACATGAAGGCTACTCAGAGTCAGAAAAAATTATTTTTGACAACCAAAGGAAGGACATGTAATTTAATGTTAGGGATCATGTTTTTCTCAAGATATCACCATGGAAAGGTGTTATGAGATTTAAAAAGAAGGGGAAACTCAGTACAAGGTACATTAGATGATTTGAAATTTTGGAGCATGTTGGAGCAGTTTCTTAATGATTTATACTACCTCAAAATATTTCCAATATCCATGATGTCTTACACATGTCTCTATTGAGAAATTATATGTCTAAACCAGCACATGAAAGGACCCAAAATGATCTGTGTGATCCTTAAGAGAGGGAGAATGTGAATAAATGATATTTTCATTTTATAATTTATTTCTTATGAAAAAACCTTTTCATCCTCTAAAAGAGTTATGAACTTGTTGAAAACAAGGACACAAGCACATTACATAGGAATGAATGATTTTACAAGGTTAGCTACTCAGTAAGAGTAGCTAGTCTTTGGCATGGTTTATAAATAATCCAATACCACACAATCCACTAGAAAATACACTACAAAAAACTATAATTTAGTGATTTTTTTTTAAATGTTTTCTAATTTTAAAATTTAGTGACAATTTTCAGGAAATTTCACTAATTTAGTGATATTTCTGGAAAAGGTTTCTAATTTAGAGACGTTTCCTACAAAAATCAATAATTTAGAAACATTTCGTGAAAAGACTCACTAATTTAGTGACTTTTTTAAGGAAATATTTCTAAAACTATATATAGTTATATAGATAATTTTCTCGCATCGATGTGAATATATATTTAGATATATATATATATATATAAATATAAACACATATGTATTAACATATATACATATACTTATATATATAAACACACACATACACACACATATATAAAAACAAAAATAAATAAATAAATAGTTTTTTTATATAAAAACACATCTATATTTTAAATTTTATCATGTTTTTAAGAAAACATGGTTATTTTAGTGAAATTTTACCAGCGTTTTAAAATGTGACTAATTATATATAGATATATATAATTATATATATGTATACATACACACACATATATATTTATACACACACACACACAAAAATATATATAAACATATACACATATATATATAAACAAATATATATATATATATATATATATTTAGGCTTATATATATATAAAGATATATATATATATAATATAAACACTTATATATTAACATAAACTTATGATATATATTAAACAGAAACATATAATATATATAAAATATAAACACACACACACATATATAAATATAGACACACATATATAAATATAAATAAATATATATATATATATATATAAACAAACACACATATATAAATATAAATATAAATATATATTTATATATATAAACGATATATATTTTAAATTTAGTCATGTTTTTAAGAAAATCTGTCTATTTTAGTGACATTTTTACCAGTGTTTTAAAACATTGCTAATTATAGATGTATATATATAATTATAATTGTAACTATATATATGTATACATAAACATATATATTTATACACACACACAAACATATATATATATATAAATAATATAAAATATAAACATATATGTATATATATATTAATATATGTATATTAATATATAAAATTATATATATTTATTATTTTTTTAAATACTTAAATATAATTATATATATATATAAATATAACATAATACAATTTTTTATTAATAATTGGTATAACTGATTTGGTTAGATTTTTAGGAATCACTCAAAAGGTTGTTGGTTCAAATCTTTTCGAAGGTAGATTCTTGGAATGTGGAGTGGGTGAGGGTTGGTAGTGTTGTATGAGGGTGTGGGAATGTGGGGTAGCATGGTGAAAAGAGGTGGGGTGTGTGAGATGGGAGTGTAGCGTGAGGAGAGAGGGGTTGATAAAAAAATTATTGTAAAAAATAAAAAATTCTGAAGAAATTTTGGAAAACAAGTTTTTTTTATTGTAAACAAAAATATACATCTTGAAAAAAATTATAAATTTTAAAGCAAAAAATTATCGAAATTTCTAAAAAAATAGTGGTAAATAACGTGTCTCATAATAATGATGTTTATAAATATCACTAATTTAGTGATGTTTATTTAACGATGTTTCTAAAAAATATCAGCAAATGAGGTGTCGCTAAATAGTGATGTTTATTTACCAATGCTTCTCAAAAATATTTGGGAATAAGGTGTGGATAAGTAGTGATGTTTTTAAATTTCACTAATTTAGCGACACCTCACTGACCGAAATTTTTCAAAAATGCAAGAAAATAAATTTGAGATGTTTTAAAAATAATAAACTCTGAAAAAATAATAAATTTCAAAAGCTAACAATGTTTATATAAAACGTTTATAATTGAGTCTTTTTATTTAAAAAAATGATAAATTTTAAAAAAATTATAAATTAGAAAAAACATTTACCAACATTTTATAGAAATATCGGTAGATGAGATTTTATTTACCAATGTTTCTAAAAAACATCAGTAAATGAAATGTCGCCAAATAGTGATGTTTGTTTAGTGAAATTTATAAATAACTTTGGTAAATGAGGTGTCACTAAATAGATATGTTTATAAAAGTTTTTAATTTAGTGACATTTATAAAAAAACATTGGGAAATTAAGTAGTGGCATTTTAAAATGCCGTTAATGAAAAAAATGTCTTTGATTATCACTTTTCTTATAGTGAAAATCCTTTTTATCTGGTTACAACAAGTATATAATATCATTACACATTCATTATACTATTAAAAAAAATAAAATTCATGTACATTCCACATAGATAAGATGTAACAAAGATATTGTAACAACTTTTAAAAACTTTCAACAATTGGATCAGAATGTTGTCACTATGTTTCATATACTTCTTTATGTTTTCTATTCTTGAAAATAACTTCTTCAAATTCTTACTTAGTAGTTGGGAAGAACATAATACTTTAAATTTAGTAAAAAAATTCTATCCCTTTGATTCTTATTTAATTTATTTGTTTGATTTTTCCATTTGATAAGTCCGTTAAAAAGTTTAACTAGAAGGTTCATCTGGTTCCCTTTGATAATCTTCACAAATTTTCTTCCACTTTTTCATTTGATTATACTTGATATAAAAGTTTTTTAGTGACATCTATCAATTACCTATGATCAAAACTTATTTTCTCATCACCAATAACTTCTTCTAAAACCAAGAGATTCTTTAGTTGGAAACATCCTATTAAAATGTTGGCTCACATAAGTTTGTTTGGTATCTATATCTGAATTAGCTTCTGCAGTACTTCAATAATTTTCACATTTTAAAATAGTACCTGCATCCTATTTATAGATTCATTATAATGATAAAAAGTGGGATTCCACTTTTACTTTCCATCTTAATGAAAAATTTATATTAAAAAATCCCGATCAATATAATTCTCTCGGATGATTCTCCAGGATTCTAGACTATTATTTAAGCTTTGTGAAAATTCAAAAATATTTACCTTTCAACTGAATTAGTTAAAAATTATTGAGACTAAAGTATTTTCCTTCCATGATATTTGGAACTTTAAATTATCATCAAAACATCATCACATTTGATATCTTCATTAATAATTTGTAAATATTTTCGAACCGGTAATTCATCACATAACCTCTTCTGATAAACATTTTTATAAAACAAATTGTAACAAAACATTCCATTTGATGAAAGTATTTGTTCAACTATTCATGTATATACTTTTTAGGAACATCTTGAACTTCATTATCTAAATTTTTCCTCCATCAGAAGGATTTAATTAAAAAAAATTATTCGTTTATTTTTAACTCCAACCTCTTTCCCACAATTTCATACCAAAAAATTTATCCAATAATTTTGAAGAAACTTCAAATTTACAACTTCATATATGTATGTATGATAAACATTGTGAAATATGTTTGTCTTATGGACTTCATATGATGAATTTTTCCAAATAAAATTTATCTAATTGGATTTCGATGGATTGGACTTTATCGGATTGGACTTCATTCTATTAGACTTCATATAATGAAATTATTTAACATATACCCTTTAAACTTTAATAACATTCCTCTATTCACCAAAAAATCACAAACATCCAACATAAACTTCATACTACCATAACTTCCATACGTATTAATTACAATTTCAAACACATAATATTTTTAGCCAAAAATTTATTCGGTGAACTTCCATAGATCTTTATAGAAGGAAATTTGTACACATGAAAGAATTTATCCCCCATTATACTAAATTCTTGGATCATTATAACTTTCATAACTCATGATATTAAAAAAATTAAAAATAAAAAAAAAATCATTTTTATATTTTATTTTTCACTAGAAAACTTTGTCTGGTGATTTTGTTACAAAAAATAGATATTCATCATATTCTTATCCAGGAAATCTTCTTCAAAAAAAGTCCATCTGATGGAATTTCTCTACAAAGTTCATTTCTTTTTCAATTGTTGGAATGATTTAAATTTTTTTTTGATTTATGTTTAAAAAAAGATAAAAATTTCTTAAAATATTTTATAGCAACTTCCTAGATCTTAAATACACCTCAAAACATCCTGGTCTTAATAACATATATAATTGATATTAATAGCATGAAATTGGCCACATCTTTCAAATAGGGTTTATGTTTGATGATCCATTTTCAACTTTGGGACCCTTTCGACAAGGTGTTCCTTTTGAGATACTCTAATTGAGTTTTTGTGGAAGTTGGTTTATGACCTAATGGCTTGAGGAGTGGGTTCTCTCGGAACAAGCGTGCTAAGAGAGGAATCCTACAGTTGGTTATGAATATTTAACTTGGGGTAATTATTGATCCATTGATGTTTCGTGTGTCATTAATGCTCCATGCGCCATCGATTATCCATGATCCGTAGAAGCTCCGTAATTCTATCATCACTTCAGGCACCACAAATTCTCTATATGCCATCAACTCTCCATGTGCCACTGATGCTCTATTTTCCATCAACGCTCTGTGTTCCATCAATTCTCCATGTTCCATTGACGCTCCATGCACCATCTACACTCCATGAGATCCCAAAAATTTTAGTGTCATAGAGACTGAGGGATACATGGACTAAAACTGGAAATCCTTCCCGTTTTGCTTTAGACTTATACCTATGTGAGATGCCCATATTGACTGTACTTTATGTGCTTAATTTGTGGTGTAATTTTTATGTTTCCTTTATGGTGTACTTTATGTGTTTCCTTTGTGGTGTACATTGTTCAATTCTTATTGGTTTACCTTTGTGATTTCAGGGTCCCTACTGATTATTATTTTACTCACCCCTACATGGGCTATGCCCATATGTGTTGTGTATTATGCATATGATCAACACTTTGACAACGTCCTTAGTGGATGAGGGCTGGTGGTTCTTAGAGAGAGTCCTGACAAATTTGGTGTTCTTCAGTGACTTCAGACACTGGTTTCTGTACCTACCCTTCAAGTAGGGTTTTATGTAGATAAGATTCAGGAGTTTGTACTTTCCCTTTTGGTTGGTCTTGTATTATGGTCTCGTTTACTTTTCAGTTTTTTATACTATAGTACTTTTTGTTGATATATTATAGGTACGCATGCTTATTTACTTAGTGTTTTCAGTTCAAAACTTTTGGGCTTGGTGATGGGTGCATGTGCACAGGTACTTAGGCAAATGCCTCCAATTAGTGGGATATGCCGACTCAGTGTTAGTCACCAGCCCCCGACCTATTGGAGGTGGACTTGGGGTACTCAGGACATGAGTCCCAGGGGATGGTTCAGGGCATTTTTAATTATTATTATGATAATGGAGCAACCATTACCTACCTTCTTTCTATATGTTGGAAAATGATAATGTCTCTTGTACGTATATGTGGACTACCACCTCTATGAAGAGATGTGATTCGATTTTCAATTCCATTTTACATGGATAGTAATAAAGTTAAATTTAAGGAATATATATGATATACATGATATAATTATGATTCTTCAAATTTTAATTATTATTTACCTTTCTTTCATTCCATGCATCGAAAAGTGATAACAAAGATCATGCATACGTACGAACTACCATCTCCATGACTGGTGTAATTCATTTTTCTATCACTAACTTTTATAAATGAATATAAATTAAAATATAATGAATATATATGATATTTATATCATTGTTAACATTTTTGATATTATGTAACAATGATAAAAATAAAAGTACTTGGACCGCTAAACCAAATCATTCCTAAAAAATGAAGTAGTTGTCACCCAAAACAGATATTTTAATAAAAAATTGAAAATAAGCGAGTGATTTGATGTAATAAGTAAATCATATATAGTATGATATATATAAATATGAATCTAATATATATATATATATATATAATAAATCTATACTAATTATTTAGGAGGTTTGAATGCATATGAAGCAAAAAGAGACTCGAGGTAAGAGTTTTATGCTACAATCTCATTATTTACTAGGATTGCTTATGATTAAACTTCCATTGATTAAATTTTATGATATCAATCTTAATAATATGTTTAATTTTGTTCTCATTTGTTTATTTCTTAAGATTAAATATTTTCATTTCATTTCCTTCTCTTTATGTACTCAAGAGGCCGAAAGAATATTTTTATGGAAACCTGACTTTATCTCTCTATTTGGTTAAAAATCCATTTTCTTCCATGTACATGTTTTATTTTAAATATTATCAATTTTTTTTAATATTATCCAATGATTTATAAAATTAATTTTTACCCATGTTTTAATTTTTATATAATATTTTAAAATTAATATTCATGTCATTTTCTGAATAAGGTACTTTTGACTTTTTACCAAATTTTTGAAGGAATCTTTGTTTTAACATACACAACATAAAAAGATTTTCCCCCATCATGATTGCTCAATGTTTTAAATATTACTCTAATAACCCCAAACTCTAGCAACCCAGAGTCAGTGTTAAATTTATTATATTATCATGGAAATAATGGAACT
Organism: Viscum album; assembly: GCA_963277665.1. Classification (NCBI taxonomy): domain Eukaryota; kingdom Viridiplantae; phylum Streptophyta; class Magnoliopsida; order Santalales; family Viscaceae; genus Viscum; species Viscum album. The sequence continues at coordinate 581,443,213 of OY728128.1, read as the reverse complement.
AATCCCAATAGAGCAATCAGTTTAGTAGTCGTGGAAGGCCAAATATATATATGATACCCATTTTATAGTGGTAATAAAATATAAAACATAGTAATAGAAAAAATTAAGCATCCATTAAATTATTAAAATTTTTTTTTTCACATACCGGGGAAAAAGAAAAAACAGGGATGGCCTCAAATAATCAGTAAGGGTTACGTATAATAGAAGATATCATAAGTAAATATGACATAATCAATATGGTATGATAAATAAATAAGAACACCTTTCATTAATAACTTGAGTGTGGAATGAATCCATGGGTAATATTAATGTAATAATCTCATGGTTAGTAACAACTCGTTTCTAAATAAATGAATTTATTGTTATTGGAAATCATGATCCCATACATCATGATATCTATAACATCAATACATTTCATCATGGTAGTTTAATCGATGGGTAGGTATACACAAAAACCCATTTAAGTTTGCCAACCGATTTATCACATGAGACCTATCGATGCATCAAGGGAATATCTATAATGAGGACCACCTATCACTACATGTCCAATGTTTTCGTCATATATTTAACGATTAATTCAATTTATAAACAATATGACTTATCAATAAATTGCTTTATTGACTAAAGAATAATTATTTATGAATATTTTACCCAATCAGTCAAATAACATTTATTGTAAAATGCTATATGTAAAAAGAGTATATGGTTTAAGAAATAATCATATATATGATATAAAGAATATCTATATTTAATATAAATTTAATTTATAATGAACACAATAAGGTGAATATTTTTGGAGAAATTTAACTTCTATAAAATTAACAAGAGATAAGACATGATCATTAATTCATTGAAAATATATGTTTTGTAGTAAAATAATTTACTTTAGATAAATAAATAAAATGTAAGTGAAATATTAAAATAATATTTCATCAATGAGTTTTATTTTTAAAATAATTTAAAATGTGAATAAGAATCTAGAAAACATAAAATGGTTATGGCGACATGGAAGTTCATTAATGTCTTATACATTAAAAAAAATTCTTTTAATTTTTTGTAAAGAATGTAAAAAATTAACCGTTTAGAAATTATTATATTGATTCATTTAAAACCATTAAAAAATTAAATAATAAATTTAAATATTCTTAATAAATTATTTTAGTAACTAAAAGAACTTTTTCAAACAATTTAGAAAAATATGGACTTTAAAGGAAAATATATATGATCAAAATGAGAAATAAGATCGAATTTTTGTTTAAAAATTTCATTGATTGGTTTGAGTAAAAAAGAGAGTAAAATTTTAAATAAAATATGGAATCTCATTAAATATCATTAGGATAATAAAATAGATTGATTTTATGTATTATGAATTATAATATTACTTCACTACAACATAAATAGCCTTTTATTGCAGTTTTTTAGTGGCGTTTTACTAAACCACCACTAATTGTTTTATAAATGATTTAGAAGTGGTTTATTAAAAATGACCGCTAAATTTTTTTCAGTCCCAACACTTCTCCCCCTCAACCCCAGTGAGACCCCCCCTTATCCCCAACCCCTGTGAGACCCCCCCCCTCGACGTCCCTTGAAGCCCTTGATTGCCTCCCCTCAGTATGCCTCGCTGCCTCACCGCCCCTTAGTACAACTCACCGCCCATCACCACCGACCCCCTGAAGACATAGCTTGACTCCATACTACAGGTCATGAACCATTTTGCCTCTAGAATCTTGTCAACACCCCTCAGTATCATCCTTCTTATTCTTATTCCATATTCTAGTTATATGTTATTTTTATACTTGAATCTATATGTGATTGTTATACATGAATTTATACATGTTTTAAAGTTATTCCACACTTGGAATAAAGGGTTTTTCAAGGTTTTTTTTCAAAAATATGTTCATGTTCCAAGTGTTAATAAAAATGTTTTATGGTCTTTTTTAAATGAATTTTGTGTTTTAAGGGGATTTAAACCTACCTGAGTTTTGAATTGGTTAAAGTTTTTTTATGGAAAATTTTCAAAGGAAAGGAAGTTTTGGGTTCTTTAATGGTTTTAAATGACAGGGTTTAATGTTTAAAATGATTTTGAATGGGATTTTAAATGGTTAGTTTTAATGAATTATTTGAAATGGTATTTCAATGAGGATTAAAGTGAATTATAATTCGAATTATTTTAATAAGTCTCATTTGTAACTTTCATAATGAACTACTTATAATGTATGTAATACCCTCAATGATTCCACCTTCTATTTAGATGTATTTTTATGAAATGGATGACATTTTTGGTGTTTTTTATTGAAAGGGTGTTGGAAGTGAGGATAAATTTATATTATATTGTTGCAGTAATCATGTAACTTGTTTAATTACTCTTCTCCTATTATCTCTATCATGGGTACACTAAGAACTGAGATATAGGTATATATTTATGTTACACTAGATAGTCACACAGTATTGGTGTACCATAGTTGTGTTGTATACCATGGATAGTGGGGAGTTACCCCTATGATGCTAGGTGTAGGATAATCAAGTGACTTTTGTTATTTGGATGAAACATATGTTAGTGGTAGGTATCATGTATTGGTAAGGTATTGGACTATCTTACTTTATGACCTTTTTAATTTCCCATGATACTATATGGATTATATTTGGGGAATCTCATTCCTTGTGTCCCCTAGTTTGATTAATATGGTGGGAACCATGAATTTTTCTCCTTTTTTACTCATATCTCATTTTTGATGTGGTGACTTGGTGTTTTATTTTTTTATAGTTTATGAGAATGGGTTTGTTTCATTAAATTGTTTTTTAAGTGTTTTCAAAAGGGTGTTTCTAATGTATTTTTAAAATTGAAACTGTAATGGGTGGTTTTAAAGAATGTAAGGGTTTTAAACTAATATTTTTAAAATGATTATTTTCATTTAAAGAAGAAGAAAATAAAAGTTTATGAAATGGATGTTAAGGTGATATTTGTGTTTTCATGTGATTATCAATAAAAATATATTTTTTAAACTATATTTAAAACTATCATAAATGAGACGTGTCTTGAAAATAATTTTACAAAATCTTTGTTGAGATCCTACTGGGATTACTTTTTCTCACACCTTATTTACATCATTCGATATATAAAAATATTATGGTTTTGTTTTTAGGTTCCATATCCTTTTTTAGGTTTACTAGGATTTTAAAAAACACGTGGATAAATTAAAAAATTAACCTACCTTTGTGATTTGGGAAGTGATACATTTATATTTTCTTCAAGAATATTAAGAAGTGGAATAATAAATAAGAAAAGAACATAAAACTGTAGTTAAAAATTCTAATTCATTATTTAATGTTATGTTAACCAAAAATAAATGTATTCGAAAAAATAAATAGGCTTTGAAACATTAAACTATAGTAAAAATTAAATAGATAATAAAGATATAAAATAATAGAATATAAATAAAATAATTATTTTGTATTAATAATCTCATATTACAAATGAGTTTTGGAACAAGGGTTTAACAGGTTATGGGGTAATATGAGAAGAAGTATTAGAATCATCAAAAAAAATATTTTGTGGTTAGGGAATAATGAATAGTCTGATGCACTACCTTTAACTCCCTCTTAAATAGTTAAAAATTATAATTCATTATCCCATACTATTCCTTCATCAAAAACCATGAATCATGGAACATATCCAATGCCTCGACCAAATTTAATTTTAGAAAATTATGAATAGTCTTAGAATAATGAACATGTTTTCACATCCTATCATTCATCTAGTCAAACAAAAAATAAACACCAGGCTCTGCAGAGGTTAAATTCTCCACCAACACTTTCTGATTTTCAATCAATGTTTCAAGGGTACATTGTCACAATATAAGCTCTAAACGTTTTTTTCTCATTGTAGCAAGATCTTCTAGAAATAACAAAATTCATCATGGGATATCTACAAAACCCATTACACTAAAATTAGAAACTCTAGATTGACTAGTAATAGATGTTATATAATCAAAATTATTTGACAAAATACTTTTCAAATTATCAAAATATTATTTAGAAACCATTTCACTTCTGATATTTCCAATGGAAACTTATATCCCTCTCTTAAGAGAATCAAAATATTTATTTTAAGGTAATATTTTGTTTCCATTTCATATTCCTAACTTCTATTCAATTATTATATGATTTATCAAGCCCTTACCCCAGTGATATCAAAGTTATGATATCACCAGTTTTTCCATCTGTTTTGGTGTTACATGATATACAAAAAACTACAGGGATGGGATCATTGTTCTCCTTTTCTTTTATGGATCTTTTTAATTTGCCTGATTTGGTTTTCTAGTGGGTGGGTTCATTATTTACCATATGTATTTATATAGGAAAACCTTATTTAATGTATTTACATATTTTTTCAACTCATATATATGAATATATTTCCCTATTTATTAATAGTTTTATTTTTTATTTTTTTTAATATTGTGTAGGCACATTGTGATATACATGGATAAAATCTGGATCACATGGCCGAGGAACACACCTCAGTATGTTAAGGGTTTGGAGGAGTTTTTAGATTTTGCAGTTTCCCATAAATCTATTGAAGGGAGAATAATATTTCCATGTCCTAAATGTAAATTTTGAAGATGGTTGAAGAGAGATAATGTTTATAAACATTTAATATTGAAGCAATTCCCTGGTAAATATTTGTGTTGGATTTGGCATAGAGAATTGAATGTTATAGAAAGGCTGAACACTGATTTCAATCCATAGAATGATCTACCAACATCGTCGATAATGGAAAATGAAATAAAAATCCTTATAAATGATGCATTCGACACTGCAAGACACCACAATCAACATCAAAACTTATCTGAACAACCAGATGAGGGTGATACAAATAGAAATGTGACAAGTGATGTTTTTGAGATTGTAGGACAACCAGATCAAGATTGTAACATATTAGTGGATCCTCCACTTGATTAAGTGGAGACTAATTTAAGAGAAAACTTCACTGAGGAAAATACATTTTATGATTTAGTTGATAATGGAAATCAAGAGTTGTATAGTGGATGTTTGAAATATTCAAGACATTATTTTTTTCTGAATTTGTACCACATCAAATGTCTATGTGGAATTGTAAATAAGTAAATCTCCATGATAATGGAATTTTTGCGTGATGCATTTCTGATGCACCCAATTTGTGTCTACATTTTCATGTACTCTATTGAGAAATAAGAACAAGTTTTCAACAATTACCTACTGATTAAAGAAAAAATACTTTGATTTTGGTGATCTTGTTCATTTCCAAGAGGTTTATGGACAAATACACAAAAAAAAGTAGAATAGAGCAAAAATTTACAACTACACGACGTGTACTTATTTACACGTCGTGTACTTTCAAGCTTAGACACGACGTGTACTTGTCCTGGTCAACTCGTGTCTATGCTTGAAAGTACATGGCATGTAAATAAGTACACACTATGTAGTTGTAAATTTTTGCTCTATTCTACTTTGTTTTGTGTATTTGGCCATAAAATACTTAGAAATGAACAAGATCACCAAAGATGACACGCTGTGTTCCATTTCTACATGCAGTGTATACACTTCTAGAAGTGGTTGGTGGCCGAAATATGAAGACTACACGCCGTGTATGGAGGCGCTACATGTCGTGTACATTCACTTACCAAGCGACACCATGTTCCAATTCAAAGAAGGCGTGTTAGGCTGCCTACCAGTGGAGAAAAAGAAGAAAAAAACGCATTGAAGAAAGTACACGGTGTGTACTTTTGATACACGCCTTGTACATATTTTTTCTATAAAAAGAGGCCTTGGCCTCCGAACAAAGAGGGTGGTGTGTGTGTAGTATTTTTGTGGAGAAAGGGATGAAGCTCCAAAGGAAAGATGCTCTTCCTTCGTACCACTGTTCATTCCATCTATCGAAGAATCATTTTTTTTTCAAAGTTCTAAGCATGATGTCATCAGGTATCAATAGTTTTTTGTTTATCATTTCCAATATGTGTAACTAAACACCTAGTGTGTAGGGGTTGTGGAAGCTGAGGAGTTGTAATTTGAATTAAGTTGCTCTGAAAGTGTTTGTTTTAATAATCTCTTCTTATTCTTCTTAAATCATTTTATAATATCACTGGAAATTCTGTACCATACCATGGGAAGAATTTTCAGGTATTCAAAAGAAGAATAACGATGAACAACTCCATGACCATTGGAATTACCCTTCGACTCAAAATGGACTAAGCCAAATAAAGATCTGTAAAATATTAACTACCTGACCATGGAGTTAGTCTCTTCAGTTCTAAATATAATGTTTACCGGATCAAGGAAACTTTATTACAAATTAAACCCAGAGAGTTGGGTTATCATGAACAACACAAACTCATAAGCAACTTGATTTAATAATCAACTTATCATAATCCATAACACCAATGAATTTTTCTCTTTATTTGCATCAAAAACAAATTTTCCTGTATTTACTTTCATTTTACTAATTAATTTGTTAAAAGAAACTTAAAAACCAATTGTTCTTTTTGTACCCAAACAACCAACCAAAATCGACTCTAAATTCAGCAGACTTCACTAAAAACAAAAATACAAACTAAATTAATCAAGATAAAATAACCTCATAGTTCCCTGTGGATCGACCCCTTACTGGTGATATACTTGTTAAAGTAAATATAATTTGGGATACCGAAAACATACATTCGGTAAAACAACCGTCCAAATTTTTGCGCCATTGCAGGGGAACTAGAGTAATTTTATTCTTGTTTTAATTAAGTTTGTATCAAATTTTAGTGAAAATAGAAAAAAATTCCTAAAAATTTCTTTCATAATCCCATTTCTATTTATCTTTTATTGTCCCTTTTATGCCTGGGTTTTGTTTTGTGTTTTTTCATGATCACAGGTGCATGAACCAATGCCTCACACGGTCCAGGAGCACCGAGTCATTGGATTTTTTTCCACTTGAACCAGAAATCGAATGGACTTTGTCTCATCATCGACGCACACTAGTGGAAACGCACAACCAAAATCCATTAAACATGGCGAACAAGGAGAAGGGAGAACCAACCATTGATGCTATAGCTGAACACCCGTACCAGGACTAACAGCCTCCTGATGTTGGTATACCAGAGCAGTCACCTAGAGGATTCATGGAATTTCTCCCAAGGAACTACCAAAGGCTACAACAGCAACCTCATCTGGAGTACGACCAACTTCAACAACCGCAACAGATCTTCCAAAGGCCATATTTCTCCCCTCAGGAGCAGTAATACATGCAACATCCACCCCCTCAACAGCCACCTCCACGATGTACTCTTATTGAGTACGACCTTCCATCGATCCATAGAGATGATATTGGAATCGTTGGTCCTCTGGTACCGGCCCAACACTTCGAGATCAATCTTGATATTATGCAGCTGATCTAGAACACCATTAAATTCGGTGGCCTGCCCAGTGAAGACCCGAATTCCCATATCTCCAATTTTCTAGAGATCTGTGATACATTCCATTACCATAGAGTGTCTGAGGACGCCATTCATCTTCGCCTATTCCCCTTATCTCTACGGGACAAGGTGAAAGACTGGATCAAAGGGTTGACACGAAGATCTATCCTCACCTGGGAGGAGCTAGCCCAGAAATTTCTGTCCAAATATTTTCCACCTTCGAAGACGGTAACCTTGAAAAATGAGATTCACAACTTTCAGCAGCACGATTTAGAGTCGTTGTACAAATCATGGGAACATTTCAAGAATATGTTACATAAATTCCCACACCAAATACTTCTACTCTGGATGCAAGTCCAAACCTTTTACGGAGGACTAACAATGAATACAAAGTCCATGGTGGATGCAGCTACTGGAGGTACAGTAATGAGAAAATCCCCCGAAGAACTTTTCGAACTGCTGGAAGATATGTATGCCAATAGCTTCCAGTGGCATTCGAAGCGGGGGACCAAAAAATGAGGTATGAATAGTATTGATTCTACTACCATGCTTGCTGCCTAGTTGGATTCAGTTTCCAAAAAGACGACACATTGAATCTCAAGGGAGCATCTCAAGTCCATGCGGTGAATCATCCAGCATGCGGTGACTGTGTTAACAACCACATCCTGGGAGAATTCCCAAGACCTTCATTCGACCCTTCGACAAGCGAGGTGAGCTATGTTTCTCAAAAAAGAGGGTCGAACCAATATCAACAATACCAGAAACCGGCATGGCGCAAAAACCAGAACAGAGGCTGGGGCCAATAGCAGCAGAATCCTCCGCCCCAGCTGCCTCCTGGCTACAGTCAACCACAATATTAGAACCCATACCCAAGGAAACAACAGAACCAATAGGGCTCCTACCATCAGAAAGGGTATCAAAACCCTCACCCGCAGCCGCCAAGGTAGAAACCACCTCCACCAGCTGCACAACCACCTCAGCAAGAGAATACCTCAAGGTTACAAGATCTTATAAACAAATTCATATCTACTACTGAGACCAGATTTCAGAACTTGGAGGCTTCTATTCGAAGCCTCGAGAATCAAATCAACCAGTTAGCAAACCATCTCTTAGGGAGATAGCCTAGTAAACTACCTGGAAACACCGAGAAGAACCCAAGGGAGGAGGCCCATGCCATCACTTTACGAAGTAGAAAGAATATAAACCCGAAGGAACTAGTACATTCAACTGCACCTATACTCCCTGATGACAACAAAGGTACAGTTTCAGACCCCTCTTCATCCAAAAATCCATCACCGGAGGCTCAACCAGGAAAAGGAAAGGAGGTCGTCAAACCATTCAAGACTGCATTACCTTTTCCAGAGAGGATAAAGCAAAGAAAGTTGGATCACCAGTTTGGAAAATTCATGGAAGTATTCAAAAAAGCTACACATCAATATCCCATTTTCAGAGGCTCTGACACAAATGCCCACATATTCCAAATTAATGAAGGAAATCCTTTCGAATAAAAGGAAGATGGAGGATTTGGGCACCATATCCCTGACAAAGGAGTGCTCCATAGTCGTACAACATTCCCTTCCCCCAAGCTCTAGGATCTAGGTAGCTTTACTATTCCATGTCCAATTGGACACTGTGAATTTGGAAAATCCCTGTGTGACTTAGGGGCCAGTGTCAACCTCATTCCATTTAGAGTTTTTAAAAATCTCAGGCTCCACGATCTGAAGCCTACTTGAGTCTCCCTCCAACTTGCTGACAGATCCATTAAATATCCAAAGGGGCTATTAGAGGATGTGCTGGTGAAGGTGGGAAAACTGATCCTCCCTACAGATTTTATTATCCTTGACAGGGAGGATGACTAGGAGGCACCTCTAATACTTGGAAGACGTTTCCTAGTCACTAGGAAGGAACTCATTGATGTTCATGTGGGGGAGCTAATTTTCCAGGTAGGAGATGAAAAAGTCTCCTACAACGTCCTCAAGGCTATCATACAAGCATCATCACCTCATCATGAGGACTGTTCTGCGATAGCTACTATGGATGATTGCTTGGTAGATGAACTGGTATGTTCCTTTATTTATAATAACTTTAACATTTCAGATATTCCCATTGAAGAAGAGCTAGAGAACTTGAAATTCTTAAATGGATAGGGCAAATACAATTAGGACCACCTCCACCACCCCTCTCAGGTAAGAAAAGGTAAGTCGGTCGAGCCAAAAGACCTAAAACAAAGGTGCTTCCTAGGAGGCAACCCAAAGGATACACGCCGTGTACCACCTATATACACAGCGTGTAATTTTTTCCTTTTCATTTATCTAGATATTATAAATCTATAGAGTAACTTATAAATAAACAGGGATGATGCCGGTGCCGATGGCACTGGAGTTTATCCGAGCCGTACCAGGTTCGAATCCTCCCGACCTACCTTCAGCACGAGGTTCCTACTTTTTATATTTTCTTACATGGCATGTGTAGTAAATTCCATATATATATATATATTTTCTTTATATTAAAACCCATGATGGGGATGGGTCGATTGGTCACGATCGAAACTCGGTTTCCAAAAGACCTGGGTTTGAATCCTGACAACCGCCCCATTTCTAACATTTACCCATTTAATAAAACCACATGACGTGTATTACAATATACGTCGTGTGTGCCCTATTTTCTTTCTAAAACTAAAATATAAAAACACTTTTCTATATAAAGTAATTCATGCGGATGAAGTTGGATGATTGGCAAAGTCTCAGCCCTGGATCCAAAAGACCCGGGTTCGAACTCGGCTAATATCACTGCTTCATCCCGTTGTTTTATAATTAAAATCCACATGCCATGAATTTATTTCTTCCTGTGTGTATAGGATGTATATATTAAATGTATATAAATAATTAATATGGGCAGTGGTATAACCTTCGCTCCAGTGGTTGAGGGCTTCCATTCGGAGCGGCCGATCTCTGATTTGAACCTCTCCCTGAGCACCAGACCAAAGGTTGTACTTCTCTTTTTATAATTTTTAAACACACAGTGTGTATTTTCCCACTATATTACATGTATAGTTTTATTTTTTAAATTATGTATATACATACATACATATATATATCTATTTACTTTTATTATTTTAATTAATTAATATTAATTATTATATTGTTTATTATAATAATTATATATATATATATGTTTGTAAATTTTTTTTGGGGATACACAACTTGTAGTCTTGATGTACACACCGGGTACCATGGCTATATAAGCCGTGGGCCACTCGACTTCAGCCCGTGTCGCGTGGATCCCCCTTTCCTCCCCTTCTTCCCGTTTCTTCTCCCGAACACCACTCGGACACCCCACTCTCAAATCTGTCGATTCTGGGCGTTTTGGGTTCTGATTCTTCTTGAATCATAATCCTCGGTTCAGGTATGCCCTTCTAAAATCACTATTTCAAGTTATTAAACACGTTTAGGGTGATTTCTGGATCAGCCGACCATTCAGCTTCTGCGGTACATGGCCACGAAATGAAGGACACACGCCATGTACTTTTGTACATGGCCACACAAAAAATGCTTTTCAATTTGAATATACACGGTGTGTATGTTCGGTACACACCATGTACTTTCCCCCATCGTGCCCGAGTACCCTTTTCACATGGCCTCACACACCATTTTCAGGTACATGGCATGTGTGTTTGGTACACGCCATGTAGATAATTTCTTTTGGCCCCTCCGTGTGTAGCACTTGACACAGCCTATCACCCCATGTTCCTATAAATAGTGTGTGTGTTCAGTACATGACGTGTAGTCTATTTCTTTTGTCCAGACCCGTTTCTAGCCCCCACATGACCATATTCCTTGAGGCATGAACACACCGTGTCTGTCCCATACACGACGTGTCTTTTATTCTTCGAACTGTTAAATCATGTCTGTGTCCTTTCTGATACACGACCATTTCCACTTTGTATGAACACAACATGTATGTTCGGTACATGTCGTGTACCTTTACATGGTCTATATTCTTCTCCCTCGTCGTGTTTATCCAGAGAACACGGGATGCTACTCAGTTTTTACTACACGCCGTGTACTCTAGATGTACACGCCGTGTACTTTTATTTTTCAAATTTCTCACTTTTTCTTTGTTTTGTTTTGTTTTATTTTTCTTTTCTTTTTTCTTTCTTTTTCAGGTTATGGAAGATCGAGATTCTTTCCGGGGGAAGCAGCTGGCCTCCACCACTAAGGGCAAGAGGGCTATTTATCGGCGAATTCAACTCCGACCTCCGACGCAGCCAGACTCCGACGCTCAGGTCTATGATCTTCCTCTTTTGGACATCCTCCCACCACCCACTGCCACAGCGGAGGCTGGGACTAGAAAAACCGGTCCTTCACCACCCCATCGAGAGCCTCTGAGCACCGTCGATACTTCTCCACTAGCTGCCGCACTTCCTGAGCCCTCTCTTGTAGCTACTGGCCCCACATCGACTGCCCCATCCAGCAGCCCTTCACCTGCTGCAGCCGATCCACCCCCATAGCCAGCTCCTGCGGCTGGACCTACACCTGGGTCGGGACCTACAAGTGTTCCCTATCCCTGCATGGTGTTCGCGCTCACTGATCTGGCACATGACAGAGTTCGGCACTTTTCTCACCGTCCGATTCCATTGAGTGGCCACTACCTTAACAACACTGTTCCTCAACAGCTCGACATTTGGGGAGAGTTAGAGGATCTCCTGGGACACACCGCCCTACTTGCCATTTTCCAGGTCAACACTCCTATATTCCGCGATTTATTTTTGGAGTTCACGTCCTTTTTCGAGTTCGATGGAGCTGAGTACCGGGAGACACCTGGTGATGCGGTGCCCGTAGTTCGGTTCCGGCTGGGTAGCCGATGATTTTCCCTCACCATGACAGATTTTGGTCAAGGGTACGGTTTCAACCCCCATCCTATCACCCCACCCACCTGCTGACCCTCCTACCCCAGATGATGCACCTGCTACTCCTTCCCCACACCCTCCAGTTTCCCCACCCACCCCATTCCTACTAACCCCCCTTCTTATAGCCTTCCTTCTTCTATACCACCACTAGCCCCACCTACCCTCGCACCCTCGGTCGATCTCTCCCTTTCCGTCCGCCTGGCCACGATGGAGCATCATTTGGTACATATCGACAGTCGCCAGGACCACATGGAGTAGCTATTGGCACTTATTGTTCAGCATCTGGGTATTCCTTTACCTCCGCCACTGTCCTCTGCTTCGGCTCTTGGCCCTTCTACTGCTGCTCCACTGCCTTATACTTCACTAGCCACAGATTCCGTTCTGCTCTCTACAGTGGGCCCAACTGCTACTACTACTGCTTCCACCGACACTTTTTCCAGTCCAGGTGGGATGCCGAGCTTCCTTTACTGAGTCCAGTACCTGCGGCTCCTACTTCTCCAGTTTCCCTTCCAGATGCCGAGTCCGATCCTCCTTCCACAGCTCCTGAGCCATCTCTACCAGCTGGCTCTTTACTAGATGATGCCTCCTCTAAGGCGACCCTTGGACTTGTTTTGGGACACATGATTTTCATTATATATATATATTTGTGATATCTTGTGCCTGTTTATGTTCTACATGCTTGCAGCATTCTCTTTCTTCCCCCCCCCCTCACAGGTACTCTGGCACGTTTTGGGCTGCACTTTTACATCACATATCATTTTCCTACACCTAGACACGAGGGGAGTATTCTTTTTCCATTGTTTTCTTTTCTTTATTAGTTTAATTATTTCCTTACTTACCCTCAGTCTAGTCCACTATTGTGTCCCCACTTCCACTTGTTCTTCTTTTTGGGCACTTGGTGGACCCCGTGCACTATTCAGTATGGGGGGGGGGGTGTCTCTCGACCTATTTAGTATTTTCCCTTTTTCTGATTCTAGGAGACATCATTATTAGAAGATATATTTTAAAATATGAATACATTTCGGTTAACCATATTTTGAAAATAATAAAGTTGAAAGTGGAAAATTTTAAAAGTTACATGCTTATTTTGATTCGTAGGTATTTTAAAATTATTGCTGATATAATTTAAATAACAACTTGTAATCCTTGGATAATTACATCGATTAGACTAATCAATTATTTTTCAAGTCATGGCCTGATTGTCTCTCCTGAGAGGTATTCTAAACCCCTTTTTCATATTCTTTCTAATACCCTCTTTCTTGAGAGATTCTTAGAATATACATAACTACCAGAATTTTCAAGTTTTCTTTTCGAAACATGAAGAGTTTTTGAATGACATTAAAATGATTGAGGCATAATATTGTTTTAACCCCTTTATCTTGATCCTACCCTACATCTTATCTTCGTAAAGCCCATAGAGACCATGAATAGACTTTATAGGAAGCCATATTACAAGATTATTTCCCTTCCTACCCTAATTCTTTTATGATTTTTCATGATTATTTATTTGAGCTCAAAAGAAGGGATTGGAAACACATGGTATAAATTCATGAATTGTCAAGAAATTAAGTATGGGGGAGAACCTCTAGATCATTTGGGGAAAAAAGTGTTCCAAACCTCTATTTTTGAAATTCAGAAAGGTTCCCTTTGTTGAAAAAAAACTGGTACAAACAGAGGGGCCCTATACACACTTGTTAGTTTGTGACTCCTACTCAACTAAAGGAAACAGTGGTGGTGAGATCATTTGATAAAGCTTGTTGAGGAAGTTTTTACATTGAGTTTGATTTTGAATATCATGTATTTTTATTTAAGAATTTTTCCTCCTTTTTCAAGCCTCAGAGTTATTTTTCATATCTTTACCTACCAACCTTTAGCCACAGAAACATCTGATCCTTATTGAAAAGTCCTCATGATTTTTGTAAGTCAAATTTTCTAAAGTGAAGAACTATATTTCTCGAAAACCTATAGATAGAGTGTATATATCTTTGATTGAGAATAACTTTTTCTAAAAACAACTTGAGTTTGAGCATATTTTTGGGGAGGTAAATCATCAAGTGGCTTACTTATATTTAAAAGGTTGAAACATGTGTTAAAAGAGGATAATGGTAGTTAATAGAATTATATATGAGGAATAATTAGAGTATCTCATGGATTGAAACTTGTATTCTTTGTGAAATTTTCTCCTGTCACTTATTATTTAAATTTATGATTAACTAAAGTTCTTCCTTTTACAATATAGATTCTATTAAATTAGATGTTGAGATTTTCTTGAGGGAAAGAAAAAGACTAAGTATAGGGGATTTTGATGCACCCAATTTGTGTCTACATTTTCATGTACTCTATTGAAAAATTAGAACAAGTTTTCAGAAATTACCTACTAATTAAAGAAAAAATACTTTGATTTTGGTGATATTGTTCATTTCTAGGAGGTTTATGGACAAATACACAAAACGGAGTAGAACAGAGAAAAAAATTTCAACTACAAGGCGTGTACTTATTTACAAACCATGTAATTTCAAGATCAGACACGGGTTGACTAGGAAAAGTACATTCCAAAGTAACCAGAATCCGGTACACTCCATATCTATACTTTACATGCCGTGTGTACCATTCTAGAAGCGGTTGGTGGTTGAGAAGTGTCTACATGCCCATGTGGCCGGCCAAAGATGACACGCCATGTTCCATTTCTACATGTCATGTATACACTTCTAGAAGCGGTTGGTGGCCAAAATATGAAGACTACACACCGTGTATGGCGGCGCTACAGGCTGTGTACATTCACCAACCAGGCGGCGCCATGTTCCAAGTCAAAGATGGCGTGTTAGGCCGCCTACCAGCAGATAAGACGAAGCCAAAAACACATTGAAGAAAGTACACGACATGTACTTTTGATACAAAATGTGTACATATTTTTCTATAAAAAGAGGCCTTGGCCTCCAGACCAAGAGGGTGGTGTGTGTGTAGTATTTTGTGGAGAAAGTGTTGAAGCTCCAAAGTAAAGACGCTCTGCCGTCGTACCACCATTCATTCCATCTACTGAAGAATCATTTTTTTCAATGTTCCAAGCATGATGTCATCAGGTATCAATAGTTTTGTGTTTATCATTTTACATATGTGTAACTAAAAACCCAGGGTGTTGGGGTTGTGGAAGATGATGAGTTGTAATTTGAAATAAGTTGCTCTGAAAGTTTTTATTTTAATAATCTTTTCTTATTATTCTTAAATCATTTCATAATATCAATGGAAATTCTATACCAGACCAAGGGAATAATTTTCAAGGATTCAAAAGAAGAATAATGATGAAGAGATCCATGACCATTGGAAGTAACCATCAGCTCAAAATGGACTAAGCCAAATAAAGATCTATTAAATATAAACTACTTGACCAAGGAGTTAGTCTCTTCAGTTCTAAATATAAAGTTTACTAGATCAAGGAAAATTTATTACAAAATAAACCTAGAGAGTTGGGTTATCATGAACAACACAACCTCATAAGTAACTTGATTTGATAATCAACTTATCACAATCCATAACCCCAATGCATTTTTCTCTTTATTTGCATCAAACCCAAATTTTCCTGTCTTTAATTTAATTTTAGTAATTAATTTGTTAAAAGAAACTTAAAAACCAATTGTTCTTTTTGTACCCAAACAACCAACCAAAATCAACTCTAAATTTGGCATACTTCACTAAAAAAAAATACAAACTAAATTAAGAAAGATAAAATAACCTCATAGTTCCCTGTGGATCGACCCCTTACTGGTGCTATACTTGTTAGGGTAAATATAACTTGAGATACCGAAAACATATATTCGGTAAAATGACCGTCCAATTTTTTGAAGAAAACATCATCGAGTCTTTTTATGATATGAAAAAAGTTTTTACCAGTCTTGGTTTGAATTATACAAAAATAAATGCGTGCCCCAATGATTTCATGCTTTATTGGAAAGAGGATTCAAGTAAACAGGATTGAAAAAAATGTTCTTCTTCTAGATGGAAGTAAATGGGTGATGTTGGAAGTCTAAATCAACATACTTCCATGAATAAGAAGAAAGGGAACACACTTGAAAAGGTTTTGTGTTTCTTTCCTTTAAAGTCACGATTGCAAAGATTATTCATGTCATTGAAAACCACCAAACACATGAAGTGTAGGATCATAATATGATGTAGATGATCAATATACAAGAGGGGGGGGGGGGGGTGAATTGTATCCTTTAAAAATTAGTTTGGAACTTTTAAAGTTTACATAAACCTTTCTATTGTTTAACAATGTTAATCAAGGTAAATTCACAAAACCTCTTGGTTTTACAAACTTGCTAGATTCTAGAAATATGGATCCAGAAAAGAAACTTAAGAAAAGTTTACAAGGGAAAAGATTCTACCTTAAAACGTATAGAATATTACTAATCCGAGTACAAGTATAAGAAAGTATAAGGTATTTATTCTTTCCTTATTAATAAAAATTTAGCAGAAAACAAACTTGAAACAAAACAACTAACAAGTATAGAATCTTTTAACCCAACGATTTGGGTATCCAACAACCTTGGATAAAGGTCCCTTGATTTATACTTTTAAGAATGTCTATCATACCCACACTAGGGTAATCCCTCGATAGGAATATCAGAATCTGTCTTTATATTCCCGCAAGCCCTCGAACTTCAAGGTAGTCGACACCTTTATCTTCCTTATCAAGGAAGTCCTTGAACTTTAAGGTAGTCGACACCTCTGTCTTCCTATCCCCAGAAGCCCTCAAATGTACTTAGCAACATTTGGAGTTGCACGAAGCAAGCTGAACAAGATGTTCAATACACACAAAGCATGAGAGTATCTCTATCTCTAGAAATAACATCAACAACATGTGATCTCTAGAGTTATCAACTTTTTCACAAAAGTAAAGGGTCATGGTCCTGATCTCATTCAAATAAGCTCCTATTTATCGGCATTTTCCCAATGGTCAGCTCCCTCATCCAACAATCATATTTTTCCTTGAATCCCATAGGGACCTGTATACATGTCACTCAAAAATAGGTTGGTTAAAAACTGAATACACGACATCGTTTCATCACTACAACATGAGTAAGTAAAATATGGTTTCACAAACAAATCTATTTTTCGGATTCTAGGAAAAATAAATGTTCAGAGTCTAAGAAAATAAATATTCAGAGTCTATATTACAAGGATATTCAGATTCTATTTTTCATGGAATTTAGAATTAGAATTATATAGATTTTGGAGTCGGAATTATAAGGAATTCCGAACCTGAATTCTAAGTAATTTGGAGTCTGAATTCTAAAGAATTCGAAACTTTAATTCTATGGAATTTGGAACCTAAATTATAAGGAATTTGGAACCTGAATTCTATAGAATTCAGAGTCTGAATTCTAAGGAATTTAGAACCTGAACTCTAAGGAATTCGGAACCTGAATTCTAAGGAATTCGGAACCTGAATTCTAAGGAATTCACAACCTGAATTATAAGGAATTCGGAACCTGAATTATAATAAATTCAGAACCTGAATTCTAAGGAATTTAGAACCTAAATTATAAAGGAATTTAGAACCTAAATTCTAAGGAAGTAGGAGTCTGAATTTCAGAGAATTTGGAACCTGAATTTTAGAGAATTCAGATTCTGAATTTCAGAGAATTCGAATTCTGAATTTCAAAGAATTCAGATTCTGAATTTCAGAGAATTTAGAATCTAAATTTCAGAGAATTCAGAACCTGATTTCAGATCTTGAAAATAGAATAATCTATATCTAAGTATTTATATAACTGTAAGGTTTTATATGTGAAACCAAATTTTTTACTTAGGAATAAAAAGATTTATATTTAGAGAAACTAAAATATGAACAATGAAAAACAAGTAAGGATAAATTTTCCTTGGGGAAGGAAAATTTTCCTTATTAAGAAAAATATCAGGGAAAATAAAATTGGCCTTAAGATAGGGTGTTTGTGATTTTCAAAACACAAAGGAATGAAAAATTCATAAGGAAACATTATTGACTCAACAATATCCCCCTTTTTGGAAAGCACAAACATCCTTATGAAAAAGAATATAAGTACTTAGAGATTTTATGGGCTTGTAAATAAAAACTTATCTCCCTTTACTTATGGATAAAAGTGAACATGACTAACTCCCCCTTTGGATTTGGAAACCCAAAGGATCATATTCTAAATTTTTTGAATGAGATTTTTCATTTTCTTGCATATGAAAATATTCATGATAAAAACTCCCCCTTGGATGAACTCCCCCTTACTTAGGAAAATTTATTCTTTACTTAGTATTATTTTCTATCATTCCTTTCTCCCCCTTTGTGATTTTCAAAAAAGAATAAAGGTAATGGAAATGAAAATATGGTACCTGAAATATTAGTACTAAACAATCAAAAATATGAAGTGAAACAAACATTTCATTAAGAGTTGAAGGAATTTGTACAATACGGAAATACAACAAAAGATCAGATTTGGAAAAGATTATCCTTCCTTATCCTTTGGCATCAGCTTCTTCCCAATAGTTTTTATCTTCTTGAGATCTTTGTGATCTTTTTACATACGCTTGAGAAGATGATCCTGATCTTCAGTTTTCTTATTTAAGGCTTTTATCTTTTCTTCCCGAGCCTTAAGATTCTCTGCCTGGGATTTCAGGGCTTCTTCCTGCTTAACAAGATTCTCTTCTATCTCAATTCTGATATCCCTTTCTCTCTTCCAATTCATGGCCACATAATTTAGCTTCCCATTCAGATCCTTAATTTCTTGATTCTGAGAATTCTGTTTAAGACTTAACTTTTCCTCAATACTATTAGTGAGATCCTTGATCTTCACATATTCAGTGTCAAAAGTATCCTTAACACTATCTTGAAATTTATCAAAGATTATCATCTCTTCCATTGTATTTCTTGAACAACTTGTCATCTTCTTGCAAGATCTTTTATGAGCCTCATTGCTAATGAGAAATGATTTGAAATCTTCCTCAAGACTAACACATTTATTCATCACTAAGGAAACAAAATCTGATTTTTGATTTAATGTATGATGAATCATCTGGCATCTCGAGTCTATACTAGGGAATAAAGGAATAGTTCCAACAAAATTTTTCAAAGACTGAACAACAAAGTCATGTCCAAGTGAGGATTATTCTAAATCCAAGACTTTGTTTGGTGAAGATTATTTTTCTATTTCAACAGCCTTCCTCTTCGATGAAGCACCACCTTCTTTCTTCTTTACCACAGTTTTCTAGGTATATCCCCAACCACTTTTTTTACCTTATCATCCTTTGAAATTATTTATTCTTGATTAGGAGATTAATGTTTTCTATCTGATAGTTGAACTATTTTATCTTCATCAACTTCTTTCTTCTCGGATCCTACCTCAACATCCTCTGGCTATATGAAATCATGATTGCCACTTTCCTCTTAAAAAAACATATTAACTTCTTCCTCACCCTTATCATCTTTTCTTGGGGTAGAAAGTTTTGAATAATCAGATTCAGATGTTTGGATTGATAATTTCTCAGAAGAACTTTCCTTCTCATGGAAATCCTCTACTTTCTTTATCAAGTCCTCAGTATCACCACTGCCTTCTTCTTCTTCTTCTAATTCTTCTTCTTCCACTATTTATTCTTCTTGATATCTTTCCAGAATCACTAAATTCTTTCCCGGAGTCTCTATTAATGGTTCAACTAAAAAATATTCTAGTATCATAATTTTTTTAGAGGATTTTTTAGTAGCCTTGATAAGAGATTTAATGACTTCAGCTTCAGGAAATTTCATCCTTTTCTTCTTTTCTTTTTCTTCATTTTCAAGATTCTCAGTTGTCTTTTCCTGGAATTATTTTGCCTTAGTAAGGTCCAGGCCAAACTTAGGCTCCCCTTCCTTCTAGTTTTTCTTATCCTATCTCCATTTAGCCACAACTTCATCAGGATAGGATTTTTGCTTCTTAGGTTTTGGGGGTGTGGATTGAGTTTCCTTCTCCACAGGTGTTTTTTCTTTTCTTTCTGATTCCTTCACCTTCTTCTTCCTTCCACCCTTTTTAGAGGTTTCAGCCACCTCCTGTTTCTTTGAAAGAGCTTCAACTTCTTCTTCTGAAAAATCATGAAATTATCCAGGTTTTCTATTAAAGACAATCTTCATCCTCCTTAGAGTATCATCACTCAAAAGCATCACCTTACAATTTCTTGTCTTAGAAATTCAAGGAATCTTGAAAGACTGAAGACAAAGAACAATGATCTTTGAAGGAATGGAAATATACATGATAATCTGAGACTTAAAATTTCCATTCTTTATATTCTCAATCGTAACCAAGATATTCTTAACCAGGTTTATCTTTCTTAGATTCACCAAGAAATCCAGAATATAAATATCACTTTTCTTCAGGGTATCATTGTCCCCTTTTATCAGAATGAGAAAACCTTGAACCCATAACTAAAGAATCTGAATATTTATAGAGAGATGAATAATTTTCAGAGTCTTCACTTCCTTCAAGCCAAGATATCCCATAACCTTTTCCTTATCGAAAGATCATATTACATCAGGAAGCTTGTGTGAGCCAAACTCTGCTTCTATCTCATAAGAAATTACTATCATATTTGATGCCATGTTATAAGAAAGAGAGTATGTTTTTACATAGCTCTTGAAAGAAAATTTATCACTTCCTCCTTCATTGAAAAAGCTAACTGCCTCATATAATTCAACCAGCAATTCCGAATACACCAGATCCTGTGCTCTTGGTTTTGATATACATACACTCTCATATTCATATAGATATTATTATAAACAATGGAATTGTACTTGGCATAAAACTTTGGATTGATTAACCAGTCTTGGTAGACCTTCCACTCTGATATTTCCTCAACAGTTGACATTTCTTTCTGAGAAGAGGCTTCAACAGACATTCAGAAGTAAGGAATATCTAAAGATCCAAAATGGATTTTAAAAATATAGGTAGAGCTTCAGCATGCGAAGGCATGGAGATCAATGTGGGATAAGAATTGGGTAGCCTTTATATAGGCAATTGAAGTGATGATTCAACTTCCCTGATTGATTCAACAGTTCAAAACTTCTTGAGAAGATCTAACGGTTGAGAAGATATCCGAAGAAGGATTTTAATAAGTTCCGATCTTTTGAGGTTTTAAAAAAAATTCATATTTATGGAATAATGATTTCGAAGAGTTTAAAAAAAATGTAAATACCAGCAAGGAAAAAAAGATTACGAATACTTAGGAAGGGAAACACACCTTTCGGATTGTTAGGAATATTATTCATAATGAGGGGAATTTTTCTTGAAGAACTTTAGATTCTGAAAATTTTGATTATGAAAACTTTTACAATGAACATTTTGACTATGAAAAATCTTAGATAAAAAATATGAAAATTTTATTAAGAAAATTTTAAGTAAAAAAAACCTTTATTAGGAAAATTTAAACTATGAAAAAAAATTTGACTACTAAAATTTTAGATTATGAAAAAAAATTAGATTACAAAAATTTGATTAGAAAAATTTTTTTTGAATAAAAAACATTTGACTTTGAACATTTTACTACCATGAGAATGTACTCCCCCTTTGAAAAGGAGTTTGTTACTGTAAGGTGATAGGTTTCAACAAGAAGTTAATAAGTAAGATTACCTTACATTTATCATTCCTAACTTCTGTTTAATGTATTCAAATCTATCAGATGGTAAATATTTTATGAAAATATCAACAAGTTGATATTGCGTTGTAATAAATTAAAGAATGATATATCCTTTTTGTGTGTGATCCCTAAGAAAGTGATGCCTGATATCTATGTGTTTTGTACAAGAGTGATATGCAAAGTTTTTACTTAGTAATGGCACTAGTATTATCAAACAAAATTTGTTTTTTCGTAAAACTCATACCATAGTTTGTGAGTGTCTGTTGCATCCACAATACTTGATCACAACAACTTCTAGCTGCTACATATTTAGCTACTGTAGTGGAAAGAGCTACTGAGTGTTGATTTTTGCACGACCAAGAAACTAATGAATCTATTAGGAAATGAAAAGTTCCATATTTACTTTTACTATCCATTCTACACCCACCAAAGTTAGCATCCAAAAATCTTATTAAAACAAAATCATTTCTAGAAGTATAAAAGAGTCCTAAATCCATGGTTCCCTTTAGGTAGCGAAAAATCCTTTTCACTACCTTTAAATGAGATTCCTTAGGACTTGATTGATATATTGCACATAAGAATACTGGAAACATTCAGTCTGGATGACTAGCTATCAAGTAAACTAGACTTCCTATCATACCCCTAAAGGATGTTTGATGTAATGGTTTCCGAGTTTCATCAATATGAAGTGAATTTGAGGTACCATTGGGAGTACTTATACTCTTAGTGTTGTCATATACATAATTTTTATGTAAATCTTTAATATAATTATGTTGAGATATATATATTTCTTCTGGTTTTTGAGAAGTTTTAAAACCTAGGAAAAAATTTAACTCACCCATCATACTCATTTCAAACTCATATTTCATTATATCTGCAAAGGAATTAGTTAAAGATTGGTGAATTGAACCAAATATAATGTCATCAAAATAAATTTGAACAAAAAAACATTTTTCTTATCTTTCTTTATAAAAAGGGCTGGGTCAACATTTCCTTTAACATAATTTTTTTGAAGCAAAAATCATGTAAGTCTCTCATACCAGGCTCTAGGAGCTTGTTTAAGTCTATACAAACCTTTGGTAAGTTTGAAAACATGTTCAGGATGTTTTGAATCTTAAAAACCATGAGGTTGTTCAACAAAGACTTCCTCTTGAACATAACCATTAAGGAAAGCACATTTAACATCCATTTAAAAAAGTTTAAAATTGAAGAATGCTGTAAAGGATAGTAGGATACAAATAGATTCAAGTCTAACTACTAGAGCATAGGTTTCTTCATAATCTATTAATTCTTGTTGATTATAGCCTTTAACAAAAAATATTGCTTTATTTTTTTACTATGACTCCATTTTCATCACACTTATTTATGAAGACCCATTTTACTCCAATAACATAAGTTTCCTTAGGTATTTCAACTAAGGTCCAGGCTTTATTCTTTTAGAATTCATTTAGCTCATCTTGTATAGCTTTTATCTAATCATCATCACCTAAAGCTTCATCAGTGTTTTTTGGTTCTAATTAGGAAAGGAATGCTAGATATTCTACTTCATTTCTTAAGGAACTTCGAGTCCTTATAGGTTGATTTACATCACCAATGATACTATCACTGGGATGATTCTTAATAAATAACTGATTTCTGTTTTGTAAAACCTATTTATCAACATATGGTAGGAAGTCTTCTGGGGTAAATGCTTTAGAAACACTTTCTTGAACATTTTCCTTTTCATAAGGTTCTTCTATCAAGGGTTGATAATCAGTTTTTGAAAACACATTTGAAGATATAGGTTGAGGTTGAGGTATTGGTTTCATCAAATTTAACATGTACTATTTCTTCAATAGTACAAGTATTTTTATTGAAAACTCTATAATCCTTAGAGGTTTTGGAGTAGCCTAAGAAAATTCCTTCATCAGATTTTGGTTTGAATTTGTGTAGATTATCTTTGGTATTCAAAATGAATACTTTTCTACCAAAAACCTTGAAGTTAGAAATTCTAGGTTTTCTACCATTCCATAACTCATAAGGGATTTTATTAAGAAAAGGCCTAATCAAAACTCGATTTATTGTATAACAAAAAGTACTAACAGCTTTAGCCCAAAAATGTGTGGCTATAGAATATTCACTCAACATGGTTCTTGTTATTTCTTAAATAGTTATATTTCTTATTTCACCAACCCCATTTTGTTAAGGATTTCTTGGTGCTGAGAAGTTAGGAGTAATGCCTTTTCTACTACAAAAAGATTCAAAATCAGAATTTTGAAATTCTCCTCCATGATCACTCTGAATAGTTTTCAAAGGAAGGTTTTTCTCATTTTTAACTAGGGCTCTAAAAATTATGAAATAAGAAAAAGCTTCATATTTATTTGCTAAAAAATAGACCCATGTAAATATAGTTTAATCATCAACTAGGACAATTACATAATATTTTCCTCCAATGCTTTCAGTTTGTGTTGGACCAAAAATATCCATGTGCACTAACTGTAATGACTTAGTAGTTTAGACTTCACCAATTTATTTAAAACTTGATTTATGTTGCTTTCCATATTGACAAGGATCACAAACTTTTGAAGAATCAAATATAAGCTCTGGTATATCCTCAACTAGTCTTTTCTTAGAGATTTTTCATAGGTTCCTAAGATTACAATGTCCTTACCTTCTATGACATAACCAAGAATGATTTTCCATTGCACTATGACAAGGTATATCTTGGCTCCTAAGGTCTTATAAGTTTAGTGTGTATAAATTCTCTTTCCTATGGGAAGAAAGAATAAACTCTTCCTTGGAATTGTGTACTAAACACTTGTCATTCCAAAAATTCACAAGGTAACCTTCATCACATAATCGACTTATGCTAATAAGGTTGTGCTTAAAACCCTTAACAAATAAATTTTTTGAAATCAAAGTTTTTCCAAGAACAACAATATTACCTATACCAAAAATTTATCCCTGAGCATTATCTCCGAAAGTTACTTTTCCTCCCTTTGTCTTGATTATATTTTCAAAGAAGTTATTGTTACCAGTTATATACTGAGAACATACACTATCCATATACCATGTATTACTGTTGTTACTATCTTTAGTTTTCTGAAAATAAGAGTGTTAGTCTTTTGGAACCCAAACTTTCTTGGATCCAGACACTTTAGAAAGAAAATTTTTAGGAATCCACATTTTCTTTGAAAAATATGCTTTATGAAAACCTAAAGACTATGTTTTTTAAGGAACACTTTTTTTGCCCAATGCCCACCACACTGACATTTAGTGCAGAATAAAGCACTTTGAGGAAAAAAATAATTGTTACTAAAAACTGTTTTTGAACTAGTATAACCAAATCCAGAATTATTCCTTAGAGGTTGAATTTGGGAATACATATTATCAAAATTTTCCTTTCCCAAGGTAAAGTTTGAAAAAAACTCCCTCAAGGAAAATATTTATAATTTTAGTCTAATAAATAAGTTCTTATCCTCAAAAAAATTAGTTTTATCACTAGAGTTAGGCTCTAAAACATTTTTCTTAGAAATTACATTTTTCTAGATCCTTAGAAAGTTTATCCTTCTCAGAATTAACTTACTCAAGGGTTTTTGAAACATTTTAAAAATCATAATTTTTCTTATCAAGATCTTTATAAAGATATGATATTTACTTAGAAAGAATAGTAATTCTAGAATTTTCCTTATCAAGATTTTTCTTGACTTTAGAATTTTCATTATGAAGGAGCTTATAAAACCTAGAAAATTATTCATATGTAAAGTATTATCTTCCTCAAAATAAGATTCTTCATCTAAAGATTCATAATATTTAATATCAATATAATTTGAATTCATGGATACATTGGTTATAGATTCGGAATTGTGTACCTTATCTATTAAACAATGATTTTAAATAGGTAACTTGGAAAGTAAACCAAGATTATTCTGACTAGAAGATTCATACTATGAGGATTCTTTAGAAGAGTCACCACCACTGGAACTCCAAGTGTCATTATATTTCAAAACATTCTTGTCTTTAGCTCTATAGTATTTTTTTATTACTCTTAGAATGCTTTTCCTTTCTATCTTTTCTCTTAAGCATAGGACAATCTGGCCTTATATGCCCTTCTCTTTTGTATTAATAGCAAGGGACTTCTAAGTCTTTTTTTCCTTTATTTCTTTCTTATTGTATCTAGATTGAAAGTTCTTATTTCCAAAAATCTTGTTCATCCTTCGGGAAATATTGCATAACTCTTTTTATGAATATTCACTTCCACTAGATTCGGATTGAATAAGAACCTTCTTAGATTTTGATCTTGTAACTCTCTCAGGAGTCTTGGATTTCATATGATTTGAAGTTGTTGTAAAAGAAACCCTGTCATTTCCATTCTTTTTCTTATTCATATCAGCATCTCTCTTCAATATTGTCTCATGTTGAAGAAGAGTTCCAAAAATCTTATCATGAGAAATCTTAGTAACTTTTATATTTTAATTTATTGCTGTCCTCTAAGATTCCCATTCGTTAGTCATGATGTCTATGATTTTTTCTACAAGATCTTCGTCATCTAATCCTTTATCACCCATTGATTGTAAATTTTTAACAATAGTCAGGAATCTTTGTTGTACCTTACATATGGGTTCTACATAAGGAAATCAGAAACCATGATACTCATCTCTGGGCATAGCTCTTCTAGTTTCAATGACTTTGGAAGTTCCAAAGTGTGTTACTTCAAGATTCTTCCAAATACTATTTGCTGCTTCAAAAGATGAAATTTGGATATATATATTTATAATCATGGAAAAAATCAAATTATTTCATACCTTAAAGTTCATCTGATATTTCACCTTTTCTATATTAGTAAAGGTTCTATGTTCCTTATCAGGAATCTTATAATATTCAGTTAACATAATGTAGTTTTCAACACATCCGTTTATCACAAAGGTCTTCATATGATATCTCCAATATTCATAATCATTCCCATTAAAGATTGGTGGTCTAGTAGGATTAATATTTTCAATCGAACCAACATTAATTCCTACCATCTAAAGGAAAATATCTTTCCACACAAACTTTTAATAATAGAATTTTGTAATCAAGGATTAAAATTCATAAGTAAGGAAAATATAGAACAATGAAAACTTGAGCAAGAAAACTTATATGTGAATATAATTATTTCATAGACCTCCCCTGATACCAATTGTAAGATCATAATATGATGTAGATGCTCAATATACAAGAGGGTGGTGGGGGTGAATTATATCCTTTAAAAATTCCTTTGTAGCTTTTAAAGTTGATTTAAACCTTTTTATTATTTAACAAAGTTAAACAAGTTAAATTCACAAAAAATCTTGGTTCTACAAACTTGATAGATTCCAGAAATATGGTTCCAGAAATAAAACTTAAGAAAAGTTGACAAGGGAAAAGATTCTACCTTAAAGAGTATAGAATCTTACTAATCAAAGTACAAGTATAAGAAAGTATAAGGTATTTATACTTTCCTTATTAATCAAAATGCAATGGAAAGTAAATTTGAAACAAAACAAGTAACAAGTATATAATCTTTTAACCCAAAGAGTAGGGTATCCAACAACCTTGGATAAAGTTCACTTGATTTATAATTTCGATAAAGTATATCTTACCCACACTAGGGTAAGCCTTTGATAGGAATATCAGAGTCTGTCTTGATATCCCTGCAAGTCCTCGAACTTCAAGGTAGTCAGAACCTCTTCCTTCCTTATCAAGGAAGTCCTCAAACTTTAAGGTAGTCAACACCTCTGTCTTCCTATCCCTGGAAGCCCTCGAATGTACTCAGCAACATTCAGAGTCGCACCAATCAAGCTGAACAAGATGTTCATTAAGCACAAAGCATTAGAGTATCTCCCTATCTAGAAATCACATCAACCTCATGTGGTCTCTAGAGTTATCAAATTTTTCACAAAAGCGAAGTGTCATGGTCATGAGCTTATTCAAATGAGATCCTATTTATAGGAATTTTCCCATCGGTCGAATCCCTTGTCCAATGATCATATTTTTCCTTGAATCTCAGAGGGACCTGTACATGTGTAACTCAAACAACGGTTGGTTAGAAATTAAATTCATGACATCGATTCATTACTATAACATGAGTAAGTAAAATATGGTTTCCCAACCAAATCTATTTTTTGAATTCTAGGAAAAATAAATGTTTGGAGTCTAAGAAAATAAACATTCAGAGTCTATATTACAAGGATATTAAGGTTCTATTTTTCAAGGAATTCGGAATTAGAATTATATAGATTTCAGAGTCTCAATTCTAAGAAATTTAGAACCTGAATTCTAAGGAATTCAGAGTCTTAATTATAAGGAATTAAGAACATGAATTATAATGAATTCAGAACCTGAATTATAAGGAATTAAGAACCTGAATTCTAAGGAATCCAGAGTCTAAATTATAAGGAATTCAGAACCTGAATTTTAAGAAATTAGGAACTTGAATTATAAGGAATTCGTAACTTGCATTTTAAGGAATTCGGAACCTGAATTCTAAAAAATTCGGAACCTAAATTATAAGTAATTAGGAACATGAATTATAAGGAATTCAAAACCTGAATTATAAAGGAATTTGGAACCTGATTTCTAAGGAATTCAAAGTTTGAATTTCATAGAATTAGGATTCTGAATTTCAGAGAATTCAGAATCTGAATTTTAGAGAATTCGGAATCTAAATTTCTGAGAATTTAGAATTTGAATTTTAGGGAATTTGGAACCTTAATTCGGATCTTGAAGACAGAATACTCTATATCAAAGTATTTATAGAATTATTAGGTTTCAGATGTGAAACCAAATTTTTTTAATTAAGAATAAAAAGAGTTAGATTTAGAGAAACTTAAATATGAATAATTAAAAACAAGTAAGGATAAATTTTCCTTGGGGAAGGAAAATTTTCCTTAATAAGAAAAATCTTAGGGAAAATGAAATTTTCCTTAAGATAGGGTGTTTGTGATTTTCAAATCATGAAGGACTGGACAAGTCATAAGGAAACATTATTGACTCAACATGAAGCGGCATTCTGTAGATAATAACAATGATGGGATAATGTGACATCCATGAGATTCATAATAATTGAATAAATTTGATTCATTACATCCATATTTCTCAGCTGATCCTAGGAATGTTTGATTGGGATTGGATACTGATGGATTCAACCCATTTGGGACTTTGAGTATCAGTTATAACATTTGTCCAGTTGTTTTGATCCCTTATAATCTCCCTCTGTGGATGTGTATGCAACAAATGACATTTATCATTTCTATGATTATTCTTGGAAAATAAATTCCTAGAAATGATATTGATGTATACTTGCAGCCTTTAATTGATGAATCACAAGAGTTATGGAGAAAAATTGTTGAGACATTTGATGCTTCTTAAATAATGTTCATAATGCATGATGCTTTAATGTGGGACCTTAGTGACTTAACTGGGCTTGGTAATTTATCTGGTTGGAACAATTACATGGGTTTTTCATGTCTTGTTTGTATCATTGATTTTGAGCCTAAAAGACTACCTCATCGTAAAAAATGGTGCTTCTTGTTCTATTGAAGATTTCTCGATGCATATCATAGATTTAGGCTGAATAGATCAAAATTTAATAGTTTCATTGATTACAGAGCACCTCTAAAGTTGTTAACTAGTTCTAAAATATTGACACAAATTGGAAATGTTGAAATAGAATTTGGGAAGGTTCATAATTTGAATGATAGTGGGAAATGGGTTCAAAGTTCATCGTCAAGTGAAATCAAAAGGCAATAATGGAAGAAAAAAAGTATATTCTTCAAACTTCCATATCGGGAATTTAATTTTTTGTGGCATAATCTTGATGTGATGCATATTGAGAATAATGTCTGTGAAAATTTGATATTCACATTGCTTAATGACCATGGAAAGTAGAAGGATCATCTCAATTATCAGAAAGACTTATAATTAATGAATATATAATGTGATCTCTAGCCAGATGAGAATGAAAAGTATGCTCCGACAATTATTGCAATGAAAAATAGGGATAAAGATAAATTCCTTCGAATTTTGAAGCATGTGAAAGTATTTGATGTGTATTAAAGTAATATCTCAAGGTGTGATGACTAAAATAATCTTACGTTACATGAATTGAAAAGTCACAATTCACATATTTTTTTACAGAAGTTACTACCATTCGCATTGCATATATTATTACCTGAAAAAGTTACTGCTGTTGTACTCCAATTCTGCACATTTTTTAGACAACTATGTGAGAAATCTCTATATCCAGTTGAGCTTGAAGACCTTTAGTAGAGGTTGGTTTTGACACTTTGTTCAATGGATATGATATTTCCTCCACCATTTTTACTACTATGATGAATTTAACTGTGCATTTGGTTGCGTAAGCTAAATTAGGAGACCCTATTCATTATCGATGGATGTATCCAATTGAGAGGTACTTTATTTATATGTTTTAAAATTATGTAAACAATTTTTGGCACTTAATTAAATGCATAGTTATGTTTTTTTATTTTATTTCACAGATATCTTGGGCATTTTCAATCATACGTGAGAAATAAAGCTCCACCAGAAGGCTCTATTATTGAAGGCTATTTGGTAGAGGAGTGTCTTACCTTTTATTCTAGATACTTGGATGATATTGAGATAAGATTTAATTAAGTTGGACCTATTGAAGACACATCGACTCAATCTAAAATACAAGAGAAATCAAAAATATTTCCTGCTACTGGCCTATTAGTTGGGAGGATCTCAAATGTTACCCTCATAGAAATGGAATTATTACAGGCACAAAGATGTGTACTACTGAATAGTGAAATTATAGATCCATTTATTAAAGAGTTGGGGATAAAAACAAAGATAATAATGAATGTCTGGGCACAAAATGAGAAATATATAACGAAATCTATTAATAAAGAGCATGTATAATGGTTTGCAAGACATGTAAGTTCATAAATATAGAAAAAACAAGAATATTAGGTTGATACATATATTTTGTAACTCTAATGAAGTATATTTATTATTTTTAGATTATGAATACTAATACTCGAGAAGATTTGTTAGAATATTTGATGTTTCTCGATTGAAGTCCTGTAGAACAAGTTAGAAAGTTTGACGCTTACAATGTGAATGGATTTAGATTTCGTACAGTCGATCAAGAAGAGGGTTTGAAAACACAGAATATTAGTATATTTACATTTCCTGAAGTAGTATACTATGGAAATCTGACCGATATTATTAAATTAAAATACCATGTGTATTTTTCTATTGTTTTATTCAAATACAATTGGGTCAATATTATCAGAGGTGTTAAAAGAGATTCCTTGAAATTTACTTATGTGAACTTATCTTGCTTTATGGATGTTGGTGATTATGAAATGCATGATTCATATATCTTATCATTGCAAGAAAAAATGGTATATTATATGAATGATGTTGTGGATGAAGGGTGGAGTGTAGTTTCTCACATAAAACAAAGAGATTTGTATGATATGGGTGATGAAGTGGAATATTTGACCTCTGACATTGAATCTTATAAACAATAATAATCAGAAATATTTGTCCATTATGATATTGAAAATATTATTCTTGCAAGGATGAATGATGTGAATGAAGTAATGGAGCAAGAAACCGACATGATTGAAGGAGAAAATGATTGTATTTACAATAATGCATTAATTTAGAAACCACTTATTTCATTTTTGAAATCATTCATTATCATTGTTATGTATATTTTTTTTGTTAGTAATTTACATTTGTTATCATTTTTAATTATATTTTCTTCATAATTTTTTTGAAATATATTTTCTGAACTTATTTTTATTTTATTAAATGACATGAATTCCAAGGAGGAAGAAATATACATTTTCATTGACCACAACGACAGATAGCGATCCATCTGTCTCCCTCCCTATGGAATCTGAGCCACCATACGCTTTCCCCCCAGCACCATCTCCCCCTGCACCATTTCTTACACCCTCTGTGAGCATCCCTTCATCAACTCAGTCATCGTATCCCTCTTCAGGAGCCTCAACAGCGGGGGAGCGGTGCGCCACTTCTAGTTATTCACTGGGATACTGGAGGGTGACTGTTATAGGTACAAATTTTAATATGAATAATTTTTTTTCACTTTTTTATAATAAATGTTTGTTCATTAAAGACAGAAACAATTCAAGTTTGGAGAAAAATATAAAAAGTTCAGCTGTATGGAATCTGACTGGAGAGAAGATAGTTTTCCCATTTTATTCACATGGGGTCCCTACGGATGACGCCATAGGATTACTTGGCCATATTTTAGGCCAGCTGGCCGCATATATTGTTTCAGTTCCTGTTTCATATGATGATTGGATGCATATGCCTACAAGTTATAAAAATGAAGTTTTTTATTCCCAAATATAGGTAATTGTAATACATTATGGTATAATTTAATGTAATGTTATTAATATTTTTAAAATAAATTTATGTGTAAAGATGTATTTCCACTTTACAGTTGCTGATGTGATAGCACAAAAGTGGATATTGAAAAATCTTGGCAAAAAATGGAAAGAAATTACATGGAGATTGTTGGGCGATGTCAAAGATACTTTGTTGACCACCCAATAGATGTATGACAAGTTACCCGATGGGGTACCCGAAGAGAAATGTAAATTTTTTATTAACAAACATTGTGATGAGAAGAAGATGGTATTTAAATATATATTACTATATTAATATCATTTTACATTTATACATTTATATGAATAGGAGGTGAAATTGAATAAATTACTATTAAATTAAATTTTATTTATTTCAGGATCTTTTAAGAAAGAATGCATCAAACCGGGCTAAGCTGGTCATCCCTCACACTGCAGGGTCAAAGAGGTTTTCTAGAAGCCGATATGCTCTGGTAATATTTTCATCAGTTTAAATATTTATAAGACAATATTATTTTTTTAATATATTAAATTGTTTATTTATGTGTGTGTAATGTTTTCACCGAGTTTAGGGAATGAAGCATCCCAAATAAAAGTGTGGTTGAATGTTCACTAGAAATATGATGGAAGTTTTGTTATCGAGACCACCAAAGAAGTTGGGGTATGAACTCATTTTTCATTATAATAACTTATTATAAGTTGTTTCTATGTTAATATATATTGCTTCTAATATGAGTGATTTTTAATTTATAGGTGTAAATTAAAGAACTGTGGGATGCCAATCCTGTGCAGTCCTACTCAGTCTCCTAGGATGACATGGTTGCTAAAGTCCTTGGGAAGGAGCATCCTAGTAGAGTGCGTGGGATGGGTTTGAGAGATGTACCATCTAAGGTATTTTATAGACCACTGGGGATTGTAGCTACATATAATTATTGTTGTAGTCAGTCCATAACCCAATATTCTCAGAGAGAGATTATTTCTGTTTAAAAAATAGTTCAAGACCAGTGGGATCATATACCTGCTTTGTAGAAAGAGATGATTTATTTATATCAAAAGACAACCAGATCTACCCTCGATGGTATTGTATTAAATGGTGGTGAGTAGGTAAATCACAAAAATTTAAAATCATTTAATTTGAAAACTTTTATTTGTTTTATGTTTAAATATAAATATATAATAATATTTAATTTTCAATATAACATTCATATAAGTGGTAGTAGGAAGTAAAGATGGAGGTGGAGAGTCTGACAAGATTTGTTCATCATTAGACCGTGATTAGTTTTATTGTTGATATTTTGGACAAATATAGTAAAAGTTAGTTTTTATATGTATCATGTGTGGCACATAGTTTCCACCAAACATTTTCATGACCTAACATTTTCTTGATTTCTCATGTTTCCTTTTTTGTATTTTATTGATTTATGATGTTTCCATTTATGTCTTTATTTCTCAAGCATGGTATGCACTATATATATCGATTCTTTATTGTCATGAATCATTTTTTATGATTCATTTTTTTCTAAATTTATTAGTTTTGTTACCCAAGGATGAACGATCAACCTTATTATTTATTTTCTTGGGAATATCCAGTTTTGTAACTCCCTCCAACTTGTTTTTAGTGGATAGCCCTTATTTCTTTAAATTTTATAGTATTCTCTTCTAATGTTTTATAGTTGGAATGTGATTACTCGCACTTATTCTTTCCTCTTATTCAAAATAGTTTTGATAATAATTTACCAATATATTTAGAACACTTGATTGTCTTGATCCTATTAAGGTAGAGGGACTGTCCAATTCATTAATAATAGAGTTTACAAATATTTGTTGAACACTTGATTGTCTTACACTACCAGAATTTGTATCTCCTAAAAATATTTATCTGGTGGCTAAAATCTATTATTCAATCCTAAATTATGACCTATATGGTTTGGATCATTATTCCTGACTGCTCATCAATCTGAGGATAAAAGGTTATACACAACTTCTACTATCAACTCATAGAATTCTATTATAATTTCCAAAACTATGAGGTAAAACAGGTCAGCACGGGTGAACATCCCACTTCAACTATCAACTCTGACACTCGGTGATAATTTTTGGACAAGTCAATCAATGGGAAACAAAGCCTTCAATGTCTCTTAATATGGAGGTCTACCAGAACATCCACTTTTTATTATTATAAATGATGGTCGACCTTGGGTGAATATGCCACTTAAAAGTATTATAGGATCTTATAAACTCATCTCTCATGGAATATGTGACCATTACCATGATACGAACTATAAACACTCCATGTATATCGAAATCCAATCCTGAAATAGTTTCACATTCTTCCAACCTATCACACATCATGATACATTCCAGAACAATATTATAACTTGTGTTTAATTGTTTAACCAATGAATACATTATCTCCAAGGATACCCACATTGATTCCCCTAAACCCTTAACTACACCCAATAACTAGTCTTACAATGAATATAAGATCTTCTACTCAGCTAATGAAATCTGTTCTACCATCTCCTGCATTTTTTAACCCAATTCATTTACCACTACATTTCCATTTCTAGTTGAATACTATTTATTGATTCCAAACATATACAAGTACTATATGAAATTAATCTGATATATATTATGTACATAAAGTGTGAAAATATTATATGCACTCTAGGGGCCAAAGTACCCAAAAAATCTCTCTCCCAAGAGGTTCTATCATGATCATTTCAATGCATGGACCACAACTACAAACTAAAATATAGGATTAGAGTATTTCATCTTGAGGGTTAAAAGGTGATGAAACCCAAAGTGACTAATTTATCACTCTACATCATAACATATCCTAAGCTAGAACTAGATGCATCACATTTCACTACATGTCCAACGTTAGGCTTAGGAATGCTTAGGATCAGAGCTGACAACAACCACTTCTTCAACACTATAGAAACTTCCTCACACTAGTATGTATATTCAAACATGAATCCATTTTTGGTAACTATGTTCATTGGAAATGCTAAGTGGTTGATCTCCAAAATGATTCTTTTTTAATTCCTATACAATCCAATAAAACATCAACTATTGATTACATTCCTTAGTTATGACATATACACAAATACTTCAACATACTCGAGATCAACTGATATCCCTAATTGTGAAACCACTATATCCAAAAGTGACACATCTTGTACTTAGGATAAATTTTATGTACCCAAATCATAATAAACCTATTATTCAAGTATCTATAATGTGATTCTTATGAAAATTTTAGTATTTTGGTTTTCTTTTGGATGTGGGATGTATGTGCATGTAAAATTGGAATGATTTTTTTTAGGGAAGTGGTACTGGGGCTGCAGAATGATTTGATTTTTTTTTGTAAATATAGATTTAGTGGCAGTTTTAACTTCCACTAAAAAAATCATTTTTGATGGGAAAACTACCACCAAATGTTTCCACTACGATAATTACCATAAACCAATACTAAATCAAAGAAACCGCCACATATTGTATGCCGACATAGAATTTATCAAAAGTTTTTTGAAACTACTAATGAATCATATGGTGGTGGTTTAAACTACCTCCATATCCAAAAAAACCCTCCATGAAATGGTTATTTTCTTGTAGTGCTTCTATGAAAACTAAGAAAATCCCCAAAAATTGATACTGTAAAATAAATCCTTACCTCATTGGTAAATTTTAAATTTTTACCCCTTGGAAGAATAAACTTGAATCTAAAAATTATTCATCATTAATAAATATGAATTAATGTTTTATATATCAAAATTGAATAATATATACCACATAAAATTAAATGGGTGCATAATATTAAATATGTCTCAATGAAGTAAAAATTGAGACAAAATACCTTACCTCACACTTCCATTTAGTTGAACATGATTTAAATTCCTATATAATGTTTTTAAAAAATTTATTAATTTATAATAGGACTATATTAATATTTATAATATCATATTTTATCCTCTTATAACAACTTATCACCCATTTGATAATAATATTTCATTACTACCATTGTTTGGGAGTAATTTGCATTGTTTTATCCAGCATATTATATCATGGAAGTTTTGGTTATTGTTAATAGGACATAGTTCCATCATCTACATAATTTTATTAAAGTTATAAATATCATATATTTTTTCACTAGATACCTTTTTATAATTATTCTTGAAATCTGGACATGGAAAATGAATAACATCGCTTTGTGGAGATGGTGTTCTATACGCGTGAACGAGTGATGTTATCATTTCATTATGGGTTAAAGGGTAAGGAATTAGATGATATATTAAATTTTAAAAATAAATATTATCTCAAAATTATCATATATATTCATTGGTTCCATCATTATGACTATTAATGTGATTCAGGGATGAAAAAAAATTACATCAGTTCGTGAGGTGGTAGCCCACCATACACACGAGTGATGTTTTTATTTCCCATTTGATGGAGAAAAATATGGATAAATACCATGAAATAAACATAATATAATATAAATATATATATATTTTTTTTATATTTTAATTATTAAGACAAAATTAAATGTGATAAAAGAAGAGTTAAAAAGAAAGTTCTTATTGAAGACAATTACCTTCACTTAGAAAAACAACCCTTGGATCTCTTATTAAATACTATAGGGTTGGTATTTTGGGATAACCGAAAGATCTATAATGTGTATAAGGATTTTTTGAGAGATTTTATTAGAATTTATTTGATATAAATTATTAATTGGTGTGAATAAGTAAGGGGAGTAGGTTCCCTTTAATAATTGAGGCGAGTGATAGACTTGTAGTTTTTCAATGTTGTACAATAATTTTAAGTCATTTTTTGAAAAAAAACACCAAAATGGAATATATTATAATTTAAAAAGTTTAGGGTTGAAATATAATCAAAAATAGGATTTAATCAAGTTTTTATGTTATTTTATCCCTTATATTTTTAGGTTTACCCCCGGTAAATTGTTACTGTAACCGTGATAATTAATTTTTTACTATTTTTACTATTAATTATGAATAGAAATTATGTTCAACTTATTAAATAGTAACAAAAATTATTATTTGAAATATATAATCCATTTTATGAAATTTAATTCACAGAAATGATATAATTTATTTTAAAAATAAACTCCCAAAATGTGTCATAAAACAAATTTTTAAGAAATGCATTTTTCAAGAATAAGACGACCTTAAATTAAATACATGACTAGTAATAATAATTATATGAATTTAAATTTATATATTAATTTATATAATAAATAAATTTAATTTAAATCATTCTACATTAAATATTATTTTAAAAAATTAAATTAAAATACATTATGCATTAAAAAACATTTTTTTAAAAAATTTCATTTTTACCTCCAAATTATCTTATATTTATTTCTATAAAATTTATAGTAAATAAATTTTTAATTATAAATATTATAAAATATTATTATAAATAAAAGGAGTAATATTTAAATACCAAATTTTCAATCATTCATATAATCTTATTTCTAATGAAAATTTTCAAAAACTCATTATATTCTTATTTTGGCCAACTAAGTTAAAAATCAATATTCATACCATAAAATTATAATTTTTGTACAATTAAATATTGAAAATTTCATTTTATTATAGTTATATTAAAATATAATTTTCATTTTATTCAATTAAATCTCATGTATTACATTCTTCCCTATTATAAAAATTTCATCCTAGAAATTTTTATGTATACTACTTTTTAAACAAATGAGGGTATTCCTTATTCATAAAATCATTTGATTCCCATATTACTTCCCCTATTTTATGATTTATATAAATTACATTTACTTGTAAATTCATCTGATTCCTCAATACTTAAACTATAGTGTTAAAAATCTAGATGGGATCTTCATAGTAATATAGATATGGTTCGAATTATATTTCTTTAATGGCGATAACATGAATTTGTTATGGCATGTACTTCATTAACAATGATATATGGAACACATTATGTAATTTATAGATACATGGTGGCATTTCGATATATTATTCCAAAAATATAATTATTTATAGGATTTCAAAAGGTTTGATGTACTAGGGGAATAGATTTCCTTTCTTACCGAACCATATAACACCCTTCCATGAAGATACTTTCAAGAAAACATGATCTCGCACTTGGAATTCCAAATATCATCTTTAGTTATCATTATGAATCTTTTAGATAATTTGTTATAATTTAATATGAGTTTTAGTAGTATTTACCCTTTTCATTATTTCTTCAACAAGTTCCGATCCTATAAGCCTCCTTTCACCAACATTATCCCAAAAAGTTGGAGTATGACATCTCTTTCCATATAATGATTCATACGATGCCATTTGAATACACTAATAGAAGTTATCAGCATATAAAAACTCTACCAAAGGTAAATAATTATCCCATATACCTTTAAAGTTAAATGTGAATTATCTTTAAATGTTTTCTAATGTTTTAATTTTTCCTTTTGGTCTATCCATTGGTTTGACGGTGATAAGTGGTGCTCAAAATAAGATTAGTATGAAGATATTTTTGATGAATTTTCTAGAATTTTAATGTAAATAATGGATCAGTATAAGACATAATTCAAATATTAGTGCCAAAAAATATTATAATTTCATTAATACAGAGACATGTAAGGATATCAAGTCTAAATATTTCCTTATAGTAAGGAAATGTATTTATTTGGTTAGGTGATCAATAATAACTCGTATTACATCATTCTTTCTAGGTGTTAATGGTAATTTGGTAAAAATCTATAGAATAATGTCATCCCATTTTTCACATAGTAATATGTTGAGGTTGCATGAATCCTATAAGATGTTGTCTCTCATCCTTCACCTATCTAAGACCAAGAATCTCAATATATAATCAGTAATTTTCTACTTCATATCATCCCACCAAAAATATTCCTTCAAATCCATATATATATTAGTTATAACAGGGTGTATAGAGAAATTTTTGTTATAAAAAATCATAAAATAATTCCATTTTTAGCTCAAGTATAGATATAACACATAATGTATTTCCAAATTTCATATCTCCATCTTTATATATGAATTCTTCCAATTTCCCATCGTACACAACTTTAATTTTATTTTGAAAATTATAAAAATCATGCTGATAACTTTTTACTTTTCCAATAAATATGGTTAAAAATAATTTGGAAAATGAGTGATGTCTACATTCTTTAATAATTCCCATATTCATCTTTACAAAATCCTTGAACACATGATCCTTGGTAATCCTCATTTTGTTCAGGACTGTATGATATTTCTTTCTTAATGCATCTGATACCTTATTTTCCTTCCTAGGAGGTAGTGTATTAGGAAATCATAATCCTTGAGTTTCTCAAAAAATTACCTTTTCCTCATATTGATACCTTTCTATGAAAATATGCATTTTAGGCTCTTATAGTCTTTGTATATCTCACTTATTTCATCATAGGGATAATTTTACCATGTATTCAAAGAAGATATTAAATCTTCCTACTCAAGATCAAGGGTTATATAGTTCTATTTATTATTATTTAAATACCTTTATCTATATATAATAAATTAATAATTTTTCATAAGGAAACAATCAACTACCTTGTTAGTGCATCACTATATATCACAAATCCATCATTTCCTAATTGTAGAGTCAAAATTGGTGCATTGGAAAATATCTTCCTAAATTCTTCAAAACATTCTTCACATTCCTTTATCCAAATGAACTTAACCCCTTTACGTGTAATCTTGGTTAACAGGTTATCCAATCGGGAAAAATTTAGAAAAAATCACAATTAGTAACCTTCCAAACCAATGAATCTACATATGTAAATTATCATTTTTTAGTTTAGGACATAATTTTAATGAATTTTCCTTTATAGTCTCAACTGAGATTCCATCCTTAGATACAATATAAAAAAACATTCTAAAGATATAATTCATGCTTGTAAAATTTACCATATATCTCCTTTCCTCTAAGAGTCTCAAGAATTATCCAAAATTAATTCTCATGGTTCTCATATATTTTAGAATACACCAAGATATGATCAATGAACACCAGAAAAAAATTATCAAGATATTCCTTGAATAATAAATTCATTAGATCTATAAAAATAGATTGTGAATTAGTTAATCCAAATGTCATTACTATAAACTTGTAATTTCTATACATAATTCAAAATGTTGTCTTTATAATATATTATTTATTTACATGAAATTTATAATAAAAATAATGAATGAAAACCTTTGAAAAATATTTAGTATTGTGAATTTTGTTAACTAATTCATCAATGAGAGGAAGAGGAAACATGTTCTTTACCCCAGGTAACATTAATGTCCCTATAATAAATGTACAACCTCATTGATCCATATTTCTTCTTAATGAAAAGAAAAATGGCTCCCCAAGGTGAACTAATAAGGAATATAAATCCCTTATTAAAAAAATATCTAGTCATTTCTTCAATTACACTATTTTCATAATAGCTATTTTATAGGAAGTGTTTGACATAAGTCTTTTATCAGGGATTTAATCAATGGAAAACTCGACTTCATGATCTGGTGGATTTCTAGGTATTTACTCAAGAAACACATCAATGTATTCCTATATAATAAGTACTAATTTAATTTGAAGATTTCCTTTTCATTCCAAATATTTTTTCTACTATTATTCCCTAAGAATCTCATTTCAATGATCTACTAGGGGTGGATCTAGACATGACTCAGATGATGAAGTATCTTCTCTAAAGATAATAAATTAAACATATTCAATAGAAATAATAATTTCATTATCTTTGATATAAATATTTACATCATATTTTGAAATCCATTCCACACTAAGTATTATATCTAATTTAACCATAGGTTTAAAAAAAAGTCTATAAATAGGGCATTTTTATGTGTCACAATAGGAGCTACCTGATACATCCTTGTTGTAGTGATATTTTTATTAAGAGTTTTGAATGATAAATTCCTTCTTGTGGTTGTAAGAAAATATTGAAGATATAAAAGAGTGAAATGAACCAGAATAAAGTAAAGTATTAGACCAATTTGAGGCTATGATTAAAGTACCTAACACTGTATATTTGATAACTTCACCCTGAGTTGTAGTGATCACATAAGCTTGGCCTTCACCCCATGGACTCTTATGTGGTAGATTAATTTGATAGTTGGGACATTGGTTTGAATAATTCCCCATTAATTTCAGTTAGAGGGATTTATAGTAGTACTATATTTATTTCCATTACATTCATTATCCAAATTATCCTTATCACTGTATTTGTAATAAACTACCATTCCCTTCAATAATTTTATAGGATGTTTCTTTCCATAATTTTGACATGATGAAAATTGATTCATATTATTATTCTTCATCTATGTTTTCTCTATTTCTTATTTTTTATCCAAAATTGTATTCTCTTAATTTATCTTGAATATATAGGATCTAGAAAATTCCTTCTCCGTTTTTATGGAATATAAAACTATTTTATCTTACAATGAAAACATTTAGAAACCAGTTCTCTTTAGAGACTTGGATTAATCCCTTTAAAGATTCCTAAATCATCCATTCCATATTATGTACGTAATCTATAGTATACCTGGATAGTCTCATAAATGTATCCTCATACTCTACAACACTTTTTTCTTCCTTTTACATTAAAATGAGGAACTTTCTCTTCATTTTATTTTGTTTCACATGAGGGAAATATTTTTCAAACAATGTTACATTAGAAGATCTCTATTCTCAGTGTTCTATTTCTTATTCCTCCCTTGTATTCTAGATCAATGACCACCATTTATCAGTATCACCCTTGTGAAAATATAATTATAGTATAACATTTTCCCATTCATTACGTCCCATGTGTAGCATCTTTCCTAGGTTCCACTCAATAGTGCCCCAATACAATGGGTACAAGACCTGAAGTGCATCTCCTCAAATGCTAGATGATTCTAACTAGTAGAGAGGGACTATGGTGTGTTTTTCAGGATACTATGACCACATAGATTGAATATGCATAGTCGTAAACTTTAGGTAATCAATAGTGGATGCACAATAAAGAACAAAGAGTATAAGAATATAAAGTAAACAACCATGTAAAAATAATAAATAACTATAATAAGATGAATAACCAATATTATATATAAAATGATGATGTTCATAATGCTATACAAAAAAGGGGATTATAAGGGGAACGTTGATACAAGCATATACTTAATGATGAAAAAATATATAAAAGAAAAAATAATAATACTACAAGTATCTCAAGAATATACATAGTCCTATGCCCCCAATATCCATATTAAATATGTGAATACACCAAGAATCAGAAGTAGAACACTTCCCTTTATCCATACCTTTGATCATAAAGTCTACTTGGGTACCAAATGACACCCGAGAAGGGTGTGAGATAAAAATATCAGTAGGTCATCACCCATGGTGTCTAGGCTAATCCATTTCATGTAATATATAAACAATAGTGTTCCATATATAATAGACGTATATTAGTAAATAAATAAACCACCAATACCTTAGTCTGGGTTTCTAAATGGAAACTCATCCCGTACCACCTACTTTGACATAAACCGGAAGTCCAAACGAGGTACATATGAAATTCGTGATATGTTTACAAGTTACTTTACAATATAATCAAAAAAGTTAAAGGAAGAAGACCCCAAGATTGTGCTTTATCTTATAAGTCACATTTAATTTTCATTACACAAGTATACTAACAGAGAAAAATAGAAACATCAAATGAGCACAAACAAGTTCCTGATAATATTAAAGGGGTATCTCATATAATAAAATCACGA
The DNA here is from genome assembly GCA_963277665.1 of Viscum album. NCBI lineage: Eukaryota > Viridiplantae > Streptophyta > Magnoliopsida > Santalales > Viscaceae > Viscum > Viscum album. The sequence continues at coordinate 581,400,057 of OY728128.1, read as the reverse complement.
AACCCATCAATTCCCATTATGGAGTCTGAGCTTGTCCATGGTGATCTAAACATAATCCCAAGGGTCACTACATAACATCCAATATAACCAATTTCATTGAGTTCAACCAAGGAAACCCATACAGCATCCTTTGTAGCACTCAAGACATGGAGACTCTGAGCCTGTACCAAGTATCTCACATAAGGGACTATTTATCACCCATGGTAGGGCGTAGCCATCTTTACAATGGATCCATCCTAATTTGACCCCTATGGAACCAACATCACTCATAAGTATAAGTAAATCCACCCAGAAAGTCCTTACATGGAATGAAAAAGTATCTATCCTGGCACATCAAGAGTATCTAACCAAGAACGACGAGTCCCTCCATAGAATCCTTAACTCAGGACCCATTTTTACTCTTAGACCATATCAAGTGATTTATAAAAAACAAGTCACATCACAATTAAATGAATATATTTATAATTACATGTCAAAATATTTCATATCAAGATAACATGCTCACCATCTAGTCAATTAATGAAATTTAAGCCAATCAACAATGGGACAATTCATGTGGCAAGGTATAATGCATTAAATGAGAGAAAGGAATGAGAAATTGTCATGTTCCAAAAACCATAGTAGGTATACATTTACATTTCATTATTGGAATTTAAATATCTCAATACAACAAGATTAAAAAATCATAAAATATAATTAAAGCCTCTAAAACAAGGCTTAAAAATTAGGCACTTATAATTTACAAGTATCTTATCAAATTTCATAATTGTTTTTTTAATCCCAATCTATCAAGCTTGTCCAAGAATGTCAATTCAATTAAATCCATACACTTATAACACAAATAAAAGATTATAGAATGTGGCATAGGGCATAATTATCTAGACATAACATAAATGTAAGAAATAGAACATAACATAAATTAAGGTAATAAACTATCTTGTAATTGGAAATTTAATGTAAGAGAATTGAAATTAAATATAAAGAATTAAGAATAATTACTAAAGCAGAAGGTTCATGGAATAAATCTCAAGGGTCACTCTCATAGCTAACCGTTATCCTTAATTCAATTTATAACAAGGGAATTTAAATTAAAACCCAACTAACATGTGGTAATTTATCATTTATTGAATAAAAAAATGGGAAACCAAGGTGGGCACACCCAAGGGGTGGCCAACGATAAGAGAACATCCCACAGATGGGTTTTCTATAAGGTAAGGTCACTATGGACATGACAAACAATTGAAATTAATTTTTTATGCAAGAATGAGGAATCACCCGAAGGATCTGATGAGGGGAACAATGAAACAACATTAAAAAATCCATGAAATGAGTGGAAAAGTCATAGAATCCCTATATTGATGTACTAACACTCCACTCATCCATGAAAGACCCTTGATTCTACCTAAAATAGAACAAATCAAAGGATTTTTCAAAACCCCAAAAGTAGTGAAAAATTCTATCACCCCAGAATAGAGAAATAGATGGAAGAGGAACCAAGAAAAAGGGATGTAGAAGGTAGAGATTACCAAGTGATTTCTATTTCTTCTAACATCAAAGGATTTGGACCATAGATGAAGGAGATACCTCAAAATCCCATAGACTGAGGAGCAGAGAACCACGTCGGGGGGGGGGGGGGGGGGAACAAAATCCCACTAGAAAGGGATATGGGAGGAATAAATTAGGTTAAAACATTTATTAATGTGAAAAGAGAATTCCACCCTCAAAATATACTGCACATGGATTGGATGCATGGTTTCACCCAACTTTGCACCCAGCATGTACCATTCACTACTATAATGGGGAACATTGGGCAGTCAGGCACACGATTTAACTAATTGTGAAAAAATAATGAAAAAAATCTCTGTCTAAAAATTGAAGAGGGTTTCATGGACATGTTCCATGAGTCTCAAGGTTTTAGAAAACCATGCGTACCCCAGGTTCCCACTTCCATCTACCGAATAGTTTTGGAAAACCGTGTGGGGTGGGATATACGGTTTCCACTAACCGTGCAACCTAGTTCTCTTCCTCCCATTTCAGAGCTCCAGTCTTCAAATGAGACCTTAACACACCTAAGACCACCATAAATTTATTAGGAATCAATATTAGGGAATTTTTAATGAATTTAAACAAAAAATTCAATGTTCTGCACCATTAGATAAATCTAGTATGTTACAACCTCCCCTATTTAAAACAACTCATCCCTAAGTTTCCCTTTCGAGGGTGGTAGAACATCTTTTGAAAAGAGATATGGCCATAGAGCATGTACATCAACCTCTATCTACTAGGTCTCTTCCTGTACATATCTGTACTATCATAGCACCAAGACCAAAGGAACTGGCCAGCCTCAAATAACCCTCGTACTACGATCAATGATAGGAATTGGATGGTCCTAGAAGGATTCATACACTTCTAACTCAATATCCTTAGGATAAAATGAATGATCCAGGTCTGAAGGATACTATCTATGATAAGATATTTTAAGATGTCATACATGGAACAATACCAATGAGGTAACAACAATCGATAGCCTACCATCCCAATTAGACCCACTATCTCGAAAGGCCCAACATATCTCGGTGATAACTTTCCCTATATTCTGATTCATCTATGACTAAATCAAGGAAATACACATAGAAAGTATAGATATCCCACCTAAAACTCTAGAAGTCTATGGATACAATCAGTATAATAATGTTACCTAGACTGAGCAATATCCATAGACTTTTTAATAATCAATACTGGCTCTAAAGTATCCTGAATGAGATGAGGACCTAGAAAAGATGCCTCACCCACCTCAATCCATCACAGAGGAGATAAGAACGATCTATCATAGAGGGAATCATACTGATCTATCTGAATTATTTCCTGAAATCTATTATTGTGTGAAAACTCAACCAGAGGTATATTATTTTCCCATGAACCTCCAAAATCAAGGATACATGCCCATAACATACCCTCTAACACCCAAATTGTCTACTCAGACTACCCATCAACCTAAGGGTGATATTCTGTACTCAAGAGAACCTATGAAAATATTGGTTTTTAACCTCTTCTAGAACCACTATGTGAACATGGAATATCAGTACAAAATGATAGAATGGGGTACACCATGAAGTGACACTATCTCTCATATGTATAACCTTTATAAATCATTAATAGAGAAGGACTCTTAGACCAGTAGGAAGTGCACGACTTTGGTCAGCTTATTGATTATCACCCATTCTCCATCACTACCTTGAGGGGATATCGGAAATACTATCATAAAATCCATGGTGTTGTTGTTCAATTTACCCTCATGAATAAAGAGAGACTATTGAATTACAGTAGGTCACTGGTGCTCTTCCTTCACCTACTAATATGTGGAGCACTGAGTGATGAAACCTCTTATCTGCCTCTTCATATCTGACCACCAGTACTCATGATGCATGTATCTATATATCTTAGTAAGACCAGGATGAACATACAAAATAGAGGCATGATATTCTCTCATAAGCTCTTCCTGTATATCAAAAGGCACCCATACACAAACTAGTAGATTAGGGTCTCACTACCATAAAAAAACCAACCCATAGGTGGGTTCTCTCTTAAGATTCTCTCCCTTATAATGAGGTTCTCAGAATATGATAAATGATGCATCTAAACCCGTTCCATAAGAGAATATTTCACTACCAGAGCTTTTAAGACTGGATTTTCGTGTTGTTACTAAACTTCTAGGTGAAACTCATAAAACATAACCATCATATTGCACTCACTACTAGGCATATGAAAAGGATGTGTTTGAGTTTTTCTAGATCAAGGAATTATCCACAACTTTCCTATACCAGGTGTGTAAGAAAGATCAAAGTCAAAATACTACAGGTATTCAACCCACCTGCATTGCCTCATATTTAATTCTTTCTAAGTAGAGATATAATTTAAGATTTTATGATATATTTAAACAATGTATCATTCACCCAATAGATAGTGCCTCCAACAGTGTATAGAATTCCCCATGACAGCTAGATCTCGAGAATGCATAAGATAGTTCCACTTATTTGGCCTCATTTAGTGAGATCCATAAGCCATGACTCGATCCCCCTGTATCAAAACTACACCCAGTATGATTTTAGAAGCATCACAATCGAATATATAACTCATTCCTAGCTCAGGAAGAATGAGTATCAGAGATGAGGTGAGTCTCCCTTTTAACTCCTAAAAATAATTCTCAGAAGATTTAGACCGTAGGAACTATACACCCTTCTTATTTAAGGACGTAAGAGGTGATTATAAGTGGTATAAGTCTTGAATGAATCACTTCAAATAGCCAGCCAACCCTAAGAAACTGTGTATATCAAACACATTCTTGGGATTATACTAGGAAAATACAACATTAACCTTCTATGGGTCAACTAATACACCTGCCTTAGATATGATATGACCTAGGAAACAAACCTTACTGATCCAAAAGAGGAATTTACTGAGCTTCACAAATATATGGTCCTCTCTTAGTGTACTCAACACGATCTCAAGATGATTGTAATGGTTGTGTTTGGTGTGTGAGTGCACTAAGATGTTGTCTATGAAGACTACCACAAGGAATCAAGATACTAGTAGAAAACCCAATTCATCAAATCCATAAAGACTCCTGAAGTGTTTGTCAGACCTAATGGAATAACCAATTACTTGTACAAGATGTACCTAATATGAAATGTTGTATGTGGTATATTCAGTAGCCTCACATGAACCTGATGATATACTGACCTTAGATCGATCTTGGAGAAAATAGTTTATCCTCAGTTATAATCGACAAGGTCTTCTATATCACCATATTCTAGTTCAAATGGGGGTAATCCACAATCAATCTATTGGTACCTTCCACATTATTGGTGAAAAGAACTAGGGAACCCCATGGTGATATTCTGGGTTTGATGAAACCCTTAGACTCAAGATCTTCAGTCTTGTTTTTGAGTACCTAGAACTCTATAGGTTCCATACTATATGGAATAATGTACATTGGTTCCACAACTGATATGAGCTCAATGGTGAACTAGAACTCTCTCTCAGGAGGTAAGCTAGAAAAATATCTAGGGAAGACATCCTTAAAATGATCCATAATAGGAGAGAAATCAACTAACTACATTCCCTTATCACTCATAAAGGGACTCACTAACGTAGATATCACCATTACAAGCCTAGTTCTCTTGGGTTTGACTCAATCTTCCAGGATATCCCATTATCCCTTGTGTATATACGTGTTTCCAATATGTGATGTGATGGTCACTCGATGGTGATAGCAATCCACTGGGGTATGATAAGGCACAATCTAGTCCATACCAAAAATGACATCAAAACCTGCCCTCTTGAAGATGAGGAAACTCCAGAAGAAATGGAACTCAACTATCACAAGGGGGAACTCCTAAAACTAGCATATTCAATTTTTACTAACTCCCATCATCATATCAAGTGACATGACGCCATAGAAGTACTCTATTGCAAGATCATGGATTTCAACACATGCAATAGATATGAAAAAGTGCAAGGAAACCGTATCAAAAGGGAAGATACTAAAGTAGAGGTCACCAGAATAGTACCTCTTACTATAGATGGACATAGAATTAACTCCCATAGTGCTAGCTGCTCCAAATACATTTTTCCCAAACTGCATCCCTAAGATGATGCCTGAATAGCCTAATCAGATCCACTCTACTGATGCTGAAGCTCTAGGTCATGAATTCCTCATACACGACCACTACCTCCACATCCTGATCAGCCCATAAAAGACCAAATCCCATCCTTAAATGTATTCTTAGATGATGTAACAGATATAGGTGATGGTATAGATCCCCTTTAAATAGATACTAAAGAAAAATAATGACAGATGCACTGAATATGGACCATCCTACCACACTAATGACATTCTATTAGGTTCCTCATGAACTAAGGATTCGTTTTCTTTGTCCTACCACCATAATAGAATACTATAGAGCTATCATTACGTGTCACTTAGTTGGAATCTCCCCCAAGTGAACCCTTAAAAAAGTTTTTTGACTAACAAAAGAACCATCACCCTGTTTTAGAACTGAACTGCCTTGGCTCACAGGAATAGTTTCACTGAGATTTCATTCCATAATTAGGGCCTATTTTATGATTTATGTAATGATATTTAAACAAAATATATTCAACTAAGGGCAAAAATCATGCCCAATATTGTCCTTAAAGCAACTCACAGTTGCCAATTCATCACTGATCAGAGAAGGTGAAAAAATATTAAGCTCAATGAAGTGAGAAGAATACTAAATCTCCTTAATAAAGATGCATAAATGCTCGGGCTAGATCAAATCTGAAGGTTTTCTAAAATAAGTGATCAAAGGAATCCATCTAGAATTCTCCCCAGATCATACCACCGTAATGATCAGACTAAGAAATGACATCCCACCAATGATTGGTGGAGTCATGTAGCATGTAGGTAGTGAGATTTACCATCTAGTATGGTGGCATCTCAATATTGTTGAAGATGGAAAACATAGGCTCTAACCTTGACTATGAAGTAGGAGGTCCACCATCTCTCCAAAAGGTGGGAGGGTGCTACTATTGGAAGTCTCATATTATCTTTTCCATAGTTGGGGTAGGTTGGGGATTATTTTTAATAGACTACATAAACCTGAGAAAAATATCACTGAACTGAGCATCAACTTCCAATATAAGATCAATAAAAGGTTAAAAATGAAGAACTACAGGATGTATCAAAAGTAGATCAAGACTCACCACCTCCAAAGTGTTCTCATATCCACTCTCTTGGCGTACAACATGAGGATGTCGTGGTGGGATAATTCTACAATTTCCAAGTGCACTCCTCAGATAGAATTTATAATAGGTAAGAAAAGTATATAAGGAAAGAGATAAGAAGGACAGGTACAAGGACTACATCTGAGCATAAAATATCTGAAAACATGCTTCTAAATCCAATCTTATATAATAATGAGAAATATCATAAGGACCACAAGAGACATGGACTAATCCCATTCCCAAGGTAAGTTCAAGTTCAAGGTTTAAGTCTCACATTTTCACATATAAGGTGGTATTCGTTTCAACCCATTTATATATTTAATCCCCTTTTCTAAGAAATTAAATTAGGTGGATCACCAACCCAATTTATAAGTCCCCATACACCTTATAAATTGAAATTGGTTTTCTACTTAACCTAATTATATAACAAGCTATTGCAAGGTAAATTGGAACATTTTTATAGTATTGAAAAAACATGCATTGGAAAACACTACTGATAGGAACAACAACAATCACATAAAAGTAGGAAAATGCAAGATAAAAATTGACATGGATTGGAAATATGAATGAAATTTCATTCTTATAGTTCCTAATATGATGAACGCATTAATATTCCCTCATATCATTAAGATGAATTAATAGAAATAATGTTTTCAATAATATTAATATCAAGAACATCATAAAGAACGTGTGTCACCCAACGATGAAGTTGTATCAACCATAGACGTCATAATCAATAAAAACAATTTCCCAACCCAGGAAATTTAGATTTCCCCTATACATGGTTTATCTATATCCAAGCATAAGGTAAGTTCCAAATTCTAATTTCCTAGTCTCCTGTTTAAACCAAATAGTAAGACAAAAGAAAAATAAGTACTATGATACCACTTTTTAGTGTTCTGCCCTGGGTGCCACTCAATAGTGCCCCAAGACAGTGGCTACATGACCTCAATAGAATATCCCCTTTCTATATAGAATCATGAACATTATTATTTTGTATCTAATATTGGATATTCAGCTTCCACAAGTTAATTATTATTATTTCATGGTTATTTACTTTATATTTCCCCACTATCTGTTCTTTATTGTGATTACACTATTTATTACCTATCATTTACTTCTATTCATACTTGATCTATTGGGGAATAGTCTCCACATGAAAACACCCTAGACCCTTTCTACTAGTCTAAAGCCTCTGGAATTCAGAGAGATGTGTTTGAGGTCCTATAGCCCCCATCTTGGGGAACTGTTGAGTGGTACCTAGGATAGGATGCTACACCAAGGCTAGAAAAATATCTTTATTAGACATAACCCATTTCTTAGACATGAAAATATTAGTTGTTCAACTAAAATATAAAGTCGTTTTTCACATGAAACAATCCAATATAGGTATATCATGCCATAAAAAATCATGTTTCTCCATATTTGAAAGGACATTATTCATAACCTTGGTCAATTACCCTAATAGGGCCATGATCTTCTTAACTCTAACACCAGCTGTATTGGATTTTTCAAAAAGGAAGTTTCTACATTCTCTATGAGTGTTTATACCATTATTTATTCTAGAAACCATTTATAAACAATGGAATATACTGAATTAGTTCATAACATTATGAATTTCAAATTGTAATATATAATTATAAATCTAGTGTAACACTTAACATAAATTTAAAATTTATACAATGTTAATCTAGGAATCATAAAATTGGTTTCTTTGGGAACATCTTTATAAAATTTTCAAAACATTATAATGGTTAGTAAATAAAATGTGAATTATACTAAGAATTTCCTGAATATTATGAAACTAGATTTTCATTAATGGAACACTCACTATGCACTAATATAACAGATGAGGTATACTTGACCAACTCTTTCTGGGGTTATTACCCCAAGATGAATCTATGATAAAACAATGACCACTTATAGTATCTAGACAAGGAATTATTTCTAGAATAACCATATAATATCAACTTTAACCAAACTTTAAGATGTTATCCTATACTTAGAATTATCCTCAAAGTTAGTAACGGGGTTATGTTCCCTAATCAATGTTTTCCTTAATCTAGTTGCCAATGTTTCTACTGAACTTCCTCTATTACCAAATGTAACTACCCCAAACACTAATAACCTAGAGTTGGTGTTTACTTTATAACACTAGTATAGATATAATGGTTCTAATATTGAAGGTCTGATCGGTTTAGTATTCTTAGAGATCTAGATACATACATTATACTCATTATATATTTGGAATAAAATATAAAACATAGTAATAGAAAACATTCGATATCTTTAAACACATTCGAATAATTTTTCCTCATATTATAGGGAAAGAGAAAAAATAACAGCGAGCTAAAATTTTTAGTAAGGGTTATGTACACAAAAATATATCATGAGTAAATAAGTTATAATAAATATGTAAAGGTAAATAATTGAAAACACATACCATTAATAACTTGAGACCAAAATTCTTACATTAAAAATATGAATGAAATAATGTCACACCCGAACTTTTAAATTAATATTATTTTATTATTTTAACAGACTTTGAAACTGTCTATCGTGCTGTGGGCCAAGCCTGTTTGAAATTTTTTCATTTTGTTGATGAACGAATGATTTGCCCTTGATAGCGTCTGGTGCATGGGCAGGGCGTGTTCAAAGCCGTGCGACTTTGCTCAGGTCACCGTGCAGTCTGCCTAATGCACAAGAAAAATAAATAAAGTTAGTTTTAATGAGTTAGTTTAGTAATTATAATGATGGTGATTATTGTTATTATTATTATGGTTAATAAAATTATTATTATCAAGTTTATTATAATTATTATTAAGTTATGAACAATATTATTATTATTATTGGAGTTTATTAAAATTATTATTTTTTCATTATTATGTGTTAATATTTTATTTATTTTATACTCTTTTATTTTATCCCCTTATTTTATATGTCATTAATTTCTTTCTTATTCTTATTATTATTATTATTATTATTATTATTATTATTATTATTTTTGTTTTTTGTTTTTTGTTTTTTTTAAACCCTAACTCACTCTCCCCCTTTCCCCTTACGCGGACGACCCCCCCACCTTCCTCTCCCGCTCGCGCCACCCCCATCGGCGAGGGTTCTATGGTGCGCCTCCCTTCATGCTACCCCTACTTACCAACCCATCGCCCCTCCCCTCTTCCTCCCAACTCCGACGCGCACCACTCACCTGTACGAGACCGTCGGCGCACACCCCCTCGACCCGCTCCACTCCTCCCCCTTCAGCCGAAGCAGCCGGTGCACACCCCCCCTCGACCTGCTCCTCCCCTCCAGTTGAAGCTGCCGGCGTGCCCCCCTGTTCGCACGACCCGAACGACCGGGAGTAGCTCCGGCGCGCCTCCCTCCCCCTCCTTCCCTAGGTTTTGGTTCTTTCTTTATTTGGATTTTTGGTTTTGAGAGGGTTGGATATTAGACTTGGGTTTTTATGTTTTCAGGGTTTCTATTTTGGTTTGATTGTGTTGTTTTTGGTTTCAATGCTTGAATTAGGGTCAAATTGTGGTTTCTTGTGGTGCGTTTGGCACGCGATCAAAGTTTTGCGTCGGAATTCGAAGTTTCGACACCGATGGTAAGTGTTTCCGCATATAAGTTTTGTTTGATGAATTAATTTTCTTTTTTAATTAATTTAGGATGTTCTTTAATTAATTCTTTGAGTGAGAATTGTGTTTATTTGGTGAATTATTTTACTTTCTTAAATAAATTTGGTGTTATGTGATCGATCCATTTGGAGAGAAACTAGTATTGAAGAAGTTCAGTATGCCTTGGTATTTTATAGCATGTTTGTATATAATGGGGTGTGTTTATGAGGAAAATCCATGTGGTGTTATTTGATGTTAATTTATAAATCAGGAATTTGGTTATTTAAATTTGTGTAAGTGATGCGAATGATGTTTCGAAAGGTTTTAGTGTGCTTTTGATTTTTTTTTAAAAAGAAAAGGAATTTGGGTGTTTTTGAGGTATGTCCTTTTTTCCATTATTCATGGTTGTTTTATGACTTCTGGAATTGATTTATTTAGGCACATTAAAGCTGCGAATCTAGTTCTTCTTGATGGTTGGGTGCGTTTTCTTTTGCTAGTACTATTTTTAGGCGTTGTGCATGAAACTTTTATGTGGAAAACCCATGCTGAATTGTTTATCAGTGTTTTTTTTAACTATGCAGTTTGTCTAATAAAATGTGTGTAGGCTGCAGTTGGTGTTTTGGTGTTGCATCTTGGCGCTTTTGGTTTTAAAAATGATTTTTTGAATGTTTTTTTGGTGCGAACCCTTGATGCGTTATTTTGAAATGTTTTATAGATTGTTTAAGTGTTTAATTGTTTTATTAAATTATTTGTGTAGTGCGTTGGACCTCACTACGATGGTTTCAAATTGCGGGTGTCTAGAACACCTGCATGTGCATGCATAAGGTAATACATATATATATAAATGATCTCTTTTCACATATTCCCTCATGGAACGGGGAATATGTGCAATGTAGCTAGGGGTATTTATATATATATGTGTATAAATTCATGTGCATGTAAGTGCGCAGGGTCGGTTCGGGTGGTCGTTGACGAATAACGACAAGTTGGAGGTAGGTCCCCTATGCCCTAATCTTTAATTAGAATTTCCATTTCTGCTTGATGTTTCTTTAAAAGTATTTCCTTGTTTTTTATGTGAAATCTGTATGCACTATATATATATATGGTTGTGGTTCTTAAAAAGCGGTTTCAAAGGGGTTGAACATGAAATGGGTATTTTTAGAAGTTGTGGCCTTTCGTTCAATTTTGTTATGAAAGCGCAACGACATGCATTATATTTAAAAATGGGTTCCAAATTGATTTTCAAAAAATGGGTTTTGATGTGAACACAAGATTAAAAGATGGTTTGACCTCCTTAAAAGTATTACTTCATTTTAAGTGTGGTTTTCAGCTTGTTTTAAATATATTGTACCTTTATGTGTTCTAAAATGATGAATACTTCTTCTAAAGTGAGGAGGTCCGTTTGGCAGTTTAACATTTGGTTTGTGAAAATAGAAAACCCCTCTTGAGTCATTCCCCCTAATTTGAAAATAAAATGTGATGCAATTGTTAATGTTTGGTTTGTGATATGTGCCTAGTGTAAAGGCTTGTGTCTGGTTGTGTGATGTAAAGAGGGGGAATGCGCTTAAGGAGGGAGAGCGGTGGTGAGAGGTTGAAAAGGTTTTGAATAAAGAAAGTGTTATGTACTTGTTTTTTTGCTTGATAATGAAAACTCACCACCATTTGAAATAGAGTACAATGGGAAACCTGGGTATCTAGGTGGGTGACCAGGACTAGTACGCTAGATGACACGACAAGGGTTCTTTCTGGTTTGTCTAACAGGATTGATGTAACAACACTAACTAAACATATGAATTTATGAGGGTCGTGGTCTTCTAAGCCACGTTTTCTGAGGGTCGTGGCCTTCTAAGCCACGTTCTCTGAGGGATGTGGTCTTCTAAGACACATTTCACCAAGGTACGAGGTCTCCAGGTTACCACTTGTTCTAGCTACCTATAGGGATTACCCATAGTGCTCATTTGTGACATTCTTCTTGTGATGTAACTTTCTTTTCAGTTGTTTCATACCTGGTGTCTTGTTTGTAAAAATCACATTTTATTCCAAACTGGTTTCTTTTCATTTTGAAATGTTAATGCATGATTGGAACCTATTTTGAAAATGTATTAAAAGTGAAATGCTTTATTTGAAAATGAAAACTCATTACTTGAACTTGAAAAGAAGGGAAAACATTATTTTATTATATCTTATTTTCAAACAAGCATAGTTTGATTTCTTACTAAAGGCAGGGGCATAGGACGTGGTTACATTTTTGGCATTCCTACTGAGCATCTTGGTGCTCACATCGACTTTTCTTTTCAGTTGTAGGTTTCAGTCTTGGATTTCTTTTGGGAGAGAGTGTGGTTGATGTACCGTGGTGATCCATGGGGTCACCTGAGGTATGTCACGTTGTTTTGCTTATTTATTTTTTTCCGCTTCCACATTGTTCAGTTTATTTTTCCTTATCTATCTGCTTATTCAGTTTATGTTTATTTATCTTTGTTATGGGCCAAACCATTCCCAACTAGTTTGTTTTGATGCCTGGAACTAGTTTCCAGCCCGTGGGGATCGGGAACGCCCTTCGGACCATGTCACGGATCGGGTCGGGTGCCGGGTCGGATGACGACCCAGCCTGGTTCATGACAAAATGGTATCAGAGGGGCCCTTGTTATTTGGGGTGTCAAGTAGCTTGCTAATTAGGTGTGACAGGACTCGAGAGGTAGGTGCGGGAAGGACTTCATGAACACTTTCCCGTCCCAAGACTCGAGTTTCCAGGGGTAGTATGGGATTTGAGTTTTTCTTTTTCTTGGTTTGTCTAGATGAGGGATGACAAGGGAAGTGATCCAGTGTTATGCGACGAGCCTGCAAAGAGTAGTGACCCATGTATAGCCCGAGTGCACGGTTCAAGATACTTCCTATGGTGGATGTTCGCTCGGAGCATGGTCTGCTAAGCCATGTTACCGGGTTGGCATAGCCACTAGTCCCTTAATTTTAGAAATTTTGAGGTGAGTTATGGTTGACCTTCATTTTGGTTGGTGGGAGTAGATCTCAAAAAAATGAAAATGGATTTTTTTGAAGGTGTTTTCAAAAGGGAATATGGTTGTTGGAGTGGAAAAATGGTTTTTGAAATGGAAAACGTTTTGGAATTTTGAAATGCGTTTCTTTAATGATAAGTGACATTCACAAAATTGGTTGAGAATTTGTGCCTTGTGCTGAATGGTCTGTTTTGGAAATGAGAAGTTTCTTGAATTGATCCTTGGTATTCCTATGAGTGATCACATACATTGAGGTGCGCATGTGGAAAGTGGAGAAATTGGTGATGTGAGTGGATGGGTGCTTGAGCTAGCATAGGGATATGTATGTGTGAGACTTCATGGGATACCAATGGTGGATATTTAAGTTGTTTTGTTTGCTGAAAAAAATTGGGTTTCAAAAAGGGTTTTTCAAATGTTTAGAAAAGTGAGTGACAAATTGTTTAGCATTCTCTTTTCATGTTGGGTGTTATTTTTTGTGGGTTCTTGGTTTTGACATATTGAATTGTGGTTGGAATAGTTATTTGAGTTGAACATTCGTTTGTGATTGGGGTGTGGAATTTTGATTTATGATGAGTTTTGATTCAGATTTGTGCCTCTTGTTTTTGAGTATACTATTCAGAAAGGTCCCAGAAGTTTCTAGTGAGCCTCTTCTAGTTGTTGGTTCTACCCAGACTCTTAGCAGAGTGGTGAAATTGAATTCTTTTCGGTTGTTTTCCATCTTCTGTGGTGATCGTGATCTATCGAAGGTAGCGGATTGGCTTGGTGAAATCGTTGGTGTTTCCAGGTTATTGGAAACTCCCAAAAATATGAGAGTCCGTGTTGGTTCTGGTCTATTTGAAGGTGCAACTTTGGATTGGTGGAGGAAACAATCCCAGCGTCGTTGCATGATGGTATGTCTTGGAAGGTGTTTAAGGCAACTCTCGTCCGATGGTTTATGCCTAAGGAAGTGAAGGTGAGGAAAATGGCAGAACTAGTGAGTGTCCAACAAAGCCAACAGACAGTAAAGGCTTACGTTGGAAATTTCGAGGGGTTGATTCCATTTTATCCGAAGGTAGCGTCATGTAATCAATTAAAGTCTCTCTTGTGTGGGGTCTTGGTCCAGGGTTCCAGTACCGTTTCTTTACGGTGTTCGAGAAGGTTTCCCATCCGGCGACGAGAGCGAATCGGGGAACCTGTCTAAAAAAAAGTCATCTTGTCAATCCCATCCTCTATTAGTTGGGCCACTCTCTTGTTTTCTTCTAGTGTGCTCAGTTTGGGTACTTTAAGTCGCCTTGTCATCATCTTCCGAAGGCTTGACATCAGTGTGGCCATTTTGGACAATTGGAGGGGTTCCACTAGTAGCATCGTCAGCTGGAGTCTCGACCGAAGGATGTTATCTCCTGGCTGCGGGGCAGCAGATGCTTCAAGACATCAGAGCTCCAACCATAGGTCTCGAAGTGAAGCTTTTCACGCAGTCATGAATAGTGGGGTGTGGGTCACCTTGGTAAACTTCTTCGCCAGTGATGGAATAGGGATGACTTAAGTTTCTCTGATGTAGCTCCCTCTCCATTGAAGGTTCTATTTTGTTATAAGAAACTTAGAGGCCTTGTTGCCTCGTTGCGGTCCTTGTTCCTTGAATACCCCACTTTGGCAGTAAGGAGGTGTGGTGGTATATTTTTCTTGTAATTTTAGTAGTTGTTCCTCCTCAAATGTGAGCTTTGAATGTTTTCTCTTTGTGGCTATGAGTCTTGGGATGGTTGTCTCTCTTGTGTGGATAGCTCCAGTGGTGACCCGTTCTTGTTTTAGGATGTGCTCGTCTTGGAGACAAATCTGTCTTGGGAAATCATGAATAGGGGTTTAGTCCATTAATTCGGGTTTGTGGTCTTTCATCGAGGACCCATGTAGTGGGGGTCTGGTTTATGCAGAGAGTTCATGGGTTAGTTTGTGTTGGGTTTCTCGTGTCAGTCCATGCTAATTGGCTTTAGCTGGTCAGTTCTTAAATAGTGGGGAGACCAACCATGAATCTTCTCATGCCTTCTTCGAGGTTTGATCTGTGTGGTTGTTCCCTCTTAGATAATGTTAGCAGTTCTAGAGTTATCCTATGCTAAGAGTCTCAATGTTGGTTGTGCTAGTCAGGTTCTTGTGGTGGGGAGAACCCTCCTCATTTCCTGATGGTTCTTCTCTTTTCAGTTTCCCTCAGAGTTGGTCAGGTGTGACTGGTGGAGTGAAAAGTCACACTGATTTCGTGTTTTTGTGTGTTTAGTTCTGTTTCAAACTCGATTTTGATTCCTCGTTCGGCTGGATGACTTTCTGGGGGAAGAAAGTTTTTGTGGTGGGGAGAATTTTCACACCCTAACTTTTAAATTAATATTATTTTATTATTTTATCAGACTTTGAAACTTTCTATCGTGCTGCGTGCCAAGCCTATTTGAAATTTTTGCATTTTGTTGATGAACAAATGCTTTGCCCTTGACAGCGTCCGGTGCATGGGCATGGCGTGTTCAAAGCCGCGCGAATTTTCTCGGGTCACTGTGCGGTCTGCCTAATCCACAAGACAAATAAATAAAGTGAGTTTTAAGGAGTTAGTTTAATAATTATAATGATGGTGATTATTGTTATTATTATTATGGTTAATAATATTATTATTATCAAGTTTATTATAATTATTATTAAGTTATGAACAATATTATTATTATTATTATTATTGGAGTTTATTAAAATTCTTATTTTGTTCATTATTATTTGTTAATATTTTATTTATTTTATACTGTTTTCTTTTATCCCCTTATTTTATATGTCATTCATTTCTTTATTATTATTATTATTATTATTATTATTATTATTATTATTATTTTTTTGTTTTTTTAAACCCTAACCCACTCTCCCCCTTTCCCCTTACGCGGCTGACCCCCACCTTCCTCTCCCGCTTGCGCCACCCCCACCGGTGAGGGTTCTCTGGCGCACCTCCCTTCGCACTACCCCTACTCACCAACCCATCGCCACTCCCCTCTTCCTCCCAGCTCTGGCGTGCACCGGTCACCTGGATGAGACTGCCGGCGCACACCCCCCTTGACCCGCTCCACTCCTCCCCCTTCAGCCGAAGCAGCCAGCACACACCCCCCTCGACCCGCTTCTCCCCTACAGTTGAAGCCACCGGAATGCCCCCTGTTTGCACTACCCGAACGACCGGGAGTAGCTCCGGCGCACCTCCGTCTCCCTATTTCCCTAGGTTTTGGTTCTTTCTTTATTTGGAGTTTTGGTTTTGAGCGGGTTGGATATTAGACATAGGGTTTTATGTTTTCAGGGTCGCTATTTTGGTTTGATTGTGTTGTTTTTGGTTCCAATGCCTGAATTAGGGTCAAATTGTGGTTGCTTGTGGTGTGTTTGGCGTGAGATCAAAGTTTTGCGTGGGAATTCAAAGTTTCGACACCGTTGGTAAGTGTTTCCACATATAAGTTTTGTTTCATGAATTAATTTTCTTGTTTAATTAATTTTGGATGTTCTTTAATTAATTTGTTGAGTGAGAATTGTGTTTATTTGGTGAATTATTTTACTTTCTTAAATAAATTTGGTGTTATGTGATTGATCCGTTTGGAGCGAAACTAGTATTGAAGAAGTTCAGTATGCCTTGGTATTTTATAGCATGTTTGTATATAATGGGGTGTGGTTTTGAGGAAAACCCATTTGGTGTTATTTGATGTTAATTTATAAATCATGAAGTTGGTTATTTAAATTTGTGTAAGTGATGCGAATGATGTTTCTAAAGGTTTTAGTGTGCTTTTGATTTTTTTTAAAAAGAATTGGGATTTGGGTGTTTTTGAGGTATGTCCTTTGTTTCATTATTCATGGTTGTTTTATGACTTCTGGAATTGATTTATTTAGGGACATTAAAGCTGCGAATCTAGTTCTCCTTGATGGTTGGGTGAATTTGCTTTTTCTAGTACTGTTTTTAGGCGTTGCCCATGAAAATTTTCTGTGGAAAACCTATGCTGAATTGTGTATCAATGTTTTTTTAACTATGCAGTTCGTCTAATAAAATGTGTGTAGGCTGCAGTTGGTGTTTTGGTGTTGCATCTTGGCGCGTTTGGTTTTAAAAATGATGTTTTGAATGTTTTTCTTTTGGTGTGAACCCTTGATGCTTTATTTTGAAATGTTTTATAGATTGTTTAAGTGTTTAATTGTTTTATTAAATTATTTGTGTAGTGCGTTGGACCTCGCTACGATGGTTTCAAATTGCGGGTGTCTAGAACGCCTGCATGTGCATGCATAAGGTAAGACATATATATATAAATGCTCTCTTTGCACATATTCCCTCATGGTACATGGAATATGTTAAATTCATCTAGGGGTATTTATATATATGTGTATAAATGCATGTGCATGTAAGTGCACAGGGTCGGTTCGGGTGGTCGTCGACGAATAATGACAAGTTGGAGGTAGGTCCCCTATGTCATAATCTTTAATTAGAATTTCCATTTCTGTATGATGTTTCTTTAAAAGTATTTCCCTATTTTTTTATGTGAAATCCATATGAACTATATATATATATGGTTGTGGTTCTTAAAAATTGGTTTCATAGGGGTTGAACATGAAATGAGTCTTTTCAGAAGTTGTGGCCTTTTGTTCAATTTTGTTATGAAAGCGTAATGACATGCATTATTTTTAAAAATGGGTTCCAAAGTGATTTTCAAAAAATGGGTTTTGATGTGAACACAAGATTAAAAGATGGTTTGACCTCCTTAAAATTATTACTTCATTTTAAGTGTGGTTTTCAGCTTGTTTTAAATATATAATACCTTTATGTGTTCTAAAATGACGAATACTTCTTATAAAGTGAGGAGGTCCGTTTGGCACTTTAAGATTTGGTTTTCGAAAATAGAAAACCCCACTTGAGTCATTCCCCCTAATTTGAAAATAAAATGTGATGAAAGTGTTAATGTGTGGTTTGTGATATGGGCCTAGTGTAAAGGCTTGTTCATTGTTGTGTGATGTAAAGAGGGGGAATGCGCTTAAGGAGGGAGAGCGTTGGTGAGAGGTTGAAAAGGTTTTGAATAAAGAAAGTGTTATGTACTTGTTTTTTTTCTTGATAAAGAAAACTCACCACCATTTGAAATAGAGCACAATGGGAAACCTGGGTATCAAGGTGGGTGACCAGGACTAGTACGCTAGATGACACGACAGGGGTTCTTTCTGGTTTGTCTAACAGGATTGACGTAACAACACTAACTAAACATTTGAATTTCTGAGGGTCGTGGTCTTCTAAGCCACGTTTTCTGAGGGTCGTGGCCTTCTAAGCCACGTTTTCTGAGGGTTGTGGTCTTCTAAGCCACGTTTCACCAAGGTAAGAGGTCTCTAGGTTCCCACTTGTTCTAGCTATATATAGGGATTACCCATAGTGCTCATTTGTGACACGCTGCTTGTGATGTAACTTTCTTTTCAGTTGTTTCATACCTGGTGTCTTGTTTGTAAAAATCACTTTTTATTCCAAACTGGTTTCTTTTCATTTTGAAATGTTAATGCATGCTTGGAACCTATTTTGAAAATGTAGTAAAAGTGAAATGCTTTATTTGAAAATGAAAAATCATTACTTGAAATTGAAAATAAGGGAAAACATTATTTTATTATATCTTATTTTCAAACTGGCATTGTTGGATTTCTTACTAAAGGCTGGGGCATAGGATGTGGTTACATTTTTGGCATTCCTACTGAGCATCTTGGTGCTCACACCTACTTTACTTTTCAGTTGTAGGTTTCAGTCTTGGATCACTTTTGGGATAGAGTGTGGTTCATATACAGTGGTGATCCACGGGGTCACCTAAGGTATGTCACGTTGTTTTTATTATTTCTTTTTTTTTCGCCGCCACGTTGTTCAGTTTATTTTTCTTTATCTATCTGTTTATTCAATTTATGTTTATTTATCTTTTTTATGGGCCAAACCGTTCCCAACTGGTTAGTTTTGATTCTTGGCACTAGTTTCCAGCCCGTGGGGATTGAGAACTCCCTTCGAGCCATGTCGCGGACCAGGTCGAGTGCCGGGTCGGATGACGACCCGGCCTGGTTCGTGAAAAATAATCTCATGGATAATAATAACTAAATTATATATGAAGTAAATGATTAATATTGGGATTCATGGTTTTATAAATCATGATATCTATACCCTCAAGACCATCCTCCAAGATAGTTTAATCGATGGGTAGGTATACACAAAAAACACATTTAATATAGATAACTAATTTGACTCATGAGATATATCGATGCATCTAGGGGATATATATAAAAAAGGCCACCCATTTACTGTATTTCCAATGCATTCCTCATATATGGAATGATTAATTTAATTCACAAAAAATATTCCTTATTAATAAATATCTATATTGAGTAAAGAATATATATTTATCAATATTTATCAGTCAATCAAATAACTTTTATAGAAAAACACCATATGTAAAAATGATATAAGATTTAAGAAATAATCTTATATATGATATAAATAATATATATTTAAGATAAATATAATTTCCAATGATCACAATAAATTGATTTTTTAAATATAAAGGTAACAACCATAAAATCAATTAGAGATAGGAGATAACCATTGGTTCATTAGAAATATATGTTTTTTAATAAAATTATATCCTTTGAAAAAATAAATGAAATGAAAGTAAAATATAAAAATAATAGTTAGTTAATGAGTTTTATTTGTAAAAAATTGAAAACGTGTAGAAGAATCACAATATCATAAAAAGGTTATGGTATTGGTGAAGTCCATTAATGTCGTATATGTTAAAAAACATTCATTTTGAATTTTTGTAAAGAAATTAAAAAATGACCCTTTCAGAAAAAATATAAATATTCATTTAAAACCATTTAAAAATTAAATTATAACTTAAAATTTCCTTAATAAATCATTTGAATAAATAAAATGATTTTTTAAACAATTTTTGAAAAATATGGACATGGAAGAAAAATATAGTTGAAAAAAAGGGAAATAAGATCATATTTTATTTTAAAAATTTATTTTATTTATTCAAGTACCCAGGATAGAATGTTTTGGATACAAATATTTAAACTCCCTAAATATCCAACTAATAGAAAAAATAAATGGATTTTATGAAGATGGATTATAGGATTCCTTAAATAAAAAATAATTCAATCACAAAAAAATGAGATTGTAAAATAAATACTTACCTCTTTGGTAACATTTAAATTGTAACCAATTGGAATAATAAAATTGAATTGAAACATTAATCAGCATGAATAAATAGTTATTCATGTTAAATATATCAATGGGGTAGTATATACACAACATAAAATAAATAGATTCATAATATCAAATATATATCAATAGAGTGGAAATTGACACGAAATCCCTGAACTCATGCTAACCATTGTTTCGGGTGTTAACTACTTCATTTTCTTATGCATGTTTTAACATGGAAGTTTCTATTCTTGTGTATACGATATAATTACATAATCTCCAAAAATTATATTAAAGTTATAAATCTCATATTTTTTTTCATTATATACCTTTGAGAATAATTCTTTAAATTTGGTCATGGAAAATGGATCACATCAATTTGTGGATAGGGTAGGCCAAACGTACACACAAGCGATGTTATCATTTTCTTATAGATCAAAGGGTATGGTGTAAAACCCTAACCCTAAAATCCTAGAGTTGGTGCATTATTTTAATACATTATTTTGATTATTAGGAATCAAATCCCAAATGACCAATCAGTTTAGAAGTCTTAGAAAATAGATTACATTCATCAACCTTACATTAAAATTTAAAAAATAAAACATAGATAATCCTTTGAGAACTCCATTATTCTCTTATATTAACCTTGCATATCAGTCATAATACACTTCATGGAATCCTGGGAAAATAAAATATAAGGGGTGAGCTCAGATGCTCAGTAAGGGTAATAATACAACAAACTCTATTATGAATAATTAATCATAAACCTTAATAAAGATTTATAAGTGTAACACAATCCCCTTAAACATAATATTGTTTAAAATTTGGAATGAATAAATAGTACCATATAAAATAAGAATAAATATAAATATTTAATTATTTGAATAATAACATGGAATATCCATAACTAATATCATTACAAGGGAATGAATAATGCCAAATATCTACACTATCAAGATATATCCTCAATATATCTACCGTCAAGATCTATCCTCATGAGAGTTAAAGTCTATGGGTAGAAAGTCATCTAATTTGTGTCATGATCTATCCTCCTTATAATGTTAAACTGCTTGAAAAAAACGTGAAGGGTTTGTTTCCAACTAATTTTGTCTCATGAGACCTACCAATGCATTGAGGGGATATATTGGGCCCCTCCCATCACTTACTAAGTCCAATACATTCCTCATATGAAAATGATGAATCATAAACAACACAATCATTTGTATTCAAAACTGTTATACCTATTATGAATACTTTAACCATAAACCAAGAATGGTATCTAAATATCCCATCATATTCAAACATACCATAAACCCTTCAATACAATATTTTATATTATATCATAATAAATCAACCACAATTATGAATAAATTAAAATAATGGATATTGATATAAATGAAAATAATCTAATAAAATCATTAAAACTCTTTGAGATAAATATACCTTTTTTACATTGAAAAAATTTAAAAAGTGTTCAATTTTAAAACAAAACATTTCATTTGAAAATAACCTTATAAAATTGTATGGGAAGCTTCAAAATGGTAAGGCGTCATAATGGCAGAAAATAACTACTTGCGCCATATAAGTTTAAAAAACATTATTTCCTTAATTTTTCTGTAAAAAACTGGAATTTCCATGGAATTGTTTTTTAAATACATGGGAATTTTACGAGTCTGCAGTTTCTGACGGCGCCTTATTCCGAGGCCCGGTGTGCCTGGAATCAATTTTTGAAGTTTTGTTCGGGTACGTTTAGTAAACGTACGAGCATGATTTTATATCTTTTGAACCGGTGCTCGGAATTGAAATACGAGGGCATCATTGAACTCGTAGCACCGATAATCACTTATGGTGACCTTTACTGCAGTTGTGTTTTGACATGAGTGGAAGTAAATTTTTGGGGTTTCTAAATAAAATTAAATAAAAATACGTGTAACATATTTTTATTTGAATGGTAGTTAAAAACTCCAAGGAAAAGTTGGTTTTGGGGCCACCCGCACATAACCTCCCTTGAGAGGATGTAATAAGGTGGGGCCCACATGATCATCAAACCCCCTTAACCGTCCTTTAACCCTTGGAACTCCCAATTTATGGCAGAGCCTCTTCACCTTCCCTCATAAGTGTGCCAAACCACAAATTAATTAATGGAATTAATTAATTAATTTGAAATGGTTTGAATTCTTTTTGGAATGTATGGCAACAATAAAATAATATAGTTTCCATTATTTTATTTTGGTTGGTGATTCTATTTGGTGGATCTTTGGGAGAACTCTTGGAAAACGACATCCTCCCAACGAAGAATGCTCCTCATTTCTGAAGAACGCTCCTCATCTCTAAAAAATGACAAACACTGTCCTCGATTTTCGACCAAGCTAAAAGAGAAGGTGTCGCCCGCGATGAAAGCCGATGACGCTTCTTCCTTGGACACTCCCCAACATCAACGAAACAATTCCATCGTCAATGAACAATCGTCGAATCAAGGAAGGGGATTTGTGTTGTTTTCATACCCGTCCTTCATCGTTGAATTTATAGTTTGGAATCCAAATGTTAGAACCGTAACAAGGAGGGTTCGGACTGCACGAACACAATCTGACCCTCCCCTTTGTTTGTTCACATTTGATGATTACGAAGGTGGACTGAAAAAAGGATCCAGCGGCGCAAGGCCGCTGGGTCGCCGTAAGGGCGTAGCACCACCATGCCGTGAAGAGAAACCGAGCCGCGACCAGGTGGGCTGCGGCGGTGCCGAAGGGGCGCGGTGCCATCGCACCGCGCCAGAGAGGAACCACGGTCGGGAGGGCTGTGATGGATGAAGAAGCTCAGTGTCGTCGCACCATGCGGTGGAGCCGAAGGCTGCAGCTAGGTCGGGCCATGGTGGTGAGGGCGCGACGCCGTCACGCAACGCGAAGAGCAGAAGGACTACGACGCCGTTGCGCCGCGGTGGAGGTGCGGTGGCAGCCGACTGCCATGGAGCTGGAAAAGAGGGACTATCCGGGTCCCGTGGCTTCTGAACTAGCCTAATGCTCCAGTTCTATTCATCAAACTGGGGGGGGGGACCCCCTCCCTCGCGTGGCCAGCTGGGCTGCCCTTCGGCTGGGCCGCCTAGGGCCGGGCTGCCGTCGACCAGGCCGCCACGGGCTGGGCCGCCAAGGGTCGGGCTGCTCTTTGGCTGGCCCACCACGGGCCGGGCTGTTCCCTTGGTTTGGGCTGCCCACTCGGACCGGGTCGACCACTCGGGCCTGGCTGTACCCGCAGACCGGGTTGGACCGGACCTGGACCCGCTATGGTCATTTACACCTTTTATCCTGCATCTTGGGCTACAAGTGTTCGATCAACAAACCGTCTGTGGGAATAGAATTCTTGGAGTGAGACGATTCTTTTGGAATACTCCACTTGAGGTTCAGATGCAGTTGGTGTACAGTCGGGTTGGTTTGAGCCTAAAAACCAACCGAGACCCTGGAAGAGAAACACTAATAACTCACAGACCGGGCGTCCGATTGAGGTTCCATCTATCGAGTTGGGTTCCTTATGATGAGATGGAACTTTGGGATACATAAACTCCAGAATTCTTGGCAGTTTATGTATCGACTCTTGGATAAAGGAGCAGACCCTCCCAGAATCGAGCGTGCTGTGTGCGGGAACCCTATGGATGGCTGCGACTGAGATGACAGGATCCACCGTGGGTTCGACAATGATCATACTTTACTAGGATCCTCTGTTGGTTTTACAATGATGACTTCTGTACTGTGATGCTCCATGGGTTCGACAATGGTGGCTTCTGTATCGGGATCCTCAGTGGGTTCAATAATGATGATTTATGTACCAGGATCCTACGTGGGTTCGACAACGCTAATACTATTCCAGGATCCTACGTGGGTTTGACAGAGGAGATGATTCAGTGGATACAACTAATCATCTCTACCCCTCTACATGAGTAGTATACCTGTGTGAGATGAGTCTTGAATTTTAGTCGATATCATCGAGATGATTGAATTTACTTCCTTTGTGGAATGGGTTGTGCTTGGGCTCGAGGGTTGGAGCCGGACTGTGATTGGTAACTTAGGTATATGTATGGGAATATAACTAAGTAGGGTTGGTTGATACTTCGTGTTTTTATCTTTCTTCTATAGTTTATCCTTAGTGGATTCTGGGAGACCTTCGGGGGTCTCGGGGTCCCCTACTGAGTATTGTTATACTCACCCCTGCACGGGTTTCACCTACACCGTGTTGTGTTCTGTGCAGACGATGGACAACAGTGATTGCGGTTACGGGTGATGGATGGAAGGATGCTTGGAGCTGGACTAGACGGGACGTTCCACAGGGACGAGTTGTTCAATTTCTGCACCTACCCTTCAGGTAAGATTCCCTGGTGGATAATCCAGGATTTGTTTTTCCCTTTTTACTTATACTCGTACTTGTTGTTCATTTGGGTTTGTATACCGGCCCACTTACTTTCAGCACACTTTTCTTTTCTATATTAGTAATTATTTCTTTTACTATTTGAGTTCATACTATTTGTGTTACAGGTTTAAAGGCAATGCCTTCCCTTTTATTGGGATTATTCCTTTGGTGCTAGTCACCATCCCTTGGCCTATAGAAGGCGGGCTTGGGGTTTTCACAGCATGGGCCCCAAGGACGAGTCTTGAAAAATTGGTATTAGAGGAATCGGTTCTACAGTAGAACATGGACTCTGATTCTTTTAAAGGCAATAGTGTTGTGTGTTTTGGGTGTAGTTATCATTTTAGGGAAACCAGTGTTGGTGCGGCGGCCGACATATCCATACACTAGGACTCTGACTTCTGATTTCTGACTCAGTGCACAAAAACACGGATTGCGTGTGTGTTTATTATGAAAAGTTCTCTTCGCAATTACTTTGTGTCAGCTCACCAGGTATAATGTTTTGACTTTGGCACACCTATTTATTTTTAGGATGGCCCCATGAAGGTATCCAACTAGGATTCCGAGTTTCATACGAGATGGTAGCCCACCGAGCGATGATGCCTCAATGCATGGCCCCATCACAGCGGAGGTACCAGCGGTACCACTACTCGCTGGGCCACCGATACCACCAGCTCTAGCAGCAGTGAGTGCACACCATCTGAGTGCATTGCACAAGTTCCAGAACTAGAGGCCACCCAGGTTCAGGGGAGAGACAGACCCCCAGGTAGCTGAGGATTGGCTAGAGGATGTTGTGAGAATTTTCAGTTTGGTAGGGACACCAGCCAACCTCATGGTGATCCTTACCGCGAGTCTCCTGCATTCATCAGTAGGAAAATGGTGGAGCCTGATGCTACAAGTGCATGATAAGGCATAATTACTCTAGATAGACTTTGAGAGTCTCTTTCGCTCAGATTTTGTTCCAGCCACCCTTCGTGCTGTGCGGATTTAGGAGTTACTTCATCTGCAGCAGGGCAGCATGATGGTAGCTCAATACTCAACAAGGTTCACCAACCTCTCGTGCTACTCCATAGATATGGTGCGGGAACCATTCCTATGGGCCCGGACCTTCGATCAGTGACTCAGGCATGAGATCAGGGCTTTGATGATCTCCCTCAACATCCCTACGCAGGTGGTGGTGCAAGAGAGATCCCTTATAGTGGAGAGTTTTCTCACTGAGTAGTCTCCAGCAGTGAGACCCACCATAGGGCGACACGTAGCAGAGTCTTCTGCAGCCGACAGTAGACATATGCCGTAGAGGTCCAAGCGGACCAGGGCATCAGCTGGGCAACCCCAGGATACAGGTTTGGTTGTGCGGGGAACACAAGACATAGCCAGTCATATGAGGAACATGCAGTGCTATGCATGCGGAAGGCAGGGTCACATGGATCGTGACTGCCAAACCCGCCATGTAGATGAGTAGAAGACAGTAGAGGGACCTCCCAGGAAGAGGCAGAGGTTCGACCATGGTGGTCCGCTGGGAGCAGGCAGACGTGGCAGAGGAGCTGGCCGAGAAGCAGGTGGTTGATGACGTTTCTAGGCCCTACCACCACCATAATGAGGTCCACCCCGACCACAGGGAGCTGGCAGACAAAGGCGGGCTCAGATCTGACCAGTCGAGGCCAATGACCACGATGCACCTGAGATGATTCAAGGTACTATCTGTGTCTACTCCACCTTTGTTGCAGTACTTATAGACACAGGTGCAAGTCATTATTTTATTTCCACTTCCCTCATTTGGAGATCAGATATTTTGACGGAGCCGTTGGCTCGATCCTTACGGCTAGAGACTCCTACGGGAGCAGACTCGATTATTACGCACTGGTACCAGCAGTGTGAGATTACTCTAGGGGGTGATAGCTTTGGCTATGATCTTCTTGTAGCAGCATCGAGGCCTTACATAGTCATCTTGGGTATGGACTGGTTATCCATAGTTCATGCTCATATTGACTGTATTAGGTGAAAAGTGCAGTGTGTCCGCATGGATGGGACCAGGTTCACCTTCATTGGTGTGAAGGGAGGCTTTGCAGAACAGGATGGACTTACATAGAGGAGGGGGCAACCGATAAAACATCAGTTGGCTAGTCTCATCCTTGGAGCAGTTGATGTGCGGAGTCTGATTTTTCCTGTTGTGGTGGATCGGTACGCGGATGTTTTCCCTAACGATGTTCCAGGACTACATCCTCACGGAGACATGGAATTATACATTGACTTGTACCCTGGGACGACACCGATATCTACTTCAGCATATCAGATGGCTCCACCAATCTTCCTGAGCTTCGGGTACAGCTGGAGGACTTGCAGGGGAAGGGATTTAACCGACAAAGTGTTTCACCCTGGGAATCTTCTATTTTGTTTACCAAGAAGGCAGATGGGATCTTGAGACTCTGTTTTGACTATCGTCGCCTGAACTAGGTGACCATGAAGAACAAGTACACATTCCCAAGGATTGATGACCTCTTTGATTAGCTCAAGGGAGGACGATGGTTCTCGAAGATAGACCTCAAGTCCGGCTATCACCAGCTTAGAGTTCGAGATGAGGATGTGCAGAAGACGAACTTCTGGTGTTGGTATGGACACTATTCATTCTTGGTTTTGCCCTTTGGTGTAACCAATGCTTGAGCAGTGTTCATGAGTCTCATGAATAGGATCTTCCAGCCTTACCTCGATCGCTTTTTCGTAGTCTTCATCAAAGACATACCGATCTACTCGACTACTGAGGAGGAGCATGCCTACCATTTGCAGGTAGTACTGGACACACTCCGAGAGCACCAGCTTTATGGTAAGCTCTCAAAGTGCTATTTTTGTATTCGAGAGGTTCACTTCTTGGGACACATCATCTCGGAGGCTAGAGTTGTAGTGGATCCAACGAAGATCGAGGCAGTACTTTCTTGGGAGCCACCTAGGAGTGTGAAGGAGGTACAAAGTTTCCTGGGACTGGCTGGGTACTACTAGAGATTCATTCCAGACTTCTCCAAAGTTACAGCACCACTTTCAGCTTTGATGAAGAGGGGGAAACCCTTTGTGTGGACGGAGAGATGCCAGCAGAGCTTTCAGGAGCTGAGGAAGAGGTTGAAAAGTGTGCCCATATTGAGGCTACGGAAGGAGGGTGTTGGGTACGTAATTTATTGTGACACATCAGGGACCAAAATTGGGTGTGTCCTAATACAGGAGAGAGTAGTGACCACATATGGTTCTTGGAATTTGAGACAACACGAGCAGAACTACGCTGCCTATGACCTGGAGTTAGCAGCAGTGGTCTTCACCTTGAAGATGTGGTGACACTATCTGATGGGCCAGCGTTTTATAGTCTACTCTGAACACCAGAGTCTCAGGAACATATTCTAGCAGAAGGACCTAAGCCCTGAGACAGTGGCGTTGTATTGAGTTCCTCTAAGACTATGACTTCGAGATAGTCTATACTCCTGGGAAGGGGAACATTGTAGCAGATGCTCTCAGCAGAAGATCAGGTATTCAACTGCTAGGAGATGCGACATAGAAGTTGTCCACATTATAGATATCCTTTGTGGATAGAGATGGATTAGACTTTCTACTGTCTCTCACAGTCACTCCTCCACTTCTATAGCGAGTCAGGGAGGCACATTGTGGGGACAATGACTGTGAGACGTGACATGCTCAGATATCCTCAGGGCAGGCACCTGATGGATTTTCTGAAGGTGGGGATCACGTCATTCTCTTCAGAGGACGTACCATGGTAAAAATTGCACTTTAGGAGGAAGTGTTGAGGGAGTTCCACACATCTCCTTTAGCAGTACATCCACGAGTGCCAAAGATGTATCAGGACCTCCGACGACAGCACCGGTGGCCAGGTATGAAGAAGGCAGTAACAGAGTTTGTCTCTCAATGCCTCACTTGTCAGCAAGTGAATGCGAAGCACCAGGTTCCAGCAGGCTCGATTCATCCCTTAGAGGTCCTAGAGTGGAAGTGGGACGAGATATCCATGGATTTCGTGATGGGACTCCCATGTACATCTAGGGGAAATGACTCTATCCGGGTGATTGTTGACCGACTCACCAAGTCGGTTCACTTCCTACCGATTAGAGAGTAGGGTTAAGTAGAGATCCTGGGATGCCTCTACATACGGGAGATCATATGGTTTCATGGTGTTATATTGACGATCATCTATGATCGAGATGATCGTTTCACTTCCCGGCTATGGAAGGGGTTGCAGGAGGCTTTCGGGATGCTGCTTCGCTTGAGCACCGCCTTCCATCCTCCGAAATATGTTCAGACTGAGAGGACCATTCAGACACTCGAGTAAATGCTCTGTGCATGCATCCTCGACTTTGGTCGTAGCTGGGAGGATCAATTACCCATGATAGAGTTTGTGTATAACAACAACTACCACTCCACCATATGGATGACACCTTATGAGGCACTGTACGACCGACCTTGCAGATTGCCACTATGCTGGACTGACCTAGGGGAGTCATCACTTGTAGGACCAGAGATGGTGTAGGCTATGATGAAAAAGTTTCAAATCATCCAGGAGTGGATAAAGACTGCACAGAGCAAGCAGAATTCCTATGCTGATAGGAGACGGAGACCACTGGAGTTCGAGGATGGTGGCCACATCTTTCTACGGGTATCACCTTGACGAGGTCTACGGATATTTGGATGAGGTAGAAAGTTATATCCGTGATTCATCAGACCTTTTCAGGTCCTCAGTAGAGTAGGCGAGGTGGCTTTCCACTTGGCTCTTCCACCTCAGTTGCAACGTGTTCACTGCGTCTTCCACGTATCTCCGCTGAGGAGATACGTGCACGACCCATCCCACATCATCGGCCACAGGGAGCTAGAAATCGATGATGAGGCGACATTCATGGAGGTTCCAGTGGAGATTGAGGATCAACTGGAGTGGGTCCTGTGTGGATGGTCGATACCTCTGGTGCGAGTTCGTTGGAAGCACAAGAACCTCTAGGAGAGAACATGGGAGCGGGAGGCTCATATGCGTGCTCAGTACCCCCATTTGTTTCCTTAGTGTGAGTTTTAGCTTACGAGGATGTAAAGCCCTGAGGTGGGGAGAATGTAAAGACCCAAAATTTACGTGGATTTTTTTAAATACATTTTAATTTTATGAGTCCACAGTTCTTGACGGTGCCTGATTCTGAGGCCTGGTGTGCCCAGAATCAATTTCTGAAGTTTTGTTCAGCTACGTTCAGTAAAAGTATGAGTAGGATTTTATATCTTTTGAACCGGTTCTCAGAATTGAAATCTTAGGGCACCTTTGAACCCGTAGTGCCGGTAATTGATTAAGGTGACCTTTACCATAGGTGCGTTCTGACGTGAGTGGAAGTTAATTTTTTTGGGTTTCTAAATAAAATTAAATAAAAATATGTGTAGAATATATTTATTTGAATGGAAGTTAAAACCTCCAAGGGGAGGTTGGTGGTGGGGCCACCCATACATAACCTCCCTTGGGAGGATGTAATATTGTGAGGACCACATGAGCATCAAACCCCCTTAACCCCCTTTAACCCTTGGAGCTCCCAATTTACTGTGGAGCCTCTTCACCTTCCCTCATAAGTGAACCAATCCACAAATAAATTAATGGAATTAATTAATTAATTTGAAAATCTTTGAATTCTTTTTGGAATGCCTGGAAACAATAAAATAATAGATTAGCCATTATTTTATTTTGGTTGGTGATTCTATTCGGTGGTGCTTTGGGAGAAATCTTGGAAGAACGACATCCTCCCAATGAAGAACACTCCTCATTTCCGAAGAACGCTCCTCATCTCCAAAGAACAAAGAACACCATCCTCGATCTTTGACCAAGCTCAAAGAGAAGGAGTTGATCGTGAAGAATGGAAATTATGCTTCTTCCTCGGAAGATCCCCAACATCAATGAAACAATGCCGTCATCAACGAACAATCATCGAATCAAGGTAGGGGATTTGTGTTGTTTTTATACCCATCCTTCATCGTTGAATTTATAGTTTGGAAACCAAATGTTAGCACCGTAACAAGGAGGGTTCGGACTGCACGAACACGGTCCGACCCTCCCCTTTTATTGTTCCCATTTGATGATGAAAAAGGTGGACCACAAAAAGGATCTAGCGGTGCAAGGCCGTCGGGTCACCGCAATGGCGTGACACCGCCATGCCACACAAAGAAATCGAGCCACGGCCAGGCGGTCTACGACGGTGTCGTCGCACTACATCGGAGATGAACTGCAGTCGAGAGGGCCGCGACAGATGAAGAATCGCGGCGCCGTCACACCGCACGGTGGAGCTGAAGGCCGCCACCAGGTCGAGCCGCGGTGGTGATGGCATGGCGCTGTCGCGCCCTCCAGAGAGAAGGAGGACCGCGGAACCGTCACGCCGCGGTGGAGGTGCGGGGGCGGCCGACCGCCATGGAGCCAGACAAGTGGGACTATTCGTGTCCCGTGGCTCCTGAACCAGCACAATGTGTTGGTTCTGTTTGTCAAACTGAGGGGGGGGGGGGGTACCCCCCTCCCAGGAATGGCCGTTCGGGCTGCCCTTCAGCTTGGCCGCCCCTGGCCGTGTCACGACCCGTCCTCAGGACCCGTGCCGTGACTACCCCAAGCCCACCTTCCATAGGCCAGGGGCTGGCGACTAGCACTAAGGCGTAATTCCTGGTAATAAGGGAAGACATTGCCTTTGTAAAGTAGAAAAACACCACAGAGAAAGCAAGTAGTAGGAGTAAACACTAAGTAAAAACTGGGTACAACAGTAAGTGCAGAAAATTAAGTGGGCCAGAATACAAACCCAAACTGAAAGTAAAGTACAACTCGAAAGGGAAAACAACAACTGAAAGTAAAGCCGCAACGTTGAGCCTCCCACTGGAAGTCCCACCTGAAGGGTGAGTACAGATAGCCTCGACAGATCTTCGGGTCCAACAGTACGCTCCGAGTACGTCTCGCCCAGTGGTCCACCTCTAGGTACCATCCTGCTCTGCAAGCCTCAACCACGATCAGCGCTGTCCGTCGTCTGCAACCAACACAATGTAGTGTGGGCATAGCCTGTGTAGGGGTGAGTATAATCTACTCAGTAGGGACCCTGAGACCCCCAAAGGTCTCCTAGAATCCACAAAGTAAAGATACAATCACGAAGTAACATCCGACACTGCTTAGGTATATTCCCATACATATACCAAAGTCACCAATTCCAGTTCGCTCCAGCCTCCGAGCCCAAGCACAACCCAGTCCACACATGAAATCACAACGTAATCCACATAGGATAGCACAACACAATCCTCAAAGGAAAGTAAAACAGGATTCAGCTCACACAGGTATACATCTTCGTATGACGATAGAGATGATCAGATATAGCCACTGATTCATCTAAGTCGTCAGACCCACAAAGGATCGATAGGTACTAACCCCCGTAATGACCCATAAAGGATCTGACCCACACAAGATAGATAGGTAACTAACCCCCGCAATGACCCACACAGGATCAGACCCACACAGGAT
The DNA here is from genome assembly GCA_963277665.1 of Viscum album. NCBI lineage: Eukaryota > Viridiplantae > Streptophyta > Magnoliopsida > Santalales > Viscaceae > Viscum > Viscum album. Next base: position 581,367,603 of record OY728128.1, on the reverse strand, counting down.
CGATAGGTAACTAACCCCCGCAATGACCCACACAGGATCAGACCCACACATGAACTGTAGGCGCTGGCCCACACAAGACCGCTGAGTGCTGACCCACACAGGATCGGACCCACACATGATCTGTAGCACTGATCCACGTAGGATCGCTGAGTCCTGTAGTCGTCGCCGTCGAATCCACTGAGGATCTCTGTACAGTTGTCGTCGTCGTCGTCGTCGCAGTCGAATCCAGCTCTAGGGTTCGTGCACACAACAAGCTCGTTCGGGAGGGTCCGCTCCAAGAGCCGAGAGGCTGATACATCAACTGACACATAGTCCAGATTTGATGTATCCAAAAGTTCCGTATCGTCAACAGGAACTCAACGTCACAGACGGCGCGTCAATCAGACGCCCGGTCTGAGAGTTATTGGCTTTTTCGTCCCAGGGGCCCGGTTGGTTTTTAAGTCAAAACCTACCTGACCGTACTACACCTGCATCCAAACCTCGGGCGGAGTAATCCAAAAGATCCGTCTCACTAAGAGGAATCTAGCAAAGTCGACGGTACGTCAATCGGGCGTCCGGAGCTCAAGTTATGAGCATTTCCGCTCCGAGGGCCCGGTTGGCTTCGTGTACGAACCAACCCGGCCGAACCCAAAGTACTCCGAAACCTTGAGTGTAATATATCAAAACGACCGTCTCGATCCAAGGATCGCATCGCTACTAACGGTTCATCGATCAGAAGTCCGTATCCCAAGATATGGGAAAAAGACCGAAAGGGGTCCCAAAACGGGGGGTCTGGGCCCGGACCGACCCGACCCAACCCCCCCGGGTCGACCCGACCCGGGTGGGGGCGGCCCAGCCCGGCCCGGCCTGGGTGCGACCCGGCTGGCATTGGCTGGGTGGCCAGTGGTTCCGCTTGGCCATTACGGCCGGGCAAAGCGGGGGGCGCGCTGCCCCTGCGTAGAGAGACCGCAGCCCCGCGTGGGGCCGCCCTTGTTAGCAGACGCGGCCGGCTTCCGCGTCCCGTCGCCTCTGGTCCCGCGCGGTCGTGGGACCGCGCCCTGCCACCATTGCTTTAGCTGAAATGGCTCCTCCCGGCGGCGCGTCGGGCGCCGTCGCCACCTGCCGCCGTGCCGGCGAGGCTCGCCGGCAGGTTGCTCCGCGGACCACCGGACGAGTTCCGGTGGTCAGAATTGCGTGACATCTTCGTCAATGGCCCTCTTGGGGCCCATACTTCACTACAAGGACCTCACATCGCCCGTGCGGCCTGCATCATCGTCATCTGCTGTTCTGAACACCAAGAACGAAAGGGCGGTGGGTTCAGACTTGTTCGTTGGTCCGCACCCACCGCGTTGGCGGTTTTAAAAGTCTTCCAACAAGTATTTAATCATACTCTGCGGGTATAAATCACAAATATTTAAATGAATCAAACCCCTACCTCAACTTTGTCGTTGAACGTGAGTTCGTCGCAGAATCAACCGTCGTAGAAGAAGAGGATTGTCGCGTCGCGGAAGGGGCGTCACTGTCGTCGCGGTACACGACATTGCGTAGTCAAACTCCGAGGATTTAATATCACACAGATTTAAGATGCACCAAAAGAATCCATTTCGAGGACATAATTCACAATGAATTAAAAGAACAGAAACCACCTACCTCAATCGGTTGTTGATCGAAGATTGTCGCGGGGGAAGGAACATCCTGGAAGAAGCGTCGCGGAAGAAGGATCATTGGCGTCGCGGTACACGACATCACGTCATCGATCTTCGAGGGTTCGGCGTTCTTCGTCGCCCTTTGTCGGAGGTCAGCGTTCTTTGCGTTCTTCACGTTCTTTGTGTTCTTCAGCGAAGGAGGATGAAGATCTTCAAGCTTTAGCGTTTCTCCAAATCCTCTCAACAAGCAACCCCACAATAAACCTAGTGTTGGTCTTATTTTATTCCCCATGCCAAAAATTTGAAATTCAAAGATAAGAAACCAAAAATTAATTCAAAGAATTAATTTCAACGAATTAACCGCCCAATTAAAGAGGCGTTGCATTACCCAAATAAACGCATGGTTGACTTTAATTAAAAAGGGGGTGCGGGTGCATTACTTAGAGGGAAAGAAACGGTGGGGATCATGTGGGCCCCACCTCACAAATATCCTACCAATGGGTAGGATATTATGGGTTCCACCTTATCCACTTAACCTAGATTAAGTGGATTTAAGTGAAATAAAATAAAGTGCCGCACCACTTTTATTTTATTTCTTAACTTAACCCAAAAAATTAAAAACCACACCCGAGCAAACGCAACTCCGAAAAAGGCATTTCTAAGCAAATACCAGCGCTGCGATTCCATCGGTGCCCTCAGAATTTGATTCCGAGCACTGGTTCAAAAGTTAGAAAATCCCGCTCGTTCGTTCACTGAACGTACCCGAGCCAAACTTCGGAAAATGATTCAGGGCACACCGGGCCTCAGAATCAGGTGCCATCAGAAACTGCATTCTTGTAAAATTCCCAAGAAAATTAAGAAAAAAATTTCCTTGAATTTTATGGGTCTTTACATCACTCCCACCTCAGGGCTTTATGCCCCCGTAAAGATACATCAAAAACTAGGGAAACAAATGTGGGTACTGAGCACGCATTTGAGCCTCCCGCTCCCAAGTGCTCTCCTGGAGGTTCCCGTGCTGCCATCTGATGCGCACTAGAGGAATCGACCGTCCACGTAGGACCCACTCCTGTCGATCCTCAATCTCCACTGGGACCTCCGCAAAAGTCACCCCATCATCAACATCCATCTCCCCATGGTCAATGATATGCGCTGGGTCATGCACGTATCTCCTCAGCTGAGATACGTGGAAGACGTTGTTCACCCGGTGCAATTGAGGTGGTAGATCCAGGCAATAAGTCACCTCACCAATCCTGCTGAGGACCTGGAATGGTCTGATGAAGTGTGGAGACAACTTTCCACCTCGGCCAAATCTCCGTAATCTACATCGAGGTGAGACCCGCAAGAAGACGTGGTCGCCATCCTCGAACTCCAGTGGCCTCCACCTCCTGTCAGCATAAGACTTCTGCCAGCTCTGAGCTGTCCTCATCCGCTCCTGGATGACCTGGACCTTCTCTGTCATGGCCTGGACCATCTCCGTTCCCACAAGTGATGACTCCCCAGGGTCTGTCTAGCACAGAGGAGATCTGCAAGGTCGGCTGTACAATGCCTCGTATGGTGCCATCCCGATGGTGGAGTGGTAGATGTTGTTGTACGCGAACTCCACCAAGGGTAGGTGGTCATCCCAGCTGCGACCAAGGTCAAGGACACATGCGCGGAGCATGTCCTCGAGAGTCTGAATGGTCCTCTCTGTCTGACCATCCGTCTGAGGGTGGAAGGCGGTGCTCAGACGTAGTTGCGTCCTGAACGCCTCCTGCAACCCCTTCCAAATTTGGGAAGTAAAGCGAGCATCTCGATCGGAGATGATAGATGATGGCACAGCGTGAAGACTTATAATCTCCTGAACGTAGAGACGTCCCAATCTCTCTACTGAGCCCTTCTCTCTGATGGGTAATAAGTGTGCCGACTTGGTGAGTTGGATGACAATCACCCAAATGGAGTCGTGACCTCTGTAAGTGCGCGGAAGTCCTGTCACGAAGTCCATAGATATGCCATCCCACTTCCACTCCGGAACCTCCAAGGGATGTACCAATCCTGCTGGTACCTGATGCTCTGCCTTCACCTGCTGGCAGGTGAGGCATCGAGAAACGAACTCTGCCACAGCCTTCTTCATGCCTGGCCACCAGTGCTGTCATCTGAGATCCTGGTACATCTTCACCACTCCAGGATGTACCGCCAAAGGGTAAGTGTGAAACTCTCTCAGCACCTCCTCTCGTAAAGAAACTGGTACCAATGTACGTCCTATGAAAAGGACGTCGTGCTCTCCTCCTACGGAGAATCCCTCAGGTTCCTGTCCTGAGGATATTTGTGCACACCGCGTATCATAGTCAGCGTCCCCACGCTGTGCCTCTCTGACCCACTGCAGTAGTGGAGGAGTGGCTGTGAGTGACTGAAGGAAGGCTTCCCCATCTCTATCCATGAAGGATATCTACAAAGCGGCTAGCTGCTCTGTCGCCTCCTCAAGTAGCTGAATGCCCGTCCTCCTGCTGAGAGAATCATCCACTACGTTCCCCTTCCCAGAAGTATAGACTATCTCAAGTCATAGTCTTGGAGGAACTCGATCCATCGCCGCTGTCTCAGGTTTAGGTCCTTTTGGGAGAAGATTTACCTGAGACTCTAATGGTCAGAATAGACTGTAAAGCGCTCGCCCATCAGATAGTGTTGCCATGTCTTCAGAGTTAAGACCACTGCTGCTAACTCCAGGTCATGGGTAGCGTAGTTCTACTCATGCGGCCTCAACTGACGTGATCCATAAGAGATAACTACCCACTCCTGCATCAGGACACACCCTAGTTCGGTCCCTGATGCATCGCAGTAAACTACGTACCCTACTCCCTCCTCCGGCAACCACAAGATAGGTGCGCTGGTCAATCTCTGTCTCAGCTCCTGGAAGCTCTGCTGACATCTGTCTAACCACACGAAGGGTTTCCCCTTCCTCCTTAACGTTCTTCAAAGATGAAAAGATTTATCCTTTGACGAAAAGGGAAATCCGGTCTCATCCCCTGGATGAACCACGTTCCTTGCCTAATATAGTCGATCCTGTCATGATTAGTTAATTCATGGCATGGATGACGTCGTAAGGCCTCAACGCTGCTACCAAAAGATCCAACTGTTACTCTCACCTCCAAGGGTTGAGTCACACTATTGGCATCAGTGTGTGTTCACTAGGTATCCTCCAGTAAGAATCTCGCAAGTGAGGGTCAAGTCATATGTTTTTAACTAGCACCTCTTAGTATTAACAAAAAAAAAGAAAAGAAATCAAACGTCACTATTTCTAGGGTCTTTTATTACTTCAACTCAAAGTACAAGGACACAAGGCAACACAAACAACGAAGATAGAGGCATAATGGGAAAAGGCCTATATGCCTAGAGCTAGACCCGCACTTGTCCACCTGCTTCTGGAGCTCCATGATCGTAATCTTCAGCTGTCTGAAGCTGTGCTCTCCCCTGAGGTCAGGGTGGACCTCTTGGTGGTGGTGGTGGTAGAGCCTCAAAGCGTCGCCCACCACCTGCTGCTCGGCCTGCTCCTCTACCTCATCTGCCTGCTCCCTGCGGACCGCCATGGTCGAACCTCTGACTCTGTCTAGGTGGTTCCTCAACCGTCTGCTTCTCCTCTGCATGGCGGGTCGGGCAGTCACGAGCCATGTGGCCCTGCCCGCCGCATGCATAGCACTGTCTGCCTCTCGAAAGACTGGCTCCGCACTGTGTGCCCCGCATTGCTGAGCCAGTGTCCTGAGGTCGTCTGCCTAGGGGTCTGGTCTTCCTAGTCCCATGAGTCATCCGTCGACTTCCTGCTGTAGAGGACTCTGCTACGTACAACCCTGCGGTAGGTCTCGCTGCTGATGCAGGCTCTGCAAGGAAGCTCTCGATCAGAAGGGCTCGCTCCAGCACCCCTTCCAGTGTCGGAATGCTGAGGGAGATCAGCGATTCCCTGATCTCCTACCTCAATCCCTGCTCGAAGGTCCAGGCCCGGAAGAATGGGTCCCGTACCATGTCTGTCGAGTAGCATGAGAGATTGGTAAATCTCGCCGAGTACTGGGCGACCGTCAAGCTGCCCTGCTGCAGCTGTAAAAGCTCCTGGATGCGCACCGCACAGAGGGTGGCTGGGACGAACTCCGAGCGGAAGAGGCTCTCAAAGTCCGTCCAGAGGAGAGATGCCTCATTGTGCACCTGGAGCATTAAGCTCCACCATCTTCTTGCTACCGCGTGCAGTAGGCTCACTGCGAGAATCACCATGAGGTCTGCTGGGGTCCTCACTAACCTGAAAACCCGAACAACTACCTTCAGCCAGTCCTTGGCTTCCTGGGGGTTCATCTCCCCGTGGAACCTGGGGGGTCGCTGGCGCTGAAACTCGTGCAGTGCACTAAGGAGATGTGCATCGTCAGTGGCTGGGGCTGGTAGCATCGGTGTCTCGGCGGGTAGAGGTACCGCCGGTGCCTCTGCGGTCAAAGGGCCCTGTACCGAGGCCTCGTCGCTCAGCGGGCTATCGTCATGTACAACTCTCAAAACCCTAGATGGCTGCCATCGTGGGGCCATCCTGAAAAGAGACAGGTGCGCCACGGTCAGAACAGTATACCTTGTGAGCTGACACAAAGTAATCACAAAGAAAACTTGAAACACACATGCAATCAATGTTTTCGTGTATTAAGTTGGAAATTAGAAGTCAGGGTCCTGCTGTACGGATATGTCGGCCGCCACACCAACACTGGACTCCCTGGACTGATAACCACACCCAATACGCTTAACACTATTGCTTCACAAAAAAAAAGATAAGAGTCCAAAGTTCTTCGGCAGAACCGAACTCCTTTGATACCAATTTGCCACGACCCATCCTTGGGACCCGTGTCGTGACTACCCCAAGCCCGCCTTCCATAGGCCAGGGGCTGGCGACTAGCACCAAGGCGTAATTCCCAGAAACAAGGGAAGGAATTTCCTTTGTAAAGTAAACAAACACCACAGAGAAAGCAAGCAGTAGAAGTAAACACTAAGTAAAAACTGGGTACAAAAGTAAGTGCGGAAAAGTAAGTGGGACAGAATACAAACCCAAACTGAAAGTAAAGTACAACTCGAAAGGGGAAACAACAACTGAAAGTAAATCCGCAACGTCGAGCCGCCCACTGGAAGTACCACCTGAAGGGTGAGTACAGATAGCCTCTACAGCTCTTCGGGTCCAACCATCCGCTCCGAGTACATCTCGCCCAGTGGTCCACCTCTAGGTACCGTCCTGCTCCGCAAGCCTCAACCACGATCAGCGCTATCCGTCGTCTGCAACCAACAAAATGTAGTGCAGGCATAGCCCGTGTAGGGGTGAGTATAAGATACTTAGTAGGGACCCCGAGACCCCCAAAGGTCTCCTAGAATCCACAAATGAAAGATACAATCACAAAGTAACATCCGACACTACTTAGGTATATGCCCATAAATATACCTAAGTCACCAATTCGAGTTCACTCCAGCCTCCGAGCCTAAGAACAACCCAGTCCACATAGGAAATCACAACGTAATCCACACAGGATAGCACAACACAATCCACGAAGGAAAGAAAAACAGTATTTAGCTCACACAGGTATACATCTTCGTATGAAGATTGAGATGATCAGGTATAGCCACTGATTCATCTAAGTCGTCGGACCCACAAAGGATCGATAGGTACTAACCCCCGCAATGACCCACAAAGGATCTGACCCACACAGGATCGATAGGTAACTAAACCCCGCAATGACCCACACAAGATTGATAGGTAACTAACCCCTGCAATGACCCACACAGGATCAGACCCACACAGGAACTGTAGGCGCTGGCCCACACAGGACCGCTGAGCACTGAACCACATAGGATCGGACCCACACAAGATCTGTAGCACTGATCCACATAGGATCGCTGAGTGCTGTAGTCATCGCCGTCGAATCCACTGGGGATCTCTGTATAGTCGTCATCGTCGTCGCAGACGCAGCCAGCTCTAGGGTTCCCGCACACAGAAAGATCATTCGGGAGGGTCCGCTCCACGAGCCGAGAGGCTGATACATCAACTGACACATAGTCTAGAGTTGATGTATCCAAAAGTTCCAGATCGTCAACAGGAACTCAATGTCACAGACGGCACGTCAATCGTACGCCCGGTCTGAGAGTTATTGGCTTTTTCATCCCAGGGGCCCGGTTGGTTTTTAAGTCAAAACCAACCCGAACGTACTCCACCTATGTCCAAACCTCGGGCGGAATATGCCAAAAGATCCATCTCACTAAGAGGAATCCAACAAAGTCGAAGGTACATCAATCGGGCGTCCGGAGCTCATGTTATGATCGTTTCCGCTCCGAGGGCCCGGTTGGTTTCGTGTACGAACCAACCCGGTCGAATCCAAAGTACTTCTAAACCTTGAGTGTAATATATCGAAACTACCGTCTCGATCCAAGGATCGTATCACCGCTGATAGTGCGTCGATCGGTGGTCCATAGACCAAGATATGGGAAAAAGATCGAAAGGGGTCCGAAAATGGGGGGTCTGGGCCCGGACCGACCCGGATGGGCGCGACCCGGCCCAGACCAGCCTGGGCGCGACCCAGCTGGCGCTGGCCGGGTGGCCAGCGGTTCGGCTCGGCCGTTACGGCCGAGCGAAGTGGGGTGCGCACTACCCCCGCGTGGAGAGACCACAACCCCGCGTGGGGCCGCCCTTGTCAGTGGATGCGGCCGGCTACCGCGTCCCGTCGCCTCCGGTCCCACGTGGTCAAGGGACCGCGCCCTACCGCCGTGGCTTCAGCCGCGGCACCTCCTCCTGGAGGTGCGCCGGGCACCACTGCCCCCTGCCGCTGGCACTGGAGGGCTACTCCGCGGACCACCGGACGAGTTCCGGTGGTTGGAATTGCATGTCGTCTTCTCCAATAGACCTCCCGTGGCCCATCATTCACTACAAGGACCTCACATCGCCCGAGCGGCCTGCTTCATCGTCGTCCGCCGTTCCGCACACTGAGGACAAAAGGGCGGTGGGTTCAGACTTGTTTGTTGGTCCGTACCCACCGCGTTAATGGTTTTAAAAGTCTTCCAACAAGTCTTTAAACATACGCCGCGGGTATAAATCACAAATATTTAAATGAATCAAACCCCTACCTCAACATTGTCAACGAAAGTGAGTTCATCACGGAATCAACCGTTGCGGAAGAAGAGGATCGTCCTATCGTGGAAGGGGCGTCGCTGTCGTCGCAGTACACGACGTTGCGTAGTCAAACTCCGAGGATTTAAAATCACACAGATTTAAGATTAACCAAAAGAATCCATGCTGAGGATATAATTCACAAAAATTAAAAGAACCGCAACCCCCTACCTCAATTGGTTGTTGATCGAAGATTGTCGCGGGGGAAGGAACGTCGCGGAAGAAGGATCGTCGGCATCGCGGTACACAGCATCGCGTTGTCGATCTCCTAGGGTTCGGCGTTCTTCGTCGCCCTTCGTCGGAGGTCGGCGTTCTTCGTGTTTTTCGCGTTCTTTGTGTTCTTCAGCGAAGGAGGATGAAGATATTCAAGCTTTAGAGTTTCTCCAAATCCTCTCAATAAGAAACCTTTCAACAAACCTAGTGTTGGTCTTATTTTATTCCCCATGCCAACAATTTGAAATTCAAAGATAAGAAACGAAAAATTAATTCAAAGAATTAATTGAAACGAATTAACCACCCAATTAAAGAGGCGTTTCTTAACCCAAATAAATGCACGATTGACTTTAATTAAAAAGGGGGTGCAGGTGCATTACTTAGAGGGAAAGAAACGGTGGGGCTCGTGCGGGCCCCACCTCACAAATATCCTACCAATGGGTAGGATATTATGGGTTCCACCTTATCCACTTAACCTAGATTAAGTGGCTTTAAGTGAAATAAAATAAAGTGTCGCACCACTTTTATTTTATTTCTTAACTTAACCCCAAAAATTAAAAACCACACCCGAGAAAACGCAACTCTAGAAAAGGCGTTTCTATGAAAATAAATGTGCTACGATTCCATCGGTGCCCTCAAAATTTGATTCCGAGTACCGGTTCAAAAGTTAGAAAAGCCCACTCGTTCGTTCACTGAACGTACCCAAGCCAAATTTCGGAAAATTATTCCGGGCACACCGGGCCTCGGAATCAGGTGCTGTCGGAGACTACATTCTTGTAAAATTCCCAAGAAAATTAAGAAAAAAATTTCCTTGAATTTTACGGGTCTTTACAGGCCGGGCCGCCACAGGCTGGGCCTCTCTTCGGCCGGGCCACCATGGGCCGTGCCGCCCTCAGGCTAGGCCACCCCTTCAGGCTCGGCCGCTCCCTTGGTTCGGGCTGCCCACTCGGGCCAGGTCAACCACTTAGGCCGGGCCGCACCTGTGGACTGTGTTAGACCCCGGTGCAGACTGGGTCGGGCCGGGTCAGTCCGACAGGGTCAGACTGGACCTGGACCCACTATGGCCATTTACACCTTTTAGCCTGCATCTTGGGCTACGGGTGTCCGATCGATGAACCGTCTGCTGAAATGGAATTCTTGGAGAGAGACAATTATTTTTTCATACTCCACTTGAGGTTGGGACATAGTTGGGGTATGGTCGGGTTGGTTTGAGCCAAAAAACCAACTGGGCCCCTGGAATGGAAACACCATTAACTCACAGACCGGACATTCGATTGACACACTTTCTGTCACGTTGGGTTCCTTATGATGAGACATAACTTCGAGATACATCTACTCCAGAATTCGTGGTAGTTGATGTATCGAAACTTGGATCGAGGAGCGGACCCTCCCAGAATCAAGTGTGCTGTGTGCGGGAACCCTATGGCTGGATGAAACTGAGATGACAGGATCCTCCGTGGGTTCAACAGTGACGATACTGTACTAGGATCCTCCATGGGTTCAACAACGATGACTTCTGTACCGAGATACTCCATGGATTCGACAACGGTGAATTTTGTACTGGGATCCTCTGTGGGTTCGACAGTGATGATTTCTATACCCGGATCCTTTGTGGGTTCGACAGCGCTGATACTATTCCAGGATCCTACATGGGTTCGATAGAGGAGATGATTCAGTGGATACAACTAATCATCTCTACCCCTCTACATGAGTAGTACACCTGTGTGAGCTGAGTCTTGAATTTCAGTCGATATCATCGAGATGATTGACTTTACCTCATTTTTGGAATTGGTTGTTCTTGGGCTTGAGGGTTGGATCCAGACTCTGATTGGTAACTTAGGTATATGTATGGTAATATACCTATGTAGGGTTAGTTGATACTTCATGTTTGTATCTTTCTTTTATGGTTTATCCATAGTGGATTCTGGGAGACCTTCAGGGGTCTCATGGTCCCCTATAGAGTATTGTTATACTCACCCCTGCATGGGCTTCGCCCACACCTTGTTGTGTTCTGTGAAGATGACGGACAATAGTGATCAAGGCCGAGGTTGATGGACGAGAGGCTGCTCGGAGCTAGACTAGATGGGACGTACCGTAGGGACGAGTTTTTCGAGTTCTGTACCTACCCTTTTGGTAGGATTCCCTGGTGGATGATCCAGGAGATGTTTTTTCCTTTTTTACTTGTACTCGTACTTGTTGTTCAGTTGGGTTTGTATACTGTCCCACTTACTTTCTGCACACTTTTCTTTTCTATATTAGTACTTATTGCTTCTACTATTTGAGTTCAGACTGTATGTGTTACAGGTTTAAAGGATATTCCTTCCCTTTTATCAGGATTATGCCTTTGGTGCTAGTCTCCATCCCCTGGCCTATGGAAGGGGGGCTTGGGGTAGTCATGGCACAGGCCCCGAGGACGGGTTGTGACATTGTAAAAAAGGTCATAAAGTACCTTGTTTAGAAAATGATGGAATGATTCATTTCAAAATGTTTTATAAAAATTCAAACAAGGATAAAAATGACTTTAAACATTTTTCAATAATATTTTGAAATACATTTTATGAAAAATGGACATTTATGATAAAGATATCTCGGTAGATACTTATGTATAAATAACCTCGGATAATAACAAGATTGTGAAATTAACCCTTACATTGGACTTTACATTTGTAGAGGGTGAGCTAAAATACTGTATAATGGTTAAATAATGTTATTAAATTATACTTGAACCATATAAATATTTATGATATTATATATTATCCTCTTATATCATTTTGTTAATAATATTTCAGAATTACCGTTGTTTCGAGTGTTAATTCCTTCATTTTACCATTCCTGTTTTGTCGCATAAGTAATGTTTGTTATGAATAGGATTTGTTTTATTCATATCCAGAATGATATAATGTTTATAATTATTATTTCTTATCATCATATAAATGTTATAATCATTCTTTATTGGTTTACATGGAGAATGAATCACACTGCATTGTGAAGACCGTAGGTCGTACGTATGCACAATCGATGGTATCATTCCCTTGATGCTAAAATGGTAAACAATTAGATGGAATATTAATTATACATAATAATTATCACAATATATTAATTATTTATATCCATTATACTCATAATTATATCCATCCAAATAAATTAGCGTTGAATAACAAATGACACCACGACGTGGAGGAGGTAAGCCGTACGTACGCATGCATGGTGATATTGTTATTATTATAGTGGATAAAAAGAGTAATATGGGTTTTTAATGATTATAATAACATCTAAGTATATTTATGATACTTTATTTATTACTTTGGCATGGAAACAACATAGAGATAGGAAGTAGAATAAGAAAATAACTTCGAAAGAGGTGATAAAACAATTGCCTCTTTTTTCAGGTATCTCATTTTGATTTTCACAAAAGGACCCCCTAGAATGGATTTATTCACAGTGTATAACCTATATGATGTAGTGATAGAATTTTGGAGAGGAAATGGGCAGGTTTTGGATGAGAAAAATGGATTTAGAGGTGTTAATTAAAGATAATGAGAAGTGCCCTTTTATAAGAGAGGTTAGGGGCACTTTTGGACGATCTTAAAATATTAATTTATTATAAATTTATTTTCGTTTTGAAATTAATAAAAAGTGATTTATTTAGATTATAAGATTAGTATGGGTATAAATACCCTAAAAAAATGGATTTTAGACATGTTTAGGTCAAAAAAGTAACATTATCTATTGGTTTTAACCCATAGTTAAACAATTTAAATCTTACTGTGTCTTATTGAATTTTTACAATATAGGGTAAATATAGTTACTATAAAATGAAAAACGAAAACAAATTAGATAATTTATGATATATTTGAAATTATCTAAGTTAATTATCTGAACATTAATTTTTTATGAATTTTATATAATTTAATAAAATAGTGTTTATTTTAAAATATCATTTATGTCAATTTTAATAGTATTCAATATTTTCATTTTTAAAAATATAAAATCAATATGACAAGTTTAATAAAATTATTCCAATATGTCTCTAACATGTATTAGTTATCTAAAAAATTAGTGTATGTCATTAATTAAGTGATATTATATTTATTTTAATATTTTTAATATCCTTTATTTGATATTTCAATTAATAAAATAATTTATACTTCACTATTGTGTCAACATTAATGATAATTATTTAATCTATAAAAATTAAAAATAAATTTCTATGAGGTAGGTAATTATTTTAAATTTCCATAAACTATTTATAATCTATTATATCTTCTGAATATATCTATATTAAAATTATTATACTTATAATAAATGAGAGTGTGACATTGTGTCACATTCATTAATTTTAATAATATTCTGGTCATATTCACGGAAAAGGGTACATTAAATGATTCCATTTATAACCTTAGATGATAAGGGTAGGATTTAGTCATCTAATAGAATTTTAAGGGTGTTATGGTACTTTTGCAAAAAAAATTTACCTTTAATTACTCGATTAACCCTTAACCGCTGTAATAAAAAAATTAATAAAGTTACTAATTATAATGTCCATAAATAAAAGGAACCTATTTACATAATTATTACTCACTGATTAAAAATATGTAATCAATTTTTTGAAATTAAAAATAGATAATTTTTAGAAATTAATTTAAAATTAATCATGTTCTCAGAATTAAAAACGTGTTTTTAAAAGTTAAAACATTGCAAAAGATCGAAATATTTTTACATCAAATTTAATGGTAAAACTAATAACAATGAACAAAATTATATTAACTGGTAAAAATATATTCTATTTTTTACTTTAAAAAAATTCAATAATATAATTTATCCACATAAATTATTTTGATGAAAAAAGTTGTTTTCAATTAAACTTTTGTATATTTGTACTATTCATCGAAACTTAAAACTTATCAGAAAAATATAAAAAATTCCTAAAATGTAAATTTTTATACAAAAATTAAAAAGTGGAAGTTTATTTTTTTACATATAATATATAATTTTTTTAAAAACTATATCTAAAATGGGTGCTCCTTCAAAAGGTGGAAAAACTGCATTTTTGGAAAAATACTTCTTTTATCCAAAAAAATGATTTTTTATATCATGTATAGAAAATAAATAAGTTGAATATATAAATTATATATAATATATAAAATTTAAAATTTAGTTAATAATATTTATAATTTCAAATTTTACAGTTAGGTTATATATTATATTAAATTATAATATTTTGTTAATTTATTATTGTTCGGTAAAACTGGGTCTTGCATATAACACAAGACAACACATTATTGTGTATAACATAAGATTAACATGATGTTTCAAAAAAATTAAGAAAGAAACAAAATTAAATTTATTTATAAAATAAAATATTATAAAGTATTTGGGTGTTACATTCTCCCCTCCTCCGATAAATTGTGTCTTTACAAATTAATCTCAGGATATAAACTAGGGGTTTGAAATTTCGAAACATCTTTATTGAAATACCATATCAGAAAAACGGATTAATGATACCCCCAATTTAAAAAACATAAAGGGAATTATAAAGGTCATCAGAGATGAAACAAACAAGGGTTTCATGTAGGAAATCATGAAAATGAAATAACAATCTAACCATCATGTTCTGATGGCGAGTGATAGAGGACATGGTCTGGAGAAAGTTAGTAATCACAAAGCTAGAAGTCAATGATGATCTAAGGGACCATTTTATTCATTGAAAACAATATTAGGATAGCATTTTTGGTTTCAAGATACTTTAAATAGGAAGAATTATCAGGCAAACATTTAATTTATATCGTTCCATGTCATATGCATAATCTCATTAATTGGTTGTGCTTCAATCTATTTTAACATAATCCTTTACACCTATAAATTAATGTTCAAAATGATTTTTCACACCTAATTAACTTTGATAAATCATAAGGCCCTCAAGTATTTCCTTAATCTTATAAATGTTTACTAAATCCAAAAAAGTTAGACCAAAGTATCTAATAAATCATAATTTAATTTCAAACAATAATATCTAATGTTCACCTTACTCCATTCCAACCTTAATATTTTTTCAAAATACTTTTATCTAAATTAATAGTGTAAATAGGTATATAAATTTCTAAAAATAAATCATAAAATCACATTCCCCAGACAACGCAATGCACCTCCTTTTGACACATACCAAATATTTGATCACATGAAAAACCTTAATGAAAATATTAATGCCTCTAAATCCATAAAGAAGAAGCTCTGTAGTACAATCCTCATATATTCCATAATTCATATAACCGGTATATTGATAATAAAATATTAAAATTATATAATTCTTGAATCCTAAAATCCCAAATACATTAATTATTCAGTTTCTACTATAGTAACACCATATTCTTAACCTTGATCCCTTAGATTTTTCTGAGCTATATTTCTTTGAATATTAGAACATTTATTTGTGTAGTGCCCCATTTCACTATAGTTAAAACACTAAATATCAATCTTTTCTTTCTCCCCCTTTTCATTATTTTTCCTAGTGACCCTTTTATTGAAACTTATAACAAACACACAATCTTTTCAAGCACTTCCTGGGGTGATTCATTCCACAATTATTGTAGGTGGGAAAATCCTTATTTCCCTTCTTCACTTTATCTTCCTCTTGTTCTTCCATCCTCTTCTTCTCTTAATTTCCATTAAAGTCACAAGACTTAGAGAATTACATTTTTTTCTTAATAGAACATGAGACAATATATACATATGATGAGAAAAATTGTGAGATGAGTGCCCATCTGAGGAGTAGTTTTAACTCATCAAAGAATCAATCAATCTTACATGTTGAGTTATATATGTAGTATATGACATTCCTTGTTAACATTGTGAAGTTAGACTCATACTTTGTAACATTATCATCTTTATTTTTCCTCAGGCTTAGAAATTTACTTTCCATATCAGCTCACTATTCTCAAGAAAAGCATTTTTCTCTAAAAATTCCTTTAAACTCCATCAATTCCATATTTTATACTTTATCATATTACTTTGTGTTTTGAATTAGTTACCACCATTGATCTGCATCTCTTGATAGATGATATAATACTATGACAACTTTTTCCATTTTGTTACTTCCCAAAGCAGTAAATATCTTTTGTAATGAACTTATCCATTGTTCACCTATAAATGGATTTGTAGTCCCATTGAATGTTAGAGGTTGTTGTCTCATGAAGCAGCCTATCATTTTTTCTACATGTTTTGGATCGGGCCACTTCATATGGGTAAGTTTATTATTCATAACTAGAGTTAGTTGTCCTAATATGGTTATATGTTGTTCAGAACTAGTTTTATCTCCTACTCCAACATCCTTATCTTTAATATTAGGGAAATCCCTATATGGATTATGTGAATTGATACAATTTCCATTTTTTTCCAGTAGGAACCATTTCTAATCAATTTCATACAATAGATTATATCATAACATAATATATTATCATAGAAATAATGAATCACATAACCTAAATTGAAAATTTAGGTATAACTAATCTCTAAATCATAAACATGGTTTCTTTGGGAAAATATTAACTTTTAAATCTTTCATAATGGTTTGTGAAGAGAATTTAGATTATTCTAAGAATATCCCCAAAGAGTTTCAAACCATGTGCATTGTAAGACCCGTTTTCATGTACCAGGTTACCCCAAGTCATCCTTGAAAAACCCTATTGGATTTTTTAATCCTAGGTACATCTATTCTAGAACCTCATAAACTTGAAGTATCTAAATAGGGATGCATTTTCTAGTAATTCACGATGTTCCTCTTACTTATCCTCAAAGTATATCTTCAGTTGATGATCCCTAATATATTTTTTTTCTAAATTTATTTCATTTTTGGATTCTAATCTTCCTATGATACGAACTGTAACACCCCAACCCAAGAATCCTAGATCCAATTAATTATTTTAATTCATTGGCATGATTACAATGAATCAAATACCAAAGGATCAATCATTTTGGCAGTCTTGGAAAATATATTACATTAATCAACTATACATTACAATTCAATACATAAAATACAACATAGATAATCCTTTGAGAACACTATTATTCTCTAAGCTTAACCCTGTATATCAGTCATAATACAATTCATTGAATCCTGGGAAAATAAAATATAAGAAATCAGTGAGATCAGATGCTCAGTAAGGGTAAGTATACAACATAAGCTATTATTAATAATTAATCATAAACCTTAATTCAATATGTATAACTATAACACAATCCTTTTAAACATAATCTTGATTATGATATGGAAAGAATAAATTATACCATATAAAATAAGCATAACCATTGATACTATACTTGTCTAATAATCACATGGAATGTCCATAACTAATATCATAATGAGGGAATTCATAATTCTAGACATCTGTACTATCAAAATATATCCTCAAGATAGATACTATCAAGATATATCCTAATTGAAATTTAATTATATCGGTATAAACCCGTCTGATTTGAATTAAGATCTATCCTCCTGACAATGTTAAACTTCTTGGAAAACAAACGTGAAGGGTTTTTCACTAAATTATTTCTTCTCATGAGACCTACTGATGCATTTAGGGGTAATAGCGGGACCCTCCCATCACTTAAAAAGTCCAATACATTCCTCATATGAAAATGGTGAAACATAAACAACATAATCATTCGTATTCAAAACTAGTATACAAATTATGAATACTTTAACCATAAACCAATAATGGTATCTAAATAGAAAATAAAAATAAAAAATATCATAAAAACTTCAATAAAATATGTTATATTGTATCATAATAAATAAACCACAGTTAAGCATAAAATCCCACAAAGGATATCAGCATAGATGAAAATAATCTAATAAAATCATTAAAACTCTTTGAGAAAAATACCCCTTTTGTACTTTAAAAACATTAAAAAAATGTGAAATTTTAAAAGAAAAAATTTATTTTAAAAACAAACCGTGTAAGATTGTATGGTAATATTCAAAATGTTATGGTTTCATAATGGTGGAAAATTTATTCTCTCACTGTATAAGTTAAGATCCTGTGTTAAATTCCTTTACAAGTTTCCAGTGTTATTTTCAATGAAAATGACTTTTTTAATATTTTATAAATATTTGGATTTTTAATAAGTGATTTAAAAAATGAAAAGTTTATTTTTTTCTCAAGAAATATTTCATTGATATTTTTAATTAATTTTCATCTATGATAACATACATTGAAGTTAATTATGAATTACTAGGGATATGATCCAATGATACTATACTTTTTCTTTCTCTAGTTGATTTATGATTATTATGATGAGATGTTTATGAAACCAATTTTTTTTCCATGGGTAATAATATGATGAAATGATTAAATATTTATAAAATATATTTCCTTTACTTGGGTTATGACATGATGAATTCAATATGATATCATGGAACACATATATATGACTTTAATTATGTAATGTGTGGGCCTATAATTATATAGTATTATAATGTATTAGGTAAATATGGATGTCTCATGAGATAATAAGGACAAGAATGAGGAGTGAACCCATTTTAGTAAGTGGATAGGTCCACTATGATAGTCTTAGATATGAATATTTACAAAGGATATGATGTTTTGGAGAGTGAACCCAATCCACTATGATAGTCTTTGAAGTGATCCTTTACAATGAAGGAAATGATTTTCTATGCTTATGTATATACCTCAAACTTATGTCTTAAATAATTATTATACTTTCATGGATCGTGTTCTTTGATTCCTTTATGATTCACCTATTATGAACTACCAATATTTATTCCATGAATCAATATTATGTTGTTTGATATAAAAGGTAATATTTAATAATGTTAAGATCATGTTATCATACCCTTATGGTCATGTTATATTTAATTTCTCATTTCTATCTCCCTTTTTTACCCTTATTGAACATTTGTGATCAACCTTTATTATGGTTCCTTCCATAGGTTATGAAGAAAGGTTTGAATTATTATATTTCTAATAAGGGTAATATTTATTAAGAACTTAGTTTGATACGAGGTAAATCTATTATGAACTAGTTTTTTATGTATCCATGTTTCCAAAATAACTAAAACTATTTGATTATAGTGTCAATATTTATGTTATATATTTAATATTTATGTAATAAAATTTAATATTTATGTATTAAAATTATGGTTCACTATAGTTTTTATCAAATATGGGTTTATTTAATATTTGGATATTAGGATGAGAAAAATTTATTGACAACCCGGGGGATAATTCTATGTATAAGACAACATCCTACTGTTTTGGAAAAGAAGAGACTACATGGTTTTATTTGAAAGACATCCATGTATGGATGATATAAGTGGATGTGGTTTTGGAACAGATTCATCTAGGGGTAGAAACCATGAAAATATTTGTTTGAGTATACCTCAACCATCATTTTAGAACATGGTTAATGTTCTCTTACCATGCACTTTGTTTGACATGCCTAGGGGATATTTTTATTTAATTCACATTTTATTTATGAACACTATGATGGATTTGAATAGATGATGACAATGAATTATCTAAGTTAAACATATGATGTCATAGATTAAAAAAGTTGTATTCATTTAAAAATACTATAAATTATTTTTCAAGATTATGTGGTTTCCCACTATGATTATTGTTTCTTACACTATGATTTTTTGTTTTATTCAATGGATGGAACCCTGAGGAACTCTGTTAGTGCTGAATGTGATGGAAAATTAAATGATTTTCCTCTTGAGAAAACAAATTTTATGGGATCTAGAAATAAAATTCTTGTTTCAATAAATATGGAACTTTTCATGATATGAATCATTCTAATATTCCGAATGATTAAAGGAGGAATTTTTTTTCGCATGAGTCCTTCATAAAGAAAAATCCAATTCATTTTAGTGGGTCCATTGATCAAGTCGTTTCTAATTAGTGGAATAATACCACTAAAAATATTTTTTCTATTATCCTGTTTTTGGAACATGAAAATTTTATTTTAGATATTTTTTTATTTTGAAATAGAATCTTATTAATGGTGGATGCTAATTAAGAACATGAGGAAAAATGAATAAATTGGATCCATGGAATGGGATGTGTTTAATAAATTAATTTTCAATAACTACTTTCACGTTATTCTTCATAAGAAATTGTAGAAGGAATTTATTGATCTAAAGAATAAGTATGATCATTTCATTAGTCCCTATAAGGAGAATTTTACAATACCTATGAAGTAATATTTTGGTATTTTTATCCAACATAAAATTAAGATTGATAAATTCATTAGTGGATTAAAATGAATCCTCCTAAGTGTGTTTTTCACAAGGGATTTTAGTAGATATAAAGAAATTGTTTGATTCTATCTTAAGGTAGAAATAAATATTTATGTTACCCATTAATCTCATGGATTTTATAAGAGAAGAAAGAAGTAATTCAATGGAAATTATAAAAACCTTGGAGATAATATTATGATCTTTCTTTTATGATTAAAGTAATGAAGGAAATATAGAGGAAATTATTTTAAAGTATCTGGTAAATGTTTTAATTGTTGGAAAAAAGGTCCTCGGGAAATCTAATGCCAAAGTGATTGGAAGAAGAAGTCATCTTACAATGAAGAGAAAAACAACAAAATACACCACCCACAATTTAGTGTTTCAAATGTTATGAGTATGGTAATTATACTAAAAAGTGATGAAATCTGAAGGATAATGATGATAATTAGCATAAAAAACATCTTAATCTGTGAAAAAAATGGAAATATCATGTAATCAATATCACTGATATTGATAATGAAGTGGTGAAATGTAAGCATTCCATACAATCTAAAACTGCTAATATCTTATTTGATTCTGGATATACCCACACTTTTATATCTGGAGAATTTTCTATGATTATCATAATTCTGCTTCAATAATTATATGATAAATTACTACTGAAAACACTTAATATTACAATGATCGTATCTCAAGTCAATGATTCTTCTTCAGTTAAGGTTTATGGGAATTTACAACCTCTAAATATCATTATCCTCCTTTTAGTTGAAGTTAATGTTATCTTAGGCATTGATTGAATTTCTTTATATAAAGGCCACATCTATTTTTGAGGAAAGGAAGTCAAGTTTGATATTCTAAACTAACTTTCGATCATATATCAATTCGATAGTAAATATGAAGTTCTGATGGAAATCACATCCATTATATGGGTCTTGATTCCTACTCAAAAGGGTTATTTATCTCAAATGATTAGATAAAGACTCAACATAAAAGATAAGCCTATTGTTAGGGAGTTTTTTGATTCCTATATATAATATTTTTATAGTCTTCTACTGAATCATGAAGTTGAGTTTTCAATAGAACTCATACCTGGTGCTAGACCTATTTCAAAGTCTCTATATAGAATATCATTGATTGAGTTATAGTAATTGAAGAAGAAACTCTAGAATAATATTGATAATGGATTCATTCAACCAATTGTGTCAAACTAGGGTGAACCTATTCTTTTTTTTAAGAAGGATGAAGGATAAATATGAATTTTCATTGATTTTTGGGAACTTAAAGAGATGAAAATGAAGAATAATTATCCTCTACCCACATATTGATGATTTTTTTGATCAAATGTGTTGAGATCCATACTTTTCCAAGATTGATCTTCATTCTAGATATCATAAATTATTTGTTAAGAAATAGGATATACCGAATACATAATTCCATATAAGGCATAGACACTATGAATTTATAGTGATTCCATTTGGTCTTACTAATTCACCCATGATCTTTATGGATTTAATGAATAGTGCCTTTAAGGATTACCTTGATCAGTTTTTGGTAGTCTTTATAGATGAAATTCTTATACATTCAAAAAGTAAATAAGAGAATTAAGAGCACATGGGATTGTAATTAAGATCATAAGGAAAGAGTAAATATATGAAAAATTTACCAAGTGTGAATTTTTTCTATAAAAAGTTTCTTTTTTAAGTTATATAATCTCAAGAGAGGGTATATCTATGGATCTATCAATGATGACTATTTTTTAATGTTATCCTAGAACAACAACTATGAATGATATCCATAGTTTTCTTGGTTTGGATAAATGTTATCAATGATTTTTATAGAATTTATCATGACTATCTAATTCAACACTAAGTTAACTAAGAAGGGAGCCAAGTTCCATTAGACAGATGAATGTGAGGAAAATTTAATGGAACTAATGAGAAGATTATTTATTGTATCTATATTCAGACCACCCTACAATGGATAAGGGTTTATAATCTATAGTGATGCATCAATTAATGGGTTTAGAAGCATCATCATGAAAAATAATATTATTATAGCTTATGTATCATCAAATTGAAGGATCGTGAGAAAAATTACTAAAATAATGATTTTTATTTGGCTGTAGTATTTTTTGTATTAATGATATGGAGATATTATCTTTACAGAGAAATATGTGATACATATATTGATCATAAAAGTTTTAAGTACATATTCACTTAGAAATATTTTAATATATTATAGATAATATGGTTGGAGATGATTAAATATTATGAATTCTCAGTACATTACCACCCTAGGAAGGTGAACAAGATGGTTAATGCTTTGAGTCAAAAGAACCATGCTAGTTTGAAGATGATGAGGATTACAAAAAATATAATATTTATGGATTTTCAAAGTATGGATATAGAAATACTAAATTAATGGGAGACATATTATCTTTCTCAAATGAGTTTTAAATCATCAATCTAATTTAAGATTACTAAGGTGTAAAAGGAAGATATAGAGCTGAAAAATAAGGTGAGAAATGTTCTCGAGTTTAACCATGATTATGATGGAATAATATGGATTAAGAATCATGTATGTGAAACTTTCATACCAAAATTAAAGAATTATTTATTTTATAAAGCTCATAGTTTATCAATATATATTCATCCTGGATGTATGAATATGTATAATGATATAAAAGAGTATTTATAGTGGGAAAACATGTAAACAAATTATGTATAATATGTATCTCGATGCCTAAAATATCAAAAAGTTTAGGATGTGGGACATAAATATAAGGTGATGTCACAACAATTACCCATTGCTGAATGGAAGTGGTAAAACATTACTAAGGATTTCATCACCAAACTCCCCAAAACATCTAAAGGGAACAATGCTATTTGGATTGTAGTTGATCACCTTAAAAAGTTAGCTCCCTTCATTTTGATCAGATAATATTTATCTCTTGATCATACTGTCAGGTTATACATTAATGAAGTGGTAATATTTTATGGAATACCATATTTATTTATATTTGATTAGGATTCTAGGTTTACCTTAATGTTATAGAGAATTCTTCAGTAGGATATGAATATATATTTCAGTTTTAGTTCTACATATCATCCTCAAATAGATGGTCAGTATAAGAGGACCATTAAAAACCTAGAATATATGTTGATAGGTTTCTCTATAGACTTTAAATATGTTTGGGATCAACATTTTCCTTTGGTATATTTTTTGTACGAAAATAGTTTTCACTTAATAATTTAGATGGATCGATATAAATCTCTCTATGGAAGGAAGTGTAAAACGATAATGTGATGAAATGAATTTGTAGAAAGAAAGATATTGGGACTTTATTTAGATTAGGAAATGGAAGAAAATCTTGGATCCATTCAGAAGCACATTAATGTATCTTAGTGTTGAATATAAATTTATGCTATTAATCATCAGTGAGATCTAGAATTTGAAGTGGGTGAGAATCAATTATTACATAATTTTCTATAGTTTAAGGTGATGAGATTCAAAAAGAAAGGAAAGATAATAACTATTTATATTGTTACCTTTAATATTCTTGATCGAGTAGGGATGGTAGATTATCACTTTTCACTTCTACTAAATCTCTCTCAAGTCCATAATGAGTACCATGTATCTTTTCTAAATAAGTACATAACTGATCCTTTTCATGTACTAAAATCACAAGATATACCCATAGAGCATGATATTTCTTATGAATAACAACTAGTATAAATCATGTAGCTTAGAGATAAAGTGATATATAAGAATGATACTCACTTGGTTTAATATCTATTTTAGAATCATGAATTTGAATAAGATACTTGGTAATCTATGGATGTGATAAAATAAATATATCCCCCTTAGTTTGTATTAGAGTGACATAATTTCAAGGGTGAGATTAATTTTATGTGGGTGGAATATTAAACCCTCAGATTTTATAATATATTTCTCTTTAAATATATATGATTTCTTTAATATATTGCATTATACATAAAAACGGGTTTAAGCAAACGACATTATACTATTAAAAAATTATTATTTAAATCTAACCAATATAACCTAGATGTTAAAACTTTTGGTATGAATATGAATAGAAAATTTATTAAAAAAATTTATAAAGTTTTATGATAAAGAAAACATATTTATAATTAAGTAACTAAATTTTAGTTAAGTCTTTATAAGCATCAAAAACACAATTTTCCTCAAAAATGATTTTTACCTCCTTTTGTGAAGAAATAAAATTATCAATTTATAAAAATTTAAGAAAATTTATTTGATAAAATGAACTTAATTTTTTAAATCATCAATTAAAAAATATATTTGGGTGCATTTTTAATAATTTTCTAAATGGTTTTACTTTTTCAATGAATAATGAAAAATACTAACTTTTTTTAAGATATGTCTTTTCATTTAAAACGTTTTTGAACATAAATTTTACATTAAACTGATTTAAAAGTAAAATTACTTAATTTATATTGTTAATAATTCAATTAATATTATTTAAATTAATTTTATTCTATATTTTGGTATTAAAACTTTTAAACTTCATAAAACATTTTTTTGTGGAAAAACGATTTTCCTCACATTTTTTGGCTTGATTTTAAATTAAATTCTACCTCATATGTGAATTTAATTTTTTAAAATGGATTCAAAATTTGTAATAATAAAAATTAATAAAATATAATATGGTAAACTGATTTTTTTTTCATTATGCATAGTATCCATAATAAATATTTGTTTCCTCAGTAAAAGAGGTAAAATTGAGTTAAAACACTGGGGTAAAAAATTAGAATAACCCTAAAACATGGATTTATCATATTTTATGAGTTTTTTTTGACAAAAGGTATCCATAAAGAGTTAAATAATTTACTTTAAAAGATTATTTTGAATTTTTGAACCCAATATTTTCTTTTTTGAAGATAAGTTTTATTTTATTCAATTTAAAAACTATTTTGGGTCTTTAAATTTAATGGCTTGGTTGAAGATGAAATTAGGTTTTGTATTACTAAAAAAGTCTAAAAACCTTATTTATTTTATTATTTAATATTTTTTTAAATCTATTTTTTACCTTAGTTTATGGTAAAATTATTTTTACTCTTAAATTCAGAATTTTCCTAAAAAATGTTTTTCATGCATTTTGTGTTATTATATTCAATGTAACTTTTACCCCATATGTAAATTAATTATAATAAAATGGATTAGAATTTTAAAATAAAAATTTCAGATTTTTTAGAGGTCCAATTTATTTTTGTACATATAATTAAGCTATCATGGTAAAAATTTATATTATCACAGTTAAGGCTATAATGGGTTTAAAGTGGTTCAATTAGAAGATATGGATTAAAATGTATCCAAGGCTTACCCAAATTTGATTGATTGATTTTATTTAAAATCTATCACATAATATATTTTAATTTTTGGTTCATTTGTTCCATTATACCAGATTATGATATATATAATATATAATATTTTTATTTTTTCCAAGTGTGTCATTTACCTCCCCTATAAAAGTATACCACCTATCCTCTCTTCTCCACACTTTATGAGCCTTATATAACATAAAATACATAAAAAAATAAATTCCAATATTCCTTATACACATTTTATATATTTTTTTTCCATTAAAACATAACATCCTTTAAAGGATTAAGGTGTAATCCAAAAGAGATTTCTCAACCATGAGATATAACTCATAGAAAAGTGTTTTCAATTTTATTTCTTCTTCCACCTCATATAATTTAATTGTTTCCATTCTAAAATAATGTATTTAGTATATTAAAAATTATGAATTTTTATTATGATATTTTAAAAACAATTATCCACTTTCTTCCC
Source organism: Viscum album (assembly GCA_963277665.1). Taxonomy (NCBI): domain Eukaryota; kingdom Viridiplantae; phylum Streptophyta; class Magnoliopsida; order Santalales; family Viscaceae; genus Viscum; species Viscum album. The sequence goes on along the minus strand of OY728128.1, from coordinate 581,341,532 downwards.
ATCCATTGGAAAATCATAACATCGATCGTGCATACATGTAAACCACCACCTCCATGAAGTGATGTGAATTATTTTTCTCTTCCAATTTAAATCGATGGTAATAAGGATATATTCAATGAAAATATTAGATATATATGATTTAATAATTATTTTTTTAAGGTGAATTATTATTTAACTTTATTTTTCTTTACCTATCAAAAAGTGATAACAACGTTCATGCGTATATATGACCTACCATCTCCATGAATGGTGAAATTCAGATATATATATATATATATTATAAATGACTCTAAATATAAATATATTGAATATATATTTTATATATCATGATTAAAATTATATATAGGACGTAACCATGATCAAAGTATAAGGATTAGGACTGCCAAATCGAAACACTAATGAAAAGTGAAGTTGTTATCATAAAGAATAATGATTTTAATAAAAAATTGTTAATAAACAGGTGTTAAATTGTTCTAAGTAAATCATATATGGTATAAAATGTATAATTATTTTTTTAATATATATATATATATATAAAATAAATCCATACTAATTATACAGGAGGTTTTAATGTGTATGAATCAAGACAAGACTTGTATAAGGCCCCAACCTTAAATCATTACATAATCTTGAGTTTTAGTAAAAAAAAAATTTCATTAATTTTGAGGATCTTTTCAGGTTATTAGTTTTAGTTAATTTGGTCATAACTCATACATATAAAACTTTAAAATAAAAAATGAACACTTTTTATTAGTATCAACTTTTCCCATGATAATTTTTTTTTAAAATAATGCATGATTTTGTTCATAGAAAATCTACTTGAATTATTCCTTTCCCATACCCATCCTTAAATCCTATGAAAATATTTGAAAAAAAGTTGGGATGATAAAAAAATATCATTAATGGATATAAAAACAAAGGAAACTATAATTTAAAAAAACCTAAAAATTCATATAACATTTACCTTTATCTTAAAAGTTCTTTGATCATATGAAATAAATCATTTTCACATGAAAAAACACACTCTATTTTCTAAAATAAAACCATTAAAACCCATGGAAAGAAATTAAGACTATTTGGGTGACTTAGAGAATCATATTCATAAGAACCTTTCAAAACCCTTGTAATTGGAATAACCATATGAACAACTTCTAGTATAATAATTACCCAGTGAATTAGAGATATATAATTGGGATCACATTTTATATAAGCTATATTGATCTCACCAATGAGCTATAATGGGGATCAATGATTCGTATAAACTATATTAGGCTCACTTATTTTTCATGAGTTGTAAAGGGGATCAACCCTTTGTATAAGTTGTATCAGGCCCACTCATTTCATATAATTCTCAAGTAACATATCAAGAGTAAAAAAATTTCATCATAAACCCTTTGAATAAATATTTTTAAATCTATATGAAAAACCATTTCAGATAAAAATACCCTTTTCTTTTAAAAACCCATTTTCAATACCAAAACATCATTTTATATAAAAAACCATTTTTAATGCCAAAATACCCAAAAGTATAAATGGGGATTTTAGTTTAATTAAACATGAAATATTTAAAAAGAATCCAAAAATAAAATAATGACCACAATGATGGATAAGTCATTGTCACCATGTATGTTAATAATAGAACATTCATTTTGCTGTTGGTAAAAGAATTCCATATAAAACACGTAAAATAATTCCTTTTTAAAAAACATAGAATAAAATTAAAAATAATTTTTCTTTATTTATAATAATTTTATATAAATAAAAATATAATATAATATGAATATTATTAATAGGAAGAACGTATTTTGAAATTAAATATTTATATATTTAAAAAGATATTTTTAAATCAAAGTGTCCCATACCACTTTGAAACCTTTGAATCATAAGTACCATGAATCAATTCCATTAAAATATTAAATACCATGAGAATAAATAAATTTATGGTTTGAGATGTTAAAGGGTTTGTATATACACCTCATAAAATATGGTGGATGCATAACATCAAAATATTCCTTAATGAAAGGAAATTGATATGAAGTCCCTTACCTTGAGTCTAACTTGTCTTGTGTGTCTTTATCTTCCCGAATAATAAAATTATGTTAATTTTTTTACTTTATTGAGATCATTTTTGAAGATTATTATTAATATTATTTCACATATTACCCTGTTATATACATTTACATAATAAATTATGTTTAAGTTAGATGTTTTGACTATATTTGGCTTATGTGTCAAAAATAAATTAGGTAGGGTGACTATGGTAAATGAAGTCATTATTTAAGAATATACATAATAATAATCATGAACAAATAATCATATTTATTCATTAACTATTCTTTTAAAATAAATCATTAAATATGGTTATAACAAATGAACCAACGTTACGATCATGGAGACGATATGTCTTATATAAACATGAGTAACATTCCCATTTTAAATTATCATTATAGAAAGAAGTAAAGTAACATTTATTTTTATAGAATTATAATTATTTAATAAATAAAAATATATATTATTATACACACTTATATATATATATCATTATATTTGTGTAGTGATGAAAATAGAAGAATCAAATCACTTCGAGGAGGCGGTAATCTACATGTCCATAACTGACTATCAAATTTTCAGTGTGTGCAAAGGTAAGAAAAATATGATATATTATATTTAAATAAAGATAAAATTTTAATGAATATAATACATATTTAATATATATCAAATATATATATTAAACCCATCCTTAATTCATTCCATCTAAAGCGTGAACAAATCACATAACTTTGAGGAGGCGGTAGTCCACACATCCATAAACAATCTTACTGTGCTCCCAAAAAATAAAAATCATGAAGGTATGTGTTATATAATAATTCAATATGCATATATAAATCATAAATATCATATAAAATAATTATTTACATCATTATTCTCAACCTTGAGAGGTTGTAATGGAAGAATAAATGACATCTGTTCACAAGGTGGTAGTCCTCCATACCCACAAATAATGATAATGTATCCCATTTGATAGAATTTTGTGAAGTTTTAGTTCATAAAATTAACAAAAAAATATATAAGTATAGTTAATATACATATTATATTATATAATCATGATATAAAAATAATTTACGGGGTGGAGAAACAAATAAAAAATAGTGCTCGTTGAAGAACATTACCTATTCTTCGGGTAACTCCTTTTGGTTTTCACCTAAGGACTTCCTTAGTTTTATTTCTTCCTATAGTGAGGATCCTAATATTAGAGGATGGATTTTGGGAGTTTATTTTTTTATGTTTTTAACTATACAAAAGGATTTATAGGTGTGAATATAGGGGTAGAGTGAATTCCCTTTTATAGTAGAGAAGGAGTGGCATTCTTGTAAATACAAGAAGGTAAAAACTATTGGGAGGTCTCCATTAAATCAGGTGTATCAAATAAATAACCCTTTTAGATTAAATATATTATATAGTCTAGATATATCCACCCAATTATTTTTTGGATAATTTTATAGGTCATTTGGCCCCCTAAGATTCAATTTTAACCACTATGTAAAGTTGTTTTTACCTTAATCGTTGTAATTAATTTTAATTTATTTAACTAATATTTTTTGTAAAAAAAATAAGTTAAAAATAAGAAAAATTATAAAAAATTATTTTAATAAATATAGAATAAATTTATAAAAATTAAAATAATAGAAGTGGATGAATTAAATTTAAAATTATTCTCCATACGTGATGAAATAATAAGTTTTGAAAGTTAAAAAGTTCAATAGATTAAAATGTTTTTATATCCTATTTCAATGTTAAATTTATTAAAATTACCTTAATTTGATTTAATTATGTTTAATTTATCTAATTATACTTTTAAAATAATTTAAAATATAATTTAACTATAAAAATACATTAGATGAAATTGCAGTTTTCAATTAAAATTCAGTGTTTTTACTATTCATACAAAAATTAAAATTTTCAGAAAAACACCAAAAATTCACTATAATATAATTTTGATATGAATATTTCAAATAAGAAGCTTATTTTATCCAATAAAATTTATAAAATTTCATAATTTATTTTCAAAATAAGTATGCCATTAAAAGGTAATAAAAATTCATTTTAAAAACGTTTTATGATTTAAATTTGATTTATTCTTATATTAGGCCAATAAAACTTATTGGATTAATGTAAAAAATTGGTTGAATATACAATATATAAATTTAATTAATATCAGTTACTAACAGAGATTAATTTAATTTTTTAAGATGAAACTCTTTTGAGGGCCTAAAAATAGTTTTTTTATAAAAACATTTCATTTATATTAAATAGGTTTTTTTATTTTAATTTATATTTAATCAGTAACTAATGTATGAATTTAATATAAATTTTAAAACATATTTTCACAATTTAGTTAATTTTATTCATTCCCTTCATTCCAATGGAAATGTGATAACTATCATATTAAATAGTAATATTATTTCATGGTTCGTTGAAGCTCAATGTTGAGTGTCGCACACGCCAGTGGGGAAACTTGATGTTACATGTAACCCAAGATAAACATGTTTTTGTATTGTAAAAAAATCTAAAATTAAAATTTCATGCAACTTAATCTATCAAAGAATTTAAATTAAGTTGAAATAATATATTTTGTAAAATCTCAGGATGCTATATCCAACCCCGCATAAAATGAATTTCACCCTTGAAATTCATCTCAGTTATCAAAGGTTCTGCATTTCTTAGAATTAATATATAGAAAAAAAATCATAAAAAGGGTTAATAAAAAATGATATTGATAATAAATAAAAGGATGTATGGCAGTCATCTGGAATAACACATTCCAGATTTCTAAATAGAAGAACATAGGTGGGAAATATAGATTTTGATATGAAGGAAAAGAATAAATAATTATAGAGAGTGATTGAGGTCATTGATAAAAATATGATGAATGATAAATATAAAGTTAAGGGCCTCAAATAAATAAAACAAATTTGAGTGAAAATACTAGTGGCTTATCAGAAATGAAGGTACTAAGAAAACAATTTTTTTAAATCCTTTTCATAGAGTTGAGGAATTCCTTTTTTGTCTAGACTAAAAGGATAAAGAAATATAGTTACTTGATGATCATAATTTCATCATTTAATAAATTTAGACCATATTATCATATTTTGATCCACACAATGAGTATTAAAGATAACTCTTTCATGCCTAAATCACTAGAATCAGTTTCTAATAGATTACATAATCCTCAAAAGGATAACAAAATATTCCTCTAATCATTAGATATTAACCAAAACCAAAATGGTTAGCACATAGTAATATAATTCTAAAAATTATGAAACATTCATGTGATTATATAATACATTAGTCTATAATGTTAAATTGTAATACCAGAAGTTACAACTAAATCATTATATAAATATATAACCATAATAGTCACCAATACCTTTAAAATTACGTAATGAAAAGTAATGCTATTATTTCTAAAAAAACTTTTAAACATATACCTATGACATCGATAACAAATCAATAAATGTCTCCCAAGGTATTTACGTAATTTAAAACCTTTAAAATGGGTTCCTAAGACATTGGTACTATAATCAACCTTAGAAAAATTCTGAGCTTTCTAGAGAAACCACTAATTCACCATATTGACCTACATCAACTGTAGAAGTAGAAAATTATTTTACCAACCCATTTTCCTTCTTACATGGTAATTTCCTCCATGAGTTAGAAACTTCAGACACATGTTATCATAATTTCCCAACTCAGTGAAACTGAAACATCTCACTATCAACTAGCTATTTGTCATATCATTCTTGGATTGTTCAAGACTCTTTTCTTTACAGTCATAGACTTTATGTCCAAACTTACCACACCGGTAACACTTTCCATATCCAAGTATACATTCCCAAAAATGTATTTTAAATCACTTGGAATAAGTTTGGGGATTACATATAGAATTATTAATTGGTTTATTCTCTATTTCCTTCTACCTTGACCACTTCTTAATCTTGTATTCTCATGTCACAAAAGTGTCATAAAACTACATGTCAACATTCTCATCAGAATGAACAAATTTATCATTACCTTTAAATTCTCATGTGGCCAAATATCATCATAATCTTGGTTTTAGTCCTAAGTAAAATCAATTAACTTTACTATTAAAGTCTCAAATAAAGTACGACACATACCTAGACAATATTGTGAACTTTTCTTCATATGTATCCATAAATTCTTCATCTTTTTCACAATAGGAATTTTTTCTCTATCCTAATATAAACAACCTTAGAAAAATATTTCTCATGGAAAATATCCTTAATTTTTCCCATTTCATGGAATCAAGATCACATTTCTCTTTAGTATTCTTAACCAAATACCACCATTGATCAAATTCACCTTCAAAATGATAGATGGAAAGAGTTACATTTTGCTGTTCAGAACATCCCATGAATTCAAATATATTCTCTTTGGAATTGATCAATCCTTCATCTAACACTGGGTCAGATAATACATTGAGTTATGGGGGATGATTCCTCATGAAATTCTTCACTATAGACATGTTCCTTCATAGTAGATCAGGTTTTTCTCTATCATGGATACCACCACCATTAATATATTACATCAACTAATCCATCGCTGCAACAAACTGGTCTATTCCAATTCCAAACATATCAGGATGCTGATTTGGAAGAATATTTTCTTTTTGGTGGCTTCCCACTATAGGTTTCTTATTTACTCTATAGAGAACCATTGTAAATAAAAAAAATTTAGATAAAGAAACAAGGTAATCTTAAAATTCTATATCATTTCAACTTAACCAGAATGTAAAATATTCTAAGGGAATTATATTAACACTATGCTAACCTCTAAATTTGTTTAGATAGTCCTTTTATACTAACTATAAGGACCCAACCTTAACAAATTTACCTGATCTTGAGTTTTATTCAATAATTTACTTTATTTCACTTTGAGGATCTTTTTAAGTTTAGAGTTTTATAGAATTGGGTCATAACTAAGACATAAAAAACCATAAAATAAAAAATGAACACTTCCGATAAGTATCCATTTTCCCTATAATGTAAGTTTTTTAAAATAAATCATGATTTATTTTCATGGAAAATCTCCATGGAATTTAACTTGAAATCTTAACTTCCCTTATCCATCCTTAAAACTATGATTTTTTTTAAAAACTTGGGATGAGATCCAAAGTTTAGTAAGGTATATAAAAAGAAAGGAAACTGTTTTTTCAGTAAAAATTTGAAAACACATATAATGATTAACTTTATCTTAGAATTTCTTTAAGAAAATGAAATAAATCATTTTCACATGAAAAAAACACACACCATTTTTCTCAATGAAAAACATTAAATACCATAGAAAGTAATTAAATATTTTTTGGTAACTTAGAGCATCATATTCACAAAACCCTTTCAAAACCCTTTTAATTAGAATAACCCTGTATATGACTTCCAATATAATCATTACCAAATGTATTGGAAAACTATAATGGTATCACCCATCATATAAGATATATCTGCCTCACTGATGATCTATAATGGGGATCAACCCTTCTTATAATCTATATCGGGATCACCCATTTCTCATGATGTAACGTCCTGACCCAGGTGTCACACAACGGTTCCCTAAGTTAGTTTTCCACATGAACTCAAGTGTACCTTCCTGTATGCTAGAGGTAGCCGATTAGTGGATAGGGTTTGGTAAGTCATTTATGGAGAGAATATACCCTCAATTATCAGAGTAAAATTATAGTGGAAATAAATAATCAAAAAATAGAAGCACATATAACAATAAAAATTCTCATGTCACAAGATAACCAAACAGAAAATACAGTACTCAATTAAAATGGAAAACATGATATGCCAATATAAGAGTCATGTTCCAAAAATGAAATTGAAAATAAAGGCACTAAGACTCCCCAAGTAGGTCCCAAAACCATGTTCGATTCCCTCCTCCACACTCCATCCCCAATCAACCACTGATCCCAGGGCCTTTTCCCATATCCAGTCCTGGAACAATATAATCTATTCGGGTATCAATCAGAAAACTTGAATAGGGTGTGAGTAAAACTCAGTAGGGAACCACCAATGGTGTCTAAAACTAGTATGGTCAAAAGATAGTGTATGTGGTTTTATAAGGAAATAATTAAAATGCAATAATAAACAATTTATCACATTTTCATTATTCTTATCTAACTACATTAACTCCAGGGTTCCCAAGGATACCCATACCTCAATACTAACTTCATATCATACCAGATCATGAAGCATTCCCTAGGTAATACCGTATCTTAATACCTACATCAAGCTGAATATTTAAGTATTCAAGGTGATATGATATCTCAGTACCTGATTCAAGTCATGTCGGAGTTCAAATATTCTCACACGAGGCCATAACTTAGAGTTCCATTATTTAAATTCATTAATTTCACATTTATAAGCTTCATTTACAAAGTTACCAATATAAAAATCATTTAAGTAATATGAACATGTTACCACACAAACCCCTCAATAGAATTACCATGTTCCTATTCCATTTAATCATAAGTATGATGACCATGTTACCATGTATACTTCACATTAGAATGACCATGTTCCCATTCTCTTATTCAAATGTGTGATGATCGTGTTACAATTTTTACTTCTCAATTTAGAATGACCATGTTCCCATTTATTAAAAAATAATTAATTAATCAATTAATTTTCCACATAAATTCCCTTACTAATTCAACAATTAGTTAAATACATCAAATCCATTAGTTAACACAATAATTAACTAAAAATATCAATCTCATTAATAAATTCATTAATTAATTAACCATCATCAGAACTCATATCCCATAATTAATTTTCCAAAATTAATCATCTCATTCTAAATCTCAACTCTTAATAATTATTTCCACAATTAATCAAATATTTCAAAAAATCTTCGATAAATCGATTAGTCAATCTAATTAACCCAATTTAAGAAAATAAAATGCCAAAGGATGATATAAATTCAATAATTTTTTATATATGTATCAAATCCATGACTATAGGAAATATATTTAGAACACCCACATCGATTTTTTGACAGATGTTCTCCCAAACGAAATCCCCAAAATTTGAGAAGCACAATGATGTTGATAAGAGTTATAGATCTCGACACCTAAACCAAAATCAAGATCAAAGGCATCATGATCTCATAAATCTAGATCTAGATCTCCAATACTAGATCTAGATATCAACACATATGTTTATATCTAAGAAAAAATAGGACATCTTCCATGAAAACATCATGTAAATATAGAATAAATATTTGGAGAAGCATTGAGATGAAATCCACTTACCGAGAGAAGATCAGATCTTCAATTCAGGCTTTCTCTCTCAAATAATGGTGCTTGTAAGGCCTTGGAACCCCTATGAGTCAATAGGAGAACCTTATTATAACATTAGAAGATTAAAATCACGAGTTCGGGCCATACAGGAGGAAAAAAGTGACTAAAACATGAAAACAAGTGAGATCCACAATTTTAGGATCTCACAGTTGGCCCACACACAGTTTAGTAACATAGTTAGGCAAATTATGCACTAAACATGCATTAGACATTGATTCAAGGAGGAAATTTGCATGAATACCTCACACAACCTCCCAAATTGTGCATTGACCACGCCAAATCTACTTCTTAAAAATACCATAGGTGCACGATTTCTCCTAAGCATCCACACAGTTTGTACAAATCGTGAACCAACCATATATAGTCCCTTTTCTAAAAAATTTCTTAAAAAATCCACCCAATTTCATCCCAAAAAATAAATTCAATAGAAGTTACTTAAGAAAAACTGTAAACAAATTAATTACCTGAAATATTTCCTAATATAACTCAAGAAAAGGTCGAGATCTTACACATGATCTATAAAGGGGCTCAACCCTTCATATAAGATATATCAGGCTCACCCGTGAGCTATAATGGGGCTCAAGCATTCATATTTTCTATATTGATCCCACCAGTTTCATATAATTATCATTTACCATATCAATAGTAAATAACATTCTACATAAAACTCTTTGAAAATTATTTTTAAATCCATATGAAAATCAATTTCATATAAAAATACCATTTTATTTTAAGAACCCATTTTCAGTATAGAAACAAAAATTTCATTGAAAAACTATTTTCAATACCAAAATAACCAAAAATATAAAAATAGTTTTTCATTTATAGAAATATAAAATATTTTAAAGGAATATAAATCTCAAATAATGTCCACTATGGAAAAAAAATCATTATCACAATGTATGTTAATAATATAACATTCCTTTTGTCATTTGTCAAAACGTTCTGCATAAAACACATAAAAAGATTCCATTTTGAAAACATTTTATTAAAATTAAAAATAGACATAAAATTTCCTTTATAATAATTTTATATAAATAAAAATATAAATAATATCAATAACATTGATATAGAGGAATTTTTTTTAATGTAAATATTTAAACATTTAGAACAATATTTTTAAATAAAAGTTTCCCATACAAATTTGAAACATTTTAATCATATGCCCCATGAAGGAGTAACATTTTAAAAAACATTAAATAAAATTATAATAATTAAATTCATGACATGATATGTAAAAGTTTCTGTATATACATCTCATAATAGAAGGTGGGTGTATAATATTATAATATGCCTCAATTAAAGGAGATTGATATGAAGTCCCATACCTTGAGTCCAAATTGTCTGGTGTATCTTTATATCCATGAATAATAAAATTATGTTAATTATTTAATCTCTTGATAAACCTTTTAAAGATTTTTATAAATTTTATTTCACTTATTACCATGTTATATACATTTACATATTAAATTATGTTTAAGTCAGATGTTTGGACCATATTTGGATTATGTGACAAAAACGACTTAAGTATGTTTAATTTGGTAAATAAGGTAATTATTGTCCATAATAATAATAATGAAATAATTATCATATTTATACATGAATTATTATTTTAAAACTAATCATGGAATATAGTTATGAAAAATGATCCAACGTTACGATCATGGAGATGGTAGGTTGTACGTACGCTTGGGGAATGCTCCCATTTTTCAATGATCGTTATGGAAAGAAGGAAAGTAACATTTATTTTTCCAGAATGGTTATTATATAAAAAACAACACAATATTTAATTATATATAATTATATATATCATTAATTTTGTGTGGTGATGAAAAAAGGAGAATCACATCACTTCGAGGAGGCGACAATCCACACGTTCACGAACGACATTATCACTTTTTCAGTGTGTGAAAAGGTAAAAAGAAAATGATATATTATATTTAAAAAAATATAATTATGTCATTAACATCATATATATTTCATATATATCTCATATTTATATTAAACCTAATCTTAATACATTCCCTGTAAAGTGTGAATGAATCACATCTCTTTGATGAGATAATAGTCCACAGATCCACAAACAATGTTACCATATTCCCAAAAATAGAAATAATGAAGTTATGTGTTATATAATAATTAAATAATCATAAATAAATAATATATATATATATATATATATATTATAAAATAGTATTTCCATCATTACTTCCAACTTTTATTGGTGGTAATAGAAGAAAGAGCGACATCAGTTCATGAAGATGTAGTCCACCGCACACACAAATGATGATTTCATTTATCATTTTATGGAAGTGTGTGAATATTTAGGACATAAACTTAAAATAATAACATATAAATCTATTTATAATACTAAGGATATTATATAATCACAATATGAAAAGAATTGAAGGGGTCAAAATTGAAATAAAACAAAAGTGCTCGTTGAATAACGTTAACTCTTCTTCAGGTAAATCCTTTTAATTTGAACCAAAGGTATTCAATGGTTTTAAAAATTTAATGATTCTAGTATGATTATATGAACGTTTTGAGTTTATTTTTTGAGGTTTTTAATGAGATAAAGGTCTTTATATGTGTGAATATAGGCGGAGAGTGAATTCATTTTTATAGTGAAGGAGGAGTGACATTCTTATAAATAAAAAAGGTAAACTCTATTGGGATGTATCCATTACATAATGTGCCTAAAAAATGAAAAATGTTAGAGAAAATATGATATATTGTATAAAATATCCATAAAATTAGTTTTTTACAAGTTTCTAGGTCATTTGGCCCCTTAAGATTCAAGTTTTACTACTATTTAAAGTAATTGTTACCTTAATTGTTGTAATTAATTTTAATTGATTTCATCGATATTTTTGATAAAAAAATAATTTTACCCTAAAAAAATTATAAATTATTCTTATTCTATCCATTTTTCCAATTACAATAAAATAATTTTATGAATTTAATTTAAAACCCCACAGGTTGGACGAAACAATCTGTTTTTAAAGTAAAACAGTTCAAAAGTGTTAGATGTTTTTAAATACAAATTAAATGTGAAATTTATTAAAATAAACAAAATTAGATTAAATTATGTATAATTTAACTAATTATACTTTAAAACCAATTTATAATATAATTTTACTATATAAATATATTAGATAAAAATACAGTTTTCAATTAAAATTCTGTGTATTTATCTATTCATCAAAAAATGAAACTTCCAAATTTTTTTAAAAAATCCACCATATGATAATTTTACATTAATATTTCAAATAAAAATTAATTTTTTAAATTAAAATTTATAAAAGTTTCAAAATTTATTTTTAAAGCATGTCTTCTATGAAAAGGTGAGAAAACTGCCTTGTAGAAAAATACAACCTTTATGCTTATAATTGGATTTATTCTTATATTATTACGATAAATATTATGAGATAAATTTAAAAAAATTTGGTTGAAGATATAATATATAAATTTCGTTAATATATCTCAATAATAGTGATCAATTTAATTTATGAAGATAAAATTCCTTTGAGGGCCTAAAAAAGTTTTTTTATAAAAAAATTATATATTCATTTGGTTTTTGTATTTATATTTATATTTCATTAGTAACCAATGAATTAATTTTATATTAATTTTTAATCCATATTTTCTTAATTCAGTTAATCCTATTCATTCACTCCATTCCAAGGGAATGGTGACAAATATCATATTAAATTGTAATATTATTTCATGGTTTACTCAATCTCGATGAAGCGTATCATACACGCTATTGAAGAAACTCGATGTTGTGTGTATCATAAGATAAATTTTGTGTTCTATGGAATAAAAGATAAAGTATGATTTTTTTAGCAAAAAATAGAAAATAATTTAAATTTAGTTGAAATAATATATTTTATAAATCTCAGGATGTTACAATTTGAGGAAAGGGTTTTACATTAAAATCTCATTATTTACCAGGATTATTTATGAGTAAGTTTTTTATAATGAAATTTCATTATTTAACTCTAAATAATTTCATTATATTTAGTCTCCTTTTTATATTTTTATAAATTAAATATTTTCCTTTCATTTGTCAGTCTTTAAGTACTTAAGAGACTGAAATAATATTTTTAATGAAATCTGACTTATATCTCTCTTGATCCAAAAATATTTTTTCTTCCATGTCCAGGTTTTATATAAAATATTTTCAATACTGTTTTTAATATTCTCCTATTATTATTTAATTTTGTTTTTACCCATGTTTATTTTTTTACAAAATGGTTTAAAATGAATATTCATGTTGCTTTCCAAAAATGGTACATTTGACTTTTTAACAAAAATGTGAAATGAATATTTATTTTAACATACATGGCATTAATAGAATATCCAGGAATTATGAAAACTCAATGTTTTTAGGATCCCTATATAAATTTCCTTTTTTATTTTCAAAGAAAACAACTCCCTTAATATATTACAAGTATTTTGATTTTAAATAAGTTATTTCAAAATGAAAAGGTTATTTTTATCAAGAAATAACCAAAAGATATTTTAAATGAATTTTCATCTATGATAACATCATTTGATGTTAATTATTATTTAATAGGGGTATGGTCCAATGATACCATCCTTATTCATTCTTTTGATGGTTTATTATTATGATGATGATATTTTTATTAAACCCATTTATTTTCCATAGGTTATGCTATAATGAAATGCTGAAATGTTTATGAAACCTATTTCTTTTGTAAGGGTTATTACATGATGAATGTTTTATAATAATGTCACACACATATGTATTATTTTCAATATATTATTACTAGTATCACAATTATATATCTCTCTAATACATTGGTTAAATATGGATATCTCATGAGATAATAAAAACCAAAATGGGGAGTGGACATATTTTAGTAAGGGAATCTGTCCACTATGATAGTCTTGAGAGTGAACCTTTAGTAAGGATATGATAGTTTGGGGATTTAACCTAATACAAAATTATAGTATTGGAAGTGATACCTAAATACTAAAGAAATTATTTTAAACTATAATGTGAATGTGATAAACTTACGTATTATGAAAATGTTTTGTTCTCATTGATCATGCTATTTGATTTATTTATGATTCATGTATTATAAACTACCACGATAAATCCCATTTATAAATATTATGTTATTTTATATATAGGGTATAGATTTTAAATTTTAATATCATATTATCATACCCTTATACTCATGTTATTTTTAAGTGATCATTACTATCTCCCCTGTCCACCCTTCCAAATCATCTAATCTCACCCTTTACTACTTTCCCTTCCCTAGGATATAAAGAAAGGTTTTAGGTATGGAATTTCTAATAAGTATTTTAGTTATTAATAACTTAGTAGTATATGATTTTGATCTCATATAAACTAGTTTTTTATGTATCCCAGTGTCTAAAGACACCAAACCTATATGATTCTAGTATGGATCATTAGGTTATGTATTGAATATTAACTTGATAAGAATATTTTTTATGAGAAGTATGGGTCAATATATTATGATATTTTTAAATAGGGGAAAGTTTAGATATAGATATATTGTCCCTTTAGATATCATTGATTGGATCTGTAAAACTCCTTATCTTTTGGTAATTCCACTAAATCCCTCTCATGTTCATGATATGACCTATGTATCGCTTGTGAGAAAGTACATACCAGAACCTCCACATGTACTAAATTTAAAGGTCATACCACTATAGTATGATATCTCTTATAAGGAACAACTTTTAGAGATTTTGGATATAAGAGATAAATTTATATGGAATAAGACCATTCAAATGGTCAATGTTTTGTGGACAAACAAAAAATTTAAGGAAGCTACGTGAGGACTTGAGGATGTGATAAGAAAAAAGTCTCCTCAATTGTTTATAGTAGAGTGAATTAAATTTAAGGGATACATTCATATAAGGGTTTCTAATATAACACCCCAAGATTTTATGATTTATTTCTTTTAAAATGAATTTCATTTCTTCTATAGTTTGATTTACATGCAACACTGAGTTTAAATAATCCATGATACAATATTTAAATATTATTATTTAATGTAATAGTTATCAATTAGACATTAGAATAATTGGTATGAATAGTATTAACCACATTATGAAATATATATAATTTTTTATTAATTAAACTGTATTTATTAGTACCTAGGTAATAATCATTAAATTTTAATAAAATCATTTCATTATTAAAAAATCTATTTTTTCTAAAGAAATAAATATTTTTAAGTGTTATGATTTTTATATAAAACAATATATTAATAAATATAAAAAATTTATTCTAATTAAATTTATTGATGATCAATGAGTAATCATTCATAAATTTATTAATAATTAGTTAGAAATGAAAATAAAACCATTTTAAATTAAAAAAAGAAATGTTTTTCTAAAAAATAGATTTAATGCGCACAATGTGTTTTCTAATATTATAAAATTAAATTAATCACTAATGAGGAATAATTATAAAGAAATTTATAGAATATATTTTAATGTCTTGGACTTAATCTGGTACAAACCATTTTTACTTTATTGTAGTCTAATTAATTATGCGACCCGGGGCACACGCTTGCGCACCTCGCTGTGGGTCCTGGGCAGTTTTTTATTTAATTTAAATAATTACTGATATTTCATGAAAAATGTCAAGTATCACTTTGGCGTGAGGTTTAGGTTTTAAATAATTAGTTAAGTATTGTAAAAGATTAATAAGATATTTTAAGATGATTTAAAAGAAAGCAAGAAAGGATAAAAAGAAATTCTGAAATAAAATAAAGAGGGGGTTACGGAAAAAATTAAAATAATTAAAATAGGGGGATTCCCTTTTTTAATTTTTTTATTTTCATTTCCATTATTCTATTTTATTTTATCTTTTTCTTTTATTTACTTTTCCCCTATCTTTTATTTTTCTCTTATTTTTCTTATCTTTCTTTTTTTTTTCTCTCTTTTCTTTTTTCCTTTCCTCTCCCTCTCCCACTCATTAAGTCGCACCCCTCAATCCTGTCACACCAACTAGCAGCCCCTTCAGAAGGCCGCTGCTCCTCTATTTGACATCCAATTCCTTCACTGTTAGGTTCACAGTAAACATTAGGGAAAGGCTAATGTTACACGAGTAGAATAATTCGATTCCGTTGAGTATTCTGCGTGCAGTTTGTCACGAAAGATTCCTACCCTATTTTGGGGGTTTTTCTAAAATCCATCATTTTCATCCGTTTTAAGTCAAATAAAAGTCTAACATAGATCTTAGAGTCATATACGACTACAATGTTGGGCTCCTACTCATTTTACCTCCGTTTCGTTGCGATTTATAAAAAAACGCACCATTGTGCTGTTAGTTGGTGCCTATCGGCTTTCTTCAATTTTACCCATTTTAATTACTTTAATGGTTCTGCTTAATTTTTGAAACCCTAATCATATTAAATTAATTTTTTTGAATTATTTCAACAAGATCAGACACCCCTTTGGGAGTTCCAACAAAGTCGACATAATTTTTTTCTGTTAGCCGGGTTATTAATTTAATTAACTGCGGGTATTACACAACCCCTTTTTATTGTTTTTTAGTTAAATGAATAGTTTTTGAATAATTTCAACAAATTTGGACATACCTTTTGGAGTGCCGACATGATTAGTTTATTCTTCCATTAGCCGAGTTTATTGTTTGATTAATTGCATGTGTTGCGAAGAAACTTTTTATTTTAATTAAATTAAATAAATAGTAGCTTGAACATGAACTCTAATTGTTGTATCATTGACACTTGTTTTGTTGAACTATTTATTATTTAAATATGAATTATCTAGTGAGGTTGATATGATATGTATATTTTATTACAAGTTGTTGTGTTTTACTGTTAAATTTATGCCTTGTGATGAACGGGTGTATCTAGTTAGTTTTCAAGCTGCGACTTTATATGATGATTATGTCATATCTGCTGCTGTAAAAACTTTAATTAAATTCAGGGTGGGGAAAGGAGGAAGGTCCCATATTAAGGTCCACACTTAGGTCCTCCATTCCTGATGGGTTACCTCTATGTGTCGGGGGTGCTGTTGTTGGCTTTTCCGGACCGAGACTTCCTCGGACTTTCTAATACTTTTGATTGATACCAGTTCCAAAAGAGCCCATCGGGATGGATCCATTGGATATGTGGCTAAGCCATCCTCGGATGACACTTGACCCCTTTTTGTGAGATCGGGATAGACTCAGGGTAAAGCCATGACTCGAGAGATACTTGGTCTTTCAAAATATTTCCTTGGATGGGCTCGGTGGCATTGGATAAATTGATGGATGTTCCGTAGCAATAACTTCGGGATGGGCTCTGACTCCAACTCTCAACTTTATCCTTAAATAATGACTCACTTAAGGTTTATGTTACTTCTAATTGAGTCTATTTAGAATTGAGATATTTCCCCTGATATGTGGAAGTGTTCCTGGTTGACACTGGACTTGAACCCCAAGTTAAAGCACAATCTTGGGGTATAATTTTTCCTGGTTTTACCTTTCATTCTAGGTTATATATATATATATTTTTTCATGTTTGTGTATTTCTACTGACATGTACCCTTTTAGACTACCATCTTAGGCGGATGCAGGTGACCAGGAACGGGTGCCGTTTGGTACCTGGGATGACTTATTTATTTCATTGCACTACAATTAATTTATTTGAAATGGTTATGTAATGGCACACTGCATTTTATTTTTTCATGAAATGAAAAGTTTTAGACACCGTGGGTGCCGAACTACTGGGATTTTATCTCACACCCTACCTGGGCATCGTCAACACCCAAGTAGATTACATGCTCGCAGGTATTGACCAGGGGAAGCCTGCTGCTTACGATGCTTGACTCTTCATTACTGCTTAGGATGGAGACTGGGGCAGAAGAACGGGCCTTGATCATGATGCAGTTGATACTTGTGTCTTTTCTTTTTGTTGAATTTTGTGTTTGAGTTCTGTTTTCCGTACTTTTAGTTTAGACTCATATCATGGCATGACACTCTTTTATGAGTTTCTGCACTTGGTTTTTATTATTCATTTGGATTATTTACATTTCTTCTACTACAATTTATTTATTCACATGCTTCCACTAATTATTATTTGTTGTTGTTTACTTCCGCTGTGATATTATCTGTTACCTATGGGGGCATAACCTCCCCCACGGACACAAAAAGGGCCCTCGCTACTAGTTGGCAGCCTCTGGTGTTCGGGAAGATGCGGTTGAGGTTATGTGACGCACAGGTCCGACCACTGTCTTAGAGGTGAGCTAGGTCAGGACATTACAAAGTGGTATCAGAGGTGGTTTTTCCATTTTTCATACTGTTTGGGTTAGACAGGAGACTAGGATATAGGGATTTAGGATGTACTCTATGCTTGGGCGTAGCTAACCCATGTATTGGGGAAAACTCAAATTCCAGGGTTGGGATTGCAGTTATTGATTATGCCAGTTACTGTTGATATGATTTGAACTTGGGTGACTCACTTGTATTGTATTGTTATTGTGCTGGTATTATTGAAATAATGGGTTTACCATTGCATCCTGATGATACGAGGGAAAAACATCCCATGCATCATGGTAGGCACTATAGGATTTAAATTCCATGAATATTTCCATGCCATATCTACTTTCAGCATGCATTTTCCTTTTGCATGTGAGTTCTGTTATACCTAGTGGTTGAATTTTAAATTGTTGGTTTATTAAATATAAGGCTGTGTTAGTCTGTTATATGCTAGCCTAACTCATCCTAGGATTGGGCTGTAGAACTACTTAGTAATCCTCTTTATTTGCCTCTTCTATATCGAAACCCAGCTCTTGAGGCATGTTGTATGTTGTTTAGTGAACAGAGGCAGGCTATGTACCTAACCTATTTTGCATCATACTTGTTTTCTCACCTTATTTACTCCTTGAATAAGGGCGTCTTTGGCTGTCGTAGACAAATTCTACCATGATGTCTTCATGTTGTGTCTCAAGAGAGTATAAATGAGTGCATTCTAGAGATGGTGGGTCCTGAACCACTAGTGATTCCTCTCGTAGAGCCTCCTATGGAACTACTGCCTGTCGATCTTCCGAGGGACACTGACGCTTAGTTCAGGGATAATATCCTCATGTTTATACAGTTGGTTCAGAATATCCCTAGACCTACCCTGTCTATGGTAGACCTTACGTGGGACTTTCTGCAGCAGCACCCTCCCACCTTATTAGGGAGTGGTGACCCTCATGATGTAGAATCCTGGATAGAACCTGTATGGTCTATCTTCGACCACCTTGAGACACCTCCAGAGAGAAGGGTGAAGCTTGCGGTCTACATGCTCCGTGAATCCACCAAGTGCTGGTGGGACGTTGTTTCCCAGGCTAAGCAGGCCAGTGACATGTCTTGGTCCGATTTCAAAGGATCCTTCTTCAATTACATTTTCCCACAGACTCTGAGAGAAGATCATGCACAAGAGTTCCTACATCTATAGTAGGGATTTATGATTATGTTAGAGTATTCTACTCATTTCATGGAACTTCAGCGTTTTCCCCCATCTCTGACTGACGACACACAGACTACTGCGATGGGTTTTGAGGACGAAATTCAGTATACTATCCGATCACATTTGAATATCTTCCTTTGACCACTCTTACAGAGATCATAAACCAGGCTCTAATCTCAGAGTGAAATATCAGGGAAGCTAAACCAGTGAGCTAGGGAAGTTCAGTTCCGAGAGAGGGTGGTGGATATTCTGGTAGTAGGAAACACGTTTTGAAAGTGAACGTGGGTGAAATACTAGCAAAAAAGAACGTCTTGATAGCTATGTCACTTGTTATTAGTGTAGTTGGTATGGTCAAAAGAAGCCATAGTGCACGAGGGATCCGAAGAAGTACCAAGATTGTGGTAAGTTGGGTCACCTTTAGCGTTTCGGCTGTTCCTTCTCTTTAGATTCTAGTGGTAGAGGATCTGCACCTACACCTCCGTCAGGTATGGGATCTATGACTCCATAACAGACTGGAAGTTCTTTTTCCACTGGTCGATCATGCCGAGGAAATGATGGAAGTCATGGTTGAGGAAATAAAGTTCCAAACTATCAGTGTCAGTAGAGTGGACCTGCTCAGACCAACTAGGAAGCTTATCTGGGTCGTGGCTCAGGTCTCATATACGTAGTGCAATCAGCGCCAGAGGAGCAGAGTACATGACCATCTATAGTAATTGGTACTATTCTAGTATCCTCTCCCTTAGTTTTTTTCTCTTTTTGATACCGGCACATCACAATCCTTTATATCTGCTGCTATTGTTGAAAGTCTTGGTTTTCTAATTGATTACCACTGTGGCTTCATGTTTGTCGACACTCTTCTTGGGGTCAGGACAGAGGGCATATGTGAGTGCCAAGAGTTCCCCCTCAAGATAGGTGGGTACCGCTTTGTTTTGAATTTCTATATCCATGAAATTTCTGGCATTGAAGTCATTCTTGGTATGAACTGGCTTTCACCTTACCATGCCCAAGTGGATTTATATTGCCATTGGGTGTCTTTTACATCCTTTGAGGGAGACACATATCTTCACAAAGGAGAATGGGTCCTGTAGGCAGACTAAGCTAAGCCTAAATATGTAGGGTTGGGAAGAGTGATATCTTAGTTGGAAAGTCTCTTCCTGAGCGATTAGGGAACACAACTAGTTGATTTCCCTCCAGTGGTTGATCATTTCAGGGACATCTTCCCTGATGATTTCTCTAGCTTACCTCCTATGGGAGATGTGGAGTTCACTATTGAGATCGTGCTAGGTGCAGCACCCGTGTCTACTCCTCCTTATAGGATGACACCAAAATATCTTTAGGAACTCAAAATGCAACTTGAAGACCTCAAGGATAAGGGTTTCTTCAGATGTAGCACATTGCCATGGGGTTCACCTGTCCTTTTTACCAAGAAGGAAAACGGTACCTTAAGGTTATGCGTGGATTATCATCTACTAAACCAGATCACTGTAAAGAATCGATATCCATTTCCTCATATAGATGATCTATTTGACTATATCCGGGGAGAAACTATTTTCTCTAAGATTGATCTGAGGTCGGGATTTCACCAGGTGCGTGTGAGACCATTTGAAATACCACGTACAACATTCCAAAGCAGGAATGGCTGGTACGAGTATCTGGTTATGCCATTCGGCCTCATGAATTTTCCAGAAGTATTCATAGCTCTGATGAACCAAGTTTTTCATTTGTATCTTTATTTCTTTTTGGTAGTCTTTGTGGTTGACATCTTAGTGTATTCACATTCCAGAAACGACCATGCTACCCATCTTGAGATCGTGCTGAGTACACTGAGAGAACACCATCTATACGCTAAGATCAAAAAATGCCACTTTTGGATTGATAAGGTACACATCTTGGGTCATATTATATCTATAGAAGGGGTATTGGTTGACCTATAAAAAGTGAGCACCGTGGTTTCATGGGAGGATCCCAAGAGTGTCTTCAAAATCCGCAGTTTCTTGGGAATTGCTGGCTATTACAGGCGTTTCATCCAGGATTTCTCCTACTTAGCAGTGCTTCTTATGGCCCTGACTAAGAAAGGTGTATAGTTCATCTAGTTAGAAGATTGTGAAAAGTCCTTTCAATAATTAAATGTAAGATTAACCTCATCCCCAATCTTGATCTTTCCTGAACCTGGTAAGAGCTATACAATATTTTGTGATGCTTCAGAAATCAGACTGGGTGTAGTTTGGGTGTAGGGTGATCGAGTTGTGGCTTGTGGATCCCGCCAACTGAGACCTCACGAGCAGAAATATCCTAACCGTGACCATGATTTGGTAGGTGTGGTTCACGCTCTACACTGTTGGAGACAATATTTGTTGGGTGAGAGATTCGTTTTTTACACGGATCATAAAATATTGAAATATATCTATACTCAACGAGACTTGAACTTAAGGAAATAAAGGTGGGTAAAATACTTGAAGTTGTCCGACTTAGAGAATTCTTATACCCCTGGGAAGGGAAATGCTGTGGCAGATGCTTTAAGCCACAAGAAATAGACATATTCCATATAGGTAGACAGTAGTGAGTGGCAGATGATGGCCTTGTTTTCAGTGATGCATCTAGATGTTCAAGAGTAGAGTGGACAACTGATTCTAGAAACTCTTATAGTGACATCCTCTCTTCTATAGAAAGTTCATAGGCAACAGTTGATTAACCTTGAGGGTCTCGTTTTGAGGGAAATTGTTGCAGGAGAGAACCCACCTCTTGGTAGGTTTATTGATGGCAGTGAAACTATCCTTTACCGTGGCCGTGTATGGGTACCTTCAAGTATACAAGAAGAGCCGATGAAGGAATATCACACCTCTGTTTGGGAAGTTCATCCTGGGCTGACCAAGATGTATAGAGATATGTGTCAATAGTATCGGTGGCCTGGTATAAAAAAGCAGATAGCAGGTTTCATCACTTAGTGCTCCACATACCAACAGGTGAAGGTAGAGCACCAGCAACCTGGTGGACTCCTACAACCTCTATCCATTTTTAATGGAAATAGAATTACATCACCATGTATTTCGTTACAGGCTTTCCAAGATCTCTTCGAGGCAACGATGCAATATGGGTGGTTGTAGATAGGTTGCCCAAGGTTGCACACTTCTTTCCCATCTGAGAGACCTTTACGATTGATGAGTTGGGAAGGGAGTATACTTCATGGTGTACCTCGTTCTATTGTCTTAGGCTGGGATGCCCATTTTACTTCACGGTTTTGGAAAGGGTTGCAAAAGGCACTGAGCTTACAGGTACTTCTGAGCACTACATATTACCCCCATACCGATGGGAAATCTAAGAGAGATATATGAGTGTTAGAGGATATGTTATAGGCTTGCATCCTTGATTTTGGAGGTTCCTAGGAGAAGAATTTACCTCTTGTTGAGTTTACCTATAATTACAGATTCTAGTAGACAATTCAAATCGCTCTATATGAGGCTCTCTATGGTAGACCGTGACGTTCGCCTTCATGCTGACTTGAAGCTGGTGAGGCAGCTCTGTTGGAGCCTCATCTCATTCAGGAGACATCTGACCAAGTTCAACTGATTCCAAAGCATATGACTACATCTCAGTCCAAGAAAAAGTCTTATACAAATCATCACTGTAGAACTCTAGAGTTTGAGGTGGGACATCGAGTCTTTCTGTATGTTTCTCTGAGGTGGGGTCACGGGAGGATCAGAAGAAAGGGGAAGTTATCACCGAGATATATCGGGCCATTTGAGATAGTGGAGAGAGTTGGGCCAGTAGCCTATCAGTTACTGCTACCTCAGAGGTACCATGCCATGCACAATGTTTTCCATGTATCTCAGCTTTAACAATATCATCCAGACCCGTCTCATACTTTTGACCCTGACGACATCGAGCTTGATGCTGATGCATCCTTTGCGGAGCATCCGATCCATATCGTCGACCATAGCATGACAGTCCTCTGAGGAAAGTTATTCCCACTAGTCCGGGTGTTGTGGAAACACATACATGTTTAGGACGAGACCTAGGAGGGAGAGACGGATGTACGTTCACAGTGGTCAGAACTCTTCTCTGGTGATGTACCACTACCCTCAGAAGGGAAAGTCGGGGATGAGTTGTCTTAAAGAGGGGAGGTTGTAACGTCCCGACCTTAATCAGGTATGGATTGTTTTTACTTTATTTTAGTCTAATTAATTAAACAACCCAAGGCGCACACCTGCACACCTCGTTGTGGGTCCTGGGTAGTTTTTTATTTAATTTAAAATATTACAAACGTTTCAGGAAAAATGTCACGTCATGCTTTGGTGTGGTGTTTGGGTTTTAAATAATTAATTAAGGACCAGAAAAAAGTAATAAGAGATTTAAATAAGATTTAAAAGAAACCAATAAAGGATAAAAAAAAATTCTGAAATAAAATAAAGAGTGGGTTATAGGAAAAATGAAAATAATTAAAATGGGAGGATTCCCATTTTTAAATTATTTTTATTATTTTCCTTTCTATTCTTTTGTATTATTTTATTTTTTTCTTTTATTTCCTTTCTTCATTATCTTTTATTTTTATCTTATTTTTCTTTTCTTTTCTTTTTCATTATTTTCTCTCTTTTCTTTTTTCCTCTCCTCACTCCCTCTCCCACTCATCACGTCACACCCCTTAATCACATCACACCAACCAGAAGCCCCTTTGGAAGGCCGCTTCTCCTTCATCCGAAATCCAATTCCTTCAATGTCAGGTGAAAAGTAAACATTAGGTAAAGGCTAACGCTTCTCAAGTATAATCGTTTGATTCAGTTGAGTATTCTGTGTACATTTCATTGTGGAAGATTCTTACACTATTTTGGGGTTTTTCTAAAATACTTCGTTTTCATCCGTTTTAGGTAAAATCAAAGTCCACCATGGATCTTAGAGTCATATATGACAAAAAATTCGGGTTCCTACTCACTTTACCTCCATTTCTTTGCGATTTATAAAAAAATGCACCATTGTGCCGTTAGTCGGTGCCTACCGGCTTTGTTAAATTTTATCCATTTTAATTACTTTAATGGCTCTCTTTAATTGTTGCAGCCTTAATCCTCTTAAATTAATTTGTTTGAATGGTTTCAATAAGATCGAACACCCCTTTGGGTGTGCTGACATAGTCGGCGTATTTTTTTTTCTGTTAGCTAGTTTATTAATTTAATTAGCTGTGGGTATTTCGCAACCCCTTTTTATTGTTTTTAAATTAAATGAATAGTTGTTTGAATTATTGAAACAAAGTTGGAAACCCCTTGGGGAATTCCGACATGATCGGTGTATTATGATGTTAGATGAGTTTGTTGTTTGATTAATTGCATGTGTTGCGAAGCAAATTTTTATTATAATTAAAATAAATAAATAGTTGCTTAAACCTGAACTTCAATTTTTAGATCATTGGAACTTGTTTTGCTGAACTGTTTATTATTTAAATATGCCAAATCTGATGAGGTTAATATGATATGTATATTTCCTTGAAAGGTGTTGTGTTTTACTGTTAAATTTATTCCTTGTGATGCGCGGGTGTATCTGGTTAGTTTTCAATATGTGACATTATATACTGATTATGTCATATCTGCTTCTGTGAAAACTTTAATTAAATTCAGGGTGGGGAAAGGAGGTGAGTCCCGTATTAAGGGTTATTCTTAAATCCTCTATTCCTGATGGGTTACCTCTATGTGCTGGGGGGGTGTTGTTGGATTTTCCGGTATGAGACTTCCTCGAACATTATAATACTTTTGAGTGATACCGGTTCCAAAAGGGCCTATTGGGAAGGATCTGTTGGAAATGTGGCTAAGCCAGCCTCAGATGACACTCTTCCCCTTTTTGCGAGATCAGGACAGACTCAGGGTAAAGTCATGCCTTAGGCGATACTTGGTCTTTCGAAAGATTTCCTTGGACGGGCTCAGTGGCCTTGGAAGATTGATGTATGTCGCGTAGTGATACCATCGGGACGGGATCAGACTAAAAATCTCAACTTGAACCTTAAATAATGATGCACTAAAGGTTTATATTATTACTAATTGTGCCTATTGAGAATTGAGATATTTCCCCTGATATGTGGAAGTGTTCCTGGTTGACACTGGACTTGAACCCCAATTTAAAGCACAAGCTTGGGGTATACTTTTTCCTGGTTTTACCTTGATTTATGGGTTATATATATATATATATATTTGTGAATCTTAATGCATTTCTACTGACATGTACCCTTTTAGACTACCAACTTAGGCTGAATCTGGTGACCAGGCATGTGTACTGTTTGGGACACAAGCCAACTTATTTATTTCATCGCACTACAATTAATTTATTTGAAATGGTTATGTAATGGAACACTGTATTTTATTTTTTCAAGAAATGGAATAGTTTAGAAACTGAGGGTGTTGGCATAATAGGATTTTATCTAACACCCTGCTCAGGGGTCGTCGACACCCGAGTAGATTCCTTGCTCACAGGTATCGACAAGGGGTAGAGTGCTGCTTCCGATGCTTGACAATTCCTTACTACTTAAGATGGAGACTGGGGTAGAGGACTGGGCCTCTCTCGTGATTAAGTTTCTTCTTGTGCCTTTTCTTTTAGTTGACTATGTGTTTGAGTTCTGTTTTCCGTACTTTCAGTTTAGACTCATATCATGTCATGACACTCTTTTGTGAGTTTCTGCAATTAGTTTTTATTATTCAGTTAGATTATTTACATTTCTTTTACTGTAGTTTATTTACTCACATGCTTCCACTACTTATTATTTGTTGTTGTTTACTTCTGCTGTGATATTATCTATTACCTATGAGGGCATAGTCTCTCCCATAGACACAAAAAGTGCCCTCACTACTAGTCAGCAGCCTCTGGTATTTCGGGAGATGCACTTGATGTAATGTGATGCACCAGTCCAACCACCATCTTAGAGGTGAGCCGGGTTGGGATGTTACATATATATTCAATAATTTTTTTTAATATTCATCAATTGATTTTTACTATACATAGAATAAGAATAAATCCAGTTTTATGCCTAAAAACACATTTGTATAAAAATAGTTTATGCTTCTTTTTTCATGCTTATCTTTTTTATTCCACTTATAAAATATGAATTTGATAAAATGTATTCAATTCTTGGAATCAATATATCAAAATTTTTAAATGATTACACATTAATTTTTGGTCACAATGAATAATAAAAATAGTAAGAACTTGTTACCATGATTAGGGTTAAAATGGGTTTACTAGGGGTTAAAATAATATATATGTGAAAAAATAACTTATACTTTTATAAATTATCCTAAATTATAATTATTGTCAATTTAGTTCAACTTAAACAAGAAAGTGACATTATATTATTTAAATATTTTATGTAATTCCATGTTTCTTCTTCCCCTAACTTATAATAGGGAACCTCTTCTATTACATTAGTAAAAAAATTTGAGCCTACTATCTCTACAAATACCTATCCAAAAATATTCTGAGATTCCTTCCCTTAATTATTGATATTTTTTTCTTACCCTAATAAGATGATAAATAAGGTTTAAGGTATAATCCAAATGAGGTCACTCAAAGAAGTGGTAATCACCTTTCCCAACTCTTTCAAAGTTTATTTCTTCTTCTAAATCTTCTAAATCTATTGTATCCATCCTAAAAAATTTAATAAAGTTTGATAAATATAATTAAATTTTATTTTTATTATCAGAAAACCATTTTGACCTTCTTTCCATCCAATAGGAAATGAAAGTGTTTCTCGTGCGTACATGTGGACTACCGCCTCCACATATCAATATGATTCATTTTCCATGACTTTATTTTATGGTTGGTTATTATGATGGATTTAATGTTTATATATGATATTTTTGAAATAATTATTCTTATGTAATTATAATATCTAATCTATCTTCTTTCTTTCCCATATGCTAGGAAATGACTTCGTCACTCTTGTGTATGTGTCAACTGTAATGTACATGAAGTGATGAGATTTGGTTTTCATTTATGCATTAAATACCAGGTAATATGAAAAAATTTAGTAAATAAATATTATATTTTTTATAAAATAATTATTCTAGAAAGGTGAATTATTATTTACCTTTCTTTTGTTCTATTTATTAAAAAGTGGAAACATCACTCGTGCATATATATGGACTACCATCGACCTGAAGTGATGTAATTCATTTTTCACCACTTATTTATATGAATGGCTATAAAAGTGTATATAATGATTAAAAATTATAATTATTATTATTTTAGGATTATAGATATAATGGAACCATTATTAATGTTTAAGGACCATAACTATCAATTTGAAACACTCATGAAAATTTAAGTAGTTAACTCCCAAAATGATGATGATAATTAAATATTGTTAATGAATGGGAGATAAGATATTATAATAAAACCGTATATGGAATTATAATTATTAATATATTTTTCATAGAGTTATAATAAATATATATTTATTATACATAGTGTTTTAACACATGTAATGCAAGACATGACTTGAGGTAAGGGAATCTCGTCTCAATATTGTTTATATGAGTCATATGCCACATTTACGACTTGTTTCTTTCATGCAGTGTATATACTAACCTTATGATATGTTATATCATGAATATATTTATATTCATTGTTTGATCATGTTATATAAAATATGCACAAGAGGGGGTGGGGGTGGGGTGAATTGTGTCTTTTTCAAAACTTCTTTAACGAATATTGATGATAATCAATTATGTCCTTTTATCTTTATAAGATTTCTTATATAGTGGAAATAAATAGATATCAGGATGAACATATTTATAGTGGTTCGGGGTACAACGATCCCCTAGTCCCCTTTACCAATGTACTTTTCTATGATCTTGGTGATTTTCACTAGTCGCTCCTCTTTTCACAAGACCATAAAAAAATGAGTGTAGGAAGTTGATACCTTTACAGTTTAAGGATAAAATAGAGCCTTCTAGTTCTAAACACTAAACCGATAAAATAGTTTAGTACGAGAATTTGATACTAAAAATAAAATATTATTTGATCTAAAATACTTACTGGTTGATTTCCATAGTTGCCGCAATACACAACTAAGAATGAATGAATCATCATTTTCAGAAAGGCTGTTCTTCAGATAAGAGCAGTTCTGAATAGAACTTGTTTGAAATTCATCATGAAATATATTCAGTAACAAACCAGAAGTAGATCTAGAATATGTTTACAACGTAGAATAAGTAAATCTTAAATGTTTCTTTCTCTGATCTAAAACAGAATCTAATCGTTCTTTGTAGTAGTAGATCTATAAAAAAATCTCTTAAAATAATCCGCATATATCTTTATTTTTTTGAAACTTGAATATCTCCAGATTTGAATCTTGAAAACTTCATTAAAGTCAAGAGATATATTGTCATCCATGAATCATAAAAAAACTCAGATACACAGAATATATATAATAAAGATGAGCACTTTTTTTTATAAATTTAGATCCACAAAAGTTTCTTGAAAGATTGTAATATTCAAATATTTGAATAACAGAGCATTCATTACTTCCCTTAATAATTATAATTAAATAATCCTCTTAAATCGATCCATTGAATTTCAAATAAACGACATTAAATTGGTTAAATATACTCTTTAAAATCGGGCCTTGAATTTGTCTTGACATCAGCCTAATATTCTGCAAAATATCGTTGCATGATACAGTCGTAAATTCAAATCTTTGATACCTGAGGAAGATTTAAACATAGGGTTTCAAATGTAAGGTTGATTACAAATGTAAGGTTTATGATCCATAATTTTTCCATTTCCTTCAAAACGTTTGGTAAAAAATTCATACTTTTCTTTTCTTCATAACTTAAGGTACATGATCCATACTTCTTAAAAAAACATAAAGTTCATTACAAAAGTACGGTTGATGATCCATAAAGAAAATGTAAGGTTCCATACTTACGTAAGGTTCATCATCCATAATTTTCCCATATAAGAAATGTAATTTTCCTTCCAAACATAAGGTTCTTTTACCATAATTTTCTGTTAATGTATGGTTGATTAACCATAATTTACTAAACTCTCGTAAAAATATACATAGGATTTAATCATTACACTGTGCTCTCTAATGAATTGTATGAACAATTTTTCCATAACACTTTGAATAGATTTCCAAATACTTTGACAAATATTTCATGTGAATCATATTCTTTAATATTATTCCAAAATTGGAAATATAAAGAATATTAATTTACAGAAATATACTTAATGTAAAATCATTAGAATAACAAATACAGGTATATGTGAGCATAAAAATCATCATGAAAATATAATGTATTTTTTAAACAATACATTCTCAACAATCTCCCCATTTTTGATGATCACAAAAACTATAAAAAATTATTTATATGAAATGTACAATTTTACAAGGAAAAAATATTTAATTGTTACTTCCAAATGTCTCTTTTGAGAGAAAAAAATATTTCTCCTCCCCAAAACATTTATAGAAAAATTATTTTCCTTTAGCAAAATGTTTTGTTTATTCAAATTTCTCCCCCTTTTGGTGATATCAAAAATAATTATAGAAAAAAGAATATAGCACATTTAATTTAGTACTAAACTTGTAATAAAATGTTATAAGAAACTATTTATTAATAAATAAATCTGGATTTTGTTGAGGAAATCTAACATAGACATAAAGAAAAGTAAAAAATTATAAAATATGATAAACAAGAAATTTCATTGATAAAATATTTTCATGTACATGAATGAACAAGAATTAAGGTTGTTGGGCTAAGGGTTTGAAAGAGGGTATTTCAGGGACTCTAAATAACATCTTTCAATTATACCAACTGTAATCTTCATCACTTCATTACACCATCTCCCAGCTGAATGATCATACCCCTTCCTTCTTGGGTGAAATGAATATCTTTAATGAGGTTTTATATAAAAAACTCATGCAATTGTTCTTCCTTCCCCACAAACTGATTTAGATTCTCAGTGAATCTTTCCAGTAATTTTCTAATACTTGGTTCACCTGAGGTATGCAGATCAACAAGGAATTTCTGATTATCCAAAAAGATGGACAAAGGAGTGCTATTATACAGTAAATCTTGCAACCTATCATTCATGTTTCTCATTACAGATGTAAGGGTTTGAAATATCTTGATTAAATTAGGTGAAGTACCTGATGTACTGGATTGAATTCCTGTGACAGTTGCAATCTATTTCTCTATAAATGTTTTCAAATCTTCCAAATTGGATTTTAACATAACTTCAGATTTCAACTTTGAAACATCTGATAGAAATTCTTTATTAAAAACATCAACTTCTTCCTTGAAACCAAGTTTTCCTTCAGATTTTGAAATCTATGTTTCTCTTTCTCTAACTCTTCTCATAAAGTATCATTCTCTGCTTTAGCTCTGTTAAAATTTTTGATAAGTTCCTCAACATGACTTGACATAGAGTCAGAGGCACCCTATGCTTGATTTATAATTGGAGCTACTAAAATCAGTGGTAAATATTGAGAATCTAATTTTTCTTCATCATTATTCTCCACTGGTTGCTCATCTTATTTGTATCTAGAATTATCAACTGAGAAAGATTAATTCATAACTTCTGTATGAATTTAAGAGAAATTTTCATGAATAGGTGATTCTTTATTCTAAACTTCTAATGGTAGGTGACTATCCTGAGCAATTTCTTCTTGGAATTATTCTTTAATTTGTTGGACATAGTCAATCTGATCCACATATTGATCAAAAATATCCATTTCCTGATATTTTTCAACTTGAGGTACTTCCTCAGTTCTTGTCGCTGCCTTATCTTGAGGAAAAATTTCTACTTCTGCTCAAGAAGCATATTTCTATTGGATTTCTTCTTAAATCGATTATCCCACAAAATTATAACATATAAGGTATATAGTTTCAATACTGTAGAAGTTTCTTGACAAAATGTTCTCTTCCTTTATCTAAAAAGTCATCCCTGACATTATTCATTAGCATGTTCATCTTCTATTTCAAATCCAAGTTTTCTTATAGTCATAGAAACTTCCCCTGTTCTTGATTCAGCCATACCTTCTTTCGATTTGGCATGTTTCTCCCCCTGAGAGTATTTTTGATCCTCATCAGCACTAATAGAAATGATTTTACTTTTTACGGTGCTCTATAAAAATTTGAGCTTTCTCAATGTTTTAGAATTCAACACATTACTATGATGGCATATGACTCTTTCTTCAATCAAACTCACCATGTTTTTCTTAAACAAAAACCTTAATATAATCCTTTCATAAGGATAAAAACTCATCCTAGCCTCAGGTTGAAAATAGTAACTCAAATATATAATCATGAAGTGTGGAAAATTCAACTTTATATCACTTAAAAATAGAAACATAATATACATATATGGAAATAGAATTTTCTTCATTTCTGACATCCTTGGGGATATCCCAATCTGAATAAACTTAACCAAACTTTTCTGATTAGGTTCTAAATATTTGAATATCATTTTCAATATGTTAGAAGAACCAAATAGAAAATAAATTATATCTTCAAATTTATTATTGTTATCCCAGATAAACTTTAGATCAAAATGAAAAACTCCCTCGTGAGGAAAGTTTAAGATTCTTGCAATTTCAACAGAAGAGACTGACAACTCTCTGTCTTTGATCTTTGCAACTATAAAATCTTCTGTATCTTCCAAACTAAATAAAATATATTTAAAGAAATTTCTCAACTCAAATTCATATATAAATTCAGTGTAGTCCTCACTGAACATCGTTTCAATACCTTAAAAGGATAGCACTTGCTTCAGCATCAGATTCATCTAATACACCCATTCCAGATCAATGAATTTTCCCTAAAGGATTTTTCATCTAGTTTTACACTGACACTTCACATCCCTGGGTTCAACTTCTTTGATTCCCTTTTATTTTTCCATTTCTATCGAAAAGATCTGAAGTTTTGAGATTTTAGGGTTTCAAAGGTGTGAGCAAAGGAAGATGAAAGAGGTTAAGGGTTTCAGTAGTTCAAAAGGTTTTGAGAAAAAGAGTGGTTTTTGGAATTCAAAACAATTTCTAACTGATCCTTGATTCCTGTGTCATTACGTAAATAATAATCATTAAATAATTTAAAAATAAATTAAATTTTATGCGGTGTATGTAAAATTTATTACAAGATAAAAATAAAAGTGTAAGTCATTAAATATGAATAAGTAAATTATTTTAAAATAATATAATTAAATAAAATTAAAATTAAAAATAAATTAAAAATATTTAAAATTAAATAATCCTAACTCCCACTTAATAAAATCAAAACTTGCAGTGGGAAGTGGTTTAGTGAAAATATCATCTAATTGAAATTCATTTTTTATAAATTCTAAAAATATATCCTTTTGAAGAACATGATCTATTAAAAAATGATTTCTAATATCAATATGATTAGTTCTAAAATGACTTATAGGATTTTTTGAAATATTAATAGCACTAGTATTATCACATAAAATAGGATTATTATTACAATTTAGTCCAAAGTCCATAAGAGTTTTTTCATACACAAAACTTGTGCACAATAACTGCCTGTAGATACAAATTCTTCCATGCCTGTTGAAAAACGAACTGATTGTTGTTTCTTACTAGACCATGACACTAAATATTTTTTTTAAAAAGTGAAAGGTTCATGAGGAGATTTTTCTATCTAATCTAAAACTTCCCAAATCAACAATAAAATATGAAATTTAATTAAAATCAGAAGTTTTTTGATAAAGAAAAGATTGAAAAACAGTTCCTTTTAAACATCCTAAAATTCCTTTGACAATAGTTAGATGAGATTCCTTAGGATTTGATTGAAATATCACAAAAAAACTCACTGAATACATAAACATTTTCCTTCTAGTAGTAAGATATAATAAACTACTAATCATACCTCTATATAACTTGTTGTCTATTGGTTTTCCAGTATCATCCAAATCAAATTTTATATTAGTACACATTGGAGTTGTATATGTATTGTTGTTTTCAAGTCCAAATTTCTTTAGTATATTAGTAATGTATCTACATTGATTCAAAACATTTCAAATCTTTTCGATAGATTTGTAGTCCTAAAAAGAAATTTAGTTCTCCCATCATAATCATTTCAAATTATTTTTGCATTATATTTGAAAACTCATGACAAAGATTTTTATTTTTTGATACAAAAATCACATCATCAACATAAATTTGAACCAATAAAATATTATAATTTATAGTTTTTTTTAAAAAGTGTCAAATCTTCCATACCAATAGTAAATTTATTCTTCAAAATAAAGGAACCTAATCTTTCATACCAAGCTCTAGGTGCTTGTTTACGGCCATAAAGTGATTTAGTAAGTTTAAAAACAAAATATGGTTTTTGAGAATTTTCAAAACCAAGAGGTTGTTCTACATAGAATTTATCCATTAAATAACCATTTTAAGAAGGCCGACATAACATCCATCTGAAATGATTTAATGTTCTTATGAGTTTCATAGGATAAAAGGATCATAAAGGCTTTTAATCTTGCTATAGGCAAAAAGGTCTCATCATAATCTATACCTTCTTCTTTATTATATCCTTTAGCTACTAGTCCTGCTTTATTTCTATTTATATTTCCTTGATCATATTGCTTATTTGTGAAGACCCATTTAGTTCAAATAGAAAGAGAGTTCTTTGGTCTTTCAACTAATTTCTAAACTTTATTTCTTTTTAATTTTCTTGTTCTTCTTGCACTGATATCATCCCACTTTCATCAACTAAGGATTCTTCTATTAACTTAGGTTATTATTAGGATAGAAAGGTAGAAAAACCAACTAGATAAACTATATTTCTTCTACTTTTTATTCCTATGTCTAGGTCCCCTATAACAGTTTCTAAAGGGTGATTCATTAGTGTTCTTGACTATTTAGGTAAAACAATATCAATTTTATTAGTGTCGTGTTCTTATGAACTAGACTGAATTTTGTTTATATTATTTTCAAAATCATATTTTAGGTTTTCAAGTCTCATGTTATCATTAGGATTAGATTCATCAATTTGATCTTTCCTTTTTTCATAAGGGTTAGATTCATCAAATTTTAGATGAATTTATTCTTCAACAATCCTTGAATTTTTATTAAAATATATCTAAGCTTTGGAGGTAGCAGAATATCATAATAATATGCCTTCATCATATTTTGGATCAAACTTACCAAGATTGACCTTGGTGTTCAAGATATAAACCTTGCATCCAAAAAATTTAAATTATTTTAATTTAGTTTTTCTATTATTCCAAATCTCATAGGGTGCCTTTTTTAAAATTGGTCTAATTAAAACTCTATTCATTATATAATAGGTTGGGCTTACAGCTTCTTCCCAAAAATAGGTAGGAAGTCTGTATTCATTTAGCATAGTTATTTCCATCTTCTAAATAGTTATATTTCTTCTTTCAACAATTCCATTATGTTGAGGTGTTCTTAGTGCATATAAGGTGTGTTTAATACCTAGATTTTAGAAATTGGAAATGAATGCCTAATTTCCAAACTCTCCACCATGATCACTTCTTAGTGAAATTATTTTAAAATCTTTTTCATTTTGAAAAACGTTGAAAAAAATTCAAATATTGTAAAAGATTCATTTTTATATTTTAGAAAATATATCCATGTAAATCTAGAATATAATCAACTAAAACATATAAATATAATTTACCAGCCAAACTTTCTACTCTTGAAGGTCCAAAAATATCATATGGATAAGTTCTAAAGGTTTAGATGTAGCAATTTTAATAATTGATTTGAAGGATTATTTATGTTGCTTGAAAATTTGACATGAATAATAGAATCTTTCATTGTCAAATTTAAGACTAAGAAAATCATAAAATAATTATTTCCTAGATAATTTATGTAAACCATAAATATTGAAATATCCAAGTCTCCTATTCCATATCCAGGATTCATTTATTTTAGCAGTTAAACAATTTACTTTTTTTTATACAAGAAATTTATGTCTAGGGTATAAACATTGTCAGTTCTGCATGATCTAAATTTAAGAAATTTATCTTTACAAACAATACAATATTTGTTAGAAAAATCAACACAATAACCATCATTAAAAAGTTGATAAATACTTATCATGTTATGTTTCAATCCTTATACATAAATTACTTTATTGATTGAGACAACTTTTGGATCTCCAACTATTCCAACACCAATAATTTTTCCTTTTGGCATTATCACCAAAGGTGACTTATCCACCATCCTTTTGAGTTAAGGTTTTAAAGTTCTATGAGTTTCCCCTCATATTCCTAGACCAACCACTATCTATATACCATATTTCTTTTCAGATTTTGTGACTTGCTTCTTGTAAATGTATTTAAATAACGGTTTATTTTGCTACCCATATTTTCTTGGGTCCAACAGTGTTAGCTATAAGTGATCTGGGTATCCAGATTTGCTTTGTTTTTCAATAATAATTTGATTAAATTAAACTGTCTAAAATAAAGGCCTTTTTAATTCCACTTATTTGGGGATTTCATAAATAACAGTTTTTAGTTATAAGACCTTTTGTTCTATAGTAATTACAAATAACACTTTTTGAATTTGGAACAAAATAGTTTTTTTACAGTTTAGGTTTCTCCCCATTAATACCTTTTCCATATCTTTCTTTCTTAATCACATTCTTACCAAGAATTTCATTTAAATTATTTTCTCCTTTTATAAAAAAGAGAGCTGTAGTTTTGAAGGTTTCTACTTCATCGTTAGTGTTTTGATCTTGGATTCATAATCTACACTATTTGTGTTGGATGAGTTATATTTTTCAATTAACTCTTGATACTATTTTATCAAAGTGTATCTTTCTCATAAAATTGAATTTTGAATCTTTTTCAATGATTTTGGATTTTTTTAATAAGAAATCATATCTTTCTTCTAGCATGTTACAGTAGGTTGAAATTTTTTTAGTTGAAGAGCTCTGGTCCGAATCAAAATTGGAAGATTAATAAAATTATACCTCATTATATTCATCCATGAAGCACATGTTTTCTTTTAGATTTGATTCTGTTATTCTAAGTTATAATTTGATGAGCTACTCAAGTCTTCAGAAACACTCCATGTATCTTTCAGTGCTCTTTTATCTTTATTCTCATAACCAATATTTTTGAAAAATTTCCTTTTCTTTTTTCTATTTAGAAGAGGACAGTTAGGTCTTATGTAAACCATTTTCTTTCATTCATAACATCTAAATTTCTTTGTATCTTTCTAATCTTTCTTGAAGGATTTTCTGAATTTTTTTTTCTCCTTATAAAATTTTCAGAATTTTCTGACCATCTATGCCAGTTCCATTTCTCTATGAGATGAGTCCGAACTTTATTCCTTTTTGATCATTTGTTTCTTCTTTCTTCTCTTATTTTTATTATATTTAAGTTTCATAGAAGTATTTTCTCTTTTTATCAAGACTTTATGCTCATTAGATTTATCTTCCATCTTAGTTTCATACATCATCAGGGTTCTAATAAATTCTCTAATGGTTAGATTTTTTACAGGTGAAGATTTCCTAATGACTGTTAATATCCCATTCCATCAGGATGAAAGTACTATATGTTCTTTCAAGGCTTGATCATATTGTTTAATAGGTTCTTAAAATGTAGTAATGTTATTGACTATCTCTGTAATCTTTCCATTCATCTGAGTGATGCTTTCACCATCAATCATTCTAAATGTATCAAATTTTATTTTTGTTGTAGCATTCCTCATTTCTTTGAGATTTTCAGTTCCTTCATAGGCAACTACAATTGTCTTCCACATATCATATGAAGTAGGGCATTGAGATACTCGATTAAATTCATCTGGTCCTATACTATAGATGATAGCATTCATAACTTTTGAATTTATGTCATACCCTACTTTAGTAGTTGAACTCCATGTTTTAGGTTTCTCAGGAATTTCATAAGGAGCAAGAATTTTTTGGTAGACTCTATATCCAATATTCATCAGGTAGATGATCATCCTAGATTTTCAACATCAATAATTTTAACCATTGAAGTACTAAGCTCAAATCATTGACATTCCCTCTCTTGTATCACCTATAGAGATATCTATATAATCTTTCAACTTGTTATAGCATTAAAAAAAGAACCTCCTTTGATACCAATTGTCGGATCGTGTTATATAAAATATGCACAAGAGGGGGGGGGGGGTGAATTATGTATTTTTCAAAACATCTTTGATGAATCTTGATGATAATAAATTCTGTTCTTTTATATTTATAAGATTTCTTATGCAGTGGAAATAAATAGATATCAAGACGCAAAGATTTGTAGTAGTTCGGGGAACAAAGATCCCCTAGTCTACTCCACCAATGCTCTTCTCTACAAGCTTTATGATTTTCACTAGTCAGTCCTTTTTTACAAGACTATCCACAACTAAGTGAAAGAAGTTGATACCTTTATAGTTTAAAGCTAAAACAGAGCCTTCTGGTTCTAAACAATGAACCAATAAAATAGCTTAGTACAAGAAGTTGGTACTCAAAATAAAAGATTATTTGATCTATAATACTTTCTTGTTGATCTCCATAGTTGCAGTAGTACACAACTGACCATGAATGAATCATCATTTTCAGAAAGGTTGTTCTTTAGATAAGAGTAGTTCTGAATTGACCCAGTTAAAATTGGTCTTGAAATATATTCAGAAAAAAATCCACAATAGACTCATGATAGTTTTCAATGTAGAATAAGTAAATCTTCAATGTTTCTTTCTCTAACATAAAACAATATCTGATCATTCTTTGTAGCCATAGATCTATAAAAAAATCTCTATAAAGAATCTGAATATCTTTATCTTCTTTGAAACATTAATATCTCTAGATTTGAATCTTGTAAACATCATAAAATTCAGGATATATCTTGTCACCCATGTATAATAAAAAACTCAGATACACAAAATATATAGAATAAAGGTGAGTGATTTATTCATAAATTTAGATCCACAAAAGTCACTTGAAAGATTGAAATATTGAAATATTTGAATAACAGAGCCGTAGTTACTTCCCATAATAATCATCACAAAATCCTCCTATTAAATCTATCATTTGAATTGCGAATAAATGGATTTAAATCGGTTGAAGATGTTCTTTAAAATCGGGCATTGAATCTAACTTGAAATTAACCTGATATTCTGCAAAAGGTCATTGCATGATAAAGTCATAAATTCAAATCTCTGATACCTAAAGAAGATTACAATAAAGGGTTCCAAATATAATGTTTATTACAAGCATAAGGTTGATGATCCATACTTTTGTCTTTGCCTTCAAAATGTATGGTATACAATTCATACTTTTATTTTCTTCAGAATGTTAGCTACATGATCTATACTTCTTGATAAAACATACGGTTCATTACAAAAGTAGGGTTGATGATCCATACTTTGGTGAAGAAAATGTAAGGTTCCATACTTACATAAATTTCATTATCCATTATTTTCTCATATAAAAAATGTAAGGTTCCTTTCAAACGTAAGTTTACTTTACCATAATTTTCTATTAACGTAAGGATGATTAACCATAATTTTCTATACTCTTGTAAAAATAAACATAGGATTTAATCCTTAATTTATGCTCTTTAACGTACAGTATGAACAGTGTTTCTAGAACACATTAAATAGATTTTCAAATACTTTGGAAAAAATTTCACATGAATCATGTGATTTAATATTATTAAAAAAATGGGAATATAAAGAATATTAATTTCCTGAAATATACTTAAAGTAAAATCATTAGAATAACAAATAAGTGTATTTATGAGCATCAAAATCATCATAAAAATATAGATTATTGTTGAAACAATACATGCTCAACATTCATAATATTTAATATCCCATTTTAAGTTATCCCTTTCGTGTGGTTATTATTTAAAAGTCATCAAAGTGGTAAGGGTTTATGTTACAATCTAATTTATTTTTAGAATTACATATGCTAAATTTCCATTGAAGTAATTTATATAGATATTACCATTTAAGGAAAAAATATTTTTTAATCCCTTATTTATTCCTTAAATTTTTAGTTAATATTATATTTTCCTATCATTATTACTTAAAATGATCGAGAGAATATTTTTAAATAAAATTGACATTATTTCCTCTTTGGTCCGTAAATTTTTTAATCTATGACCATGTTCTTAAATTTTTTTTATATAAAATTTTACCCACACTTGATATATTTTAAAATGGTCACTTTTACTACATTTTACTTTAATTAAAGATGTTTAAAATGAATATTTTTTCTGAATTAGCAATTTTTTACTTTTTATAAAAGTGTGAATATAATGTTATCTTTTAAAATATATAGTATGAATAGATTTTACCAATGTCATAAATATTAATTTTTTAATATTCATTTAAAAATTTACATGTTTATTTTTTATGAAAATATTTTTCTACATATTCTAGAAATTTTTAATTTTTAAGGATACCAAAAGAAAATAATATTTTCCACATTTTCAAATAAATGTTTAAATGATATTTTAGAGGTATTTTTTTGTCCATGACATCATTATTTAATTATTTTTACACTCTATTAATGATAATATCTTAATATAACCTCCAATTTATTTATCTGGATGACTTTTGATGATGATGATTTAAGTATGAATCATTAAAACCCATCTCTTTCCCTTGAGTTAATTAAGTTATGATGAAATCTTCATGAATCCCATTTCTTTTCCCTAGGTAATGCTATGATAAAGTTATGGACTATTTATGAAACTTTTTTCCATTACATGGGTTATTATATGATGAATTTATGAATTTTATATTATTTTATGGAACACATTATGTGGTTTTCATTATGTGATGAGTGGGATATGAATTATATTTCCCTACAATGCATTAGATAAAAAAGAATGACAACACCTTAGATAATATATACTAGAATGGTGAGTGAACCCCATTCAATGACGAACTATATCTAATTTTATAATATTGGTTGTGATCCTTGAAAAAGGAAATAATATAATGGAGAGTGAACCCAATAAACAATGATAGTCCTAGTAGTGAGCCTTGACTAAGGAAATGATTTTCTATATTTATGTTTAATAATATTATATTTTCTCATGGATCATGAATAATTATTTATTATTCCATACTCATATGACTTATATATATATATTTTACAACAAATCCTTATTTTATGATTCATGATTAACAATATTTGATGGACTGAGTATAAATTTCGTAATTTATTACCATGTTATCATACCCTTATGAATATCTACATTAATTTATGATTATTTATTGAAATATACTTTATTTAACCGTAATGAGGATCTAATATCACCCTTTCTTATGTTTCATTTCACATGGTTGTGAATTGTTGTTTTAAGTTGGGCATGTCTAAGAAGTGTATTATGTGAGAATAACTTTATGAGAGATGTTAAAGATATTTCATGAAACAAAATGATTATGTATATGGTCTCTAAAGATACTAAAATTTTATGATTATGAGGAATTTATTACTATGATATGTATTGAAAATTAATCTAAAATGAAATAATATTTATGCATGTTTGGCTCGAGTGGCCTCATTCAGGGCTTCATGTGACTATCTCATCATTAACATCTCATTTATCAATATCTAGTATACCTTATTTTTAAATTTATGAAAATGATATAAACCTTTATACATGATCAATAATAATCAATAAGATTCATGAATATATAGCCAAAAATAAACATGAACTCAGATAAAATAATATCTAAAATATGTCTATAGAGAAATTTGATAAGAGAAACTATCCATGAAACATACAGAGGATAATAATAAATCATGTCCAATAATAAAAACATGTATTAAAAATGAATTTGGAATAAAATTAGGTATGTAAAATGGTCTATCTAATTGTAATGTATAACATATAAATTTGATAATTCATACACATGTGAAAAAATGGATTTATAATCAAATATATTTTATTTTTAAAAATGTTTCTGAAAAACCTTGGTTAATATTAAAATTTTCCTTTTTAATCATTATCCCTTAGCCTATATTTCTACTAGACCAAGTACTATAAATATATGGAACAGAGGGGGGTTCACCCTCCTAAAATTGTGTTAAATCCACTTTTATGGCCAATAATAAGAGGACACATCACCACTCAAAGGATTATACCAACCACCAATTCACTAAGGATTAACTCCAATCACAATATAGTAAAGGAAATTTTAAAGAAATAGATATATTTTTAAACCTTGGGTTTTATAAAGAGAATACTATTTTTGAATATTGTGGTCATGTAAAATTATCTTATGAAGGAGGTACTAGATAGTAGTAATAAATAATTAAATAATATCCCTCAAGGGTGAGTATAATGGCTTGAATAAACCAATTACTAATCCAAATGATTTTTTTGGATTTAATTTAAATTTGAAAATACTGATATTCCATCTAATTAAAAAAAACTATATAGACCACTGAGTACCCGATACAAGGTCACTGGACACCCAATGAATTCACCATAAACCATTGAAACAAAATAGATGTCTCTAAGTACCTAAATATTTTGATTTAACTTTCATCATTTCA
This sequence comes from Viscum album, assembly GCA_963277665.1. Lineage (NCBI taxonomy): Eukaryota > Viridiplantae > Streptophyta > Magnoliopsida > Santalales > Viscaceae > Viscum > Viscum album. Next base: position 581,299,185 of record OY728128.1, on the reverse strand, counting down.
CCCCTTCCAATTTATAACCATGATGAGAGTTATTACAAAATATCGACCACCACAATTCTCATACATGATAAGCTTCAATGATCCTCTTGATAAAACACATTTGAACATTGATCCATTATCTTAGCTTCCCATTCAATGGATTTAGTTTATAATATTTCATGATTATATTGAACTTGAAATTAGGGAATAACCCCATTTTTATTTTTATTTAAATTAATAATTCATTTATCTATATAGCATCCATCTACCTCCATCTCAATATCATCGTATAAGATCAAGAATAAAAGATCAAGTATGTATTTATTAAGTTGTGAATAATAAAATTCATTATATATACCATTGAATTTTAGAGATAAATAATGTTTATAAGAATTTTTGTAAATTATTCCCATGATATCTAAAGGAATGATGAATCTGAGAGTGATATTTCCTTACATTCCCATGTTTTTGTGAGACAATGTAAGAGAAACAAAATGAAAAACATGACGAGTGACTTTAAATTCTAATGGATATATTATGTAACCGATGCATGAATTTTAGTAGCTTTAAGTAGAAACAAATCATTTTCAAATAAATTTATACACTTTGTTGTCTCCTGAACTATATTAGGCCCAATTAAAGAAGGATTGATAATTTAGTCCAATATAGGGGTGATTAACATAGATTACCATAAATGCCTCAAATAGTTTCATCTAGATAAATGATTAATAACTATTATTAAATAAATATACAAGAAATATTATCTTACCATGATCCAATAAAGTAAAAATATGTAATCCCTAAGCATATTATTATGAATTCAATTGATCTTCTTCGACTGGACATTTGTTTGAGGTTGATAATTAGTATTTAATTTCACTTAAGTTCTCAGATCTCACTGTAATCCATTATATAACGAATACATAAACCATTGGTCATAATCCAAGATAATACTCATTTATATGACATGAGTCTTAAAAATTTATTTAACCTATAACTTCTCTAACTTAGTAATTTAAGGGGATTCTAGAATTGGTAAAAAGTTATCCATCTTGGTTAGATAGTCCATAATAAATATAATAGTCTCCAAAACTCATGAATATCTTGGAAATTTTGATATAAAGTTCATTTTAATCCCATAACATTTCCATAATGGTATAATAAGAGACTGAAATCACCTACATGTCACCATTGTTTCACTTTTACTCACTGATAAGTGAAATATATAGATATAAAACCCGTAATCTGTCCTATCATAATAGACAATTTTTTTTTCTGTGAAAGTAATAATACATTTTCTTAACTCTAGGATGTATAACAAATATATATTTAGGATATTATTTCATCACTTATTCCCTGATTACATTAGATATCATAATCCTTCCATTAACTTAAAGGAAGTCTTGTGAATATTGATACCAAATTTCAAAGATTTCCCCACCATTAGGTGTTTCCCAAATAATGATACAATATGATTAGATATTTTGGAGTACCTAAATCACATCACAATAGGAAATTTAATATTAATATGTAATAAATCAATCTTATGTTAATACTAAGTGAAATCCAAATGAAGCTAAACTTACACTCCTCCTTAACTTCAAACCTCTTGAGGTTGGACATTCCATATCAATGAATCAATAATTACATTTACATTCCCATTTAAATAATAGAGATCAAAATAAAAATAGAGAACATATTTTATATAATTAAAATACCTTAGTTTTAAATGTCTCTATGAAAATATTATTTGTGGATTTTATTATCACTAAATATAATAATGTTTTTTCCAAACAAATAATGCATCCAACACTTTAAATCACAAATAAAAACAATTTCTAGATTATGGTTAGGTTTATTCTATTCATGAGTTAAATGCTGCTAGTAACTATAAGAAACTACCTAATGATCAAACATAAGAGACTAACCTAGGATGACTAAATAATAATCAAAATAGACATAAAACCCTTCACATGGAAAAGGAAAAATCAGAATAGGTTCTATAGGAAACCTTCTCTCCATCTTCTAGAATACTACCTCACATTATTAAAAATAAAAAAAATCCTCCTCAAATTATTAAAATTTCATTATAGTGGATATCTTAGTATGATCCTAGATAAAATTATGATAATAGTTTGTGAGTCCTAAAATATTTATGATATCAAAAATATTTGAGGGTTTATTATAGATCATTATTTCTAATTCCTTCTCAGATTCTACTAAGATTCCAAATTTCAAAATAACATATGTGGGAAACTTTATTTATCATACCCATAATGTTTATGTAGATATATTGACATATAAATTGTGTTCCTATAATTTTAAAAAATAATCTAAAGATATTTACCATTCTGATATTTATTTTTTGAATAAAAAACATCATCCACAAAGGCTACTAAAAAGGAGTCTATGAATGGATAAAATAGCCTATTAATGGAAAGATCCATGTTTTTCTATGGAGGTACGAACACATTAATTTTCATTTGAACTTTTCTTTTAACCTTATACATGGTTTTAGAAGATTAAATAAGGGGTTTAGGAGTGTCCAGGGGTTGTTTAGATCCTGGAACTTCAGTATTTGGAGAATTAGTATGAGGCACATGGTGAGTAATAACAATGTGACTCAACCATGTACCCCATATATATAGATGTCATGATTTTAAAAACCTATGTGAGTTAGGACACATTACCATGTGAAAATACGCATGAGTTTATCTGAGTTAACATTTATATTCGGTATATAGGTTTTCTAATAACGCACCTAACCATGCAAGGGGGTTTCTCTCTTAGATAGTGATGGTGCATGGTTGGTGAATGGGTTGAAAAACTGTGTGGCCAAATCGTGTGCCTCATTAATTTTTTGTAAAATTAAAAAATTTATCTATATTATTTAAAAACATGAACCCTCTTTTCCTCATACTTTCTCAAGTAGCCATTGATCATATAAGTGATCTATAAAACTCTCCTAATCTATGATTTTAAGTTTCTTCATTGTCCAAACTCTGATTTCATAATTGTTTGTATCTTTGGATTCCTCTCGGTAAGTGCTTCTATATTTTGCAAGCTAATATACCCTATTTTCAGGGTATTTGTCAATTTTCTCCTTTTAATATCATTATTTTATAGATATGAGGAAAATATTGGATGAGGGTTTATATAACACCATAAGGTAGGTGTTATATACAATCTCCCTCAAATTATCACTTGATTATAAATTTATCCATTATTCTGTGAATTAGTCTTACCTACTCTTTGCCTCTAAAATTAACCCTTCTAAAATTGGTTTGTTTATTTAACACCAAAACACGCTTATGGACCCCCAATTATCATTGGAGTCCAATTACCTTAACATGATCCACCCTCGAGTGAGCCTTATATATGACAACATGCCTTTTTTGGTTAATATAAACCAAGATACCCTTTAGGATGTTTTGTTTTACTTCCTTTAAAGAATTTAATTAATTTAAATGGATGAACTGTTTCATTGTGATATGAAAAGAATTTTCACCTGGATTGGGGGATATAAATAAAATATTTAATGGCATGAAAACACATTCACACCTTTTTCATTTATAATTGAAAATGGAATGTTTTAATTAAATTAAAATCTAAAGAGGTACGTATTGATACATGGCCTATGATTATTTATTAAATGGTTCCAATATATTATGAACCTTTTTACTATTAAAGGAGTGGTCAAAATTGAGACAAAATAGAATTATTGAGGCAATTCCTTGATCACTCAAAGGAAACCACCGCAATTCATTGATCTGGTTTTCAAGGGAGATACCCACATTGGAATTTGGTCATTGTCTTATTATATGAATTCCATGGTTTAGTATCTAAGATTAAATAGATTTATATCTGTAAATTAGAATGACTTATTTTATAACCTTGTATTCAGATTGATTTCTTCAAAAACATGATGCATTGGACTATCTCCTTGGGATCCAATCATTCTTATCCCAAGATTAAATTTGGATATACTCTAAGGGATCATTTAGAGATGTTTCTCCAATGGAATGAAAAGAGTGAATCCCTATAATTAAACTTAGAACCTTTAATTAGGATTCATGGTTATTACCATGAGTTGGAAAAACCTTCTATGGTCAAGGATGGATCAGTTTCACCATGGTTCCTCCATATTTATGACAATTACAAGATAATATTTTGATATATTTGAGCCCTAACTATTTATAGGATAACTATTTAGATACTTCTGGATAAGGTCGAAGTAGGTATGGTCTTCCAAGAATTCCATGACGAACCTGAGCCCAATGTGGATATTATTTTACTTTCCTTTATAATGGTTATTACAGTACATGTACACTGCTATATTTATATTCAAAAACTATATTTGTTATCTACACTATTTGTAGTGGCCTAATAAGTGTTACTCACACCGTATTTGGTATACTAATTAGCATCTAGATGGGATTCATTGTTTCAGGTCAGGACATGGGAATGGTTTTGAATTTGGATGTTTAATTTATATGATAGGATGTTTTATGAGAGAAAAAGACCGATAATAGTCTTGAGATTATTTAGAGTTTATCCTTTTTGAATTTTGTGTTTTTTATAGATTTCATTAATGTATTCCTACTTCTATGTTTTGTATAGTATTATGTCATAATCATCACATGTACATGACTTGGAAATTGTAGTTTCTATTCAGTTATATATATATATCATATTTAGATAATTTCATTCTACTGTTTCAGAATATTATTGTGGATTTTTAATTTTTTTTATCAATATATTATTCCATTATGCTACACTCTGATTTAAGTGCATAGTCTCCCAATAGAAACACCCTAGGATTTTGATTTTAGCCACTAGCCTTTGGAGTTTGGTGAGTCTCTCTTACGTCCATTCCACCAACCCACTATTGGAACTATTTAGTGGATTCTAGGTCAAGATGTTACAAAATGGAATCAGATGGGTTTCTTTTCCTTTTATTAATGTTTAGGGTATTATATAGGAGACTAGGAACTTTTTGGAATTTGGTAATGTGCCTATTCACAGGAGTATCTAACCTACATATAGGTACGAAGACAAATTTTTTGGGATGGTATTTGATGTTCTATATTATGACTATTATAGTTGTACTAATTTTACCATTAGGTGACACTCATGATTTTTGGAATTTATTATTATTGTAAATTTTATCTCAATACTTGGACTGATATAGTAAGGTGATAGTATCCCATGACTCATATTATTCAATTGAGGACTCACATTCTATGCATATTACATGAAATATTTATTTTACTACAAGCATTTCCTAGAGCATGTGTAATTATTTTACCTTTCTGTCTCTTATTGAACTAACATTTCTTGTGAAAATAAAATAATTGGATTAATTAAAGTGTTTACATAAACCTAAATAGTTTTTTCCTATATATCTTTATTGTGGAACCATAATTATCAAATTATTATCGGTTAGTGCTGGTAACCATTGGTCACACGAGCGAAAACATTTGTTGGTTACAATTACATGGATACTAAATATTATTTAAAGAGTGTGTGTTCTTCTATAAACTAGGAATGGTGATTCATCTGATTTAACAATCATAAAATCATAGTTTGAGTTACATATAGTTCCATTTGAAACATATAAAGCACAATAATTTATAATTTGGGAACTATAGACACATATAACTAGAACTTGATGAATATATACATATAAATATAAAATATTTTAGTTGGAACACTTTTGAACAGTTGAGTTCTATGTTTAAATATAATTGGTTTCCATGAAATGGTGATTCCAATTATATTTTAAAGTGTTTTTCCTCTATAACTTGTAATTGAAACTTTGTATGCCAGAACCCCTATAGTTAAAACTAGGAACCTGACCAAAACCCTGACCTTAGAGATTGGGTAGTTGGGTTAATAGGTTATGGGTAATGAACTCTTATTCATATTTTTATACCATGATAAATTACTTGTTCTTTTATCAAGTTCTAAGGTGTGTTCTCGGAAATTATAGATATATCCCTCCATAAAGGACTCGTGTCATGAACCAGGAAGGTGGTAATGACTATGATTCTAATGTGTTGGGACTTAATCTAAATTTAGTTCCCCTAAGGCACCTCTAGTTGAACCTTAAGCTATACATGGATTATACACAAATGATTAGTATTTATAAGGGTTTCTACACTTAGTGTGGTTCGTGTAGGGAGATCCATGACCCACACAGACTATGTCAGAGTTGACAAGTGAATTATAGCAACAGAACCCACAAACTCTTTATGGGGAGGGTGGCCCTCAGGCTGTTGAATCAAGGCTAGAGGCCATCTTATCTATCCTTGAGGATCTAGAGATGAATCTAGAAAGTAGGGTTAATATATCTGCTTATATGCTATGTGGATCTTCTTAGAGTTGGTGGGATGTTCTAAACCAGTCTAATCCTCATCGGGGCACGGTTTGGGTAGATTTAAAATCTTGATTCTACAATTACATGTTTCCTAAGATGATCAGAGCTAATCAAATGGGAGAGTTTATACACCTAGAGTTGGGCACTATGTTAATTATGGACTATTCTACCCATTTCATAGTTATTCAATACTTTTTACCTAATTTTTTCTGTGATGAGTTATCTATAGTGAGGCATTTTGAGGATGGGATCAATTATTCCATATGATATCAGGTAAATAACTTCTAACCAACTACTGTTTCAAATATAGTGAACCTGATATTAATTACCAAGTGTAACTTGAGAAAAGTTTAAGGTATAGGGTAGGGTGGTTCTATACTAATGTAGGGTTGTACATCTAGAAGCAGGAATCATTGTTTAGAGGCTTCTCTACAGAGCAGTGTTAGATATAGTATTCACATAGGTAGTTATGTTATATGCCATCAGTGTGGGTGGACGGGTCACATAAAACCTCATTGTGACCAAGACCCAGTAGAGTGCCGAGCATGTAGAAAAATGGGAAATGTCACATACAAGACATATTTTAAAGGTATTTTTCATTTAATTTACATCCATTCTTTGTTTTGGGGGTTTCCCTTGGTTTTAGGGAGGAATAGATGAGTATTCATGAATTGGGCCAAACCGTGAGCCCAATTCCAGATTAAAAAATAAATTTTGTATCTTTTATAACTTTTTCATTTTTCAAGATTTTTCATCCATTCGAATTCTTAATTGACCTAACCTAACCAATTAACACCACCAAGGTAATTTGGAGATTTTAGAAATCCATAAACAGGGTTTATTTGGGTTTTTATCTAAGGGGTTGGTCCTTCCTGAAAGCCGAATTCCTGTTTTAAAAATAAAATATGATTTTGTTATAACTTATTCATTATTTGGGATTTTTCGGTTATTCCAAGTCTCACCCAAGACCAATTAACCCAGACGCGCATCTGAGCTCTCTCCCACCTCTTTTGATCTCCGGATAATCACGATTTGGTGCCGAACTTAATAGGGTTCCTCAAATCTCCCAGATTTGAAGAGGTAAAGTATTTCTTTCATAACTCTCTCAATGCTCAATACTTTTCCTCCATTACAGTTCCTAAATAAGATAATACATCTTTTTAGAACGTAACCAAAATTTTGGCTCTTTTAAATTTCAGATACTGGAGTTTTGGAGTGATTACTTCAAGATATTTCAAGTAAATGATCCATTTTCTTTCCTCTTTCAAATTACTTTGGGTTTAACCCATTGTTCATAGGGTTTATTCGGTTATAATTGAGTTTAATAATGTCCAAAAACTAGGATTTCGAACCTAGGGTTTAACATTGGGATTTCTTGGCTAATTTGTGTGGTTTTAGGTTTGATCTAGTTCTCTCTTGGTGCGGCGGGGGTGCAATTTGATTTTCGCACGGAGATTCAAGGATTTTTGTTAATTTGGTAGGTGATTACATTGTGTGTGCAATTTTTGTGAATTAGCTTGCTGTTTTCATGGTACCTTAATGTTTATTTCACTTGAATGTTTCTGTAAAAATTGGTTTTAGTTTCATTTATAATGCAAATGAATTTGAAGTTCCAATTTTTGGTGAAATTGGGGGTTTTTCATTAAAATCCTTTATTAGTTCCTTTTGGGATGCCCCATAACTGAATTTTTGGTTTAATTAAAGAGTTTTGAACTGAAATCTTGTTTTAATAACTTACAAGTGTTAACATAGTGTGAAAGGTGGATATCTTAAAGAGCTCTGGGTGAAAAACAATGTGATGTTTTGAGAGGTTGTTTTATTGGAAATAAAATTATTTTATTGTGTGTTTTAAATGATATAAAATGTGTGTAGATACTGTAAATTTTTTTTGTGACCAGTAGTGATATTTTATATGAAAAAGGATGTGTGTTGTTTTCTGAAATTTTTTGAGCACAAAAAGGGGAAGCCCGAGTACCTAGGTGGGGCAGATTTGTACTAGTACGGCTAGTGGATCAGATGAGTTTTGTCCCTGTTCCACTTAGCATCTGGATAACGACAACTCTAACTAAAATATTTGGATGATGATTGGGGACCACTAGGTTATGGGTATGTTCCCTACTAGTGGCTCGTGCATGAGAACAGATTTTTCTATGGTTACGCTACACTGAGGTACGAGGTACATAGGGCCCGAGACAACCTAGTGCTTAGGGGTGTTCCCGATTTTGATGCTCATTGGATTTGTGGTATTTACCCTTGTTGTGGGTTGTTTTTGGAAGTAATTTATAGTAGCTCACATGTCTATTTAATGTGCTATAATTCTAAAATTCTCGGATTGAAAATTGTTTTCATTTGAAAGTTGCATTTCATTGAATTTTAACACTGTTTCACCTTGTGTATTAAAATTGCTTGTTTTGTTCACATTGTATTGCATGCTCTTTGGAATCATCTGGGGGTATCCTATTGGGCATAGGATCACACCCTACTTACACCCCTTGGGTGTAAGTAGACCTACTTATGCTTGACTCAGGTAAAGGGAAGGCTAAGGGTGATGGCGGTTTGGGATGTTAGTCCCCATCGTTGGGGCGGAGTTGCGGGGACGGCTTGTGGGTGATGATCCCCTTGTCATGTGGAGTCCATGGGGATGTCTTTAGGTTGTAATTATTTGTTTTTAGACTACTTTTAGTGTCTTTAAACATATGTATTCAGATTTGGTTTTCTTAAGAATTGTTTAGCATGAAAATTTCAGATTCTAATAATTGATTGTTTTTTATGATTTATGCTCTCATACTCGGGTAAATAGTTCCCAAACCAGATTTGTTTGATACCCGAGCACTTATGCCAGCCCGTCGGGATAGGGAACGCCCTTCGGGCCTTGCCACGGGCTGGGTTTGGTTCCGTTAATGGTGACGACCAGATCTAGTTCGTGACAAAATGGTATCAGAGGAGGTTAATGTTTTTGGGTTATATTGTTATTTTGAGATGAGTCGGGATAGACAGGAGCTAGGACTGTTGGGGCTCGGGGTATTGGTTGTGAGTAGGGTGCCTGGCCCACACCTCTCATGGCAGACCTTGAGTCACCAGAGGATGTTGGAATTTACTGATTGACATCACTTCCAGGTGAGATGTGTGGGCTGCAGACCACATGTGGACATCAGGAAGATGTGGAGTAGTTGTTTCTTTTATTTCAGGAATGTGTTTAGTTTATTTATATTTGATGTATTTGATTAAAATTTTCAGAATTATGGTATTGACTATTGTTTTGTGACTGTTTCATTTTGTAGCAACATGCCTCCCCGGAAAGCTCCCATGCACCCATAGGAGGAACCTGGAGAGAGTTCTCCCACGCCGATTGATCAGAGGCTCGTGGAGGCTGTTGTTCGGGATATCCAAGCTTTGGGACAGGAACCAGCTCATGCTCATATTCCTATTAGGGCAGAGGAGATAGGTCCTAGAAAAGATAATGCATAAGTGTTTCTGAAAAACAAGCCTCCTACCTTCCGAGGTAGCACAGAACCCCAGGAAGCAGAAGAATGGCTCGATAAGATCGAGCATATGTTTGAGTTCCTAGAAACACCTGAGGAGCTCAGGGTGAAGTGTGCCTCCTTTCTGTTAGAGGGTCCCAGCCGTAAATTGTGGGAGTCAGTGCTTCAGGCTGGGAAGAATGCGCAGATGCGCTGGGGAGATTTCATGGCCATCTTCAATGAACAGTATTGCCCTGAGGTGTTGGCTTATGCCAGGTCTAGAGAGTTCATGGAACTTGTTCAGAGGAATCTATCTGTGGTGGAGTATTCCAACCGTTTTGCTGAGTTGGTTCGGTATGCTCCAGAAATTGTCTCTAATGATCAAGAGAATGCCCAGAGGTTTGAGAAAGGCTTGCGACCAGAGATATACTCCCAGGTGTTCTTGTTTAAGCTGAGGACCTATGCTGAGGTTGTTGATCGGGCGTGCATGGTGGAGATTGACAAGAAAGGCAGGGCTGGTTTCTATGGTTCAGTATCAGCAGTGGGCAGTGGCAGCTCCTCAGAGAAGAAAAGGAAGCGGGAGGATCATGTGAAGAAAGGAGGGGGAAGTTCAGGCCACTCTTCCAGGCGGTTTTCTTCTGCGACTTCTGATGCGAGATCGGTCGTGTTCCACCAATGTGGGAGGCCTGGGAATATCTGACCAGCATGTACTCTTCCTCTTAATACTTGTTACCAGTGTGGAGGTATAGGGCATTTGCAGCGCTTCTGTGGTGTGGCACATCCACTCCAAAGTGGGGCAGGTTTAGTGGCTTCAAGAGGAGTGCCATCAGAGTCCGAGCCGTCGAGGACTATGGGATCTCGATTTGGTGGTCATGGTGGTAGGGCTGGATCATCTTCTGGGAAGATCCAGTTTAGGGAACAACCACAGACTAGCAGTCATCCTCAGGCAGATACTGGACATCTCCATGCAGTGGATCAGTCACCAGCAGGATCAGAGGTGGGACCATCGACAGTTCAAGGTACCATTATGATCACATCTTCTATAGCCACTACTCTTTTTGATACTGGCGATTCTGTTTCATTCATTTATGGAAATTTTGTGGACATGCTGAATTTTCCAACTGAGTTGATGTCTTTTTGCAATGGAGTTGGTGACACCGTTGGGAAAGAAGGAGCAGGGCCTCAGGTGCCCCTTATGTGCACTTTCTGTGTCAGGGGTCGAGATGGAGTGGGACCTCTTGGTATTAGATATGGACCTTTTTGATGTCATACTCAGGATGGATTGGATAATACAATTCCAGGCACACATTGATTGCTACAGAAGGCGTGTGAGTTTTACGACACCTGATGGGAGTCGTCAGGTTTTTCATGGAGAATGGGATCCACGATCAAGTCATGCAGGGCCTCCACTCCCAGAGTTGGGAAGTGTTATCTTCCAGTTATATTCAATTGTGCTAGAGGATGGTCTTTCCCGTGAAGGTTCACTACCTCGTGTAGTGAATGTGTTTCCCGAGGTATTCCCAGATGATTTTTCTGGTTTTCCCCTGGAGCAGGATGTGGAGTTTTCGATTGATATGGAACCTAGAACACAGCCTATATCTCTTCCCTCTTATTGTATGGCCCCCACCGAGTTGAGGGAATGAAATATATAGCTGGATGACTTAGAATCCAAAGGATTCATTCGCCCGAGCGTCTCTCCTTGGGCCGCTCCTGTGTTGTTTGAAAAAAAGGATGATGGATCCCTCCGGTTGTGCATTGACTACCAGAAGCTGAATAAGGTAACAATTAAAAACAAATACCCTTTTCCCAGAATAGATGATTGGTTTGATCAGTTGAAGGGGGAAAAGTGGTTCTCAAAGATAGACCTGCGTTTAGGGTATCATCAACTCAGGGTGACGGAGTCAGATATCCCTAAGACAACCTTCCGAAGTAGGTACGACCACTTTGAGTATTTGGTCATGCCCTTCGGATTGACCAATGATCCATCGATATTTATGGTACTTATGAATAGGGTGTTCCATCAGTATCTCGATTCCTTTGTTGTGGTGTTCATAGATGACATTCTGGTATACTATTGCTCTGAGGAGGAACACGAACATCACTTGAGGATCGTTTTGGGTACATTACGAGATCACCCACTCTATGAAAAGTTGTCAAAGTGCACTTTCTAGATCAGATAGGTGAGATTTCTGGGGCATGTGATCTCAGAGCATGGAGTTTCAGTGGACCCTGAGAAAATTAGTGCAGTCATGTCGTGGGAGAAACCGAAGAATGTGTTCGAGATCAGGAGTTTTCTTGGCTTGGCTGGTTATTACAGGCGATTCATTCGGGATTTCTCTTGGCTTACTTCACTGATTACTTCCCTCACCCGGAAAGGGGTGAAGTTTGTATGGGGTCCAGAATGTCAGGCATCGTTCGAGGAGCTGAAGAGGCAGCTGACTACCACCCCCATGCTAACTTTTCCAGAGGCTGGAAAGGGATATGTGGTCTATTGTGATGCGTCAGGTATGGGTCTTGGGTGTGTGCTTATGCAGGATGATCATGTGGTCGCGTATGGCTCTCGCCAACTTCAACCACATGAAAAGAACTACCCAACCCATGACTTGGAGTTGGCAGCGGTGATTCATGCTTTGAAGACTTGGCTTCACTACCTCTTTGGGGAGAAGTTTGTGGTATACTCTGATCACAAAATCTTGGCTTATATCTTCTCACAGAAGGACCTCAACTTGAGGCAACGTCGCTGGATCGAGTACTTGCAGGGGTTTGACTTTGACATTGTCTATACCCCAAGCAAGGGTGATGTAGTGGCCGATTCTTTGAGCAGAAGAGTTCCAGTGCAGGCTTTGAGGAAGTCTAGTGATGAGTAAAAATTGATGGGTCTCGTTTCTCAGATTCATGTGGAGACCAGGGAATACAGTGGAGGGGCATTCTTGGCAAGCGTCCAGTTGACTCCTTCTCTATTGGAGTTGATTCAGCAGGAACAACCCAGTGATGATCTTTGTCAGCGGTCTAAGCAGTTCCTTCATGGTGGGGAGATATCCTCTGATTGGTCGTCGTCTCCGAAGGGCATCTTGTGCTTCAAGGGCCATTCAGTAGTGCCATTATCTCTGCGGAAGGCGGTGATGTAAGATAGCCACCAGTCTCAGTGGGCTGTCCATCTGGGTGCCACTAAGATGTATTATGATGTTCGTCGGCAGTTTTGGTGGCCTGGTATGAGACAGGACATAACAGACTTTGTTTCGAGATGCTACACATGTCAGCAGGTGAAAGCAGAGCACCAAAGGCCATCCGTTTTTCTCCAACCACTACCCATTCCTACCTGGAAGTGAGAATAGGTTTCCATGGACTTCATTGTTGGATTACCTCGTACACCTCGGGGTAAGAATGCTATTTGGGTGGTGATTGATCGTCTGAACAAATCAGCCCACTTCATTCGGATAAAAGATACAACTAAAGTAGATGAGTTGGGCCATTTGTATCTTCAGGAAGTGGTGAGACTCCATGGTGTACCATTAGCTATTGTATCAGATAGAGACCCCCGCTTCACTTCTCGATTTTGGGAAGGCCTTCAAAAGTCCTTGGGGTCTCATATTAAGATGAGAACGACATACCACCCACAGACGGATGGTCAGACAGAGCGGGTGAATCAGATATTGGAGGACATGCTTCGTGCATGTGTCCTGGACTTTGGAGGTCCTTGGGATAGCCATTTGGGATTTGTAGAGTTTTCTTATAATAATAGTTACCAATCCACAATTCGAATGTCCCCTTTTGAGGTGCTCTATGGTCGGCCTTGTCGGTCCCCCCTATATTGGGCTGAGGTAGGAGAGACTTCACTGTTGGGGACGAGCCTTGTGCAGGAGACTTCTGAGAAGGTCAAGTTGATTAGGCAATGCTTATTGAAAGCTCAAAGTTTTCATAAATCTTATACTAACCGGAGGCGTCGAGACCTAGAGTTTTCTGTGGGTGACAGGGTATTCTTAAAAGTGGCCCCTCGTCTGGGCCATCGTCGATTGGGGAAGCAAGGTAAGCTGATGCCAAGGTATGTCGGACCCTTTGAGATCACCGAGCATATTGGAAAGGTGGAATATAGGTTGGCCTTACCTTCTCAGTTGACGTCTATCAATGATGTCTTCCATGTCTCTCAGTTGAAGAAATACAATCTGGATCCATCCCATGTGTTGAGTTGGGAAGAACTGGAGATAGAGCCTGACTTGTCTATCGTTGAGAGGCTGGTGAAAATAGTGGACTCCCAAGAGAAGATACTTCGAGTAAAGTCTATTCCTTTAGTCCGGGTTTTATGGAAGCATGGGAATGATACACATGAGACATGGGAGCGAAAGTCATGGGTCGAGGAAGAGTACCCATTCTTGTTTTCCAACCGAGATTCATGTTGACTTTACGGGGCGGAAAATCCTTAATGGGGGGAGAATTTTCACATAAAAGACATATTTTAAAGGTATTTTTCATTCAATTTACATCATTTCTTTGTTTTGGGGGTTTTCCTAGGTTTTTGGGAGGAATAAATGAGTATTCATGAATTGGGCCAAACCGTGAGCCCAATTCCAGATTAAAAAATAAATTTTGTATCTTTTATAACTTTTTCATTTTTCTATATTTTTCATCCATTCAACTTCATAATTGACCTTTGCTATCCTATTAACACCACCAAGGTAATTTGGAGCTTTTAGAAATCCATAACCAGGGTTTATTTGGGTTTTTATCTAAGGGGTTGGGCCTGCCCGAAAGCCCAATTCCTGTTTTAAAAATAAAATTTTATTTTGTTATAACTTATTCAATATTTGGGATTTTTCGGTGATTCCAAGTCTCACCCAAGACCAATTAACCCAGACAAGCGTTTGAAATCTCTACCACCTCTTTGGAGCTTTGGATAATTGCTATTTGGTGCCGAACTTCATAGGGTTCCTCAAATCTTCCAGATTTGAGGAGGTAAAGTATTTCTTTCATAACTCTGTAAATTCTAAATCTTTTTCCTCCATTCCAGTTCCTAAATGAAATAAAACATCTTTTTCGAATGTACCCTAAATTTTGGCTCTTTTAAATTTCAGAAACTAATGTTTTGGAGTGATTACTTCAAGATACTTCAAGTAAATGAGCCCTTTTCTTTCCTCTTTCAAATTACTTTGGGTTTAACCCATTGTTCTTACGGTTTATTAGGTTATAATTGAGTTTAATAATGTACAGAAACTAGGATTTCGAACCTAGGGTTTAACTTTGGGCTTTCTTGGCCAATTTGTGTGGTTTTATGTTTGATCTAGTTCTCTCTTGGTGCGGCGGGGGTGCGATTTGATTTTCGCACGGAGATTCAAGGGTTTTTGTTAATTTGGTAGGTGATTCCATTGTGTGTGCAATTTTTGTGAATTATCTTACTGTTTTCATGGTACCTTAATGTTTATTTCAATTGAATGTTTCTGTAAAAATTGGTTTTAGTTGCATTTATAATGCAAATGAATTTTAAGTTCCAATTTTTGGTGAAATTGGGGGGTTTTTCATTCAAATCTTCTATTGGTTCATTTTGGGATTCCCCATAACTGAATTGTTGGTTTCATTAAAGGGTGTTGAACTGAAATTTTGTTTTAATAACTTAAGAGTGTTAACATAGTGTGAAAGGTGGATATCGTAATGAGCTATGGGTGCAAAACAATGTGATGTTTTGAGATGTTGTTTTATTGGAAATAAAATTATTTTATTGTGTGTTTTAAATGGTATAAAATGTGTGTAGCTACTGTATAATTTGTTTGTGACCAGTAGTGATATTTTATATGAAAAATTATGTGTGTTGTTTGATGAAATTGTTTGAGCACAAAAAGGGGACGCCCAGGTACCTAGGTGGGGCGGATTTGTACTAGTACAGCTGGTGGATCAGATGGGTTTTGTCCCTGTTCCACTTAGCATCTGGATAACAACAACTCTAACTAAACTATTTGGATGATGATTGGGGACCACTAGGTTATTGTTATGTTACCTACTAGTGGCTCGTTCATGAGAACGGATTTTTCTATGGTTACTCTACACCAAGGTATGAGGTACATAGGGCCCGAGACAACCTAGTGCTTAGGGGTGTTCCCGATTTTGATGCTCATTAGATTTGTGGTATTTACCCTTGTTGTGGGTTGTTTTTGGAAGTACATTACAGTATCTCACATGTCTATTTAGTGTTCTAACATTCTTAAATTCTCGGATTGAAAACTATTTTCTTTTGAAAGTAGCATTTCTTTGAATTTTAACACTGTTTCACCTTGTGTATTAAAATTGCTTATTTTGTTCACATTGTATTGCATGCTCTTTGGAATCATCTGGTGGTATCCTATTGGACTTAGTCTCACACCCTACTTACACCCCTTGGGTGTAAGTAGACCTGCTTATGCTTGACTCAGGTAAAGGGAAGGCTAAGGGTGATGGCAGTTCGGGATGTTAGTCTCCATCGTTGGGGCGGAGTTGCAGGGACGGATTGCGGGTGATGATCCCCTTGTCGTGTGGAGTCCATGGGGATGTCTTTATGTTGTCATTATTTGTTTTTAGACCACTTTTAGTGTCTTTAAACATATGTATTCAGATCTTTTTTTTAAGAATTGTTTATCATGAAAATTTCAAATTCTAATAATTGATTGTTTTTTATGATTTATGCTCTCATACTCGGGTAAATCGTTCCCAAACCAGATTTGTTTAATACCCGGGCACTTGTGCTAGCCCGTGGGGATAGGGAACGCCCTTCGGGCCTTGCCATGGGCCAGGTTTGGTGCCGTTAATGGTGGAGACCAGATCCGGTTCGTGACAGGAAATCTTATAAGATTATTATGATCCTTCTCATATTTTCCCAGTGGGATTGGATCTACACCAAATAAAACTTTTAGAGTAGGATCAATAGCATTGTTTCATGTTGGTAGTTTAAATACCACCGACCATACATGTCAAGGATGTGGACATGGTCGAGGAGGCCAGACCCATGATGTGCAGTGCTAGTAGGGTGGACCTACACATAGTGGTCAGGTGGTGGCTCTAGGAAAGGGATCAGTTCAATTATATCCAGTACAGTTTACACATAGGTATTAGGGTTTCATTCCATCTACAATGATAGGTATGATCTTAATAGCCTCCATGTTGGTATCATCTTTATTTGACATATGTGATTCACTCTCTTTTATCTCTATGTCTATCAAAGAAATCATTAGGGTTGATGTTTTATTTTTATTTGGCATGATGAAACTCGATACTTCATTGGTAATTTGATCGTAAAGTGTACTCCAATTCATGTACTGACCCCTTGTTTTCATCAACTATCATTTCTTATGGGACCTCTTTATCCTTGAGAGGACAGGGCGTGACATCATTCTTAGGATGGATTGGATAGTCCCTGATCATGCTTATATGGATTTCTATTGATGGAGGTTATGCTTCACATCACAAAAGGGTGATAATTATATTCAAAAGGGTGAATAGAATATTTGATAAAGAAGAGATAAACTAGAGAATCATGGGCTAGGCAGAGTGAAAAACCAGATCATTATACTATATATGAATGATCAGAGGAAAAATCAGGATAATTTACCACCTATAGTATATCATTTTATGAATGTAATTTCTATTTATTTTTCTAGACTACGGATTTATATATAGGTATACTTTACTTTTGAGATAGTTCTAGGAGAATCACCAATATCTATTCATCCTTATAGGATGGATACTAATGAATTTTAGGAGATCAAGAGGATGTTATAAGAATTGGAAGATAAAGGTTTTGCATGGCCCACTACATCACCTTAGGGTTAACCTATCAATTTCTCCAAGAAGGTGGATGATACCATCCGAATTTTTCTCGATTACTATTAATTGAACTAGCTTATAGTTAAAAAATAATATTCACTAACTTATATATAAGAATTATTTTACTTGATTTGAGGAGTGAGGGATTTCTCCATGAAAAATTTGATATCAAGACAACATTTGGTTTGAGTTAGATCTTGATACATACAGCATACAATGTTCTATAGAAGTTAAGGTATTTATTAGTATCTAGTTATTCCATTGGGTTTGATGAATGCACCTATTATTTTCATGGATCTGATGAATTGGGTTTTCCACCCATATCTAGATTCATTTGTGGTGGTCTTTATGGACGGAATATTGGTGTATTATTATAATTTACACACCAATTACAAACATTATGAGATCATATTGAATACACTAAGAGAGCACCAGTTATTTTCTAGGCTCACTAAATACCACTTTTGGATCCACATGGCTCACTTATAGTGTTACATTATCTTAGAGGTAGGAGTGTCAGTGGACCTAAATATGGTGGGAGTGATAGTTAGCTCGGAGTATCCCAATAATGATTTTGACATCTAAAGTTTCTTTGGGATGACTATCTATTAGAGGAACTTTATTTAGGACATTTAACATCTATAAGAACCTCTAAAAGGAATGACTAAGAAGGGTGTAATATATCTATGGTTTTAAGAATGTGAGGAATCCTTTCAGTATATGGAAGGGAGAATGAATTTAGTGCTAATATTGATTCTACCAAAGCTGGGAAGTAGAAATATAGTTTCTTAAGATTCATTATGCATCAGGATAGGATAATTTCTAGTATAAGATGATTGGGTCATGGTGTAAACATATCACCAGTTGAGGAATCATGAGAGAAATTAATCAATGCATAATCTCAAGATTGAATTTATAGTTCACACCTTTCAATGTTAGAGGCATTATTTTCTTGTAGAAAAGATTTTGGTTCTTAAAATCCACAAGATCCTCAAGTACCTATTTGTGTAGAATGACATAAATATTTGATAGAGGATGTGGGTTGAATACCTATAGTCCTTTAATTTTGATCATTCATATAAACCTGGGATGTATAATACTATGGCTGATGATCTAAGATGGAGGACTCAAAAATAGGTAGTTTAAAAGGCTAGTGGTGTGTGGTAGTTGATGGTCATGTTTTCTGAGATGCACTTAGTAGTCTAAAATCATCACAACTAGCCTATCCTTAAATATTTAGTAATAAAATATTATACTATAGAGAGAGTGAAGGTGAGTAATCTTTTATACCCTGAGGACTTAGTTATAAATAGAAGTGTTTTAGGTAAGGACTTGTCCCTAGGCTGGAGCTTTGATGGGGATGAGGTACTATGCATTCATGGGTACATCTGAGTTCACATAGACATATGAGAGGCATTTATATATGAGTCTCATGCCTCTATTTGATCAGTACATCTTGATTTTACTAAGATGTGTTATTCATTAAACCTCAAGTATTTGTGGAGAGTGATGAAAAGGAAGATAGTGTATTTTATTGGTTGGTGTTGCAATTCTCAGTAGGTGAAGGTGGAACACTAGTGACCAGTCGGACTTTTATAACCATTTCCCATTCCAGAGTGTAAATGGAATGATGTCACCATGGATTTTATGATTATTTTAGTAATATACCCTTTAGGGAGTGATATATTATGATTTATTATCGAGATCCTAACAATGGTCACTCACTTTTTACATATCAAGGAGACATTTTTAGTGGATGATATCAAAAGATCTACATGTAAGAGATTGTATTGCTTCATGATGTTTCTTACACTATTGTATTGAAAATAATTTCTTGATTCACATCTCATTTTAGGAATATATTGTTAAGGGAATTAGGAACACATGCACTTTTGAATACAACATATCTCTCTCAGACCAAAGAGAAGTCCAAACGTTTGATATAGATATTGAAGGGCATTCTTAGGGATTGAATCCATGATTTTAGAGGTTCTTGGGAGAAGAACATACATCTAACTGTGTTTTCATCAAATAAGAGATTTATAGTGACAATAAAAATGGTTCCTTATCAGGACTTATATGATAGGCCATTCTGAACACCCCTGTGATGGTTAGAGGTAGAAGAGGTAGTGATATTGAGACATCTGGTTGCGCCCAAATTTACCCTACTGGTAAAAGCGGTCGTTGAAGTACAAGTAGGGATCGAATCCACAGGGACCGAAGAAGTAACCTTGAGACGCTATGATTTATTGATGGATTGGCTATGAAGTGGCCAACTTTGAGGTAGATTTTAATTGAAGAACTAAAGATATAATTTAAATAAGATATAATAAAAAATGATGTGAACTAAACAATTATTGATGGTGGGTTGATCTTAGGGTTTTTCTTGGGGTGGATTGGTTGAATTTCTTTTCTTAGAAAATTTCATGTCATTAATTCAAGACATATCCAAACAATGAGATAATTCTTCCAAATCATTCACCAATTTAATCCCTACACAATTCCAAGTCCAATCACTAATTCACATTGAGGATCACTTTAATGAGAACTCAAAGGAAATAGATCGTACTAGCACTCAAAATGTGTCATCGTTAAAGTTGGAAAAGATGATAAATAATGTAACTCATCAAATGGAAATCCTAAAATAACGAATAGATTTAAATATTAAGTACATGAAATAACATTCAATCCATGACCTTGCTACTCCCTTGGATCAACCCTTAAAAGTTTAGCCCTCCATTTATGCTATTCTACCAATGGAAGCGGGATGTAGACTTATGGGGGAGGAATTGGAGAAGAAGAAAATTATTAAAAGAACGAACACTCCACCGTTGTGTGATTGAAATCACAAGTGTTGGTGTGAATAATTTCAAACCATGATTCAACGGTATCAACGTGTGAAGAAAATGAAAATAAAAAGTGAATAAGAAGAAGAAATTTTATTAAAATAATAAAGGTGAAAGAAAAACTTACATGGGAAAACTTGACGATGCGATTACAAATTGAAAGCAGAAAATTACAATTGAAAGAAATACAATGGATGAAAGAAAAACATGGATTCAAAGAAAAATGTTAGATGATTATTCCCTTCACCACCAGCTCCTTATATAGGCATATTAGGAGCCTTATGTCCACCCCAACAATAAATTCACCCCCCAACAATTAAGAGGGTCAAAAGGAGGGTGAAGAATCAAAATGAAATTAATGTTACAAAGTTGACCACAAAACCAGCCAGATTCATCCTCCATTTTGACGTGTGCGTTTGACACTTCATACGGCCGAATCCGAAGGTGTAATAAATAAAACATATCTTCATATATGTTTCTTCTAGAAGCTCTAAAATGTTCAGGAAATTTGGCTCCACCATTTGGATGTTATGGTCGAAATGGTGGGACGGAATTCTGTGCATTAATGTCGGGTCCACCATTTAAATCTCAACTTCAGATCCCTTTATCATCATGAAAACATCAGAATTAGCTCTGGCCATAGTTGAATAAAATGATCCTCATATTTTTATCTTTCTACTGTATATATTTGAGCTTCATTGGGCTTGGTTTCGGGGCCCCACATTTGTTTGATGTGCCTTAGGCCCATTATGCTTTTTCCAGCAAGTTTCTGACTTCAGACGCAAAATTCTCCATCTTCCTTTGGGATTCATCCATCAGACCTAAAAGATAAAATGTTCCAAAAAAAGTGATCAATAATATACCAAAATTTAAAATTCATAAAATGAATATAATGTTTTCCACAAACAAATGAATTATTGGTCCCAAATTTACATTTTAAACATGAATTGCATTTTTGATGAGAAATGAAGTTCTATTTATGTAATGCACTAAAAACAATGTTTATGGACTTTGGAATAATAAATACAATGATATTAAAAATGAATATTAGCCAATTTTAGTAACTAATCACACCCCCCAACTTGAGTTTTTCTAGTCCCGAGAAAAATATATTACAAATATGAAATTCAAATCCCCTTTTCCAAAAACATTTAAATACACATTGCTCACCCAAAGACCTCATACCAAAAAAATTATGAAACCCATCAAAATCATTTAAAACAAGCTAATTCCATAAGCATATCCCAAGCCCAAGCCCATTCCTTTGTTCAAATTCATTGCCACATTTCATCCAATTCCAATTAAGCATGATAAAGTGTTGTGCATCACAAAAGATATGGGGCACATTTTTCTGTTCAAGGGGAAAAAATGGAAGTGCTAGGTGGGAATCAAATTAAACCTTAATATGAGTATCCACTTTTTTTGATTTTTTTGATGATTTTTTTTATCACAATAGATATGAAAAGACTAACTCTGGGCAAGAAAACTATGGAGTCACGATCCCCAAGTGCCGGACGCCACACATATTGTCAATTTCATGCTCTACAATAGAGATATAAAGCCTAACTCTGGGCAAGACAACTATGGAGTCACGATCCCCAAGTGCCGGATGCCACACATTTAGACAAAACATTGCTCTATATGGTCAAAATTATTATTATTTTTTTTGTTTTTTTTTGTTTTTTTTTTTGGATACTCAAATTAAACTAAAAGTGACCCCAGAACCCTATGCTATAATGAAAGGGACCCATGAACTCAAATTTACACCCACGATCCAGTAGATGTGCATTGTGGCATTTTTATTAAGAGGATGAAAATGTAAACTTTGAAAATCACATTAGACAACCGCACTTTCCAAAAACTATGCTCATGAACTTAAACATGCATTAAAATCAGAATCATGGCATGCAAAATTTATTTGATATCCAATTTTGGAGTTTGCAATATGTGTTATCATGTTTAAGGTTAATGGAATTTTTTCTTTCCATGCATGTTCTTATTGAAAAAAAAATCATTTTTTATCGCCCCCCAACATAGAATAACATTGTCCCCAATGTTTAAAGAAAAGAAAAGCTAGAAGGGGGTAGGAGAGGAGTTCAAAGAAGAAATTTAAAATAAAAATCATGGAATGAAGTCACCTGGTGGTTGATAATGATAGCGCATTCCATAGTCTCCCTTCAATCCTGGATTTGAGTCTCAACGGCTTGGATGGTGGTGAATGGATTTTCCTTATGGCTTACGACATGTCCTTTTATTTTTTTTAAACCTATAAAAACATAAAAATAAAACAAAACAAAATAAACTGATGATACATTGTCTTATTTATATTTTCTGGGTAAGGTATTACTCAGAGATCACACCACGTGACACGGATGAATATGGAGCTCCCCTTTCATACCCATCCTTACTCATAAAAGAAGAACATGTCAACAGTTTATGGTAATTTATTATATGAAAAAAATGATTCAAAATTATTAGAAACATAAAAACCATGGGTTGCCTCCCATGCAGCGCTTTTGTTTAACATCGTTAGCCCGACTTGTACCCCCCAACTTATCCAATTCCAACTTTCATCATTTTTAGGACCCCATTTTTGTCCACTTCAACTTTATTCTGATTGTTTTTTTTATAATTTGATTCATGTGAAATCCTATTTTCTAAAATGATTGGTAAAATCAAAGGAATATCAAAAATGGTTGACCGTGTTTTATCTGGAGTATTTCCTAAGATTTCAAGGTTCATTCCTACATTATTGGTTTCATGAGATGGATGAATGATAACTGAGAGGTCTTGTTTTTACCCTATGATGGGATGCCTGAGTGGGGAAGTAAGGACATTGATTTTAAGTTCAATTTGGATAGGACATTCAAAAATAGATAAGGAATTAGAATCAATATCAATTTCATTTTCAAAATTTCCCAACACAATTGGTTCCCTTTGAATTTAAGATTCAACCCCAAAATTTTATAGATGAGTTTCATAAATGGGTATGGGTTTGATGTTTGTGATTTCTCCTAATGGTTCAGTGATTGGTGTTTTTGAAAAATCATCATTGTAGAAATATTCCGAACATTCAATCTCTGAAGAAAAATTTCCCTCTTGTGAATTCATGAAATCAATTTCATCCTGATTTAAAAACTCGTTAACAATTCCCTCATGTTCATTAGCTTGACTTTAAAAATTACCTGACCAATTTAGTTCATTATCCAACTCTGTTTTCCAAGATTCTAAAGTGGGTTCATCACTAAATTCAAATAAGTTATGTGGGTAACAATATTCTTCTATAAGTGATGTGGAAGGGATAACCTGAGTTGAAGTGGGTTCCAAAAATGATTCAATGCTTTGTAGTTCTACTCTCAGTGATGAAACTTCTGAATTCATTCTATCCATTTTTTACACAAATTTCAATAATTTTTTCAGAATTAGGATTGATAGATGTTTGGACCTCATGAACTTCATTATGTTTGATCTCTTCAATCATCCTCGAGAGGTATGGAAATTGATCCTTTAAACAATCAGCATCCCATTGATTGTACATGTTATCGGGTGTGGGGTAATCATTCAAGTGTTGATCAAAGTAATTTTCTATCAGAGGGGATTCCCATTGTTGATTTTCTATTTGATTCCAGACTATGTTTATGAAAGGAAATTGTTGATGATACTCCATTGGAGTTGAATGAAATTTGGATATGGATTTTTTTTTGGACACATGAAAACAGAAAGGGGAAATGAAAAGAGAAATATAGGTGAGAAAATAGAAGTTAGGTGAGAATAGAAGGTGGGGGTCTAAGAAAACATACTTTGGTCCCAGGAAACGGCGCCAAAATTTGGTTGCTCCCAAATTTACTCTACTGGTAAAAGAGGTCGTTGAAGTACAATTAGGGATCGAATCCACAGGGACCGAAGAAGTAACCTTGAGACGCTATGATTTATTGATGGATTGGCTATGAAGTGGCCAACTTTGAGGTAGATTTCAATTGAAGAACTAAAGATATAATTTAAATAAGATATAATAAAAAATCATGTGAACTAAAAAATTATTGATGGTGGGTTGATCTTAGGGTTTTGCTTGGGGTGGATTGGTTGAATTTATTTTCTTAGAAAATTTCATGTCATTAATTCAAGACATATCCAAACAATGAGATAATTCTTCCAAATCATTCACCAATTTAATCCCTACACAATTCCAAGTCCAATCACTAATTCACTTTGAGTATCACTTTAATGAGAACTCAAAGGAAATAGATCATACTAGCACTCAAAATGTGTCATCATTAAAGTTGGCAAAGATGAGAAAGAATGTAAATCATCAAATGGAAATCCTAAAATAACAAATAGATTTAAATATTAAGTACATGAAATAACATTCAATCCATGACCTTTCTACTCCCTTGGATCAACCCTTAAAAGTTTAGCCCTCCATTTATGCTTTTCTACCAATGGAAGCGGGATGTAGACTTATGGGGGAGGAATTGGAGAAGAAGAAAATTATTAAAAGAACGAACACTCCACCGTTGTGTGATTGAAATCACAAGTGTTGGTGTGAATAATTTCAAACCATGATTCAACGATATCAACGTGTGAAGAAAATGAAAATAAAAAGTGAATAAGAAGACGAAATTTTATTAAAATAATAAAGGTGAAAGAAAAACTTACATGGGAAAACTTGACGATGCGATTACAAATTGAAAGCAAAAAATTACAATTGAAAGAAATACAATGGATGAAAGAAAAACATGGATTCAAAGAAAAATGTTAGATGATTATTCCCTTCACCACCAGCTCCTTATATAGGCATATTGGGAGCCTTATGTCCACCCCCAACAATAAATTCACCCCCAACAATTAATAGAGTCAAAAGGAGGGTGAAGAATCAAAATGAAATTAACGTTACAAAGTTTACCACAAAACCAGCCAGATTCATCCTCCATTTTGACGTGTGCGTTTGACACTTCATATGGCCGAATCCGAAGGTGTCATAAATAAAACATATCTTCATACATGTTTCTTCCAGAATCTCTAAAAAGTTCAGGAAATTTGGCTCCACCGTTTGGATGTTATGGTCGAAATGGTGGGACGGAATTCTGTGCATTAATGTCGGGTCCACCATTTAAATCTCAACTTCAGATCCCTTTATCATCATGAAAACATCAGAATTAGCTCTGGCCACAGTTGAATAAAATTATCCCCATATTTTTATCTTTCTACTGTATAAATTTGAGCTTCATTGGGCTTGGTTTCGGGGCCCCACATTTGTTTGATGTGCCTTAGGCCCATTATGCTTTTTCCAGCAAGTTTCTGCCTTCAGAGGCAAAATTCTCCATCTTCCTTTGGGATTCATCCATCAGACCTAAAAGATAAAATGTTCCAAAAAAGGTGATCAATCATATCCCAAAATTTAAAATTCATAAAATGAATATAATGTTTTCCACAAACAAATGAATGATTGGGTCCAAATTTACATTTTAAACATGAATTGCATTTTTGATGAGAAATGAAGTTCTATTTATGTAATGCACTAAAAAAATGTTTATGGACTTTGGAATAATAAATATAATGATATTAAAAATGAATATTAGCCAATTTTAGTAACTAATCACACCCCCCAACTTGAGTTTTGCTAGTCCCGAGCAAAATATATTACAAATATGAAATTCAAATCCCCTTTTCCAAAAACATTTAAATACACATTGCTCACCCAAGGACCTCATACCAAAAAAATTATGAAACCCATCAAAATAATTTAAAACAAGCTAAGTACATAAGCATATCCCAAGCCCAAGACCATTCCTTTGTCCAAATTCATCGCCACATTTCATCCAATTCCAATTAATCATGATAAAGTGTTGTGCATCACAAAAGATATGGGGCACATTTTTCTGTTCAAGGGGAAAAAATGGAAGCGCTGGGTGGGAATCACATTAAACCTTAATATGAGTGTCCACTTTTTTTGATTTTTTTGATGATTTTTTTATCACAATAGATATGAAAAGACTAACTCTGGGCAAGAAAACTATGGAGTCACGATCCCCAAGTGCCGGACGCCACACATATTGTCAATTTCATGCTCTACAATAGAGATATAAATCCTAACTCTGGGCAAGACAACTATGGAGTCACGATCCCCAAGTTCCGGACGCCACAGATTTGGACAAAACATTGCTCTATATGGTCAAAATTATTATTATTTTTTTGTTTTTTTTTGTTTTTGTTTTTTTGGATACTGAAATTAAACTAAAAGTGACCCCAGAACCCTATGCTATAATGAAAGGGACCCATGAAATAAAATTTACACCCACGATCCAGTAGACGTGCATTGTGGAATTTTTATTAAGAGGATGAAAATGTAAACTTTGAAAATCACATTAGACAACCGCACTTTCCAAAAACTATGCTCATGAACTTAAACTTGCATTAAAATCAGAATCATGGCATGCAAAATCTATTTGATATCCAATTTTGGAGTTTGCAATATGTGTTATCATGTTTAAGGTTAATGGAATTTTTTCTTTCCATGCATTTTATTATTGAAAAAAAAATCATTTTTATCTCCCCCCAACATAGAATAACACTGTCCCCAATGTTTAAAGAAAAGAAAAGCTAGAAGGGGGTAGGAGAGGAGTTCAAAGAAGAAATTTAAAATGAAAATCATGGAATGAAGTCACCTGGTGGTTGATAATGATAGCACATGCCATAGTCTCCCTTCAATCCTGGATTTGAGTCTCAGCAGCTTGGATGGTGGTGAATAGATTTTCCTTATGGATTACGACATGTCCTTTTATTTTTTTTAAACCTATAAAAACATAAAAATAAAACAAAACAAAATAAACTGATGATACATTATCTTATTTATATTTTTTGGGTAAGGTGTTACTCAGAGATCACACCACGTGACACAGATGAATATGGCGCTCCCCTTTCATACCCATCCTTACTCATAAAAGAAGAACAGGTCAACAGTTTATGGTAATTTATTATATGAAAAAAATGATTCAAAATTATTAGAAACATGAAAACCATGGGTTGCCTCCCATGCATCGCTTTTGTTTAACGTCGTTAGCCCGACTTGTACCCCCCAACTTATCCAATTCCAACTTTCATCATTTTTAGGACCCCATTTTTGTCCACTTCAACTTTATTCAGATTGATTTTTTTTTATAATTTGATTCATGTGAAATCCTATTTTCTAAAATGATTGGTAAAATCCAAGGAATATCAAAAATGGTTGATCGTGTTTTATCTGGAGTATTTCCTAATATTTCAAGGTTCATTCCTACATTATTGGTTTCGTGAGATGGATGAATGATAACTGAGAGGTCTTGTTTTTACCCTATGATGGGATGCCTGAGTGGGGAAGTAAGGACATTGATTTTAAGTTCAGTTTGGATAGGACATTCAAAAATAGATAAGGAATTAGAATCAATATCAATTTCATTTTCAAAATTTCCCAACACAATTGGTTCCCTTTGAATTGAAGATTCAACCCCAAAATTTTATAGATGAGTTTCATAAATGGGTATGGGTTTGATGTTTGTGATTTCTTCTAATGGTTCAATGATTGGTGTTTCTGAAAAATCATCATTTTAGAAATATTCCGAACATTCAATCTCTAAAGAAAAATTTCCCTCTTGTGAATTCATGAAATCAATTTCATCCTGATTTAAAAACTCGTTAACAATTCCCTCATGTTCATTAGTTTGACTTTCAAAATTACCTGACCAATTTACTTCATTATCCAACTCTATTTTCCAAGATTATAAAGTGGGTTCATCACTAAATTCAAATAAGTTATGTGGGTAACAAGATTCTTCTATAAGTGATGTGGAAGGGATAACCTGAGTTGAAGTGGGTTCCAAAAATGATTCAATGCTTTGTAGTTCTACTCTCAGTGATGAAACTTCTGAATTAATTCTATCCATTTTTTCACACAAATTTCAATAATTTTTTCAGAATTTGGATTGATAGATGTTTGGACCTCATGAAATTCATTAAGTTTGATCTCTTCAATCATCCTCGAGAGGTATAGAAGTTGATCCTTTAAGCAATTAGCATCCCATTGATTGTACATGTTATCGGGTGTGGGGTAATCATTCAAGTGTTGATCAAAGTAATTTTCTATCAGAGGGGATTCCCATTGTTGATTTTCTATTTGATTCCAGACTATGTTTATGAAAGGAAATTGTTGATGATACTCCATTGGAGTTGAATGAAATTTGGATATGGATTTTTTTTGGACACATGAAAACAGAAAGGGGAAATGAAAAGAGAAATATAGGTGAGAAAAGAGAAGTTAGGTAAGAATAGAAGGTGGGTGTCTAAGAAAACATACTTTGGTCCCAGGAAATGGCGCCAAAATTTGGTTGCGCCCAAATTTACCCTACTGGTAAAATCAGTCGTTGAAGTACACGTAGGGATCGAATCCACAGGGACCGAAGAAGTAACCTTGAGACGCTATGATTTATTGATTGATTGGCTATGAAGTGGCCAACTTTGAGGTAGATTTTAATTGAAGAATTAAAGATATAATTTAAATAAGATATAATAAAAAATGATGTGAACTAAACAATTATTGATGGTGGGTTGATCTTAGGGTTTTGCTTGGGGTGGATTGGTTGAATTTCTTTTCTTAGAAAATTTCATGTCATTAATTCAAGACATATGCAAACAATGAGATAATTATTCTAAATCATTCACCAATTTAATACCTACACAATTCCAAGTCCAATAACTAATTCACTTTGATGATCACTTTAATGATCACTCAAAGGAAATAGATCGTACTAGCACTCAAAATGTGTCATCGTTAAAGTTGGCAAAGATGAAAAATAATGTAACTCATCAAATGGAAATCCTAAAATAATGAATAGATTTAAATATTAAGTACATGAAATAACATTCAATCCATGACCTTACTACTCCCTTGAATTAAACCTTAAAAGTTTATCCCTCTATTGATGCTATTCTACCAATGGAAGGAGGATGTAGACTTATGGGGGCGGAATTGAAGAAGAAGAAAATTATTAAAAGAACGAACACTCCACCGTTGTGTGATTGAAATCACAAGTGTTGGTGTGAATAATTTCAAACCATGATTCAACGGTATCAACGTTTGAAGAAAATGAAAATAAAAAGTGAAGAAAAAGAAGAAATTTTATTAAAATAATAAACGTGAAAGAAAAACTTACATGGGAAAACTTGACGATGCGATTACAAATTGAAAGCAGAAAATTACAATTGAAAGAAATACAATGGATGAAAGAAAAACATGGATTCAAATAAAAATGTTAGATGATTATTACCTTCACCACCAGCTCCTTATATAGGCATATTAGGATCCTTATGTCCACCCCCAACAATAAATTCACCCCCAACAATTAAGAGAGTCAAAAGGAGGGTGAAGAATCAAAAGGAAATTAACGTTACAAAGTTGACCACAAAAACAGCCAGATTCATCCTCCATTTTGACATGTGCGTTTGACACTTCATACGGCCGAATCAGAAGGTGTAATAAATAAAACATATCTTAGTCCATGTGTCTTCTAAATGATCTCAACATTTCAGGAAATTTGGCTCATGCGTTTGGATGTTATGGTCGAAATGGTGGGATGGATTTCGGTGCATTAATGTCGGGTCCACCATTTAAATCTCAACTTCAGATCCCTTTATCATCATGAAAATATCAGAATTAGATCTGGACACAGTTGAATAAAATGATCCTCATATTTTTATCTTTATACTGTATAAATTTGAGCTTCATTGGGATTGGTTTCTGGGCCCCACATTTGTTTGATAGGCCTTAGGCCCATTATTCTTTTCCCAGCAAGTTTCTGCCTTCAGACGCAAAATTCTCCATCTTCCTTTGGGATTCATCCATCACACCTAAAAGATAAAATGTTCCAAAAAAAGTGATCAATCATATCCCAAAATTTAAAATTCAAAAAATGAATATAATGTTGTCCACAAACAAATGAATGATTGGGCCCAAATTTGCATTTTAAACATGAATTTCATTTTGATGAGAAATGAAGTTCTATTTATGTAATGTACTAAAAACAATGTTTATGGACTTTGTAAAAATAAATATAATGATATTAACAATGAATATTAGCCAATTTTAGTGACTAATAAACATCATCTCGTTCAAGAGACATCAGAGTAGGTAAAATTGATTTAGAAGTGTATTTCTATAGAACAGTATTGTCATATGTATTACATTGATCATCGTTGATGAAATATAGATTTTGAGGTTGAGTGTCAATTATTCTTTTGAGTTTTTCCTTGTCTTGGGCATAGATGTATTCAATGAAAGGGTAAGTTGTAACCTAATTATGTCGGGCCTTTCAAGATATTGGAGAGATTAAGGTATGTACCTGATTAGGTAACACTTTCTTAGAGGTACCAGGATATGAATGGTGTCTTATACGTACCTTTTCTTCAACATTACTATATAGACCTATCTCATGTTTTACACCTTGAGGATATTTAATTTGGAGTTGCTTCTTTCTTTTGAGGGGTATCATATAAGGATTGTCAACCATAAAACAAAGGCTATATGATGAAGGTTAGTTCCTTTAGTGTAGGTACTTTATAAGCATGGCCATATACAAGATGAGACCTAGTATTTATAGGTTGATGTATATGTCTGGTGTCCATATATTTTCTCAGTTGATGTTTAACTACCCTAGAATGTCAACTTAGGGATGAGTTGTTTTAGGGAGGGGATACTATAAGATCCTGATTTTTCTCTTGAGTTAAATACCCTTTTATTTTTATTTGAGCCTTTCTTTTATCCTCATACATGGGATTAAATGGTTAAGGAAGGGTTCATAAGTTTCCGGAGCTCATTTAGAGCCTAGAGGTCCAGTTTTTCTTAGTAAAAGTATGAGGCGTATGATTGGTGCATAGTTTGAAATAACTATTCAACTCAACAATGCATCCCATATATATGGAGAAAATGGTTTGAAAAACTATGTGAGAGAGTGTTCATTCCCATGTGAAAAACTTTAGAACTCTAGTAGTGCCGAAACACATGGTTAGTGCACAATTTTTCTAAAAATATCCCTAAGCATATGAGGGGGGGGGGGGTGTCTCCTTTAGATATTGCTAGCACATGGTTGGTGCAAAGTTTGGCCCACCATGTAGTGAAACTTTGTGCCTCTTTAAATTTGAATAAAATTTCATTTTGTTCCTCTATTGTTTAAAATCATAAACCCTATTTTCTATATTATTTCTCCAGCATCCGCCCCTCCCATTTATGATATCTCATACTCTCCTCTGATAGGATTTGAATTTTCTTCATCATCTATACATCAGTTTCCTCACCATTCATGTTGTTGGATTCCTATTAGTAAAGGATTTGATCCATTTCCTTCCTTTCTCTATTTACCTTTCCATATCTGGCCTTATTTCCATGAAAGATAATATTTCCTATTTTTAGGGTATTAATTTATTTTCTCATTTTTCGCTTGTTCTAGCCTACATATGTGGAAAAATATAGATGAGGATTCATTTAATTCCATATGGTAGGTTGTCTATACCATTTCCTTCAAAGTATATCCCATTTATAAATGTCACCATTGTGCCACATGTTGGTTTAAGATTTTATTCTCCTCTAAAATCAATCTTCCTAAATTGGTTTCTTTATTTGACATCCAAACACACTAATAGACCCACAATTATCATTTTAAACCAATTAAATCAAAATGACCCACCCTTGGGAGA
Source organism: Viscum album (assembly GCA_963277665.1). Taxonomy (NCBI): domain Eukaryota; kingdom Viridiplantae; phylum Streptophyta; class Magnoliopsida; order Santalales; family Viscaceae; genus Viscum; species Viscum album. The sequence continues at coordinate 581,267,014 of OY728128.1, read as the reverse complement.
GATTTATAAATTTTTAAATACCCATTTTATGAATATTAACCAAAAAACATTTGGCATGTTTGGTTTGATATCCTTCAAGGAGTATAATTAATTTAAATGGAAGAACTATTGTATTGTGACATGGAAAGAATGTTCACCTAGATTATTAAATATGACATTATTTTTCAATGGTGTGAAAACACATTTAAAAACTATTCATTTATAAATTAAAAGTTTATGTTTGAATTATAATGAAAGGTAAAGAGGCATAGATTAATACATGGCCTATGATTATTTATTAAATAGTTTCAATTGATTATGAACCCTATTTCTATTAAAGGAGTTTTCATACTTGATCCATCCTTAGATTCCCAAGGTAATTTATTGAGCACTCAAAGAATTCCACCCCAATTCGTTGATCCAATTTCCAAGGGAGATACACACATTGGAATTCAGTCTTTCACTTAGTGAAGAAATTCCCCAACATAATACCAATGATTCATTTTATTTATATCTAGAAATTAGAAATAATTGGATTATCTACTTATATTTAGCTTGAATTATTCATACCTGAGACAACCTTGATTATCTCCTTGGGATCCTTTCATTCTTAGACAAGGATTTACTATGGATGAAATCCATGTACTTGATTAGAAATATGTTACCGGTTTAAAGCTAAGGGTGTATCCCTCATATTACACTTAGACCCCTTATCTAGGTTTCAAGGTTATTATTGTGGGCTGGAACTACCTTCTAAGGTCTAGGATGCATCAATTTAATCTTGGGTTCTCTATCATTATTATCATTACATGATTACTGTATGATATCTTTGGTCCCTGATAGATTATAGGTTAATTATTTAGAGACATTTAGATGAGGTCTCAATAGGTATGGCCGACTAACATTTTCATGAGGAAGCCATACCTAACATGGTTATTATTTTAGTTACCTTTATATACTTTATTACTTTACCTTCATAATACTATATTTATATTCACACACTAGATTTTTTATAGAAACCATTGGTGGTGGCCTACAGAGTATTAGTCACACCCTATTTAGGCCTCTGATTGGTACTTGGATAGAATTCATGGTTATAGGTCAGGACATGGGTAATGGCCAAGCTCTGCATGTTTGATTTATGTGATAGGATAGTGTATGGGAGCATAGAACCAAGTATAGGCTTGAGATGCTTTGGATTTTAGACTTTTGATCATTGAATTTATTTTTGTATATCATATAGTAATGTCTGCCTACTTCTAGTTTTTTTATAGAATCAACCCATTATCATAACCTATACCTGACCTGGATATTGTGGTTTCACTTTAATTATATATATCAGGTTTGGATTATTTACTTCTATTTCTTCAGATTATTATTGATACTTTATCTATTTCTATCTATATATTATTCCAAAATGCTAAACTCTAATATGAGGGAATAGTCTCTATAGGGACACACCCTAGGCACTCAATTCTATCCATCATCCTTTAGAATACAAGGAGGCATGGTTGATGCCATGTGTCTAACTGATTCACAGAACTATTTATTTTATTCTAGGTCAAGAAGTTATATTCATCAAAGATATAAATACATTAGGTTTATTGGTCAACCCAAATGATATCACCAAATACATGAAGTTTCCATATCAACTTTGAAAAATAATCATTTTAATATCTTCAGGTCTCACTTTAATTTGATGATTCCCAAATCATGGTTTGATGTTTTAAAAACACTAATCCATATTAAATGATTAAATAAATTTTAAATTCTGACTAATGGGTTTTGGTACTTAATTGTTACCCAATTTTACCTTCAATAATCTATACATAACCATATAATTACATAATCTTTATTTGATAAAATAATTAGAGCACCCTAGGGATAAGTTCTCAATATGATATATCCTTTCACCACAAGATCCTTGAGATAACTCTTTAAATTTTATAACTCAATTAAATCCAACAAATATAAAGGGATATATATTGGTTTAGTTCCAATTAATAGATATATAAAGATACCTAATTCCAACTTAAGAGATAGTCCTAAGATATCTTTATGGAAAACATTAGTAAGGAGGTATATCATGGTAAGTAAGACCCTTTTATCCCTATAATCAAATGCCTCAAGTGTAATACTTGCCATATCAATTGAATAGACTCCCACTTTCCCCTAGTCTAGATATTCTCAACCAACCTAAAATTCATATTATACAATAAGGTTATATTAAATACTAAAAGAATATTAGAATGATACACTTCTTGAATAATAATCTATATTATCTTGGAACTATGTTAACATTTATTTTATAATATTAGCATTAAAATATTTTATATTAAGAAAAACCCGATCCATGATATTCCCATAAGTATCCCCCACCAAATAAAAAATGGGACACCACTTAGTCTGCTCTATTATTTTTCTTATAGGAGTCGAAAGGTTCATTAGACCAATAGATTATTCTACTTTTACTTCCTAAAGATATGTAAAATAATAAAGGATAAAATGGAGTAAAGAACCTATATCAAATAATGAACAAGATAAAGTAGAAGATGATAATATAATAACTCTAACTATAAAAGGATCATCTCTAGAATTAATGGTAGACCACTCCATTACATATATCTTTCTTAATCACTTGATATGGCCTTTAGGTGAAAAAACTATTTAAAATAAAGGTAATACTACATAATATATATAAAAAATATTTCAATCTTCTTGACTCTTTATCCTAGAAGGATAAAATATTATTCCATTTTACTAAACACCAAACTAGTGTGATGATATATGGGATTTTTTATGGTCTCTTCTTAGAACTCTTTGATATAATTATCTAATAGAATCTCTAAAGGTGGCTATATTGGACACCCAAATTAAATTTATTAACCTCAAGGGCATATTTTTATTTAATATTGCTATAAACCCCAAAAATTAACATGGTATTAGTGGCCTCATATAATTAGGAGAATAAGGTACACTACCACTTTGAATTAATTGGAAGGATCCACCTCTACTCATCTCCCCTTAATAGCTTCTAACTAATTGATGAGATTTCACCAGCTATTCAACTATATAATGATCCATTAGATACTAGAACTATTTTAGATCACACCTCAGGTATGTTTACCTTCATTACCACTTTTCAAAAGGTATATATGTTTTAAAATAATAGTTAAGTATACATATTCTTCTTTAAACCCATTTTAAAATTCCTTGATTTATATTTCTTATTCTAGGTCAGGTAAGTAGTGGAGAAAAGAAAATCAATAAACCTTTTGGTATAATCTATTATGCATATTGGTCCTTATTTAATATCCATAAAATATAATTATTTTACTTGATTCAATTTCTTAGGGTATACATTCTTGAAATATAACTTATAAAAGTTCTTCCAAGAAATCCCCAAATATTTCTTAAACCAATTCATGAAATCCCAACACACATGAGTCACTCCTTTGAGCATGAAAGTTTCTTATAAAACCTAATAATGATCAATATTTACAATATATTTTAATATATGATAAATGTTCTTAATCCAATATTTATCTTCTTAAGGAGAAACATTACCTCAAAAGGTTTAAGTATGAGGAAATTGGTAATCCCTCAAAACCTCAACTACCATGGTATCCCTTTATGGAAACCCTACTCAACCACATGGAGTTACTAAGAAATCCTTACCAAGACCTTTAGGTAAATAATAGGTCTAGTTAGTGGTGAATTATCAATTAATTCATTTTTTCAGAATATGATGTGGCATTTTCAACAATGCAATCTACATTTAAAAAGAAAAGTACATATGGTTCTTATTCCAAATATAAACAATTTAAAATTTAGATTATTAGAGTGATAATAAATCATAAAACTATCCCCACTCTCATATATTCACATTTTTTAAACCATTTAATTCTTTAAAACATAATTTCAAAACATTTTAAGGCATACTTTACATATAAGAATGAAAATATAGCTAATAATAATAATGAGGGATTCTAAATTAACGGAATCATTTTTTAATTCCTATTAACCTAGTCATCACTAATAAATATATAAGAAAAATTTATTTCTTTATTATTGATAATTAAATTAATAAAAATATTCAATGTATTCCCATAATTAATTGTCCAAAAAATCCTACAAACAACATATCATGTTCTCCTACTCATTCCTACATATAGAAGCTAATTATTGATGCATGTTTGAAACACCCAAACCTAGTTTACCTAAATAGAAATCACTCTAGAGAATAATGTTAACATAATGAATCCCTCCTCATATTATAGAATATTTTGACTATCAAAGAGGGCCAAAAATATTCATAGGGATACGATTCTATAAAATAAATGATCAAGGGGTCATCCCCAAATTCTATCAAAAATTTAAAATAACCCATCTACTTTTTGGATATTCCCTAATTTGTTAGACATAAAAATAGGGATCTAAGAGGTTATATCACAGTCCAATATATAAAATTATACAATATATATAATGAATTAATATATATCGGAGAACAAAATCATAAATAAGCATAACACACATCATCAAAATAAATAACAACTATCCCCTTGGATAATAAATATGTAATAAAATAGTGAAAATAAAATACAATTTTTTCTAGAACAAATCACTAGAACGACTCTATCTAAACCATAAACCACCAATACATTGATCATTCGAAGCTTTGTGTCTAGATCTAAGATAATTCCTATTATTAAATGAAAACATGTAGGCTTACCCATATACACAGAAACCCATATCATGAACATGTATAGGGTGTGATTCTAATAACCAAGTAGGATCCCCCACCCATCTTGACTAACTAAGTAATAGTGATCAAAGAGATGTGCATGGAATCTCGTGGTGAGTGAAAAATAACCCAACTATAAAAATCACCAATTAATTATCATACAATATATACCTATGTTCCACCATGGAAAAACGATACACACTCCCTAAATAATCACACTGATACTACCCAACTTAAGACGGGTCTCACATACCTATGATTAAATCCACATATACCCTCATTCCCCTATGTAGTATTCTATACAAACTCTCTTATATCAACAAACATAATACCCCATAGGTGTTCCTATTACCTTGAATATTCACTTATTAGAGTCCTACATATACTAGGTTATCTCACTACTCGTTAACAACCAAAAACAAGAAATTTTAAGGTAAATAATGATTATATCAAGAATAACAGCAATAAAAAATAAAATGGGAAAAAAATATAAATGGAAAATGTAAAATGAAAAAGTTTGTAATTACAAGATTTTATAAATATAAAATAATATTAGAATAAAAATTCCTTGATAAAACAAACATGAAAATAAATAACAGATCCAAGACACATGAAATAACAAACCCAATGCTCATGAAATTCCCCATCTTATCTTAGTATTCCTCACTGAAGATATCTAATGGACTTACCATAGTATAAATTTAGACTTATACCTTATATAATATGTTATTATATAGAATGTATCACCCTTTATGATGGTAAAAAATTATGACTACACATTTCTTTTTTCACCATCATCATTATTTTATTTCTTTGAAATAAAGTATAATAAAATAACAAAGTAGAAGACAACAAAAAAAATGGGCCAAATTTTATGGGGGAAAATTTAGTGAAGACCTAGGTAATCCCCACTCACTAGGTTCCTACCCTATGAGGGGAAGGGGTAAATTCTAGAGAAACAAGTAATGCTAGTCCCTAAAGCCACCATAGAATAAAGATAGTCTGCCGCCTAGTCACCCTCACTCTAGGTATGAAGGACATTAATTTGATTTTGGATGTGGCCTAAGAACCTTATAATAATGTAGGATACAGAACAATTAGTGTTACCATACCAAATAATAGAGTTATATAGGTATAAGGTGTCAGTTTCCACTATATCCAAGCTAATCCTCAAAAGATTACATAAATGGAGACCTGTAAGCAGGGTCATAGATTCTGCCTATAGGAATTCCAAAATCCAAAGTAGTAAATATAATAAAAGATGATTGAGCCCTTGTTATCATGAACCAAACATCCCCCTCTAATAATTATCATTCTTCATGATCCATCGGTATTGTGTTTGTTTTTTGAGGGGTGAGGATTCCATCCGACCTAGTTGACTTGAGGGCCTCTAGGATGAAAAAAGTGGGGTAGTTACTGACCATGAGTGGTATTATAGTAGATGGGATTTCCCAGTACATTAAGGGAGTGATCATATGAATAATAAGAATATACCAAGAGAAATAAGCCCATTAAAAACATGCAGTGTTCCATCCTTTCAAGATACACCAGTACTGTGCAGACATGATCATGTCATTAAACTTCTTCTCAAGATTTCCAGTTCTCACACCCTAGAACAAGCGTTAAATTAAACTAAGGTCTGATAACTTTATAGAGAAGAATCCTATAAAATGACCAAATGTGCTCCTGACAATTTGGGCCCATTCTCTTTCAAAGAAGAGGTGGTCCGTAGTCTCTTCCTAGTAGTTCTTGCAACACGAACATTCGGATAAAAGCTTGATGCCTGTTTGTTTAAAATTATCATCAAATGGTAAAACCTGATTCCTAATTATACAAACAATTAAATTATATTTCTAAAGGATATACTAACAACATAAGACACCCCCCATGTATCCATGTTACTTTAAATAGTAGTCACCCTATGGTAATATTTTTCTGAGAATATTCTTTATGAGGTTCATGTAATTTTTTTATCTATGTATGAATTTAATTCAATAGTACCTAAAAAATATAATCAATTTTATTCCATAATATAATTAATAATTCTTGAGTGCAAGATGGATTTTCTAAATGTAATATCATGGAATGGGTATATATGGAATCCAAGCTTGGATCCCACCCAGTTGCAGTTCCATAATAGAATGTCTCCCCTCTCCATGATCCATCAAGTGTGATTATGGGAAATATAATAATGGGGTAGAGTCATGGACCAAACAATGGAGGATTTCCCTCCTTTGGAACCCATATATCCTTTATACTTGGAATCCATAAACCTCCTCCAATAGTTACACTCTGCAATAACATCCAATTACAACATTACATGAATCCATTCAAACACGTCTTAGATATTCCTAACATTGATTCCAATCTCCATGAAAGGCATGTCCATCAAAGTCTATAGGTCTTCACTCTCATATAAATCTAACACTGTAATCCCAATAATCTTTACCATTTCACTATGCTCCATGTATACTACTAAACTTTGTACAAACCATCAATAGAGGGATCAAAACTTATAAAATTTCCATATCCTCTAAAAAAACAAAAATTACCTTATAAGAAGAAGTAATCATGATCCTTGAGCTCAATATCAAACTCCAATTCCATATTATAAATCATCACCAATAGAGATCATATCCCAGTCAAAAGGATCATCTTGAAAAATAACAATCTCATATGCTATGTTCCCAGTCACTCTATCAAATAATAGCATAATCCAGAACACCTAGATGGATTCTCACACTCATCATATCAATTACAGTAAGGAGGGAACCCACTAACCTCCTAATCCAACATACCATACCACACTATAGATTAATAACACCGAGAAAATATCTCTCCCCAACTATTGAGTACAATAATGAGGACACCCCTACAAGGAAATAAGGAGGCCAACCAATCCTCCAGAATATCAACAATTTCCTAAATTATAGTGATGAGTGATCACACTTTTCACTCAATCAATATCATGTAATCCCATACCATCCCAAGTTTAACCCATGACTTGATCACCACCAGTGTTTGATTAGTCAATATATATATCACCAGAACCCATGAATCAATCCATGTTTTTGGGGAAAACAAATAGTCTCAAACCTGATCCCATCCCAAAGGTTATCCCATTGAATATACATTAAAAGGAAACTTACTTGGTAAATAAATACAATCTATACCACCCATCACCTAATGGAAGGTATCATATATAATTCATATGATTTTATAAACCACCATGATATAAGAGATATCATTTAGGGAAACCATAACTCAAGAGTGGTCATACAAGCATACAATCTTTGAAAAACATGGCTTAACCCTTATGAGGTCAATCATACAATTTTTTTATCAAAATAATATACAATTTCTTTCCATTAAAATATGAGTAAAACCCTTCTTTACAAAAAATTTTAAATGGGAACCACATGATAGATTTACCTATATGAGGCCCTTGTATAAAGAAATAATGGAAGGATGTTGGTGAATATGTTAACTTCCCTATATTAATTATTTGTGATAGTAAGAGTGAGGTAAATATTATAAAACATCTAACAAAATATCATGGACAAAAAACATATAGATTAAGTATAATTTCATTAATTAAAAGGTTTAATGAAGAGTTATAATGTCAAATAACCTTCCTAATTTATATTAAATGGTTAATATGATGACTATATAACTACAAAGATAATTTTTTAACATAATTGGTTGAATAATGAACATAAATAATATTATTTCACTTGAAAAAATGAAGAAAACCCCTCTCTTCAATATACTTAATAAATTAATTGTATTAGATGTGTACATGTAATTGAGAAATAAAAATAATTTAAACCTAATATTTGTGTTTAGTATTAAATTGGTGTATTGAGAAGAAAAATTTACACAAATATTTGTGTGAGTTAAAAGGGTTGAATTATTCAATAGAATGATGGATAATAGTTCTAGAAGTGTTCAAAGAGGATATGAGATATCTGTTATAGATAAGTAAATAAGAGTTTATAACAAGTTAAGAAAAATGTTATTCATTGGTGTTATTGAAAATGTTTCCATATTTTTTTCCTTCACCATGTTTAACTCATATGCACCTAGAGTAAATAATTTTTATTTTCAATCTATTTCACCTTAAATGAAATTTGGAATGAAATTACCCTACAAAAATAAAATGGAGAAGTATATATGATATTTTAAAGAAATTCAATGTAGGATTTTATTGATTCTAAATTTGAATTAATTTTTTATGTTTTGTTTTTTGGGAAAATAGGTAAAGATATGACTATTGATGAAATCCATTATGTGGTGCATGAATATATATCATGAAATAACAAAAAAAATGTTTTGAGTAACTTTTTTTTTCAATCATGCTCTTTTATATTTATATAAATTTCACGGTTTTCTTTAATAATAGTAAAATTTAGATTAACCATTATATTTAATATAAACTTTTATTTAAAATATCTTACATGTATTGATTTTCAAGTAAAAAAACATATTTTCTATCATTTATAAAAATTATCATTTGAACCGACCATTCATAGAATATTTAGATATGAAATTCCAATATAAAAATTGAGTGTAAAGTAAACCATTAAATTTTACTAGTTTTATTTGATGAATCTAAGAATGGTATTCTTGTATAAAGCAAGAAAAGGAGGAAAAAAAATTCATAGTGGGGATTATAGCTCTAAAGGATGATTTATTTCTCATTAAATGAAATTAAAAATAGAAAGACACTATTTTATAGTGAAATAACTATTTTGTAACATATAAAAGGAAAAAATAAAGTTTTACAAGTAATGGTTTTTAATGGGGAATTAGTTATTTTTGAATTCATGAATATATTGGTATAAAAAGTAACTATGTTAATTTTATGTTGAAAACACCATGTGGTCTAAAATATGAATCAGAAATCCAATAAAATATTATTGAATATGATCTTAGATTCAAACATGTTTTTTTTGGATTTTATATTTGACATAATACACCATGTAATGTTTATATTCAAAATATCAATGTTGGGTTTGAAGAATAATTTTTTTGATTTTCTATCGCATCAAGATATAAAAACTTATATGTTGTTATTACATATTATAACTTATAATTTAACTATAATTTTAATAATGTTTCACCACCATTAAATACTGATACTCATGTAAAATATCATGGGATTTATAAAGGAAAGATAAGTAGATTAATATTAATATTAATATTGATGAATTTTATATAACAAAAAAATATAAGAATTTTCCCTATGAATGAAAAATGAGATCTTTTATTTACATATAATGTGAAAACAATAGTGGATTATATTCAATTAGTTAGAAATATATATAATTATTTACTAATAAAAAGAAATATATATAATCATAAAAATAATAAAGCTCATTATTTTACCCACATAATGATAATATCATATTTTTAATTCTTTCTAGGAATTATCTGTATAGTTATTATTCAAATTTTGAGTAGTGAGATATTATAGAAAGTGAGGAATTTAGAAATTGGGGGATATTTATTGTTATCTAAACATTTAAGTCAATGATTAATTATTTCAGTTTGATTAAAATAAAGTCATTATTTATCCTTAAACTGGCCTCTATATTGGAGGAAAATACAGAAATTCATTGTATTCATCCTATTATTCACATTCATGTCATATAAAAGAGATATTTATTGAATAATGTGTTCCTAATAATCATAATAAAATAATATAAAAATAGAAAAAAGTTAAAAATAGAACAAAATTTTATACCCACAATTATCCCTCATATTAGGGTAATTACTTGGTGGGCATACCATTATAATTTTTTGTTTTTATAGAGCATAATTTTGGAAAAATTAAGTAGAAGTATTAGTTTATATAAGCCTTACTCTATAATGGGTTGATTTTTTTATTTCATTATTACACTCTATAGAGGTATTGATGTTATTTATTTATATTGAAACTATTTTGGTTCTATGATAGGATCCTAATAATTATTATTATACTCACATATAATATTTATACTATTTTATAGTTAAAATACTACAATGGTAGTGGTTTTAAGAAATGTTGGCCCATAACGATAGAGTGTTCACTAATGATTGTGAATGTGATAAACTAATTTTTTAATTTTCAACAGATGTTATAATTATTATATTTTGGATATTAAACTCATAAATATTTTAATTTTTTTGGATATTTTAAAAGATACATGGTTTGTGTATAATTTATGAAACCATTCATAGTAACTTTTAATCCCTTAAGATTCAATAAATTATATTATTCCTTGGAGTCCCTTTTTATCCAAATGGTTTTTATCAGACTTGTAGATATGGTTCTTTTGAGAGAACCATTTAATATAAATGATTTATAATAGATTTAAGTGTGGTTACCATGAAAAAGAATGTGGTTTACTTCTTGATATAGATTCACCATTGATTGTCTTGTTTATTGAGATACTGGCATGTTTTTGGTTTTAACCAATTGAAATATGAAATGTGTATTTAAAAATTAAATGGAAATTTTCATAATTTACCATTGATCCATATGATGTGATTTTTTGATATCCTTATTACTAAAAGTTATGTTGTGATTGTATTATTTAATGCATATATAAAGGTCTATGCCTGTTGACACATGCTGATATGTTGATATAGCAGGCTTCGACCAGTTGATATACTGAAATGATGATATAGAGGGCTTTTCAAAGTTGATATATTGAAATTATTATATAGTGATGATGGCCCATTGGCACTTTTAAATGTGATTATATAGCGATATTAACCGAGATTAAATTATAAAATTATTATATAATGTGTTTTACCTCGATAGTTGTGATTTATACCTTAGTTATATGGTTATTATTGACATGGTTGTAGAAGATGCTTAGAGACATTCCAGAAAGGCATCTAGATAGGTTATGTTATACCTTGGATATAAGTTTAATATCAGCATGATTGTGAGACATGATTAGAGATATTCTGACACAGTGCTAAAGTACATTGATGTGGTATTAAGTTAATTGTTTAATTAATTAATACTATTGTTTATTGCCTTATTTTATACACTTGTTACCAGAATGGTTATATTGATACATGATGGGGTCGACCTACTGAGTTATAATCACACCCTATTTGGGCCAGCATTTGTTACCTGAGATGATTAAATGGATGCAGTGTTGAACCAAGGAAAATGAACTTATTATAGGTTTTATTTTCTGGATGGGATAGAGTTTAAATATGAGACCAACATGGGGTTTGGGATAAAGGACTATTGAGTCTTTATTGAGTCTTCTAGTCTTTTATTTTTTATAGAATGAAATTTAGTTACATTCTAGAATATTATTACTTTATTACTTTATTATTTATTAAATAATTAAATTATATTTTATTGTTGGTATTCCACTCTATGATATTGTTTCCATTATTTCCACACTCTAATATTTATTTTTTTATTTGATTTTTTCACTATGTCATAACTTTGTAACCTGGGGGTATAGCCTCCCTCCTAAAAATACCACACCCTAACATCTAATCAGTATCCTCTGGAATATGGGGTTGTGTCTTCGAGGTCTCATAACCAACCCGTTTCATCCATTTGAGAGATTACCAGATCAGGGGATATTATAATGCAGTATAAGAGGTACATGTTTCTTTTACATTTATTACTATTTTGGAAATTTATAAAGGATACTAGGATGTGTCAAGACATGGTGATAGATTTTTTCATGGGAGTATCTAACCCATGTATCAGGGAAAATCTGAGCGCACAATGGTGAATTGCTGTTTATACTACTTGCTTATTGCAATTGTTGTTATTTCACCTCGGGTGATTCACATGTTGTGTAAGGCTATTATTCTATGATGCTATTGGTTCTTGAGATTTATACTCATGGCCCAGTATGGTGTTATATGAGTATAAATGAATCATAATAATAAAATAAAGATATATTGAGATATATTTTTCATGATAGGGACATATTTATTTTTAAGGGATATATACTTTCCTATTGAATTGTGATTTGAGATATCTGTTATATTTGGGAAATAAAATAAATGAACTATTATGACATGCTAAAACACATGTAAACCATGTATAGAGATACCAAGAGTTAGTGGTACTCTATTTTTGTCACCGTTTTAGTTTTTCCTTCTTGTTATAGCCAGTGTACTAAGGAGTGAGTTTACCTTGTAGTGAAAATTGCTCCTCTTCATTTTCGAGTTGATCATTAGGATAATAGAAATCAGCATGATCTTAACTCAACTAAAATAGATCTTTCTGTATATCCTAAGGATCACATGGATTTTTAGCTTCATGAAATCTTCTTGATGGTTATGATATCCATAGAATGAGATACTCTTCGCACCATCCCATTAATGTTTGAGATAATAAGAGAGCTTCAACTAATGAATATTCTTATGTTCACTGGGGAGGGAGTGCCCCATGTAGTCGATTTCTATATTGACTTGGCCTAGAAAATATTTAATCATGTTGATACACCCAAAAATAATAGGGTGAATCTTTTTGTGTATATGCATCATGGTCCAGCCAAGCATTGGTGGGACATTCGAGAGCAGGAAGGGAAAAGGATGAGCTATCTTAGAAGGACTTTGAGATAAATTTACAAGGCTATTTCTATCCTGAGATGTTGAGGAATGAGAAGACTCATGATTTCATGAACCTATCATAGGATGACATGTTATTTGTTGACTACGTTGGATGTTTCACTGACCTATAGCGCTCTATGCCATATTTGGAAAATGATGAGATTCTTAGGGTGATGTGTTTTCTGGATGGTATTTTTTATGAGATTAGTTCATTGGTAAACATTTTCCATCTAAACATTTTTTCATATGTGATAGACTATGAACTAATTAGATATGGTAATTTGAGATAGGTCCCAAGATGTGTCCAGAGAATTCCAGTAGGGAGAACTATGAGCACCTCTTCAAGTAGAAACAAGTGTCATTATAATAGTTTTTACTAGGGAAACAATAACAAAATAAGTGAAGGTAGTCAGAATTTATCTCAGGACCATGTTCCTTTACAATAATACCAATATGAAAAGACGGGTCACAAAAATCCTTAGTGTCCATACCCTGGTTTAGAGTGTCAGTCTTGAAATATATTGGGCCACATAAAGAGGTTTTGTATAGACATATAATAACAGAGTAGTGGTAGGGGAACATGATCGGGACCCAAGTTCGAAAAGGTATCAACACCTCAATAAGTAGGCAATCATAGATGCACATGATGTTTTTATTAAGGAAGGGGAGGTGGTTCCCCCATGAAAGAGCTGAAGTACTGAGAAGAGGGTATATCTCAGTGAGTAAGGATGGATCCCAGGGTAGAGGGTATGGTAAGACACATGTAATGCTAACTAACCTAGCTATTGTGGATACAAGACCATTTACTGTCATAGGTATGATTCTTATATTATCTACCCTAGATTGTGTTTTTTTGACATAGGAGAATAATATTACTTTTTTATCCTCACTTTCTATAAATGGCTTGGTATTTTATGTGGAATTCATGGATGGTGTTTTGACCATCGAAACACTATTGGGAGTTAAGTGAAAAAATATCAAATTTTTTAAGGAGTGTTCTCAAGATATTGGTGGTTACCATTTATATTAGGAATAGTTCATTATGGAAATTAATGGATTCAATTTGATTCTTGGTATGGATTTTTTAGTTATATACCAGGGTTATATCGACTATTATAGGAGGATAATTACCTTTTTATAGCTAGATGGAGGTATATTTTCTCACCATGGTTAGTGAGAACATTAGGCTGGTATTATAGGATCAATTTAGTGAATATTGGATTGTCTCATGGCTCAAATAACCAGTATTTCTCTATATGATGATAGAATAAAAAAAGATTATTTTCCTCCCACGGTAGACCATTTTTTGGATGTTTTCCCTGAGGAGTTTTCTTACTTACTTCCAAATAAATAGATCGAATTCACAATTGAGTTGGTGTCAGGAGTAGTGCCAGTTTCTTATCCACCTTATATAATGTCACCAAAAGATATTTGAGATTTGAAAGTTTAGTTTGAATATCGAGAATCTCAAGGATTCATATGGACTAGTAAACATCCTTGGGGTTCTATAATTCTCTTTTCCATGATGGCTAATGTGACATTGGGATTGTGTATGGATTATAGAAGATTGAACCAAATAATGGTCAGTAACGGCTGTCCTCTTACACACAATGAAAATCTCTTTGATTAACTGATAGGTGCTAATATATTCTCCAAGATTGATTTGAGATGATGATTCCATCAGTTAAGGGTGAGTCAATCAGACATACCTATGATTTTTTTTGGAGAAGGTATGACTTGTTTGAGTTTGTATTGATGTCGTTTGGTTTGAATATTGAACCTAAGGTATTCATGGACTTGATGAATAGGATCTTTCATCCTTTTCTAGACCAATTTATGGTGGATTCTATTGAAGGAATCTTAGTGTACTCCAAGTAAGTATATGATCATGAAAAACATCTTGTTATCATCCTAAGTACATTGAGAGATCATAGAATTTATTCCAATCTAACCAAATGCAGTTTCTATATTGGTAAAGTGAACTTCTTAAGATATGTCATCTTAGACACATCAGTCTCAGTGGATCCAGAGAAAATTGTATCCATGGTATCTTGGGACAATCCCAAGAATGTCTTCAATATTCATATATTTCTGGTTTTAGAAGGTTATTATCGAAAATTTATCCAAAAATTTTCATATTTGGAAGGATGATTGTTAGGGATGAAAAAAATGGAGTTGATTTTGTTGGTTATGATTATTACAGGAGAGATTATTCATGAGTTGAAGGGATGGATGACATTAGCACCTATCCTCAATTTACAGATTCTGGGTACAATATATAAGGTGTACTATGATGTATAAGGAGTTGGACTTGGAACATTTCTGATGAAGGATGATTGAGTGGTTTCTTATGGATCAATATAGTTGTGTCTGTATGAGAGGAATTATCCTACACATGACTTGGAGTTAGAAGTAGTGGTACATTCACTGATATGCTGGTGGAATTAATTCTTGGGTGATAGGTTTGTGGTATAGACAAATCACAAGATCCAGAGGTGTATATTTTCTCAGTGGGAACTGAACCTTTAATAGGGGAGCTGGTTCAATTATCTATAATCTTTTGAATTAGAGTTTTATTATACACTGAGCAAGGTACATGTCATTATCGATGCATTAAGCTAATATATATATAGGTAGAGAAAATATGGGAGTCTTTCAATGAGTGTGAGATAATGGATCTTTTTTAAGTAAATTCATCTAGATATTCAAGAGTCTCAGGGATGAGTAGATATCCCTTAGATATCTATTATACGCATGATTTTGGATCAAATTAATACCAATTAGTTGTCTAATTTAGAGGGCTTAGTTTAGTGAGATACCTTATATGGTAGAGAGAAACCATTGGGATGATCTATGGGAAGTGTCAATTATAATCTATTATCTAGATGAGAATGGTTTCCTATGGGTTTCATGAGGAGTGGATGAAAGTGTTTCATACTTTTAGATTGGTAGTACATCCTAGTTTGAGAAATATGTATCATGATCCCCATTGATAGTATTGGTGATTAGGATTGAAGAAGGAGGGGTCAGGATTTGTGGAAAGATATTTCACCAGTCAGTAGGTAGAAGTAGAGAATCAGAGTCTAGATATTATTTTGCTTCCTTTTCCCATTCCTGGATTGAAATAGGATGACGTCATGATGGATTCAGTGACTAGATTACCCAGAAAAAACCTATAAAAGTGACTTAGTATGAGTGATTATGGATCAACTAAAAATGTCATCCCACTTATTACCTATCATGGAAAGAATCAAAGTTGATGATCTAGGAATTATTTATGTGTATGAGGTAGTTAAGATGCCTAATGTTTTGAGGAGTACTATTCTAGATAGATATCCACATTTCACATCATGTTTCTAGAAGGGTATTCAGAAGGCTCTAGGATCACAGGTTCTTTTGTGTATGTCTTATCATCCACAGACTGATGGTCAATATGATAGGACTATTCAAGTTCTGGAGGATATGTTTCAAGCGTGTGTTTTGGGTTTTGGTGGTTCATGGGAGTAGCATATGGAAATCATGGAGTTTACATATAATAACAGATTCTAGGAATCTATCCAAATGGATCATTTCAAGGAGTTTTATGGAATTATATGCCATGAACATATTTTTTGGATGGAGGTAGGTGAGTCATCACATGTTGGGACCAATCTTGTATAGGAGATGTCTCGACAAGTTCAATTGACCAGGCATTGGTTGGTTACCATGCCGAGAAAGAAGAAATCATATGCTGACCATCATAGATGACCTCTAGAGTTCAAGGTTGGTTATGATGTCTTCCTTCAAGTGTTTCCAAGATTAGAGAAACATTGTATTAGGAAATAGGAAAAGCTATCACCTAGGTTTTTCTGGACGTTTGGGATTGTGAATAGAGTATGTCTGGCAGTGCACTCTTTAGCCAATCCACATTGCTAAATTTCCAGGAATGACATGTTCAATGTGTTTCAGCTTCAAAGATATTATATCTAAACTTATCACAAGATTGATTTAGTAGAAATAGATCTTAGTGCTAATGTATCCTTTTAGAAGCATATGATATGGGTTGTGAATCATAATGAGAAATATCTCTAGGGTAGGGAAATTCCTTTGGTTTGGGTGTAGTGGCAGCATGGGAATTTTCTAGAGGATAACTTGAATATAGAGTTTGATATGTGATAACAATGTCTAGAATTGTTCACTGACATCCCCCAATGACTCTAGGAGCAGCTCAGGGATGAGCTGTTATATGGTGGGATGTTGTAAGATCTCGTCTTTTTTCAGGTATTTCTCTCTTGGAATTTTTTTGTTAAACATATCTCAGTTGAGTTTTCCTCATCTATAAACCTTGGTGGCTGTATTTTAATCATGGTTGAATATTTTTTTGAATAAAAACAGTCTTACGTTGCGAGGAAACTTGAGGAAACTAGAGAGGATCCACATGGAGAACCTTTTTTGGGGAAGATTACTTAAAGACTATAGATTTTTTCTTTTTTTTACTTAATTGTGTCTAGGTATAAATGTGTCATGTTTTACCATGGGTTATTGGTAAGTTTAGAATTCTTTAAAAGGGTTTGGGTTGTTTAATGAGGAAAATGGGATAAAAAACCATCTATTTTTTTTTGAAAAACAACGTAAATAGATTATACATCATGTAAAGTTCGAGTTTTTTTAATATTTTTCACAGATAATGAGTTTTTCATCATATGAAATTAAAAATAATTACACTACATTTAACAGTATTACACGACATGTAATTCCCTAACCAACTATTTGAAAGTATGTTATGCGGTTGAATTTTATTTCATATCACCTACAACTTTCACCTCTCTACCTTTAGGAACCTTCTAAGAGATTTTGAAGTAAAACCTACCTTATGGATATCTCGATAATGAATTCAATCCCTAGTAAATGGTTTTGGTCAATTTTTCCCTTCACTCCCTGGTTTCTCTAGATGTTTTAATATAATATCTTGACCTTGTGAATTTTTGGATTTGATATTGATATGTTTTTATCTAGGATCATTTTCTTGATCATCCACACCTTATTCCCCATGGGAATCCTTTTTTGGAAGCATTTTTGATCAGAATCTAAAGGAAGGGGTCTAAACATTAACCATATGGTTTTATAATTGTTAAGTGTGTGCTATATTTCAATTGTGCCCACATATCATTCACTAAATAAATTGAAAGAATAAATTGAATTATTCATTAAATTCTCTTTGGATCCAAATTGTTTTTACCTGGCTTGTGGCTAACATTTGGGTGAGCATACCTTTGAATATAAATGAATTTTTTAATATATTAAAGTGTGTTCATAATGACATGGATTTTGGGTGACTTCTTGATATAGATTCACTATGGATTGGATTTATTATTGAGATATTGGAATGTTTTTGGTTATGAAGAATTGATATATGAAATATATAAATGGAAGTAAAATGGTAATTTACATTAGTGACCATTGATCCATATGATGTGATATTTTGATATCCTTATTGATATAACTTATGTTGTGATTTTATGATGAAAAGATTATATAGAGGGACGTACCCAGTGACACATTTTTAAATAACGATATTACATGCTTGGCCTTGCTAACATGATGAAATGTGGATATAGAAATATTGGCGCAATTGATATGATTAAATGATTATATAGAAAAATTAGACCATTTACACATGTTGAAATGTTTATATAGTGGGATTAATCTTGATTATATATTGAAATGATTATATGGAGGGTTTGACCTAGATAGTTGTGATTTATACCTTGGTTATAAGGTTATGGTTGGAATGGTTACAAGTTATACTTAGAGACATTATAACATGGCACTGAGGTAGGTGATGTTATACCTTGGTTATAAGGTTATGGATGGCATGGATTTGAGGAATACTTAGAGATATTATAGAATCATTCTGACCTGGATTTATGTGGTATTAATTTAATTAAATAATTAATTAATAATATTTTTTATTTCATTATTGCATAAACTTGTTACCAAAATGGTTATAGTTAGACACAATTGTGTTGACCTACTAAGTTATAATCACACACTATTCATGCCCCTGTTTGGTACTCAAACAAATTAAATGGATGTAGGATTGGAAAAGAGAGAAGTACCTTATTGTTTATTGTCTTTGTTGGATGGGATAGAGTTTCCAGATGGTATCGACATGCGGATCAAGGCTGGGGATTGTTGAGTATTTATTGAGTCCTCTAGTATTCTATTTTTTTTGCTTCTAGAAAGCCATTTAGTCAAATTCAAACACCTTATTACATTATTTATTTATTATTTATTAGATTGTTCAGTTGGATTTTCTTGTTGGTAATCTGCTGTATTATATTATTTCCATTATTTATATACTCTGATATTTATTTTGTTATTAGATTATTTTGCAGTGTTGTAACTATATAACTGGGGGTATATTATCCCCATTATACATATCACACCTATGCTGCTAGTCTGAAACCTCTGAGATATAGGAATACATGCTTGAGGTCTCATAACAAATCTATTTCAGCCACATGAGAGTGCTGGATCAGGGGACGTTGCATATGGGATGTTTCTTAAATTGTATTTTCTTATAATAATAAAAAAATTAGAGTGAAGATCCCAAAGGACTCTTTTCTATATTTGTTAAAATGAAAAGTTTATAAGATAATGTATTGTACTAGAGAAGATATATCATACCCCTAAATTCAAAATATATACAAAAGAATATTAAAAAAATAGATATTAGTTATAGCAAACCAACTCGCTGGTATGGTCATCAGATTATAGATTATCAACCTTATAAAACATCCTTTAAGATATATTAATAATTTTTATAGAAAATAATATTTTATTTCTTTCTACACTTTAAAATAATAGTTTTGAACCCCTCTATATCAACCATGTTATTCTAACCATTAGTTAAATATTTTTTATATGAATCGTTACCTTCTTGAATGTACAGATCTACCTATCTATAAACATTCCTTGCTTCCATTTTATTATGAATTCCTTCATAGGTCCATGAATCAATTTAAATTCCCTACACCATCAATTCTAAATTACCTATATCTATATATTCATCCTTAGGATACATACCGTACTCTTTATTATGTTCATAAATCCATTATAAAAACCCATTCAAAGTATATCTCTTCCCTAGTACCCCTTACTTAACCTATATTGAAGTGGACATCATATATAAACCTTGATATACATACATACCTTCTAGAAATTGTTCCTCTTGGGTATTCTCATTTTGATAACAATTATTTTAATCAAAACACCCATTAAAAAATTAATTTCCACGTGATCTGGAGTAAGTGAACTTTGATTCTGTATGAAATCTTAAATTCCCCCACACTTCTCATTCTTATTACTACAATTTCATAACAACCTATAAACCCTCTTCCCATGATTCACATCAACCCCAAACCACTTAATGATGACCATTTTAAGATCATTCATTACCCCATGACTAACATCCACCCTCTTTTTTTCTATGAAATACATTAAAATCCTTGTGGGTTTGACCTTGAAATAACAGAGTTATAAATGGTTTCCTTATGTTATATGTATAATATTGTTTTCCATGATTTTAAGGTGTATAATAAAATACCATAGAGAATATTTTTTATTCAAATATATTTTATAATGAATTTTTTCAATTAATATTATTTTTTATAAAGGGGAATTCAATGGTTTTCAATTATCAATTTCCAAATCTAAATTTTATACAATAAATATATTTGATAAAATTTTAGAAATACTTTTTTAAATATGAGTTTATAAGTGTGTTTTGAGATAATATTGATTATAGAAAATATTATTCATAATTTTAAATCATTTTATGTTTTATAATGTCTCATTTAATGTAATTGATTATGTTATTACTTATTTAACACTTTCTTTATTATGCCCCTAGGTATTGTGGTTATAATTGTGGTAATTATTGTTATTTGATATTATGATGTGGAATTGAAATTGTTGTAGTTGATTATTTTATTTGTGATTGATACTTGATTAAATTTACATTGTATACTTGGGTAGATATGTGTAAAATCAATGATGATTTTTACACTATTTTTTATTTTATTTGGGCTAGTGTCTCTAAATAATCATTTATATCTAGTTAGAGGATATCACATAGTGAGGCCATGTGATTACTTCAGGGTTCGAATCTTTTAGCATCATATCGTATACCCAAAAGTGATCCATGAGTGAGGTCGTAGATTCTCATAATATCTTCAGTGTTGATTATAATATTATGTTTTTTTTCTTCAGGAATTATTTTACGATGTGAATAATTTCTGTTTATGTTTTTTGATATGTGTTTATTTTTTTTATTAGTTTTATAGTGATACTGATATATGGGATTCATTTGGATTCTTATTTACTTATTTAATAATTTTATTTTTTTAAGATAAAATATTTTCTTTGAAGAAAAAGATAATGTGATTTGTTTTGCTTATAAAAAATAAGTAAAGGTTTTAGTTATATTTTAAACTAGAATTAAGAGTTTGACTGGTAAAAGGAGTTACATATATTTCTGGTGGTATGTTACAAGGCATTATATCACACCCTATATATACACCCTTTTTTATATGTAGCCTTATGTTCACTAGAATTTTCTTATAGGTATGAATTGTATTCTTATTTTTCTTAGATGTAGACCATTAGATATTATGAAAATACGATGAATATTTCATATAATTCTGACCTTGTGACACCTAGAATATATGTAAATTTTCATTTCCTTTTTTTGTATTGGTCATGTAGTAATTATTCATGTTTTATATACATATTTTAATGGATATTTATTTATATTGGTTTTAATTAGTTGATTTTTATTCTATCCCATTTATTCTTTATTATCAATGAAAGGTAAATCATTCCCACTACATCACGTGGGATACCTTTGTCACTTGTTCTAGCCAAGGGTGACCATGGATGTTCCATTGTTATGTGAAATTCTAATTCCAGTATGATGGATAAGTATTTTAGCTGGTAAGAGTAGGATACCGGGCATGTGTTAGGTGGAGGCATGATTTTTGAAGTATGAGAAGTAATCCATGAATGTACTTGTTAAACCCATTTATTTTTGAAAATCTAATAATTAAGAAATGTTAGGGATTGAGTGTTGTCTTTAAACCCTTCAATGGGTTGTATTTTATTTTTATTATCCGTAGTATGGTGTCTTGATATTTTTTATTCAAGAAAGGCAATTATTATTTGGAGTTCAATAAATCATGAACTGTTTTGAATTGATTAGATAACTTTTAATTATATTAAGCATTTTCTATGAATTGTTATGAGTGATGGTCTAATTGATTAAAATATTCCTTAATTATTTTTGATATGTATTTATTTATAATTCTATGATATGTATGATTGGTTCTATAATAATGATATTGGTGAACAATTTTTTGGAAAAAACATGGTATTGTATCTTGCACCTAAAAAGGTAATATATAATAATTAAATTTTTTTTTATAATTAAATAGATCTAACAAGACTTATAAAAATAAATCTGGTTGGTAAATACTATTTTTTGAAATTTCAATAGAGAAACTACCTTGATTTTCACTTTGTTATAAAGGTTATATAACGAGTACACAATTTTGAAATATATTTTAAATTAAAGTTAGTGAAATTGTGTTTTAATAAGGATTATAAAAAGGGGATTCAATTTTTTTAATGATAATAAAGGGGGATCAATTTGTAATAAAGAAATGTTTCGTAAATAAAACTATTTTTAAATTATTTTTGACACCCACTTATATTCAATGAAATTTAGTACATTTTATGATATTATTGATTGGGTTTTTAGTTATGAAATAAAATGTTTGATAAAAAGGACATGATGAAATTTTTTTAAACCATCATTTTTATAGACTGTAATTATTTTAAGTGGCTTGGTTTATTGTATTAGGATTCCATAATATGGGATGATTCTTATGTTAATTTAATTACCATTAAATAAATTACATAAATAAGGATAAATGATTTATTTTAATTTAATCTAATTAAAAAATAGTTTTTAATTCATTTAATATATTAGTATGTATTTTCATATTGGTATAAGTATAGTTTTTTGGTTGAGTAAGGAAACATTTTGAGTTTTTATAAGATATATATCTTGGATGGTTTTTTGGAAATATTTTGTCATGTTTGGGATTCCTAATATACACGAATAGTTTTAAAACATATTTTGAATAATAAATTTTTCCTCTATATTTACTTAAAACTAACATGGTATTTTAATTTAATAAAATTAGCCTTTTTTTTATATATTTTAACACCAGCTGTAATAAAATCTTTTAGGTGAAAAAATGTTGTTTTTTGATTATTTAAGGATTAAAAAAAAATTTGTGGTTATGTTTTTCAGGAATATAATTTATTTTTATTTTTATAAAGTGTTATTTGTTTTTTAAAATAAACAATACTTAGAATTTTGGATAGATTATATAAATGATAGAATTTATTTTGAGTGTTTAAGTGACATCCCCATCCAATTTTACTTTGAATAGAATCTAAATCATGTCTCCATGTGACCTTAGACATGCCTCCCTATATACTAGAGACTAATGAATCGCAATAGGGGTATAGGGTGTTATTGTGGGGATAATATACCCTATATTAGAGTGTACAATAACAAAAAATAACTAATCATCAACCATAAAAACCATCTGAGCATGTAAAAGCAATAAAATACATCATGCTATCTCAAATGTAATGCTGAAGTAATAAATCATATAGATTCAGGGTCATGATAGCACACATCAACTAATTTCCCACCGGTTCAGTCACAATAAAAATAAAAATAATAAAAAAATTCATAAATGCTATACTATTATCCCTAATCCATACTTAATTTATCTCATGAATCCATATAATCAATATATACAAATGATAAAATCCCTGACCTCTTCCCCACCCGAACCTATGAACAATAAAGTCTACTAAGGTACCCAAGTTCCATGGACACTATAGATGGGTATGATTACATTACATTAGGGAACTACCAATGTAGTACCACACATAACTAGTAAAATATTGTACATATATTCATGCGACATGATCAGAATGAATAAATACAATAATGGTGGAAGCATAAATAAATAAGCACTATCGATCATGGAGGTTTTAGATGACTCCTATGATCAACCCAAACCTTATACGGCTAGTGTCAGAGTGTCTCTAAGCATGTAACACAAAAATGTAGACTAATATCAGGCCCATGGATTATTCTTTAGAGCGATTATTAGGAAATAAAAATACTATCAAAAACAATAGTCGATTCATATGAGTATTTACTAGTAAATCCAAATCTACCTAGAGGCCACCTAGGAGGGGATAATCCCATTTCTCAATTACAACGATAATGTCCAAGGAAATCTAAATAATCCCAAAGGCCACCATGGGGGGTCACATCCCCTACCCACATTTTAAGGAAAAAGCCCAAGGTAATCAAAATATCATGGTTAATAGTTGAATCATAGGTGACAATCCCTAGGAATTCCTTAGTAGAAGGCATAGATGAATAATCCAATGAGCTATTATAGGACATACCATATATATAAATACATCTCGGTGGACAGTGAACCCCAATAAAAATATTACATATAACATAACTCGATGGGTTATGCCTTCTTCTTAAACCAATCCACAATCTAATTCTGACCTATTAGTTGCATGAAATATCATCTTCATATCCCTAACATGATCACATTTTTGATTCAGGTTATAAGAAGACACCCATAATTATTACTACACATTATGATTCTCACCCTCTCTATCGTCAACATATTATTAAAGAAATAAACAAGGTCCCATATGACACCTCATACACAAACACCATATATAGGATACTCTAACTCAATTTCATATCTCAGGTCATAATACATAAATCATAGGGAATAAATTCCCTCAGGATCACCATAATCATCACCCAACCTCACAATCGTCATTGATAACCCCACATTGGTATTAAACAAGATAGATTACCTCAACCCATTTCCATATTAGGTCACCCTAGATCAGTCTTCCCACCAAACAAATCCATAAATTTCTAAAAGTTATACCCACCCATGTTCTCACATAATAAGGGGGGGGGATAGTCAACTGTCTCTCTAATCATCTCACCTAAGGGCTCTACAACATCCCACAATTCCATAATTGAATACTCGAGCTAATCATTTTAGTTTGACATTACCCTACAAGGAGGAATATAAGTGATCCTATATTAGGGTATCTATATAACTTATTTAATTTAATTCACTCCAATCTAGTTTCATCAATCATTAGCCATAAATATATATTAAAGGAAATTGGAAATAGTCACTGAGGATTTAATCCAGTAAAAAAGGCTCCATTATGTTCCTTGGTACATTGTTGTTTCCATGCATTTTATTTTAATAAAAAAATTCATTTTCAATAAAAGGTTGATATACCTTAGTGATGAGACCACTTATCACATGAATATATGAATAAAAATCATTTATTAAAGGATAATTATTGATGTACCACTTACCTCAATTCAGAGTTATTCCCTTTAAAGAACTACCTAGTAACCAATGCCCAAGCTGACTCAAGTCCATATGGCTATAATTAACCCATAAGAGACCCAAAATATATCCAAATTATCTAATTTAATGAATTATAATTAAATTATAATTAATTATACAATTTCAATTAAATTTAAAATTTTAAAAATTTGGCATAAACACCTAATAGAAGGTCCCTAAAATATTCTAATCACCATTTTGGGAAATATATCTAATAATTAGAACCAATTTAAAATTAAATTTATTTTAATTTAGTTAAAAAATTTAGGAATAACAACTAGGCAATGTAAATCCATAAAAATAGTATGAAGCAACATGTTATCAATATCTCAGGACATCCACTATCTACATCGATTGAAAAACTAATCCCTATAGGAGGATTCAACCTTGTTCTAGTGGAATCATCAAAGAAACCCTATGTTGGTTCCCTAAAATTACAATTGTAGACAAATATAAGAAAAAGGGTGTCAGTTCCACTAGGTCAAACACCCTGGGGGGGGGGGGTGAATCAGGGTTTGATAGAATAAAACTAATACCCCTTAAGATCTTGTTTCATCATTAAAAAAACACACATATCTCTTTCTCCCATAGAAATATATGAATATAAATAAAATCATGCACAAGATACAATGATTTTTACTTGGTTCACCCTCACTGGGCTACGTCCAAGGAGCATACATTGGTGATGTGTCGATGTAACAAATAAACTAAAGAAAACTTACAATTAAAAGGTTTGGTCTAGATATTATATTCTTATGATCACTTCATTTACATGGTTTAGGGTATGATCACTACATTCCCAAGGGTCACATCCTATGTCTCTTCATCTGGATCACTACTGATGGGAAAGATCACTCTCTTCTGCTTCCCTTTCTCACTGATCTTGGAAGAAATCCACTAAAAGTTTATGGACTTGTAGGTCCGCTTTTTTTCATGAAATTACACATCCTCAACGTTGGTATATTCTCTGTTGAAGTAATTTTTTTACTCATAGATGAAATCCATTTTTCCATGAACTATTAAGTTAGGAGAATTATCTTTTGCGAACTGTTTCTAAGATTTTACAAGCTTACTTGATTCCTACACAAACCGCCTAGATTCCTCTTCATTACACCTTTATACCTTAAAATTCTATGTACTGGGTATGGTTTTCTGATCACCTCTCCTCTGATAACAGTTTCTCCTCCTCATACATTCCTACTTTACAAACTGTCTATGCTTTCGTTAACTATCTCTCATTTGTGGACTACCTATACTTCTACGGACCATATCTCCTATGTGTACCAAGTATTACTCCTTTATATACCATGTATTCCTCCTCCATAAACCATGTATTTATCCTAATCAAAATTCTTCCTTTTTGGTCTATATTTCCCCACAAAAAACTTCTACAGAATTGCTTCCATGTGAACCACCTTACACTTCACGGAATTCTCCCTTGCGAACCTCTTCTGGACTTAGAAAAATTCATGAAGCGATGATATTTTTAATGAAAATATATTTAATTAATACTAGTATTATCACTCCTTATATAGGAAAACATATCCTCTAAATATAATAAACCTAGATTCACCGAATCTTCAATGTGGTACAACCTTCACCCCATACCGATTCTCCTGCAAAATATTTTTCCCTGCGATGTTCGCGTACAAACTATATTCCTTTACAACGGACCAAATCATCATCATAATTTCATGAATTATTCCCTTCATATATTCTCAAATCACCACCTCGTTTCCACGAATAACAGTCTACCCCTCATATCGCAAGCCTTTTGTGTATCGCATGACTTCGTCGTGTACTGTTTTCTCCCCACAAACCAATCCCATATGTGGTCTATATCTCATGCTTCATAGATCCCTACCTTTTCCAATTTCTTTCGATATTCCATGTACCATTTCTGAAATCTGAAAACCAGGCTTCATGGTCCACATATTGTGTTTCCCTATATGAAAATAATCCTTTTCCAAAAACCAATCTCCTGATTTTGAGGTCCAAAAATTTGGCGAACACTGGGAAACTATGCCACCATAAAAAACTACTTCGGAAAACACCAACCATTCTCCTTCATGGTCATCTGGATTTTTCAAAAAACAAATTCACACTCAAAAAATACTAAGAGGACACCTTAAGGGGTTTTTTACACAATAATATCCCCCTTTGGATTTGATGACAATTCTTCCCATTTTAATATTTTATTAAAGATCCTTCCTTATTCTACTAGCATTTGCTTATAATGATTAAAATAGGGATATGGGATTTACTCAATACATACTATAATCCCACATGAGACATGATCTACATGAGAAATAATTGTACAATGAAAAGTTCATCAATGAATCACTTCATTATATTTCAAAATAACTCTTATGCTTTCATCACTAACCTCAGCTATAGTGATATATATCATTTGATTGATCACACCTAGCATTGTCAGATTTAATACTCCCCCTACATCACTACTCCAAAAAATAACTTTAACTCCCATTATCTCACTACTCCACCTGTCAGCTTCTCCCCATATCTAAACTAAGACATTTTCTCCATTTTAATAGCACAATTTCTCCCCCTTTATCAATGAACCCCAAGATCAATCCTTTTTGGTCTGAAATAAGGTAAATAACACATATAAATACATTAGGGAAAACACACCATACCTCGGGGATGGGGGGGGAGGAATCAACAGTTTTTCATGTTCATGGAGTCAACTGGACTCCCAGATCTAGTAGATGCCTTTCAAATGCTTCTTTGGGTAAGGCCTTTGACATGATATCTCCAACTTCTTGTTATGTAGGAACATACTCCTACTTCAAAAGCCCTTTCTCCAACTTATCATTGATAAAATGATACTTTATTTCAATTTGCATTTTCCTTGAGTGAGGTACTGGATTTTTTCAAAGTTTTATAGCACTTGAATTATCATAATGAATTCCAATAGGAGACTTCACTTCAACACCCATATCATAAAGTTTCTATTTCATCTAAAATGACATTTTCCTTGCTTGAGTGGATGCAATATACTCATATTTTGTAGTGATCAATGAAATGAAATATTTTTTATTGATTATCTAATAAATACATAATCCACCAAGATAGAATGAACCTCCTAACATTTATTTATTTTCATATGCTAAGCCGACCCAATATGCATCTGTATATCCCAATAGCTCGGGTTGTGATTTGTCATTATAAACCAAACCAAAATCCGTAGTGCCATAAATATACCTAAGTATTATTTTTACTACAATCAAGTGAATTTCCTTGGTATTTCTTTGATATCTCACTGCTTGGATTTTTGAAAAAACAATATCATATCTTTTCACAGTCAAGTATAGTAAACTTCCAATGATTTTCCTATATTCCATGATATTAAATACCTTTCCATCGTCATATTTTAATAGTTTCATCTGAGTAGAAACCAAATTTTTCATATCCTTGGAATTTCCCATTACAATTATTCTCTAAACATACTTGGAATATTTAGATATAGAAATGAATGTTCCATTATTTCCTTGTGTTACCTATAAACCATGGAAAAACATCATTTCACTGATCATTGACATTTCAAACTTGCTTTTCATAAATTCAGAGAACTATATGCACTTCACTTTATCGGATCTTACAAATATTATGTCATTGACATATACCAGAACTATATTCCTTTGATAACTATCATGGTTGATGTATTGATTGTAATCAAATCCACCATGCTGAAAACCACGTTTTAAAGAAATTGACATTGCCTTGAATACCTTGATCTTATTGCTTAATTCAAACCATATAAGGCCTTCTTCAGTCGTCAAACTATGTTATCATCTTCACGAATGAGAAAACCATCTAGATTCTCAATAAAAAATTATTCTTCTAAACCCCCATTTAGAAATGTTGACTTGATTACCATCTAGAAAACCTTGAAATTTATTTTGACTGCTATGAAAAAAAATAGTAAAATTGTCTCTAAACTTGAAAAAGGTGAAAATGATTCATCCACAATAATATCCTCTATTTGGGAGTACCCTTTTCACACTAGTCATGATTTTTTTCATATCGCAACAACATCTTCATTCATTTTTTTGAAAAAGGACCATTTTTCAGGATGATATCTTAACTGTTGGCCTCAAAACAATCTCCTATTTCTAATTATTCTCAATTTGGTCATGATCTTCATTTACAGCCTGAAACCAATTCTCATCACCAGTTTCTTCATATAAACATTTAGTCTCTACCTATGATAAATTTGCTGCTGGTTGTAGAGTCTTCATCCTTCTTGTATACACTAGAACCATCTAATCCCCAATTAAATTTTGTCTATCAATTTTAGATCTTATCTTTTGTCTTTATACAAATATTGTTTTATCCTCATCATTCTCATCATTTGAGTATTCTTCTGAATCAACCTCTAGTACTAGATAATCCCGTAATCTTCTTATTTCTTCATCAATATCCTTATGAGATTGATTAGATATTTGATGAATATTATGCTCATTATCTACTATTGTTACATCATGGATTTCAAAAATATTTCCTAGCCTATTTTTTAATCATTTATATTATATTATTTTATTTGAGTTTCCAAGAAGTATCCCTTCATCTCCCCAGGATTCAAAATTTATGTGTTTCTACTTATTGAGAATGAAACACTTACTTCTAAAGATTCAAAATTATTTAAAAGTAGGATTCTTTCAATACCATAGCTCCTATGGAGTCTTCTCTTCATTCATGCATAGTAATGCTCTATTTGAAGTGTAGACTCCTATCATCACAACTTATTTCCAAAATTTATTTGGATGGTCTTTCTCAACGAGAATTGTTATAGATATGTTATTGAAAATTCCATTTATTCTATCAACAAATACATTCCGTTGTGGAGTTCTCACTATTAAAACTCGATACCTTATCCCATGTTTCTTGAGATAATCCTTCACATGGATATTTGTGAACTCTATTCCAATATATGTCTGAATCTTATGTATTTTTTGATCTAGAATCCTTTTAATTTCTAATTGATATCTTTTAATGAAACTGATCACCTTAGACTTGTGGGTAAGGATTCATACCCATTCCATTATTCTATAATCATCAATGAAGAGAACATAATATCACCTCCCATTAATATCTCTGGGTGAATTTGGTCTGCACACATCAATATGAACCCGCTCAAGTAGTTTTGTTAACCATTACTCTTTTCCTAATATATCTTTTGAATGATATTCCCTTGTTGGAAGGAATCACATGTATGTGTACGATCATGTGATAATCTAGGGAGATGTTGAGCAGTATCATATTTCACCAGATCTTCTAAGGACGTTTAGCTCATGTGTCCAAGATGTTTATTCCACAACTTATTTGCTTCTTCCATGGACATAAAACACATATCTTCTTATCCCCTCACGAGATAATGATTTGCTTTTGTATTTTTTCCCTACAATAAAACATCACAAACTTTTGACTTGATAATACATAATTTCTTGGAAAATATTATGGAATGTCCTGAGTCACCCAATTGACATACTCATAATAAGTTGTGACTAAGACCTTCAATAACAAATACATCTGTACATCTCGTGTATTTTCCCATAAACTTTTATTTTCCCATAGCCAATGATTTTTAACCCCTCATCATTACCATATCTTATGATACCTTCTATATCATACATGATTCCTATCACCAGATCCTTGTTTCCTATCATATGGGAGGTACATC
The DNA here is from genome assembly GCA_963277665.1 of Viscum album. NCBI lineage: Eukaryota > Viridiplantae > Streptophyta > Magnoliopsida > Santalales > Viscaceae > Viscum > Viscum album. The sequence goes on along the minus strand of OY728128.1, from coordinate 581,235,468 downwards.
AAACGTCAATGATCCATATCCCTATGCGATCTGACACCTTGAATGTAATTTCTGCAATGAATACCTCCTAATATATTTTCATTTTGATCCATGTTTTTGACTTCATAAACTTTATGGATTGATACCAATGACATTCCTCAGAATATTATGGAACAAATTTATCTTGTAGAGATGGAAATAAATTTTTCATTTTCATCTAATTTGATGATACATTTTTCTATTGCTTATAACCAACCTCAATATGCTTCGAAAAATTCTTATGTATTTTTGATGATCAATATATTTCGATGTGTCTGAATCCTCCAAACTTAAAATAGTGACCATCAAATGATGACGTAGAAAATTGAGCTTTGTATGACTGCTTGTATTGGTCATCTTCCCTTTGGTACCTCTTTGTTATGGATCCAACATTTTTTACGTGTCCCATATTTCCAAAATAATAGATTCTTATACGGGGTACATTCTTGTGTAGTAGTAATACACCACTGGTTGTCCCTTGGGTTATCTTAATCTTATGATTCTGATTTATACCGATATCAATTGTCATTTTTTGAGTGGGTGCATACGGTCTGACTTCAATAGTTACTGCCTTTTTTTTTCAATCAAGCCCCATTCCAACCTTACCATTTTTATTTGACTATTTATTCAATTCTGCTGGTCCACTACACTGAACCCTTTTCACCTCTGTTGATTTTATGATCTATTTTCCTTATGTAGTACTTACAATCAATAGTTTTTCTTGATCTTTAAAACTTACCACCAAACCAATGAGTTTCTCTTCAAGTTATTTGATACGTTTGATTTTTTCTTTTCCAGTTTCAGTTAAACTATTGATCTATATTTTCAATTTTTCAATTTTTCAATTTTGAGTTTGTTCTCAACCACCTTTTCCATGACTTATGGCATTTAATACTTCACCTTTTCATTTTCTTCATTTGTCTCAGACTTCTCTTCTTCCTACTGCTGCATATAGAGTTGGGCATCATGAACCACTTTGTTATCTTTCTTTGTTTTCACTCTCTAAACATCTATATTTTCAAGATCAACTTCTAATTCTTCTTGAGGATCCACCATTACATCAACTTTTCCTTCTTCATTATCACTTTATTCTTTTTTTATGGAATTTATAAAAATTTCCACTGAAGAATCTCCCTCACGATCCTTATAGTCCTCAAACTCTTCTGTATCAGATTCATCATAACTTCCATCTTATTTTGAAGTAAAATTATTTTTTTAATAACGTTCCCACTGAACTTATCCTACTTTTCTCATTGTATGAATAATTCTATTAGGCAATTAGATCATTCCCATTATCATCTTCTTCAAAATTCTTAGAACACTTTACTAAAAAATATACAATCTTTCCAAATCAGAATCCTACAAGTGAAAGTTTAATATTGAACTTTTGTCTTCATAATTTAAAATTTAAAGAGAGGAATGAAATGAAATCATTGAAATTTTCTTCCTCCTAAAAATATTCAAAATAGATCTTCTTCATGGCCTTGAATTCTACTTCATTGGACTTTACCTTTTCCACATCATTGTTGTCTTCATTTCTCATTACATATGCAAAAGGAGTACTGTGCAAGTTATCCAATTTCTTCTGCTTTGGATATTTTCTTTTAATACTAAAACTTTTAGATTAAAATGAGGAGGATGTTTCCCAAATATGTGATTCACAATATTTATATCTTCAATTAATTCTCTAAGATAATTCATGTCTTTCACTACATCATTAACCCTTTCAAATAATTCATCAATAGATTCATTTGGGTTCATCATCAGGTCTTCATACATGTTCCAAAAGACCTGAAGCTTTGCTTCTCTGGCATTTGAATCTCCTTCATAGATATTCAGCATCTTTTATCACATATCATGTGATGTTTTACCTGACATAACCTTCTTAAAATTTTCATTTGACAGGGATCCTCCAAAATCATTGATCCCTTTAGCATCTATATCCAACTCTCTTATTTCATCTTCTGATAATGAACCACTATTGATATCAACTGATATTCGATGAATAGTTTCTATGAATATATCGATTCCTAATGATCAGAAGTTTTTCTGTATCCTATTTTTCCATAGTTATAAATTTTTACCATTGAATATATGAATATCTTTTTGATTGACCACCTCCATTTCTTCAACTGAGAGAGAATCACTGACTTTTAACATTTCGCTCTGATACCAATTGTTAGGTCCACCAGGTCAAATACCCTTGGGGGGGGGGGGTGAATCAGGGTATAACAAATTAAAACTATTTTCCCTTCAGATCATGTTTTTTTTAAAACTAAACTCCCTTATCTCTTTCTCCTATAACAATATATGAACAAAAATAAAATCATGCATAGGACAGATTGATTTTTACTTGGCTCACCCTCAATGGGCTACATCCAAGGATCATACCACAACGATGTGGTAATATACCAAATACACAAATGATCACTTTCAATAAAAAGGTTCAGGATAGATCTTCTATTCCTAGGCTCACTTCCTTTACAAGGTTTAGGGTCTACTCACTACATTTCCAAATGTCACTCCCTATATCTCTTCCACTAGCTCACTACCGGTGGGAAGGATCAGCGTATTTCACTCCTTTTATCACTAATCTTGTAAGGGATCCAATCATTGTTTATGGAATTTGTGGTCCTCATATTTTCATGAAATAATGCATCCTTAATTTAGGTATATTCTCTGTTGAATTCCCCCTTTCACCCATAGATGATATCAAATTTTCTACGTACTATTAGGTTAGTAAAAATTTCTTTGGCGAACTATTTTTGAGCTTCTAAAAGCTTAATTGAGTCCTCTATGAACCAAATATATCCACCCACTTACCACCTTCTTTCCTCTACATTCTTTGTATCAGGTGTGGTTCATAGATCACCTATCCTCCATGGACCATCTCTTCTTCGTGTACTATTCCTACTTCACGAAATGTCTTCACATCTGCAAACCATCTATTGTCCTCGGACTACCTCTACCTCTATGGGCCATCTATCCTCTATGTATCGGGTCTTCCTCTTTCACGTACCGTGTCTTCCTCGTCCACATACAATGTCTTCCACCTCTACATATCACTTTGTAGTTTATAGTTCCCTGCAAAAACCCTCGACGAAATTATTCTGCGTGAACCACTTCACCCTTCATGTAATTCTACCTCATTAAACTCTTTTGAACTTAGCCTAATTTTGAAATAAAATATATTTTATTATCAAAATATCTTTAAATAATAATGGGATTAACACTAATTATATAGGAAAATAGATCTAGAAAATCCTCTAATCTGATGTTTACCAGATCTTCAATGTGGTATAACCTTCACCGCGTACCGATTTTAACATGAACTGTTCTTCCTGATGCGGTTTGAGAACCGCATGTACTCCTTTGTGGCATCCCAAATCACCATCAATATTCTGAAAATTATTCCCTTTACATCTTCTTAAATCCCCACCTCATTTTCACAAATGACAGGCCATCCCATGTACCTCATGCTTTCTTCATAAAACATGACTTCGCCGAGAAACATTTTATTCTTGAGAACCACTCTCATACATGGTCTCCATCTCACGCATCATGGTTCTATACCTTTTCTAAATTACTTAGACATTCTGTGTACCAATTTTTCAATCCGTGAACCAGGATTCATTGTCCGTGTAATGTGTTCCCCTTTGCGTAAATCATCCTTTTCCAAAAACCAAACTCTTTATTTTGAGATCCAAAAATTTGGAAAACAATAGGAAACTACATCAACTTCAACACCCGATTCGACAATAACTAACCATTATCATTCACAATAATCTAGATTTTTCAAAAAACATAATCACACCCAAAACATATCAAGAGGAAACCTTGAAGGGTTTTTACCAACAAAGGGGGAATGAGAAGGGAGATCACTCCTAGAATATATATAAAATTCCTAATAAATAATCTTTAAAGAACCTGGTTCAACTGATATAAAAAAAATAATATAGGGAGGGAATTCATCCCAACTGTGTCTGCATGTGGGTGAAGGAAAAGGAGAAAACCCCCTAAATAATCAAATAAGAAAAATGTAAAACTACCAAAAATTTTATATGTGGGTAGGAAACCATAAAAAGAACCAAATATTTCACCACATGTTATCCCACCTCTATGAATCCCCCTAGAATAACAATGTAATTTACCATCCAGACTCACTCAATAGCAGTAGCCAAACCTATTTTCAGCATATCCTCAAGTGCACCTCCCCATATACTATAGGATTTTCATTAGTATTCAGGGTCTAATGATGACATGTTGGGAAGACTAAAACCTATGGATCAGTAATAACTATATCAAAATTAATAATAAATGATAATTAGTGGAAAATAAATAATAATAGTTAAGTAATAGAAAATTTCCAATGAAAAATAATCTGACCGTTTATGAACATGTTATGCCCAAAAATACCACTCAGTAATCATTAAATAAGCAATACATAAAACATGACTATACTGATAAAAGAATAATTAAATAAAGACTCTATATATTATAGGAACCCCAAGTAAGTTATCAACCACTATCCCCAGGTCAAGTACTAGTCCATAAAGAGTAACGACAAGAAGCACAATCTAGGGTCATAACCTACAACCAAGAGGTTTGTCTGGGTGCTAAATGTCGATCCTAACAGAGTGTGAGTAAAACTTAGTAGGCCACTACCAATGATGTCTAATTCATATCTAGTTAGTGAGTATAAAATAAAGTTGTGTGTAGGTAAAATTATAATAATTTTAATGAATAACATATGACACATGTTGGATTGGGTTAGCTAGGGAACACCCAAAAAACAATACCATCTTCGACCTAATCTGGAATATCTCTACACATGAAATTATGTATATATATATAGATGTATATAGTGATATACATGCACCATCAAGGATTTAAAGCTTAATAAAATTATTTCCAAAAAAGCATATCATACAACTATCATACTTTAAATAAGGGATATCATGCCCAATTATTTTTTGTCGATGATAAGGGAAGACATGCTTAATAGTTTTAGATAAATGATAAGGGACATCATGACCAACCATATCAGATGAAAAATAAGGGAATTCATTCCCAAAAAATTAATATGTAAAGATATGAGGATCCATTACCTTTAATTTAATAAGTGATGATATGGGGTTTTGTGCCAAAAAATTTAAAATGACAATGTGAGGAACGTCGTATATAGTAACATCTATAATAACAACAAGGAACATTGTTTCCAACACCTGTAAATAAATTAAAGAAACTTATTTTACAACAATTGAAACTAAAGAGATATGTGAATCATGACCAACCCTCCTAACCATTATAATCATTCTATTTAATGTTCCTTACAAGAACTTCTATGGAATTTTGTACGGAAACACATGCATCGATTAAGGTATACTATAATTTAACAATCACATTGATCTTAATTTTTATCATAATCCACGAGAAACATCCATTCCAATTCAATATTATCACAATTCACTAAATACTACTTCATTTTAGTTTTATTATTCTACTCACTCACAAGTGATAAACAAAGGGGAATTTGAGTATCCATGCCATTTGTCAAATCAATTATAGAAAATAATCACAATCTACAAGATTATCTATCTCACTTCACAAGTTTATTTATTCAATTTCATTTTACCTTTCCATTTAGGAAATTTAGGGACTATGATTATATATAATTTGAGGGGTTATAATCATATTTCATAATTAAACTAAGTTCATGTAAGACTCTATTCCACTATACAAACCATTAAGAATTCATTTTATTAAACAATTACCAATTCAATTGAATTTAAATTTACTAACCAATTCATTGTGATTGGCCTAAATGGGTCAATTGATAAAATTAAAGCTTTTCATTTAATTTAGTTTAAATATCTCATTTATAAGGGAAAATTAAACAAAACTCGGAATATGTTTAAATACAAAATGATATTTAGGTTTCTTGGAATATATGAAACACACCACAACAGGGGTGGGTTGAGTCATAGTTGGAAAAATCAACATTTGGAATTGGGTCTCAAAGACAACCAATTCAAGGAACTTACAATTTATTTTAACAAATTTAACACATAGAATGCGATGCATGGAATCCCATTTGACAACCAATTTAGAACATGAATAAAAGATAATCCACCCATGGGAGAGGAGAGGGAAGGATGAGCATACATAGAGATACTGGCATGAAATGGGAGGTGAAAATTGGTGAAAACACTTTTATGGTATGGGAGAAAAACTGGGATTTTTTCTCCTTTTTAAGAGGCACACTGTTATTACACATGGATAAGTACATCGTGATCCAAACCTGTAGTACCACTTTCCAAAGAACCTCCAAGTAGCACAATTTCTAATCACATTGTACAAAGCCTTCTCAAACCATATGAAGATATTACCCCCAAAGTGTTCCTACCCTAAATGATTGCAGTACATGGTTAAAAAAACCATTTTCCAACCATGAATGTCTCTCATAACCTCGAAAAAATTTCTTATAGTTTTATGGGAATCATCATATGGTTAACCCAACCACGTTCCCATACAACATATGCCACATGGTTTCACTACATTGTTAGAACAAAAAATGCGCCAACCATTCACAAAGGCTTCCTTTTCCCAAAATATTAATTTTGGGTCATGAACCTTAGATATGCTCCTGTAACAACTAAGACACCTTCTAGGACTAATTTTTCCAGTAAAAAATAATAATTTTATGTGTTCCATCCTTCAGAATTCCATTTCAAGGATCATTTTAAGATCTATCTCATCCATCAAATGAAAAATTCAAACTCCTTTTGGAATTTTAGTCTGATAAGAAATGCGAGATCTGACAACTTCCCCACCTTAAAACTTATCATCCATAATAAGACCATGTAGAAGAAACATCACCTGATAAAACTATATCCAATAATCATATCCATTAATGAAACACTAATACACAACTTACATGATCTCTCCTAACTAAGACATGATCTCGTTATCATCTCTCTCATAACAGGCATATGGTGATCACCACCATAGGTTATAGACATAAATAGATCATTCTAAGACATGAAACTTTCACAATAAGAATTTCTTATTAAAATACACCCTCATAATCCTAGCGATTCTCCTATAATGTTGTCAAAATGGTCAAAATTTTTGAATTTAAAATCAATCACATTTAACCTAGTCATAATAGCACTTCACTTGATTTTTAAAACTGAATATTAGACTACACCTATCTTATCCCAATAACATTATAGGAATGGTTAATAATTGAATACATACATCTGATCCTGAGAAAACATGCAGATTCACCTTCGGTTGACAATTTTTAAAGAATCCTTGACATCTATATCTGAAATGTCAAGAAAACTAGATCTCAAAAAATAATTTCATATAAGGAACCATGATATTATTTCAAGCATGATCACCATGTACCGTAACCAATTTTTGATAATGTCTCATAGTCATTCATATTTCTGTGAAACAACATGAACATAGATATAATACCCGATCCAGCCTTTGGGGATCATCACTATCTAACCATCAATGGATCCCATCTATAAGTTTGGGGCCATAAAAAATATAACTACTATTGTCCAAGGAACTCATCCAAGGTAGTCCATACTTCAAATTTTATAAGTGAAAAATCAGTACATAGTTGAGACATCCACACATCAGAACCACTGACTGAGCCTAAAGGTTGTATTTCACCTATTAGTTGAGTCAACCAATTGATAGGTGTCCATGATTCTATGCTAGTAATTCATACTTGGGAATCCAATTTTCACCTATGATAAGCTACATGTATATGGGGATCTACTCCCATGACCATAGTCTAACATAAAAATTATTAATATATTACTAGGATGTTTCTTAAATTTTACTCAAAATGAGGTTCAAAAAATCGAACGGAAAAAGGTGCACTCCCCACTTTATAGATCACCTTATACCACTCCTCTAGAGAAAATCACAAGTTCTCTATCCATGAAACTAGAAAAGTAATTTTCTTTACTTATATTAGTGTACAATTGATGCTTTCTCAATGTACTTAGGATGATGTCAAGATACTGGGAATGAACACCTATGAAATAAAAGTATAATGAGGTTCCATAAATATTCATTTATTTTACTCTCTGATACATTCTTAAATAAACAATGATTTATTTTCATTGTATAACCCCTGAAATCACGTCTCCCGACCATGTGTTTCTAGGTTCAACCTCATTCAACCATAGCATGATACCTGGTTCATTTACAGTATTTCCTTTAACACATGGGTAATTATTTTAATTTATCTATATCTACAGATATCCATGCCCTCAAGCACTTCACCCATGCCATTATGTATCGAATAAACTCTTACCTCATTAAGTTGTTTTTAGAAACTAAATAATAAACTATAAAACCACTTCTCATATGGTCTAGAAACACAAATAGTTTTTAACAAGTAGGCTGGTCTCAATACACAAACACCCTAGGAATTTCTTGAAAAACTATAGGCATTCCCATTCATATCTGAAAAACATGACAACCCTCCTTGCATCAATCTCGAAATGAGTGTACTTTCAATCTCACAACCTATAAATGAATTCATAAACTTGGAAAAAACTCTATCATAGGTTTCCCTCAACTAAAACAAACATCACATTACTAAATTCTAATTCATTACTAAGGGATTATGGGTCTCCCACCAAGCCCAAAAGTATATCATGTGAGAACTATATTTCACTTACATTCCTTCTATTACAAGAAATTTTACACACCTATAAACTCTCTCCAAATAGGTATACCTATAACAACTCAATGTAATCATTTACCTAAAAGGGTTATATCTTGAAAACATAGGCCTACAAACATAACTTTCTAAGAATCAAGATACTAGGCCCAGATCCTCTCAAATCATCCATATAAGGAATTGATCCCTAGAGAGTCATAATATCAAAAAATAATTATTAAGAGTTGGAACTAACCATTTATCAGAATGCAATAATATCCAATAAAGATTATACTTATTATAAAACCACTCACTAACCCAGGGGTGTCATTTCATCAACTAAGTGTCCCGAACAAATCAAAAAATCCCATAGAAAACACTTACTAGGCCTAGAAACTCGGTTAAAAAGAATACTTATTTCACATTTCCTAGGGTTTTACCACAAATGGATATCCCAAATCCATTCAAGGCATCAAAATTTTACTCAAAAAAACTGTGTATGAAAGTACGTATGTCCTCGATATCATAACAGTGCATCAATAGTATCGATTCTTATTTAATCCACATGCTATATGGTACTATGCAGCCAACATGTGATAGCCTATAAAAATAAATAACCTCGATACATTTTATCCCATATGACAATTAATATGTTTACGACCAACCAATTCTTCTATCAGAAGAAAAAGAATATCACATGATCATCAAATTGGCTGACCATGCCTCAGGGATGTCTAACCCACTAAACGTGACCATTACTCGACGTCACTCCCCTAATAGATCTCAAGTCATCACAAGACCCCCAACTCAACTTGGGTGTTGTTTTAATAACTAAGAGACTTTACAAAGTAAATTATACCTTAATGACACCTCTCATTTGAAAAAAATATAAAAGTATTTAGAATTAATTTAATTTTTTTGGGTAATACCTCTATTGGGATAACAACCTTACTTAAAAGAGACATCAATCCTAAAATAAGGTCATTATTGAAAAGGACACGAGGCCTTTTACCCTAACCATTATGTACAAATAATACTAGGATTAAGTTATAAGAGGTACCTGAGAAACATCCACAGTCCCATTTAAGGAAACTCCCATGGAATCATTTGAAACTGACCCTTATATGAGAGTATATGCTATAAAAACCTCTAAAATGTTTCGTTTTTATGGCATTTAATTGATTCCCATTTATTAAAAAATTTAAAATGGATCATGTATTGGGGATATCGACTAAAATTTATAAAGTAAATTATACTAATCACTTTATTTAGCTACTTACTTTCACCACTTTAGCTAAATTATCACATAATTTCCTTTTTCAAACCATCATTTATTTATAAGTAAGTTCATATAACTAGCATAATAAAAGAAAATATATATTTTAAGATATAGAGGAAAACACTACATATATTGTTACTATAATTATAATTAATTAAAACCTAATATAAATAAATCTCAAAAATACGTAATAGTGCCTTTTATCAATTAAAGAGAATTAGTTCACTAAGATTCCACCATACAGTTACACGCATGCCATATAAGTGACTGATGACACTTGAAATAAACATGTCAATTTATCATAAGATTACACCATGGGGATATGAACCAAGAATATAAAGATAAAGGTGAACTAAAAGGGTTCCATCATGTAAAAATGGTTATATTTCAATGGTCATAAATTCCCAATTTATGGAGTTAACACTCTATAAATTACAATTGTCATCCCATTTAAGTACAAACCAATAATAGAAATATATTTAATCTTCAAAACACCCTTAGTGGGTTTATCTCAAAGGTATAAAATTAAATTAATCACCTTCTTGGCCCGAGTCAATAATATAAGGATTTAATTATATGATTCACCATTCACAAGTTAAAAAGATATATAATGTTGGAAACACCATTCAATTGAAAACCCTCACTGACTATTTTAATTTAATGAATAATGAGCATTCATTCAAGACAATTCATTAAACATTTCAAAAAATATGTTTAATTAATGAATTTTAGATTATTTAAGTATAATTCCACCACCAATATGTTATGGAAAGAACCATTTAGATTGATTTTGAAACTTTATTTAACTAATATTACATCATAACTATACCAATGAAGCTATCACATTAGAAAATAATTCCAGTAAAAAAGAAAATAATCACCCACACATGTTGTGTACATAATCATGCCAAATAATAACATATCATGAAATATAGATAAACTTTCTAAATAATCACCCAAGCATGGTGTACAAATACACCTGGCATATAATCACTCTAGCATGGTATACAGACAGACATTATAATGTCATGTGAATCCTATGTGCCTAAAATAATGCTTGAATTCACCTAATATCTTACTATATTAGTCCAAGAGGTAAATACCATCAATTCATAAATAAATAACCATCATTAGTACAATAACAACTCAAGGATAAATGATAATCAAATATAATAACAAACCATCAGGAAAAAAATAATAGTATAAGAAAAATCGATCTCCCACCCCCGTGCATAGGTTGGCCGGACCCAGACATAAGGTATTTTCCAAGTTAAAACACATTAACAGTTTCTTATATACCATATCAAAATAGTAATAAAATGAGAAAAAGAAGGAAATGGAACCACTTTGTAATGTCCTGTCCTAGCTCACTCAATAACTATATCCAAACCGGTTGGACACATGGCTTTAAGAACACCTCCTAGTACACTAGAGGAATCCAAATTATAGTGAGGTTCTAATGATGGTACGATGGGGAGACTATACCCTCCTAATTAGTAATAACTACAACATAATAAATAATAAATAATATACAATGAAAGATACATAATAACTAATAAGTAATAACAAAAAAATCCAAATAATTTGATCATGCATGAACATGTTATGCCCAAAAATACAAGGTAATAATCATAAAATAGGTAACAGATACAATATGATTAGTATGAAAAATCAATAACTAAATTAAGACTCTACATCCTATTAGAAACCAAAGTACGTTCACAACCCCTAGATCTCTATCAAGTCTTAGTCTATAAATAATAATCTCAAGAGGCATAATCTAGGGTCCTAAACTATAACCAAGAAGTTATCTAAGGTACCAAATGATGTCCCAAATAGAGTGAGTAAAAATAATTAGGCGAAAATCCATGATTTCTAATTTATATCTAGTTAGTGAGTATCAAATAAATTAGTGTTCAGGCATAATGATAAGTGGTGTAATGAATAAAATATAACACATGTCATCTTAGGATCCCTAGGGAACATCTGGAAAACTATATATACTTCATTATAATATAGAATATCTCTAGACATTAAATAATGTATATATAAATACACACAAATGTATATAAAAATAAAATTTCAATAGAGATGACTTGAGGCTAAATACCCATGCGTCCACATAAGGATATCAAAAAAGTATGAAACAATAAATAAGGGACGTCATTCCTAAATAATTGAAGTGAATAATAAGGGACATAATTACAAATAGTTTTAGATAAATTAAAAAGGATTTCATGCCAAACCATCTAATATGAATAACAAGGTACGCCATTCTTTAATTGTAATATCCCTTCTTTTTCTAGGAATTTCACTCATTGATATATTCATTTGAGCTTCGGTGTCCGAGTCTTATTTGGAGACGAAGAGCCTTTATTGGGTAAAATGACTTGAAGTTTTTGGATGTATATTTATTTGAATTAATATAGACTTCATTTGTGAGGAAAACTGATAAAACTAGAGAGGATCCACATGAGGAGTGGTTCATAGTTTCTGTTTAAATTAATGGAGTCTGGGTATAAATGGGTTAAGTTGACCAAGGACTCTTTGTATGCTGAGAAGCCTTAAAGGGGGATTGAGTTTTTATAAGGAAGATTCGATGAAAACTATCTAGAAAAATTAAACACCACATATATGTAATAAAAAATATGTAGTTGTTTCCAAACACATATCATGAATGGTTACAGGTTGTGAACTGATTCACACCATGAATAAAATACATGCTAGGAAAATATATTACACATCATGTAATATTCAATCGGGAATATAATAATATAAGTCAATGATTTTTTCAACATATCCATATAAAAATAAATACACAAAGTGTAACTTAATTTCATGTCATTTAATTTACCAATCATTAGTTTTATGTGTGTCATGTGTTTTATATTCTCTCATTATCACATGAATCCTTCTCCTCTCAACCCTAGGGAATATTCCATGAAATTTTGGAGCGTCTCTCATGATTCTGGACGCATCAATCAAATATCTAATTTGTGGTAAGTGATTTTGGTTTTCTTTCCCTTATCTCCCATTGTTCTTTGACTGTTGTGGTGTTATCTTCTTGACCATGGTAATTATTAGTTTTGATCTTGATCTAAGATCCTTCTTAAAATCATCCACACCTTCTTCCTCATGTGAATTTTCCATTTTAAAAATTTATTTATTTTTGGTTAAAGGTAGGGGGTATAAACATTAACCCCATGGTTTAATAATTTCCGAGTACATTCAATATTGAAACTATTCCAACATATGTGAATCTAAATGAATTAAATGATCAATTGAATTGTTCTTGGAGTACCTTAGAATCCAATTGGATACTGAACTATATTATATTTACTTTTTGGATGAGAGAACCCTTGATTATAAATGAATTCATAAATTTCTTAAAGTGTGAGTATCTTGGAAGGAGATTCAGGTGATTGCTTGATATAGATTCACCATGGCTACACCAGATTATTAAAATGACTTGCCTGTCATTGGTTTATCAGAAAAGTAAAAATGAAATGAGTACATGAAAGATAAATTGAAATTTTCATAATTCACTATTGAGCCTGATGATTTGAAGTTAAGATAAACTTTTTTATATGATATGTGTTTTTATAAATGTTATAATGCATATATGGGTTGTTTTCATAGTTGAGATGCTAAAATTACTATATAGTGGGATATTCCTAGTGGAACATGATGAAATTATTATATACCTGTTTATTCCATGATACATACTGAAATTATTATATAGTGTTCTATGCCTAGTTAGACTTGCTGAAATTCTTATATAGCAGGATATGTCTAGTGACACATCTTGAAATGCTTATATAGAGGGTTATTCCTAGTGAAACTTGTTGAAATGCTTATATATAAGACTATGCCTAGTAGAACATGCTAAAATTATTATTTATCAGGATATGAAACTTGAAAGATGCTGAAATAGTTATAAACTAGGAATGGAATTGATAAATTATAATATGATTATATCCCATGCTTGGCCCTGATTAAATTATGAAATTCTTATATATAGGATTTTGACCCAGATTTGTGTGATTTATACCTTGGTTATAAGGTTGTAGTTGTTATGGCTGCGAGACAAGATCATAGACATCCCAACATGGGGCTGAGGCAGGTTATGATTACCATGGTTATATGGTTGGTAGGAATGGTTGTGAGACATACTGAGATATATTATTGCATGGTTCTGAATCAGGTTGTTGTGGTATTAATTTAATTTCTAAATTAATTAATACACCCATTTATTACATTATTGCATATAATTATTATCAGACTGGTTATGTTTAGACATAGTGGTTTTGACCTACTGAATTATACTCACACCATACCCAAGCCACCATTTGGTACCCAAGAATATTTGATGGATCCAATATTGGACAATGGAAAAGGACCTTTCTATTTATTGTTTTTGCTTCATGGGATGAAGTTTGGATATTAGACCGATATGGGGTTCGGGACTGGGGACTTTGAGGCTTTATTTGAGCCCACTAGTCTTTTATTTTTCTTATTTCTAGCATAAATTTTATTTATATTACAACACATAATTAAATTATTCCTATATTATTTATTATATTATTAATCTTCATTTTATTATTTGTATTATGATGTATTGTATTGATCCCATTATTTACAGACTCTAATATTTATTTATTATTGGTACTAGATTGTTCTACTATGTTGTAACTCTGTAACTAGGGGGTCTAGTCTCCCCAGTATACATATCACACCCCCTCTACTAGTTGACAGCCTCTGGAATATGAGGAGGCATTCTTGACATCTTATAACCAACCCGTTTCAGCCATGTGAGAGGGAGAGATGGATCATGGGACATTACAAAGTGGAATCAGAGAAAACCATGATTCTTTTCCATTTCATTACTATTATGGAAAGATAGAAATGAGAATAGGATGTGTTGGGACTTGTTAATGAGCTTGTTCAGGTGATTATCTAACCCATATATGTGGGAAAATCCGTGTTCCCCGGGGTGTATTTTTGTTTATACTCTTCTCTTGTTACATTGGTTGTTATTTCACCCAGAGTGATTTAAATGTTGTGTGAGGTTATTATTTCATGATGTTATTGGTTCATAATATTTATACTCATGTCCAGGTATGTAACGAGAAGAGTATTCATGCATCATGATAGGCACAAAGGGATATATATTGACACTCATTATTCATGATATGGACATCTTTTTTGAATATGATATATGCTTAACTATTTGAAATATGATATCAGATACTTGTTATATGTTCCAAATGAAATGAAATAAATGATCTTTTATGTCATGATAAAACACTTGTAATCCATGTTTATGGAGACTAGTAGTTAGTGGACATATTTGTTTCAGCTATTTAGGTTGACCTTGTTGATTTAGACAGTGTTCTAAGGACCGCGTTTGTCTTGTAGAAAAAATTCCTCCTCGTTGTCTTAAAGTTGAGAGTCATGAGGGTGAAAATAAATATGCTCCTAAAATAGATGAACAATATCTTCATGTAGTTCCTGAGGATTATATGTACGTCTATTTTTGTGATAGATTCTGAAGGGTCATGCAATGCTTGTAAAGAGAGATTTTCTTCACTGTGCCTTCGATTTCTGGGCAGACGAGAGAGTTCTATCTATATCATCTACCTATGTTCACTAGGGAGGGAGGTCCCTAGGTAGCCGAGTTTAGGATTGAGTCAGTCCATAAAATCTTTAATTATCTTGGTACACTCTTAGATAGGAGTATGAATCTTGCTCCGTATACTCTTCATGGACCTGCCAAGAATTGGTGGGATATTCTAGATAAATATGGGAAGAAAAATGAGTTATATTGGAAGGACTTAGAGATGAATTTCCTGACCCATTTCTATACTGAAATGTTTAGGGATGATAATTCTCATGATTTCATCCACTTGAAATAGGGGGGAATGTCAGTTTTGGACTATGATGAATGTTTAACCAACCTGAATCACTTTAGGCCATCCATGGTTTCAGATGAGATCTTTAGGGAGATATTTTTTAGGATGGTTTTCACTATGATATCAGGTTATAGGTGAATGTGTTCTATCTGATCAGTTTTTGGGATCTGATGAATCAAGAACTCATCACAAATGAGAATATGAGGGAGGCCTCGAGTAGTGATCATTCTACTTCAATAGGGAAAATTTAGAACTCTCCTTTTTGTGGAAATAAGGATATCTATAACAGTTTTTCCAAGGAAGAATCATTTTGAGATGCTAGTTTAGTGGGAATCCACCTTAGTACCATGTTATATTGTAGTGATATTAGGGTGGAAAGGCGGTCCAAAAATATCCTCAGTGTACATACCCCAATTTGATGTATCATTCTTGGAGACTATTGGGCCACCTATAATGTTTTGTAGGGGGAATACAACAACAAAGTAGTGGTAGGAGAAAATGATAGGTACCGAAGTCTAGGAAGGACTTAGTTACTCCTCTGCAGGAAGGTAGTTGGCATCCCAGATGATGTTCTAGCTGAGGCATGGTATGTGGTAAACCAATGCAGGAGCAGTAGTACTAGGCAGAGGGAATAGCTCAGGGGAGTCCGGTTGGAGCTCATCAGGGTCGAGGGGCTGGTCGGCACCACGTAATGCAGAGTACTCTGACTATTGTATATGTAGTATCATATACTGTTAAAGGTATGGTTCTTGTATTGTCTTCCATTTTTTATTCTTTTTGTACTCCCATTAAGCATAATATCATGACCAACATCTTGAAATCATCCAGAGTAAATTGGGAGAGCATTGTATTTATGCCAAGCTAGCCAAATTCCATTTTTGGATTGATAAAGTGAACTTCTTAGGCCATGAAATCTCATAAGTAGGAGTGTTAGTGGACCCAGAGAATGTTAGAACTATGGAATATTGGGAGAATACCAAAAATCTCTTCAATATTTGGATATTTGTGGTTATATTCATTTATTACCATTGATTTATCCATAAATTTTACTACTTGGTAGAACCGATGTCTTTTCTAACCAAGAAATGGGTAAATTTTGTTTGGTATGACGCTTGTGAGAGATATTTTTAGAATCTAAATGGTAGGATGAACTTAGAAAAAATCCATAATTTATATGTGCTGGGTAAAGAATATACCATTTACTGTGACACATCCGATGTTGGAATTAGAGCAGTTCTGATGCAGGAGGATAAAGTGTTTTCTTATGGCTCTAGATAGTTGAGACATCATGAGATGAATTTTCCCACTCATTATTTAGAGTTATAATTAGGGGAAAATTCCTTGATATATTAAATACATTATCTCATGGGTAAGAGTTTTTTGGTATACATAGACTGCATGTGCCTTACGTACACATTTTCTCAGTGGGGCCTGAACCTTTGGCAGAGAAGGTGTGTCGAGTATCTACATTCATTCGACTTATATTTTTCTTATACACTAGGAAATGGAAATATGATTTCCAATGCATTGATTCAGAATATGTAGGTAGAGGTTTTTTTGGAGTCTTGTGATGAGTGGAAGGTAATGTACCTCTTTGTATACATGCATTTAGATGTTCAAAATTCACAGTGAATAGTATATCTAACTTTGGCATCTGTTATACTTGTGATTTTGGATCAGATCAAGACTGTGAAGTTATCAAATTTAGTGGTAAATGTTATAAGAGACAACATATATAGCAGGGAGACACCAACATGATGGTCTCTTTGTAATGGAAATTATATACTTTTCCATGGATGAGTATGGGTTCCTACAAGCTTGTGTGAGGAGGAGATAAGAGAGTTTCATTCTTCTAGTTGAAGGATGCCTCTTGGTTTGACAAAGACGTATCATGATCTCTATAAAAAATATTGGTGGCCATGAATGAAAAATGAGGTATAATTCTTCAGGTTGAGTTTTTTCACTTTTCAGTATGTGAAATCTATACATTAGAGGCTAGTTGGTTTTTTATAGCCTTTTCCCATTCTTTAGTGGAATTGAGATGATTTCACCATGGATTTTGTGAAAATATTACCCAGTAAAACCTGTAATAATGATGCTATATGGGTGATTGTGGATCATCTAAAGAAGGTATCCTAATTCTTTCATATAAGGGATACCTTCATAGTTGATGATCTGGGTAGTTTTTACATGTGTGAGGTAGTTAGATTTCATGGTGTTCCAAGGAGTATCATTTCATACAATGATCCTCATTTCACATCACATTTTGGGAAGTTTATTTAGAAGGATATTAGATTGTATGTCATTTTGATAACAACCTATCAACCTCAATCCAATAGTCAATATAAGAGAAATAATCATGTTATAGAGGATATGTTATGAGCCTATGTTTTGGATTTTGGTGGTTCATGGGAGCAACATACGACACTAGAAAATTTAACATATAATAATAGTTTCCAAGAATCAATCCAAATGGTAAATTTTGAGGATTTGTATGGTAGTCCATGCTATTATTCTTTTTTCTAGTTAGATATTGGTGAGTCAGTGATTATTGGACCTAGTCTTCTACAAGATACATTTGAACAAGTTAAGTTGATCTGAAAGAAGTTGATTACTATGAAGAGAAGGACAAAACCTTATGATGACCATCATAGAAGACCTCTAGAGTTTAAAGTTGGTCATTATGTTTTGATTTGGGTATCTCTTAGGTTGGGGAAATTCCATATCAGTAAATATGGAAATCTAGAACCTATGTTTGTCTGGCCATTTGAGATAGTTGATAGGGTCGGTCTAGTGGAATACCGATTCAACCTCCTAACATGATCTAGTTCCATGCACAACATGTTTCACGTAACAAAAAATTATAGAAATTATTCAAACCCTTATCATGTGTTATAAATAGAAGACATCAATCTTCGTGATGATGTGTTTTTTTGAGGAGAATCCAATATATATTGTTGACCGTAGTGAGAAGTATCTCTGAGATAGGCCGATTTTTTAGTTCACATATAGTGTAAGCATGGGAGTGTCCACGAGGAGACCTGGGAGGGGGAGTATGATATGTGATCATAGTGGTTATACTTGTTCACTGAGACCACATAGAGATTATTAGAGCAGCTCAGGGATGATGTGTTATATTCTAGAGATTTTGTATAATCTCACCTTTTTTAGGTACTTCCTTTTGGGGACCTGAAAATTCCTCAATGAAGATTAAAATAATTCCTTCGATTTGGAAAAGGAAGGAAAAAAATTAGAGGACGATTTGAAGGAGAAATATCGAAAGAGTGGAAATTGGAAAAGGAAGAAGTATCCCCATGAAGCGTAATCTATTCATGGATGGCCACTCAGCATGGATATCCATTTTTCCACGAAGCACCCACGAACTAAATAAGTTCATGGGATTGAGATAGTGATGCCAACACTTGAAAATGAAAACAACTATCTTGTGGGAAGGAGGTGGTGATATCCCCCTTGCTAATTATAAATTCCACACGAATAAAATAGTTCATAGGATGAGTTGGTGCCGTCAGATATCCATGAATGACATGAATTCATTCAGAGGAACAAGGTGGTGATGTCCTCCCCCACAAATGACACCCCCTTTGGAGAATGATTCCCCCACTAACTAATTCATTTGCGAACCAGGTTTCACCAATAGGCCATCGAAACAGACGGTACATGGACCAAAAATCCAATTCATCTTATCCTCAATAAATAGAACTGAGGGGAATCATGAGAAACATATAAAGAGAGAGATGGAAGACATGAGAAGTGAGACACAAAAAAATGAACCATGAAATAGAAACCCTTTGACGATTACCTGTAGGTAAAAATCAACACATAATGTTAAGGGGAAGAAATTAAGAAATTGGTAGTCTAAGAAACTAAAATCCTTTATGGGAATACTCTCAGTGAGGCTTAGAACTAATGGACCTTTTTCATGTAGGTGTCCTACATAGTGAAACACAATAGAGGAAGAACCCTACCCTTCATAGTAAATCACCACATGGGAGGAAATAAATCCTACATAGAAACATGATATGTGAATGGAACATGGTTCCATGTAGAGATACACTACAAGGATATAACCTGGGTTCGTATAGCATAGTGCTACATGTATGGACACCTTACCCATAAATAAAAATTCTATGTAGAGGGAACCCTATCCCACATAAGAACATGCTATGCAGAATGGGGTATCCTAGGGTGTTCTACTCTCCAGATCCAATCATCCTCTTACATTGTGTCATCTACCCCCTTGTTGGGTCCTCTATGAACCCATTCAATAGAACTAGGAAAATTCCCCTTCCAAAGATAGTATACATATGTGATAAAATCATTGGGCACACCATCATGTTCATTTGAGTTTATATACCCATAGTAAGAGGAGTCTTATGGCTAATCCCTGCTTAAAGGAAGACCCCCAAAATGTCCCAAAGATTAAACTACCATGGTAAAATGGATTCCTACCTCATAGTACTCACATGAACCTCCTAGTTATATGGATTAAGGGAATCACCAGGATTTCCCTTCAGTAAGGTTCATTGTGGAACAATCATTCCTTTTTCCCAAAAGAGATTTCAGGGCACTCCTCCTAAGGTAAGATCCTATCCTTTCTTGTGGGAGGTATTGCTCTGGAATCTCTTATCCTCTTTCTAAGACATACCCAAATGGATGATTTGAGGTGACTATCCTGGTTACCAAAATAAACGAGGAGACAAACACACTAAAAGTCTCCTCCCTCTCCCTTTTGGCATCAACAGATGAGGAGGGTTGTGTGATCATCATATAAACTAATTATACTTTTTTCTCACACCAATCATGAATCTCATGGGATTAGATTTTAGTGGTGATCATAAAATCCATATGATCTTGAACCTCTCAAATGGGGAGCTTTCATTCGCATGCCCCAACCATGAAGAGGCCTTCTCCACAGATGTATGTCCCAACTTCAAACCTCAAATGGGCTTCCCAAATAATGTATGTATTGAAATCATTCATCAATATTCAAAGGAATATATTATCAAATAAGAATCACCAATCGGGAAACTCCCATGTGTAATAACCACATCAAATTCAATAAAGAGAAATATTCTTGCGAAAGGCATCATATTCGGTGAAAGCCATAATAAGGTCCCTTTTAACAGGTGGCTACCATGTATAATACCCAACCTAACGAACTAAATATGGTTTGATTCCCAACTAAATAGGATATATAGAAAGCCTCATTGAGGTACAAACCCAACTCCTAAGTCCAACCTTATTGGTTCATATCCCCATTAAGATCATTCCTCTACCTAGGAAACCATCTCTTCTTTTTCCATCAGGTTGTCACAACATAAGTCCTACATAAAACTTTGACTAGAAATATTCCTCCTTGGAGTCCATGCCATATTACATTAAAATAAATGCTTGGGTCCTTGTTACATGACCTTAAAAGGTGATGTGACTTGTTAAGTGGAACTGAACTATTTGAAATCTGATTTTTCTAACAAGGATACATAAGAAGACAATGTTATGGGTTCTCTCCAAACATAAAGACAACTTATATCCCCCCTAGATGCCAATAAACTCAATAGAGCATCATTAAATTGTTTTGAAACTAGTTTCGTCCCATTTAATGACCAACTAATCTCTTATTTATACAAAAAATGCTAAAATTGATGGAGAACCCCAGATACATAATGATACCTACATTTATGAAGAACTTCAGATACATATAGATGAATCATAACACATATGTATTTATGATTGATCATTTCCTATGGGTAATCCAAGGACACAGACTTGGGAATGAATAATGGACACATTAACATGACTTAAATCTATAAGATAGTCCCAGAACATAAAATAGTTCCCACCAAAAGGGTATGATGGGATGAACTTCCAATCCTCTTGAAAAATGTGAGTTCTTAAGTGTGATTGGAAAAGTTACCAAATGAGCGTCTGCCTTTGGAAAGTAGGCCCATGAATCATGGATATGAGAACTGTTGGGTGTTTCTGACTCCATGAATAAAACCTATTAGAGACCGTTCAGAAGTAATGTAACCAACATGATTAATTTTACAGAACTCAACACCCCAGCAATCAACCATTAGTAATACATGATGCATACATTCTAATAAAAAAATGGTGAACCCAATGTGAATCCTTAACCATGGTGGCGGTGTTACCCTTCATTAGTCACCTTTTTCATCCAAAGTGGACGTGGGCCATATAGGTCCATCAATAACCCATGTGATCATGAGATACTACTTTGATGAGGTTTTTGTTTGAACATCTATCACAGATATTGTAGGCACTCTTCCAAGATTCCTTCAATCCAATGGTGTCTCGATAGTTTTCTATGATATGTGCATCAATGATGGCACATGCAGAGATATCCTCAATGAAGAAGAGAAATCCATCGCCAACCCATCATATACAATGATGGGTTTGAAATGCACTAATCAGAGAGAACCACCAAAATGGTACTATCCCTACCCTGAAGGTAGTGTAGTGGTACCTAAATTCCATGATTCCCCACCAGTATTCTAACCAATTATGGTTGGAAACCCAAAATATGGAGGCTCCACTAGATGTCTCCAATTATTTTAGGAGTCTGTCCCCAAATAGTGATAATGATTGCCTCTATTACCCTAGGGATACTGAGGAAGACATCAGAGTTGATTTCATCCCTAAAAAATAGGGGTCCCACCCAAGGATCCCCACAAAAAAGTATTTCCACCAGTTCCATACAACCCAAAATCCTTATCCTGAATATGATATCACCTAGATGTATTTTGTTGAAGTCCAATAGACCCAGGTCCCTCGAGTGTTCCGCTAAGGGTGATGATCACAAAATCAGGAATAGGTCATTAACATTATTCCTACTGAAGAAACCCACTACATAAATATGGTGGTACACTCTGGGAAGAAACATATCCCCACCCTCTCTTATGAATCCCTCTATGAAAATATGGTAGAAAATTATGAGCAAGCAAAAATTCCAATTAATGCCCGCCTAACTTCCCGTGCAAGCATGGTGGAAAATTATAAGTAGATTAAAATACCTAACAATGAATAATAATCCCTTCAACAAAATAGGATGAAAACCTACTATGATAAGGTGAAAATTCTTGCAACTACATGTCAAGATCATCTTCCAAATTTGGAAAAAAATGAGTAGACACAAATCAAAAATTGCGAATATGAATCCCATCAGTAAAATATGATGGAAAACAAATACATGTAGTGTAAAATTATTATGGATGAATTCCAAGACTGTCATAAAAATACATCAAAAAACAATTAGACACAAATTCATGCTCGCAAATATGAAGACCATTATTCAAATACACTGGGAACTAGAGAAACCATCTAGCGTATCCCAACTAAAAATTAGGGGAAGATCCATATTTATTCCCCCACATAAGAGAAATATCAGTACTCACTAATAAGAAATACAGGAGAAGAGAAGACTCATATTCCCACTCCAACATCGGAATGGGAATATATTTGCATTCCATCCAAAGAAATATCTCAACACATCTTGGAAATTATGGAGGAAAAAACATCAATTTCGAACCACATCTTCATTACTAGTCAAGATGTAATCACATTCATGGAAATAGAACAAAGTAGGTCCCAAAAACCTACCTCCCCATGTGTGGTTACTCATCAAAAAAATAATGTGATCACTCTAGATTAGAAATGCATCCCTACTCTATTCCAGGATTGTCATTGCAAATATTAGTTGATAAATGGACAACCAGATTTAGCACAAATACCGATTTTAACTTGGGGACACCGGTCCACCATGGTGGCCGCTCCAGGGTAGACATATATCCCAACTAGAACTCAATATGACCAATAACATATCCCAACAATATTACGGGATATATTAAAACTGGAACCTGCATGTGAATGTTGTTACCTATAGTAGGAAACCCCATTTGCCTCCAAGAGAGATCCTAGAAACAAATCACAGCAAACGAAACTGTAAAATGAAGAGAACATCCCTTAATCTACTCTATCGGAAGCTAGAGTTCTTGATTCTATTAAAAATATATCAATGGTGGACTTCAATTCTACAGATCCATTACCAAATTATGGAAGTGGCAGTAGAAATTGCAAAGGACCTCCCCACAATATTATTACCAGCATCTTTGAAGGCCCTCCCTAGAGCATATACTACAAAGTTTTACTTAGTGGACTATAAATGATCAATCATGAGAGCTTATATTCTAATTGGAATCATAGTATCCCTCCTTGTGGCCATAAGATCGAACATAAATAAGTTCCTCCCTTTTCTTTCATCTTCCCTAATGGTCCTCCCTAGGGTATGCACTATAGATATTATACCTATAGTTGAACATCAAGATTTGGTGGTAGTCCTCACCATTTTGGCATCAACTTTGAATGTCCTCCCCACCGTGACATCTCATGTCAGCAAGAAGTTAACTATCAACAACCCTAAATTTCCTCCCATGGTATACACTCTAACAATTCTCCAGGTTGTCGGACATCAAGCTATGATCATAGTCCTTTCCATTGTGTCATAAACTATAAAGTCCCTCCCCACAACAATATCTCACATTAGTTAGAAGTTTATCCCCTTTCCAATTCAAATACAAGAAAGCCCTCATATGCAGAAGAAATTTGACAGATGGGGTTACACACATTAGAGACAATATCAATAAAAATCAGAATCCTTCCTCAACTATGAGATGGATCGGTTAAACTCTCCCCCTCTGAGCCAGCCCCAGACCATTCTCATACCAGTGAGACCCCTATCATCCCCAATAATTGCAATGAAATTATCAAGAAGCATCCATGTTGGGCCCATCAAGTTGATGAGTCTCTCATTGAAGAAAAAGGACATGCTTTTTAGGGGATGAAAATTTTCTTGGCATGAAGTACCCATTATGTTTTGGCCCTCAAACACTTCCCAGTTCAACATACCAAGGGAATTTTTAAAAGAGTGTGTATATAATGTTCACCTCAATATCTAGATGAACCTCCATCATTTAAAATAAAAATTCTTCCCCTATATTGGGTATGCAGACCATGTCAAAATAGTGAGATATATTCATCCTAACATCCACCTGATAGCCCTTCTATCTACATGAAAACCACAATTAGAAAGGTGAAAGAAAGATCTCAAACTGACCTTCCTCAATGTGCTTTATAAGTTTCATCATCTTATTTCTGATGCACCCTCTGGTGTTCACATCCAATGGTGGGAAGAACATGGATCTTTATATTTCACCACATGAACCATCTATTAGAATTCACTAGAAATGAAATCTTATAATTTCATTATCCCAAAGCAGCTATCAAGAAAAGACATTTCTTAGGAAAGGTGGAACAACCAATAAGATTTGAACATGAGTAAGTCTCAAAAGCATCAAGTCTGAAAAGAGTAGGCCATTAAAAATATCCTGATCTAGGAAACTGAGAACATATAGCAGTATTCCCACTTAAGGGTGGAGAATCATCATGAACTATTAATATCCTCCAAATAAAATAGTTCACACGTAGACCTGACATCATATCTGCCTCATGATTAAACAAGTATGTGATAAATCAAGTGAGTAGAGATATCAGTAGACATTGCCACAATATGGGATCAACCCTATCCCGTAGGTGTAGTGGAATTTTTAACACAAACTGACCCAATAGTACCCAAAAATACATGTTGAGGAAAGACAACAAGAGAACATAAGAAACCCCATTCCATAGGGTTGGGGTCAGGTTTACCACACCCACCTACCCAACAGACATAAGTGTTTTCCCTCTTAGGGAGAACGATAAATAGAGAGGCCTCCCAGTTCATCCCATATCATGATCTAGTCCCATCAGGTGTGGATGCATATGAACATACTTCATAAAGGTTCCCTCCAAATTACTCTTAAGCAAGAATCCCTAATACAATCACAAAAATGAAGGGAAAGGTCCCAAAAATTTAGTAAAGAATCCTCTTATTATCCCGCAGTGGGTAAGATACCAATAATGAATTATTAATCAGTGAATGTCATGGGTATAAATCATTTAGATGAAAGAAAAAATGGTAAAAATAAGGAAGAGTAGGGAGAGGATGATCCCGAAAAAAATCTGATCCATGCTAAGAATGATTGTGTGAGTACCCAGAACCAAAGGGATGCTCAGAATTTCAGTATTCCTGCAATAAATCCCCCACCAACTCCTAGGTGGATCCCTAATGACCTAAATAATAAATTAATGTTCAGGAATGCACATCCACCCCTTCTTGGTTGAAACGATCCCCTTACACTTGAATAATGATTCACTTGGTTGGAATAAGTAATTAAATATATGAGATAAATAAATCATAAGCTGCTCCGGGGTAGCCATCCAATCATATATGCTCCTGAGGAATAATTTCATTGTCCAATTTTAGCAAGTGTACCTCATACACATGGGTTTATCCCAAAAAATGAAAAAAATTCAAGGACTTCCACCCAATATGTCTTCTGGACCATCAACCTATCGGAACCCAATCATGGATAGTATCAATATTTTCATCCATTAAAGAGGAAACCATAAATGGTGTATAAAAATCCTCCATGATTCCCAGATGAATATTAACCTCTTTTACTAGAAGAAACTACATGAAAAATATTTCCTTTACTCTGACATTCCATGCTCAAGTTCAATGGGAAATGTATCAAGGGATTATCAATACCATCGAGTTATTAGAACTCAATTATAATCCATAGAAGAGTGGTTCACACCAGTATAACTGAAACAAACACATTATCCTAACTGGGTGAGTGATACCCCACCAACCCAAAAATTTAGGAGTCCCATGTTCCCAATATTAGATGGCTTAAGGGAATGAAAAAAATATCTAACAGAATATGAATCTTATTGTGATCCAATGATGGGAACCCCCGAGTAATAATAAGCTGTGAAACTAGGATTATTTTTGTGAACTCTGCATGGTTTATTCTTTTTATGGGGCACAAGTTTACAGGCTCGGTCTATAAAAGGATAGGGGGATATCTGTTGGCAGTTTGTTTTCTTGTTCATCTCAAGGATTACAAATAAAAAAATCACTGATCTATCAAACCTAAAATAGTAAAAGAAAGATATATTCTTATACTTAATTGCTAGTAGGAAAGGGATGACCTACTCTTTGAACTGACCACTCCCCCAGGATGAGATGTTTTCAATTTTCATCATTTATCTCCATGATGAGCTGTGAATTCCACTCATCCCAATAATTTGTACAAGTGGGTTTTGGGATTTCTCCTCCATTTCCAAAAAATGGCATAATCTATACATCAGACTAGGATAGAGTCCCTATTAAATCCACCAGTCAATGGGAGAAGAGTGTTAAGTGCTGAAGGAGCCTCTATCTTGCTTAATCCACTACCTACACCTGCTCTATCTCTAAGGCTTGAAATAAATCATTTCGAACCACAATATTTCAACAAAACACCCACATAGATAGGATGAGAGGAGGGGACTTAGAAGGAATAAAATATAAGAATAAAAGAATAAAATTTACTCATTCCAAGATGATAAAATATGTTCCTATTTAATAGACTCTATGGACCATGACTTACTATGTCATCTAGAACCAGAAAGGGATGAATAGGGGGACTCAACGATAAGCCAAATGATTTCATCTTTCACTAGATACTGGGAAAAACCATTTAGGAGTGTTTGTTCTTGAAATTATTTATGTAGAGAATGATATATTTTGGTTAGGTCAAACTGGTACCACCAACATCATAAGTGTATTATATTTCCACCACTTACCATGAGGAAGGAGGTGAGTGGAAAAAATTTGTTAGTAGAATGGAGTATATGTTTGAGAGTTTTATAACTCAAAAAATAGTATACTTGGATCGTGGAATACTCCTGGAATAGTTGAAACAAACAACCTTGAACCAATATTTTTTCACTACAATAGAACTGATGTCATCAGAACCAAAAAAATGAAAAGGATAACCCTTCAAAGAGAATCCTAGCCCCAAAAATAGATGGTAAGAACATGAGGATAAACGCACACCAAGGCCAAAAATGGCTTTGAAACTCTCAAATTTATTAATCTTAGATCTAAAAAAACATGCACAATCCTACCAAACACACTATCCGTGGTGATTATTAGGGAAGAGTCTTAATCGAAAAAACACTTGCTTTTAGAATACATTAATTTCATCCACTTAATGGATACCTTATTGGATGAAGATTATGGATATGTTTCCATGTTCCCCACACCTGATCGAGGAACTGGAGGAAGAGGCTGTCGGAGCCAAGGATACTGAGGTTGGCAAAGTTGCAGAAGGAGACATGCCTCTAGTTGAACCCCTAATTGCACCATCAATGTTTTATAAAATAACAGAAGAAAAATTCAGTGGGAGCAATAGGATCAGCAAAATTCCAATGCACCTATAAGAAATAACTCTCACATGATAACTCTAGAATAACAATTAGGAGATGAATATATATTAGATCACCCTCGATGAGAAGGCAAGCCTGCCTAGACCAACCCACCAAGAGTGGAAGCACCTACAACTCCTGTCTTGAGGGATGCTCCATCTTCATAAAATTCTCAAGCTTCAAGAGTGCCTTTTAAAGAGAATATACCCATTGGGAAGCACCTGGATTTAGACTAGAAGTATGAAATCCAAAAATAGATAAACTCTTTACCAGCCAAAATATTAATCCTGGATGCCCGGAGTTTGTCAAAATACATTAGGTAGGTAATCATAGAATATTTTCTCAGACAATATGAGTTTGAATCCTAAGTGGACAGTACCGAAATCTATCGAACAAAGGCTTATCTCGCGGATTGCCATGCAGTTAACTCCTTCACAAATCAAGATGATGATGCTATCATGTAGGGGTACATCATAACCTTGTACATGTTTTTTAGGATAAATGATGTTGATGTTCAAAGATTTTTCATTGAAAATGGTTATGGAGCTGACCTTATTCTAGTAAAAAAAATTATTGTTGTAATGGGTCACTTACATAAAAAACTTGTTTATCATGTGACACAAGAATATAAAGTTCATCAGTTTGATGCTTGCAGTTCATATCAATCACTCTAAACCCATAGTTATCAATATGCATTCCTTTTTGTGGAATTAAATCAAACCACTTGAATTTCATCATTGTGACATGACCATGTGCATAGTAATCTAATAAAATGATTCATTCAACAACACTGTAATATGATATATTTTTTGATTGAGGTTTTCTGTCCGATGCACTTGCATAATAATTTGTTGTGGTGCTTATCATGACAATATTATATTATGTTTCCATTTTTTGATAGCTATTTATAAAAAATTAAAATCCATTGGCAACCATTTTCTTACAATCACAGACCACATCATTTGGACCAAAGGAAAATGCTCTTATTTCCTCTAATAATTCATTTATTGGTAGAGTTAAAACATAAAATATACCAACATAGAATATTAAATAGAGACATGTGATTATGTTTAGACAAATAAAAATAAATCTATTACCTTTGACTTTATCCAGGAAACAAATTCTTTGTTGTGTAACAGTTCCTTCCTCTTAATAGATAGAGAGTGATGTATCTTTTTTATAATTTAAAAATATTCCCAATAGATATGAAATCTTTAAAATGTCAGAAGATATGAATAAATCTCACAATGAAAAAAATTCATATTTATTACTTTACTTACTTGATATAATCATCAAGCACACCACAATTGAATAATATTGTACAATAATCCATTTCACAAACCTCCCTACTTAAGGTAGACAATAAGAATGATCCAGATATCCCCCATATTTGGGGTAGTGAAGAAAATATAGGCTAAATGGGATCATATTGCTAATCTTCAATTCTCATTAGTCTATTAGACCTCATAGTGATGTTAGACAGGTACGATGAACACAAATCCATGCCTTCTTGTGCTAAATAGATTTTCACAATAGATCCTTCAGGATAATATTTATTTCTCACATAATATTTCAATGTAAAATTCGTTCTTCCTGCAGGATACATCCTCTAACTCGAAATAGAACCACCAAAAAGAACGTTTTTGGGAAGATGCATAGCCAGATGTAACATAAATGTGAAAAATGATGTCTGGAGAATTTTCTTCATGTCACAAGGAATAATTGGTGAATCTCTCTAAAATTTATGAAAAAAACTTCTACTCAGTATTTTGTCACAAATGTGTCGATAAAAATGACATAACTTAATCACCAAAACTCTAAAATTATGTGAAAGTAAATTCCGAATTGTAGTTAGAATCAACTAATGTAACAAGACGTGGTAATCATGGGTTTTAAGAGATTTTAGTTTCACCTATTGTTTATTCAACCTTTTTGAAATATTATTTGAATAACCATATAGAACCTTCAAACTTTCCAAGACCTTAAGAAATTGTTTCTTCTCCCCATTTTTCATTGAATAATAGGCAAAAGGGACTTTCCACTTACTTTTACCAATTTACTCAAGATGAAGTATTTCTCTTATACCCCAATCCATAAAATCATGATGTTACCGCTAATCATCTTTTTTTCCTTTAACATTTAAAATAGTATCAAGTAACATCTCACAAATGTTTTTCTTGATATGTATTACATCCAAACAATGAAATAATAAATTCAATGACCAATACTGAAAGTCAAAGAATATGCTTTTCTTTCTCCAATTGCTATTGGAATTTGAATTAACATGCTTTCTCTTTCTGATATTTGATTGAATTTTTCCATGAACATAATTCAAATCATCAAGTTCTTTAACAATATCAGTCCTTGACATTAATTCAGTTGTCTCATCTATCTCAATGATATTATAGATTTGTCTCTAATTTTTCCGGTATGGATGATCCATTAGTAGAAATAATCGATTTCCTATGAAGCTGAATGTTTATCAAAACTTTAATCTTTAGGAACATGTATTTTTCATAAAAATAGGGCAGGATAATTTCCCTTTATAACTCCAACCAGAAATCATTTTATAGGTATAGAAATCATTTATTGTTCACAATAAAGATGCACGAAACATAAAGTACTCCCTTAATGAATGATACACTTGTTCCCCAATAATCCAAAGTTACTTTAACTCCTTTATTAATGGATGCAAGTATATATCCATATCATTTCCAGGATCACTAGGTCCAGATATCAATTTACTCATGATAGTAAACTTATTTTTTATCCACATCCATAATGGAAAATTATAAATGTGAGAGAAAATAGGACAAGTACTGTGTCCAATATGCTTTGAAAAAATGGATTGAAACTATCATAAGATAATCCCAATCTAACATTTCATGTGTCAGGTGAAAAATTCTGATGTAACCTATCAACTTTTTTTCAAATACAGCCCGTCTGTATGACGAACTATTTCATCATTATCCTTATTTCATTGATCTTCATTCCATCTCATATTCCTTTCTATTTTTTATAGCATAAAAAATTTATGAAGCCTGGGAATTAAAGGGAAGTGCTACATCACTTTCCTTGGTATGTGAGATTGAGATCCGTCTTTATTAGTCTTCCACCTTGATGTGCCACACTTTTTTGAATTGACTCAATTATTAATTTTCCTACTAGAACAGACTATAATCTTTGGGGAAAGAATGAATCTTAATAGATGAAATTCCAAATTTCTCAACCATCTTTGATCCCATGTATTCATTTTCTGGAATACATGCATCATTAGGTAGAAAATCCTTAATAAATTTAAGGAGATAGTCGACCACAATATTACTAAATCCATACATTATTTTCCGAGGATATAATTGCATTAAAAACTGAAGTTTGTTCATTTTTTCACATGCCTGATATAATGGGGTATTTTCATCTTCCATAAGCTTTCTAACACTCTCAACATCATAATCCTAATTAATCTAAAAAATTGTGTTTCAGTGTTCAGTTTATCTTGTACTGGTCTACTTGTGTAATTTTCTTCAAAAACAAAAGGAAACTGATTAGAAATGATATTTTTCATACCAATCCTTTCTGCTGAATCGATGTCATTCACCACTTGAGTTTTTTCTCCATTGTGATACCACACGTGATATTTTTTAAGTAAATCACATTTAGTTATTTGGTAACTCACTTCCTCACGAGTTAACCATGGTATTCCAACATAATCAATACATGGGAATCAAATCAATCCACCATCTGAATCATTATTAAATGCAAAGTACAAAAAATATCATAACTCCTTAAATTAATCAGTGATCTGAACAATGTTGTACATCCAGTATCTATCCATTCTAAAGGAATATAAACATACATTAATTAAATAATCTATAAAATGACATAACATTATTTGTATTTTTTCATATGATAATAAGTAATCATCAATAAATTGTTAATAAAAAATAATAAAAAATATATTAAAATAATGGTTTTGGGAATTCATAAATGTTTTAAATTTTAAAAAACCATGAATAGTCACACATTAGTTCCAACAATAAGGATTTATTATAGTAAAAAGAGTCTATATGAAATATAAGAGATAATAATAATCAATTCCAAAAAGTGTTTAAATTAATTGATAATGAGTTGTGACTTTTTTTATTAAATATACAAATATTTGTTGAAATCTAGAGTCATTTGGAAAATATAAACCATATCATATACCATAGTGTGTATATGGACGCCAATATACGATAGTTTGTTTAAGGACATAATTCCATTGTAGATTTTAAATTATTGAGTATAACACTACATCATTGTGAAAATGGGAATGATATTGGATACCATTAGATCAATTTTTTGATCTGATTATCTTGTGTTCTTCAATTTTTGGCACATAAAAATTGTAATGTGTTAAATAGAATCAAAATATAATTTTCTTGGAGTTTGGTTTAATCAATGAAGTGTGAAGCAACATTTTAATTTTTTGTATGCATTCTATAAATGGTTTGGTCCATGATATCAACAATCATTAACACATTCCATAAATAGGTTTTCACATGATTAAGATATTGAATAGTATATTTGTATTGGTCAATCGAAAATACTTATGATTCAATCTCTATTAGATATTTTATGATGTGGAATAAGTCATGATTATTTCTTCAGTGATAGGTCAAACATAGGATAAGGGTTTAGGGGACCCAAATATATTTTTTGTAGGTCTATACCAAATCAAAGCCTTAGTCATTATGGTGTAGAATATCATGTCCTATTATTCTCAATTTTAATGTAGGGAGGATATGTCATATTCTAAAAGATTTAAAAAATGGGTTTATGATTGGTAGAAAACCATATCAACACTATGGTTAGTATAGTGGATGTATCCTAGGGGATACATAATAAGGTTCCCCATGGTGGGGTGATGTTTCATGTTGCTTGGTTCTACAATAGGGTGCTGATCAAATTAAGAATCACATCCCCCTAGGTTAGGGGATACATGGTGGAGGTCCTTGAGAGGTATGACATTCGGTTTTCTCCCATGGTTTATTGTATAATGGATCCTTACTCCACCCCATAGCCTTATACTATTATGATAACATACATCATGGCCCCTGTGGTCATGCTACAAGGTTTCCTCTCTTTGTTGTTTATGTGGTGAAAAGTCATCATCATTTCATGGTTGGCCTCCATTTTATTTTATTGTGAGATGGTAATGGAGATAGTGATATTTTTCATCCATCCTTCCATATACATCCCTATCCAATACCCCCATGTGTAGTGAAATCATTATGCATTTCTATGGTAATTTATGTGGTGTTCTTATATTTTACTATTCATTATTTCTTTATACTGGTGCCTTGTGATGTTGATGTGATCATAGGATATGCATTTTTGATAATTTCATTATATTGTGGTAGAATTATGATAGGAGTATGGGTATTTAATGTATCTTGGATAGAGAAGGTCATGAAATGTTGAACATACATTGTTGGTTTTAGTTTTTATGATACAAAAACACCATATATTTTCTTGAAAATCTACTTCATCATATTAAATTAAGAAACATATTATAATTAATTATTTTGGTTTTATATACTCATATTGAAGCTCTTGGGGTGTTATGTTCTTGGATGAGGCAAGTATAGGTTTTTCAGAGTTATAGTAGTTCCTGATGTGGTTAAAACTATGTGATTTGAGGTAGGTGTACATGAGTGTATTGAGATGGGTTTACCTTTTGATTGAATGAAATGGGTTTTCCATCATCCATTCATTGAGTGAGTAGGAAATTATTTGTATTGTGATGTTATTATGAGAGATACATTGACTAAGAAGATTATGGTTAGACCGCCATGAGGTATATGGGGTCTAGGTTGTAATGTAACATGGGGAGGGAATATGGGAATGTCTTGAGTGAGATATTGGGTTCTAGATACTTTGACAGATTGGATTTTTGGATAATCACCATTGAGTGATGTGGTATATCCTCAAGTGAGGAGATGAGACCAGATCCTAGACATAAGGTTCTACCCTAAAACATTGGATATTCTTCAGGTCTTAAAAAATATAATAACATTTTCTTATTAATTAGATGGTGTATATGGAACATGGGGATAAGATAATATAATGGAAATAATGTTGGTATTGTCAGACATAATGGTTTTCTAGGTATCAAATTGATGTTCAACTAGTGCATGAAACATGTCAAATTTTATGATGGCTGGGTTAAAGAATTATGATATAGTGATAATGTTTATTTACATTAATTATTTTCCTTATGCATACACATTAATATTTCAGTGTATATTAGATGTAAATAGTGAGACCCCAAAAATTAATACATTCACACCTTACACAAGAACCTCAGTGTGAATGCTAACATTCTGTTACATTTGAGGTTTCTCAAAGGATGTGCAATGGATAGGGATTGTTTCAGTTGATGTGGTTTTGGATAATGAGATGGGATGAGCCAAGACCATGGATTTAGATATAATTATTTATTTTTATTTCTTTTTAAATTTTAAATATGTGATTATTACATCATGGGATTAGTTTTTTTGTTAGGTTTTATGTTGTATCAAATATTATATGGAATTTTTATAGATTTATTTTGAATATGATGATATTATTGATTTTGTTTTATGTGTTTATTTTTTTATGTGTCTTTACTTATATAATATTGAATATTACCCGCAATTAATATTTTTAGACAACAATTCATATGAAATCTGTTGACATAAGGGGAGGTGTGCCTAAGATCAAGAATCCTTGAATCAAAATATAAAATCATGACATTTAGGAATTTCACCTAATATGTTACCTTCTAAACTGTAAGGATTTATATAAAAAAATCTATAATAATACTTATTGAGAAATTACCAATAAATATTCTAATCATTGAATATTAGATCACTATAAATTTCAATGGTAGAACCAAATCCCAAGAATAAAAACTCTAACCATTTATTATATAGACACTTTGGAATAAATCCTTACATTAAATCTTCAAACTGGGTCAAAATAGATGGATATATTCAGTCAATTGTAGTAAGAATTTATCAATAAATAAAGGAATGTAATAGAATCACAAGGATTTTTTTTCTAGAAATTTCATGGCATGAACATGGGTTAATAATTATTTATTTTTATTTGTCTATATGATAAATGAATATTACAATAACTATAAATAATCACCTATTCAGATCACTAATCTTAAGTAATTATGAGATACTTATGAAACTGTTCGCATGCTTATATTATTTTGTAGTTAATCCAGTCAACTAATTTCACTAATATTAGGTAGTATTACATGGATTAAACCAACCTCAAGTGGATTTAACCCTTAGTAAATGTTTTCCATCATATATGAATCCCATAAAACCCAAAACAATCACTTTTAACCACTCACCTACTATATGAGACCCTAATATGATCAACTTCTATGAAATTTATTTATAAAATAGTTATAATCAAGGAGGATCATCACTATTATGGGGTTTCAGCATCATAGGTGTGCTAGAGAGGAGATAGGGAGGCCACCTAGGAGTTGTGTCGCCCAAGGGAGGTTTGGTGTCCCACATTCGGGGGTAGCTTTGGACCATTTGGGAAGAAGGGCCAATAAGGAAGTAGGTTCATTGGGTAATAAGGGTCACGTGAGTATCATCGAGGGGAGAAGAAGGGTTGAATGAGTATCATTGTGTAAAAAGAGTTGTGTGGGCACCATCGGGGGAGGATGATCCAAGAGATAATATATGGCACCATCAGGGAAGAAGGGTCATGCGGGGAGAGGGGACTGCAGAGATTTGAGGAAACCAAATTAATAAAACCCTAATGACGCAGGTTTTATTTGAAGTGTGGCTATAAATTAACTTATATCCACGAGCCTCTATAACTGTGGCTATAGGTCCATGGATATCATTCATTCTTTTAGTAGTGAATAGTTCTTTAATGATATCTAACTTCCGAGAATAGATCAAGAGGATCCAAATCCATATAACTCCATGTAGCATGTTATTTCTATACATCACATTAAGCCTAAATGTCATTCAAATCACTCTTATATATCATACACATAATAGGTTTTAGGGTATATAACTCTATAAATGTCCAACATGGACTGGCACCTAATAGACTTATGTTCCATTTTAGCATATATTTTATCATATAGAATAACGTCTGAAAGAATATAAAAAAATATTTAATTTATTTTCAAAAAACATTTTGGAAATATATCATTAACTTAATCATGTATCACATAATATGTAATACTATCATCACCGACCCAAGTCAGGATTGAGCCGCAATTATCCCAATCCAGCTTCCATAAGTGAAGGGGTGGAAAAAAGCATCGAAGTCATAACTAACTCAGGGATTACTTTTCCTAAGAACCTACACACACACACACATAAAAAACATGATGAAAAAGTGTAAGGGGAATGAAAATAAAATAAGTAACGGTACTATAAATTAACTAAACTTGCATGGACTACTAAAAAATATGGGTATGATAGTGCCAACTGAAACCAAAAGTAGAAAAATACACACCCAACTAGAAATGTGTCCCAAATTGACAGAAAAATAGAAAAAGAGTAAACAACTGAGAGAGACCATATATTGTATCCCAAGCTATGACCACTATATGCTGTCTAAGCACCCAGTACCTCTATGATTCTCTGAAGTCTTGGTTGAACTTTTTTTCATCTGTAAAAGACATGATAAATGTGGGAAAATCCCATGAAAGGGTGAGTATTTTCATACCCAATAGAAAACCCCAAAAAGGGTAATGGGGGAGTAATAATAGATAAAACTGAAGAGAAAAATAGTAGATAGGGTAAGGTACAGTAAAAGAGTAAATCTCAACCCAACAAGAGAGTGAAATTGAACTCTTCCAAACCCAAGTATATTGACAAAGTGAGAAGATGAACTTTACATTGAGTCTTTTCTACCAATATCAGTAGGGTGGACACATCCAACTATGAGAAGATAAACACCAAAAGAAGATGGAATACAGCATAAATCTTCACCTCTCTAGGTAGGAGAGTAAATATGCCCAAGGTGTGGGTACCAAAGAAGGATATATATATTTATGATTACTAAAAGGAACCCAAATGATAGAGTAAGGAGATCTTCATCTCACAGATCATCCCAAGAATAAGAGTATCCAACATTTCAAAAAATATCTATAAATGATGCCCAAAATTTCATGTGACTTCCGAGAACACACATGTACAATAAACTCAATCAGGTAACCTTGATATTATCAGCTTTGGGTGACATTGACTCTCCCCCACAGTTTTAGGTCGTGTCACAAGGAATTTTCTTAGTGAGAAAATTTTTCCTCTTCCTTGTGAGACCAAGGATATGTTTTACCACATCTCATCACAGTTCTATAGAGTTGAGATCCACAATATATTTTTTTAATTTTGGGAAATCCACTTCTCATCCTTGATGGAGGGTAAATTACTAGAAAGGTGTTATCAGGGGAACTCTACTACCCAAACCTGGTGGAGGGTAAATGCTCAGAAATGTGTCATTGGGGTAACTCCACTACCCAACCCTACTAGAGGGTATATTCCTGGTAGTTTCCTTAGGGGAACTCCACTACCAATACCTATAAGAGTGTTAATTCATGTAACATTGAGGAACTCCACTAGTAAGTCCTACTTAAGGGTAACTTAGAAATATCATTGGGGAATTCCAGTTCCCATACCAGTTGGAGGGTAAACCTGGTAATGTCTTTTGGGGAATGCCACTGCACAACCCTGTTGGAGGGTTACGTCCAAGATGCTCTGGTGATTTTGTAATACATCTTCCATCATCTGTAATTTCCTTAGTGTATTGAAAACCCATAACAATTTATATCATATCTCTAAATACACTTCCATGGGCATGACCACGTTCTATATGTAGAAACACTCAGGATGGGAAACATGGGGGCCAAAATCCAGGTTCAAACAAAGGAGTTATGGATGTATGAAGATCACTCAAAAGAGTTCAAGGGGAACGGGACATGTGAGGGGACCCATATGATGTGTGGTACTTCTCCATATCCATGTTGTGTCCCTATCCAACACACATCCCCACCCCATGTAGAATAATACTCCAGGTAGATGGACTACACATCACCTCCAGGCTAACCAAGATTGGGGTTGTGTCAGTATACTCAGACCTCGTGTCTGTGTACATTGGTACACAGTGTGTGGATGGCCATGTGGCCCCTCACATGGATAACTCACATGGGATGGAGGTACATGAAATGGAAAGGGAGTTACACACCGTTCCATCCATATATTTTCTACAAACCCTAGAACTATAGGTGAGGAAGGTTACACACCGTGTGTTCTTCATACTACACTGCATATAGTTGGGATTTCTACAGAAACATCACATATAATTTTTATTAAAAATTCTAGTATAATACTTCTATTTTGGGCCTATATATGGATAAAATCTATGGATCTAAGATCATTAGATTGATTATGGACTTATGGTGGCTAGAAACATCACCCATTTGAAAATTTGTTTGAAGTTGTATTCACCTATGGCACCACACACACCTAGAATCTTATGCCTTTGATTCCTTTCCCTCACAGTGGAAAAAAGATCACCCTTTCCATCAGAACATCAAAGATATACACTTATATCATCTATCAATTCCCATTTTATTGATATGCCACAAATATTGGGGCCTGGTCGAGCTCAATTTCGAACATCATTACCAAATCGGGAACCGCGAGGTTCCAATGGAAAATAACACAAATAATAGGGGAATAAAATGAACCAAGAACAAATGTTTTGATGATACTTGGCCAAGAGATCTTAGTAAATTATCAAGAATGTGTAATTTAGATTAGATTCAATTTATAAGAGAATGAAATAACCCAATTTCAATATATAGGCGCATGAAAATAGGGGTGAAAATCGAAGGAAAATTATCAATCTAGTCAAAATTTTAATCCTAGAGAATAAAACACCAAAAGAAGAGTCCTAACTCTTGTTTTTATCAATAATTGTTGAAGATTTCATTTGAAAATTAATTGGGTAGAAGTTTATTCATTCATTTCTCTTTGATCTATCTTGAATCAGAGGTTTGTTGTTCATCGTTAATAGAGGAGTAAGAGAGAGCTCTCTCCAGTGAATGGTGAAATATTATCCAAGAATGGAAAATACCTCTAGTGTAAGATTTATATCAAAAAGTTATGTTACAATAATTTAAGTGATTAATCTATAAATTAATTAATCATTCCACCGAAACATACCTCCAATGAGTGAGGGGTTTGAACATACCATATCGACTCTTTATGTCACGCCTAGGGTTAACACTATATTCTGGACCCAACTATGGTCTCATATTTATAATCCATCCAACCATTTATGATATATACAATTTTATTTAATTAGTATCTAGAACATAATATAAAATATATTTAATATTTTTATAAAATTAATTCTGAGTACAATCGGCCTAATAATCGCATGCCTTATCAGTGTAGTATTCTAAAAATATAGATAGAAATATTTCAATGTCTTTTAAGGAAAAACCTTGCCTCTATATCATTTACTCTAATATTTTCATACTTGAAATGAAAAAATAGGGAAAAAACATGGGATACTGATCCCACATCAGACTCTCATGATCCCAAGAACTCTCCTTCCTGTTTCTGTACTGCCACAACACCCAAACCAAAGGGATGGTTTGTTTTTCCAAGGTCCACTAATTTTGTTTCCTAATCACCACTGAATGCTCTAAAAAGGTGGTTCCATCATCAATTTATAGATCACCCTATTTGATGAAATGTGTATGATCATGCACGTATCTCCTCATCTGTGAAACATAGAGGACTACATGCGCCCAGTCTAGGTGTGGGGGAAGGTGAGGTAATAATAAACCTTGAAAACCATCTTCACGATATCAAATGACCTATTGAACAATAGGGATAACTTTCCTCACCATCTGAACCACCAGATTTATTTTCATGGAGATACTCCTAATAGTACCTAGTTTCCTAGATCAAAATCCAAGGGCCAATGTTGATGATCTATGCATAATTTCTATCTACTCTGTGCCTTCTTCATCTTCTCATGGATGACCTATAGTTTCTCCATTATCACCTTCACCAACTCTGGGACCACATGCTATGTCTATTTAATATATTTCTAGAATAATGGATACCTACATGGTCTCCCATGAAAGGCCTCAAAAGATTCCATTAAAATCGTAGTTTGGTAGTTTATTTTATAAAAAACTCTACTAACGGTAGGTGATCCTACCATCTCTGACTAAATTCCAACACGAAATTCCTCATGATATCCTCTATCACCTTGATAATTCACTCAGTCTACCAATCGTTCTGGGGGTGAAAACTTGTAGAAATCCTTAAATGGGTCTCAAAAAACTCCTATAATCCACTCCACAATCGTGATGTAAAATGTACATCATGATAAAAGACAATCATCTAGGGTACCCCATGTAGATGTATGATATCCCATAGAATAAAGGTCCAAAAACTCTCCCCATAACTCTTCTCTCTGATGTAAATGAAGTGTTACAACTTTTTGATTTAGTCTACTATCACCTAGTTGTCGTCATGTCTTTTCACTGCCTGCATAATCCCTGCGATGAAGTCCATGGATATTCTATCCCACATCCACTTTGAGAACTCAAGGGGCTACAAAAAACATACCCAAACATGGTGTTTAGCCTTACACTAATAATAGGTGAGACATCATGAGTTGAACTCATCTACTCTTCATCACATGTCAGACCACAAAAAATACTGGTGAATATTTTTGTACAACTTCCCCACACCAGTATGTACAACTTGGGGATATGTGGGGAACTCTTACATCACCTCCTCCAACATCGGGAGTAGAACGATTGTTCACCCATGGAACATTATAACATGATTCCCTCCTACAGAATATCCATCTAGTTCATATTCTTTCAATATATGATCACAGAAGATATCACAACCGATGTATGTCAGATGGTACGACTTTAAACACTTGAGGAACGATGGAGTTAACACCATCGACTGAAGAAAAGTTTTACCCTCCTTCTCCACTAGGTTCCACCATTGGGAAGCTAACTTCTCCATATCACTATCCACTAAGTGAGCCTTGGACTTCCTACTAAGGGAATTTTCAATAACATTTTCCTTCCCCATAATATTGATTATCTTAAAGTCATAGTCCTATAGGAACTCCAACCAGGGTCACTGTCTCATATTTAGGTATCTCTCAGTGAAGGCATTATAGATAATATAGTGGTATAAGTAAACCAAAAATCACTATCCTAGAAGGTACTGTCTCCACATCCTTATGGAGAATACTACCACTACTAACTCCATGTTGTGAGTCGCATAGTTCTTCTCATGGGGTCTCAATTTACATGAACAGTATGAAATAACTAACTATTTCTTCATCAACATAGAACCAAGCCCAGCTCTTGAGGAATTGTAAAACACTATGAAATAAACACATTCCTCTAGTAATCTCAACAATAGATAACTTTTCATCATCTATCTCAACTCCTAAAAGTCCCTCTTGCATTTCTCATACCAGGTAAATGACTATCCCTTCCATACCAAGGTAGTCGAAGGGGCTATGATACCAGATAAGTCTTCCATGAACCTCCTGTAGTATATCACCAAGCCAAAGATCTACCATGTTCTTGGTTGGATACGTCAATAAATCTTGTTTAGAAATTAGATTCCCTAGAAATTCAACCTCATGTATCTAGAACTAGAGCTTCGAGAGCTTTCCCTAAATGTAGTGCTGTTAGAGTAAATCCAATACCATAATGAAGTGCTCTA
The DNA here is from genome assembly GCA_963277665.1 of Viscum album. NCBI lineage: Eukaryota > Viridiplantae > Streptophyta > Magnoliopsida > Santalales > Viscaceae > Viscum > Viscum album. Next base: position 581,193,381 of record OY728128.1, on the reverse strand, counting down.
TATTCTCATACTTTGTTATAGAGTATATGGGTATGTTATCGATGAAGATGAAAAAAAAATGATCCATGTACGGCTAAAAAACCTAATTCATCAAATATATAAAGATGATGTTGGAATTCTTCTCACCAAAGTGAATTAATAGGAACTCATATTGTTTGTAGCGATACCGAAATACCAAATTTGGAATATTAGATTCATGAACCCTCAAATGGTGGTAGACATACCTAAGAATAATCTTGAAAAACCATCTTGCACCTCGAAATAGATAAAAGTGGTTTTAAATCCTCAAAAGGTGTACCAGTTCTTATTCATGGTGTGTTTTGGGTGATGATAATGTACCCAAATCCGTAAGATACCATCAACAATTTTCAAGAATAGAACTCGAACCAACCTGAGGTATTCAATAGGTCTGATGAAACCTTTCTCACAAAGGTCCTATAACTAAAACTATAACTCCTGGGGTTTGGTTGGTTCCATCTGATATGCCAGAAAAAATATCAGGGAAGTCCGTAGTTGCAAGTCAACTCAAAACTCCATCTCCTACCTTGGAGGTAGTCCTATAACATAATCAAGGAAGAGATCCATATAATCCCCCAAAAATAAAGGAAACCAGACTCCGGAAGAGTCTATTCTTCCATTTTTCACACTTTCTATCTGATTAGTGATAGGGTACAACTTTCTACTCATAGCATCCACCTATCCAATCATGAAATATCACTCACTAGAAAAAGACAATATCATTACATTAGTGCGAAGGCCTCCAAATTTATTTGGTGATTGTAAATATGGTTTTGGACCATGGAAATCCAATATATTCCTAGAATGACATCATAAGGTTCCATCTTGATGACCAAGATTTCCCACGTGAACCTCTCTGCTTCAAGAGATAGCTTGCACTGTCAGTAGATGAAAGAAATAGAAGAATCATTCCTTATATAAACCTCTAGATAAATTTATTGAGAAAGATTCAATACTGGGAGCTCTATCTCTCACACCTAGATCAGAGATATAAAGTAATTAATGTAACCTACATCTAATAATACTAAGGAAAGATTAGAATAAATATAGATTGTTCCTCAAATCATCTCATGCGATGCTGGTTCTTAGAAATCCAAATCCCACAACTATCCATGGCCTCAACCTTCAGATCCTTAAGCTTCAAATGGGACACCTAGTGGTAGTGGACGGATCTCATAACATTTTCTTCCATTTGACTCACCTCCTTTCCCCATTTTAGCACTACCTCCATATGGACCACCCAATCCTTGCCTGGGAGATACCTAGTCACGACATTTTCACTACCATGGCAGTCCATCAACTATCTTCCTAGGATTCTCTTCACATCACGTTGGGTAGTCCTATTCCATGTGACTTATCACATCATAAGAATGACACCAGACCTCTCTGGGATGCTCTGGTCCTCTGCAATGACATGGTCCCACACAACCATGCAGTTAAACATGCTCACATATGGGTCTCATGTTCCAAGATCTATGATGCTTATCAACTACTACAGATGACTCACCTCTGTTTCACCCACTTCCTGATCCTTCTACTTGGTGTCCCTCTAATAAAAATCACTTAGTCACTAGTGCTTGCTAAAAAATCCCAACATAAGTGGGGATGTACAGTGGTACCATGCTAGCTCAGATCTTTCTGTGGAGACCCTACTCAAAATTCTTTTCCCATAAGTAGTAGCCATATATCATGTCGATAGAGTACTACATATAGTCTATAAACCTAGATACATACTTATCCACTGTCATACATCAATTCTAAAACTCTAGAAGCTCCTGAATCTGAATTGAGAATAATCAAGAGGGTTATTACTCCGAATGAAATAGTTTCTGTAAGTCTTCCCACAAGAGTGTCACCTAATCGTACAACTGTGTAACCAGGCTCCACTAATTCCCAACTGATCAATGGAAAATAATGGATTCCAAAATCACCATATGATCCTTTGGGGTTCGAATTTGAATGAATTTATAAACGAAAAACTATATCTAATGATTTTCTTACTGAGGATCTGGCTCGCTGTGGAACCTCAATGGTCTATAATGCTGGAACTCGTAGAGTTTTCTCCCCGTGGACACATACTCACCCGGATCTGATGGGTTGATCTACTTATCAAAAGGTGGAGGTGATAATACCTTCCCATTAGAAGGAATGGGATCAGGATATGGAACATGAACTGAGGTCTCGTCACTCATAGGGTCTTCATCAGGAACTAGAGTTGGTATCCTGGCTGGATATAATCATGCAGGCTTCCTGAAAATCATCAAGGAGGGCCATATTCAGATGAGCATATATATATATATATATATATCTACAAAAATGGAGATATGACTAAAGAAGGATTGTTATAGAATAAATCATATATGATGAATGTACCATTTAACCTAGCAATAAATGCCATGACATTATGAGTCGACAAGAAGGTTATCAGGGTCCTGGTGAATGGATACATTAGCCACCACACCATCATGGGACTCCCTATCCCGAGATCCACACTCAAGACACTTTGAGACTATTTCCCTAAACCTAATAGATCCTATTAAGGGAGAAAATCCAAAAAAGTCCCAAGTAATGAACTTTTTATGATATTAATATGGAAAGACCCACCCCAATCTAGTATCATGCCAAAAATACCCCATTTCTGCCTCCATAGGCTAGTGGTTGGTGAAAAGAGATGATGGAATAACTAACTAGGGGAGGAATTTTCCTAAGAACCTGTAAAAACACACACAACCAAATTGATTAAAAAGTGTATAGGGAAAGAAAATAAAAGATTCAACGCTGCTATAAATAAACCAATCATTTATGGAGCTCTAAAATGTATGAGTACGATAGTAAAAACTGAAAAGAAATGGGAAACAATACATTACCAACAAGACATGTGTCACAACATAATAGAAAACTAGAGAAAGTGTAAACATCTGAGAGAGCCTAGATCCTATATCCCAAGCCATGACCACCTTACATGGTCCAAGCACTCAATACCTCTAAGATCCTATGAAGTCACGGTTGACCAGTCTGTCATCTGAAAAATTCAAGACACATGTGGGAAAAACACATTCAGGGGTGATTATATACATTCCCATTATAATTCCTTGAAAATGGTGAAAGAGGAATAATAATAGATACAACTAAATAGAAAAGTTGTCGACATCACACGATATTGTAAAAGAGTACAAATCAACCCAATAAGAGAGAAAAAGTGAACTCATCCAAACACAAAGACCTCGACATATTGAGACAGTGAACTTCTAATAGTGTCTTCTCTACCTATAGTAGGAGAGTAGAATCATCCAACCATGAGATATGGAAAACACATAACATAACTGATGAGTCTTCACCTCTCCTAGAAAGAGAGTAACTAACTCCATGTATTAGGTAACAAATAAGGATATATATATATATATTCTCAGTCAAAGGAACCCAATTGAGAGAGTAAGGGTTCTCAATGTCATAGGTCAGACCAAGAAGAAGATTAGCCAACAGTTCCTAAATAATCCATCAATGATGCCCAACATCTCATGAATATTCCTTGAACACAAATGTCAAAGGAACTCAATCACCTCACCTTGATACTATTCTCTTTGGGTAGTAGGGACTCACCCTCACAACATTAGGTCATGTCATCGGGACATATATCAGTTAGGTAATTACTCCTCTTACTCATGATTCCAAGGCTATTCCTTACAAAATCTCATCACTATTACACAAAGTCAACAACCAAAATCTATAATAGTCATCAGGAACTCCATTTCACAACCCTACAGAAGGGTAAATTCATAGAAAATTGTAATTGGGTTAACACCACTGCCCAACCCTACTGGAGGGTAAAGGTCCAGAAAGGTTTCTTCGGGGGAACTCCATTACCCACAACTACTGTCGGGTAAATGCCTAGTACTATCATCGATGGAACTCAAATTCCAAATCTTTCTGGAGGGTAAACACCTAAAACATCTAGGAAACACACTGGCCAATCATACTTGAGGATAACTCAGAAATATCATCGGGGAATTCCAGTACCCATTACATCTAGAGGGTAAACTCGATACTATCAATGGAGAATGTCACTGCCCATCCCCACTGGAGGGTTACCCCTACGATTCTTTAGAGATTTTGTAAGACTACTTCCATCATTAGGTGTTTCCTTAGTACATGAAAAACCTGTAACATTTCACATAGTATCTTGAAATCCAATTCGGTGGTCACCATATCATTCTAGGCGAAAAAAACCAAGGATAGGTTACTAGCGAGTCAAAATCCAAGTTCAAACGAAAAAGATACATACATTTTAAGATCACTTAGAAGAGATACAGGAGAAAAAAACATGTGAGGGGACCCATATAGAATGTGGTATCTCTCTATGTCATACTTTTTTCCCTGTCTAGCACCCGGATCTAGCCCATGTAGGAGAACATGCTGTTTAGGTGGACTACATGCTGTGTCCTATGGCTGTGTCTATATAATTAGACATCGTGTTCATGTAATTTGGTACTAGTTGTGTGGCTAGCCATGTGGTCCCTCACAGGACTCACTCACATGGTATGGAGGTACAAGACATGTTAAGGGATGTGCATTCCAATCCATCATTATCCTTTACCAAAACCCTAGAGCTATTGCTGAGGGAGGATACACACCGTGTTTTCTTCAAACAACACGACTTGTAGTCCAGATTTGTAAAAAAACATTTGATTTGATTTTTGTGGAAATATTTAGTCCAATACTTTAATTTAGACCCAATATCTCGGTGAAATTAGTGGATCTAATGCCAGTTGATGGATTCTATAACATTGGTGGCTGAAAACTAGATCCTATTGCAAACCCATTTGAAGTCGTATACATATCTCACACCAGGAAAGCCTGAATTCTTACTCCTTCAATTACATGTCATAAAATCACCAAAAGGATCACCCATTCCTCACAACATTCATATATATACACTTATATTGTAGATCCATTCACTTTTTCTTAATCTTCCATGAATCCAGTGGCACGATCTATCTTGGTTCCACTTGACAATATTGAACTGGGAACCATGGGGTTCCAATGATGAAGAACGAGAAGAATGGAAGAAGAAAAATAACCACAAACAAATTTTTTTACAATTATTGGCCAATGATTAAGAATGTGAAATTTAGAATAGAAAAAGTTTATAAAAGAATGAAATAATCCAATTTCAACACATTGGCGCATGCAAAGTGGGGCACAGATGAAAGGAAATTTATAAATATTTTCAAAATTCTAATATAAGGGTGTAAAACACCAAAAGACAAGTCCTAAATCTTGTTTGGATTGATCATTGTTTATGAATGCTCCTGAAAATGAATTCGGGAGAAGTCGCTACATTCATAACACTTCGTTCCACCTTGAATCAGAGGTTCGTTGTTCATTGTCAACAGAGAAGGAAAAGAGAGATCTTGCTGGTGAATGCTGGAATATGTTCCAAAGTTGGTGAAATCCCTCAAGCGACAGATTCATAACCAAAATCTAGGTTATAATAATTTATGTGATTAATTAATTAATTAATCAATCAATCCACCTAATCATACCCCCAATGATCAAGGGGCCTAAACGTCCCACATTGACTCTTTTATGTCGTGTATGGGGTAAACATCGCATCCTAGACCCAACCGTTGTATTGGATTTCTAATCTGACCAACCATTTAAGATATATCCCATTTTATTTAATTAATAACATGTGAGAAATTTAAAATATATTTAATATTTTTATTAAATTAATTCTAGGCACAATGGGCCTTATAATTTCATGCCTTTTCAGAACCTAACTCTGGAAATATATACAAAAATATTTAAATGTCTTACCAGGAAGTACCTTGTCCCTACAAATACCATGTGAATACCAATAAAAATCATTTTTGGATTAATCATAAAACATTTTAATAAAGATATGTGATTTAAAATTAGTCTTATTCAGTCAACTACAAAGTGTGAACCCATGATCCATTATAATATTGACAATAAAAATGAATCTCCAGACCCAAAAATGAATTAAAAGATATTTCTATAGAAAATAATTGATTCTACTCAAGATATAATGGGATCTGACGTGATATTCATCAAATATATGTATCTCTAAACCTATGTTCACAAATTTACATCAAATGAAAATGTGAATTCTAATATTTTCCATTTCCCTATGATAGAAAGTAACTATGGGACGTGGATTTTTTCAAGCCCTTATCACCTACTCAAATGTTCTTGATTCTTAATGTATAAAATTAACTACTCATTGAATAAACATGATGTCATTCACACTTATGGATACACACATAATATTTTAATTATCTAGATATATATATATTGATATATATATTTCTAGGTGTGAAAAAACACCTATATAGTCTATCTAAATCATAGGACTAAATACCATACTAGTCATACAAGAGGAAAACTCTCATCTTGGCTGAGCTCCAACTGAAAACATGAACATAAACATGGACAATAATACCCATCTTAACAAAGTCAATATATAGACTTGTGTATGTTGGTTATAAATGTTTAAGGTTATTATTATATCTATATCACCAAACTCAGGTAGTGGGGACTAAAATATGTTCCATCTACCACTAATATATGAAATTTAACTATATGAAACTCCATGTGGTATAATTATTTGGAGATCTAGTGCATTGGAATAATATTATTCTTTCTTTGTTCCTTACAAGAATATTCTAATATTTATTTTTGGATACTACTCTTTATAACCCTAATGTTTCATCATAATCTATAATACCCCATTATAGAAATCCATTAGGGATAACTCATACTGTTAATTTCAGTTTTCAATTTTCATTACACTTCAAAAAATGTAAATCTATATACATATTTATGTAGCCAATGTAAATGATTGATAAATTGGAGACATCCTATAATATGATACATTATATATCCATAAATCTATTTTATGAATATTTAACAAAAACATGAAAAGGTTCTATCTATCATATCATATATGATAAACTACCATATCCAACTTATATTCACCACACTTTTTGGGTTTTGTTAAATCATTACATCCATATGTAATTTCTACCACATCTATATGTGACCATTTTATAAACCCTCCCACAAACTCTTTAATGAGAAACATATATAAAGTTATAAAATTTGAGCAATGGTGATATTGATGAATCATTTTCCCAATGTTCAATTATTTGAACATATTCAAAATTATTTACTTCATAACCTCAAATGTTATAATGTAAACTTCCATTGACTACTTAGAAGTCCCTCAAAGAGAATACTAATCATTCTTAGAACTCATTACATTAAATATATTTTTTTTCAAATAATATAACTATTTACATTATTACATTACTTTCACATTGTCACATAAATAGATTATTTTAAATGTATTTTTATTCTAATTTCCATTAATGCTTTGTTTTGGGGGGTTTCCAAAGTTTTTATGGAGAATAGGTGAGTTTTCATGAATTGGGCCAAACCGTGAGCCCAATTTCAGATTTAAAAATAAATTTTGTTTCTTTTATAACTTATTCATTTTTTAATATTTTGCACTCATTCAAAATCTTAAATGTCCTCCCTTGATATATTAACACAAAAATTAAAATTTGGAACCTTTTGAAATCCATTACCAAGGTGTATATGAGTTTTTTTTAAGGGATTGGGCCTGCCCGAAAGCCCAAATTCCAGTTTTAAAAATAAAATTTGATTAGTTAATAACTTATTAATTTTTAAGTGTTTTTCGGTTATTCTAAGCCCCAAACACGCCCCTTGAAACCATCCGCGCGTCCAATATCCTTCCACATTCTTTGCAGCTCATTTTCATCGCGGTTTAGGTAGAATGTTCTAAAGAAAGAAAATTTAGGGCAGATTTATAAAGGTAATTTGTTTCCTTCATAACTCCTTCGATTCTTACTCTTTTTCCCCCATTAAAATTCCTAAATGATCAACCTATCCTTTTTAGAACATCCCTTGAAGTTTTGAGTATTTTTAAAATCAGATACTGGTATTTTTGGGGGCGATTTCTACAAGATATGTTAAGTAAGTTGTTCTCCTCCTTTCTTCTTTCAATTTGTTTAGGGTTACATCCAATTTACTTAGGGTTTCTTCCATTATCATTGAGGTTCCTAATGTCCAGGAAGTAGGGTTTAAAAATTAAGGTTTTATCTTTTGTTTCATGGTCTGAAATTCTGGTTTTAGGTCTGGTTTACCTTCCTAGAGGTGCAGCGGTGGTGCGTTTGAGTTTTCGCACAAAAGATTCAAGGGTTTCCTTGGTTTTGGTAGGTGATTCCATTATGTGTGAAATATTTGTGAATTGGATACTATTTTTAGGGTATTTTCATTCTTATTAAATTTTATTATTTCTGAAAAATATAGTTTTAGTGGTGTTTGTATTTAAAATGAATCCTAAAGGCCAATTTCATGTGAAATTGGGGGTTTTTCATAGAAATGTTTTATTAGTTTAATTGGGGCTACCCTATAAGTAACTAGTCGATTTTATTGAACTATAATAGGGATAAAAATACCGTTTTTAATGATTGTACCTTGTGTTTGTTGCTGAAAAATCTGGTTTTAATGGTGTTTGTGAACCACATGAAATTCTAAGAGTTGTGTTGTGTAAAAATGGAGACTTTGCAATGATGTCGTTTCTTGAACCATATGGGGTTGCCCTAAAAATGATTTTGTATTTTCACTGAAATGTAGTAGGATTACCTTTATGTTTTGGAAACTTAAATATGTGCACATAGTATGCAAGTGAGGTTTATAAGGTGTTTTGTGTCCGAAACACTACGAGATTTTGAGGAATTGTTTTATGAAAAATATAAGTGTTTTGTTGCGTGTTTTAAGTGGTAAAAAATGTGATAGCTAATTTATTGGTTGTGATTGACCAGTAATGGTGTTTTATATGAAAATTTATTTATATTTCATGCTGAAATTGATTGATCACAAAAGGGGAAGCCTGGGTACCTAGGTGGGGTGGATTTGTACTAGTACGGCTAGTGGACCAGATGAGTTTTGTCCCTGTTTCACATAGCATTTGGATAACGACAACTCTAACTAAACTATGTGGATGATTATTGGGGACCACTAGGTTATGTGTATGTTCCCTACTAGTGGATCGTGCACAAGAAATGATTTTTCTATGGTTAATTTACACCGAGGTACGAGGTACATAGGGCCCAAGACAACCTAGTGCGAAGGGGTGTTCCAAATGTTGTTGCTCATTAGATTTGTAGTATTTAACCATGTCTTAGGGTGTGTTTGGAAGTAAATCACAGAATCTAACATTTCTATTTTAATGTGTTAATATTCTGAAAATTTTGGATTGAAAACTATTTTCAATTAGAGGTTTCATTTCTTGAAATTTTAACACTACTTTTCCTTGCGTTTGAAAACCGTTTGATTTTTCACATTGTATTTCTTACTCTTTGGAATCGTTGGGTGGTATCCTACTGGGAATAGTCTCACACCCTACTTACACCCCTTGGGTGTAAGTAGACTTTCTTATGTTTGATTCAGGTAAAGGAAAGGCTAAGGGTGATGGCGGTTCATGGTGTTAGTCCCCATCCTTGGTGTGGAGTTGTGGAGATAGCTTGGGGGAGATGACCCCTAGTCGTGTGGAGTCCTTGGAGCTGTCTTGATGCTATAATTATTTTTATTTGGACCACTTGTATTATATTTAAACCAATGTACTCAGTTCTGGTTTTCACTTAAGTCTTATTTGGCTCAAAAATTTCAGATTTATATTATGGATTGTTTTTAATGTTTTATGCTTTCATTCTTGGGTAAATCGTTCCCAAACCTAAATTAATGATACCCGGACACTTGTGCCAGCCCGTGGGGATAGGGAACGCCCTTTGGGTCATATCACAGGCCAGGTTTGGTGCCAGTTTTGGTGGTGCCAGATTTGGTTCGTGACAAAATGGTATCAGAGGAGGTTCTCTCCTTGGGTCATGTTATATGGGGAAGAGTCAGCATAGTCTGGAGCTAGGATTTTTGGGACTTGAAATTTCAGTCATGGGTAGTGTGCCTGGCCAGCACACCTCATGAAAGGATTCAAGTCACCATGGGAAGTATGGATTTATCTGAGTCCTTTGGTTTTCTTGGTTTAATGATGACTATGGGAAATGAAAAGAGAGTTGGGAAAATAATCTCAGTGAGCTCGCAGGGCCTGGAAAGCCATGTGGAGCCATGGATATTTCCCTGGAATACTCTCTGTGACGGCGAAGTGATTGGAATTTGGCTTCCAACCATATGTCCAAGTCACCCACCGAAACTAGTTTCCTCTTTCATTGTTTTGTGCTTTAGTTTTGAAATCATAGCACTTTGGTTTTAAGGTGACTTGGTTTTAAGAAGCGTAAAGTTTTTATGAAATGATTTTCAAATAAAGAGGGAATGGTTTGGTTTAGGAAATGGCGGAACTAAATTTTCAGAATTGTTTTGATATGTAAAATGGGGTGCTTACACCTCTTTGAAAGAAGGAACTATATTGAATTTGGTTTTGAAAAGTGTTTTCAATAGAGTTTTCTAAACAATTAGAGTGTTTTTTAATGGGATGATATGTTTTGAAATTGATGTGAATAACATGAATGTGAGTTCTTTTCTAAATGGTTGTGTCCTTATGAAATGTTTGGTAAGATGTGAATTGGGATTTTGATCTCATTGTTAGCGGTTTTGAGAAAATGGTTGGGTTGGTTGACCATTTTGTTTTTGAAAAGTTGAAGGAAGTTTTGTTTTACCCTTTGGTATTTCCATGAGTGACCACATGCATGGAGTTATATGGGATGATTGATGGTTGATGTCATGACTGGATGAGTGCTGGGATGGATATGAGGAGGGTGCCCAGTGTGGCACAAAAACATGCTTGTGTGAGGCCCATGGGGTACCATTGGTGGATACGCTTACTGCTAAACCGTTTGTTTTCAAAGAATTGGTTTTAAAGAAAAACATGATGTCTTGATGAATAGTTTGGTATTTTTTGTATTATGGGTTTTTGAAAATGTTGATGTTGTGGGATGTTTTGAGTTCAAGAACCCCCTTCTGTTTGAACTGTGTTTTGGGTTTGTGTTTGGTCGGTAAGCTGTGTTGTAGGGACGGTTAGTGGTCACTTTTGAAAAAAAAAATCGGGATGCCTTTATGGTGGTTCCCTTCATGTGTTTGGATCTGGTTTGTGGCATTTTTGGACCAATAGACCAGCTTGGTTGGGTCCTTAGGTTCTCTCATTGGATAAGGTATGCCCCCATTAAGGGTTAATGCACAACTGAAGTGCAACCCGTTCTGTTTTTCCATTGGAAAATCCTCCAGTTGATCAATATAAAGAATATTTTATCGAATTTTTTTTATTGAGTCTACACCCATTCATTTCACTGATTTTGGATCCTCTTGTAGTGGGATAGTTCTTGTGGAAGGTTGAAAGAGACCTTAGTTTCTTAAGTTTCCTGATTCATCAAAGGTGGGAGTGTTCTTTTGTTGTTAGTACAGATGAGTGTCTTGATGGTGTCTAAGAGGGCCTTTGGGTTCTTCATAGTTTCTTTGAAGAAAGAGTTATTATTGAACCACCAATTTTGAGATTTCGGTCATGATATGATATTGTGTCACTTTTTGGACTTATCTGTTGTTTAGGGACTTTGAATATGGTCCCGTTCCATGTATTGTTTCTATCAATCGCAAGGGTAATGTTCGGTGACGCATTGTGATGTTGTGTGCTCTTTTGACCATAATGGTGAAGGTCACACAATCCTCTAAGGTTCTATGTTATGTTGGGATTATGTCTCCCTTGGTAAAAACATCAAATCCTCTATCTTAAAGGAAGGTGTTTATACATGTCTTTCCCTTCTGTTTTTTCTCACCCAAAGAAACAAGGTGCGATGTGTGTGCATCTTCTGATCCCTTGTTTCAGTGAAATGTCTGTTTTTGGTAGAGTGGGTTATGAAGTGTGTTATGTCTTGATGAACCCATGGGGGTATGAGGTGTAGTTGTTTGTGGCATCGAAAGAAGAAGTTCCACATAGGGGTTTCAACAGCCTAACTGCGTGGCTGAAGATGCTTCAATATTTTGAGCTCCAGCCATAGGTCCCGGAGAGAAGCTGGCGCGTAGTCAGGGGAAACCCTAGTGTCGTTTAAACCCTTGTATGATGTCCTATCCTCAGTATGAAAGATAAGAAGAGTTTAAACCTATGGTGTCATCATATTTCTTCTATTTTTCCCATTCGGTGGAAATAGGTGGAGGGTCTTGTACCCATGTCATCACACAATGTTATTCCCTCCCCCTTTGGTTTCCATTGAGTCTTTGGAGAATGGTTGGAAATTTGTCTAGACAAGTTGAGCCACAGTTTTCACATGGTTATTTCTAACAATGAACAAAAAAATAACCATGCAGATATAAGGATCCACATAGTATCGCACAGTTTTCCAAACTGTGCAGACTAACCGTGCGACCGTCTCAACTCCTTAATTTTGGGGTCTTTTCGTGTCGGCCCATGCCGGTCAGTTAAGATGGTTGGTTCTTGCGGTGGGAAGACCCACTGTGGGTATCATGTATATTATTGTTTAAATTTCTAATTTATTTATACCCCTTGTACTAGGGAGTCTGTTTGGGCCTCCCCCTATTAGTGTCTTGATTCTGTCTCGGGGAAAAAAACATTTATGTTGTCTCTTACGGTGGGGAGCCCATTTGTGTCTCTTCATACGAGTAACTCATATTTTTCCTTGGTTTTGTAGGGGAAGTAGGTATTATAATTTGGATATGTCTAACTACCTACATCTTACTTTGGTAAACATTAATATTGGAGAGTGACCAATGGTTCAGTTACAGTAGGGCAAGTGTAACCTTGTTTGATGTTGTTGTTTATTTGGGTAAATTGATTGGGTGTTGTTCAGATTGTGTTTGAGGAGTTTTCATTTGGGATAAAGCCTGAATGTGATTGATTCTTTCAGGAAAGTGGTGTAATTCAGGTTTGTGAGAGTATTCCTTCATTCATTGATCACTGGAGGTGGCATGGCCTTTGGGGGAGAAACCTGGCAAGTGAGTACCTCTTGGTTTCTCAGTTGGGTTTGGTTGTTGCTTTGGCCTTACTGTGACTTTCCGGGGCGGAAAGTTTTCATGGTGGGGAGAATTGTCAAATAAATATATTATTTTAAATGTATTTTTATTCTAATTTCCATTAATGCTTTGTTTTGGGGGGTTTCCAAAGTTTTTATGAAGAATAGGTGAGTTTTCATGAATTGGGCCAAACCGTGAGCCCAATTCCAGATTTAAAAATAAATTTTGTTTCTTTTATAACTTATTAATTTTTTAATATTTTTCACTCATTATAACTCCTAAATGTCCTCCCATGATATATTAACACCACAATTAAAATTTGGAACCTTTGGGAATCCATAACCAAGGTGTATATGGGTTTTTATTTAAGGGATTGGGCCTGCCCGAAAGCCCAATTCCAGTTTTAAAAATAAAATTTGATTAGTTAATAACATATTAATTGTTATGGGTTTTTCGGTTATTCCAATCCCCAAACACGCCCCTTGAACCCAGCCGTGCGTCCAATATCCTCCCACACTCTTTTCAGCTCATTTTCATCGCGGTTTAGGTCGAAAGTTCTGAAGAACTCAAATTTCTGGCTGATTTATAATGGTAATTTGTTTCCTTCATAACGCCTTCGATTCTTACACTTTTTACCCCATTAAAATTCCTAAATGATCTAACTATCCTTGTTCTAACATCCCTTGAAGTTTTGAGTATTTTTAAAATCAGATACTGGTATTTTTGGGGGCGATTTCTACAAGATATGTTAAGTAAGTTGTTCTCCTTCTTTCTTCTTTCAATTTGTTTAGGGTTACATCCAATTTACTTAGGGTTTCTTCCATTATCATTGAGGTTCCTAATGTCCAGGAAGTAGGGTTTAAAAATTAAGGTTTTATCTTTTGTTTCATGGTCTGAAATTCTGGTTTTAGATCTGGTTTACCTTCCTAGAGGTGCGGCGGTGGTGCGTTTGAGTTTTCGCAGAAAGGATTCAAGGGCTTCCTTGGTTTTTGTAGGTGATTCCATTGTGTAAGAAATATTTGTGAATTGGATACTATTTTTAGGGTATTTTCAGTCTTATTCAATTTTAATATTTTTGAAAAATATAGTTTTAGTGGTGTTTGTATTTAAAATGAATCCTAAAGGCCAATTTCATGTGAAATTGGGGATTTTTCATAGAAATGTTTTATTAGTTTAATTGGGGCTACCCTATAAGTAACTAGTCGATTTTATTGAACTATAATAGGGATAAAAATACTGTTTTTAATGATTGTACCTTGTGTTTGTTGCTGAAAAATCTTGTTTTAATGGTGTTTTTGAACTACATGAAATTCTAACGGTTGTGTTGTGTAAAAATGGAGACTTTGCAATGATGTCGTTTCTTGAACCATATGGGGTTGCCCTAAAAATGATTTTGTGTTTTCACTGAAATGTAGTAGGATTCCCTTTATGTTTTGGAAACTTAAATATGTGCACATAGTATGCGAGTGAGGTTTATAAGGTGTTATGTGTCCGAAACACTACGAGATTTTGAGGAATTGTTTTATGAAAAATCTAAGTGTTTTGTTGCGTGTTTTAAGTGGTATAAAATGTGATAGCTACTGTATTGGTTGTGATTGAATAGTAATGGTGTTTTATATGAAAATTTATTTATGTTTCATGCTGAAATTGATTGAGCACAAAAGGGGAAACCCGGGTACCTAGGTGGGGCAGAGTTGTACTAGTACGGCTAGTGGACTGGATGGGTTTTGTCCCTGTTTCACTTAGCATTTGGATAACGACAACTCTAACTAAACTATTTGGATGATTATTGGGTACCAATAGGTTATGGGTATGTTCCCTACTAGTGGATCGTGCACGAGAAAGGATTTTTCTATGGTTACTTTACACCGAGGTAAGAGGTACATAGGGCCCAAGACAACCTAGTGCGAAGGGGTGTTCCCAATGCTGTTGCTCATTGGATTTGTACTATTTACCCATGTCTTAGGGTGCATTTGGAAGTAAATCACAGAATCTAACATTTCTATTTTAATGTGTTAATATTCTGAAAATTTTGGATTGAAAACTATTTTCAATTAGAGGTTTCATTTCTTGAAATTCTAACACTACTTTTCCTTGCGTTTGAAAACCGTTTGCTTTTTCACATTGTATTTCTTACTCTTTGGAATCATTAGGTGGTATCCTACTAGGAATAGGCTCACACGCTACTTACACCCATTGGGTGTAAGTAGACTTTCTTATGTTTGATTCAGGTAAAGGAAAGGCAAAGGGTGATGGCGGTTCATGGTGTTAGTCCCCATCCTTGGTGTGGAGTTATGGAGATAGCTTGGGGGCGATGACCCCTAGTCGTGTGGAGTCCGTGGAGCTGTCTTGATGCTATAATTATATTTATTTGGACCACTTGTATTATCTTTAAACCAATGTACTCAGTTCTGATTTTCACCTAAGTCTTGTTTGGTTCAAAAATTTCAGATTTATATTATGGATTGTTTTTAATGTTTTATGCTTTCATTCTCAGGTAAATCGTTCCAAAACCTAAATTAATGATATCTGGGCACTTGTGCCTGCCCGTGGGGATAGGGAACGCCATTCAGGTCATGTCACGGGCTGGGTTTGGTGCTGGTTTTGGTGGTGCCAGATTCGGTTCGTGACACACATCCTAAATAATTTTAGGATAATGTGAAATTTAATTTTTTATGGTAAATAATATATCTCTTTAAATTTTTATTTACCACTATAGTTGAAACTATTTTAGGATAAATTTTAATTCACTTCATAATTGTATATATGATAAATATTACAGAAATAGTTATATTAAATTTCTAATTTTAACTATATATAAATATTTACATTTTTATTTACCATTATATACCCTAAAACTCTTTACAGATATTAAGTAAAAAAATAAGTAGTCTTCATTAACTATAATACTTCAGGATAAAATAATGTTAAATTACTCAAAACAACTAAATGTAACTCTATATTTTTTATAATTGCCTTGCCTTAATTCATTAGGATATGAAGTGTAAAACAGTTTAATATTAGACAAGTTTAATCCCTTATTTTTTATATTTTCACTTCTATATGTCTAAATAAAATCCCACTAGTTTCTTTGATTCTATTTAATTTCATACAATATTTCTTAGATATTCAAATTATTTTTTATTTGGAAATAAAATTTATTTACACTTAATATAAATATTATACAAATAAACTATTATTTTATATATCATATATGGTTTTATATGTGTTTGAAGAATTTTGATTTATGTGGATATAATTCCATAAAATATTCTACTAATGGGTGGTAGAGTCATATTCCATTATATTTTAATAAATAACTATATAAATACCTTTACTGTTCTCTTATTTTCATGTGTATTTTATAATATGATAAATCATAAACCATGTATAAAATTAATCATCTCTGTTTTTTTACAACAACTCCTTGTTACACAACCACTTATCTTATCATATAAAACAAATTATTTAAATATACACATCCTTTAATTTTATTTATATGAGCTTGATACATTCCTTTACATTCAAATTTTTTATAGTAATTATTTTCTATATAAAATGAATGTAAACTATAGGAGTAATCAATTATTATTTTTTATTTTAAACTCTGGTATATTTATAACACTTATAAATTATACATTCAATATCACATACCCTTAAAAATTAATAAATTTCTTTCTATAAAACCTATAATTGACATGAAAATTACATGGGATTTACAAAAAATTATTTGGTATATATAATAATTCCATCATTTGGAATTTTAACCCCCATACATACATCCCTAGGTTGCAATGACCTTGGCCATCTCCATTGAGAAACATTGTTTAATTTTCAAAATAACTTTTCTTATTTTCATTTGAAATTTTACTCACCTTTTTTTGTTCATACAATACCAGAATAAAGACATCATAATACTAGTTCATCTAATATCAAATTTTTGAGTCCAATGGCTAAAATGTTCTTTCATTCATTCACATTATTATAACATTTACATAATTAAAAATTGGATGAATTCGCTAACTTGAAAAATCTATTCTAATGTCCCTTATATAATTTTATAGAATTAATAAAATCATAATATATTTTTATTAAAAACCATAATTTCATTTTATTAAACAATAATTATTTAAATTTTCTTCTCAAGATAAAAATGAGATAATACAAAACTTATGAAAACCATTTTTATGTGGCTTAAAAAATATTCCAATTATAGCTCTTTAATTTGAGCAATTCAAATTATGTAATTGTGAAAAATTTATAAACTAAATATAAATTCTTTTATATTTTTCCTTCTTTATTTAATATTTAATCACTTTATAGACAAATCTTATGATTTCTAAATAAACAATTAATTTCTAGATCAAAAGGTATGCCATATAATATTTTTAATGGATTTTAAATATTAATAATTAATATTTGGAATATTTTATATATAAATGTTTCATAAACATTAAATACAGTTAATTATAAATAAATTATGATAAATAAATTTATAAACATTTTATAAATTAAAAATTTATAAAATACCCTAAATTACTATTTCTAACAATTAAAAAACCATAAATAAATTTATTAAAAAATAACATTTTTATGTATTTCAATTTACCAATATGAAATAGAAGTGATATGTGTAGTGGTAAAATAAATTACCATTAAATATCTCTTGCTTATATATGGGTATGTAGGGATAACCCATATGTATAACTGGCTATTTTAGGGTATGTATTTATGAACCTAACAAAGATCACTATATATAATGTTAAGTCTAAATGAATCTTATGTAGACTGATCTATATTCGGGTAAAGAGGTTTCAACCTTACAGTGACTACTATGTGTAATGGTAAATCATATGAACCTTATATAGGACGCTAAAAATAATTGTATCCCAAGATTAACCTTTCATAGAATGATTTTTTTTAAGGTTAATCTGTGGTTATCCTTATCGAGAAGACATCTACATAATTGTAACCTAGGGTGACCCTTACACCTAACTCTTTTGTATAGGGTTAAAAAAATTTAATTGAAAATTTCATCCTATTAAAAATGTTACTCTTTTTAACTTATGTTCTTCACTTCCCACATGATTTCATAAATCTAGACACAAAGGTGTTCTGATACCACTTAAGGGATTCATTAGGGTATAAAAGAAGTTATTAGACCAATTGGAAGTGATAAATCCCTTTCACAAGGATGTAAAATGAAAGAAATAAGTAACCATGTAAAAAATGAAATGAATAAATTATGTAAATGTGTGTACCTTACAATAAATTGACCTTTAGAGCATATTTATATTCATCAGATATGTTTGATGAAGATTACTGATGTTTCCTAAGAATCCTCCCATATCCAGAGATATCCATTGGCTAAAATGAATCACACCAAGTGTGAGTGGGAATCTACATCCTCCTAGATATTATAGAATCTCATGATGTAAATGAGGAAGGAGAAGAAGATATTTGGTTGATGGAGAGTTTGTCCAAGGAATATTTCAAGGTATACTAACCCACTACCATTTCATGTTAGTAGTTTATATAATCACCTGAAAATGTTCCTAGGGTGTTGTAGAATTTATTCATGCATTAAAACACACGAATAAATGATACAACCTATACATGAATTCATTAAAGAATTTAACCAATTAATTTTTTCCCCATCCTCATGAAAACATTAATTAATTAATGATAACATGGGATAATAGATTCGGTAGAGTCTAATACATATAATTACATGAAATAAGTTATTTATATGAATTATATACAAGCTAACACCCATATGAATCACCCATAAATATCCTACACATAATAGGATTTAGGTTATATATCCCATTTTGTATCACCAAGTGAATGATATATCGTCAAATCATATCTATGGTGAATGATATATCACCATAATTATCATCATGAATATAGGATAAACTAGTAAAAATCAATATGTTGAATGTTGTATCTCCTAGTGAACATTGTATCACTATACAACAATGATGGACAATGATGTATAATAAATTACATGATATATCACTGCCTCACATAATAGGTGAATGATATATCACCCTTTTTATACTCAAGGGTGGGAGATGAACCACAAAAAACCAATATTATTAATGAGGTATTTCTTGGTTAATGACATATCACTACACAAAAATGTTTGTAGCACACTCAGTTTGAAGTATATTTTCATTTTATGATTATTATTTCGTGTTTTCAGGTAGTTGGGATATATTTATGGAGTATTTTTAATGATTAATGAGGAAATAATATTGAATTGGGATACTGGAATGATTCAAATCGTGAATAAGTTTTTCATGACATGAAAATGTCTGGGGAAGATTCCATGAGTCTGTTCAGAGGGAGACATGTTTTCACTAAGTGAATGGATATGGCTATTCATGATGTGAATCATGTTCATTAGATGAGTGAATTTTTTATAAAATAAATCTTAGGTGACATGATTTTATATATAAGACACCTATTGACTATTCACATTGTGAATGGGAAATTTGCACCTTGAATTGTCTCGGTCCATCATTTTTTAATCTAGAAAACACTTGTAAATCCTCATGTGGTTTCCTTTCTCTTAATATCGATTTACAAGGCCCCGTTAGGATATTTTTAGTGATCCATAATTTAGGGACCATTATTCTAATGAATAATTTCGAACTTCTTTTGTAAATCAATGGGGAATGGATGAAAGTTGTTAGATTTATGAAATCCCATAATATCCAACATTCTAATGAACTTGAGGTAAATAGTTTTTCCCGATTTCCAATTTTATTGGAACTTTAAGGATTTTAGATTTATAAAATATTTTTCCTCTATTTTCAATAGTTTTTACTAGTTAAAACTCTACTAATTATTCTTTCACTGGTTGGATTTGAAATTAGATTAAGGGTTTCACTCATAATAGACTTCTTTCATTAATCAAAAGTATTTTATTAAATGATTAATAGTGTTGATAAATGTTTTTGAATAATGTGTTGTGGGTGATATCTAGAATAACATGAGTTAGTTTGTGTTCATGATAGAAATGTATGAGGAATTTTTGAAATAGGCTTGGTACTCATTGCCGACCAAAAAAGCACAATGATGAAATTTACACAAAGCGATGATTTTTTAGAGTATGTGTCCCTACTCGCAAGCATATCGATGTCATTCAGAATGCATGGGTGTGTTCATGTGAGAAAATGGATTATTATGAAAAACATTAATGTATTAATTACTTATTCTTTTTGAAATAAAAAGAAATTATTTTTGGTTAATCTATTTTTGAAAAAACCTGTGTATCTGATATATTTTTTTATCAAAACTATTTACTACCCTAATATTTCTCCTAGATATTTTATTTCATTTGAGCTAACAATTTTTTTACCTTAGTTGAATGTGGTGAAATCCTTATGATAATTTCTTATTGGGTATAATTACTCACCCCTATATACACAACTTGGTGTGTATGTTGATATTGTTTCCCATGATATAAGAAAGAATCACTTCATTACTTCTCTTGTTCAACTCCTTGATGTTACTATCATAATTGGTGGACATGGATCTTGGACTAGTTAGTTTCTATGTAAAGAGTGGTGCTACTTTGGTGCATGGATTATTTTCTACTCGAGTGGTTTAAGTTTTTATATCTTATTATTACAATGTCAAGATGATTTTTATCCATATATCTTTGTTTATTTAGGGATTGATCATATTTATTATGGTTGGGTATTGAATAATTCATTATTTATATAGATGTCTCGGGTTTTAATTATTCTTATCTTGACAAGTGTGTGTTTTTTGCATGTTTATTAAATGGAAAACCATTCCCACATCTATCTTATGTTTAAAACCTTTCCATTTATTCCCAGCCTTTGGTGTTCAGAAAATTTCACCTATGGTTTGTATCACTTTTTCCATCTCTCATGACAATGATTTGGGGTGAGATATTAGAAATTGTATTAGTCTTGTTGGACATTAAAATAAATATTAGTAAAGAAATATGAATTTCAAAAACATAAAATGTATAATATAAAATGATGTTGCCTATTATTTTATCTGAAGCTTCATGTTAGTTGGATAGTACAGGTACAAGGAGTGTTCTAAAATACTTTTAGGGATGTTTTCAACTCCTTGTAAGGGGTTTAAATGATTAGTTTCAGGTATCATGTATTAGTAAATAGAATTATCACTAGGTATGAATTATCACACAGTCATTTGGTTTTTATTTTTAGATATTGTGATTATTGTGTTAATATAAAAAATATTAAAATAATATAAGGAATGGTAAAAAGTTTTAAATTATTGATTTTTGGAATGATTTATAATATGAATTACCCACCAAAAATGGGAATAAGATATTAGTGAGAGGGATTAGCCAAGAATTTTGTTGCAATATAATCATAAGTAAACTAGAATTTTTTTCAGAGTACAGAGAAATATTGTCAGGATGTTTACAAGAGACCTAAGATTGAGGAACCACATTTGGTAAATCACTCAACAGAATTTCTAAATCAAAATACACCAATGTTTCATTGTGATTCTAGAACTAAGGTATGGATGAATATGATAACCATGAATTTTGAATTTTTGGTAACTAGGAATGAAATTAATGTTTACCTATAAATGTATATTCTGGATGACTTAGAGTTAGCTTGGGGAGACTTAACTATTTGAGATAAGTTGGATGAATACCTCAATTATAAAGGATATGCGGAACTGTTTAATAATTTTTTTTCCAGAAACTATTCAGATAGAAAAGATGATATAATTCATTCAAATGGAATAAGGACGTATGTTAGTGACTGAATATAATTCTAAATTAACTCTTATTGTTCTTATTACACTAGAGTAGTTTCTAATTAAAGACTGAAAGCTAGGATCTTTGAGGCAGGTCTCTGACTAAAGGTTCACTAAAATATGTTAATGGTCTATATTACAGAATATAAAAAAATTATGAATAAAGAACCAGTGGGAGAAATTTAACCTATAGAGAATCCCAATAGAGGGGATACAATTTTCTATATGAGTGGTATCGAGTGATTTAAAATGGGTAATAAATTAAAGAGGGAGGGTTTCTCCTATGGTAGAATAGAAATAGAGAATAAATCCACAAGATCAGTATCTTATCCACCAAGTCACAAAAAATGAACAAGGATATTTCTTGTGAGATGTCATTTCAAAGCATAATAAGAAGGAATACATGGTAACACTAAGTAATTTACACCACTTAAACAAGAAATGTAATCTCAAGATTTATTTTTATAAAATTCATAGATTAGTATGTGTAACTAGATCAAACCATCCTTAAGCCTCGTATGTGTGGAAAAAATATTTCATTCAGGCTTGTTACCATCAACAGACATAGGTGAACTAGGATAAATCCAAAAATTATTTTGTTGTTCAGGTCACACCACAATAGAGAGGAAAGAGTTATCCCATGGAAGATGAGTGGAAAGTTTAGGGAGCAGCTAAGGCTATTATGAGTGAGAAACTAAGACCCTTTATGATGGAAGGTATCATTATTATGAAATTGAATCTTATGTATGTATTTTTTGATACCGATGTATCATATTATTTCCTTTCTTATTATGTGGTTAATAAATTGGGATTACATGTGGAAACAATGCCTCATATCATGAGTATCAAGATACTCCTTGTCTGCGGGAGTGTAAAGAATTCAAATTCCCAACACGTTCTATTACCAATGATGTAGTGTAGTTCTTCATGGACTTTATATTTCTATATATGGATTATTTTGATCTATACATTAATATGTAGTATCTAAGGGATTTTAAATCCCATAGTAACTTCTATTCATGACAAATAATGTTCACATCCATGAATAGATCAATTTTGGTATTCAATGGGTATTGGTATATAAATGTTGTTAGAGTAAAACATTTAGTGATAATTGAAATAACCACATATAGCTAGCTATAAGAATTTATCTTATCTCCTAATGATAAAATAGGATATGGGACTCTTCCTACCACAGAGAATTGATATACAAATGTCTTTCTGAATGATTTCTTTAGGTTTCCACAAGATAAAGAAAATTGATTTATTTGTTGATCTCCTTTAGGGAAAACACCCTATTTCACTACCATAATATAGAATAGATTTAGAAGAGTTGTGATAATTAATGGGCTAGCTAAAATAGTTTAAATTAAAGGCTTCATCAGACCTAATAAATCACCTTGACCTACACTAATTTTATTAACAAAGAAAATATATGCTTAAGTTATATTGTGTGTTAATTATCAAAAGAAGAATCAAGTTATGGAAAAAAACTGATATCATCTTTCACAAGTCTATATGTTTATTTTAAAAATTAAAGGATCCATGTGGTTCTCTTGAAAAGATATATGCTTAGGATATCATCATATTATATTTAGAAGAGATGTTATTCCAAACCCAACATTTCAGAGTTTTTATGTCCATTATGAATATGTTGTCATGACCTATGGTCTAATTAATGAACCCATAGTTCTCATGGACTAAGTGAACCATATCTTCCACAAGTAACTTTCTTATTTTTTGATAGTATTTTTTATGATATATAAGATTTCTCTTGATGAATGAATATCTATAAGAAGTAATTGGAAATTTTACTGAGCACATTTCATGATCAGAAACTACATGCTATTTTTAAGTGTTACTTATAGATACAGTAAGTCCATTTACTTAGGAACATAATTTACAAAGAAGGAATATTTTTGGATCCATTAAATTTAATAGTAGTTATCTCTTGGAAGAAACCAAAAAATGTTTTTAAAATACATAAATTTTAGGGATTAACATGCTAATATTATTTTGTTGTTATAGATTTCTCAGGTATTTATTCTCTCATAGAAATTTTTACAAGAACTGGAGTTCCATTCACATGGAAGGATAAATTTTAGAAATATTTTCTAGAGATAAAATCTAAACTCACCTCAGCACCCATCCTAATTTTTCTAGATCCATGTAATAAAAATGTTACATATTATGACGTGTCTAGATCTATTCTAGGATTTCTTCTCATACAGGGAGACCAGGTTGTGGCCTACAGTTCGAGGAAATTGAAACAATATAATAATAAATAACAAACACATGACTTGTAATTTATATTAGTCTCCCAAGCCTTAATAATCATACAAGGTTTCCTTTTTTGGAGAAAATTTCACAGTTTTCAATGAATTTATGAGTTAGAAATATATATTTTTTCAGTGATAATTGAACATGAGGGAAACAAGATTAAGCGATTTCATAAATATGTTTGATTATGACATGATATTCATTCATTGTGTAATAAATTTTATAGAAGAGGCATTGAGTCATAAATAATATAGTGAAGTGGTTAGGAAATCTCATGACCAATGTAATTTGATGATATTCATTGCATACATGCACCTGGATTCTTCCAAATAGAATGAACAAGCAATTTTCTTTGTAGTTAACCTTATTCTAGATAGGATGGTGTTTTTCAAAGAGTCTTAAATGTTATATCTTTATTTAATCACCATTAAGTTAAACCAAAATTGTGGAGAGGCTTTTAATGGTAAGGTAGAGTATGGGAAATCATTATTATGCTCTATGAATTTATTTGTAATCCCTCAGTCATTCTAAGAAAATATTCTTTTTCTGAATCACCATTTGAAATGGGATATTCATCTGGGAATTAATAGGATGTACAAGGAAATATGAGAACATTTTTTATGGCTAGGTATAAGATATAATATTAAAGAACATGTGATAACATGTATAACTTATCCAGAGGTAAAGGATGAACATCAAAGACTAAATTATTTACTATAATATATGACTATACCTATATGGAAGTGGGAGTATATTTTAGTAGACAATGTCAAAGACATATAAAGAATGTTATGGATGCATGATGCTATTTGGGTGATTTTGTATCTAATGACTAAATAAGGACACTTTCTCCCAATTAGAGAGTACAACACAATAGATATTTATATGGGTTGTATATTGGAGAAGTGGTCAATTTTTATGGATTTTTATTTTTAATTATCTCTAACATAGACCCTTTATTCACTTCACAATTCGATAGGTCGTTATAGATATATCTTAAAACTCAATTGACCATTAGGGAGACATATCATCCATTGATGTATGGGTATTAATAACTCATTATTTAGAGATTGTTGGATATTCTCAATGCTTGTGTCATGGAGTTTATTGGATCTTGGTAAGAACATACGACTTTAGTGGAGTTATCCTATAATAAAATTTGACAAAAGAAAATATATATTTCCCATTTCTAGGCATTTTAATGAATTCCTTGTTGTTATCCATTATGTTTGGTGGAAATAAGAGAGATGTCATTTATAGGACTGATTCTGGTCTATGAGACTATAGAGATGATTCAGATAATAATAAAGTGTATGACTATGGCCTAAAGGTGATATAAATCTTATATAATCAATCATCACTGAAAATAATCATTTAATTTGAGTGACCAAGCCTTCATAAAGGTGTCACCCATACATGGTAATCGAAAATTAGGAAAGTAACAGAAATTGGCCCCATGGTATACTGGACTGTTTGAGATTATTGAATGAATTTGAACTATTGTTGATGGGATAGCCTTATCTAAAAGATTCGGTACTGTCTATAATATCTTTTATGTATCTCAAATGTATAAGTATCAGTGGGATCACAATATTGTAATCAGTTGGGATCATATTACTGTTCATTTTGATGCATGTTTTATCCATGAAATTGTATAGATTCTAGATAGATAGGAAAAGTCCTTACAAGGAAGATCTATAGCCTTGTTAAATCTTTTATTGTAGCATGGACATGTTTTGGAGGAATAATGGGAATTGGAGAAGATCATACTATAAAAATGTATTATATTGTTCAAGGGTAATTTTGATTTCTAGCTTCACAAGGATGGATACCCCAATGGTGGGGAGACTGTAGCACCCCCCGGTATAAGGTATGTTTCCCTTTAATACATAATCTTTAATTTCAAAGAGTGGTTGGGACATTTTATTAGATGATTTTAGTGGATTAAAGTGGAAATAATATAGAATATGGATATTAGAATTATTCACACCATGAATATATTATTCATGATGTAAAAATGTCCTTAGAAAATTTAGTGAGATGCATTAACGTGTTAGGAATTTTCACTAGGTGAATGGATAAGGTGGCTCATGGTGTGAAATTTTTTACGTCATGATTAATTTTTTTTTAAAAAAAAATTGAGGAGATGAAATATTTTGTGTAATCCACCACTCAACAATTAAAAATGTTAATGGGAAATTAACACCATGAATAGTCCCTATACATCATATTTTAATCAAATCATTGCTTGTAAATCCTTAAGAAAATTATTTTCTCTTTTTCACAACTTATAAGATTCCCATAGGGAATTTTTGTTTATCTTCGATTTCTAGACCCAAATTATAATTAATCTTTTAGAGTTCATTTCAGTAAACCAAATAGGAACAAAAGTTTTCAATTTTTTATAATTTTCTATGATACATTGTGCCAAAAAACGTGATGTAGTTTGTTTCCTCATCTTCCACTTTTATTGGAACTAAAAGTTTTTTAGTTTTCTTGAATATTTATAATATGTTTTCAATTGGTTTCCCATGAAAAACTATGTGGATGTTTATATTATTTGTTGGATTTGAAATTGGATTGTGGTAGTCACAAAAATGGGCATTTTAAATTATTAAAAATAGTTTTCTTAAATTTATAACTATTTGGATGCATCTTTTGGAATAATGGGTCATGGGTTCCATTTGGAAAAGGATAGCTTTATTTTTTTGATGATTTATTGTATGAAGAATTTTTGAAACAAAGTTTGTGTTTGGTGTTGACTATAAAGGCACAAGAAGAAAATTGATACCAAGCAACAACTTGGGGGAGAACATGTCACTACTTGTGAGAAAAGGGATGCCATTCAACTTGAAAGTGGGTGTCTACGAGAGAACATGGATTATTATTCCCATCCCAAATTTATTAATTAATTATACTTTTGGAAAGAAATAAAAAATTTTGTTTGGTTAATATTCTTTTGGAAGGTATGTTCATCTGATATATTTTATATTGTTAAAACTATTTACTATTTTGATAATTTTACTACCTATTTTCTATCCTATGAGCTAACATTTTTTTTGGTCTATGTATAATATGGGAAAAGTCTCTTAGGGATTTCCTACTGGGTAATATTACTCACCACCTACATATCCACATTTATACCTATGAAGAAATTATTTTTTATGGTAAACGAAAGTGAATAGTTTCTTATATAGAGGTTCTACAAGATGTCTCTATCATAGTTATTCGAGATAGATCTTGGAGTAGTTCCTTTCTTGTTTAAGAGTGGTTCCACTTAGATCCTCATGAATTTTTTTCTTGGGATTTTTTATTTCTATCTATTATTTTTCTGCTGTTACTCTGATGTTCATCTCTATTTCATTATTTTTTGATGGATTAATCATATTTATTACAGTCAGGGTTTAGAGTATGCATCATTTACATATATGTCCCATGATTTATTTATTATTGACTTGATATTTTTTGGTTGTGAATGTGTGTTTATATAAGGGTAAACCATTCCCTCATGTATCTTGTGTTTAAGCCCAGGGAATTTTTTTCTAGCAAGTGGCTCCTCTGGAATGTCACATAAGGTTAGTAGAACTTTTTCCTCATATCAAGATAATTAATTGGGTTGTCATGTTAGAAATTTTTTGAATGATGTATCTTCATACAAATGATATATCACATACCTATATCTAAGGGGAATAATATATTTCTATAATTATCCTCATGGGTGGACTATACACCACCAAAAACATATATAGGGAATGATGAATATCCTAGTGAATGATGTATCACTATATAATAACATAGAAAAATATTGTATCTCTAGGTGAATGATATATCTCTATAAAAAAATTTCCATGTAGATGGTATACCAATATTAAAATATCCAAGATGATTGATCCATTATCAAACACAACCCTTGGTGGATCATTGTCCACTACACTATAAACATGGAGAATGATATATCACTAGTTAATGAGGAAACACCCATAAAAAATGATATAAAATGAGGAATTTACCTATTATCAGGTATCTTCTATTAATAATGGTGGTGCGCGAGGCATTATAGGGTGAAAAGGAATTACCCATAAACTAAGATGGGGAACAAGGAATCATCGGGTGAATGAGTAATCACCAATAAATAATGGAGGAGAATTAATTTCATGAAAAAACTCCAATCATCCATAAATATTAGACTTGAATCCAGTCGATGAAACACTCTAGGAATTTTTTGAATCACCCTAGGTAGAAAACTAGTCCTCGATCATTATATTATATAAAATAGTAATGATTTCTCCATATAAGTATTATTAATTAATTAGTGGAATTTCTTTTGAATTTCTAGAATTAACTATTATATATTAGATCCGCACACTGAAATCAAACAGGAAATTTTATTATAATCATAAACATCAGAATAAGAAGAAACTAGATATAAAGGAAAAGTGATTCTCCTAGCTCACCTTAAACTCTGGACAAAGATACAACCCTTGATATCTGTCACCCAATCTCCACATATATAATACCCAACTAATTAATAATAGAATAAAAAATAAGTAAAATATTATATTAATAAAACCAAAAATGTATAAACTAACATTTTTATGCATTGATCAAGTAGTCCTTGTGATCAAAGGTCACACTCTGACCTCAATACCAATCCGTTGTATGAGTGACCATGAATTGAGTCAAAACCACTGAAATCCACTCAAACTATAAAAATTGACGATTGTGAGCAGGATGTAAGAAAAATAAACCCAATAGGGTTTCACTTATAAGTCCATGTGCTTCCTTTCCAAAAAACATTCCATATATTCTTATTTTAAAATATATTATATAAAGTGAAATTTAAACTTCTGAATGTAGGGATGAAAAAAACATTAAAATTATAATTTATATTATTTTTAAGAGAAAACATGTTTTTTACAATATAAGATAAATAAAGGAATAATAAAAAATAATGAAGCCTAAAAATAAGAACCATGGGAAGACCTAGGGTATAAAAGGATAGGCCTAATCAGAGGATATTTATACTCTCATTGTTCTAAATATACATAACCTTTTCCTTGAATGATCTAATAGATAAGTTAAATCCAATGTTATAGAGATAACCTCATCCACAACAAAATATTGTTTAGTTAGTGTTGTGTCTTAGACCAAAGGCTAGGTAGGGAATATATTTTCTAAGATTATATGTTCTAGTGATCCCATATAGTTTGATGGGGATACCATGTGGTATCCCTATTTTAATCAACTCAATTACAACTTCCAACACATTTTAGAAGCACAACATACGACTTTACATCCATTAAATATGTCATTAAAAGATAATTTTTTTTGAAATCAACCAACACACATAGGTATCCCATAAAACATCCTTTTCTAAACATAAAAAACATTTAAACCATTTTTATAGTACACAATAAAAAATTTAAATAATTCCAAACTATACCATTATATTTTAATATTTGAATCCACTTAATAAATTATTTGGAAACCATGTTAGAGAATAAAATTTAAAATCTCAATGTTTCCATTTAATCATTATTCCTATATACATTGACACACACACACAGAAGTGTCATCCAATGTAAAAATAAAATATTCTCATATGAATGTGTACATATATATATACAGAGACATCCATTTTTATTTTTATAACCACCAAATAAATAAACTAACACAATAATACAGGAAAATTCAAACAACATTAAAACACTAAACCTTTACAAAAAATTACCATGAATATTTTATAAGTAAAAAAATTAACCATATTTTAGTTGAAAACGTATAATAGATGAATTCCCACAAGGACACATTTGGTAATAAACTATAATTTATTAAAAACCATGAAACATTCTTACATATATATTTATGTAAATATTTAAATCCAACAAAACTCAATATAATTAACAATTTAATAAAAAATGTTTTTAAAAGGCATAATCACTAATGATATTTCAAAAAATGAAAAGGGATAGAATCTCTTACCCAGAAACAAGAACAAACAATGAGATACCCTTAAAAATGCAGAGAGTAAGGTCCCAAGAGAAGATAATACACCCTAGAAACAAAATCCATAAGAAATTAGAAGCATAAGAAATGAAACCCCACCGAAGGTTCAACATAAGTGAAAAACAACAATATATAAAGAGATAAGAAAGATTGTGATTAGAATAAGGATTAGAGGAAGGAACCCTAACTTGGACAAATTTGATTCGAAATTAGAAGGATTGGGTGGATGGAAGATAGGTGAAGGAGGAGGATAGTAATTCCCATTGGAGTACTCCTGGTCATGTAGAGTGAGATGGGTGGGAGGATATGAGGCACATGATTAGGGGTAAAATAGGAGAGGGGTAGTTTATGTAATTATCAATTTCTAAAATCAATAAGTGTTTCATTTTTTTTCAAATGGTTGGACAAAATGTGCACTAACCGTGCCCCCATTCACTTGGAATTTAGTTTTATTCCTAGTGTTGTATTT
Organism: Viscum album; assembly: GCA_963277665.1. Taxonomy (NCBI): domain Eukaryota; kingdom Viridiplantae; phylum Streptophyta; class Magnoliopsida; order Santalales; family Viscaceae; genus Viscum; species Viscum album. The sequence continues at coordinate 581,162,807 of OY728128.1, read as the reverse complement.
TTTTGTAAATACATATTTACATAATTTAATGTCAATATATTTTTGTAAATTATTCTACCCCTTATTGAAGATTAAATTCAAAGGATAAATGGGGTATTCTCTTCTATTTTATTTAAATATGATCTTATCCCACATATGAAAATTTCATGATCACTTATAATAGATGAATTATATTTCATGGATCTCTTAGAAAATAGCGTTTTGTTAATCTACACTAAGTCTACATAGGATAACTTGGGGTAGAAAAAAAATAGATATACCCAAGTATTTCTAAGTTGTACCTAAAATCCAATGCATGTGAAATCATAGTCATTATGTATCAATTATCATTTTTATGGATTAAATAATTTGGAAAATTAATGAAATGAAAAATCCTACTCACACTTTAACAATAAAATAAAAATGTTCAGGTGAAAATTTTATATATCTCCCTTTGTATCATCTTTCCATGAACCAAGAACTACCCCTCAATATATATGATTTTTAAAATTAAGAATGAGGGATTAATGTTTTATTAGAATACCTCAAACTTACAATTTTATAAATATGTTTAAAAGTAACACATTCACTAGGTAGTAAATATTTAATAGCTTCATCTCATCAATACTACCCCATAAGGGATGCTACCATCTACTTTAAGTCTATTAACATTTGTACAAAAACATATAAAGTAATAATGAATATGGAGATATCTATTTGTTTCTCAGATGAAACATTCATATTGAATGATTTCTCTAAATCCGAGATACCATTTCGTTCCTAAAAGATAATTTTTTACTTTGTGGGAAATATATTTTTTATAGTTATCAGAGCACCTAAATAACTAAGTTATTTCATTTTAATTTTTGTTATCTCTAACTAATTAACTAAAATATTTATGTAGTTGTATGGAGCATATACAGATTTACTACTCCTTTCAAATAAGTCATTATCGTTGTGTGGAATAGATTTTTCAACATAAAATTCTATAGGCACATTATTTCTTTTATATTTATAATGTTTTTCAACTACCAAAAATTTCTTATCCAATTCCATTTGATGTGGGTAAATAATAAATAATTTTTTATTAACATTCTTTATCTTCTCTGAATATTCAAACGACTATCTACTATTAATCTATTGAAGAATATTTCATTTCTTAGTATAAGTAATATCTTTTTATTGTGTTTTCATGCACTTATTAGCTATATGATCCTTCTTCTTGCGTCTCTAACAAACATTATTTAAGAATTTTTTTTCTAATTGGAATCTTGGATGTTTCTTTGGTCACAACATTTTATTGTTTTTGTGAAAAAATTTTAACAGTGTTTTTAATATGTTAAGATCACAAGAATGACTTCTCACCTTCTTTTAATATCTTCCTCCCCATTTTTATAGAATTATCTTCAAATTTTTTTCTGAAAATTTTTCTAGGGTGCACCCCCTGACTACATTTGATGTTTTCTGGTTGTGCATTATACCCCATATTCCCACATTCCAAAGGTGGGTGACATTCATCACCTCTTCGTCTATGTATGCTCCTTGATCAAAATGGGATGATGCAATGCTAATCTCTCCTTCTATGGATTCCTCCCCCAAATTCATCTCATAGTCTGGGTCTCCCTTAAATATTAACACGTGCTTCATGAAACCCTTCCTGGTGCCATCCCTTTATGGATGCTAGTTAATTACACTATTTCTATTAGGATATTCTAAATGGTTATGTCAGGGAAGAAAACTTCAGTAAGGGGAGTATTTGCGTGGGGAATCAATGGTATGTATGTATATTGGATCCTTGGTACACATGAATTAACTCATATTAGATGTCTTCTTAAGGGCACGAAATCCTGAGGCATCCCACATCAAATGCGGGGAATCTTATACTAGAGGGATGTCTCTGAGGTTTTCCTTGGCTTCCCATGTTTAGAATGGGACATACCGTGAGTTTAATATCTAAGGTAGATATATTAGACTGATCAAAACATTGAAAATAGTGGATCATATGGATACATCCCTAGGAGGTATCCCCATGAAGGATTATTTGGTAAATGGGACATAATGTCTGTGAATACAAACCATGGATGTCATGTCCCACAAAGGGGAGGGTTTCACACTATGAAGGCTGATCTGAACACCACAATTGGTAGGTCAGAGAAGGTGGATCCCAAAAAAGGGGAAACCAATGTTTACCATTAGTTGGGATTGAACCATAGGGAGGCTTCATATGTACCCTATGTAGAAGAAATGGATCAATACACACATAGTTGGGGGGGGGTGATTCGGTGTTACACATGGCTAGAGGCTCATGCATTGTAACAAGTAGTGATGATGAAACCTTACCATTATGAGGGCAAGATAGTGGAGCAGATGTATGTGGCTTATGCATGTTAAGTTTCTTGTATGATTGGCATAAGTTCACCAGGATGTGGTGGCCTAGGTGAAATCAAGACTAATATGGAGGAAGTCTTGAAGGGTGAAGATGAATGAGATGGAACTGATGTGAAGATGATGGTTTTGGGATTGTAAATGAAAGATGTTTCCTACGTATCCTATGTCAAATGAATGGATCAAAGTCCACATAGTTCTAGTAGGGGATGTTGAGACACCTATAGAGGCAGCTTGTGAGAATGGAGCACAGGGATAGTGACCTAGAGGATGTATAACCTCAAAGATAGGGCATGATCTTCTTGAGACACAAAGGATTTAAGGAAAGACTAGGATATGATATGGATGATGGGATCAAACCTTCAATGAGGCTTCCTACATATCCTAAGGTCTAGGAATCAATGTCCATGTAGTTTATGAATCAGGTATAGAATCGGGGTGTACACAAAGGATAGCGACCCGAAGACATGATCGAGGATTACACAAGGTTAGTATCCCACCGCAAGAGGAACACTCTTGGTTAGAGGAGTATGGATTGTGTGGGGATTATGAATTTTTAGTTGATGATGGGGATCAGAACACCCCAGGGATGGGGATATGGGAGATGCATCCCAAAAAGGGAAAGTGTCACATTAGGAGTGTACATCCTTATGAGGGAGTACTATAGTTTATCATTTATTGGGGTTGGACCCCAAAGAGGATTCCTACATATCATAGTGACTGGGAATAAAACCACGCATAGTTCAGAGGGGAATAAATTTTTACATCATGAAGGATAAAGGTGAACCAATATGAAACAAACAGAATATTTGGATTTTGGGGAGTGAGGAGATTGAACAATGGAGAGGCTTTCCACATACCTTGTTTAGAAGAGATTGATCAAAGTCCACATAGTTCAGTAGGATTAGGGGCATGGTGATTATTCATACATAGAGTCCCGAAAAGGATTTCATGGTCATAATTAAAATATAATCCCATGTGATTCATGCTCAGTGTGAGAAACAAGAGATAACAGTAGAACATATGGTCATGTTGTGAAAGGTGTGGCCACGAAGGACAGTGTGGTTCTTACACATGGTTGGCATCATAGGGAAATGGAATTGGGACATACTCTAGGAGGTAATCCTTAAGAGGGTATACAGATATATGAGGATAGGGAACACCCTATCAGATTTTGTTGGGGCTTACATGAAGACTTCCCTAGGTGCACATGGAGAAAAATCACAAATGGAGAGAGGGGTGAGATAACACTGATTCTCATTCTCATTCATGTCCAACCAGGATTTCCACACATTAGGAAACTCAATGTATAACATCATGTGTTGGGGATGAGGGTGATTAGTAGTTTATCATACTTTATATCATACAATGAGGACTCACTCCTCATCCCTTGGACATACATAACTTGTACCAACCCACTCTTGGGGAAGGGAAGGTGAAAGTAATTATGAATATGTGTGAGGTGGATGAGTGGTTATTTGATGGTTCTACGTTAGTATGGCTATGAAAATAAGTAATTTACATTAGCATACTCATGCGAAGAAGCCTAAGTTAGGGAAATGAAACCTGAAACACCACTTGAAGGACCATGAAATTAATTCACAAAAGCCTAGAAGGACACACATGAGCGAGGTTCTTGAAGTAGAAGGCTTTTCTAATAAGGGATTAATGAAACTCAGGTGCTTTGTGAAGAGGAGGATATTTGCGAAGGAGGGTAATTTACGAAACATTTTTGAAGGGGACTTCATGAAGGGAGGAACTTCACGAAGCATCACAACCCAACCGAGGCATGAAGTATTCTTGTGTTTGGAGGGTGATTCAAGAAGGATGAATTCTCTGAGATTCCAAGTGATTTCAAAAGGGAATCATACCTTAGTGATTCACATGGGGATTTTTGAATGGAATTGTAACTTGAAGTAGAGTTAAATCAGAACTAAGGGAAAGCTAGTTTGTGATGCTCAAATACCTCGGTTGATGCATTTTATAGTTGGTTCACAATGTAAAGGGAGATTCACTAAATGAGTGATGGGAAGGAGAATGGTCAGGGTTTTGATCCTTTAGGCAGGGGTTGAGACACATACTTATAAGAACCAGGTATCGTGATTCTTCGGTTTCATTTCATGTAGGAAATGGTGATTCACAATTAGAGGTTGCTTTGTCAGACTCATGGAGGCTTTGGTCAGTAGTCCATGGCGGCAGCAATTCTCGTTAGACTCATAGAGACTTCCATCACTACTTCATGGTAGTGGAGGAGCACTACGACTACTGTCTACTCTCCATTGGTAGTGATGAAGGGATTCATGGAGGGGCTTTGCGAGGTTGGCTTGTGGTAATTTTGTGGTTTTATTTTTGAGGGAATGATTTCGAAAATGATTTGCCCACCCTTTATCTATATTGGGAATGGATTTCAATGACAAAAAAATGCCCCTCTCGGAATGGGATATGAGAGAAGGGGGGGGGGGTTGGATTTTGATGGTAGATCACCGAAAACATGTGGATAAAAAATAAGTTTTGTGATGAAAATTCATGGAACATGTGGTGAGGTCTCCGCAGAGCTCATGGTAGTTGGAGGCACCGTGAATCTCAATAGGCATCAACCTATGTATTTAGCATAAGGGACCCATTTTACCTTATCCATACTCTATGAACCTTGTGATTGAGCTCTCAAATATTTATGCTCTATCGACTCCACAAATGATATTTTCTAAATGGGTTCATTGAATCAGTGCTCCATGAATGATACTTAGTGAACCTATGCATCATGATTTATTGTTTCTCTACAAATCATGTAGAGTCCTTCAAGACTCCACAATCATGTTCTATAAAAACATGCTCCCAGAATGTGTTTCTCAGATGTTCTCTTTGAATAGATATGGTAAAATGCCAAAGTCTTGGATAAAATGGCCGATCAAGAAGCTTCTCAGGTGGTCCTATGGATTCTGATCAAAGGTAAGACATGATGAACAATACCAAGTATAGGGAATGTGTGAATAGTCATTTTGACCATGAGTCATTAATAGAGATGTTTAAGGAAGGTGAAAAGTATTTCCCATTCAACATGAGATTTCTTTTACACGGATTTGGCCCAGGGGATGATGCCCTTATCCCCAAATTGATCATGGATGAACCGACTTACTGGTTCAGGGACACACTGTGTCAATATCAGTGGTTTAGAACAACCAATGGCCATACCTAGAAGGATCATACTCCTATTACTGGTGACTACCATTACAACCATATCAAAATTTTCAATGGGAAGGCCTTCCTACAAGAGGTATCTCCAACGTAATAATACACTATTCTCCATGAGGGCATAGGGAACCCGGAGAAAGGGTGGACTAATAATTGGGACCTATGCCAGAGCAATAATTTCATAGATGAATGGGCCTAGGCCTGCTGGGTATACACATCATGTGATGAGTTTGGAGCAGAGCTGAGATGTGTAGGAATGTGTGTGGCTGTGTGGGCTTCTCAATTCCACATCTACCAATCGAAATACATAATGATATAACTACTGAGGAGGTGGTCATCAAGGACTAACACTTTCCATCTTCATCATAGGGAGGTTGGCATTGTCCATTTGGATCCCCACTATATTTCAAAAATTCAACTTATGATGGAAATGTACGATGAATTTTAATAAATGATGAATACATGGGAGGATCTAGAGAAATTTAAAGGTTGGAGAAGGTACTGATGGACCTGGTGCTGGGAGTAGATAAGCAGTTAGTGTAGGATGTTTAATTCAAGTAGTGGTTTAGACCCTTCCTAAATTTTCCACTAGTGCATCCTAATCACGGAGAGGAGGCACCTAGGAAGTTTCCTATGAGGCGTCATACATTACTAATTGGGAGGAAACATAGCAAGGAATGCTCTTACTAGAGAATCATGAAGTACAACGAATGGATTTTATGGGGTAACAATGTCAACACTAAGAAGAAACTGGTGGTCGAGTTGGCTGGGTTCATTTCATCACTCATTTGTGGATTGATGTTTCCAGTCAGGGATACACATATGGGTTCATGGATAAGAACATTCATTATGGTGTCCATGATGGCGATGTGGAAACACATCAATATTGGGGTATTGGTTTTGGAAATGCTGTACAAGGTGCTTTGGCACATCAGTGAGGGGAAGAAGGCACAACCTGTATGCGGACTATTTCACTTTCTGTATGGATGGATAGAAGCACAAATGAGGGAGTTTGAATATCCAAATCCCATTTTACATCTTAATTCAAACATTTGTTTATCCACTATGAGCATAGTGGTAGTTTCCCAATTAATCTTACCTAAAAAGTGGTGTAGGAAAATGTCTAGATAGTGGAAAAATTACATTTCCATCCTTTCTCACTACAAACAGGAGTATTCACCAATGAGGATAGGGTAATCGAGGAGCATCAGTCATATCTTATGGCCTTCCGAGGTGGATTTCACATTCTTCATGTAGATTTTGAGCCTATTTATGATCCACATACCCCACATCACTTCTTTAAGAAATTATAGTGTCTGCAGAGTCTAACCCTGAAAATGTAATTAGGGGTATGCGATGAGGATCTCCCATGTCTGATGAGGAATCATTGGATCATGTTCATGTGGGAATGTGAGAAGATAAAGAATGAGCTATCTCCTCCTACCACTGCATATGGGTTGGTGGATGAGTACAAAAAAAAACTGGGTGGAAGCCTACCTGAGAGAGATGCTGAAGTAAAGAACCACCCATGTTGATGATGGGGTTCCCCCTCAACCCTGAGGTCAAGATCAGACAATAGAAATTTCACAGGGTGGTGGTAGGGATGAAGCAGTAGCATGCTCAATAATTCCAAGTCATGATCCATCCAGAAATGAAAGAGGAACAATAGCAGCATACCTAGTGACTCTAACAGGGAAGAATTGGGATGAAGGGAGTCCATGAAGAGGATTCTACAAAATACCTACCCAATCTCATGGGAAGTGGATTTTTTGTGTTAACATCCTTGAAGATGACATCTACCATCAGACATGGGATGTTTGGGAAGTCAATAAGAAATTCCTCAATTATTATAAAATTTGGGACCATATCACCTGGTTTTAAATGGATCTTCCAATTATTTTTCATTCCAGGGATGGCATCTTGGTGTCCCTGGGAGAGTGAGAGTGATCTGTGGCTGAGCTGGAGGACTTCGTGCACTCCTGGGGAACCCCTCATCCAATGAAGGATTTGGTGAAGGTATTAATTGACCTAAAATATCCTCCAAAACTATCTACTAATAATATGGAAAATTTGTTTCCTCTACCTAAGAAACCGAATGGGTTTGGGGAGAATATGCTGATAGAGGGAGCCCCTTGGAGGAAGGTGAGGCCACAGACTCAGAGCTAGGAGAATTGACTAAAACTATTAAGGTAGGCTCGAAGAGATTAATTTATGCTATGATCATACCCATGTTAACAAAGTTTCTCAACTAACATTTGTTCTGTAAAGGAGAGCCCCACACAAAAGACCCCTTCTCATGGAACAACATACATAGAAGAGAAAGCTCCAGGACTTGTGTCTGGAATGATAGAGGGTGCATGGTTCAACAGGGCTGTGGCAACCGAGGTAGATCTTTCGGAATATTCAAAGCTCTAAACCATATACAGAGAGGCATGTCCTTGGGAACCATCAGTAACAACCCAAGGGAATGAGCAACTATTGGATCATTTCAAGTATTCTTCATTAAAAAGTCATAATTATTTTCCACACAACCAGTTTAACTAACATAATCCTTTTCTGAACAATCCTTCAAGTAGAGGGCATAATGTCAGTGAGGATGGAAAAGGGTACCTAAGCTCCTTTCATGAGGGGAACACCAATCAACATGGAATTAGATGCTTGAGCTGACAAGACCATGATAATCACAGTTGTGGGTAGAACCACTAGTGGAAAGGAACCTAAACTTATCAAGGTGAAATCCAGCAATGAAGATCAACCACATGATATGGAACCCATCCCATATGATATTATACTAGAGGAAGATCCCACTATCGATCTATGAGATGCATTCCCAGTGTTTGAACCGACCAATCTGGTGGAGCTGGATGAGTTCGCCTCTGACGTGGAGGACTTACGAGCTATCCATTTCCGGTCATGGAAACTGATCGAGTGATTCATTGAAAACAACACATAATCATTATGGATAATACTAATGAGATTTATTCATCTTAAAATGTTTCAGATATACACTGAACGGGTAGATTTACAAGGTCTATAGGTTCTCATAAGGGATTACCATGCTGAGAAGTTATGAGAGAGAAACTATAGCGACAGTGTTTCCTGGTATCGGAGGAAGTTTTTTAACATTCATAAGCATCATGAGGATGAACAGGAGATACAATGCCTAGAAACACAGATGAACGTGTTATCTTCTTTAACAAATACCCAATCAAAACTGTAACACCCCATGATTTCATAGTACATTATCTCTTTAAAGTAATTCTATAGTTTGCACTACACGCAACACCGAGTTCGAGTTCACAAAAACTTACCAAACTAGCCGTTCTGAATGCGGTTATGAATAATATCAACTAACTTTTGAATTTTATAAACTCCATATAATTTGAACATCCATATTATGTGTTTACGAGACATAATATAAGAACAAATTAAATTTTAAAGGTATATGAAGTATTTTTCAAAAATGATATTTTACTGCCTTTTAAGGGTGAACGCTTTTTAAATAAAATATTTGAAACTTTTATATATTCAATTTATTAGAATTAAATTCTTTTTTAGAAGCGAGAAATAAAAATTTATTTTGATAAATTTTTGGTACTTTTATGATTACTTTCATATTTTGATGAATAGTGAAAAATATTAAATTGTAATTGATAATAACTTTTTAATAAAACTAATTTATAGTGTTAAATTATGAATTTGAGTGGTCTTAATGTATAATTAGATTATATTTTAATAATTTAATATAATTTAGTCCATTGGATGTTATTTCACATTTAAATTGTACATGAACACATATCAATATTTTGATAGTTTTTACTTCTTAAAAACCCGTTTTCAGGGTTTGACTACCGGAATTAATTTTAAATTAATCAATGAAAATAATATGTTTTTAATTAGGTAAAATAGAATTAATTTTTGGATTCAGAATATCAAAATTATCTTAGGTTTATGTTTTGGTATTTTTCAGAAAACATTAAATTTTTGATGAATTGTGAAAACACTGCATTATTGTTTAAAACCGAATTTTATTTAAATAATTATCATTTTTATTTAAATTTATTTTAATGTAAAAAATCGATACGTAATACCTATATTAGGTCAATGTGATTCATTGGAGTCATTTTATAATAAGATTAAATGTATAAAATTTTATTGAATGTTTTAACGTGTTTTACACACCTTCTAGGCACATTTTCAAATTTTCATAAAACATAATTTTACCACTTATGTGATTTGAATTAAAAAAATTTGAGAGAAATGGTTGGAATAAGTATGTAAAATTTGGTTCAATAGGATGAAAATATTTTTGTTGAATAGTAACTGTAGAATTTTATTTAACACAGTTAAATGTAAATAGGGTAATTAAAGGAAAAAATGATATTATAATTACCCCAACATTTTTCCTAATTATATTAGATACGTGTATTTCGACCTAAATAAACCTTATAAATAAAATATGACCCTTTTGGTCCACTTGGATTAGATTAGAACATTTATTATTATTTTATTTAAAGAAGAGTAAAAAGTGTTGAATTTTGAGTTTAATAACTAAAACATTTTTAATATAGGGATATAAATAAGATAAACTCTACTATAAATATTCATTATAAATATATAAATATTTCATATATCATGGTATTTTATTTATAATTTTTAAACATTAAATAATTAAATTTATTTCTGACACAATGATGATGGAGTAATTACCTTATTAATGAAAGATTAAAATAATTGATTTTATAAATATAAAAAGAAATGTAAATTTAGACTTTTGATGAATTACACGAATTTTATATTTTAATATGAAATTTTAGGGTTGCTTTAATGTATTTTTTTCAAACTAATCAAGTTTTTATGACTTTCAAAAATACCAAATACTAAATAGTGTCAAAATTGACATAAATAATTATTTAAAACAAATACAATATTATTAAATGATATAATATTCCTAAAAATCTATGTTTCGACATAAGGACTTAAAATAATGATATATATTTCATTAATTAACCACTTGGTATTCTCTTGTCATTTTATAGTATGTTTATTAACCATGTAATATAAAAATACAAGAATACATGGTAAAAGTTAAACTATTTAACTAAGAGTTAAATCTAAAAGATAATGTTAATATTGCGACCTAATATTGTCTAAAACCTATTGTATGAGATAAATTCGACCAATACCCACCTTATAATGTAAATAAATCCATTTTGATCCATTAAAAACCGAAAATGACTTTATAATAAAATAATATTTCAAGATTTTCCTAAAATGACCCTCACCTCTATTATAAAAGCATACTTCCCATTCTCTCAAAATCACACCTCCAAAGCCATTTTGATCAAACAAAACCTGTTAAAATATCCTCCCAACTTTCCAAAATTATACCTAGAGTCCTTACTTTGATCATAAATACAACCTATGGAGCCCTTTTGTTAAAATCAAAAGGCAACACCCGAAGAAGAGGTAATTATTTCATCACCTCTTTCAAAGTTATTTTCTTCTTCCACTTACTATTTATTTGTTGTTTCCATACTAAAATAATAACTCCAGTACCTAATATGTACTTATATTTTATTATAAATATGGTACAACTATACTCATTATTTTATACATCATAGTAATGACTAAGTCACCATACATGCGTACGTACGACACACCATCTCCACGTTGTGGTGTAGTTTGTTATTCAACACTACATTATTTGGATGGGTATAATAATGAGTATAATTAATTTAAATTAAGAATATAACATGGTAATTATTCTTTATATATAATATACCATCCAATTTAACACAATTTTACCATCGATAGAATGAAATTTATGCTCGTGCGTATGTACGACTTACCATCTCCACGACGCAATGAGATTCATCTTCAAAGATCACAATTCAAGAATTATATATATATATATATATTGACTAATTATGAGATATATGAAATAATATTTCTACTGGAATAATATATATTTATTTATATAAATATATTTCATCACATACTTCTATACTATATGATATGAAAACAGAAACTACATTCATACGTACATACGGACTACCATCTCCATGAACGATGTTTCAATTTCATATATCTATCTATTATAAATATTTATATTCTAAACATATATGATATATAAATTATGTTATATATTCCAGAAGTATGTAAATCATGATCTAAGTGATACGATGAAGAATAAGAAGTTAAAACACGTATGATAAACAAAGCAATTATTACCCAAAATGTTACTTTAACATGGAAATTATTATTAAATGGGTAGTATAAATCAATAAATGAATCAAATATGATATCATAAATATTAATATCATTTTGGTATAATTTAATAACATACTATGGTCATTATACAGGAGGTTAAATGTAACCTCGACTAAAGGAATGTAAAAGGTAAGGGTTATTTCCCCATTCTCATTATTATCCAAGATTGTTTATACGTAAGTATCTACACGGAATTCTTTATCATCCACATATGTGGTTCTTAAAAATGTATTTCAAAACATTTTTACTATTTCCTAGAATATGGGTTAAATAAATTTATACCCTTATTTTACATTTAATAAAATGTTTTTAAAGGAATCTTTCTGTTATACATTATGTCCTTTTCGAAAAATTAAGGTAAGAATGTTTTTTAAATTATACGGAGGGTGCATCTAAGTTCTTCCATTATAACTCCTTCGAAGCTTCCCTTACTATATTATAAGAATATTTTCAAAATAAATGTTTTCTTTAATAATTACTTGACTTTTAAATGATTTCAAAATAGAAAGAGATATTTCTATGAAATAGTTTGGGTTTCATCTATGTAAACATCCTATAATGGATTTTACAGTTGTTTGAATTTAATTTATTATGATACAATATTCCATATTTTATTCAAGGTTTTGTGATATTTTGACTATGGATGTGTTATTTTTATACCATTCATTGTTTATGGTTTAAGTATTAACATTTATTAATCTAGTTTTAATACGAATGTTTATATTATATTTCAATATTTTCATACGAGGAATGAATTTGAATTATTAATTGATGGGTGGAGCCCGTTATAGCTCCTCGATGCCTCGGTAGGTCTCATGAGGAAAACTAGTGTCTTGGAACAAAGGACTTGACAAAATCTTTATTTGTAGTATTGGAACGAGGCCTTGAATATATTTTTATGATGTCCTACATTATGCATTCCAACATTATGAAATTATATATTTATATTACATGTGATAATTCGACTAGTATAATATCATTGTAAATGAGTAAATGGAATAATTTGATATATATTTTCCATATTATTCTGAACTTTAAGTTTAAAAAGATTTTTTTTAGTCTTATACATTACCTTAAATTTTTATGCTAATTTATGATAGTTTCCTCTATATTTCTATCCTTAATGAGCATCTGAGCTCACCCCTTTCTTATGTTTTATTTTTCCCAGGATGCGAAGAGGTGTGTTATGATTGATATGCAGTGTTAAGCTAGGGGAATAATGGCGTTCTCAAAGGATTATTTATGTTTTTTTTATTATAGAAATTCTAATGTAACATTTACATATGTAATTTATTTTCCTATATTTCTAAAATAATCAGTCCTTCGAGACTTGATTCCATGTAATCATGCCAATGTATTAAAATAATGCATTGACACTGGGTAACTGGGGTTAGGGAATTACAAAAACTCATATCACAATTACGAGTCCAGTTGGAAGAAGCTGAAGAACAGCCAAGGTTAGCATCTCATGAAGTTTCAGATATCTGAGATGAGTAGGTTCGGTTATGGATTAGGGATAATGGACTTCAACCCATGTCCAATGATGAATTAAGGGTGATTGGAAGACAAAAAAATACTGGATTCCACATTCCAAAGAGTGGCGGAGCTGAGACATTACATCGAATGGGAAAATCCAAAGGGACTGTGTTTTCCGAACAGAAAAATATATTTTCATGCTAGTTTGTTTATTTTGATTATGTGCATGGAAATATTACTACCTTCTTTGATTACAACATCTCGATTGTATCTGTGAAACAAATAATGATCAATACCTAATCTCATGTGGGTCATGCTCGGTGTGTGAAACAAGGGATGCCCATATAATTTCTCAAGTTGGATATGAGAGCACTAGCCAATCGTCAAAAATTTGGGGTATGACTGAACACCCAACACATTCAGGCTGAGAGAGGGGGATATGACTAGATAATAGTGTTCTCTGAACATCCAACTTGACTTTCCAATTGGGTTACTAGTACATGAGTGGTATAACACTAGGGGTGTTAGAACCAATGTGAACAAAGGGGAAAGAAAAGTGTGAATCAAAAAACAAAAAATTTATAAAATTGTGATGGTGGAATGATGATAGAGGATAACTGGTGAACACATTTGAAAATCAGTATCAATATCAAATGTAACATCCCAGATCCAAATGCCACTCAAGGTGCCCCGAACCTGGTTGTCTATATGGCCTCAAGTGCATCTCCCCAACTGCCAGAGGCTGCCAACTACCAACGAGGGCCTAGGGGTGATAGTGGAGAGACTATGACCTCATTAACAAAGTGTAACAGAGTGAAAAACAATATCTAATCAATTGTAGAAATTTTAATACTCTAGAAAAGAAGTAAATAGTGGAAGACTAATATATAAATAACTAGGTGTCAAATCTACAATAGATTATGTTGCATGTTACATGATCTCGGTAAACAACCAAAATAAGTTACACTACAGTAATATATGATATAGGTATCAGAACTAAAAATGTACAGAAGAAACACAGAAGCATTGAATGCCATGGCTTGGTACCACTCTCTCCTACTCCTAAACAATATATCAAGAACCTATAGGAGGTATTTTTACCTTATTGACACCCAAAACCATATAATCTATTTGGGTCCAAAAATATTACCCAAATAGGTTCTGAGACCAAATCTTAATAGGAAACCACCCAAGGTCTGTGCCAATCTATTAGGGAATATATATAATAGGAAATTTACAATAATGAAACAAGTAAGCTAGAAGATACTCAAAAGTAAACAATCATACAATCACAAGTTTCTATTTAAATTATTTTCTTGTTCGTTAACAATTAAATTACATTGAATTGTATATGTATTAATATCTAGCATAAGACCGACATACCCTGTATAAATTTAAGCACAACAGATGTCTCAAAATAGCATATAAACAAAAAAAGTGAAGACTAAATCCAATATTGTGCATTGCTTTGTAAAATGATTCATAAGACATTATATTTTAATACTCAATTTATAACAAGTGACTACCCAGTACATCATTGGTTTTCTCACAAAATTAACATAATAACCTCTTTGAGTCCTTCCATAGAATTATAATATGAACCCAGGGTTCACCAAAGGTATTAGTAAATGTAAACTCATGACATATAAAAATTCCAATAGATCCCTTCCATGTTATACCTCAATGGATCCATATTTATCTTAATAGTTTAGTATAGCCTCCATGAGCCCATCCACTACAATCATGGTTCACTCACGGACTTAACATAATACCCTCTTTGATCCCATCCAGAGCATTCTAATCTAAATTCATGGTTTAACCAATGTATAAGGTACAATTATCACATGATCCCATCCATGAAATTTTAAACTAAGGAAATAGTTTTCCAATTTCTTTTTACCCGTTAATCATTTAACATTTAATTAAACATTTAATTAGGCATGCAAAGGTCAAAACCCAAAATCATTAAATATAAATTACCACTAAAGGGGTGTCTCTAGAAAGGACCAACCTCACAAGGCTTGTCCTTCTAGTTACTCACATGGGAACCTTTCTCATATGAAGTATCACATGTAAATTAAACTATTACATGGATATAACATTAATTAACATAGGTGGTAAAGTTCTTAGTTGGAGAAAAACATTCCAAACGTACTTAAACAAGCATAGGCATACAAAGGAAAAGGGTAAAACTGACCATACCATACCCTAACCAATTAAATTAAAATTTAACAACCTTGTAAATTATTAATAATCCCAAATAACTTTTTAACAACCTAATAAAGGTAAACAATGGCATGCCTCATAGACATCATAGACCAAACATCCAAAAATAGTCATCCAAGGAAACTCACCCATGGGGTGGCCCTTAATCAAGGTATAAAACATAAAACATGATTTAAAACATATATTAAATTACATAAACATAAATAGGAAATAACAAGGGTCAATTATAAATCAAGGATACACAAAAAATATGGATGCGCGACACTTAAGAATATATAAACAACTAGAAAATTATCAAAAGGCTTGAAACCACCTACCTCTACTTGTATGACTCTCCTTGTCCAGAATCAGCCTATAATTATGCCTAGAATATATTAGATATAAAAAATGAACACAAATTCCGAAAACATGATAACTTGGTCAAGGGAAGGAGAGATTAATAATGGATTAAGAGGATTCAATAACTCACTAAAGGGGTTCCAACACAACCGAAAACATTTGAAACAGAGTCCAGAAGAATAAATAGGAGGCAAACCTACCTCAGGTCATCTTGGCAGTACAGTTCATGAACCATGGGGTGAGGGTTCTGTCTATCTAAAGTAGAAGAGGCTACATCACATTTTATAAAAAAAATTAGGGTGTGTACAATCAAATACATGACTTGTATATGCCTGGTTCACCATTTTCAGTTGACATTCCTTAAATGTCATGAACGGGTCCTGACCAGGCCATTACACGACATCTACTACGATTACATAGTGTGTAACCCCAAATCAGGTCATGTAACTGGATCACAACATTCCCTTGACCTCTTTTCCTCCTCTTTCTTTAGTAAAAACTAAAAATAAAAGATATTCACCTCAAAGGAAGAATCAAGTTCTTACAAAATTCCCCATTTTGAGAAATTCTTCCCCAAATTTCCCATCCAAGGGTGGTGAAGAAAAATTTTAGAACAACTCCAGCAACTACAATTGTACATCATCCTCCCTCTCCTAGGTCTTGTCATTATCTCAACTTTAATTCCATAGCACCCTTACTAAAGGAACATACCTATCATAGAGAACCTTCATTTTATGATTCACAATTTGTATAGGATGCTCCCAAAAAGGACGCATCTATCAATAACTCAACCTCCTAGTACTGAAAAGCATGAGAAAGGTCTGAAATGTAACATCACATATACAAAATTTGGAAGATGTTATAGCGAACCTATCCTTTTACACATAAAATTACATGATTTTAAGAATAATTAAACATTAGAGTATAAGCTAAGGATCATAAAGTCTTGTGTCTTCGACCGCTAGGTACAAAAAATTGTAAGCATGGAACTAAATAAAAAATTTATTATTTAATATTAAAATTGATCTCATAACTTACATTGTGCTCAAAAATCTGCATAAGTTACCCTTGGTAACACATGAACAATGGGATGAGGTAAATATCCTAGTAAGGGAATAACCATAAGAACAAAGGATTAGAACAAGGGATAGAATGAATGACATGATGATATAAAAAGGGATATTACAAATGTAATCCTAACATCTAAAAATGCAATCATATAAACATGGAGTAAAAATAATGTTGAAGAAATATAAAACATGACTTAAGAATGAGTCAATGATAACCACCAAGATCATTGCACATGATATCACAAGCGAAGGCTAAGCGCCAAGACCATCACACATAACGTCTCATGAGACTTAAAATTACCCAATGCATTAGAGTACTATTTGGGATAACCCATATTTACTTTTAATTAATATGTTTACACATAAATAATCATACCTAATCAATCTTACATAAACATAAGGGTTACCCATGGAATGAATTAGGTACCAAAATCATGTCATAAAGCATAACAAATGGGCGTATCAGGGAAGTGTCCATAAAATAAAGGAAATAAAATGTAAATGGAAATTTATATTAGAAAATATTCAAGTATTATGTTAAGTTATTTCAGGTTGATGTGACAACATGTATGAAAAGTATTTAAGAAATTTTAGCATTAAAACCTTTTGGTGCTGTTTTAATGAAAATATTATAAACCTTTAAAATAGAAAATGGAATAATACTTTATATAAAACCAGAAGCGTACCAAAAAATTTTTGGTAATAAAAATAATTATTATATAAAGAAAACTATGGATTAAAATATAATATAGTGTGCGCTTGAAATCTGGTCATAATTTAGGAAGTTCCCTCAAAATAGGTTTGCTTATCAAGAAGTATTGAGGTGGGAATCACTTAAAAACATGTATATCACTGAAATATAATAATGAAAGGATATTAATAAATGAATTCTTTATATTTAAACATAATTATAATTTGAAAATAAACATATAAGCTAACTTCATTTTGGTAAAAGGAAGATAAGTCAACCCGAAGGAACAGAGGAGGTTCGGGTAGAATCCCTTACGGATTATCCGCATGATATCAGGTATGCTTAAGAGGGATTAATGAGAGTTAAAGGGCGTTATAATCACTTATTAATCATTATTGAATTATGGGGGAGGTTAAAAATCATACCCCATAATTATGGATTACACATTAAAGGGAATAACATAGAGGAAATTCATTAATAAAATTGAAAAAGAGAGGACCCCTTACCTTAAGTATGACAATGTTCTCCACTTGATATTAATGACATGAATAATAAAATTATTTTCACTAATTAATAATTATAGAACCTATTCTATATTTACATGATTGATTATAACCTTTTTAAGTTCATTCATGACCTTTTTATGGGTTAAGTGGTTCAATTTCTTTTTTTGGGTCCGTTTGTTTTCTTGGTTTTTACGATCAATTTACTTATTTTCATGAATGGAGAATCATGTAAAATGGGTATGGTTGTATAGAATTGGAGTTATATTTTATAATTTAACATCCATAATGTTACATGGTTATAAATTTAATTTGGTTACTTGGAGAGAAGTTGAATCATTATATAAATCATTAGTGATAACTATTGGGTCAATTAGTTGTTTTTGATCACAACGAACTCATTTTTCACTATAATTTAATATCATATGTACAAAGAGATTATAGAAAATTACATAGGAAATATTACATAACAATTTGGTTCAAATATAAAAAAATGGTTTCATGAACTGAATTGAATATGGTAAAATAAATTGAAAACCCATCATCCTTGAAAGTGGTAAATTAACACATCTCATATGGTGTCTTTACTTATAGTATAAAAGAAGAGTAAAAGAGAGATGATAATAACTTATTAAATTATCATAAAAATATTCCAGTACATGTAAGGTACTGTATTTATCATAACATTTGTATGATTATAGATAAGGATAGAAAATAAAACAAATGAACTTGAAAATAAAGTAAAATAATTGAAAAGAAGAATTTACCTCTTGAATCAATCTTCCCTGAGAGCCTTTTAAGGGGAGAGGATTTGGTGTTTTGAAGAAAGTAATGGTCGTTGGACATGGTGGAGGATCTTGGGGAGAGATTTGGGAAGAATTTAGGTTTGTTAAAAGGCTTGAGAGGAGTAAAGAAAAGAGGAGAGGAGGGTTTTAATAATATTAAATTCCTTATTTTATTAATTTCCCTCAAGACAAAAAATAGTGATGATTCCATGAAAAAAATAGTAATATATAAATTTGAATTTGAACTATGGTTTCTTACATCATCCATGATTCTGGGAATAGTAAATTTAGCTTATAATGTATATGTTTGGTAAATTACCTTACTTCACTATTCATAAAATTCATGTATTTTAGAAAAATCCCAAAAATGAAATCTAATAATTTTTTAAAGTGTAGAATCCAAAAATGAAATTAATTTTTCAAAAATAATTTTCTAAATATTATTAATTTAATTTTTAATTAAGATCATAATGTACTTGAAAAATACAGATTTTAAAACTACGACTGATTTTATAATGCTTTCAATAATTACATAAGGTATTATAAAATTGCATAAAACCTAAAAAAATAATTCATTTATGAACACCTTTGAGGAAAATAAATTTTCTTTTAAATTAATTAATTAATTGTAATTTATTATTTATGACTTAAAAACATTAACTATAGTCATATTATCACTTATAAGATGCCTAAATTTTATTTACAAATTCAAGGGTGAGGTTACTATTATTTTAGACAATTTAATATTCATAGGGGTCATATTACTATTCATAAGGGTATGTTACTATTCATAAGGGTAGGTTACTATTCTCAAAAAAATATTTTGTTCCATAAGACTCTAAACATCTTACTTATCGCAATCGTGTATGTCGGATTTTTAAAATTCAAAACACAGAAGTGACAATATTATGTTTAAAGGTCACATAGTACTTAGTAGTTCATTGGGTTTTGATTTCATGTTATTATATGACATAATTATAAGAAGTTAATCTCTATTGATAAAACATTGATTTGTTACATTATTCCCCCTTATGAAATTTCATCCCAAAAATTTAATTTTACAATCTAAGCCATAAACATGTGTGGGTAATTTTCCTTAATTGCCTCCTCTAGTCCCAATGTTGCCTCTTTATAGTTATGGTTATTCCAAAGTACTTTGACTAGGAGAGTAGTCTTGTTACATAGAAAATTATATCTTTGATCCAAGATCTTCACTGCCTGCTTCTCATAAGAATGATCATCCTCTAACTATACCACCTCTAAAGAGAGTACATGTGAATGATCTGATATGTACTTCCTTAAGAGGGGTATATGGAAGACATCATGTACTTTGGACATTGTACATGGAAGTTCTAGTCAGTGGGCCACAACCCCGACATGATAAAGAATCTTCAAGGGGACGATGTACTTAGGCATTAACTTTATCTTCGTTCCAAATCTCACGGCCTTCTTACTTGGAGATATGCAGATAAATAAAATATCTCGAACTTTGAACTCAATGCCTCAACGATGATTTTCTGATTAACATTTTTGTTGACTTTAGACTGCCTTAAAGTGTTGTTGAATGTTTTTCACCTTATCCACCATTTCTTCAACCATTTCAAGTCCAATTATCTTACAATCACTGACATCACCCCAACACGCGGATGTTTTTCACCTTTTCCCATAAATGGATTTATATGGTTTCATTCAGATGCTCAAGTGGAAACTGTTGTTGTAGGATAATTAAACTAGTGAAAGATGTTGGTCCCATCCTCCTTTGAAGTCCCTTGAACATGATATCAACATATCTTCCAGTGTGTGAATAGTTCACTCAGATTGGCCATTAGTTTGATGATTATTGGCTATACGGAAGTTCAGTTCAGTACTTATAAAATGTTGGAGACTTCTCTAGAACATTGAGGTGAATCTCAAATCTCAATAAGATATAATATATTGTGGTACTCCATTCATCCTTACCACTTCTTTGATATAAATCTGGGAAATTTTATCTAATGAGAAGTCCTATGAAATTGTGATAAAGTGAGATGTCATTGTAAGACGACCCACAAAGACCCATATATCATTGTTTCCATTGTATGTCCTTGGATGTCTAGTGACAATGTCCATGGTGATGTTATCCCACTTCCATGTTAGTATGGGTAGTTGTTGCATCATCCCCTTTGAATTTTCTCTTTCAGCCTTCACTTGTTGACATACCAGGCACTTTGATGTATACTCAGCAATATCTGTCTTCATATTGTCCCACCAAAAGTTATCTTAGAGATTTAGACACATATTTGTAATCCCTGGGTGAATAGAGAAGGTCGAGATATGTGCATCATTCAAAAGAACCATCTTTATCTCTAGATTGGATGGTACACATAATCATGACTAAAATATTATAACTCCTTCCTCATCAATTATGAACTAAGATGATTTCCCATTTTTAATGGCATTCCACCCTTTTCAAAATTTCCACTACTTCTCTTTGAGCATCCTTTATTTTCTCTATGAGGGATGGTTGAGAAATATTTTGAGAAAGGATTGATGATTTTCCTCCAATAATGATTCCCATGTCTATCCTATGAAAATATTATAATATCGAATTATTTTCAATTCTCATCATTGATAAAGATGCATGATCCTTTCGACTCAGAGCATCTACCACCTTATTTTCCTTACTAAGATGGTAGTGGATTTACTAGTTATAATCCTGGATGATCCCTACCCATATTCTCTGGCACATTTTATGATTTTTTGTGTTAATATATATATTTAAGACTCTTGTTATCAGTATATATCTCAATATGTTCCCCAAAGAGGTAATCCCACATGATTTTTAACAAAAAGATCACAACCGCCAACTCCAGATCATGCATTGGATAGTTTTTCTCATAGATTTTCATCTTCTTGAAGAATAGGATATTGGTTTTTTATTTTTCATTAGAACATAGCCTAAGACCTTATTTTAAGAATCAATGTACTCCACAAAGAGTTCTACACTTTCTGGGAGTTTCATTGTTGGCACAACGACCATCCTCATTTTCAACTCCTTAAAAAAGTATTCACATTATTGAGTCTATAAAAACTTCACTCCCTTCCATGTCAACTTGGTCATTGGGTCTGAAAATCACAATATGTTCATCACAAATCATTGAAAATACCCAGTTATATCAGGAAAACTGTGCATCTTCGTTACGGATATTGGCCTGGGCCAATCTTTAATTACATTTGTCTTGGAAGGGTCCACATATATCCATTTTCTGGTGACAACATGCCCCAAAAATGACACTTCCTCCATCCAAAAATCACATTTTATATACTTTTCATACATATTATCCCTTATCAAAGTCTTTAAAAAAGAAATAAAAGGATACTCACGTTCCTCCTTGCTCTTGGATTATATCAGAATCTCATCGATAAAGACTATCACAAATATGTCTAGGTATTCTCTAGTGACCCTATTCATTAAATCCATGAAAATTGCTAGAGAATTAGTGAGTTTGAATGGAATCACTATAAACACACAGGGGCCTTACCTCATTCGAATGTTAGTCTTGGGAATATATTCTATTCTCACCTTTAATTGGTGATATCCAGACCGAAGGTCCACGTTAGAGAAATATCTAGCCCCAAAAAGCTGATCGAACAAGTCATCAATCCATGGAGGGGGATAATTTTTATTTATCATGGTTTTATTGACCTCATGATAATCAATGCAAAGGAACATTGATATATCCTTCTTCTTGATTAAGAGGATTGACTCACCCCATGGTGTTGCACTCGGGAAAATAAAATCCTTCTTCAGATTCCCTTACAACTGCTTCTTCAACTCCTCTAGCTCTACAATGACCATTCTATAAGGCGTCATTGATATAGTTAAGGATGCAGGAACAAATTCAATTGATAACTCAACCTATCGATTATAAGGAAGACCAACCCACTCTTAACGGAATACATGAGTGTAATCCATCACGATGGGCATATCTTCAAGTGACATTATCTCCATCTCAATCATCTCTACTATAAATGATTTCTCATACTGAACTAATATCTACACTTGAGACAATGATTCTAAAGGAGACTCATCATCCTCCTTACGCATGTAAAGAATTGGAGGATGCTTTGGGATGTGATGAATTATTTCCCTTTCCTGAAATTTGATTTTGATTTGTATAATGATATCCAATCCATGCCCAAGACAACATCAAACTCTACTAAAACAAGTATCACAAAATATGCTGGGAGGTTCAGTCCAAAAATGTTAACCGGGCAGAAGTTATAAACCATGGATGTAATAATTTCCCAATTCTCTTTTCTCACAGATAACTTATCCACCAAATTTTGAGGTGGTGTTTGAATAGTTATACTAAACTTACAATATAAAAAAGAATGAATATAACAAGAATCAAATAGTATGTTCTCTATTCTTGAATGAATAACTAGTGTACTTGTCACCATGTCATTGTCCGGATTCACCTCAGTAGTAATGATATCATAATCCCTTCCTTATTTCCTTGGTGGTTGTTGTTGATTACCTTCGAAAACCCTTAGCTTAGAGAAATTACGTTCATAATTCCCATACTTCTTTAAGTTGTATCACTGCACTATAAGTTGAGTGTTGATCTAAACCTTACCTTATTATTTCACATTAGTGGGATTTTTCATAACCTTTTGGCAGTTTTATTAATATTTCCCAACTTTCCACAAATAAATAAATTCCTGGTTCCCTTTAGATATTTCCCAAGATGCTTCCTCCCATAATTTTTACACGTGGTATGATCAAGATTCTTTCCATAATATAATTTATTTATGGGACGACCCACAGTAGATTTCATTTTCCTCTTCTTTTCACTGAGTCCACAATACCACTGAGAGTCCCTGATCTCCATTTCAACCATGAGGGAACAACATGAAATCTCCTCATTACTATCAAAGTCTCAAATTTCCAATTATTTTCGTAGACTCGGATTTTGTCCACAAAAGAAGTGACCCACCATTCTTTCAGTGTTCAAGAAAAATATAGAGGTGTACCTTTAAAGCCTTTTGAAGTTAGCTTCATATGCACCTATTTAATAATCTTCCTTCTACTTGAGTTTGAGGGGCTCTATTTCCATCTTGAGATGTAGGGTTTGGGGAAAATATTTATTGAAAGACAATATCTTGAATTTCTCCCAATCCATGGAATCAATTTCCTCTTGGGGATTCATATTCTTGATTAGCATCCACCACTGATCAGCTTCCCCATCAAAATGGTAGACTTCTAGTATGAATTTCTCTTATTATGAGAACTAGAGGATGAAGAATATATTTTTTATGGATTTAATCCACTATTTCATGGGAAGGGGATCAAAAGATCCACTAAACATAGAATCATTTTCTGTATGAAGGATTCAACAAAAACATTCTCTTTACTTGTAAGAGGAGGTTGTTCCACATGATTCGTGTTATTATTCACAACATTATCCAGCTAAGGAAGTGTTGTTATAATGTTTTGAGCACAAATTCTCCTCATATCAGGCACATTATTTGGGAAATCTTCACATTCCATATCACATTGATTTTTGGAACATGTTCTTATATTTCTCTCCATTAACTAAGAAAAATAACATACAATTATAGGGATTTAATACATAATTATTGATCATAAAAAGTAATCATTGAACATAAGAGGATAAACTTGTAATGTTTAAGTATATCCTAAATTATGATTCCCTATGTTTGAAGCTAGGTTATCCATGATATATTTCTTAACTTATATTCTTATGGGATTTTTTTCTTCCCTTAATTATTGTTTTTACTATGCTCAAGAATTTATCAAATAATATCACTTGGGAGTGTCAAACCAAGAGTGTAGCAAGGCCCATTGTCATGCACCAGTTCCCATTCGAGTCTAGGTCAAAGTAGTGTTTTCAAGTTTTACCCTGAGATACATCTGTTATAGAGCCACCTCTACACGTATTTATGCAGATAAGGATGTATTTTATTGATAAACAACTAAATTCATTCTTAACAAAATTTAGGGGAGTTTTGTTATACTTAGTCATGTACTTAAGGTTCTTACAAAATTTTTTCTATTATTAATATAAAAAAATATGTAGACCATCCTATGATATGAACACAGTGACCCTAGACTTTTACACATAACATTACATGATTTTAAGTATAATTATACATTAGAGTATAAGCCAAGGATCATAAGGTCTAGTATCTTGGAAGTCTAGGTACATAAAACTAAAAACATGGAACTAAATAAAACATTTCATTATTTAATATTCAAATTCATATCCTAACTTCCATTGTGCTCAAACATATATATAGGGTACCTTGGGGAACACATGAACAAAGGGATGATCTAAATAGTTTATTAAGGGAATAACACTAAGAATAAATCATTAGAACAAGGGATAGAAGGAATGACATGATGATATAAAAAGGAATGTAAAATATGGAACCATAACATATAAACATGGAATCATATAAACATGGAGTCCTAATAATATGGAAGCAACATAAAACATGATTTTATCATGAGCCAAGGCTGACCGCCAAGACCATCATACAAAATGTCTCAAGAGACTAAACTTTACCCAACACATTGGAGTGCTATATAGGTGCACCCATCTTAACTTATCAAGAATATGTTTCCATAAAAATAATCATACAAAATCAACCTTACATAAACATAATGGTTACCCATGGAAAGAATTGGGTACCAAAATCATGTCATAAAGAATAACAAATAGGGAATCATAAAAGTGTCCATGAAAGAAAAGAACTAAAATATATATGGAAATTTATAAGGTAAAATAGGCATTTATAATGGAAATTTATGTCATGTAGAAAGTGACCAAATGTATGAAATGTATTTAAGAAATTTTAGCAATAAAACATTTTTGTGTAGTTTTAAGGAAAATACTATAGATAATTTAAAATTGAAGAGGGAAATATCCTTTATATAAAACCTAATGTGAACTAAAATGGTTTTCTTAAAAAAAGAATGATTTTATAAAGACAACAATGTCTTTAAACAGAAGATAGATGCACTTGAAATCAGGCCAGAATTGGGGAAGTTCCCTCAAAATAGATTTGTTTATCAGGAAGTATTGAGGAGGGAATCACTTAAAAACATGTATATACCCAAATGAGAATGATGAAAGGGTATTGATAAATGAATTTGGTACATGTAAACAGTATTTTGAATATTCACATAAAAATATAAGATAACTTCATTTTTGTAAAATGAGGATAAGGAAACCCGAAGGAATAAAGGAGGTTCTGGTAGAATCTCTTATGGATTATCAACAAGGTATCAGGTGTAATTAAGAGGGTCTAATGAGAGATAAAGGGGTTTTATCATCGATTATTAATAATGAGGGAAGTATTTTGGAGGTGATGAATCATACCCCACCATTTGGTATTACACATAAAACTTCAAAACATATAGGACATTCTTGAATAAAAGTGAAAAAGAGAGGATCCCTTACCTTAAGTATGATGGTGTTCTCCACTTGATATTAATGACCTGAATAATAAAATTAGGTTAATTAATTAATAATTATAAAACCAATTCTATTTTTAAATGATTTAGAATAACATTTTTATGTTCATTCAAGATTATGTTTATGTGTTAAGTGGTTCGATTTCATTGTTTGGGTCCATTTGTTTTCTGGGTTTTTACGATCTGTTTACTTAATTTCATGAATAAATAATCATTTAAAAATGGGATGGTTGTCCCGAATTGAAGTTATATTTTATTATTTATAATCTATAATGTTATATGTTTTTAAATTTAATTTGTTTACTCATAGTGAATTTGAATCATTATATAAAACTTTCGTGATAACCTTTTGGGTTTATTGGTGATTTTTGATCACAAAAAACTCATTTTGAATTATAATTTAATATCATGTGTACAAAGAGATTATGATACCATACATAGTATATATTAAATAATAATCTAGTTCAACCATATCAAAATTGGTTTCATTACTAGAATTTAATATGTTAAAATAAATTGAAAACCCATCTTCCTTGAATGTAGTAAATTAACAAATCTGAGATGGTGTCTTTACTACTAGTATAAAAGAATAATAATGGAGAGATTATAATAACTTATTACATTATCATTAAAACAATAAATTACACGTAAGGTACTAGAGTTTTCATAACATTTGGATAAGGAGAGGTAAGTATAGAATATAAAACAAATGAGCATGAAAAGAAAGTAAAAGAGTCAAAAAGAGGAATTTACCTCTTGTATCAATATTACTTGAGGGAAAATTAAGGGGAGATGATTTGGTATTTTGAAGAGACTAAGGGCTATTGGACGTGGGGGAGGATCTTGGGGAGAGATTTGTGAAGACTTCAGGAAAGAAACAAGGCTTGAGAGAAATGAAGAGAATAGGTAAGAAGGGGTGGTATTTATAGTGGAGGAGAGGAGGGTTTTCATAATATTTAATTCCTCTGTTTATTAATTTCCCTCAAGACCTAATATAGTGGTGATTCTATGATAAAAATAGTAATATGTGCATGTGAATTCTAACTAAGGTTTCTTACATCATCCATGATTCTAAGAATAGTCCATTTAGATTATAATATATATATATATATATGGTAAATTAACATATTTCACTTTTCATAAAAAATTCAAGTATTTTAGAAAAAACCCAAAAATAAACCCTAACCATTTTTTATGTTTAAAATCTAAAAATGAAATGAATTTTTCTAAAATAATTTTTTAAATATGATTAATTTAATTTTTAATTAAAATCACAATTTACTTAAAAAATAAAAATTTTAATACTATGACTGATTTTATATTGTTTTCAAAAATTACACAAGGTCTAATTTTTTTTTCCAAAAACAAGAAGACACGAAATTATTAATTTATGAACACATTATAGGAAAATAAATTTTCTTTTAAATTAATTAATTAATTTTAATTAATTATTTATGACATTAAAAAAAACCAATACTTTAACAAATGTCATATTATAACTTATAGGATTCCAAAATTTTATTTATACATTCAAGGGTGAGGTTAATATTCTTTAAATGATTTAATATTCATAAGGTTCATATTACTATTTATAAGGGTATGTTGATATTCACAAGGGTAAGTTACTATTTAGAAAAAATTAACTTTATTCCATCGGACTCCAAACATCTTACTAATCACAATCGTGTATGATAGATTGTCGAAATTCAAAACAAAGAAGTGAAAATATTATGACTAATGGTCACAAAGTACTTTATAGTTCATTGTGTTGTAATTTCATGTGATTATATGAAATAATTATTAGAATAGAATTTCCAATGATAAAACATTGGGTCATTATAGATTTCATGCATGGCTGGGTATTTATGAAGAAACTTTAATTGATAGACAACCCATCCAAATCTATCAGGAATTTCAATCGACATGATGTATCTCAACGAAAGATTACTCAGTCTCATGATCCTCTTGTGTCCCAAGATCAGTGAAACATATAGGAAAACACAATCCCCAACCTCAAACTCCAAAGATTGTCTGTGGTGATCAACATATGATTTTGGACGAGTCTTCGTAGTAGCCTTCCAGTTCTGAATGAACTGTAACTACTCCGTGGTACCCTAGACAAGATGAGGTCCAAACATAGTTTCCTCTCCTACCTCTAGCCAACAAAGGGGTGATCATCATAGCCTAGTGTACAGAGACTCATATGGATCCATATGAATAGTAGCATGAAATCTATTGTTATTGGAGATCTCATCCAGGGGTAAGTGTTTTATCCAAAAACCCCAAAAATCCAAGACAAATGCCTTAGAAATTTCCAATAGTATATGAATCATGCATTCTACCTATACATCTATCTGGGGGTGGTAAGTTGTGCTCAGAAGCACCTATGTACCTGTCTACCTTTTTATCCCTTACTAGAAATGATATGTAATCCAGACGTCCCTATCTAAAATGATTGAATATTGGACCCCATGAAGTTGTTAAATCTCATGGATGTATAACCTCCAAAGATCATCAACACCAAAGGTTTCCTTGATCAGAAGGAAACGTGAATCCTTTGTGATCCTATCAACAGAAACTCATATGACATCATTGCCTCAAGGTGACATTAGTAATCCCATCACAAAATCCATTGCGACAACATTCCTTTTCCACTCAAGAATAGGTAGTTGCTGTAAAAGCTCGGTTGGTCACTGATGTTCCACCTTTACCTATTCATAGGTGGATCACCTCATGAAAAAAATGATATATCTATTTTATACCTATCCACAAATACTGACAGTGTAGATCCTTATACATCTTGGTCACACTAGGACGCACTTCCCATATAGAGGCATGAAAATCCCACACTAGCTCTTTGTTCTTGTCAGCTGAAATCCATACATGACCTTATAAACGTAGGATCTCATCCTCGCCTATAGTATAACTAGGAGGAGGATCCTCAATTTCCAGAATCTCCCATATAACCAGGCCTTAAAAATTTGATAACTTCCTCATCCTCATACTATCTAGTAGGGTAGAGGTAACAACAAAATATTAAAGAAACATTGGTCCCTTAATGTCGTGAACCAATCAATGCATCTCAGAGAACAAATCCATAAGCTATAACTTTATACTATCTTGTTTCAATACCTTCATATAAGTCCTCCATTCAAGGAATCGACCACTATATTTCCTTTACCAGGTATTTAATAAATCTTAAAGTAAAAAGATAGATGTTATTCTACACACCGTCACTACCTCAAATTCAGATCACACTATGTGAATATTTACTTAAGGCTTTTAGGTTCGGTGTAAATCCCAAAACACTCTCCCAATAAGTAATGTCTCTAATATCACAATTCATGAACAACTATAGCTAAATTGATATCTTGTTCCGGGTAATTACTCTCATTTGACATCAACTTTTGAGACCCGTACATGATGACTCAATCCCCCTACATAAGAACTACTCCTATACCAATACCTGATGTGTCATAATACATAGTGTAACTCCTTCTTGTATTCGAACTAATCAGTATTGACGATGACGTTAATATCCCTTTATACTCCCGAAAGGATATATCACTGGAATCTATCCATACATACTTCACACCCTTTTTAGTCAGTCCTGTCAATGGTGATGCTAAATGTGAGAAGTCCTGTATGAAGATCTTGTAGTAACCAGTCAGCCCTAGAAAAATCTACACCTCAGAGTCGTTCTTGGGTTTCTTCTTGAAAAATACTTCTATCACCTTCTCTGGGTCCACTAATACTCATGTCTCCATGATTATGTGGCCTGAAAGTGAATCTGATCCATCTAGAAGTGGAACTTTGTGAGCTTATAATATAACTGATTCCCTCTTAGTGTCCTCAAAATGATCTCAATATGTGTGGAATTGTCGTGTTGATTATTATAAGACAACCAAGATATAATTCATGATAACCACAACAAATAAATCAAGATAAGGATTGAACAATGGGTTAATCAGTGACCTAAAAACTATCGTTGCATTCATAATACTAAATGGAATTACCTAGTACTCATACAAACCATACCTGCTTTAAAAGGCTGTTAGAGGTATGTATGATGATCTAATATGCACCTGATGATAACCAGATCTCAAATCAATATTTTATGAAAACCAAGATCCTCAAATATGGTCGAATAGATCATCTACCTTCAGCAGAAGATACCGATTCTTAACCGTCATCTAGTTTAATTTCCAAACAATCATGCATAAACTGAAGGAACTATTTTCCTTTTTCACAAAAATGACCTGTGTACCCCACATAGAAGTACTAGGCCAGATGAAACCCTCAGCATACAAATCCTCTGGATGTCTCTTGAGATCTTGCAACATTGTCTTAGCCATCCTATAAGGAGGAATTGAAACTGTTAAAGCTCCTTCCACGAGCATGATAGATAACTCAACATCTCTCACTTGAGGTAAAACTGAAAAGTTATGTGGGAATATTCCCCTGAAAATATATACTACTAGAGGGAAATCCATTTTACAAGTTCCCTGGTCATCCAGATATAAACCCTCAATCTTGATGGTCATCCCACCCAACCCAGGATGCTCAGGTACATCTCAAATCACCTAGACATCCAATTCACCTTTATATAAAAACTCACTTCCCTCTGGTGACATGAAACTCACCCAAAGGAAATAGATATCATAAAAGTATCCAAAAGGATCCAACCAATTCATTCTTATGGTGACATCAAATCCCGTCATCTCTAAGACACAAACGGTCTATAATAAGTAACACCCACCAATATCAAGGGGGAACTCTTTCAACTAACGCACACCTACTCTTCTAATCCCCAATAGAGTGTATAGCATCAAAACATATTCATAAGTAAATAACACAAATCCCAAGGCTCTACACAATAGGAACATATATGAAACAATAAGAATCCTCTATATCAAAAAGTACATTAGATAAATAGTACCTTTGAAAGTACAAGGTACGGGATCCTGCTCCAGCTGGGTCTGGCTACAACAACCATGACCACCCCCTCATCTTGAATAGACTAAAGTACCCCAGATCCATTTTTTATGAGAAGCTAAAAATCTTTCCCATAAAAGTGGAGTTGATGCTTACCCTCTCTCACTAGCTACTGGTGGAAAATATCCTACATAAGCATTATATATGGCCTATCTTTCCACAAGATCAACACTCAACTGGGTCCATCAGACACTATTTTCTTTTAAGACCAATCCTACTCCACTAGTAGCACCTCACTTGGATACCCAATGATATGTTCTGTCTACTAGTATCATCAGGATAATTCTCTAGAAAAAGCTTCTTAATATTGGTCGAGATAGTACCAAATATCAGCGTCGAACTGCCCTAGCTCGTACCTTCATATTCCTTCAGGTTATGCTTAGTAATCAGTGCTTGATTCACTATAGTAGATATAATAGTAAACCTAAAGACATTTACCTGTGATCGAATGTCATATATAAGAACATACTGAAATCGCTTATCCTTTAATATATCGTAACTTGTCATAATAGGAGAGAAATTATGAATCTTAGTAAAATGAGAAGAATAGTCCATAATTGAATGTATTCCTTGTCCTAGATTAATAAAATCCCATGATCTATCATCCATAAACATCGTGGGAAAATACAAATCATAGAATGATGTCTAAAAATCATCCCATTACATATCTTAATAATGCTCCACTTGAGTGATAACATCCCAACATCTCTTGGAGGAATCACATAGTATATACATTGTGAGCTTTATCCACCTCTCAGGAGAAGTTTCTAAATTATCGAATATCAAATGAATAGACTCCAACCATTACACCATAGCCTATGGTCCTCCATCCCTAAAAAACATGGGATGATGTTGTAGCTAGAAGACTCAAATCATCTCTACCATAGACATGGCTGGGTGTGGTGATCCCTAAATTTTTTTCATAAACTTCATAAAGCCTTCACAGAACTATGCATCACCACCAATGAATGGAATAATAGCTGTTGCCACAACTGTAACGACAAGATTATCCACTAGTAGACCATGACCTACTAAATCTAGGTATAATCATCACCACCCTCCAAGAATATAACTTGAGGATTTCATGGTGTCCTGACTCTACAACATCAGGAATAAACCTTAGCTCATGTTAATTATTATGGTTTGCAGTTCAAAAGAGAAAAAACAGTATAGGAGAAGACCCAAAAGGAGTACCGGAAGTAGAGTACACGGAGAGTAGAAACCATACACAACATGTCCCCTCATGCTCCCACATGGGCATGTACTTCCACCATCTTGGGTATGTAAACACCCCATGTACACAACATATACAGTGGGTACATGACATGTACCCTTTGTCCCATGACTGGCTTGTCCATTTACCTGGTCATGTTCTCTACCAAAAGATAATTTCAAACTAGTTTCCTTAGTTATTCATTTACATTTAAAAAACTATGTTCACTATCTTATTGTAAATGGTATTCCAAATTTTGATTTGTGGGGACCCATACTCCCCCCGAATGAATGTTTGGAATCCACCTACAGTACATCATAACATGTTTCAATACAAGGACAAAATATTATCAACAAATTTCCAATCCCAGAGGGCCCATACACCTCAGGAACCCTAGCATGGAATCCATTACATTCAAACCATAACATGTACCAATACACCTATCACAATAGAGGGAATATCTATCACAATACTTATCAAAATAGTATGAAATTAGTAATTCTCGTAAATGTCATAGAAAGAAAGAATGGAATGTGATTTTTAGAAAGTGTTTATATTATTATTTAGATGACATAACCTCATCTAATTAGGTTGAAAAAAAATATAACCACATTGATTTCAATAACAATATCACAATATAAGTGTGTCACCCAACAGTGAAATCAAATCAAATGAACTAGTCAAAAACAATTAAATCATAATTCAATTTGAGGAAATTTGGGTTTTTCCTAAACAAATGGTATCTAATACTATTCACAATATATTACCACATACCATTTCATTTTCATCACTTTTCATCATTGCCAAATAATAAGGAAAATATGAACCCTCCCTCTGATACCATTTTGTAACATCCCAGATCCGGATGCCCTTCATGGTTCCCCACACCTAGTTGTTCACATGGCCTCAAGAACATATCCCCAAAAGCCTGAGGGATACAACTAGTAGTGAGGTCCTAAGGGTGATATTGGGGAGACTATTCCCTCAGTAGAAGAGCATAACATAGATAAAAGAATATCAAATCAATAGTAGAAACATTAATACCATGTAACAGAAGTAATCATAGAAAGACTAATAATATAAATAAAAATGTGTCAAATCCTACAAAATATGATGTTGCATGTTACATTTTCTAAGAAAACAACCAATACAGGTTATAGTATAATAATACATGGTATAAGCACCAAAAGTACAAAAAGGATAAAAGAAACATAGAAGCATCATAAGCCTCATCTTGGTGTCATGCTCGCCTACTCCTAACCAGCATATCAAGTACCTGTAGAAGGGATCTTTCCTTTATCAACACCTTCTACCATATAATTTGTTTGGGTCAAAAAACATGACCCAAATAGGGTGTGAGACTAAATCCCAGTTGTCAGCCACCCATGGTCTGTGGCAATCTGTCAAGGAATATATACAACAGGTACTGTACAATATTGAAAGTAGTAATCTAGGAGAAAATCAAAAGTAAATATTCCTACAAGCACTAATTTCCATTTACATTATTTCTATGTTTATTAAAAATTAAATTACATTTTATTATATAAGTCTCAAGATCTTGCATAATATTAGCATCCCCTGTATAAAAGTAAGCACAACAGATGTCTTAGAATAGAATATAAACCAAAAAATTTGAAGAATTAATCTAAGATTGTGCTTTGGTTTATAAAACACATCATAAGACATTCCATTTCAATATTCAATTTATAACCTGAGCACATACACTAATTTTTTGTTTTGCTCACGACTTAAACATAATAACCTGTTTGAGTCCATCCATGGAATTATAATCTAAATCCATGGTTCTCCTAAGGTATAAGTAATTGTCTACTCATGAAACATGAACAATTCCAATAAATCCCCTCAATGGAATCTGTTAATGGATCCATGGTACACTTAGTAGTTAAGAATAACCCCCATGAGCCCATCCACTGCATTCATGGTTTTCTCACGACCTTAACATACCACCCTCTTCGAGTATGTCTCCATAATTCTAATCTAAATCCATAGTTCACCGAAGTTAAAAAAATACAATAGTCATATGAGACCGTCCGTGGCCTTTTATACCAAGATCACAGTTCACCCATTTTTATTTTCCCTTTAATCATTTAAGATTTAATCAAACATTTCATGAGGCATACAAAGTTCAAAACCCAATAACATCAAATATAAATCACTACCAAAGGGTGTCTCGGACAAGGACCAACCCCATAAGGATTCACCATCCAGTTACTCAGATGCATACATTTTTTATAGGAAGAATCACATGTAAATTAAACTAATACTTGTATTTAACCTTAATTAACTCATGTGGGCAGGTTTATAGTTGGAGAAAAACATTCCAAACGTGCTTAAACAAGCATAGGAATACAATGGTCTAGGGGAAAACCAACCATCCCATACTCTATCCAATTAAATTACAATTTTACAACCATATAATTTATTAATAATCTCAAATCATTTGGAACAATCCAATAAATGGAAACAAAGGCATGCCTCATAGACATCCTAGGCCAAATTGCCATAAACAGTCATCCAAGGAAACTTACCCATGGGGTGGCCCTCAATCAAGGTATAAAAATAAAAAAATTCTTTAAAGAACTTATTTAGTTACCTAATACTATTTGAAAATGGTTTTTCAATATCATTTTTTTATGTTTTTTGCAATGGTTTTCTACCGACATTCATAATAGGGACTTTAAAAATAACATTTCAGCATCAGTTTTCTGAAAATGACACTGATACCCATCCATGAAAGCTTTTCATTGTCATTTTTATACAATAACAAATGACAAATATTCTTTATGTGCTATTCAACATCATTTATTAAGGTAACCAACACCTAAAGTTCAATATTTTCAATCATCGACATCAGTTTGAATAAAAACCGACACAAAAGCTCTTGTTTGAGGTGGCTTTGGTCATTGTTTTTAATAAAAACGGACACAGAAGATCTCATTAATGGAGTATTTCGACATTGGTTAACACTGAAAACAATGCCAAATTTCTTTCCTATGGGATCTATGGAATCTGTTTTATAATATAACCAATGCCTATAATGATATATATTTGCTTTTTCTTTCGTTTATATATAAAAATAATGCCGGAAATAGTTTCAATATCAGTTATTTTAATAACCAACGTTGAAACATATAATTTGTTTTAAAAAAATAAATTAATTCTATAAAATCCTCAAATCTATAACCCGTAAGAACACAAAGCAGACAGATATACAACAAACACAACACTAAAAAGCATATTATCCTATCTAAAGCAAACCATTCAAATGTCACATTCCATAACTAATAACCCAATAAACAGATACACATTCTAGCCTTGACATAGCCTCCTCAATTACTAACCATCACCCAAATCAGCAATAATTTAAAGGAATGGTTCTTCCATTAGAACCCAAAACATAAAAAGATAAATAAATACATTTGGTGTGTCAAACATTCCATAAAAAGAAAATTATCCCAAAAATTATTTTAATAATGTCTTTCTTATTTTCATCCAAATAAATAGGTTACCATCAACTTCTTGAATTTTAGAAACATTTTCCATTTAAATCCAATTTTATAAATAATCAACATCGAATAATAAAATTAAATCAAAATACAATTCAACCCA
Source organism: Viscum album (assembly GCA_963277665.1). Classification (NCBI taxonomy): domain Eukaryota; kingdom Viridiplantae; phylum Streptophyta; class Magnoliopsida; order Santalales; family Viscaceae; genus Viscum; species Viscum album. Next base: position 581,126,567 of record OY728128.1, on the reverse strand, counting down.
TCATTTTTCTCATAATTTATAAAACCAACCCAAATTTAACAAGTTAAATAGAGTAACATTATCTATATAATTATATTTTAAACGAGAATAAAAAATCACATACCTTATAATATATAAAATAATCAATCAAGAACATTGGAGAATTCTGTTGAGATAATTAAGATAAAACACCTATTATATCAAAATATTTTGTTTTTAAACACTTTATTATGAAAATGTAATATTAATCATAAACATTAAAAGATAAATACCTGATAATTTAATTCACAACCAAAATAATAAAATATTTCACAAAAAAATATCAAAGATGGGTCAACTCATCATTAATATATGGATCAGAATCATTGAACATCTATAATAGTATTGAAATTAAAATATATAATACTATGACTTAAAATTTAAAATAATTAACACAATTAAACTTTTCAAATTCAGTCGAAAACCCAATTGTGATTATCTCATAAATGGTTCGGAAAACAAAATATCCACATTCCATGCTTCCTTTTTGATGATGAAATAGAAGTTATAAAGAATTACCATGATATTAAAAACCAATATATATATATATATATATATATATCAAAAATCAATATATTATGAATTTTTTTAATATTTACCATTACTTTGACATATTTTATTGGATTTAGCTTGTTTATCTTCAAATTATTTTTGTTGAAACTTTTCCTTGACCATAATTTTAATTTATATCAACTAATAAAACATGAAATAAAAATAAAAATTAGAAGTACTGAACTTATAAAAAGTAAAAAACTTACTAATTTGACATGGTGAAACAATATTTACAAACACCACCTAATAAATGGAAAAACCAGTACAGTGTGCATTCCATTGGGAAGAAGAAACCTAACATCCTATTCCATATCAAATATAAAATGTCAAAAATTAATGAAATTTTAATAAATATTAGTTCATAATTATATTAATGTTCTTACCCATCAAGGAATGGAAATATCCAACATCTAATCTTTGTCTTTGATAATATCTTGGATATATATTTAATTTTACTAGGATGTGTCACATATTGCACATTTGTTCAAATGAATGTCTGATCGAGAAGACCATAAACATCAGTGGTATCATTTTTTCTCTAAAGCGTGTGTAGATACCTAATTTAATACAGAATAGAGTAGGTCACTTAAAATAATATTTACTTACATAATTAAAAACATAAAATTAAATTTACTTACATAGAAAACAATTGAAACACAATCAGGCTAAGCTCATCAAACTGAATCAGATCAGTGAAATCTTTTTTAATATTATCAATGGGTAGTTTTTACACAAATTTAATCCCTCATATGAAACTCATATAATTTATCCAATGATGGAAAAATTTGGGATAATATATTTATCCCATCAGAAATAGAAGTATCTGCAGTTGTTACTTCCCAAACCATCTATTTCAGTTTCCTTTGTTTCAATTATTATGATTTTACATAATCCTATAAAATATTAAATTTTAGAAAAAAAATTATGTAATTTTCTATTAATTTTAATTAATATTTAGAAATAACGCATAACTCGTATAAAATATAAAATATAATTTTATCCATACAAACTAAAAAGTGACCTCTATAATCCCCAACTCTGGTAACCTCCTTGGTAGGAAAAGGTAATAGACAATTTGAATCAATAATATCAGTCCCCGACACTCTGACATAACCCAATTTCAATGTTCGTGATGTAAAAAATACCCAAAAATATGTACAAGTCTGTACGCTACAATACATACATGAGTATCTCTAACATACAACTCATAATATATCGTTGGGTCTGAACAAGGAGGTGGAGGATCTGAGGAGGTAGGCTGGACTAGCTAGTATGTTAGTACATGCAACAGATTCAACTATGAAGGCTGAAAAGACTGAGCAAGCTGGGTGGGATGGGTTAGTTGGGCAGTCTGTTCATGTTGCACATCCCACTATGAAAGTTGAAAAGACTAGGTAGGCTTGTCAGGATGAGCAAGCTATGGTTTTCTCACCAATTGCACAAACAAAGCATGCATAGTTGTATGAATTTGATCGCCCATGGACAGTTTCATATCATTCAACTCATCTTTTAAGGATTCAACTTTTATATCTCTTGAATAATTAATTTGTTTTTAAAAAACTTTCCCAATACCAACACCAGGTTGATATCCTCTTACTCGGCCTGGGTGTTATTTCTATCCTAAATCCTTATCTAGGATATAAATCCTTCCATCAGGTATAAAAGGGTCTTTGTGGTCTTTATCAGAAAGATTATCGTAAAATATAAAATGAAATTGTTATATCAATTTTTATAATTTAAAAAATATAAACATCAATGAATGATAAAAAATATCTACTTACAATTATTTCAGCTGATTCCTTAGATTTATCTATAAGATACATTTCAATTTCCTTCTTCTTGGTCATTTCCATTTTTCATGGCAATTGGGAAGATATGGAGGACCAAACTAGACCTCTTTTGAACCACAACTATATCGAGCTATTAATTCTTCTAAATTTTATTCAATCATTTTATTCTCCAATAACAGATACCCTCCATGTGATAAAGTATGAGGGTATTCATTTTTCCACTCAATCTCTTAATGAGATATTCTTGAGGCTTGTTATATAAAAATAAACTATTATGTAATTACATAAATATATAACAAATATTACAATAAAAAAAATTATCATACTTGAAATTTTTATTCATGTGAGATGTCGAAAAATTTCTTCAAAGTATATATATCTATAATCTAATACTTAAGTCATGAGTTTTCATAATTTTTCTTTGAAAAAAATAATTTTTTGTTAGTTTTTTTTAAAATATCTGAATCTAACCACTGCTAAAAAGAGATTCATTTTCTTAATTTCTTTTATTTCATCAAAATTGAGTGTCATCTATAATTGAATAAATTAAATATGTCATCTAAAATATTTAATATTCAAAAGATGAGGTAAAATAAATCAGTAGAGAAATTTTATAGTCAAAACCTCCCAAAGCATCTATTTCAACATCCTAACAATAGACATACAATCAGGATATAAAATACTAATCCTATAATAGCACTTCACTGTTATATTATGGATAAACTGAACTACATTCAGGCTAGTTACATTAATATTATCATAAAAAAAATGTAATATCTCATCTCGACAAGAAAGTGACAGTTTGAGTAAACATTTGATACGATGTTTACTAATTTGAGAATAAGATTTATCTATAGTAATAGGAGAAGTCTCCTCTAATGGAGATGAATCAGAAGCCCTGTAATTTTTTTTGTAATTTAAAAGTTTTATTTTATTAAATAAGTATATTACTAAAAATATAATAATATAAAAAAATAGATATACCTCAGTAACTGATCCCCTCTCTCTATATTTGACATTAATGAAAGCAAGTGTAATAAAATTTTGTATACCTACATATCATTATAAGGCTGAATATTTAGAAACAAGGATGAATGAATAACTATGTAAAAAAGGCACACATTTGTAAGTTTCAAAAAAAGAAACAAAATATATATAATTACTAGAAAAATTAAGAGACTAATTTAGTATTTTTCTATATTCCTTCATCATGATCATTACACACTGCATTCACTATGAATTCCTTATAGTCATAGTAATCATTTAGAAATAACGTAATAGATGAATAAGAATCATTTAAATAAATAACATCATTAGGGTCATCCTCATCACCCAAATGGTATCTTTTTCAGTGCAAAATGATGAACCACTGATCATTTGATGGATTAATGATAAATAATATCTACCTTTTCATGTGTCACTATGATATATGGTTCTTCATTGTAATTAAATCTTTTCAAATAAACAAGTGTAAATCCACAATCATCATGCTTCACACCACCATTACTATCATCAAAATTACACTTAAATATAGTGAATTGAAATTTTGTATAACAAATTTCCCATATATCTTCAAGAACTCCAAAATATTTCGATGAATCTGAAATTAAGTTTTTATCTTTTGCACTTAAAAATTCACTACTTCAGCAATAAACACCACACCATTATTTTGAACTATACTCTTGTCATTCGTTTTTTGTGTGTGTAAAATTTGTACCCATTAATATCAAAACCAGTCAATGTTATCACATTAAAATATAGACCCCATTCCAACCATTTCAATGTGTTTGATGTAGATATATCTATCCTCACTTAAGCTTAAAAACATGAAAAAATGACTTTTTATACTCAATAATCAACCACTTTTCATTTCTTTTTGGATATCATATCTTTAATTCAACAATATGTGATGATATATATTTTATTGAACATCATCTGTGTTGTTAGAAAAGTATAAATGTGCCTGCATCACTTCATCGCATGGAATAATCATTTCTTTTAAATCGTGATTCCCTCTACCTTCACTATAAAAAAATATCAATATACAAGGAGACCAATATGCTCTACTTCATACAAATAATCAGTCTAGAACTCAATCACCTCATCTGATAAATATTTTTGAACAATATAGACCTCTGGTGGAAACCAACTTTTCACATATCCCTTTAAATTTTTTATATACCTTTAAAAAGGATACTTCCGGTGTAAATAAATAGGTTTGTATATTCATATCTCATGCACCAAATAAATCACTAGATGAACCATTATATGAAAAAGTGTTGGTGGAAAATACAGTTCTTGTTGAAAAAGTATAAGATCATCTTGATTATCCAGCTCATCTAACAAATTTGGATCAATAACTTTGATATAAATGGATTTGAAAAAATTACATAACCTGAAAATAGTATTTCTATTAACTGACAATAATATACCATGCAGTGCGACCGGTAGCAGTTTTTTGCATCAATACATGACAGTAATCAGATTTCATACCTATTAATTTATAATTCTTCACTAACACAAAATTATTCACATTTTAAGAATATACACTAGGTACTTTTATACCATACAAATAGTAAAAAAATTTAACATGTCATTATTTGTTAATGTGTGAAAATCCAGAGGTTAATATGTTCTGTTTCCCTTCATAGTGGGACCTAACTCAAAACTTATTCCCCTTGATATCATGTCAAATCTAGAATTCAATCCATTTTTGTATTTCCTTTTATGTCTAATACAATTCCAATCAAACTGTCAAATCTATTTTTCTCTATATGCATAACATCAATGTTATGTTTTATCTCTAAAAATATCCAATAAGATAGTTAAAACAAAACTATTTCTTCCAGATAATTTTTTGAAGACCAGAACTACTTTTCTTTCTAAATTTTGAATTACTAATTTCTACCCTATTGTAATATTTTTAACGGAAAATGTATTTGGGGGATGATTTTATTCCTGTAAATTGTTAGATGTGTCTTTGAATCTACGAAAAGGATGATCAATTCAGAAAAATATTCAATGTACCATGTACACTATATTTCTTCCATTATGCAATTGATAACATAATGTCCCTTCATCACAAATTGGTCATTCTTTATTACTATTAACACTATATCGAGACAAGATTCCATATGGAGGAATGTCATTTTTTCTAAACATTATCATATCACATAAAAGAAAATACTCTTTATTGTATGGATCAAAAACATTATCTCCTTCCTCCCATAGAAGTTTCAAATCATCAATCATTGGTGAAATATAAATATCAATATCTTTTCTCGTATTTTTGGGTCTAGAAATCATCATGTTCATTATAACATATTTTTTCTTCAAACATATCTATGGGGTTAATTTGTAAACTACCAACAATACATGCCATGAACTATGTTGGATACTTAGGATATGATATTGATTCATTCTATCTGTACAAACTCCCATTATGATATTTCTATCTTCACTTCCATAATCAAGAAATTTTTTATCAAATATATTCCATTGTGATGACTCAATAGGGTGAGGTAATTTACCATCAGAGATAAAATCATCTAAATTACATCTTAACATTTTTTCATCAATTAAATTTTTAAATAGATACTTCCAATGAGGAATTATTTGAAGGTAAAAAATTTCATTAGAAAGAGATTTAATTTCGATACCTGAGAATTAATTAGAGTTAATTTATTAGAATTATATGAATGGATTACTGGATCGAATTATTTGATTTAGCATGATGATAAATGTCAGTATCTGAGAATTTATATAAATTGACTTTTTCATCCATCTTATAGAGAGATGTTCAACAAGTTGGAAATTTTTATAAAAATTTATATTCTTTCCTATAGAACACACAATCATTGAGGCAAGCATGTATCTTTTTATACCATAATCCCGTTGGGCATAATATTTTCTTCACCTCATAATATGAATAAGGAATAATATTTCCTTTTATAAGTTTCTATTTTAAAAGATCCTGTAATTTAGAGAAACATTTATCACTCCATTCATTTTTTTCATTAATGATATCCAATATCAATACTGCTAATAACACTTTATATTTACAACCAGGGAATAATGAGTTTTCAGAATCTCCAAAAAATCATTCTATAATTGTTATTTTTTCAATTGTTTTAACAGCTAAATAAAGAATTACTTCTTCAATATGATACTCTATGACATTATGAATATTTTTATCAACATTAGATGTTGAATTTAAAGTTATTTCTCCTTTCCAGATCTGATATGTATAATTAAAGATAAAACCATTACAATGGAGATGATTATTGATTTCTCTAGAATTTAAATTTCTCATATTCAAACACTTCACACATGGATTGAAAATAAAATCCCTGTTCTTAGTATTCTTCTTCGAAAATTCAATGAAATCATCAATTCCATTTTGATATTCATTACTGTTTCTTCATAGATTCATCCAATTACAATCTATTCAATAACTGAGATCGTAATATAATTAGTGAATACATTAAAACTTATAAACATTTAAATAAATATATATATAAAGAGATAAATTTTAAACATAAAAACATAAAATAAAAATAAATAGTACTCTTACATGAAATATTAATGTTTATAAGGAATAAAATAGAAACTAATCTACTACAGGAATTTATTTGGCATGATGTGTCACTGATCAAAAAGTAGATGACTTATTTAGAATCAAAAATTAAAAATACCAAAAATAATTTCAATTGATATATGTACAAATATATAAAAACATATATATATTTATATAATTAAAAAATAAAAACATTTAAATATATATGTATATATAAAGAAAATTTTAAACTGAAAAAAATTAATGAAAAGTTTTCGGATCGGGTGAGAGATCAATGATTATTAGGAATAAAATAAAAAATAAAAAATTATAAACAATGATTCATGACCATAATATATAATAATGAAAATTTTGTCATGTTTAGATATATTTTTTAAACAACGAACAAACAACACTGCTATCGTTCAACCTGGATTTATAAAAAAAAACAATATTCCTAATAGTTATAACATATAACCAAACCAACTGATAATACCACCAAATAAATAATTTAAATAATTAATCAAACTTTAACAAAAATTAATTACTAATATTTAAATGCATACAAACAAATGAATGAGTGAATCAAATTTATTTTTAACAACTAATGAATTTATCATAAACATTTTCAAAAACCAATTAATAATTTTAGTGTTGAAAAATAGAAGATTGAACCTGAATATAGATTAAATCCCTTTAATTTTATGTCAGGAATAACACTAAAACAAACTATTAATTTTTTTTCAAAAAAAAACAAGAAAACAAAAATACAAAAAAACTCTAATAGTGGTGCTGCTCGACCATAATCAGGTTACCAAAGATGAAATTTATAGATAACGTTCATTTAATTATTTGGGAAGAAAAAAACTAATAAGAACAATTATAAAATTTGAAAAAATGAACAAAAAATAGAACAATTGAATAACTTACGACCTGAGTGAAAGTCAATCATAAAAGGTTTATGAAGATGAAATAAAAACATGGACCGTGAAAGGATGAATGATTAATTGTTAGAAATCATGAAAATATAATTCATATTGAGAAACAATCATCATAAAATCCATCGTAAGGGTTTCGGTATCCATCGAAAGTGTCGTTGGCCGAGGGAATGAAAGAACGAGCAAACTTTGAAATAAGGGTTTTTTGGAAGGGTATTTTTTAAATGATTTTTAACAATATTTTCACTAAAACCTATTATAAAACAATTTATTTTTTTCGGCATCAGTTTTCCATGAAACTAATGTTGAAAATAAAAGATTTTTTATTTTACCCGTCTATTTGAGTAAAACAGACATGAAAAATATGTTCATCGAGCGTTTTAGTGTCGGTTTATAGTGAAACCTTTGATAAAAATATTATAAACATTTTTCAACATCAGTTTTTCATAAAAGAGACACCAAAAACATAACTCATTATGTTTAGGCATTAGTTACTGTAATAAATGTCACTGGAATATAAGGTGTTTCCTATTATAACGTTGGTTATGTAGAACCAATGTTATAAATGTGACATTAAAAATACTTTTTTATTCTAGTGTAAACATCAATAAGAAATAGCAAGGGTCAATTATAAATCAAAGTGACACCCCAAAAATGGATTCATGAAACTCTGAATTATATAAATAGATTGGGAATTAGAGAAAGGGACAATACCACCTAACTTGTAGTCGTAAAACTCTCATCAACCAGCATCAATCTCTAATTCATCCCATAACATAGTAGATCTGAAAAATGAGCATACACACCCAATTCTCAATAACTATATCAAGATAAGGAGAGAAAAAGAATGTCTCATGGAGAATCAAGAACCCATTGAAGGGGTACCAATGCAACCGATGGTGTTCAAAATAGAGCCTGGATGAAGAAATGTGAGGCAAACCTATCTTGGGTCATCTAGGAACTACAGTTGACGAACCAGGGGATGAGGGTTTTGAATTTATAAAGAAGAAGAGGCTACTTCATGTTTTTCAAGAAATGTAAAAAAATGGCGTGTACTGGAAAATACACACCGTGTATATGCCTCATTCTCCCTTTTATACTAACATGCCTTACACATCATGAATGGGTCCTCAGTAGACCATTACAAGACATGTACTGGGATTACATGGTGTTTGACGCCCAGTCATGTCATTTAATAGACCTACCACCACCCCTCGACCTCTTTTTCCTCCTCTTTCTTAAGTTCAACCCGAACGGAGAACATTTTAACCTGAAATGAAAAACTAGTTTCTTACGTCACATTATCCAGAATGGGGACAAAAAAATGAGGTCCAACTATTGACTGAGTTCGAAAACATGGGGTCTAACTCAAAATTTTATCTGATGGATTACCGAACATTGGACCATGATGGTAGGTGAACCAAAATGGTAGGGGACCAGGCTGTTAGGGGGTTCCTTTGGACCTGAAAGTGGATGAGGATCTAAATAAAGGGAAAAAAGAATAGGTTTGGATTAATGAATTGATCAAATAGATTCAAACACTCTAGAAATTATTCCACCACATCAAAGGTGTATTGGGTGGGCATACTGGTCTGAATCAAGATAAAGGTTACTTCTAGGTAGAACCTCTCTGGTGAAGGCCAAGAATTTTTTGTAGTTTATTGTCATGCCAATGAAGATGGTATGTACATAGTTTAATATCATACGTTAAGGATGATAATGCACATGATAGTTTAATTTCATATGACTTGGACCTCACATATAGCTTAAAGTCATACTGCCTGCACCATGGACAACAGTATTAAGTCATGATACATAGACTCAGGGATCCTATTTTATGTTCATAAAGATTAAACAAGAATTGGGGCTGAATGTCCAATAGGACAATTGAACTTGGGGTTGGTATCGAGTCTAAATGCCCGGGCATTCCTATATGTCTCATAATGATTTGAATCTAGCCATACATAGTTATTGAGGGTTCAGGATGTTTAACATCATGAAGGATGAAAACTGCGATACAGTTTACTGTCATATGGATAATACATGAAAAACCTATAGGAGAAATGTGTGGTGTGGTACATAACCCGGTTTTAATGAGGATAGAAGAAGTAAACAACACCTCACACATTCTCAAAGGGGAACCCATGGAATAAAGGCAAAAAGGGGAAATAATGGTGAGGCTGGTCTCAAGAACAATGATCTAGGAGTTACTACATATCCCATAAGGATGGGAATTAAGCCATACATAGTTCTTGGGGGGCACAGATGTCTTACCCACACATAGAGAAAAGAGGCATTAGATATAATGTTTTTGTGGTTTTTAGAAGTATTATTTTTGAGCGACCAGCTGAGGATAAAATGTATGGGTGTTGCTACAAGAATCAAGATATATGTAGGTCTTGAAATATGAAACAGTGGACAAACAGTGCCCAAGGTGATTCCCTATCAAGCGCAGACCTAAAAATCTAGTGTAATTTTTAATCGTGTGGCCAGGGCGATGGTGTCACAGATTAAGGTCATATGATAGGACCCTTCCATGTACTTTAACATTATACGGTAAGGATGATACAATTTATAGTCATGTGAGACAAGGAGACATAGTTAAACATCATTTGTATTGAATGATATAGATCTTAGTTTATGGTAATAGAGCTCAGACCATAGGGTATCACAGTCCTACATGGTGGAATTACCCCACAAAAACTTTTAAAACCACATAACCCATGATAAGTGTGAGAAACAAGGGGTGATGCTAGGATTTCCCCATTACCTGAGAGTGCATAAAATTGAAATAGAAATATCGGGTGAGAAAAACCAGACCATGCCAACATTCATACTTGATGTATGTGTTTCATAGAGGGATAACACTAGGGGTGTTTGAGAATAAAGAGGAATGTAAATATGAATCACTGCACTCAATATATGGGACATAATGGTGGTGGCATAATGATAAAGGATAACTACTAACCATATTTTAAATGTAGTATCCATGTCATGTGACCTAGAATGGGAACAAACAACTGAGGTTTGACCACTGACCTTGTTTAAAATGTGGGACCTGTCTCTAAATGTCATTCAAGAACCTCTAGAATATTGGCCCAGAATGGTAGGTGAGACTTAAGGAAGAGAAACCATACTATTTGGGGTCCTTTAAGATGTGGAAGGGTGTGGAGAACCAAATAAGAGGGACATGTGAAGCATGGATAGTACCCATACATTTTAACATCATACAATAAGGAATAATGGTGGGAGTAATCTCAATGTAAGTACATGGAATAGATATTATAAACTGAATGTGAATGAGAACCAAGGAGGATCAATCAAATTCATGTACTCAGGGAAGAACCTAAACCAAGAGGGTGGACAAATCGAGGGGATGATGGCTAGACCACAAATGAAAGGCTCATAAATTCCTACATATATCGTAAGTATGAGAATCAATCCATACATAGATCTTGATGAAATTCATGGAAAATGGAATACACCGAAGGGGGTGATATCCCTCAAAATTAGGATAAAAAATGTTTTTACATAGTTTAATTTCATGAGAACTTGGAAACTAAATATCTTAGTTTAATTTCATATTGTTTTCACCTTCACGAAGAGGAATTGTGTAGTGGCGGTGCAAAAAATTAACCCGACATGAATGAGGATGAAAGAGGCTGGTAGCAAATCACACATTCATAGGGGGTACCCACGCGTAGTTTAAGGTCATAAGGATTGGACAATGAAGTGAGACCTCAAAAGTGGGAATACAAAGAGTGGCACTAGAAGGTAACCTGATGTGAATGAAGAAAAAAAGTGTACACCACACCACACATTCCTAAAACGGAACCTCCTAGTTTAAGGTCCATGAGTTTGGACCATGTTAATAAGTTTTCCAGAGTGGAAATATGTAATGTGGTGTAAGAAAGAAACCCAACTTGAATGGGGACCAGACAGGTCTCCACCACATCACAAATTCTCGAAAGAACATGTATACAATTTAAAGTCATGATACCTAAACTTTGGGACATGAACTCTTATTTTATGTTCATAGAGTTCATACCATAGGGTGTGATAATCATCCATGAAATTATAAAACTTATCAATAACCCCTAATTCCATGTTCTCAATTCTTAGTGTGGGGAAAAGGGGTGGTTTATATCTCTAAAACATATAGAAGAACACAATTGGGGAAGAGAGGTGGGTAATCAAGGACAAACCCATGATGGTTGTCTACACACTCAATGTGTAAAAGTTCATAGAGGGATGGTTCCAAGAGTATTGAAATTATATGTTGACATAAGGATAAGAGAATGAATGTTAATCATGAGACTAACATTTTGGATGCAATGGGATTGGCATAATGGTGGAGGATAACCATTGACCATATCCAAAACCCAGTATCCATGTCAGGTGACCTTTAATAGGAATCAATAACTGAGGGTCAGCTGCTGACCATGTTCTCAATGAAAGACCTATCTCAAAATTCCATTCAAGAACCTCTGGGATGTTGGACCAGAATGTTAGGTGAGCCTTAAGGTTGAGAATTTATACCATTTGGGGTCTTTTTGGATGTGAATGATGATGAATACCCATACAACCAGGACAAAAATTGTGGTGGTGGAATGAGATAATTTCCATGCAGAATCCAACACTCCAAGTTCCATACCACTACAAATATGAGAACGTTAATGAAGAAAGATTGAGATTGAGGGATTAAACTAGGGGTATATTACATGAGAAGATGAGTGGCGAAAAGGGGAAAAATGGGTTGATGAACATGGGGAAGGACTTGAAGGTGAAATGTCTGGGCATTCCTAGGTATCCCATAGGAATAGGAATCAAGCCATACATAGTTCATGAAGACCCATTTAGTTTAATGTCATGTAGTAAGGATATAGGTAAAGGAGAAGTGTTCCCATGGGAGGGACATGGTGCAACTATTGAAAACCCAACATGAATGAGAGAAATAGAATCCCACACCACACCATGTGATTAAGATAGAAACTTAGGCCGAGGTAGTGGATGGGAGGAACATGGGGTTGGAACCGATGTTAAAATGTCTAGTTATTCCTACGTATCCCATAAGGATGAAAATCAATCCATACATAGTTCTTGAAGACTCATGCAATTTAACATCATGTAGTAAGGATGCATTAATTGTTTATGTTCATTCATAAAAAAAAGGAAGTTTCCTTTTAAGTTCATGAAAAATGGAATATAAATTCTATGAATTTTAATTTCCTATAGGCAGGACATAATAGTTTAGCATCATGTGGGACAAGAGTGATCTTATTTTATGGTCATAGAATTCTAATCATGTAAGGCAAAAAAGGGACTGCAAGGTTGAGGAACTTGGGACTAGACCTAAAAGAGAAATGGTCAGGTATTTCTACATATCCCATTTGGATGGGAATGAAACCCCATATAGTTCTTGAATTCAATTCCATTTAACATCATAAGGCAAGGATGAAACAAAAGGGGGATTCCTCAGAAGGGGATATGTGATGTGGTAGTTGAAAACCCAATGTGAATGAGGAAAATCAAAGTATACACCACACCACATGATCTCGAGATACTATACATAACCAAAGAGGATAGAAAGATAACAAGAATTATAGTACTTGGGGTTGGACCCGAGTACAAAATTCCCAAGCATTCCTACATATCCCATAAGGATGGTAATCAATCCATACATAGTTTTTAAAGACCCGTGTAGTTTAACGTCATGAGGTAAGGACATTACTATAGTTTGACATGATTCAAGTCTAAAGGGGATTCTCTAATGCGTATATGAAGCTTGGATAGGTAACTAACCTAATGTGAATGGGGACTAATCAGGTCTCACAAAACCCCATCCCACAATAAAAAATTGGTGTATCAAACCTGGGGGCCCTAAGAAAACCTGAATGGATGTCCCTACATATATTGTGAGGGACTAAATACATAGTTCTTGAATGCAATGTAGATTAACATCATGTGGTGAGGATGTGGATATAGTTAAACATCACGTGGGATAGTGATGGTGGGTAGTTTCATGTCCTATAGCCTAGATAAAAGATATAAAGGTACTCATGAGAAGTACTGCGTATGGAATTTTTCCTTGGTGGGAGAAGTAATCTGCTCACCATTTAGGGTGACCAAAGAGTATCCACCATTAGGGTAAACCTTATGATTATTTAAAACTCCCTCCCACTTGGGATCTAACTTTGGTGGCTCCCTTCTAGGTATCATTGGAATCCTTAGAGCTAACAATGTTTCATCTTGAAGGAAGGAGTGGAAGGAATCCTTCTTATTGAATTCTCTAGGTATCTTATTATATTGCCTCTACTGATTGTGAAAGGCACTGAGCCTATTCTTATTGATAAATTCTAGCTCAAATAGAAAGAATTTTTATATTTTTTCTAACATATAATAATCTTAAAAAGATATGTGGAGCATCAAAAATGGAATCTCGATGGGTAGGAATGCTTATGTCCCATACACCAAGGAATTTGGGTTCCCTTGGGTGGAATTACGAGTAATCATCCGATAAACCCAGAGAGCATTGGGGAGATTTTTTAATCGACTCTTATTGTTCTTAAAAACCATATTTTGAAAAATGGAAGATGGGGACTTTTTTATTTCCTCTATATTCAAATTTTATTGAGAATGATAACGAGAAGTGTGGTTAGATCAGATGTTGTACTTGGTGTAGTGTTTATTTAGCTCAGAACCTCAAAATATGGTTCCACTATCAGTGAGGATGTTGTGATGGTATATGAATATATGGATGATTTTGGAGCTCAGAAACACAACAATAGAACATACCATGGATTCATTGAGTGTAATCGCTTCTGACCCCTTGGAAATGAAATCCATGGTGGTCAGGATAATCCTACACTGGCACGCTGTTGCTGGTGGATATGGTCCCACAACATCGAATCCCTATATTGTAAGGGGTTCCAGTGACTGATTCAAAAATATGGAAAGGATCTGGAACACATGAAACCTCTTGTCTAACTCAATACAGTCATAGACCATATTTGGATAGAAGTATCCCAATCAACGAATCTAGTGGTAGAGTTTCAACCCCTCCTAATGAGATCCATTGGAACATGTATGTAATTACTGCATGACTTGTGGAATCTCATATTCTTTAATGAAATAGAGGTTAACTCCATCAAAACCATGTTTTTAAAGGATCTTCTCAAGGATGGGACCACTTTGGAGGGTAAACTACACTACACGTCAAAAAATTTGATCACGTTTGGCTCTATTAGTCGTGTGATTTCCATGTCAAAGGTACTCGAAAAAGTGAGTCATAAAACTAGGGATTTATAATACTATAGTAGAGGGAAATAGAGGTCTAGTAATGGAGGCATCATCCATAAGGTGAGTTTCCTTCTGGTTATCACCATCATCCAAACTAACGGGAGAAATGACCATTCGATGTTCCACATGGATTATCATATCATCCTGGTTAGGATATGTGAGAGAATTGTAAAATATGGAAAATGAATTGTCTTGAACATTTTGTGATTGTGGAACATTAGTGACCTCCAGAATATAAGGTAATTGGTTTATCAGCTCATGAGTGTTCCCTAAGAGGGGCCTGAGCTCTAGATTCCTAACAATGTAGTCATCATTGATTTGCTTGATGACCGACTTGGAGTCCCCATTAACATGTAGTGGTAGAACATTAGTTACACAGGCGAAATCTAGACCAGTGATAAAATCTGGATACTCCAAATCATTTTTGGTGAATCCTTCTGAAAACAAGAATGAATAAGACATAACAACCTGAGAAGTCATGATGAAGATGATACCCAGGCCAACCCTATTGAGTCTGGGTTCATTGAGCCTTCTACCAGTGTGACTTCTGGAAGAACCATCAAAGTGTATATTCCAACACAGCATGGTGTGTTCCACTAATATAATGGGATCATCTAAAAATTAAATATCCACTACTACTTTGTGGGAGCTGTATAGGTGTTAAGGAAGTCTTCCAATGCCTGACCCATGACAACTTTCTGTGAGATGAACCTGATGTCGAACTCCTAAAGGATCACCACCCATCATGCCAAATATCCTTTCAAAATATTGTGGTTTTTAATATAATTTAGCATATACGTGTAGAACACTAACTATATCTCATGATGATGAAGATAGTGCCTCAGCTTCTTCACTGCAAAAAACTAGTGCGGGACAACTTTTCTTGATAGAGGAATATATGGTCTCTATGTCTAGGATCATGTGACTAAAATAGTATAAACTATTCTCTATTACTTTTTTCATTCTTATGGGTTAAATGAGAACTAAGGTATCATTCTAAGGTGGTCTTATAGAGGACCAATGGCTTTTTGGAGATGGGTGACATCAGAACTGGAGGCTATAGTAGGTAAAATTTGATCTCATCAAAAGCGATTTGACATTTTTCATTATATTGGTAAAAGGAAACTTTATTCATGATTTTGGAGAATGGATTACACTTGAGAGATCAATTCTTAATGAATTAGTGTATATAGGATTAGTTTCCTTGGAATATTCATAGCTCTCAAAGGTTTCCCAGAGGATGCATCTAACTGATGATTTTGATCTTCTCTGGATCAATCTCTATACCTCTATATTGAACTAAAAAGATGAGAAAATTTGTAGAAGTAACCCCCAAGGAAAAAATAAAGGGGTTCATCCTTAGATGGTTGTAGTGGAAGAAGTTGAAAAATTTCTCAAGATCACTAAGATGTTCTTGACAAAGGGAGGATATGACCACCAAATCGTCAATGTATCATTCCAATAACATCCCAAAGATTGGTTTGAATATGAGGTGAATAGTATGATGATAGGTGGATCCTGCATTATTCAAACCAAAAATAATTATCTTGTAAACAAAATACCATGCAGTGCTCTGATGGTGGTGGATTCTTCAACCTTGGGGGCCATTCAGATATGAGTATACATGGAATTCTCATCCATGAAGGAGAGTGCTTGGAATCATGCAACGACATCGATCAACATGTCTATCTTAGCAAGGGGGAAATCATCCTTCGAAAAATGATGGTTGAAATCTCAAAAATCAATGTATACTTTGATATTACAATTTATTTTCCTAACAAGAACGATGTTGTTCAACCATCAAGGCTACTTGACTTCCTTGATAAATTTGTCTTTTATGAGATTAACAACTTTAACCTCAACCATGACACCATGAGATGGGTGCATCTTCCTGGGAGGCTATTTGAATCCATGATGACTTTCTGGGAGACCAAGATGGTGAATGGATACTTGAGGATCTAGTCTTAGAATCTCTTCATAGCACTTTGTGAATACATCCAAATGATGCTTTCAGAAATCCACATAAAATTGTTTCTCTTCTGTAGGTATTGATGTGCTAATCAGTGTTGGTCTCAGATCCACCTTGGTACCAAGATTCACCTGTACCAACTCATTGAAAGTGGTGGAGACACCTTATTCAAAAGTGGGATGAGCATATTATGAATCCTATTTATCTTCCAGGGTAAGAGGATCATTAATAAGAGGAAACTATTTAGAATCGGCTGATCCTAATAGAATTTTTTGGCCAGCCTAAGAGGTAACAAAATCTTAATCAAGAGACTCTTGCACTATGAACACCATAGAGAATTAAGTGGTCAATCCAATTCTCTTATGACTTTGACCCATGTGCCACTCTTGATAATATCAATGTAGTAGTGGTGCATTGTCTTGAATGGTTTCAACCCATCTTTATGAAACAAACAAGTATGGAATATTTATTTTTTCCATGGCTAAATATCCCAATACCTTACAGTGGTAAGGGTCTATTTTATGGATCAATCCATATTCATGTAGGCATATAAAGTGATCTTACAATTATCCTTGTACGTAGGAACATTCTTCTCACCCCTTACTAAGGAAACAAAGAAGTGTCCCAAGTTTGGGGTCATGGCTTCCAATTTGTAAAGGGAGACACATCACCTAGGTTTGAACCTAGGTGACACATCTAGGTCTATCCATGGGTTGGTGACAACGACAGTGTTCCCAACCCCATTGGACTGAACCTATTTTTCCTTAATCCTCTAGTATTCGACATCTAGCTAGAGGGATTAACAATAGGTAAAGGTATAAGCATCACCTTGGTGGTTTCCCAATCATCCATTATTGGAGTACCTGAGGCATTGGTGATATGAGGATGGAATTTCTACATGAAGATAGTGCTAGGGTCTACCGATTTGTGTGTTGTAGGCGGTGTCCTATGAGATGAACTTGAATTCAGTGATGGAAATCAGAACACTGAATTAGGTATTTAGGAATATATTGTTAAATGACATCTACTCTGTCCACTTATAACCTCGAATCTTCTAGTCTGTGGGAATCAGATATGATTCACTCATCCTTAGTTTGAGGATCTTCCTAGCCGGGATGAGATTGATCCCAATACTTATGTCGATAAGATAGCAGTAGACCACTAATCCATTTAACTAGATAGTGATGTATAATCCGTGAATATGACCATGTATGGGAGAACAATATTCTTATCCTAAGAATGAGATGATTCCCTAACTATCTACATGCTCAGCTTCCTCAAAATGGAAGGAATTTGCAGTCGCTACCACTTTTTCAAACTAGAGGGGGCTACTCAAAGCCTCAGTGAGAGATTCACACATATATTCAGACTGGCTGAGAGCCTTGAGGATCAATATATTTGTAATAATTTTGGAATATTTCTTAATCACATCATAATTTTATGATAGGTGCATATTTATGCTAGCAGAGAGTTGATCCACGGAAGGTGGTATGATATGTGTTGACGATCGAACTGATAGATTCTAGATATTGTAGAGGATATACCACTTATCACTAGGTAAACCATGAAAAATAACCATTGATTGATTAGTATATGGATGAGGTGTGGCCTCAAATATACACTGCTAATCATAGTGCGATGATGGATGCTATTCTTGATCAAGTTTCACAAATGGTGGTGGGAACGAATTTGATGAGACGAGAAAAGAGGAATGCGCATGCTGATCTATACACATGACCAGCTATCTGGTGTTAGTGGCATGCATATCTTGGCTGAAATCACTGGTCAGTGCATTGTTACGATTCACGTATCCACAACTTTGTCGATGAGGGCATCAAATGAGGACATTAGAAGGATCTTCCTAGAACACCTCATTGTTGGGAACCATTTAAGGGTCCACCATCTCAATGATATTCACAAAGGAATACTCCCGATCATCACTTGAATATTCCTCCAATGTTGGGTAGATCATGGGAGTGATTCACATCACTAGGGGCATGATGTATCCAAGCGTACAAGAAAGATTTGACACCTAATGGGATCATTGATTTATCTTGCACTGTCGTTGCCTACCATTCCAGGAGGTAGAAGGTTGAGATGTGAACAAAGAAGTGACAGTAGGAAGAGGCACACCAGCTTCAGAAGGGTCATATTGATTTAGATGAGTACATGTGGTACCATGGTCATAAGTTATGGCCTTGAGATCCATCCAGTCATCATACATCTAAGACCCACGCCTAGAGACTTTCTACCATTCACCCCCACTGTCATTATCAGGCCTCACAGAAACACATGACACCTATGTTGGGGTAGGGACCAACCTGACTATATTGTTGTTTACATAGTCCTATAACTATTCTTTGAACGCATATCACTTCTTAAGAGTATTTCCCTGGAATTGGAGGTAGGAGATGTAATTTGGGCAATCAGTGAGATTAGCCTCTTGAGGTGTCCATTTTTCAAGAAACTATAGGATTCCTTGTTCTAGGGATATCTGGAAATAACTCAGGACCCGAGACTCATAAAATGAGTAGAATAAATTTATCCTATCCAGAAAAGTGTCTAAGGGAGCCTGGGCATCTTGAGGGGGTGAAAGCTGACTGGGAGGTGGAACCTAATTATCTCACCTAGGTGGTGGTGGTACATTACATGGAAGTGCCTGCCAATTCTCAGGTGGGAGATGCTGAACTAGAGGCTATTATTGAGACTGAGGCCCTCGGTGAGGCTATATAGGAGGCTCTTCTAGAAACAACTCTAGTGGCTTGTGGGCCTTTATGTGTGCAACAACAATGGCCTCAGCCTTGGCTTCTCTTCTTAGAGGAGCTATGGGAGGAAACAAGCTGGCCTTGTTAACCTACTGTAAGGATTTCTCTAGGAACTATGCCTTGTTATAAAAATCCCAAAATCCACTTGGGATGTTTTGAGTGATAAGAGAGGGGAACCGTTCAATATTTATGTTTTCCACACACATCGCCAAATGCTCTTCTTGAGTCAACGACATATTGATTGAATAGGTTAGGCCCTTCCACCTGGAAACAAAGTCCACAACATGCTCATCTAGCCTCTTATTTAACTTGAAGATATCAGTAATACTAGTCTTCCACATGGTGGAGCTGGACTGGTACATAAACTATATATGAAGATCATCTGAACCAACTATAGATGTAGTGGTTATATGTATGTACTTGAAAAATATGGGCCCTTCCAGTGTCTTTATGAAGCACTCGAGCATAGAGGCCTCTTTCAACACTAGAGTTACCAACATAGGTTCACACCTTCAGATGAAGTCAGCAAGATACTATAGGGGTTACCCATCCCATTGAATGGTGTTGAAAGTAGGATTTCTAAATCCCAAGGGTGCTGGAATATCATCCAACCATGATGAATATGGATGGTATCAGGTGGGATCTCCACATTTTAGGTTTCAAGTGCCTCGAGAAGAGAGATGAGATGGGCCATCAAATCATCATGAAAAGGGTTCCTTTCATGGAAAAGATCCCTAACCAAGACAACTTTTCCATGTTATTCAACCTGATAGGCGGTTCCAGAAGCTCATGGAGTGACTAGTGGAATGAATTGAGGAGTTGCTGGGGGGATTTATTGAAGAGTAGATTGAGGGGACTCTAGATGAACAAACTATGGATCTTGGTCTCAGAAAATAATCTTCGCGTAGCTTGGGATGATTTGGGGATTCATACCAAAACCACATCATATATGTTATGGACTTTATCCTATCAGGATATGCTGGGATTTCAAGATCAATGGGGGGAAACTAACCTAGGGGAACCTGTACCTAAAACTTCTACCTCGGTGGAGGACTGTTGGGATCATACTGGGGATCACCATATTCTGGATAGAATTTTTCAAGGAACACAACAAGGAGATCGTTAAAAATTTTCTTCTGTTCCACATATTTTTAAGGAGCATGGAATTCCCAGGACCATCTTATGTTTTTTTCATCATGATATAAAGTTTATAGGGATTAATAGTCCCAGTGTTCCCTTTACCTGTATTTGGGTCGCCACTGAGGGGAAATGACTTAATATGGTTTTCTATTCCTAGCAATTATTTTTTATGGTGAATGAAAATACCAAGGGGATCCAATATAAGCAACACTACTCTAGGGGTAAGTTCTCCTTAATGAGTCCTACCTCAGTGTCCTTATCTATGAGGTTATCCATACATACTATGAATGTGCCTGAGAGAATATCGTTGATATCACCCCGTGTGTCAGGTTGAAATAGGATGGGACTGAAGTGAATAGTGGTATACTTCCGCCATTCATGAATTTGGATTATTGGAGATGTCTCTTAAATAATTATTAGTAGAATAGTATATCTCTTAATGCATTCTTTCTGAGGATTCCAGTGAAAACTGTGTGATGTGGGGTGCTGAGCCACAATAATCGCGACTAACTCAACCAGGCGACATTGTTGGCTGATGTTGTCATAATGTTAATAGATTTTTGGATAAGTAAACCAATGATGATGGAGATGGAAGTGAATCATCCACATGGTTAAGATAAAACATATGAATTCTTCATGGGTGATTGGATATGAAATGCTATAGTCTAAAGCAGTGATTCACCAAAACATCTCAGGAAGATGGTCTGCAGTGAGAATTTCCCACAAACTACTTTATTCAAAATCAGGATATGGATCTAGTTTTCCCCATTCATTAACTAGGGGTAGTTGAGGATCCCATAACAGTACTGATATGGACCACTATGGTGGAGGACTAGATGGTGGAGAGAATGTTGTGATGGATTCCAAGTCACTATATAATGGATCATATCCTGGAGGTGGTACTGAAAAGAATATTACGTCCTAGTAGGATTAAGTTGTAACCATCACTTCAAGGGAAAAGTTGGCAACTTCTGTTGAAAAATCTGGGTGGTGATCATCATCTACTAGCCCCCATAACAAATATTATTAATCTCATGATGAGGTAGAGAATGATTGTTGTGATGATATAGAGTACTACATGAAAAGACTCTAAAAAGGATCCAAATCATCTTCATTCTATATGTACCTATGAAGGGACTCATGGATCAAGTGCATTTCACTATCCCAAAGGATGAAGCTGAAACACCTAGTTCCTGCCCTAGAAATTGATGTAGAGGATCAAGGTAAAGGAGACATCATCGAATGACACAAAACTTTAGAATCTAAAAAGAGGTCCAGAGTAACAATGATCTGGAGTTGCGTGCGATTCTTTCTTTAGAGGCAATGATTCACCCTTCCACCATAGGATGGTTCCTCTGGGTAGGGTAAATATTCAACATAGGGATGACCTCTATGCAGGATGATGCTAGAGTGGGGAGGGTCACCCCTAGAGTTGTTAGGATCATGGGTGGACATCCATTCTTGATGTCATCGGAGTGAGGAGGACCTCTGTTGGTACTGTCATCATGTGGGGAGGACCCCCACTCTATGTGCTAATAAATACATGGGTATGTATTCCATATTGGGTGAGAGATTGGGGAGGACCTCTAATTGGATGTTATTGGGTACGAGGAGCTCCCAATAATATGTTGAATAGAACATGGGGATAACCTCCATGTTGAGTGCCAACGGGTGGGGAGGACCTCTACAGTAGGTGATGCTAGAGTGGGGAGGGACTCTGTTGGAGCTTGTAAAGACATGGTGAGAGACTCTATATTGGACACCTGGGGCACGAGAATGAACTCCATGGTGGTTTGTAGTTATGCTATGAGGAGGGCATTCCTACTAATCAAACTTGAAATAGGGAGGACCTCCATGCTGATGGGTGATGGAGTGAGGAGGACCTTCATATTAATAACATAATATATGAGGAAAATATCCATATTTTGGACCATGGATATGGGGAGGAAATCCGTGCTGGACATTAATAAGATGGGAAGGACCTCCACTTCGACAGTTTATAGAGGTGGGGGGGGGACTTACTTGATTAGTGAGAGAGTGGGTAGGACCTCCACTGTTACTGGTGATGATACATAGAGGACCTCCATATTTGATATCGACATCATGGGGTGTCCCGTGATAGGTGTCAATTGTGCCGTAGATTGGAAGAGTCATCCCAACCTACCCATGGGGTGGCTGGGGTCTCAATCTTGACCAAGAGAAGAGATTCCCCTGATATGTAATGACTGGTATATGATATTATGCATTGATGGTGCCATGCTCCACTAAAGATGTAGAAGATGATGCCCCATGATGGGCGTCTACCTTAGATTGTGCCAGATGTTGATGTCGAGTTAGTTGAATCGAGGTTGACAATGTAAGGGTAGAGACCACCTAATTCTTGGTGTAAGGGATTAGATGGAGGCATTGATTCATCTTGGTGGGTGACCTCCTTTGTAGCTCTTGGGTGACAGTCGAAGCTGGGATTTGTCGGACATCTGTTACCTCATTGGAATAGAGAATCTTATTCCAGAGGCATTCCTTTGAGATTTTACTTGGCTTCCCATGTTTAACATGAGTAATGAAGCTTGTTTAACATATAACAGAGTCAAATTAGACATATAAGAACATTGAAAAGAGTGGATTATCTGGATACATATCATGGAGGGAGAGAATGGAAGGTTTACTATGTAGATGGGAAAAAATGTCTATGAGGACGGACCCTGGATGGAGTGTCCCACAAAAAGGAGGGTTTCACACTGTGAAGGCTGACCTGAACACCACAATGGGAGGATTAGAGAATGTGGGTCCCAACAAAATAGATACTAAGGTTTACTGTGGGATGGGATTAAACACCAGGGAGTCTTCCTATGTACCCTATTTGGAAGACAAGGATCAATACCCACATAGTTTGGGGGGGTGGGTGTGTGATTCAAAGATTACACATGGCTAGCAGCCCAGAAGCTTCAAAAAGTAGTGAAGGTGCGCACATACCGTGATAAGGGTAAAGTGGTGGAGTAGATGGCTAGGGAATATGAATGGTTAGATTCCCCAATGAAGGGGTTGAGTTCACCAAGATGTGGAGGCCTCAGAAAAATTAGGATGGATATAGAGGAAGTATAAATGGGTGAAGATGAATGAGATGGAACCAACATGATGAAGATGGTGCAGGTCTTAGACCCTGAAGATGTTTCTTATATACCGTGCATAAAATGAAGGGATCAAAGTCCATCTAGTTCTTGTATGGGATGATGATACTCCTAAGGAGGTGGATTGTGAGAATGGAGTGCATGGATATGGGCCTAGAGGAAGTAGAACCTACATGTTGGGGCATGATATTCTTAAGAAAAAAAGGCTCCAAGGAATGACCTATATGGGAGATAGATGATGTGATCAAACCATAAAAGAGGCTTCCTATATGTCCTAGTGGTTGGGAATCATAGTCTATGTAGTTCAGGAATGGGGTATAGAATTACGGAGTACATAATGGAAAACAACCCAAAGACATGCTTGGGGATTACACATGAGTAACATCCCACTGCAAGAGGGATAGTCTTGGTTAGTGGATTACGAGTTTAATATGGAATATTCATGGTTAGCAACCCATGGGGATCAGAACACCTCAAGGAGGCATATCCAAGAGATGCGTCCAAAAAAGAAAAAGTATCGCATCAGGAGTGTACATCCCAATGAAGGAGTACCATTATTTACCATTATTTGGGGTTGGATCTAAAAGAGGCTTCCTATGTATAAAAGTGGCTTGGAATAAAAACTCGCATTGTTCTGAGGGGAATATAGTTTAATTTCATAAAGTAAAAAAGTTTAACCAACCTAGAACAAACATAACAGTTTTATTTGGGGGAGTGAGGTGATTGAACCTCATGATGGCTTCCTACGTACCCTATATAGAAGCTAGGTATCAAAGTCCACATAGTTAAGTAGGATGGGGGATGGAGTAGTTGGTATGTTTAGTGTCCCATATAGGATATCATGGTCACTATTAAACTCTAAAACCATGTGAGACATGTTTGGTGTGAGAAAAAAGACATAACAATAGACCATATGGACATGTCACGAATGGTGGAACCACAAAGCATGGCGTGGGGCTTATGCATGGTTTGCGGCCTCAAGAGATGGATATTAGGGAACAATCTAGGAGGGAACCCCAAGGAGGGTGTCCATATTTATAAGTTGGGTAATTAAATCATATATGGAACACCATATTAGAGTTTGTTGCGGCTTACAAGAATACTTCACGAGGCACACATGGAGATAAAGTGAAAAGGGAGACAGGAGCGGGAGAGCGCTGATGCTCATTATGCTTCATTTCCACCCAGGATTTACAAACATATGGAAACTCACAATTTAACATCATGTGTTGGGAAATATGGTGATTGGATGTTTAACATCCTTCATCTCAGATGATGAGGACTCACTCCTCATCCCTTGGAGATACATAACTTATTCCATCCCACACTTGGGGAAGGAAAGGTACTAGCAATGCTTGAGAAGGAAGAGGTGGAGGATTTGTTATTTTAGGGATCCATGTTAGCATGACTATGTGATTAAGAAATATATATTATAATTAACACATAAATAAGCATAAGGTAGGGTAATGAAACATGAAACCCCGCTCAAGGTACCATGAAATTATTTCATACGAGCCTGGAGGACCACATGAGAGAGAGGTTCCTAAAGCATAATTCTTTTCTAATAAGGGCTTTGAGAAGCTCTATTGATTCATGAAGATAATGATATTAGCAAATGAGGATGCTTCATGAAGCATTATAGAAGGGGTATCTATGAAGGTAGGAGATTCATGAAGAAGGTTTACCCAATTGAGGCATCAAATCTACAAGTGTTTCGAGGGTGTTTGTTGATGCAAAAATACCTTGGTTGATGTATTTTATGGATGGTTCACAGAGAAAAGGGTGCTTTAAGAAACGAGTGCTGGGAAGGTGAAAGGTATGGGTTGAGATCCATTGGGGTGGGGTTGAGCCTCATATTTTTGGGCCCAGGGTATCACGATGCTCTGAAGTCACGCCACAGAGGAAATGGAACTTCGTAATTGGAGGAGGCTCTATCAGATATGAAGTGGTTTCCATCACTACTCCACGATGATCACGGTGCTCATCGGTCTTGTAGAGACTTTATTCACTACTTCATGACAATCATGGAGTGCTTTGGATGGAAGATTAAAACCATTCACAGTGATGAAGGGATTCACGATGGGGCTTCACGAGGCATTCACTTTGGTGATTTCGTGGTTTTATGTGGAGGGAATGCAGTCAGAAATAATTTTTCCATCCTTGGATCCATTTTGGGCATGTATTTTTGTGCCAATAACATTATAAAATGTTTTTTGCATTATTGGTACTTGGAATCAATGATCATAAAAGTGAATACTTATGTTGTATTAATTACATAAACATTCAAATAATTCAAATATGTTCTTTGTCGACAGATTCATTTTCTATGGATTTCTATTCTTTAATGTAGGTATTATATATTATTTATATGTTTCCCATATTTATTGTATATTTATATGATTTTAATGAATTGACATGTAATTCCATCATTCCAATTTCATGTTCCTAACCTTTTAGTAATACCAACAATAACCTATGAATCTTATCCTGTTCTTTTATTATGTATTCTTCATAGATTTAAAATATTTTGAACTTTTTTTCTTTAAAGTGGAACCAAATCTCTTTGGGACACTTCTTAGAGAAAATATATTCATTATTATTTTAACATCCACCTTTGATATGTCACATTACTAGTATTTTTTCACCATCCATACTTTTCCAAGAATTTGGTTTAATGCCAATACTATAATTTTAAACATTATTTTTACATATGATAATTAATAAATTAAGGGATAACATTTTTTGGTAGAATGTTTCCATTTTATTTGAGAATGATCTCATTATTTTTTTAGAGTCATCCACTTCAATGAAGAATTTTTTTGAAAAATACATTTTTCAATTTTTTTTTGAATTTATTTCTTATGGTGATCCTTGATTATTCAATTCCATATCCACCTATAGACACTTCATGTTGAGGGAGTTCTTGTCAAAATAAACTAATTATAGATTGTTTTTCCAATCCTCCTTCAACTATTTCAATTTTTATATTTTCATTTTTCTTAATTCTTAAAGATAATTTTCAAGCTCCTTAAACTATTATCTTTATCCTCTGGCTAAGAATATTTTACAAAAATAGAAAATTTTTAGAATTTTATAAATTCATGGAAAACTTATACAAATAAAATATCAAATTAAATATGTAACAGAAATATTTATTTTTAATTATTCAACATGTTCAACATATCATTTATTCCAAAGATAAATTATTTCCTTTTTTCTTTAAAAAGTTTTATGATGGTGTTGGATATGACAATATTTTTAAATAATTCGACTACAATAAAATTAAATTTTTATTCTGGTTGCAATTTTTCATTTTGGGGAGATTGGAAACCTCAAAAAATACAATTTAAAACTTTTTTTTTGAAAATTTTATTCAGATTTCATTTGAATTCATAATGAATACCAATAATTGATATACCATAATCACAACTTTAGAATTCTCTGTCAAAATAATTTCAAAAATAATTTTGGAAACATATACCACTATGATTACCATTAGATAGTGATATATATGACTTTTATTTAATATTACCATTAATATTCATTTATTATATTTTATTCATATTCATTTGAGTCGTAGAAGAAATTTCTATCTTAGTTTCCTCAAAAGTAGTTTCCTTTTTCTCCATCTAATGCAAATCACTCATTTCATGAAATTTTCACTTCATAAAGACTCTATGGAATATCAAGAGGGAACATGGATCTGATAACACTTATAGATCCCCTTTTTGGTTTGACTACTAAGAGGCAAGTGGTGACTCTGTGGATTCTTTTTTATAAATTCTATTTATTTTCAATTCTGCCTATTGAATTTGTTATGATTTTAAATAGACTCAATATTATCTCTCAATGTCACCTCGGGTGCAGTTTTAATAGTGTAGAGAGAGAAACACATAGTATTTCCATGGTTTGAAAAATTATAATTCTCAATACAATAGGTTATTCTAAATAATTTAGATTCCACACTATCAAACAAGTGATTACACTTCTTTTAGAACAAACATATATACTTACCCTATTTTTACTTCAAACTAAAGTTCTTCTACTCTAACTCCAACCGAGAAACTCTTTTTATTATAACTTCAATAAAAACTCTTCTTTCATAGAATCCAATTGAGAGACTCCTTCTACTACAGGCTGTAATGAGAAGACATCACATAATCTCCAAACCAACTAGAAGACTTCACCTTTCTTCAAGGATTGATCCACTACTGGATGGTCTCTTGATCATCCTCCACGATATTTTAGGATATAACTTTATCGTGTATGCTTTAAGTACCTTAAAAAGACACTGTATTTGTCTTTTAATAATTCCCAATAATTATGATCACCTGTATTTGGTTAGTTTCCTTATTATAGCACTTATTTAGAAATTATTCCTTCCGCTAAAGTCTTAAACTCACTAATATGTGTTCAAGAGATTCACACGAATTATTATGTATTATTTTATGAAAGAATTTTACTTCCATGACCTCAAAAAAATGGGAGTGTTAGTCTAAAAATCCCACAAATCATTTGGATTATGGTTGGTGTATAGGCCCATAGGAGTGTATGCCTAGGTGTACATGGGGTTGGTCTAGCTAGGATTTCAGGGTTGTAACCCATGTGAAAAGGTGTATATAGGTGTCATTCCCCTATTTCAACAAAAAAAATTAGTGAGAGTTGTAATATTTAGAGCATGAATCAAAGATAATATGTGATGTGGGACATGATCCCCACTAAACTATTCATTCATATTTAAAAAGTTACAGATATATCACATTGAACTAATTGAAATTATTTGAACCATTTGATCAGGCCAACATTATTTCGCACCTCTAGTGAAACAAAAATGATTTTATACACCTACTATGATGGTTGGACCACCATAGATAGATCATTTTGTTTCCACAATTTTTTGAGGACAGGAAGTTGAGTCTAAGAGACCTCAATACTACAGTAATTAAATATACATATTATATGAATATGATATTTTGAGGTACATACTTCGGCCAAATAAAAATGAAGTTGTAGAGGCCATTTTAAATTGTATAGAAGTTCCATAATTGAAGAAGAACGCAAGTTAATCACTGTAAGAAACATAAAATGAACTCATATAGGAAATAATACCATGTATTTTTGGCATAATTAATTTGAGGAATGCCAGTATCTTAATTTATTCATAATGAGTTGTGAGAAAACATAATAGGTGGTTCGTGGATAAGTATTTTTTCTTGGATCAGTGGAAATCAAGAACTTTCTATAAATACAATATTCACGAACTTGAGGAGGGTTTCTACTAATATTTAGAGTTCCTTTTTTCAAATAAAATAGACTATAGTGAGATTATATTTTCAAAATGATAATGTCTCTATGTAGATTCTTATTGTGTAAGGAAATAATGGCCATGTGAATTTGACTTGTGCATAATAAACTCGATGTGATTTGTGAAGAAGTAATTCTGTGAAGCACACATGAATATGGAAATGAGAAAACCCACATGGTTGCATGAAACTCTAATGCAAACTAGTTTTACGTGCATAAAGGAGGAGTGCACATGAGGTAAGGGAGTACAATACACTTGTGTGATATAAAAGTGTTCCTACTTTCATATAGGAGAATATTTCATAAATTGTACAAGTATGAATGAATTTATATGTATAGTAGTTGAATAAAAAATAAATAGATAGAGGACAGTTCATACACTCATGTATCCATACATGAAAAATCATTTGAGATAGACCAAAAAATATTAGATGAAATAACATTAAATATAGAAAAAATATTTAATATATGTTCTAGGGTTTATATCATAAGAATCCCATTAAATTCAAGCATAAAGTGAAATTGAAGAAAATTCAGAATGTGAAAGCATTAGTTGAGAATAAAAAAATATAGAAATACCTTTATGCATATCTTGAAAACA
Organism: Viscum album; assembly: GCA_963277665.1. NCBI lineage: Eukaryota > Viridiplantae > Streptophyta > Magnoliopsida > Santalales > Viscaceae > Viscum > Viscum album. The sequence goes on along the minus strand of OY728128.1, from coordinate 581,096,508 downwards.
TTTCATTGAGGCCAAGACTTCATAGAAATGAAGAATGTCCCTATAAGTGTTGCACTAAGGAAACTGATCAGATATAGGTGATCAAAATTACTGAGCAAGACCAACAGACTGAACCAGTGGCTAGTAAATGTACTTTATGTAACACACCTTGACTTTGTGAAATATATTTTTTGAATTAATTTATCTTATTTATATATTTAATTTCACATGAAATTAGAAATAGTTATATATATATATATATAGAAATACTAAAAACCCATGTCAAACATTCATTTCACATGAAACCAACTTATATTGTGTTACTTGAAACACTAACGTGGCTTACACTACACACAACATCGAGTTGGCATACAATACACATAATATCAGGTTTCTACCAAACATAAATTTATTGTTATAAGTATTTTAATGTGTTAGTTATAAGTAATCCATTAACACATAGTACTATTAATTTTAATACCTACTTTAAAAATATTTTTAGAATGGTTTTATATAACTAAAATGTATTATTAACAAAGAAAATATATTTTTTAGGTTTATTATTTATTTAAAAATACTATTTTCTCAAATGAACTAGTTTTCAAGTCCATCTATGAAAAAAATAATTTTAGGAGAATTTATAAATTAGATGTTATAAAGTAAACTTCATTTTTTAATTTATAATGAAAAAATTATCTTAGGGTGATTTTTTTTTATTTTTTTGAGAAACTTCTTTTTTTGATGAATAGTGAAAAATACTTAATTTTAGTTAATAAATGCCTTATTTTTTAAATAATTATAAATGTTAAATGATAATTTAAATCTGTTTTAATGTCACATTAGATAAATTATAAATCTATTAATAAAATATAGGTTATTATAATCAATTTAAATTTGAAATTTAATGTAAAAACATAACAATATTTTGACAATTTTTGTATATTTAAAAGCCGTTATTTCGTCCCATCCACGTGATTAGCATTAATTTTAATTTTTGAACTTTTGAGAATTGAATTTTAAAAAATAGAAATACACCATTGTATTCTGTATAATATTTAGAGTCTATTTATATCATGTTAATATTTTAGGAAAAATATTAGTAAAATTGATTCAAATTATTCACAATGATTAAGGTAACATTAAGTTGAATTAAGGACTAATCCTTAATCATATGGGTGAAAATAACCTATCCACTTATCCAAAAACCATTGGATGTAAATATTTCACCCATAAACCTTAAATTATTGATTTAGGTTGGTTTGGTATGACTTTTGTTAGGTAAGAACATGAGTACACCTAACTTGTTTTAAAAAATTCCAAGGGAGTACTTTTCCTTCCCTATAAAACACCACAAACTCTCCCACTTCATCACACCTATAAAACATCTTATGTTGGAAAAATAACTTCTGAATAAACTTACCAAAAACCCTAAATTTTTCCTAGAAGTATAACTTTATTAATAAATCAATACAAGGTAGCGTTTTGGCACAAACCAATAGGAGTTACCTGATTAAGAGGTAACTTCTTCTCCCAAAATCCTTTCTTTTATTTTATCTTTCCATCCACTATTATCTATTTATTCCTTGAATTTATAAATTAAACATCATATTAAATATAATAGAATTTTTTATTTTATGTTTATGATCTACACTTACACACACATCTATCTAATGGGTAACAAAAATACTGTTTATCTGTACATAAAACTACCACCTCACTAAACATTGATTGTTAATTTTTCCATTAATGCCTCTCATGGTGGAAATTATGATGGAAAATATGTCTATATATGTCATATATTATATTTTTTATGTTTTTATTCTTCTTTAATCCTTTTTAAAACAAATATATTTTTTACTTTCTATTTTGTGTTAATATGGTATTTTTTTTGAGGAAGTGTGGACTACTGCCCCCTTAAAGAGATATGATTCGTTAATACATGGAATGGATTGTATTAAGGATGATTTTATAAAATATATATGATATATATGAAATAATATTTCCTATTTAATTAATATATGTACATAAATACATAAATTACTTTTAGTTTTTTTATTTCGACATGACAATTAAATGAAAATAGCATTCATGCATATGTACGACCTACCCTCTCCAGGAATGGTGTACTTATTTCCATACTTATATATTATATAAATTATTATAATACTAATATAATTTATATAAATAATATTTATATCATGTTTTAAATTCTGTAAATCATGATATAATTATAAGGTACATATATATAATAAATTAAGAAAAATGCTAAGAACCAAGAAAATATTACCCGAAGTAAAACATTAACATATGATTGTTAACCAGTGGGTAATATAACATCTAAATGAAACCATATATGGTATTAAATATAATAATATTTTTATTTAAAATATTTATAACAAATTTATATTTATTATACAGGTGATTTGAATGAGTACGATTAGAGTAAAGACACAAGGTAAAGGGATTTCATCTCACATTTTATTTCTATGAGACACATACTATGTTCAGCACTCTTTCCTTTTATGTGGTGTATGTACTGACCATAATTGGATTCTATGTATATAATAATTAAATTTAGGGTTATTAAAATATTCATTTAATGTTCTTTTTTTTCTTGCGGTTTTGGCTTCAAAAGATAAAAAATTGTTAAAATAGTTTTGCCTTAATTTTTTTTTCTTTGAGGTTCGTGTCTTATTATGGACCTAAATTATTTTTTGAGGTTTAAATACTTCCATTTTATATTTAATATAATGAAATTCCTTATTTTAATGATATTTTAAGCTTTATATAATATCCTTTTTTTACATGGAGTGTATGATCCCACGTTACCATGTTATAAGAGTTTATTAAGATAGCCTCATCACTTTTCAAGATTATTTATGTTTATGCTTCCTTTGATAAAATAATATAATATATCACTCAATAAAATCACGAAATTAATTCTCCATTGTTGATTAATTATTTATTAATGTATTGGTACCATCATTACAGTCTTTGGTGAATATCATAGTTAAGAAAGTAGTTTTTATGAAAGCCTCACTTTACAATCAATTCGGTCAGAAATATATGTTTCCTAAAAAGGGTTCAAAAAATATTCTATTATTCTCCTAAAATAATTAAAAGTAATTTTTAACACTATTTTTTTTACCAAGTTTTCAAAGGAATTATATTGTTAGGTTCTGAAAAACTAATTTTTAACACCTTTTACTGTGAAAAATTAATGTAATTTTTACCTCATATGACATGTATGGATTTAAAAACCATCATTTATTTGTGGCTTACTTTGAATTCCTTAATGGTTAATTTTTAAGAATTTTTTTATAAATGTAATTTTCATGGAAAATTATTTTCAAATTATTTTTTGCATTCTTTTATATGTTTTCAATGAAAATTATTTTTTAATTATTTCTAATCCTTATTAATATGTTTGAAAAGAATTTTAAAATAAATTTTTTTATAAATATTTTCAAGATCCTTTAATATGTTTTAAGGGAATTTTTTTTCTAAACATTTTCAAGATCTCTTTATATATTTTCAAAGAAAAATGTTTACTTATTCTTTTAAAAGATTTCTTTATAATATTTCATGTTTATTATTAAGAAAACTAGTTTTAAATAGTTTTTTATGTTTTAAATATCCTTTTTCAAAGAAGAAATGATATTTTACTCAATAAATATTTCTAAAATATCATTCCATGTTGTTTTACGTCAAATATGACATTTGTTTATGTTACTCTTTCTATTCTAAGAAAGGATCCAAAATTTCCATTCATATTCTTTCCTTAATGGTTTATTTTTTCATGGTATGATTCTTATGATACTCAATTCTATTTCACAGGTTAAATGATTTTTAAACTCACATATTTTCATGATTTAGTTTTATGATGAAATGATTATGAAACCTTTATCTTTTTCCAAAGGTTATCATATGATTTCATGTTTTTGATACCCATTTAATTTCAGGGGTTATGATGTGATTGTTTATGATTTTTTTTAACATGTATGTATGATTTCCTTATGACATGGGTGAGACCTATATTTCCCTCTAATGCATTGGGTAATTATTTATATCTCATGATATAAACTAATATTTTTTTGGTAATGATCCTTGACTACTAAGATGGCCATGGGAGTGAACCATGACTACCAAGATGGTATGTGGAGTGAAGTAATGTTACTAAGATGTTTATGTGAGTAAACCATGAATACCAAGATGGTATGGGGTGTGAACTCATACTAATAAGATGTTATTAGAATTGATACCTTGGCTACTATAAAAACCCTATTATATGCTTATGATTTTTCCACAATCCCATTTTTTATTCCTATATTATGCTTTCTTGTCTTACGTTCTTTATTTCATTATGATCTATGTCTTATGAACTGAGAATATTTATTTTGATCTCTAATAATAAGAGTATGATCTTAAATATTTATGATCAAGTTCCATACCATTTTTTCATGTTATTTGTAGAGACCCAAAGATTGTTGTACATGGATATTACATTACTTTAGCAGAATACCTTATAAATAACAATAACAGACACACAAAGATCGTAATAGTTTTGTGTCTTTGGAAACTTGGAACGTAATCTTCTATTCGTGGTGAAAGATCTTCAACATCTCCCATAAAGATCTTCCCCTTTTTTTTCTTACCTAAAACCTTTCTTTATATCCTGGGGAAAAGAAAACATAAAAAGGTTGATCTCAAATGCTCAGTAAGGGTAAGCATGGATAAAATAAAACATACCATATACATCTGAACTTAAAAACATGAACATAATGCGTAAACATCAAAATCTTGATCAATGGCATAAAACATGGAAGTACGTAAGGCATAGATCATAAAGAAACATTAAGAATGATAAAATATCATGGGAATAAAACATGTAATTTTGGAAACCATTAAGCACATGATATGATTTCCATAGTAGCCAAGGCATTGCTTCCAAGACCATCTTAGTGGACAAAGTCCCTTTCTGAATCGAGTTCACTCCTCGTTCCAGTCCTGTATTACTGAATCAGTTTAACTTACCATTCCAGCCATGTATATCTCATGAGATATAAATCTTTACCCAATGCATTGGAGGGAGATATAGGTCCCACCAATCTCATAATGAAATCATTCTTTCGTGTGCCACAAAATAATAAATCATACATCCTAGCATAACCCATAAAATAAAATGGGATTCTTAAATATCATGCCATCATAACATAATCCATAAATAATTGATATAATTTCATCATAAGAAAATTGAAACCATTTAAATCATAGAGACATTTTACTTGAAACATACACATATGAAATAATGTCATATTAGATGGAAAATAGTTTTGACAAAACACTTGAAATGAATTCTTGAGGAAAATATCCTTTTTTCTTTAAAATCATTTTCTTTTCACAAAATTCCATGAAATTTTAAAAGATAAGGGTTTTGTGGAAAATAATCATGCAATATTATAGAGTAAGATTCTTGAAAATGAGGCGTTATGAAACTTTAAAAATCCGTTCACGCCGTATAAGTTAAAAATAACATTATCCTCATACTTTTGTCAGAAAAGTCAAAAAGTACCTTATATGGTAACCAAAGGAAAGATTCCATTCATACAATGTGGTAAAAAGTCAATAAAGGTAAAAAATGACTTTAAACATCCATGGAAGAGTGGTAAAAATTTATCAAATCATTTTTAGAAAACATGGTCATGGATGATAAACGTAACCCCAGTAAATACTTACGTATAAGCAATCTCGGATAAAAATGAGATTGAAAATTTATCCCTTAGCATAGGTCCGATATGCTTCGTACGTATCCCAACCTCATGTATAATGATTTAAATAATGTCATTGACTTATTATAGAATCATATTCATTGTTATTATATCATATATGTTTCACTTATGACTTTATATTACCCGTTCTTATGTTAATGCAGCGTTCTGGGTAAAATCAATTCATTTATCATATGTGTTTCGACTTGTCGTTCTTTATATTATTAATTATATCCTGATTTACATAATTTAATAATTTAATACATGATTTACATATATACATCATATACATATATAAATTATAGGTCAATAAAAGGAATGAAATACACCGTTCATAGAGACGGTAGGCCGTACGTACGCATGAACGCTGTTTTCGTTTCCTTATTGAATTGAATGAAACTAAATAGAAAACAGACATATATATATATATATATACATAAATACAGTAGCATTATTATTTCATATATTTCATTATTATTCATTAAATAAACTTTATGATCATTCATGTATGGTTAATATGGAGAATGAATCTCATCGCGTCGTGGAGACAGTAGTCTATACATACACACGAGCGATGATATCATTTCCATAATCATTGAATTGAATTGGAGTGGATGATACAATATATCAGAATAATTATGATGTTATAATAACTATGTATAGTTATTATTTACACCATTATACCCATCCATGTAAGGTGGTGTTGGAAAAACAGATTACACCATGGCGTGGAGACGGTATTCCGTACGTATGCATGCGCGGTGATTTCGTTTTCTGTAGGATGGATAGATGGTGAAATAGGGTTGTTTAATACTTATAATAACATATCAGTATATGAGTGATACTGATGTTATTACTTCATAATGAAACAACAAAAGAAGAAGAAGTGGAAGAAGAAATAAAGTTGAAAGAATCCGTAACGGACATTACCTATTCTTTGAAGCGTCTCTTTGAGACCTCCTTTTAGGGCACTGGAATTGGTCTTTTAGGAAGACCAGGATATCTAGGATGTTTATAGGGTAGTGTAGAAGATAATTTTTCATGGGTTGGCTGAGCTTGAAGGATCAAAGTGGTGTGAGGAAGAGAGGGAGGAGGTGCCCTTTTATAAGGGAGGAGTGGGGCACCTTTGGAATAACTAAAAACATTATTTTATTATAAAGCCAAATTCGGTATTAAATAGCTCCAAATTGATTTATTTCTAAGCTAAAGTGGGTATGAGTCGAAATAATCTCTTCAAATAGAATTTATACAAGTTTAGGATCCTATTTTAACCTTATCATTTAGATTTAACATTAAGTTAGATAATTTTACTTTTACCATGTCTTTTTGTGTTCTTACACTATAAGGTTAATAAACTTACTATAAGAATCCAAACTAACCCCAACTTGTTTATTATCAATATATATAACATTATCTAATTCATTTTGTAGAAACCTATATTTTTAGGAATAAAATAACAATTAATAATATAATATTTGTTTTAAAAACTATTTTATGTCAATTTTGACACTATTTAGTAATTGATTTTTGTGGAAATAATAACAGATTGATTAGTTCTAAAACAATTAATTATATCAATACTAACATGTCATATTAACCTATAAAATTAGTGTAATTCATAAAAAGTCTCAAATTACATTTATTTTGGTATTTATAAAATCAATTATGTCAATATTTCATTAATAAGATAATTACTGCACCATCTTTGTGTCATAAATAAATTCAATTATTTAATGTCTAAAAATTACAAATAAAATACCATTATGTAGGAAATATTTTTATCTTTCTAATTAATATTTATAGTATAATTTAACTTATGCATAACCATATATTAAAAATGATATACTTATTAAACTTTGAATTTAACTATTTTAACCCTTCTTTAAATAAATTAATAATAAATGTCCTAATCCAATAAAAGTGGGCCTAAATGGTCATATTGTATTAATAAGTTTGTTTTTGGTAGAATTAAACTTATCCAATAGAATTAGGACATGTGTTAGGGTAATAATAATATCATTTTTACCCTTAATTACCCTATTTACTTTTAACCGTGGTAAAAAAAAGTAAAAAGTTATTATTCACCAAAAATTATTTTCATCTCATTGAACCACATTTTACTTACTGACATCAACCGTGTCTCTTGGAGTTTTGAAATTCCACTCACAGAAGCGGTAAAATTATGTTTGATGAAAAATTCATTTTTTTATCTACCACTTAGTGGTTTCACTATTCATCAAAAAAATGAAAGTTTCTAGAAAAATACAAAAAATTAGGCCTAAGCTATATTTGATATTATGAACTGAAAAATGATGTCTATTTTACCAAATTAAAAAAATATCAGTTGCATTACTTAATTTAAAAATTAATTCACGTTGTCAAAACAAATAGCGTGTTCTTAAGAGATAATAACTATCAAAAGATTGATATTTGTTTATGTCTGGTTTAAATGTGAAATTACATCCAATGACCAACATTGTATTAAATTGCAAAAATATATTCTAAATATACTTTAAAACCACTCAAATTAATAATTTATAACTATTAATTATTTCGATTAAAAATGTTTTTTTTAATTAAAATTTAGTAATATTCACTATTCATCAGAAAATGAAAGTTATCCGAAAAGTACCAAAATTTCACCCTAAGCTAATTTCGATGTTCCGAATCCAAAAATGAAGTCCATTTTGAAAAATAAAATTTGAAAAATTTCAAAAAGTGGTTATTACTATTCATAACAGATAGTTTTAATAATATTTTAATAGCATATCATTGTTTAGAGAAAATCGGTATTGTGTACAACACACGCTATAGCGGAAGGTCGCGCTTGGGTGTAATGCAAGCCAAGTAAGGGTTGCGTGTTGTGCAAGAATACTTAGTTGTTTCGTATAACATAATCCAACCATATTTCATTTATACATTGAATATATATATATATATATATATATACTCAATGTTGCGTAGAATAACTATTATCAAAATTGTGTGTAACACGATCCAAGAATAGCGTTGAGTATACTGCAAGATAATACGGTGTTGTGTATAGTGCAAGGTAATCTTGGTGTAACATACAACACAATACATTAATGAAATTAAAAGAATATTTTTCATAAAATCTCGGGGTGTTACATTCTACCCCCCTTAAAATGAATTTCGCCCTCGAAATTCGTCGGGGTTATAAATGTTTTACTACTTGAAATTTTGTTTAATAGAAACCCACATCGTAAAAAGGAATACCCTAACTTGGCTTTAAAAACTAAAGTATGAAATGTAACGGTTACCCAAATTAACTCATCACTGGGTTTTCACGTAGGAGAACATTGGTGAAAATATGGATATGGAAGAAAAATCTAACCATCAAGTTCTGATGGAGAGTGGTAGAGAACATGGCTATGAAATAGCCAACAATCAAAAAGCCATAGATCTGCGATGATCTAAGGTACCATCTGATTCATCAGATATAAGGGCACTAGGACAACATTTTTGGTTTTCAAGATCATTTCCCTAAAGTTGGTGAATTAAAAGAAATACTTACATGATTTTGGTACAATTTCACTATTGTTCGTTAATTAAACAATTTCCCCTTCATCCCTTAAAGAAATGAAGTTGAATTTGTTATTCGTGATGTGTTAGAAGATCATGTGATAGAATGATGGGTCATTCCATCTGTTTCAAACAAAAGGTTAGCAAAAGTTATAAGTCCATCTTATGGTTAGATTAATCATATATGGTTCCAAAAATGAACTTATACTTCATATATCATACCGCTTAATAAAATAAAACTAGTTTCTACTAACCAAGGACTTCCTATAGGCCAGTGGTAGGTGACAAAGGCTAGTCGCACTTCGGTTGTGGGTTCAATTCCCGTAGCCTTGTCCGACACGATGGGCTGTCACCCGTCCTGCAGGATGTCCTTTTTTCTAAAACTACATTACTATAACATCCCATCAATAATATCGAAAAAACTTATATCCTTAAACAATACTAACTTATGTCCAACATAATCCATTATAATCATTAGGCTTATCCATAATACTGTAGTCCACTCTCATAATATAGTGAAAATGATTACCAGATATTTCATATAACAAGAATGTTAATACCATCGTTGATCCCCATATATCATAAGATATGTCTTGTTGGTCACATTGCAAATATTCTAAGGCCTTAATCATGTATTCTTTTGAAAAATTAATACCCATTGAATCTTAGTAAAAACATGAGTGCTGTCAAAATTTAAATCATTCCACATACCAAAAACCCAAAATTCTATATACTCAAACCATGATATAACTATTTCCTTATATCAGTCATGAGCTCATGAATACTATCAAATATTTAATTTTCTCCTTATCCCTTCATTATGCACATATCTTCTACATTCCAAAAATATCTGAATAACCTTTCATGGATACTGGTACCATTAATCATACACTTTCAAAACTCAAGGAAAGACAACAGTGTAACAATCCTTAGATGTCTCTTTATTCCATAGTACCATGAGATTACTTATACAACATTACACATGATAAACATGTAATCATTCCACTACATTCTTAAACCATTGACCGAGCTTCAACAATTCTTTCATCTCACATATCATTTTTAGTCTCTTCATCATCATCAACATAAATACTACCCATGCGGCCATATTGATTATCTTCATGAGACTTTCCCTTAGGGAATCAGTTTGCATAATGCCCCTACATTACAAATTTAAAACATTTAACCATTGTTGATATCATAGCAATACCATTATCCTCATCCTTGGTGTTAACTGATCCTTTTCCTTTGCACTTACTGGCTTTGTGTCCTTCTTTTCCACACCCAACTCATCTTCCAGTTCTATTGAAACATTCTCCTTGATGCCTCTTCACACATGATTTACATATGGGAAATTGATCTTTCTTTCCTCTATGATCATCATGAAACTCCATCTTTCTCTTATTAGACGAGTCAGGAAACATACCAAATTTTACTTTATGGATCATATTATGAGATTGCTGATTCGGCATAATAACGATGTTTGGACTTTCAAATCCCATTTCATTTGGTTTCTCATGAAGAATATCATTCCATTGTCCATCATATCCTCCATTATCGCGAATCATCTTGTTTCCAGCCATTTTCTAAAACCCAAAAAGAATAGTGTGGGAGGAAAAAATCATAATAAAGGGGGAGTAACTTCAATATCTAACATCTTTGGTTTAATCTAATATTGTTACCATAGTTCTAGGACTATATCCTATACATATACTTATCCTTAGGGACATCCCTAGACATACCTTAGAAATATATCAATGGATTTCACTAACGTTTTCGTATCCTAGTTTCCAAAGGTTGACTAAACCTTTCCTCTGATACAAACTGTAGAGACCCAAAGCTTAACGTACATGGATATTACATTACTTTAGCGGAATACTTAATACATTAAAATAACAGACACACAAGGATCGTAATAGTTTAGTGTCATTGGAAACATGGAACATAATCTTCTAATCGTGGTGAAAGATCTTCAACATCTCCCATAAATATCTTCCCCTTTTTTTCTTACCTAAAGCCTTTATTTATATCCTGGGGAAAAGAAAACATAAAAAGGGTGAGCTCAAATGCTCAGTAAGGGTAAGCATGGAGAAAATAAAACATACCATATACATTTGAACTTAAAAACATGAACCTAATGTTTAAACATCAAAATCTTGAGAAATGACATAAAACATGGAAGTACGTAAGGCATAGATCATAAGGAAACATTAAGAATGATAAAATAGCATGGGAATAAAACATGTAATTGAGGAAACCATTAATCACATGATATTATTTCCATAGTAGCCAAGGCAATGCTGCCAAGACCATCTTAGTGGACAAAGTCCCTTTCTGAATCGAGTTCACTCCTCGTTCCAGTCCTGTATTACTGAACCGGTTTAACTTTCCGTTCCAGCCATGTCTGTCTCATGAGATATAAATAATTACACAATTCATTGGAGGGAGATATAGGTCCCACCCATCTCATAATGAAACCATTCTTTCGTGTGCCACAAAATCATAAATCATACATCATAGCATAACCCATGAAATAAAATGGGATTCTTAAACATCATGCCATCATAACATAATCCATAAACAATTGATATCATTTCATCATAAGAAAATTTAAACCATTTAAATCATAGATACATTTTACTTGAAACATACACATATGAAATAATGTCATCTTAGATGGAAAATAGTTTTGACCAAACACTTGAAATGAATTCTTGAAGAAAATATCCTTTTTTCTTTAAAATCATTTTCTTTTCACAAATTTCCATGAAATTTTAAAAGATAAGGGTTTTGTTGAAAATAATCATGCAATCTTGTAGATGAAGCTTCTTGAAAATGAGGCGTTATGAAACCGTAAAAATCCGTTCACGCCGTATAAGTTAAAAATAAAATTATCCTCGTACTTTTGTCAGAAAAGTCAAAAAGTACCTTATATGGTAACCAAAGGAAATATTCCATTCATACAATGTGGTAAAAAGTCAATAAAGGGTAAAAATGACTTTAAACATCCATTTAATAGTGGTAAACATTTTATGAAAGCATTTTTAGAAAACATGGTCATGGATGATAAACGTAACCCCAGTAAATACTTACGTATAAGCAATCTCAGATAAAAATGAGATTGAAAATTTATCCCATACCTTAGGTCAGATATGCTTTGTACGTATCTGAACATCCTGTATAATGATTTAAATAATGTCATTGACTTATTATAGAATCATATTCATTGTTACTATATCACATATGTTTCACTTATGACTTTATATTACCCGTTCTTATGTTAAAGTAGCATTCTGGGTAAAATCAATTCATTTATCGTATGTGTTTTGACTTGTTGTTCTTGATATTATTACTAATATCATGATTTACATAATTTCAGAATTTAAAACATGATTTACATATCTTAATAATATACATATATATATTATAGGTCGATAAAAGGCATGAAATACACCGTTCATGGAGACGGTAGGCCGTATGTACGCATGAACGCTGTTTTCATTTCCTTATTGAATTGAATGAAACTAAACAGATGACATAAATATATATATATACAGAAATCCAGTAGAATTATTATTTCATATATTTCATTATTATTCATTAAATAAACTTTATGATCATTCATGTAAGGTTAATATGGAGAATGAATCTCATCGCGTCGTGGAGACGGTAGTCCGTACGTACGCACGAGCGATGATATCATTTCCATAATCATTGAATTGAATTGTAGTGGATGATAAAATATATCATAATCATTATGATGTTATAATAACTATGTATAGTTATTATTTACACCATTATACCCTTCCAAGTAAGGTGGTGTCGGAAAAACAGATTACACCACGGCGTGTAGACAGTATTCCGTACGTACACACGCGTGGTGATTTCGATTTTCGTAGGATGGATAGATGGTGAAATAGGGTTTTTTAATACTTATAATAAAATATCATTATATGAGTGATACTGATGTTATTACTTCTTAATGAGACAAATAAAGAAGAATAAGTGGAAGAAGAAATAAAGTTGAAAGAATCGGTAACAGACATTACCTCTTCTTTGAAGCGCCTCTTTGAGACCTCCTTTTAGGGCACTGAAATTGGTCTTTGAAGAATACCAGGATCTATACTATGTTTCTAGGGAAGTGGAGAAGATAATTTGGCAGGGGTTGGCCGAGCTTGAAGGCTCAAAGTGGTGTGAGGAAGAGAGGGAGGAGGTGCCCTTTTATAAGGGAGGAGAGGGGAACCTTTGGAATAACTAAAAATATTATTTTATTATAAAGCCAAATTCGGTTTTAAATAGATACAAATTGATTTATTTAGAATATAAGGTGGGGATGGGTCAAAATAATCTCATCCAATATAATTTAGACAAGTTTAGGTTCCTATTTTAACCATATCATTTAGATTTAACATTAAGTTAGATAATTTTACTTTTACCGTGTCTTTTTGTGTTCTTACACTATAAGGTTAATAAACTTACTATAAGAAGCCAAACGAACCCCAAGTTGATTATTAATAATATATATAACCTTATATAAGTCATTTGGGCAAACCTTATATTTTTAGGAATAAAATAACAATTAATAATATAATATTTTTTTAAAAAACTATTTTATGTCAATTTTGACACTATTTAGTAATTGATTTTTGTGAAAATCATAACAGAGTGATTAGTTCGAAAAAAGTTAATTATATCAATACTGACATGTAATATTAACCTAGAAAATTAGTGTAATTCATAAAAAGTCTCAAATTACATTTATTTTGTTATTTATAACTTCAATTATGTCAATATTTCATTAATAAGATAATTACTCCATCATCTTTGTGTCCTAAATAAATTAAATCATTTAATTTATAAAAATTATAAATAAAATACCATTATGTAGGAAATCGTTTTAGCTTTCGAATTAATATTTATAGTCGAATTTATCTTATGTATAAACCTATATTACAAATTATATACATATTAAACTTTGATTTTAACTATTTTAACCATTCTTTAAATAAATTAATAATAAATGTCCTAATCTAATCCAAGTGGGCCTAAATGGTCATATTTTATTCCTAAGGTTTTTTTGTCAAATTAAACTTATCCAATAGAATTAGGACATGTGTTAGGGTAATAATAATATCATTTTTACCCTTAATTACCCTATTTACTTTTAACCGTGGTAAAAAAAAGTAAAAAGTTACTATTCACCAAAAATTATTTTCATCTCATTGAACCACATTTTACTTATTGACATCAACCGTGTCTCTCTGATTTTTGATATTCCACTCACCGAAGCGGTAAAATTAAGTTTTATGAAAAATTCATTTTTTTTAACTACCACTTAGTGGTTTCACTATTCATCAAAAAAATGAAAGTTTCTAGAAAAATACGAAAAATTAGGCCTTAGCTATATTTGATATTATGAACTGAAAAATGATGTCTATTTTACCAAATTCAAAACCTATCAGTTGCATTACTTAATTTAAAAATTAATTCCCATCGTCAAAAAAAATAGCGTGTTCTTAAGAGATAATAACTATCAAAAGATTGACATTTGTTTATGTCTGGTTTAAATGTCAAATTATATCCAATGACCAAAATTGTATTAAATTTTCAAAATATATTCTAAATATACATTAAAACCACTCAAATGAATAATTTATCACTATTAATTATTTCTATTAAAAAGGTTGTTTTTAATTAAAATTTAGTAATTTTCACTATTCATCAGAAAATGAAAGTTATCCGAAAAGTACCAAAATTTCACCCTAAGCTAATTTCGATATTCCGAATCCAAAAATGAAGTCCATTTTGAAAACTAAAATTTACAGAATTTCAAAAAGTGGATATTACTATTCATAACAGCTAGTTTTAATAATATTTTAATAGCATATCATTTTTTAGCAAAACTCGGTATTGCGTACAACACATGCTATCGCGGAAGGTCGCGCTTGCGTGTAATGCAAGCAAAGTCACAGTTGCGTGTTGTGCAAGAATCCTTCATTGTTTCGTATAACAAAATCCAACCATCTTTCCTTTATACATTGACTATATATATATATATATACTCAATGTTGCGTAGAATAACTATTATCAAAATTGTGTGTAACATGATCCAAGAATAGTGTTGCATATAATGAAAGCTAATACGGTGTTGTGTATAGCGCAAGGTAATCTTGGTGTAACATACAACAAAAGACATTAATGAAATTAAAAGAATATTTTTCATAAAATCTCGGGGTGTTACATTATTCATACGCATTTAATTTATTTACCCTTACTGAGAATCTGAGATCAACCCTTTCTTATGTTTCCTTTCCCATAGTTATGAAGAAAGGTTTTAGGTATAAGTATTAAAGGTGCAGATATTTATGGGAGATGTTGAAGATCTTTTACTATGCTAGAATATTTTTTTCGATGTTTCCAAGGGCACTAAACTATTACTGTCTTTAGGTATGTATTTTGGTAATTTATGGAATATTCATCTACGATGATTTAATATCCATGTATGTCAAGAATGGGTTGATATATTTTGTATCAATGGAAAGGATTAGTAAAACTTTGGAAACTAGAATGATAAATCCTTAGTGAGATCCATAGGTTTATTTCTAAGGATATGTCTTGGGCTGTATATAAGTATAATTATAAGTATGATTTAATGTTCAGGAAAATGTCCATTAATTTGGGAAAAGGACAGAGTTAGTGGTTTCCTAGCAATACATCATAGACATGATACTACAAGTGGATGTGGCTTTTGCATAGATTTACCTAGGGGTCAAAACTACATCAAGATGTTCCGAACCTGACTCGGGTTAATATGGTACACAGAAATGGGAGTTTAAAGACACATAGTTTGACACTCTCAGGGGATATGCTTTCTGAATTCAACAAAACTCTTCACAAACCATCAGGAAGGATTTATATATAAGTTGGGTATGAAAAAACTAGAATTAATTTATGGTTTCATAGATTAAGAAATTTGTCCTAATCTTGACATCCTATAAGTTATTATTTTCAAGACTACATGGTTTCCTAAAATGATAAGTAAATCACACACTATGAATCTAGTTTTAGTCAGTGGTAGAAACCATAAGGAACAAGATTAAAAGAGAATGTGATGAATAATTATCTGATGAGAATTCAAGTGGGAAGATCACTAGAGTAAAATATATCGGGATAATGACTAGTTGGTTTTCATGGAACATGATTAAAAATGTATACCTTAACCAACTCTCATACTCATTAAAGAATAGAAAAATAGGATTTTTTGAGATTTCAAGTAATGGAGAACCTGGAGGAAAGAAGATTCAGTTTCATTTGTGTTAGGAATGTGGAAAGAATATCCTAAGTGATTGTCTTAGAGGAACAAGAATATGTTTTGAATTTGGAAAAGAATGACACAAATCAAGTAACTATAAGGAAAAAATGACGAGTTTGGTTAATGAAATGAATGAGAATATTGGCCTCCAGAAGACATCATCAAAGGTTAAGTGTTTTAAGTATGGAATAAATGTTCATTATTTAAATCAATCCTAAATAGGATCTACATGGTGGTATAAGTAATGGTTATATTGATGTTGATGATAAGACTACAAATGAAATGTTAAAGGAAAGAGGTATTCTGTAATAGGATAATGTATCCTTATTAATGGAATATGGATGATGTGGGATAATATAAGAATTTACTTATTTGGGTTCAAGAATTATGTTATATGAAAGGTGAAATATATAATGATTGTGTAGTTTATGTTTTTTATAATGGATTTACAAGAATATGATAAATGGATCTGATGGAATAGAAAAGTGATTTAATGGAAATGTTATGTAAATAGAAAACTCATGATTAAGTTAAAGATAACCCTAAATATGTTTATTATGTAAAGATATTGTTGTTTGGATAAAAATATGTGGGGTATGAATAAGTAAATTGGATGGTTTTGATTACCTTATAACTAATTTAGGACATGTCGAAAAGTAGTTCATACTATCATGGATGATGTTGAAAACTTAAAGTATTTATGTAATATATCTAGTAATATATGTAATAAAAAATCATGCATGTTTTTGAAAAGGATTTATAGTAATTTAGGTTGTTTCCATGTTCCATGAGAATTTACCATGAGGGTATTGACATATTTGTAATGTGACAACCAAGAGATACATTGATATATATAAGGGATCAAAGTTAATATTATTTCATGAATTTCATTCAAAGGGTTTTTATTTTCCAATTTTATAAGGGTTATATGGTTATCCATTGATGAAATGTTTATGTTAAACTTCATTGGAATGACTTATGTATTGATATTGTATTGAAAACCATGGTTTAATATCTATTTATTGATTGACCTTATTTCAAGGATGTACATCATATTTTGAAAATTATATTAGTGTGGCTTTAGAAAAGGAAATCATATATGTTTGGTGACAACCAATCAAGTCCAGAAAGACCGCATGTCTTGAACCCATGACCGAAGGATGATTAGGGTTCCATACCAACCAGTAGTCTACAAGACATCTTGTTTGTGTATAATTTTTTTGATGAATTATTATGTATGATGAAATATTAGTGTTACATTAAAAGTTTATATATTATTAATAGTTATTTGTAAAAATAGTTATAGATAAATAGTTATACTTTTCATTCTTTTATGGGCCTTAATATCTGTTAAAAGTGAATTTTAGTGCTTCAGATATCAAAGTTAATTTCTGGACATCCGTTTCTTGAAGTAATGAATGAACTAGAAATTTTTAAATGCACAATAAAATAATGAATTTTTTTATATAAATATATCATGTAATTATATTTATTTAAATTATTAGTAAATTTAATAATTACTCAAATATATGATAAGGGTAGAAAACATTTTGTTCGAATACCTTAATTTTTGTTGAACCAATGGCCGTATAAATCATCAAAGATTTATGAACTTGAGGCCCTAAAATTTTATTTTATTATTCATTTTTTTGTGATTAATAACCTCAATAACAACCTATAAATATTTAAATTTTTACATCATGTCCAATATTCACTCCCAACCCTTGTTATCCTATGTGGAAACCCAGTTATATATTACTTTAGGGTAACTATTATGGTTCTAACATTCCAATTTATAGAAGTTTATAGTATTCATTTTTATGATACATGTTTCTATAAAAAAAATCATGTATCAACCATTGGATAAACTAGATGAATTTTGAGGGAAAAATCATTTTAAGGGGTAGAATATAACACCCTTAGTTTTGGTGAAATAGGGTTTTTCAAATTAATTTATCTTTTTGATATTTTTCATTTCAAATGACACTGAAAATAGTTTACGTATGTATATATATATATATATATATATATATATATATATATTAAAACACTATGTAAAAAATTTCTTTCACATAGAACTGACTTGAATTTTACTACAGAGAACACTGAATTGGCTTTTTCTACATGCAACAACGACTTGGCATACATTACACACCGAACTAGGGTTTTTGGAAAAATAATTTAATTATTATAATTATTTAAATGAGTTTGTTATAACATAGTTGTTAAAAAATAGTAATATGAATAGTAATAAATTCTTTCAAAATACTTTTACAGTGGTTTTATATAAATAAAATAAATTGACCATGAAAAATATTTATTTAAAGTCTTTATATGTTTAAAAATAATATTTTCTAGAATGAACTGTATTTCATATCCATATGGGAAAACAAATAAAATTAATTTCCAGAAAAAATAATAAATTTTAATTGATAAAATAATCTTAATTTTTTGAATTTATAATGTTGAAATTATCTTAGGGTGATTAATTGAGATTTTATGAAAAAGTTCTATTTATGATGAATAGTGAAAAATACTACATTTTAGTTAATAAATGCTATTTTAGTTAAATAATTTGTAATTTTAAATTATAATTTAAAAATTTTAAGGTAAAAATAGATCAATTATATGAATATTAATGCAATTTATGTAATTATAATCAATTTAACTTTGAAATTTAAAATAAAAACATAACCAAATTTTGAACATTCTACATAAAAAACTTGTTATTTCATCCCATCTGCGGGATTAGCCTTAATCTTAATATTAATTCTTCTATGAATTGAATTAAATAAAATAAATAAACCATTTTATTCACTATAATTTTTACATTATAATTATATCATGTTAATTTTTTAGGAAAATATTACTAAAAGTGATTAAATTAATAAGAGTGACTAAGGTAAAATTAAGCATAATTAGGAAGTAAACCATAAACTAAGGGGACCAAAAGACCTTTACAAATTCCAAAAATTCCATTTATGACCATATCTCTACCATAAATCTTAATTTATTATTTTAGGATGGTTTGGTATGATGTGTTTAGGTAAGAACAAGTGTACACCAAACATGTTTCCAAAAATTCAAGTGAGTAATTTTCCTTTTATATAAAGGCCACCACCTCTACCTCTTATTCATACCACTCAAATGTCTTAATTTAGTCCAAGGTCTACCTAATAAACTTATGAAAATTAATACCAACCTTCTATATAATGTCCCTAGGGATTAAATAAATCCATGGAATCCTTTTGGAATAAACAAAAAGAGTTACCCGATTAACAAGTAACGTCTTCTGCCAATCTCCTTTAATTTATTTTCTTTCTTCACACACTACAATAACTTTATTGCATAATTTTATAATAAAAAAGTATATTAAATATACTAGGATGTTTTTATTCTATGTTTATTATCTAAATTTATAGGTAGATACATATAATTGGTATCAAATATACTGTTTATGTGTATGGTGAACTACCGCCTCACTAAACGATGATTGTTCAGTTTTCCTTTACTGCCTCTCATAGAAAAAATTATAATGGAAATGATATTTTTTTATTTCATATATTATATTTATTATATATTTAATCTTATTTATTTATTTTTACAACACATATATTTTTTTAGTTTCCATTTTGTGTTAATACGATAATTTTGTTTGAGGAAGTGTGGATAACGACCCCCTCAAAGTGATATGATCCTTTAATACACTCCATGGATTGTATTAAGGATAGTTTTAGTGAATATAAATGATATATATGATATAATAAATCTAATTTAATAATGATATATATATATTGATATATATTTTTTCTTTTTTTTTCTTTCAACACGACAATTAAATGGAAATAGCTTTCATGAAAACGTACAACCTACCATCTACATGAATAGTGTATTCTATTTCTCACTTAAATATTTTATAGATTATAATAATAAAAATATACTGTATATAAATTAATTTTAAATAATACTTTATATTTTTAAGTCATGAAATATTTATAAGGACCAAATATGTAAGAAATTAATACACATGGGATGAGTAAAGAGAATATTATCCCAAGTGAAACCTTAACATATATGGTATTATATATAATAATATAGTTTTGTAAAAGAAATATAATAAATTTTTATTTATTATAGAGGCGGTTTTAATGAGTGTTATGAGATTCAAGACACAAGGTATGGGGATTTCATCTCAGTTTTTATTTCCATGAGATATATGCTGTGTTATCCACCCTTTCCTTTTGTGAGGTGTATGTAGTTCCCATAGTTGTATTTTATGTATAATATAATCCAATTTTTGTGTAATAAAATATCCATTTTATGATCTTTCTTTAATGAGGTTTATGTTTCAAATGTTACCGAATTGGCAAAATAGTTTTGTCTCAATTTTCCTTCATTGAGACTCCTGTTTTGTTATGCACCAATTTTTTTTTTCAAACTGTGTATACTTAAATTTTACATGTTATATCATGAAATTACTTATTTCTATGATATTATATGCTTTATTTAATTACATTTTCTTACATGGATAGTATTATTTCATGTTACCAACTTGTAAGATTTTATTGAAACATTCTCATCACTTTTCGAGATTATTAATGTTTATGCTTTCTTTGATGAAAAATCATGATCTATATCTCAAGAACATTCATGAAATTTATTTATCTATCTATATTAATGAAATATTAATGTATTGGAACCATATTTCTACACTATGGTATATAATATAGTTAAGAATGTATTTTTAAGAATGACCAACATTATCCTCCTTCGGCCTCAAATCAATGTTTTCAAAAAAGGGTTCCAAGAATATTCTACTATTATCATAAAATCCTTAAAATTAATTTTTAACCATTTATGTATTTTAAAAATATTTTCAAAGTAATCATCTTGTTTCTTTATAAACAATGCATCTTTATAACCATTTAATTGTTTACAAGAAATGTTCTTTTTACATTATACAATATGTACGGATTTACCCACCATCATTTATTAGAATATTCATTTTCATTTTTAATAGATTAATATTTAAGAATTTTTTTTAAAAGTAGTTCTCAGGGAATTTTTTTTCGAAATGTTTTATATTTTATTTTATTTTTTTTCAAAGAAAATTATTTTCAAATTATTTTCAATCATTATTTATAAGTTTGAAAATTATTTTCAAAGAAATGGTTTTCAAAATGTTTTCAAGATCTCTTTATAAATTTTCAATGAAATTGGGTTACAAAAGGTTTTCAAAGATTTATTTATAAAATTTTAATTTTAATTTCAAGAAAACGGGTTTCAAATGTTTTTTATGTTTTAAATATCCCTTTTCAAATAAGAAAGTATATTTTCATAAAGAAATATTTTTAAATAACTTTCCAAGTTATTTTCCTTCTAAAATAACATCTGTTGATGTTTATCATTCCATTATAATAAACTATTCAAAATTAAAATTCATATTCTTTTCTGTATGGTTTATGTTTTCATGGAATGATGGTTATGAAACCTGTTTCTCTTTCATGGGTTATATGATTTTGAAACCAACTTCATTTCATTAGTTATGATTTTGATAAAATGATTATGAAACCTATATCTTTTCCACAAGTTATGGTATGATAATATGAATATTATACCAATTTCATTTCATGGTTTATGATATAATTGTTTATGATTTTTTCTCACATATATGTTTGATTTCATTATGATATGGTCCAGACCTATATCTCATTGCAATGCATGGGGTAATTATTTTTTTATCTCTTGAGATAAACTAATATTATCTTGGGAATGAAACTTGACTACTATGATGGCCATGGGAGTGAACCATAACTACCAAGTTGGTATAAAGATGGACCTTATGCTACTAAGCCATGGTAGTGAACCATGACAACCTAGATGGTGTGGGGAGTGGACCCATACTACTATTTTGGTCTTGGCAGCATTTCCTTGGCTACTATGAAAATCATATTATATGATTATTTGTTTTACACAATCCCATGTTTTATTCCTATGTTATTATTTCATTTATTATGTTATTTATTTCTTTAAGAGTCATGTCTTAAGAACTGTCAATATTTTTTATAATCTATAATATGTAAGGTATGATCATCAAATGTTATGCTCAAGTTCCTTACATTTTTTATGTTATTCTTATGCATTTCCTTTATTTTCCCATACTAATATTCAAAGCTCACCTATTTCATATGTTTCATTTCCCAATGGTATGAAGAAATGTTTTAGGTATAAGTACTAAAGGTGGAAATCATTATGGGAGATATTGGAGATCTTTCACCAAGATAGAAGATTTTGTTTCCATGTTTCCAAAGTACCTAAATTTTTTTGGTTCTCAGGATTGTATTTTTGAAATGTACTGAATATTCATCTAAAATTATGTAATATCCTTATATTTCAAGCCTGGGTTACTATAGTTGTTATTAAAGGAAAGTTTTATTAAACCTTTTTAAACAAGGTTGAAAAACATTTAGTGATATTCCTAGCAATATTTCTAAGGATATGTCTAGGGATGCCTCTAAGGATAAGCATAACAATGAGCTAAAATTTAGATAAATGTCCTGTAATTTTGGTGAAGGGTAGAGTGAGTTCATTCCTAGAAATACATCCCTATATGGATAAAACAAGTTAATGTGGCTCAAGAACAAATATACCTTGGGGTAAAAAATCCGACAAGATGTTCCAGGCTTGACTGCGGGTAATCTAGTACATGACAACGAGCCTTTCAGCACACCTAGTTTACACTCATGGGGGATATACATTATGAATTCACAAAAATCTTCACAGACCATCAGGAAGGATTTAAATAAAAGTTGGGTATAAAAAACTGTGATGAACCTAGGGTGTCATTTATTAAGGAAGGTTTCATGAGTTTGAAATCCTATAAGTAATTATTTTCAGGACTATGTGGTTTCTTACTATGATAATAAATTCTCACACTAAACTTCTATTTTTAGACAATGGAAGGAACTAGAAGGAATTTGAATAACATTGTAATTTCTTATATTTTCTGTCTATTATTTTTAAATATTATGTGGATAATTTTGGAGACTAGGTGCTGAGACCGCATGTGATTTCAAGGCCCAAGGTTCCCTGAACAATTATTTGAAAAATATTAACATATTAAATAGCATGCTCACATGGTTTTCATGAAAAAGTTGAATAAATTCGAAATGGGTTCCCAGATAAAAACTCATAGGGCACTATTTCATTCAAAACAATGACTTTACCCCAGGAATACCATAACATCGGTTGTAGTGGGATGTTTATGGAATTTTGTCTTAGAAATTTTAAATGAATAAAATAAATGGATAAAAATAAAATTCATTTTTGTTTCATTGATACAGTAATGAAGAAACTAGTTTATTTTAAATAATATCTTTCATAGAGATCTAAGGACAGTCACAAAACCCTTTAATTATATGGAGATATTGGAAGGAACCTATGGAAAATCCTCTTGAGTAGGTGATGATAGAAATTTCGTTCAAAGAGCCAGGAACACCATTTATAGTAGATCTCACCAATAGTGAGGATGTGATGATTGATTGTCATTAGAGAGTGACCCAAAATCTAGGTAGGTTTCATTTTTTTATTCTTCTTTCCAATTCATTATTCCTATATTGAAAACAGACTAATCCATGGACATATTAACCCATTTATTGATCATATATGTGGGATGGGGTGTTATTTGTAGGTTTTTTATTTGGATTTCTTTATAGAGATCGATTTAATGATTCATTTATCATTCTTATTGGAATATATCTAAGCTGGAATAAACAACATTTAAGGTTTATTCGTTGGGATTTTTCCTTGTTTATTTTTCTCCCCCAATGTCTGGTGATCTTGACACGTGTTATTCACTCATTCACCAAAATTTGAATAATCGATCATCATAGCTTTTATTTTTAGCGTAATGATCCAAAACTATATATCCAATATCAGGATGACACGAAGGAGGTGCGATGGTGGGCGCAGTGGTGGATCAAATGATAGTGGGTTCCAAATCTGTTTTCTTTGGAAATGAAAAACAACACCTACAATCATGTTTTACAAGCTGTTTGAGGGACCAAATATGATAAATTCTATGTTAGAGTGACCAGAGGACCTTCAAATAATTTGTTTGGAGGAAAAAAGAGCACTAGAATGGAACCTGGACGATTTCTCGAGGCGAGGAGAAGAAAACTGATAGGTTTTGGAAAACCTGATACACAAGGCATGTAGTCTTGGATACGTGGCGTGTATTCATCATTTGAACACTCAATGTGTACATGGGAATTACGCAGACATAGAGTGGAGTACACAAGTTTTTTACATGACATTTACTCCCCACATGATATGACCAGAACCGGTTACATGGATTACACCATGTACTAGTACATAATCATGTTTACACAGGTTGACACCATTTATTGACACACGACTAGAGTACATGGGTTGACCCCAGATGGAAGGACATGGGATGTGACTCCTTTTACATTTTGTGTACCCATATTCTACATGAAACAATTTGGAATGATATGATACATTGTAAAAGGGAAATACCTAGTTTCAACGGATACAATGTGTGACCCCACTACACAATGTGTAACCCTTTTTTGTATGGCTAGATTCTCTTGTCCTTCATATCATGGACATGTTTTATTGTGGTTCATTCCCATTATAATTTCCATAAAGTTAGTTTTGAAACATATCATACTCATAGGACTATGAAATCATCATTAGGAATTCCTAGATAGTTTCTTTGGAATCCACCAAGTGGCCTAGAGAAGGATCCTATATTCATCTTTCATGCCTTAGGTGGAGTTCATGATTTATATGCGACCAAAACTATGTGGGTGTCGATCCTTTACATGGAGGGTTAATCCATATTGAGATGTCAATATCACCCCATGGCCCAAGATGTGATCCTTATCATTTGTATTGTGTATCACTTCAGATGTATTAGTGTATCTATCTCATGGTGAGACCTGATGAGTAGTACCTCTCGAAAGGATGTCAATGGGGCTATTAGACTCAGGGTTGTGTTCTCCCAGATGGGTTCTTTGTGGAATATTCAAGCTAAAGTTCTAGTGCTGGTATACTGTGGTTTTGACTTACCCATAGATTGTGTTTATTGGTTGAGTATATCTAGATATTCTTATTATATGTTTTGTGTAAATATACTTTTATATAGCAGATTTTACTTTCCCTTTATTTGTTGGTTTGTTTTTAGGAGGTATCCTACTGAGTATTGTTATACTAACCTATGCATAGGATTTTCTAACACATGTCATGTCTCGTATAGAAGATCAACCATTTGATGGAGTCCTAGGTGGAGGAGGGATAGAAAATGATTTGTGAGGCCTGAAAGGCTGAGGTGTGCTCCTACTACTTTCACATAGAAGTCCCAATACCTTTTTATTACAGGTTGGACTAATGTTATATATTTCCTATGTTGGGATTTTATTTGGACCTATTTATTTCACCTTAATTTTATCGTACTATGTTTGTGGGATATAGTGGTATTCATTCATTGTTGATTTATTGGTTTTTACATTTTATCATTTTTGGGCATGGAGATGTGTGCGTGCATACCACTACATTTATAATCTGTCACATTTTAGTGATATGAATCTAGATGCTAGTCACTATTCCTAAGATTATTAATGGTGGTCTTAGGGAGTCACAACATGGGACCCACTAGGATAGGTCATGATAGAGTTTCATTAGAGTTGGTTAGTTCATCCTTAGGACTGAGAGTCAGTGAGATTGGTTTGGGGAAATAGTGTTAAGTGTTTTGAGTTCATATTTCAGGCTAGGGACTCTGGTGTTTGTGTGGAGCATGATGTATCCATACAACAGGACTCTGATTACATGCTTTTCAACTCAGTACATGAAAAAACATGTTGTGAAAAAAATAATGCTACATGCATCATATAGGAATGAGTTGTGGATTCCATGTCCTTCTTGAGTCAGCTCTTCGGATATACTTGTTGATTGTGGTACATCATGTTTTATTATAGGATAAATACACAATGCATACCAGCTATGATTTAGAAGCATGATCATGAGGATGACCCCCCTCAGCGATGAGCCCTCGATATATAGACCAGTTCCCTAGATGTCACCTTCATGTGGTGCACCAACCATACCACCACTGTTAGAGAAACACATGGTACCCATAGTACTAGTGGATGAGAATTTCAAGCTGAGTATTATATATGAGTTTCAGTGATGTAGAACCATTAAATTCCAAGGTGAGCTGAACCCATAGGCAACTGAGGACTGTCTTGAGGTGGTGACCTGAGCTTCCGTCTTGTCAGGACACCAAAAAAATATATGGTAGTCCAATAGGGGAGCCTTATCTATGAATTAGTAGGGAGATGGTGGAGTTAGGCTATCCAGACTCATGAAGAGGTTTCTCTTTCATGGATAGAGTTTGAGAGTCTCTTCAGATAAGAGTTCTCACCTGCTACATTGAGGGTTGTGCATATAAAGGATCTTCTTCAGGTCTAGTAGGGCAGCATGCCAATAGCTAATTATTCATCCAGGTTCACCAAATTTTATATGTAGTCGATGGATATGGTTTGAGATGAGTAATTTAGGGATCAAACCTTTATGATAGGTTGACATAGAGGAATATGGTCCAACATTACCCCTCTATGAATTCATACTTATTCTGTGGTTCTTGAGTGAGCATTGGTGGTTGAAAGATTCTTGGATGATCAGATACAACCGGTGATAGTCTTTAGTGGATGATAAGGATTGAATACCTCATCCACAGGGAGAAGATACATGTCCTAGGGACCTGGATGTGGGATAAGTTCAAGAGGATGTCCCATGAGAGATAATCTATAGTTCATGGCTCATAGGGTTGGTCTAGTCAGCCTAGAGAGATGAGACTGTATTCATGTGACGACATGGTACATCTTACTTGAGATTTTCCAACTCAACATATTTCTGATAGAGAGAATGTGGATGGACCACTGAGGTAGAGACATCGACTGGAGTTGGAATATGCACATGATGGTGGACATGGAAGACGATTTGGGAGAGCAGTAGGTGGTGTTCGATGTTTCAAAATTTTACTACTCCACCCTAGGGTGGTCCACACCAGGATCATGGAGCTCAATGATAGGGGAGGGAAAAAATGCATGAATTCGAGGTATATGACCTAGGGGATCCATGAATTATTCAAGGTATGATCTGTGTCTTTTCTACTTTATTTGCAACACTAATAGACATAGATTCTAGCCATTCGTTCCTCATCACATATCTTGTATGAGATATAGTGATTCTGGATGAACCATTTACTTAAACATTATTCTTAGAGACACAGACATGATAAGACTTAGTGACTAAACACATATTCCAATAGTTTGAACCGACCCTTGGAGGTGATATTTTTGGAAGGAATCTCATTGTGGTAGCTTTGAGGCCTTATAATGTCATTCTTGGTAAGAATTGGTTATGTACAGTCCATGCCCATATTGACTATTTTTGGTGAGGGGTGTGAGGTTTCTTCAGTGATTGAATAAGGTTTACTTTTTTTTGTGAAAAGGAACCCCATGAAGCACAATATTGGCTCCTGGATAAGAGGGTGAAACTGATTACTCATCAATTGGGTAGTTTGATCCTTGGTGCATCAGTTGTTATGAGCTTCCAATTTCTTGAAGTGGTGGTATGGTAGGAGGGCTTATTTCTTTACGTTGATCTAGGATTAACTACCCACTCAGAGATATACTTCTGTATTTATTTTCACCCACGGAAATCACTGGTATTAGTACCATCATATTGGATAGATCCTGTAGAGCTTAACGAGATGAGTGTGAAATTAGAGTACGTGCATAGGAAGGGATTCATGAGGCCTAATGTTTCACTCTATGTGGCCCCAGTTCTGTTTTCCTAAAAAGTAGACAGGATCATGAGGTTGTGTGTGGCTTACTAATGCTTGAACCAGGTGACCATAAAGAACACGTATCAATTAATGAGAATCTATAACCTCTTTGATCAGTTAAAAGGGGGACAATGGTTCTT
Organism: Viscum album; assembly: GCA_963277665.1. Classification (NCBI taxonomy): domain Eukaryota; kingdom Viridiplantae; phylum Streptophyta; class Magnoliopsida; order Santalales; family Viscaceae; genus Viscum; species Viscum album. The sequence goes on along the minus strand of OY728128.1, from coordinate 581,067,894 downwards.
CAAGGTTGACCTCAGATCAGGCTATCACCATCTATGAGTACGGGATGAGGATATACCCAATATGACCTTTAAGGGTTATTATGGTCACTATGAGTACTTGGTGACATTATTTTTCATGAAACATTTCCTAATAGTGTTCATGGGACTCATGAACTGGATCTTATATCCTTACATAGATCTGTTTATAGTAGTCTTCATCGATGATATACTTGTGTAATCAGCATCTGAGGAGGAGAACGTAGGAAACTTAAGGATGATTCAGGACATACTCTAAGATAACCATATTTATGGTCAAATCTCTATATTCAAGTTCTTGATTCAGGTGGTCCAATTTATAGGATACATTATTTCAACTGATGGAGTGGTAGTGGACCTGACCAAGGTTGAGGCTATATTATCATGTGATGCACCTAAGAACATGATAGTGGTATAACTATTCCTTGGGATAGCAAGATATTATTGGATATTCAAACCGGATTTCTCCAAGATAAATTTGCTATGATAGGTTTTACTTGAAAGGGAAATACATTCGTGTGGACAATTAAGTGCCAATAGGCATTTCAACAGCTGAGGTAGAGTCTAAAAAGCCCTATGATATTGTAATTACTAGAGGAGGGTGTCAAGTATGTCGGTTATATGATGCATCAAGAACTGATATTACTTGTGTCCTGATGTATAGGTGAGTGGTGATTGCCTATGGTTCATGCTAGTTGAGACCACATGAGAAGAATTACAAGACCCATGAGCTTGAGTTAGCAGTAATGGTCTTCAAATCGAAGATATGGAAAAACTACCCAATGGGAGATCATTTTATCATCTAATTTGATCACAAGAGTCTCAAGTTTATCTTCTCTCATAAGTATATGATGTTGATATAGAGGCAATGGCTAGAGTTTCTTAATTACTATGACTTTGATATTATCTATACTCATGGGAAGGGGAACATGCTGGAAGATTCTCTCTGTAGGATATCATGTTCATAGTTGTGGAATGAGGGGTCAATGTTTTTGGCCTCAGATTAAGTTATCCTTTTTCGATGCATATGGAGCATCATACCTATAGTCGATGGTTGTAACCCATCCACTCTTATAGAGAGTCAAGGAGGCACATCTTGGTGATACCGACTATGAGACACTACATGATTTGATATCTACTAGGCAGGCTCATGATGAATATTTAAAATGTGGGGAGAATGTTGTTATTTTCAGAGGACATATTGTAGTACCAATGGAATTGTGGGAGGAGGTTCAGATAGAATTTCATTTTTTCCCTTTTGGTAGTACATCCTTGTCTGGAGAAGATGTATTTGGGCCTCCAATGCTAGTTTTAGTGGAAATGGATAAAGGGGAGAGTGGGTGAATTTGTTTCTCTATGCCAATCTTGTCAGAAAGAGAAGGCTGAGCACCAGGTTCTAGAAGTTTTAGATCAACCACTTGAGGTTCCAAAATGGAAGTTGTATGGGATATCAATGGACTTCATGATGAGTTTATCAAGTATGTATAGGGGGCATGATTCCATCTAGGTGATCAGTTACTGAATCACAAATTCATCCCACTTCCTAGCTATCCAAAAGCAGAGTTCAGTAGAGTGCTTAGGATGCCTCTACATGAAAGTGATAGTTTGACTCCATAGATTTCCATTTATAATAATTTTAGATCATGTATATTACTTTAAATCCCAATTTTGTAATAGATTACTGGAGGCATTTGAGACCTATTCACACTTGAGAACAACATTTCATCCAAAAACCGATAGCAAGATGGAACAGACCATTCAGGTTCGGGAGGACATGATGTAACATTGCATGTTAGACTTCATCCGTAGTTGGGAGGATCACCTACCACTATTTGAGTTGGTGTACAACAACACATACCATTCCACCATTGAGATTACACCATTAGGGGATTTGTATGGATGACCCTTATGGTCACAACTTTTCTAGACTAACCCAAGAGAGTCAAACTCATGGTCCAAGAGTTGGTGCATGCCACTACAGAGAAGGTACAAATAATACAAGAGTGGATATAGACTGTACAAAGATGTAAAAAGTCTTACACTGAAAGGTTATAGAGGCATTTAATGTTTGAGGAAGGGTACCATGTGCTCCTATGGGTTTTACCTTGATGTGGATTACAAATATTTGGATGGGGTGGAATGTTATCCATAAGGCTCATTGTCCCTTTTCATATACTTTGTAGAGTTGGTGAGGTGGAATACAACTTAGATTTACACCTATTGTTAGACTGGGTACATAATGTCTTCCACATGTCACAGATGAGGCGGTACTTAGATGAACCATTGAATTTCACTAATTGGGGAGAGGTGGACATCATGGATGGAGATACTTTTGATGTGTACCCCATAGACATAGAGGATTTGAAAGATATGATCCTTCATGAGCGATAAATTCCTTTAGTGCATGTATAACGACAGAATAAGAATATCTCAGAGAGCACTTGGGATCAGGAGGCTCATATTTGTGCTCAATACCCATATTTTTCTGAGTAGTTTTTTTTGGATTTTTGGGGATGTAAATACACAATGTGTGTAGAATTTATTGTCCCATATTTTCCATGTATAATTTTTTAAATATTATATAGATTATGTTTGAGACCAGTCGTATAGGAAACATGCGATTCTAAGGCCCGATGTTCCCGGAACAATTGCTTGAAAAAATTAAAATATTAAATAGCATGCAGGTGAGGTTTTCCTAAAAAAACAGAATGACATCTAAACAGATTCTCTAAATAGAAATCTGGGGGCATCATTGTGTTTAGAACAATGGATTTACCCTAGGCATGACCTATCATTTTTTGGGAGAGGTTAGTTGTGGAATGTTGTAATTTTCCTTTTAAATGAATAAAATATATTAATAAAACAATATTTTATTATATTTTATTTGACATAGAGATGGGTTTGTTTTAAATAATCCATTTAGAAGAGATCTTAGGGTAGTCCAATAACCCTAGAATTCTCTGGAGACACTTGGGGGAACCTATAGAAAATCCTCTCGAGCAGGAGATGAACGAAATATGGATTAGAGATTGATGAACATTGTTCTTCATAGATCTTTCCAACCATGAATACATGATGAACAATATTCATCAGTGACCAATCGAAAATCCAGATAAGATGCTTTATTTTGATTTTTCTTTCCTGTTCTTGATGCCTATGATGAACATAGACTAATCCATGAATAGATTAGCCCACATATCGATCTTATATGCAGGATGGGATTATATTTGTGGGGTTTATCAAAAAATTTTCCTAATGAAGGATTTCTTGATTATTTTATCTTTTTTACAGAAATATATCGATGATGGAATGAACAAAGGCCATGGTTTTTTCTTCTTGATTTTTCCTTGTGCATTTTTCTCCCCTGATTTTTATTGTTCTTGACATGTGTTCTTCATCTGTCCCCAAAAAATTATTAATCGATCATTGTGCCTTTGATTTTTGGTGTAATGATATGAAAGTAGAGATTCAACATTGGGGCGATTCGACCGATGTGAGACTATGGGAACAAAGGTGAATCAAATGGTGGTGGGTATCGAATCTGCATTCTTTAGTAATGAAAAAGAACACCCATGATAATATTTTTTCGAGCCATTTGAGGGTACGAATCCTAACGATTCTGTGTTAGAGTGACCATATGACCTTTAATAATGATTTTCAAGGTGAACTGAGAATTAGAGTGGAAATTGAGTGATCAGCTGAGGCAAGTGATAGGAAGAAGATGGGTTCTGGAAAACCTGATACACACGGCCTGTAGTCCTAGAAACATGACATGTGTTCATCGTTGGAACACTCAGAGTCTACATGGTAAGTACACAGACATTAGGTGGAGTATACGGGTTTCCTAAAATATGTGTACTCCCCCAAATGGCATGTCCAGAACTGGTTTCACAAATTAAACTATGTATTGGTACCTCGGAAAAGTTACACGGGTTGACACCATGTAATTGCACACAGTTATTGTACATAGGTGATCCCCAGATGGAAGGACACAGTGTGTGACTCCTTCTAAATGTCGTGTACCCATATTCTACCTGACAAAATTTTGTATGACATGGGCCATTGTACCTGGGTTGCACCTGGGGTCAAGGGACATGATATGTGACCCCACTACACGGCGTGAACCCCTTTCAACATTTCTTAATTTTCCTATCCTCTTTAATTTGGAAAAGTTTTGTTTGGTTATTTTACCTTTATAGTTTCCCTAAAGGTAGGTATGAATAATTTTATACTCATAGGATTATGATCCCTTTAGCTGGAATTTCTAGATAGAGTTGTTTGAATCCCACGAGAGGCTGAGAGAAGGATCCCCTATTTATTCTTCATGAATTAGGTGTATTTTTCAGTATCAATGTTACAAAAACTACATGGGTGTCAATCCTATACCTGGAGGGTTAATACAGATTGAGTTATTGGTATCACCCCAAGGCCCTGTTATGATCATCTCTTTTTGTATCATATCTCTCATCAGATCTATCAGTATATCTTTCTCAAGGCGAGACCCGATGAGCAGTACCTCTAAGATAAACGTCATTGGTGCTATCAGACTCTTTAGTGTGTTCTCCCATATGATTGCTTCATTAAATATTCAATCAAAATTTCTAGTTCTCGTATATAGTGGTTGTGACTTACCTCTAGGTTCCATGTGTTGGTTGAGTATATCTAGATATTCTTATTGTGTTGTTATTTAGACATATAACTGTGTATTGATGATTGTACTTTCCTTTTCTATGTTGATTTGTGGTTTCAAGGTGTCATAATGAGTATTTTTATACTCACCCCTGCATGGTATTTTCCAAAATTGACGTGTCTTGTGGAGATGATGGACCCTTTGATGGAGTCCTAGTAATACCATGACCAAACAATGCATTGTAAGACCGAACATGCCGAGGTGTGTTCCTGCGGTTTTCAGACAGTAGTCTTAATACCCTTTTCTTAATGATTGGGATCATGTTACAGACTTCATATAGTGGGATTGTATTTGGACTTATTTACTTCACTTTAATTTCCATTAAACTTTGGTTGTGGGATATAGTGGTATGTATGTATTGTTTACTTATTGGTTTTTACATTTTTTCATTTTTAGTCTTAGAGATGTGTATGTGGTAAAATTACATAGGTAATGACTCCCATGATATTGACATGGAAACTAGAAGATATTATTCATCCCTTGGCTCATTGGAGGAGGGTTTTTGGAGTTGCGACACATGCCCCAGTAGGATTGGTCATGACATACATAGAATATGATGAATGATTTGCAAATAAGTAGTCATGTGTGATGATCACAAGAGGAAAATATGTTGTTTTAATGCCTAATCAGATTTTTTGGAAAATTATTAACAACGCATACCTTGGAAAACTCTTAGAATCACCATGAAAGAGAAAGACTATGTTCATTGAGTGTTTAGGTAATGGAGACTATGAAGGAATTAATATCTGGTTTCATTTTTGTCACGAATTTGGAAAGAATCACCTATGTGAATGTCTTCGATGAACAAGAATATTTTTTTACTATGGAAAATATAGGAGAAAATAAAGTCATTGTTTTGAAAATAATGACGAGTTAGACTAATGAAATGGATATGAGTATTTGAATCCCTAAGACATCATCAAAGGATAAGTGTTTTATGTGTGGAATAAATGGAAATTTTGAAAATTAATGACCCAAAAAATTGTTCCTGAAGAGGATCAATAAGGTGGTATGATTAATGGTTATATTGCTGATGATGGAAAGACTACATATAAAATGTAAAAGTAAAGCGGTATTGTCTAATAAGATGTGGTATCCTTGTTAATGGAATAAATATGAAGTTAAATAATAAAAAATTTACTTATTTTTGTTCAATCATTATGTTATATGAAATGTGAAATATATAAGGATTTTTTCAGTTTAAGTTTTTCACTATAGATTTACAGGAATATGTTGAATGGATCTAATGGAATACAAATGTGATTTAATATAAATGTTATGTTAATAGAAAAAAAATGATTAAGGGAGATATAAACCTTAATATGTTTCTTATGATAAGAAATTTTTGTTTGGATAAAAATATGCGGGATATGAATTAGTAAATTGGACAGTATTTTTTACAATTGACCTAATTAAGGACATGTGGACATGTAGTTAATTATATCATAGAGGATGTTTAAAAATAAATCAATTTATGGAATATATCTAGTAATATATGGAATAAGGAAGCATGAATTCTTTCCAAATGTATTAATGGTAATTTAGGTTATTACCATATTCTAGGTGAATTTATCATGATGGTATTCACATGTTTGGAATGTGACAACCGAGAGCTAATATTTGATATATGAGAGATCAATGTTAAGATTATTTCATGACCTTATTTTTAAGGTTTTTTATTTTCATATTTCAGAATGGTTATAAGGTTATCCATTTCTAAAACGTTTTAGTGAATCTTTATAGGAAGTATTTATGTATTGAGATTATATTGAAAACCATGGTTAAAAGGCTATTTGGTGAATAACCTTATTTAAAGGATGTCCATCATATTTTAGAAATTATATTAGTGTGGTTTTGGAAAATGATATCATGTATATCGGGTGACTACCAAGGGAGTTAGGAAAGACCAAGAGTCTTGATCCCGTGATCGAAGGATGATAATGGTTTGACGCCTACCACATTCCAATGCAATGTCCAGTTTATGTATAACTATTTTTAAATAAGAATTATTTATGATGAAATAGAAGTGTTACTTTTTATGTTTAGTGATTAATAATATTGACTTTTAAGAATAGTTATAGATATATAATTATACTTTTTATTCTTTTATGGGCCTTAATATCTACTAAATGTGTATTTTTGTGCATTGGAAAAGAAAGTTAATTCCTGGAAATCCATTTCTTAAAGTAATGTATGAATTTGAAATCATAAAAAGCATAAAAAAAGACTAAAAATCTGTATATAATAATATAGAAAGTAAGTATATTTCTCTATATTCTTGGTAAATAAAATAATTACTCAAATATAGGATAATAATAATTGTTTTTCAAAATACATAAATTTCTGTAGAACTGATGGCCTTATAAATAATCAATGATTTATAAATTATAGGAACTCAAAATTTATTTGATCCTTCACTTTTTTTTGATTGATATCCTAAATCACTACCTATGAATATTTAATTTCTTTCACTATGTCAAATATTATTTCCCATCCTATGTTCTCCTAAGTGGAAAACTAGTTATTTTTTTCTTTAGGGTTACCATTATGGTTCCAACATTCTAATTTTAATGGATTTTTTTACTATTCATTTTTAGGATGTGGGTTTCTATGAAATGAACTTTTATGTATTAAACCATTGATAACCCAGATGATTTTCGCGGGTAAAATTCATTTTAAGGAGGTTATATTTTTTGAAACATAATTTTTTTGAAATAATTTGTCTTTTTTAATATTTTTTATTTCACGTGACAGTGGAAATAGTATATATATATATATATATATATTAAAAAACTATGTGAAAAATTCTTTTCACATGGAAGAAACTTGTATTGTGGTACACAACACTAAAATGGCATGTGCTACATGCAACACTGACTTGGCATACATTTCATGCAATATCGGGTTTCTATGAAAGGCCATTTTATTGTTATTATTATTTAAATGAGTTATTTATAATATAGTTGTTAAAAATTAAAAACATGAATATTAATAAATAATTTTAAAATGTTTTTATAATGTTTTTTATAAATAAGTAATATAAATAATTAAAAATATATATCTTTTAATGTCTTTATAAGTTTAAAAATTCAATTTTCACAAATGAACACCTATTCATGTCTTTTTTTTGAGAAATAATAGAATTAATTTTTGAAAATTTTATAAATTTAATTTTATAAAATACACTAAATTTTTAAATTTAAAAATTTTAAATTATATTTTGGTGAATTTAGGAGATTTTTCTGAGAAACTTCATTTTTTGATTAATAGTGAAAAATTCTGTATTTTACTAAATAAATTCCTTTTCATTTGAATAATTATTAATTATTAATTATATGTTAAATTTGTTTTATGATCAAATTATTTAAATTATACATCTATTAATAGAATTTCGGTCATTACTATCAGTTTCACTTTGAAATTGAATATAAAAACTTAAACAACTTCTGAACATTTTTCTACATTAAAAACCCGCTATTTCATCCTGTCTATGGGATTGACATTAAATTAATTTTTACATATCCTAATTGAATTTATAAAAATGTAAATAACCCACTTTAATAATTATAATATTGATATTCTAATTATATCATGTTAATTTCTGAAAAAATTAGTAAACATGATTAAAATCAATCATGATGATCAAGGTCAAATTAAGCTAAATTTGGGGATAAACCATAATCTTAGTGGACCAAATGACCTATACACTTTTCCAAAACCCATTGTATGGTCACATTTATGATATAAAACAAACATTATATTTTATGATAGGTTTTTATGACATTTTTTACATAATAACTTCTGTAAATCTAACTTGTTTCCAAAAATTCCATGTGAGTCATTTTCCTTCCCTATAAAGGGAAACCACCTATCCCTCTAATTAACACCTCTAAAACCACTTAATCTTGGCCAAAATCGGCCCAATCCACTTCAAAACCTCACCCCTTACTTCTAGAAGCCTCCAATTAGGAAGAAATTAATTCATGGAATCCTTTTGGATCAAACCAAAAGGAGCTACCCAATTGAGAGGTAACATCTTCCCCCAAGCCCCTTTCTTTTAATTTCATTCTCTAACCTCTCATCTAATTTTACTGCCTTATTTTATAATAACACCATTATATTTAATATAATTTTAATTTTTATACTAATGGTTCAATCTAAACATAAAAACACCTCTAACTAAAGGGTAACGAACATACTGTTTATGAGTAAGGTGAACTACCAACTTAATAAATGATGATTGTTCATTTTTCCATTACAAAATCTCATGGTGTAAATTATGAAGGAAAAACTATTTATATATGTAATATATTATATTTGATATTTATTTACACTTATTTATTACTTTTTACAAAACATTTATTTTTTACATTCCATTTTTTGTTAATACGATAATTAAGTTTGAGAAAGCGTGGACTATCGCCCCCTCAAAGCGATAAGATTCATTAATACGCTACATTGATTGTATCAACGATGGTTATAGTGAATATATATTATATATATGATATCATAAATATTATATAATAATGATATATATGTATATATATATTCATATATTTCTATTACTTTTTTTCTTTCAACACGACTATTAAAATGAAATAGCATTTAGGCATACGTACGACCTACCATCTCAATGAATGGTGTATTCCATTTCATACTTATATATTATATATATCATTATAATAAAAATATAATATTTATAAATGAGATTTATATCATGTTTTAAATTCTGGATATATGATATATGTATAAGGACCAAAGATATAACAATTTAAGGCATATGTGAAGAATGAAGTGAATATTACCAGAAGTGAAACCTCAACAAAGGATTGTAAACCAGTGGGGAATATAAGGACATAATAAAATAATATATGGTATTATATATATATAATAATATGGTTATATAAAATATTTATAACACATTTATATTTGTTATATAGGTCGTTTGAATGAGTATGATGAGAGTCAAGACACAAGGCAAGGGGATTTCATATCACTTTTACATACAATGAGTTATATACTATTCTAACCTCTATTTTGTTTTTTGTGGTGTATGTAATTATAATTATTGTATTATATTTATATTAAAATTAAATTTATGGGTATTCAAAAATACATTTTATTTTATTTCTTTCATGGGGTTTATGATTAAAATTTTACCAAATTGGTAAATTAGTTTTGTCTCAATTTTATTTCTCTGAGACTCATGTTTTGTTATGCACCTAATATTTTTTCCGAGGTGTATATACATTAATTCTACTAGTTATATCGAGAAAAAAATTATTTTCATGATATTTTATAATTAATTTAATTTAGTTTTCTTACATGGAGAGGATGATCCCAACTTACCAAGTTATAAGAGTTTATTGAGACTGTCTCATCATTTTTTGAGATTATTTATTATTATGATTCCTTGGTGAAATATTATGATCCATATCTCAATAACATTAATGAAATTCCTTATTCTATGATGATTAATGATATATTCATCTATTGGTACTATATTTACACTATTTGGTATGTTAGATGGTTAGAAATGTATTTTTAAGAAAACTAGACTTTACCCACTATTCGGTCAAAAATATATGTTTTCTAAATAGGGTTTGAAGAATATTATAATATTCTCCTAAAATCATTAAATGTAATTTTCCCATTTTTTTCTTTTAAAAAACTTTTCCTTGGTATTATCTTGTCAATTTATTAATAAGTCATTTTTCTAACACCTTTACAATATAAAAGTAATGTTCCTTTTTACCTCATACGACATGCATAGATTTACCTTCCATTATTTATTTGAATCTTTATTTGTGATTTTAAATGGTTATTTTTTTTTGAAAATATTTTTTTAAAAGAAATTTTCATGGTATTTGTTTTTAAATATTGTTTATATCTTTATAAATATTTTTTCATTGAAAATTACTTTTGAATTTTTTAAGCCTTAGTTAAGATTTTGAAATGTATTATCAAATAAATAGTTTTCAAAAAGTTTTCAATATTCATTTATATGTTTTAAGAAAAATGATTTTTAAATTTTTTTCAAGATATCTTTAAATATAAAAAAAGGTTTCCCAATGTTTTTAAAATATTTATCTATATGATATCAAGTTTATTTTCATGAAAATGGTTTTCAAAAGTTTTTTATGTTTTAAAGGGCCTTTTTAAAATAATAAACAATATTTTCCTCAAGAAATATTTTAAAAATATCTTTCCATGTTATTTTTCATCTAAGATAACATCTATTTATGTTACTCACTACCTTCTAATAAATGATATAATAGTTCCATTCATATTCTTTATTGAATGATTTATGTTTTCATTGAATGATACTTATAACACCCGTTTCTATTTCATGATTTATATCATTTTGAAATGTTATTATATTAATGTGTTATGATAATGATGAAATGATTTTGAAAACTGTATATTTTTCCATAAGGTATGAAATGATTACATGTTTATGATAACCATTTCATTTCATGGGTTAGGATATGATTGTTTATGATTTTGTGGAGCATGTATGTATGATTTAATAATGATATGGGTGGGACCTATATCTCACTCCAATACATTGAGTAAGGATTTATAACTCATGAGATAGAATAAGATGATATTAGGAATGAAACTTGACTACTAAGATGGACATGAGATTTAACCATTTCTACCAAGATGGTATGAGGAGTGAACTCATGCTACTAAGATTACCATGGGAGTTAAACATGAATACTAAGATGGTATGGGAAGTGAACCACTAAGATGGTCTTTGAAGTGATCCCTTTGTTACAATGGAAATCATATTACAATATTATGTGTTTTCCATAGACGTATGTTTTATTCAATGTTATGCTTTCATGACTTATGTTTTTTATTTTTTTTGATGCATGTATTAAGAACTACCAATCATTATTATGATCTCTAATATGTTGGGTATGATCATAAAAAATTATTCTCTTCTTTTATACTCTTTTGTTCATGTTATGAAGACAAATTTCCATTAGTTAACCTTATTGTGCATTTGAGATCACCCGTTTCTTATGTTTTCTTTCCCCTAGTTACGAAGAAATGTTTTAGGTGGAATTAATAATGGTGGAGATATTTATTAGAGATATTGAAGATCTATCACCAGGATAGAAGATTTTGTTTCCATGTTTCCAAAGAAACTGAACTATTATAGTCCTCGACCATTTATTTTTCTAATGTACTGAATATTCATCTAAAATATGTAATATCCTTGGATTTCTAGCCTGGGTTTCCCAAGTTGGTAACAAAGGTATTATTTAGTCATCCATTGTAAACAAGGATGATAAAACCTTAGTTATATCCCTAGGTATATTTCTAAGAATATGTCTAGGGATGTCTCTGAGGATATGTATAAAGACGAGTCAATGTTTAGGAAAATGTACAATAATTTTGATAAAGGATAGAGTGAGTGGTTTATAAGAAATATATCCCTATATAGATAGTACAATTTGATATATATATGGTACAAATGTACCTATGGGTAACAAATCTGAAAATATGTTATAGTCCTAACTAAGAGAAATATAGTACAAAACAACGTGCCTTTTTAATCACCTGGTTTTATACACTTGGGGGATATTCTTTAGTAATTAATAAAATTCACCACAAACCATCACTAAGGATTTAAATATAAGGAGGGTATGAAAAAAATAGGATACACCTATGTTGTGATAGATTAATATAGGTTTCATGATTTATACATCCTATAAGTAATTATTTTCATGACCATGTGGTTTCATTCTATGATAAGAAATTCTCACACTATGCCTCTGGTTTTCTTCAATGGAATGAACTAGTAAGAACTGGATTAACATAGAATGTGATGAATGATTTTATGATGAGACGTCAAGTGGGATGATCACTAGAGTGAAATATGTTGTGATAATTCCTAATCATTTTTAACATAAAATTATTAACCACATGTACATTAACTAAATCTAATAATTGCCAAGTAATAGAAATAAGGACTTCTCTTAGAGTTAGGGTAATGTAGAAGATGGAGGAAATAATTTATAGTTTCCTATGTGTTAAGAATGTGTAAAGAATCACCAAAAATAATTTATTAGAGGAATAATAAAATTTCATGACTATGAAAATGAAGGATAGAAAGTAAGTGACTACAAGGAAAAAAGATGAGTTCTGTTAACAAAATGGATGAGAATATTGGCCTCCCTAAAAAATCATTGAAGGACAAATGAATTACATGTGGAATAAATGGTCATTAGGAAACTCAATGTCTCATTATGAAATCTCCTGAAGAGGATATGAAAGGTGGTATGATTAATGGATATATTGTTGATGATGACGATACTACAGATGAAATGTGAAAGGAAATAGGTATTGTGTAATAGGACGATGTATCCTTGTTAATGGAATATGGAAGAAGTTGAATAGTGAATGTTTTAAGTATTTGGGTTCAAGAATTATGTAATATGAAAGGTGAAATATATAAGTATTTTTTAGTTTATGTTACTCTCTATGAATTTATAAGAATATATTGAATGGATCTGATGGAATTGAAATGTTATTTAATGGCAAGGTGATTTCCATAGAACACACATGATTAAGGGAAACATAACCATTAATATGTTTTATTGGATATATATTATAGTTTGGATACAGATATTTGGGATATAAATATGTGAATTGAACCTTACTGATTACCTTGGAACTAATTAAGGACATGCTGACAAGTATCTCATGATACTATGGATGAAGATGACAACTTCTTAGATTTATGGAATAAGTCCAGTAATCGATGGGAAAAGGAAGCATGCATGTTTTAAAAAACAATTTATTATAATTCAGTTTGTTACCATGTTCCAAGAGAATTAACCACAAGGGTATTCACATGTTTAGAAAGTGAAAACTATGAGCTAATTTGTGATATATGGGGGATAAATGTCAAGATTTATTTTGAATTTATTTACAATGTTATGGATTTTCATCTTTCAAAAGGGTTATAGGGTTATCCATTCATTAAAATATTATGTCAAACTTTAGTGTAAGTATTTATGTATTGAGATTGTATTAAAAAAATGGTTAAAATTCAATTTAGTGATTAAGTGTTTTTTAAGGATACCCATATTATTTTGGAAATTATATTAGTGTTGTTTTAGAAAGGGACATAATGTATGTTGGGTGAAAACCAAAGAAGTTCGGCAGGGCCATAGGTCTTGAACTCATGACCTATGGATGAAAAGGGTTTTATTCAAACCATTAGCATACATGATGTCCTGGTTATGTATAACTATTTTTGATGAATAATTATTTATGGTGAATCAATTGCGTTACATTTTATTTTTAGAGATTAATAATATTTATTTTTTTGAATATTTATATATTAATAGTAATACTTTTCATTCTTTCGTGGGCCTTAATACCTCTTAAATGTGTATTTTATTGCTTTAGGCATCAAAGTTATTTTTTTGGAAATCCATTACTTGAAGTAATGGATGAATTAGAAATAGTTAAAATGACAAACAATGAGTGGAAATTTATTTATAGAAATATATAAAGAATTTATATTTCATTATATTATTGGCCAATAAAATAATTTCTCAAATATAGGGTAATGATAAAAAATGTTGTCCTAATACCTTTATTTTTATTGAACCGATGGCATTATAAATCATCACAGATTTATGACCATGAGACCCTCAACTTTTCATTAATCATTCACTTATTTTTGATTGATAACCTAAATCACTCCATATAAATATTTACCTTTTTCCACCACATGAAATATTTACTCCCAACCTTTGTTATCCTATGTAGAAACCTAGTTATTTGTTACTTTAGGGAATCCATTGTGGTTCTAACTTTTCATTTTTAAACCATGTTTTTGGTATTCATTTTTACGATGTGGATTTATATGAAATGAGCTTTAAATTATTAAAAATTCGATAGCCCAAATGGATTTTGAGGGAAAAATTCATTTTATGGGGGTAGAATGTAACACCCCAAGATTTTGTGGAAGAATTTTTTAAATTTAATTTTTCTTTTTAATATTTTTAATTTTACATGACACTGGAAATAGGTATATATATATATTTATATTAAAATCTAAGTAAAGAAAAAATTCACTTGATACCACCATGGATTTATCTCTACACAACATTGAATTTTCTTGCGCTACACACAACACCGACTTGGCGTACATTATATAGAATACATGGTTTCTAAAAAACATCATTTTATTGTTATAATTATTAAAATGAGTTTGTTATAACATAGACATTAAAAAAATTACTATTAATATTAATAATGAATTATAAAATAATTTTATAATGAAAAATATAAATTTTTGTAATGTGTTTATATGTTTAAAAGTACTATTTTCTCTAATGACCAAATTTTCATATACTTATTTGGAAAATAATAAATTAATTATAGAAAAAATCATAAATTGGATTTGATAAAATAAACTAAATTTTTTATATATATTTTCCAAAATATATTAGGGTTATTTGTTTTGATTTTTTGAGAAAGTTCATTTTTTGGATAAATAGTGAAAAATATTGCATTTTAGTTAATATCTGCATTTTCATTTAAATAATTATTAATGTTAAATTATAATAATTTTTTTTAATGTAATAGTAGATACATTTTACATATATTAATATAATTTATATCATTATAATTAATTTCACATTGAAATTCAATATAAAAACATAAAAAACTTTTTAACATATTTCAAATTTAAAAACCTGTTATTTCGCCCCATCTACGAGATTAGCTGTAATCTTAATTTTTATGTTACTATGAATTGAATTACATAAAATGGGATAAAACATATTAGTTAGTTTAATATTTAGATTTTAATTAAATTATGTTAACATTTTAATAGGAATATTATTAAAATTGATTAAAATTAATCACAACGATTAATGAAAAATTAAGCTTAATTAGTGACTAAAACTTAATATTAGGGGCTTAAATGGCCTATAAAAATGTTGAGAAAAACTTTTATGGACATATTTAGTGCATAAAACATAAATTAATGATTTAAAATCGTTTTTTATTACTTTTTATGGATGAAGATTTGTACACCTAACTTGTTTTCAAAAATTCCAAATGAGACATTTTCCTTCCCTAAAAAGGTCACTACATATACCTATTCATACAACTTATAAAACCTATGAAGTTCATGAAATTTATTCCCAATACACTTTAAAAAATCCCTCCATTCCTCCTAGAATCCTCCCATTGGGAATTAAAAAAATCCAAGGAACTCTTTTGGCAGAAACCAATAAGAGTTACTGGATTAAGGGGTAACCTCTTCTCCAAAGCACCTTTATTTTATTTTCTTCACACACCCCATACTAACTCTTTTTTACATTATTGTATAATAAATAATTTATCACAAATATAGAAGTATTTTTTTTAGGATAAGGTTTTGATCAACACTTAGACACCTCCATCTAAAGGGTAACGAACATACGGTTTATCTGTACGACGAACTACTGCCTTAGTAAATGAAGATTGTTCATTTTACTTTACAACCTATCATGGTGGAAATTATGATGGAAAATATATTTATATATGTCATATATTATATTTATTATTTATTTAATATTCTATATTCCTTTTTACAACACATATATTTTTACTTCCCATTTTGTGTGAATATGATAATTTCTTTTGAGGAAGTGTGGAGTACCGCCCCCTCAAAGAGATATAATCATTAATACACAACATTAATTGTATTAAAGATTGTTTTAGTGAATATATATGATATAATAGATCTAATTCAACCATAATATATATATACATTTATTTCATTTCCTTTTTCCCTTTTAACATGATAATTAAATGGAAAAGCATTCATGTGCATGTACAACTTACCATCTCCATGAATGGTGTATTCCATTTATATATATTTATTGTATTAATAATTATAATACAAATATATTTTATATAAATGATATTTATATATTTTTTAAATTTTAGAAATCATGATATTTGTATAAAGACCAAAGATATAGAAAATTATGACTTGTGCGAAGAATATGGAAAATATTACCAAAAGTGAAACTTAACATTTGATTGTAAACAAGAACATAATATAAGGTCATATTAAAACCATATATTGTATTATATATGATAATTTGTTTATTTAAAATATTATGAATAAATTTATTTTTATTATACATGTGTATTGAATGAGTACGATGAGAGTCAAGAAACAAGGTAATGGGATTTCATCTCACTTTTTATTTTTGTGAGATATATGCTATGTTCACCAATATTTCCTTTTATGTGGTGTATGTACTGAACATAGTTGTATTGTATGTATATAATAATTAATTTTTTTTTCCATTTTATGATCTTGTTTTCATAGGGTATAGTTCTCAAAAGATACCAAACATTACCAAAGCGGTAAAATAGTTTCGTTTAAATTTTCCTTCTTTGAGAAACATGTCTTGTTATTCACCTAAATTCGTTTTTGAGGAGTATATACTACCATTTCACAAGTTATAACATGTAATTCCTCCATTTCATGAAATTTTAATCTTCATTTAATTTCCTTTTCTGAAATGGAGAGTATGATCCCATTTTACCAAGTTATAACTGTTTATTGAGACAGTCTTAGTGCTTTTTGAGATTATTTATGTTTATAATTACATTGATGAAATATTATAATCCATATCTCAAGAACATTCATGAAATTTACTCTCCTTTGGTTATTCATGATATATTCGTATATTGGTACCATATTTATACTATTGGTTACATAATATAGTTAATAAATTATTTCATAGAAACCCAACTTTACCCTACCTTCAGTTGGAATTCTATGTTTTCTAAAAAGGGTTATAAGAATATTCTACTATTATCCTAAAATAATTAAAATTAATTTTTACCACTTTTTCTTTTAACAAATTTTTCAAAGGAATACTATAGTCGCGTTCTAAATAAGGCATTTTTAATTAACTTTTACTATGAAAAAGGAATGTTCTTTTTACCTCGTACGATATTTATGTATTCGCACACTGTCATTTCTTTGAAACATCATTTTCACTTTTAAAATTATAATTTTTATGAAAATGTTTTTTAAAAGTAATTTTCAAGGAAAATTGTTTTTAAAATGTTTTATATATTCTATTATATGTTTTTAAGAAAATAATTTTTGAATTATTTTTAATCCTTAATTATATGTTTGCAAAGTATTTTCAATGAATTGGGTTTCAAAACATTTTCAAGATCCATTTATAAGTTTTTATGCAAAATGATTTTCAAAACGTTTTCAAGCTATCTTAACATTTTCTCAAAGAAAAAGGTTGCCAAAAAGTATTCAAATATTTCTATTTTATAATTCAGTTTTATTTACAAGATTTTTTTTCAAAATATTTTTCTGTTTTAAAGAGACCTTTTCATAGTAGAACATATATTTTCCTCTAGAAATATTTTAAAAATATCATTCTAATTTATTTTCTGTCAAATATAAAATCTATTTATGTTACTCATGCCCTTCTATGAAATGATCCAAAATTTCTGTTCATATTATTTCATAAATGTATTATGTATTCATGGAATTATTCTTATGAAAACAGTTTCTGTTTCATGGGTTATTTGATTTTGAAACCCACTTAATTTCATGATTTATGCCTATGATGAAATAATTATAAAACCTGTATCTATTTCCACAAGTTATGATATGATTACATGTTATAATAACCATTTTATTTCATGGATGACGATATGAATTTTTGTGATTTTTTTTCTCATAAATGTATAGTTTCATTATGATATGGGTGGGACCTATATCTCCCTCTAATGCATTGGGTAAAGATTTATATCTCATGATATATACTAAGATGGTATTTGGAATTAACCTTGACTACTAAGATGGCCATGGGAGTGAACAATGACTTCCAAGACGGTATGAGGAGTAAACTCATGGATCTAAGATGGCTATGGTAGTAAACCACGACTACTAAGATGGTGTGGTGAGTTAACCTGTACTACTAAGATAGTCTTTCTAGATATGACTTGACTACTATGGAAATCATATTATATGATTATGAGTTTTCCCAAATCTCATGTTTTATTCCAATGTTATGCTTTCATGGTTTATGTTCTTTATTTCATCATGATTCATTTATTATGATCTAAAAATCATTATTATGATCTCTAATATTTAGGGTATGGTCATCAAATATTATTATCAAGTTCTATACCCTTTTTATTAGATTATTCTTATGCATTCCATTTATTTACCATTATTAAGCATTTGGGATCACCCCTTTTTAATCTTTCCTTTCCCCAGATTATGAAGAAAATTTTTAGGCATAAGTACTAAAGTTAGAGATATTTATGAGAGATTTTGAAGATCTTTCACCTGGTTAGAATATTTTTTTCCATGTTTCCAAAGTCACTAAACTATTACAGTCCTCAGGCATGTATTTTCGTAATGTATTGAATATTCATGTAAAATGGTGATATATATATATATATATGAAAAGACTGGATTTCAATAATGAAGTATACATGATAAAGATAAAACATAATAGATCATGGGGGGGGGGGGGAGATCAAGAGATCATTATAGAGGGGATAAAACCATTGAGAAAGGTTAAGTATTCTGGATAGTGTAGAGAGTAGGTGATGTGTTCTGGTTGGTTCTTGTTGTAGAAGGAGTCTCTTAGTTTGAGGTGGTGCAATAATTATTTTGGTTGGAGTTGGAGGAAAATGTATTCATTTAGTCAGAAATGAATCATAGGTCTTACTATTGGGTTTTAATGTAATATAAGTCTCTCAGTTGGTGAAAGTATTAGTGTAATAACTTGTTTGATTGTGAAGAATACGTGATGTGGGGTAATAACATGTTATAGTAAGAAGTAGGATTTTTTCAAACCTCAAAAATACCATTTTATTCTCTCTATCTCTCCACTATTATGAGTACACATGATGTGAAATTGATAGAGAATATTTAGTGGGTCAGGAACAATAAATATTTCGATAGGATGAATTGAAAAGGAAAGGAATTTGTAAAAAAGAAATCACTAATTCACCCCTCCCATCTTAGTGGTCAATCCGACCTGGGGATCTATATTTAGGACAACAACATTGGCTGAATCGAAGGATATAAATCAATGAATCAACTATATGAAATAACTAAACTAAGTTGTAGAACCCTATCATATGGTTATCACATGGTTCTTCCTAACTCATAATTAATTGTATGGTACTGATGATTTTTAATGTTTTTAAAGATAAGGGCATGAGAATCCTGATAAATAAGTAAATAAATAAATAAATAACCCTAAATATAAGGGTTAGGGTGTGAAAATTATTCCCCACAAGAAACATTATTCCCCCACAAAATCCTTGAATGGAATACTTGATTAAAATAGAAATGGGGTACAATAACCATACTAATGAAATCATCTGAGAGACATAAAGACCAAATGGAAATACTGGCAATGATTGACAACACTATCCTTAATACCAAAGTAGGACACCATAATTATCCAATTCCATCATCACGGGTTACTATAAAGTACTATAAAAATTAATTGGAATATAAAAATAAGGTGAAGTTCAGTTATATAATAAAAAACCTCCATATACAAGGAATACCACGAGTTAAATGGGATAGTATGAAAAGAACTAAAAGAACTTGATCACCGACCCTAAAGAGACATATCTGAGAAAAAAAACATGAAAAATCAACACACTACCTTGGATTGGGTGTGGTTTAGAAATAATAACAAAATATTTAACACCCATACATTTTAAAATAACAATATTTTCAATAGTGTATAAATTACAAAACATTGATCTGTATGTTAATTGAGATATACTATTAAAATATTATTTTTTATATATGACCATTATAAACTAGATGATAAATTGGTAGGTATGAATAATGATAAAAAAATATGAAAAATGTATAATTTTTGTATTTAATGTAAAATTATTTATTAATTCAAAATAAACAAGTACTCAATTTTCAATAATGTTATTTTATACTTTAAAAATATGATTTATTAAATAATGTTTTCTATGGAATTTTTTGAAATATATTATAATTAATTTATAAAAATATTATAAATTTTATTTTATAAAATTATATATTTTTTGAAACAATCATATCAATATTATCTTAGGGTGAAATTTTGGTAATTTTCTAAAAAGTTTTATTTTTCAGTGAATTGCGAAAAATACTAATTTTTATAAAACTATCATTTATTTAAATATAACTGTTAAATTATTATATCAATTTGATATCAAATTGACATAATAATTATTAAATTATATAATATAATTAATTATAATTAAATCATAATTATACCTGATTTTGGTATATATTCATTTTCAAGCTTAAATACACATTTTTCTAAAAAAACATTTTTGTTGCATTTTATGCATTTATATTAAAACTGATTTTATCCACTTCTTGAAATTTAATGATTAAAAATGGATCCCAAATCAATAATTAATATGTTAATATTTAGAGAATATTTCCCTTATATTTCTGGAAATTATGAATAATAATCGTAGTAGATATCTACCACCACGGTATTGGTAAATCAGGTAAATAATGTTAAAAATAATATGACAAGGACTAAGAATGCCAATTAAAATTATCTTTAATATATTTTATGACTGGGGTTATACTATCCTTATGGAATTTTATATTTTATGGAAATTTGGTTAAATGTTTCTTTAGAAATAACTTATATATATTAGTTTAAGTAATAAATAAAATATAAAATGTAAATCTCTTCCATTTAAATTTATATTATATGTTATCATATGAATAAAAATATTTTTTGGAATAAAAATATTTTTTGGAATAAAAATAAATTTTATTTTATGCTCAATGAAATTATTTTTATGATGCAATTTTTTATGTTTTTAGTGTTTTGATAATTACCTGAAATTCATAAGACACATCGTCACAGTGCATGTGGATGTAGTAGCAAATTAAAGTAAATGCGTTAAAAAATTTCAAAATCAATATTTTTTGATTAATTAAGACCTAAAATTAATTTTAACGTTAATTATTATGTATTATTGTTTGTGAAATTTATTATATTCTATTTTTATTTATCTCATGTTGTTTTTCAATTCAAATTGTGTTAAAATGTTATTAAATGACATTAATAGAATTTTATGTTAGAATAAATTTTATTAAATTATTTATAAATTGAAAAAATATGTCAAAAGAAAATTAGGATGATAAAGGTTCATATGTGTCACAAATTTCACATTTATGATCCAATTATTAACATCTATGAAAATTTATAACCCTTTTATATTGAAAAAGTTGTTACCATGATTACAGTTAAAAATGGTTAATAGAAGGTTCAATAAAAAATTAAGGTTTATAATAATATATAAACATGTAGAAAATTTATAGGGTTATTATATTAAGGCCATATGCATCTTATATTTAAATCCATTTCATTTTTGAACCATCTGACATGAGTTAGACACATAAAAGGACACCCCTATCCTATCCTATCTACACTTCAAGAGCCATTAGATTTAGAAAAAACCGATCCAAATCCATTTATAACATCCCTAAAATTATTTTATAGTCCTTTTTTGATCATAAATACATCCCAGTAAGGATTTATGTATAGGCCTAAAGATGTTATCTGAAGAAGAGTTGTGGTTCTTAACTGATCAGTTTCATTTTATTTCTCTTTTTACCTCCTTTAAATATTCTTCAATGTGGATGAAATAATGAAATATTTTATTAAATATAATTATATTTTATTATCTCAATTTCATTACCTTTATCCATATCCTATTCTATCAAATTGTAAATTAAACCATCGTTCTTGTGTACGATGGACTACCGCATCACGAAATGATGTAATTAATTTTCAATCACTACCTCTAATGACTTGTTATAATGATGGATTTAATGTGTGTGTATATATATTATATTAACTATATAATTATCATTAAGTAAAAATAATATATTAGATATTTTCTTACATTTACATCAATTGATAAATTATAACATCATTCACGTGAACATATTGATTTCCACTTCCATGAAGCAATATAATTAATTTTTCAGGACTGCAAATTATGGATGGTTAATATATTTTTATTTAAAGATATAATATTGAATTTATTATATAATTATTATTATATAATGGTAAATTTACACTTTCTTTAGTTCTGCCAGGTTATTTAAAAAGTGAATACATTACTCGTGCATACATATGACTTACTGTCTCAATAATTGTAGAGAAATTCATTTTTGATAGAAATATTTCAAGGATGATTATAAAATTGTAATTTATTTATAAAAATTATTAATGTTTCTTTATTATTATTCTATAGGTGATGAAATAATTTCCATTTTGAGAATTTTTGACCCACTGAAGTCATTTTGAAGTTTTGAATAAAACCTCATCTAAATACTCAATGGGGACATAACTGATTAAGTAATTAGATATGTCATTAAAATAATTTAAAAATTTGTTCTATGGAAAAGGAATTAAACCATAATAGCATTAATAGGAATCTAAATAATATATATATATTTTTTAACATAGGTGTTAATGGACATAAATATAAATCCTGGATTTGAGGTAATGGATTTAATCCTAATTTCCCCTCATTGAGGCATATTTTAATGTTATGAACATAATTTATTTTACAAGGTGCATATAATAACCCTTTGATATATTATATATTGAAACCTTAACAATTTAGGGTGTTTGAATTTTTAATTAAAATTATTTCGTTAATTAGGATTTTACTTAAAATTTATCATGTGGTAAGTGCCTATAAACTCAATCTTCTATCATAGGGTTATAACTCTTCTCCATATATTTTTTATACCATTATTATGTGTGACTGATATCTATTAGGTCTAAAAGGTTCCAAAATACCGTTATGGGGGTGGGGGTTAACTAGGGTATGTATATTCTTTTCAAAATTATTCATACCCCTCTAGATCTTGAACACTTTGTTAATGGGGTCACTTTGTTTTTACTTATGTTTTTATGATGATATTATTCTCTCGTTCATTGTATGATGATGATTCTTTGAATATAATATATGAAATAATGAACAAGGAAACATTGATTTTTACTAGGTTCAACCTCACTTGGATATATCCAAGGAGTATACAACGACTGCGTGCTGATTGTACCAAATTCATTATGGATCACTTCCAATAATGATGTCTTAGGATAGATCTCGTTTATACCCCAATTCACTACATTAACAAGGTTTGGGGTTTTCTAATTGAATTCCCAAGGGACACTCCCTATGTATCCTTCCCTAGCTCACTACTAGTGGAAAGGACCACCACCTACCTCTTCCTTTTCTCACTATGTTGGAAGGGATCCACTCAGAATTTTTTAATTTGTATATCCCTTCCTTTTCATGGAAGCACACATCCTAATCTATAAGTAAATGATCTGTTGAAGTCGCTTTTAAACCATAGATGAAATCTACTTTTCCCAGTACTGTTAGTTAGTGTAAAATACTTTCACAAACTATTTATGTCCCTTAAAAGACCACCCCATTCTTCTATGAACTGCATAGCATATATGATTCGTGGACTACCTATTATTTGAGTAACATCAACTTCCACCACTACATACTTCCTCAGTGTACCACCTCCCCGAAAAGCATATGCATACCACCTCGACATACTAATTCTTCTTACTGCTTCTACTTCGGTGGAATTCATTTTTCACAGACCAATTCTTCCATAGACCAACTTCTCATTTGTGGAACACTTTATTTTTTAAAATTTTAGAACCCTGCAAAAACAATTTCATGGACCGTTCCCACAAACTACTTCACTTTTTATAATCCTTCAACATGAAACACTTTCAGACATAGCCAAATTCTCTAATAAAATATGTTTTCTTATAAAAATATCTCTATGTAATTATGTTATTAACACTCCTTATATAGGAAAATTTATCTGAAAAATCCAATAATCCATGATTTACCCAAATATTTAATGTGGTACCACCTTCACTTCTTACTACTTTTTCTGTGATCGGTTTCCCTATGTGGTCAAAGTACTACCTTTCTTCCTTCATGATGACCCAAACCACCATATTTTTTTCAATTTATAAGACAAAATACATACCTCAATCCTTCTACATACCATTCATCTCCCACAAACTGCAAGCCTCCATGCGAACTATTTTTTGTTCATGATCCATGTATCACATTTCACAGTCCGCATTGTGATGCTTAGTGAAATCCTTTTTCAAAATTTCTTATTGGTTATGCATACCAAATTTTGTGGTTTTTTAATTTGCTTTCATGATCTGTGAACCGTAGACCCATTTGTGAAAAACTACCTTCTAATTTTAAGGCCCATAAATTAGGAACACTTGGAAACCACACCCCCATAAACACTTTCATTGTCAAACACCACCCATACTCATCCACGGTCATCTGGACTTTTCAAAAAACAAAATCACACCCAAAACATACTGATATTACACCTTGAGGGATTTCTCCCAACAATAACTTCCTTTTGGTTTGTTGACAACACTTTCATAATTTGATATCTCATTAAATCTTCTTCCAAATTCTGCCTGTATTTACATATTGTGTTGAATACAGTGATCAAGAATGTAAGAACCCAAACCTTCTTTTCAAGTATGTTTTTCCTTTTTCTGGAGTTTTGATAAAATTGGAGTTTCTGGATATTTTTGAAGTACACAAAGTGTACTTTATGAGTACATGTCGTGTACTCCCTTGCCACCTGAGGCCGTGTGTTGGCCTTGTCTGGGCCACACACATGGCCATGTAGGGGTGATGTGGAGGCCACTTAAAGCAGAGTATAGAAAATCCTAGTACATGCCGTGTACTTAAAAATTACATTCCGTGTACTTCTTTTTCATTAAACGCATTGGGGTCTCGTCTAATCTCCAGAGGTGGCTTCTTCTTTGTCTCATTCGACCGAGAGATTCCGTATGACTTCCGAACTTCTATGAACCCTCGAGCCACCGTCCATTATCCAAATCAATCTCCATCAGTTGCATTGGAACCGTATCTGTAAACTCTTCCTTCTTCTAGATCATCGTTTTCCAATTCCTCTTCTTTTGAAATTTATCATGGGTTGAACGTTTTGTGCGTTTTCTTATATCTATGATGTTATAAGAATATTCATTCCTCGTGGTTCATGTATATTGATCTCTTATCATCAAGGTAGGTGGTTTGTTCCTTTCTGTTGAAAGTTAATGAGTATTATGTGAAAATTCCACCAATACCCTTGAACGGGGTATTGCGTGTTTACTGTTTTCCCCCTATTGTTTTCCTACGTTGAATGTATGCTTGAGTAGAGGTAAATTGGTCATGTATGAGGATAATTTTTGTGCTTGGATGTTTTAACCATGATTTTTTTAATTTATGACCTTTAGGTCATGTTCAGCCTTTGGCCGTTATACCTGTTTTCCATGCCTTGTGATAGTATGATGGAGTGTTGTTTTTTGACATGCTTGTATTACAGTAGAATGGTTAGTCAAGTAGTTCTATAGGATACTTATTCCATATAGCATTATTATGCACTTACTAGCACTGGGCCGTGAGAACATGGTTCTATATACTATAAGGGGATAGACCGAGTGAGCTTCCTTAGAGAGTCTTGGACATTATAGACTATAGGGGATAGACCCAGGGAGCTTCCTAGATAGTCTTGGATATTATAGACTACAGGAGGATAGACCGAGTGAGCAACCTCAGAGAGTCTTGAGCTTTATATACTATAGGAGGATAGACTAAGTGAGATTCCTTATAGAGTCTTTTTTTGTTTTAATTTCCTTAAACCATTCCAGGATATAGGAGGAATCGACTGAGTGAGCTTCCTCAGAGAGTCTACGATTGACCTGAGGCTATCGAAGAAATTGACCGAGTGAGCTTCCTCAAAGAGTCTCTAGACCTTGGGGATATAAGGGGAATTGATCGCATGATCTTCCTTAGAGAGTCCCTGACTACCCTAGACTATAAGGGGAATTGACTGAGTGTGCTTCCTTAGAGAGTCTATAATTTTTATGAACAAACTAGAGGGGTTAGGTTGACTGTACTTCCCAAAGGGTTGTTGGTACTTCTTGGATAGGACCTGAGGGGACGACCGTGAGTACTACTAGAGGGATTCTTATTTATGGTTAGCAGTTTGCTTCCTTGTTTCTTGTTTGGCTTGTAGATTGTTTACTACATTGTATTTCTGTTTACTGCGTACTGTTTGCTGTTTACTGCACTTTACCTTCCATATAATCACTGACTATTAGGTACAGATCTTCGGGTGGTCTCTTAATAGGATTTAGTCTCACACGCTACTTGGGTCATGCTTTTGGGCCCAAAAAATTATATTGTTGCAGGTATAGATAAGGTCAAGCGCCCTTCTACTTAAGGTAATTGACTTACTATGGAGCTGGAGTGCTTGGGACCAAGCTATGGCTTGTGATGCTGAGGAGTTATCTATTTTTATTTTTTATTTTGGTTTAGTACTGTATTTAGAATTGTGACTTGTTTGGATACATTACTAGATATATGTATCATGCATCATTACATAAATATTCGTGATCTAGTTGTTTATTGTTTATTCTTCCACTATTTACTGTTGTTGGATATTTTCTGCTTCCACTATTGCATGTGTTTCTTACTTCCGCTGTGTACTCTGCCAATGAGGGCATATTTTTTCCACCATCACACCCAAGGTCCTCAATGCTAGTCGGCAGCCTTTGGCATTCAGGGAAATGCGCTTGAGGCCATGTGACCTATCGGGTACGGGGTACCTCTAGGTGGCTTCCGGAACCGAGACGTTACAAAGTGGTATCAGAGGAATTATTTTCTCTTGAATTACTGTTTGGAGCATATATACAGGGATAATATGGAATAGGTTCTTTGTAATAAGTTGTTCCCAGGATTAGCAAACCCGTGTACAGGGAAGAGCCAATCTACCTCGTTTATTGAAATTTCTCCAGGTTTTGCAATTTTTACAGTTGATGTGATTTCACCTTGAGTGACTCACATGATTTGTGTTGTTACTGTTGATATCATTGAGGTTCTATTTCTGTCACAACCCAATGAGATGAGGGTATGCCATCTCATTCATCATATAGGCACTTGATAGAAATCACATGTCATGCATTTTTTCCATGCCATCTAGGAAGCATTAGTAATTGCATGTTATTGTGATAAATGATGTGTAAAATATGCATGCTGTTGTGATAGTTGCCTTAATAGAAATGCCAGTTGATTGATAGAGTTTTTTTTGTGTTGAGATTTACTGAAATGAACACCAAATTTAGATTATTGAGGAGTTATTGGCCCTCATGAATCAGGACTTGGTGGATCATTATTTTGTTTTCCTTGTATATGATATGTATGAGATGGCAAACTTTGATTCGTGGGGAGTATGGGCCCTCACAGATTAGAATTTGGCACCTTAACTTTTGTTTTCTCTATTTTCTGGGCTTCAGAGCAGTTTCTGAGCTACTACCAGGAAAAACCCAAAATACACGGCGTGTACTTTTAGAATACACGGAGTGTAGTTTTTTAAACCGTGTCACTGACTGTGTGGGTAGATACATGGGATTGTGAATAATGTTCAAGAACACGCCATG
Organism: Viscum album; assembly: GCA_963277665.1. Classification (NCBI taxonomy): domain Eukaryota; kingdom Viridiplantae; phylum Streptophyta; class Magnoliopsida; order Santalales; family Viscaceae; genus Viscum; species Viscum album. Next base: position 581,039,595 of record OY728128.1, on the reverse strand, counting down.
TACGGTACGTACACATGTTGTTGTAGTGACCGTGTGTCTACCCGTATGACTAACGAAACAGATGGATGAGACTTTTACTTTACACACAATGTCCTTTTCTCACACGCCATGACATGTATCCTAAGTACCTGGCCGTTTCACGAACAACACGGTCAAGGAAATCCTTCAAGTACACACCATGTGCACAAGGAGCACGCTGTGTAGAGTGAACCAAGTACCTGGCCGTGTACTGACAACACGGGTCGGGGAAATCCCTCTAGTACACGTCGTGTTCCCATGGAACACGCCCTGTAGAGTGAGCCGTGTAGCTGGTCATGTAACTAACAACACGGGTCATTGAATCCTTACCTAGTACATGCCGTGTGGCGGTAATACACACTATGTAGTCTAGGATTAAGAGGACCATGTGGGTTAGCCATGTAAGGAGACTTGGGCAGGGGAATTGAGTTCACGTACTTGCCCTGTGTGGGGACAACACACTGTGTAGTTGGTGCATACACGACTAGTTGGAACAGAAGTACACGCCCGTGCGAATGGCTTAAGAGAACACGCCATGTAGTTTTTATACATGTCGTGTAGTCATGTTTTTTAGAACTTGAATGTTTCTTTCTCCTATTCCCCTCTTGTGATCTTGTGTCCTTAGTCTTTTTTAATCCTGATTTGAGGTGTGCTTTGACATTTCACAGTTAGGCCACCGAGACATCATCTGGTTGTATGTCCGTTGCCAGACGGTGATCAGACACCAGATATGGCCAATCAGGGTCCTCCTACAGATCCTCCTACTCTGCCAGCCTTGGCACCAACAGTTATACCAGTTGTAGGCACCGATGCACAGTTTAGGGAGGATTTTCTTAGGATGATGAAGAATATCAAGGGAGCACCGCCCCTTGCCTTGTCGATGGCTGAGTTGATCCGAGTTTTCCAGCAGCTTCATCCTCCTACATTCTCTGGGGATGGAGGATCTCAGGTTGTAGAGTCATGGCTAGAGGCCGCGATGACGATTTTCGAGCATCTGGAGATACCTCCAGAGAAGAGGGTGATTCTCACTACCTATGTGCTCTCAGACTACTCCATGTGGTGGTGGGAGGTGATCTCATAGTCATGGTTTCAATAGAGTATTACTTGGGATGAGTTTTGTCAAATATTCTACGATTACTTCTACCCGGAGATTTTGAGGGCCGATCGTGCCTGAGAGTTTATGAGTCTGGAGAAGGGTACTCTTTATGTTATATAGTATTCATCTTGCTTTACTGAGATCTAGTGTTTCATGCCTATTCCAAGAGGAGATGAGTTTTTCCTTTTGCGGAAGTTCGAGGATGTTCATAGGCACGACATCTAATCGCATGTGAACATCTTTAGGTTGAATTTTATATCCTCTATCATCAACCAGGTACTGATCACTAAGCGCAATCTGAGGGATTCTAGAGTAGTGACCCAGGGTAGTTCAACATCCAGAGTCAGTGTTCCTCCTACTGATAGAAGGAAGCACTGCAAGGAGTCTACTCGAGGAGATCACAGTAGGAGGAATGTATCTTCGGGCAGCCAGGTTTTATGATACCAATGCGGGAGGAGCAGGCATACTAGGCCTCAGGGCCAAAGAGACCCGATGGAGTGCGAATCTTGCAGAAAGATGGGCCATCTTTAGCATTTCTGTCAGATCTTCCCACCGGAAGCTGGTGGTAGGGGTTCTTCTATTACCCTGCATCTAGGATATGCATCACTAGTTTCTCACCTATCTGGGAACTGGAGTTCTTCCGGCCATTCGGGACGAGGTGGGGGTCACGTCCGTGGTGGTCATTCACTAGGATACCAACAACAGTAGAGTTGATCAAATCAGATTGGTCAGGCAGGGTCATAGGGCCACAGTACAGGTCGGACTTTTGCAGTGGAGCAGACCCACCAGGAGAAGGATCCCGACCCTTCTACAGTTCTAGGTATGATCTTAGCAGCCTCAGTTTTATCTTCACCTCCTTTCGATACTGGTGCTACACATAGTTTTTATCTCTATTCCTATTGTGGAGAGCCTTGGGATCTGCATCTTTTCCTCTTCCTATAATTTGAATTTAGACACACCATTGGGGACTAGAGCAGTTAGTGTACGTCCGTTCAGAGAGTGCCCTATTGAGGTTTCAGGGTGTCACTTCTTATGGGACCTCTATATCCTAGAGATGACGAGCTATGATGTCATTATCGGAAAGTACTTTCTCGTTCCCATCCAGGAAGTCATCGACTTTTATAACTACAGAGTGAGTTTCGTATCACCAGAGGGTGGATCCATTCTTTATGGAGGAAAATGGGATGTACAGGTGAGCAGAGTAGGTTTAGATCATCATGGGTTGGGGAGAGTTACAACCTAGATTCCTAGCCTTTATCTGGATGACCAGTGGACATCACAGTTCGACATTCCTCTAGTGGTGGATTGTTTAAGAGATGTCTTTACAAAGGAATTTTCTGGGTTACCTCTAGAGCGTGAGGTAGACTTATCGATTGAGCTCATGCCCAGAGTGGAACCAATGTCCATTCCTCCTTATAGGATGGCTACACCTGAGTTGCAAGAGCTCTAGAAGCAGTTGGAGGAATTGCAGGAGAAGGGTTTCATCTGACCCAGTACTTCTCCTTGGGGTTTGCCTATATTGTTTGAGAAGAAGGAGGATGGTACCCTCAGCCTTTGTGTGGACTATCAGAAGTTGAACCAGTTGACAGTCAAGAACCAATATCCCTATCCGAGGATTGATGATCTCTTTGATCAACTTCAAGGATCTCGGGTGTTCTTGAAGATTGATTTGAGATCTGGTTATCATAAGTTGCACGTTAGACCATCTGATATACCTCTTACAACCTTTAGGAGAAGGTATGGTCTATACGAGTATATGGTTATGTCATTTGGTCTCAGGAATGCGCCTGCGGTATTCATGGTACGGATGAACCGAGTGTTCCATCCATACTTGGATTCCTTCTTGGTTGTTTTCATGGATGATATCTTGGTGTACTCTCACACTCGACATGACCATGCTACCCATCTTGAGATCATTTTGAGTACACCGAGGGAGCATCAGTTATATGATAAGCTCTCAAAATGCCACTTTTGGATGGACCAGATTCACTTCTTGGGTCATGTTATCTCAGAGGCAGGAATATCAGTAGACCCCGAGAAAGTGAGATCAGTAGTTTCCTAGGAGCAGCCGAAGAACATCTTTGAGGTATGGAGTTTTCTAGGGCTATCTGGATACTACATGTGTTTCATACAAGACTTTTCACACCTATCAGCACCACTGACAGGTCTGACCAAGAAAGGGGTGATGTTCTTATGGTCAGATTCTTGTGCGTCAGCCTTTCAGGAGCGAAAAGGGAGGTTGACTTCAGCACCGATACTAGTCTTGCCAGAGCTGGGCAAGAGCTATACAATTTTCTGCAATGCATCAGGTATTAGACTGGGAGATGTGCTTATTCAGGGAGATGGAGTCGTAGCTTACAGGTCTCGGTAGTTAAGGACACATGAGAGGAATTGCCCGATGTACGATCTGGAGTTCGTAGCTATTGTTCATGCCTTACGCTGTTGGAGGCATTATCTTCTGGGAGAGAACTTTTTGGTGTATACTGACCACAAGAGTCTCAAGTACATCTTCATTCGGCATGATCTGAATTTGCGACAGCGAAGGTGGGTTGATTACCATCAGTATTTTGACATTGATCTTGCCTACAGGCCTGGGAAAGGCAGTGTTTTGGGTGATGAACTAATATGGAGGACTTAGATACAGACAGTTCAGGAGGCCATAAGTGAGTGGAAGCTTATGGATCAGTTATCTAAGATGTATTTGGAGGTGCACGAAAGTCAGCTGCAGACTTTTCTTTCTTCTGTAGCTGTTACGTCTACCCTTCTCGATCAGGTTCGAATGAGATATCTATCAGTTTCTGAAGGCCTGGTCCTATGGGAAAGCGTGTTAGGAGAGGAACCTATTCCGGGATGGACGGTAGGTGAGGATGAGATCTTGTGTTTCTAGGGACGCGTATGGGTGCTGACATACATACGTGAGGAGCTGATGTGGGACTTTAATTCCTCAGTTCGGGAAGTTCATCCTGGCATCACCAAGATGTATCGTGATCTACACTTCTAGTATTGGTGGCCATGTATGAAGAGGGAAGTTTCTTGTTTCATCATGAGGTGTTCCACTTATCAGTAGGTGAAGGCAGAGCATCAGCGACTAGCAAGGATTTTACAGTAGTTACCCATTCCCGAGTGGAAGTGGAATGACGTTGCAATAGACTTCATTACCGGTTTTCCGAGGTCGCCTTAAGGGAAAGACGCAGTATGGGTTGTCATTGACAGACTCACGAAGGGTTCTCACTTATTTCCGATCAAGGAGTCCTTCGGTGTTGATGAGCCAGGGAGGTTGTATATCCAAGAGATTTTACATATGCATGGAGTTCCACACTCCATTATTTCAGATAGGGATGCTTGTTTTACTTCTCGGTTCTGGTAGTGGCTTCCGAAGGCTTTGGGTACACATGTACTTTTGAGTATAACATACCATCCCCAGACATATGGATAGTCCGAGCGTACAATTCAGGTGCTTGAGGATATTCTACGATCATGCATTCTAGATTTTGGTGGTTCTTGGGAGAAGCATATACCTCTTGTAGAGTTTTCCTACAAAAATAGTTTTAGGCGAATATTCAGAAGGCACCTTATGAGACTTTGTATGGTAGGCCATGACGATTACCTTTATGCTAGATGGAGGTAGAAGAGGCAGCTTTGCTGGGACCTCGTCTTGTTCAAGAGACCTCAGAGCAGATAGAGTTGATTCAGAGGAGGATGTCTACAACACAGTATCAATATAAGTCTTATGATAATCAGCGGAGATGAACTCTGGAGTTCGAGGTCAGGGATCACATTTTCTAGCGTGTCACACTGAGGCTGGGACACAAGAGGATTCAGAGACAGGGTAAATTTTCATCAAGGTGTGTCGGGCCGTTTGAGGTGTGGAAGAGAGTTGGTCCAATTGACTATCAGTTGTAGTTACCATAGAGGTACCAGGCTATGCACGACGTCTTCCACATTTCTCAGCTCTGACGTTATTTTTTAGACCCGACTCATGTCTTTAAACCTGAGGAGGTTGATCTTGAAGCAGATGCATCATTTTAGGAGCATCCTATCTAGATTCTCGATCGCAGTATAAAGGTTCTTTGTGGCCGGTCCATTCCTCTGGTACGGGTGCTATGGAAGCACAGGCGAGTCCAGGATGAGACTTGGGAGAGGGAGACTGATGTATGATCGTAGTGGCCAGAGCTGTTTGAGGTTTCTTCCTCTACACCTCACTAGGGAAATTTGGGGATGAATTTCTTTAAGGGGTGAAGTTTGTAAGATATCAAACCTTCCTTTCAGGTCTGTTTTTCCTTTTTCTGGAGTTTTTGAGAGAACAAGAGTTTCTAGAAATTTTTAAAGTACACGCTATGTGCTTTATGAGTACACGTCGCATACTCTTTTTCCGTATGAGGTAGTGTGATGGTCGTGTCCGGGCCACAAACACGACCATGTTGGGGTGATGTGGAGGCCACTTAAAGTGGAGTACGAAAAATCCTAGTACACACCATGTAAGTCAAAAGTACACGCCATGTACATTGTTTTTGTTTCATTAAATGCACTGGGGTCACGTCTAATTGCCAGGGGTGTCTTTTTCTAGGTATCGTTTGACCGAGAGACGCTGTATGGCCGTAGAACATCTCTGAGCCCCCAAGACTCCATTCATTCTCGAAATCGATTTTCGTCGATTGCGTTGGAACCACAGTGGTAAGCTCTTCCTTCTTCTATAACAATGTTTTCCAATTCCTCCTATTTTTCATGTTATCGTGGGTTGAATGTTTTATTCATTTTCATAGATCTACGACGTTCTTGGGAGCATCAAGCCTCGTGGTTCATGTATATCGACATCCTAGCATCATGGTAGGTGGTTTGCACCTTTCCATTCAACGTTATCGAGTATTATGTGAAAATTCCACCAATACCCTTTAACGGAGTATTGCATGTTTACTATTTTTCCCTTATTGTTTTCCTGCCTTGCTTGTATGCTTGATAACAGGTAAATTGGTCATGTATGAGGATAATTGCTATGCTTGTATGTTTTTACCATGATTTGTTCTATTTATGACCTTTTTGTCTTGTTCATCCTTTGGACATTATACATATTTTCCATGCCTTGTGATCATAGAATGGAGTGTTGTTTTTTGACATGCTTTTATTGTAGTAGAATGGTTAGCCAAGTAGTTCTATAGGATAATTTCGCTATATAGAATTATTATGAACTGAATGGCATGGGCCTATGAGAACCTGGTGCTATAGACTATAAGGGGATAGACCAAGTGAGATTCCTCAGAGAGTCTTGGACATTACAGACTATAGGGGATAGACAAAGTGAGCTTCCCAAAGAGTCTTGGATATTATAGACTATAGGAGGATAGAATAAGTGAGATACCTCAGAGAGTCTTGATCTGTATAGACTACAGAAGGATATACTGAGTGAGCTACCTCATAGAGTCTTTGTTTGTTTGAATTTACTTAAACCATTCCAAGCTATAGGAGGAATCGACTGAGTGAGCTTCCTCAGAGAGTCTGCGATAGACATGAGGCTATAGGTGGAATTGACCGACTGATATTCCTCATAGAGTCTCTAAACCTTGGGGATATAAGGGGAATTGACTTCGTGATCTTCCTCAGAGAGTCCCTGACTACCCTAGACTATAAGGGGAATTGACTGAGTGTTCTTTCTCAGAGAGTCTATAATTTGAATGACCAAACCAAAGGGGCTAGGCTGAGTGTACTTCCCAGAGGGTTGTTGGTACTTCTTGGATAACACTAGAGGGGATGACCATTAGTACTCCTAGAGGGTTTCCTGTTTGTGGTTACCTATTTTCTACCTTATTTATTGTTTGGCCTGCGGATTGTTTACTGCTGTGTATATCTATTTACTGCTTACTGTTTACTGTTTACTGCACTTTACCTACCATATACTCAATGACTGTTTGGAACAGATCTTCGGGAGGTTTCCTACTGGGATTTAGTCTCACACCCTATTTGGGTCATTCTTTTGGGACCAAATAGATTATATTGTTGTAGGTATAGATAAGGGAAAGCATCCATCTATGTTAGGTACTTGACTTACTGTGGAGCTGGAGAGCATGGGACCAAGCTATGGCTTGCGATGCTGAGGATTTAACTATTTTTCTTTCTTTATTTTGGTTTATTACTGTATTCAGAATTGTGACTTGTTTGGCTGCTTTCCTAGACATATGTATCATGCATCATGTCACATATATATGTGCTCCAATTGTTTATTATTTACTCTTCCACTGTTTACTATTGTTGGATATTTTCTACTTCTGCTATTTCACATGTTGGTTAATATACTGTGTACTCTACCAATGAGGGCATTGTTTCCCCACCATCACACCCAAGTCCCTCACTGCTAGTCGGTAGCCACTAACATTTGGAGAAATGATCTTGAGGCCATGTGACCAACCGGGTATGGGGCGCCTCTGGGTGGCTTCTGGAACTGGGATGTTACAATGAATTTACTCAACACATAACATAAGACAACATGATCCTTTCATGTAATGAGAAACAATAGTATAACAGAATGTTCATCAATAAATCATTTCATTCTGTTCCGGCACCACTCTCTTGATTTTATCACGAAACTCACCTATTGTGATATATATCTGTTGATCGATCATTTCAACCATCGTTAGATTTAATACTCCCATAATTTTATTTATCCCCTTAATAGCTTCAACTCCCCTTATCTCACCTCTCTTCCTAGAATCTTCTCTCTATGTATAGACTCAGACATTTTTTACCTTTTAATAGAAAAATTTATTCCCCTTTGTCAATGAACCTGAAGTCCATTCCATTGAGGTCTATAACAGTTTAAAGAACATAGTTTAGCACATTAGGAAAAACAAACCATATCTAAGGGGGGTTCCAAATCCACACATTTCATGTTTAGTGAGTCAAATGAACTCTTAGAGATAGTCAATGACTTTCAAATGATTCTTTGGGTAAGTCCATTTTCAGAATTTTTGTGACCTATAGTTCTATAGGTACATACTCAAACATCACTATCCATTACTCCACATTATCCTCAATAAAATGATACTTTATTTTAGTACGATTTTTATTTGAGTGATAGACATGATTTATTATTATATTTTTAGTAAATTAATTATTGAAATGGAATCTAATTGGAGACTTCACTTCAACTCCCATATCCCCAAGCTATTACTTCATCCAAAATAAATGAATGCACGTTTGAGTAGCTGAAATATAATCAGCTTCTACGGTGCTCAACAAAATTAAATATTTTTTCTTACTTAGCTAATAATTTCACAATATGATAATATATAATGAAACACTTAATGTTGATTTTCTATCATATGATGAACCAAACCAATCTACATATGTATATCCCAATAAATCTTACTAATATTTGTCATTATATAGTAAACGAAAATCCACCAAGACCTTGATAAACCGAATTATTATTTTCACTACAAGTGAGTGAGTTTCCTTGCTATGGCTTTGATATCATGATTCTTGGAATGTGGAAAAATCAATATCTAGTCTTTTCACTATCAATTATAACAGACTGTCAATTATTTTCCTATATTTTATGATATTGACCCCATTGACTTCATCATCCCATGATAGTTTCATTAGGGTAGCCATTAGGGTTGTCATATTATTGGAATTATCCATTCCAATTATTCTATAAACCACCTTGGTATATTTATATTAAGATATTAATGTACCATTCTTTCCTTGTGTTACCAAAAAACCATGGAAAAATTTCAGTTCAACAATCATTGACATATCTGACTCACTTTTCATGAATTCGGAAAACTGTCCACAGTATGCTTAATCTGATCCTATAAAGATTATGTCATTGAAAAATACCTACACCATCAACCTTTGATTACATTCATGGTTCAAATATATATTTTTAATCAACACTACCATGTTAAAAGCTAATCTTTTTTCAAAAATGATATAACATTGAATACCATGCTTTTATTGATTTCTTCTAACCATATAGATCCTTCTTTAACTGAAAAAATTTATTCTCATATTCATGAATGAGAAAAAACTCTGTCTCCTCAATGTAAAATTCTTCTTCTAGAACCCCATTAATAAATGATGATTTGATATCCATCTGGAAATCTTTTAACTTTCTTTGCACTACTATGTCCAAGAATAATGTCATTGTTTCTAGCATTGCAAGAAGAGAAAATGTCTCATAAACATTGATACCATCTAATTGGGAGTATACCTTATACACGAGCCATGATTTGTTTTGAATAACTATTCCATCTACATTCATCTTATTGGGAGAAGAAACATTTTTTCCCAATGCCTGTTTTTATCTGATGGTCTCAAAAAAACCTCTAATGTCTCATTTATATCAATCCAGTCAAGCTATTCATTCATATCCTGAACCCGGTTCTCATCTCCACCTGCTTCATCATAACTATCTTCATTTGGATCAAAATTTTACTCCTTTACTTAGCATAATATTCTTACCTCCTATTTGTTTCCATAAGGAAACTATTCACTGTCAAGTTAAATATTTTGTTCATTCTCTCCTACAGTGACATCATTGCTTTTAACAACTTTCGTAGCCTCACATTGAAGTATTTTTTAACATTATCTTGTAGTATATTTTTTCATGAAAATAGTCATCTGATACCATATTTTTAGATCAAAATATATAATCCTAAAATAAACGAGTTTTACATCTTCTCCCCCAATCAATCTTCTCGATTTTAAATGACATAAAATTTCAAACTTTTATATCCCATCAAGATCCTGAATTTGATTAGTTTATTGAATTATCCCGCTATGATGGGAAACTATTTCTATTGTTGGTCCCAATGTTTTGACCCAAAACCATTCTTCTTGTCCTATATCATTTATTCTAATTTTGAAATTTTAAATGAATAGTTAGCAAAACCACTAATCCCACTGAGTTGAATCTCTGTGTAGGAAATAAGAGATAATGTAAAAAATGACATCCCTATCCATTGAACTAAACTATTACACATATCTCATTTAGCCCTAGAGAGTTAAATCATTTAAAGGAATTCTTCAAGATGTATTATTCAGCTCTATTAACTGATTTGAATTAGTTGAAATTCTAGAGCACATCCCATCACCATTTTCTATCTTTTTATGCCATTTCCCCTTGGATCATATCTCCACATTAGCATGAAACACATGAACATAATTTAATAACATTTATACACATATGTTGAGGGGATTCCCTAGAATCCTCAAGAAGAGTATTGTGATCTATCCTGATGGATCATCCCTTTGATACTTTTTTTCAATGCATTGTAATCTTTCATTTCTTTTTCCAAATACTAGCTAACATTAACTTTTCTTTCCATATACATAAACATTATTTAAAATAATTATCTATATTTTTATGATTACTATATTCAACTAGAATTGATTTTTTTATAATTTGGGGTATGAAACCCCTATTACCAATTTCGTTCATTAATTCTCCACTAAAATTCACCTTTTCATGATTCTTTCTCTAAGAAGGATTATCTCTACTGGCCATCTTCTCTTAATTATTATTTATTTGGAGGACTCTTTCACCTTATTTAACTTCTTTACTTGTGAAACATGTGAGATTGTGGATATAATATTTAATCATTATTATTTTATTAGTTATTCAAGTCTGCACACTGTTTCTTACTATTGGCGGGTTCTTCGTTGAACATACGTTTTCATTACTCACGACTAGATTAGATCTTACATTTTTCTTCTAGGTTGGTTCACATTTATTCCTAGATATTTTTTTCAGTGTAGAAGAGGAGGTGATTGATACATATTTCATTTATCTCATTGTCTATTATTTGATACTTTAAGCCTATTTTTGAACTTTTCATATTGTCTTTTAGTATAGGTTTTCTCATTATACTCCACAGGAGTTAGACATCCCCATTAAAATTAATTTTATATCCCTTATTTCTTCCAACTACAGTATCATACCTAATGAACATTATTAGAAAATATAAAACATCTCCCATAAAAAACATACATCATGTAATCATTTATCATCATTGATGTTGACACAGATTGAGTGTTCCCTCTAATATAGAGCTCATAATATTCTTGACACATACTCATATTATTTCCATGCCTTCCATGATAATAGCATCTGATAGATTATTTTATCTACGAGGAATTACTTTCAGTGTTTTCATGAATATTATTCTTATTCTTAGATTTATCAATATTTTATCCATCACAACATGAAATCTATTCCAAATCCACTAAAAAAAACATGATGTATGAGCATGAATGACACATATATATCACATGATGTCATTATATATAATAAAATACCTTTTAGGTCTATATTTAGCACATAATGGATGTTTTTTATTTCTGTAACTATTCATAGATCATTTCCTCTCATGTATGGGACATGGACCATCATATCCTATACTATTTTTTTCCAAAAATTAAATGACTTTGGGATGATAAAATCCATTCATATTTCTCATAGGAAGTAGCATATTTTCTTTTCATTTCATAATAATTAGCTACAGGATAATTAATTAGTATATCCCGAGCATACATCAACTTGGGAATGCCTTTGAAATTATATTTATCCACTTATTTCTTTAAAGATTCAAGATATTCTCTCAATTGTCCAGTCTTTTTATCCATTGATTAATGTTGAGAAATAAGTTCTCTCATGATATTTTTCCCTTTACTCATATGATCTTTCAATTCAATTGTGAGAATAACCACCATGTCACTTTTCTCCTTATTTTAATTATTTTTTTGCAATAGAATCAGAACATCATGCATTCTATTGTTATAGACTTTGGTTCTTCTAAACTAATTTAGATATATGTGTAACAATATCATCATGTATGGATTTCAAATTATGAATTTCATATGACTTCTTATTCTCTTCATTTTCATCAGATATTTTTTTTCAATCTTTCTAGAGATCTTTTGCAGTTATTCATCTTGATAACCAATCTTATCCCTAAAATTAGTAGCCACATTAATAAGCCTTTGATTTAAACCTCTTAGATTGTGGAACTAAATTTCCAGTTCTTAGATATATATTTATTTAGATTTAATTTCTTTATCAAATTTCTCAACCAATTCATTTGTTTCAGGGATATCTTCCAATATTGGCCTTCTTATAGTTTCATTAACATTAGCAGTTTCAACACCACTTGGAATGTCATGTTCATTACTCATTCCTACAACATCATTGAGTGAGTCTATATTTTCCTTATTTTATTCATACAATAAATTATTCAATAAATTGTTGGATTCCTTAAAATGAATAAAATTTTTTCATAAACAATTCCACAATGAGTAAAACCACCCTACTCCGACGTGTTCATTGAAGTTCTTCCCCTTTCCATGGTAGAGGAAGATAAGATCAGACTGAATCATTAACTTCAAAAATAGACTAATCCATCATTGTAAAAAAATATGTTAAAATAACTACCTCTTTAATACTAATTGTTAGGTTCCAAAGGGGCCTAGATACCCTTAGGGGTGGTGAGTCATGGTTTGTATATTCTTTTCAAAATTCTTCTTACCACACTATATCATGATATATTTATTATAAAGGTCAATTTTGTTGAACATAATTGTTAATGATAATCTTATTCTTTACTTATCTATTATATGATGATTCTTTGAATGTAATGAAGAAAATAAATAACAAGGGCATAATTATTTTTAATTGGTTCAACCTCAATGGGCAACATCCAAGGAGCATACAATGACGTTGTATCGATTGTACCAAATTTACTATGGCTCACTTGAAATAATGATGGCTTGATCTAGATTTTGTTTATTACCATTACCAATTACTTTACAAGGTTTATGGTTTACTCACTGCATTCCCAAGGGTCATTCCCTATGTCTCTATCTCTGGCTCACTTCCTATTGAAATGATCACCGTCTTCCTCTTCGTTTGATAACTGCTATCCGAAGGGATCCACTCACAGTTTATGGACATGTAGGTCCATTAATTTTCGTGAAATCATGTATCCTAAACTATAGGTAGATGATATAATAAATTCCCTTTCCAACAATAGGTGAAATCCACATTTCCTCATAGTGTTAGTTAGTGGAAATTACTTTCGAGAACTATTTATGTCCATTCGTAAACCAACCAATTCTTCCATGAATAGTGTCGTGTATATGCTTCATGCACTTCCTATTCAACGAATTTAATATAATTCTTCCACCATGTACCTCCTCCAACTACAATATCTATGAACCGCCTCTACATACCACCTCCACTTACTACTTCTGTATTCCACTCCTGCATCATCAGAATTACTTCTTCCACAGACTGCTTCTTCAGCAGACCAACATCTCCTTCACGGACCAAATTATTTTTTGAGTGTAGAGCCACAAAAAAAAATTCATGGACTGTTCCCATGAACTACTTTACTTCACAAAATCCTTTTTTGAGAACCACTTTCATACATAGACAAATTCTCTGAGAAATGATATTTTCTAATGAAAATTACTCTAAGTAACAGTGGGATTAGTTTTACTTATATATAAAAATAGATCTAAAAAATTTACTAATATGATATTAACCTAAGTCTTCATTGTGTTTCCACCTTCATCGTGTACCACTTCTTCTGTGAACAGTTTCCCTATGTGGTCCTCATACTGCCTCTCTTCCTACTTAGAGGCCCAAATCACCATCTAGTTTCCCCCAAATAATAAGACAGTATGAATACCTCAATACTTTTATGTACCATTGGTATCCCATGAAATTAATTCCTCCCCATTAAAATTTTTCCATTTTCAATATTGATACCTTACTTCGCAGTCTGCATAATGCTATTATGCTGTATCCTTTATTTTCTAAAATTCCTTCATCATTCTACATACCACATTTCATGATTCAAGAGCTGTACACTGAAATCCGTGAACCATGAACCCCTTTGAAAAAAACACCTGATTTTGAGGCCTAAAAATTATACAAACATCACAAAATTGTGCCACCATAAACACTTGATTCGAAAAACACTAAACATACTCATTCACAGTCATCTATCTTTGTCAACAAACACAATTACACCCAAAACATACCAAGAAGTAACTTCGGGGGATTTTTACCAAAAATATATAAAATATTTTATTCTATATTTAAACTTTAGTGTTTTTAGATTTAAATATGTTAATATAATTACTTCATTGATTAATTTTAACATTAAAATTTATGATCTCTGTAAGCATTTTTTGGTCTTAATATCATTTTTTGATACATGATTCATGTATTTCACCATTATTTACATTCATGGTGTTCTAAACAAATAATTAAAAAAAATTTAAATAATTATTCATGGAATTAATAGAATTCAAAAAAAATATCATTTTATTCATTTCAATGAGTTCTGATTCAAAAGTTTCCTAAGCGGTAAAGGTATTATGCTACAATCTCTCTAATTTTAGAGATTATTTATATTCATGGTTTTTTTGGGGGAAATCATATGATCTTATTTTCTAGAACCAAATAAAATATATTATCCTCTGATTATGAATGTGGTTTACATGTTTAGTTTCCATTTTCCCTTTATTTATATATGAAGTAACAAGAAATATTTCATAAGTGACATTGCTATTGCATCTTCTTTTTAATATACAATCCTTCAATTCTATATACATTTTTTCTAAATATTTTTAAATAATGTTATTTTATATAAATTAATTATTTAATACAATTAATTTACATAAGAATTTGCCTTATTTTTTATTTTTTTAAATTAAATTTCGTAATGTTTTCCACTTAGGTCACTTTTCACTCTATTTAAAAATGTTTAAAAAGCATTTCTAATTTTAACATTTACATATTGAATAAACATTACAAAAATAATGACTGTTATTTTATTTTTATTTTTATTTATAATTTTATATATTTACTTTTAAATAAAAATTTTGTTTCAGTATTTTATGGAAGTTTTGATTTTTAATGTGTGGTTTCGAGTAAAAAGTTTATTTTTATCAAGAATGTTTTTATGATATTTTAATAATATTTTAATTTATTAATGAAATAAACCATTAAGGTTAGTCATAATCCATTGGGTATATGTTGTAATGATACAATACATATTATTTATATGGATGGATTATTATTGTTTTAAATAGATTTTCATGGAACCTATTTATTTTTCATTGGTGAATCAAGTTATTAAATAATAATGGTAATTTTTATGTTAAAAAAATGATATACTTCTAGTGTGATGATTTATTATGGTTCTTGGAAATTGATTATGATTAAAATTGAGACCTAAATCTATTATGATGATAGGTGAACCCAATATATATCTCCAATTCATTATATAAATGGAAATAATTAAATATCTACATGTTTCTCTTGAGAGATTATAAGAATTTACCAGCTAGGTTATTTAATTCATAAGAGTTATTTTAATAGTGGTATGAAAATGATATTCTATTTTACCAACATATTTTATTTGTTCTTGAATCAAGATCTATTTTATTTTTTACTTAAGGATTGTTTTCATATGAATTATTATTTTTGACTTACAGGAACCTTTTTTCAGGTTAAATATTTATGTTGTATCTCATATTTTATGATCTGGTTTTTGATTTGTACAAATTTTCTTCTTTCATGATTATGAGCCTTGATTAAGTCATCACACACTTATCCTAATATTATGCTCACTATTGAAATTAAATTTTTAATTCTTATGATTACCCTTACTAAGAATTTGAGATCATGATTATTATCTTTCCTTTTACACAGTTTATGAAGAACATTTTTAAGTATGGTATTCCTAAAAAAGTTACTTGATGCAAAGAACATAGTTATAGATGTTGTGGATTTGTATGAGCCAGATTCTTTTGTATATGATTTATTATGTATGATTGTTTCTTAATTATCTGAAACACTAAACCTAAATGGTCCTTGGGTATATAATTGATTCAATAAATCCTTTTGATGAAGTAATATTTGTATGGTTGAAATAGGATCAAATTTATTTGTATTAAATCCAAAAATTTAAATATTATTCTTTATTTACAAAATTTTTGCAGTGTAGGTTTGTAGATATTATATTTAGTGCCAATGGAAAGGTTTATATAACTCTATAGATTATTAATTTCTCATGTGAGGTTCACTTAATAGTTATATATACCATCATGGGTTCATAATTTTAATTTTAATCATATGATCAATGTCATAGTAACCCATTTTGAGATTTTATGTTATCAAATTAAAATTTAATTAATGATATTTTAGGAGACATAGTATTTGTTTTAGACATATGAAACTCTTATAACAGATGAAAAAGATTATTTTGAAATAATTGTATTATGTTTTTGTGGATATAAGATGAAGGGTATGAGATAACCATTGAGTTTAAAACTATCTTTAATGTTTATATTATTGAGTTTATTTGGGTTATAGGGTTATAAATTTATGGAATGATCTAATTTAAAATGTTGGTATTATTTTTGAACTGTTTTACATTAATTTATTATTTATTCATATGAATCTTTATAAATTTTGGATATTATATTTCCTTATTCTAACTATTTCATTTTTTGTTTAATATATAATGGTATAAGGAATAACTAATTATACTTTTATAGATCACATGATCTCTTAGAAATTTATTTCAGTTACTCATGAATGAAAAAAATATTCTTTGATATTGATAATCTAGAGAAAACAATAATATTATGGTGGAAAATTTTCAATGGCTAAAATTTGACTTGTAAAATAACTATATTTACTTATGTCACTATTCTAGATAGAATGAGATGTCTTCAACCCTATGAAAGGATCTTAGAAAAAATTTTATACTATTAAATTCATTTTTTATGAATTGATAGTCATTTTAATTGAAAAATGATATATGGTTTTGTGGTCTTTATCCTTCTAATGACCATTGAATATATTGTGATCAATGTTCACTATCACTCTACATAATTATTTGAAAATTTTATTTTTTATAAATGTTTATATTTTCAATTCCCACTAATGTAATCCTTTTGGGAAATATATTTATGTGTTATTACAGATGACCCTCACATTTCACTTTCCCACATTATAAAAATAAGTTCATTTAACCCATTTCACCACGTTGGTTTTCAATAATGATTTTTTAAAATGTAAAAATATTCACAACCGATCTAAAGTATAAATTTCAATGATGAAATTTATTAAATATAGAAAATGTGAGACCCAAATATTTTCAAATAACACTATATTCGATTTTTTATAGGACATGAAACAACTATCTTTAAGAAAATTGGGATCTGATATAAAAATATAAGTATTTAAATGGAACCATAATGGGATAACCATAGATTTTGAAGATATAGTTAATGATAAAAACATTATAAAAAATATTTATAAGTGTTTTATATAATGAAAATTCATTGATCAATGTAAAATAAATAAGTATTGAATTTTAAAAAAGTGATTTTATTTTAAAAAAATAAGTTTTGTTAAAAAATTATTTAATTTATTTTTGTGAGAAAATACTATAATTAATTTCTGAAAACTGTAGAAATTTTAATACATAAAAAGTTTATAATTTTTGAAAAAATTGTATCAAAATTATATTAGTGTGAATTTTTTGAAATTTTCTATGAATATTGATTTTTAAATTAGTATTAAAAAATACCCATTTTGGTAAAACCATGATTTATTTTCATAAAAAAGTATCATTATTATTTTAATTTGATATCAATGTAATATAAGTATTAATTAATTTGATATAATATAGTTAATTACTTTTTAATAATCATTATATATGATTTTGGTATAAGTTCATTGTTGTTCCTAATTTTTTTTTCCTAAAAACTATTTTTCATTATGTTTTATGAATTTATATTAATATTTATTTTATAAAATGATATTACTGTAATAATGAAAAATAGATAACATATTTATAACCAAGATGTTCAAATTTCATAAATAGTATTATTTTATTTTTGGTAATTATTAATATTAACCATAGTAAATAGTTTTCACCTCTTTAAGTGTAAATAATGTAATTAAAGTAACATGTAATTTGATAATGGCTAAAAATGACCCTAAAAGATGAATTTAATCTATTGTATAAGTATTTTTCAAACATAATCACCTAATATTTTATGTTATGGAAATTTTGTTCCACTTTCCTATAAAAATAGATTATATACTATTTTAAGAAAATAAAAATACAAAATATCATTCACCTGCATTTAAAATTATATTATTTGTAAACATAGATATGAAAATATGTTTTTAATGAATAATAAAGGTTTTTTTCACTTAATTATTTCTTATTAGGTGATTTTTTATAATTTTTAATTTTTAAATAATCAACTTAAATTATTATGCAATTTAGTCATAGTGCTTATACCAGTAGTAGAAAATTAAAGTAAATGATATTTAGAATCATCAGAAGTAATATTTTTTCAATGAATTATAATGTCAGTCAAATTTAATATTTAATAATAATTTATTATTAAATTTTAAATTAATTATATTCAAATTTAAGTTTTGTCATGTTGTTTTCAAAGTCAAATTATTTGAAATGTTCTTAAAAATATAATAATACAATTTTAGGTTAAATATATTTTATTAAAATTCTCAAAAATCCAAAAAATATTTAATGAGGATATATAAGATTTTAAATGTTATTTTATTTCATATCATTTCCACTGATGGTATAATTTTTTACTTATAAGTCAATAAATAATCCTTTCATATTGAATAAGCTGTTACTACACTTATGATTAAAAAGGTTTAACAGAAGGGTTAATGAAAAGGATACTGTTTAAAATAATATATAAACATATAAAAATTTTATTTAATGATTATATTAAGACCACATACGTTTTATATTTGAATCCAGGTCATTTTTGAACCATTTTATAAGAGTTAGACACATATTATATTATAATATTTCATGTATTTTCAAAATGTCACCTCCCCTCACTAATAGGACACCCCATCTCTTCTCCTAAACACACATAAGAGGCCCTTTTTTTATAAAATACCTATTAAACTATTTTCATAACATATATCACCATGTATTATAGGACATGGTTTTATCATGAAACTATCATAGAAAAGGATTTAGGTATAAACCGAAGGAGGTTGTCTAAATAAAAGGTATAGTTCTTAAAAAATAATTTTCATTTTATTCCACATTCTACCACCATAAAATTTTCTAAAACCATGATGAAATAATAAAAATAGTATATTCTATACATTTATATGTTATGTTAATTTCATAAAAAATATCCATTTCTTATTCAATCAAAATGGAAATGTAATCATCGTTCTTGTGTACAATAGACTATTGCCTCCCGAATTGATGTTATATATTTTCATCACCGCAACTCATGGAATTTTATAATGATTTATTTATTTTACATATATTATATTCATAATATAATTATTATTTTTTATGATAATAAATTACCTATTTTCTTATCTTTCCACCCATTTAATAATTATAATGTCATTCGTACATACCTTTAGATTACCACCTCCATGAAGTGATGTGATTAATTTTTCATCATCACACCACTTGGATGATATATATACATTTATTAAAATATATAATATAATATTTATGATTTAATAATAATTATGGAAGGATAAAATTATACTTAACATATTTCCCTCTTGCTCTTTGAAAAATGAAAATGTTACACATGTATACAAACGACTTACAATCTTAATGATTGTAATGTAATTCATCTATCCAAACCATATCTTGTGTTGGTTTTAAAAGGAAAATTAATGTATAAAAAAGGAAAATTACATCTTTATTATTATTATTTATGTTATTTATGAATTGAATTTTTTAAAATGGCCAGTATACCAAAGTTTTTTTGAGGTTATGAACTGAGTATCCTCAAAACACCCAATATGGACTTAACTGATTAAGTAATTAAATATGTAATAAAAATAAATAAAATAAATGGTATTAATAATAAAAGATTTAGAAGTTATTATATTATTGAAAACAAAAATAACTGATATATTTTTATTATACATGCGTCAGAGGACATACTTATCATGTTTGGATTTGAGGTAAGGTGTCTCATCTCAGTTTCGCTTCACTAAGGCATATTTTAATGTAATGTACCCAATTTCATCAATATTTTTAATATAGTAACACATTTATATGTTATAACTTGAATACTTCAAGAATAATGACATTTAATGTTATAATTTTAATTATTTCATCTGAGGTGATTGGACTTGATGGTTTTCATGTGTTGAGGGTTTCGTAATTAAATCTTCTTTCGTTGGGTTATAAAACTTAATCAATAACTTTGTTATTCCAAAATTGACATTGATTTTATATCTAAATTGTTTTATAATATATATAAATATATTTTATGTTGATTTTAATATTTTAACATAATCATTTCATGGATTAATTATCAATTAAAATGTGATGATCTTTGTAGGGGTTTTATTTATCCCAATCTCCTTTTCTTGAGACATGTTTCTTGTCAAGCACCATCATTTAGTTATACAGTGTACTTATAACATGATGAATGAATTTTGAAATAGTAACTCATTATATTAATGGGATTTATAGATCCATTTAATAACCTAAAATTTAATGAATTTTGATTCAAAATTTACCAAATCAATAAAGGATTTATGTTATATTCTTATTTATTTCGGAGATTGTTTATGTTAAAGTTTCCTTTTGGAGAAATAATATGATATTATTTTATTGAAACAAAAATATTTTATTATAAATTAGTAAATAATTTGTTTTATATTTTTATTTTCAATTTACTCCTTTATTTATTAAATAAACATTAATAAAATTTCTTATAAATCATACATATCTTGTATCTTATTTTAGATCATGAATATTTCTCTTCCATATCCATATTTTCTAAAATTATTTAAAGGATATTATGTTATAAAAATAAATGTTTTCTTAAAATAATATTACCTAATAATTTACCTAATTTTAAAAGTTTTTAAATGAAATTTCATTTTGTTTTTCATATGGGTCATTTTGACGCTATTTAGAAAAATTTGAATATAATGTTTATTTTTAGAATTTATGACAGGAAAATATTTCACCACCACAATGACCATTATTTTATTTTATATTCCATTATATGTTTATAGTATAATTTTCCATGAAAATTATTTTCACAATATTTTTTGAATTTTTATTTTTTAAAAGTCATTTTATAAGTGGAAAGGATAATTTCCTCAGGATTTTTAATGAAATATTAATAGTATTTTTATTCATTAATCAAATAATACCTTGATGTTACTTATTATCCAATTGGTATATATTGAAATGATACAATAATTATTATTCATATGGATAGATTATGAATTTTCAAGTTCTTTCTCATTGAACCAATTTCTATTCCATTGGAAAATAATGATATGAAAAAAATAAATTGTTATTATTATGTAGAAAATTTATGTTTTTCATGTGTTTTGATTATGTTAAGGTTATTGTAAAAAATTTATGTTGAAAAAATATCTTGATATAGCTCAGGATAATGGATGATGTTGACATATATCTCAAATATTTGGGTAAAGGGACAAAGATAACCTGTTATACGTTTCTCCTAAGAGATTCTTTGAATTTACTAGGTAGATTATTCTATTTGTAAGAATTATTGTTAGAATGATATGAAAATGTTGTTCCAATACACCAACATGTTTTCTTTATACCTTTATCAAGTTTTAATTGATCCATTTCATATAGATTGTTTTCATATGGATTGTGATTGTTTGACTATAAGAATCATTCCATATATTAAATCTTTATTCCATTTATAATGTTTTATGATCCAATTTTTTATGCATATGAATTCTTTTATATTATCCACATACATCTTAATTATTTTATCATATGCTTACCATCCCCTTTTAATCATTGATTACATTTAATTTTTAATGCTTATGTTTATCCTTATTGAACATTTGAGTTCATCCCTCTTATGTTTTATTATCTTCAAGTTATGAAGAATGGTTTTAAGGGTAGAAACCAAGACCCCAATAGCCTAGAGATAATGTTTAATTTATAATATTTTCATAAGATACAAGCCATTACATCCCAACGAAATGAAAATTTAAGTAAACATACATAAATAGATACATACATTATTCCCATATTACATTTGAATACACAAATTAAAATTTATTTTTTGTGAATATAATTATTACATTTAGAACGTTATTTAAAATATTTAATAGTAAACATTCTAGATTCTTGGGAAGGGAAACAAAATAATGGTGAGATCAAATTATCATTAAGGGTTAAGTAAAATTGAATATATCATTATTCTATAAGAATAATAAACATAGAAAGGTAAATAAATGAAGATGCATGTCATTTAAATGATATTCATATCTTTAATAGATGAGTCATAATAGATATAGAACGGAATAAAACTAAAAACATCTACCATTTAATCAATAAAATGATAATAAAATGCATCCAGAGATTCTATCATTACAAATATATTATCGATAATGATAAACTGATTCTTGATGAAGGAAACTCTTAGTTATTGGATGTCATTATATCAACCGTCATGATAACTCTAATTATAAGACATTTCTTAGGTAGTTTAAAACAAATGGGTAGGTATACACTATAACCCTATTTAACTAATGCTATCTAATTGAATAATATTAGGCGACTAGATATGAATCATGAAGCTATTTATATGTGGGTAACTCCAATATCATCACATCTAACAAATTATTCATATTTATATTTATTGATTTAATTCGTGACCATTATGTATTATCAATAAAATTTTGTATCAAGTAAGGAATGCATATTATTAATAATTTCTGCGATCAATTGAATAAATTTTAAAGGAAAATATCACATATAGGAATGATATATATTTTAAGTAATAAGTATACCCATGCTAAATAATATGGATATTATGGACAAATTTAATGTCCAATGATAACTTGAAAGTAAATATTTTATAGTAAAGTAAACAATTGAAAAACATTAATCAAAAAATATATTGTAAATACTTTAAATTATCAAACATATTATAAAATATCCAAAGAAATAATTAGGATTGAATAAATTTAACATATCTGTAGTGTAATATAAGTAAAATAATGGTTTCATGTAATTTATGAATATAAATTCCTTAAAAATGTCATTAAAACATTCTTATGGAATATAAACTTTTCACTTTATTTTTTTCATTAATAAAATTTCATAAAATATTTTGAAAATAATTTGATTATATAATAACCGTTAAAAATTATAAAATAATATTCAATACATCGATTGTTCATGATGATAAGGAATTTCACATATTATTTATATGTTAAAATAAATACACAATTCACTTTTTTTTCGTAAAATAAAAATATACAATGTTTGGAAAATGAAATTAAGATTCCATTTATAATTTTTTAATAAATTTAAACATGGGTATAATTTATTCCATCAATCAAAGGTATTAGGGTAAAAAAATTATTTAATTTTTTTACAAAACATGGGTTTAGAAGAAACAATTTATTTGACCAAAGATAGAAATAATGTTAAATTTTATTAAAAACATTTTCTCTATATTTTTAATTAATAAATATTGGAAAATTGAATAATTGCTAGAAAAGTTTGGGAATAAGTAGAGGATAATGGATTTAAAGGGATTTATTTGAGAATGATAAACTAATTTCATTCAATGGAAATTTAAGCATAAAAAATCCCAATTAAAATGATATTGTGAAATAAACAATTACAATGTTCATAACATTGAAGTGATAATTATCCAATTAAGTTATTATGTTCGTAAAATTTAAGTCCAAATAAATCAAGTTGAAAGAAAGCATAAAATAATCAATGGTAATTATACATGTAATATTATAATATCAAATACATTGTAGAAATAATATGTCCCAATGAAAATAAATTGAGTTATGAAATTGTTTACCACTGGGTAATTTTCATGTCAAATCCCCTTGGATTAAATAATTAAAATTAGAATATAAAATACCTTAAATTGTTATGTAATAATGATATTACAATTAAAAATATATATACATGATATAAAATAAATTATGAGCATAACAATACAATATACATCAATGAAATGAATTTGAGAAGAAATACCTTATCTCACACATCCTTTTGGATGAAAATGATTTTAAAACTAATAAAATGGTTTAAATAATGTTATTAATTTAAATAAAAAACTATATTAATATTTTTAATATCATATATGACCCATTTCTAATATTTTACCACCCATTTTTTAATAATATTTAATTATTTTTATTCTTTTTGGTGTTAATTTCATTGATTTTTCTTGCATTTTTATGACTATTCTAGTTATTGAACATATAATATAGTTTTAAAACATAACTAATGATTATAGTTTTATAAATATAATATTTAATAATTATATTTATTTTTATATTTATTCAGGATGGATGGACATCGAAAATGAATCACATTACTTCATGGAGATAGTAGACCATACGTACATACAAGTGACAATATCATTCCATTAATGAGTATAATAATAAGAAAGTGGGAGATATTAATTTTATATAATAAATATTATTTTTCATATATCAAATATATTCATTTTATTTATCCTTATCACTTTTCTTTGTAAAGTGAAAGTGAAAGACGAATAACATCGCTTCATAAGGTGGTAATCCACCAAACACATGAGAGACAATATAATATTTTAAATGAAATATAAAGTAAGGTGAAATATGTAATATTAATAATATATAAATATAATAATATAATAAATATTAAATAAATGTGTAAAATCCATCATCATATCCTTCCTTGAAAGGTGGTGATGCAAAATGAATTACAATAATTCGTAAGGCGGTAGTCCACCGTACACACGATTGACAGATTCATTTTCTATTTGACAAAATAATAGATGGTTCTATGTCATTAATATAACAAAATAAAATCTATGTATATGTAATATAATGGTATTATTATGTAATAATTATTTAACTATATGTTAAGCAGGTGGAAGAAGAAACAGAATAAAGAAAATAGATTAAGAATGTTACCACTTTTTCAGAAAACATCTTTTTGTTTGTACCAAAATCCTTAATAGGTTAGTTTTATGATAATAAAGGAATATATAATATTATTAGTAGAGTAATTAATTGATATGGGTTGGATTTGGCCCAGAAAAATGTCTTTGTAAGTGTGAATATTTGAGGAGAGTGAGTTACCTTTTATAAGTGGGGGAGAAGACTCACATGGAAATTTTGAAAAGAATATATTTAAACCAAAATTTTATCTTTATTAAAAACCCCCCAAAAGAGTATTTATATAAAATTGGAGGTGATAATGTAGAAATATGTCTATAAAATGGGTGTTTAAAAGTTTTAGTTCATTTTAACCTTTATATTCTTAATTTAAACCATGGTAAACCCATTTTTATATTACCCACAAAAATTAAATTTTACTATTTTGATTATTCAGTATTGTAAAAAAATTAATTGTACCTTATTAAAGAATATAAATTTTAATTATTGAAAATATATAATCCATTTTTTCAAATTCAATTCACATAAGTGGGTGAATCCAATTTAAAATCTTACACACACGCGGCAAAAAATTGGGTTTACGAAGAGAAAATTCTAATAATTATTGATGGTTTTCATAAATAAATTCAATATGAAATTTATTATAATGACCTATATTAGTATAATTTTAATATATTTTTGATAATTTTTTATTGAAAAATTAATAATGAAATTTAACTTTTAAAATTTTTAAACAAAAAGTATGTTTTCAATAAAAAATAGCCTTTTTTCACTATTAATTGAATAAGAATGTTTTCGGAAAAATCACAAAAAATTACTCTAAGAAAATTTTGTGGAGTTTATAAAAAATAATATTAAAATTTTTGAAAATAAATTGTCTAAAACTTGTAATAATCACTTTTAAATTATGTGCGCAAGGCATTACTAAACTTCCTCTTAGAAAAAATAATTTTATCCAGAAAACATTTCTTTTACATTCAAATGTTTTTTATTTTTTTTAAATTTTAATTAGATAATAAATTAATTCATTAAAACCATATAAATTTAATAATTTAGTTATTAATATTCACACATTCCTTTTTAATGGGTATGTTATAATGGTATATTATATTATTGTTCATTTAGACTTAGGGTTGCGTGTTTTGTATGCTATCAAAGAGATTTTATTTATTTAAAAATAAATATAACACAATGTCTTCGGGTGTCACATTATTTTTTAATATTGGGATTTCATAATATATATTCTATATAATAAGAAATATAATGGAATTACATTTTATTCACCTTCAATAAATTATATCTTCTCAATTTGATCTTCCACTTCAAAATCAAGGTTTTGAAATTTGAAAATCCATTTATAGAAAACCCACATCGTAAAATGGTTAATAAAACGTCCCATTAATTTATAGAAAAATGAAATATTTAATTTCATCTCAAATAACACATAACTAGATTTCCATGTTAGTAAAAATAGGTGGGATGTGAAGATATATACATAGATGAAAAACATAATATTTATAAAGAGTGATATAAGTCATTGATCTCAAGAAAGTGAATGATAAATGAAAATACAAGGTCTAAGAAACCATGAATCTAATATGAGTCAAAAGACCATTGATTCATCATATATTAATGTGATCAGAAAGCATTTTGGTTTCAATGTACATTTCTAAAATTTTAAGAATTATTTTTTACCTAAGAATATAAGGATATATACTTAAATAATACATTCCTATTTAATAAGTATAGTTTAATTATTTGGTTGTGGATCAGTCAATTTAAAATTTATATCCTACTATAAGAAATGAATATCAAAAATAATTTTTTATTCCTAAATCACTATGATTAAATTTCATTGAATTGTATGATCCATAAAAGAGTGACAAGCCTTCCCAGAAATTTCTAAATATTTTTGAAAACTAATAGGTTTAACAAATTTATTCATATTTAGAACTCAGTTGTGACACCATTTGTTCATTAGTAATATTTATTCATAAAAAAATCAAATTAAAATATAATGACATATTTTCATGAAAATCATGTAGGATAGTGGTTGGAACTAAACCCTTGTCATATTTTAGCTGTATGTTAAAGCTCCAATGACCATTACTGAATGTAATGAGTTGTCACCCATCATTCTTTTTTCCCTTCCTCCAAATATATATTAACATAATTACTATAATCTTACCAAATTGTGAAGACCTATAATTACTATTAAATCAAATATATGATAAACAATAAAGGAAAAAAATAACTCAAATCTTATGTCCAAAAAATAAAAATAAAAATCTCCTAAAATAACATTTTAATATACTAAACCATATATTTTTATTCCTATAAATTTTTTCCAGAAAAATATCCTTAATCATGTTATATTTTCACCTGAAATTTTTTCAAAATGGTATCTTATGAATTTGAACTTATGATCAAATTTAACCATAGAAAACCATAATATAATCCATAACTATTAATTTAATTAAGACATATATACTTCTAAAATTTATCACAATTCTTATATTTTTCATAATTCTTATAACCAAAATACAATTATTAAAAATACATCTAAAATTTAATACTTGAATCACAATTCATTAATACATCAACTGTTTACTTACTACATAACTCCTTCCTTGGTCAAGGGGTAAACTTTTAGAAGAGTGAGTTGACTCTGATAATGTCCATGTTCACAATATTTAATACAAAAAACTATAAATATATCCCTAGATTAAAATTTATTTCCTTTCATCATACCATTTATTTTTCATCAATAATATATTTATTTACACCCATATTTTCCATATTGACAAAATTTAAAATTCCATTGAGACTCTTTCCTAGGCGTCTCTTTTAAAATTTCCTACATAAGGGAAAATGATCCTTCTTTCCTCATTTGTCTCCACCACTCGAGCTCTTAACAAACTACATTCTTATCTTGTATGGTGAGACTAAGAGTTGGTTAAGGTATAGGTTTTTAATTTTATTTCAGCATAACCAATTATGTATAATCAATAAATCTTTCACTCCTTTCATCATCCCATTTGGGTTATCATAGTAACCACATCATCCTTTATATATAATGTTAAAATTATTCCATTGGGTTTTAGAAAAGGACTAAAAAAATCATAGAGTGAGAAACAATATTATTCCTTTGAATTTATGATATACTTTAGGATGTTCTTATATACATATTATAAAATTTTATCATAGGTTTATATAACATTATATATGTTTTCATTAATGTAGTTCCCAATTTTTCTACTAAACATCTATTGATACCAAGTGTAGTGAACCCAACCCTAGTATCCTAGAGATGATGTCTACATTATTACATTTATATAAGATAAATGAGACCACATCATAATGGACTAAAAGGTTTTGTATTCTTGGTGAACTAGATACATACATGATTCCATTATTACATTTTAATACACAAATTAAAACATATTTTTTTTAGAATATCATTCATACATCTAGTATATTATTTCATATCTTCCAAAGTACACTACATAGATTAATGGGAATGTAAGAAGAAAATTGTGACCTCAAATTCTTAGTAAGGGTTAAGTAAAATGGAATCTATAATGAATTAATAATAATAATTAACATTTCAAGTTAAATAGCAGAACACAAATTCCATTTAATTATTTTTCTATCATTATTATAAAAGGAATAAAAGATATTGTAAGGTAAATAATTGAAAACAAATTCCATTTAATAAATAAACTTAAAATAAAATGAATTTAGAGATAATATCATGATGAAAATATTAGGGATAATAAAAAAATAATTCTTGATGAAATAAATTCTTAATATTTTTATTACACGATCTCATGAATCATGATACCTATACTATAAAGACCTTTCAAAAGAGAGGTTAATAATTATAGGAATTTATTCACTAGAAAACCATTAAGCTAAGGATATCTATCTGATTCATCCCATGAGACTACTGATACATCAATGGGATATCTATAACCCATCCCCACCTATATATTCATGTCCAATATATTTCTTATATATCAAATGATTGATTTAAGTCATGAACAATATGTGTTATCAACAAATATTTTTAATTAGTAAGGAATATGGATTAAAAATAATTTTCATAATCAATCATGTAACATTAAATATAAAATAAAATATTTATAAATGAAATATGATTTATGTAATAGGTATTTTATTTATATGAAATATGGATAGTTTTTTGAAATTTATTTTCAAATAAAAAAACTGAAGTAAATATTTCATGTGAAATTTAATGATTAAAAAAATTAATAAAGAAATGGAATATCAATAATTTAACTAGTCAAAATGAACATAAAACATCCATATATATAATAATTATGTTATTAGTACAACTTATCAATATTGAATCAAAAGTATAATAAAGAGTTGATGTCATTGTTGAATAGAAATACCATAAACATGTCCTTAAAAATTCTTGAGTAAAATAGCCTTTTCACTTTAAAAATACTTTTTAACACTAAAATTTCACAAAATATATTGAAAATATTTTTCTTTCAAAATAACCATTTAATCTTATAAATTATTATTTAAAACATTAAATGGTTACGAGGGTGGGAAAATACACAAATACCATACATCTCATTTCAAATTTTTAGTAAAATATAGATGAGCCTTGTTTGGAAAATGATTTAAATATTACATTTATTTTTTTGAAAAAAATACCAAAATCGGTGACACTTTATTTAATATTTCATTAATAGAGGGTTAAAAATATTTTCGAAATTTTTTTTATAAAACATCTTTTTCTAAGAAAAAGGTTTTTTTGACTAAAGAGATAAATAAAGTAATATTTTTTTTAAAGAAAATTCTCAGTAATTTGAAGTAAAAAATAGAGGAAAATGGTACCATTACATAAAAATTTAATAAGTAGCCACATGATAATAAAATTAAATCAGTTTATTAGATAATGATCAAACAACTACCTTTATTGGAATGTCAAGCTTAAATAATAACAAATAAAATTAGATTTCCAAATAAACCCATACCAATATCATAACATTGTAGTAAGAATTAACCAAGGAAGTGATTATTTGTTTTAAAAGTAAATCTAAATAATATTTTTTTTGAAATAAAACACAAAATAAGAATTTTTAATTACACACAAAATCATATAATATAAAATATATTGAAGAATTAATATATCGCAAATAAAAAAAATTGAGTTATGAAATTCTTTTCCACTTGGTAATTTTTAAATAAAATTAAACATGTTTATATAATTTAAATTGAATCATAAAATATCATGAATAAGTAATTATTAATTATATAAAATTTAAAATGGTATGTATATACTTCATATAAAGGAAAATAAATTTATAAAATTATAATATGTATCAATGAATTTATTTTGAGATAAAATCCTTTACCTGATGATTACTTTTTTTGAACACGATTTATGATGATGTATAATAGTTTTAAGTATATTTTTAATATATACTAGAACCATATTAATATTTAAATCACAATTTATGATCCTCTTATAAAAGTTTACACCTCGTTTATTAATAATACTTCATTTTTTTCTTTGTTTAGGGTTCTAATTTACTTGTTTTATCAGGCATGATTTTTCATTAATGTTTTGGTTATTTTACATATTGTATAATTAAATTAAAAAAATATTTTTTTTTAATTTTATAAATATCATATTGAATCATTATGATTTTTTTTAGAATATTTATTGAAGGGTGGTCATGGAAAATGAATCACATTGATTCGTGAAGACGGTAGGTCATACGTATGCATGAGTGACGATATCATTCAATTAATGAGTGAAAGGGAAAGAAAGTGGATGATGTATTATTTTTTAGAGTAAATATAATTTCATATATAACACATATATTCGTTAAATATATAATTAAAAATTTAAATATCAAGTGTAAGTGAAATAAAATCCCATTTTTTTCTAGGTGGCAGTTTGTCTTACACAAGAGTAATATTATCATATTTTAAATGGAATGGAACCTAAGAATGTATATGTAATATTAAATTTAAATGAGAATTAAAATATCACAATTATAATATAAAGATGTTAAATCCATCATTATATATACCCTTTAAAGATGGTGATTAAAAAATGAATTACATATTTTCGCGAGGCAGTCACCCGCCATACCCACGATCGATAGTTTCATTTCCCATTTGATTAATGAGGATAAGTATATAGGTAATTACCTTAACATTTTGAAATACAAGTATATTTAAGATATTTATGTTGTTATGTTGGCATGTTTTCATAATTATTTCATTATTTTGAATAAGAATTACTATAAAAACGCTCATTTATGTAAATGACCTCTTTTTAGAAAACATCCTTAGTTTTTCACCAAAATGATTCCATAGTTGGATTTATGATAAAGCCTAGGGATATTGGTTTTTTTCATGGGATTTTGGATTCTAATTAGGTATGTATTTGATTAAAAAAATGTATTTACAAGTGTGAAAAGGGGAAGATAGGGGTGGCCTTTTATAAGTGGGGGAGAGGGCATAAATGGAATTTTTGAAAAGAATAAATTAAACCCATGTTTTTGTCATAAAAAATACTAAAAAATGGTAATTTTTCAATAATTATACTTTATGAGGATTAAATATTCTTATAAAATGTTTTTTTAAAATTTAGGTTCCATTTTAAAAGTTATCTTATTAGTTTAACCCCTTTGTAAACCCGCTCTTATCTTAATTGAAATAATCAATCATTACTATTTTCATTGTCAATATGGTAATTTATTTAAATAATTATATAATAATAATTTTTATGATTAAAAATATGAAATAATTTTTTTGAAATTAAATTCATAAAAGAGGAAGAATCTAATTTAATATTATACCGGCACATGTTATGAAAAACTAGGTGTCCAAAGTGAATGTTTTCATAAGCATAAAGGTTTTAAAATCAAAATTAAAAATGAAATTTATTTGAATGAAATAAATTAGGTAAATTTTAATATAATTGATCTAATATTACTTTAAAAACAATTTAAAATATAATGTAACCTTTTAAATTACATAAAAGAAAAGGCACTTTTCAATAAAAATCAACATTTCTCACAATTAATAAAAAATGAATCATTTCAAAAAAATATGAAAAATTATCCACAAGAAAATTTAGGTATTATATTTTTAAAAATGATATTATTTTTGTAAAATAAATTATCTACTATTGCTAAAAATTAATTTTGAAGAATGTGTGCAAAGTGCGACTAAACTAAATTGTTGAACAATTAAGGTTTTTTAGAAAACATTTAATTTTCTTTCAATTTATTATTATTATTTTGTTTTCAATAAATAATAAATGAATATGTATAAAGAATATAATTTTCATAATTGAGTTATTAATATTCAAACATGATAATTTAATGGCTGGGTTATAATGGAATACTTTATTATATGACATTTAGATTTAATGTTTCATGCCCCATATGCTATTAAAGAGATCAAATTTTATAAAAATAAATATTTCATAAAGTCTAGTGGTGTTTCATGCTATCATATTATTTTTTTGTTTTTCATATATTCTATAAAACCTGATACATTGTGGTGTTATGTTATGTTTATAAGGACTAATTATGTTACCAGATGTGAATAATATTGTTTGAGATGGAAAATATTTTTATAAACTAGTTATTTATGTATCCAATTTTTTATGTAAGAGTTCATCCTAATTATCTAAACCTAAATGGTTATTTGGTATATAAGTGATCTAAAATATTTACTTATATGATTTATGTTTTGGATATTTGAAATTGGTTTAAAAATATTAGTATCAAATCAAGAAATATAATGATTATTCTTTAAGAACAAGATTCCAAGAGTGCAGGGTTGAGGATGTTATAAATTTGGGCACCAGTTTAACTTATCCTATTCATCTGCCTGAAGTTTCTAAGGTTCCCATGTTCTAACCTCATCCTTTTAATTAAATTGAAAAGAATTTCATTTATCAAATACAACATTCCACTTTTATAATTTCATTTCATAATTCAAGGGTTAAAATTTATATCTCCCTTGATAAAAAATTAAAAGAGAGGTAACTCATTCCACTGGAGCATTGAAAATGTATTTTTAAAATTAAATTATTATTATGAAAAAACCATGTTTATTATAAAATTTTAATTCTCAAGGTTTCCCTCTATCATTATGATCATTTAATGTTTCACATACATTTTCCTCTCATTGGAAAAATTAACTTATTATCATGTGAATTTGTACACATATATATGTATACCCATGTATATGTGTAAAATCACCTAATATGTCAAAGGATATTTCAAAAACCTCCCATGTTTATTCAGAAAAAATCTAGAAACATTTTTTCAATACCTTTAGTTTCATGTATGACATGAAATTATAAATAATAACTAAAAAACGTTTGATGAGTTAATTTTAAGACAAAAAACCCTTTAAATTACATATTTCGTTCATAAGGGTAACTTGGGAAATTTTTTTAACACAGAGTGTGCATAATTAAATAAATAAATTTAATCCAATGTCTAAAATAGAAATATTATTCTATTTCTCCAGAAATAATGTTGAAAAGTAATGTTTTATTTAAAAATCCCATAAAAATTAATAATACTATCATTAAGTATCAATTTTTTTTTCAAAATATAATAAATTATTGGTTCTATATTTAAATAGTTGAGAATGAGGTAAATATACATTTAATTTAAGGGAGAAGGTCCAAGGATTTGATAATGGGATTAGAGGAACCAAGAAATGTGGTATCACACCCAAGGTGATTGAAATACACCAAAAATGGTCAATGATATTGCCTAGGTTTTAGAGTATAGAGTGTATAGTATGGGGGATCAAGGAGAAGGAAATGGAAATTAGTGGAAAAAGGAGGAGGGGGAGGAGACACCCTAACCGAGATAAATCAATTTTGAAATGGAGAAGGGACAAAATTAAATGAGGAGGGTCACATGCCTAGTGAGGGTGTTCTACCGATGAAAAATTATTTATGGAGTGGGATGGGAGGAGTTTTATTTTGGGGTAAAACGAGGGGAGAGGTGGAATTGGAAAAACTACTTTTTACTTAATAGTACATCACACAATCCATCAACATGATTAGCCAGCTTAAGAACTAACCATGATCCCTATAATAGATGCACTAAGGTATTTATACAGTCTAGATACATGGTTTCTGGAACCATTTCCGTAAAACACCACATTAAAGTAACAAACATAGGTTCATAGTTTTATTCTAATCATGATCAAACCATATGCCTATGATAAAAAAATAAAAATTAAAAATTTTGAATGGGTTTTAAAAAAGCGTGAAAATTAAATTCCAATTAAATAAATAAAATAATCATAAGTATGCTGGTTTTCTGTTGGAGTGAAAATTTACCTTCTTTATTTTTTTCATTGGAAAATGAAAAAGTTTCATGTGCGTACATGTGGAGTACTACCTCTATGAAGGATCTATTTTTTTATCACCACATTAGGTATAAGGTTTTAAAATCTATTTGATTAATATATATTATTTTAAGGATTAATATATTTCCTAAATATTATTTTGAAGGTATGATACAAAAAGAATTGACCATAATAGATAAATCCATTGATATTAGTAAATTATCTGAAACAAACTTATGAATGGTTTCGTCTTCCTGAAAAGTTACTAAAACTATCATGAAATGAAATTATAATTTTTTTTAATAATTATAGAACATTTATTCCATTTATATTAATAATATATTATTTATGAAAATGGAATGAAATTGTGTTGATTTCCCTTGACATTATGAATCATGTGTGAAGCAGTCAAAATCACTAACTTTTGATGATGAAAATAAAAAATAAATAATTAAAAAATGTATAATAAATGAATAAAAAAAGACTATAAATGATATATTATATTAATATGTTTATAATATCAGGTCTTATGATAGTTATGTTTATTATATCAGATGTCAAAATGATTCAAATGAAGTTGAGAATTAAGGTAAAGGTTTCTGATCTCAATTTTACTTGTTTGAGATATATCAAACATTCACCAAATATTTTATTATATGTGGTGTATATAATACCTAGTAATTTATTTATATCATATATCTCATATAATTAAAGAGATTGGTATATCAGTCTATGGTTCACTCATTGAAATAATTTTGATTCAAAAGATACCCAAGTTGTAAAAGATTATGATAAATCAATTTCCATTCATTGAGTAACGAAAATTATTCACGAACATTATTAATATATACTATGTAAAATATACCCTATGATTGATTTATATATTAATTAACCTCGTGTTTCATGGGATTTAATTTTCTTTCTCTTGAACACATTTTTCAAGGGTTCATTACCTCAATTAATTCTCATTGATGGAATTCTTTCTTCCAAAAAATGAAATGTTGTTGAGAATAATCCTCATACTATATAAAGTTTGTTTCTTCTCCATGTAAATAAAATTTATTTCAATAAATGATTTACTTTACTTCAGATCACGAAAATGGATTATTTCATATTTTTTTTATCTTTTTCAAAAATAAAATTTTATTGTCTTTTTTATAATGTGAGTATCAATAATTGTAATTAAAAATATTATAAAATTATTTCCCATTCATAATCATTTATTTTCTTATTCCAATCCACACTTAATTAGGAAAACTATGATTTATTTTACATGAATCCATTATAATGTTTTATTTTATAGTCTTTTTCATGTTAATTTCCAAAAAAATATTTTTGAAGGTGACTCATAAAATTATCTTCTGACTATAATAAAAAAATATTTTATGAAATAAATTTTGATTATTTTTATTCGATATTATTCTATTTATAATTTCATATCCATTTTAATAATATTTAATGTTTCAATCTTTATATTATTAGTGATTTAATCCTTTTGGGTGATTGAATTTTGGGTATCAACCAATCTTACAATTGAGGTCATTTCTGGTGGTATCATTTTGAAATATTATGAAACCCATTTTCATTCCATTGGTTCATAATAAAATGTTATGTTATTGATTTTTATTGAAAAACATGAATGTAGTTTATTATAATTAGATGGGTGGGTAATATACAACAATCTAAATTTTAGGTTAAGGTTCTATATCCCATGATATAATTATGGGGGAAATGGATTTTATTTTTTAACCACTATGTTATGAGAGAAAAGGAAATATATTTATAAACCAATATTATGGGAGTAAGGGTAGTGAATTACTAAACAAATATATTATGGGAGATATAGATGTGAATTCATTACCCATTATTTTATGTGAGAAAATTAGATAAATTGCAAACCCACTATGTTTTGGGAGACAGGTATGTGAATTTCTGAATCAATTTTTTATGGGAAACATGGATAAAAATTCATGAATAAAAATGTTATGGGAGATAGGGATTTTAATTCCAAACCCACTATGTATCAAGAGACCAGAACTTGAATTCTTGAACCACCATGTTATGTGAGAAAAGGATGTTAATTCCTTACCTAATATGTTATGGGAGAAAGGGATGTGAATTCCTAATCAACTATGTTAAGGGAGATGATGTCTTCAATTCCTAAAACACTATGTTATTGGAGATATGGGCATTAATTCATAACCCACTATATTATAGGAGAAAAGGACATGAATTTCCAACCCACCATGTTATGGGAGACAAGGATATGAATTCCTAACCCATTATATTAAAATTTATATGATTATATTTATCCCACACT
Source organism: Viscum album (assembly GCA_963277665.1). Lineage (NCBI taxonomy): Eukaryota > Viridiplantae > Streptophyta > Magnoliopsida > Santalales > Viscaceae > Viscum > Viscum album. Next base: position 581,002,806 of record OY728128.1, on the reverse strand, counting down.
CTTATTCCACATTTCAACACTTATGATAAATTACAATTTTATATATTTATGCCAGGTTCCAAGGATCATGATTATTATCTAATTATTGTGAAATCATATTCCATGGTACATATTTTCTCATTCTTGGGTTATATGTTCTTTTATCATTATTAATGGATAACTATTACAATTCTATGTTCTTTTAATAAGATATTTCTCCCATGATAACATTTTCTCATATTTTTATGCTATAACCCACTATGTATCATTAAAATGTTTTTACCTTACAGGGAATTCAGACTCACCAATTACTTATGTTTTCCATTCCTTAGGTAATAAATATTATATTAAACTAGGACATGTCTAATATGAGAATTAGTTTGGTGTGATTATGGAGAAATTTTAAAAAATGTGTGAAATAATATTTTTATGTCACTAGTCACTAAAGGCACTAAATTTTTTGGCAATAGGATTATGATATCATATTTGAGATAAAATTTCTAATTAATACCAAATATATGAATTTTTATTTTTATTCATATCGCTTTATGTCTAAGACAGAGTGTAATGAATTTATTATAGAACCAAACCCGAGAGTATGGGTTTGAGGAATCACAGTTGGTATCATAGTAGGGTTTAGTTATTTTTGGGGATTAGGATTATATAACATTAGTGAAAACCCTAGGGATAAGTCTAAATATAGGAAGAGATGATAAAATTTTGGAAAAGTATAAGGTGTATCATTTATTTGAATTTAGATACCTATTTGGATATAAATAAGTGAATTCAAGAAATTTTACAGATGGACTTAGTTGTAATAATCTAGAGAATTGTTTGTTAGGTTTTAACTTGATATTCACTGTGTGTATGACAATGCGGCCTAAATAAAAATTTATTTTGACATTCTCAAGTGATATGACTTCATAATTCATAAGATCAATATGAATAGTTATGTATGATTTTAATATTTTTATGATATAATGAATAATTTGAATATAAACATGGATAAATTATGTTAATCTAAAGGAGTTAAAGACTAATACAATTATATCTTAGTTGAACCGAAAGTATCATAAGTTAAAATGAATGTTTCATATGAGAAGAAATTATAGGATTGAGTGTCCCAAATTATATAATAATTTTATATAATTTTATTTGATATTATCCTAACCATTTGATTTTTTGTATTTAGTTAGAAACATGATAAAGAAAATGAATCTATGAGAGGTATTTCTCTAGAAACTCACATTACATATTATCTTATAATGAGTAATATTTAGACCAAATAGTTGGGAAGTTCACTATCCACTATTTATGAAGTTAAAGATGTGTTTCATGGATAGTGAGGTTGATATTTTATATTTTTCCTTTCCTAGGTTATGAATACCATTAGATATTTTGATTAGTGAGTATTAATGAAAATTTCAAGGGCATAATTAATTTAAGAAGGCAAATGTAACACCCAAAGATCTTCATATCTATATTATTTTAAATAATTTTTTAATAGCTTTATTCATATGAAAAACTAAACAAAAATGAAACATGTTAGATTTTATATAAAATAGAAAAACCCTTGGTAATCATTTCAACCTTTTGAGACTAAAATATGAAACAAAAATGATAATATTTAAATTTAATATTCTATTATATATAAATATATTTATGTGTTATGTATTAATATTATTAGTATTTTTGGAATTATTATTTAATTTTTTTATTAAATTTAATGAAATAATTTTAATAAAAATGTAATTATAAAATGTAATTATTTTTTATTAATTAGGTAATCAGTCATAAAGATGTAAGATTAAAATCATTTGATGATAAAAAAAATCTTTTTCATAATGATTTGTAGTATTTCTTTATATTTTTTATTTTTAATCCTATTGATCACCTATTGATAATTTTTAATATATTAAATATACATATAAACAATTAAATTAATATTAATCTAAATATTTTCACATAGAATATAATATGAATAAATTTTTTTAATTTAAAATATAATTTTCTAATAGCCAATTTTATATGTGATGTGTTCTTCTATTAACATTATTTGAGTTTAATAAAATGGTAGTCATATTTTGAATCAGTATATAAAAATTATTTAATAATTGAAGTTTCATTTTTAACTAAGAAATAATTTACCAATGTAAATATTAGTTACCACAAAAAAATAATTATTTTTTTCAAAATAATTTTTTTTATAAATTTTCTAAAATTTTTATATAAATAAACTTAATTGATAAATTTTAAATAATTAATTTAATGTTATATTTAAAAATAAAAATAAATACATTACCACTCATTGTACTATTATTCAATAATATATAATAATAAAATCACTCAATGTATTAAAATACATTTTTCCTCAAAACACATTTTCCTATATTGTATTTTAAAATTTATAAGTAATTTTTCTTATAATTAGAAATAAAATCAGATTAAAAGAATTCAAATTATGATTTATAATTTATATATTTATAAATAGGGAAAATTTTATATCTTTAGTAAAAAAATTACAATGTTAAATAATTAATCAAGGATAAAAGGTGTTAAAATATGTAACTTAAAGTCCGAATAATTGTATTATGTTGACATAAAAATTTAATATTATTGAACGTTTTTTGGTTGAAAATTTATAACCACAATTATATGAAAAAATTATTCACCAAACATTCATAACTCTCCTGTCCTTCCATTTTCCCCTTGATTACAATTCTATTCATAGAAAAAGTCCATCTTTTCACCTATAATATGAGGTTACTTCTAGTCACTTGAATCAGCTATTAACATTAAAATTAATCTCGAATCTCTAAAAAATTTCCCACTCCTAGAATAAAAATTTATAGTTTGAATCCATTGGTTACAATAATGTTCCCCACGTCCTTAAATTCCAAGATGTCGTTCTGGAGAAGACTAAAATTTTCAACATGTGTATCATCCACTACCTAGTTTTTTCTTCATTATATTTTCCATCCATCCTCTTCCAATCATACTAAAAATATATTAATATAATTAAAAAATTATCGTTGTTATTTTTAAATGTTATTATATTCATGTTACAACCATTATCTATTCCCCTCCCACCCTTTTTAATAATGAAAACTCTACTCGTGAAGACTTACATACAACCGCCTTCATGGATGATGTATTTTGTTTTAAATAAACACCTTACATGGAAGGTTATGGGAATGTACTTAATAAAAGAATATTATATATATGAAATTACTATGAATATATAAATATAAATCATTATTTATCTTATTTTTTGTAGCCACTGAAAAATGAAAACATCTTCCATGCATTTGTATAGACAACCGCATCCATAGATGACATGAGTTTTAATCACCCCATTAAACAGAATTATATAAGAATATATTTTATAAATAAAAAATAAAACTACGATATAATAATTAGTTGGTTAAGATAAATCATAATTTAACTTCTTTTTATTCTATCTATTAAAAAATAAAAATGCCGACCATGCGTACGTGCTGACTAACGTGTCCATGAATGACATGTTACATATTTCATTTTTACGTTAAATGGATGTTTCTAAGAATGTATTAAATTAATAAATATTATATCTATTATTTAATTTTGAATCCAAAAGGAAAATAATCTCTGATATTTCTTTCTTTATATTTTCTGAGAAATGAAAACGTCACCCATATGAACATGTAGACTACTGCCTCTATAGACGACATGTTTCATTTTTTATCATCAACTCTCTTGGATGGCTCTGAATATTTATTAAAAAAATATATCTTATATTAAAGATGAATTTATTTCATGAATAATATTATCAAAGTATGAAAAATAAGAAAAAAATATAAAATAATCTGTCGATATTTATAAATTACCAAAAACAAGTCCATCCCCGAATTCATTTTCATAAATCATGAGTAAAAATCTCACAAAATGAATTTAAAAATTTATAAATAATTAATTAAAATATATTTAAATACATTGGAAATTATTTTAATTGTTGGTATGGTAGTAAAATATGGGAATCAATATTAAAATTACAAACCATGGACGAGCGATACATTCACATTGAATTACTCCACATAGATAGTAATTCATTATTATTTTATAATTACACCCCATATATAACCTACTGATATTCTATAATAGTATAATAATGATGATGTACTTATTTATGATATATTAGTGTAGGGGCCCTTTCATAATGTGTTTACTCTAGGTGGAAAACGAGCGATACATTCACATATCAAGAAAAGACAAGACCCTTCATAGAAAGAAAATTAAAACATTTTCCCACATTTTTGGTATAATATAGTTACAATATTTCTAAATTAGGATGTATTTAGTATAATAACACTTCATTAGTTTTAAAGGCTAAATCCACCCAGGGTTTGAGGTGATCATGATTCATAGGATACAAAGGACTTGCTGGAGTAAATGGTTAGAGTATTCCATCTTATTCAGGCCCCTCTTGACCAGATAGTGGTTCTAGTGGATAGAATTATCTATAACTTATTATGATGATTGTTGAGTTTAGGGACTTTGAAAAAGGATGAGGTAACCTTTCTATGGGTTGCGTTCGGGAATATTTCTGGGAGAAATATTTCAAGATTATACTACTATCAATGCACATAAATTATCTTTTTATATTACTGAAGTGTAGTATGTCGGTCGATTACTATGAATAAAGGATTATAAAACTCCCAAGATACTCTCTTGCTGTGTTTCATTAATGTTACTTTTAGTCTCATAAGTTAAACAATGTACTTCATTGAGATATTTGAGTTGGAGTAGTGCACCATTGCATCTATAACTATATAAGGGTGTTTGAGAAAACCCTATTGGTAGAGAATTTATTTTCGAGAGTCATTATATAGGGGTTTATGAAGAAAAAACCCAGGGTCTGATTCATGAGACACCACTGAAAAATATTGGGTGTCAAACCACCCAATATAAGAGGTATTCTCAAAATTTTACTCATAATAAAGGACATAAAATCAGGTTATCCTAGAGGGTATGTTTTAATATAATAGATTTGTGATGTTTTTCTTATTACATTTGATATAATAATAAATGGGACAAGTTGAACCATATTTCCATAATAAATTTGTTACCCGTTGATAGGTTGTTTCATTTGAAAAAACCTAAGGAAAATGCCGATCCACAAAGAGGCAGTCATGGAAGAGGAGTTGAGGGAGTTTTAAGAGGTGGTCTATTATAAGACCTGATTCAACCACCAAAACTTCTAGTATATCTACATTAATCTCAGTATGTTAGTATCCTGACCATGGAGAGTTACTAGTAGATGAGGCTTATGATCCATAGGCTCTTGTAATTTTTCATTGTTTGATATATATCTTTTACACATTTTTATTTGTTTTTATATAAAATTATTTAATAAATTTCATTATGTTATTATCAATTATTTAATAATTAATGATTCTAGAAGATCCAATATCACAATAATTACAACTGATGACTCTTACTAGAGAAGATTCTGTGATTACATCCTTCTGTTTCTAGTGTGACTTGGCTCGCAGAAGTGATAATTTTTCATGAGGGTTCATTGTATCTATGATGTGTCTCTTTGATTTCAATATTTTTATATAATGGGTATCAACTTTTTATACCATGATTGAATTTTTTCGATAAAGGATACCGTGAATTTAGGTAGATGGGTTACAATTTTCCTTTACTAGAAACAAGTTATTCTATTCAGAGAAGGCAAGGATCATGTGTAGGACAATAAAATCAATTTCCCCCCTTTTGGGACAACATAAATCATGATGTAGATGCTTTAGTAAATATATATTTACCTTAAGTTGTAGAGATGTTCCCAAATGACTACACTGATGATGTACCTGACTTACCTCCCCATTAAGTGGTTAACATCTCTGTTGAATTGCAACCAAGAACTAATTTGATATCATTGGTGTTATATCATATGTCCTCAAATATATTCAATAGATAAGGGTGTAGTTAGAGGATCTTCATAGGAACGAATTAATCAAATCCAATTGTGTCCCCTAGGTAAATAATAATATTATTTACTAGTGATTCCATTTTGAATGAAAAACACCTCGATGGTGTTTATGGGGACCAATTCATTTAGCTATTCGTAGACTATTTTTTGGCTGTCATTATTAATGAAATTATCATTTACTTGACATTAGAGATTGAGAATTCATATCATCTAAGGATGGTATTGGATATACTTTGATATAATCATCTATATTAGAATCTCTCAAGGTGCCAATTTTGAATTAGAGAGGCCCAGTCTTTGGGTAATCTTTTCTCAAAGGTATGAGTAACTCTGGACCTAAGAAATATTGATTTAGTGCTATATTGGGATCTAAATAAGATCATTTTTCAGTTGTGAAGGTTATATAGGTTGGTTGGATACTATTGAAGATTCTTTCATGACATATCTAGAGTCCTAGCTACCTAGACTACATTCTTTTGAAATTAGAATCCTTTAATCTTATTGGAGATGTACTAGAATGACATTGATAAGCTATCAAGGACATTGAAAAGTGATGCCATCCCGAGGATTCAAGAAGAGGGGGTTGATCACTTGGTGGTATTTGATGCCTCTAAAGATATTCTAGGGTGTGTGTAGATGGAGATATAGTTAGAGATTGATAACCAATATAGATATTTGATAACCCATGTATATGAATATGAAACCAGTGACTTGTAGATAAAATGTGTAGTTCTTTCCTTGAATAAATAAGGATAATACCTTATTTCTATATAGTTTGAAATTGTTTTCAATTGTAAGAGTCATTGGTATATATTTACTTAAAGACATATAAAAAAATACATAAGCGGTGGCTGAATTTCTTTTAAAACTATGAATTCAAGATATTTTATACTCCAAGAAAAGTTAGTGTGGTGGTTGATTCTCTCACAAAAATATGTCGTTATGAGATTATAGGTGATCCATTATACTTTTTGGTCTAATTAAAGTTATAATTGGTAGAAAATTGAGGTCAAACACAACTCATATTAATTATTTCATCCCATACACTTTTAATTTTGGAAAGGGATAGCTTTGTGAAATCAATAGTGAGATTTATTATGACCAGATATTCATTGAACATACACCCGATGGATTTTTTGTAGGTGGGGAGCATGGTTTCATCATTTAGGGATAGAATATATTGGTTGTCAATCTTCAAGATGTTTTTCTAGGAGAGGTTCATACATCTACATTATTGGTACAATCTAGGGTGGGAGATCAGTACAAATATATTTAGCGGTATTTATCATGGACAAGGATAAAGATTAATGTCTTACGATTTCATCTCTTGATGCCTCTACATTCAATATTAGTAGAATTAGAATCATGTTCTAGAAGGTTTATCCCAACACATTGGGATAAGAAAATTTATTTTTGATTATATATCCATGTATTTCAATATGGGACTTCCATGGATGATCAAAGGTTACAATACCATCTAGGGAATCATATATTAACTCCCAATGTTTTCCCATTTCCTCCCCATCAGTTATAAGAGATTAGTGGAAAGCTCGGTTAAATTTTAAACTCTTGATATCATCATGATTTATAGTGTTTCCTTGATTGTTTCCACTTATTATGATGATTATTTTATATCATAGTTGTGCCGATTTTATTTTTACGATTATGGTAATCTATGATCAATGGTAGTGAAATTCAATCTCATGATAAATGAGTATAACAGACAGAAACTTCATGTGTTGGAAGATACACTGAAGGACAACATGTTTGACAATGGAAAAAGCTAAGATGATAACCTCACCATAGTAGACTTTACTAAAAATTAATCTATCACTATACTATTGGTATAGAACCATTATAAGACACTTATGAGAGACCTTTCATGTCACCTCTACATTGTTTGATGTTGGGAGAGTCTACACTTATTGGGATGGAGTTAGTGAGAGTATTATTGAAAGTGCAGATCAAATAAGAGTGGATGAGGATAGCCCAAAGCCATCATCATTCCTATTTTGACTAATAATAAATAACTTCCGAGTTCATTGAGGTAGAACTTACATCCCTAAAGGTCTTACCTCAACACAGTTTATATATATTTTTGTGTGGTGGAAATATATCTATGAGGTTCATCAATCCATTTCAAATTTTTTAAATAATTGGTGATGTTTTGTACTACCTTACTCTACAACTATAGTTGGAACAATTCCATAATGTTTTCTACATGTTATGGATGAGGAGGTATATACATAATCTATCTCATGTTACTAACTGGGGTGAGATATACGTTGTATATAAAGAAAAATTCTAAGAGTTCCTGATGGAAATCATGGATCACTAAGAGAATTTCCTATATGGGAGGATGATTCCCATTTTTCATGTTATCTGGTAGAAAAATAATTTTTTGGTGAGTTGCTGACAGAATGAGATACAGATTCTGTGTCATTACCCAAACCAATTTGATAGTTCATACTTTTTGGGATGAAAATCCTAGAAGGTGGGGGGAATAAATCAAATCTGATTTCTATGATTAAACAACTTGATTTTTTTAAATAACAGTTTCAATGATATTCATGGATTTTCATGGAGAATCAAGTGTCTTATAGCCTTGATATAGATGTTTAGAAAAAATAAAATATATTAACCCCTCCCTAAGATTAATTTTATAAATAATTTGACTATTAATTAATAAATTATTAGATGGGGAAAGCGATTCCTCCATTGAATATATTATTTGGGTTCAAATTTATGTGTGATATAAGATTTGTTCACATTGTACCTCCTATATATTCAGATTAATGGGATGATATTAGTGGAATTAAATTAATTCAATTAAATAAGTAATTAAAATTTCCAATAATATCTCTTTTAAAGAATAAAATACATATAATCCCCATTATATCCATTTTCAAGGGTTATCAACAAAAATATGGGTATTTTTGAGGTATGGAGAGAATATATGGAAATGTAGTTTAATGAGGAAGGCTCAAGGATTAGTAATCAGAATGAACATAAATCATAATTTATGATGAATTAAATTAATTTTTCATCCTTGAGAGATATAATTAAAAGGTTATACTATTAATTTATTGATACATCCTTATATTTTATGTCATTTTATTTTTAGATTTATTATTCATAAAATTTAATATGAAAATATACATTAGAATCAACCCGTCAACATATGTATTTCAATTTAAATTATGATTTGTAATTATTTGATATTTAAACCTTTAAATGGAAAATAATTAATTTATTTCTATTAATTTAGATAATTATAAATCATTCTTGATCTACATCTTGACCTATTTATGTGTATTTCTAGATTCCACACTTTATTCTTCACATTCATCATCAACATTTTAATTTTGGCTAATGGTTTGACCAATCTATGGGATATTTTTTATTCAATCAATATTGGATCAATGGTTTATTATTGTGGGTCCGTCATCCTGGTTTTCAGTATAGTGAATGATTATCCAGAATGGGGAAATACAAGGAATGAATGACAATGGGTGTTTTACATTCTGATGTGTTCAGGTGATGTAGGCAGGTTGTAAGAGTTTTATTTACCAATCAATGGGGGATTGAATCATATTTCCATCATAACATTGTTATTGGACAATGATTTTTGTGGATATCATGGTGGGAATTGTGGAAAATGTGGTGGTAGCAGTGAATATTATGGTTTAATATGGTTTCTTTTAGAAAACAGGGAAACCCAGTGTATAGTTTAGAATAACACATGGTGTGTTGACTAATTAATGTAGTAGCTAAAAAATCATGTTTCATGAAATATTACAAAATATGTGTCTGATCCTATAATTTCACGTGAACCTATATTAGAAAGGTAAATATATTCTAGGAGCATATGACCATGACACTTTGTGGTCTTACATGTGAAGTGGATTAATCTACAGACCATGCTTTATCATACAGACAGACACAATGTGTACTAGAGGACATGACTAACAACCTGAGTAATGCTACATACCCTTAAATCTTGAATAAAATTACTTGTAATATTACCTTGTATGACCTACCATATACATATCCTATATTGAATTTGGAAATAGACCCATGATATAACAACTCTATTATTTACATTATAGAATTTATGACAATTCTAGTAGTATTTCCAAATCTATGCACTAAATCCGTAGTGGATTCCCAGGCTCGAAGAGTCTTGGTGGAGTGATATTAGAAATATTCAATATATTATATCACATACATGAACTTTTTTTCAATAAATGTTGTTTAACTATTAATAATATGTTTATACTGTAAATTAATGAAAATATTTATTTTAATAAGGCATGTTTTTACACTAAGCATGACATAATGTTTCAGGTGCATGGTTGGATATGATTATTGGTGGGATGTTGATGAGGGGTTTTTTAATTTAATAAAATAAAATTAATAAATTTTAATTAATAAAAATACTCCCTCATTTGTATTCTTATGTATAAAAGTGATGTGTGATGTTCTTTCCCATCAAAATAGATAGACCAAGGAGGAACCAAGGAAAAAAGGTACAATAAGAACCCATTTTTCTAACTGATTAACACAAGATCAAGGTGCAGTAGCTTCCAGGTATTGCGTTGGACTAAATTTTTTGGTATTTCCCCACTAGGTAGGAATATTAATTACATTTACATCATAATCCCCATTTAATCATTGTTTTAGTGTTTTAGTGCCCTATCACGACTACTATAAATCCATTGGGGGTAGATTTTTGGGTTTCAGGTAGAAATCATGGGTTTTGGGTGGCTTGTATATATTTCCCATTAGGAAATCCCAGTCACTTTTCATGTAGTGATGGTTCATACACCATTTTCTCTTTCCATTTGGGGAATATGTAAATTTTTAGACTATACACTATTTACTCAAGGTACGTTCCATGTAGTTGTCCTTGACCATTCATTTGAGGACATGGCCAGACTAACAGTGTCAAGGGACATGGCTATGTAAGAGGACACAACCAGAATAAACCGACATAGGTTTAGATACATGGTAATGGGATGTAAAAAACTATATAACCAAAGATCATTAACACACCATGTACTAAAGGAGCATTCCATGTAGTGTGGTGTGGTCTTCCAGGCTATGTGGGTGAGGTTTCACACAATGGTGATCAAGACGGTTAACATACCATTTAAAAAAAATGTACACATCGTGTATCCCTCATATGCACACCAAGTATAGTGAGGAGATATAGTTAGGGTTTAGTCTTTAGACACACATCATATACTTTGGGTACAAATTTTTTAATCCGCTCATAGACTACTCCCTCAATAATATACATCTCTAAGACTCGAATGGATGTCCATGAGTAGCCTATCCTAGTTAGTTTTCTTCATAGAACACGATGGTGGTCATGGTTTGGTGTAAGAGATATGATGTTAGATGATGATTTTGGGATTCATATTAGTGACACATAGACAAATATTAGTGGGAGTATTCTATTTATCCATTTGTATGAGGTTATAGTTTGGAACATTCTTCTCTCGAGATTATTGTGATCCCCTTGATACGATGAGTTTGGGTAGAGTTCATGTATCCCTTAAAGATCTCAAGAAGGATCATATATCTCTTTGCCTTTACAAAGTGGATTTCATGACATCAACTTGACTCTATTGTACTATAGTTGATCCCTTAGATAGTTGATTGGGGGTGGGGGGTTTGTTGTATCTTCACATGCATTATCCCATACTTGGAGGATACTTCCAGAGTGGGTTTGAAATATCTCTTAGTGGTCCTGGGTGTGATCCTCTATCTATGTATCATTGTTATAAGTCTTGGAAGGGTGGGAAGTGTTCCCCAATAGTCATTTTTGTGATCCCATATCTATGAATTATTATATCCAAAGTTCCATATTGGGATCATGGTGTCCCCCAATAGTCTTAGGTATGATTACATATTAGAGTGTCATGATATTATAGGTTATAGTTGGTTTATGGAGTCCCTCATGAGAGATGGATGAGATACCATATTGAATTATCATGATCTACTAGGTTCCAGTGCTATTTTCACAGGGGGAGACCTTATTAGAAGTTTCTCTTAGATGTATTCTTTCAAGGATGATGATTATTTTCTATTATATTAGTGATACCCAATGAGTGAGATATCTCAAAAAACCGCCACTAGGGATGAAAAATCCATACTTGTTGAGTGATGTCTACCAGAATAGTTCCATATAGGATGGAGGTGAATAACTAATGAGTCTGATATCTTAAAAGTGAGCCATTTGGGATGAAAGGTCTCATTCAATGATTACTCCTAGATAAGTGATAAATTTGATAATCGAGTAGAATCTTGTGGCAGGATGTTTGGTTGTGATCATGAGACATGAACTCTAACATGTATACATCTCTAAATTTTTTTTGGATTCATTATTATTATGTCTCATATAATGATTGAAAATAAATGTGGTTATTCTTGGAAAATCCATGTATTGTTGAGGAGTGGTCGAGATGACAATTTATATTCCCTCTAACTTTTGTTTCTATACCCTTTATCTATGGGTCGACCAGACTGTTGTCTTTAAAATAATCACTTTAAATTTGTGTTTTTTGGGAACTAGATATGTAATTTTATAATCACTCATGTATGGTATCCTACAACCAATTTCATGTATAAATAAAAATTAAATTCATTTGGATTATGTTCTTGGATGACCAAGAGTTGGAAAAGAATTACATTCTAGATAGAATGAGTTGTGAATTAGTGGTTTCATTTGATTGAAATCTCCTCAAACTGAGCTATTTGGAAGATTTTATCAATTTATTATGGGGTTTCATTTCTCCAATTTCATTATTTTAGTACTTTTTTGTACTCTAATTGTTGGATAGATGTATGAATACATTTTGGTATCAATATTATTATTAACTCTTCACTATTTCATGGATATGGATGTGTGTGTGTGTGTGTATACATGTACCTTAGGATACGTCCTTTAATGTGTGTGATTTGACTACTTTAAAATGGTTTCTAACTGCTGGTCTATTATAGGTGGTCTTTTGTTAGTCACACTCATCTCCTCGCCAGCCAGGTAGCCACATTGTGATGGTCTATGATAGCATAGTATCAAAGGAGATCATTCCTTAGGACCATAATTAGGAGTTATCTAGTTGTGATCTTGGTTTTGGATTTATAGTTATAGTTTAAAATGTTTTACATTTAGATGTTTGGATAGGGACTCTAATATTTGTGCAGAGACTATTGTATCCCTTCACCAGGACTCTGCTATATTGCTAGTTGACTTAGAACATGTAGGAACTGGATGCATGGAAATTTTGTTACAAGAATCATATAGGACTAGGTTTAGGTTTCCATATAATTTTGGAGTCATATCCCCAGATATAGTACTTTTCCAAGGTGCATATTGATTGTATTTTGGTATTCCACCATGAAGATTGCAATACAATGTTCCATGGTGTGATTCTGAGTAAAATCCTCCTAGTGACGAGGCTTTGGTATAGGGGTCGGCACATGAGGCGGTACCTCTATATTTTTGAACAGATGAACCCCCACCCATTGATTAGTTGTTTTAACTTGTGATCACAGTTGAGGAGGAAGACAAGATGATTGTTCATAATTATTTTTATACAAAAATACATTCATTGTATCAGGGTGAGATATAAACCTAGGTAGATGATGACTGGATGGAGGAAGTCACACATGTTTTTTTCTTTGTGATGACATAACCTAATTAGATAGTAGTCCATGTTGTGAGTCTTCATCAAGTATTATCTAGGATATGGTTTATTATCCAACTGTAGACCCCTGATGAGATGAGTACCACTTAGATAGAGTTCTAGAATACCTTCAGAGAATATTTTTATCCATCCACATTGTGATTAGTGTTTATCCATGAGCTTCTACAGATTTGGTAGGGCATCATGAGCACTGAATGTTATTCAGCGAGGTTCCATGACATTTCATGATACTCCAAAGATATTTTTTAGATATTTTTTATAATAATATTCCTTTAAATTAGGGATTATGTTAGGATATCAGCACATAAGTTATATTTTTACGCATTCGCACCAGTACTGGAGTGCTTGAGTGGGCCCTGTTAGAGGAGATATTTCTAGAAGAGCGGACCCCAATATTTTTTTTGGGAATACCAGATCTAATACCTTGGTATCTATTAGAGGAAATAAGGACTTGGTATTTGGGTAATGAATATGCTTCAGGAGACAATCCCATGAAGAAGGGTCTTTGGCTTAGGGATCCTAGGTTCATTCCAGTTAGTTGTAAGGGAGGTTGTGTTTCACTTGTGAAAGAAAGAGAAATATTGCATGAGTTTTTCTAACCCTCCACTCTATTGATAGAGATATAGTTGATAGAACTCCCTAAAAGAGATAAGTATTTTAGAACAGAATTACACATGATGGAGGATATAGTAGCGAAGTGGGTTGAGTTGTATGAGATATAAAAAAATTTGATATCTTATTACCCCCACCACCAGATGGTTGATACCTAGATCAAGGAGTTAGAGGATGGGGAAGATGATAACTCTAGGCCAAAAAAGATGATTAACAAGAGGATTCAATAATGATAATATGTATTATTTGTATCATTTATACATTTTCAGTAGTATTTGTAGATACAAGTTTGAGATTTCATTTTATATTCTCTTAATTCGTGATTAATGTCCAGGTAGATATAGAGAATCATCGGAGCCCTATAATGGTGATGTTTTCCTAGATTTTTTGTTATAAGAAATAGGGGAACTTAACTAATCCAGATACATTGATGTCACATTATTTAAACCATATAGTAGAGATTGTTCCACCCAAAGACAATGTAGTTGAGCTATGGAAGACTACATCATTGGAATTTTGTGATTATGGAAGCTTGGTTTGTTGAGGTTTCGAAATAGGCCTTTTTTGTAGTGAATAGGATGGTAATGAAAAGGAAGATAATCAGAAAGAATAGGATTTTGGATTTGAATCTCAATTATGCTTTGAGGAATGACATGTGAACTTGCTATGAAACATCAAGTGAATTAATAAAACCACCAGATTTATAATGCGTAGCCTTGATATTCTAGTAGATAAAACATGAAGAGGGAAAGTCTAAAAATGAGTGATTTAGAATAGAACACAAAAATTGATTCCTCATATCATTTTATTTAATTGTCACACCAAGATTTTACCAATAAATGTGAATTATTTAATTCATGGATAAGTAATCCATGCATCACTAAAGTAACAAAAATTAGGCCCTAAAATAGTATTCTATGTTGTCCATCATGAACCATCCTTCACCTGCATCTCCACAAATAATTCTATCATGATAATACATTATTTCATTATTCCCCAGCTTGAACTCCTACACTTATTTCACAAAGGATTACTACATTGTCATTTGATAAATACAGACTATACCATTTACTATTCCCATTTAAAGTTGCAACACTTCTAACTCTTCCATAACTATCTAGGAGTCTCTAAACTCACTGAAAACACCACCACACAACTTTCAGGTTAATGTATCTGCCATAATGTTAACATTACTAGGTGTAAAATAAATATCAAAGTCTTAATCCTGTGATAAATTTTTCAAAAATATTTTTATAGATTTTAGTCACTTCGGGAGATGAAATATTTCATGATATTATTATATGTGAATACCACAAAACATTCACTGATAATGTAGTGTCTTCAAAACATTAGGAAAAAATACCCCAATAATCTCAAGATTTTGGATTTCATAGTTACTTTTATGAGGAAATAACTACTAGGTATCATAAGATATAACATTCCTCTACTACATTAGCACACATCCCAAACCAAGACATAGAGAATCGTAGTAAACCGCGTTCATAGTAACCTCCTACAAAAGATGAATAACTAACAATATGACAATAGTTTCATTCAAATATTTTAAATAATCTAGACATTAGTGAGTAAAAAAAATTATTTTCCCTTTCAAATAAACACTATAATAGGAGTCATAATATGAGAGAAGTTAGGTATGAGACACCAATAATAACTGTTGGGAACAATAAAAATCTACAACAATGATAAATTATTGGGGGATACCCAAGAAAACACTGCCTAATTCATTGAAGGATTAATGAATACTCCACATTGTGATATGACATGACCCAAGATACAGACCTCACAGGTGTAGAACTCAGACTTCAATAAGATCTCATATAGAGGATGAAATCAAAGAACAATTAATACCTTTGATTGAAAATATATCTTCTCCTCACATAATTCTAAAAACAGAAGGATATTGTTCATAAATACAACCGAGGACAATAGAAAATAATTATAAAACACTAAATTCTTCTATCCTATGAACACAAATGAATAATTTATTTTACCAAATGAAAACACAATGAAATTGTAATAACCATAATGATATCCCAATGAATTAATTGGGATAACATACTAATTTACTCTCATATAATGACACCCATACCTCAAGTAGATTTTCAATAACCAAATATTTACATTAAATTTATAAAATAAAATTATTATCCATGGGATGGGGCAGTGATTTTTCACCCTTAAATGATTAAAATGGAGATAATTGGCAAAATATCAAACTACATGCTTTCCTAGGGCTCCCCATGGTGACACATTGGGATGAATAAATCCTCTCTGCAGGAGATCATTGAACATAATCCAAAACAACCGTAAATAAAAAATGGAATTTTGATAAGAGGACATTGATAAAAGAGAAACACATAGCTAAAACTATATCTGAATCTCAATATCTCATTGATTGTGTAGATAAACTACATCTATAAGAAATACACCAGGGTATTACTCTAAAACTATAGGAAAAACTACTAACTGAACCACTAATGAACTAAACAATAACTAATCCATCAACGAATAGATATACATAATGTTCGACCAAACCATTAGAGGGTCTCGATCAATATGTATTACCAAATAGTCTCCATCAATGTAATAGAATATTATGTTCTTTCTAAATAATGATATAAGATCATGTACTAATTATAAACAATCAATGAAAAGGATAATGTCATAAGACTATATCTATTAACACTATAAATTTCCTCAATTTCTATGATTTCTAAGAACCAATTCACAGATTCTACACACATTAAATAAACTATAATGAACTAAAAGTGTCTATGTAAATTCTACAGACAATAGAAGACTCTCTACCACATTTCCCAAAGAATAGACTAGATAAGGTGGAAAAAAGGACTTCATAACTCTATAATAAAACAATTCCAAAACATAAGTAGAAAACAAGAAGGCAATAAATCACATGATGTCTCTCTTTCATGAAACTAGTTGTGCTAGAGAATTCATCTGAGAACATCTTACTCTGTGGACTCTCTATCCATGATGATGACCACCACCCAAGACAATCTCAATCCTCTATACATGAGGATAATGGAAATCAAGGAGTTTTATTATACCAACCACATACCCCCTTTGTTGATCAAAATCTAAAATTCCCTATTACTGTTATTTCGTCAAATGTAACTAAAAAAATTGCCAATAATAGATCTGGACACTATCCAGACACTGATTTCGAAGAAGGGTTTTCAACACTTTCTTTTGATGGTTTCAATAAACATTATAATAATAAACTATTCATGACCAACTTGAAGGGGTCAAAGAACTGATATCTTTTTCTAAATGATATGAAGAAGGTTGAAACCTCAATGTGTGAATTCTATATAAATGGAGTGAAATAGGGGTGGTTATATGGGTGAAAATCCTACTAAATATTTCTATCCCTAGCCTAATCATATAGAAGAGGTTCAAATCATAACATAAATGATTCTTATAGAAGATACCAAACTTATGAACAATGGAACTGCCTTGCTAAAGGGTAAATATCATTCTCTAACAAGTTTAATTTGTTGTAAATGGTAAAAAATCAGCTTGAAACCAATACTTGAAAATTTACCATGAAATAAATTACTCTACCTGACCACCATGGAACAAAATCCTCCACTACTGACCTAACACACAATACATCATCAATCCTAAGGAAACCCAATACTCCATCAAGCACAAATATAATAATGTATATATCCACCTCCACCAAGCAATGATCTATCTACTGATCAATAAAATAGCCTTCATACTTCTATAGACCATGGAACTAAAACTCTCATAGCGCTCTTCTCATTATTTAGTCATTATTGAAATCCACTCGATGGAGATCCATTGGAACATCCTATTGAATGCCTTCTGTATGAACTGGATGCGGACATTTACATAGTTTTGTATCTAAAAAATTTAGTACTCTTACTCTTAAGACAAAATATCATCCGATGGTGAATTAATTGTTTGATTAATTATTTTGACCTATTTCCCAATGTGATATTGCTTTTAAACACTAGTATAGAATGATAATGTTTCATGATCCATACCTTTTCATCTACCCTGTATGTAGCATCGTAATGTTTATATTATTTAGAAAATATGGATGTCTCTATATCATAACATATGTGGCCACAAAATCACATATCCTAGTCGGTCTCCCTTTGTTATAACTCTTACTAATTCCGACTTACAATATTTCTCTACTAACCCTTGAATCCTCAATAGTTTCTAACTCCATCATCCACCAAACTTCTCAACCATCACCTTTATTAAAAATTTGTTAGTACACCCTCTATCAAATGGTACCCCGCCTTTTTCATTAATAGAGAAAGAGGTATAATGTCACATGAATACCTCATTTTGTACTCCATGAGTTGGTGACTAGCTCTCAGGGTATATCAATCATAAACATGGGAATCATTTCCCTATATAATTTTTAAGGATTATGTGATATTTTGATAATAACCACAGACTAACACCATTAATAAAGTAAATAGGAAATCCCAAAACCTAAAATTTCAGAAATAAAATGAAAATGAAACTCTATGTACCAAAATTAAAACTAAGCAGTGACCAGAAACACCTATAACTCTAAAAAACTATTTCAAAACATCTACAAGCTTGTAACATCTAAAAGTGATCAATAATATGTTCTTAATAACATGAAAAATAGTTTATATATATGTAGGTTTATCATAACATGTATACTAAGAAGGATCGTCCATGAGACCACTCATGAGAAAAATGTGAAAAACAATACTAAAGCCCAATGAATAAATAAATGGAACAAACTCATCAAATAAATATGTAATAATAGTTTCTCATCCTAACTATGGATTGATAACTAAATAATTCATAGAACCAAATCATTTTATATGAAAATAATATATTTAAATGAAGGTTACCTTATTCACCTTCCCCATTGGTTTTTATCTCTCACATCTCAATGGTTACATCATGTTCTCATCCCTACTATAAATCATCCTACACTTTTAGAAATACTACCACCCCAATTACTAAATCCAATACATATTGACATCTCATTATCAATATATCAATGTATAATTCATTTGGGTGTCTAATATCCAGTAAAATGTCTGTAAATACGTTATACCTAATGCACTCAAGCACATACATGTACACTTGTGGGAAGACAAGGCCACCATGACCAGATACAAATATAAACTATAACTCAATCCATTATAGGTAGTACATAAATGTATAGTAAAATATGACCCATCATATCCCTGGTATTGATGCAACCTATATTGAAATTCATCATATCTTGAAATAATCCCACTTATCTCTATCCAGATGGAGAGTGGGGATATGGATAAGTTACTAATCCATTGCCTCCCCATCATGGATTTGGAAGAAAACACCCCAAAATAATTGGGTGTCAATTTCAATATCATCTTAAGTGGAAACATCATATGAAACAAAAAATTATTAATATGAAACATAAACACACTAAGGTAAACTACCTACCGTTATACTAATCTTCAACAATCATCACACATGATCCCTTACTTCCATTGACAAAGACAAGATATAAAACAAGCCTATGATAAAAAAATTTATTTTTAATTAAGTAATTAATCATTAATTAACTCACATAAAAATTTTACGATATTAATAATTTAAAATTCTTAACACAATTACCAAAATACCATTAATTATCTTATTTATATTATAAATTTTGTCAACATCTTTTGTGAACATAATGACATAACACTATTAATTTATTTGTTCATTTTTTATTGATTAATTATTTAGGATTTATATGCTCCAACTAAAGCCATCACAGCTATAGTGAATAACATAAACTAAAAATAATTGTAATAAACTAAAAAAGATATCATCATCCAAGAACTAGGCCATAAAACAATCATTAAGGAAGCATTATGAAATATTAATTATATATCAATGAGAAATACCTTCTTGGTGCTCATCTAGACCAACCTGGTGTCCCACAAAATTTTACATAGTATATTATGATCCGATTTTTATCATAGGAAGTCCTCTTCTACACTTTGTTGAGGGACCCTCGATGCTGCAATGGTATTCAGTTTTTTCTGTTCTGATAGTTGTTCGAGTTACACATGAAACATGACTTTCCTTCACCTATAATTGTTTAAGCTTAATTAATATTTCATTACCATTCCAAAAACCCTTTTTATTAGAATTATTGATAACCGTATCAGTGGGAATTTATGTTTAGATATCCGCATAGAGTCAGTTTGTCATCCTCTAAATCCGTGATTCTATGTCAAGGTGGATGTTTCTAGAGTTAATTCAATTTTGTTTTTATCACAATTGGAGAGGAATAAAATTGCAAGAAGCATGTGGTTTATAAGAATTGGATGAATTTTTTTTCTTCTTGTAGACAACTGGGGAATTCTTCAGAGTTCTGTTGTCAAGGGACGTCATGAATGGTGGGAAGGGGGTTAGGAAATTGGTTAGAGGTTGGTTATGGGGAGTCCTGAGACAATCATGGATGGTGGGAAATGGTCATGGAAATGCTACTCAGACTGGTGAGGAGGTTGCTATGGGATAGATTCAAACAGGTGGAGATGTTAGAGGATGGGATACACTATCATTGTAGCTAGGCATGGAGAAATATCTAAAAAACAAGGAAATGGACTGCATTACTGAGGATGATATGGGTTCTGGTGCGGGGAAGAAACCATGATACTTCAGCCCAATTGGATGTTTTTTGAGGTGTTCTATCTACTGAGGCAGGATCTCTGGATTCCCTTCCAATTGAATAAGAGCATGGAAAGGGATCATCATGAGCATGCCTAATGGAAAATTCAGTGTAACAGGAGTAATATTGTCTTGGAGCCGAAAATGGGTGGTGATATGGTGGCTTTGTATGGATCATTGATGGAGGAATTTGGACTGGGCAATGTGGGTGTGTGTAAGGGGAAGTAGGGACCCGATACAACTATGACTGTTCTAGATAAAGGCAGGGTAGATATTGCAGGGGGATCAGATTTTTGTGAATTGGAATCCGGTCAACCTGAGAAACAGGTTTGAAGGCCTATCAGGGGTTGAGTTGGGTTTTCATCCCGTTGTTCTACGGGATAATGTTGGCGGAAAGTAATCCTTTTGGAGTGAACTCTAGAATTCGGCAGACAAAGCTTCAATACTGAGGAGAAACATAAGATTCAGTTATAGGAATGGTAGAAAGTATTACTCCTCATTACCTCCACCCCAAGTGACTCGTTATTCAAAAAAGGTAAATAATAAAAAAAACAACCATTGAGACTTTCAGACACTTGAGGGTTGGGAACCATGTCAAACATACCTTTTATTTCTTATTCAGCTCAGATGAGGAAGTGACAGAGTAGGTTTTGGGGCTCAATGCAACTGAAAAGAAGGTAGTCATGATGTTGGGAAGGAACCTCATAGTGTGTCTAAAAAAGGAGAAATAATCATGGATTGAAAAAAATGATCTCATTATAGTTAGGGGATTCAATAAATGAAAGATAAGCATGGTGGAGTACATAAAATCATGGGACCGGCTCGCTTATGAGGTTGATATGATGATGATGGGGGATTCCAAATCTCAGGTTTCAGATTTAAGATGGAAGTTGTTCAAGGAAGTAGATTCAGGTAATCCTTGGTTTCTATTTTATGACTCTATTTAATTGGGTGTTATTTTGTAGGTTTGAATGGATTGATGTTTGTGATGTGACTAGGTTGATTTTAACACTCAATTTGGTTTCTTTAAGAAGTATAATGGTTTTTCCTCAGCACACTACATGAATCAGCTCTATATGGGGATAAGAGCATCAAGTCTTCACTAGAAAATGAATTTTAGATCTGGATGATGAGAGGGTATGGCTCTGCCATCGGTTCTATGACCGTGTATTTTCTCACGGGACTTCTCTCTGAAAGGTTATGCTTGAATGAAGCATGCCATCATGGTGTATTTACCAGGGAGGATCTATTACACTAGTTCATTTTGGGTTTTTTGTTTGGGGTTCTTGTGGGTTTTGTTGGAATTTATGGTTTCTCACTTTTCCCCAAAAATCATTTTTGAAAATAAAAAAGTAATTTTTAGTTAGATGATTAGAAAAAATAATCATGCATATTTAAGCATTTCTCATCCTTTAGGTTTTTGTAATTACCTGAGTTTTAAGATAAGGTAGAATTCTTTTTCAATTTCATTTTTTTCATTTAGAGGATTATATTTTCCTTAAAACAAGATTCAGAATGTAATTCAGTCATTCGGAACACTTCTATGTGTTTTTTTAGACTTGGGTAAAGGCCTGAGAGGTCCCTGGAGTGCTTCGTTAAGTTTAAGGATCATTGTGCTCTAAAAAATCTAAAACATTTTGGACTGGATATGGTATATATTTTGTCTTAAACTATGTATCCCACAAGCTAAAACCATACTGCTTCAGTAGGTGAGAAGAAGTTACCTGCAGGGGATCTACAATGATTAACAAATAGTCCACCTATCCTACATGGCTAGTGCCAATTAGGGTGTATAATCATAATATTCATCATATGATTTTTTCATGGATTGTCCAAACAATGCATAATAACCGTGAAAGGTGGGGTTCCTATATAGTAGTAGTCTCATAGTTGGCACATAGTTTGGATAAACCATGTATCCAAACTATGTGGTATAGTTCTGAGGGTAAAATGATTTTTTACCTTCATGAGTTTTAAAACCTTTATTCTTTCTTTCTTCTCCACCAGTGTTGATAGCTCCTCCCTTCTCCCACATGGGTTCCCCCTCCCTAACCACGGCCTTGTGATATCTACTTCATCCATCATAAGATTCAATAACCAATGGTCTATATAGATTCCTCTTTCTAATATCTATATTCCTTTTGAATTCTTCACTATTTAGTCTCATCTAGACCAATTTATCATGGTGCAATATCATTTCCCTCTTTTCAAGGTGGATGTCTATTTCATCATTTACATCCAATTTGGGACAAATCATACCATGATGTTGGTTGATTAGAGATTACTAAGAACAAGTTATGTGGTATTGAAACTTTTCCAATGTTTTCATGAAATTATAATGGTTTTCATTATGTGGAACCCCAAACATTACAGTGATTTTCCATAAAATCATTGTTATTCATTTTAAATTTCTAATCACACCTTATATTACTTTTTATGAGCCTTGTTTAGTTATTTTAGGTTTCCAACGTCAAACATAGCCACTCCTTGGTTGTGACGACTTATATATCCGCTTAACAATTAAATAATTTAAATTCCCAAAACACATTCTAAGTGCTCGGCTTGGTGTATGAAAGGTTTTTACCTTGTTAGTGAAAAAAAATTTATAATGGGACCACCTATCTTCCAAGTTTAACTTTTTAATTAAATTTCTAAATACTCTAGCTTTCTTAAATGTTTTATTTTTTTTAATTAAGATGCGATTCTTAAATTTGATAATTAATTTATTAAATTAGTTTTTTGATAATTTTTTTATAATATAACCCCTCAGATGTGGTGCACTATCTAATAAATTACTAAGTTATGTATTATGTATTGCTTCATTATTGGCCTTATATAATTGATGACTTCCATTGATTTTCAATTATGTTCAGAAATGTATAATATTTTGGATAATGAAACAAATGAAGTTATATAATAGTGTTTATTCCTTTCCAAATAAGTTTTCATTATTCCAATTCACCTTATAGATGCATGTATTGGACCACTCCATTCTAACTGAAAAATGAAACAAGAAAATAATATGTTTTTGTATTTCTTTGTAATTGGTTTTTCCCAAGTAGGTAAATTCCCAATGACCATGGTACCTTATATATATATTTTTGATCCCTATAAAATGAATTCCATGTTTCGATATATTTATTGGTATGTTTTAAATTGAATACATTTTTCATGAAGGATTGAATTCATTTAGTGTATTAATATGTATAATTAAGATTAAATGAATTGTAGGGTGGTATGTACAAACCTATAATTTAATTCTTATTACATGCATAATTAATTTTTGATTCCCTCAATCACGTAAGAGGTTTGATTAATGTGATGAATGAGAGTTAATGCCTTATGGATTAAATTATAAATTCGATTACACCATGATAGAGGCCATGGAACAATGGTAAGGGTTCTTTTGAGAATAGTGGTATCAAACTCTCCTACATCTAGTGTTTAGCCTGACATATCTCACCACTGATACTATTACGATATTGGGAATGATGCACCACATACCTTACTGAGGGTTGGAATGAGGACACAGTCACAACATTGAATGTTGACATGAAGTCACACTCAAAATATCGATTTATTAGCATGAAGTTTCCCTCTAATTTTGTTATGTAGGGAATGCACCATATTTCTTGACCTTATAGGCTTCTTTATACTAGTTATGGATGAATGAGTTACGCCCCAGTCCAGCCATCGACCAATATTACTAGTATATGGCCATTCGCATCCACACACACTTGGTCCATATAAGTGGATTAAATATTTTACTATATATATATAGTTTCAGATATAGAATTCTTATGGCCATGAGACAAAGTATGTAGAGCTTCTAGTGGTGTATTAGGAACATTCATGGGATGATTGTTTATTTTATAATTTCTTATTATTTCATTCAACCTACACATTGATTTACTTTATATTCGCAAACTGAATTTATTTATAGACACCATGGGTGGTAACCTACTAGGATTTATATCCCACACCCTGATCAGGCAGCCATTACACTGTGGTACCTGAGTAGGTCTCATTTTCACCGGACCATGGATTATTTCTTGTGCTGATTTTCATGAATCAAGGAGTTAGGAGAATAAGACTGACATAGAGCTCAGGATGCTCATGAGGATCAACTTAGGAGATTTTTTTTCTTTTATTATACATTTATTGTACTATATCATGATTCCAACTGAATGTATACTATTTAATATAATTCATCATCTTTTAAACATGCATTCATTTTATTATATTGGTGTTGGATATTTTGTTCAGTTTATATTATTCTTCCATTTCTATATATTTATTTTATTACTATTTTCTATTTTGTCTATTATTTGTTATTTGATAAACCGAAGTGCTACTGTAATCACAAGGATATTTTATCCCCATTATCACCTCCTTAGACCCTATCTTGTAGTTGAAAACCTCTAGAATATGAGGAGCTTCACTTGAGGCTATGTGACCCACAGATCAACTATTGGTTTAGTGGTCATCTAGGTTGGGATGTTGCAATGTAGTTTCAAGGCCTTTATTTTTACAATTTTCAAACTATTTTGGGCTGGTAGAAATGATAATATAAAGGTTTCGATGCTTGGTAAATATCCATTCATGGGAGTGATCAACACATGTACGGGGGCAAGTAAAAGCATCCAAGCCTAAGATTTTTTTTCATAATTTTTTATATTACAGTTTATTTTTATTTCACCATGAGTGAATGGTGCAATTTCCACTAATTACTGATTTATGAAATTTAAGGTATTTTCACTTGGCCCAATATATATAGGATGAAGCATTACATTCACTATTATAGGCATATATAGATACAAATTAAATTCATATTCTATTCCAAATTGTGGAATTTATAGGTTTCTTTCTGACTATGATTTGGTTCATTGATTGTTTTTCCTTCTTATATAACATTTCCATACTAACAACTTATTTAACATATTTTTACTTTTTATGGTGATTCTCTATTTATTTAGAATGATTATTTGTGTTCACTAATTGTGATGACATGTATTTTTTTTATTTTGATATATAATTGGTTTCAAGGATATAATTTTATGGGTTTCGATTAAACATGAACCATTTTTCAGTTATAAGGTTTATGTGCGCTTTATAATTGGGGAAGGGTAGCCCCTGAATTTGAACCATATTTTGAGATTTTATATATATCTATACAAATTTTTAAATGTAAAATATACTAAAATTTTATTTTAATGTCAGTTGGTTTGGGATAAATGAGATCTAAATATCATCCTATAAATTGTTTGGGCTCTTTATAGGCAGGGGGAATCGAAAAACATATAATCAAACTATGATATATAACCATGTTATATTTTCAAATGATTATAAATGTAATATTTGTTAAATTTTGTACAAAAATGTGTTGATTAACTTCTAAAATTCACAGCTGGACCCATGTAGGTTTGTTGGGGGGTGTTTCATATGAGATAACTCACTACGGGTGTTCTAAAAACCCTTTTATTTAAACAACTGCTATTGGATTTCATTTTGATGATCCCAAGATGGTTAAAATTACCCAAGTATTTTTCTTTATATTTTACATATTTCTTTAGTTTTATGATTGATACTTTATATTTTATTTTAAATTATTGAAATGTTTGAATATTGATTGTGAATTAGTGAGTTTTTTTAAAATTGATCTTGAAGTGTTGTCCTTCATTTAAACCTTCATGTAAGGGTAGTTAAATTTTTTAAGGTTTCCATTGAGATAAAATATTAATTTTTTTCAAAGTTCATTATCTTATTTAGAAATGAATTAGATGATAGGCTCTTAGCCCTATTGACATTCCAGTTGGCATGACCTAGTGAAATGGTTCGAAGCTTATGGTTTTTATGGGGCTTTCCCAAGGTAGGTATCACCCTTAGAGCGTGAACTACTTGATAAAGACCATGAGTTTTTTTCCATATGTTATTGTTAATCCGATGTTGTCCATAGTATTAATATTATATTCAAAATGACCATGTTTTGGGCATGAGCATCAAGTAATTCTAGGCTTCATCAGGTTATAATTTCCTAGGGAATGGTGAAACACATAGTAGGTCTTATGAACAAGTTATTCCTTTCCTTGGGTGACTCGGGCTGTTATCAGTATATTTTATATTCATGTGGGATAATGTTCATTTGAGATAGTTTTCTTATGATCCACCTAAAAGATTGACGCATAAGACAGAAATCCTGTGGATAATATCGAGGGTCTTCCATCTTGATTATGAAACCTCAGGGTAGTGTGAATTTATCTTTTTGGTACACATCATGTTGTGAAGTGAATTAACGAACATGTTGAATTTCATGGAATTTTTTGACCCTTGAGATGTTATGTACATTCTCAGTTCATCTTCAGATAAGAGTGACCTATGAGTTCAAGGAATCCATTTTTTTCAATTTTCAGGATGACAATCCAGGAGGATTAGGTTTTTATTACATGGTGTCCAGGTTGGTTTAGTTTAATTTCCAAATTATTTAACATTTTTGATTATGACTTGGAGGCATAATACATGTACATTTAATGTTTTTTAATCTAACCTTCTTATTGATGGCTAGCGTGAATTTAATTCGATGACTAGGACACTCTGATGGTGGGGAACATTATATCACTTTTAGAAAATACATGTTTTTGCTTTCTCCGTTGCACAATGTTGATATGGTCAGATTTTTATGAAACCCTTAAAAACCCCATTTTTCATGGATAATCATATATGTTAAATATTTAGCGATCATGGGATGCTTCAACTAGAGAATGCATCATGGTTCAGTTAATGATGTGTTGGCGAGTGAATCTGAGTTTCTTTCATGAAGATGACTAATAGTAGTTCAACATCTTTTCTTTTTTTCTTGGTAACCTGTTATTTTACTCTTAATTAGAAATGAGAATATCCCCTATCTTGACATCATCCATGATACAGTAAGATAGTGTTTATTATACACCAAGCTAATGGGTTTAAATTAACTTCCATTTTAGTAAACTAGATTTATTAAAATTATGAACTAGACATGTAATTTTTAAGGAGGCATAGTTAGTCCATAGTGATACATGGTTTCCCATGTAGGAATTCCATGGAAAAAATATTAAACACCAGCCTTTTTCCTCTAAATTGACTACTAGGAGGATGAAACTCTAGACACATTAAATGTTTTTAGGTATACATTTTTTCCTCATACCAATGTCTAAATTGTAAACTTGGAGTAAATACTATCTTGGGTTACTTTAATGGAATCCAGTTTAATGAATATGAGTATATCTCAGTTTTTTTTCAAAATCAGAGGTGATGAGAAAAATGTAATGATTCTAGTGGGATGGATATAGTTATGCACTTATTAATACTATGTCACAATAGATTAAATATACAGGTGATGGTTTTTCCTGGGAATGTCATCAGAAGAAAGGTATGAGATTTCATGTATTTTTTTATGATAAATTATTGATTCCTTGGAAGAAGGTGATGCATTTCGGTTTCCAATATTCTGACCATATATGATGGGTGTTTGAGATAAGTTGGCTGGTGTGGTTGGAATTTTAATCCTTAATTTTTGATGTATGAAGTCAAAAGTTACTATTTCAAGAACACCATTAGGTTGTGTTAGGTATGATGTAATTGTTATAAATGACTTTTAGTGAAATACTACATGAACAAGTATAGGGAGGTTGATTGGGAGTCAAATATTTTCTTATTTTGAGGTACCTAATTTATCATTGGATGTAATCAGGTTATGCAAGTTCAATAAGAACATCCAAAGAGCTTCGGCAGAACACTTTGGGGTGTGATTAGTAAGGAAATTTAGATGGTGGGGTGTGCCAGGGTTAGAAATTGGATGTTAAATGTCAGAAAAAACAAATGTTGGGGAGGGCCTTCGATCATATATTTAATGATTTGATAGTGTGATAATTTATCTAGATAAAAAGCCTCATATATGAATCATTTCAGTGTTTTAGTTGAAAAATGATTGTTGGATTAGGTTTTTTTTGATAATGTTTCATATTCTTAATTAATTCATAGTGGCGTGTTCGGATTTTGGAAAAGGAACATGACCATCTAAACTAGAATTCATGATCGTAGTAGTTTAGGTGGTATTTTTTAATTTTCCTAGGGATTCTTGGGGATTAGTTGTTCTAATGTGGGGTGTTTGTGATGAAATATGTTTTAATCCAAGGAATAATTTTTGGATAATTTAAATTTTGGTGTTTGGTGGATAATTCATGAAATAAAATTGGTTTTGGAATGTAATTTATAGAATTGGAACACTTTAATGTGTTGTTTTTAATCTTGTGTAAAGGCCTGAGAGGAGCCCATCTATTGAGTTGTGGGAGCTTGAGGCTATGAAAAATCAAAAATAGACATGGTGCATAGTTTGTATTAAGCTATGTGGATGAATACTAAAAACCATGTGGCTGTAATAGGTGAGAAAAAGTTCCTAGCATGGGTTGAGAATATTTTCCTATAATGTATTCATAGTCTGCATAGATAGTTCTAATTAGATAGTACCCCTGCATTATTAAATGCATAGTATGTCCAAGGATTTAAAAAACCCTACATGAGAACTGTGTGAGGTGGGGTTCTTAAAAATACAGATACATATGGTTGGTTCATGGTTTGGAAATACTATGCGGCCAAACTGTGTGGCATAGTGTTGAGGGAAAAATGAAATTTCTACACTCAATGAGTATTAAAACCCATCTTCTTTAATTATTCTCTTTCATCATGCACAAATCATCCATTCTCCTACAAGGGTTTATCCTCTTCTATAAAATAGGAATGGTGATATCTCAGATATCCATCATTGAATTCAAGTGTTTCCCATCCATATGGATTCTTCTTTGTAAAATATTTATTCATTTTGAATCCTTTTCTATTTAATCTTATCTTGAAAAAGTTATCATAATACAAGCTCATTTTGGCTATTTTCAGGATGGATATACATTTATTTATTTTCCTCAAATCCAAAAGAAATCAAACCTATATATTGGATTTGTAGAGCATAAAAATCATGAGCTAGGTGGTCTATGATTTTTTCAAAAGTTATTTTTTTGAATTACAATTTCTTCCTTTGTGTTGCACACTAACCTCTACCAAACCTTGCCTTGATATTATGTTATTAATTTTAAAATGGTAATCACACCTTGTACTAGTTATATAGAGAACTATTTAGTGATTTGAGGATTCCAACATCAAATTTAAACACCCATTCTATTTGAAATATTTTATTTCCCCTTAATAATTAAATGATTTAAATGCCCGAAACATATTTTAAGAAATAACAAATTGAGTATGAATTTTTTTCACTTGTTGGTAATAGCCTAATTGATACTTTCACCTCCTAATTTCCATGTTTAACTTTATAATTGAATTTCCTATAATGTTTTCTTTAATAAATTTTTTATTTTTCTAACTGAGATATGATTTTTGAAAGTTATAAATAATTTATTAAATGTGTTTTTGATAAACAATGACATGTTTTTATAAAAAACCCCTTGGTGAGGTGTGCTATATTCTATATTACAAAGTGTAGTAAAATGTATAAAATATTTCACGGCCTTATGGAATTGGTGAATTTCTATGATTTTTTTGTTATGATTAGATAAATGGAATGTTTAGGACATAACCTCAAAAAATGTTATCAAATGTAATTTCCACTATCCATATAAATTTTTATTGAAATAATTCACATTATAAGAGTTTGAATTGGACCACTCCAATATGATTGAAAAATTAAGTAAAAACCTCTTATGTTCTCAGTTTTATTTGTAAATGGGGTTTTCCCATGTAGGTAAATGCCAACGACCCTGGTACCTTCTAAGTTCCTTCTTGAGACATGTAAAATTACTTCCATGTTTTGAAATATTCAATAGTATGATTAAATTGGAAAACTTATTCATGATATCATGAATTCCTTATGTATATTAAAATGTGTAATTAAAGTGAAATTAATGGTAGTGTGGTAAGGACACACCTATAATTACATTCTTTGTATATGGTTAATAAATTTGTGACACCATTGATTATGTAAATATCATGATTAATTTGAATCCTGGTAGGTAATGACTCATGGGTGAAATTATAAATACGATTATGTCTTTTTAGAGAGTGTGGAATGATGGTAAGAGTTTTCTTGAGGATAGTGTTATCACACTCTACTACATCAGTTTTTGAGCCAAAAAACATTCACCATTGATACTATTAGGACAATGGCATTGATTCACCATATCCCTTATCAAGTGATGGAATGATGGCACACACACCACTTTGAGTGTTGACAAGATGATATACTCACCATCCTGAGTGACGAGCATGATGTCTCCCACTCATTTTGAGATGAAGGTCATGGACCCCAATTCTTGATCATATAGAATTATTTAGAATGGTTATGGATGATGAGTTACTCCATGGTCTAGACACTAACTAGTATTCACGGTATATTTCTAATATAATTCACATACACTTGGTCAATATAAGTGGATTTAATATTTATCTATACTATATATATATAAATATATATTTTGATTATACAATTTTCGGCCATGAGCCAAAGAAGGTAGAGCCACTAGGTGCACTTTTTTGTACCAGGGTGGATGGATTGTTTATATTATTATTGTTTATTATTTCCTTCAACCTACATAATTCATTAATTTATATACACGAACTGGATTTAGTTGTAGACACCGTGGGTGGTAACCTTTAGGGATTTTTCTCTCACACACACCTCAATCTTCTATTTCATTGGGTACCAGTGTAGATCTCATGTTCATAGGATAATGTATTATTACTTCTGTGGATTTTCTAGTACCTAGAAGTTAGGCCCAAAATACTAATATAGAGCACTGGATACTTGTGGTGATTTTATAATGAGTTTTTGTTGCATTATTTTTCATGTATTTTACTATATAATGTTTTATTTGTATGTGTAATATTTTAGTTTATATATCATCTTCATGACATTCATGAATTAATGTATATTGGTGTTGGAAATTGTTTTCAGTTTATATTGTTATTTTTGTACTATTTATTTAATTTATTACCGCTTCTCCTATTATATATTATTCATTATCTGATAAACCACTATACTAATCTGATCATGAGGGTATTGTCTCCCCATTATTACCTCCACAGACCCTCTATTCTAGTAGGTAACCTCTAGATAGGGAAGTTACAAACTTAAAATATCATTGTTTCAAAAAATTAACCATGTTAAATTAAAATCAATTAAATCACTGCCAAATATTTATAACTCTATCTTAAAAAGCATAAAGGTGAAAAAAACTAAAACCAAAGGTGATATTTAAACCAACCATGCATATAATATTTCTAATTAAACAATAATTATCATGAACATGTGATAGATTTATTTTCAATTCGTTAACTAATAAGATTATAATCAATCTTAGTATAAGAAAAAAAGACAACATTACAGCATGTGATAATATCATTGGTTAGTTTAATTGAAAAATTTATTTATTCATAAGCCTTTGAGATACATTATATAATTCAAATTCAAAATAAATTCCTGAATTTATGACATCAATATAAATCCATGTAATTCAATTAATTACAATGAATAAATTAAATGAGTGTATAAAACAACTAAATATTATTCATTATAATTTACCCAGTTTTGATTAATTTCATTGCTTGTGATTCCATTTTGTGATTATATATTTTTAATGGTCAATTAAACCCATTTTGAGAAGGATTTAAAGAATAAAAAATTCACTCATTCATATAAAGAAATAGATAAGTAATAAATTACTTACTCTTATTGGAAAATAAAAATTTTATGATTTATAAATTAAAATTAAGGAATAATAATCGCCAAAGGAAAAGAAACCAAAACCAAAGTTAAACTATTCTGAAACCAGAATATGGTGACCACTATCAATATTATCTTGAAACCTCATCCCAAAATAGACAAATCCTAAAAAAATATATTTTTATAATGAAATAAGAAGAGGGAAATTGTAATGTGGTAGTAATTAGGAACAAACCTTTATTAAAGAATTCTAACCATTAGTAAATGGGGTTTAGACACTTCATGTCATGGTTGGAGTGTGGTGAGAGGTGCAGGGGACAACTTGGTTTAGAGAGAATGAACAAAAATTTAATCCAATACCTCCCAGGATTACATTTATAGGGAAAGATCAAAATCCTTCACAAAGGAATGATGATCTCCCAAAACTACAATGGTTCCCATTATCATATAATGATCTAGTTTTTAAGGAATTTTTCCCATAGATTTTGATCCTTTTAACCCCATTCCAAAAAGATTTAACCACCTCTATGACCTCCACTACCACATATCATAGAAACCAATGTTGTTTAACCATGACCATGCCTAGTACTTCGACCTGGAAAGCATAAAATTTCCCATTTATGATATAGAGGATCACTAAGTTCTAAAACCATCGTAAAATACTCAAACAAATCTCTCAAACCATTTTCATTTCTCCTGGTATCACAGGAGTAACCCCAAGGTAAAATGACTAAAAAAATATCTAGACATGCTGTTTCATAGGCTGTAGTGGAGTGAAATACCAAAAAACAAGAACAATTCCCAACACTATGATGTGGTTACCCTCTTAAATGCTGGACATATTTTCTAAGATTTTTAAATCCTCAAATATACATTTTTATATGTATAATACCAAGGAAAATGAAAATTGAATGACATGATGAATATGGTACCTAACACATGACATCTATTACACATACTATTAATTTATATATAATAAATTAAAACAGTCTATACATCTATAACATTACCATATTAAAACATATTTAAATATACATCATTATCGTATAATTTCCTATTATGGTATTATGAAAAATTCTTCATTAAATTGTTTTTGTGTTAATTTGTATATTTTACATGTATCTTTCTATTTGGGGATTTCAGACCGTACACCTTTATCCAGGCTTAATCATCTTTAGAATCGTTATCATGAAATAAATATAATATTTATCTAATACATAAAATTTTATAAATAACCATGTTTGTTGGTAAAAAAAATGAGTTACATCACCCAGTGGAGATGGTAGTCTATACAATCACACATGTGATGTTTAAATTTTTTAATGGATGGACAAAAAGAATGAAATGGAACAAATTATATTTAAAGAATAATAAATATATCATATATACTGTATATATTCATTAAATAAATCTATACAACCATATATAATTTTTTTTTCATTAAAAATGAAAAATATCACTTCATGGAGGTGATAGTCCACACAAATGCATGATAGAAGTTTACACTTTCATTAAATGGAATAGGGATAAAAAAATGGTCATATTATTAACATAAAAAATTTAAATATAGTAAATATAGTTAAATAATTATTTTAATATGTAAATGGAAGATATTTAGGATATTTGGGAATGTATTTGGTTAGATCATGGTTAATATAAAGTGTTCAAGTGGTTTGGTTAATTTTGAAGTGGGGTACCCTTTTATAAGCAAGGGGAGTGGAAACCTTATAAATATTAGGAAAATATAAATATAATAAATGTATTCCTTATTTAATGTGCACCAAATTTAACCGAATTTTTATGATAAGGTGAGGTAAGGCTGGAATCTACTCAAACAATTAGATTAAAATAATATTTTAATAATATTAGTAGCCATATCCCTTGGTTTAATTCATTTAAACCTTTTTTAACCTTAATGGTTGGGAAATGATTTTTCACATTGGAAAATATTCCTCATGGATAAAAAATCAGTTAAACATATTACCTAATATAAATTACTTTGATCCTAAATAAATAATCCTTTTTACAAAATTTAACTATTAGAGGTGGAAGAAATTAATTCTAATATCTTCACACAAAATGCGTGAAACCCTATTTTAGAAAAAATATACCTTTACACATAAAGATAATTTTATTATAATTAATTTCCAAGTAACAACCACCAAATTAATTTTAAATTATCTTATTGAATAAATTATCTACAAATTTCATTAATACAATTCCTAAATTCATATTAATTTAATTTCTTATTATACAAATACTTTATGACCATAAAAATAGATTTATGACAATATTTCAATTCAGATTCAAATGATTGTATATTCATTTATAACTAGTTTTTAAGAAATTTATATATGATTATTCATATTTATATATGTATAAATAAAAATATTACATCGGTTTAATTCCCAAAATATGATAAATTGTCCTAAAAATTAGAACATATATAAAATAAATGTTTTTATCAAAACATTTCAATTTAACCAAGAATTATTATTATAATATTACTCATATTTACAAAACCATTTAATTTATATCTTTAATGTATTTGATAAAATATTAGTTAAACTTATCAACCAATTTTATTGATATAATTACTCAAAATTATTATATATAATACATAATTTAATAAAATAGTCCGAAAACAGTTTCTCAAGAATTAATGGAATTTCCTGAAGTAATTTAATCCATTTCTTAATGTATTTTTTTTTATAATTTTTATTTTTATATCATATAATTTTTTCATTTTATATTTTAAATAAGGAAGTATTTACTTATTTTTAGTGTATTTAGGATGATTAGCTACCGAACACATCAAAATTTTAAAGAAAAATTTAATCGATATATCTCATGTAGTTATATTCTTCCCCCTTATAAAAACATATCCCTCAATATTCTTTTACCCAGATGAAAATAAATGAGGGTACTTCAACCTCATTACATCCTAGGGTTCCCACATAGTTTCCTCAAATTTATGGGTTCACCATACAACATTGACCAGGTAAATGGTCTTATTCCAAAACAATTTGTCACTCCAATATAGAATATTCAATAGTTTTACTTAATATTATAGATCATTTTCCAGTGGTATAACCTATGAATTTAGAATATGTTAAGGATCAAGTATGTTATTCAAAATAATAAATACCTGGAAGATGTTGTGAACCATGGATATTTTTATTAAAATATCAAAGAGATAATATACATTCCTAATACTATTAATAATCTCATAGGGATTGAAATATATGGTGATAAGATTCCCCTTATTTAAAAATATAAAATCCTTATTTCAAGGATATATTTTTGAGAACATTTTTTCAGCCTCTTTAATTCTATATCATACCGAAAACGTGAATTATAAATTTTTTCATCAACTATGAGCTTCACTATTGTGATTCTAAATAGAACTCACTATCTCTATTATCATTCCACTAGATTGTGTCCAAATATCATTCATTATATGATTTGATCAAGTATATTAGATTTATACATTGCTTTCCATAGAGGTATTCATAAGGAACACTCTAAATGATCAATTAAAAGATATTTTTTTATGAACATACATCTATAAGAAGGTGTTTATCCAAACACATTTTAAATCCATAGAGAAAGATCTAAGAATATCTTGTAGGTTTTAATGGTTTTCTTACACCAAAAATCCATCTAAGGATGACATAAATTTCTAAATTTCTACTCTATATTCAATAATTACTAAAAATTCTCTATAAGACCATGATAAACCTCAAATATCAATAAAATATGATTTAGAGTGGTACCCCATGAAATATCACCTCATTAATGTATATCATTGTATATTGATCTAGTGAGAAATAATCTATGATACCAATGAAATTTTCAATCTTTGTAAGGAAATATATAATAATGAAAATGTTATTATTGATTTCATATGTATTTAGGAGTCCAATGATGAAATACATTTTTATTTTCTCCCATTTTAATACCATTATGGGTTATGGTTCTATCATCACCTTATAATTATAATGTTCAACCTTACCTTTCAGGTAATATCAATCTTTAAGGTACACACTCCGCAATATCTATTTTCTCTTAATAGAATTAGAAATTCGTATTAATATCTATATATTTTTTTCCTGACATGATGGATAACGAATATTCAGCAATAGGATTCATTTGATATATCCTTCTTCCATTCTGGTATTTAAGAGGAAAATACTTAGTACATAAATATAGTCACTTCAACAGTATCATTATTGAAACTGAAAACATACCATACATTATTTTGTAGCTCTAAATCCTCCTTGTGTACCGTATTAATTTTTATATAAATCGATAGTTGAACATTCGTATATGATAAATATGATGTCCCCTATGCCCAAATTATTTCATTGTTAACCGTCATTAAATCCTTTAATACAAGATATTTTTCAATCCTTGTCATGGACAAGCTAGCATGAGCATTATGACTGAAAGAATATGCCAAACTTTTCACCGTTACATAGTGGCAATGTTTTGAGTGGTCATAATCTTTAATCAACACCAACCATATCATTTGGTTCAAATTTCAATATCTCATATGTCAAAATATACTATAAGAAATTATAATCTGTATATGTCATACACATATCATAATGATGATACGAGACAATATATTTTAAGAATAAATTACCACTAATATCTCCAAATCATAAGTTGGGTATTTTTTATCATGAATCTTTTCTTAACATGAGGAATACTCTTCCATAATTTCATTATAAAAATAAAAACATCCCAATACATTCTATAATGATTCTCTATAGTTAAAAAAACCCATCTCTACTATTTGGATATATGAGAATAGGTTAATTATCCAACATTATCATCAGTTCCATGAAAATATCTTTATATTTTTTGGTATAAATGAACATGAATCATATCAATTTCATATTGGTTTGTGGATTTTATTTCAAAAAGAAATTCATCACAATGTGTACATAGTATCCAACTAGTATGAGAAATTTATTAATCTTATTCACTATGGTTGGTATGGGATAATGGTTAATAACTTCAATCATTGAAGGATCAACCAATATTCCCTCTCTTGTGATTACATAAACATATAATGATACAAAATATAGCGTAAATCCACACTTATAAAATTTTACAATTTTTTTCCTCTGTCCAGGTATTCAAAACAATCCTTAAATGATATTTATACTCTTCCATGATATTGTAATATATAAAAAATTATCTATAAAGGATAGAAAAAAAATGATGAAGGTAAAAACTAAAGAATATAATAATTAGAACCATTATAAAAAGGGAAATTATTAATTCCAAATGTAATTAAAATAAATTAGTTTATTTTACACCTCAAATAAAATATTGACATGGGTATTTCATCTCTTTGGAACATTAACTATTAATATCAGGATCATAGGAAAATCATGGAAATGTATTGAGATCCTAATAACTAATAAAAACAATAATCATTGTGTAGTATATGTTACACATTCTGGATCATAATCATATTATATTAACGATAATCATTATAAATATGGATTAAAACAATTTTAAAACAAAATTATCTAATGCACTCCATGGTGAATATTTGGTTAAATGAATACATTATCTATATTCTCATAGAGTTTCTTTTTCAATGCCTATAACTTATTTTGGAAGATTCTATTTGGAGTCTTTGAAATAAGTGTTGCACCATATACTAGTTTTATTAAGAAATAAAATTCAAGATTTTGGGTATGATCGGGAAAATATTTAAGAAATACATAGTAATATTCGTAATCAATAAAAATATATTTAATATTGATTTTCTCCCCAACCACTTGAGATATGGGATGCAATTTCTAATGAAGATTAATTTTCATCCTTGCACGAGTAGATGATCATAGGTTGATTGAAAATAGAAAATGGGACTTACCATACATGTAAATTGATATAATATCTATATAGATAGATCCAACATATTCCATAATTCATATAATATTCAAATATAAGGATAATAACAAGATTTTTTTTGGAAAACGTTTCCCACAAACATCTATCAAAGTGTATCTATAGACATGATATGATGTCAACATACCATTAGGATTTTAAAAAAATAATTTAATATCTAATAGTTGATGTCATTATTTAATAAACCTATAAATATTTGAAGGAATTAAAATAACTAGGACAAAATAATCTATTTTCTATATTTATTATACTTTCCACCGACCCAATTTCATCATTCTATCATCCACCCATTTCTAAATCAAAAATAGTTAGCGCGATCATAAAGACATAATAGGGTGAGATATCCTATCACAATTAAAATCACTGTTAGGATGTACTAAATTATGAAACCTTCTTATCAACCCATAAAACAAAATTTTTATCATATATCACATTGGTTTGTCTTTGGTTTTCATAGGTTCTATCCTTTCATTCATTATAACCTAATATTTAAAAAAATAAAACCCTACATTGTTACCAACTGAGGTAATATAATTATGAATTAAATAAATATTATACCATTTTGATGAATATTCAATAAAACTTATGAAAATACAACCCCCAAAACTATAAAGGTTTAGTATTTTTTTTGAAACTACATATATAATCAAGTTATTTCTTGAAATATCTTCAACATATCTCACAATTTTATTGTTACATAGTACCCTTATTATAAATTTTCAGAGTAAATATTTTCTTCATTACTAGGGGAAAAATATAGTAAAGGGTAACAAGATATAATTAGTAAGGATAAAAGTAGAATATTTTGTCTGATGATCATAAGTGATCTTAATATAATCTTTAGGGTATGGGAACAAGATCAAACCATATTATATTATTACTAAAAATTCATAAACCATAAAACATGTTTGATGAAATAAGGCATATTATAATAACAGGAATGAGTCAAAAGAATGTGAAATAGTTAATACTAATTCATGGGACATGAAATAGTATCATAATTATAATAAATAATTTTAATTATAAAAGTGTGAAATCAACATAAATATATAAAATCATTTCCTCACTCAGGGATCACTATGAAGACTATCATAGTGGGATGATTCCTATAGTGGATTGGGTCCAATACCCATTTCCATAAACATATAAATCATATGTGGAAAGAGTCACACAATGGATTGGGTCAACTCCCCATTCCTATAAACTTATAAAAAATATTTTTCTGTAATAAGAGTGTAAAAAAATATAATCCTAAAAAACTATTTTCTTAGACGTGGCTCACATCCAAAACTATCATAGTGGAAATAGTACCATATTGCATCGATTTTAATTAACTTTACCATAATCATAGAAATAACATTAAAATTATTATCACCATAAAATGTTTCAAATAGAAGGATTGGGATAACTACCCATTTACCTTATGGAACATGGTCTAATTTTCCATATTCCCTTTCAGGCTTAGGCTAATCACTTATGTATCATCTAAGGGTTGGTACAATCTACTACATAACCGTGGAAATGGTAAAATATCTTGTAAATCATTTTTATTACATGATATATAGAAAATTTCCCAAAATATTGGAGGATTATAATGGACCCACCCTCCACATAAGAATAACCTATTCATATATATTTCCTATTAAGTTGTCATCACTCATCCTTCCATCATAGTAAAATTAAAACATGAGAAATAAATAAGTTTGATGAATCATCATTACAAATTCATCATCATAAGATATCCAGATATATAAAGTAAATTTCATTATAAGATCATTTTCATAGTTAATCATATCAATCATTTAAGTATTCTGAAATAGATGAAAAATAATTTTATTAAATCATTAGAAGTATTCTTTGAATACAAATAGAAAACATCCATTTTATTACAAAACTAAGAAAATAAAAATTATCGAAAAATGGGATAGGTATTTTCTTTTAAATATCTTTAAAAATTTTAAATAAATATTCATAATGAAAAAATTACCTGATGGAAGCCAAAAAATTCTTGCTGTAAACATTTAAAAGATATTATTTTCTTATTTTTGTAAAAGGTGATCAGTGGTTCATATAGATTTTTTTTGGAATATTAATATTTAATAATTCATAAACAAATTTAAAATGGGAATAAAAAAAAATTTCCATTAATTTAAATTATTAAAATATTTTTTATAAAACAATTTTGATGAAAATGGATATATATAAGAGAAGAATTCTTATCCAAAAGAATAAATAAGGTTAGATATTCATAAATACATTCTTTCAAAATTATTGGATTACAAAGTGGGAAAAATGGAAAGAATACTTGAAAAACCCATAAATCAAAAGATTATAATAAAATATATGGATTTTAATCGAGATATAATGTATTATGTTTATTGATGTAAATTGAAACCAAAATAATCCCGATCAAATGTGAGATTGTAACATAAAATCTTATCTCATGTTCTAACATGAATCTTATGCAGTATAACCTAGTACTTAATAAATTTAAAGTTACTATAAATATATAAATAACTAAATAAATACTTTTCTAATTATATATTATTCCCTTATAATTTTACATTACACTTTTATTAACAATTCTTTATTAAAATCAATATTCAAGTGATAATTAATATTTTTTCATATATTTTTCTGTTTAGAGATTCAAATACTTTATCCTTATTCAGGGTTTAATCAGATAAATAATATTAGTAATTTCATAAATTTTATATTTATCCATTATATAAACTTTTATAAACATCTATGTTATGATGATATAAAAAATTAATTACATCATTTAGTAGAGACTGTATTTCATATGTACGCACGATTAATGTTTCTATTTTTTATTAGATAGAATGAAAGAAAGAATAAAAATAAATTTTGTTTAATTTTTTTAGAAAATATCTTCAATATAAAATATATTACTTAAATTAATCTGTATAACCATATATGTGAGATACTATTTTGGAACAAAAAATATAAATTCATGGAGGTGGTAGTCTATATATACACATGGATGATGTTTACTTTTTTAAATTAGATAAGTAAAACAATGAAAATTAGTAATCCATTAGTATAAAAATATTTATGTATAAGAAGTATATTGAAATGATTATGTTAATATATTTGTGATATAGTTTTAGGGGGCTTAAAAATAAAGAAACTTGAAAAAAGTCGGTACGAACATACATACATTCCCTAGATAATAACCTCAAAACAACACCGTAAGGCATCACCTATGGGTATTTTAGGATTAAAAGAACTTATTTGATGAGGGAAGGATATTTTAGATGGAATTTTTAAATATATTTCTAGTGAAAATGTCTTCTATTGGATAAAATAACTGATAAGGGGATGATTCCTTTTATAAGTAAATAATGTGAGGTCATTGTAGATTTTAAGAACAATTAAATATGAAAAATGTATCTCTCATGGAAAGTGAATCCATTTTAGACCACCTTATAATATAAGGTAATTTTTTGTCTATATAAATACAATTTTTTTAAAGATATATATTTTTAGTTATATCGGAAGCCATATCTCTTAATTTAATCCCCTCTAACCCATTTTAACATTAATCATAATGACATGACTTTTAACATGATAACTATTCACTATAGATAAAGATAAATTTCAACATATTTCATAATATTAATTATTAATATTTAAAATATATAATAAATTTTTATAAAATTCAATTTCTATTAGAAGAAGAAATTAATTCTTATAACTGCAATCAAAACACGATTTTTTTAAAAGACTTGAATATTTAAGGAAAAAATTGATTTTATATTCATTAATTTTATATTAAAACCAAATATATTAATGTTAACCTATCCAATTGAATATATTAAATATATATTTCATTAAAACAATTCAACAAAACTTATTAATTAAAAAAATTTAAGATAAAAAATCATTACTCACATAAAAACTGTTTTCGGGAAAAATATCGTTTAACATTGAGATGATTTTTTTCATAATTTTTTTAAAAAATTTAATCATTGTATGAATTTTTATTAATTAATATAAATTTTTAAAAAATAAAATTACATAAATTTAATAATCAAAATAATAGAAATTTACTTTTACGTAAAAACATAAATAAATAAACATTAACATTTGACCAAGAATTGATAGAATAATATTTTTTATTCTGAGTTAACCAATTAATGGATATAAATAATTTATTTTATTAATTATTATATAAATTTAACAATAATATTTATTTATATATTTCCTCTAAAGAATAAAATTTAATAAAAAATTCAAAATTCAACAAAATAGTTCAAAAATATTATCTAAAAATTAATGGCATATACTTAAAGTGAATTTGAATATTTTAATAATTTATTTATGTAATTGAATAAATTTAAATATATAATAATGATTATAATATTATATTTTTACTAATATTTTATTCAATTATGTTATATTATGTAAGAATCAG
Source organism: Viscum album (assembly GCA_963277665.1). Lineage (NCBI taxonomy): Eukaryota > Viridiplantae > Streptophyta > Magnoliopsida > Santalales > Viscaceae > Viscum > Viscum album. The sequence continues at coordinate 580,959,682 of OY728128.1, read as the reverse complement.
AAGTTATCAAACACAATGAACTTATTTAAGAGAAATATTTTCAAACAATCTTGCGGTACTATATGATCTCATTCATTATGTGAACAATGGTTCATGGTTTAAATGAACACATGATTTTTTATTCTTTCTTTTATAGTTCCCTTTATTGAATGAACAACACATATCATGCTAGGAAGTGTTGTAGTAGCTGATTTTCAGCACCCCTAACCCTTCTCTAACGCTCATCCACGAACCTAAAACATAATCTATGAATTGTTCATCATCCAAAAACAACTCCTTGATGTCTTCCAAATCATAAAATTATAACCCTAATCATGATACTAAAAAATAATCCATTTTTAGAAAAAAAAATAAAAATTTCATTTAAATTTCACATCCTATAAAATAAATATGTTTTTTAGAACTACTAGTGATGTCTCATTTTTTTATCATAGAGACTCTCTATTTGAGTCCAACAAAACTCAGATAAAACATTTCTAGTATTTTTATACTGAAATCACTATAAAGGGATCCTACATCATTTGAGAAGAGATAAAACCCAACCCTAGACAAGTTAATTATCATTTTTTTATTTTGAACTATCAAACAAATAACTCTAATGTCTAGAATATAAATTTCCATACACATATAATGGAATAAATTGACCAAATACAACATGATACCATAGGATTTCGTCATAAAAGTTGTATATGTTCACAATAAAACTTTTTCAGATAAAACAATATCGACTAAACTCATATAGGAGGCGTCAACCTAGCCTTTAAATGTTTAAATAACATAGTATATTCACCAATTAACATCATAGAAAATAATTATTTTATAATTACTTTTGTGTACTTAATCATAAATAAATCACATAGACTAAGATCTAAATAACATTATACATGTTTTAAATTCAATTTATTTGGGTAAAAATAAAATAAAAAATTTATTTTATAGGTTCTTCCATGATAATCCATTATATAGACCAGACCATGGATGAAGATCCATTCAATGTTTTCTGGTATGCATAACATATAGGTATATGGATTCACCCTTAACTCACAAGGAGTCTAGTTATGTTTTGAATACATTGGGATGACTTAATATTTCACTTATTTCCTTGTGTCCCACCTTCTAACTAAAATATTGGTGGGTGAAAAATTTAAAACTCATGGGTAATATTTGACCTTGATGTTTTAACCCAAGGAACCCCCTGATCTATATAATGAATCACTTTTAGTAATATCAGTGTTAGAGATATATCATTTAAATGGTCTTGTGCTCCCATTAGAAGAGAAATAGAATCTCTACCATCTTAACACTCTACTAAAGTCCATTATGGAGGAATATTAACAAAATTAAAAATTCATAGATTATAACATTTATATAATTATTCTTGATATCATTTTTAGGAGAATTTTCCATAGGATTCATGCAACACTACACTACTATGACACTAAACCCTTCCCTATTAGGATGATATCTATCCATGAATGCCACATATAACCAACTCATATAATAGTTTAACTTAAATATCTTGTATAACCATTCCAAAATTATGCAATTTTTTTTATAATATATCTAAAATTCACATGATCTGTAATATATTATTATCCAAATAAGAAAATAGTCATTGTAGGTTCAATCAATTAATGCCCTACCATTAATTTACATATGACAATACTGAATAATTTAATATTAATGTATTAACTAACCAAGATCACTTTTATAAAACATTTTTCTTAATAAAATATAGTTTTAAAAATAAAAAGTGAACTTATGTAGAAAATTTGATTAATTTATTAACTCTCTCTTACCATCCCTAGACAAGAGTAGAAAAATAATAATAACATACAAATCATATTTGTTAAAAAATATTATAATACTAAAAAAACAATAATCACTATTAGACTCTATAGTAACATATACATCTACCAAATAAGTGTAACTTAAAAAAAGAAAATTTTCCAACCAATGTTGTGTATAATCTATCTATCAATACAATGTTTCCAATAAGCTAAATAAAAAACATAAGGGTTTAGATGCCATTTTATAATATACCAATTTAGGTAACCATCATTTAGCTTCCACAAGAGTGCTACATACCATAAGGTAACCTTCCTATATGCTATAGGTTTCTTATTAGTTTAAAGGGTATAATTTATCTTATGAGGGAATATACCTCCAATTATATTTTTGTGATTGATTTTTTCACAAAGAAGACTTAATTTATTTTTGAGTTTTGATGGATGGATCCTTAAAAGACGGTGAAATGGTAAATTTACACTCATAAATTACTATTGAAATATTTTTTGATGGTCATGTTAATCTATAAACGTGACATTTTTTTGGGGTTGAATTTTGTTAAACTTATGAGATAATTTGATTTTAAGTAGTATATAGTACTTATTAAATAAATAAACATTTACCCCCATAGTAAAAACAATAATATCTCATGAAAGTGTGTTCAAATTATTTTAATCCATGGTTTCATATTTAATGCTGTGTTTCTCTTAGGAATGGTATGAGTTAAATTCTTAGGTATAAATCTAGAAACTAAGAATTTGTTTAGTTTTTTAAAGAATAATAAATTATCCATTAAATTAATTTATTATTTCTAATGGAGAATAGCATCATAGCTCCAATATTATATGTTAAACTAGGTGATTTTATTCTACTATTATTTTGATCTATTTACCAAATTTTTTATGGATATGGAATAAACTAATAAATTAATTGTTTAATTTATATTTACATACCAAATATTTTTTGATAATTAGTAATGAATTATTATTAAATAAAACACTTGAGAATTTAAAATGGGTGTACATTTTATTTAATGGTATTTTGAAAAATGATAGTTTTTTGTAGTTATAAATGAAAAAAATTATTTATTTGAAATTAATTATTCTAGAATTATATTTTATGATGATGAAAACTATAAAAAAATTATAAATGAATGATAACCAAATATTAAAAATAACATTTACATACGTTATTCCTATTCCCCCATTGTTTGCATAATTAAAACAAATTTTTGTTTTCAAATATATAATTAATGTAATTTTAATTATATGAGTATTTTATATAATATCAAAATGGTAATGAATTTAATAATATTTAATTGAATAGTCTTATTTCATTATTTTATCATCACAAGAAGAAATATTTATATATATCAACACTATATTATTCCTTAATAATGCAAGCATGAATAATTTTTTAATAAATTTCTTTCATGGAATTGATGAGAGGATGAAGCCTCAATGTTTTTTTGTTACTTTTTAAGATTTATCATTGTTTTATTTCTCTAAATGATTTTTTAATGTTTTTCAAATATTAAAATTATTATTCATTTTATATAAATTATTTCCTTGATAAGTAAAACAATTTTCAAATATTCGTATTCTATTGAGAGTTTTTACACTTTGAATATACAATTTAATCTAATATCATACATTAATTCTCTAATGATCCCAAATACAAGGCCATTATTGGTTGATCTGGTGATTTCTAAACCACTTTCTTCTCAAATATTATTAAAAAATTATTATTACATGAGTTTTATTATGGTCTCAAGATACTATAATAAAGGATAATGGAAGATTAACATATTGGGATATATAATAATGTTGTTGTGATGGGTTTATAGTGTCCCTACCTATTGTTTTTTATTTACATTATGTTTTAAGAAATCCAACTAGGTATGTTTATAGTCAACACTTTATGGGTTTTGTGTCCACACTAGTTGTGTCTATGAAGATGCTTCTTAGTTTTTAGGTGACCACTATGGGGTTGATGTTATGGAGTCGGTGGATATTATTCAGAGTAGCTAAAAGTAGTACATAGTGAGAGTTAGTTTATAGTATTTTTCATTCCCAAAGTCCATATGGAGAGTTGGTTTATTTCCTTGGTGGATTAATATGAACATGGTGATTTTTTTTACTGCATTTTTATATATATTTTAGGGATTACTATTGCAACCCCAACCCCAATAGTTTGGATTCGATGTCTACATTATTACCTTGTCATAAGAGTAAAGGAGTGGAATCTTGCATTATTTAATAGTTTATTATTCATGGTAAACTAGATATATACATGATATTATTATTACAATTAAAAATATAAAATAAAATATATTTTCTTTTAGAATTTGATTATTCATTATAGATTATCACTACATATCAATCACAAAAAAACATCCTTCTACCCAATTGAAAATGAAACATAATAAATGCGTGGTTTTAGATTCTCAGTACGGGTACACGTACAATGTTAGCAATGAATAAATATGGAATAATAAATACGGAAAGGTAAAAAGATGAAACATATTCCATTTAATCAATAAATTGAACATAATATGTTAGGAATAAATGATGATCAAATAATTCTATATAATTAATCACATGATCATGAAAAAATATTAATCGATATTATAACAAATTGAATAATCACATGGAATATAAAAAATTTAATTCATAATAATGGAATATATAATATCCATCATCTAAAATATACTGTCGAGGAATTGTTCCAAGAAATCTTAATAAATATCCAATGCCATAGACCAAACAAAATCTAGTTTGTCTCATGATACATACCAATGCATATATGGAATATAAAAATCACCACCCATTACATAATAATTCAAATTCATTCCCTATATTAAAGGGGTAAAATTAAATCAATATAATCATTCATATTGAAATAATAATTTTTAAAATTTTAATACTTACCCATATCAATAAACGTATTCATAAATGAATCCAGAGTAAAATGGTGAATGTTAATAAAATTGTACAAAAAAATTCAAAATGATCATAAAACATCATACGAAATAAAAAATATTGTTTCAATAAAAAAATCCTTATTGTATAATAAATATAATCATGGTTTTATTTCATTTCTGAATATTAATATCATGAAAATATCATTAAATTTCTTTATAAAAATTACCTTTGCATTTAGAAAATTGAATTTTAAAACAAAAAGTTCTCAAAAAAATTTCAAATTAATTTTCATTTAAAACAACCTTTTAAAACATGTTTAATAAAAATTAAAATATCAATTATTCAAAATGATGGAAAATCCCATTAATGCCTAATGTATTAAAATAATAACTCTTTTCAAATTTTCATTAAAAGAGAAAAGAGATTTATTTTATAAACGGCATGAATATTCCATTCATAGAATTATAAAAAATGTAAGAATGGGTAAAAATTAATTTAATAAATTATTTGAAGGGTTTAATTTAAAAAAAATAATTTTTATAGAAAACTCATTCCATTGAAGGAGAGAAGTGATGTTAGATTTGTGTAAAAACATATTATCTACTAGTTTAAGTACCAATGTGTGAAAAAATGTTCTAATTACATGAAAAAGTCCTTTAGTAACAATATTTTAATAAAAGAAATTTATTTTAGGTTATATATATATATTATAGTACCCCCAAGGTATACACAAACATAAAAAATCCAAAATAAAGATGATTTTGTGGAATAAATCCTTTTCAATTTGGTAACTTCTAAATGGTAATCCCCATAATAAATATGACATAAAATGAATAACTAAATACCATAAAGATAAATATATTCCTGATATGAAATATCAAATGGGTAATATATTCACCATATAATGGAAATAAGTGGTTAATATGGAATATGTCTCTCAGAAGTAAAAGATAGAAAAAAACCCTTACCTTAGGATTGATTAACATTTTACATGTGTGTACCTAACGTGTTATGCTATAATCTTGTTATTAATTTATAAAATAACCATAATATTATTTATAATACCATATATAATCCTCTTATGTCATTTTACCACCCATTTGTTCATAATAGGTTATTATTTTCATTATTTCAGGTGAAAATTTCCTTTTTTTCTCATGCGTGTTTTGTCAAGAATGTCTTACTTCTTATGAATAGGGCATATATATCTTATAAAAATAATTATAAGTTTATAAAAATCATATTTACTCATTATATACATTTTTATGACCTTTTATTAATGGTTTACATGGAAAATGAATCTCATCACTTAGTGGAGATTCTAGGTCATTCGGATACATGAGTGACAATTTCATTCCCATAATGAGTGAAAGGGTAAAGAAGTTTGTGAGAAATTAATTTTCTAGAATTAGTAACATATCATATATATAACATATATTCATTAATTATATCCTTATTACATTCCCAATAAAATATACAGGAAATCAAATCCCATCACATGATGAGGTGGTAGTCCTCCATTCACATGAATGACATTATCGTATTTGAAACATAATTCAAAGTAAAAAGGTATAAGTGATGTTAAAATTAATTTATTATCATAATTTATGAAATATTATATATATTTGGGTAATCCATCCATATATTATACATTTAAAGGAGGTTATATAAAATAAACTATATCAGTTAGCGAGGTGGTATTCCACTGTACACATGATTGAGGATTTCATTTCCCATTTGATGGAAGTGGAGATTAATAAATATTATGAAATAAATATGAAAACAAATCCATATATGGTAGATATTTTTTTGTTTTATTTTATTTTTTTAATAGATAATATAATGTGGGAAAATAAGAATGAGAATGAATGAGATTTGTTAAGATTGTTACCTTCTCTAAGAGGAACGCCCTTCAGATATCCTCTTAAGGACTATAGAAATGGTGTTTTAGGAGGACTAGAAGAACTAGAATATAAGTAATTTTGATGGGGATATTTGTTTTCATGGATTTTTAGATCTAAAGGGATCTATGTGTGTGAATAAGTGAGGGGAGGGAGTTCTTTGTTATAAGTTGGGTGAACGAACCCTCTTAGAAATTACTTGTAATATTCTCAAAATAATACAAAGTGATAAAGTCATTTGCATGAAAAAATAATACAAATAAAATTAGTAAAGAATAAGAGATATGATAAGGTATACATATTTCCATCCAATAACATCTATACTAGTTGGTATGTCATTTCATCCCTTGTCTTCTTAGTTTAACAACATAGTAAACCCATTTTTATCATAACTATGAGAATTAATTAATTTTTACTATTTTCACTATCAATTATGGTCTAGAATTCAGTTTACATTCTATGGCCCCAATCCATATTTTTTTATTTTATAATAACACTTTTAAAGGGTAAGTGTAGACCTTCATAAAACCACCACGATAATTATGGCATACAATATTTAAATTTCAAAGAAACACTACAGCAAACCTGATCTACCACCATTACCGCCTTCCAAAAAATCACACTGTTCAAAATTCAAAATCCTTCCATCATTCAGTTTAAATTATTAGATAATATAAATTATTTTGATAAGAAAAATCTGAAATCAAAATTTCCAAATTTAATTCATAGAAGTTGCAGAATCAAATATAAGATTATACCCATGGTGGCAACGAGAAAGCGGGTTTCCAAAGAGAAAAATCACATAATTGTAGATTATTTTAATAAAAAAATTAAATATGATATTGATTCCAATGAAATATATGCGTTAAATATTAATATATGTTAAATAATTTCAGATTAAAAATATTTTTAAAATGTTATGTAACTTTATAATTAATTCAAACAGAAAGACCATTTTTTATTAAAATTCAATATTTTATTCCATTCATCCTAAAATTATATATTTCAAAAAAATACAAAAAAATTTAACCTAATATAATTTTTATATGATGATTTCAAAAATAATTTATATTTATAAAAATAGGAATTCTAAAATTTTAAAATATTTATTAAAAATTATGTGCAAAAATAGAAATAAAAACATTTTTTAAGAAAAATACATTTTTAAGAAAATATTTATTTTACGTTCAATAATTATCATATTATTTATAATTGAAGTGCACTGTGTTGCATTTGTTGTCAATGAGACATGTTGTTGTCTTAGAATGAATGGATGTCAAGAATTGTCAAGATGTGAATGCCAATGGTTGTGATGGTGTTGGTGATGAATGGAGAATGGCCATGGTCTAAGATGCGTGTCACTTAGGAGATTCACTAAGTGGCATAGGAGATGTGGTTGAAACATTCTCTAGTAACATCTGACGATTGTTGAGCTGATCTTAAAGTTCCAAGAACTTGTATCATGGTCTAAGATGCGTGTCACTTAGGAGATTCACTAAGTGGCATAGGAGATGTGGTTGAAACATTCTCTAGTAACATCTGACGATTGTTGAGCTGATCTTAAAGTTCCAAGAACTTGTATCAACTGGATACAAAGTCACAACAAAGTTAGAAGACCATGCATTGTAGTGACAATGCATGAGGAGTTGAAGAAGCAAGATGATCCATTCACTACTTCTAAGTGGATGAAGTGGATTAAAGAAGTCCATGTACTAACTCTTAGTGCATGTGAATCAGAAGAAGATCCAATTGATCTCTGATTAGATCAATGAAGAATATTGAAGAACATGTGTGATTTATGAGATTTAGTTGAAGAAGTCCCTCCTAAGTATTGAACACATATGGAAGAGGAGATGAAGAAGATTAAGAAGAAACCGTTCAAGAATTCCATTCTTAAATGATGATTATATGTTGACGAAGGATGATGAATTCTAGTGAAGAAGAAGAAATAAAGAAGATGAAGAATGGATTAGAAGAAGAGTTGTGGCATTTGGTATTTGAACTTGGTAACTTTGTTTTTACACAAAGGACTTGTTCTATACATAAGCAAAAATTAAGCCACCAAGGGCCAGCCTTAAGGGTTCAACCCCCAAGGCACATGTGGGCCTAAGGCACCACACCCAAGGGGGGATCCCATGTGGCCAGCCCGAGAGGCAGGGGGCCGTGTGTAAGCCCCGGGCCACGCAGGGGATCAGTTCCTGCGCAGCATGGGCGCCTGAGCGCGCGCCCGAGGTGCATAGTGGGCGCTAGAGCGTGCCCGCGGAGGAAAGAGTGGGCGCAGAGCGCGCCCGCAGGGAGAACACGGTGCGGGGCAGCACCGTGGAGGGAGAGAATTCAACTGAGTCGGTTGGGGGAGCGCTTAGTTGATAAGGCGCGGCAATTCCTCTCGCCGATTCGATGTGGGACGCGGAAATTTCCCCGGGAGCAAATCTCAGCCGTCCGAGCCATCGCGCGCTTTATCCACGCCGCACGATCCATCTCCGCGGCGATGATCTAATCCTGGCCGTTAAACATCGCATCCGACGGCCGAGAGCTCGTCTTCGTCATCGAGCTCGTCCGAGGCCTCCCCGAAGCCACCTTCTTGCCGCCGCTGAACCAGGCGTCTCCCGAAGATGGTTTTTGAGTTCCCGGCCACCTCCGAGCAAACCGAAGCCTCCATTGTGATCGTTAGGCCATAACGAACTCATGCATGCATTAAAATGTTGCATGCATGCATCGAGAAAGAATTTCGAACAAGGTCGAGGCAAACCGAAGGTGCCGAGGCCATGTGGTGTTCGTGCTATGCATGGACCGGTTTTAAATGAAGTCATGCATGCGTTTTAAAATGGATGCACGTAGATAAGGCTGAAGATAAAAGAACCCGCGTTTGACAGAAAGAAGAAAAGAATATTTCAAAGAAATCTTTAAAGATCCGAAGATCTCGGGAGTTTGAGATTTATCACACGCGGATGATCCGGGCATCCCTCTGCCTATAAAAGAAGAGCCATAGGCTCTCATTTTGCTTGCTGAATCTTTGTTGAAGAACAGAAGTCCCGTGAGTGCTCTCTGCCTCTCGAAGATCTGCCCTGCGCGCACCACTTGCGCGGCAGCAGCTCGAAGCCATTTTTGGCTTTGCTAAGTTCCTTGCGCGCAACTCTTTTGCGCGTCAAGAAGGCTAAGTCCCCTGTGCGCTATCCTTTGCGCGACAGGAAGGAGGAAGGGCAGCGCCAACTTGCGCGCCCCCTCTGTGCACCGCGCCCCCTGCACGGTAGGCGCTTGCACGGCCAAGTGCACCCTTGCACTTGCGCGCCCACGGCCGAGGTCCTTTGTGCCTTGTGCTTGCGCGACAGAAGCTGTGAAGAGAGGAAGTCTGCACCCCTTTGCGCGCCTATTTTGAAGGTGGAGTGCATACCTAGTGCGTGTGTGCAAATGGAGTAAGAGGACCCTACGGTTTTGTGTGTGCAAAGAAGAAGACCCGAGGACATTGTGCCTTGTGTGCTAGGTGAACAAGAGAAGGCCGTAGCCTTTGGGTGTATGTGCAAACAAGAACAAAGAAGGCCGAGAGTTTTGGGTGTGTGCAAGGAGGAGAATTGGCCAAGTCTCAAGTGTGTGCAAAGTGAAACAAGTGTGTGCAAAAAGACAACATGGCCGAACCTAAGTGTGTGAACTAAGAAGTGTGTATACACTTAGAAGAAATAAGGAGTGACCCACACTAACGTAGAACACACTCTAAGTGTGTAAACAAATTGGATAAAGTGTGTGAAGGAGGAAGGAGGTGTGTGATATAGTTGACTACACCCTCTGAGGGTTTACTGCACCAAGAGTAGAAGAAGGAGAGTGCATGCTTGCATGTATGCACATGCACACGTGAACAAAGACAAATCTGTCTGTGTGCATCTGAGTTGACCAAGACCGGAAGTTCTTGAAGAATTGAGAAGGCCATGCTATCAGTGAATGAGGATGAAGAGCTTCCATGCACTCAGTGCATGAAGTTGAAGTGAGTGAGACTGGACCAGACTGAAGTTAAAGATATCAGTTGTCTGAGTATTCAGTAGTTGAAGAGAGAAGCCAGGTCATCCTGAGAAGAAGGAGATAAATCCTGAGCAAGACGAGAAGACCTGATCAACTCAAGTGGTCAGAGGTACAGAGCAAGGCCAGCAGTCTTTATCCCAGACTGCTGAAGATACTTGAAGAGCTGAACAAGAAGAAGAGCTACTCGTGTGACTCGAGGAGCCAGGAGAAGACCCTGTGGGACTCAGGGAGAAGAAGTCTTCAGTGGGATTCTGGAGCAGGCCAGTGGGACTCTGGTAACACTGTGTGAAGCAGTATAAAGACCCTCTTATGGGACTCAGGAGAGATACGGTGGGAAGCTGTATTGACCATTGTAATTCTAACAAGTTATAATGGGAGAATCCATGCTGGGAGAGCATGGCAAGGATGTAGGCCTTTGGTGCCGAACCTTGTAAATCCTTGTGTCCTGTGCCTTTTCATTACGGCATCATTCGGGAAAGGTTGAGAGATACAAGAAGAGTGGATCAAGGCTTTAACCAGCCATAGAGGTTTAATTGATAAGAATCAATTAGTAAAAAGTTTTAAGGGATCACTGATTCACCCCCTCCCCCTCTCAGTGATTCACACTGATCTGGGCACTTCAATTGGTATCAAAAGGAGGTTACCTCTAAAAGATCCAAGGGAGTCTTTATGAAGTGCAGATTTGAGGAAATGAAAGAACAGCCTCAAATGGAGATATCTTCCAAGACTCAGAAAAATAGAAAGAAGAAACAGGCCAGGAAAATGAAGAAAGCCTGTCCTAGCTGTGATGAAGTTGAAACAATGAATGACCTTCAGAGTGCACTCAAATATCTTCAGAAGACAGTTCCCATGGAAGTGGCAAAGTGTATAGCTACAGGCATCCATGATCTTCATGAAGAAAAATCACAGTTAGAAGAAGAAGCCAATGCAATGGAAGATCAATTGGCTAAAAGGGTTGGTATAACCAACACTCTCATAAAGCTGGTGAAGGATAAGGAAGAAATAGTTTTTCTTTGCAATGAAAGATATGAAGACACTGCTGAAGAATTGTAGAGAAGCCTTTCTTAGAAAGAATTCTTTAAAGTAATGGTCAAAGATGTTTTCCATGCACGGGAAAAGAGGCACAAAGTTTCAATGAATGTCAGAGATGCTCAACTTGAAGAAAAAGTCAAATTGGTGATGGAGATGTACAATTCATTGCAAGAATTGAAGAAGGTGCATGAAGACCAGATGAAACAACTGGTGGAGAATTGGGAAGGAAAGCTAAGAACTGTTGAGGATGAGAAGAACTCCCTCAACATGAAATACTTAGAACTGGAGGTGATATTGAAACATCTGCAATCACCTAAAGCTGAATCCTCCCAGTCAGCTGGAAGAAGACATGTTGCTACTCAAGTATGCTTTGAGCAGGATGATTCTAAGAGAAAGACATCCTCTAATAAAAGTGCAACATCTTCTAGAAAGAAGGTACCATCCATACCATCTTGTACTGATGCTTCTAATTGTGTTTCCACAAAAAGTGCAGGATGGAAGAATAATTCCAAACAAATATGGATGAAGACAGTAAAGAAGCAGAGCTCTCCTGAAACAGCACAACAGGTCAAGAAAAGTACCCTACAATCAGAAGGACTGAAGAGGTCAAGATTCGTGGGACAATGCTGGTGTTGTAACAAGTATGGGCGTTGTGCCAAGGATTGTTGGTACAATCCACTGAATGCCAAAGCACAGAGGAAGCCCATGCCAAGGGGGAGCAAGCCAGAAGAAAAGAAGCAGCATCCATAGGTCCAGAGACATCTGTTTACTGCTAACAGATTTGGATTGCTTGACAACATCGGGGATGTTTGAAAAAGTGGTCAAAATGATACATGTCAATCTCCAACTGTATCCAAAGATGAAAAGAAGAGAAAATCACTGAACCTGGCTAAGAAAGAATCCTTGGGAAGCAAGCAGAAGAAAGCTGAAGATGCTCCCAAGAAGATTATGAAAAAGGAAGAGAAGACCTTGGAGTCTAAATCCAAGAAGGTTGATGCATCCAGAAGGACCACCAAGAAGAAATGCTTCTACTGTGGAAAGAAAGGGCATATCATGGATCTTTGTAAAGAAGCCATGAAATTCGATAGAGGCAGACTGGACTCAAACAGACAATCAATCCAGAAGAAGCGGAAGGGATTGATTGAAAACAAGTTGCCTAAGAAAGGTAGCTTGACAGCATCAAAAGAACCATGTGGAACTTCCAGAACTGAGGCCACACTTTCAAGTGACTTACTAGTCAAATGGCCAAATCAGTTGCAACTTGCCAAAGATCTGCAAAGAGCTGAAGATAAAGTTCTGGCAATTGCTAAGGCAAAAGGGAAGAAGAAGGTTTCACATGAAGATGTTTTTAGAACCACACCAGCACAAACATCAATGAAGATCAAATGTGCAAGTGTGAAGAATGGTGAAAATGGGACATCTCAGTTGAGAGAATCTTCTCAACCTTGTTGTTCACATTGATGAACCAAGGAGGTTCCATCTTATTCCCTTATACTATTGGTATTTACATGTGCTGACATTGCAAGGAATTGAAGATGATGATCATTCTCATCTGGAGGATGGTTTGGACAGAATGGAGTGCACCCCTTGAGGGGGAGCCAATCTGAAGAAGATGATGTTATGAAATTAATATCATCTTTTGAAAGTAGATGAAAGGGGGAGCTTTATCTTTGCACCTGAACTTTCTAATGAGTTTTGTGATGTATGTGCAGGATTTAGCAATTCATTGTTATATCTGAAAAATTTCAACCCCTAAGCATGATCTCACATGTTTATAGTGAATGTGGATAGCATTGAGTTCCTTGGTTATATCACTCTTGTTTTCTACACCGGGTTAGCCCAAGTAGACTTAGAGTTGATTTACTAAAGGTTCTTTGCTAAGAAGAACATGTGGCATCATCCCTCTCTTAGTAATTTTCAAGAAGATGCTATTCAAAGGGAGGAAGATATTTTTGAAAGTGAACCACACCACACCTTTGCATTTGATTGCCAATAAGGGGGAGAAAATATTGGCACACATATTGACCCATTCATATGTGCTGAAGGAGTGTATTGACAACAAATACAAAGGGGGAGATTGAAGTGCACTGTGCTGCATTTGTTGTCAATGAGACATGTTGTTGTCTTAGAATGAATGGATGTCAAGAATTGTCAAGATGTGAATGCCAAAGGTTGTGATGGTGTTGGTGATGAATGGAGAATGGTCATGGTCTAAGATGCGTGTCACTTAGGAGATTCACTAAGTGGCATAGGAGATGTGGTTGAAACATTCTCTAGTAACATCTGACGATTGTTGAGCTGATCTTAAAGTTCCAAGAACTTGTATCATGGTCTAAGATGCGTGTCACTTAGGAGATTCACTAAGTGGCATAGGAGATGTGGTTGAAACATTCTCTAGTAACATCTGACGATTGTTGAGCTGATCTTAAAGTTCCAAGAACTTGTATCAACTGGATACAAAGTCACAACAAAGTTAGAAGACCATGCATTGTAGTGACAATGCATGAGGAGTTGAAGAAGCAAGATGATCCATTCACTACTTCTAAGTGGATGAAGTGGATTAAAGAATTCCATGTACTAACTCTTAGTGCATGTGAATCAGAAGAAGATCCAATTGATATCTGATTAGATCAATGAATAATGTTGAAGAACATGTGTGATTTATGAGATTCAGTTGAAGAAGTCCCTCCTAAGTATTGAACACATATGGAAGAGGAGATGAAGAAGATTAAGAAGAAACCGTTCAAGAATTCCATTCTTAAATGATGATTATATGTTGACGAAGGATGATGAATTCTAGTGAAGAAGAAGAAATAAAGAAGATGAAGAATGGCTTAGAAGAAGAGTTGTGGCATTTGGCATTTGAACTTGGTAACTTTGTTTTTACACAAAGGACTTGTTCTATACATAAGCAAAAAATAAGCCACCAAGGGCCAGCCTTAAGGGTTCAACCCCCAAGGCACATGTGGGCCTAAGGCACCACGCCCAAGGGGGGATCCCATGTGGCCAGCCCGAGAGGCAGGGGGGCCGTGTGTAAGCCCCGGGCCACGCAGGGGATCAGTTCCTGCGCAGCATGGGCGCCTGAGCGCGCGCCCGAGGTGCATAGTGGGCGCTAGAGCGCGCCCGCGGAGGCAAGAGTGGGCGCAGAGCGCGCCCGTAGGGAGAACACGGTGCGGGGCGGCACCGTGGAGGGAGAGAATTCAACTTAGCCGGTTGGGGGAGCGCTTAGTTGATAAGGCGCGGAAATTCCTCTCGCCGATTCGATGTGGGACGCAGAAATTTCCCCGGGAGCAAATCTCAGCCGTCCGAGCCATCGCGCGCTTTATCCACGCCGCACGATCCATCTCCGCGGCGATGATCTAATCCTGGCCGTTAAACATCGCATCCGATGGCCGAGAGCTCGTCTTCATCATCGAGCTCGTCCGAGGCCTCCCCGAAGCCACCTGCTTGCCGCCGCTGAACCAGGCGACTCCTGAAGATGGTTTTTGAGTTCCCGGCCACCTCTGAGTAAAACGAAGTCTCCATTGTGATCGTTAGGCCATAACGAACTCATGCATGCATTAAAATGTTGCATGCATGCATCGAGAAAGAATTTCGAACAAGGCCGAGGCAAACCGAAGGTGCCGAGGCCATGTGGTGTTCGTCCTATGCATGGACCGGTTTTAAATAAAGTCATGCATGCGTTTTAAAATGCATGCACGTAGATAAGGCTGAAGATAAAAGAACCCGCGTTTGACAGAAAGAAGAAAAGAAGATTTCAAAGAAATCTTTAAAGATCCGAAGATCTCGGGAGTTTGAGATTTATCGCACGCGGATGATCCGGGCATCCCTCTGCCTATAAAAGAAGAGCCAGAGGCTCTCATTTTGCTTGCTGAATCTTTGTTGAAGAACAGAAGTCCCGTGAGTGCTCCCTGCCCCGCGAAGATCTGCCCTGCGCGCACCACTTGCACGGCAGCATCCCGAAGCCATTTTTGGCTTTGCTAAGTTCCTTGCGCGCAACTCTTTTGCGCGTCAAGAAGGCTAAGTCCCCTGTGCGCTATCCTTTGCACGACAGGAAGGAGGAAGGGCAGCGCCAACTTGCGCGCCCCCTCTGTGCACTGCGCCCCCTGCACGGTAGGCGCTTGCACGGCCAAGTGCACCCTTGCACTTGCGCGCCCATGGCCGAGGTCCTTTGTGCCTTGTGCTTGCGCGACAGAAGGTGTGAAGAGAGGAAGGCCACACCCCTTTGCGCGCCTATTTTGAAGGTGGAGTGCATACCTAGTGCGTGTGTGCAAATGGAGTAAGAGGACCCTACGGTTTTGTGTGTGCAAAGAAGAAGACCTGAGGACATTGTGCCTTGTGTGCTAGGTGAACAAGAGAAGGCCGTAGCCTTTGGGTGTATGTGCAAACAAGAACAAAGAAGGCCGAGAGTTTTGGGTGTGTGAAAGGAGGAGAATTGGCCAAGTCTCAAGTGTGTGCAAAGTGAAACAAGTGTGTGCAAAAAGACAACATGGACGAACCTAAGTGTGTGCACTAAGAAGTGTGTATACACTTAGAAGAAATAAGGAGGGACCCACACTAAAGTAGAACACACTCTAAGTGTGTAAAAAAATTGGATAAAGTGTGTGAAGGAGGAAGGAGGTGTGTGCTATAGTTGACTACACCCTCTGAGGGTTTACTGCACCAAGAGTAGAAGAAGGAGAGTGCATGCTTGCATGTATGCACATGCACACGTGAACAAAGACAAATCTGGCTGTGTGCATCTGAGTTGACCAAGACCGGAAGTTCTTGAAGAATTGAGAAGGCCATGCTATCAGTGCATGAGGATGAAGAGCTGCCATGCACTCAGTGCATGAAGTTGAAGTGAGTGAGACTGGACCATACTGAAGTTAAAGATATCAGTTGTCTGAGTATTCAGTAGTTGAAGAGAGAAGCCAGGTCATCCTGAGAAGAAGGAGATAAATCCTGAGAAAGACGAGAAGACCTGATCAACTCAAGTGGTTAGAGGTACAGAGCAAGGCCAGCAGTCTTTATCCCAGACTGCTGAAGATACTTGAAGAGCTGAACAAGAAGAAGAGCTACTCGTGTGACTCGAGGAGCTAGGAGAAGACCCTGTGGGACTCAGGGAGAAGAAGTCTTCAGTGGGATTCTGGAGCAGGCCAGTGGGACTCTGGTAACACTGTGTGAAGCAGTATAAAGACCCTCCTATGGGACTCAGGAGAGATACGGTGGGAAGCTGTATTGACCATTGTAATTCTAACAAGTTATAATGGGAGAATCCATGCTGGGAGAGCATGGAAAGGATGTAGGCCTTTGGTGCCGAACCTTGTAAATCCTTGTGTCCTGTGCCTTTTCATTACTGCATCATTCGGGAAAGGTTGAGAGATACAAGAAGAGTGGATTGAGGCTTTAACCAGCCATAGAGGTTTAATTGATAAGAATCAATTAGTAAAAAGTTTTAATGGATCACTGATTCACCCCCTCCCCCTCTCAGTGATTCACACTGATCTGGGCACTTCAATAATCAATAAATATCCATTAATTTATTTTACCAATATAGAAACTATATAATTTCAAAATTTATTTATATCTATTCATTCCCTTAATTTTAACGGGTTGGTTATAAAAGTAATTTTTTAATAATAATATTTTAAAAGAGTATCATGTTTTATATAAAACCAATGATGTGTGCATCACAAGATATTTAATAGATCAAATTTATTTAAAAATAATCATATTATAATATCTTGGGATGTTTCATTATATTATAATTTTGGGGTTTCCTGTCATTTATGCAATAAAATGTGACATTCCTCATTTAAAATATTAGGGTTTTACATTCTACCCCATCAAATAAATTGAACCTTAAAAATTTAATCTTTATATCTATAATCAGGGATTTGGAAATTGAAAAATACATTTTTTGGGAACCCAAATCATAAAATGTTTAATAATAAATCATGTTGATGAGATAAGGAGAGAAGTAATAAGGTCATTTAGAATAACACATTAATAGGTTTCTATGTAGGAGAACATTGATAAGAAATGAAAGTGTAGACTTGGAAGAGAATACCAATGACTGAGGATTAATATATACCTACCGATATCATATATCACATGAAAGTGGGTGATTCAGAGACTATTAAAGACAAAAAAGAAAAAGAAAAATCTATAGTTAGTTAAGGGGATATTTGATTCTTCAGAAAGGAATTTAGTTGGATAATATTTTTGTTTTTGTGTCCTTCCCTAGAGTTGAGAAATAGTTTACCATCTATAATGATAATATACAAACATATAATTAAAAGATATCATCTATTTCATAAACCCAATTTCATCATTTCATTCTGCTTCTATCAATTCCCACTTCATTTATTATTAAAATAAATGAATATCCCAGATGAATTTTTTCATGAATGAAGTAATAAAATTAACTTTTAACATATCATAATATTTATAAAATATTAACAAGATATTCATCCTACCATTAATATAACCAAAATGGTTAGAACAAGATATCAAAGAAAACCCAAACTTGATCCAAATCCATTTTATAAGTATTTAACATGGAATCCCATACAGAATATATCTATCTAAATTTATAATTAAGGTAACTAATTCAACATTATTTTCCCCAAACAATTTAAATTATCTCTTACTATTACATTTAATATAATTTAATACCTTGATATCCATAAAACCTTAATGAAAACAACAATTATTCTAAAAATAAAATATTATGTTATCAAATATATTCTATATATCAATAAATATATTAAAATTCATCAATGAAAAAATAAACCATCAATCCTTTAACCAATTTCATGGTCACCAACACTATCCGTTGAACATATCATCATAATATCAACAACGAGAATATATTAACAATTAGCCTCATGCAATCATGTGTTTTCAAATATTCTCAACCTTTCAAAGAATATTGTTTCGAGGTCATCAGTACCATTTAACATATCAGCTCAAATACGTTTAGAAATAATATTATAGTACATTCCTTATATGTTTCATGATTCTTATATGGATAGTATCATTAAAAAATACCTTTTCAATATATTTACTAGATCCAAATATGAATGACCATTAATAATTCCACATTGGTTATATCAATAGCATAAGATTGACCTTGATCCCTTATCATATTTTTGATTAATAATCCCTTAATTATTGGTGAATTAATTTACATAATTACCCATATCCTTATAGTGGAAGAATTTCACAATCATATATTCTTTCATAGCTTGAAATCATGAGAAAAGGGGCCATTTTCTCCCAACATGAAATGAAAACTTGTTCCATTTATTCATGTACCATGTTTTTTCCTTCCACAAGTACTACATGTTTGAAAATCCTTCCATCCCCTCTTACATTTATCCATCTTTTTATCGGCCACCCTATTATTATATTGATTCCCTTAAAAGTCAATGGACATGGATAATTTTTTCTCTATCTTGAGATCACATGATTAAAAATCCTTACACGATGAGAATTATAGGGTTACTAGTTCCCTTTAGAGAACTGGGTTAATCCCATAAAATAAATGGCCAGTCTTCCTCTTTGGATTATTTTTGAAGTTCACAATATGCATTAGTAAATATGTAAATTTGTCTTCATATGTAACTAAATTTTCATCTAATAATTACCTTAGAATCAATAATTGTCTCTCCATATCTTCTCATTTCTCATGAAATGATTGTTTTTCCAAGAAGAGTACCTTAAAATCTTTTCACTCCATGCGGTCTATTTTTTCCTCATCAATAGTGTTTTGAATTAATGACTAAAATTGATCCACATTTTCTATGATATGATTAATTTACATGATTACATTCTGTATTTGAATATTTCCCACTGTTAAAAATATCTTCTCAATGGAACAAATCCATTACTTAGATATAAATGGATTTATAGTCCCATTGAGAAATGGATTTTTTTTTATTTCATGAAGTGGTCTAACATTGTTACACTGGTAGATCAATATGATACTCCATACTCAAAACACAATTGCACATTACCTAAGTCAACTTCTTGAATAGGGTTGTAATTTGATTCATTACATTTCTAATTACTGCTTGATATTCATTACCATTTCCAGAAGGAAATCCTTACACAGGGTATTATCATTGATAAAATTCACATCCCTTCCATTAGGAACCATTTCTAAATTATGTAATTTCATTACATGTCCCCCAGGGCCTATTCCATGACTACCCCATTCCTGCCATTCATAGGCCATGGGATGGAGACTAGCACTGAAAGGCAAATTCCCTAAATCTGGGAGGGCATTGCTTTATAACCTAAAAACTCACGTAACCAAGCACACAACAAGATAAAAACACAAGAAAACTGTATAGTAAATAGAATGAGTGCAGTAAGTAAAAGCGGCCAGAATACAAGCCCAAATGGAAAGTACAAGTACTACTGGAATATAATACAATTGAAGTATGAGAAAGACAACTACTAGGCCATCCTCTGAGGTTCCTACCTGAAGGGTAGGTACAAATCGCCTCTTCAATACTCCACATCCACCCAACTCCTCTACATACAGACACACCATATAGTCCACCTCCGAGCACTATCCAATCCTGGTATACTTAGACTCGATCAGTGTTGTCTGCCATTTGCACCAAACACAATGAGGTGCAAGCATAGAGCATGAAGGAGTGAGTATAACGATACTCATTTGGGACCCCGAGACCCTCAAGGTCTCTCAAAATCCACTAAGGGTAATCCACAAGAATGAAATCAACTATCAACCCCACATAGTAATATATCAATACATATACCTAAGTTATCATGTAAACCCATCTCAATCATGAGGAAAACATAGAGTCCAACTCCAATTCCAAAAGCTCATATGTTCTAAAAATGAAGGAAAACCACGAAGGAAAGTACCAAATAGGTACACCACACAGAGAATACCACCAAGGTATTAACACGAAGGAAAGTATCTCACAGGTAGAAACTCAGCTTATTCTAGGTATAACATAAGTACAATAGTAGAGATGATTAGATGTAACTAATAAATCATCTTACTCTGTAAAGAAGCTAACCCACACAGGATCGCTTGAAGATGACCCACATAGGATCGTTAGGAGCTGACCCACATAGGATCACTAGGAGCTTAACCACACAGGATTTCTAGGTGCTGACCCACACATGATTGCTAGGAGCTAACCCATAGAGGATCTCTAGGTGCTGACCCATATTGGATCTCTAGTAGATGACCCACACAGGATCTCTAGGTGCTGACCCACAGAGGATTGATAGGAGCTGACCCACACAGGATCACAAGGTGATGACCCACACAGGATCACTAGGAGCTGACGCACACAGGATCATTAGATGCTGACCCACACAGGATCACTAGGAGATGAACCACATAGGATATCTAGGTGCTTACCCATAGAGGATCTCTATGATGCGACCCACATAGTATCTCTAGGTGAAAACTCCCACAGGATCGCTCTTCATTCTTCTCGCAATAGCCAGCTACTGGGTTCCCGCACTAAGCCTATTCGTCTCCAGGAGGATATGCTTTACAAGTCACTGGTCGATAATCCAACTGCTATGAAGTACCACAAAGAAGTATCTCAAAGGTCTTCCATGTCATATGGATCTAAACACAACAGAAGATGCATCAATCAGACGCCCGGTCTATGAGTTAATAGTCATTTAGTCCAGGGGGTTTGGTTGGATTCGTTCCCGATCTAACCCTATTATACCCCAAATTTACCAAAAAACCAAGTGTGGTATTCTAAATGGACCGTCTCGCTCCATGGTTTCCAGCACCAGAAGCAGTTCATCAAACGAATGTTCGATGTCAATGTTTTGGCCCATGTAAAGTAAAGGTTCTTCTCAGGTCCGGGTCTGGTCCGGCCTGGTCAGACCCACCCGACCGACCTAGCCAAGGTCGAACCTATTTGGGTCAACTTGGCCTAGACCATGGTTTGGCCCAGCCCATGGGGAGGCCCGGCCTGCTGGGCGGTCCGGCAGGCCGTGAGGGCCTCGA
This sequence comes from Viscum album, assembly GCA_963277665.1. Classification (NCBI taxonomy): domain Eukaryota; kingdom Viridiplantae; phylum Streptophyta; class Magnoliopsida; order Santalales; family Viscaceae; genus Viscum; species Viscum album. The sequence goes on along the minus strand of OY728128.1, from coordinate 580,938,026 downwards.
GGGGCCACAGAGGCCGCAGGTGCCACAGGGCGGCAGAAGTCACGAGTCGGCTGGGCCACGGATGGCGGCTCGACCATGGGGGTGACATGAGGGCGTGGGGAGACTCGGCTGAGACGGCGAAGGATGTGGCGAGGCTCATCCAAGGGGGGGGGGGTAGTGAGGGAACGAGGTGGTGGAGGCTCGACCATAGGGTGGAGGCCCAGCCGCAGGCGGCGGCTCGGCCACGAAGAGTGGCGGCCCGGCCGCGGGGCAGAGACCTGAACTCGGGTAGAGGCTAGGCCTCAGAGGGTGGCGACGTGGCTGTGGGGCAGTGGCAGCGGCTACAGGGTGGCATTGTTGCGTCGTCGCCTTTGTCGTAAACAACAGTGGTGTTGGCCACCGTTCTCGTTCCCCACTATGGTTCGTATCCATTCCTCCATTGCGATCAACAATTGGCCATATGGTTTGCAGAGAGGACGAGCCTTGTTTGTTTTGCCCGCACTCTCCATGTTATAGTGGTTGAAAGTGGTTACAATTCCTTATTGAATTACAATGAAATATCAAGAATGGAAAGAGAGAATAATTTCCAACAACCACCCTACAAATTCCCACAAATAATCATACAAAAATAAACCCCTACCTTGGAAAATTATTGAAGGAGATCGTGAGATGGAAATGTTGAAGGTGAAGAGAGTTCCAATGATCATCAATTCCGAGGTCATGCTTCCAAATTTAGTTCGAACGTCATCCAAGTTCTTCAATCTCGAAGTGATTTCTTTGTTGGAGAGCTTTCTCCAAAGTTCTCCTAATCATCCTTTTCCACCACTTTTCCATCAAAAGAATAGCCATCCAAATAAAATTTGTTTATCTATTTAATATGTTGGAAATCAAAGTTGGATTAATTAATTGGAAACAATAAATCGGTTGTTTTGGTATAATTAAAAAGGGAGGATACCAAGGGTTATCTCCCATTAAAGGGGAGTTCAAGGGGTTTCTCCCATTAAGAGGGGATTTGAAGGGATTCAAATTGGGGGTTTAGACTCGGGTGGTCCCCACCACCATAACCTCTCATGGGAGTATTAGTTCAGGTGGTCCCCACCACAATAACCTCTCATGGGAGGATTAGTTCAGGTTGTCGCCACCTATGAAACATCTAAAATTAGTTTAAAATAAAAATAAAAATAAAAGGTGCAGAATTTTATTTTTATTTTATTATTTCAGGAATGTGTGAATAGCTAACATCTCCCCTCGACCTACTACAGTCGAGGTGAAGGTCTCCTTAGGATAATTCCGGCACTGTGAGTTCAACAGTGCCCTCAGATTTCAATTCCGAGCACCATTTCAAAAGATAGAAAAATACCGCTCACACGTTTACTAAACGTAGTCGAAATAAAGTTCAGAAATTCATTCCAGGCACTCTCTGCCTCGGAATCATGCGCCATCAATTTTCGCAGACTTTTAAAATTCCCATTTAACAAAAAATGTTACATGGACATTCTGGGTCTTTAAAATATCCCCACCATTGGTCTTTATGTCCCCGTATACCACATCACAAAATGTGGAAAACAAGTGGAGGTACTAAGAACAAATATGAGCATCCCGCTCCCTTGTGCTCTTTTGGTGGTCCTCATGCAGCCAACGAACGCGCATTAGAGATATTGACTGCCCCCATGTCCTCCATTCACATGAATGACATTATCATATTTGGATAAGTGGTATTCCACCGCACCAACTCTACTGAGGACATAATAATGTCTGATGAATCTTGGAGATAACATTCCACCTCAGCCAAATCTCCACAAACCTCATCAATGTGAGACCCATATAAAGACATCATCGCCATTCTAGAACTCTAGAGGTATCCTTCTCGTTTCAAAATACGACTTCTACCTGCTCTGTGTAGTCTTCATCTGCTCTAGGATGATCAGCACCTTCTCTGTGGTAGCCTATACCATCTCTGGTCCCACTAATGCTGACTCCCTGGGGTAAGTCTAGCACAAAGGTGATCTGTAAGGTCACCCATACAATTCCTAAAAAGGTGCCATAACAATGGTGGAGTGATAGATGTTTTTTTATACAAACTACACGAAGGGAAAGTGATCCTCCCAACTATGACTGAAGTCGAGGACATAATCACACATCATGTCCTAGAGGGTCTGAATGGTCCGCCATGTCTGGCCATCAGTCTGAGGATGGAAGGCAGTTCTCAAATGTAGTTTCATATCAAAAGCCTCCTACAACCCCTTCCAAAGCTAGGATGTAAAATGTGCATCATGATGGGAGTCAATCATCTTGGGTTCTCCATGTATCCGCACAATCTCCGGCACATAGAGGCATCCCAAGATCTCTACTAAAACATGCTCTCTTATCGGTAGGAAGTGGGATGACTTGGTGATTCAGTCTATGATCACCCTAATTGAGTCATGTCCCCTAGATGTTTGTGGAAGTATTACCAAAAAGTCCATAGATATCCCATCCCACTTTCACTCTGGGTTCTCTAAATGTTGAACCAAGATTGCTAGTACCTGATGCTATGCCTTCCCTTGCTGACAAGTGAGGCACCGAGACACAAACTTTTCTATTGCTTTCTTCATTCCTGGCCACCAGTGCTATCATCAGAGATCCTGGTACATCTTCCTCACTCCTAGATGTACCACTGGATGGGATGTGTGGAAACCCCACATCACTTCCACCCTAAGAGACACTGGTACCATGGTATGTCCTCTAAAGAGGATGACATGCTACCACTACTAGAATTTGGGTTTTTCCCAACGGCAGTATACCAACGGTTCAATAAACCGTTGGTATACTCAGCCTTTGCCAACGGTTTACTGAAACTGTTGGCAAAGGGCATTCCAGTGACCCATTTCCCAACGGTTCTATAGAACTGTTGGGAAAGGGGTGCTAAACTTGTCCCTTTCCCAACGGTTTTTACAAACCGTTGGCAAAGGTTTTGCCCAAATAGCAACCCCGATATGCTCTCCCTCATTCGAGACAGAGCCCTAATTATCCTCCGCTCCCGTGCTCTCGCGACCCCCCCGTCCGAACATCATCGACCCCCGTCTGAATAGGTACACCCCCCATCCGAACAGGTAAAAATTGATCTCAATCAAGTTGTTGTAGTTGTTTTAATGAATTGATTTTTCCATTAATTAAAACATAAACACTATGGTTCCATTTTAATATAAGCTTGCATGCCATTGGTGGACAATTTTATAATGCATATAGATTCTATTATTTTTAGATTTCTTATCTTATGGATATGTGTTGGTTTTCCACATAGAATGCCTTGACTATCTACTTAGCATGATAGAGGGTTTCTTTTGTAAATTTCCAATGGAAATTACATGATCCTATAAACATTTGGATGAATTTTCCTAACCTATATGGATTGTCTGATGTTTCTCTAATGATCAAGGACGGAATGTTTGGAGGACATCACAAGTCCTGACTGGTTGATACTAGAAGCAATCTCATGATAATGGATGTAATGCCTATAGGGAATCTCTTGATTTTGGTGATCTTCTCCATTTTCATCAAAAGACATGTTTGACACACTGGGAGGGAAACTCTAGAGTCAGTGTGACATGTCTTGAAGGGTGATTTATGCCCATAGTGACATGATTTGAGGACATCACATGACCTAGTTGGTGTGCCTGGAGGGTGTTAAGGGAGCCATCTAACATTCTTGACATTTAATATGAGACTGAGATAATATGTATTGATTCCCCTATATAGAAGGAGATACATATCTATTGGAAAACATATAGTCTGTATGGTGAGAATTAAAGGCTTTTCATTATAAGGGTGGCATATTCATGCGTGCCATCTGATTTTATTTAACATGTCAAGGGGACATCAAATGATCAAAATAGGTTTCCAAAGGAATGTATTGTGAACAGGATGAAATTTCCTAGTGCAATAAAATTTCATAGGTGATGAATGTTATGAACATGAGGGTCAACATATATTTCCTTCACCTTAGTCTCCCATATTTTAGTATTTCATCCATCCTTTTATCCCAAATTCAATAGATTTATACATTATTTTATTATAATATGTATCAAATTATCTAAAATATGTGTTTGATGTTCTTCACGTGACCTATCATAATTCCTTATCATAATCTATAGTGATCATGGGAAGATCCCATCGATGATTCATGATCACTCAAATTATTCTGCAGATCATACATAATGGAAGCCGTACAGGATGTGAGATGATTATATCTATGAAATCTACTCAGGTACCTGGTGAGGAAGTGAATATTAATTAAAAAAGTTAAATCGCATATGAGGATACTATACTAATATGGTTATGGGATGAGGCATGCTCTGATGTGATAAAACATTAATTTCTTGTTGGTTTTACATTTTTTCAATAACACATTAGTATGTTTTTTTCACATGTGTAGTTGATACCATGATTATTTTCTTCCTTTATCATTTACTTAAATGTATTTTCTATTAAAGTTCAATCCTATTGAATTGTTTATGACAAAATGACTTATATGAATTCTTTTTACAGAATGGACAGAAGTGGGATGTATGAAACCGATCGTATCTCAAGCGATTTTCAAAACAATTTGGAGAGATTTATAGATTTTGCATTTCACAATGATTCAGATAGTGGTCGCATACACTGCCCATGTTCCAATTGTATTGGTAAACCTTGGTTGAGTCGTGAAGAAGTCAGCTACCACATGACCATAAATAGTTTTCAAGCAAACTACTTTGTGCGGTATCACAATGGGGAGAAAATGAAATCTCAAATTGGTGATGATCGAAATGAAAGGACTGGAATGGAGAATTTGTTAGATGATCAGTTTCTGTTTATTCATCATCATGAAAAAGAAAGGATTTCGACTCAAGAAGACGTCGATATGAGGAAAACAGATGCATCTAGTGAAAATGATGATATTGATAGGGTGAAAAAATTGAATGATGCTGCCACGACTCCAGTATATCAACAATGTGATAAAATGAAAAAGCTGGAATTTTTAATCCGATTTTTTCATGGAAAAACTATGTATGGGATTTCTAATACAGCAATCGATTACATTCTTACCCTCTTGAAGGATTTACTTCCAGATGATGCAGATATTCCCTCAAACCAGTATATGGCATGGAAGTTAGTTGAAGAACTTGGATTTTCCAGAAACAAAATTCATGCTTGCCCGAAAGATTGCAGTTTATTCTGGGAAGAAACCGCTGAACGAAATGAATGTATAAAATGTGGCACATCCCGCTGGAAGTCAAAATCTGATGGAACACCATCCCGCGTTCCACAGAAAGTAATGTGGAACTTTCCATTGATCCCCAGACTCCAGAATCTTTTTATGTCTGATGACATATCAATAAAAATGAGATCGCATGATACCGAGAGAAAGAAGACTAATGATGAGTTGGTTCATCCTGCAGATGGATTTGCATGGCAGAGATTTGATGCTCGACATCCTGATTTTGCAGCTGACGTGCGTAATGTGAGGCTGGGTCTTTCATGCGACAGTTTTAATCTGTTTGGGAAGATGCTTACTTCACATAGCACATGGCCAGTTTTTATACACATTTATAATCTTCCCCCATGGTTGTGTATGAAAAAATCTTTCACTTTCATGAGTATACTCATATCTGGTCCTTCTGATCCTGGCATTGATATTGATGTATACATGCAACCTTTAATAAAAGAGTTGAAACTTCTTTGGGATGTGGGTGTGTGCACATACGATGCATGTTCGAAAGACAAATTTCAGATGTGTGTTGCGCTTATGTGGACGATCAATGATTTTTCGGCTTATGCAAGGATGTCAGGATGGATCATGAAGGGAAAACTCTCATGTCCAGTTTGTATGAAGAATACACGATCCAGAAGACTAAAACATCGTTGTAGTTTCAGTTTTATGGGACATCGACGATTTTTTCCAAAGGATCATCCATATAGAATGAATCGTCGAAGATTTGATAATACCATAGAGACCGACGATCCATCTCAGCGTATGTCTGGAACTGATGTGCTTAATGAATTGAAAGATTTTAGTTTTTCGTTCGGGAAGGGTCAAATGAAATCTGGAAAGAGAAAGAATGTTTCCACAGAAACCTGTTATAATTGGAGGAAGCGGAGTATCTTTTTTGATTTTCCTTATTGGTCAACCAATTTGCTACGTCATTGCCTAGACGTAATGCATATTGAAAAGAATATATGTGAAATTTTGCTTTAAGTTCTTCTAAATGTCAAGGGGAAGACAAAAGATGATTTACGATCTCGACGTGACTTGGTGGATTGGGGCATCAGACCAGAATTGCATCCTGTGCGTATCAGTGAAAATAAATGGAAACTTCCATGTGCTTCTTATGTGATAACACCTACTGAAAAAAAAACAATTTCTGGAAGTATTAGAGGCTATTAGAGTTCCTGATGGCTATTCAAGCAACATATCTAAACGGGTCAACATAAGAGAGTTAAAGCTAAAATCTTTCAAGACTCATGATTATCACGTTCTACTGCATGAGTTGCTTCCAATAGCAATCCGTCATCTTTTGTCCAATAATTTAAGGGTGGGTGTTATTCGGTTGTGCCATTTGTTTAGAGATCTTTGTGCTAAGAAGTTATCCAAGTCTTTCTTGCAAAAAATGTTGATAGATGCCCCATTAATTTTGTATGAGTTGGAGAAAGTATTTCCCCCATCATTTTTCACATGCATGCTGCATTTGACTGTCCATATTCCAACTGAAATACTTCTCGGAGGACCTGTTTCTTTTAGATGGATGTATCCAACTGAAAGATATATGTTCAAATTAAAGTCTTATGTTCGAAACAAGAATCACCCCGAAGGTTCTAACGTGAACGGTTACTTAGCTCAAGAATGTATGGATTTCAGTTCGATGTATTTGTCTGATATTACTACAAGAATGAACAGACCAATGAGAAATGAAGAAGAAAAATATGAGAAAATTGAACCCAGTTTTCCATCACTTCCTCAAACAGGAGGAATTCCTGGATCATATACATTGAAGACATTAATCCATGAAGAGCGGGAGATGGCACATCGCACAGTTTTGTTCAACTATGATTTGTTCGATGACTATATCAGGTAACAAAATTGAATATGTATATCTTACATATATATCTGTTAAACTATTCATATTTTTTTATCTACAGGGAACATAAAACAATGATAAATAGGAAGCATCGTTCTTTATCTTTGAGAAGGAGAGAGACATTTCATAACAAAGAGTTTTCTTCTTGGTTAAAATTGAAGGTAAAAATATTACTGTTTAAATTAATTATTTCAATATTTACTTAAGTTTAACTTTCATTTATATTGCAGGTATTGAGTTTGTCTGCTGACTCTGTCTCTGAGGATATAAGAGCATTGCCTTTTGGTCCTAATACCGTGGTTCGTGACTGTAAATCAATTGTTATCAATGGGTACAGATTTATTGTCACTGAACGAGGCAAAAACATGAGAACACACCATGATGGTATTATGGTTACTGCCACAACAGATTGTTATGCCAGTGCATCAGATAGTAGACCGTGACTTGAAAATGTGGGTTATTATGGAGTCGTTGAGAAAATTATAATATTGGATTTTTACTCTCATGGACGAGTCACAATGATGAAATTCCATTGGTTTGATTAGATGACGAGACATGGCACATTTATTGATGATTGTGGATTTCGAGTAATTAATATGACCCGCACTCTTGCTACCGAAGAACCATATGTGTTGGCATCAATGGCTAAACAAGTTTTTTATGTCAAAGATCAACTTCAACCTGAATTTGGTGTCATAGTTGAAGTAATTCCAAGACATATTTTTGATGATGCTGATGATGGAATTGACACTGTCCCTATTGCCATTGGAACCAATCCATTTATTTCTTTTGATGACTCCAATAGCTCAATTGTCAGAGTTGATTGTGAGCCTGAAGTTGTGGTTGGAAATATATAGAATCATTCATCCATGTTCTCAATTCTTTTGGTTTACCTCGAGTTGGGTTTTTAAGGTTGGTAATATTCATATTTATTTAGTATTGATCACAAATATGTTTTAGCTGACTTGACCGTTATGTGAATTTTCAATGTTTATTGGTTGCTGTTTTATTTGAATTGTATTTTCTAATTTGGAATTGAACAGTATTCAAACCAAATCAAACAATATTTCTAACTTGGTGAACATTACAACTTGTATGTTTTATTAAATTCATTCAAGCTCTTCTAAAACAATTGATAGCTAAATTACAAATGAATCCCCTCATTCCCTCATATATTTAGTTTTTTGGTTTACATATTAATTTCTTTTTTCTAATTAATTACATATTTCTTTTCAAATGCAGGAAATGCAGCCAATTGAAGAGAGAAGAAGAAAAAAAATGGCGGATAACAATCGTCGGATAGAGGAGGTGGGCATTCCACCATTAGTGCCTACAGTGAGTACTTTATTTAAAATATATATATATATATATATATATATATATTTACAGAATTTATAATGTCATGTGATTAATTTTTTTGTAAACTTTTTTGTAGGATCCACCATTACGTCGACAGTTATTCGACGAGGAGACTAGTACTGGTCCAAGTACTCAGGCCGGTGGTACGAGGAGGGTTCGTACCAGAGGTGGACGTGGAGCTGCGCGTGCCCGACTAGACCCTGCCCCTCCCACTGACATTTCAGCCTTCCCACATTCTGATCTCGGTGTGTCATTAGGGACACACGGGGTATTTAGGCCTCCCATGTTTTCGCTACCTTCTGCATCTTCTGCCCCATCATTTTCACATCCCATGATGATTCCCACTCCCCATTCAGCATCAGGTCATACAGCTGTTCCATCTTCTTTTCCTTCTACTTCTATCTCTCTGAGCTTTTATATTCCATCATCTTTCACTCCTGTTCCACCAGAGGGTGTTCCATCAGGTTCTGTGGATCCGGCGCCACACATTGATCAGACTAGCGCAGGTATATTTATAAAACCCTAACAAATTTTTATAGCAATATTTATTTTCATTATAACATGTTTTGATAAAATATTTGTTTTTCTTTCATGACAGATACATCTACTGACAGGAGGAAGGGGCGGGGCCATACACACATGCGTTCGGTGTGGAACCGTCGCACACAAGTTATGGTGGAATATAATGAAGACAATCAGATGGTTGAGAAAACAGGGCAGCAATGTCGGAGTTTTCTGGCAACGCTTGCCAAATACTCCAACATCATTCCCGTCAGCCCGCTGTCGTGGATACATTTTCCACATGAGGTCAAAGATAGAGCTTGGGAAGAGATATAGGTAAAAAAATCTGTTGTATATAATGCCATGAATTATTTTTGTATTTATATGAATTAATATTTTGATTTCAGCTTTGATTTAATTTTCCTGACGGTGAGGGTGCATGACTGGAACGTCTAAAGGATTTAGGTGAGATTTGGAAATCCTGCAAGCATGAGCTGTCTATTGGCTGGCGTTCTAGAGTTGGCACTGAGTTAGAGGCGGTACCAGTCATGGATGATTGTCCTATAGAGCAGTATCATCAGATGACTACTCATTCGACGAGTACCCAGTTTAAGGTATGAATTACATTTGAGGTTTTTAAATAATAACTTTCAAGTTTTGCATTAATATTATCCTTTGCATTATCGAATTTTTTTAGGAATCATCTGAAAAAAATATTGATGCAAAAAAATACCTCCATACACTAGGATGCACGACGATGCCGGATCATGAGAGACAGCAGGTATGACAATTGTTTATAAGTTTTATTTACGACTTACATTTTCTTTTGTTTCCTCAATTATTTAATCATTTGCTAAAGTTTTTATATAACTTTTTTTTTTCAATGTCATTGTAGAGGAATGTACAAAATATTGAAGGACGTGTGCCTCGAGAAAAACTGTTTTGCTCGAGTAGACGGAAAAAGGATGGAAGTGTTGTCAACGAAGCGACTCAGCAGCAGATTGTAAGTTTTAATCTGTTGATTTTATATTTTAATATCTATTTTGTAACTTAATAATATATTTATATTTGTAACAGGATGCTTTAGAGTCCCTCGATGCCCAAGAAGCAGACAATTTTGGGCCATCTGATCACTTACATCAGGTGTTGGGAGAGGATCATTCTGGCAGAGTACGCTGCCGACCTAGGATAGCCCCGATGAGGTATTGGCCTACCTCAAGTAAGAGTTATAGTGCCACCAAGCTTCAGCAAGTTAGGGCACAGGCAGAACAGGCTGAGAAAAGGGCCACAGAGATGGCAGAACAGTCTGCTAGGGAAAACAATGCATTTATGAAATTTATTGAAGTTCTACGTCCAACACTTCCAGCAGAGGCCAGCCTAGCGATTGATGAATACATGTCGTCGATACATTCTATATATGGTGCACCAGGTGGCAGTTCCAGTGGTGGTCAGGACGATGTCCATCTTGAAGATGATGATGGCGAGGAGTATGATGCGGAAGAGGATGGAGATGAGGAGGGCGAGGAGGAGGGCGAAGGTGAGGAGGAGGGCGCTGTGGAGGGTGAGGACGATGAGGAGGACGATGACGAGAGTGATGATGATGATGATGGTGGTGATGGTGATGCTGATGTGGGACATATTGATCCGTTACATTTTTGACTTATATTACTGAGATTTGATGTTTAATCTATTCTAGTTGTTGGTTTTATCTAGACTCGTAGTATAGTATTGGAGTTGAGTTATTTTTATATATTGTCTGTTTTTATGGATGTTGTTGTCTTTTAGTGGTTGTGTGTTTGATAACTCCCTGGACAACCCCCCTCATTCTTGGACCCTGGACAACCCCCCTCCCCCTTGGACCCCTAACACCCCCCAAACACCCCCCGGACAGCCCCGCAGACAGCCCCCCGTACAGCCCCCTGTACAACCCCCCACCCTCCACCCTGGACCCCGGATAGCCCCCCAGACAGCCCCCCGGACAACCCCCCCACCCTCCCCCTTGGACCCCGGACAACCCCCCAAACACCACCCGGAAAGCCCCCAGGACAGCCCCCTGAACAACCCCGGACAACCCCCTGAACAACCCCTGAACAACCCTTGAACAACCCCCTGAACAACCCCCGGACAACCCCCTGAACAACCCCGGACAGCCCCTTGAACAACCCCCAAACCCCCCCCCCCCGGACAGACCCCGCACAGCCCCCCACCCTCCTCCTTGGTCCCCGGACAGCCCCCCAGACACCCACCGGACAGCCCCCCCGGGCAGCCCCCCGAACAGCCCCTCCACCTTCCTTAATTTCATTAGCTCTGAAATGTTTCATAGCACGATCAACTAAAATCTAATCCATACTAAATATGATATAAAAATATTCTATATGAATTTCCATAAGATTTTAAGTGAAAACAAAAAGTGACATACGAAAAACTGACCAAACGCATTCGAAATGTGTTGATGCTTTAGGAAAACGATCCATGGGTCATATGTGACGTGTACGAATCAACCCCGCCTCAATCCGAGGCGCGGTGTGGTCGGAACAACTCAAAGTGTATGTCTTTTGTTTCAAAAGGACATCATTTTAAGTGAAAAACATCAACTGGCATACGGAAAACTGGCCAAACACATTCATATTGTGTTGATACTTTAAGACAACGATCCATGGGTCATTTGAGACGTATACAAGTCAACCCCACCTAAATCCGAGATGAGGTGTGGTCGGGACCACTCTAAGTGACTTTCTTTTGTTTAAAATGGACAGTATTTTAAGTACATATGGAAAACCAACCAAACGCATTCGGTTTCTGTTAAAACTTTAGGAGAACGATACATGGGTCATATGTGACATGTACGAGTCAACTCCACCTCAATCCGAGGCACGGTCTGACCGACACCACTTAAAGTGTCTCTATTTTGTTTAAAATGGACTTCTTTTTTAGTGAAAACAACAAATGACATACGGAAAACCGACCAAATGGATTTTGATTGTGTTGATACTTTAGCACAATGATCCATGGGAAATATGTGACGTGTACTAGTCAACCCCGCCTCAATCCGAGGCACGGTGTGGCCGGCACAACTCAAAGTGTATGTCTTTTGTTTCAAAATGATATCATTTTAAGTGAAAAACATCAACTAGCATACGGAAAACTGACCAAACGCATTCGGTTTCTGTTGAAACTTTAGGAGAACGATCCATGGGTCATATGTGACGTGTACGTGTCAACGCCACCTCAATCCGAGGCGCGGTGTGGCTGAAACCACTCAAAGTGTCTATATTTTGTTTAAAATGGACTTCATTTTTAGTGAAAACAACAAATGACATACGGAAAACCGACCGAACGGATTATGATTGTGTTGATACTTTAGAAAAATTATCCATGGGTCATATGTGACGTGTACGAGTCAACCCCGCCTCAATCCGAGGCGCGGCGTGGCCGGAACAACTCAAAGTATATGTCTTTTGTTTCAAAAGGACGTCATTTTAAGTGAAAAACATCAACTGGCATTCGGAAAACCAGCCAAACGCATTAGGATTGTGTTGATACATTAGGACAATGATCCATGGTTCAATTGAGACGTGTACGAGTCAGCCCTGCCTAAATCTGAGACGCGGTGTGGCCAGTACCACTCTAATTGTGTCTCTTTTGTTTCAAAAGGACAAGATTATAAGTGAAATAAACAACTGGCAGACGGAAAACCGACCAAACGCATTCGGAATATGTTCAAATTTTAGGACAACGATCCATGAGTCATATGTGACGTGTACGAGCCAACTCAGGCTCAATCCGAGTCATGGTGTGGTCGGGACCACTCTAAGTGACTTTCTTTTGTTTAAAATGGACAGTATTTTAAGTATATACGGAAAACCGACCAAACACATTCGGTTTCTGTTGAAACTTTAGGATAACGATCCATGGGTTATATGTGACGTGTACGAGTCAACACCACCTCAATACGAGGCACGGTGTGGCTGACACCACTCAAAGTGTTTCTATTTTGTTTAAAATGGACTTCATTTTTAGTGAAAACAAAAAATGACATACGGAAAACCGACCGAACGGATTCTGATTGTGTTGATACTTTAGAACAATGATCCATGGGTCATATGTGACATGTACGAGTCAACCCTGCCTCAATCCGAGGTGCGGTGTGGCCGGTACAACTCAAAGTGTATGTCTTTTGTTTCAAAAGGACGTCATTTTAAGTGAAAAACATCAAATGGCATACGGAAAACCGGCCAAACACATTCGTATTGTGTTGAGACTTTAGGACAACGATCCATGGTTCATTTGAGACGTGTATGAGTCAACCCCGCCTAAATCCGAGACGCGGTGTGGCCGGTACCACTCTAAATGTATCTCTTTTGTTTAAAATGGAAAAGATTATAAGTGAAATAAACAACTGACAGACGAAAAACCGACCAAACGCATTTGGAATCTGTTGAAATTTTAGGACAACGATCCATGGGTCATATGTGACATGTACAAGCCAACCTGGGCTCAATCCGAGTCACAGTGTGGTCAGGACCACTCTAAGTGACTTTCTTTTGTTTAAAATGGATAGTATTTTTTGTACATACGGAAAACCAACCAAACGCATTCGGTTTCTGTTGAAACTTTAGGAGAACGATCCATGGGTCATATGTGACGTGTACGAGTCAACGCCACCTCAATTCGAGGTGCGGTGTGGCCGAAACCACTCAAAGTGTCTCTATTTTGTTTAAAATGGACTTCATTTTTAGTGAAAACAACAAATGACATACGCAAAACCGACCGAATTGATTCTGATTGTGTTGATACTTTAGCACAATTATCCATGGGTCATATGTGACGTGTACGAGTCAAACCTGCCTCAATTCGAGGCGCGGTGTGGCCGGCACAACTCAAAGTGTTTGTCTTTTGTTTCAAAAGGACGTCATTTTAAGTGAAAAACACCAACTAACATACGGAAAACTGACCAAAAGCATTCAGATTGTGTTGATACTTTAGGAAAAAGATTCATGGGTCATTTGAGACATGTACGATTCAACCCTATCTAAATCCGAAACGTGATGTGGCCGGTCCCACTCTAACTGCGTCTCTATTGTTTAAAAGGGACAAGATTATAAGTGAAATAAACAACTGACATACGAAAAACTGACCAAACGCATTCGGAATCTGTTGAAATTTTAGGACAACGATCCATGGGTCATATGTTATGTGTACGAGTCAACCACACCTCAATCGGAGTCGCGGTTTTGCCGAGACCACTCTAAGTGTATCTATTTTCTTTAAAATGGACTACATTTTAAATACATACGGAAAACCAACCAAACGCATTCTAATTGTGTTTATATTTTAGCAAAACAATGCATGGGTCATGTGTGATGTGTACGAGTCAACCCCGTGTCAATCCGAGGCGCGGTGTGGCCGGCACCATTCAAAGTGTCTCTCTTTTATTTAAAAAACACTTCATTTTAAGTGAAAACAACAACTGGCATACGGAAAACTGACCAAACGATTTCAGAATATGTTGATACTTTAGGAAAACGATCAATGAGTCATTTGTGACGTGTACGAGTTAACCCCGCCTCAATCTGAGGCACGGTGTGACCGGTATCATTCCAGATGTTTGTATTTTGTTTAAAATGTATATGATTTCAAGTAAAAATATATGGTGTACAAAAAACCAATCAAATTATGAATTGAATTCCGGATTCCACATATGATTGTGATCTAAATTTTAAATTGAATTCTAAATGAATTATGTATGTTTATAATTATGTTATGAATTCTAATTTAATTATGGATGAGTATACTTCCAGGATGCATTATATGTGTTGGTTGGATGGTTTGCATTATTTAAATGTGTTGGTTTTTTCTCTATATGTATGCATTGTATATGTGTTACAGTTACAATAATTGGATTGAAAATTGAATTGAAAATGAAAATTGAATTGAAAATGAACCCAAAACAGACCTGCTGTGCCAAAATGAGCCCAAAATAGACCTGCTGTGCATATTGCAGGCTGCTGTGCAATTTGCAGAGCAAATCCTATGCCAACGGTTTCAAACCGTTGGCATAGCCCATATGGAGCTGTTTTTACCAACGGTTTATTAAACTATTAGTAAAAAAAGACTATCCCAATGGTTCAAACCGTTGGGATAGCTTTTGTAATTGGTGTTTTTACCAACGGTTCGTAGAACCATTGGTAAAAACCTTTCCCAACGGGTTTCAAACCGTTGGGAAAGAAAATATTCATGGGATTCCCAATGGGCCAAACCGTTGGGAAAGGCTTTTCCCAATGGTTTGGCACAACCGTTGGGGTAGGTTGATTTTTTCTAACCTATGCCAACGGTTCCTTGTAAACCGTTGGGAAAATCCTTTCCCAACGGCTTACTTCCCCACGGTTGGCAGAACCGTTGGTATAACATATACCAACGGTTCTGCAGCCTTTCCCAATGGTTCAGAACCGTTGGGAAAGGATGGATTTCCAGTAGTGTCCCCACCTTCAGAAAATCCCTCAGGTTCATGCCTTATTGATATCTGAGTACATCATGTCTCGCAATCGGTGTCCCCATGCTACACCTCTCTGAATCACTGAAAAATTGGGTGAGTGACTGTAAGAGATGGAAAGAAAGATGCTCCATCATGTTCCACGAAGGATATCTATAAAGTGGCGGACTGCTCTATCCCCTCACCTAGTAGCTATATACCAAACCTCCTACTGAGTGAATCTGCTACAATGTTCTCCTTCAAAGGAGTATAGACTATCTCGAAGTTATAGTCCTGGAGGAACTCAAGGCAAAGTCATTGTCTCAGGTTCAAATCCTTATGAGAGAAGTTATAGATGAGACACTTGTGATGAGAGTACACCATAAAACGTTCACCCATCAGATAGTGTCACCACATCTTCAAGGCGAAGACCACAGCTGCTAACTCTAGGTCATGGTTAGCACAGTTATGATCGTGATGTCTTAGTTATCAAGAACCATAGGTGATCACTGCTCCCTCCTGCATCAAGACACATCCATGTCCGGTCCCTGATGCGTCACAGTAAACTAAGTACCCTACGCCTACCTTTAGAAGCCTCAAAATGGGGGAACTAGTCAACCTATTCCTTAGCTCCTGAAAACTAAGATGGCATCTCACTGACCATTTGAAGGGTTTCCACTTCAATGCTGATAGAGGTGCTGCAAATTTTGGGAAATCTAGAAAAAACCTCTAGTAGTATCTATCCAAACACAAGAAACTCCGTATCTCCATCAAACAACTGGGTGGATCCCAAGAAAGAACTGCCTAGATCTTCACTGGATCTTGTGCAACTCCAGCCTCTAAGATGACGTGTCCCAAGAAGTGCACCTAACGGATCCAAAACTGTTACTTCAAGAGATTACCATAATGTTTGTGCTCTCGGAGTGTGTCCAGTACTACCTGCAAATGACTGGCATTAGACTCCTCAGTAGTAGAGTAGAACAGAATTTCATCAATGAAGACCACCACAAAGTGATCATGGTATGGCTGAAAGATCATATTCATGAGTCCAATAAACACTTCTGGAGCATTGATTACACTAAATGGCATAACCAAGAAATCATAATGGCCATAATGACATCTAAATGTCGTCTTGTGCACATTCTCATCTCGTACTCTGAGATGGCGATAGTCTGATCTAAGGTCTATCTTCAAGGACCACAATGCTCCCTTCAGTTGATCAATGATATCATCAATCATCGGAAGTGGGTACTTGTTTTTCCTAGTCACTAGGTTTAGGAGCCGATAGTCAACACAAAGTCTCATGCTTCCATCCGCCTTATTAGTGAACAAAATCGGGGTTTCCCAAGGAGAAACAATGAGCCATATGAATCCCATCCCCTGCAAGTCATCTAGCTGAACCCTCAGCTCACGAAGAATGGTGGGAGCCATCCGATACATTGGGGTAGATATCAGTGTTGTCCCAGGGTACAAGTCAATGTTAAATTCCACCTCTCTATGAGAAGGTAGACCAAAAACATCATCTGGGAAGACATCCGTGTATTGGTCCACCACTATAGGATAACTCAAACTCTCTACATCAACTGCTCTGAGGGTAAGGCTAGGAAACTGATGAGTAATTAGCTAAACCCTCCTCCAGGTAAGTCCATTCGGTGTTGCAATGTCTCCCTTCTCTCCAGTGAAGGTAAACCTGGTCCCATCCGTGCGAACACACCACACTTTGCGCCTAATACAGTATATCTATGCATGGACTGTAGATAACCTTTCCATTCCAAAGATGATGTCTTAAGGCCTCGACGCCCCAACTAGGATATCCTAGCTAAAGATCTCTCCTCCTAGAGTAAGCTCACACTACCGGCACCAGTGCATAATCGTCAAATCCACTCCCATAGGAGTCTCTTGCTTTAAGGATTGAGCTAATTACTCTGTTGGAATCTCTGAGCTCTAAACGAGGGAAGTGGTAATAATAGAATGACTGGAACCAATTTTAATATGTACTACAGCTAAAGTGGAGTAGACATAGATCATACTTCGAATCATCTCTGAAGAACCATGATCGTAGACCTCAACTTCCTGGAGTTGAGCTCACCCCTGTCCTCCTACTCCCGATGGTCAGGGTGGACAACCTAGTGGTGGTGGTGGTAACATCTCGAATCATTTCCCACTGCCAGCTATACGAACAGATCCTCTACCACATCCGCCTACTCTCTATGGACCCCCTCAGTTGAATATCTGTCTCTTTCTAGGAGGTCCTTAGACCGTTTTCTGATCAACCGTACAACGGGTTAGACAGTCACGAGCTATGTGACCCTACCCACTACATTTGTAATACTGACCACTCTTGGCATGAATAGATCATCCTCGGGTTCCCCACACACCCGATCCTGATTCATGTGGTCATGCACTTATAGGTCCGGCACTTCCGGAAAAACTACCTATACCCACGGTTTTGGGAACAGTGGGTATGAGTGGCGTCGGTATAGGGGTCTTAACCTATCCCCACGGTTTGACAAACCATGGGGATATCTTTTTTTGCACCGTGTCAATCCATCCTCCATGCTGTCAAAGCATTCTTCCCATTGTTTAAAAACCGTGGGTAAAAAATATTGAAAATATACAGCCGCTTGGTCTTGAACCCGCGCCAACCCGCAAACTGAGGGATTAATCCAATGAACTTCGCCACATCAGCCAATGTATTTATATGAATATATATCTATATTTCTAAATATATATTAATTTTTTACCATATAACAAAAAAATGAAGCTGGCGGGTTTCGAACCCGCGTTTGACGCATCATACATCCAGCGATCCAGTGCTTAACCAACTAAGTAGACTCGACTTTGCATTAAACAATCTATATTTTTAATAATACACTAATCCCCTAGTCTGTATTAAAAAAACGAAGCCAGCGGGATTCGATACCACAACCGCGGCAACAAATACGCAACACATTACCAACCAATCCGCAGATTTTATTTGTTTATAAATTCCTATCAACTTATATATATTAGTTCAAATCATGGGTATAAATTTTACCACTAAATCGTTTTGGTTTTCCCATGCCTTTTTCTTTTTCCCCCATAATTTGGGTAACCTACCCCCACGGTTCTAATAAACCGTAGGTATAGGGCCTTTAAATTTTTTATCCCCACGGTTTTTCAAAAACCCTGGGGATAGGCCTTGAAATAAATACCTATACCGACGGTTTTACAAAACCGTGGGTATGGGCCTTAAAAAAACTCTATCCCCACAGTTTTAGAAAAACTATGGGTATAGGTTACCAATACCCACGGTTTTCCAGAACCGTGGGTATAGGTTCCCCCACTATACATACACCCACAGTTTTCTTAAACCGTGGGTATAGGGCACCCCTATACCCATGATTTTTCGCAAAACCATAGGTATAGGTCTATTTTTCAGTAGTGTGGGCCTCTTGGTCTTCTGTGACTTCTGTCTGCTACCAGCTGTATAAGACTTCGCTACAAGACGACTGGTGGTGGGTCTCCCTGGTGGTGACTTCTGATCAAGAAAACTCTACACTAAGAGGGCTCTCTCTAACACCCCAGCCTGCATCAAGATGCTGTGTGAGATCATCGTAGTCCTGATCTCCTACCAAAGTCCCTGCTCAAAGGTCCGAGCCCTGATGAATGAGTCTCACACCACATCTGTGGAGTAGTTTGAGAGGCCAGTGAACCTCACTGAGTACTGAGCCATAGTCATACTACCCTACTACATATTAAGTAGCTCCTAAATGTGCACCGTGCGAAGAGTCGCTGGGAAAAACTCTGCCCAAAGAAAGCTCTCAAAGTCTGCCCAGAGAAGTGCCATCTCATCTTGAACTTGGAGAATCAAGCTCCACCACTTGCCTGCGGCTGCCTGTAGAAGGTTGGAGACAAGGATCACCATGAGATCGGCTAGTTTCCCTACCGGTTGGAAGACTTTCACTACAGTCTCCAACCAATCCTCAGCTGCCTGTGGGTCTGTCTCTCCCCTTAACCTATGTGGCCTCTGGTACAGTAACATGTGCAACACGCTCAGGTGGCATACACCGTCTACTGTTGGGGACGATGGAATTCGTGGCCCAATGGTAAATGGTACAGTTAGTGCCTTAACTAGTGCCTCTATTGGAAGAAGGCCCCACACCAAGGCCTCGTCACTCAGTGGGCTATCAGTGTTTACTAGTCTCAGAACCCTAGCTGGCTCTCTGCATGGAGGAATCCTGAAAAGAAACAGGTGCACCACAGTCAATAAGTTATACCTGGTGAGATGACTCAAAGAGATCACATAGAAAACACTTCAAAACACCCACACAATCAGTGTTTTCTTGCACTGAGTCAGAAATCAGAAGTCAGGGTCCTGGTGTGTGGATACATTGGCCGCTGCACCAACACTAGATTCCCTAAACTGATAACCACACTCACTACACTTAATACTATTTCCATTAAAAGAAATATCAAAGTCCTATGTTCTACAGTTGAACCGACTCCTTTGATACCAATTTGTCACAACCCATCCAACATGGCCCATTCTGTGAATACCCCAAGCCTGACTTTCATAGGCCAGGGGCTGGCGACTAGCACCGAAAGGTGTATTCCGTAAAACTGGGAAGGCAGTGCCTTTATAACCTGTAAACTCATGTAACCAAGCACCCAACAAGATATAAACACAAGAAGACTGTACAAAAAACAGAGTGGGTGCAGTATGTAAAAGGGGCCAGAATACAAGCCCAGCTGGAAAGTACAAGTACAACTGGAATACAATACAACCGAAAAAGAGAAGGAAAACTACTGGGTCATCCTCCGAGGTTCCAACCAGAAGGGTAGGTACAGACTACCTCCATAGCACTCCATGTCCACCCATCTCCTCTGTGTACCGACACACTATATGGTCCACCTCCGAGCATCGTCCTGTCCTAGTACTCTCAGCCTCAATCAGTTCTTTCCATCGTCTTCACCAAATACAATGATGCGCAGTCATATCCTGTGCAGGGGTGAGTATAACGATACTCAGTAGGGACCCAAAAACCCTCAAGGCCTCACAATATCCACAAAGGGTAAACCAAAAGCATGAAATCAAATGTCAACCCCACATAGTTATATGCCCATACATATACATATGTTATCAAGTAAACCCATATCAATCATGAGGAAAGCACATAGTCCAACTCCAAAGCACAAAGCTCAACTGTTCCACAAGGGAAGGAAAACCACAAAGTCAAGTACCAAACAGGTACGCCACATAGAGAATACCAACATGGTTTTACCATGAAGGAAAGTACCTCATAGGTAAAAACTATGCTCATTACAAATATCACTTAAGTATAGAAGTAGAGATGATTAGATGTAACTATTGAATCATCTTAATCTGTAAAGAAGCTGACCCACACATGATCACTAGGAGCTGACCCACACAAGACTGCTAGGAGATGACTCACAAAGGATCGCTAGGAGATGACCCACCCAGGATCGCTAGGTGATGACCCACACATGATATCTAGGAGCTGACCCACGCAGAATCTCAAGGTGCTAACCCACATAGGATTGTTAGGAGCCAACCCACCTAAGATCACTAGGTGCTGACCCACATAGTATCTCTAGGAGCTGACCCACACAGGATCGCTAGGTGCAGACCCACATAGGATCGCTAGGAGCTGACCCACACCAGATCGCCTGATGATGACCCACACAAGATCACTAGGAGCTAACCCACACAGGATCACTAGGTGCTAACCCACACAGGATCGCTCTACTTTCTTCTCATCACAGCTAGCTATTGGGTTCCCACACTATGCATGCTCTTCTCCGGGAGGATCCAATTTAGAAGTCACCATTCGATACACCAACTCCTAAAAAGTCCAATGAAGAAGTATCTCAAAGGAATTCCACATCATAGGGGTCTCAATGAAACAGAAGACACATCAATCTGATGCCCTGTCAATGAGTTATTAGACTTTTAGTCCTAGAGGCCCGATTGGATTGGTGCTCGTTCCAACCCAACCTTACCTCAACATTACCCAAAACTCCATTAAGGTATACTAATGGGACTGTCTCACTCCAAGGTTTCCATATCCACAGACAGTTCATCAAATGAACATCTTGTGCCAATGTTATGGCCTAAGTAATGTGAAGGTTCATATCAGGTCCGGGTCCGGTCCGACCCGATCAGACTGACCTGACCAGACCTGGCCTGGGTCGACCCGATTCGGGTCGACCGGTACTGAACCAATGGGTCATTCCAACCCATGGTGCGGCCTGAACCACTGGGCGGCCTAGCCTGCTGGGCGGTCTGGCAGGCCATGAGAGCCATGAGGGGCCGTGGAGGCCGCATGTGCTGTGGGGTGGCGGAGGCCGCGGGTCGGCTCAGCCGTAGACGACAGCCCGACCATGGGGGTGCCCTGAGGGCGTAGGGAAGATTGGCCCAACCCGGGGCAGCTTGGCCGGTAGGGAGAAGGTTGTGGGGTAGCTCGGCCAGGGGGTGCCTCAAGGGCGCGAGTCGGCTCGGCCCGACCCGGGGGACGGTGGCGGCTCGGCCATAGGGCGGCGGCCCGGCTACGGGTGGCGGCTCGACTGCGGAGGGTGGCAGCTCAGCCGCGAGGCAAGGGCCAGGCCGATGGAGGTGCTGTCCATCGTTATCGTGCCCCAACGTGGTTCATAGTGGTTCCTTCATCGCGATAAAGAATTAACCACAAGTTTTATGAAGAGAACGGGCCATATTTGATTAGCACACACTCTCTGCATTATAGCGGTAACAAGTGGCTATAATTCCTTCTTGATTTACAAAGAATTATCATGAACAGAAAGAGAGAAGAATTTCAAACAACCACCCAACAACTTCTTTCAAATAATCATACACAAATAAACCCCTACCTCGGTGAATTTTTTATGGAGATCGTGAGACGGAAACGGTGAAAGTGAAGAGAGTGCCAATGATCGTCGCTTCCTTGATCATGCTTCTAAAGTCAGTACGAATGTTTTCCGCGTTCTTTAATCCTGGAGTGCATTCTTCGTTCGAGAGAATTCTCCCAATGTCTCCCAATCATCCTTTTCCAAAACTTTTCCAACAAAAGAATAACCTACCAAATAAAATATGTTTATCTATTTAATTAGTTGGAAATAAAATTTGGCTTAATAAATGGGAAACAATAAATGTGTTCCATTGGCATAATTAAAAAGGGAGGATACCAAGGGTTATCTCCCATTAAAGGGGAGTTCAAGGGGTTTCTCCCATTAAGAGGGGAGTTCAAGGGAATCAAATTGGGGGTTTAGACTCAGGTGGTCCCCACCACCATAACATCTCTTGGGAGGTTTAGTTCAGGTGGTCCCCTCCACCATAACCTCTCATGGGAGGTTCAGTTCAGGTGGTCCCCACCTATGAAACTTCCACAAGGAGTTTAAAATAAAAACAATTCAAAGATACACAATTTTTATTTTATTTTACTCATTCATGAATATGTGGAAAGCTAAATTCTACCCTCGACTTACTGTAGTCGAGGTGAAGGTCTCCTAAAGAGAATACCAGCGCTATGAGTTCAACGCTGCCCTTGGATTTCAATTCCATGTACCAATTCAAAAGTTAGAAAAATACCACTCACACGTTTACTGAACGTACCCGTAATAAAGTTCAGTGATTGTTTCCGGGAACTCCAGAACTCAGAATCACGCACCATCAATTTTTACGGATGCATAAAATCCTCATTTAATAAAAATAATTACATGGAAATTCTGGGTCTTTATAAGTAATGAACACTATTAGATCATAAAATTATAAAACATAATGTATAATCCCAAAAGTTTTAAAATACTTTTCATAAATTGAAATTTTATTTCCTTGATAATCTCAAAATCATAAAAATTGTTTCTCTGTGGATATCTTTATTTTCCACTCCTTTATAATTATTGTTTTTGTAAAATAAGATTTATCATTATCATACCGCAAGGAGTTTCTTACTAGATTTGTTGTAAGGCCTATTTTTTACATTGGATGATCATTGGGTCAAGCTTAATTCGCCATTTTTAATGTTTTCACCCAAAATATCATATGTTAGAGAACCATTTTAACTTTTACTATCAAGACATGGATGTATTTTCTAGGAAAAAAAACATAATCTATCCTTTACCAAAACTATAGTTTCTTTTTCTATACATATTGTAACTCCTTTAGTTTTTATGGACTTCTTTCTAAGAGATTTAATTTTAATTTCTATATTTCGTTTCTCTATGATAAAAATTCTATTCACACAACACTGACTTGGTGTAGAATACACACAACACAACTTGTCATATGATACACACAAAACTATGTTTCTGCGAAACACATCTTTTTGTCATTATAATTATTTATGTCAGATAATTATAAGATATCCATTAAAATTTGTAATATAAATAGTAATAAATACTTATAAAATATGTTTTTTAATGGTTCCATAAAAATTATACATATTTATAACGAAAGATATAATTTTTGATAAAGTCCTTATATGTTTTAAAATACTATTTTCTCAAAATAACAACTTTTCATATCCTTCTTTGAAAAATAATAAAATTAAATTTAGACACATTTATGTATTTAATTTGATAATATAAAATTAATTTTTTGAATTTATAATGTATAATTAAATATTGTGGGAACATTAGGGTTTTTTAGAAACATTATATTTACAAGAATAGTTTAAAGCATCAGATTTTAATTCGACCTGCCATTTAATATAATATATTAATAAGGATAAATTAAATTTTAAATTGGATTAAATTTTTATTTATAACATATTTTTATCAATAATCTCAATTTGGGTCATTCGAATCAATTTTAATTTGAAATTGATTATTAAAAAATAGAAAAATGTTTAATTTTTTTTCTTTAAAAACCCATATTGTCGACCCGACTACAGGATTAAATTAAAATTATTTTATGCCACTTATATGAATATAATTTTTAAAAATGGATTCCATATTTGAAATCATAATAATTTTTAATATCTAATAATTTCATCATATATTTTGATCAAAAATATTAATGAAATTAATTGAAATTAATTACAATGATTAAGGTAAGATTAATCATAATAAGGGACTAAAAATAAATCTTAAGGGCCTAAATGACCAAGACAATTGTCAAAGATCCATTATATGGCCATTAATATTTATATAATCCTCTCTTTTTTAGAATTTGGTGTAATATCCAGTTGACATGTGAAAAATCTGAACGGAATTCCTTTTTCAAAATATTACATGATTACCACTCCTCCACTATAACAACCTCCTCTCCTCTAGATTCATCACACCTCTCAAGCCACATTTTTTCATCCAAAATATTCCAAATTAGCCTAAAAAAATCTCTCCCTTACTATTTGAAGATCCCTCTTGGTATAAATTATTCCATGGAATTCCTTTGGTGTAAACCAAAAGGATTTACCAAATTAAGAGGTAACACCCACCCCAAACTCGTTTTATTTATTTTTATTTTTCAGTCACTCATTTATTATTATTAAATTATTTAAAAACAAAAAAATTGTCCTAAATATACTATCTTGTTGGTATTACAATGTTTACACCTACACATACACACACATCCATCAAATAGGTAAAAAACATGGTACTTAAGTGTACGAAGAACTACCACTTAACAAAACGATGATTGATCATTTTTCCTTTTCCATCTTTTATAGTGGACATTATGTTGGAAAATATATTTATATATGTCGTATATTATATTTATTATATATTTAATATTTATTAAAACATTTACAAAAAAAATAAATTTAAAATTCCCATTTGGTGTAAATATGATAATTTTTTTTGAGGAAGTGTGGACTACCACCCCCTCAAAGTGATGTGATTCATTCACACACAACATAGAATTTATTAAAGATGTGTATATTTAAACTATATGATATATACAACATAATAATGTTACTATAATAATGTTAAATATATAAAATATTTATAGAAACTTATAATTCATTTAATATCATATTTTCAATACGATAATAAAACGGAAACATGGTTCATGTGTACATACGACCTACCGTCTCCATGAATGGTGTATTCCAATTTCATATATTTATATCCTATATATTATTATCATAAACATAAATAGAATGTAAATTAAATTTTTTTATGGTTTACATTATGGAAATCAGGATATACGTATAAGGACCAATGATATAACAAATTAATACACAAGCAAAGTTCAAAGAGAATATTACCCAAAGTGAATAATTAACATAGAATTATTAACAAGAGGGTAAGATAAGTTCATAATAAAAATGTATATGGTATTAGATAGAAGAATATTATTTTATAAAATATATATAATAAATGTACATTTATTATATAGGAATATTTTATGAGTACAAAGAGAGTCAATACAGCTGCTAAGGGGATTTCATCTCCCTATTTATTTCTTTGAGATACATGACTTATTCACCACTATCTTGTTTTGCATGGTGTATATATGTCCAATGAATGTATTATATTACTATTATAATTAAGCCTATTTTTATTTACATATCCATTATAAAAAATTTCATTATTATGTTTTATTTTTAAAAAGGGTTTTAATATTATTTTATATGTTTTTATGGAAAATAGTTATGAAATGGTTTTCATGATTATTTATATGTATCAAGGAAAAATGTTTTAAATTTTTTTAAAGATTTCATTATATGTTTTCAAGTATATTTAGATGGAAAATAGTTTTAAATAGTTTTTATGTATTTCAAATTATTTTTCAAATAAGAAGAAGATTTTCCTCAAGAAATGTATCTAAAAGATATTTCAAAATTATTTTCCTTATAAGATAACATCTGTTGGTTCTACTCATTAATTTATGGGTAAAAAAATTCAATTTTACCATTTATATTAATTCTATGAATGGATTATGTTTTTATTGAATGATTTTTAAGAGACCAATTTCTCTTTCATGGGTTATATGCTTTTTTAACCCGCTTCTTTTCATGGGTTTTGTTTTTGATGAAATGATTATGAATCCTGTATATTTTTCCAAACATTATGATATTATTACATGTTTATGAAACACAATTTTTAATTGGTAATGATTTTATTGTTTATGATTTTATGGAACAATTATGCATCATTTCATTATGAGAGAGGATGGACCTATATCTACATCTAATTCATTGGGTAAAGATTTATATCTCATGAGATAGACTAAGATGGTCTTGGGAGTAAACCTTGACTACTAAGATGGACATGGGAGTGAACCATGACTACCAAGATGGTGTGAAGAGTGGAATCATGCCACAATGATGGTCATTATAGTGAACTATGAATAACAAAATAGTTGGGGGAGTGAACCCATACTATTAATATGGTCTTGGTAGCGATGCCATGGATACTATGAAAATAATGTTACATTATTATGTGTTTTCCCCAATTCTTTATTTTGTTCCTTTGTTATTATTTAATGGATTATGTTCTTCATTTACTTATGATTCATGTCTTATAAAATACTAATATATATTTCATTATTCCTGTTTATGTTCATTTATGTGAAGGGTATGATCTCTTATTTATTGGACCATGTTCTTTTTTCCTTTATGCGCATGTATATATTTACATGTCTCATTTGATTAAACTTACCGGGCATCTATGTTCACCCCTTTTTATGTTTATTTACACAGGTTATGAAGATATTTATTACGTATAATGTGTTTAAGAAGGGTTCTATTCATGATGATCCCAGTGGGAGATAATTTATCTACGAAATGTACTAGTGTTTATGTTTCCATGTTTCTAATGGTACTAGACTAGTATGATCATTGGGTGTCTGTTTGTATAATGTTTATAGTATTCCAAAAAATTTATTTAATTTTAATGTTTGTCAATAAATGGTTGTTATACATATACTTGAACTCTATAAAAGGGTTATCTTATCTAATAAACATTTTCTAAAATATAGTTATCATTATTTTCAAAACATCTCCTAATACCAATTTTAGTGACCTCAACCACAATATATTATAACTGATCTATACTTTACTACATTTTTCATTAAATTCAAGTAATCACATCCAAAAGAACCAAATAGATTAGTAGTATTGGTGAACTAGATATATAATTTAAATTATTAATACAATTGGATACATAAAAATACATAATTTATTTTACTGGAGAGTGTCATTATTCCTAATAGCGTATCCCTGTATATCAATCACAAACACTTCCTTATATCATGGAGAAAATAAATCATAGAAAATAGGTTATCTCATATGTTTGGTAAGGTTAAGAATAAAAAAAATATATGAATAAATAAGGATTAGTCGATATGGAGATTTAAATAATGTAAACCCATGACATTTAATCAATAACTTGAACCTAATATGGTACGAATAAATGATGATAAAAAAATTCAAGGGGAATAATCACATGATCTTGAAATATTAACCATAGATAATATAACTAATCAAATAGTCACATGGAATATCAAAAAATGAAATAATAATTATGGAATGTATAATATAGGACATTTGAAACTTACCTTGGAGGCCTTGTTCCAAAACATATAAATAAATGGGTAAGGCCTCATCCAAAACCAAATATAGAATGTGTCTTGTGACCTACCGATGCATCAAGTGGCTATAGAAGGCCGCACCCATCATTTAATATGTTCTATGAATTCCTCATATGAAAGGAGTAAAACATAGTCAATATAAACATTCATATTTTAAATCAAATATATAAAATGTTAATACCTACCCCAATAAATTAACATAATCAAAAACCATGCAGTGTAAAATAGGGAATGATAATAGAATTGTACAGCCCAGTCAAACAAATCATAAAAAATCGATAGATATAATAAGTACTGTATCAAAAGAACACATATTCAATTAATAATATGTAAAATATGCAGTTTATTTCTTTTATAAATATAAATATCAAGAAAATATCCTTAAAAATATTTTTGAGTAAAGTAGAAGTTTCTTTCTAAAAGTAACCTTTTAAAATAAAAAGTCTCCATAAAATTTTAAAAATAATTTTAATTTAAAATTTAATTTCCAAACATATAAAATAAGAATTAGAACATTAATTTTTCAGGATTATGGAAAATTAAATTCATGATATCAATGTTAAAAAATTATTCATTTCACATTTTTGGAAAAAGAAAAACGTGCATTGTTTTTAAAATGACCGAAAGGTTTTTTACATTATTTTAAAATGTAAAAATGGGTAAAAATATATTATATAAACTATTTTGAGAAATTTAAATATTATTTTAAAATATTTTGGAAATTTTTTGGTTTTGATGAATAAGGATTTCTGACTAAATAGAGAAATGAAGTCATATTTTAAAAATAATTTTTCTCAGTCATCATAAGTATAAAAGATTAGAAAAAGTAGAAATTAGTTGAAAAATGTTCATGAATATCCATAGGTGATAAAAATATATTTATTTTAATAGATAAATATCAACTAATTACATAAAGGGATATTAAAACATAAATTATTATGAATAGTGTTGAGATTGTGAAATAAACTCTTACCACTATGGCAACATATGAATTTTGATCCCCATAAAAACATGAAAAAATTTAAATATTAATAAAAAAAATAAAAATATATTTATGATATAACATATCTAAGGGGTTATATATATATATATATATAATAAACTTAGTGGGGAATATGACATATATCTCACGAAAGTAAAAATGAGATGAGAAACCCTTAACACATATCGTATTTTCTTTGTACGCGTCTATAACTCCTATATAATAATTTTATTAATTTTATTAATTTATTCCAGAATAATAAAATTATTTATAATACCATATATGATCATGCTATGAAATTATATAAACCTTTGGTCAATAAAATTTCTTTGTTCTCATTGTTTGGGGTGAAAATTATCTTGTTTTATCATTCCCATTTTTGTATAAAAATTCAAGTTATTAGGAGTGGGATATATATATATATGTAATATTAAGAATTATAATAATGTTATAAATATAATATTTTCTAATTATATAGATTTTTAGTACCATTTATTAACATTATTCCTGAAAAATGAATCACATCACTTTGTGGAGATGGCGAGCCATACAATGCCACAAGTTATGATATCATTATATTAATGAGAGAAAGGGTTAGAAACTGGGTGATATTTTAATTTTATATAATAATTTCCATCCCATAACTATCACATATATTTCTTAATTTTATTCTTAATAAATTCCATGTATAATATTAGTGAAAAATTAATCCCATTGATTTTCTAGGCGGTAGTCTAACACATTGACGAGAGGCATTATCATATTTTGAATAGAATGGAATGAAAAAGTTATATGTAGTATTAAAATTTTACATGAATATTAAAATCATAACTATCATATAAATATGGCTAATCCATCATTATATTCATCCTTTAAAGGTAGTGATGGTAAATGAAAAAAATATGTTCGTGAGGTGGAAGTCCATGGTACACATGATTAATGAATTTGTTTCTCATTTGATAGAATTGGAGATACATAGATATTATACCATAAATGTAATGACATTTCATTATATGGTATATATTGGTGTTATTATATGGTATGTTTCAATACATAATTTTAGGTTGAAAATGATGAAATAAAATGAAAGGTCTTTGTTAAGATGATTATATTTTATAAGGGAAAACTCCATTAGATCTCCCCTTAAGGAACCAAGGGATTGTATTCTGGGAGGAAAATAACTATTTTCTATATGACAGTATTTTAGGATATGTTTTAGGGTTTTTTCAATCCAAATATCTTTAGATTTTTGAATAAGTGAGGGGATGGGGTTTCCTTTTATTATTGGGGTTTATGAACCCTCTTTGAAAATTACTTTGAAATTTCCCAAAAATAATCCAAAATGTTATAGTAATTTACATTAAAAATGAATTAAAATAACCATAGGATCTATTTAGGGATATTAAATTTTATAATTATGGTAATTTAATAGCAATATGATAAGATAATAGGCCATTCTAATCGTTATCTTCTTAGCTTAATCCCCCGATAAACCCTTTTTACCTTAACCATTACAATTAATTTTTCAATTGTTTTAATTATTACACGTCGTAAACAATTATCTTTAATGTATAAGATAATATATATATTAATTATTTAAATTTTAGAAGCTATTTTTTGAAATTAAATTCAAATAATTAGAAGATTTTAATTTAAATTCATACTCAAAGATGCGATGAAAATGGGAATTTCTAAAGAAAATATTCTAATAAGTATGTATTTTTTTATTATAAAAAACATATATGAAATTGATTACAATGAAAAAAATTAGATAAATATTTATATAATAGAAGTAATTTTACTTTAAAAAAATTATAAATGTAAATTTACTTTATAATAAATTTAAATGAAAATGAGGGTTTTAATTAAAATTTTAAATACTTAACTATTCCTCAGAAAATGAATATTTGTATAAAAATCCTAAAAATTCCCCAATAATAATTTTGATCTGATGATTTTAAAAATTATAAATTATTTTTTAAAATATATTTTTTCTAAAATTATTTAATAATAACTGTACATTATTTTCAAAAACTAACACTAAATAATATTTAGAAAAATAATTTTTTTATGAATACTTTTCGTTTTATCTCAAATAATATTTATTTTATTTATAATCAATTGAAATCCAGGTAATTTTATTTTATACATTTTAAAAAATATTATTTTTATAATTTTTTATTACTACTAATACCTTCTAATTTAATAGATATGTTATATTTTTCATGTCTAAATAAGAATATTTTTTTAGAGTATCATGTTTTTTTTCAAAATATTATTATGTGAATAAGAAGATATTAATGTGATTGAATTAATTTAAAAATAAATATTTTCAAAATCCCCAGGGTTTTACATTCTCTTCTAATCATGGATTTATGTTTCATACACATTATCGAATATGATTTCCCAATTTTAAAAACCATTGGGAATCATATTCACTGTTATAGTTTTATATAAGACATTTAGTGTTTTATTCATGATGTATACATATTTAAATTGATTATATATAAATTTATGGTGTTTTTGGATATAATTATTTATTGGTGATTCATTATTATTACATTAAAGTATAGACTAAGAACTCCATTTATGTTTATTCCTTCTCAGTGCTAGTACCCCATCTATGGGCTATTGGATTAGGGCTTAGGGTGGAACACATGGAAAACCATTCGCCTAGGTGGTTTCCTTGGGGGTTGGGTCATGTCACATATGACCATAAATAAGATGGAAATAAGAGAAATTGTTATACTCATCAATAAAAAATATTAAATTTTCAATGATGTCTCGACCATAATCAAAAATATCATTTTAAATAACAAAACAAAATGCCTATATAAATTCTATACATGTCATACATCACAAGAACAATCACCTGATGGGTCAATCATAAAAATGTATATTAAAAAAAAGAGAAACTACAAAAAAACATTTCTGCATCACTTATCCGGTCATCTAATCCCATTATTTTAACTATATCTTATCAATATAATTTCAATTACAATTACCAACATCATAGATGATGATGTTTTCATGTTATCTAAGACACGTATATATGGTTTGAGTAGTATAACAAGTAATAAACCCTAAAAGGGACCCTAAAAATATCTAATATATATTTAGTGAATGAATAATATGATATGTATGCGATACTAATAAACAATATAATAATATTCATATCAATAAAACCTAAATAAGCCACTCATATGGGTGATTTTACGACCTTTTCCATGAATTTTTGTTTGCGACATAGCTTTCCAACGTCTGACATGGGGCCACTAGGCATCTATAACACCCAACCTACTGATTGTACAAAATATTAATATACAAGGTTAAAAATGACACCCATCTCATCTATAATAAGTAATATAAAATTATAAATTAGAATAGTTCCCAACTATCTTATAAATATCAAAATAATAGGTTATCACCATTCCCAACACACTCATAAATATCTAATACTTGGTTGGTACAATGACCAACCAACTCATGAATATCATAATGATAGGTTGAAACCATACCAAAACTAATCATAAATGTTGAAACTCTATGTTGGGATAATACCCAAATCATTGATGCTCAAAATTATTATAAGGGTATGACCTACACGTGTCATCCCCTTTGTCCTTGAATAGAATATCCACCGTTATAGCTCATGATATATCATTACCATTGATAACTTGAATGATAAGATATATTTATATTAATTAAAAATATCTTTTAATAAAAGACATGTTTACCTATAGATAATCAAAAAAGAGTCCCCACCCCTCACATATTTTTTTTTCAGGGACCTCTCAAAGAAACATAAAAATATATATAATAATATACCCTTAATGAATTTCAATTTCAAGTATACTAATTTTACAATAACTTTTTTGATACCACATAAAATTTTACTTGATGGTGGAATCATGTTACCCTAGTTTCACATAAATGTATTAAAGAGTGGATACCAACTATTTGTGAGGTCCACAGTGACAACATAAAGAGACAATGCCCACATATCATGGTTAAGAAATTGTGGATGTAAATAAAGGAAAACTATACGATCCAATAAAAGTGTGTTGAAGAAATAAACATATAAATTGTACATAAAATGAATATTTATTCATATAGATATTAATCCCAACTAATCACCCATGAGTATATTCAATTATATAAATAAACAAATGAATAAAAAATATAAGCAGATATAATAATATCTACTAGAAACATTAGATACCAATCTCCAATACCACCATGATGCTCCAAATCTATCATCCAATAGTGGGCCTTTACCCATAACTAATACTACAAATAATTAGGCATTATGGGGTATCATAGGTCTAGAGCTTCTCAACCAGGGTGTGAGTAAAACTCAATAGTCCACCAACCACAATGCCTTTAATATAACCAATATATATTATATATTCAGGATATTATATTCTTAGAATAAAGAGATAATATATTTATTGAAAGTAAAATAAAAATCATTGATTCTTGGAATTCAAGGTAACATATGGTATAGACCACACTTGATTTAGAAAGTGATAAAATGTGTTTGAGGATAAAGAATACCATCTAGGAGGAACAATTTTCTTCTACCAATCTAGTATATAATATAATATAATGTGTCCATGTAATAAATAGGATACAAAAGTATCATCACCACAAGAAACCGTGTACAACATCAAAACCTATACTAGATTATTATAGACATAGGGGTATGAACCTCCCTATAACCCTATATCACATACACCGGGGAGAATCATCCTACTTAGAACCACATATATTATAAAACTGGGGGTTTCTACCCCTATCGGGAAGTGTTTTCAAAAGAACATTTCCCAAGGGTGGGGGGACGAATGTTATCCAAACACCTGATAACACATATTTCACATACACATAGGGGATATCACTATTCCTAAAACCTTGTATAGAATACACTCTAGTGGAATCCCTCCCTATAACCTCATGTAGAATACCCATAGAGGAATCATCCTCCCTCGAACCCCATATATCATACATCCATGGAGATAATATTTCATAAGACCTCATATATTATACAGTTAGGTGTCACATTTCTAACTTAGAAACATTACATGTACATCATTATATTGGGAGACAATTCTAACCCTATAAACTGATAAAAAATATCTCATATAAACCATGGTCCATAAGTCACCCTAGAAACTCATGTGCACACACACCCATAGACATCACCAACACACTCATCATATATACCTTGGGAATATCCTTTACCTATGACCTCATTTATCATAAATCATCATCACATGGGTTTTCCTCTCTCTGGAAGTAATCATATAACTCCTTGACCATCCTATGATGTGCAAAACCCTTCCTTTTTACTAAAACCATTATATAATATCACCACCAATCCTCGAGTTATAAGGTGACATACAATATTTAAAATACTTACCTCCTCACACTATGGCTTTCTAGGGTCAATATTAAACTAGGGAACTCACTGAGGCCCTCTAGGAAAAATGATAGTATGGAAAACCTACATGGGTTCCTATCCCTAATTTTAAATTCTCATGATAAATATTGTCATACAAAGAAAAAATTTCCACTCAAAGTAGATACAACCACATCATGGACTACTATGTCTCATTTGATATAATATACTAGTGTCAAACTTGAGAGATGATATAAATCCCATCTTACTTTAATGTCAACTAGTTTTTTCCATTTACAACAAACATTTCTCTAACCCTACATTGTTTATACCATCCTTGTGCTCTAACACACCTGTGTGTTAGGATCAACTTCCCCAATCTTTAGTCATATTCCCAAAATTTTACAATTATATCCAAGTTATTAGAGGTCTTACCCCTAAGACAAACAATCACAATCCACCACTCTTCATGTTTTTCTAAGTTAATATGGTAAGAGGGGTCATCAAATTCATTTTAAAAAACATAATGAAATAAAAAATAAAACTTTCAAGATTGAAAAAACCAAATAAATTACTTAAATTAAAATAATTAAAGTAAAATTATAATATAAAATTGCAATGTCAAGGAATAAAATATTGACAATGTATTTCCTAAATAATCCATAAAGGGATCCCACAGTCTCTTCGCCTTAAGATACCTTGAGTGGTTCTAGTTTAAACATTTATTTTCAATGGTTATATAAATAAATAAAAAAAAATTACTTTTAGTAGTTGTATAAGTTATCCCATTAAAATAAGTAATAACATTTTAGGGGTTTATACCAATAAAACCTAAATATGACTATTCCTTTAGTGGTTATGGACAAAAATCATAATTCCCTTATTGTTTATCAGTGGATATAGATAGAAACACATATCCCATTACTTTTATGGTAGAATAAACATATTTTATTCAAACTCAATTTTAATTGGATTCCAATAAAAGGTTAAAATAATGATTTTAATTTATTCAAATATTTTTAATCCCACTAACACTTCTCTAGTATGACATAATGGGAAAACAATGAGAGACAATTAGATAATTATAATAGAGTACAAGAAAGAGTTAAATTTTACATAATGTTTCTATATATATGATCTTTTATGTAATGGTAGTTTCTAAGTACCCTTATATATGTATTTATCATCCAAAAGTGCGGTAGGAATTTTCTGGAGGTTTTGGGGGACAAATAGTTCTATAAGG
Organism: Viscum album; assembly: GCA_963277665.1. Lineage (NCBI taxonomy): Eukaryota > Viridiplantae > Streptophyta > Magnoliopsida > Santalales > Viscaceae > Viscum > Viscum album. Next base: position 580,902,463 of record OY728128.1, on the reverse strand, counting down.
GGCAGAATTAAAGCATGTGGGTCCCTCATTAAATGACTATTTTTTTATTCTATCTGAGTGAAACTGGGTAGTTGGTGGGTGTCATTGGCCAGTTGGTGGGAACTACTGATGTGGGAATATAAAAAATTAATTTACTATATTTTGAGCCATCTATTTTTTAGGTACCTTCATAGATGATTTCAAACATTCAAACACCAAAATTCATAAAAAAATGCTAGAAACACAAACTTGTATGTTTTTTTATCATTAAAACTACCTAAGAGAGTATGCTGTACAATATTACCAACCATTTTATCATACTAAAATATTAATCAATTAATATTGGAAGGATAGTCATGATCAATTCTTTGAGAAAACAACTATAATGAATTTTAATATTTCAAAATGAAATTCATCCCTAAAATGAATTTTCAATATTTTTCTAAAACATAATTGATAGGATTTCACAATTTTAATATTTTATCTCCATTTTATTTTCAATTCAAATAAATATAATTTTTAATTATGTCATCGAGCACTTATCAACCATAGTAATTATTAAAAATAAAAAATTTATCTTTAACAAAAACTTTGAAATTAACTTATCTAAGAGAAGGAGCAGAATAAATTGAGTTAAAAAAATATAAAGTATAACATTAATATCATCAATTTTATCTCCCCTATTTATATCATCTACACACTTTGGGGAAAGGGTTAGAATAGTAATAGTTAGTGTATTCATAAAAGGATACATGATAAAATAATTGTTTTCATCTTTATTAAGACCACCATTAAAGTCCCTTTTTGAGGGAAAAAATCATTTTTCAATAGAAATATATAGTTGATATTTTTTAATGTTATATTTTCAATATTTTTTAAAAATATAATGAATTTGAATAGATTTTTGAAAACAACAAAATGCACATGACATATTTTTTTTCTTAATGATTGAGTATTGAATTTTAAAAATATGAAATCTGATTTTTGAAAAATTCTATATCTTGAAAATTTATATATTTAAAAAGGGATATAACCCTTCAAATAAAGAATAATTTTAAAATTATTAGGGGACACCAAAACTATATAAATATCAAGTTAGAAAAATAATTAAATTATTAAATGTGATAGATCAATGACATCACTATTTAAAGAAAATAAATAATATTAATAAAATTCAAAACTAAAATAATAACATATAACATAATATAGTTTAAGGTGAAAAATAAAAGAAGAACATTATTATATCGATATTTAAAATACTGAATCATAATAATTCCATCCCTAACTCCCAGATAATGACATTAAAATTATCAATCTCAAGGGGTTTAGTAAAGTTATAAGATAACCAATGATTAATTAGAACAAAATCTTGGGTAATATTACCTTTTTAGAAATTAAATCTAAATAATAGTTCATAAGGTACATATTCCTTGTGAAATAGTGGTTAGTCTGATATTTAGAAATATAGATATCACTTGTGCTGTCCCAATTTTTTGGCAGTTGATCATAATTTATGTAATAATCAGAGATAGTATGATTCATCTAAATAAGTTGGGTTTAAAAATTTTATACAAAAATATATTCCTCTTTTTCTATATAATTGGAAACCAAATTTTGTTTCTTAACAATTCAATAGGCAATGGATTTAAAATTATTAAGAATGTACCATTTGTACTTTTCCTTTTTGGTTGGAACCCCCTAAAATCCTCATTATAAAAAATATATTTTTAAAATATTTATGTTTTTCATATAATTAAATATTGTTTTTTGTTCCATTTATACAATTAAAAATGATTTTAATATTTTTAATTGGGATTCCATTAGATGGGATTGAAAATGGGGACTAATTTATAAACTAACCATGATGTCTGACAGGGTTATGGTATGATTGAAAAGATTCCCAATCATACCACTTTAAATATTACTTTCCTTCAGCTTATTAATATCATCCAATTTAAGAATACAATAATTTATCATTGGACTACTAATATCCTTAACTTGATTCATGCCCAAATTCATTATAATCTCATTGTTTAATTTTATTTGGCTGTGAAAAATTCCATCAATTTTTGTTGAGAAATTTTAATCCCTAGAAAAATATTTGAGTTCAACTATAAAATTCATATCAGATTCATTACTCATTAAATTATGACATTCATTATAATTTTATTCTCCAGTTGAACAAAAAATGAAAGCATCAAGATAAATTTTAATAATAAAATTTTCATTTGAAACATGCTTTAAAAATAAAGCATAGTCATCATTTCCTATTTCATAACCATTATATAAAAAAAATTTCATTAGAATTTCATACGAAGATATGAAGATTATTTTAATCCATGATGTTTAGTAGTCATCTTAGAAACATGATTTAAAAATTTAGAATACTCAAAATAGGGTGATGATCCACAATTTTATTAAAATAAAACAATTTAAAAATTCACATTTAACATGAATTTGAAAAATATTAAAATTAAAATGGAATAAACATTTCAAAAATATCATTATGGATTATATCTTAGAAACCTTGGAAAATGTGTCTCCATAATCAATGCCTTTATATTAGTTTTAGATGTTAGATGTATGTCAAGATTTGTTATTTTTTATATTAACTAGATCAACCACTTTATTTCTAAAGTCCAATTTCGTGCTAAATATAAGACGATCATTAAGATATTGACCAAGATTATAAAAATTGTTTATGGTGAATTAATTGTATTTTTCTTGTATGGAAATATTTTAATTTTCATCATTAATATCCTGATAAGGATTTTATGGATTATTCTATAACAAAAAAAGTGATATATTTTAATTTATTGAAAAATAAATCATTTTATGAGTACCAATATGAATATCACCAAAATTTCTTCAAGAGAATGACCTTTACATTTAACTAATTCATTTTGTAAAGGGATATATTATTTTGCGTCATCAATCTTCTCAGGAGGTTGAGGTTCATTTAAGTTATTATTATCGTGGTCTTCCAATACATCAACAGTTGTAGAATGAGGCTTGGGAAAATTATCAGCAACATGTATGTAAATTTACCTTTCAATGGTCTTAGACCATTTATTGAAATCTAGTCAATATTTACATGTGATTGAATACCCATGAATGATACAATCATCTGATCTAGGGTTGAATTTACTAAGTCTATATTTGGTGTTAAGAATAAAAAATTTATTAACCATCACATTAAAAAAAATCAACCTTACGTAACCGACCTTTCCAAATATCATATAGGGTGTTTTATTAATGGGAATTATGAGTATAAATTTTTCAATATTGCATGCAACATTGACCACCTTAATAGAAATATATTGAGGTATTATAAACTCATTAAGTATATTTCAATAATCTTTTTGAAAATTTCAATTCCATATTTTAACAACCTCATTTTTATGGTGTTATTGGAGTAGATAAGAATTGATGTAAAATTTTTGAAACAAACAAATAATCAAAATATTTATTTTTAAACACTTCCCCATGATCATTTTGAATGGAAACTATATTATACCCCTTTTTATTTTTACCGTCTTTGTTTTTTGAATGAATAATTTACACACGACGCTTTTATGTTCCAAGAAATAAACCCAAGTAAATATTGTATAATAAAAGAAAATTAAAAAATGATTTATTTTTACCTCATATACCAGTAACATGGGTTTGAAAAAAAGTTATAGGTGTATCAGTTAAAGGTACATAGAGTACAAAACATCATTTTTAGATTTAATAGATGGCTTATGTTATTTACCAAGTTTGCATGGTTCACATACAATATCATTTTTGACATGAAGAATTGGAAAATTTCATTCTAGATATTTTCAGTTATGTTCCACTAGTGATTGTTCTCTATAATGACTATGGTTTCTATTCCAAATCCACGACTCACTATATTTTTCGCTAAAATTTTTATCATTTTGGAACCTATAATTTATTTCGAAATTTTTTTAACCATAAACATTTGAATAAATATTAAACTATTTTGGCCTTCTATATCAATAATTTTTTCTATCACATTCAAAAAATTAAGTGACTTGTCTCTATACAATAATAGTACAATTTATATAGATAAATTCTTTTAATAAAGGAAGTATTTTGAGAATTTCTATAGGTACTTATATGATTATAATATCCAATCCCAGAAGTTCATTTTACATAAAATTTAACCCAAAATAAAATTTATTTTTTTCTCACCATTCTTGAACTTGGTAAATAAAATTTCTTCACTTTGACTTCATTTTATAAATTTTCTATGTTTGGTTGATCATTGAGATAAGAATTTTATGTTTTAACTTTATTTAAATACATCATCATACCATAATTTTATTTTAATAATAAATCAAATATTCTTTCATTATTTTATTATTTTTCCTAAAGAAAATATTTCTGTTTCTCATTTTATTATTTGAATCTGTAAGTTTCATTAAAATAATTATATTTCTCATTCATAACATGATTTAATTTATATTTATGTAGTTTGAAATTTTATTTATCTTCACAAAACATTTATGTTAATTAATACATAGATCATTTTCTAATTTTCCAATTTTAGTTGAAAGATGAGTATGATATATATGACTAATTTACCTTTTGATATACCTGATTGTCTCCAACGATACACTTATGGCTTTAGTTGCTTAAATCTGATAAAGAAAAGGATTAATCACTTTCAGTCCATTCCAATACCTTTTATGTATTTTTTCTCTCATTCTTCTTTTTTTAATTATTTTAGATAGTGGGGTACTACGGTTTTTTGTTACCCTTTATATTGTACTCATGACACCTTCCCTCCATTTACATTGTTTTTTCACATTCTTATCATGGTTGAATGTCCTTTTCTTCTCAAAAATATTTTCTTTCTTCATGGAAGGATTATAAATATCCTAACCAGTTCTAGAAGATTCCATATTTTTGGATTTTATAAATGGTCTTTTACCCCTTAAGCTCTTTGGATTCCTTCTCTGCTTACCTTTTCATTATAATATCCTAGGTGATTATAGAGCCTACACATTATTCAACAAACATATTTTTTATTTCTTTTTCTTCTTGTATTGTTATCACATTGGGTTCCCAGAAATTGGAAAGACCCAAAGGATATTGCTTATAAGTTTCTCTATTGATATCACTTAGGATAAATAATTACCTTTATTTCAAATAGAAGTGAAATGGGTGAATTTTTATTTTATATACACATAATGATACATAAAACTGATTTCAAAATCTTAATGGTGCATATCAAGCCTACTGACATGTACTTTATTAGTACACTTATTTGTAACTTCCTATAAATTAAACATTTCATGTGTGGTTTGACACATAGAAACACTATAAAATTCATTCCAATCTACCCCATAATTTATATAATTCTTGGATTTTACATCAAAAAACATTCAATACATCATCAGGGGTCTATTGTTATTCGTTCTCTTATATGGGGGAATCTACATGCGTAATGATTTTACAAACAAGATAACCTATGATTCAAAGAAATAAAGACCTTATTTTTTTCTAATAAGAATATTTGTTTCTACCAAAATAATGGCTTTTTATAATAGAGTGTAATTATAGAGATCATTATGGAATTTTAGGTAGAATCTATATTTAGTTGACAAATATTTCAAAATGGTTATAGTTTTGAAATTATGTTTGGATATAAAACCATTTGTTATGCTGAGTAATGTTAGAAAGAGGGGGTACTGTAAATTTCCTTTTAAGAACATTTATGAAATTAAAAATAAAATTTATATCACTAAGATAATTAATGAAACATCTAATTTCAAAAGAGTTTAGGCACTATAGAAATATAAAATTAATAGATAAATGATTATAAATTTATAAAACGGTTTTGAAATAATCAATAAAGGGATCAATAGGTCTCCTCCCATTATGATACCTTGAGATATTTTGTTATAATCCTTTATTTTTAATGGTTTTAACAAGAAATGAAAAATTATAATTTCTAGAAGTTGTAGATAGAATCCTATTATAAGAGGAAGTAAAATAATTTTTTTATTTGGTAAAAAATAGAAAACATGTCTATACTTTTAGTTTTTGTTTTAACAAAGTAAACTTACCAACTAACCTTATACATGTTATTGTAAGAAACCCAAAATCAAGATAATTTTAATATAGGAATCACCAATACCCTTTTAAAAATTGTAGTGAGAATAAAATAAAATAAAAAGGAATATTACTTATTTATTCTAGTCCTTTGAATCCCAATCACACTTATACGGTAAGATAAAATGAGAAAATGATGATACAAGGTGATACAATTCTAATAAAGAATTAGAAAGTTATTATTTTGACACAATTTTATTTCTAAAATTGATCTTTATGGTAACCAGTAGCCTCTAAACTCTTTTATGGTTGTATTTATAGGCACATGTTTCTATACGAATGTTTTGAAGGCTTTTGGGATAAAATTGATCTATTATTGATCAAATGAAAGCATGTTGGACCATTCTCTGACAACTAGTTTGTTAGTCCATCTACATGCTGCCAGATAGTCGATGGGTTTCACCGGATGGCTAGTGTAACCTAGATATAAATGGTGTATTAGACATGTGTTGTCGACCATATGTTGATATCACAGTAGGTATCATTTGGAACATACTAGCTTATAAATCTAAAAAATTCCCATCTCTACTTTTGAACCTTCCATTTTTTCTGGAGCAACCATGGGAAAATTTATAAAATATAAGCACTAAAATTCATAAAAATGTTAGAAGAAAAATTTAGTGTGTTTGTGATCGTTAAAACCACTTAAAAGAGTGAGATGTAAAACTTCCATTACATGATGGGGACTAAGGAAACCTATCACTAGGTGCACTAAATCCCATTCTTCTATTCCACAAAATTATCATAATTTTTATACCATCACATGAAATTATAAACATGACATTGACTATTTTGGGATATGGAATCAAATAGTGTTGACGGCTCAATCATTTCAATTGACCCATGTATTCTATCCATAGACATTTTTAAGAAAAAAAATAATATAATGAAAAGTTAAACACAGTCCTATGTCAAGACCACATTTAACATGTAAATAAACATGATACATAAAATTTACGAATATGTTTAGTGAAAACCCACCAAAAAAGTAATTATCATTGCAGATCTCTGGTCTACCATGGTAATTTTTTTCCATTCATTTACAATATACTGAGCTCCCATCTCAAGAAATTATAACCAATATAATTAAATATAACCAATTATAATTAATTATGAAATTTAATTTTTATGGAAATAAACTCCTAAAAGCATTCTAGTTGATGTCCAATTGTTGGAATGTTGATAAATTTTTTTTCCAACAATTTGAAGATTTATACCAATAGATATATAAACAAAATCCACATCAATAGTCACTTAGTCAATAACTAATTTATTTTAATTTAATGATAAACCATTGGAAAATTTATAGAGTGACTTATCTATAATGAAATAGAGATAAATGATATTCATCATAATCTCCTGAAAATATCTATCTTAGTTGAGAAAAAACACATTACCAAAAACGAATACCTTCATGCTTCCTTGGAATCGGTTCCAAACCCTGATTCAAAATCATACAAAATTAGTGGATGAAAATTAAAAAATAATGATAAGAAGTGTAGGGAGATAATTTAATTTATCCATCATGGAATTCCATCATGAATGTCAAATTTCCAAGGGTAATAAAATTAGGAAGTATATAGGGAGGTCCCCTAGTTCTTCTACATGTGAGAATAAGAGAGGGATGGGAAAAAATAAAAATTGATTGGGTAAAAGGTCAGTTATACACTTTTTATGAATTATGAACTTTATGGTTTTGATACATTATTTTAAAAATTCTGCATGAACCACAAATCTTGATTTTTTCAAAACTACACACCTTCAAATAGTTTGGATGCTTGGTTTATAAAACCATTTCCAAATTAGTAGATTACACAAAAATAATTAAATGTTTCACATTCCACTCATATATTATCCATAACCTTATGAAATCCTCGTGACAACACCCCGAATGAATATTATTCACAATGTTTTATCTATAAATATTTATAGTTGTATACAAACATGACATAATCATTCTATAGTGATGAAAAAATATATAATCCATTTTTATAATCCAGATATTAAAAAAACTCCCCTGAGCGACAAACACCTCAAGTGGGCCATGATCCATATCAAAAAAAAATCATTTTCTGATGCTCAAACTCTGGTAATTGTGATCCAAAACCTAGTTCCTAGAACTTTTCCTACATTAGGAACAAGTTTACAATTTCTTAGTAATTTAACAGTGAATAAATATAGTGGAATTTTTATCATTCCGATTAGAGTAATTCTTATCCTCAATAAGATTTGATGGGTTTCTAACAATTATTTTAGACCAAATTTGTGTTCAGTTTACCCATCCCTAGATACATTCTATTTTAGAACACTGAATTATATTTAAATACAAAATTCCAAATATTTGGTAACACTATTTTTCAAATGTATAGTTACACAATTATCACTATAACCAATACAAAGACAACACTAAACCACACATTCCTAGCCCAAGTCACCCCAGTTTCATTGAAAAATTCATCCTTAATATTATAGTTTCCTTACCATAAGACTCTTATCCTAAAGTATGATTCAAAGTCATAGTGATCCACATTATAGGAATATATTAATAAAAATACACTATCATTAGTATATCAATAACACTTGTATGATTTCCACATCATCACTCCTAGTTTCTCACAAAATAAATCGGCCAATACTCATTTAGAGAAACATTCTAAAAACTATGCATCACATCCACACACTATATCATCTCCCAATAACAATGCGTAAATTAATGTAGTCGTGAGATTATATAAAAACCCAAACGAAATTACAAAACGAATAATTGTTGTAATTACTGGTTGGATCATTAACCCACTAAACCAATCATCATTCTCCATCCACAAGAACTGATACACCACTAGTTTTACCCACTTTTAGATTAATCCCAATTCAATATTGAGATTGATGTTGAAAGCCTTTAATTGTTTTTCATCATATTATCTTATTCCCAAAACAAATTATTAAGTATGTATATATATCAAATATCTTGTACCAACTCACTAATATCCTAGTAGTTCCTTGACCATCCTACAGTCTGCCTTAGTACATAAATGACCACAGAAATTAGAGGGCTATACAACACAACTAATAAGATTCTCTACACCATATAATTATGCTTATTTTTTCTACAATGAAAAAATACCCAATATCTATATCACATACTTCATCCATTAGCAAAAAAATTACTTGACATGAATTCCATAATCATACCTAAGCACTAACATGAAATAACGATCTCTATGCGCTCTTAGCTTACCAGGATCATCACCCTCATCATCTAAAAAAATTATATCAACATTGAGGTTCATTCCATATAATAGATAATTTTTTATTTCTGATAATATTAATTCCCTTATACAACTCCTATAGAATAATTTATGAAAGGTTCCAATATCACACATGTGTTATTCCTCCTAAGCCACACTCACCTACCATAACAACCACTATTAAGGTAAATGTTCAAATCAACCAAAACATTAATGTTTGATCCATTTATCAGTCCTCATATATATATATAAACCTACAATTATCAACAATACCCCATGATAATATTCCCATAAGAATTTAATCTAGTTGTCTTTCTTCATCCCGTAAATGGCACCCCACTAATCTATATCCAACAATGTACTATGCGTAACCAGTGCATACATTATAAAAATGAAAACATTGACATAAAACAAAATATATTTATATTTATCATCAATAATTATTTTATAACATCCTTTAACCTCCTAAATATTCATAGGTTAACTTGGGAATAACATAGACAAAAGGGATGAGATAAAAATCCAAATAATTGAATAGATATTGAAATAAAGCATATCATTTAGGTCAAAAGGAATAATCAGACGAGATAATAAGGAATGGAACATGAATATAAATATATAATCATAATATATTCAACATGGGATCACGTAATCATGGAATCCTAATAATTATTGAAGACTTAAGACATGACATAAACATTAGTCAAGGTTAACCATGAAGTTTATATCACATGGTTGACAATGTCCATTAAAATAATCAGGTTTACTCCATGTCATAAAACGATGTATCATTAAAAAAACATATCCCAATTAAGTGGAGCCCTATCTAGGAACACCATCATAAAATTTTCATGAACATGTGTTCCACATTAATAATCACTCATAATGAATAAACATATTGGTTACTGATGAAATGAAATTGGTATCATAATCATGTATTAAGGCCTAACCAATGGGCCTATCCTAATGATTTAAATGAAAGAATGTTTTTAAATAATTAATGAAAATTAATAAGATGAAATAGATATAGTAAATGATAAATAATTCCCTCCCAAAATTTAAATAAATAAAAATAGTGTTTATTAAACATTAAAAATGATCCACTTTAGTGCGGCTTGAGGAAAAAGATTTAAGAGTTTTTGAATGAGAAGAGGAATTATTGTTTGAATGGAACCAAAAACGAAATGAGAATGGTTTCATGATTAAATTAGAGATTTTTTAAAAATTAATGGTGGATTAAAAAACATTATGTGCGGTACTCGAAAATGTGTATGAAATTTGGAAGTTCCCTTTAACTGGGCTTTCTTATGAGGAGGAATTTGAAGGGGAACTATATGAAACATGTATTTAACCATAAAATAAAGAATAATTGATCTAGGTACATATTATTGGAACATAAAAATATAATTTAGGAGGAGTTATTAAGAATAATTCCGAATTAAATTTGGGTAAATAGGGATTATGTCTAACATAGAGTTAACAATTGAGGTTTAGAGGGAATCCCATACCTTATGTGGTGATGTTTTCATAACATATAATTAATGGAAAATATAATCAAACTAAATCCATTAATTAATTAATTCATACACTCTTATACATGTATTAAATGTTTTAGAATTTTATTAGGTTTGTTTAGTGGCATTTTATTGACATATAATGTTTAATTTCATCATTTTTGGAGTGTTTGTTTCATGGTTTCATGGTTTGTTATCTTATGTATAATTATGAAACTTTATTTGAAAACTAAATAAACACATCAAAAATGGAATGATATTGTATTAATTTATTTCCATAAATTTAAATAGATCCATATATCATTTTATTTTTTAACATTAGGATTATTCTTTAGATAAAACATTAATGAAGAAAAGATTAGTTTATTTTGGCGGTTTTTATGACCATCATGAATTAATATCATTTTTCTTAATAATATATTTATATATTGTTTCCAAAACATTAAATAAGTTTTATTACACATATTATATTCTTCATTAATCATAAGAATAGTTTTATGAACATACTTGAAGGTGGTAATGAAATACAAAAAAGTTTCATCCAAAAAGGTGGTAAATTGACAACACAGAGATGATGTTTTTATTTTTAGAACAAAAGGATAAAAGAAGATATTTGATAATGAATACTCAATTAAAGAAATGTTAAAATATATATATGATACTGGAGTTATCATGCTGGTTTGTATTGAGGTTGTGATATAGGGTTAAAAAAAGAATATAAATTAAAAGATAAAGATGGAGGGTTTTACCATTAGAGTGTCATCACCATTAGAACATCCTTAAGACACTCAGAAATGGAATTATGGTGATATTGGAACATGTATAACAAGGTGAAGAGGCCTGGCATAGGAATTTAGAATACTAATATAATTATCATATTCTTATACAGAGTGAGGAAAAGAGGTGGTGAGGGGTGGTATTTATATAAAGAGGAGGGGTGTCACTGATTATTTTATGAATTTACATATTATATTTGATCAAGACTACAAATAATGTTTATTATTGTGACTAATTATATTAAATTTTGAATGTGATCTTGAGATAATGGACACTTATGTCATCCATTACTCAATCATGAATCAAAAATTCATTTATTTACACATAATATTAAATAATGTAAATTACTATATTTCACAATGCACAAAAAATCCAACTATTTTATAAAAATAAAAAAAATCACCCTAACTATTAATATACTTTTATATTTTAAACAATTTCTCCATTTTATGAAAATAATGTACTAAATATAATAAATTTATTTTTAATTAAAATAATAATTTATTAAAAAATACCAATTTTAAAAATATAACTGATTTTAAAGTAAAATGAAAATTAATTAAGGTCACATAAAATTATCATATTGTCATAAGAAAACAAAATATTAATTTATGAAACTATTTAAGGAAAATAAATTTTCTTTTAAATCATTATATTAATTATAAAATTTTAAATTAACATTTATGTTTCACAAAAATACCAATACTTAATTTATCATTTTTAAACATTTATTTACTTATTCCTTCATATAAATATATTATATTTACATTCATAAGGTAAAAAATTATTTTTTATACTTTCAAAGGTGTGGTTACTATTATATTGGATGTTTTACTATTCTTAATTTTCACAATACTATTCTTTTGATCATGTAATTATTCCATTAGAATAGGATCCTTACTTTATAAATAATCCATTTATTTATTTTTTAATTTTTGAAAATAATGTTTTCATTATGTTATCTATGTGATATATGGGTTTCATAATATATGACGTAATTATAAGAATGAAAATTTGATTGATAAAATTCCAGTTCATTATGTTCACCCCCCTTATAAAATTTTTTCCTCACAATTTCATTTTACATTCTATTTTGAAAAAAGGTGGGGTTAATTCTCTTTCATTGCTTCCTCTAGTTCTCATGGATACTTTTCATACCTATGGTTCCTCCATATTTCTTTGACTAGGTGAGTAGTCTTTCTACATTAAATTTTATATCAACTATCTCGGATCTTCTCCAACAAATCATCATATGAGAGGTCATTATCTAGTTATAGGAAATACAAATTTAGTAAATGTGAGGGATCTGGTATGTACTTACCCAAGATGAATACGTGGAGTACATCATGTACATAAGACATTGTATGTGGAAGTGAAAGTCAATAGGCCAGTACTATAATATGATCAATAAGGATGAAGGGGACAATGTACCTAGGACACAACATTTATTACCTCCCAAATCTCATGATCCTCTTCATTGGAGATATATGGAGGAATAAATTGTATCTAACCTTAAAATCTATGTCCCACTGATGATTGTTTACATAGTTATTCTTTTGACATTGGTTAGCCCAAATATACTTATGAATGGTTTTCACCTCTTTTACCATTTCATCGACTATTTCTGGACCGAAAATCATCTATTCACCAACCTCATCCAAGCATTCCAATGTTATAGATAATTTCAACCAAAAAAATCACTTCATATAGAGCTATTTGGATGCTTGAGAGAAGACTATTGTTGTAATATGATCAAATAGTGTTAGATGTTGGTCCAATCATCCCTAGAGGTATAAATAACATGCTCTAAACATGTATTCTGGTGTCATAATAGTCTACTTATACTTTCCATTAGTTTGAGGATGATAATTCATACTTTTGTTTTTCCAAGTGTTTAGATTATTTTGGATACATTTCCAAAATTTGGAGGTAAATCATGGATATGGATTAGATACAATCAATAGTGGTACTCCATGCAGCCTCACCACTTCTATGATATATATCCAAGAAATCTAATTGAGTGAGAAGTCCTATCGAATTGTGATAAAGTGATTTATAGTTACTAGATGATCAAAAATTCCCCATATATAATTATTTCCTCTACATGTCTTTGGAATTTTAGTGTCAAAGTACATGGTGTTTTTTCCTATTTCAATATTGGTTTTGTTGGAACCGAGGCCTATTAAAACTGGAAGCTAAAAACATAATCTTGTTTTTCTTCTTCTTGTAAATCCATAGTGGATTGATCATGAAGTTTAAATGACATGTGATTTTATAATGTAGATTGATTAATTGTTTATGGTGACATTGTTTTCCAGTGTTCTCCAAATATTTGGGAAAAAATTTGGAGGATTAATAAAAATTTTTAATGAAAAGGATATCTTCCACAAGGATTAAATTGAATATAAATATTTCGCACAATTGTTTTTTGGAAAAATTACATCAAAATACAAAAAGGAATGAGTCTTTTGTTTGATCTAAAATTGTGTAGAATTCGGAGTTTCCCAACCCATGAATTTATACAAATAGTGGAAGTCACACAAGGATCTTACATGATAATGGTGACATAAAATTTAGGGTTTTTGTGCTAGAGGTATCTTATGCACATAGTGGAAGACATTCAAGGAAAATGTGCACAAGGTCACCTATTTCTATAAATATGTATAAACCCACCTCATTTTACGTAACTTTACAAAAAATATTTGCTGTCTATGCCACACAAAAGAGTTTCATACATAAGAGATATTATCAGCAAATCATACATATAGAGTGTTCCTTGGTTTTATCAAGACCAAGTGATACTCATGGTCTTTTTTTCATGAAAGATAAGGGTTTCTTGAAACTCATCATTAATGAAATTTCCCAAAAAAATTCTCATATATAGGTGTTACACGCTTGTGATTGATTTGAGCAATTTGTTGGTTTTGAATATTCGGTTTTTTGATTAGTGATTTCATGTTAATTGATTTAGGACTAAGGTGAAAGAAAAGTATCATGTTAATAAGGTAAAAATACATCAATCTCAAAATTATAAAGTGGAATTTATGTTGTTCAACTGAGTATGTCTCATCCCAAAGTAGTGAGCAAGGGTAGTCGATATAAGTGTTATGAGGGAGGTTTTTTTCTATCCCTAAAATATTATAAAGGAAGCGTTCTTATAATAGAGTGACTATGTATAAATATATATATTCCACAACTAGTAAAGATTAGTCAATTTTGGTATGACTGACACACTGTTGGTCTATATTCATTAGACTAGAACTTTGTGGTGAACCATGTATAACTTTTTTGTTGTCTTTATGCATGTGAATTATTAATTACTACATGATTTCATCAGACATGTTTAAAAATTTCATAAAAACACGGGAACACGGTCCATCACTTTAGAAGAAACATTTAATTCCATGATTCACTAATCCCTTATCCGGGTGTTCCATGGTCCTATAAGTGTTATCAAAGTATACATATTATGGTATTTAAATATTTAATTTAATGGTATGGATTTTCTAATTTCCAATAATCAGTGGATTCTGGAAACTGACATTATAGTTTTGTCTATGATTGAAACAAAAAATAAGATGCCTGATACAGCTGAAAAAGACCAATTTTCTCTTACTAAAACTCTATCCGATTAAATCTATCTAAAGGTGATGAGTAAAACATAATATATGTATATTTTAAAGAAACTTGAAAATGTATATGAAGGTGATTACAGAGTGAAGGAAGCCAAAATAATTATTTTTCAAAATAGTATCAATGATCTAAAAAATAATTCAGATGAAAATATAGATTAATTTTTTAAAATAATTAGTATAGTTGTTGGATCAATTCCAAAATTATGTGGACAAATTAATGATATTTAAAATGGGAAGAAAATATTGAGAAGGGTTCCACCTCTATTCAATCGAAAAGTTACAAACCTTGAAGAATGGGATCGGAATAAACTTTAACATGGTGATATTCTAAGGAGTCAAGTGGGTTATGAACTTTGAGTGAAACCAGAAGATGTAATAACATTTGTAGGAAAAGAAAATGTATTTCAAATCCATATAAAAAATGAGGTTTGCAAAGAAAGTATTACTTAATATAATGAGAAAGATGCACTAATTTCTCTTTATTCAATGAAATTTAAGAGTGAAAAAGGATATTTAATGGAATGATTCTTCTATCCTATTTTTTGTACGGTATATTTGGGAACATTTCACCTCGATGATCCAAATGAAGAATTTAAATTAGGAAAGAAATTATAGTGAAAGAGTTTCATCTATAAAGAATAACAAGATGATATTTAATTTTTTGAGTATAAAGATCCCATGTTGGAAAATGAGTTTGGAGAATCTCGGATGGATACTAATGATAATGTACACCATTCAAATGATAAAGTTAATAATTTGTTTGGTGTTGAATATATAAAGGTGTAACTTGATGATGATCTTGATAATATTTTCATTGAATGAAAAATAAACAGAAATATGAGAACTATTTTTGAACTGTCATCAGTGATTGTTGATCAAATAGAAGTAGAAAATAATCGATAGGATGTAGGAGAAAAAAATTCAACAACTCTTGAAATATTGTAATAAAGTTTGTAATTGATGATCACAATTTAGGAGTAGAAAAAAATCATCAATTAACTTACATCCAAACTAGAGGAGAAGGCTAGGACAGTTTAGGGACACAAATAGATGTAGTTAATCTCATAATTAACTTGGAAAATAAATCCAAATAAAAAGAAATAAATAAGAAATCATAGTTTAGGTGAATCTCAGGTATAAATATATTAGAATTTACTCAACATGGTTCTAAATGTGTAGAGATGGAGATGAATGATTTGAGATCCACATGTATAAGAAAAAGTGGAATTTGTATAATATATTGAACCATAAATTTTTTTATGAAAGATGAGTCAAAATAAAGGGAATATTAATGTTGGACTTATCACAAGGGAACTAGATTTCATTATAATGAATACCTAAAATTAAATATAAAAGTGAGAAAAAAATTAAACTCTAGTATCCATAGATGATCACTGGTCCAATAATTTTACAAACTAGTTGCACATGAGTATAAATGTATGTGAGATGTCATTTGCTCTTATGAAATGTCAATTAAATGAATTTTTGGGCCACATCAAGCTGTATTGTGAAGATGATAGGAGATATATAAATGGGGAAGTTCATGGAAGTAATAAAATGAGAATACAACCATATCCTTCATCATATAGATTAAATAGTTTCTATGGATATTTTTCTCACTATTATATCTATGAACGTAATGATATTCATTCAAGGCGGTGGAATGGTATTAAAATTACCTTCAATACTTTGAGAAAAATCAATATCCATGTACTGAGTGGAATAGCTCATGAATATAGGTATTCTCATATGGAATAATAAAATGAGTATGATGAAGTAATAAATATTGGAAATAGATAGTAATGTATATCTTTAGGCTCAACTCAATAATGTATATCCTGGATAGAAAATATGAAAATCGATAAATCAAACCTTACTGAAATGGCTCTCAAAGTAACAAATAATTGTAACACCATGATTCTAGATAAGAGATAATCATCTCATATGAATGTAAAAGTAGACTATTTATGAATTTCATGAAAAGTGTTGAAGGAATACTGTGGTTTTCCAATGATGAAGCTTTAATGATAAAAATTATTGGAAGTAGAGAACTAAAAAATGACCTGCTTAGGAAAACTCAAATTCTATATGAGGATGAATTGTGTCACTATCTCTTGAGTGCGATTAAACTCTTTGAAAAATAATTTCTCATGAAATTTATTCAAAATCGGTAATCTATTAGGGGAAATATATGCAATTCTATCATGAAATGATGTGTAATAGATGAAAATTTAGAGCAGATAGACCATAAAGAGAACATTTGTTACATAATAGTAGTAGAAGAAAACAACCTTTTTCATTGGAGGTTGGTTAAAATTAGTCAAAAGGTCATGAAAATGATATATAATATTTATATTGTAATCTATATTACAAATCTAAAGTTTTAATGAGAAAAAACATGTTATTATTTCATAGAAGGTAAAATGGTCGAGTGTTCATATCCTTTGAAGAAAAATAGGGCATCAAATCTGCTTGATCTCATCCCCATAAACATATGTGGTCAAATAAATGTTTCCTGAACCTATGGATAGAGGTACTTAATTATTTTTATACATTATTATAGTAGGATTTCTTGTGTAATTTTTATGAAGAGGAAAAATCATGTACTTTTTAGCATGAAGTGTTATCATCAAATTTCAGAGAATAAAACTGGTCATACAATCAAGATTGTAGTATCTGAAAATTGAGGAGAATACACATCCATTTAATTTTAAAATATCTTGAAATTTTTGGAATAAAATAGGAACTACATAGAAAAGGGAATTTTATGGTAGAAAATAGGATACCCTATCAGTTATAGAATATATGGAATCCATATGTGAAGTACTTTTATGTTTTTGTTAATAAATGTTTCATCTAAAACTAAGAAGGAAATCAAGGCTTATAAGGGGATTCTATAAACAAGGGAAAATTCATTGGATATTAAATATTGAGTAAATCCTACAAATGTTATAATAATCATATTGTAAGAATTGTGGAAATAAGTAATTTTATGATCATTTAATTTAAAACCATAAATACCTCAAGGAGATCATATTTGGATATGAGATTAGATGAAGAAGAAAGTGGAGAATGGAAAGATTCAAATTTAGAAATAGTGGATGGCTTGAAAACAATTTAGGGCTTAAAACATGATTCAGATTTATAGGAAGAATCAAAAGAGGAAACCATATCTAATGAAACATCATAAGAACATTATAGGAGAAATAGAATATTATTTATTGATCAATCCAACATCATTGGGGATTGGACTTCACCCACATAGAAATGGAGAATGGGAAATTAAGCACATTGTGCCTTCCAATCAATTATTGATCTAACCTTGTTTGAAGAAGAAGAAATTGATGAATCATGGGTTAAGACAGTGAATGAAAAATTGGATCGTATTGAAAAAAACAAGACATGGGATCTTGGTAAGGGATATAAAAATCATAATGTTAAGGGAACAAATTAGATCATTAAAAAACATTCAATTATCATGAAAAGGAATTAAAAACAATTAATACATAGTATTTCAACATTATTTATAGATTCAAGGCATTGATGTTGAAGAAAAACTTTCACTAGTAGCAATACTGGAGTCGATCAGGATTTTAATTTCCAAGTAAATTCAGATAGAGTACAAATATTATAACATGGTTGTTAAAACAACATTCAAAAATGAAATTATTGAACAATAACTCTATATTGATCAACCATTTGAAATTTTTATTTTGAATGATGTGACAAAGGATTGTAGATTTTTGAAGGCACTCTATATTATGATATAGGAACCAAGAGAAAGGTATACACATATATATTCTTATCTTAATATATCTGAGTTTAAAGGTGGGGGTTTTAACCATAATCTCTATATTAAGAACACCATGAAATATCTATTTTCATTTTTTTTGTATTTAGATGATATTATTTTTAGTGGAATCAGATAGGGATCAATGGAATAATTTTAGAATCACATGAATTTATAATTTGAAATGTCCATGATTGCTGAAATCATATACTTATTGGGGATAACGGTGATTTAGAAGAAGTATTACACCGCCATTTATCAAAAAATTATTAAAGAGTTCGGCTAAAGAAATTCAACATGCATGACTCTAGACTGATGTCAAATATTATTTAGGTTGGGAAAAAACATGGAAAGAATGAGGATGGGACATATGTGGATCTAAAAATGTATAGGAGAATCCTGCTAATCATTTTATACTTTATTTCAACACATCTAGATATTGTATTTTAAATATAATTAGCATCCCTCTTTCATATTTATACAAAGGAATATCATTTGGAAGTAATTTAAATATTCACAATGTAAATTTAAGGAAATCTAAATTTTAGAATATTAGATTTAGTTGGAAGAGATAATGATTTATAATCAGTTTTTGCTGCTGAATGAGTTGGAGATGTACTGGAAAAAAAGTCCACTACCGGAGGAGCAATTTTCATTGGAAATAGAGTTGTGGAATTTTTGTGAAATAAAAAAGAAATCACTTCACACAACATGTGATATAAAGATAATATATCTGATAGAAAATAATTAACTCAACTATTTTGGATTAAGAAACAACTGATTGATATTGGTGATGAGGTCAAATAGCCAATGGTGATTTATTATGACAACAAGGGGATGATCTATCAGAAAAATAATTTTTTTCTACATTATTGTATAAAACATATTGAGATAGAATATCACTCCATCAAGGAAAATGTTGAATAAAGTGTGATTAATATGGATAAATTTGAAACTGATGGCCATTTAGATGATATTTGTTCTAATCCATTGGAAGTACATGTTCTCGAGAAACATCAGTTAAACCTCAGTGTTCAGCCACCACAATGCATGATAAGAATATGAATTGTCCCATATCCTCAATTTTATTAACCTTTTTAATCTATTTATGGAAGTAGTGCATGTTTATTGGGGAGATACAATTTGGGGGAAGTGTTTCGTGATCCCTATAAGTATAAAATTTGTTTATTGTGTTTATTTTTAGAGGGGGATAATTGTGAAATTTAATATTTTATTAATTTTATGGTTACACTATATTGAAAAACCTTGAAATTACTATTTAAAATGATGATGATTAGGTGTTATAAGGAAATAATATTCAATAATTTTGTGACATAATTATAATTTTGTGTTATGGTGAAACTATACATTTTTCTTAGAGTATTTCTTTGAAATCATTTTGCATTCCAAAACACAAGAACCTAATTAACGGTTCCATATTTTTTTCTACATTGAGCATTTCTGACATAGAATTAGTTTTTTGGTATGAGTTGTATCTAGAATTTCAATTTATTTGAGGATGATGCATTATTGAATTTATATTGCCGATTTCCAAGAATCCCTGAGGGTGAAATTCTTGGAACCAAGGCCTATTACTATTAGTAGTTGGAAATGGAATCTGGTTTGTGTTTGTTCTCAATCCATAGAGGTTTGGTCAAGAGTTTTTAGGAAATGTTTTTTATTGTTTTGGTGGATTTAGTGATGATGATGTAGTTGTTTCCCAATGAATTCTATATTTTTGGAACCACGAATTGGAGGATGAAGAATGTTGTTTCCAGAAAAGGAAGTTTCACACAAGATTGAATGTGAATCAAAATCTTGCGCAGAAGTATTGTTTTTAGATATTCAAATTAGAATAGGAATGAATAATGAGTTCTGCACAAGATTAGAAATTTCATGAAAGAGAGACTTGGATGAAAAATGATGTTACATACATAGTATAGGGTACAAAAGGAATTTACACACTGAATGAGACATCAAGATGTGGGTTTCAACACAGGAGGAATCATACATGCACAATGGAAGGGACACAAGGAACATGCATGAAAGGTTGGATGTGTCAATAAGTATGCAGCTACACATTTCATTCTAAGTAAATTTTCTTATGATGATTTATTGTCACTGCCACATGATGGAGTTGGGTGCAATAAATCTTTCTACTAGAGTGTTCATTATTCCTATCAAAAATAAGTAATACTTGTAGTATTTTTCTTGAAAGATATGGGTTGCATGAAAGTCATCTTTTGTAAAAATAAAAAAAATTCACACAAGTACATGGGTTGTGCACAAGTTCTTTAGTTAAGCTACAAGTATGTTTTAAATATCTTCATTCCTTTATTAGTGATTTGAAGAGAATCAATTTATGATTACAGTTCAAGTAGAGTGTTGTGCTAATCAGGGATGAAGAATTTAATGCCAATATACTGATGTTACCTTCATATAATTAATTTAAGTAAGAAATAATCAAAATTATTTAGCCTAGGAGAGTTTTCATAAGTGTTATGAGGAACACAATGTGATATCCCAAAAATATTAGAAAGTGAATTTTCCTAGAATAGACTAACTTTTCTAAACATTTATAATCTACAACTAATAATGATTAGTGAATTTTATATTGACCAAATCACTATTATCATATGCTCCAAGGACATTTTCATAGAGGATAACTAGGTAAAACTATATTGTTGTCTATTTTCACGTGAATTATTAATTAATTCAAGATTTTTTCAGATAGGTTTAACAAGTTCCAACTAATTTGGTAATGATATCCTTCTATTTAAAAGAAAAAATTAATAAATTGATTCACCACTCCCCTCTCATGGCATTATAGGGTGCTATAGGTATGGAAAATGGTTTCATTATTCCCTTATAAATTTTACTTTAAACCTTTACCTGCTGAAATACTAGGGAATTTAATGTATTTTTAGAAATTTCCTTCTTTATATTTTCCTAACATTAGTGCTCTTAGAGATATTGATGTATCATTATGATTACAAATTGAATAGATAATTTTGAGATTTTTTCTTCATTAAAAAATCTATTTCTTTGTATATGAATTGGATGGTAAATATAGTAGTGACCCAAATATATCCAATCAACCCCATCAATTTTGAACTCTGAGGATTTCCCATTTTAGATAAATTTTACATTTTTCTAAATTTCATTATCATTTATTTCAGTATCCTTTATTTTCACAATAAGGGATGGTTGAACAATCATTTGAGAATGTATTGATGATGTTCCTTTCTTAATTATTCCCCTGGACATCCTTTTTTGGTAAAAAATGTTGAATCTTTAAAAATTCTCATAATTGATAATGTTATAGGATTCTTTCTAATTAGATAATATGAGTCATTATTTTATTTTCCCTGAAGGTTGTTTATTGATAATTCATAATCCTTGAGGATCTGAAAACATCATCACCAGGGAATATTTAGCTCATTATGTGTGATTATATATATGAGGCTATTACGATCAGTATATATCTTAAAATTCTCCCCATAGTGATACTGCTGAGAGATATTCAATGTGAATACCACATATTCCATCTCTAGATCATGTGTGGGATTTTTGTGATCCTAAATTTTCAATTGGAATGAGGAATATGATATCATTTATCAGTTTTTAAAATGTGAAAATCCTATGTAAATATATTAATCCCGATTTTATACCTTAATGAGTTACCCATTTGTCATCAGTGTGAGTATTGGTGTAGGGATTAACCTCCTTTTCAACTCATTGAATTAGTATTCACATTCACTGGTCCAGATAAACTATAACCCCTTCTAATTCAGCATGGTAAGTGGGTTTTAATATCTTGATAATTTGTTAAAAAATCATCAGTAATACCCATATAGTCCAAGGAAACATAAGATCTATGTAACAGATGGTGGTTTGGGCCACTCTTCAATTACCTTTTTCTTGGTAGGGTCTATAGATCCTCATTTTCTGGTGATAACATTCCCTAATAATGATACATCCTCTATCCAAAATAGCCATTTACTATAATTTTCCAAGAGTTTCTCCCATCAAAAGGGGTTTATCAGAGTATTCAAATGATCTTTTTATTCCTCCTTAATATTGGTGTATATCATAATACCATCAAGAAAGACTACCACACATATTTAGAGGTAATATATAAATAATTTATTCATTAAATCCACAATAATTGCTATAGAATTTTTGAGTTTTAAGGGAATGACATTGAATTCCTTGTATCTATTCCTTGTTCGAATGGATGTGTCAGGAATATCTTATGTCATCACCTTTAATTGGTAATATACTGTATAGAGGACCACCATAGAGAAATAATTAGCCCCATATAGTTGATCAAATAAGTCATCTATCCATGGAATGGGATACCGACTATTTAACCTGATTTTATTGAGATCACCGTAATCAATGATGAGGAGCATTGATCCATCATTCTTCTTTACGATGAGGATTGGCACACCCCATGTTGAACAACATGGGTGTATAAAACCCTTGACCAGATTCTTCTTGAAGTCCTTCTTCAGTTCCACCAATTCAATGGCATCCATGGTAAATTTATTCATTAATATAGAAAGTTATACTGAAATAATTTAAATTGAGAACTCAACCTCTCAGTTAAAAGGAAGACTAGGAAATTTTTTCGGGAGCACATTACTATAGTCCCTTATAATGGGACTGTCTTCAATCATGATCCTATCCTTTGTATCACTCATTTAAGCTATATTTGATTCTTTATAATTAAATAATATCCACAATTGAGATAATTATTATGAATTATATTAATCCTCATCCTCATACTTGTAATGAATTATAGGATTCATCATGATGTGAATAGTAATCTCCCTTTATCGATTTCTGATCTTGGATTTAAATAATGATAGACAATTCATGCCAAATTTAGCATCAAATACCACATACGGATATATGAAAATATTTTTTGGGAGGTTCAGTTCACAAACATTAACTATGGAGGAGTTATATACATAGGATGAAATAATTTTTCCATTTTCTATTCTCAAAGATAACTCAACCTTCAAATTTTGAGGAGTTTGACTTGTTCTTCGAAACATTCGATATAAATTAAAGAATGTATAGAACCTAAATCAAATAATATATTTGATATTTTTTCATGAATAACTATGGTACCTATCCCCAAATATTTTTTGGGACCCACCTTAATAGTGGTGATTACAAATTCCATTCCGTGATGCCTTGGAGGTTGTTGTTGAATTCCTCTGACGACCATTGTCTTAGGGAATTGGATTGCATAATTCCCATGTTACATGGAGTTAAAACACAGAAATATAGGTTTAGAGTCTATCTAAACATTCATTTATTATTCCCCATTACATGGATTCTTCATATATCTACAAAATATATTAACCATATTCCCATATTTTCCACATTTGAAGCATCTTCTCATTCCCCTAAGGAAGTTAAGAGGATGCTTCTTCCCAAAATTTTGACATGTGGGATTCTAGGATTTTTTTCCACCATGGGATTTATCTATTTATCCTCCCATATAAAAATCTATTTTCTATATTTTATCTCTAGAACCATGACACCACAAAAAGTCTCCAATATCCATTTCATCCTTATGGGAACAAAAAAATATCCATAATGCTAAAAAAGTCTCTAATCACTGATGATTTTCATAAAAATTGTTTTGTTATGATAAATAACTAATAAAAAATGTTTTTAGTGTTCATGAAAAATACAGAGGTATATAATTAACAAATTATAATGTTTTACTCATACACCATCATAAAATCCACTTCATTTTGTGTCAGTGTAAGGAAATCCCTTTCCATCTTTAGACTGAGAGGTTGGTGAAAATATTTATTGATAAATGTTTTGTTGAAATATTTCAATTAAATGGAATCAAATTCCTCTGTTGACATTGTTTTTTTATTATTGTCCACTACTGATTAGATTCCCCATCAATATTATTGACTACAGGTTCATATTTCTCGTCTTTTAAATATTTAATGAAAAATAATATATTATCAATTGAGTTTATACATTTTTTGGTGATTATGGGATTAAAAGATCCACTAAATATGGTATGCCAATGAAAAATTTCTTTTTCTTAAGATAAGGTGAGAGTTCCACAAGATTCATGTTTTTATTCCTAACATGTTCCTGTTGAGAATATATTTTCATGATGTTTTGATCTCTCATTCCCATCCGATTTGATATTTCATTTTGAAAATAATATCATTGCATATCATAATGATTATAGGATCATGTAACCCTATTTCTATCTATTAACAAAAATAAAACATTGGGGGGGATTTAATACTTTGCTGATAAGAATAAAAAAATTAAACATTGCATATAGAATTATAAACTAGTAAATGGAAATTATATCTTATATTTTGATTACCTATGTTTCAATCTATATTATACATGGTCCCTATAATTCTTATTAAATTTTTCTGTTACTAATATCCAAAAATAGCTAGACCATGCTATGATGGAAACTATAATGATCTTCTCCATGTACACTTATTATTTCATGATTTTATGCATAATTAACCTTCAAATAGAAACCAAGTATAATAAAGTCTAGTGACTTTGGAAGATTAGGTGGCTAAAACAATAAAACAGAAATAGAATAAAAAACATTATATTAATCATCCATAATGAGATCCTAACTTCCTTTGAGATCTTACATCTGAATAGTATGTCTTGGGTAATACAAAGATAAAATAGATGAGGTAAAAATCCGAGTAAGGGAATAAACATAAAAATAAATACTAGAACATGAGTTAGAATACAAAACATGACAACATAATATGAAAAGAAAATTTAATGAACAAGTGTAATAATTACATATAGAACATGGGATATTATAATCATGGAAATATAAAAAGTTGGAAACAAAATATCACATGACCTAAAAATGAGTTAAGGATAATTGAAAAGACAGTATCACTTGGTTGAAAATGTCCCATAAAGGAATCAATTTCACTCCATATCACAACATTAAATTTCATGAGAATAAAAAATACCCAAGGAATTAGAGTACTATCTAGGAACACCCATCAAAACATGTTCATACATATGTGTTTCACCTAAATAATCTAACATAAAGAATAAACAAATGGTCTACCCCTGGATTGAAATGGTTATCTTAATCATGTCATAAAGAATATCCAATGGGATTATAGTAATGGAATCTATGAAAGAATGGATTTAAATCATACATGTAAATTCATATGGTAATATAGGCAAAGATCATGATGAAACACAACAAATAAAAGTAAAAACATATAAATAGAGTGTTTAAGAACCTTCATAAATGAGATACTTTTGGGCGGTTTAAGGAAAAAGATTTATGTTTCTTTTAATAGGGTAAATGAATAATTGTTTTTAGAAAATTAGAAATTAAATAAGATGGGTTTTCATGATAAAATAAGTGAAATTAGAAAAAATAACAATACCTTAAAACATATTATGGATGGTAAATGAAATTGGGTATGAAATTGGGAAGTTCAATTCAACTAGGCTTGCTTATCGAGAGGCATTGAAATATTAACCTAATAAAACATTAATTTACCCATAAAAGGAAAAATAATTAATCTAATTATGTATGTTTAGAACATAAAAACAAAAATTATCTGTTGTACAAAAGAAAAGTTTAGAAATACAATTGGGTAAAGAGGGATAATTTTTAACCTGAATGAAAAATGGAGGTTTAGATAGAATCCAATACCTTATATATGAAAGTGATTTTCACTTATACTTAATGTTTTCGATAATCCAGTTAAATCCCTTAATTAATTAATTAAGAATGTATTATACATGTATTTAATTTATTATAAATTTATTACATTTTTATGGCTATTTCATTGGCTTGTAATGTTTAATTTTATCATTTTGGGAATTTCTGTTTCATTGATTCATGGTTCGTTCACTTGTGAATAATTATCAAAAGTTATTTTAAAATAGATGAAAAGATATTGAAATGGAATGATATGGTATTAATTTACTTCTTGAAATTTCAATGGTCCAATATATCATTTTTTTTAAAAAGAGGATGATTCGTTAGATAAAATGTGGATTAAAAAAAGATTAGTTTATTTTGGTGGCTTTTACAACCCTAATGATTTAGTATCCTTTTATTAAATAATATGTTAATATACTATCTGATGAACATTGAATAATTTTAAATAAAAACAATTTAATATTTTTTAACAATAAAAATGGTTTTCTGAAGAACATTAAAGGCAGTAAAGAAAAATGAAAACTTTTCATCCATGAAGGTGGTGTGTCGATACCTCATGGATAATGTTATAATTATTAGAAAAAAATATAGGAGAAGATTTTGGAGGTTATAAATTAAATTAACACAATAAAATTACATTATATATATGATACATGAGTTTTCATGTTACTTTAGATATGGTATGTGTGGGAAGAATAATTTAAGAAAATAAATTGAAAGAGAAAGAGGGAGGGTTTTCTCTCCTAATTGTCATCTCATTGAGAACCTCCAAAAGGAACATGGAAAAGGAATTCTAGTGAGACTAGTAAAATTAAAACGTGGTTTTCTTTTTATGTTCATAAGACAAGGTGGTTGGGTAGGCATTGTTTGTTAAGGCGACTGACGAGAAGGCAACTAAAATGATGGTATTCTCTCTATTGGTGGTTCTCATTGGGGAACAATATGATTGGACTAAAAAACAATATTTAATTCTGGTAGATGGATTAAATAAAGGGATGATCAAAATTAATGAGTATATACAATCTAGGGATCAGATTTCCTCTAAGATTTAAAGGCAGATGATGGAAGTACCAGGTACCCAGGTTTTATCTTTATCCTAGATATTGGTAATGGAAAAAAATCTTGTAGGATAAAGTTAATCTTTAATGACCATGTTTAATTTGGTGGCCTTAGTTGGTTGGTTGGTTTGGGAGGAGTATCAGCATGAGTGGTGTGCTTTTTATATGCCTTTTTTTATATATTTGTGGTGTGTATTGATTCGTATAAACCATCAAGCTACTGGGATCTGCTTCAGATGGGGTTTAGATCATGAATTCTTCACTGGTTCTTTCCATTTGGAATTGGTTGATTGAGAGGGTTTGACTATGCCATAGGTTTCATGCCTATGAATTTTTTCATGGGACAGCTTACCGAATGGTCATGCATTAGTGGAGTCTTGTTAATATGGTTCAGTTTCAGTGTTGGGAAAGATCATGTAGTTTTTTTGGGTTTTTCCCTATTATGTTAGTTTCACAGTGGTAATCTTTGATTCTATGGTTTCTCAATTTTTCCTCAAATGTGTTTGATAATTAAATTTTTTAATTTTCATTCAAAAAAACTAGAACATGGTAAAGAGGTATAGTAGATATTTTTTATAATATAAGCTATATCCAACGCTTATAAGGTGTGAGAAGAAGATATGGTGATGGGTGGTATTTATAGTGGGAGGAGAGGGGTGTTTTTAATTAGTTTATTAGTTTTTTTTTATTATTTTGGATCAAAACTATAAATAGTTTTTATACTTGTGATAATGCATAGTAACTAGATAATTTTAAGTCTTGATAATATTCCTATACATCATCCATAAATCAACCATTTCTCAAAAATTTATTTATTTAAATATAATGTTTTATACCGTAAATTACCATCTTCCACTATTCACTAGAAATTCACCTATTTTAGTAATATATGAAAAGTAACCATTAAAAATTTTCAATGTATATATTTTAGAAATAGGATCCATTTTATGAAAATAATATTCAATATACGATTCAATTATTTTTTTTATTAAAATAGTCATTTATACAAAAAATATTGATTTTAAAATTATAACTGATTTTATGACTCATTGAAAATTAATTATGTTCTCATAAAATTATCTTGTAGTAACAATAAAAAAAATAATAATTATTGAATCAACATTATGAAAATAATTTATTTTTCAATCATTATATTTATTATTAAATTGTGTGTAAAAACTTATGTTTGAACGAAATACCAATACATATTTCATCATTTTTAAAATATTTATTTACTAGATCTATGATATAAATATATTATATTTTATTTAATAAGAAACCAAAATTTTATTTATTCTTTCATAATTGAGGTTACAATTCTATTGTAAAGTTTACTATTCCTAATTGTCACTTTGATATTCTAATGGTCATATTATTATTCCACTAGTATATGTTCCTTTATTTTGGTTAATATTGCATATTATATTCTTAATTTATGAAAATGATTTTTTATTTGGTTATCTATGTTATGTGTGTATTTTATATTATATTACATAAGTATAATAATGGAAAATTCAATTAGTAATATTTTGGGTCATTGCATATTTTCCCTCACATATCGAGGATTTTCTCAAAAATATATTCCCACACTCACATTTCTCTATCATGTTAGAGTGGAATTCCACGATCCATCTCACATGTTTTTTCCACTATACTTTTCAATATCATCAGAACCCAATAGTTCTTCACTCCCATTAGATGAGATAACACAAACCCACTCATAATATAATGATTCAAATCTCATTAAAACATAGAGCACGATCTCACACAATTGACTATTAACAACTTCATGTCAATATCATCTAGACAAAATTATAATATTGATTTATCTATAAAATTCCAAAATATATCTCAGGTGATTTTATACAACATGAGAAATCAAAACTTTAGTGTCATTCCAAAAAATTGAAAATTTTACCAAAACATAATCCATTATAGATATGAAAATTGTAGGTCAATATCCACTATCTCATTGAGGATATCATAAAAAAAGACATGACTTTTAATCCAAGAAATCCTTTACTATAAAAAGAATATCAATATTAAGATCACTATATGTACTTTATATAATAAATTCCCAAGGCACATATCACACCTTTGTATAACCTCATATGGGTATCCACATCCCCATGTAAAATCATGTGACATAACTCCCAGGTACCCCAAACACACATTTATATATCATGAATAACATGTTGATACATACACCCATTCATGGGATCCTATCATAACTATGAAACCACAAACTAAACTACCCCCTCAAGTATCTAGGCCCATCCATATGAATTTAACAACATCATACTATGAAAATTAGTATCATGTAAAACCATAGTGATATGGATTCATTATGTAGAAGGAAACAAATAATATAAATCTAAAAACCATATGGGTTATCGTTGACAATTTTAGTAACCAAATCAACATCACAATCACTCTCAAATGGGTCTACGACTGCAGTGTCTAATGACTACATAAAGCTAATATGTGTTACAATAAATCAATAACAAAGAGGGGTTGAATAGATATAAAGAAAGAATATATCATCATAAGACCCACACGGTATATCATCATATGAAATACCAAGTTCCTTTTGAGTATAATTTCACTGAAAAGTTAATTAACAAAACACCTCATTAGTTATTGTTAACACATTGAAAAACTCAGGCCTCTAACATTAGTAAAATCAATCACACAAAAGTACAAAAAATATCATATGAATCCAATATACTGAAGATGATGCGTGCACACAAGACTCTTTCCACCATAAGATAGATCAACAAACCATAAATACATATTTCAAATACACACATCATATTTAGGTAAATATTCTAGTTTTAATAACAATAATTAATAACAACAATCCCTTACCCCGGTTAACTTATATTTACCTTGAAAAAAATAGTTTTTAATTATCTAGTTTGAGGTTTATCAGAATCTATAAAATTTTCCATTATCATTTATAACATATATGAAATAGTAATTCATGAAAATGACTATGTGATACAAATTTTTAATGCCATCCGGTCCAATTCCACTAAATAGTGTCTTTCCTAGTGGTTTCAAATGATATCATGAAATCCTCCTAAAATGACAGAGGCTATATACTATAAGTGATGGTATATGATGATACAATTGACTTACTATACCATATTATCATAGTGAAAAATTTAAATATACAAAAAATAACCACAATATTCATTCAGAGTACAAAGAAAAAATAAACACATCCCCATTAATTAAAATGAATAGGAAATCAAAAAAACATACATCCAAACTAATTACCCACCATGATGAAAACATATACAAATAAAGAAGAATAAACATTCAAGGAATCTCTACACCTATTCTCAAATAACATCATACCAAAGCCTTTAATCCCATTGAGCTTCTCTATCCTAGTCCTCCAGCACTAGAATATACATTAGACAAGCCTATGAATAATGTTGTCTTCCTTGGTATCAATGATCAATGGAATCCAGATATGAGTGTTAACAAAACTCCATGGGCCAAAAAAATGGTTCAAAAACAAAAACAATTTATACCTTGTCTACAATATGTGACATTATTAGAATAGATAATCAATGTGGTTAAGCATAATAAAAAGTAATTTTTGATCTAAAGGTTCTAAGGTAAAACACAAGATTGGTCAAACCATATGCAGCCAAATCCATAATATCTAAATAATAAAACTTTCCAGCCAAAGAGAATCACATCCTATCCCAAATATTGTTGAAAATACCACCAAGGGGGACCATTTATTTCCCTGGAACTTAGAGTTTCATCATGCAAGTTGACCATGTCCTTCCCCATAACATACAATACAATATGACACACTTAGAGAAATCATCCTCATTTGAGACTCATATCTGATACAACCATGTGCATCATTATACTAAAAAATGAATATATAATATAATATGGGGTAAAATACCTTCTTGAAACTATTATATGGACATTTTACCTAGGGGGATGAATCCCACCCCATTGATAGATTTAAATCTATAATATATTCCCAAGGTCCACCAATTACACTGAAATCATGTATAACATAAACCCATGGGATGTTACTCTAATGAATCCCATATAGAATACACCTGTTTGTATCCTCCTCCCCAAAACCACATGTAACATATATTCCGGGGAATTATTGTCCCTAGATCCTTATATATTATAATCTTATGGGAGTCTTATCCCTCACATGGATTCATTATAAGTCCATCATTACCTGGATGGATTCAACCTATCCCATCACCTGATAACACATATATCACATACCCCCAGGGACATAACTCCCATTAAAATTTTGTACACACAAACAAATCACATATACATGGGGGTATATCATCTCCCCAAAATGTTATATATCCTATAAATTCATCATACAGGTTGGCCACTCATCAGAACACATCTCAACTTTTTTTTGTGTAGAAAATTTGGTTCACAACCCATCTTTGTCACTACATACATGATGGGAAATGACCATAAATGATTCAAATGTAACAATAAGGATTGACAATACCTTCCAATCTAAACTACCCCTATGCACTATTAACAAGAAACCTAGGAACCCACTGAGGCCCCATTATAAATATCATAGTATGGACAACCACTTTGAGATCCTACAACACATTCCCAATTATATAGTCAAATTATATTACTCAAAGGTCATGAAATCCCTCAACATGACTGTGATCTCCTCATGGACCACTCAGGCTTATATGAAATACCATACCAACACCACAATAAATGGATGGTGTAAAGACCATCCCAATTCCATGTTATTTAGGTAAAACTAATCACAACCGAACATTTTATAATCATTCAAGGGTAAAACCACTTGAGGTACTCACATACTGGTACGGGATGTACACTTTCACAACTCTATTGTCTACTGGCCCAAATGATTCCATCCATCTCAAGGTTCTCATATGATTTATACCCATGCTAAATATTCATAATCAAGCACACACCCTTATTCATAAAGGATTAATGTAATATCTAGGTCCACTATGTCTCATCCATTTCAACCACACCCCTTTGGTGTGTGTGTTTGTATCATCACACACATTTATGATTTCACCCATAACAACCAATGACTGTGGAACAACCTAGTTTTCAATGGTTCAAGGTATCCCATGATTCTTTCAACCTAAAAATAATAATTTTTATGAAATCAATTCTTTTGATTTATGGACAATTACACACCAGTGGAAAGAGAAAATATCACATGAAAATAATTATGATGCATAAAATTTGGATATATTTCTTGGGAACCATTATATCATTTGGAGTTATCATCTTTTAATGTTCTACTCCTCATTGTACAAATCCATCCCTAATTATAAAATCTCCTGATATATTATTCCAATCTATTACACGAAAAATAATATTTTACAATCATTTTTTATTAAATATAAAATGTAACTAAAAAATGTATAATATCCTAAAAATAAACCAAGAGACATCTATATTCTAAAACATGATGAAATATAATGTAAAAATAATGTGGAATACTATTGATATATTTATGGGAAAATAACCATTATCTAAAAATTTCTCAATCATAAATTTCATTATCTTTAATAAAAACCTAATAAAATTGTATTGAGTGACATAAATATAACTAAAAATTGATTAATGATGTGTGTTCTCAATCTTAAGAAATTCTCTCTTCAGGATGTGTGTAATTCCTTGACCCTAGTTACCCAGAGTCGGTGCATTATTACATAACATTGGCAGGATCACAAAAGAACAAGTCTCGAAAGACCAATTAGTTTAGTAGTCTTGGAAACAGTAGATATATTCATAAAGTTTACATTATATCATAAAGTAAAAAAAACACAACAAAATCTTGTCTTCATATCCCCTCATACTATCCCTGTAGGGCATTCACAAATTACTTCTTAAAATCCTTGGAAAAATAAAACATTGAAAGGGGTGAGCTCAGATTCTCAGTAAGGATAACAATATAGTGGAAACTTTCATAATTATGCATAAAGATTTAAGGTAATGTATAACTAAAAAATGCCTTTTAAACTTGAACTTCATCATAATATGGTGAAAATAAAATCAAATAATTCCATTTACTTATTCACATGGATATTCTACTAATTGAATAATCACATGCAATATCAATAACCACTTTAATAATGATGGATTGAATAATGCGAGACTATCATAACCATGTATCCAAGACCTCGTGCTGAGACTACAAATAAGATTTTTTCAAGGCCTTGTTCGAAGACATTAGTTTGTCTCATGAGACCTACCTATGCATCTGGGAGCTATAATGGGCTCCACCCATCACTTATTAAGTCCAATGCATTCTTCATATGAACAGGCTTAAACATAACATAAACATTCGTATTAAAAATAGCATACGAAATGTCAATACTTTCTTCATAAACAATGAATGGCATAATAATAACACATCCATAGTAAAAAATATGACAAAACCATTAATACAATATGGATGTTTTGTATCATAATAAATAAACTTCAAATAAGCTTCAAATCCATCAAAGGATGTTGACATAGATGAAATGAAAACTATTTGAGAGAAATATATATATTTTTAAATCGTTTAAAAGTCCCATAATTATTAAATAGAACATTTACTTTGAAATTAATCTTATAATCATGTAAGGTAAGATTTGACGACTTTATAATGGCTGAAAATAGCCACATCCGCTGTATAAGTTAAAAAGACATTCTTACCTTAATTCTTTCGAAAAGGTTAAACAGGACCTTGTTTGGTAAACGAAGGAAAGATTCATTTATAAACATATTATAAAAAGTAAAACATGGGTATAAATGACTTTAAACCATATTATGTAAAATAGTAAGAATGTTTTGAAATACATTTTTAAGAAACATGGATGTGGATGATAAAGAGGTCCCAGTAGATAATTACATATAAACAACCTCGGATAATGAAGAGATTGTGAAATAACCCTTACCTTGTACTTTTACTTGGTTGAGGGTAGGTTAACCTCATGTATAATGGTGAAATAATTGTTATTAAGTTATGTAAGAATAATATACATTAATATGATATCATATATGATCTTTTAACACTACTTTGTTAATAATATCTTTGTATTATCGTCGTTTCAGGTGTGAACTTACTCGTTTTCTTTTATATGTTTTGTTATATAAGCCATGTTTGGTATGTATAGGTTTTCATATTATTAATATCAAAAATGATATCAAGTCCTTAAACATTATTTTTAATCATAAAATGAGAATTATAATTGAATGGATACGATGAGGAATGAATCTCATCGCGTTCGTGGAGACGGTAGTCCGAACGTGCGCACGAGCAACAATATCATTCTTTTGATATTAAAATAATATATAATTGGATTTTATATCATATATAAAGAATAATTATCATTTTATATTTATTATTTACATTTATTACACATCATTATTATAACCATCCAAATAATAATATTTTGAATAACAATTACACTACGACGTGGAGACGGTAAGCCGTACGTACGCACGTACGGTGAAATTGCATTCAAAGGATGGATAGAATACTAAATATGGTTATAACATATTTAAAATAACATCACAGTATATTGAAGATACTGTAGTTATTATTTAATAAAGGAAATAACAAAGAAAGAAGAATTTGAAGAAGAAATGAACTTGAAAAGGTTGGTGAAAACATTACCTCTTCTTCGGGTTCCTTCTTTTGATTTGATAAAAAGGGCTCCTTAGGTTGGCTTTCTGATCAAAATAAAGCCTCTAGGTTGAAGTGAAGGAAGTTGAAAGAGTACTTGGGCAGGGTTTGGCCGACCCAAAAGGCTTTGAAGGTGTGAATAATTGGTTAGAATTGGTGTCCTTTTATAAGGGGGAGAAGGGGCACCTTAGGAAAAGTTAGAAATATTATTTTATAATAAATTCATATTATGTTTATAATGGATCAAAAGTGTATTATTTAAAGGTTAAGGTGGGTATGGGTTGAAAACCACTCAAACAATAGGTTTTGGACAGGTTTGTGTCACTATATTAACTTATCTTTTAGTTTTAACTCTTAGTTAATTAGCTGGACATTTACCATGTCACTATGTATTTTTATATTATATAGTTAATAAACATACAATAAAAAACCAAGATACCCCCCAAGGGGTCCATTAATGATACAAATATAATAATATATGTCTCTTGGCCGAACCTTAGATTTTTATGAATTGAATATCAATTACTAATATAATATTTGTTTTAAAAACTGTTTTATGTCAATTTTGACACTATTGGATATTTTGTTTTTGATAAATTTATAAGAGAATAATTACTTAGAAAAAAATTTATATAAAAAATCATAATATGTCATAGTAACCTAGAAATTTATTGGAATTTATAAAAAGTCTCAAATAACATTAATTTGGGTATTTATAATATGAATTATCTTAATCTTTCATTAATATGCATCATCATTGTGTCATAAATAAATTAAATTATTTAATTTATAAAAATTATAAATAAAATACCATTATGTATAAAATCTTGTTATCTTTCTAAGGAATATTTATAGTCGAAAATATAACATATGTAACCCTATGTAAAAGTTTTTTTTCTAAAGGATATATGCTTTTGTCATTTTTGTATTTGCTTTAACATAATTAATATAAAGTGTCATTATCACCTACAAGTGGCTCCATGGGGTCCCAAAATCGACCCAAAGATGCTCATGGTCGGAAATGTATCCAATAATAAGGTTAAGACATGTTTTATGGTAATTTATTATTATTATAATATTATTTTTACACTTATTTACCGGATTTACCCTATAACCGTGGTAAATAAAATATTTACCGAAGTAATTATTCAAAATGTCTAAAAATGAAAGATACTTATTTACACAATTTGGAAATCTTGATTCCAAATATGGAATCCATTTCTCCAAATTCAAAACACAGAAGTGGCAGAAAGTAATTCAAAATTAATTCCCGCTGTCAAAACAAAAAGCGTGTTTTTAAGAAATAATAACTATCAAAAGATTGACACATATTTATGTCCAGTTTAATTGTAAAATTATGTCCAATGGACAAAATTTTATTAAATAGTAGAAATAGATTCTAAATATTACTTAAAACCACTAAAATTTATAATTTATCACAACTAATTATTTTGATTACAAAAGTTGTTTTTAATTAAAATTTAGTAATTTTCACTATTTATCAAAATATAAAAGTTATTTGAAAAGTACCAAAATTTCACCCTAGGCTAAATTCGATATTCCGAATCCAAAAATGAAGTCCATTTTGATACTTAAAATTTATAAAATTTCAAAAATTGGGTATTACTATTCATAACGACTACATTTATTAGTTGTGGTGTGTGTAAGAACTCGAAGTTGCGTACAACACACGCTACTGTATTATTCAAAGAGAAGTGTACCGTGGAATATTGGGGTGTCATATTCTCCTCTACTTCAAATAATTTCATCCTTGAAATTTCTATAATTCTACCGCATGAAAAGACTCGGGTGATTCTTCATCATAAGTTCCTCGGGTTCCCATATTGCTTCTTCCATTTTATGGTTTCTCCATAGAACTTTTACCAGATGAGTCATCCGGTTTCTCAGCACTTGTTCAATCGTATCAAGAATCCTGGTGGGCTCTTCGCAAAAAGAGATATTGGGTTCCAATTCTAATTCCTCATAGGTGAGTACACGCATTGGGAGAGGCATGTATTTTCGCAACTGTGATACGTGGAACCCATCATGAACTTTGGAGAGATTTGGAGGCATTGCAAAATGGTAAGCTACAACCCTAATTCGTTCTAGAATTTCCAAAGGTCTGATGTACCTGGGACTCAATTTACCTTTCTTACTGAAATTTATAACTCTTTTCCATGGATATAACTTCAGGAAAACATGATCTCCTACCTGAAATTACAAATCCTTCCTTCGCTTATTGGCATAGCTCTTCTGCCTACTTTGAGATGCTTTGATGTGGTTTTGGATTACATTAACCTTTTCCATCATTTCCTCAACCGGTTCTGGACCTACTAGTGTTATTTCACCAAAGTCATCCCAATAGGTTGGTGCGTGACATCTCTTTCCGTATAACGCTTCATATGGTGCCATTTGAATACTCGAATGGAAGCTATTATGATAGAAAAGTTTACCCGAGGAAAATATTGTTCCCACATACCCTGAAAGTCAAGTGAGCATGATCTGAACATGTCTTCTATGGTTTTAATAGTCCATTCTGATTATCCATCTATTTGAGGGTTGTAGGTAGTGCTCAAATAAAGTTCAGTATCCAAGGCCTCATGAAGACTCTTCCATAATCATGAACTAAAACGGGGATCATGATCAGAAACAATCGATAGGGGGACTCCATGAAGTCTCACAACTTCATTAATATATAGTATTTCTAGACGTTCCAGTGGTAGATCTTCTCTTATAGAAAGAAAATGTGTTGTCTTGGTAAGACGATCAACAATATCCCAGATTGTGTCATTCTTTCTAGGAGTCTTTAGTATCCCCATGACAAAGTCCATCGTAATATTGTCCCATTTCCACTCCGGTATGGGAAGAGGTTGGATGACTCCTCCAGGCTGTTGCCTTCCAACTTTCACTTGTTGATAAACCATACATCTTGACAAAAAACCAGAAATATCTCTCTTCATGTTGTCCCACCAAAAAATTTCCTTCAAATCTCAATACATTTTGGTGCTCTTAGGGTGTATAGAGAAATTGGAGCTATGAGAATCATATAAAAATTCCCTTTATAGATTAGGTATATCAGGAACAGAAAGTATCTTCCCAAATTTTAAAATTTATTCTTCATACACAAAGTCTCTCAATCACCCATCATTCACAGCATTAATCTTCTTTTGAAATTCCTCATCATCGATCTGAGAACTCTTTATCCATTCTAGTAAATATGGTTTGGAAACCATTTGAAAAATCATTTATCATTCACCTTTTGTGGTTATTCCTATGTCTATCATCACTAGATCAAGGAAAATTGGGTCCCTTTCCATTCTCAGATTGTTCAAAACTCCAGGATCTTTTCTGGTCAAAGCATCTGCCACCTTATTTGACTTCCCCGGGTGGTAGTGTAGCATGCAATCATAAACCTTGAGTAATTCAAGACAACTCCTTTGCCTCATGTTGAGTTCTTTTTGTGAGAAAATATACTTCAAACTCTTGTGATCAGTATAAATCTCAAATTTTTCACCATAGAGGTAGTGTCTCCATATCTTCAAAGCAAAGACCACAGATTCTAACTCGAGATCATGAGTAGGATAGTTTTTCTCAGGAATTTTCAACTATCGTGATGCATAGGCAATAACCCTATCATTCTGCATAAGGACACAACCAAGTCCTTTCTTTGATGCATCACTATAAATAACGAACCCATCATTCCCCGATGGTAGAGTCAATATAGGAGCATTACCTAATATTCTCTTCAGTTCTTCGAAACATTATTCACACTCTTTTGTCCAAACAAATTTAACCTCTTTACGTGTGATCTTTGTTAATGGGTTATCCAACCGGGAAAAATTCTAGGCGAAATGTCGATAATAACCTACTAAACCAATAAAACTGCGTACCTCAGTTATACTCATCGGTGCAGGCCATTCTCAGTTTGCCTTGGTCTTAGAAGGATCAATAGAGATTCCATCTTTAAAGGCAATATGGCCAAGAAAAGAAATCTCATGAAGTCAAAATTCACACTTGCTAGACTTCCCATAAAATTCATGTCTTCTCAGAGTCTTTAGGATAATGAGCAAGTGATTTTCATGATCTTCGTAGCTTTTGGAGTATACCAAGATATAATTAATAAATACCACCACAAAATCATCGAGATATTCCTTGACAACACTATTCATTAGATCCATGAATACAGAGGGTGCATTAGTCAGCCCAAAAGGCATTACTTTAAACTCGTAATGCCTGCACGTGGTTCGAAATGTTGTATTCCGAATGCCGTCCTTCTTCACACACAACTGATGGTATCTAGATCGAAGGTCAATCTTCGAAAAGTATTGAGCTCCATGCAGTTGGTCAAATAAATCATCAATGCAAGGTAGGGGTTACTAGTTCTTTATTGTTATAGCATTGATCTCCCTGTAGTCGATACATAACCTCACAGATCCATCATTCTTTTTAATAAAAAGAACAGGGGCTCCCCATGGAGAAACACAATGGTGAATAAATCCCTTATTACTCAATTATTATAGTTGTTTCTTTAGTTCCACTAATTATACAGTGGACATTCTATAAGGGGTCTTCGATATAGGCCTTGATCTAAGAATTAAATCAATGGAAAACTCAACTTCTCGTTCTAGAGGATGTCTAGGTAAATCTTCCAGAAACACATCAACATATTCTTTCACAATAGTTACATCCTTTATTTGGACATTACTTTACTCACCCACAGTTATTTCATTCTCTTCCCCCCTAATAAATGAATTTAGTTGAGATACTGGGGGTGGATCTAGGTAAGAATTTAGTGGTTATGATTCCACTCTAAAGATAAGGTGTTCCTTATCATCATCATAAAAAATAGTAACCTCCTTCTTCTAAAAATAAATTTTTGCATTGTGGTATGAAATCCAATCCATACTGAGGATTATATCAAACCCAACCAAAGGTATGACGATGAGATCAGTGGATAAAGAACATTTATGTGCTCTAATGGGGACTTATTCACAAAACATTCTTGCAATGATACTTCTCTTAAGAGTTTAAAATGACAAATCCCTTTTTAAATCAAATTGGAAATATCTAATTTTCTTAGCAAAATGGAAAGATATGAAACAATGTGATGATCTAGAATCAAATAAATCATTTTCTAAACTTGAGGAAACCATTAAATTACCTGCCACGAGGTCTTTCGGAGCTTCTACCTCAGCAGTAGTGATATCATAGGCTTAGCCTTGATCCCTTGGCCTTTTCTGAGGTAAGTTACCCTGACGCTTAGGACATTCATTTGCATAATTTCCCATCTCCTTGTAGTTGTAGAATTGAACATCGGTAGCCTCTTTCTTCCCCTTGCAATCACAAGATTAGTGGCCTTTTTCACCACACCTGTAACAGACTCCCATTCCTTTCAAGAAAGTACCGGGGTGTTTCTTCCTAAATTTGCTACAGGATGGATATTCCAAATTTCCCATCATCCCCTTATTTCCATTCCCACATTGATTAGAATATCTCTTCTTCTCTTGCCTTTCTTTAATGTCCTAAGACTTGGAGCATTCCTTTTTTTTCTTGATAGCACATAAGAAAATATCTTCGTACGACGAGAAGGATTGTGACACTAATGCTCGACGATGAAATGGTTTTAACCCATCAAAGAAATGATCAATCATAATTTTTGGGTTATGTATATAATCTCCAGCATACCTTGTTAACCTTCTAAAGTTAACCTCATACTTTGCGACATTCTCATCCTCCTTTTTAATTAGACTCAGAAATTGCCTTTCCATATCTGCTCGATCGTCCCGAGGAGAGTATTTTTCTAAAAATAGATGTTTGAACTCCCTCCATTCCATATTTGATACTTCATCATCTTCCTTCGTGTTTTGAATCAATGACCACTATTGATCAACATCTCCAGTGAGGCGGTAAACTGCCATGATAACTTTTTCCCTTTCAATAATCCCCAAAGCCTGAAATATTTTCTCTAGGGAACTTATCAATTGCTCAGCAACCAATTGATTTGTACTCCCATTGAATGTTGGTGGTTTTTTCCTCATGAAGCGATCTAACATTGATCCTCCACGTTGTAGATCAGGGTTCTCCATACGGGTAAGGTTATCATTCATAACCTAAGTGAGTTGTCCCAGTATGGTGATAAGCTGATCAGAACCAATTGTATTACCAGCTCCACTATAATTTTCTTGAGCAGGCGGGAAATCCCAATATGGATTGTGTGCATCGATATGGTTTCCATTTCTTCCACTAGGAACTATTTGTAAACAATGTCATAAACTAGATCAGTTTATGAATCAAAATACATAATTCCATACTTATAAAACACTTAACATAAATTGAACTATTTATGAATATAATCCAAAATCATAAAAATGTTTTCATTGTGGAAGTATATACTAATAAACCCTTCATAACGGTTTTTAAAGAAAATGAGAGTTATCCTAAGCATATCCCCCAGGAGTGTCGTAAACAAGAGTGCAGCAAGGCCCATTTTTGTGCAACAGTTCCCATTTGAGTCTAGCTCAAAGCAGTGTTTTCATGTTTTACCCCTAGGTACATTTGTGCCAGAGTTGCCTCTACCTATTCGTATCCAGAGAGTGATGTGTTTCTTAAAAAACTCACAAAATCTCAACAATAAAAAAATTCTAGGAAGTTCTTCTATACTAATCCTCAAATTCCTTATTAGGTCTATGTGCACTAATCAGAGTTTATCTAAATCGAGCTTCGAAGGTTTGTACTAAAGTTCCTCTGATATGAACAGTAATGCCCCGACCCTAGTTACCTAGAGTCGGTGCATTATTACATAACATTGGCATGATCACAAAAGATTAAGTCCCGAAAGAACGATTAGTTTAGTATTCTTGGAAACACTATATATATTCATAATGTTTGTATTAGATCATAAAGTAAAAAAAACTACAAAAACATCTTGTCTTCATATCCCCTCTTACTATCCCTATAGGTCATTCATAAATTACTTCTTCAGATCCTGGGAAAAATAAAACATTGAAAGGGGTGATCTCAGATACTCAGTAAGGAAAACAATATAGTGGAAACTTTCATAATTAAGCATAAACATTTAAGGAAATGTATAACTAAAAAAAGCCTTTTAAACATTAACATCAATATAATATGGGGAAACTAAAATGAAATAATTCCATTTACTTATTCACATAGATATTCTACTAATCGAATAATCACATGCAATATCAATAACCACTTATATAATGATGGAATGCATAATGCAAGACAATCATAACCACGTTTCCAAGGCCTCGTACTGAGACTACAAATAAGATTTTGTCAAGGCCTTATGCCAAGACACTAGTTTGTCTCATGAGACCTAACAATGCATCGAGGAGATATAGAGGGATCCACCCATCACTTATTAAGTCCAATACATTCTTCATTTGAACAGGTTTAAACATAACACTAACATTAGTATTAAAACTAGCATACAAAATGTCAATAATTTCATCATAAACCA
Source organism: Viscum album (assembly GCA_963277665.1). NCBI lineage: Eukaryota > Viridiplantae > Streptophyta > Magnoliopsida > Santalales > Viscaceae > Viscum > Viscum album. Next base: position 580,859,443 of record OY728128.1, on the reverse strand, counting down.
TGAATGGTATAAGAATAACACATCCATAGTCAAACATATCACAAAACCATCAATACAATAAGGATGTTTTGTATCATAATAAATAAACTTCAAATAATCTTAAAGTCAATCAAAGGATACTGACATAGATGAAATCAAAACTATTTGAGAGAAATATATTTTTTTGAAATAATTTAAAAGTCTCATAATTATTAAATAAAAAATTTAATTTAAAAATATTCTTATAATCTTGTAAGGGAAGCTTCTATGACTTTATAACGGCGGAAAATAGCCACATCCACCGTATAAGTTAAAAAGACATTCTTACCTTAATTCTGTCGAAAAGGTTAAAAAGGACCTTGTTTGGAAAACGACGGAAAGATTCCTTTATAAACTTCTTATAAAAAGTAAAAAAAGGGTATAAATGAATTTAACCCATATTATGTAAAATAGTAATAATGTTTTTAAATACATCTTTATGAAACATGGATGTGGATGATAAAGAGGTCCCAGTAGATAATTACGTATAAACAACCTCGAATAATGAAGAGATTTTGAAATAACCCTTACCTTGTACTATTCCTTGGTTAAGGGTAGTTTAAACTCTTGTATAATGGTGAAATAATTTTTATTATGTTATAAAAGAATCATATACATTAATATGATATCATATATGATCTTTTAACACTGCTTTGTTTATAATATCTCTGTATTATCGTCGTTTCAGGTGTTAACTTACTCCTTTTCTTTTATATGTTTTGTTATATAAGCCATGTTTGTTATGGGCATGTTTTTATATTATTGATATCAAGAATGATATAAAGTCTTCAGAAATTATTTTTAATCATAAAATGAGAATTAGACTTGAATGGATACGATGGGGAATGAATCTCATCGCGTTCGTGGAGACGGTAGTCCGTACATACGCACGAGCGAAAATATCATTATTTTGATATTAAAATAATATATAATTGGATGGTATATCATATATACAGAATAATTATCATGTTATATTTATTATTTAGATGAATTACACATCATTATTATACCCATCCAAATAATAATATTTTGAATAACAATTACACCACGACGTGGAGATGGTAAGCCGTACGTACGCACGTATGGTGACATGTCATTCAAAGGATGGATAGAATAATAAATATGGTTGTACCACATTTATAATAACATAAAAGTATATATAAGATATTGGATTTATTATTTTAGAAAGGAAATAACAAAGAAAGATGAAGTTGAAGATGAAATGAACTTGAAAAAGGGTGGTGAAAAAATTACCTCTTCTTTGGGTTCTTCCTTTTGATTTGATCAAAAGGGATCCATAGTTTGGATTTCTGATCAAAATAAGGCCCATAGGTTTAAGTGAGGGGAGTTGAGAGAGTATTTGGGCAGGGGATGGCCGATCCAAAAGGCTTTTATGGTGTGAAGAATTGGTTAGAAGTGGTGTCCTTTTATAAGGGGGAGAAGGGGCACCTTAGGAAAAGCTAGAAATATTATTTTATAATGAATTCATATTCGCTTTATAATGGCGTCAAAGTGGATTATTTAAATTTTAAGGTGGGTATGGGTATAAAAACACTCAACCAATATGTTTTATACAGGTTTGGGTTACTATATTAACATTATATTTTAGTTTTAACTCCTAGTTAATTAGTTTGACATTTACCATATAACTTTGTATTTTTATATTATATAGTTAATAAACATACTATAAACATCCAAGAGAACCCCAAGTGGTCAATAAATGACAAAACTATCATAATATATGTCTCTTGGCCTAATATTAGATTTTTAGGTATTGAATATCAATGAATAATATAATATATTTTATAAAAACTCTTTTATGTCAATTTTGACAGTATTGGGTATTTTGTTTTCGATAAACTCATAAGAGCATTATTACTTCAAAAAAAATTTATATAAACAATCTTAATATGTCATAGTAACGTATAAAATTATTTTCATTTATAAAAAGCCTCAAATTACATTTATTTGGGTATTTATAATATCACTTATCTTAATCATTAATTAAGACAGTAATTACTGCATCATCATTGTGTCATAAATAAATTAAATTATTTAATGTCTAAAAATTATAAATAAACTACCATTATATAGGAAATCATTTTATCTTCATAATTAATATTTATAGTTTAAAATATAACATATATAATCCTATGTAATTTGTTTTTCTCAAAGATATATATTTATGTCATTTTTGTATTTACTTTAACTTAATTAATATAACGTGTCCCTATCACGTATAAGTGGCTCAATGTGGTCTCAAAATAGACCCAAGGATGCCCATGGTTGGACATATATCAAAAAATAATGTTAGGACACATTTTAGGGTAATTTATTATTATTATAATATTATGTTTTACCCTTATTTACCGGATTTTCCTTTAACCATGGTAAATAAAATCTTTACCGAAGTAATTATTCAAAATGTATAAAAATGAAAGTAACCTATTTACACAATTTGGAAATCCTGATTCCAAATATGGAATCCATTTTTCCAAATTCGAAACACAGAAGTGGTAGAAATTAATTTAAAATTAATTCCCGCTGTAAAAAAAAGCGTGTTTTTAAGAAATAACAACTATCAAAAGATTGACACTTATTTATGTCCATTTTAATTGTGAAATTATGTCCAATGGTAAAAATTTTGTTAAATGGTAAAATTATATTCTAAATATACTTTAAAACCACTCAAATCCATAATTTATCACTACTAATCATTTTGATTAAAAATGTTGTTTTTAATTAAAATTTAGTAATTTTAACTATTCATCAAAATATAAAAGTTATCCGAAAAGTACCAAAATTTCACCCTAGGATAAATTAGATATTATGAATAAAAAAATGAAGTCCATTTTAATATATAAAATTTATAAAATTTCAAAAAGTGGGTATTACTATTCATAATGGCTACTTTGATTAGTTGTGGTGTGTGTTAGAACTCAAAGTTGCGTACAACACAAGCAACTGTATTATCTAAAGAGAAGCGTACCGTGGAAGCATGGGGTGTTATAATGCATAAAAAACCCTTCGTACTTTCTTTATTACACTATGATCAATTGTAATAAGTTCTTAATCCTAATTTGAAATCATAGAATATTAGAGGAGACGATGCAAATTAATAACCTCAGGAGGAAGAGTGAGAGACTCATCTTATATTTTTATAGAACCTTATCAAGAACACATCTTTTAAAATAGTATGTAATGTGGAAAGTGATAAGGAGATCCCCGAAATTCAAATTTATATTCGAGGAATAAAATAATAGGAAAAAATAAAGAGAAAGTAGGTAAAAGGTTAATTTTTATCTTTATAAGATTTATAGGAAGCCTCAGGGTTTGGATGAACATTTTTTTAAACTGAGAGTTAATAATAAAAGAAGATATGTAAAAAGTTTCAACCCCTTTAAGGTCTGGCTATAGGGATTAAGAAACTATTTTCCAACCGTGATATTCACTTTGAACAAATGTAGCACTATACATATTTCTCCTAAAGAATTCTCCCTAATCACGTGTAAGTCATTCTACAACACTATATATGAGAAATATTTGGTCCCATATCAATTGTATAACCATTAGGGGTGGTGAATCAAGGTAGTTCCTATTTAATGAGTTTTCCCATGGTTTTGAGATTTTTATCTCGATGTGATCAATAATACTTTCTCTCCGTTAATTTCTATTTTTAATATACTGAACGTAGTGAAGCACAAATGGAATTTTAGTTGGTTACCCTAAAAATGCTAGTTCAATGAGCATGAAAATGAAATTTTCCAATAAAAAACACTAGAGTACACTGCTTCTATTTAGATTACACAATTGATTTTCCTTACTATCCCTCTAAACACACTATTATCAAAAAAATAAAAATAGTTTCTCAGTTATTATTTTTCCAATATAATGTTTCTATTTTCTGTACAAATAGAATTAATCAAATGATGGTGTGTCTATTTAGTACATGGAGAATTATTAGCATATGTAATGAATCTTGGAATATTTGTCTTCTATTATAGAAAAATATATTGTATCTGTAAGACCCCTTCTCATTATTCACTCATATCTCTTCCTACAAGATGTCATATTTCCATATATATCATTTCCTATAGATCCTCCATTCATATATTTTTCAATGAATCACAATCCTTCTCCATTATTTCTAAAATAATAGTAAATATATAACTATATACATGAATACATATTTATATAACACATAAGATATATTAAGATTGTGAAATGATATATTTTGTTTTTATGAGATTCATGAAACATTATGATGGCCAATGGTAGACAAGGTGACAATGAAATGAGATAACATGAAATATTTACTTGAATATTAATATACCATCCAATTTCCCATAGGAATATATTGTTTGATCACCATAATAACTATGGGGGACACTCCCAATATAGGGTGGAGTTTTCAATAGGAGGAGAAAATGTCGGCAACTGCTTCTATAGTTTACAGCCAACCTAGCCAACACAACAGCTTCTGTGAACTACAACAGGTAGCAGGAGGAAGTCTTAGGGGTAGATGAGCCACACCAACCTACCTAAGAACATTTAGTTTTGTTTCCTCTATAAAAACGTTATCAATTTACATGAGATGTAGTGGATTTAATAAAGTGTGTAAAATTTGTGTGATCCTCCGACAAGAACCAGAGAGAATAAACCTCCCCTTTCTCCCGTGGATGTAGCCTTCGAAGCCAAAACACATTAATTATTTTTTTCTTCATTTTACTCTATTATTGTGTGAATTTTTGTGCCACACACCTTCGTTGCACCCTAACAAGTTCTATCATAGGGGAGTCAGAGCGAGCGAGTTGAACTGATGAGGTGATGATGGATTCTCCGGTGACTAGAATATTGGAAGTGGTTGGAAATTTTTTTGATCTTGGATTCAAGAAGAGGATAATGATATGATTCCAATAGCATATGTGGCATTGAAAATGGTGCTAACTTGATGAAGATAAGCTCATTCAATATTTCGTCAATCCCACAGATGAACAGAAACCCCATGCCAGAGAAGCCAATACTGTTCACTCCACTGGAAAAAATTATGGCGAGATTCTGATAGGTGCTCCAGTGTGCCACATCAGCGTCACCTCAGTGCCATGACAGTAGGCAATCTAGACCGTCGAACTTGTTTTAGCGATATCTCAACCAATCGGTGTCAGATTTTGACGATCCAAGAGTTGATTCAGACTATTCTGACCATTCTGGATGCATATGTACTGTTTGGTCTTCAAAATTCACACAAAATAATGTGGTCTTATAAGGGTGAAACATCGACGGTGGAGATCAAATTTTGCGACATCAACGATGGATGATAGTGGAGGACTACCAAAATTTGAGTTCGAGAAGTTCAATGGTTGAAACTACTTTGGATTTTTCAAATCATAGTTAAATATATTCTAGTGTAGCAGGGAATGATTATACCGTTGATCAGAGAAAAGCTCGAGACAACCATTAAGGATGATTGGGAAGAACTCGAGATGCCGTTCTTCAACACAATTTTACTATTTTTATTGAATGAGGTAAAATATGTGTTGTTGGATGAGACCTTACTGAAAGAAATTTGGAAGATGTTGGAGAAGTGGTATAAGGTGAGTTTTCTCACAAAAACATTATTCCTAATGAAGAAATATTACCAATTTTGCAAGGATGAGGGAATGATTTTTTTGAATCACACTAATGAATTCATCATGTTCTTGGTGAAATTATTTAGGATCAGTGTGAAGGTTAGAGGGGAAGACAAAGAACATGTTCTTTGGTCATCACTACCAAGCTCATTTGATGGGATTCTGACTTCATTTCATAAGGGGAAGGAAACATTGAAGTTGGATGAGTTGATGGCATCACTTTAAGATTCAAAGGAATTCCAAAGACCCACGACACATTTTGTTGATAAGATCAAGGTTATACAAGATTATCAACATGGGAGTAGCTGATATCGGATGTCAAAAGGTAAGTAATGAAGACCAAAATCTAGGGGACATGATTCTAATGAAATCACGCATTTCTAATCAAAGAAAATGTGTCACTATTAAAGTGACTGTGGAGAGTGGAAATGGTACATTGCTGGGAAAGGGAATGTTGAAGTTAAGGATTTGAACTTCACAAAATTATTATTAGATGATATAATCTATGTGACAAAGGGAAGCTTACAATACGATGATATATTTTAGTGGGAAGAAGTGCACTATCATTGCTACAAAAGATATGGGAACATGAAGAGGGAATGTGGATTTCTATGAAAGAAGAATGAACAGGCACAAAATCCAAAGGAAAATCGATGTGTTTTGCATTCGAGGAGCTCGAAACACATTTCATTGAAGATAGGTAAATTTCATTCCATTTAGCAGGAGAAATACTTGGTGATACATTGTGATGGGTCATTATGTGAGGTAAGAGGAGTCAGGTTGGTGAAATTGAAGACACCTGATGGAGGAGTATGTAAACTGGCTGATTTGAAATTTTTTCCAAGGATGAGACAGAACCTTGTATCATTATGTAGGCTCCATGCAAAGGGGATCAATATTTCCATAGTAGGTGGAGTGTTGGAAGTCAAACATGGGGATTCCGTGATGCTTACTGGGAATGAGTTGCAAGGGTTGTATCATTTTATTGGGACTATAGTCATCCCAAAATTGAGTGAAGTTGGTGGATGTTCCACATCATCTGGCATGAAGTAGCATGTTTGATTTGGTGATGATGTTTTCTACACCTACAAGGAGATTGAATGTCAAGCTTCTACACCAAATTGGTCATGAGGGGGAGATATTTGGGGGCCACTCCAAATAGGGTGTGGGGTTTTCAGTGGGAGTAGAAATTATTAGTAATAGCTTCTTTTGTTGGTAGCAAACCTAGCCAACACAATATCATTCATGGACTGCAGTATACGGTGGGAGGAAGTTGCAGGGGTAGATGAACCACCCCAAACCACTAGAGAACATTCAGTTTTGGATCCTATATACAAACAATATCAATTTCTATGAGATGGAGTGGCTGTAATTGTGTGTGTAATATCTGTGTCATCCTCTGATGAGAACTGTATAGAATAAACTACCCCTTTCTCCCATGGATGTAGTCTTCCATTCCAAACCCCATTAAATATTGTGTTCTTCGATTTTGTCCTATGTTGTGTGATTGGTTGTTCCACACACCTCTATTTCCCCCCAAAAATAACATATATATTACCCCATGGAATAGGTTTTATACCTTGATATAGTTTCCTCCCCATCCCATTGATTCTATGAATGGCCCGGAAGAGGTAATGGAATTTTTAACCTTCCTGGTATAGAGAGATACCTATTAAGATTGTTATTTTCATATAGTTTAATATATTTCTAGTTACATAAATTTATTTAAAATTGAATGCAAAAATTGATTTATTATAAATTTAAATGAGTATAACCATTCATATGCATGAAAATGATTAATTAGCTGCATAATTTGAGCCAACATTTGTAGTGTCCCGCCAAGACAAAATTCTCATAACCAACATTTAAAAATTTATGGCCATGATACAATAATTATTTTCATTATTGGTATTAATGATATTACAATAGATAATAGATATATTTTAGAATATTAGATTCTATTTGTTGTTTTAGCTCTTTCAGTTTCTATGAGGCAAGGTAGTATGGATTCCATTTATGTAGGAATTTTTATAGCACATCACTGTTCATAGTTATTGTTTTAGGGTATGTATTGATATAATTATAGTTTGATATTTATGTTTTAGATTTATTGTACTGCTAATATGATATAGTTATCATATCATGTTGATTTAGTTTTAAATTATATACTACATGTCACCCAATTAGAAACATAATTAATTTCCATAGGGTTTTTACAACCATTGAATGAATATGACATGAATTTTTTTTAAGAATCCATCATCAAACAAATTCAACACTAAAATTTACTAAATCATTCCTCAAAAATAAGAAAATTCAAATGAATCTATAGAGAAACCCTTGGAATAATATAATCCTGGTGGGGTTAATGATGACCTAGTTTTAGTTCAGTCTGTGTATAAAAGATAGGGATTTTTAACATAGTTTTAGGCAAATATTTAGGGTTTTCTAATATTATGTAATACAGGAGACTATATTTTTAGAGAATTCATAAGTACCCCATTAAATGGTTTTAAAGACATCTATATTATTAAATAATGAGTTATTATGATATGTTTTTGTATTTAAAAGGCACTTAAGGTATGAAATATTATTTTCATTGATTATATTTAATATTATACATTGAAACTCGAGTAGTTTACTATGGAAAAACCAGAGGCCATATTCTGTGTTGTTTTATAAATCATCTATATAGGGTCATATTAGGACATTTGAGTTTTGTTATATGTTTTTATTTTTATATGTGAATAGATTTAAAAAATTTATAATAAGATAATATAGTAATAATTATATTCCAAAATACAATATTCCATACTATTGAATTAATTAGTCACTCACATATATATAAATATATATATTGTGGTTATTTATTTTCTACTTGTTTAATGTTTTACTATTAACTATGCTTCTTTTATTTAATGTTTAAATTTTTTTGTAGAAGTTGTTCTTCTATAAAAATGTATTGAGAATAGTTGTATATTGGTTTGTTTAATTATTTTTGATCATTGTTCCATGTTTAGTGATGAAATAGTAGTAGTGTTTTATGATTTTTTTATTATAATTATAGAAGAAAATAATTTATTAAATTTATAGGAAATAATTTCATGGAACTATATGGAGAAGATAATTTTATAAATTAGATTAAAATTTATAAATGGATAGTTTTGGGAAGAAAACTGGGAAGTATATCTTTTAAAAAATTAATCATAATATTCTTTATTTGTTAAAATGGGATCCATTTATTGTGAAAGTGAATTATGGTTTCTTTAAATGAAATAAAAAATTCTGTAAAATTATTATAAAGGTAGAATGTGTTTTTTAAAATATAAATGTTTTCATATACATATATGATAAACCCTTATTGATTCATATAATGAAGATCTATAAATATATTAGTTTATAATTTAGGATATTAGGATTCTTGACTCTTTATTGGTATATAATTGTTTTAGAACAAATAAAAAATTATTGTGGTGAGAGCTTCATTGAATAAATAAGGTTTTTTATTCCAGAATTGATGATTAATATAAATACAAATTCGTGAATAATATATGGGTTAGACTCCTCAAGGATGAAGTGTTATATTAAAGGAAGATTATAATGAAATGTTTCCATGTTTAATTGATTCATTCCTAAACATTGATTTAACATAATATGTTAATGTATTAGAATGCTGGTTTATTTTTTTCATAAAACATTAGGTAATAAATTTTTTGTTGGATGATTTTCTTTGTATAATATTTTATATTTTTGTATTTTTTGGTAGTCGAAATTAATTTTGAAGTAGGTGGAAGTGGGTATCATATGTATCATGTTATTTTATATGGATTTATGTACTCTATACTGTCTCACTGATCCCCCGATGAAGGTGGATAAATTGAAGGTTATTTGGTAAGACAATAGTGTACCCATTTGTGGGGTGTGAAGTACTTGGTAGAAAAAAGGTAAGATTTTTTGTTTCAATTATTTATGAAATTATGGAATTAATATTAATTTATTAATTCATTATGGTGGATAACTAAATGTACTATCTTTATTATTACAAAATAATAAAAATGGCATATTTGAAGTTTTTTTTGAAAATAGTATATTATTATTATTTTATTTAAAAACTTTATTTTTTGTGGGGACACACATGTATTTTATATATTATAATTATTATGTATTATTAACTTAACCATATAATTATTAATATACATGATAGATTTTATTATGAGTAGTAATTTGAAATGATTAATTCATTTATTTGTTATTATTATTATCTATCATGACAGAAGTATGCATATTATTATTTTTATATATAGTAAATGGATTTTTTTATTATTGTTATCAAAAATATATTACAACACATATATTTAATTATATTAAAGGTGTTATTATTATTGCAATAGAAAACATAGATGAAATGTTATTTTATATATTATTCTATACAAAAGATAATTATATATGTGGGATTTTTATAAATATTTTTTTAAATTTAAAAAATTTATGGATTGATTGTGTATTTAATATTTGTATATTTTTAATAGTTTGATGACAAATACATTTGAAATGTTATGGAGTATGAATATATATTTATGTTATTATCATTTCAATATGATATAATTATGTATTATTATTTTATTCTTGTGGTATAAATACAGACACACATATATAACTATTGTTATAAATATTATTATTCCATAATATATATACATTGTCTATATGATTATAATTTCTATTATAATTTATGATTTAAAAAATAATAATAATAGTATCATTTGATTATATTGTTAAGAAAGAGGAGTGGAATTGAAATTGGGAGAAAAGGGATGTGACATGTGTGGTTTCTCCCTGGGCCATGCTAAGCAACCGAGCAAAAGGCCGATATTGGTCCCCTTCACTATTTTTTTATTAAATAGTTTTCATACCTTTTTATTTATAATACTTATTACAGATGTTGTGACACCCCACATATTCAAAGATACATTTTGGTTTATTTTTTCCCAAACAGTAATAATTTTAATGGTTTTTATTTTTATAGGAGTTAGTATAACCAATTGGTTCGTATTTAAGTATTCTTCTCTTGTTTTGGATGAATTAAACTACAAGTTTATGGTCATGAAACCAAAAAAGAGAATTTTATTATAGTTATGGATATGAATTTTCAAAATTCTATAAAAGGAGGGATCAAACTAAAATATGGTGGGTTGGTCTGTAAATATATTTATTACCACACAACCCATTAGCCATGATTTTTTGGTCTTGTTTTTGAAAGGGTATTTGTGTCATTAATGGATTAGTCATGTCATATCATGACTCAACAAGAATGAATTATGTCCAAACCCATGTATTTTCACAGTAACAACCCTCCTATAAAGGCTTCTTAATAATTTTATTAAATGAATGAAATTGATGAATCATATTAAATTATTTTCTCCTCATCCCCTAGTAAGTCACAACTCATATACCACCTTCTTATTTTCTTCCTATCCTCTAAAATTTATTTTCCCCTTATTTGTGATCGGATTCAAGAATCAATTATCTCAAAAAATTATTATAGGTAAGGTTATCGTTCCTACTTTTCTCTTTTATTATATTATCTTATTATTATAGATTATTGATTCAGTTTTCCCAAATTTTATGTTTTATCATATTTTTGTAAATACTATAACAGAATCAATTTAATATAATGATCTTCAGTTTGAAAAATTTTATTATATCAAGTTCAATGGTGCCTAAAAATTTAATAATTTTACTCTTTTTTCATGCAATGAGATTTATATGGTTTTTCCAACCATGTTTTATTAACTACAGACATATCATAGTTGATTCTCTTATTCCTATATGTGTTGGATAAGAATTTATAGTGAAGCATGGGACCCTGTGTGTGTTTTACCATTATTCTAGGGCCACCAATAACCATATCCTTGTGTTAGGGTGCATTGAATCATATAATCAAAACCCGATGGAACAATATTTGATTTATAACATGTTGTTTTGTAACTTGTTATATAACCTTTTACCCAATTTGAGAATGGGATGTATATTATCAATTAAATGAATAACCCCGAGGTAGTGTCAAAATGTAAATGTGAATTTCAATTAATCCTAAGTTGCATGAGGATGTGTATAAGGGGTGATAGAACACCTCTTTTAAAATAAATCATATTTAGGGGAACCTATGTTGGGTGAGAAATTTGGATGAAATAAATATTTGTAGACTTACCATGTCTAGATAATGAGATGTATAGGATCAATGATGAAGCCTTGTTATAATTTGATATCCATTGTTATGGTTATGCATGTGTACATTGAGGGGTCATTATGAAAGGGGACAAGATTCCATGAGCTAAGAATGATATTGACATGATCATCCTTTCACCTTTATCATAACATTTATATTATGAGATCAAAATGACTTTAAGATATGATAATTATGGAGTTGTGTCTACTTATCTAATGGTATTCATGTTATTTTTAGATGGATTAAGATAATATTGAGCTGATATCATTTCAGAACCATGGATGATTTCCACATTTTCTTTCTGTTGACTTGATTGATGATCAAGATACTAGAGGGTTGATATCATTTTAGAACTAAGGATTACAATTACATTTGTTTTATTTATAGTCTCATTCAAGGTCAACTTGATCCATGGAAGTGATTGATAAAGATATGGACCACCCTACCCATTAGTCTTATGTTATGTTGAACCTGGATCATTATGACATGGAGAAAACATCATATAAGTTAGTGAATCCATTCCACTTAAATCTAATATAATGTTTTGTGGTCAAGAGCACTTTATATGTACATAGGGTCCCTGACTTCATAGATTCCATATTGTTCGACATGGTTACTAGGATTTCCTATAGAGTAAGATCCATTCATGAAAATCAATATACTACCCGTTGTCCTAACGATTTATTTTTTAAATCATGAAAAATGTTTTGGAACTAGAAGAGGCATGTATGTTCTATACTTGGGAATCTAGTCATACAACAAATATCATGAATTTTTTTAATTATTTAATTATCTTTATTGGAATATCAATCCATACATTAACCTATATATTTGAAATTTTTTAGTGTCAATATTTAGGGAGGCCTTTTATGTATTAATTCTAAAATTCTCAGGCATCCATGTGGGTGCTTAGATTTAATGGTTCATTAATCAGGTTAGGGAAAGGTTCCTATAGTGGCTTGTTGACTAGGAGATGCTTGGATGAAGTTGTGAGACAAGACTAGGATAGGTCTCTAAACCTGTTTTGTAGATATATCCCTTATTTTATTATTGTACCATATTTTATATGACTGGACCAATGTGGATTTCACATATTATTCATTAATAAAATAACATTATTATTATTCACTTAATTATATCATGATATATGTTATTTACTTATATTTGACCTATTGTAATATCCATATTCTACTTCTAGAATATTTCTTATGGGAAGTATTATTTCATATGTTATGATTTAAGGTTATATATACCAAACGGTTATGGTATTATGATGTTTTTCATAGATTATTTTAATTTTTTGATAGCCTCTAACATACATGGAGATACACTTAAGGTAAATTAATGCTACCAGTTCTACCATAGGGGAGGTGAACTAGGATGGGTATGATAAAAAGTGCTATCCGAGAGTTATTTTTCATTAACTTTATATTTTGGAGGTGTGGTTGAAGGTATTATATTGTCAAATCTTGTTATGTACTATATTCATGGGTGTATATAACCCATTTAGAGAGAATTTTATTGATATCAGGGATACTTTTTTTATTAACGGTTTTTAAAGATTACAATTGATTTTTTACAATAAACATGACGCGTGATCTATTGTTTATGGTTTTACTCTTGATTTAGTGTAGAGAGAGGTATTTTTTCATTTATTATTTTTATTATACATGACTCACCTTATAATTTTTTCTAAATTGTTGTTGAGTAACTTGAATATGATACAAGGTTAAGTTATTTAAATTATAAGGAAAAAATTATACAATATTTTTATACATAAATTTAAGGTGTTGTTATACTTTTTGGATATCACATCATGGTTATGTTATTACCATTTAGTGATTTATAAAACAACAACTATATGTATATTGTTATCTACCCCATAGAGTGGGTAGTTGTACATCAAGAGATATCTTGAGTTATATAATATCTTTTTCTACATTGGTGTGTGTATTATGCAGTGATACATACTCTATGTAATCAATTACCCTATATATGACATCATGTTCTATGATAGATGTATTCTATTTCATGAAATTGTTATTATATTTAAATTCCACCATTACTACAACATGTTTACATCCAAGTATACTAGGATAATATTTCCACATAGGTTTTAAGCAAAAACCCCCAATTGTGTCAGTGCTTATGAATAATTAGTTGATTTATGAGAGTATAATTTATGTTATATAGTCTATTCGATGTTGATGTCTAATGGGAGATCTATCCATGTTAGATATTAATAAGATGTTATAGATAAAACATTTACCTCTATTTACAAGATAGGGTGGACTGTAAGATTTTGAAGTATGAATTGAGTTTGGGTGGGCTATTTTTTATGATCATGAGACACCTCCAAATATGAGGTTGAGTATCAGGAATATATGATTTGAGGACTATAAAAGTGTTTTTGGGACATCCCATTATAAGAATATCGATATACTAGATATTCTAAAAATGTCATTATGGATTGTTACTTTGAGTAATTTTTACTTGAGATGTCCATAGCTAGTATTGATGAAGAGATTTTGTATCTTGTTTTGCGTAGAATTTAAGTTATGGAATATATAGATCATGTCACAGATTTACATTATTTTTCACCTTTACTAAATGGTGATGAGATTAACCAATTTTTCAATTTAGTGGATGGTTTGAACCAATCGTATCATAGTTATGAAAATGTTCTATAACTAACAAATTTAACTATGGATCTATGGATAATTATTCTGAATGTAAATTTATTTTTTATATAGAAGACTTTATGGGGGTTGTTTGAGGGTATTTTGAGATATGTAGAGTTCTATATCATGATTAATTGTTATAAGATTCATTTGGATTTATTTTTATTGGAGATGAGTTATTTTAATGTGATCCTTGGTATGGATTTATTGACTTATTATCAATCACATGTCAATTGTAATCCTTGATGAGTCTTATTTTTTTTATATTGAGGGTGATTTATATACCTATTTCACAGACTATGATTAACAATAAGGGTAATCAAAGACAAATATTGGGTATCTTTGAATGATTACATTCTATACTACTGTCATAGTTTTGGGAGATTTGGAGATAAAACTGTCGAATTTTCCTCCTCCAGATGACTAGTTCATGGAAATACATTTTGATAAATTATTTAGATTTCTACCTATGTGAATGGTAAAATTGTTGATTGATCTAATTATTTGTATAATTTTAATATCCATTTATGTTTACATGATGAATTATATAGATATAGAAAAACTTAATTATCATTTATTGGATATGGAGGTGAAGGGATTTCTTCGACCGATAATTTCACCATGGGGTGATCCTATTTTCATCTCTAATAGGGGTAATGGTAGATTTTGATGATTTATGAATTACTGAGGTTGAACCAAGGTATGTTTATGAAAAAATATACTCTTCCATGTATATATAAATAGTTTTATCAATATATAGGATCTATGCAGTTCTTTATGACTGAAATTTTAGAGAGGCAAAACCAGTTGTGTGTGAGGGATTATGATATTCTGTATATTTATTTTTGAGAAGGTACATCTTTTTTGAGTGTCTTGGGAATTTTTTTGGGTTATGAAATGAATAAGTAGTATTTACATCTTGGATGAGTTAGATATTCCATTATTATTCAGATTTATTTGTACTGTTCTTCTTCTTTTCATGATCAGCATTTGGGTATTGTGTTGAGTATACTAAGAGAGAATTGACTATATAGAAAAGATGTGAATTATCGATTTTGGATCTGTGAGGCTCTCTTATTGGGGAATATGATACCAAAAAGTTTCTTACTGTTAAAATATGGTAAGGTCATGTACATGATTTTATTCGAGTGAATCAAGAAAGTGTTTGAAATGAGTATTTTCCTAGGATTAGATGAACAATAAAAGAGATTCACTGTGTAATTCTCTATAATAATAGTGAAAATGATAACCCTAATCAAGAAAGGGGCAAGGTCATGTTATCCAATCCTTATGAGTGATCCTTCTAAGAATTCAAAGGATGGTATAAAATCAATATCTATTCAGACCTTATTATGATGGTTAAGTAGTACACCTAGTATTATAATGCATGAGGAGTTAGTCTTGGAGCCATTTTGATGTACGATGGGAAAGTAGTCAGTTATATATCTAGGGAGATAGGCTACATGGAAAGAATTATTGTACACTGGATTTGGATCTAGTGGTATTTTTGCACAATATGTGATGTTGGAACACTACCTTTTAGGCTAGGGCTATTACAATACACTAACTAAAATGGTAACAACCTAGAATTTCTTTCTATTGTTAATAGAGAAAACTCATGTTTCAAAATGATAATTTAATATGTTTTAAAATGCAATCACATAAAAACAAAAATAAATTTTATAGAAACATTACATATCAAGAAATAATTTTTACTATAACAGCTTGAAATAGCACGTGGAGATAAACATTAATGAATAGTATCCACACCAAGGAGAGCTACATAGGATTGAATTTTCCAAAAAATATCACCCTTCACATAATGACTGTGAAAATAAAGAGAATATTTAGTAATACGAGGTATATTATGAATGAATTTATAGATATTTTTTATATAAATTAGTTAATCATAATGGATGTTAATTTTAGATTATATATTATTTGTAAAGGCTAAAGTGATAGTTATGATATGACTATTCTTTTATTGTTACTTGAAAGTTGCGACAAGACTATTATATGCCTGTTAGAATAGTCAAAATATCCAATAGAATTGTAAACTACCAGTTCATAATGAAATTAAATATTATTATATATGATAATTACATTTACAATATTTTATTATATTTTTATATATAATTAATAACGCATGGTAAAATTTGGTATTCTGTAATGAAAATAAATAATGTATTTCTAATTGAGATTAATATTTTATTAAAAATATTTATGATTTTTAAAAATAATTATTTATCATATTTTGAAATTTAATATCACAATATAAAAAAATATATTTTAAATCAAAACAAAAAATTTGGTTAGGTTAAATTGCTGATAATGTTCTAAAACAATGTATTTTTCAATGATTAGTAAAGATATTGTTTTGTGGTTTATTTAAATTTCTTTTCTTAATAATTATTTTAAAATGATTTAATAACACATATTATGTTTTTCAAAAACTAAAATACATTTTACTAATTATTTGATTGTTTTATATGTATTAAAATCATTTTATAAATCTATAATGAAATTAAAAAGTCTAAAAATAACTTTTTATCATTCAAAAAACATTTTTAATGAATAGAGGAGCCTTTTCTGTGCTCAAATTAAAATATTAAGAAAATTATGTTAGGAAATTTTAATATTTAATTTTTTAATGTCATAATCCGTTTTCCAAAACCATGGGTGGACAATTTAAAATGTATTTGTTTTGAATTCTAAATTCTATATTAGAAAAATAACAAGTTAGTCACCTTATTTTTCTATAGATACCAACTTATACCACACATTTCATTTACTCAAAATATCATCATAAAATTTAACCAAATATTGGTCTCTCATTATGTTATTTATTTAATCCCCAAAGATCTCAAGGAATTACCCCTCTATGTATAAGAAGTAATACATAACACATGAGGTTATCCTACTCCTTCTTTCTTTTCTTTCAACTACTTCCGTTGAAATATGTTTTTGTTATTTTTAACTTATTATGATTTAATTAAAATAAAATAATTATATTAATTTACAAATGATGTTTTATTAATGTGACAAAATAATTCTCTCTCAATAATCCTATAAAATAATCTATTTTATATATATGTTATGTTACTAAAATTATTCTTTGATTTTCCATTTAATATATTTTTATTGTAAATAATCAAACCCATTTCAATTAAAGTATATTCATATAGATATAATTATATTTCATTGACTGAGGATTTCAATTTATCAAACCCAAACATCCTACTCATGGATTAAAAATGATGAAAAGTTCATACATTTAAACTCATATGAACATTATGATTTATTATGAAACCTAATGTTTGTTTTCCATAAGCTACAAATGGAATTATTTCTTATGAAATATGATCTATGTGGAACACATAAATTTACCCACATGTGGGTTCACCCTATCATCATGTGAATTAATTAGGTAAAGAAATAATATGTTTATATTATTTGTTTGTGAATCCCTAGAGATACGATTTTTTAATTTTTCAAGTTACCTTGGTGAACAATCCTGGAAATATAGTTTACAAAAACTTAGTGATGATAATTGTTTATATTCTTATGAATTGAAATTTTATTAGGTTTTAGTGATATTTATAATTTATTCTATATATACTTATGATCATTATCTTTTGATTTGTCTCATTCCATATCTATTATTATCACTTACATTTAATTTCCTTCATGTATCCCCATAAAATGATTTATGATCACCCTTTCCTATTTTTGTTTATCCCAAGACAATCATATTTTGTGAGGTGACATAGGATGAAATTATCAAGGTATATTTCAATATAATTAAATATTTTTTTTATTTTACCTTTGTACTTCATGTTTTATGTGGGATGTTTCCATTATAATAAATCCAAAAAGGATCAGTGGAATTTATCAATGTAATAATTTATTAAGGAATAATCTTAAAAATATTATATGAAAAATTTATGCCATCATAACAAGGTCCTTAGATTAAAATTTTCCTAGAGTGAATTTATCCTTTGATATAGTATTGGTAATATTATCAGTAGAACTTTTATTTTGAGATAGTGCATACCCCTTAGAATGGGAATATCACTGACAACGAGATCAGTTGGATGACTTAGAACTAGATAGTTTGTGAGTCTATCAATGATTAAATTGTGATGATCCTTTTCATTGATATGAATCTATATGTAATGTATCACTAGTGTAGGAAAATTATAAGAAACATGATAATTAAATTCTCACTCTTCAAGAGGGTAAATAAGATTTAACAGACTGATTAAGAATATTTACAAGTGATTAGTCAATGGATAATAATGATATTATTTATATATGTGGTTGTGTTTTGGTCTCAGTAAACATGAATGAAGAGATAATTGGGTGACACCATGACATGATATGAGTTTTTCACCTTCGAATTACCATTTTTTGTAAATACATTAGGGGTAATTATGTGTGGAATGTGATTAATAATGATGTTTTAGGGTTCATTTAAAAGTGCATTACCATTTAGTAGATAATGTACATGATCTTGTAAAACACACATCTTTATTATATATTAATAATTCTTGAGTGGATGTGGGATGATGATATTATGAATGTTGTGATGGGGTTTTTGTGAGAAACATGAGGTTGCGATTCAATATGGAATATATAGATCCCATTGATGAAGGGTAAACATTTATTACAGACTATATAGACCTAATTTATAGAAAATTTGTCTACTTATATGTTAATGAGAACATATCATTTCATAGGGTTCCATAGAATATCTTATCAGATTATGAAACATGGTTTTTAATCAGGATTCAATCATGGTCTATTGATGATGATTGATATAAAAATTCGTTTGAGTATAATATTGCATCCTTATATCAATGAGTAGTCTATGTGTAATATCTGAGTTCCTAATGATATGATGTGGGAATACATACTTGTTTCTGGAA
Organism: Viscum album; assembly: GCA_963277665.1. Lineage (NCBI taxonomy): Eukaryota > Viridiplantae > Streptophyta > Magnoliopsida > Santalales > Viscaceae > Viscum > Viscum album. The sequence goes on along the minus strand of OY728128.1, from coordinate 580,839,960 downwards.
GTGTATGGGAGTGTAAAGTTACCGTAAATCTATTTTTTTAAGACAATTGTTATCATGAATTTATTTACCTAATCCATTTTTAGGGATTTTATAGTAGCCAATACTGATCTCCCTAGTGTAGGTTAGTTGTATGGGGAGTCTTTCATTATTGGGTATAGTATCTTATAGTTGACTTATGATCATATTTTATTGATTTAAAATATGTTGGTGACTGTATAATGTATGTAGTATTAATGTGTAGACCATATATTTCATTATCATGAGTTTGAAGTAGACGAATGGTTTCTTTATAATAACTTCTTTGATGTGAAACGATCATATTATATGCCATGGGATATTAGGGTGGGACACATGGAAAACTAGTGGCCTAGGTGGTGTCCTTGGGGGTTGGGTCATGTCATATATGACCATAAATAATATGGTAATAAGAGAAATTATTATACTCATCAATAAAAAATATTAAATTTTCAATGATGTGTCTACCATAATAAAAAGTATCATTTTCAATAACAAAAAACAAGGTCCATATAAATTCTATACATGTCATACATCACAAGAACAATCACATGATGGGTCAATCATAAAAATGTATACTAAAAAATAGAAAAAGGAAAAACTAAAAAAAAATCTCAACATCACTTATCCGATATTCTAATCCCTTTCTTTTGCCTCCATCTTATCAATATAATTTCAATTATCATTACCAACATCATAGATGATAAGGTTTTTATGTCATCTAAGACTCTTATATAGGGTTTGAGTTATATAATAAGTAATAAACCCTAAAAGAGACCCTAAAATTATCAAATATATATTTAGTGAATGTATAATATGATATGTATGTGATACTAATAAAGAATATAATAATATTCACATCACTGAAAAATAAATAATCCAATCATATGAGTGATGTTACCAACTTTTCCAAGAATTATTGTTTGTGACATAGTTTTCCAACGGCTAACATGGGGTCACTGGGCATCCATAACAACCAACCTAATTATTGTAAAAAATATTAATATACAACGTTAAAAATGACACCAATATAATCTATAATAAGTAATTTCATATTATAAATTAGAATAGTTCCCAACTAGCTTATAAATATCGAAATAATAGGTTATCACCATTCCCAAAAAAATCATAAATATCTAATACTTTATTGGTACAATGACCAACCAACTCCTGAATATCATAATAATAGGTTGAAACCATTCCAAAAATACTCATAAATGTTGAAACTCTATGTTGGAATCATACCCAAATCATCGATGCTCTAAATTATTATATGGGTATGACCTACACATGTCATCCCATTTATCATTGAATAGAATATCCACCATTATAGATCAAGATATCTCATTACCACAGTTCAGTTGAATGATAAGATATATTTCCATTAATTAAAAATAACATTTAATAAAAGACATGTTTACCTCTAGATAATAAAAAAATAGTCCCCACCCCTCACATTTTTTTTTCAGGGACCTCTCTAAGAAACATAATAAAAATTATAATAATAGACCGTTCAAGAATTTCAATTTCATGTATACTAATGTTACACTAACTTTCTTGATACCACAAAAATGTTTACTTGATGGTGGAATCATGTGACCATAGTCCCATCTCAATGTACGAAAGAGAGGATACCAACTATTAGTGTGGTCTACAGTGAAAACACAAGGAGACAATGCCCACATATCAGAGATAAGAAATTGTGAAAGTAAATAATGAATAACTATACAAAAAAATAAAATTGTGTAGAAGAAATAAACAAATCCATTGTAAAAAAAATGAGTATTTAGTCATATATATGTTCATCCCAACTAATCACCCACGCGTAATTTCAATTATATAAATAAAGAAATGAATAAAAAATATAAGAGAATATAATACTATCTACTAGAAACATCAGAAACCATTCTGCAATACGATCATGATGCTCCAAATAGATCATCCAGTAGTGGGCCTTTACCCATACCTAATACTACAAATAATTAGGTCTTATGGGGTATCATAGGTCTAGAGCCGCTGAACCAGGGTGTGAGTAAAACTCAATAGTCCACCAACAACAGTGTCTTTAATATAACCAATATATATTATATATTCAGGAAATTATATTCTTAGAATACATAGATAATATATTGATTGAAAGTAATTGAAAAATCATTGATTCTTGGTTTTTAAGGAAACATATGGTATACACCGCACTTGATTTAGAAAATGATAAAATGTGTTTGAGGATAAAGAATAACATCTAGGAGGAACACTTTTCTTCTCCCGAACTAGATTATTAAACACATGGGGGTATCAAACTCCCCATAACCCTATATCACATACACCGGGGGGAATAATACTATATAGAACCTCATATATTATAAAACTTGGGGTTTCTACCCCTACCTGGAAGTGTTTTTAGAACAACATTTCCCCAGGGTGGGGGGATGAATGTTATCCAAACACCTGATAACACATATTTCACATACACCTTGGGGATACCACTCTTCCTAATACCATGTATAGAATACACTCTAGTGGAATCCCTTTCTCTAAACTCATATAGAATACACATAGAAGAATTATCCTCCCTCTAACCCCTTATATCATACATCCATGGAGATATTATTTCACAAGACCTCATATATTATACAGTTAGGTTTCACATTTTCGACCTAGAACCATTACATGGACATAATTATATTTGGAGACACTTATTACTCTAGAAACGGATAAAAAATATCTCACATAAACCAGGGTCCATAATTCACCCTAGAAACTAATGTGCACACCCACCCATAGACATAATCAACACACACATCATATATACCTTCAGAATATCATTTACCTATGACCTCATTTATCATAAATCATCATCACATGGGTTTTCCTCTATCTAGAAGTAATCATATAACTCCTTGACCATCCTATCATGTGCAAAACCATTCATATTTACTAAAACCTTTATATAATATCACCAACAATCCTCATGTTATAAGGTGACATACAATATTTAAAATACTTACCTCCTCGCACTATGCCTTTCTAGGGTCAATATTAAACTAGGGAACTCATTGAGGTCCTCTATGAAAAATGATATTATGGAAAACCTACATGGGTTCTTATCCCCTGTTTTTTATTCTCAGGCCAAATATTGTCACACAAAGGAACAATTTCCACTAAAACAAGATCTAACCACCTCATGGAGTTCTAGGTCTTAGTTGAAATAACATATTGGAGTCACACTGGAGAGATGATATAAATCCCATCTTACTTTTAATGTCAACTAGTTTTGTCCATTTACAAATAACATTTTTATAACCCTACATTGTTTATACCATCCTTGTGCTCTAAAACAGCCATGTGGTAGGATCACCGTCCCCAATCTCTAGTCATATTCCCAAAATTTTACAATTATATCAAAGTTATTAGAGGTCTTATCCCTAATCCAAACAATCATAATCCACCATGATTCATTTTTTGTCTAAGTTAATATGGTAAGAGGGGTCATCAAATGCATTTTAAAAAACGTTATGAAATAAAAAATAAAACTCTTGAGATTGAAAAAATCAATGAAATTACTGAAATTAAAATAATTAAAGTAAAATTGTAATATTAAATTATAAATACAAGGAATAAAATATTTAAAAAGGATTTCCTAAATAATCCATAATGGGATCCCACAGTCTCTTCCCCTTACGATACCTTGAGAGGTTCTGGTTTAAAAATTGATTTTCAACGGTTATATAAATAAATATTTTTTTTACTTTTTGTAGTTGTATATGTTATCCCATTACAAGAATTAATAAAATTGGATTTTAGTGTTTGATACCAATAAAACCAAAATATGACTATTCCTTTAGCGGTTATGGCCCAAAATCAAAATTCCCTTATTGTTTATTAGTGGTTATGGACAGAAACCTATATCCCATTACTTTTATGGTAGTATGAACATATCCCTTTCAAACTGAATTTTAATTGGAATCCAAGAAAAGTTAAAATAGTGGTTTTAATTTATTCAAAACTTTTGAATCCCACAAACACTTCTCTAGAAAGACATAATGAGAAAATAATGAGAGACAATTAGATAATTGTAATAGAGTAGTAGAAAGAGATAAATTTTACATAATGTTTCTCTAGATATTATCTTTTATGTAATTGGTAGTTTCCAAGTACCCATATATAAGTATTTATCATCCAAAAGTGCGGTAGGAATGTTCAGGAGGTTTTGGGGGACAAATAGTTCTATTAGGGGTCGAATTAAAGCATATGGGTCCCTCAATAAATGAAATTTTTTTGATTCTATCTGAGTGAAACTGGGACGTCGGTGGGTGTCACCGACCAGTTGGTGGGAACTACTAAGGAGGGAATATAAAAAATTAATTTACTATATTTTGAGCCATCAATTTTTTAGGTACCTTCATAGATAATTTCAAACATTCAGACACCAAAATTCATAAAAAATGTTAAAAACACAAATCTATATGTTTTTTATCATTAAAACTACCTAAGAGAGTACAATTTATAATATTAGCACCCATTTTATCATACTAAAATATTAATCAATTAATATTTGAAGGATAGTCATGATGCATTCTTTGAGAAAGCAACTAAAATGAATTTTAATATTTCAAAATGAAATTCATCCCTAAAATGAATTTTCAATGTTTTTTTAAAAGATAATTGATAATACTTCACTATTTTAAAATCTTCTCTCCATTTTATTTTCAATCCAAATAAATATAATTTTTAATTCTGTCATCGAGAACTTATCCACCATAGTAATCATTAAAAATCAAAAAATGAACTTTAACAAATACTTTGAAATTTAATTATCTAATAAAAAGTGTAGAATAATTTGAGTTAAAAAATAATATAAAGTATAACATTAATATCATTAATGTTTTCTCTCCTCTTTATATCATCTACACACTCTGAGGAAGGGTTTAATGTATTTATAAAATGATACATGATAAAAAAATTGTTTTGATCTTTATTAAGACCATCATTAAAGTACCTTTTTAAGGAAAAAATCATTATTTCAATAAAAATATATACATGATATTCTTTAATGTTATATTTTCAAAAAAAAATTAAAAATATAATGAATTTGATTAGATTTTTGTAAACAAAAAACTGCACACGACAAATTATTTTTCATAAATATGAATCATCGAATTTTAAAAATATGAAATATGATTTTCATAAAAGTCTATATCTTGAAAATTTATATATTTAAAAAGGGATATAACCCCTCAAATGAATAATAATTGTAAAATTATTAGGGGACACCAAAATTATATAAATATCATGCTAGAAAAATAATTTAATTATTGAATTTGATAGATCAACCACATCGGTATTTAATGAAAATAAATTATATTAATAAAATTAAAAATTAAATAATTAAATTTAACATAATATAGTTCAAGGAGAAAAATAAAAGAAGAACCTTATTATATCTATATTCAAAAAAATGAATCAAAATAATTCCATCCCTAACTCCAAGATAATTACATTAAAATTATCAATCTAAAGGGGTTTAGTGAAGTTATAAGATCACTAATGATTAATTAAAACAAATTCTTGGGTAATATCACCTTTTCAGAAATGAAATCTAAAAAATAGTGCATAAGGTACATATTACTTGTGAGAGAGTGGTTTGTCTGATATTTAGAAATAGAGTTATCACTTATAATGTCCCACTTTATTGGAACATGATCATAATTTATGTAATAATCAGAGAGAGTATGATTCATCTAAATCTGTTAGGTTTAAAAATTTTATGCAAAAATATATTCCTCTTTTTCCATATAATTGGAAACCAATTTTTTTTCATACCAATTCACGAAGAAATGGATTTAGAAGTATTTATAATGTACCATTTGTACTTTTCCTTTCTAGTTATAACCCCCTATAATCCTCATTGGAAAAAATATATTTTTGAAATAGTTATGTTTTTCATATAATTAAATAATATTAATGGTTCCATTTATCAAATTAAAAATATTTTTTATATTTTTAATTGGTATTACATTAGATGGGATTGAAAATTGGGACCACTTTATAAACTAACCATGATGTTCGATAGGGTTATGGTATGATAGAAAAGATTCCCAATCATACCTCTCTAAATATTACTTTCCTTCAGCTTATTAATATCGTCGAATTTAAGCATAAAATAAGTTATCATTAGAGTACTAATATCCTTAAATTTGTTCATGCCCAAATTCATTATAATCTAATTTTTTAATTTTATTTGGCTATGAAAAATTCCACAAATTTTTGTTGAGAAATTTTAATACCAAGAAAAAAATTTGAGTTCACCTATAAAACTCATATCAGATTCATTACTCATTAAATTATGACATTCATTATAATTTGATTCTCTTGTTTAACTGAAAATGAAAGCATCACGATAAATATGAATAATAAAATATTCATTTGAAACATGCTTTAAAAATAAAGCGTAGTCATGATTTCCTATTTCATAACCATTATATAAAATAAATTTGATTAGAGTTTCATACCAAGACATGAAGATTATTTTAATCAATGAAGTTTAATATTAAGAATAGAAAAAATATTTACAAATTTAGAATACTCAAAATAGGGTGATGCTCCACAATTTTTTTTAAAATAAAACAATTTAAAAATTCAGATTTAACATTATTTTGAAAAATATTAAAATTAAAATGGCATACACATTTCAAAAATATCATTATGGAATATATCCTAGAAAACATGGAAAAAGTGTCTCCACAATCAATGCCTTTATATTAGGAATATTTTTTAGATGTATGTTAGGATTTGTTATTTTTTATATTAACTTGATCAACAACTTTATTTCTAAAGTTCAATTTTGTGCTAAATATATGATGATCATTTGGATATTCAACCAGATTCTAGAAATTGTTTCTAGTGAATTAAATTTATTCCTCTTGTATGGAAATATTCTAATTTTCATCATTAATGTCATGATAAGTATTTTAGGGATTATGTTATAACAAAAAAGTGATATATTTTAATTTATTAAAAAATAAATCATTGTATGAGAACCAATATGAAATTCACCAATGTTTTTTCAAGATAATGACCTTTACATTTTACTTATTCCTTTTGTAAAGGGATATATTATTTTGCATCATCAATCTTATCAGGTGGTTGAGGTTTATTTATGTTGTAATTATCTTGGTATTCCAGTACATCAACAATTTTTGGATGAGGTTTGGGAAAATTATCAGCAAATTGTATGTTAATTTACCTTTCAATGGTCTTGGACCATTTATTGAAATCTAGTCAATATTTAATTGTGTTGGAATACCCACGAATGATAATATAATCTGATCTAGTGTCTAATTTAATAAGTATATATTTTGTGTTAAGAATAAAACATTTATTAACCATCACATTAAAAAAATCAACCTTAGGTAATCGAACTTTTTAAATATCATATGGTGTGTTTTATTAATCAAAATTTTGAGTAGAAAATTTGTAGTATAACATGCGACATTGACCACATTTATTGAAATATATTGAGGTAGTATAAACTCATTAAGTATATTTCAATAATCTTTTTGAAAATTTCAATTCCATATTTTAACAACCTCATTTTTATGGTGTTCATGGAGTAGATAAGAATTGATGTTAACTTTATGAAACAAAAAAATCATCAAAATAGTTATTTTTAATCACTTCCCCATGATCACTTTGAATGAAAAATATATTATACCCCTTTTAATTTTTACATTCTTGGTTTTTTGAATAAATAATATACACACTACACTTTTATGTTCCAAGAAATAAAGCCAAGTAAATCTTGTATAATAAAATAATATTAAAAAATGATTAATTTTTACCTTATATACCGGTAACTTGGGTTTGAAAAAAAGTTACAGGTGTATCAGTTCAAGGTAAATAGAGTCCAACACATAATTTTTAGATTTAATAAAAGACTTATGTTATTTACCAATTTTTCATGGTTCACATACAATATCTTTTTTGACATGAAATTTTGGAAAATTTCATTATAGATATTTTCATTTATGTTCCACTAGTGATTTTTCTCTATAATGACTGTGGTTTCTATTCCATATCCATGACTCACTATATTTTTCGCTTAAATATTTAACATTTTGGAACCCCAAATTTATTTCGATTTTTTTTTCAACCATAAACATTTGATTAAATATTAAACTATTTTGGCCTTCTATATCATTAAATTTTTCTATCACATTCAAAAAATTATGTGACTTGTCTCTATACAAAAGTAGTAAAATTTATATTGATAACTTCCTTTAATAAAGGCACTATTTTGAGAATTTTTATAGGTACTTACATGATTATAATATCCAATCCCAAAAGTTCATTTTTCATAAAATCAAACCCAAAATAAAATTTATTTTTTTCTCACCATTCTTGAACTTGGTAAAAAACATTTTCATCTCTTTGACTTCATTTTATAAATTTTCAATGTTTTTTGATCCTTTAGATCAATTTTTTAAGTTTTTACATTATTTAAATACATCATCAAACCAAAATTTTTTTAAATAATAAATCAATTATTCTTTCATTATTTTATTATTTTTCCTCAATAAAATATTATAGTTTCTCATTTTGTTATTTTAATCTGTAAGTTTCATTAAAATAACTATATTTCTCATTAATAACAAGATTTAATTAATACTTGTGTAGTTTGAAATTTTATTTATCCTTACAAAACATTTATTTTAATTAATCCATATAGAATTTTAGAATTTTATAATTTCCATTGAAGGAAGAGTAAGATATATATGATGAATTTACCTTTTGACTTACCTCAATGTCTCCAACGATACACTTGTGGTTTCAGTCACATAAATATGATAAGGAGAAGGAGTCATCACTTGTAGTCCATTCCAATACCTATTATGAATTTTTTCTATCATTCCTCTTCTTTTAATTATTTTTGATAGTGGGGTACTCTAGTTTATTTTGACCATTTATATTGTACTCATAATTCCATCCCTTCATTTACATTGTTTTTTCACATTCGTATCATGGTTGTATGTCCTTTTCTTCTCAAAAATATTTTTTATCTTCTTGGAAGGATTATAAATATCCTAACCAGTTCTAGAAGATTCCATATTTTAGGATTTTATGTAAATTTCCTTTACCCCCTTAACCTCTTTGGATTCCTTTTCTTCTTACCTTTTCATTATAATATCATAGGTGATTATAGAACCTACTCATTCTTCAGCAACAATATTTTTTATTTCCTTTTCTTCTTGTATTGTTATCACTTTGTGTGCCCGGAACATGGAAAGACCCAAATGATATTGTTTATAAGATTATCTATTGAGATCACTTCAGATAAATAATTACTGTTTTTCAAATATAAGTGAAATGAGTAAAAATTTATGTTATATACACATTAAGATACATAAAATTGATTTCAAAATCATAAAGGTACATATCAATACTACTGTCCTTTACATTATTGGTACACTAATTTGTAACTTCCTATAAATTAAAATTTTCATGTGTGGTTTGACACATGGAAACTCTATTAAATTCATTCCAATATACCCCATAATTTATATAATTCATGGATTTTACATCCAAATAAGAATTCAATACATCATCAGGGGTCTATTGTTATTCATTCTCTTATGTGGGGGAATCTACATGCGTAATGATTTTCCAAACAAGATAACCTATTATTCAATGAAATTAAGGCCTTATTTTTTACCAATAACCATAATTGTTTCTATCAAAATAATAGATTTTTATAATAGAGTGAAATTATAGAGAACCTTATGTAATTTTAGGTAGAATCTATATTTAGTTGACCAATATTTTAAAATGGTTATAGTTTTGAAATTATGTTTGGATATAAAACAATTTGTTTTGCTGAATAACGTTAGAAAAAGGGGGTGCTGTAAATTTACGTTTAAGAACATTTATGAAATAAAAAATAAAATTTATAACATTAAGATAATTAATGAAACATCTAATTTCAAAAGAGATTAAGCACTATAGAAATATAAAATTAATTGACGAATCATTATAAATTGATAAAGAAGTTATGAAATAATGAATAAAGGGATCCATATGTCTCCTCCCATTATGATACCTTGTGATATTTGTTTTATAATCCTTGATTTTTAATGGTTTTAGAAAGAAAATAAAAATCATTATTTTTAGAAGTTGTAGAAATAATCCTATTATAAGAGGAAATAAAATCATTTTTTCGGTTGGTACAATATATTAAAACATATCCATTCTTTTAGTTGTTGTTTTAACAAACTAAACTTCCCAACCATCCTTACAAAGGTTATTGTAAGAAACCCAAAATCTAGATAATTTTAATGTAGGAATCACCAATACGATTATTAAAATTGTAGTTTGAATAAAATAAAATAAAAAATAATATTCCTTATTTATTCTAGTCCTTTGAATCCAAATCACACTTATACAGTAAGATAAAATGAGAAAATTACGATACAAGGTGATACAATTCTAAGAGAGAATTAGAAAGCTATTATTTTGACCGATTTTTTTTCTAAAATTGATCTTTTTGGTAACTAGTAGCCTCTAAACTCCATTATGGTTGTATTTTCTGGAACATGTTTCTTTAAGAATGTTTTGGAGGCTTTTGGGATCAAATTGATCTATTATTGATCAAATTAAAGCATGTTTGACCATTCTCCAACAACTAGTTTGTTAGTCTATCTACATGGCTTCAGATAGTCGATGGGTTTCACCATATGGATAGTGGAACCTAGATATAAATGATGTATAGTAGATGTGTTTTCGACCATTTATTGATATCACACTAGGTATCTGTCGCATCATACTAGCATAGAATTCTAAAAAATTCTCATCTCTACTTTTGAACCGTCCATTTGTTCTGGTGCAACCAAGGAAAAAGTTATAAAATATAAGCACTAAAATTCATAAAAAAATGTTAGAAGCAAAAATTGGTGTGTTTGTGATCATTAAAACCACTTAAAAGATTGAAATTTAAAACATCCATTACATGAGGGGGTCCAAGAAAACCTATCACTATGTCCACTAAATCTCATTCTCCTATTCCACACAACTCTCATTATTTTTATACCATCACATGAATTTATAAACATGACATGACTATTTAGGGATATGGAATCAAATAGTGTTGAATGGTCAATCATGTCCATTGACACATGTATTCTATCCATAGACATTTTTAAGAAAAAAATTTAATGAAATGTTAAACAGACACTTATTTCAAGACCACATATAACATGTACATAAACATGATACATAAAATTTAGGAATATTTTTATTGAAAACCTACAAAAAAAGTAAATATCATTGCATATCTCTGGTCTACCATGGTAATGTTTTTCCATTCATTTACAATATACTGATGTCACATTCAATGAAATTATAACCAATATAAATAATTATAACCAATTATAATTAATTATGAAATTTAATTTTTATGGGAATAAACTCCTAAAATCTTACTAGTGGATGTACCATTTTTGGAACTTTGATAAAAATGGTTTCCTACAGTCTATAATATTTTCCCAATAGATCTATAAACAAAATCCACCTCAATAGACACTCAGTCAATAACTAATTTATTTTAATTTAATGATAAACCATAGGAAAATTTATAGAGTGACTTATCTCTAATGAAATAGTGATAAATGATATTCATCATAATCTCATGAAAATATCTATCATAGTTGAGAAAAAACACATTAGCCAAGACTAATACCTTCATGATTCAGTGGAATCAGTGCCAAACCCTAACCCAAAATCATACCAAATTAGTGGATGATAATTAGAAAATAATGATAGGAAGTGTAGGGAGATAATTTCATTTATCCATCATGGAATTCCCTTATGAATGCCACATTTCCAAGGGTGATGAACGGAGGAAGTGGAGAGGGAGGTCCCCCAGTTCTTCTATATGAGAGAAGAAGAATGGGATGGGAAAAAATAAAAATTGATTGGGTAAAAGGTCAGTTATACACTTTTTATGAATTATGATATTTATGGTTTTGATATATGGTTTTACAAAAGGTGCATGAACCACAAATCATGAATTTTTCAACACTAAAATCCTTTACATATTTTGGATGATTGGTTTATAAAACCATGTTACATATTAGTAGATTCCACAAAAAGAAATAAATGTTTCACATTTCCCTCATATATTATCCATAACCGTATGAAATCCTTGTGAAAACACCCCGAATGAATATTATTCACAATGTTTTATCTTGAAATCTTTATAGTTTTATCCAAACATGCCTTAATCATTCTATAGTGATAACAAAATATAATCCATTTTTGTAATCTAGATGTTAAAAAAACTCCCCTACGCAACAAACACCTCAAATGGTCCATGATCCATATCCAAAAAAATCATTTTATGACGCTCAAACTCTGGTAATTGTGATCCAAAACCTAGTTCCTAGAACATTTTCTACATTAGGACCAAGTTTACAAATTTATTAGGAATTTAATAGTGAATAAATATAGTGGAATTTATATCATTCCAATTAGAGTAATTCTTTTCCTCAATAAGCTTTGATGGGTTTCTAACCATTATTTTAGACCAAATTTGTGGTCAGTTTACCCATCCCTAGATATATACTATTTTGAACACTAAATGATATTTCAATAAAAAAATCAAAATATTAGGTAACATTATTTTTCAAATGTCTAGGTACATAATTATCTCCATAACCAATATACAGACAACACTAAACCACACATTCCCAGCCCATGTAACCCAGGTTTCATTGAAAAATTCATCCTTAATATTATAGTTTCCCTACCATAAGACTCTTATCATAAAGTATGATTCAAATTCATAGTGATCCCCATTTTAAGAATATAGTAATAAAAATACACTCTCATTATTACATCAATAAGACTTTTATGGTTTCCACATCATCACTCCTAGTTTCTCCCAAAAAAATCAGCCAATAATCATTTAGAGAAACATTCTAAAAACTATACATCACATCCACAAAATAAATCATCTCCCAATAAAAATTCCTAAATCAATTTAATCATGAGATTATATAAAAACACAAACCAAATTAAAAAACCAATAGTTGGTTTAATTACTTAGTTGGATCATTAACCCACTAAACCAATCATCATTCTCCATCCACAAGAACTGATACACCACTTATTTTACCCACTTTTATATTAAGCCCAATTCAATATTGATATTGATGTTGAAATCCTTTAATTATTTATCATCATATTTTCTTTTTCCCAAAAAACATTATTCGGTATATATATATATATAATATCCCGTACCAACTCACTAATATCCTAGTGGCGCCTTGACCATCCTACAGTCTTCCTTAGTACATCAATGACCACAGAAATTAAAGGGATATACATCACACCTAATAAGATTCTCTACACCATATGATTATCCTTATTTTTGATATAATGGAAAAAATACCCAATATCTATATCAAATACTTCATCCACTAGCATACAAAATTACCTGACATGAATTCCATAATCGTACCTAAGAACTGACATGAAATAACGATCTTTGTGTGCTCATTATTTACCAGGATCATCACCCTCAGCTTCTACTATAATTCTATCAACATTGAGGTTCATTCCCTACAATAGATAATGTTGTATTTCTAATCATATTTATTCCCTTATACACCTCCTATAGAACAATTTATGAAAGGTTCCAATATCACACATGTGTTGTTCCTCCTACGCCACACTCACCTACCATAACAACCACTATTAAAGAACAGGTTCAAATCAATCAAAACATTAATATTTGATCCATTTCTCTGGCCTCATAATTATATATAGAAAAACATTAAATTATCATCAATACCCCATGCTAATATTTCCATAATAATTTAATCTTGTTATCTGTCTTCATCGGGCAAATGGCCCCTCACCAATCTATATCCAACCATGCACTGTGCGTAACTAGTGCATACTTTATAAAAATAAAAAAATTAAAATAAAAAAAATAAATTTATATTTATCATCCATAATTATATCCTAACATCTTTTAATATCCTAAATATGCATAGGTTAACAAGGGAATTACATAGACAAAAGAGATGAGATAAAAATACAAATAAGTGAATAAATATTGAAATAAAGCATATCATTTAGGTGAGAAGGCATAGTCAGATGACATAATAAGGAATGGAACATGAATAGAAATATTGAATCATAATATATTGAACTAGGGATCATGTAATCATGGAATCCTAATAATGTGTAAAGACATATGACATGAAATAAACATTAGTCACGGCTAACCGTGAAGTTTATATCACATGGTTGACAATGTCCTATAAAAGAATCATGTTTACTCCATGTCATTAAATGATGTATCACTAAAAAGACATTTCCCAATTCACTAGAGTTCTATATAGGATCACAATTATAAAATTTTGATGAAAATGTTTTCCACATGAATAAACAAACATAATGAATAAACATATGGGTTACTGAAGAATGGAAATTGGTATCATAATCTTTCCTTAAGGCCTAACCAATGGGCCTATTGTAATGATGTAAATGGAAGAATGTTTTTAAAAAATTCCTGAAAATTAATAAGAGACAATAGATATAGTCAATGATAAATAATGCCCTCCCAAAATTAAAATAAATAAAAATAGTGTTTATTAAACAGTAAAAATGATCCACATTAGTGCAGTTTGAGGAAAAAGATTTAAGAGTCTTTTGAAAGGGAAGATGCATTATTGTTTGAATGGAACCCAAAACGAAATAAGATTGTTTACATGATAAAATTGGATATTTTTTAAAAATTAATGGTGGATTAAAAAATATTATGTGCGATACTTGAAAATGTGTATGAAATTGGGAAGTACCCTTTAACAGGGCTTCCTTATGAGGAGGAATTTGAAGGGGAACTATAAGAAACATGTATTTAACCATAAAATAAAGAATAACTGATCTAGGTACAAATTATTGGAACATTAAAAGATAATTTATGAGGAGTAATTAAGAATAATAAAGAATTAAATTGGGTAAATATGGATTATGTGTAACCTTGAGTTAACAATGAATGTTTAGAGGGAATCCCTTACCTAATGTGGTGAAGTTTTCATCACTTATAATTAATGGCATAGATAATCAAACTACATCCATTAATTAATTAATTCATAAACTCCTATATGTCACACCCCGACCGCGGATGTCTGTAATTGTTCTCCTTTCTTGGACCCGGTTTAAATTTTTCGGAGATTGATTGCATTGGCAGTTTCGCGCCGGTGCGCGGTCACCGCATCGTTGGCGGTGACCGTGCGTTCAGCCCGGGTAACAGTGTGTTCACCCGGTGTTTTAAATATTAAAATTTTTATGTTGGTATTCCTTTTATTATTATTGTATATATGTTTATATATGTTTATATATATATATATAATGATGTATGTATATATATATATAGATCTATATATGTATAAATATATATATATGTGTAACATCTTTAGAATATTTTATAATTATTATTTTAAATATTTGATCAAAATAATTATTATTTGAATTAACAAATTTACTATTTATTATTATTATAAGTTTTATTATTGTTATATAAGTTTTATTATTATTAATATTATAAGTTTTATTATTATGATTATAGTGTTATTATTATTATTATTATTATTATTATTATTATTATTATTATTTGTTTAGATATATATATATATTAACTTAACCCTAACCCCTACCCCTCTTATCTCCCGCATCCGCCACCCCCTCTCTATCTCCCCTTCTCCTCTTTCTTCTTCCCCGCACCAGCATTCTCCCTCTCCGGCGCTGCCCTCCCGACTCCCTCCGCTTCCCGCACCCGGCCTCCGCCTGTTCCCGTCGCCGAGCCCCACTCCCGTCCGGCGGATCCCCCATGCACCCCGCTGTCCCGGCTTTCCCTGACTCCTCCGCCTTGCGCCGAGCCGCCGTCCCGGCCTCCCCGTCCCAACCGTCGCCGCTTCCTGCGCTCATCCCGGCCTCCGCCCGAGCGCGCTGCCGTTGCACCCCCTCCGGCGGTGTCCCGCCTCCCTGCTCCCGCACTGGTGCGACCAACCCCCGGCCTCGCCTCCCGCTCATCTTCCGCCGTCGCACCGCCAGCCGTCCCGGCCCCCCCATCCATCTCCTGCGTGCGTCGGCCTCCCCATTCCACACCCTCCGTGCGACCACCCTTCTCCTCTCCCCCGACCTCACCGCAGCCTGCAACCGACGCCCTCTCCCGTCCCAGCACCGCCTGCACCGGCCTCCCCGGCTCCACCGACGTCCCACTGCCCTGGCCCCTGCCCGCGCCCGACCTCGCCGCCAGCCTCCACGCCCAGCCTCATCCCGGCCTATCCCGGCTTTTCCCCGTCGCCGGCGCAACTCCGGCCGTCCCGGCCTCCTCGCTCCGCCACCTTCTGCGCGCACCCCCCCCTCCGGTATGAGTTCTCTCTTTTTTTTTATTTTATTTTATTTTTATTTTTATTACATTTTGTTTTTGTTTCTTATTCATATTAGCAATAATATTATTATTAATATTATAGTGCAAATATATTTTTTCTATTACTAAGATTATTATCATTATTATATTATACTATTATCTTATTATTATTATTATTATTAATATGTTATTAATATTATTATTATTATTATGTTAATATTATTATATTATTATTATATTAATATTGTTACCATTATTATTAAATTATTACTTTATTATTATTATCATGTTATTATCATGTTATTATTATTATTATTATTATTGTTATTATTATAATTATCATTGCGCTATTATATTTATTATTGTTCTTGTTAGTATTATGTCATTATAATTATTCTTATTAATATGTTAATATTATTGTTATGATATTATTGTTACGCTTATTATTATTATATTATTATTATGTCATAATAATAATAATAATAATTATTATTATGACATTACTATTACTAAATTTTGGTTATTATTACGTTATTATAATTATTATTATTATTAGTATGTTGTCATTAATGAGCCTGCTTAACGGCCTATTGTTTTAGGACCAGTTTGACGACGCAACACGCTGCGACCTTTACGCAACAAGAGTTTCGCGTCGTGTCGTTCTTTGTTCCGATCCGAGGTAGGCCTCCCTATGCACTTGCCTCTAAATTAAGAATTTATTTATTCCTTGTCCTTTTATTGAATTTCAGTAAATTTAAGAAAAATAATATTAAGTAATTTTTATAGTGTGGTGATTTGCTGATAAGGCAAACTGTTTAATTCTAGCATTTCATTAAAAGTGTTTTCTTGGTTTCAATTGTGGGATTTCATAGTAATGTCGCTAAATGGTTCTTCCTGAGTAACGAAAGACATGTTGAATTGCGTTTTGAAATGTTTTTGGCATGTGTAAATTAGTAAATGTACTGTTTATGGAAAATGGTGTTTTCTTGTAACTTTGATTAGTGAAAACGTCGTGTGACCCTTTGAAATTGTTTTTGGAAACTTTATGTGTGGTTCTTGGTTGACGAAAGATGTTTTCCCTTGTTGTGTTATTAAAAATAATGTTTTCTAGGTTGTGAAAGTTGGTTATGTTCTTGTTTGAGTGTTTCAAAGAAAGGGGTTTTTGTGAAATGATTGGGTAATGACATTTATATTTCTAGAAAGGTATTTTTGGCGTGCGTGAGTTTTGAAATCTTGTTTGGGTGTGGAAATGGTGACTTTTGTGTGCAATATCTTGTTTGGCCTGCGATATGAGGAAGAATCATACTATGTGAATGTGAAACTTGTTTGAGCACACGGGGAAACCCTGGGTATCTAGGTGGTCGGACTAGAACTAGTGCGCTAGTGAGCCGGATGGGTGTCGTCCCTGTTTCACTTAGCTGGATTGAAGATTGCAACACTAACTAAACATATGATATCTGAGGGTCGTGGCCTTCTAAGCCACGTGTTCTGAGGGTCGTGGCCTTCTAAGCCACGTTTTTCTGAGGGTCGTGGCCTTCTAAGCCACGTTTCACCGAGACACGAGGTTCTAGGGTCCCACGCGTGCTAGATGAACCTTAGGGGATTTACCCATAGTGCTCTACCATCTCTGGCGTGGTGCCTTCCGTCGGCATACGGGGGACCACTTGGGTGTGAGTGTGTGCGTGTGTGGGTATGTGTGTGTGTGTGTGAGTGTGTCTGTGTGTCTGTGTGCCCATGGTTATTGCTGATAACTTCTGGTTTATTTTTACTTGCACTTGGTTTTTCCTTGCCTGTTTACTTCTACTTGCACTTGTTTTCTTTCCTGCTTGTTTACTTTCAGTTCTTCTTTACCGCTTGTACTGGTTGCTTTGCGAAAATGGTTCTTAAATAAAAATGTGTTTTTCTCTTGTGTAGTAAAACTGAAAATGTAACACTTCTTTATCGTTCAGAACGAATTTAGAATCAATGAAAAGAAATTAAACTTTTAAAAAGGAATAAGGGTAATGGCTCGTGTTTAGTTTTTCAAGTGAAACATTGTAAAAGCATACTTTTATACATTGTAGTTCAAACCTGGAATAGGTAGATTCTTTATTTACTGGCAGTGCTTTGGGATTTGTTGTTGGGCTCACCTACTGAGCACTTTTGTGCTCACGCCTATCTTTTACCACTTCAGTTGCAGGTTCCTTGTGTTCAGGTTTTCCTAACTTGAGTCGCTCAGTGATGGGGTGACGTTGGTTTGTAGTTAGGTAGTGACCCGCGAGGTCACGTGGAGGTATGTCGTGGTTTAGTTTTGTTATGTCTTTAGTGTTTGCCCGTTTGTTTAGTTTACTTTTGTTCTTTTGATCCTGTTTTTAGTTTGGGCTAAAATCGTTCCCAACGATTGAAACTTTTAATGCCCAGCACTTGTTCCCTTCCCGGGGGGATCGGGAACGCCCCTCGGGACTTGCCACGGACCGGCTCGGGTGACCGGTTCAGGGTCGACCCGGGCTGGTTCGTGACAAAATGGTATCAGAGGCAGGTTCTTGTTATTTGGGTTGTCCGGTAGATGGAGATTAGGACTGTCAGAACTCGAGGGGTAAGTACGGGAAGAGCGTCGCGAACTCTTGCTCGCACTGATCCTCGAGTTACCAGGGGTAGTTCGAGAATTGTGTCCTTGTCTTTCCTGGTTTGTCTTGGATTGAGAGATGATAATGGAGGCAAGCCGACGTTACATCGTAATCTCACATGGAGTAGTGACCCATGTGGAGTCCGAGTACGTGGTTTGAATTCCTCCTAGTGGTCGACGCTGACTTGGGACATGGCCCACTACCATGTCGCCAGGTTGAGTGTGACTACTAGTCCCTCATTTCTGTGATTGATGCAAATTTGGATGTTGTTTCAGTTTTGGTCTGTGTGAGTGCGTAGTTGGAAATGAAAAAAAAGGGTTTTTGAAAATTTGATTGGTTTCTTTTAAAGGACGTTAAATGTATAAAATGGGTTTTGAAACTGAAATCTCTTGTTTTGAAAATCTGTTGTTTGCTTGGAATTGGATAAGAATGATTTGGGTTGAAACCTCGGTTCCTCTTTATGAACGTTTGCACATGTGTGAGAATGCATGGAAAGTGTGTGTTGATGCACGTATGAATGGAATGTGGATGAATACATGTGTAACGGTTCATGGGATTACCTGGGTGTGTATTTGAAATAAATGGCTTGACCTTGTTTTCTAAATTGCTTTTAAAGGGGAAACAGTTTTGAAAAGTTTTGGTTTGAAACTAGATCGGTTTTTGGAAAGTGATCTTGAAAAAGGGTGGTTTTGAAATCAAAAATGAAAAGGGAATTTTAAAGAGGAGATTTTGTTTTGGGTTGTGTTGTATCTGTTTGGTTCTTGTGCTGACTGTTTTTGATGAAGACGCTTTTATTGATGTTGCTTCGATTTGATGTTGGTTTTGGATTTGTGTTTTATATATCGCTCGGGAAATGCCGCGCAGAAAGGTCTCTAAGGATTCAGATATGTCATGCCCAGTTTTGGTCCTCCTCAGACTTTGCCTATTCTCCATGGTAATCAGGGTCCATTAGAAGCAGTGAAATGGCTCGAGGAAGTGGAACGTGTCTTTAGAATATTGGGAACTCCCGATAGTGTTAAGGTCCGTGCAATTATGGAGTTGTTTGAGGGTCCAGCTCTGGACCAGTGGAAGATGGTTACCCCACCGTCAACGCAAGGTCAAATGACGTGGGATGTCTTTAAAACTGTTTTCATCCAATGGTTTGTACCTGAGGAAGTGAAGCTGGAGAAAAGAGGGAGCTTGTGCATATTCAACAAGGCCAACGGACGGTGAAGGCATATGTTGACCATTTCAAGGAACTGATTTCCTTTTCTCCAGAGGTAGCATCGCATGAGCTCATGAAGGTCTCTCTTTTCACTGGGGGTCTTCGTCCAGAGATCAAGGAGCGAGTCCTCCCTTCTAAAGACCTTTGTTTCGAGAAGCTGGTGGAGGAAGCTTTCTTGGCCGAGTTAGTTTTCGGTGTGCGTGTGGTTAATACTTCAGCATCCCCTGTTGTGGTTCGTAATAGTTCCCCCTCTGGTGAGGAAGAGGCGCCAGAGATACCTGTTCCTAAGGAGTTATCCCCTTTGGTTCCAGCTTCCAGTTCATCAGATCGTTCAATGGTGTGCTATCAATGTCTTCGCAACCCTCCGAAGACATGTCATCGCTGTGGTTGTCTGTGTCATCTGGAGAAGTTTTGCAAGAAGCGTCGCTTGAAGAGGAAGCTGTGATGGGAGAATGTCAGTACCTGACTGTGAGGCAGAAGATGCTTCAGCCATCAGAGCCCCAGCCACAAGTCTTGGGGTGAAGCTCACGCACAGTCAGGAGTCCCCAGGGGTGTGAAGCCTTGGTCCAGGTTTCGTGTTCTGTGTTAGCAGTGGAACAATCAAGATCTTTTAGTACTTGTTTTTCTGCTGTTATGTTTTGATGTTGTTGTATGTTCATTGTTTTACCATGGGGTTATCATGGACTTGCTCTATTATAATCCAAGTAGCCTGGTTTATGTAAATGTGTTGTTTTTCTAAAAAGTGACAATGGATTTGTTCTATAATAATCTAAGCAGACTTGTCGTGTGGAGGTGATATTCTAAATCGTGTGTCCTTCTTAAAAGTGTGTTTGACTCTCGTGTGGGTTGACCTCGTTTTAGTTATGTTTAAAATGTGGTTATGTTTCGTGGACTTCGGTGGATCATGTCTCCAATTTGATATTGGTTAAATGTTTTTCTATGGGTTTTCCCTGGTGTTGAAGTTGTTGACTCTAGTCGTGGGCTCAAGGTTTCGACAGAGGTGTTGTAGTAATCGTGTTATAAGAGTTGGTTTGAATTGGTTGGGAGTTCCCGCGTCGACCCCCCCCCCCCCCCCTTCCCGGGGTTTTCTATTTAAATGGTCATCTTTTCTGCACTAGTTATGCTCTTGTGGTGGGGAGAACCCCTTCGTGTTCTCCCCTCAATCTCGGACCCCGGTTTTCTCTGGAATCGGTCGGGTGTGACCTGTGCTGAGTAAGGTCATCCCCGAGATTCTCTTTTCTCTCTGGTTCCTTTAGTTCCGTTGGGGCATGGACTTAAATCTTGATCGACTTTTGGCCTGGTGACTTTCTGGGGGCAGAAAGTGTCTGTGGTGGGGAGAATTGTCACACCCCGACCGCAGATGTCTGTAATTGTTCTCCTTTCTTGGACCCGGTTTAAATTTTTCGGAGATTGATTGCATTGGCAGTTTCGCACCGGTGCGCGGTCACCGCATCGTTGGCGGTGACCGTGCGTTCAGCCCGGGTAACAGTGTGTTCACCCGGTGTTTTAAATATTAAAATTTTTATGTTGGTATTCCTTTTATTATTATTGTATATATGTTTATATATGTTTATATATATATATATATATATAATGATGTATGTATATATATATATAGATCTATATATGTATAAATATATATATATGTGTAACATCTTTAGATTATTTTATAATTATTATTTTAAATATTTGATCAAAATAATTATTATTTGAATTAACAAATTTACTATTTATTATTATTATAAGTTTTATTATTGTTATATAAGTTTTATTATTATTAATATTATAAGTTTTATTATTATGATTATAGTGTTATTATTATTATTATTATTATTATTATTATTATTATTATTATTATTATTATTATTATTATTTGTTTAGATATATATAGATATTAACTTAACCCTAACCCCTAACCCTCTTATCTCCCGCAGCCGCCACCCCCTCTCTATCTCCCCTTCTCCTCTTTCTTCTTCCCCGCACCAGCATTCTCCCTCTCCGGCGCTGCCCTCCCGACTCCCTCCGCTTCCCGCACCCGGCCTCCGCCTGTTCCCGTCGCCGAGCCCCACTCCCGTCCGGCGGATCCCCCATGCACCCCGCTGTCCCGGCTTTCCCCGACTCCTCCGCCTTGCGTCGAGCCGCCGTCCCGACCTCCCCATCCCAACCGTCGCCGCTGCCTGCGCTCATCCCGGCCTCCGCCCGAGCGCGCTGCCGTTGCACCCCCTCCGGCGGTGTCCCGCCTCCCTGCTCCCGCACTGGTGCGACCAACCCCCAGCCTCGCCTCCCGCTCATCTTCCGCCGTCGCACCGCCAGCCGTCCCGCCCCCCCCATCCATCTCCTGCGTGCGTCGGCCTCCCCATTCCACACCCTCCGTGCGACCTCCCTTCTCCTCTCCCCCGACCTCACCGTAGCCTGCAACCGACGCCCTCTCCCGTCCCAGCACCGCCTGCACCGGCCTCCCCGGCTCCACCGACGTCCCACTGCCCTGGCCCCTGCCCGCACCCGACCACGCCGCCGGCCTCCACGCCCAGCCTCATCCCGGCCTGTCCCAGCTTTTCCCCATCGCCGGCGCAACTCCGGCCGTCCCGGCCTCCTCGCTCCGCCACCTTCGGCGCGCACCCCCCCCCCCTCCGGTATGAGTTCTCTCTTTTTTTTATTTTTTTTATTTTTATTTTTATTACATTTTGTTTTTGTTTCTTATTCATATTAGCAATAATATTATTATTAATATTATATTGAAAATATTTTTTTTCTATTACTAAGATTATTATCATTATTATATTATACTATTATCTTATTATTATTATTATTAATATGTTATTAATATTATTATTATTATTATGTTAATATTATTATATTATTATTATATTAATATTGTTACCATTATTATTAAATTATTACTTTATTATTATTATCATGTTATTATCATGTTATTATTATTATTATTATTATTATTGTTATTATTATAATTATCATTGCGCTATTATATTTATTATTGTTCTTGTTAGTATTATGTCATTATAATTATTCTTATTAATATGTTAATATTATTGTTATGATATTATTGTTACGCTTATTATTATTATATTATTATTATGTCATAATAATAATAATAATAATTATTATTATGACATTACTATTACTACATTTTGGTTATTATTACGTTATTATAATTATTATTATTATTAGTATGTTGTCATTAATGAGCCTGCTTAACGACCTATTGTTTTAGGACCAGTTTGACGACGCAACACGCTGCGACCTTTACGCAACAAGAGTTTCGCGTCGTGTCGTTCTTCGTTCCGATCCGAGGTAGGTCTCCCTATGCACTTGCCTCTAAATTAAGAATTTATTTATTCCTTGTCCTTTTATTGAATTTCAGTAAATTTAAGAAAAATAATATTAAGTAATTTTTATAGTGTGGTGATTTGCTGATAAGGCAAACTGTTTAATTCTAGCATTTCATTAAAAGTGTTTTCTTGGTTTCAATTGTGGGATTTCATAGTAATGTCACTAAATGGTTCTTCCTGAGTAACGAAAGACATGTTGAATTGCGTTTTGAAATGTTTTTGGCATGTGTAAATTAGTAAATGTACTGTTTATGTAAAATGGTGTTTTCTTGTAACTTTGATTAGTGAAAACGTCGTGTGACCCTTTGAAATTGTTTTTGGAAACTTTACGTGTGGTTCTTGGTTGACGAAAGATGTTTTCCCTTGTTGTGTTATTAAAAATAATGTTTTCTAGGTTGTGAAAGTTGGTTATGTTCTTGTTTGAGTGTTTCAAAGAAAGGGGTTTTTGCGAAATGATTGGGTAATGACATTTATATTTCTAGAAAGGTATTTTTGGCGTGCGTGAGTTTTGAAATCTTGTTTGGGTGTGGAAATGGTGACTTTTGTGTGCAATATCTTGTTTGGCCTGCGATATGAGGAAGAAACATACTATGTGAATGTGAAACTTGTTTGAGCACACGGGGAAACCCTGGGTATCTAGGTGGGCGGACTAGAACTAGTGCGCTAGTGAGCCGGATGGGTGTCGTCCCTGTTTCACTTAGCTGGATTGACGATTGCAACACTAACTAAACATATGATATCTGAGGGTCGTGGCCTTCTAAGACACGTGTTCTGAGGGTCGTGGCCTTCTAAGCCACGTTTTTCTGAGGGTCGTAGCCTTCTAAGCCACGTTTCACCGAGACACGAGGTTCTAGGGTCCCACGCGAGCTAGATGAACCTTAGGGGATTTACCCATAGTGCTCTACCATCTCTGGCGTGGTGCCTTCCGTCGGCATACGGGGGACCACTTGGGTGTGAGTGTGTGCGTGTGTGGGTATGTGTGTGTGTGTGTGAGTGTGTGAGTGTGTCTGTGTGCCCATGGTTATTGCTGATAACTTCTGGTTTATTTTTACTTGCACTTGGTTTTTCCTTGCCTGTTTACTTCTACTTGCACTTTTTTTCATTCCTGCTTGTTTACTTTCAGTTCTTTTTTACCGCTTGTACTGGTTGCTTTGCGAAAATGGTTCTTAAATAAAAATGCGTTTTTCTCTTGTGTAGTAAAACTGAAAATGTAACACTTCTTTATCGTTCAGAACGAATTTAGAATCAATGAAAAGAAATTCAAGTTTTAAAAAGGAATAAGGGTAATGGCTCGTGTTTAGTTTTTCAAGTGAAACATTGTAAAAGCATACTTTTATACATTGTAGTTCAAACCTGGAATAGGTAGATTCTTTATTTACTGGCAGTGCTTTGGGATTTGTTGTTGGGATCACCTACTGAGTACTTTTGTGCTCACGCCTATCTTTTACCACTTCAGTTGCAGGTTCCTTGTGTTCAGGTTTTCCTGACTTGAGTCGCTCAGTGATGGGGCGACGTTGGTTTGTAGTTGGGTGGTGACCCGCGAGGTCACGTGGAGGTATGTCGTGGTTTAGTTTTGTTATGTCTTTAGTGTTTTCCCGTTTGTTTAGTTTACATTCGTTCTTTTGATCCTGTTTTTAGTTTGGGCTAAAATCGTTCCCAACGATTGAAAATTTTAATGCCCGGCACTTGTTGCCATCCCGGGGGGATCAGGAACGCCCCTCGGGACTTGCCGCGGACCGGCTCGGGTGACCGGTTCTGGGTCGACCCGGGCTGGTTCGTGACACTATACGTCTATGAAATGTTTTATAATTGTATGAGGTTTGTTTAGGGCCATTTTATTGACATATAGTGTTTAATTTCATCATTTGGGGAGTGTTTATTTCATGGTTTCATGGTTTGTTATCTTGTGTATAATTATGAAAATTTATTTGAAAATTGAAGAAACACATCAAAAATGTAATTATATGTCGTTAATTTATTTCCATTAATTTATATAGTTCCATATATCATTTTATTTTTTGACATTAGGAATATTCTTTAGATAAAACATTAATGAAGAAAAGATTAGTTTATTTTGGAAGTTTTTACAACCATCATGAAATAATATCATTTTTTAATAATATATTTATATATCGGTTCCATAACATTATATAATCTGTATTAGACATATTATATTCTTTATTTCTCATAAGAACAGATTTATGAACATACTTGAAGGTGGTAATGAAATACAAAAAAGTTTCATCCAGAATGGTGGTAAATTGACAACTTAGAGATGATGTTTTTATTTTTAGAATAAAGGAGAGGGGAATAGATTTGATAATGAATACTCAATTTAATAATTATTACCATATATATATAATACTGGATTTATCGTGTTGGTTTGTATTGAGGTTGTGAGATAAGGTTAAGAATAGAAAATAAATTAAAAGATAAAGTCGGAGGGTTTTACCTTTAGAGTGTCATCTCCTTTAGAACCACCTTAAGACAATCAGAAAGGGAATTATTGAGATACTAGAATGAGTATAACAAGGTGAAGAGGTTTGGTATAGGAATTCAGAATAAAAATGAATTATCATATTCTTATACCAAGTGGGTAAAAGAGGTGGTGAGGGGTGGTATTTATATAAGTAGGAGGGGGTGTCGTTGATTAGTTTATTAATTTACTTTTTATTTTTGATCAAGACTGCCAATAATGTTTATTATTGTGACTATGTATATTAAATAGTGAATGTGATCTTGAGATAATGGACACTTATGTCATGCATTACTCAATAATGAATCCAAAAATCATTTATTTACATATAATGTTAAATAATATAAATTACTATATTTCAAAATGCACAAAAAATCCAACTATTTTAGAAAAATAAAAAAATCACCCTAACCATTTATAGACTTTTAGATTTCAAAAAAGTGATCCATTTTATGAAAATAATGTACTAAATATAATAAATTTAATTTTTTATTAAAATAATAATTTATTAAAAAATACTGATTTTGAAAATATAACTGATTTTATAGAACATTGAAAATTAATTAAAGTCTCATAAAATTATCATATTGTCATAAGAAAACAAAATATTAATTTATGAAACTATTTTATGAATATAAATTTTCTTTGAAATCATTATATTAATTATTAAATTTTAAATTAACATTTATGTTTCACAAAAATACCAATATTTAATTTATTATTTTTAAACATTTATTTACTTATTCCTTCATATAAATATATTCTATTTACTTTCATAAGATAAAAAAGTATTTTTTATATTTTCCACGGTGTGGTTACTATTCTATTTGATGTTTTACTATTCCTAATTGTCACAATAATATTCTAGCGATCATGTAATTATTCCATTGGTATAGGATCCCTACTTTATAATGAATCCATTTATTTCTTTTTTAAATGTTGAAAATAATGTTTTTATTATGTTCTCTATGTGATATATGGGTTTCATAATATATTACGTAATTATAAGAATGAAAATTTGATTGATAAAATTCAAGATCATTATGTTCACCCCCCTTATTAAATTTATTCCCCGTAATTTGATTTTACATTCTATATTGAAAAATGGTGGTGTTAATTCTCCATAACTGCTTCATGTAGTTCTCATGGCTACTCTTCATACCGATGGTTCCTCAAAATTTATTTGACCAGGTGAGTAGTCTTGCTGCATTAAATTTTATATCTATTATCCCAGATCTTCTCCAGCAAATCATCATATGAGAGGTCATTATCTAGTTGTAGGAAATACAGATTCAGTAAATGTGAGTGATCTGGCATGCACTTACTCAAGATGGATATGTGAAGTACGTCATGTACATGAGACATGGTAGGTGGAAGTGCTAGTCGATGGGCCACTATTATAAAATGATCAATAATGATGAATGGGATGATGTACCTAGGACACATCATTCATTACCTCCCAAATATCATGATCCTCTTCATTAGAGATATATGGAGGAATTCATTGTCTCCAACCTTAAAATCTAGGCCCCATTGATGATTGTATACATATCCATTCTATTGTCATTGGTTAGCCCACATATACTTCTGAATGGGTTTCACCTCTATTACCATTGCATCGACTATTTCAGAACCCAAAATCATCTATTCAACAACCTCATCCAAGAATTCATATATTCTACATCATTTTAACAAAAAAATCACTTCACATGGAGCTATTATAATGATTGATGGAAAACTATTGTTGTAAGATAATAAAAAAGTGGTAGATGTTGGTCCAATCTTCCCTAGAGGTCTAAAGAACATGCTATCAAAATGTATTCTGGTGTCGTAATAGCCTACTTATATTTTCCATTAGTTTGAGGATGATTAGTCATACTATTTTTTTCCTAGTGTTTAGATAATTTTGGATACATTTCCAAAATTGGAGGAAAATCATGGATATGGATTAGATACAATCAATAGTGGTACTCCATACATCCTCACCACTTCTATGATATATATCCAAGCAATCTAATTATTTGAATATGTAAGTTTCATTAAAATAACTATATTTCTCATTAATAACAAGATTTAATTTATACTTATGTAGTTTGAAATTTTATTTATCCTTACAAAACATTTATTTTAATTAATCCATATATAATTTTCTAGTTTTATAATTTCCATTGAAGGAAGAGTAAGATATATATGATGAATTTACCTTTTGACTTACCTCAATGTCTCCAACTATACACTTGTGGTTTCAGTCGCATAAATATGATAAGGAGAAGGAGTCATCACTTGTAGTCCATTCCAATACCCATTATGAATTTTTTCTATCATTCCTCTTCTTTTAATTATTTTTGATAGTGGGGTACTCTAGTTTATTTTGACCATTTATATTGTACTCATAATTCCATCCCTTCATTTACTTTGTTTTTTCACATTCGTATCATGGTTGTATGTCCTTTTCTTCTCAAAAATATTTTTTATCTTCTTGGAAGGATTATAAATATCCTAACCAGTTCTCGAAGATTCCATATTTTATGATTTTATGTAAATTGTCTTTACCCCCCTTAACCTCTTTGGATTCCTTTTCTTCTTACCATTTCATTATAATATCATAGGTGATTATAGAACCTACTCATTCTTCAACAACAATATTTTTTATTTCCTTTTCTTCTTGTATTGTTATCACTTTGGGTGCCCGGAACATGGAAAGACCAAAATGATATTGTTTATAAGATTATCTATTGAGATCACTTCAGATAAAGAATTAGTTTTTTTCAAATATAAGTGAAATGAGTGAAAATTTATGTTATATACACATTAAGATACATAAAATTGATTTCAAAATCATAAAGGTACATATCAAGCCTACTGTCCTTTACTTTATTGGTACACTAATTTGTAACTTCCTGTAAATTAAAATTTTCATGTGTGGTTTGACACATGGAAACTCTATTAAATTCATTCCAATCTACCCCATAATTTATATAATTCATGGATTTTACATCCAAATAAGAATTAAATACATCATCAGGGGTATATTGTTATTCATTCTCTTATGTGGGGGAATCTACATGCATAATGATTTTCCAAACAAGATAACCTGTGATTCAATGAAATTAAGACCTTATTTTTTACCAATAACCATAGTTGTTTCTATCAAAATAATAGATTTTTATAATAGAGTGAAATTATAGAGAACCTTATGGAATTTTAGGTAGAATCTATATTTAGTTGACCAATATTTTAAAATGGTTATAGCTTTGAAATTATGTTTGGATATAAAACAATTTGTTTTGCTGAGTAACGTTAGAAAAACGGGGTGCTGTAAATTTACGTTTAAGAACATTTATGAAATAAAAAATAAAATTTATAACATTAAGATAATTAATGAAACATCTAATTTCAAAAGAGTTTAAGCACTATATAAATATAAAATTAATTGATGAATCATTATAAATTGATAATGAAGTTATGAAATAATGAATAAAGGGATCCATATGTCTCCTCCCATTATGATAACTTGTGATATTTGTTTTATAATCCTTGATTTTTAATGGTTTTAGAAATAAAAGAAAAATTATTATTTTTAGAAGTTGTAGACATAATCCTATTATAAGAGGAAGTAAAATCATTTTTTCGGTTGGTAAAATATATTAAAACATATCCATTCTTTTAGTTGTTGTTTTAACAAACTAAACTTCCCAACCATCCTTACAAAGGTTATTGTAAGAAACCGAAATCCAGATAATTTTAATGTAGGAATCACCAATACCATTATTAAAATTGTAGTTAGAATAAAATAAAATAAAAAATAATATTCCTTATTTATTCTAGTCCTATGAATCCAGATCACACTTATACAGTAAGATACAATGAGAAAATTATGATACAAGGTGATACAATTCTAAGAGAGCATTAGAAAGTTATTATTTTGACCGATTTTTTTTTCTAAAATTGATCTTTATGGTAACTGGTAGCCTCTATACTCCATTATGGTTGTATTTTCTGGAACACGTTCCTTTAAGAATGTTTTGGAGGATTTTGGGATCAAATTGATCTATTATTGATCAAATTAAAGCATGTTTGACCATTCTCTAACAACTAGTTTTTTAGTATATCTACATGGCTTCAGATAGTCGATGGGTTTCACCAGATGGCTAGTGGAACCTAGATATAAATGATGTATAGTACATGTGTTGTCGACCATTTATTGATATCACACTAGGTATCCGTCGAATCATATTTTCTTAGAATTCTAAAAAATTCTCATCTCTACTTTTGAACCGTCCATTTGTTCTGGTGCAACCAAGGAAAAAGTTATAAAATATAAGCACTAAAATTCATAAAAAATGTTAGAAGAAAAAATTGGTGTGTTTGTGATCATTAAAACCTCTTAAAAGATTGAAATGTAAAACATCCATTACATGAGGGGGACCAAGGAAACCTATCACTATGTCCACTAAATCTCATTCTTCTATTCCACACAACTCTCATAATTTTTATACCATCACATGAATTTATAAACATGACATGACTATTTAGAGATATGGAATCAAATAGTGTTGAATGGTCAATCATGTCCATTGACACATGTATTCTATCTATAGACATTTTTAAGAAAACAATTTAATGAAATGTTAAACACACACCTATTTCAAGATCACATATAACATGTACATAAACATGATACATAAAATTTAGGAATATTTTTATTAAAAACCTACAAAAAAAGTAAATATCACTGCATATCTCTGGTCTACCATGGTAATGTTTTTCCATTCATTTACAATATACTGATCTCACATTCAATTAAATTATAACCAATATAAATAATTATAACCAATTATAATTAATTATGAAATTTAATTTTTATGGGAATAAACTCCTAAAATCTTACTAGTGGATGTCCCTTTTTTGGAACTTTGATAAAAATGTTTTCCTACACTCTATAATATTTTCCCAATAGATCTATAAAAAAAATCCACATCAATAGAAACTCAGTCAATAACTAATTTATTTTAATTTAATGATAAACCATAGGAAAATTTATAGAGTGACTTATCTCTAATGAAATAGTGATAAATGATATTCATCATAATCTCATGAAAATATCTATCTTAGTTGAGAAAAAACACATTACCCAAGACTAATACCTTCATGATTCAGTGGAATCAGTGCCAAACCCTAACCCAAAATCATACCAAATTAGTGGATGATAATTAGAAAATAATGATAGGAAGTGTAGGGAGATAATTTCATTTATCCATCATGGAATTCCCTTATGAATGCCAAATTTCCAAGGGTGATGAATGCAGGAAGTGGAGAGGGAGGTGCCCCAATTCTTCTACATGAGAGAAGAAGAAAGGGATGGGAAAAAATAAAAATTGATTGGGTAAAAGGTCAGTTATACACTTTTTATGAATTATGATATTTATGGTTTTGATATATGGTTTTACAAAATGTGCATGAACCACCAATCATGAATTTTTCAACACTAAAATCCTTTACATATTTTGGATGATTGGTTTAGAAAACCATGCTACATATTAGTAGATTCCACAAAAAGAAATAAACATTTCACATTTCCCTCATGTATTATCCATAACCGTATGAAATCCTTGTGAAAACACCCCGAATGAATATTATTCACAATGTTTTATCTTGAAATCTTTATAGTTTTATCCAAACATGCCTTAATCATTCTATAGTGATAACAAAATATAATCCATTATTGTAATCTAGATATTAAAAAAACTCCCCTGAGCAACAAACACCTCAAATGGTCCATGATCCATATCAAAAAAAATCATTTTATGACGCTCAAACTCTGGTAATTGTGATCCAAAACCTAGTTCCTAGAACTTTTTCTACATTAGGACCAAGTTTACAAATTTATTAGGAATTTAATAGTGAATAAATATAGTGGAATTTATATCATTCCAATTAGAGTAATTCTTTTCCTCAGTAAGATTTAATGGGTTTCTAACCATTATTTTAGACCAAATTTGTGGTCAGTTTACCCATCCCTAGATATATTCTATTTTGAACACTAAATGATATTTCAATAAAAAAATCAAAATATTAGGTAACATTATTTTTCAAATGTCTAGGTACATAATTATCTCCATAACCAATATACAGACAACACTAAACCACACATTCCCAGCCCATGTAACCCAGGTTTCATTGAAAAATTCATCCTTAATATTATAGTTTCCCTACCATAAGACTCTTATCATAAAGTATGATTCAAATTCATAGTGATCCCCATTATAAGAATATTCTAATAAAAATACACTCTCATTAGTACATCAATAAGACTTTTATGGTTTCCACATCATCACTCCTAGTTTCTCACAAAAAAATCAGCCAATAATCATTTAGAGAAACATTCTAAAAACTATGCATCACATCCACAAAATAAATCATCTCCCAATAAAAATTCCTAAATCAATTTAATCATGAGATTATATAAAAACACAAACAAAAATAAAAAACCAATAATTGGTTTAATTACTTAGTTGGATCATTAACCCACTAAACCAATCATCATTCTCCATCCACAAGAACTGATACACCACTAATTTTACCCACTTTTATATGAAGCCCAATTCAATATTGAGATTGATGTTGAAATCCTTTAATTATTTATCATCATATTATCTTATTCCCAAAAAACATTATTCGGTATATATATATATATAATATCATGTACCTACTCACTAATATCCTAGTGGCGCCTTGGCCATCCTACAGTCTTCCTTAGTACATCAATGACCACAGAAATTAAAGGGATATACATCACACCTAATAAGATTCTCTACACCATATGATTATCCTTATTTTTGATATAATGGAAAAATACCAAATATCTTTATCAAATACTTCATCCACTAGAATACAAAATTACCTGACATGAATTCCATAATCGTACCAAAGAACTGACATGAAATAACGATCTCTGTGTGCTCATTATTTACCAGGATCATCACCCTCAGCATCTACTATAATTCTATCAACATTGAGGTTCATTCCCTACAATAGATAATGTTGTATTTCTAATCATATTTATTCCCTTATAAACCTCCTATAGAACAATTTATGAAAGGTTCCAATATCACACATGTGTTGTTCCTCCTACGCCACACTCACCTACCATAATAACCACTATTAAAGAACATGTTCAAATCAATCAAAACATTAATATTTGATCCATTTCTCTGGCCTCATATTTATATATAAAAAAACATTAAATTATCATCAATACCCCATGCTATTATTTCCATAATAATTTAATCTAGTTATCTGTCTTCATCAGGAAAATGGCCCCTCACCAATCTATATCCAACCATGCACTATGCGTAACTAGTACATACTTTATAAACATAAAAAAATTAAAATAAAAAAAATATATTTATATTTATCATCCATAATTATCTCCTAACATCCTTTAATATCCTAAATATGCGTAGGTTAACAAGGGAATTACATAGTCAAAAGAGATGAGATAAAAATACAAATAAGTGAATAAATATTGAAATAAAGCATATCATTTAGGTGAGAAGGAATAATCAGATGACATAATAAGGAATGGAACATGAATAGAAATATAGAATCATAATATATTGAACTTGGGATCATGTAATCATGGAATCCTAATAATGTGTAAAGACTTATGACATGACATAAACATTAGTCAAGGATAACCATGAAGTTTATATCACATGGTTGACAATGTCCTATAAAAGAATCATGTTTACTCCATGTCATTTAATGATGTATCATTAAAAAAACATTTCCCAATTCACTGGAGTTCTATATAGGATCACAATTATAAAATTTTGATGAAAATGTGTTCCACATGAATAATCAAACATAATGAATAAACATATGGGTTACTGAAGAATGGAAATTGGTATCATAATCTTTTCTTAAGGCCTAACCAATGGGCCTATTGTAATGATGTAAATGGAAGAATGTTTTTAAATAATTCGTGAAAATTAATAAGAGAAAATAGATATAGTCAATGATCAATAATACCCTCCCAAAATTAAAATAAATAAAAATATTGTTTATTAAACATTAAAAATGATCCACATTAGTGCAGTTTGAGGAAAAAGATTTAAGAGTCTTTTGAAAGGGAAGAGGGATTATTGTTTGAATGGAACCCAAAACGAAATAAGATTGTTTACATGATAAAATTGGATATTTTTTAAAAATTAATGGTGGATTAAAAAATATTATGTGTGATACTTGAAAATGTGTATGAAATTGGGAAGTACCCTTTAACCGGGCTTCCTTATGAGGAGGAATTTGAAGGGGAACTATAAGAAACATGTATTTAACCATAAAATAAATAATAACTGATCTAGGTACAAATTATTGGAACATTAAAAGATAATTTAGGAGGAGTAGTTAAGAATAATCAAGAATTAAATTGGGTAAATAGGGATTATGTGTAACCTTGAGTTAACAATGAATGTTTAGAGGGAATGCCTTACCTAATGTGGTGAAGTTTTCATCACTTATAATTAATGGAATAGATAATCAAACTACATCCATTAATTAATTAATTCATAAACTCCTATACATCTATGAAATGTTTTATAATTGTATGAGGTTTGTTTAGGGCCATTTTATTGACATATAGTGTTTAATTTCATCATTTGGGGAGTGTTTATTTCATGGTTTCATGGTTTGTTATCTTGTGTATAACTATGAAAATTGATTTGAAAATTAAAGAAACACATCAAAAATGTAATTATATATTGTTAATTTATTTCCATTAATTTATATAGTTCCATATATCATTTTATTTTTTGACATTAGGAATATTATTTAGATAAAACATTAATGAAGAAAAGATTAGTTTATTTTGGAAGTTTTTACAACCATCATGAAATAATATCATTTTTTAATAATATATTTATATATCGGTTCCATAACATTATATAATCTGTATTAGACATATTATATTCTTTATTTCTCATAAGAACAGTTTTATGAACATACTTGAAGGTGGTAATGAAATACAAAAAAGTTTCATCCAGAATGGTGGTAAATTGACAACTTAGAGATGATGTTTTTATTTTTAGAATAAAGGAGAGGGGAATAGATTTGATAATGAATACTCAATTTAAAAATTATTACCATATATATATGATACTGGATTTATAATGTTGGTTTGTATTGAGGTTGTGAGATAAGGTTAAGAATAGAAAATAAATTAAAAGATAAAGACGGAGGGTTTTACCTTTAGAGTGTCATCTCCTTTAGAACCACCTTAAGACAATCAAAAATGGAATTATTGAGATACTAGAATGAGTATAACAAGGTGAAGAGGTTTGGTATAGGAATTCAGAATACAAAAAGAATTATCATATTCTTATACCGAGTGAGGAAAAGAGGTGGTGAGGGGTGGTATTTATATAAGGAGCAGGGGGTGTCGTTGATTATTTTATTAATTTACTTTTTATTTTTGATCAAGACTACCAATAATGTTTATTATTGTGACTATGTATATTAAATAGTGAATGTGATCTTGAGATAATGGACACTTATGTCATCCATTACTCAATCATGAATCCAAAAATCATTTATTTACATATAATGTTAAATAATATAAATTACTATATTTCACAATGCACAAAAAATCCAACTATTTTAAAAAAATAAAAAAAATCACCCTAACCATTTATAGACTTTTAGATTTCAAAAAAGTGCTCCATTTTTTGAAAATAATGTACTAAATATAATAAATTTAATTTTTTATTAAAATAATAATTTATTAAAAAATACTGATTTTGAAAATATAACTGATTTTATAGAACATTGAAAATTAATTAAAGTCTCATAAAATTATCATATTTTCATAAGAAAACAAAATATTAATTTATGAAACTATTTTAGGAATATAAATTTTCTTTTAAATCATTATATTAATTATAAAATTGTAAATTAACATTTATGTTTCCCAAAAATACCAATATTTAATTTATTATTTTTAAACATTTATTTACTTATTTCTTCATATAAATATATTCTATTTACATTCATAAGATAAAAAATTATTTTTTATATTTTCCAAGGTGTGGTTACTATTCTATTTGATGTTTTACTATTCCTAATTGTCACAATAATATTCTAGCGATCATGTAATTATTCCATTGGTATAGGATGCCTACTTTATAATGAATCCATTTATTTCTTTTTTAAATGTTGAAAATAATGTTTTTATTATGTTCTCTATGTGATATATGGGTTTAATAATATATTACATAATTATAAGAATGAAAATTTGATTGATAAAATTCAAGTTCATTTTGTTCACCCCCCTTATTAAATTTATTCCCCACAATTTCATTTTACATTCTATATTGAAAAATGGTGGTTTTAATTCTCCATAACTGCTTCATGTAGTTCTCATGGCTACTCTTCATACCGATGGTTCCTCAAAATTTATTTGACCAGGTGAGTAGTCTTGCGGCATTAAATTTAATATCTACTATCCCAGATCTTCTCCAGCAAATCATCATATGAGAGGTCATTATCTAGTTGTAGGAAATACAGATTCAGTAAATGTGAGGGATCTGGCATGCACTTACTCAAGATGGATATGTTATGTACGTCATGTACATGAGACATGGTAGGTGGAAGTGCTAGTCGATGGGCCACTATTATAAAATGATCAATAATGATGAAGGGGATGATGTACCTAGGACACATCATTCATTACCTCCAAAATATCATGATCCTCTTCATTAGAGACATATGGAGGAATGCATTGTCTCCAACCTTAAAATCTAGGCCCCATTGATGATTGTATACATATCCATTCTATTGTCATTGGTTATCCCAAATATACTACTGAATGGTTTTCACCTCTTTTACCATTGCATCGACTATTTCAGGACCCAAAATCATCTATTCACCAACCTCATCCAAGAATTCATGTATTCTACATCATTTTAACAAAAAAATCACTTCACATGGAGCTATTATAATGCTTGATGGAAAACTATTGTTGTAAGATAATAAAAAAGTGGTACATGTTGGTCCAATCTTCCCTAGAGGTCTAAAGAACATGCTCTCAAAATGTATTCTGGTGTCGTAATAGTCTACTTATATTTTCCATTAGTTTGAGGATGATTAGTCATACTATTTTTTTCCTAGTGTTTAGATAATTTTGGATACATTTCCAAAATTTGGAGGAAAATCATGGATATGGATTAGATACAATCAATAGTGGTACTCCATACATCCTCACCACTTCTATGATATATATCCAAGAAATCTAATTGAGTGATAAGTCCTATTGAAATATGATTAAGTGATTTATAGTTATAAGATGATCCACAATTCCCCATATATAATTATTTCTTCTATATGTCTTTTGAATTTTAGTGTCAATGTCTATGGTGTTGTTTTCCAATTTCAATATTTGTTTCTTTGGAACCAAGGCATATTACAACTGGAAGATGAAAACATAATCTTGTTTTTTTCTTTTTGTCAAACCACAGTGGATTGATCACGAATTTTAAATGACATGTGATTTTATAATGTATATGGATTCATTTCTAATGGTGACATTCTTTTCCAGTGTTTTCAAAATAGTTGGGAAAATATTTTGGAGGAATAAGTAATTTATTTAATGAAATGGATATCTTGCACAAGGATTAAATTGAATATAAATCATTCACACAATTTTTTTTCGGGAAAATTACATCAATATACAAAAAGGAATGAGTCTTGTTCATGATATAAAATTGTGTGGAATTAAGAGTTTCCCAACCCATGAATTTATACACATAGTGGAAGGAACAAAATGAGTTTACATGCTAAAGGTTACATAAAAGTTAGGCTTTCTATGCTAGAGGTATCTTATGCATACAATGGAAGACATGCAAGGAATGTGTGCACAAGGTCACCTATTTCTATAAATATACAGAAACCCACCTCATTTTAAGTATCTTTACAAAAAATATTTGGTATCTATGCCACACAAAATAGGTTCATACATAAGAGATATTATCAGTAAATCATGCATCTAGAGTGTTCCTTGGGTCTATCAAGACCAAGTGATACTCGTGGTCTTTTTTATGAAATATATGGTTTTCTTGAAACTCATATTTCATGATATTTACAAATTTTTCTCACATATAAAGGTGTTGCACACATGTGATTGATTTGAGATATTTGTAGGTTTTGAATATTCAGTTTTTCGATTAGTGCTTTCAAGTTAATTGATTTAGGAAGAAGGTGAAATAATTGTATCATGTTAATAAGGTGAAAATACTTTAATGACATAATTATAAATTGGCCTTTACGTTGTTCAACTGAGTATGAGTCATCCCAAAGTAGTGAGAAAGTGTAGTCAATAGAAGTGTTATGAGGGATATAGTGTTCAATCCCTAAAATATTATAATGGAAGTGTGATTATAATAGAGTGACTATGTATGAACATATATATTCCACAAATAGTGAAGATTATTCAATTTTGGTATGACTGAAACACTGTCGGTCTATAGTCATTATACTAGCACTTAATGGTGAACAAGGTATAACTTTTTTGTTGTATTTCTGCATGTGAATGCCTAATTACTACATGATTTCATCAGACATGTTTAAAAAGTTCCTAAAAACACAGGAAAATGATCCATCACTTTAGAAGAAATATTTTATTCCATGATTTACTAATCCCCTATTTGTGTGTTCCTTGGTCCTATAAGTGTTTTCAATGACTACATATTGTAATATTTAAATATTTACTTTAATGATGGGATGTTATAATTTCCAATAATCAGTGGATTCGGGGAAATGACATGATCGTTCTGTCTATGATTGAAACAAAAAAATAAGATGCTTGATACATGTGAAAAATACCAATATTCTCTTTTTATAACTCTATCTCATTAACTCTATTTGGAGGTGATGAGTAAAACATAATCCATGTATATGTGAAAGAAACTGAAAAATGTATATGAATGTGATAACAGAGTGAAGGAAGCCAAAATAAATATTTTTCAAAATAGTATCAATGATCTAAAAAACCATTCAGATGAAAATATTGATAATTATTTTAATTTAATTACTATATTTGTTGGATCAATTCTCAAATTATTTGTAAAAATTTATCATATTGAAATTGGGAAGAAAATATTGAGAAGGGTTCCACCTCTATACAATCGATGAGTTGCATAACTTGAAGAATGGGATCTGTATAAACTTTAACGTGGTGATATTCTGAGGAGTCTAGTGGGTTATTAACATTGAGTGAAACCAAAAGATGTAATAACATTTGTAGGAAAAGAAAATGTATTTCAAATCCATGAAAAAATGAGGCTTCCAATGATAGTATTACTGAATATAATGAGAACGATGCACTATTTTCTCTTTATTGAATGAAATTTAAGAGTGAAAATGGTATATTTAATGGGATTATTCCTCTGTCCTATTTTTGGTATAGTGTAGTTGGGGACATTTCACCTCTATGATCCAAATGAAGACTTTAAATTAGGAAAGAAATTATATTGAAAGAGTTTCTTCTATAAAGAAGAACAAGATGATATTTAAATTTTTGAGGATAATGAACCCATGTTGGAATATGAGTTTAGAGAATCTTGGATGGCTACTATTTATAATGTACACCATTCAAATGATAAAGTTAATGAATTTTTTTCCGTTGAATATATAAAGGTGTAACTTGATAATGATCTTGACAATATTTTCATTGAATAAAAAATATATTAAAAAATGAGAACTATTTTGGAAGTGTCATTATTGTATTTTGATCAAATAGAAGTATAAAATAATTGATAGGATGTAGGAGAAAAAAATTCAACAACTCTTGAAATCTTGTAAGAAGGTCTGTAATTGATGATCATAATCGAGGAGTAGAAAAAAACATCAACAATTAACTTACATTCAAACTAGTGGAGAAGGCTAGGACAGTTTAGGGAAAAGAATAGAAGTAGTTAATCTCAGTATTAACTTGGAAACTCAATCCAAATAAAAAGAAACAGATAAGAAATCACAGTTTAGATGATTCTCAGGTATAAATCTATTAGAATTCGCTCACCATGGTTTATGAAGGAGTAGATATGGAGATCAATGATTTGAGATCCACCTGTATAAGAAAAAGGGGAATTGTGTAAGATGTTGAAACCTAAAATTTTGGAAGAAAGATGATTCAAAATAAAGGGAATCCTAATTTTGGACTTATCATAAGGGAACTAGATGTCATTAAAATGAAAACCTAAAATTAAATATAAATGTGAGAAAAAATTAAAATCCATTACCCATAGATGATCACCGGTCCAATAAATTTACAAAATAGTGGCACATGAGTATTAATGTATGTGAGATGTCATATCCTATTATGAAATTTCAATTCAATGAATTTTTGGTCCACATCATGCCATACTATGAAGAAGACAAGAGATATATAAATGGGGAAGTTCATGGAAGTAAATAATGGAGAATGCGACCATATCCTTCATCATATAGATTAAATAGTTTCTATGGATATTTTTCTCACAATTATATCTACAAATGTAATGATATTCATTCAAGGTAGTGGAATTGTAGTAAAATCACCTTGATTTTTTTTTGAAATATCAATATCCACTTACTGAGTGGAATAGATCTTGAATATAGGTATTCTCATCTAGAATAAAACAATGGTTATGATGAAGTTATAAATATGGGAAATAGATAGTAATTTATATCTTTAGGATCAACTCGATAATGCATATCCTATATGGAAAATAAGAAAATCAGGAAATCAAAACATACTGAAATAGCTCTCCAAGAAACAGAGAATTCTAACACCTTGATTCTGGATAAGAGATAATCATCTCATATGAATGTAAAATTAGATTATTGATGAGTGTCACAAGAAGTGTTGACGGAATAGTGTGGCATGGAAATGATGAAGCGTTAATGATAAAAATTATTGTAAGTAGAGAACTATAAAATGATGTGCTTAGGAAAAATCAGGTTCTCTATGAGGATGAATTGTGTCACTATCTCTTGAGTGCGATTAAACTCTTTGAAAAAGAATTTTTCTTGATATTTATTCAAAAGGGGTGATCTATTTGATGAAATACTTGAAATTATCTCATGAAATGATGTATAATAGATGTAAATTTAGGGCATCTATATTGTAAAGAAAACATTTGTAACATAATAGTTGAAGAATAAAACCAATTTTTGTATTGGAAGTTGGTTAAAATTAATCAAAAGATCTTGGAAATGATATATAAGATTAATAGAGTAATCTATATTTCCAATTAAAGTGTTAAGGAGAAAAAACATGTGATTATTACATAGAAGGTAATACGTTCGAGTGTTCATATAGGTCGAAGAACAATAGGGTATCAAATCTGCTTGATCTCATCCACATAGACATATGTGGTCAAATAAATGTTTTTGGAACATATGGATAGAGGTACTTAATTATTATTATACATTATTATAGTATTATTTATTGTTTAATTATTATAAAGAGGAAAAATCAAGTAATTTATTTCATGAAGAGTTATCATTAAATTTATGAGAATGAAACTGTTCGTACAATCAAGATTGTAGGATTTGAAAATAGAGGAGAATACACATCCATTCAATTTTAAAATTTCTTGAAAAAAGTGGCATAAAATAGGAACTACATACACTGGACACCTGATAGAATAATATAATTGTTTAATGTATAAATCAATAATTGAACAATATTTCTAGAACTACTCTAAATGACTGTCATATCACTTGTCACTATAAGAAATATATGTTCAAGTAGAAATGTACACTCAAAATAGAAAAAGGAATTTTATGGTAGAAAACCAGATACCATATGAATTATAGAATATATCGAATTCCTATTTGAAGTACTTTTATGTATTTGTTAATAAATGTTTCATCTAAAACTAAGAAGGCAATAAATCCAGTTAAGGGGATTCTATAGACAAGGGAAAATTCATTGGATATTAAATATAGAGTAAATCCTACAAATGTTATAATTATAATATTGGAAGAATTGTGGAAATAATTCAAGTTATGATCATTGAATTTAAAACCATAAATACCAAAAGGAGCTCATATGTGGATATGACAGTATATTAAGAATAAATTGGAGAAGTAAAAGATTAAAATCTATAAGTAGTGGAAGGTTTGAAAACAATTTAGGGCTTAAAACATGATTGTTATTTAGAGGAACAAACA
Organism: Viscum album; assembly: GCA_963277665.1. NCBI lineage: Eukaryota > Viridiplantae > Streptophyta > Magnoliopsida > Santalales > Viscaceae > Viscum > Viscum album. The sequence goes on along the minus strand of OY728128.1, from coordinate 580,797,665 downwards.
AAAGAGGAAACCATATCTAATGAAACTTTGTAAGAACTTTACAGAAGAAATAGAATATCATTTATTGATGAATCCAACATCACTGGGGATTAGACTTCACCCACATATAAATGGAGAATGGGAAGTTAATCACATTATGCCTTCAAATAAATTGTTGCTCCAACCTTGTCTGAACAAGTAGAAAATGATGAATCTTGGGTTAAGGAAATGAATGAATAATTGGATCATGTTGAAAAAAACAAGACATAAGATCTTTTTAAGGGATATAAAAATCATAATGTAAAGGGAACAAAGTGTATCATTAAAAAAATTCAATTATCACGAAAAGGGATTAAAAACAATGAATACATAGTATGTCAATGTTATGTATAGATTCAAGGCATTGATGTTGAAGAAACATTTTCACTAGAAGTAATACTGGAGTCGATCAGGATTTTACTTTCCACGTAAATTTAGAGAGAGTACAAATTTGATAACATGGATGTCATAACAACATTCATAAATGAAATTATTGAAGAATAACAATATATTGATCTACCATTTGGATTTTTTATTTGAAATGATGTGACAATGGTTTCTAGATTTAATAAGGCACTCAAAATTCTGATATAGGAACCAAGAGAAAGGTATACAAATCTATATTCTTATCTTAATAAGTCTTAATTTAAAAGAGGGGGTTTCAACCATAATCTCTATATTAAGAACTCCCTGAAATATCTATTTTCATTTTTTGTGTATTTAGATGATATTATTTTTAGTGGAATCAGATCGGGATCAATGGAATAATTTTCGAATCACATGAAATCATAATTTGAAATGTCCATGATTGGTTAAATCATATATTTTTTCGGGATAATGGTGATTTAGAAGAAGTATTAAACCTTCATTTATCAAAAATATATTAAATAGATAGGCTAAATAAATTCAATATGCAGGACTCCAGACCGATGTCAAATCTTATTGAGGTTGGAAAAAAATATGGAATGAATGAAGATGTGGCATCTGTGGATCTAAAAATGTATAGGAGAATCCTGGTAATCATTTTATACTTTATTTCCAAACAACTAGATATTTTATTTTAAATATAATTAGCACCCCTCTTTAAAATTTATCCTAAGGATGATCATTTGGAAGTAGTTTAATGATTCACAATGTAAATTTAAGGAATTCTCAATTTTAGAATATTATTTTTAGTTGGAAGAGATAATGATTTATAATCATTTTATGATGCAGAATGAGCTGGAGATGTGCAGGAATAAAATTTCAATAGTGGATGAGCAATTTTTATTAAAATAGAGTTGTGGAATGGTTGTAAAGTAAACAAGAAATCACTTCACTCAACAAGTCATATAAAGAGAATATATCTGATATAACATAATTAAGTCAACTATTTTGGATGAAGCAACAACAGATTGATATTAGTGATGAGGTGAAATAGCCAATGGTGATTTATTATGACAACAAGGGGAAAATCGATCATAAAAATAATTTAATTCTACATTCTTGTATAAAACATATTGAGATTAGATATCACTCCATCATGGAAAATGTTGAACAAGGTGTGATTAATATGGATAAATTTGAAACTGATGACCATTTAGATGATATTTGGTATAATCCATAGGAAGTACATGTTCTCGAGAAGCATTAGTTAAACCTTGGTGTTCAGCCAACCCAATGCATGATAAGGATATTAATAGTCCCTTATCCTCAATTTTATTATCCTTTTTAATCTGTTTGTGAAAGTAATGCAGGTTTATTGGGGAGATACAATTTAGGGGGCGTGTTTTTAGAGCCCTATAAGTATAAAATGGGTTCATTGTGTTTATTTTTAGAGGGGGATAATTGAGAAATTTAATATATTATTATTTTTATGGTTACAGTATATTGAAAAACCATGAAATGCTTATTTAAAATGATGATAATTAGGTGTTATAAGGAAATAATATTCAATAATTATGTAACATAATTATAATTTTGTGTTATGATTAAACTATACATTTTTCATCTAGTATAGCTTTAAAATCATTAAGCATTAAAAAACAGAAGATCCTAATTAACGGTTCTATATTTTTTTTCTATATTAAGTGTTTCGTACATTGAATTAGTTTCAGGTATGAGTTGTCTGTAGAATTTTAATTTTTTTGAGGATGATTCATTATTGAATTTATATTTCCGAATTCCAAGAAACCCATAGGGTGAAATTTTTGGAACCAAGGCCTATTACTATTAGTAGTTGGAAATGGAATCTGGTTTGTGTTTTTCTCAATCCATTGAGGTTTGATCAAGGGGTTTTCATGAAATGTGTTTTTATAGTTTAGATGAATTTAGTTATGATCGTGATGTTGTTTCCAAATGATTTCTATATTTTTGGAACCATGAATGTGAGGATGAAGAATGTTTTTTCAGGAAAAGGAAGTTGCGCATAAGAATTAAAGTGAATAAAAATCTTGTGCACAAGTGTTGTTTTTTGACATTCACATCAGAATAGGAAAAAATAATGAGTTCTTCACAATAATAGAAATTTTGTGAAAGAGAGACTTGCAAGAAAAATGATGTTACTTGCATAGTGTAAGGTACACAATGAATTTTCACACAAAATGAGACATCCACATGTGGGTTTCAACACATGAAGAATCGTACATGCATAGTGGAAGGGACATAAGGAACATGCATGAAAGGTTGGTTGTGTCAATAATATGCAGCTACAAATTTCATTCTAAGTAAATTTCATAATGATGATTTATTTTCACTGCCACATGAAAGAGTTTTTTGCAATAAATCTTTCCCTCGGAGTGTTCTTTATTCCTATCATGAACATGTAAAACTCATAGTGTTTTTTCATGAATGATATGGGTTGTATGAAAGTCATCTTCTATAAAAATACAAAAAATTTCACACAAGTACAAGGGTTGTGCATATGTTCTTTAGTTGAGCTACATGTATGTTTTGAATATCTACATTTTATGAGTTATTTGAAGTGAATCAATTGAGGATTACAGTGAATGTAGAGTCTTGTTCTAATCAGGGATGAAGAATTTAATGCCAATATATTGAAGTTACCTTCATGTAATTAATTCAAGTAAGATATCATCAAAATAATTTATCACAGGAGAGTTTTAATAAGTGTAATCCGGGACACAATGTGATATCCCAAAAATATTAGAAAGGGAATTTTTATAGAATAGACCAACTTTTCTAAACTTTTATAATCTACAACTAGTAACGATTAGTGAAATTTATTTTGACTGAAACACTATTATTATATGGTCCACAGACTTTCAAATAGAGGTTAACTAGGTAAAACTATATTATTGTCTATTTTCATGTGAAGTATTAATTAATTCATGATTTTTTCATATAGGTTCAATATGTTCCAACCAATTTGGTAACTAGATCTTTCTATTTAAAAGAAACAAATTAGTAAATTGATTCACCACTCCCCTCTCAGGGAATTATAGGGTCCAATAGGTATGGAAAAGGGTTTCATTATTCCCTTATAAATTGTCATTTCAACCATTACTTGCTTAAATACAATGAAATTTAATGTTTTTTTAGAAATTTCATTATTTATATTTTCCTACCAATACTGCTATTAAGGATATTGATGTATCCTTATGATTAACAACTGAATAGAGATGGTTGCGATTTTTTCTTCATAAAAAGCTATTTTTTTGTATATGAATAGTATGGTAACTATATTAGTGACCCAAATATACCAAATCATCCCCCATAAATTTTGAACTCTGAGGATTTCCCATTTTAGAAAGCTTTTACATTTTTCTGAATTTCCTTTTTGGTTATTTTAGTATCCTTTATTTTCACCATAAGGGATGGTTGAATAATCATTTGAGAATGGATTGATGATGTTCCTTCCTTAATTATTCCCATGGCTATCGTTTGTGGGTAAAAAATATTGAATCCTTCAAAATTATCATCATTGATAATGTTACATGATGCTTTCTAATTAGATAATATGAGTCATTATTTTATTTTCCATGATGGTTGTTTATTGATAATTCATAATCCTTGAGGATCTGAAAACATCTTCACCAGGGAATATTTAGCTCATTATGTGTGATTATATATATGAAGCTCTTATGATGAGTATATATCTTAGACTTCACCCCAAAGTGACACTACTGAAAGATATTCAACGTGAATATCACATATTCCATCTCTAGATCTTGTGTGGGATATTTTTGATCATGAATTTTCAATTGGATTGAGAAATATGATATCATTTATCGTTTTTTCAAATGTGAAAACACTATGAACATATATTAATCCTCATTGTATTCCTTAATGATTTCCCCATTTTTCATTAGGGTGAGTAATGGTTAGGGAATTTCCTCATTTTCAACTCATTGAATTAGTCTTCATGTTCAATGGTCTAGATAAACTATAACCCCTTCTAAGTGAGCATGGTATGTGGGTTTTAATTTCCTGATAATTTATTCAAAAATCATTGGTAATATCCATATTTTCCAAGGAAACATAAGATCTATGTTACAGATGTTGGTTTGGGTCACTCTTGGATTACCTTTTTCTTGGCAGGGTCTATAGATGATCATTTTCGGGTGATAACATTCCCCATGAATGGTACATACTCCATCCAAAACACCCATTTACTATAATTTTCATATAGTTTATCCCTTCAAAAGGGCTTTATCAATGTATTAAAATGATCATTTTATTCCTCTTTATTGTTGGTGTATATCATAATATCATCAAGAAAGACTACCACACATGTTTAGAGGTAATATATAAATAATTTCTTCATTAAATCCATGATAATTGATATAGAATTATTGAATCTTAATGGAATCACATTGAATTCCTTGAATCTATTCCTTGTTAGAAAGGATGTGTCAGGAATATCTTATGTCATCACCTTTAATTGGTCATATCCTTTCCAAAGGACCACCTTAGAGAAATAATTAGCCCCATATAGTTGATCAAATACGTCATATATCCATGGAAGGGGATACCAACTATTTATCCTGTTTTTTTTTGAGATCACCATAATCAATGATGAGGAGCGTTGATCCATCATTATTCTTTACAATGAGGATTGTCACACCCCATGTTGAAGAACATGGGTGTACAAAACCCTTGACCAGATTCTTTTGGAAGTCCTTCTTCAGTTCCTCCAATTCAATGTCGACCATGATAAATTGATTCATTAATATATAAAGTTATACCGGAATAATTTAAATTGATAACACAACCTATCAGTTAAAAGTAAGACTCGAAATTTTTTTCGGGAGCACATTACAATAGTCCCTCATAATGGGATTGTCTTCAATCATGATCTTATCCTTTGTATCACTCATTTGAGCTATATTTGATTCTTTATAATTAAATAATATCCACAATTGAGACAATGATTATGAATGATATTAATCCTCATCCTCATACTTGTAATGAATTAGAGGATTCATCAAGATGTGAATAGTAATCTCCCTTTCTCGATTGTTGATCTTGGATTTAAATAATGAAAGACAGTCCATGCAACATATAGCATCAAATTACACTTAAGGATGTATGAAAATATTTTTTGGGAGGTTCAGTTTACAAACATTAACTATAGAGGAGTTATATACATTGGATGCAATAATTTTTCCATTTTTTATTATCAAAGATAACTCAACCTTCAAATTTTGATGAGGAGTTTGAATAGTTCTTCGAAACATTCTCTCTATATAAAATAATGTATAGAACCTAAATCAAATAATATATTTGATATTATTTCATGAATAACAATGGTACCCATCAACAAATAATTTTTGGGACCCACCTTAATAGTGGTGATTACATATTCCATACCCTGATGCCTTGGATGTTGTTGTTGAATTCCTCTAACGACCATTGTATTAGGGAATTAGATTGAAAAATGACCATGTTTCTTGGAGTTGAAACACAAAAATATAGGTTGAGATTCTATCTAAAAATTCATTTATTATTCCACATTACTTGGATTCTTCATATAACTTCAAAATATATTAACCATATTCCCATATTTTCCACACTTGAAGCATCTTCTCATTCCCCTTTGGCATTTACGAGGATGCTTCTTCCCAAAATTTTGACATGTGTGATTCTAGGATATTTTTTCCAAAATGGGATTTATCAATTTATCCTCCCATATAAATCTCTATTTTCTACATTTTATCTTCGGAACCATGAGACCACTGAAAGTCTCCAATATCCATTTCATACTTATGGGAACACAAAATATCATCATTGCTATAAATGTCTGAAATTACTGATTATTTTCATAAAAATTGTTTTGGTATGATAAATATGTAATACACAATGTTTTTAGTGTTCATGAAAATTCTGGAGGCTTATAATTAAATAATTATAATGTTTTACTCAAACACCCTCATAAAATCATCTTCCTTTTGTGTCAGTGTATGAAACTCCCTTTCCATCATTAGACTGAGAGTTTGGTGAAAATATTTACTGAAAAATAATTTGTTGAAATCTTTCAATTACATGGAATCAAATTCCTCTATATACTTTGTGTTTTTGATTATTGTCCACTACTGATTAGATTTTCCATAAAAAATATTGACTACAAGTTCATATTTCTCTTCTTCTAAATATTTAATGAAAAATAATATATTATCAATAGAGTTTATAATTTTTTTTGTGATTATGGGATTAAAAGATCCACTAAATATGGGATTCCAATGAAAAATTTCTTTTTCTTAGGATAAGGTGAGATATCCACATGATTCACATTTTTATTCCTAACATGTGCCAGTTGAGAATATATTGTCATGATGTATTGATCTCTCATTCCCATCCGATTTTATATTTCATTATGAAAATAATCGCATTGCAGATCACAATTATTATAGGATCATATACCCCTATTTCAATCCATTAAAAAATGAAAACATTGGGGGGGGGATTTAATACATAGCTGATAAGAATATAAAAATTATACATTTTTCATTGAATTATAAACTATTAAATGGAATTTATATCTTATATTTTGATAACCTATGTTTAAATCTAAGTTATACATGGTCCCTAGAATTCATATTAATTTTTTCTATAATTAATATCCAAAAATAGCTATAAAATTCTATAATGGAAACTATAAAGATCATGTACTTTTACACATATTATTTCATGACTTTAAGCATAATTAACCTTCAAATAGAAACCAAGTATAATATAGTCTAGTGACTTTGGATGTTTAGTTACCTAAAAAAATAAAATGGAAATATAATAAAAAATATATATTAATCATACATAATGAGATAGTAAATTCCTTTGAGGTATTACATCTGAATAGGATGTCCTGGGTAAAACAAATATAAAAGGGATGTGCTAAAAATCAGAGTAAGTGAATAAACATAAAAATACAGACTAGAACATGAGTTAGAATACAAACCATGACAACATAATAAGACATGAAAAATTAATGAAAATATGTCATAATTATATATAGAACATGGGATACTATAATAATGGAAATATAATAGGTTGGAAACAAAATATAACATGACCTAAACATGAGTTAAGGATAACTGAAAAGACAGTATCACTTGGTTGAAAATGTCCCATAAAGGAATCAATTTAACTCCATATCACAACAAGAAATGTCATGAGAATAAAAAATACCCAAGGAATTAGTGTGCTATCTAGGCACACCCATCAAAACATGTTCATGCATATGTTTTTCATCTAAATAATCAAATATAAGGAATAAACAAATAGTCTACCCATGGATTGAAATGGTTATCTTAATTATGTCATAAGGAATAACCAATGGGATTTTAGTAATGGAGTAAATGAAAGAATGGATTGAAATAATACATATAAATTCATATGGGAATATAGGCATAGTTCATGATAAAAAGTTTCAAATAAAAGTAAAAATATATAAAAAGAGTGTCTAAGAAACTTTAGAAATGAGCTACTTTAGTGCGGGTTATGGAAAAAGATATATGTTTCTTTTAATAGGGTAAAGGAATAATTGTTTTTATAAAATTTGAAATTAAATAATATGGGTTTTTATGATAAAATAAGTGACATTAGAAAAAATAACAATACCTTAAAAAAAATTATGGATGGTAGATGAAAATGGTTATGAAATTGGTAAGTTCAATTCAACTAGGCTTGCTTTTCGAGAGGAATTGAAATATTAACCTAATAAAACATAAATTTAAACATAAAAGAAAAAATAATTAATCTAATTATGTATTTTTAGAACATAAAAACAAAAATTATTAGTTGAACAAAAGAAAAGTTTAGAAATACAATTGGGTAAAGAGAGATAATTTTTAACCCGAATAAAAAATGGAGGTTTAGAGAGAATCCCAAACCTTATATATGAAAGTGTTTTGAAGTTATACTTAATGTTTTGGATAATCCAATTAAATCCATTAATTAATTAATTCATAACGACTTAAACATGTATTTAATTTATTATAAATTTATTATGTTTTATGGCTATTTTTTATTTTCTTGTAATGTTTAATTTCATAATTTTGGGAATTTATGTTTCATGGATTCATGGTCGGTACAATTGTGAATAATTATAAAATGTTCTTTTAAAATATAATAAAAATGTTGAAATGGAATGATATGGTATTAATTTATTTCTTGAAATGTCAACGGTCCAATATAAAATTTTAAAAAAAGGATGTTTCGTTAGATAAAATGTATATTAAAAAAAGATTAGTTTATTTGGGTGGTTTTTACAACCCTCAAAAATCATTATCCTTCTATTAAATAATATTTTAATATACTAGATGATGAAAATTAAATAATTTTAAATAAACACAATTTAATATTTTTTAACAATAAAAATGGTTTTATGACAAACCTTAAAGGCACTAATGAAAAATGATAACTTGTCGTCCATGATGGTGGTGTGTCGACACCTCATGGACGATGTTATAATTATTAGAAAAAGAGAGAGGATAAGGTATTGGAGGTTATAAATTAAATTAACATAAAGAAATTACATTATATATATGATACTTGAGTTTTCATGTTACTTTGTATAGGGTATGTGAGGGTAGAATATTTTAAGAAAATAAATTGAAAGAGAAAGAGGGAGGGTTTTCTCTCATAAGTGTCATCTCGTTGAGAGACTCCTTAAATAACATGGAAATGGAATTCTAATGAGAATAGTAAAATTAAAATGTGGTTTTATTTTATGTTCAGAAGACAAGGTGGTTGGGTAGGCATTGTTTCTTAAGGAAACTAATGAGAAGGCAACTAAAATGATGGGATGCTCTGTATGGGTGATTCTCATTGGGGAACAATATGATTTGATTGAAAAAAAGATTTAATTCTGGTAGGTGGATTCAGTAAAGGGATGATCCAAATTGATAAGTATATATAATCTTGGGATGAGTTTTCCTCTGAGTTTTAAAGGAATATTATGGATGTTCTAGGTACCTAGGTTTTATCTTTATCCAAGAAATTGGTTATGGAAAAAACTCTTGTAGGCTCAAGTTAATATTTAATCACCTTGTTTAATTTGGTGTCCTTGGTTGTTTGGTCAGTTTGGGAGAAACATAATAATGAGTGGTGTGCCTTTTATATGTCTATTGTGTAGATTTGAGGTGTGTATTGATTCGCCTAAACCATCATGCTACTGGGATCTGCTTCAGATGGGGTTTAGATCATGAATTCTTCACTGGTTCTTTCCATTTGGAATTGGTTGATTGAGAGGGTATGACTATTCCATAGGTTTTATGCCTATAAAACATTTCATGGGATAGTATACAGAATTTTCATGCATTGGTGGAGTCTTATTGATATGGTGTAGTTTATAGGTAGGGAATGATCATGTAGTTTTTTGGGGTTTTTCTCTATTATGCTTGTTTCAGAGTGGTAATCATTGATTCCATGGTTTCTCAATTTTTCCTCAATTGTGTTTGATAATTAAAAATTTTAATTTTCATTCAGTAAAACTAGAACATGGTAAATATGTCTAGTAGATATTTTTTAGAATATAAGATATATCCAATGCTTATAAGGTGTGATAAGTAGATATGGTGATGTGTGGTATTTATAGTAGGAGGAGAAGGGGGTTTTTAATTATTTTATTAATTTGTTTATTATTCTGGATCAAAACTATCACTATTTTTTATACTTGAGACAATGTGTAGTAACTAGACAATGTGAATTCTTGATAATATACACACACATAATCCATAAATCAACCATTTCTCAAAAATATATTTATTTTCATATAATGTTCAATACCGTAAATCACCATATTCCATTATTCACTACAAATTCAGCTATTTTAGTAATATATGATAAGTAACCATTAAAAATTATCTATATATATATTTTAGAAATGGAATCCATTTTATGAAAATAATTTTCAATATTTGATACAATTAAATTTCAATTAAAAAAGTCATTTATACCAAATATACCGATTTTAAAATTATAACCAATTTTATGAATCATTGAAATTTAATTATGTTCTAATAAAAATATCTTGTAGTAATAATAAAAAAAATATTAATTATTTAATCAACATTATGAAAATAATCTTTTTCCCATCATTATTTTAATTATTAAATTGTATGTAAAAAATTATGTTTCAACGAAATACCAATACATATTTTACAATTTTTAAAATTATTTATTTACTAGTTCTATGATATAAATATATTATATTTTAATTAATAAGATACCAAAATTTTATTTATACTTTCATAATTGAGGATACTATTCTATTGGAAAGTTTACAATTCCTAATTGTCACATTAATATTCCAATGGTCATGTTATTAATCCATTGGTATATGTTCCTTTATTTTGATTAATATAACTTCTTTCATTCATAATTTTTGAAAATAATTTTATTTATTTGGTTATCTATGTTATGTGCGTGTTTTTTATTATATAACATAAGTAAAATAAGGAAATTTAAATTAATAATATTTTGGGTCATTACATATTTTCCCTCACATGTTGAGGATTTTCTCAAAAATATATTCCAACACTCACATTTCTCTATCAAGTTAGAGTGGAATTCCATGATCCATTTCACATGTTTTTTCCACTATAATTTTAAATATCATCAGAACCCAATAGTTCTACACTCCCATTAGATGAGTTACACAAACCCACTCATAATCTAATGAGTCAAATATCATTAAGACATAGAGCACAATCTCACACAATTGACGATCAACTATTTCATGTCAATATCATCAAGGCAGAATTATCATAGTGATTTATCTATAAAATACCAAAATATCTCTCATGTAATGTCACAAAACATGATAAATCAGCACTTTAGTGTCATTCCAAAAATTGAAAATTTTGCCAACACATAATCCATTATAAATATGAAAATCATGGGTCAAAATCCACTATCTTATTGAGGATGTCATAAAAAAGACACGACTTTGAATCCAACAAATCCTTTACAATAAAAAGAATATCAATATTAAGATCACTCTATGTACTTTATATAATAAATTCCCAAGGCACTTGTTACACCTTTGTATAACCTCATATGGGTGTCCACATCCTCATGTAAAATCATGTGACAACACTCCTAGGTACCCCAAACACACATTTATATATCATGAATCACATGTATATTCATACACCCATTCATGGGAACCTATCATAACTATGAAACCACAAACTTAACTTCCCCCCCAAGTATCTAGTCCCATCCATATGAATTTAACAACATCATACTATGAAAATGAATTTCATATAAAACCATAGTGATATGGATTCATTATGTAGAAGGAATCAAATAATATACATCTAAAAACCATATGGGTTATGGTTGAAAATTTAAGTAACCAAATCAACATCACAATCACTCTCAAAGGGGTCTACCACTGTAGTGTCTATTGACTACATATACCTACCATGTGTTACTATAAATCACTAACAAAGAGGTGTTGAATAGATATGGATAAAGAATATATCATCATAAGACCCACATGGTATATAATCATATGAAATACCATGTTCCATTTGAGTATAATTTCTTTAACATGTTATTTAATAAAACACCTCATTAGTTATTGTTAACACATTAAAAAACTCAGGACTCTAACATTAGTGAAATAAATCACACAAAACTACAAAATATATCATATGAATACAATATACTAAAGATGATTCATGTACACAACACTCTTTCCACCATAGGATATATCAAAAAACCATAATACAAATTTCAAATACACAAATCATATTTATATAAATATTTTAGTTTTAATAACAATAATTAATAACAACAATCTCTTATCCGGGGTAACTTATATATACATTGAAAAAAGAGTTTTTAATGATTTAGTATGAGGTTTATAAAAATATCTAAATTTTCCATTATCATTTATAACATATATGAAACAGTAATTCAAGAAAATGACTCTCTGATACCAATTTGTAATGCCATCCGGTCTAATTCCACTTAATAGTGTCTTTCCAAGTGGTTCCAAATGATCTCAGGAAAGCCTCTTAAAATGACAGAGGTTATCTACTAGAAGTGAAGGTCAATGATGATACAATTGAGTTACTATACCATATTACCAGAGTACAAAAAATTAAATATAAAAAAAATATCCATCATATTCATTCATAGTATAAAGGAAAAATAAACACATCCACATTAAGTAAAATGATTAGGAAATCAAAATAACATACATCCAAACTAATTACCCACCATGATGAAAACATATACAAATAAAGAAGAATAAACATTCAAGGAACCTCAACACCTATTCTCAAATAACATCATACCAAAGTCTTCAATCCCATTGAGCTTCTCTATCGTGGTCATCCAGCACTAGAATCTACAATACACAAGACTATGAGTAATTTTTTCTTCCTTGGTATCAAAAATCAATGGAATCTAGATATGAGTGTTAAGAAAACTCTATAGGCCACATAAAATGGTTCAAAAACAAAACCAATCTATACCTTGTCTACATTATGTAACATTATTAGAATAAATAAACAATGTGGATAAGCATAATAAAAATTAATTTTTGATCCTAAGGTTCTAAGGTAAAACCTGAGATTGGTCAATCCTTCTACAGCCAAATCCATAGTGTCTATAATCATAAAACATACCACCCAAAGGGAATCACATCCTATCCCAAATATTGTTGAGAATACCACCAAGGGGGACCATTTGTTTTCCATGGAATGAAGAGTTTCATCACCCAAGGTCACCATGTCCTTCCACATAACATACAACACAATATCAAAGACCTAGATAAACCATCCTAATTTGAACCTCATATCTGATACGGCCAGGTGCATCATTATACTAAAAAATGAATATATAATATAACTAGGGGTAAAATACCTTCTTGAAACTATTATCTAGCCATTTTACCTAGGGGATGAATCCCACCCCATTGATTGATATAAAATCTATAATATATTCCCAAGGTCTACCACTTACACTAAAATCATGTATAACATACACCCATGGGATGGTAATCTAAAGAAACCCATATAGAATACACCTGTGTGTATCCTCCTCCCCAAAATCACATATAACATATATTCCAGGGAATTATTGTCCCTAGATCCTTATATATTATACACTTATGGGAATCTTATACCTTACATGGAACCATTATAAGGCCATCATTACCTGGATAGATTCATCCTATCCCATCACCTGATAACACATATATCACATACCCCCAGGGACAAAAATCCCAATAAAATTTTGTACACACACACACAAATCACATATATTTGGGGGAATATCATCTCCCTAAAATGTTATATATCCTACAAATTCATCATACAGGTTGACCACTCATCCGAACCCATCTCAAATTTTTTAGTGTAGAAAATTTGATTCACAAATCATCTTTTTCACTACATACATGATAGGAAATGACCATCAATCATTCTAATGTAACATTCATGATTGAAAATACCTTCCACACTAAACTACCCCTCTGCACTATTAACAAGAAACTGAGGAACCCACTAAGGTCCCATTATAAATATCATAGTATGGACACCCCCTATGAGATCCTACAACACATTCCCAATTATATTGTAAAAGTCTATTACTCAAAGGTACCGATATCCCTCAACTTCACTGTGATCACCTCATGGACCACTCAGGCTTATATTAAATACAATACCAACATCACAATAGAGGGATGTTGAAAAGACCATCCCAATTCTATGTAAATTAGGTAAAGCTACTCACACCTGAACATTCTATAATCATTCAAGGGTATTCCCACTTGAGGTACTCACATACTGGTAGGGGATGTACACTTTCACAACCCTCTTGTTAACCTGCCCAAAGGATTCCATGTATCTCAAGTTCTTATATGACTTATATCCATAATAAATATTAATAATCGAGCACACACCCTTATTCATAAAGTAACAATGGAATCTCTTGGTCCACTATGTCTCATCCGTTTCAATGACACCCCTTTTGTGTGAGTGTTTGTATCATCACACACATTTATGATTTCACCCATAGTAACCAATGGCTGTGGAATAACCTAGTTTTCAATGGTTCAAGGTATCCCTTGATACTTTCAACGTAATAAAAATAATTTTTATGAAAGCAATTCATTTAATTTATGGTCATTTACACACTAGTGGAAAGACCACATATCGCATGAAAAAAATATGATGCATAAAATATGTATATATTTCTTGGGATCCATTATATCATTTGGAGTTATCATCCTTCAATGTTTTGCTACTCATTGTAAAAATCCATCAACGATTATAAAATCTCTTGAAATCTTATTCGAATCTATTACAAGCATAATAATATTTTATAATCATTTTTTATTAAATAAAAAATTTAACTATAAAATGTTTAATATCCTAAAAATCAACACAGTGACATCTATATTCCAAAACATAAAGAAATATAATGTAAAAAACAAGTGGAATACTATAGATATATTTATGAAAAAATAACCATTATCTATAAATTTTTCAATCATAAATTTCATTCCATTTAATAAGAAACCAAATAAAAATTTATTGGGTGACTTAAATTTGACTAAATAGTGATTAATGACGTGTGTTCACCCTCTTAAGACATCGTATCTTCATGATGCGTAAGAAAACCCTTCACTATTACTTGATTACACTATGATCAAGTGGAATCAGTTCCAAATCCTACATTGAAATCATAGAATATTAGAGGAGACGATGGAAATTAATAACCTTAGGAGGAAAACTGAGAGACTCATATTAAATTTACATGGAACTCTATTAAGAACACATCATTTAAAAGGGGATCTAATATGGAAAGTTATAGGGAGATCCCCCAAATTTAAAACTTATTAGAGAGGAATAAAAGAATTGGAAAAAATATAGAGTTAACCATAAAACATGATATGCACAAAGTTTCAACCCTTTTACAGTCTGGCTATAAGAATTAAGAAACTATTTTCCAACTATGATATTCACTTTGATCAAATGTATCACAGTACATATTTCCCCTACATAGTTCTCCCTAATCACTTTTAAGTCATTCTACAGTACTATATATCAGAAATATTTGATCCCATATCCATTATATTACCATAAGTGGTGATGAATCAATGTACTTCTGATTTAATGGGATTTCCCACGGTTTTGAGAGTTATAGCTTGATGTAATCAATAATAATTTCTCTCCCTTAATTTCTATTTTTAATATACTGAACATAGTGAAGCACACATTGAATTTTAGTTTGTCACCCTAACAATGCTAGATTAATGAGCATGTAAAGGCAATGTTACTTTAAAAACACTAGAGTACACTACTTCTATTTAGATTAAAAAATAGATTGGCCTTATATGCCCTCTAAAGGAATTATTATCAAAATAATAATAATATTTTCTCACATATTCTTTTTCAGAAATAATGTTTCTATTTTCAATACAAATAGAATTAATCAAAAGATGGTGTTTCTATTTAGTACATGTAGAATTATTAGCATATGTAATGACTCTTGGAATATTTGTCTTAAATAATAGAAAACTAGATTGTATTTGTAATACCCCTTCTCATTATTCACTCATATCTCTTCCTACAAGATGTTATATTTCCATATATATCCTTTCCCATAGATCCTCTATTCTTATATTTTTCAATGAATCACAATCCTTTTGACATGATTTCTACAACTATAGTCAATATATAACTACATACATGAATACATATTTATATAACATACATGATATATTAAGATTGTGAAATGATTTTTTTATGAGATTCATGATAAAGTATGATGGCCAATGGTAGGCAAAGTGTCAATGAAATGAGGCAACTTGAAATATTTACCTGAATATTAATATACCTTCCCATTTCGCATAGGAATATACTGTTTGATCACCATAATAACTATTGGGGACACTCCCAATATGTGGTGCCATTTTCCGCAGGAGGAGAAAGTGTAGGCAACTGCTTTTTTAGTTTGCAGCCAACCCAGCCGACACAACAACTTTTGTGAACTGCAATAGGAAGCGGGAGGAAGTCTCAGGGGTAGATGAGCCACTCCAACCTAACGAAGAACATTTAGTTTTGTTTCCCTTATAAAAACGAGATCAATTTCCATGAGATGTAGTGGCTTTAATAATGTGTGTAAAATTTGTGTGATCCTACGACAAGAACCATGAGAATAAACCTCCCCTTTCTCCCATGGATGTAGGATTCAATGCCAAACCACCTTAATTAATGTTTTCTCTATTTTACTCTTGTATTGTGTGAATTTTTGTGACACAAACCTCCGTTGTGTCCCAAAAAGTGCTATTAGAGGGGAGTCAGAGCGAGCGAGTTAAATAGACGAGGAGATGACGGATTTTTCGGTGATACGAAAATTGAAAGTGGTCTGAATTTTTTTTATCTTAGATTCATGAAGAGGATAATGAGATGATTCCAACAGCATATGTGGCGTTGAAAATGGAGCTGAATTGTAGAAGATAAGTTCATTCAATGTTTGGTCAAACCCACGTATGAACAGTAGCCCCATGATGGAGAAGCCAGTACTGTTCACGCCACTAGCAAAAATTTTGGAGAGATTCTGATAGCTACTCCGGTGCGCCACATTTACGTTACTCCAGTGCCGTGTCACAAGGAAATCTAGATCGTTGAACTTGTTTTGGAGATATCTCGGCCAATAGGTGTCTGATTACGATGATCCATGAGTTGATTCACACTATTCCTGCCATTCTGGATGCATCCATACTATTAGGACTTCAAAATGCACAATAAATAAGGTGGTTTTATAAGGGTGAAACATCAATGGTGGAGATCACATTTTGCAACGTCAATGATGCCCGGTAGTGGAGCACTACCAAAGTTTGAGATCAATAAGTTCAATGGTTGAAACAACTTTGGCTTGTTGAAAAGCACAAAAAGATATATTATGGTGTAGAAGGGCATGCTTATACTCTTGATCGGAGAAAATCCTGAGACAATTGGTAAGGATGATTGGGAAGAGCTCGAGATGCCTGTCGCCATAAAAATTTGACTGAGTCTATTGAATGAGGTAAAATACGTGGTGTTGGATGAGACTTTACTGAAGAAAATTTAGAAGAAGTTGGAGCATCGGTAACAGTTGAATTTGATCACAAAAAATTTATTCCTAATGAAGAAATTTTACAAATTGTGCATGGACAAGGGAATAAATTTTTTGAATCCCACTATTGAATTTAACAAGTTCTTGATGCAATTATTTGGGATGAGTGTGAAGGTTAGAGGGGAAGAAAAAGAACATTTGCTTTGGTCATCACTACTAAGCTCATTTGATGTGATTCTGACTGAATTTCTTACAAGGAAGAGAACATTGAAGTTGGAAGAGGTGATGACATCACTTTAAGATTCAGAGGCATTCCAAAGACCCACGATGCATTCAGGTGATCAGATTGTGGTTTTGCGAGATGATCAATGTGGGAGGAGCTAATATCGGATGTCAGAATGTAAGGAATAGAGACCAAAATATAGAGGACATGATCCTAGTGAAATCACGTGATTCTAATCTAAGAAATGGTGTCACTTTTAAAGTGACTGTGGAGAGTGAAAATAGTACATTTATGGGAAATGGAAAGTTGAAGTTAAGGATACAAACTTCACAAAATTATTAGTAGATGATGAAATCTATGTGACAAAGGAAATCTTGGAATCTGATGATAGAGTTGAATGGGAAGAAGTGCACTGTCAATACCACCAAAGATATGGGAAGATGAAGAGGGAATATGGATTTCCATGAAGGAAGAATGAGCAGGCACAAAATCCAAATGAAAATGGATGGTTTTTGTATTCGTGGAGCTCGGCACACATTTTTTTGAAAAGTGGTAAATTTCATACCATTTAGAAAGAGAGAGACTTGGTGAGAAATTGTGATGGGTCGTTATTTAGGGTTAGAGGAGTTGGGTGGGTGAAATTGAAGACACCCGATATAGGAGCATGTAAATTGGCTAATGTGAAATATGATCCAAGGATGAGACCGAACCTTGGATCATTATGTAGGCTCAATTCAAAAGGGATAAATATTTCCATAGCAGGTGGAGTTTTGGAAGTGTCACATGGGGATTCCATGAGGCCTACTGGGAATGTGTCTCAAGGGTTGTATAATTTATTGGGGACTATAGTCATCATAAAATTGAGTAATGTTTGTGGATGTTCCATATCATCTGGCGTGAAGAAGCATTTTTGATTTGGTGATGATGTTTTCTACACCTACAAGGAGATTCAGTGTCATGCTTCTACACCAAATTGGTCACGAGGGGGAGATATTTGGGGGGACACTCCAAATAGGGTGTGGGGTTTTTAGTGGGAGTAGAAACTATCAGAAGTAGCTTCTTTGGTTGGAAGCAAACCCATCCAACACAACATCTTTCATGGACTGCAGTATGCGGTGGGAGGAAGTCGTAGGGGTAAATGAACCACCCAAACCCACCAGAGAACATTTAGTTTTGGATCCTATATACAAAAAATATCAATTTCCATGAGATAGAGTGGCTGTAATCATGTGTTTAATATTCATATCATCCTCTGATGAGAGCCGTATAGAATAAACTGCCCCTTTCTCCCATACATTTAGGCTTCCAAGCTAACCCCCATCAAATCTTCGGTTCTTCGATTTAGTCCAGTTTTGTGTGATTTGTGGTGCCACGCACCACTATTTCACCCCAAAAATAACAAACATATTATCCCATGGAATAGGTTTTATACCTTGATATAGTTTCCTCCCCATCCCATAGATTCTAGGAAATGCCCGGAGAAGGTAATGGAATTTTTAACCCTCCTGGTATAGGGAGATACCTATTAAGATTGTTATTTTCAAATAGTTTAATAAATTTCTAGTTTACTAAATTAATTGAAAATTGAATGAGAAAATTTATTTATTATATATGTAAATGAGTATAACCATTCATATTCATGAAAATGAATATTTATCTATTTAAGTTGAGCTAACATTTGCGGTTTCCCTCCAAGACTAATTTCTCATAACCAACATGTAAAAATTGATGGACATGATACATTAATTATTTTCATTATAGGTGTGAATGATATTACACTAGATAATGGATATATTTTAGACTATCAGATTATATTTTTTGTTTTATCTCTTTTAGTTTCTATGAGGCCAGGGAGTATGGATTCCATTTATGTAGGAATTTTTATAGAACATCACTATACATTGTCATTGTTTTAGGGTATGTATTGATATTATTACAGTTTGATACTTTTGTTTCATATTTATTGTACTTAAAATATGATATAGTTATTATATCATGTTGATTTAGTTTTAAATTATATACTACATGTCACCCAATTAGATTCATAATTGATTTCCATAGGTTTTTTACAACCATTGTAAGAATATGACATGCCAATTTTTTTTTAGAATCCATCATCAAAAAAAATTCAACACTAAATTCCTCAAAAATAAGAAAATTCAAATGCCTCTATAAAAAAACCCTTGGAATAATATAACACTAGTGGGGTTAGTGAAGACCTAGTTTTAGTTCTGTTTGGGTATAAAAATAGGGATTTTTAACATAGTTTAAGGAAAATATTTATGGTTTTCTAATATTATGTTATACAAGAGATTATATTTTTCATGAATTCATAAGTAACCCATTAAATGGTTTTATAGACCTCTATATTATGAAATATTGAGTTATAATGATATGTTTTTTTTATTTAGAAGGCACTTCAGGTATGAAATATTATTTTCATTGATTATATTTAATATTATATATTAAAACTCTAGTAGTTTCTTGGGAAAAATTAGAGGCCATATTCTGTGTTGTTTTATAAATCATCAATATAGGGTCATATTAGGACATATTATTTTTTTATATGTGATCAATTTAAAAAATTAATAATAAGCTAATATAGTAATTATTATATTCCTATATACTATATTCCATACTATTGATTTAATTAGTCACTCATATATATTTATATATTTATATTGTTGTTATTTAATTTCTACTTGTTTAATGTTTAATTATTAACTATGATTCTTGTAGAAAATTTTCTTCAATTAAAATTTATTGAGAATAGTATTATATTAGTTTTTTTAATAATTTTTTATCATTATTCCATGTTTAGTGATGAAATGGTAGTAGTGTTTTATTATTTTTTATTAGAATTCATTAAGAAACTAATTTTTTAAATTTATATGAAATAATTTCATGGAACTATGTTGAAAAGAGAATTTTTAAAATGTGATTAAAATTCATAAATGGATAGTTTTTGGGGAGAAAACTGGGAAGTATCTCTTTAAAAAAACTATCCATAAAACTCTTTATTGGTTAAAATGGGATCCATTTATTGTGAAAGTTAATTATGGTTTCTTTAAATGAAATAAAAAATTCTGTAAAACTGTTATAAAGGTAGAATGTTTTTTTAAATATAAATGTTTTCATATAAATACATGTTATACCTATATTGATTCATTTAATAGAGATCTATAAATATATTAGTTTAACATTTAGTATATAAGGATTCTTTACTCTTTATTGATATATCATTGTTTTAGAATTTATAAAAAAATTTATGGTGAGATCTTTATTGAATAAATAAGTTTTTTTATTCCAGAATTGATGATTGATATAAATACAAATTCATGAATAAGAGATGGGTTAGACTCATCAAGGATGAAGTGTTATATTAATGGAAGATTATAGTGATCTTTTTCCATGTTTTATCAATTCATGCCTAAACCTTGATTTCACATCATATGTTAATGTATTATAATGATGGTTTATTTGTTTTCATAAAACATTACGTAATAATGTTTTTGTTGGAGGAAAATTTTTTGTAATGTATTATATATTTTAGGATTTTTTGGCAGTCAAAAATAATTTCAAAGTAGGTGGAAGTGGGTATCATATGTATCATGTTATTTTATATGGATTTATGTACTCTGTATTGTCTCACTGAGCACCTGATGAAGGTCGATGCATTGAAGGTTATTTGGTAAGACCATAGTGTACCCATTGGTGGGGTGTCAAGTACTTGGTAGAAAAATGGTAATATTTTTTGTTTCAATTATTTATGCATTTATGGAATTAATATTCATTTATTAATTCATTTTGGTGGATATCTAAATGTAATATCTATATTTTTTCAAAAATAATAAAAATGGAATATTTGAAGTTTTTTTAGAAAATATTATATTATTATTTTATTTAAATAATTTATTTTTTTGGGGACACACATGTATTATATATATTGTAATTATTATGTATTATTAACTTAACCATATAATTATTAAGATACAAGATATATTTTATTACGAGGTGTAATTTGAAGTGATAAATTCATGTATTTGTTATTATTATTATCTATTAAGACACAAGTATGGATATTATTATTTATATATCTATAAAATAGATTATTTTTATTATTTTTATCAAAAATATATTATAACACACATATATTCTTATAATAAAGGTGTTATTATTAGTGTAATAGAAAACATATTTGAAATGTTATTTTATTTATTATTCTATACAAAAGATAATTATATGTGTGGGATTTTTATAAATATTATTATTAATTGAAAAAATTTATGGATCGATAGTGTATTTAATATTTGTATAATTATAATAGTTTCATGAAAAATAAATTTGTAAGGTTATGGTGTATGCGTATATATATTTATGTTATTATCATTTCAATATGATATAATGTTCTATTATTATTTTATTCTTGTGGTATAAATACACACACACACACATATAACTAATGTTATAAATATTATTATTTCGTAACATATATACATAGTCAATATGATTATAATTACTATTATATATAATGATTTAAAAAATAATAATAGTATCATTTGATTATATTATTATGAAAGAGGAGAGGAATTGAAATTGGTAGAAAAGGGAAGTCACATGTGTGGTTTCTCTTAGGGCTATGCTAAACAACCGAGAAAATGGCCGATATTGATCCGCTTCACTATTTTTTCGTTAAATATTATTCATACCATTTTATTTATAATACTTATTACTGATGTTGTAACACCCCACATATTCAAAGATACATTTTGGTTTATTTTTTTCCAAACATTTTTAATTTTAATGGTTTTGATATTTATAGGAGTTTATATAAACAATGGGTTAGTATTTAAGGATTCTTCTCTTATTTTGGATGAATTAAACTACAAGTTTATGGTCATGAAAGCAAAAAGAGAATTTTATTATAGCTATGGATATTAATGTTCAAAATTCTATAAATGGAGGGATCAAACTAAAATATGGTGGGTTAGTCCATAAATATATTTATTATCACACAACCCATTGGCCATGATTTTTTGGTGTTGTTTTGGAAAGGTGATTTGTGTCATTAATGGATTGGTCATGTCATATCATGAATCAAAAAGAATGAATTGGGTCCAAACCCATGTATTCGCACAGCAACAACCCTCCTATACAGGCTTATAAATAATTTTAATAAATGAATGAAATTGATTAATCATATTAAATTATTTTCTCCTCATCCTCTAGTAAGTCACAACTCATATACCGCCTTCTTATTTGCTTCCTATCCTCTCAAATTGATTTACCCTTTTTTGTGATCGGATATAAGAATCAATTATCTCAAAAAATCATTATAGGTATGCTTATCGTTCCTCCTTTTCTCTTTTATTAGATTATCTTATTATTATACATTATTCATTGGGTTTTCCCAAATTCTATTGTTTATCATATTTTGGTAAATACTATAATAGAATCCATTACATATAATGATCTTCAATTAGAAAAATTCTATTATATCAAGTTCAACGGTGCCTAAAAATTTCATAATTTTATTCTATTTTTCATGCAATGATATTTATATGGTTTTTACAACCATGTTTTATTAACTAGAGACATATCATAATTGATTATATTAGTACAATATGTGTTGGTTAATAATTTATAGTGAAGCATGGGACCCTGTGTGTGTTTTACCTTTATTCCAAGGCCACCAATAACCATATCCTTTTGTTAGTGTGCATTGAATCATATAATCAAAACTCGATGGAACAATATTTGATTTATAACAAGTTGTTTTGTAACATGTTATATTACCTTTTACCCAATTGATAATGGGATGTATATTATCAATTAAATATATAACCCAAAGGTAGTGTCAAAATGTAAATGTGAATTTTAATGAATCCTAAGTTTCATGATGATTTGAATAATGGGTGATAGAACACCTCCTTTAAAATAATCCATATTTAGGGGAACCTACGTTGGGTGATAAATTGGGATGGAATAAATATTTTTAGACTAACCATGACTAGATAATGAGATGTATAGGATAAAATATTAATCCTTGTTATGATTTGATATCCATTGTTATGGTTATTCATGTGTACTTAGGGGTTATTATAAATGAGGATAAGATTTCATGAGCTAAGAATGATATTGACATGACCATCCTTTCACCATTATCATCACATTTATATTATGATATCAAAATGCCTTTAGGATATGATAATTAGGGAGTTATGGATACTTATCTAATGGTCTTCATGTTATTTTGAAATGGATTAAGATAATATTGATCTAACATCATTACGGACTCATGGATGATTTCCCCATTTTCATTACGTTGACTTGATTCAATATCAAGATACTATAGGGTTGATATCATTTTAGAAATAAGGATTCCAATTCAATTTGTTTTATTTATAGTCTCATTTAGGGTCAACATGATCTATGGAAGTGATCGATAATGCTATGGACCATCCTTCCCATTAGTATTATGTTATGTTGAACTTGGATCATTATGACATGGAGAAAAAACCATATAAGTTAGAGAATCCTTTCCACTTAAATCTAATATAATTTTTTCTGGTCAATAGCCCTTTATATGTACATAGGGTCCCTGATTTCATAGACTCCATATTGTTCCACATGGTGACTAGGATTTCCTATAGAGTAAGGCCCATTCATGAAAAGAAACATACTACACGTTGTCTTAACAATTTATTTCTTATATCATTAAAAATGTTTTGGATATAGAAGAGGAAGGTATGGCCTATATGTGGGTATCTAGTCATACTATCAATCTCATGAATTTTTTATTAATTATTTAATTTTTTTTATTGGTATATCAATCCATACATTATCCTATATATTCTAAATTTTTCAGTGACACTTTTTAGGGAGGCCTTGTATGTTTAAATTCTAATATTCTCAGGAATCCAAGTGCATGAATATATTTAATGGTTCATTAATCATGTTAGGGAAAGGTTCCTATAGTGTCTTGTTGAGTGAGAGATGCTTGGATGAAGTTGTGAGACCAGACTGGGATATGTCTCTAAACCTGTTTTGTAGATATATCCCTTAGGTTATTATTGTACCATATTTTATATGATTGGCCCAAAGTGGATTTAACAAATTATTCATTAATAAAATAACATTATTATTATTAACTTTTTATATCATGCTATATATTATTTACTCATAGTTTACCAATTGTAATATCCATATTCAACTTCTAACATATTTCTTATGGGATTTTTTATTTCTTATGTTATGATTTAAGGTTATATATACCAAATAGTTATGGTATTATGAATTTTTTCAATGATTGTTTTCATTTTTTGATAGCCTCTAGAATACATGGATATACACTTAAAGCAAAGTAATGCTACCGGTTCTACCATAGGGGAGGTGAACTAAGATGGGGATGATAAAAAGTGCTATCAGAGAGTTGTTTTTCATTACCTTTCTATTTTGTAGGTGTGGTTGAAGGTATTATATTGTCAAATCTTGGTATGTACTATATTCATAGGTGTATCTAACCTATTTAGATAAAATTTGAATGTTATTAGGGATACAATTTTTATTTGCTGTTTTTAAATATTACAATTGATTTTTTACAAGAAACATGACGTGTGATCTATAGTTTATAGTTTTACTCTTGATTTAGTGTAGAGAGAGGAATGTTTTCATTTATTCTTTTTATTATACATGATTCAACTTATAATGTTTTCTAAATTGTTTTTGAGTAACTTGAATATGATACAGGGTTATGTTATTTAAATTATAAGGAAAAAATTATACAATATTTTTATACATAAATTGATGGAGTTATTATACTTTTTGGAGATCACATCATGGTTATATTATTACCATTTAGTGATTTATAATACAACCGATATAATTATCTTGTTATCTACCCCATAGAGTGGGTAGTTATAGATTTAGAGATATCATGAGTTATATAATATCTTTTTCTTTATTGGTGTGTGTATTATGCAGTGATACATAATCTATGTAATCATTTACCCTATCAATGACATCATGTTCTATGATAGATGTGTTTTATTTCATGCAGTTGTTATTATATTGAAATTACACCATGACTACAGCATGTTTACATCCAAGAATACTAGGATTATATTTCCACATAGGTTATAAGCCAAAACCCCCTATTGTGTCAGTGCTTCTGAATAATTAGTTGATTTATGAGAGTATAATTTATGTTATATAGTCTATTAGATGTTGATGTATTATGGTAGATCTATCCATGTTACATATTACTAGGATGTTATAGATAAAACATTTAACTCTATTTAAATGATAGGGTGGACTATAGGATTTTGATGTATGAATTGTGTTTGTGTGGGCTATTTTGGATGATCATGAGACACCTCCAAATATGAGGTTGAGGATTAGGAATGTATGATTTGAGGACTATAAAAGTGTTTTTGGGACATCCCTATATATGAATATCTATTTACTAGATATTATAATAATTTCATTATGGATTGTTACTTTGAGTAATTTTTCTTGAGATGTTGATAGATAGTATTGATCAAGAGATTATATATCTTGTTTTGGGGAGAATTTAAGTCATGGAATATACAGATCATGTCACAAATTTACATTATTTTTCACCTTTACTAAATGGTGATGAGAATAACTAAATTTTCAATTTATTGGATGGTTTGAACCATTCGTATCATAGTCATGAAAATGATCTATAACTAACAAAATTTACCAAGGATCTATGGATAGTTATACAGAACGAAAATTTTATTTTTTATATACAAGACATTAAGGGTGTTGTTTGAGGGTATTTAGATATATGTAGAGTTCTATATCATGATTTTCATTTATACGATTCATTGGGATTTATTTTTATTGGAGATGAGTTATTTTTATGTAATCCTTGGTATGTATTTATTGACTTATTATCAATCACATGTCAATTGTCATCTTTGATGAGTTTTATTTTTTTTATATTGAGGGTGATTTATATACCTATTTCACAGAGTATGATTTACCATAAGGGTACTCAGAAACAAATATTGGGTATCTTTGTGTGATTACATTTTATACTACTGGCATTGTTTTGGGATATTAGGAGATAAAACTGTCTAATTTTCCTCCTCCAGATGACTAGTTCTTGGAAATACATTTTGTTGAATTATTTATATTTCTACCGAAGTGAATGGTAAAATTATTGATTGATCTAATGAAATGTATAATTTTAATATACATTTATGTTTACATGATGGATTCTATAGATATAAGAAAACTTAATTTTCAGCTATTGGATATAGAGGTGAAGGGATTTATTCACCCGAGCATTTCCCTATGGGGTGATAATATTTCATTCACTAATAAGGGTAATGGTAGATTGTGTTTATTTGTGAATTACTGAGGTTGAACCAAGGGATGTTTAATATCCAATATACTCTTCCATGTATATATAAATTGTTTTATCAATTGATAGGATCTATACAATTCTCTATGATTGAAATTTTAAAGGGGAAAACCAGTTGTGTGTGGGGGAATATGATATTATGTATATTTATTTTTGAGAAGGTACACCTTCTTTGAGTGTCTTGTGAATTTTTTTGGGTTATGAAATGAATAAGCAGTATTTAAATCCTGGATGAGTTAGATATTCCATTATTATTCCGATTTATTTGTACTGTTCTTCTTCTTTCCATGATCAGTATTTGGGTATTGTGTTGAGTACACTAAGGGAGCACTCTCTATATAGAAATGATGTGAATTATAAATTTTGGATCTCTGAGGCTCTCTTATTGGGGTTTGTGATACCAAAAAGTTTTTTACTATTAAACTATGGGAAGGTCATGTCCATGATTTCATTCGAGTGAATAAAAAAATGTTTGAAATGAGTAGTTTCCTAGGTTTAGATGAACAATGAAAGAGATTCACTGAGTAATTCTCCTGAATAATATTGAAAATGATAACCCTAATCAAGAAAGGGGCAAGGTCATGTTATCCAATCCTTATGAGGGATCCTTCTAGGCATTCAAAGGAAGGTATAAAATCTATATCTATCCGAACCTTATTATGATTGTAATGTAGTACACCTAGTATTATGAGGCTTGAGGAGTTAGTCTTGGATCCATTTTGATGTTCGATGGGAAAGTATTTTGTTACATATCTAGGGAGATGAGGCTACATGGAAGGAATTATTGTACACTTGATTTTGAGCTAGTGGTATTTTTGCACAATATTTGATGTTGGAACACAACCTTTTATGGGAGAGTTATTAGTGTACACTAACTATAATGGTTACAACCTAGAATATCATTCTATTGTTAATTAAAAAAACCCATTTTTCACAATGATAAGTTAATATGTTTTAAAACATAATCCCATAAAAATAAAAATACATTTTATAGAAACATTACATATCATGAAATATTTTTTACAATAACAGCTTGAAATAGCATGTGAAGATAAACATTAATGAATAGTATCCACACTAAGGAGAACTACATAGGATTGAATTTTCCAACGAATATCACCCTTCTCATAATGACTGTGAAAATAAAGAGAATCATTAGTAATACTCGATAAATTATGATGGAAAAGATAGATATTTTTTATATAAATTAGTTAATCATAATGGATGATAATTTTGGAGTATATATTGTGTGTAAAGGCTAAAGTGATAGTTAGGATATGACTATTATGTTATTGTTACTTGACAATTGGGACATGACTATTATATGCCTATTAGAATAGTCAAAATATTAAATAGAATTGTAAAATTCCAGTTCATAATGAAATTAAAAAGTATTATATATGATAGTTACATTTTAAATTTTTTATTATATTTGTACATATAATGAATAATCCATGGTATAATTTGGTATTCTGTAATGAAAATAAATAATGTATTTTTAATTTAGATTAATATTTTATTAAAAATATGTATGATTTTAAAAATAATTATTTATCATATTTTGGAATTTAATATCACAATATAAAAAATTATATTTTTAATCAGACCATCAAAATTAGATTAGGTTAAATTGCTGATAATTTTCTAAAACAATTTATTTTTCAATGATTAGTAAAGATATAGTCATATGTTTTATTTATATTTCTTTTATTATTAATTATTTAAAAATTATTTAATAACATATATTATGTTTTTCAAAAACTAAAATACATTTAACTAATTAATTGATTGTTTTATAAGTATTAAAATAATTTTAAAAAGCTATAATGAAATTACAACGTCTAAAAATAACTTTTTATAATTCAAAAAACATTTTTAACGAATTGAGGAGCCATTTATGTGCAAAAATTAATATAGTGAGAAAATTAAGTTATGAAATTTTTATATTTAATTTTTTTAATGTCATAATCTGTGGGCCAAAACCATGGGTGGCCAATTGAAAATATATTTTTTTAGAATTCTAAATGCTATATTAGAAAAATAACATGTTATCTACCTTGTTTTTTATAGATACCAACTTCTACAACACATTTCATTCACTCAAAATATCATCATAAAATTTATCCCATTATTGATCTCCCATTATGTTCTTTAATTAATCAGCCATGATCTCGAGGAATTAACCCTCTATGTATAAGAAGCAATACTTAATGCATGAGGTTCTCATACTCCTTTCATTTCATTCAACTACTTCCATAGAAATATGTTATTTTATTTTCAACTTATTATGATTTAATTAATATAAAATAATTATATTAATATCCAAATTAATTTTAATTAATGTGACAAAATAATTCTCTCTCAATAATCCCATAAAATAATCTATTTTTATATATGTTATGTTACTAAAATTATTCTTTGATTTTCTATTTAATATATTTTTATTTGAAATAATAAAACCCATTTACATCAGAGTATATTCATATAGATATAATTATCTTTCATTGACTAAGGATTTCAATTTATCAATCCCAAACATCCTACTAAGGGATTAAAAATGATGAAAAGTTCATGCATTTAAACTCATATGAACATTATGATTTATTATGAAACCTACTGTTTGTTCCCTATAAGCTGCAAATAAAATTATTTCTTATGATATATGATCTATGTGGAACACATAAATTTAGCCATATGTGGGTTCACCCTGTCATCATGTGAATTAATTAGGTAAAGAAATAATACGTTTAGATTATTAATTTGTGAAACCTTAGAGATACGATTTTTTAATTTTTTAAGTTATCTTGGTGAACAATCCTGGAAATATGCTTTACAAAAACTTGGTGATGATCTTTGGTTATGTTCTTATGAATTTAAATTTTATTATGTTTTAGTGATATTTATTGGTTATTCCATATATTCTTATGATCATTATATTTTTATATGTCTCATTCCATATCTACTATTATCACTTACATTTAATTTCCTTCAGGTATCCCCATGATATGATTTATGATCACCCTTTCCTATTTTTGTTTATCCCAAGAAAATAATATGTTTTGAGGTGACATAGGGTGAAATTATCAAGGTATATTTGAATATAATTAAATAATTTTTTTATTTGTCCAATTTACTTCATGTTTTATGTATGATGATTCTATGATAATAAACCCAAAAAGGTTCAGTGGAATTTACCAATGTAATACTTCATCAAGGAATCATGTTAAAAATTTTATATGAAAAATTTATGCCATCATAACAAGGTATTTAGATTAAAATTTTCCTAGATTGAATTTATCCTTTGATATAGTATAGGTAATATTATCACTTGAACTTTTATTTTGAGATAGTGCATGCCCCTTGGAATGGGAATATCATTGATAACATGATCAGTTGGATGACTTAGAACTAGGTAGTTTGTGAGGCTAAAAATGATTAAATTGTGATGATCCTTTTCATTGAGATGAATCTAGATGTATTGTAGTATCAGTGTAGGTTAATTATAAGAGACTTGATAATTACATTCTCACTCTTCAAGAGGGTAAATAAGATTTAACATACTGATTTAGAATAAATACAAGTGATTAGTCAATGGATAATAATGATATTATTTATATATGTGGTTGTGTTGTGGTCTCAGTAAACATGAATGAAGAGATAATGGGGGGATACCATGACATGATATGATTTTTTCACCTTGGAAATACCATTTTGTGTAATGACATTTGGGGTAATTATGTGTGGAATGTGATTAATAAGGATGTTTTAGGGTTCATTTCATAGTGAATTACCATTTAGTAGATAATGTACAATATCTCGTAAAACACACGTATTTATTATCTATTAATAAATCTTGAGCGGATGTGGGATGATGATATTATGAATGTTGTTATGGGGTGTTTGTGAGAAACATGAGGTTGTGATTCAATATGGCATATATAGATCCCATTGATGAAGGGTGAACATTTCCTACAGACTATATAGACATAATTTATTGAAAATTTGTTTACTTATATGTTAATGAGAACATATGATTTCATAGGGTTCCATAGAATATCTTATCGGATTGTGAAACATGATTTTTAATCAGGATTCAATCATGGTCTATTGATGATTACTGATATACAAATTTGTTTGAGAATAATATTCCATCCTTAGATCAATGAGTAGCCTATGTGTACTATATGAGTGCCAGATGATATGATGTGCGAATACATACTTGTTTCTGGAAGTGCATGGGAGTGTAAGGTTACCGTAGATGAGTTTTTTTGAATACAATTGTTATCAAGAATTTATTTAGCTAACCCATTTTGAGGGATTATATAGTAGCCAAAACTGATCACCCTAGTGCAGGTTAGTGGTAGGGGAGTCTTTCATTATTGGTTACAGTATCATATAGCTGAATTATGATCATATTTTGTTGATTAAAAATAGCTTGGTGACAGTCCAATGTATGTAGTATTAATGTTTAGACCATATTTTTCATTAGCATTAGTTTGAAGTAGACGAATGGTTTTTTTATAATATCTTCTTTAATGTGAAACAATCATATTATATGCCATGGGATATTAGATACTATGTATATGATGATATATGAGGATAATGAGTGTATCTGTAAAATGAAAAAATAATTAGAACATTGATTGAGTTTATTAATAGTTATTGTTTTATTAAATATATAACAAATAAAAATATACCACCCTAATTCTTTATATGTGATTGATGTTGATGATTTAGAGTTGGGGGTTCCTGTTTCATTCTAGAAATTAATAGATTTTGATATATAATATATATAAAAGATATTATTTGTAAATATGGTTAATATAGTACATGTTTAGTGGAAAATAGGTTTATCTAGAAATACTTACTTGTGGTTGGAAGATATTAAAAATCTCTTTCCCTAGCTTTTCAATAGTGATGCCCGATTATGATTCATGATGATGAGTTGTTAAATAGTGGAGAGTTTATTACACCTTATTTATTTTGAATAATGCGATTTTTTAATTTTTTTGCAAAAAAATTGTACTATGTTGTTTTTAGGATGATATAGTTGTTGGTAGAGGATGTGGGTTGGTATTTGGGGTTTCATACCTTTTAGAAGAATAAATTCTACAGTGGGTCAGTGACGACGCCACAAAAAAAAAATAAATTATGCCATTTCAAATAATTTTAATGATTAATATAATGGTATCCATGGGAATCATTACAAATTTAGTGTTGTTGTATCAATAATTCATTTATCATGACAGTAAAAATTATCCTTGAATTTTTACTGTAGTTTTTTATGGGACATTTCAGATGGAATTAACGGTCATGTCGTCGCAAAAACTATTGAAGATTAATTACACCATGAACCTGTGGTCACGAAAAAATGGAAAACTTATATAATTTTTTAAATTAATTGAAATATGTTAAATATGTTAATCTTTTTAAATAAGTCTTAACATATACTCACATGTTTTATGCACCCCATAACAATCCTTCCTTGGTGATCCCTCTGTTCTTCAAATTAATTTATGCATAATTTATACTCAGATTAAATAACCACCTATCCCAGATGATTTATATACATAAATTTGTTAGCAATCCTCCTTTAATTTTTAGTTTGTATCTTAGTTATGGGGTTATTTAATTTTGTTTACATTAAATTGAGAAGTTTTTTTTTCATATTTTGAAAAATCCTATGATATAGTCAATTTCATCTGATGACAACCAATGAGTGAGATTCACATATTTTTATGTAGTTAATGTCTAAAAATCCTCAATATTATATATATGTTTTCATATATTGAGTGATATTTATCCACACCGACCATGTGAAATGGATTTATAACTTATATGATTGGTTTATGTTAGTCTTGTATGAGTATGGTAAGGATGTCTTGGCCTATATGGGACACATGACATGTTGTAACTTGATTATATGGTCATTTATTATCAATAAATTGATTTAAAGTTCATGGAAACATATAAATTAAAACCAATGGATCATTACATGAGATATATTTAGATATATTAGATATTATTAGTTTACGTTTTTCCAATTACGAGAACAGGATGTGTACACAAAAATGATAGTGTAACATCCTGGGTAAATAAATAAATAATACATTATCATTTTTATTAATATTTGTGAATTAAATATTAATTTTACAACAAAATTGATGCTATGTTCGATGGCATACCTTATATGCAACAACGAGTTTCTTTGAAATCTTACGTTTCACACTAATAATATAATATTATTATTTTAAATGGTAGTTAACTCCTAGACATTGTATTGGAGGGAATGAACAAAACTAACTAAAATATGATTATACATGTTTGTTAAATGTTTTTACATTTAACCAATAAAAGGTAGGGGCATAAAATATGAATGAATCTAATTTTAAGCATAAATACTCTAATATTCCGTAATAAAATTGATTTATTGCCTTTTAATGGTGAACCCAATTTAAATATAGTTTTGGTCATTTTTATATTTTCTCTTTGACAAAATAAAATTCTCCTTTAGATTCAGGACATCAAAATTTACATTGGGTAACTTTTTGGTATTTTTCTGATAAAGTTCATTTTTTAATGAATAACAAAAAATACTGTATTTTAATTCAAAAGAACCTTTTAATGTTATTTATTTATATGGTTATATTATTTATTTAATTGTTTTTAAAGTTTATTTATAATATATTTTTATCATTTAATCCAATTTTGTTTATTGGAATTAATTTCCCTTTGAAATTGGACATAAACAAGTATCAATCATTTTATAGTTATTGTATCTTAAAAACACGCTATTTGTTTTGATAATGGGAATTAATTTTAAAATAATTAATTAAACTTATATGTTTTTAATATGGTAACATAGGAATCATTTTTGAATTCGGAATATCAAATATATGATAGTCTAGATTTTTGGTATTTTTCTGAAAAACATCAATTTTTGATGAATAGTGAAACCACTTAGTAATAGTTAAAGAAATAACTTTTTCATTTAAATGAAATTTTACCAATTTTGTGAGTTGAATTTCAAAAATACAACATACATGGTTGTTATTAGTAAGTAAAATTTTGTTCAATATGATGAAAATAATTTTGGTGAATAACAACTTTTTTCTTTTATTTACCACAAATAAAGTTAAATTGGGTAATACAAGGTAAAAAGAAACTAATAATAATAGAAACTTATCCTAAAACATATCTTAACCATATTTTATGAGTCATAGATGAATGTGGGTATCTTTTAGCAGATTGTGGGACCCCATGGAGCCTCTTATGAGTGATAATGACAATTTAGATTAATTAATATAATGTAAAGGAAAAAATTACACAAACAAATATATTTTAGTAAATTAATTTTTTGAATTGTGTTATATAAGTTATATTTTTGACTATAAATATTCATTGGGAATATATAAATATTTACTACATCATGGGGTTTTTTAATAATTTTTAGACCTCAAATAAATTAAATTATATATGACACAATAATGATGTAGTATTTACCTCATTAATAAATTATTTAAATAAATAAGATTATAAATATTAAAATAAAATCCAAAACCTATCCGATTATTATTTTATGATTTTCTTTCGACCATGAGTCTTCTTATATTCATATTTAATGAGTTTTGGATCTTTAGAAACCGATGATATGTTTATAATAAAATAATATTTTCAAGCTTTCCTAAAGAGCCCCTCCTCCCCCTTATAAAGGGAGCCCATTTCTAACCAATTACTCACACCTCTAAAGACATTTGGATCTTCAAAAATCTTCCCAATTAAGCTCCATACATCTCTATCTTCGACCTAGAAGCCTTACCTTAGGCATAAGGCACTTTAACCAACCATTTTGGTTCAAACCAAAGGGAGTTACCCAAATTAAAGGTAACAGTTTCTCTTAACTTCTTTTCCTTTATTTTACTTCTCCAACCCCTAAAATCATTTTATTACCTTATTTAATAACAAAAAACGTATCCTCAATATACTAGGATGTTGTTTGGAGTAGTATTAGAACTACACTTACACACACCTCCATCTATTGTGTGAAGAACATACTATTTTTGTGGATGGAAAACTAACGCCTCATGAGACGATGATTGTTCAATTATCTCCTAAATCCTGTCATTGTGGCCATTAATATGAAACTATATTTATTTATTATTTATATTATGTTTATTTTTTCTTTATGCTTCTGTATTTTTCTTTTATATCATACCATTATGGTTTCCATTATGGGTAAACGTGACAATTTCATTTGGGGAAGTGCGGACTACGACCCCCTCAAAGTGATATGACTCATTTAGGACATAGGTGGGATGTATAAAGGATAGGGTTAATAGTTTTATATATGATATTATACTGGAATTATAATATACCAAAGTATAATTTTGTTTTAATTCCATTAAAATAAGAAATATAAATGAAAGTAGCATTCATGTGTACGTACGACTTACCGTCTCCATGAACGGTGCATTCTATTTCATACCTCCAAATGATATGTACTATTATAAATATATATATATATATATACAAGATATATATTTTATATATGATATATAAATAATGAATATCATTCAGGATATAATAGACTATTGACCACACAGATGCCTTGTATATATAAGGTGTTCATTTTTGACTCAAGTAACAAATATCATCAAAACGACCATTATTAACTTAAATGATTACATAATGTTTATATAATCGTAATAATTTATATAAAAGGACTAATAAACATGAAAAATGTCCTTAAGAAATTATAAATTATCTTTTGTTTATTATTCAGGAGATTGGAGAATAAATGGGTCAAGTCGGACACAAGGTTAGGGACTTCATCTCAATCTCCTTTTATTGAGGCATATTTTGTTTTAATAAACGAACTTCGTTTACATGATGTCTAAAAACCATTGAATTTTCAAATGGAATTATTTTTATAAAGAATTTTACTAAACGACAAAAAGGAATGTTTCTTTTAACGTTAGCGGGGATAATGACCTTTCTGCCGCCACTAGTATTATTTGTTCTTTAGCTTCCTTAACAAGCCGTAATGTTTTTTTTCAAGGAAAATAAATACCATATAATCTTTAATGTATTTTGGTATTGAAAATGGATTTGATAATGAATTTTTTTATTAATATATTAATTATATATATTGGGATTGAAATGTGGAAATCTTTTATTTCGTTTATATTTATTTTATGTGTTATGATTTTATAATGGTACTTGGACATTTGACGGGTGGTTACGTGATAATCCAAACAACGAGTGGTGCCGTGATAAACCAAGATGGGTGGTTACATTATAGACTCCAATGCATTGGGTAAGGAAGTCAGCCGTAAGGCTATTCCATTTATTGATATGTGTGGATGTCGACCGTATGGTTATTCTATTTAAGTATGTTTATGTCCCAAGTTAGTTTTATATGTTATGTGTTATTTATATGGGTTTTATTTTGGTTACAAAAGGGTATGAAATGTTATTTTATTCATTTAATAGTATTTACTACTTTAAGAAGGTGAAATGTATTACTAATGATAAGTATTCATGGTTTACTTGTTGTTTTGAAAAACAAACTAATAGTTTTCCTTCTATGTGTAATCCTTACTGAGCTTTTTACAATCATCCCATGTTTTGAAATGTTTTTTCACAGGACTTAAAGATGAATAGGGTCGAGGACAAGATCATGGAAATGTCTTGCTATCTAAAACATGGAACAAGGCATTACTCTTTTTTTCATGATTTTTTTTCATGAATAAATGGATACTATGTAGAATTGTGTACATGTAATATTCATGTTGTTATGTAAATATAATGAAATAATTCAATAAAACACTAAACCTAAAAAGATCCTCAATGTGAATTATCCATTTAAATAAAGAAGATGTAATGTTTAAGTATGGGTCCTTATAGTTGGTATAAGAGGCCATTTTAGACAACTTCAAGAGTTAGTGAATTGTTAAATAAATGTCCATAAATTAATTTATGGTAATATTGAAATGATATTGAATTTAAAGGTTACCATGATGCTTCTCCTATGATAGATCTGTGTTCAGAATGGTTTATCGCAGAGGAAATAAGGAATCTATGTTGGGACGACATCAGGAGGAAGACAACCTTCCAAATCAGCAACCTGAGATGGTTGGAATCGGAACTAAACTACTTGTTTCTGTGATGGAACAATTTACTCAGGCTATAAATGGTGGTCGTATCCATGCACGAGATCTGCCAGATCAACCACAGAGGAACATGTCAGTATTGGAGCATTTCATGAGGCAACATCCCCCATCATTCAGAGGATCATATGAACCTGTGCTAGTATAAGGGTGGATTAAAGAACTGGAGAAAATTTTCGATGTTATGGGTTATTCAGAATATCAAAATGTTAGTCTCGCTGTTTACCATTTTGAAGGTGAAGCTGATCGGTGGTGGTCGATGGTGAAAAATATCAAGGATAATGAGGAGATTTATGCTCTTTATTGGGATGAAATCAATGGTATGTTTTTGAGAAATATTTTCTTAAGGTGGTTCGTATTAGGATGGAAAAACAATACCTGGAATTGAGGATGGAGGATGACTCAGTGGCTTCTTAGGAAGTAAAATTCACTCGACTGGAAAGGAATGCTCCAAATTTCATCGATGATCATTATAGTAAGATAAATTGATTTTACACATGACTGAAGCTACGATACTGAAGAGAGTTAGCCTCTCATGAGTGTAAAAGTTATGAAAAACTAGTTCAATGTGCGGAGATGGTGGAAATGGAGTTTGACGATGATCATGTGTTCTTTGACATACAACCAAACAAGAGGACCAGTTGGATGGAAAATAGAAATAATTCATCACATAATCATGGAGGTAAGAAAACTAAATTTCCATCTTGTGAGAAGTGTGGTAAAACGTATCCTGGAGAATGTTTATCAATGTTTGGGAAGTGCTTCCTGGGTGGTAAGTCTGGTCATATTGCACTTAACCGTAAGGAATATGATGAAGAAGGAAATGAAAATCCATCGGTTAGATGTTTTAAGTGAAATGAAATGTGTCATTATGAAAATGGGTTTCCAACGAAGAAATCAACTGAGGGAAAGAAACCATACTACAAGTAGAAAGGGTTTGTGAAATCCATTGTAACTACTTCAGCAGATGTTGGGTCATCAAACGAAGTAGTATTATGTTCACTACTTTTGTTTTCAGATTATGCCAATGTGTTGTTTGATTTAGGGTCTACACATTCATTAATTTTTGAGACGTTTTCTAGTAAATTGGGAATTCCCTCTCAAGATATGAATACAAAACCTATGTTAAAAAAACCTGGAGGAAATGTTGAGAAAAAAAGAAAACATAAAAACCTTCATTTCCTTGGGTGCGGGAAAAATCTACCTGAAAACTTATTGTTTTTCCTTTAGTAGAGTTTGATGTTATTTTGGGAATGGATTGGATGTCTGTTTATCATGCT
Organism: Viscum album; assembly: GCA_963277665.1. Taxonomy (NCBI): domain Eukaryota; kingdom Viridiplantae; phylum Streptophyta; class Magnoliopsida; order Santalales; family Viscaceae; genus Viscum; species Viscum album. The sequence continues at coordinate 580,759,064 of OY728128.1, read as the reverse complement.
AAGATTGACTGAAGAGCTAAATAAGTTTCATTTCATAAATATTTATAGTTTCTATAAAATAAAGAACCTTTCTTTTGATAAAATATCAGGAAGCTCAAAACCTAGTAATATATGGAAATGAATATTACCATGCACATATTGTTGAAAATAAAGGAATAGTTCAAATTAATTATGTGTTGGTGGTAAAAGATTATCTTGATTTTTTTCTTGATGCGTTTCCTGGTATTATACCGAATCAGAAAGTTGAATTTACAGTTGACTTAGTTCCTGATGCTAAGCCAATTTCAAAACCCCATTATCAAATGACCCAAATTGATCTTTTATAGTTAAGGAATAAATTGTAGGAGTTATTAGATAATGGTTTCATTAAAAGTGGCACATCACCATGGGGTTCTCCTGTATGGTTTGTTAAAAAGAAAGATGGTTCAATGAGACTTTTCATTGATTATAGTTCATTGAATAACATCACAGTTAAGAACAAGTAACCTTTGCCACATATCGATGATTTATTTGATCAGCACCAGGGAGCTCAGTATATTTTGAATATTGACTTGAGATCGGGGTACCATCAGTTGAAAGTGAAAGAAGCATACATTATGAAGACCGTGTTTCATACTAGATATGGCCATTAGGGATTTGTGGTTATTGCTTTTCGTTTAACCAACGCACCTTCTGTATTCATGGATTTTATGAATCTAATTTTCTATGAGTTATTGGATATGTTTGTGGTTATGTTAATTGATTATATTTTGATTTATTCCAAAAGAAAATTGGAACATGAATGTAATAAAAGGGTTGTCTTGAAAACCATAAATGAAAAGAAACTATTTGTGAAATTCAGCAAGTGTGAGTCTCGGTTGAATAAAATTTCTTTCCTTGGTCATGTTATTTCCAAAAATGGAATAATTGTTGATCCTGCTAAAACTAAAAATGTGTAAGAATGGAAAATAACCACAAATATAACTCAGATTCGTGGTTTTCTTGGTTTAGAATATTATTACCAGAGGATTGTTGAGAATTTTTCACGGTTATCTAGTCCAATGAAAAAGTTAACTCGAAAAGGTGTTAAGATCATTTGGATGAAAGAGTGTGAAGATTGTTTTCAGAAATTGAAAGGAAGATTGGTGAATTCTCCAGTTTTGGCACTAACTTCTAGAAATGGAGAGTTTCTTATATAAAATGATGCCTCATTGAAAGGACTTGGATGTGTCTTTATGTAGAATGATCTGGTAATTGTTTATGCTTTACATCAGTTGAAACCTCATGAGTTAAATTACCCTAAACATGATTTTTAATTAGCTTCTTTGGTTTTTTTCTCTAAAAATTTGAAGGCATCACTTGTATGGAGTAAAATGTGAAATATATAACCACCAAAAAAGTTTAAAGTATATATTAAATCAGAAAGAACTGGACATGAGATAGAGGAGATGGCTGGAATTAATCAAGGATTATGATTTCATGATCCATTACCAGCCCGAAAAATCAAAAAATGTGGCTGATTCTCTATGTTAAAAAATTATTGTCTCATTAAACATGATATGTTGGGATCGAGATCCTTTTGTTTTTGATTTGATGAACATGGGAATAGAAGTTATTGGTGCAGGAAATTCTTCTATTTTGTTTCAGGTGTCAGTTAAATCATCTCCATCAGATAGAATAAAGTAGGCCCAGAATGAAGACAGTGAGTTGCAGAAAAAGGTAGAGTTGGTTCAATAGGGTATGTTTCCTAATTTTAACATTGATAATGATTTTGTTTTGAGGTTTGGGAAGAGCTTATTTGTGCATTGTGATTCATAGTTAATGAATGAGTTATTATGTGAAGCTCACAGTTATCAGTTTACAGTTAAAACTAATAGTACTAAGATGTACAGAGATGTTCGAGAGTATTACTCGTGTGTTGGACTGAAAAGAGATATTGATGATTTTACTATGAAACATTTGACTTTTCAGCATGTTCAAGAATAACGGTAGTTACCCAATGGGATTTTTCATCCTTTACCAGTTCCTGAGTGTAAATGGGAAAATATATCCATGGACTTTGTTTTGGGATTACCGAAGACATCTTGAGGTAATAATGCAATCTAAGTTATAGTTGATCGATTGACAAAATCTACTCATTCCCTTCCTATTCGAGATAATTTGCCTCAAGATCAACTTTATTGGCTGTATGTTAAAGAGATAGTCTAGTTGCATGGAGTTTCCCTTTCCGTTGAATCTAATCGTGATCCCATGTTTACATCTAACTTTTGGAAAGGATTTCATAAGTCATTAGGTACTAAATTAAAATTTAGTACAACTTTTCATCCTCAATCAGATGGGAATTCAGAAAGAACAATTTATACCTTGGAGGATATGCTACGTGCTTGTTCACTGGATTACCAGGGAAGTTTGGACCAACATCATTCTTTGTTTTAATTTTCTTAAAATAACAGTTTTAATTCTAGTATACAGATGGATCCATTTGAGGCATTATATGGAAAACGTTTTCAATCTCCCACATTTTGGGATGAAGTCAGTGAAAGTAAGATGATGGGACCCAAATTAGTTGAAGAGATGGCAGAAAAAGTTCAGTTGAGTCAGAAGAACATGAGAATAGCTCAGTGAAGACAGAAAAGATAAACATATAATCGGAGGAAGGATCTCTCTTTTGAGGTAGGTGATCATGACTTTCTAAATGTTTCTCCATGGAAAAGTGTGATGTGTTTTGGTAAGAAGGGAAAGTTGAGTATGAGGTTCATTGGACCTTATGAAATTCTAGAGAAAGTTGGATCAGTTGCATATAGAGTGGCTTTACCACCAAGATTATTCTAGGTTAACAATGTTTTTCATGTTTTGATGTTGAGAAAGTATATGTTAGATCTGTCTCATGTTTTGAGCCCAGAGGTTGTTTAGTTGGAATAGAATCTCTCTTATGAGGAACAACCGGTCTAGGTTCTTGAATGAAGCGAGAAAGTGGGGCGGAATAAGGTACTTCATCAGGTAATGGTTTGGTGAAAAAACCATATGGTTGAAGAGGCAATGTGGGAATCTAAAAATGTTATGAGGGATAAATACACCCACTTATTTGATAAATGAATAAAATTGGGAGGAAAAAATTTTCCAAAAGGGGGGAAGGATGTAACATCCTGGGTAAATAAAGAAATAATACATTCTCTTTTTTTAATATTTTTGAATTAAATATTAATTTTACATTAAAATGGTTTCTATGTTCCATGGCTTACCTGATACACAATAATGGGTTTCTTTGAAATCTTACGTTGCACACTATCAATATAGTATTATTATTTTAAATAGTAGTTCACTCCTAGTCATTGTATTGGTGGGAATGAATAAAACTAACTACAATATGATTATACATGTTTTTAAATGTTTTTAAATTTATCCAATAATAGTTAGGGGCTTAAAAAATGAATGAATCTAATTTTAAGCATAAATACTCTAATATTCAGTGAAAAATCAATTTACTGCCTTTTGATGGAGATCCATATTTTAATCTAGTTGTGGTCATTTTTATTTGATCTAATTTAAAAAATAAAATTCTTCTTTATATTTAGTACAACAAAACATACCTTGACTAATTTTTTGGTATTTTTCTGATAAAGTTAATTTTTTAACGAATTGTGAAAAATGCTATATTTTAATTCAAAAGTTCCTTTTAATATAACATATTTATATGTTAAGATTATCTTTTTAATTGGTTTTAAATTTTATTTAGAATATATTTTTATCCTTTAATACAATTTTTTTATTGGAATTAATTTCACTTGGATATTGGAGAGAAACAAGTATGAATCTTTTATAATTACTGTTTAAAAAAACACGCTATTTGTTTTGATAATAGGAATTAATTTTAAATTACTTAATACAAATTATATGTTTTTAATATGGTAATGTAGAAATAATTTTTTAATTCGGAATATAAAATATATCTTAGGCTGAGTTTTTGGTATTTTTCTGAAAAACATCAATTTTTGATGAATAGTGAAACCACTCAGTAATAGTTAAAAAAACTGACTATTTCATTTAAATGCAATTTTACAACTTCTGTGAATTGAATTTATAAAATATAACATACATGGTTGTAATTAGTATGTAAAATGTGGTTCAATAAGATGAAAATAATTTTTGGTGAATTGTAACTTTTGACTTTTATTTACTGTAGTTAAAGGTAAATAGGGTAATTCAAGTTAAAAAGAATACCATAATAAAAAAACATTATCCTAAAACTTGTCCTAACATTATTGTATGAGTAATTACCACACATGGGCATCTTTGTGTTGATTTTGGGACCGCATGGAGCCACTAAAGAGTGATAATGATACATTAGATTAATTAATTTAATGTAATGGAAAAAATGACACAAACAAATATCTTTTAGTAAATTATTTTTTACATGGTGTTATATAAGTAATCATTTCGACTATTAAAATTCATTGGAGATATAAAAATATTTCCTACATCTTTATTTTTTTTACAATTTGTATACATGAAATAAATTAAATTATATTTGAAATAATAATGACGCAATATTTACCTCATTAATAACTGATTTAAATAAATAAGATTATAAATATTAAAATAACATCCAAAATCTGTCCAATTCATATTTCATAATTTTATTTTGACCATGAGTCATCTTATATTGATCTTTAATTAGTTTTTGATATTTAGAAACTGAAGATATGTTTATAATAAAATAATATTTTCAAACTTTCCTAAAGAGCCCCTCCTCTCCGTAATAAAAAGATACCATTTCTATCCAATTACTTAAAACTCTCAAGCCTTTTGGATCGTCCATCCTCTTCCAAATTAATCTCCCTAAATCTCTATCTTCCACCTAGAAGCCTTAACTACGGTAGAAGGCACTTCAACAAACTATTTTGGTTCAAACCAAAGGGAGTTAACCAAATTAATGGTAACAATTTCTCATAACTTCTTTCATCTTATTTTACTTTTCCAACCCATAAACTATTTTTATTTCATTTTTTTATAACTAAAATAGTATCCTAAATATACTAGGATGTTTTTATGTGAAGGATTCGAACCACACTTACACACACCTCAATCTAATAGGTGAAGAACATACTATTTCTCTGGATTGAAAACTAACGCCTCACAAAACGATGATTGTTCAATTATCTACTACCGCCAATCATGGTGGCCATTAAGATAACACTATATTTATATATGATATAAATTATATTTATTTTTTCTTTATGATTCTTCATTTCTTACATCCAAATGATATGTAATGTTATAAATAAATAAATGTTTATATACTTGATATATATGATATATATGATATCTAAATAATTAATATCATTCATTATATAATAGACTATTGACAACATGGACAACTTGTAAATACAAGGTGATCATTTTTGACTCAAGTACCAAATATCGACAAAACATCCATTATTAAATTAAATTATTACATAATGTTTATAACATGGTAATAATTGATATAAGAGGACTAATAAACATGAAAACGGTTCTTAAGAAATTATAAATTAACATTATTTTATTATTCATGAGATTAAAGAATGATCAGATCTAGTCGGACACAAGGTAAGAGACTTCGTCTCAATCACCTTTTATAGCGGCATATTTTGTTTTAATACACAACCTTATTTTATATGCTGTATAAACACCCTTGGCCTTTAAAAGGGAATCTTTTTAAATTAATCATTTTACGGAATGACAAAAAGGAATGTTTCTTTTAATTTAAAAGGTGACAATGAACTTTCTGCCACTGCGAGTATTATTTGTTCTTTGGCTTCCTTAACAAGCAGTAATGTTTTTTTCAAGGAAAATAAATACCATATACTCTTTTATGTATTTTGGTATTGAAAACGGTTTTGATAATGGACTTTTTATGTCAATATATTTAAATTATATATTTCAATTTAACTGTTGAAATGGTTTCTTTCCTTTTTATTTGTTTTATGGGTTATGATTTTATAATGGTACTTGGACATTTTATGGGAGCTTACCTGATAAACCAAATGGTGGGTGGATACATGATAAACCAGGATGGGTGGTTACGTTATAACCTCTAATGCATTTGGTATGTAAGTCGGCCATATAACTATTCCATTTAGTGATATGTGTGGAAGTCGACCGTATGGTTATTCCCATTATGTATGTTTATGTCCCAAGTTACTTGTATATGTTATGTGTTCTTTATATGGGTTTTCATTTGGTTACAAAAGGGTAAGAAATGATCTTTTATTTAGGGAATAGTATTTACTACTTCAAAAATGTGAAATGTATTACTTATGATATGTATTCATGGTTTACTTATTGTTTTGAAAAAGAAACTAACCGTTTTCCTTCTTTGTGTATCCATTACTGAGATTTTTATGCTCATCAAATGTTTTGAAATGTTTTTCACATGACTTAAAGTTTAATAGGGTCAAGGATGGGATCAAGGAAAAGTCTTGCTATCTAAAACATGGAACTAGACATGACTCTTTTATTCATGAGTTTTTATTTTATAAAAAAATTTGATACTAAGTAGAATTTTCTACATGTAATATTCATGTTGTTATGTAAATGTAATGACCTAATTCTATAACACTCTAAACTTGAAAAGATCATCAATGTGAATTATCCATTTAATTCATGAATATGTAATGTTTATGGACGGTTCCTTATACAAAGACTAGTATTGAAGATTCATTAAGAATTGAAAAAGAAATTATTTTAGTTAGTAGTATATTATTAAAATTAAAAGGATTGAGAGACCTACTCCTTTAATATAAATTTTCCCTTGGGGAACCTACCCTGGGAAAGACATTGTAATGGTTTTGTTATGTGTGGAATGGAATATCCTAGATTATGGGAGGATTCAAAAATTAGAAGAAACCTCATTGTTAGTTTATATACATTATTATAGATATATGTGTATACCCTAATGGGTTATTATGAAATAAATTCAAATTACTTGTGATTTGAAATATATATACATGTGACACAATTCCAATTTTTCTTTACAATTTTTTAATAGGATCAAAATTGTTTAGGGTTGAGATAATGATCAATATGGGGGTATCTCTTCCATGTCCTTCATTTTATTTTTTGATAGATTGATATGGTATTGTGATAAGATCATTATAGATCTTGGTATAATTAATAAATTTGTTTACATTGACATGAGTTGAGATCAAGAAATTTAAGGTATGATATCATTATATAATTGTGGATTACCATCACATTTTTCTCTTATTATTTTGTTTAGTGGTTAAGATATTTGAGTATTGTGATTGATATAAACAAATTCAACTTTCCCATTTGTCTTATTATTTCTTTCAATGTGTCAAAATTCCAAAGGACTGGGACAAATATATACATTGGACACAATTCCCAATAGTCTTATATTTTATTGAATATGGATTCAGACATATTATTGATGAGATAATATAGGAATATGTGCCCTTTTCCATTTTCCCTTATATTGTAATATTGTGGTTGAGAGGCCTGATGGATGAGAATTATATAGTAATGAGGACTCTTATCTTATTGTATCAAAATTTTTAAATATTATGGTTGAGATTCATTATAAGAAAAAAATCAATGAATTATTTAGAACATACTCCCCGATAGACATTTAATATATTTATAAAAATTTCAAGGACATTCTGACATAGGATAATGACGTTATTTTCACTCCCTTGGTTGCTACTTGAGAACTCAAGGGTGTGGAATTTTTTATCATTGTTATTTTTTTATTTTTATAGGAATATCACATCATGCATGTAGCTATATATTCAATATTTGATTAGGAGAATATTTTGTGTTGGCAAAAAAATATGTGAACATAACATATTTGACCATCTCCATGTTATTATAAATTTTCTGGCTTACTACATTGATAATGGAAAATACCCTATAATAGATGTTTTCGATGGATATGTTGGGTTAAAGTTGAGAGAAATGGCCGGTCTAGGACTCAAGACTAATTCTATGGATGTATCCATTAGTAAATTTTTTCAAGGTTTCATATGATAATTTCACATAAGCTATTTCTTTATTTGTATGACTAGAGAGAAATTAAAGTCATTCATTTTTTACAACATAGAATATATTATCTTATTAGGGGTTTCTATTAGATTCAATTTCCATTGAATGCTTTTATATCATGGTTGATTGATATTGTTGTTTCATATATTATGATTTACAGTTTTCTATACCACATAAGGTATATTACACCTTGGTTTAAAATAATCCATCATCACCAATAGATGGCCTAGATAAATGGGGAAGCATGGTTGAGGCAATGTAATGCCACCAGTTCAACCATGGAGGATATGAACTATCTCAGAAAGGTTATATATTATTGTTTTTAAGTGATGAATTTCATATAGGATTTCTAGTTTTTTCTAGAATTCTGAAATTGGTTTCAGTAGAAGGTCACCACTATCCCCATTTTTTCAATCGGGTCATTCATAGAATAGATTTAAAAATATTTATTTTTAACATAATAATATTTAATATATTAATTTTAGATAATATTTGAAGATTTTTATGGGGTTATTTTCTAGTGAATAATAAAAGTTTTTTATAGATGTATTATAAGAGTTTTATATTTTAATTTTTAGGAATTACAAGTATTAAATTATATTTGGTAATCATGTCATGGTTAATTTAATATATGTTTGGGAAAATTATATGTTTTAATTATTTCCTTACATAAACATTAGATATTTAATTTGATCTTTTTTTTATATTAAAAATTTTCCATTATATTTGATACATGGCTTGAACGAGTGACAAATGTTTTTCAGTATTTATAAAATATGTGGCTTTGTAGTTAAAGAAGTGTCTGACAACATTATTTATAATTATAATGTTTTATAAAAATACTATCTTGCACGGAATTATAAAAATGTGAGATGAGTGGTTCATTTTTATTTCCTGAAACTTTGATTATTTTTATATTATTGAACATATCCATTTTAAATTTATTTTTGTATGGGAAAATATGTTAACTAGTTTCAAAATATTTTGACACAATTAAACCGTAACTCTTTAGAATTAATATGTTTTGGATATAGAGAATAATAATTCCAACACGAATATTAAATTTTTTAACAAAGTTTTAAATATAAAGTTTTTTTAAAACCATGAAATATCTTTGGAAATCTTTATTATATTTATTTTATATTTTTTTTATTATGGATGTTTTCTAAAAATAAAACCTATCGTTAGAAACTAAATTTATAAATTGTTTATAATTATTTCAGTGTTTAACTGGTTTTAAAGAACACTAATTTTTTTAAAAAATATGGTTCTAATTAATTTATTTATCCCAAGAACTGTTTTGAAAAATGTTGAGTAATTAGGGATATTGTTGAGACCCAATATGAATTCATTGAGATATAATTTTTATTTAATTTCCCCTATCATCTGGTATTTTTTTAGAGAAAAGATGTTGAAGTATTTGGAGTGTATATATTATCATATTATATTTTGATTTAAATTCATAAATATTCTTCAGACTCACATAGAATAATATTTATATATATGGTGAAGAATTTTTTAGATGATATGAGGAGTTCTAAGCTGGTATTAATTTTGATGAAATAATTTTGGAATTATATTTGACCTGTTTTGGTCCAAAAAAATGGCTAAGTACAAATTGCCATACGATCTTTTCCCAATTCCTGTAATAATCATCTAGAGTAGATAGACTGAAATATTTAAAAGGCATGAAACTCTATACGATTCATTTCATAATTAAATTAAATAATTTTAAAAGGCATGACTAGATCATAAGAATCCAAATATAACTCTATAAAAGTCAATTAAATTATTTAGAGTCATTTTAAACACTATAACAGTCAATATATTTTTCATTAAGAGTCATTTAGTTTCTTAATATCCAGTTCTTACATCATATGTATAGTGATGATTGTGATCCATACTTTTTATACATAGATATTACATCTTAATAGGGGAATATTCATTACGTAACATTACAATCCACACATGAATCATTTAGGTTTATTATATTTGTAATATTAGATACATAAATAAAAGGCTCATAAGTGACCTACATTATCTCCCACTAATTTCTTCATAACTATCACTATTCTTAGTCATATCATAATTAAAACATTTTTTCATGACATTAGGAAATGAAACATAAGAAATGGTGAGCTCTGATTCTTAGTAAAGGTAAACAAGGTAGTTATAAATGATCACCCAAACATAATGTGAGAATAGTGTTTGAAAAAAATGATATTTATATTTTGAAACCATAGCTTTAATATCTGTTATCAAAATCATGATTCATCGAATAAATCATGGATGTTCGTAAGACTTGAATAGTACATGAATCAATGAATACAAACCCAGAGAGAATAATACTACAATGAGATATGAGTTAAGAGAATATAAGTAATCATGGAAAATCATTTTTTAGTCAAGTATCACTTCATAAAAGATTATAATGGATTGAGTCTCCTCCCTCTTCCATCATGTCTTTAGTCATGGTTTACTACCAAGACTATCACAACAGACAACTTCCCTTGTTGAATTGGGATTACTCCCAATTCCAATCCATATTATCTCATGAGATATCCATTAGTATATAATGTATTAGAGGGATATATATTATGGTCCCACCATCATGTAATGTAAATCATACATATGGGTTCCATATAAATTGTCATTATTGAATAACCAATTTAATATAAATAACTTAACTAATCATTTGATCAATTCATCATATTGTAACTCTTTGAAAATGAATGGGTTTCATAATGGTTTAATCATAAATTAATTATCTTATGGGAAAGAAACTAATTTTATAAGATCACCCTTTAATAATAATCATCATTATTCTTCCAAAGAATGATATTAGATAAAATCATTGGATCTTATCCTTGTAAATACTATGTAACATCAATGGATATTATCTTATATTAAAATTCATTTATAAAAATATATGAAATATTTATTGAGGAAAATATGATTTTTATTTATAAATTAAATCATTAAAATGTATAAAATTATCAAATATTAATGAAAAAGTTTCATTGAAAATAACCTTAAAAAATGTAATGAAGTCTTGAAAACATAGATCAGTCATGATGGAGAAAAGTTTCTATCATGCATTGTATGTTAAAATAATGACTACTTTCACATTTATGGTAAAGAGTATAAATTACCTCTTTGAGAAAAAGAAAGATGACACCTTTTAAATATTTTTTTAAAAATTCAATAACGGGTAAAAAATAACTTCAATAATCATAATATAAAAAACAATTTTGAATTTTTTTATAAATCATGGATAATTATGAAAATGGATTTTTGATTGATGAGACAAATAATGTTATTACTACTAAAACATTATTCCGGCATCTTGAGTTATTAAATAGAGTAAAATTAAATAAAAATATTTAATCTCATGAAAAAACATTGGAGGTTAAAATTAATATTATTTGTGATAGATTGGGCATACAATTTCATCGTGAAATACTTGATTATAAAAAATATGGTTAAATAATGTTATTATATCATAAATACCTTACCTATAGTTTGAATTTATTATAAAGGTCTATAAACTCCTATATAAATTTGTTTAATTTATTTATATTCTATACTAGAGTCATTTATAAACTTTTAATAACATACATGATACACTTATAATATTTAAACATGTATTTATAAAAAATTCCTAATTAAAGACATTATTTTCCAGTGTTAATTATTTCATTTTTGATAAGAATTTCAGTTATTAGTTCTGGTATTTGTAGTTTAATCATGGTTTTGTCATATAAAAATTATTAATAATGATATAAATCTCAAATATATTGATTTTATATATAATCCTCCATACAATATTAATATTGAAAAATGGATTACACCTTTCATGATGATGGAAGGCCGTCTGTACACATGAATGTTGTTTTCACATTTTAATGGATGGAATGAAAGAAAGGTAAATAATAATTCAACTTTATAGAATATTTATTATATCATTTATAACATATAAATTCATTTAATATATCCTCATTAACATCTATGTAAATTTTAAATGAAAAACGAATCACATCACTACCTGGATATAGTAGTCTACCCATAGGCACAAGTGAAATTATCTTTTTCCAATAGATGGTATGGTGAGAAGGTAGATATGATATTATAATTTTTTAAGAATGTTTATGTAATAAAATTTATATGTAAAAATTAGACCTAGGAAAACACTGAAAATGTATGAAGAAACCATGAATGTCTATGATGCTCAGCGTTTCCCAGTTAGTACATATAACAACGAGAGACAAAATAGGTAATGCCCCATCTCATACATGGCCACCCGAATCGATGCCAACTCTCATAGAAAATTTTCATGGTTCATGGGATCACTAAAAAATAGAATTAATAGAAATCCCCCATCACTGATCTCCTGATAGGTAATGGTACAATAAATGATTCTGATATCATAGAATACCTATTATGGAAAACTACCAACCTATAATAGCCCCCACTATAAAGAGAGTTTCTGAGGATAAAAAAAATCTTCATATAGATGTTGTTCCTAATGAATCATCATGGGATGAAAAAAGGTATACAAAACACAATCCAAAACTTCATCATTTCCTGATCTCCAAACACCAATATGATACTATAGAAAAAAATCAATCAAGTTCCACGCTTATAACAATTATTTCAAGGCTTGGTCTGGAAGTTTCCTCTTCAAAGAATGTACAGGGTCATTCCCTTTCACTGGGGCATAGGCAATGTCAAATTCAAAATATTATAGGTACTCCACCAAATTATTCTAGATGATATTTTGTTCTTTATTATATAAGATTCAATTCAAGCTCTTGTGGTCAGAATACACAAAAAACCATTCTATGAAAAGGTAATGTATCCCACACTTAAGTGAATTCATCCAAACCAAATGATCCAGGTAATGGGTCGGGAAAATTATTTCATTTTTCCAAATATGACTAGATCTATAAAGAAACATCATAATCACACTGTATAAAAAAGAAATCCAAAACCAAACCCGAGGAAGCACAAAATTCCATGTATCCCTCCTCTACCTCTAAGAGTGTCAAAACTAGCTCAATAGTAAAAATATATTTCAGATAATCAAAATAATTCTGAAATTTCACATCCCAAAAAAACATTACCCCATCCATGTTAGGTAAGTAATTATAGAATCCTAATTTTTGAAGTCCTTTACAAACCATTAATAATATCCAGCTAAACCCATGTAGCTCTGAATCACGAAAAAATTCCATGTTTACTCCCAAATTCAAAATAATTACACCATTTACTGATCAGAAAAAAAACCATGAATGAAACAAAATTTATGAATAAATTCACTTCCTAAATCAAAAAATCACACTTTAAAAACATTATAAAAATGAAGTGATTTCATAGTAATTTCAGAACTGATCTCAGATGACGCACATGATCTTTTTTATAATTAGAGAAAAAAGGGTGTCATCCAATGATACAATAACAAATGTATCTCAATACTCATGTAAAATAATCTTCATTATAACAATAAATATACTAGGAGTATTGTTTAGACCAATTGTCTTGAAAAAGTAATTTTAATGTCCATAATATCAATGAAAGTGGTTTTCGGAATTTCATATTCTTCAATTCTCAAATGATGGTAACCAGATTAAATAGAAATCATTGAGAACCACATCACCCCTTTCAACTATTCAAACAAATCATCAATCATGATAATCAAATACTTGTTTTTTAACATGAATCTATTGAGTTTTCGATAATCCACACACAACCTATATAAACCATTATCAATAATATAAAATATAACTAGTGCCACCCAAGGTGACACCCTTATGCTTATAGATCATTTCATTAGAAAATAATCCAACAAAATAATCAAAAAAATTTATTTCAGATTGATCAATGTGCTAAAAGGGAATATATACTAGTTTTGTACCATGTACAAATTCAATAGAAATCTCTAGCTCGCTTAATAGTAGAAATCCAGAGAAGTTAATAATTTTTTTAGCAAACTATATGGAAACTGGAGGAAGATCACCGCTCATAGATTCTTGATCTAGATAAAATGAAAACACTTATATTACTTTTCTAATGTCTGGATAAGATAAACCATATCTACACAACCTCATGTCCCATTCTTTATGAACTACATGGAACACCCCAACAGGTGTAGTGAAACAGACCCATATACGATAATAATAAATCTGGGAATTATTAAATATGATTTAATCTATCATGAAAAGAAAATAATGTAGTATTATGTAGAGAAAAATAAAATCCAATTTAATCTTTATATCTAGTAGAGAGAAGACACAGACTAGACTTCAGATACCCATCTCTCTCATTATTATGAGGGGTGTAGTAATACAAAACCTAAGATAATAGCTCTGTAGGAATATTTAATAGATTGAAAATATGGGTTTTCATAAAATAATGAGACACAAAATTATTAAATAAATAAGTCACTAATGATGACTATATAGTGATGGGACCTCTCACAGTCACTGGACCGACATGTTCTTCCCCTGTAAACTCTTACCCTGTGTGAAGAAGCTTCTTTCCTAATGTGTATGGCGGGAACCCCTATGTTCATGAAGCCTATGATTGGACCATATTTTTTGCAGTCACTTATGATCCAATAATACTCTACTGAGTGGAATAGACATAGAAGAAAATATTCTAGTGAACTGAGCATCGTCATGAATCATATATCATGGGTGCCTCAGTTAAAACCCATTTTTAACAACCCCACTTTCTATTCTGGAAAAAATAAAATTTCCACCACTAGGCACTACAAGAGGTCTAAAATAACCTTTCTTTTGAGAACCACTTTGAGAATCATTATGGATTCTTATTCCTTTAAAGGAACACACACTACCACTAGGATAAATAGGGGCTCCCATATACTATGACTTGTCATCCGGGTTCCTTTGAACCATAAATACACCATCCAAAACATCATCATAAAATGGAAGATTCAAGAATAAAACTTAAGAATGTATATTTGATAAAATTACCATATCAAATCATCATTTGTTCATCTTTTTTTTCGACCTAATATTTGGTGGAAACATCCAACGATCAAAAAA
The DNA here is from genome assembly GCA_963277665.1 of Viscum album. Classification (NCBI taxonomy): domain Eukaryota; kingdom Viridiplantae; phylum Streptophyta; class Magnoliopsida; order Santalales; family Viscaceae; genus Viscum; species Viscum album. The sequence continues at coordinate 580,743,975 of OY728128.1, read as the reverse complement.
ATAGTTTTCATATTCTATCACAGTATTTTTAGCCTCATCTTGTTTGAAAAACTATAAGGCCTAGTCCGACACAACTGACTCTGAATTGTACTGGTTGGTGAAAATAGAACAAATATATTTCCATTGTAAGCCTTAATTCTTCATCCCAATCACCATCATGTCCCACCATCACATTCAAGGTTCCTATAGCATTAAATTGATACATTTCACCTTTATTTCATCTAAAATCTCTAATAACATAAAGAATATACTAATATTCATCAACCAATTATCATCCAGTTACGGATCATTAGATCCTTGTACTTCTAGAGGATTTTGGTAATGGGCCTCCTGAGAATAATTCTATAAAACAACCCTTTGAGGATCCATAGTTGGGGACGGAATGGGAATGGGTTCTGGTGCCTATACTAGTGTTGGAAGACATGAACGAAAACCTCAACAAGATTATATTTTTCTAGCGGGTTTTCTATCTGAGGATAATTTAATTCTTCCTACTAGATCCTATTCACATGTATTATTGGAGTCATGATGCTACAAAAAATTATACCAAAACATTGAATACATAAGAAGAAAAATCCTAAAGAGAATCTAGGGAAATTAATCCCAATAGGTAGGAAATAAATATTTTGGTTTCAATCTATAAAAATAAAATTTAGGGGAAAGACTTGAACTAATCCCCAGAAATCCTTTCACAAACCAACCATGATGACTTATGATTCATTATATCAAGAGATGATCACATACTCAATCACATCTACCTCCTATGTTCTGAAAATTCCACCCAACTGGATATCAACATCAAGTAAATATGCTTAAAATAAACCATTGATTCCACTTTTTGAGGAACCGGACCATAAAACATCGAACCCTAAGACTTAGGCTAACTCTAACATGGCTGGAACAGAATTCTCGATCCCCATTGTTAGTGGACAATCACATGGAATCATACAATATGAAATTTTCAAATAATATTCCACAAAAACATCATAAGCTGGAGATACAAGTTAGTATGAAAAAATGAAAAATCCATATGGATAATAATAAAGAAATTAAAATAGGTAAAGAACCAAAATTACAACAACCATGTACTAGAAAAAAGGATGAAAAACCCATATTCTAGTGGACACATGTCTTCAATCCGTAAGTATCAATAATGAGAACCATATCCTAGTATTGATTTTACCATTCTCAAAACTAGAAGGAGATATTATAAAAAAACCCGATGGAACAGTATGGTGTGACATAAAATACTAGTACGATCTCACCAAGGATTTGATAATAAGACTCCATAATTAATTTACAAAATAAATATTTCAATTTTATATCACCTGACATGGAATTTAAGAATAAGACATAAAAAATAATGTTTTATATTTCAATTGATGAGAATACTTAAAAGAAATGGAATAATAATTTTTTTTATTTAAAACAGTTTATATAAATTCACAATTCAATAGTAAAAAATATTACAAACAACTAAATATATATCAAGTTGTTAACAATGAGAAACATGGTCATTTTACAACATGTTTTCCTATTTTAGGTTATTGGATCCTCACAAACTTATATAATGAAAAAAAATAATGAGAATATACATCCCTTTTATACTAACCAAAGAATACTAGCTAAAATCTTCCTGGGGAAATGATCTGACTATACATTTTTATTCGAGTTGTAAAACAGTAGTCCAATGCTTGAGAAATTCCCATGTAGGGGGTTTGTTCTAAATAAGTCACTAACAACATCAGATTTCATGTTCTCAAACAACATTCAATAATGGTAAATTTATTTAAAAATATATTAAATAAAATTCAATCCATTTTCCATTTTAATATGACAGTTTCAATTTAAAAACAAAAACATGTTTTTTTGTAAAATCATTCATTTTTACAGAATAAAACCATCAGTTATCCAACAAAATATTTTATGCCATTTTCACAAATAATATTTTTTTAAAAAAATCAATTTTAAAATAAAATTTAACAAATTTAAATTCAAAAATTTAAATTTTGCAATTTCATTTCTATATTCCAAAAATTTTAATAAACACACAATAATTCATTTGAAATGGTGGTTTTTACCAATTTTGGGTCAAATCTAATTAAATCACTTATTCAATAGAATATAGTTTTTAATAAACCAAAGGAATTAATTTAAATTTCAATATTGACCTTTAATTTTAAAAAATAAATTTTGGGATAATAAAATAAGAAAATGATATATGGATCTATCTACCCAAGATCATGGGATTACCAAACACAAAGACCTAAATGGGAAACAACATTTAAGAACACAACCAATGAAGATCCCCATAACATGCCAAGATTCAACATACTAAAAAACATGGATTGGATCCTCCAACAACACTAAGATCCTAAAATCATTAAGGAGGAGAGAGGAGAGAGAAGGAATAGAAAACAAAGTTTGAAATATTACATTGGAAGGATTGAATTATTTTCACCACTCTTGAATTAACATCGAAATGTGCTTGTAAAGTACAAAATGGGTCCTTGAGATATTTCATGATATAAGGGGACATCCAATATTGTTTTATCTCCATTAAAGGGGTCAAGATATTGTTTTAGAAATTTTTAATTAAACTTTTTGATTAAGGAAAATCTATTTGCATGGTTATCGAGGCATGGCTGTATAGTTAGAAAAATAGTGTGCCCCAGCCATGTGCACCTACTGGCGGGGTTGAATGTTTCCTACTTGGTGGGAGTACAATTTTTATAAACATGTTCCAACTTTGAAAACCCTAATCATATGGGTCTTCACTTTTTTCCCTAGAAAGGGTCACAGTTTGGGGAACCGATTTTCCAACCATGAATAACCCGAAAACCCTTCCAAAAATCCTAACTTTCACTCAAAGAATACCTAAATGAAACCCAACCAAATAATTATCAAAATAGGGATTGAGGAGTACATGAAAACAATAATAAGATGTTATATTTATATTATCCAAATAAAATTTTCATATATAAAGAAAACTGGTTTTATTATTTTATGATGAATAAAATATATTTAGAAGAGATTGAAGAAGAAATAAATTAAAAGTGATTAGGTACGAGGATTACTTCTTCATTATTATTCCTCCTTTGGTCCTTCTATAATGACCCATGTAATGGTCTTTTAAGATGAAAATTACATATACATAATGGATAGGGAAGTTCATAATAGAAATGGGAAGGTATTTTTTGATCTATATAGATCATGGAGGTGTAATGAAGGGATGGAATGGGTTTCTGTTTATAATGGTGGGAAACGATTCACATGAAATTACATAAATAATTTAAATATAAATAATGTATCTATAAAGTGTAATGATTTGAAATATCCATGAATATATATATGAAAATTATAGTCTGTACATTTTTAGAAAATGAAATTTATATTGTTTTTGGTGTCTTTTTAAAACATATATTTTGTTTTAACCTATTCATCAACAATTTTAACATTAAGCACAATAAAAATAATTTCAAAATTAAAGGGAAAATTGATTATATTTGTTACTATTTATCTCTAAAATTACCCTCTTACAATTTTTTTATTTTTAAATATCTTAATAAAATATTATTTTTTCATAATATATTTTTAATTTTATTTTTTATACCTTTATATGAATTTGACATTAATTTAATCAATATTAAAATGGGATTAGAATATAAATAGATCACATATGCATAATAATTTATATTCATCTATTTTTTTGTAACTAAAAATTTACCAAAATATATTTATTTTAGAGATTTTAAAATAAATGACATGATTATTCTACCACTCGCACAAGAACTATATTGGTGTTGTGTAATCATTTATGATAATTATTTGATAATTCAAAATTGAAAATAAATTACCATGAAAAATGTAATTCATATTAAAAATAAACATTTGTAATTAACTAATCATCTTTTAATCCATATGGAATTTATTTAATGCCATTAATGTTAACCGAGATACACCATAAAATTATTTAGTTAAAATAGTATAAATGTTATTTTCAAGGGAAAATAACAGAAAAATGAAATATATTAAAACATGGGATGACAATGGTAAAATTTATTCTATCTGATTAAATCAAAGAATGTGTTCATTTTATGTGGCGACCTGATCTCATTTTTTAATATGTTTTTTTCCAATTTACCCATACCTAGGGGGTAAAAAATTACCAAAGATTCTATTCATAATGGGAAAAAATAAACAGGATATATCAACATCCAAGAACATTATTCTGGGGTGCTCCATTTTTTCGTCAAAAATATTGATGGTTCTATGGGACTTTTCATTGACTATATAACTTTTAATAACATTATATATTGAGAATAAGTATCCATTACCATATATTGATGTCTTGTTTGATCAGATATATTGAAATGATTATTTTTTTGACTATTGACTTGACATAAATGTACCATCAGCTGAAGGCAAATGAGAATGGAATTATGAAAACAGTTGTCTGAAATAGATATGTGAATTATGAGTATGCTATTATGACCATTTGTTTGACAAATTCTTCTTCTGTATTCATTGATCTTATGAATAGAATCATACATGATTATTAGGATAAGTTTTTTGTTGGTTTTATAATGGATATTTTTTTATTAAAATAGAAATGATGAACATGAAAATTATATAAGGATTTTTTAGCGAACACTCAACGAAAAGAAGTTATATGAAAAATTTATAGAATTTTATTTTTGATTTAAACTAGTTTTTTTACATATGAATATTGTAAATAAGGATTGATAAGTAGTAGATCCCACAAAAAAGTGTTTGATGAATGTACAAGATCTATAAATGTTACTGTGATTCATTGTTTTTAGGGAAAATAATGCTATTGATAATGATTTATTAATAACATTGCATGGTTTTCTATGCTACAAACCTTGATAATAGGAAATGGTGTTAAATTTATTTGGATATATAATGATTTTGTTTTTCCAAGAACTAAAAAGAATATTGTTAAATGATTCATTTTCAGTCCACCCTCCAGAAATGGTGATTTTTTTATTTATAGAGACACTTCATTAAAGGGACTTGCTTGCATTCTGATGATGAAAGATTACGTATGTTCTTATGATCTTAGATAACTGAAACCTCATGAGTTAAATTATCCCCCATATTATATAGTATTAACAGCAATGGTTTTCTATTTAAAAACATTATGAAATCATTTATATCGAACCTAATATGAAATATTTAAAGACCAAAAAGGATTGAAGTATATATTATCTCAAAATAAAATGAACATGATGAAAGGAAGATTTCTTAAAATGATAAATGATTATGATTTCCAAATCAGTTACCATCCTGAAAATAAAACAATGTGGAATATTTGTTGAGTTGAAAACATCATGTTATATTAACCATGATATGTTTGGAACATGACCCATTGGTTAATAATTTGATGATTTTTTTTCATGGAATTTGTCTGTTTAGGAACATATTTTGAATTATTTTAGGTGTTAGTGTTGTGATATCTATGAGACAGAATGAAGAAAGGGTAAAAGGAGGACCACGAGTTAAAAAAAATTGTAAAATTGGTGACAAATGTTATGTTTACAGAATTTGACAATGAAAATGTTTGTATTTTGATATTTGAGATATTATTATGTGTCACTGGTGATTCAATGTTGATGAATGAGACATTAAGTACAGCTCATAGTTATATGTTTTCAGTTTATCTTGGACGTAAATAAGATGTATAGAGACCCTTAAGAGTAATACTGGTGGGATTGAAAGAAAAGTGATCTTTATAATTTTACCAAGAAATGTATGACTTGTCAACAAGATAAAGTAGTGTGAAAACTACCAATGTATATGCTTCAACCATTTCCATTGCTAGAGTGGAAATGGGAAAAAATGTCCATAGAAATCATGCTGTGAATACCAAATATTTCTCAAGGTAATAATGTGATTTATGTTATTGTTGATCAATTGAATAAATTAATACATTTCCTTTGAATTTTAGATACTATGCCTTTAGATCAAAATTTTTAATCATACCTCAACGAGATTACCAGGTTTCAGGGTGTTACTCTCTCCATTGTATATGACCATGATTACCACCTCACTACAAAAATTTGGAAAGGCCTTCATAAGTAATTGATAATTGAATTAAATTTTACCATTGCCTTCCATGTAAAATATGATGGACGGACACAAAAAATATTATATATTAGAAGACATTAAATGAAATTTTTCAATAGATTTCTAGAGAAATTGGGATCGTCATCTTTTGATAGATTAGTTTTCTTTTAGTAATAGTTTTCATTCCATTTTACAAATGACTACTTTTGAAGAATTATATGGAAATTGGTGTTGAACTACATCATGTAGGAATGATGTTTGATAAATTAAGTTGATGGGTCCCTAATTAGTAGAGGAAGAGGTCGAGAAAGTGTAGATGATCCAACAACACATTATAATAACTCAATGAATAAATTGAAGTAATACAAATACTAGGAGGAAAGAATTTTCATTCACAGAAGGTGATCATGTTTTCCTTATCATATCACCATGGTAAAATGATATTAATTTTTGGTAATAAAGGAAATATATGTAAATGGTTAATTGGACCTTTTAAAATCTCAGGGAAACTTGGACCAGTCGCCTAACAAGTGTCTTTACTTCCATGTTTATCTGATGTACACAATGATTTTTCATGTTTCAATGAGAATAAATTGTTTTCCAGATTCATCTCATCGGCTGATCCTAGAATTATTTCAGCTATAAGAGAACCTTTATTATATAGAGAAACCTATTCATATTCTTGATTGTCGAGAGAATGTATTACAGAAAAGGGAATTCACCAAGTTAAGGTTTTTTGAAGAAACTAGATGGTTGAAGAAGAAGCATGGGAATCATAGAATGATATGAGGGAAATGTATCCTTACTTGTTTATTAAGTGAATATAAATTATTGGGGAAAAATTTCTATGAGTGGGATATAAAAACCCAGATTCTTTTTAAGAAATTTGATTCCTTTCTATGAATAAAATGCTAATTTTATTATAAATGTTTTATTAAGTAAGATATATTTATTAAAATTAATAAATATATTAAAATATTATATTATACTCATATATGAGAGTATAAATAAATTTTATTTATCTTATTAGTGAAAATAAGATGTATTTATATAATGGAAATGAAAAATTTTGTGTAGGTATATTTGTGGCAAATAAATTTATATTTAAAATTTTATAAAAAATATATTGATTTATAAGAAACTTTTTAGATATTAAATATATTCAAAAATTAATATTTTTTTATTACAATTATAAAATAATTATATGCGACATTAAATATTTTTCAAAGTGTTATAAAATCATTAGTAATTTTAAAATTGGTATTTTTGAATAAATAAATAATTTAATTAATTTCGAATTCCTTATATCTAGAAAATTATTTTTATAAATAAGATTTCATTTTTAAATTCTAAATTTGAAAAAATTGATGGGTTGACGTTTTGGTATTTTTCCAAAATATGTCATTTTTTTAATATTGAAAAACTATAATTTACAGTATTTAACAAATTCATGAATTATTGAGTAAAACATGATTTAAGGATGATGTAAGCCCAAAATATCGATCTATTCATCATTATATTAATATATAATCTGATAATTCTCACACCATTAATTTTCTTGAGCCAACATAAAAAATTAATGTATAAAATGTAAAAAAACAGCCATCTGATCCACTATAAATACCACCCTCCCAACCATTTCTCCTCAAACTAAAAATCCATGTAGATTGTTTCATTCATATATAATTTCCATAAAAAGCCTCATATACTTGTATATAACCTTATAGTCTCAGAAAAAGGACAAAAAATAGTTCATTAAAGAGGTTTTCAAGAAGAATAATTTAAGAGGTAAAATCTGCGTTGATGTTTTCTTGTTTTCTTTCCAATTTATTTTCATTTTTTATTCTCTCTTCACCTCCACCTATAAAAGTGAAATTATAACTCCGTTATCTAAAATAAAATTTAGTTTTTTTGGGTTTATTTAATATCCATAATCAAACCAATCCTCCTCATCTCTTAGTCAATAAAATGAAGACATCATCTATAACGTGTCGATTTACCATCATCAGGTACGATGGGTTTTCATATTCCTTTACCGACTTCAAGGCTAGTAATAAAACCATTATTATTATTAAATAATACATTATTATACATATTATATGTTATATAATGTTTTGAAACTAATATATAAAAAATATATTATTTAAAATGGTATAAGTTCATAATGGTTGTAAAAACCGCAAAAATAAATTTTGTGATTTTCATTAAATGTTTTATGTAATGAAACATCCTAATATACAAAAGAAAATGATTTATGGTATCATTTAAAACCTTGGAAACATATTATTTCCATTTTCTTCCACTTTTGGAGTTTTTCTTCCCCTTTACAAGAAAATCCATAAAGAAATGACAATGAAAAAAATAGAAAGAACACACCACAAAAAATGGAAATAAAAATATAACATTAATAAATGTGTGGAAAGATGTCATAAAATGGTCATATATGAAATTATAGATATGAATATAGTTCTCTGAAATTATTATACACAACTTTAAACCATTATACAGGATTTTTAAACACGGATTATGTAAGACGAACCCAATTAAATGGGCTATTCTTTAAAATTCCAATTATAAATATCTGTTTTTACAAAATTCGAAAGGAATTTTTTTATGATTCAAGTATTGGTGTTTAATGAATTTTTTATAATTATAATCATTTATTATTATGAATTTTGTGACATATATCTCCCTCCAATACATTGTTTATGTTTTTGTATAATAGTTGACCATAATGGATTTTCCATGTGTAACAACGATGGTTACATCATAAGGTATCCATGAGGGTTACATTAAAGTAGCAATGAGGGCTAAAAATAATTTAGTTACCTCAAGGGTAACAATATTATGTTTTTAATTCACCATGATACCTATATAGTTTTATTTATATTTTCTATGTTTTATGGAAGTCTCTTTTTTCACAAAGATAGTATGTCATATAATTTGGTTGAGTAGTATGTCTTTGTGAAAATTATTTCATACATTTATATGTAATCCTATACTATTGGTAACATTATCTTTTATATCCCTTAATTAATTTTTTTTTGCTTATCATGATTTTTTAAAATTATTTTCATTGGGTTTTAAGGATAGGTAAGAGAAAAGAAATGCCAAGCGGAATGTTATGATGATTTTCATAGATGAATTATTGTTTTTTAAAAATATTTTTCTTAAAGAAAATATGTATACTATATTAGTGGAACCAAATTGTATTCTTATGGGTTTATATGTATTAATTATATCATAATTATCCAATAATGTAAACTAAAAATTTCTTTGGGATAATAATAAGTGTTTTCTAGTTGAATTAATAATGTTATTTATTAATTATGTTCCAGGATTTATATATGTTTTTGGTATATATACAAGAATATTAATGGACATATTTTATAAAACCCATTTTTAAATGAACCACCGATAAAGGAAGCCATAAAAACTCATCCTAGAACACCAAATTCACAAATTACACAATTAAAATTCCTATTTTGAAAGCACAATAATAATTTGGAATGTTTAGAAAATGAATTTAATGTGGAAACCTACCTTAATGTGATGAAAATGTGAAAAAACTCCATGCCTAGATCTAGGATATCATAAGGACAAATTTTCACACCCTCAAAAAAAATTTATATAATTGCTTATACACTTTTTCTAATGTATATATTCCCTATAAAATGTGGAAAAATGTTTAATGTGGTTATATATTTATATACACATATACACACACATACCTATGTATGCATATGTGTGTAGATCAAAACCAAAAATCCACAAGTTGATACCTTTGATGAACACTGCAAAAAACCGACCTTGACCCTATACTACAAAATAAAATTTCAATGGCACTAATGATTATTTTTATCAAAATTTAAAAGAACCAACAATATAAGAAAAATTAAAATCACTCATATTTTAGCAACACTAAATTACTAATAAATATTATAATTTATCAGAAAAAGATGAAGCATCGATAAAAGAACCATTTATCAGTTATTGATGAATAAGTAATAAAGGGTAAAATTTATTATTTCTAGATAAATCACTAATAAAGGGACCCTTTTTCAGTGCTTCATCTAGCACTAATAATGGCCTTTTCCACAGCTATATTGTTGAGTCCCTTCAACTATCATGAAACTACCATATAAAACCAATCCCAATAAGAATACATTAAAATGAATAGAAATTTATAGTCGGACACATTTAAATAAAAATGGGAGATTTCACTATCATTTTAATACAAAATTTACTTAATAACTATTTACATTAATTTCATATTAACCATTATCAAAAAAATTACATCACAAATAAAAAATAAAAATTTTAAGACTCTTTCCAATGATCAACATCTCTATAAAATTCTATACCTACAATAAAATCAATTTTATTTAGTACCACTAAATATAAAATTGTCAAACTATAATTTTAATGTTATACAATCAACATATGATAAATTATATTGTCAATTACTATGTATAATAAGGACATTATCTATTAATCATGTGTCTGATTGATGTGTGGTCGATTACTATATGTGAAAAATGTATTATAAATATTTTTCCGAATGTTTGAAAACAATTTCAGATCATTTACTTGTTGTTTTGTAATGTTAGGTTCATTTTAAACTAAAATGAAACTTATATTGAAATCACACACATAGAGTTATACCGAACACATCTCATGTTGGATTGATTATGCTAGATTCCTATAAATAAGAAATTATTTATGGATCATTTAACTAGTTTTTTAATAGCCTCATCTTGTTTTCTTATTTTGGGATATTTGAGGAGTGTTTCAGTATATAATGACACATAAATTGAAAACACTCCCTTCGAGTCAAACCCAAAACATCATTTGTCAGATTGATTCTAGGTCCATTCATATACATCAAAAATGATATATGGGTCATGTTTATATTTTTTACAACAATAATAGATTATTTTCTTGTTTTTGTCTTTGGAAGGTGCATTTTAAACTAAAATGGAACTTATGTTAAATACACACACTTTTGTGTCATACTGACCACATCGTTTATTAGATTGACATGAGGTTGATTTCAGAATTTCAAAATATTACTATGCATAATTTTATGAATGTTTGTAAATAATACAATATCATTTTATCAATTTTGGATATGTTAGGAATGTTTTAAATTAAATTGTCACATTTATTGAAAGCACGTAGTTTGAGTCATACTGGCCACATCATTTGTTCCATTTATGATCATTTGATTCCGATAGATCAAAAATATATCATAGATCGTGGACCTAATGTTTTATAGTAATACTGGATTATTTTCTTGGGTTTTTATATGTGAAACATGTTTCAAACTAAAATGAACCTTTAATGTTTAAAACATTCACTTAAAGTCTTACCTACTACATAATCCAATAAATTTATATGAAATTGATCACTACACATCACAAATAATTTTTTGATTTTTTTACTGATGTTTAAAAACAATACAATCTTGTTAACATAGTTGTGTCCATGTGAGGTTCATTTTAAACAAAATGAATCATATTTTGAAAACATGAAGTTTGAGTCAAAATGAACATATCATGTGTAGTATTGATGTGTGGTCCACTCATACACATCAAAATTTTAGTATGAATATTTTTCCTATATATTGAAAAAAATATTCTTGTTTTCCCAAATTTGAATATGGGTTATGCACTTTAAACTAAAATTACATATCTATATTAAGAACATCCACTTTAAGTCACATCTACCACATATAATGTCAAAATAACATGTGTTCAATTTCAAAATGTTTTAAATTAATTTTCTATCACTATCCTAATGTTTTAAAATAATCCACAGTCATTTTATTGGTTTTGGTTATGTAATTCACATTTTAAACTGAAATGAAACTATTATATTGAAAACATACACTTTGAGTCATACTGACCACATCATGTGTCCGATTGATGTTCAATCAATAATTAAATGTATAAAATAAATTATGGATCATTTTCCTAAAGGTTGAAAACAATACTAACTCATTTAATCAGTTTTAGCTATTTCATATCTGTTTTAAAATAAATTAAATTCAAATAAAAAAAATACTTTATGTCATAATTACCACATAACATAATAGGTTGATGTGATTTTGGATCCAAAACATAAAAAATGAAATAGGGATAAATTTTTTAGGTACCATATTATTTTACAAATTTTATTACATGATTGTAAGCATTATTATCCCTAAAAAAATGGATCAAAAAGTATAATGTATTTTAATAACTAGGTATATAATTTGAAAAAATGAAACTAGAATAAAATGTATTTATATTAATATCTCTAATGAGATCCAAACATTATTATATCACCAACATATTCATAGGATAACAAGTGTAATACTTAGAAAAAATGTAGGATATAAACAACCTAGTTAGGGAATAATCATGAAAATGAACCATAATACATGAGTCAAAATGATTAACATGATAACATAAAAGTAGTGGGTAATGAATGAACATATATAGGAACAAAACATATAACATCTAAGCCTATTATCATGAAAAGTTATGAATTTTGAGGCAAAAAATATCATAACAGAAACATGAGTTGAGGCTAATTTCCAAGACAATATAACACATTGGAAGGAGTCCAAGAATAAATTACATTTACTCCACAATACCACACCTATCATCTAATGAGACTAAAAATTACCCAATTAATTTAATTAAGAAATTGGAACACCCATCATAACATGTGCTTTCATATGTGTTCCACATAATGAAATCAAACATAAAGAATTAATATAAGGGTTACCCCTTGAATGATATGGGTTTCCAAATCAATTCATAAATAATAACCCATTGGTGTTTCATAATGGAATCCATAACATAAGAAATACAATAATTAATTAAAACTCATAAATTATTGAATATAATATATCATTAATATAAATTTCCAACTAATTTTGAAACATGAAATGAGTGTTTATGTTACTTTATAAATGAGCCACTTTAGTGCAGTTTTTGGGAAAATAATAAAGTGTATTCAAAGAGGTTGAAGGTATAATTATTTCTCTAAAAAAATAAATTATATAAAATATTCTTCCATGATGAAATTAGTTATTTTAAAAAATTTGTGTGGAATAGATCATTTAATGTAGTTTACATGAAAATGGGTATGAAGTAGAGAAGATCCCGTTAACCAGGTTTCCATATTGAGAGCATTTGAGAATGAAACAATTTATAAAATTTATTAACCTATAAAATAAATATAAATTGAGCTAGATATAATTTTTTGGAATATATTTTCTTAATATAGTATTATTACATAATAATATTGAAGATGTAAATTGAGGAAATGAGAGAGAAAGCATAACATAATGGCAATAATGAGGTTCAACGAGATCCCCTACCATATGTCCGAATGTTTTTTGAACTAAAACATAATTACCTTGAAGATAATATTAGAGTCATTAATATTTTAATTTTGAAAATATTCTAAATATAATGAATTTATTATAATGTTATTATGTTCATTTATGTAAATCTTTTTTATTTATAATGTTTAATATCATTGTTCTGGGAGCGTTCGTTTCATTTATAACAGCTAGTTCACGTGCACATAATATTGGATGTTATTTTCAAAAGGGAATACTAATACATAAGTGAAATAAAATGGTATTCATGCACCTTCAGAATTATAAATGGTCACATATATAATTTTTTACATTATTATGATTCATTTTAGAAAATGTTATTGATAAATGTATAGATTATTTTTGATGGTTTTTCCGACCATTACAAACTAGTTTTTTTGTATTCAATATTATGGAAATTTTCTTTTTCTATAATGAAAGACCATATGTAGTATACAGATTGTAATAATTTTAAACAATTATTAATAAATTTAATCTATTCATGAAAAAAGTAATGGGAATAAAAAACTCATCATCCATGAAGGTAGTGAAACAACATATCTTAGATGGGGAATTAATTTTTAGAATAAAAGGAGAAGAGATGATATTTTATTACTGATGTTACATTAAAAAAATATAATCCAATATATATATATATATATTAATAAATTTATGATTCCACTATTGTTGTCAGGGGGTAGGGTATACGAAAGAATGAGTTCAAAAGAGGACGATGAAAGATTTTATCTCACGAATATCGTCTCCTTGAGGATCTCCTTAAGGAACATGAAATTAATATTTTGGGGAAAACAAAAAATCATGGATGTACTTAAGATGTTTGGTAATGTAATTGGATGGAACACTATTATGATCCACGTCTTATAAGGTGTGATGAGAAGGGGTGGTGTGGGGTTGTATTTATATGGGGAGAAGAAGGTTTTTTTAATATTATATTTAGTAGTTTATTATATTGGCTCATGAATATAAATAGAATTAATTCTTATGACTATATAAAGTAACTAGTGCATGTTATTTATATCCCACTGTTGATTACATCATCCATGACTTCAAATTCATTTATTTAGATTATAATGTAAAATAAAAAAATTAAAATCCTTTACTTTTCACCAAAATTTTAACTATATTAGAAAAATCCCAAAAAACAATCCAATATATTTATACATGATGTTTCAAAAAATAGAACACTATTTTTGAAATTATTTTCCTAAATTTGTAAAATTTAATTTAAATAAATCGTCATTTATTTGAAAACTACTAATTTTAATATTATAATTTATTTTATGACCAATTGAAACAAATATTTATGGTCTCATTATATTAACATATCAACATAATAAATTTTTTTATAAAATTATGAATCAATTTATGTAAATATTGTTTTAAATCATTATATTAAATAAAAATAGAAAATAATATTGTTACATTTAAAAAAAAATACTAACACCTAATTTTTAATTTTTAAATCATTTTTATTTGTACCATGATATAAAAATATCATATATTATTTATACAATAATTAAAAATTATTTTACATTTACAATTTTGAGTTTATTCTCCTTACATTTGCATTCCAATTTTATCATTTAGGTTACTATTCGAAGGGCCAGATCACTATTTCAATGGTCAGATTTATAAAGGCAATATAGGTTATATACTTTTTATTCCATTCATTATTCATTAACTTATATTTTCCCTCATGATTTTATATATACATCTATCTTAAAATTGAATATTTTTTTATTAATAATATATTTTATTTCTACATATTTGATCGCGAGTGTGGTTATTATGGTGGGTCAAACATATCCAAATTATCCTATTCCATTTCACCTATTTTCTATTTATTGCCCAGTTGTTGAATTTTGAATTCTTATTGGATTATTCCATGGATAATTTATGATTAATCATATATGATAATAATATAATTTTAGTTTATCTATGTGATTTTTGTGCATTATACTACATGAAATAATTTTATGAAAGGAAATTCCATTGATAAAATCCCCTGTCATTACATTATTCTCCCTTATGAAATTTCACCCATGAAATGTGGTATTACATACTATGGTGAACATATGTGAGGGGACCATTACTACATTTATTTTTATTGTTCCCATATCAACACTTCAAAAATAATTTTCCTCTATAGCACATTTACCAGGTGAGTTTTCAGGTTGTGTTGAAATATTTCTCTAAAGAACAAGATCTTCACCAGATGCTCCACATAAGTGAGATCATTTTCCAGCTATAGCACCTATGAATTCAGTACATGTGACAGATCTATTATTTACTTCCTCAAGTTGGGTATGTAGTATATAATGTACTTGAGACATGGTTGTTGAAAGATCTAGTCGATACATCACATCTACAGTATTATCAAGAATCTTTTAAAGGTCTATGTACATAGAATTTTGACTTCCATTATTACCAAATATCATGACTCTATTCCATAGAGATATGAAGTGGAATAAATTATCTCTAAACTCAAACTCTATATCATTTTTAATACTATCTTCATATCCCTTCTATTGTCTTGGGGTACCCGGATGTGCTACTGATTGTTCTTTACATTTTGTACCATTTCATCAACAATTTTGAATCCCAACATCTTACATTTTACAACCTCATCCCAACATGGAGGTGTTCTACATCATTACCCAAAAAGGGATTCATATAAGGCCATTTGTATTATTTAGTGGAAACTATTGTTTTATGGTAATTGAACATGAGTAATATGTTGGTATTATCCTTTTTTGAAGTACATCGAGCATTCACTCAACATATCAACCAATATTTTAAATAATTTCTCATAAAAACCATCAGATTAGGGGAGATTAGACATACTGATGTTTAACATAGTGTTTAGGTAATGTTGGAAAATTTTTAAAGAGATTTTAGTAAATATTAGATATTAATCATATCAAATTGATAATGGTACACCATAAATCCTAACCACATCTCTGATTTATATCACATCATGTTTATTGAGTGAGAATTCCTCCATTAATGTGATTAAGTGAGAATTCCTTATAAGATTATCTACAAAAACCCATATTTCCATATTTCCTCAGGATGTCTTCAAATGTCTAGTGACAATATACATGGTTATTTTTTCATATTTCTATTTTGATATGGGTAATGGTTCCATCATCCCATTATTATTTTTCTTTTAAGACTTCACTTGCTTACATACCAGGAACATTGAGGTAAATATTTCAATATCTTTCCCCAATTTCACAACGAATAGTGCTCATAGAGATCCCAATATAATATTGTGCTCCATGGGTGAATGTATAAGAATGAGGTATGAGAATCATTCAAAATATTCATTTTTTTATCTCTAGATATGATTGTCAACAATGTCATGAACCAATTATTATGGGTCCTACTTTATCAAATTAGATCGTTGAGGATTTCTAATTTATAATTGATTATACCTTGTTCTAAATTTCCACATAATCTATTTAAGCATTATTTATCTTCATTGATATGGATAGTTGAGAAATAATTTTAAAAAGGAAGGATGATGTTTCTTTATTTATGATTCCCATGTCAATCATTTGAAATTATAAGCAGATGAGATTATTTTCAATACTTTTCATTGAAATAGTATCATGACTATTTATACATAGAGAATGTACCATAATATTTTCTTTACCTGGATGGTAGTGTATTGAGAAGTTAAAATTTTTGGGAAGATTATTTTTTAAACTATTTTAAATATTCTTATTGTGAGGTATTTTATTGATCAATACTTTTTTGATAACTTTTTCGGAGTATATAAATATCTTCACAATGTCTAAGGATTTCTGAATTGGTTTTATGATCAAAATACATGTATTAAGGGTGATATATTTCTAATAACAAGTTAAATAAATGAAAAAAGTAAATTCATACTGAATAATTGAAGAATTCCATGCATGGTTCATGAGGATGTGGAGAGTATATCTGGCCAAAATATAAGTTCAATAAGAGGTTTGGAAAAAATGCTTTTTGTAAAGAGTAGAATATTTGTTTCTTTTTAACTCACATTGATACAAAGTTTATTATTTGTATTTTAATTTATGTTTATGTAAATATTTGGCTAACACACATGGAAGCCCAGGAAAATATCAACCAAGGAATATGTGGGACTAGGAGAGTTCTACAAAATCCATGGGTGGATCGCTTGGGAATGCCATCAAGTAGAAGAGGCCAGGTATATGCCGTGAAGTTCATGCCTGGGATGTGGGAAGGCATGAATCTTGAGTAGGGAGAAAAAAAGTGATCATAGGGTGCTCCCGTAAAATTGCTATCTGGATGTACCAAGGGAGGGAAAGAAAAGTTATATATATTAGTGAAAGATCGATATGTTATTTAAAGATGTCTCAAGAACTTTTGGAGTTCACATTCTTACCTAGTTATGAGATGAACTTGGTTAGAAATATTTTTGTGGAGTTTTTTTGGTGAAAATTTCAAATTTTGTAAGTAAATGGGAATGTTCATGGTTAACACAATGTTTTCCCATACCGTGTTTCCCAACACAATAACCTATGTAAACTAGAATTAAGGAGATTCACGCAGTTGGTGCATGGTTTGTCAAACCGTTCACCCTAAATATAGAAATTGTGCTACCCTTATAAGAGACAAACGATTAGGGAACACATTTTTGAGAAACTATGAAACTTTTCTCAAGAAACCATGCATTAGATTTAAATCAAAACTATAAAAAGCCTCTATACCCATAGTTTCCTCAATAATGTGGGAATACGGGTATTTATGAACCTATACACATGGTTTTCCCAAAACCAGGGGTATACGGATCTATTCCAAACTTATACCATGATTTTTTGAAAACCGTGGGTATATGTTACGGTTGAAGACATATACTGATGGTTCTTTTGGAAAAATGTTGGTATAGGTTTCATTCAAGAAACCAGGAAATAAATTTAGGGAGAAAGAACTCTATTCTGATGGTTTTCCCACCTATACCAAGAGTTCAAAATAATATATTTAGGTATATATATATATAATCATAATGTAATTGGGTTGGTTAGTGAGGCTCGATTCAGTTATCAATAAAGTCGCATGATCAAATCCCTATACCATTTTTTTCATATCTGATGTTTGAGATTAATATATTTATGTAAATGTGGATTAATATTAACATAACATCCACAGCCCGAATGATGATGTGCAGATTTTTCTAAGGTGAAGTCGCACATTCAAAATCCGATGTTTTTTAATTTTCTAAAGAGGATGATTTATTTTAATATATTCTCATATATGTTTATATATATATATATATAACTAAAACAGGTCAGTTGGTGAGGCACTGCATGTTATAAATTTTGGTCATGGGATCGATACACACATCATGCATTTTTCAACATATTTAGATCCGTGATTTTTTAAACCATTGTTACAAGTCTGTGTCATAGTAGAAAAAATTTATACCCAATGTTATGAAACCGTGGGTATAGGCCATGGAGATATACCAATCTCTAGATTTCCCATGTTTCCAAAAACCATGAGTATAGCATATTCCCTAGGTTTTTGGTGATATACCAATGGTTTTGATCCATGGGTATAAATAAATTTTCTAGTAGTGAATTAATCATAAAATTAGCATTAAAAACACGAAAACCCCCATATTAACCCCAAATTTCCCCCCACATTACCCTTATCATTCCTTCATAATTTTTGAGGATCCCATGTATATTATATGCCCTTCCGACCACCTCAAATCCCAATTTGATGTCCAAATTTAAGATCGTCACCACTAACGGTAAGGGGATCTTATCCAATATGGTATCTTTCTTCCCTCTCAAATCCCCTCATCTTTTAGAAGGTTGTTATCCTATTTCATTTTGGATCATGACCTTGTTTTTTGGATATAAATATAGAACTACAAGACTTGATTTTCTAATCTTGAATTAGTGTTTAAGATCCATATCTCATTCTATACCATTGTTCTGCTCAAATTGGGTATATATGTTGCTGACTATTTATCATTAAACATGAGTTAGATGGTCTATTATTCAAATATAGATGTCTAGATTTAAATTATATTTATTTAATTTTATAATTTCAATTGATGATTAAAATTGATTTTCTTAGATTGGATTAATTAATTTGGAGAATTAAAAAATTAAGGGAACTCTGAAATCTGGAATATTTGGATTATTATATGAGTAATTAATTTTTGAATTAATAATATAATATTTAATATTTTTAATAGAATATTAAATTGTGGAATTAATTATGTGATAATTAAAATTTTGAATTGAATAATTATTTTTTGACTTCATTATTTGATATTTGGAATGAGAATAATATAATTAATTTTCGAAACAAATTATGGAATATTTTATATTATGAATTGATTAATTAATGGGGAAATTAATTAATGGGATAATTGTGATAAACTAATGAACGAATTAATCAATATATTGATGTAGTTAATTATTTTCTTGATTAATTAATCAAAGGATACAATTGTGAAATTTTTGGGTATTATTAATTAATTGGTATATTAATTAATGTAAAAGGGAGAATGGTAACAATATATTTTATATGTGACTTGGTATGGTGAATTGTAACAATGAAATTTTGGTGTAACTTGAAATCATGAATGGTAAAAATGTCATTCACATGTGACCTAAAATGGTGAGTAGTAATAATGGAATTCAAATGATACTTATAATGGTGAATGGTAATAATGGAATTAACATGTTACCTACAATAGTGAATGGTAATAGTGGTGTTCACACATGACATAAAATATTTAATGATAACAATGGAATTTATAGGTGACCTAAAATGATTAATGGTAACAATGTTATTAATACATGTCTTGAGGGTTCGAGTGTCCTCAGGAACCCAATGGTTATGTGGTAAAATTACAAGAAATTGAGTATATCTAAACAATTAATATTATTTATTTTTACAAAATCATACATTATTTGACTGGATATTGTTCATGATGTAGTTGGGGGTGACCTACTGAGTTATAATCAAACCCTACAAGAGATTCCGGATATGTACCCAAATAGAATCCATGTTTATAGAATATGATAAGAGAAAATTAACGGTGTTAGATCGTTGATTTAGGATTAATCATTGTTGAGGGAACCAAATGTGGTTGAGGAACATATTGAGAGTTTTTAGTTTCTTAACTTTTTGGTTGACATTATGATGCATGGAACATTCATTATAATTGAATATCTACTATTCAGTTTTGATATTATATTTTTAGTTTTGGTCATCTTATGTTTTAAGCACTATAATGGTTTTGTTATATCATTTGGTTTTTATTTCTTATTTATATACACATGTGTATTAATATAATAAATAGGATATAGTAGCTAGATGAACAACATTAGACCCTCATTGAGAGCCAATAGCCTTTGTAATATAGGGAGGAATTACTGATATCATGTGACTAACCGGATCCGGGAACTGGTGTGTGGAACCTGTGTTGGGATATTAAAAAGTGGTATTAGTGCCCAGTTTTTATTTCCTTTTTAATTTGTCTTACTATTTGGGAATGTTATATAGAGGACTAGAAATATTCAGGCTTTGGTTATGAGCTCATTGATGGGGGGTATATAACCCCTATATGGGAGAAACCCCAAGTATCTTGGGTGGGTCTATTGTTATTTCTCTATGCTGTTATAGTTTAATATTATTTGACCATGGGTGAAACACTTATTGGGTGATGTGATTATTGTTCTACAATTTTTTGATATTTGAAATGTGGATCAGTAATGTTTGAGATCTGAGTATACATGTATAATTCTCAGAAATCAAGATTGCACTGACATTTTACATTTTCAGAACGCATGGGAAAATGTTCTCTGGTTTAGCTATTGAACTTTAACTATTTTCCTTGCTTTTGATGTTGAACTAAAAATGATTCCTGATGTGAAATTTTGCAAATTTCAAAATGACACATGATGATAATTAATGGGTGTCTAATGAAAAACATGAATAATGATAATGATATTACATTGTGTTTACCATGACCTAGATATATGATGGTTAATGGAAATAATAGAATCTCGGTTTTTACTATGTGTTGGGGTTTGGGGGAAAGGTCTATTATATATTTTTTATAGTCCCTCTTATTAAAAGCAATTATGTTGGGTAATATTTCATGAGGCCTGTGTTTGGAATTATATATATATACCTCCATGAAGATTATTTTTGAAACGATTAAAGGAGGATATGGATAAATATGATCCACTAGAAGTGGAACCTGAGGAACTAATAGTTTTGGGTGTGTAACCAGGAGAGATATTCCTTGAGAACTTCTCTCACATTATGAATCTTAATGAGAGAGTGACACATGGAAGGTTGTGAAAAGCATTTCTCATCTAACATGAGTATTTAAAATCATCCACCCTATGAAATTTACTAAATAGGGTGGTCCAGAGGTAGTTAGGTTATTTACTGAGTTTATCTAGACTATTATTGACCATTTAGACCCTCCGAATGTGAATTGAGTAATGTTAGATGCTTAAATTCTATAAGGATCAACAAAACACTAGTATGATATTCAGGCCTGTGAAAGCTAATAAGACGATATGGCTAGGAAGGAATTTTTGGACTAGTTCTTAGAGTACATTTATCTAGAGAAGCTATGATAGGAGAGAGAATATGAGTTAATGAAGTTGAATCAGGGGAGTATAATTTTAATGGCCTATGATATATGGTTGAAATATTCACAGTTTTTTTCTCCAGTGTTGGAAGGGGTTGAGATGATTATGATGAGGAATTTACAACATATAATTATTTATTAGATTATTTATAAGGTTAACTTAATTCAGTCAAATATGTTTGTTGAGGTGGTGGATCAATCTCTCAATGCTAACAGTAGCCAAAGAGAGGATTTTAATATAGGATATATGGTTATTACGAGATGATCAAAATGATAATATTCTATATGTGTGAATAATAATTACGAGGGTGTTATCCAAGGGGATAATAGGGAGAGTTTCCCAAAGGAAGGATTAGTTAATCAAGACCCTTACCAGATTATCTGTCACCTGTGCAGTTTGATGAGCTACTATCATAGACACTATCCCCGATCATGATTAGAGTGAAAATCATTGAGAAGAATGGGACACCAAAAAATGTTCTGTAGGAACCCATGAAATATGGGTTGAGATGGAGGAGACAGACTAAAATAGAGTAAAATAAGGGGATCTTCTATGTTGTGTTGGAATTTTTTATAGTTTTTTATTAACCATGGTAATCGATGGAGTGTATAAGGTTTATCTATCCCATAACACCCATATCAACAGAGTGGTGAAGTTTTGGGGACATAGAATGAATCATAAGGAATAGGGTCATGGAAAATACATTCCATTTAGACTACTCCTGTGGATAGTTAGGATGGACCATCAATAGTAAGAGGTACTATTCATGTAGAATCAATATTATCTAGTTCATCATTTGAAAGTTGTGCCCCAAACACGTTCGGCACAACCTGTGAATTTTTTGATCTTGGTGGTGTAGTTCATCAGCAGGCTGATAATGATAATTTCACCATTGGGTGTATGATCTATAGACATTATCTTGTGCAATGAGTGTTATATTGAGGCTAGGTAATATCATTTCCTTTGGGATTATTACATTCTCAACATGCTACTTTTTGACCTAATTATGGGTATGTAATTGTTAGTCTAATTCAAATCCCCCATAGATTATTTATATAGTAGAGTGACTTTTATGGCTCATGAGGGTGAAAAATATATTCCCCTTGGAAAATGGAATATCAAGGCAGTCTGTACAAGGCCATCTCATGCCCAACCGGGGGAGCTTACAACCTAGGTTGTAAGTTTGTTGTTGGATAATGGTGGTGTAAATACTAATGTCTTTCCACCCACAGTGCACATCGTTCAGGTTATTTTTATGGAATACATCATAGGTATTCCACCAGATAGAGGTGTGGAATTTACTATTGAACTCATTCTTGGTGCTTAACCAATTTCTATTCCATCATAAAGAATTACACCAATGTAGCATTAAGAGATTGAAACTCTTTCAAAAGAGTTAGAGGATATGTAATCTATATGATCGTGTACATCACCGTGGAGTTATCTAGTGTTGGTTTAAAAGAAGGATGATTGGTGTTTACGATTGTGTATTGATTTTCAAAAGTTGATCCAGATGACTATGATGAATAGGTACCATCATACATGTACTAAAAATCGATTTGACATGTCTAGAGAGATTTTATCTTTGTAAATACTAAAATTAGAAAACTGTATCATCAATTGAGAGTCCCAACTTCTGATATACCTAGAACTATTTCTAGAACTATATATATCCTATATGATTTTGTGGCAATTCCATTTGGGTTGAAAATTTATCTAGATGTGTTTAGGGAAATGATGAGTAGAATAATACATCTGTACTTGGATCCGAATGTGGTAGTGTTCTTGGATGACATTTTTTGTACTCTAAGACTCATGACTATCTTGAAAAAAATGTCAACATTGTCCTGAGTACAATGAGAGATAAATTACTATATGCCAATCTATTTATGTTCTTGGTCTATATTAATCAGGATCACTTCGTGGGTCACATCATCTCAGAGGATGGTGTGTCAGTGGACCCAGAGAAGGTTTAGGCAACACATTTCTAGGAGCTTACCATGAATTCGTTTGATATCATTAATTTTATATGGTTAGAAGGATATTATATGAGGCACTTTGAAGAGATTTTTGATTTGGAAGATGTGATTTTGGGATTGAAAAATATAGTCATAAAATTTGAATTGTCGGAATCATGTGAGAATTCCTTCCAAGGGTTGAAGAAGTGCTGGAAATCTACAAAAACCATGATCCAATACGAGTTAGGTGAAGAGTATATGGTGTATTTTGATGAATCATTGACTTTCCTTGTAGATATGTTGATGTAGAGAGATCATGTTGTTGAAAATGGGTTCCAAAGGTTTAGGAAACATGAATATAATTTCACTTTTCATGACCTCATGATGGAATCATTAGTTTATTAATTTATGTATTAGATACATTATCTATTAGGTGAAATGTTAATTTTGTATACAAATCACAAGAACCAAAAATTCATGATTTAACAAAGAGATTTTAATCTTTATTAATGAAGTTAGGTTGAGTACATATAGTCAATTTATTTTCATCTTGAATATATGATTGGAAATGGAAACAATGTTGCTAATTCTTTGAGAAAGAAAACTTAGACTAAGCTGGGTCGTGAGTGTAGTACTGAGTGGAAAATATTGACCTTTCTGGCTAAGATACATGTAGTGGTTCAAGAAATTCAAGAGAATATGATTCTCATATCAGTTTTAGTGGAGTCTAAAATATTAATATGAATCAATGACTTTTATTATGGGGATTTTGAGTTTTATTCCTTAAGGAAATTCCTCAATGGTGGGGAGACACCTTCAGGTTAGATAATATATGAAGACGAGACCATCAATGTTCAGAATCTAGTATTTTTCCCACACGCACATAGTAAGAGATGTTGTTTTAGTTTTATGTCTCAAAGTGGATGATATATCTAGGTGTGAAAAAATGTACTATGAACTAGGATGATAGTTTTTGTGGTTGGTCATGATAAAGGAGATATAAGGGGTTGTGATAAGATTCTACACCTTTTAACATGTGAATTAAGTGCATAAAAAACAAGAGGTTTACTACATCCATATCCCATTATAGAATTGAAGTGAGATAATGTTACAATGTGATTTTTGTTGGGTATATCGGGGACACCTTGGAAGAATGAAACTTTTTGGTTGATTCTTGACTATTTGAGAAATTTAATTAATTTCTCAACTGTATTGGAGAATTTATCAGTGGATATTTTGTGACGTTTTTACATTTAAGAAATACTATATCTATATGGAATTCCATAGAACATTGTTTCAAATTGTGAGCTGTGATTTACTTCATACATTTGTCTTGGATTGTAGAAACACATTGGTACACATGTTTTAATGAGTTTGGAATTACACCAAGATATATATTGAAAGTCAAAGTCCATTATACAGGTGCGTGTGGATATGCTTCGGGATTAAATGATAGATTTTGGAGGCACATGGGAAAATCACATTTCTTAAGTGGAGTTCTCATATAACTTTTTATATCAAGATAAAATAGATATGTAATTATAAAAGGCTCTTTGTGGTAGTATATAATGATCAGCTCTATACATGACGGATTTAGGTGATTCAAAGATGTTAGAACAGAGTCTTGTGTAGTAGACATCAGAGCAGGTACAAAAAATTCAGAAATGTGTGGTTATGGATCAGAGTAGACATAAGTCGTATAATGATATACATCCATGAACCCCAGAATTTATAGAGGATGATTGTGAATTACTTTTTGTTTCTCCTAGATTTGGTCCCTACTAGATACAGAGACACAGAAAATTGGGTCCTAGGTTTGTAGTTATGTTTGAGGTTTTGGAGAGAATCAGGATGGTGGCATAATTATTGTATTTATGATAGAGATAAAATTAAATGAATGATGTTTTAAATGTATAAAACCTACATAGGTATCACCACAAACCATATCTTATAATCATTGCAGAATATTTTGATCATGAGATTGATGCATCCATTAAGGAACATCTGATACGTGTGTTGGTTCATAGTGATAATGTGTTGTGGGGAAAGAACATGTAATTAGTTTGTGTATTGTGGAAACATGAACATGTTTAGGAGGAAACATGGTATAGGGAAAAAGGTATGTGTGATCAGTGTCCTGATCTTTTTTTTTCATACAATCATAGAGATGTTTTTGAGTACAACATGAGGATGGGCTGTTATAAGGTTGGGAGATTGCAAGGTCTTGGAAATTTCTAGATATGTTTTGAGAACTTTATAGGCACTTTTTTTTTCTATTTTTGAGTACATTTGGGTTAATTTGTTAGGGTGTTTTTGGGTGAAATTTGGAAATTTTGGAATGAAATGGGAATGTGGGGGGTTAGCGCACAGTTTTTCAAAAATGTTCCCCTATCCCTACAAACATTGCAACAATAAAAAGAGGTAATGCACATAGATGGTTCATGGATTGTACAACCATTCCCTATAAAAGTTGAAATCTTATACCCCCCACTTGAATAAATGCACTGTTTATGATCACAATTATGGGAAATTGTACACCTCTTCTATTCAACTACACATGAGATTTAAATTAACACAGTACTATGCTTTAAAAATACCCAAACCCCCATATTTACCCAAAATCGACCCTGACTCGATCCTTAACATTATTTCCTGATTCATGAGCCCCCTAGATAGATTCCATGCCCTTATTACCTATATTACTTATGATTCCAAGTCTGGATTGTGGATATACATGACTCCTAATAAGATAATCTTATCCATTGTGGATTCCTTTTTCTCTCCCATATCCCCTCCTCAATTTGTTGAAATTTATAATATGTCTTACTAGATCTAGATATAGAATTTATGAAACTATATCAATAATAGTGGGATCTTGATTGATTGATCATGAAATAGCATGCAAGATCCAAATCTCGTTCTACATCATTTTTCTTCTCATATTGTGTATATCGGTTGGTGATCGCTCATCATCATCCTTGAGGTATGTAAAATAGTATTTAAATACCAAAGTCACAATTTCAATAACAAGTATGTAAGTTTAGAACTTCTATTGATGATTATAAATTTTGTTTCTAATACTGAATTGAATAATTTGGTGTATTAATTAATTGAGAGAATTGTGAAATTAAGTATAATAGGATTGTGAATTGAATTATTAATTTTTAAATTAATTATGGTATATTTGATATTTTGAATTGTATAATTAAATTTTCAAATAATTATTTTATATTTTATATTGTGAATTGAAAAATTTATTATTGAATTAATTTTGGAATATTTATACTTTTATGTAAATAATATATTATTGAATTAATTATCAGATATTTAATGTTGTGAATTTATTAATAAATTGGTGGTTAATTAATGGGATTGGTGTGACAATATAATTGTTTAAATAGTAATGAGAATTATGTATCTAATTAATTATTGGATTATTTAAGGGGCTCATGTGATTGTGCAATTAATGTGTTTTCTAAATTAATTGGTATGTTAATTAACGTTAAAAGGTGAATGGTAATAATGGAATTCACACGTGAATTAAAATTTTGAATGGTAACAATCGATTTCCTATGAGGCTTGAAATGGTGAATAGTAACAACGGAATTCACACGTGACCTAAAAAGGTGAATGAGAAAAATGGAATTCATATGGGATAAGGAATGTTGAATGGTATCAACGACATTTATATTTGCGTAAAATGGTGAATGGTAACAATGGAATTGACACATGACTTGAAATGGTGAATTTTTATAATGTAAATCATATGTGATATAAAATGATGAATGGTTACAATGGAATTTATACATTAAATGAGAGTTCATGTGTCCTATGTAGCCCATGGGTTATATGTTTAATTAAATTGTTATTGAATAAATGCAATCTGTTTACCTTATTGCTTTTATTTATTCATTATATAACCACAAACACTATTTGAATGAATATTTTTTTGATTCTATTTTTGGTGGCCTACTGATTTATAATCAAACCATACTTAGTTTACTGATCACTATCTGAATAGACTTCATGTTGGTAGGAATGGATAAGGGAAATGTCCCCATGTCCGATTGAGGATATGGGATAGGGCATGGTTTATTGAACTATATGTGTTTTGGGGAAGTCATCAGAGTTATCAATGTCCTTAATTTTATTATTATATTGTGAAACATAGGACACACTTTATCATGGAATTCCTACTGTATAATTTGGATATTTTATTTTTAGTTTTGTTCATCTTTTGATACCGGTACTATTCTCATTATGTAATACAATTTGGTGGTTATTTCTTATCTATTTCCACTACTGTACTACTCTAATAAAGATGGAATATTCAGCCCATGATAAACATTAGACACTCTCTAGTAGTCAGAAGCTTCTAAAGTATGGGGAGACATTCTTTAGGTCCCATGACAGACCCTCTAAGGGAACTAGTCAGTGGAAAATGGGTTAGGAAGTTGCACATAGAATACGACATCTATCTTATATAGAATGGAAAATCATGAGAGGATTCAAGGAAAGATTATATTTGAGAGTTATTATTCAAATTATTAAAAGGAATGTAATATCATAAGATATAAAATTTGATTATTCCACATTATCCTTTGAATCCTACACCCCATAGGTTTAAACCATGACTGGATGATCTTATACATCCTCAAGAATAAACATGAGAAATTATCTATCTCTTAACTCATGAAAGTGCTACTAGTTTCATTAGGCACATGGACAAACCACCATCCGTCAAACTCAAGGATTCCATGTCTATTTTTATGTTTAAATAATAATAAAAAATCAATTAAAATATCATTAAACTACATTTTCAATATTCTTATAAATAGTTTGTTATAAAATCCTTGGATGAGATAAAGAATAAGTTTCAAAAGGATCGTTTTAATAAATGAATGAGTTTGAACCTAATAATCGAGAAGAATGTGATCCTAATTTCATGTATTAGGGGATAAAATTGCAATGATAAATATGGACTTTAAAATGATAAACACAATCATTCTCAATGTACATTTAAATCAACCTGAATGACTCATGTGTTTCAAGGACTTATCATACAGTATATAAAAAGTTGAGATTCAATGTGGCTAGATTTATTGAGTTTAGGATGTAAATTTCATAGTGATTATCACCTATAAAAATAGAGGGATTGAGGTTGGGAGCCTATACCCTTGCATTGAGAATCTCTTCATTCTTTTAAAAAGGGAAATTTTCAGATAATGCATTAATAAAGTGAAGCTCAACTCACGATATCCTTTTATTAAGGATAAGGATGGAACCTACAAGATTTCAACTTTTTCAATTTACAATTGAACTACTTTCTATATAATTAAATTTCATGAAGGAAAATGTATATAGAAAAAAATACATCTCCTTGGTGTTTTCAATGATTTGAGTTCTATAAATCATTCCTCATTCACATGATTTGGTTGAGCCATCCACACGACAGTATACACATACTCAGTCTTCTCAATGAAGAATAATTTATTCTTATATATCCATCACATTATCATGTTAGTGTAAAAATCATTGATAAAATGAAGGGTGATAGTTTTATTCACATAAAAATTCCAAAAGGACTTCCATATTATAAAATATTAATTCATAATAGACATGATGTGAACATAAACTAATAAAATATAGTATTATTGGGTGGGTACTGTGTGAAAAATTAAATGATGAATTTATCTTGGTATTTTAATACATGTGTTCAAGAATGCATAAATATTAGATAATATTTTTATAACCATTAACCATATACACATTTAAAGAACATTTTGAGAAAAATCAGAATATAATTTTCTGTTCACAGAAATTAATATACTGAAATTAATATATCATTAAAATTGGGTTCATGAAGTTAACATTGTATAGGAATTTCATGATAGCTTCTAGTCATGAATGTGAAAGAAGAAATATGGACCTCTTTGAATAACAAGTGTGAAGAAAGGGAATCATCATAGTGATATCTCATTAAAATATGTTGGGGAATATTACCTATTTTTTTGAAAAAAACATTGTCACATAATTTTAGGTGTAATGATCATATTCACTATTAATTGTTTAAATTGAATTTAATGTATAAGGTTACATCCTACTTGCAGTAACCATAGTAAAATAATTTGTTTCGAGTGTGGTTAGGATAATTTCCAAACCATGTTACAAACAATATTCTCTTATTTTTTAGTGACCCCTGTAAATTATTATTTTCATGTGGTTGTTCATTTATTTTTATAGTGAAATAATATATCTTTATAAATAGGTGATGGGTTTTTAGGAAATAAATTTACAACAGGGATCAGTAATTCACCCCGTCCCCCTCTTAGTGATCACACTAATCCAATTCGGTCATTTAAATATTATATGATGAGTTCTAAACATCTTCGTGGATGAGCATAAACTTCCATCTGTGTGAATATATTTTTAGTCTCTTTTGAGAAATATATATATATATATATATAAATTATCTCAATTAGTATAATTCATCATTTGTTAATGTGAAGATCTCAAAATCGCACTCTAGATCTTATTTGGGATAGTTTTTCTCATGAAATTTTAAGGGTATTGAGGTGTATGACATTAATATTTCATTTCCCATTGGAAGAAATCCCAATAATTTTTTAAAACATCATTTTATTTTTTAAATAGTTCCCCACCTGTGGGTATTGTATGTAATAGTTCTGCGGTAATCCTCATATTAAAATCCCAGTATCAGTCTTCAAATTCAAAAATCCAAAAAAATTAACTCTTTTCTCAACCAGCTTGATTAGTGAGGTTGAAAATCATTATAAATTCCATATAAATCATTGGTAATACTCAAATAGACACGAAGACAACATATCTCCAAATAGATGTTTTCCTGGGCCACTCCACTATTGTATTTTTCTTATATGTGTCTACATATATTCCTTTCCCTATGAAGATGTGCCCAAAAATAATAATTACTCTATCCTAAACCCGCATTTACTATAATTTTCATATAGTTTCTCTCTATGTGAATTCATTATCACATTATTCCAATTCTCCTCCTTTCTCTTGGAGTATATCAGAATATGATCAATAAATAATACAATTTTTTTAAGGAATTCTCTAATGACTATGTTAAATAAGTCCATGAGTATATCTAGAGAATTAGTGAGTCTTAAGGGAATCACTATAAACTCATAGTGTTGTTACCTAATTCAAAATGATATATTGGGAATTTATTCATTATTTATCTTTAATTGGTGATATTCTAACCGAAGGTACACTTTATAGAAATATATGGCCCTATTTAGTTAATAAAACAAGTCATATATCTATGGAAGTGGATACATATTCTTTATCATGAACATGAGTTCATAATAATCAATTAAGAGGCTCCTTGATCCATCATTCATCTTGATTAAGATGACTTATGCACCCCATAGAAAAGAACATGGTCATATAAAACCCTAGATTATATTCCCTTGTTACTACTTCATTAGTTATTCAATCTCAATACTGCAATTCATGTACGGATTCATTGATATTTGGAAGAGGTCCAAGTATAAGTTCACTTGGTAACTCATGATATCAGTCTAGAGTAAGACTAGGAAATTCTTTATAGAACACATCATTTGTATCCCTCACAATGGTAATTTATTCAAGAATGATCCTCTCCTTTGTCTAACAATTGGAGCTATATATTATTTCCCATATGAAATTAATTTTCTAATTTTATTTTGTTATTGTTACATTTACTTTTCCTCCTCCTTACACATAAAATATTAAAGGATGCCTTGGTATATGATGAGAAGAATACCTCTCCTGAAAATTGAAGTTATATTAATGTAAAGATCATAATTGATTACCAATATATAATCAATCTACACAAAAGGATGTAAGATTATATTTACTGAGATGTTTTTTTGACAAACATTGATCTTGGAAGAGTATATACTCAAGATTCAATAATTACCCCACTCACTATTTTCAAGGATAACTCAACCTTAAAATTATGAGGTGGTGTCTAAATACATCTACTAAACATATAGGATATTAAATAATGCATAGAATCTGAATAAAAAGGTATGTTTTCTATTTTTGGATGAATAACCAGAAATCCTATCAAGAAATAAATATCATAATACTCCTCATATATTAGGATACCATATTCCATTACTATCTAACAAAGAGTTTTTTATCATTGATTTTAATTGATAACCATTGGCTTAGGGTATTGGATAGCATAATTTCATTGTTCCTTGCAGTTTAAACATTTCACTATAGGATGATTTCTAGTCTAGAAATTTCTTTTCACCTACACATTAGTTGGATTATTCATATATCGTTATAAATGATTACTTTAATTTTCGGATTTTATATAATTGAATCCTATCCTACATCCCTTTAGATAGATCTCATGATGTTTCTTTCCACACATTTGTAATGTGGGATATTCGGTATTCTATCCTCCATGAAATTTATCTATTTATCCCCCATTATTATATTAAAACCCATGTCATAATTTTAGAATAATTCATTTTTTATTACATACGTTTACACATAATATAACCCAAAATCTTGATAATTCTAGGGTAATTAGTAATTAATTACATTACATAACTATTAAAAATAGGGGTACATCAATATTATATAAAACATACTTTACATTCTCATAATATTCCACCATACATAAAAATTCATGGAATAACCTAGAGAAATATATTAAAAATTGATGACAACAAAGTAAAGTAATTGAATAAAAATGGAATAAAATGAAAAACTTATTACATGTTATAGAATATTAATTTAAATGGAACATTAAATTGGTGAGAAAAATGAACACTAACAATGAGTCACGATAAAGCAAGATAACATTAAAATAATATAGAAATGTGGTAAAAACATTAAAAATGAATTAGTAAACATTATTCTAAGATATCCTCCAAGTAACCAAGATTAAAAAAAAATTCTTCTGATGGATTTGGATCACTCCATAATCCCTTTCATGACATATAATGAAAAAAAACTTTCCCTAGTCTTTAGAGCACTATATAATTCTAGGTGAACCTATCACATTTCTTTCAATCACATGAAAAAGTGTTCCACATAGATCATACATCATGGAATAATTTATCATTATATATTATTAAAATATTAAAGAGTGTGGAATAAATACATATAATTACCCAATCAAAAAATTATAAGTGAAAAAATATGAACACCCTTGATAGAAAATGTGTTTGGGTTTTCATAACACATTTGTTTGGATTGGAAAATCACGCTGAAGTTATGGTAGCATAACAATATTATAGAAAGGGTCACAAAATGGAATAATGAGAAAAAATGGGACTATATTTACATTAAATTAAATTTAATGTAGTAGGTATGTATAAAATCATATTCCTTCTTTAGGATTTTGAAATATATTTCATAAAATGATGTAGATGCTTGAATTGAAAATATAGGGATAGGTCCATTACTAATTTTCGAGATGGTAATTGTTATACATAAAGGATCATTGTTTAGATTCATGATAGTGAAAGGGGTATCTCATAATATGGAAATAAAAATGGATTTAATAGATATTTATAGAAACATTCACAAAAAAATGAAAATTGACATTATGAGGTGTAATCTAAATGTGGTTCTAGAGTAAAAAATTTGAGGGATAGATTTATTACCTAGAGAGGGTTATACCAAAATCATTGGATGATCATATTAAGAAAATCATGGCACATTAGGAGGACTCTATAGAGGGAATATAAGGGGAAGTATTTGATCTAATGTTTATTAGTTAAGATAATGTGGAGAATGGGTGGGTTTATATTTTAAAAGAGAGGGAATTATTTGTTATTTCCAAAACGTATGTTTTGGACTCTATACAATAACATAACGAAAAACAAAAAACATTACCATGCTTCTTGAAATTTATTTCTTCCAAAAAGTGATGCTTTTCAATATTTTTTTTGTCCACAGGCTGAACATATTAAAATATTAAACATGGTAATGTGAAACTAAGTCGTGTTCTTAATGTAATGATTTTATAACAATAAAATATATTATTGGTTTTTGAGAATTCATACTTGATTTATAAAATTAATAAAATAAACATAAATCATATTATTTTAAAGTGGAAACATTTATTTTGTCTTATATACCCTTTCTAATATTTATTACAATTTTTTTGGTTCATTATGATGTCATAATACATATTGTATATTTATACCGTATATAACTTATACCTGAATGTTCAACTATGTCATATTTTTTTAAGAATTATCCAGTGGATAATTTTGAAATTATGATTCCAAATATAATATTTATTTTATAAAAATAATATTTTAAATATTTGAATTTTTAATTTTTAAATAATAATCGATGTTTAATGAGAAATGATGTTATTTACAATAATTGTTTTCGTACCCATGTAAAAACTACACTTGACATCATATAAATTATATAATAAATTATATTTAATAAAAATTATTGAATAATAAAATTTTATTAATTTTTTTTATATTTCATAAAATCCATTAATTTTTCAAAAATAATGTCTTAATTGAATTTAACTATTACGAATAAATACAATTTTTGATTTATTGTATCAAAATAAAAATATGTTATACCGTAAAAATAAGAAAATATATATTTATTATTCTATAAAATATAAAATATTTATTATATTGGGTTCTTGATTCATATTACTTTATTACCCCATCAAAAACCCTATGGGTAACGTTATTGATAATTATACTCTCATTGGGTGGTTCAACGTACATGGTTTGGGACATGATCTCGATGAGCTTGAATATGGGGAGAAATTGCCTCCCTAATTCCATAGTTATTAGATCTTAGTATGATCTTATTGAATGTAAATCTGAGTTATGTTATCTCCATCATATGCCCAGATAAATGGGCTTCGTAAGATATGATCTGACTGGTTGAGGCCATCACTTCCTTTGACTGTGTCAATTGGATTGGTCAATACCCTATATTTATACTAATCATCAGATTACTATTAAATGGATATAATATCAATAATGATGATGCTTTACATTATTTTAAATATAATAGCATATAATATATCTAATAATGTCATGTGATTTCTATAATCATATTATTGAAATAAATATTTAATTCAACCAAAAATGAATTTTAATTATCAATGTTCAGGTTATTAAAATCGTCCACCCTTCAGAAAATTCACTCTCAAAATTTTCATTTCACGCACTAAAAATGATGACATTAACACTCTTTGATCACATCCTATGGTTCCCATATATCTTCTTCAATTTCGTGTTTTCTCCATGACACTTTGAGGAGGTGAATTGTCTTATTTCATACAACTTTGTCTCTACGATCTATATTCTTCAGCAAATGATCCCCATATAAAATATCATTCTCCAATTGCACCACCTATAGATAAAGAATATGTTATAGGTATGGTATTTAATTCCTCAATAAGGATACTTAGACTATATCTTGTACTTGAGATAGTTTATGTGGGAGTGATATTTGATAGACCACCACTTCCATGCGATTAAGGATATCAGATTTACCGATGTATCTTAGACAAATATTTCCGTTGTTCTGAAATCTCAAGAATTTATACCATGGAGATATATGGTTGAATAACTTTTCTCCAAAAACAAAATCATGGTCTCTTCAATGATTTTCATCATAGATATTTTGTCTACTCTAAGTATCCTTGATGTGATGAGGAATGGTCTTGATTTTTTCAAACATTTCCACATCTATTT
Organism: Viscum album; assembly: GCA_963277665.1. NCBI lineage: Eukaryota > Viridiplantae > Streptophyta > Magnoliopsida > Santalales > Viscaceae > Viscum > Viscum album. The sequence continues at coordinate 580,708,157 of OY728128.1, read as the reverse complement.
TAGGACCAAGATGTTTTTGTTCCCCAACTTCATCCCAATGTGATGTAGTTATCAAAATATTTGTATAAAGGTCATTATAGGGGTTATTGGGATGCTTTAGTAGAAAAAGTTCTTTTATGAGAACTTAACCAAAGTATAATTTTGATCAAATCCTCCTTTTAAGTCAATTAAGTATGCTCTCAACATGTCCTCGATTGACTAAATAGTCAACTCAGATTGAACATTATTTTGAGGGTGATTGTCCATGTTGGGGTAAAAATTAGTATTTAGATAATGTTATATACTATTCTAGAACATTTTCGTAAATCATGGATCATGATCATATATAATCTATAATGGTATTCTGTGAAGACTCACCACTTCTCTAAGGAATATCCTTTCATGTTTGTTGAGTTATAAGTCCTCTAGAACTGAAATTTAGTGAGAAGTATTTGTAAAATGATCTAAAACAACTCATATAGAATTATTTCATATTGATGTCTTTAGAAGACCAGTGAAAAATTCAATGGTTATGTTTTCACATTTCCATATAGTTATGGGTAATAGTGGAATTATCCCCTTTTATTCTAGCCTTTCCTCCATCACATGATAACATACAAGATGTATTGATGTATATTCTGTGATCTATTTTTTTATATTGTCCCAAAAATAATTATCTAATATATCTCGATACATCTTTCTCTTCCTTAGATTGGTAGAGAATGTTATACTATGTGCATTATACCAAAACTCCTTTTTAACTCATTGTTGGATGGTACACATAGTTGTAACCTAAATCTCACAAATCCTTCATCATTAATACTATACTATGAGGATTTCCATTTTTTATAGATTCTATATTCTTATAAATTCCAAAATAATATCTTTTATTATCCTTAATCTTCTCTCGAATGGATGGATACGAAATAATATGTGAATGAAATGATGATATTTCTTCATTTAGGATTCACATGACTTATCATTTTTATGTTTATGATGATCATATCACTCTCAATTCTAACAAATTATAGAATTTCTAGATTTTTTATACTTAGTGTTCGTTATACCTAGTTTACTTTCAGATGATGGTACTGGATTGAGAATTCATAGTTTTTAATCATCTTATACCATCTTCATTGACACATATTCATCACTTTATATGTGAATACATACTTTAATCTCATATGATCTGTATATATTTCATTCCAATCTATAAAAAGTTAATTAAAATATATTTTAAATGTAAATATCACCACAACTAACTTCATGTCATGCATTGGGTGGTTCTTATTGTAAAATTTCAAAACAAATGAGGTATGGGATATCAAACTGTCACTCTACCTTAACAGACATCCCAATAACATCTTTGAAGCATTGACATATACCGTAAAAGTTCCCCACTTATGGGTAATGTAAGAAGATGTGTAGTAATAAGATTATTGGTCAACTCCATGAATCTATCATCTCATTAATCACTCAAAAAAATATTAAACCCCTTCCAAGTTAGTTTGGTTAGAGGGTTTGAGAATCATGATAAATTTATAATTAGTCGATGATAATACCAAACTATTTGAAGAAAACTATAAATTTCGTCCACATATGTTGGCCTCAAATATCCTTAAGTTTCTTATATATTTGTGGATCCACATATATCATATTAATTGTGTTAATTTCCTAATATGACGAGTCATCATTAAACCAGAATTAAAATATTCAATAATCTACATAAATATTAACCTTTCGTATGGTCTTTAGAACAATGATCAACTACTTCTCATTCTTCTCCATAATTATGGGAATATATTAGAATATTTTCTATAAATACAATTATTTTTTATCAAGGAAGACTCTAATGACCCTATTCCTCACGTCCAATAATATTTATATATTATTAGTGAGCGCAAATTGAATTACTATGATCTCATAGATCCAATACCTTTTTCATAAAGTATACATGGGGATATCATCCATCTTTACCCTTAATTGATAATACCTAGAATGAACATACACCTTGGAGAAGTTTTGGGATCCATGTAGCTGATCAAAAAACACATCAATCTATAGATGATGATATTTGGTCTTTATCAAGATATTTTTTAGCATATTATAATCAATGAACAGGAACATTTACCCGTCATTCTTCTTGCCTAAGAGGAACAGTGCACCCCATGGTGAAGAAATTGGGTGTATAATCCCATTTTCCTGATTCTAAATTTGTTTTTTTCTTTTGATCCCGAAGATTCAAAATAACCATTTAATATAGAGTCTTCAATATTTGAAATTCCCATGTTATAATTACAATTGAAAATTTTCCTCTCATCTAGGAGGAAGGGTATGCATTTTTTCAAGAAACCCATCAATGTATTCCCTCAAAATAAGGATGTATTCTAGGATGACAATATTCATATAATCAATCATTAAATCTAAATACATTTTCTTATATGATAATAATATCAACTCTATGTTTTTTTAAAGATGATTTCTCCTCCTCCTAGAACTTGTACATAATTTTGGGATGATTCACAATATAGAGTGTGATTACCATCTCGTGGAGATTTATTTGAGCTTTATATAAGGAAATCGAATCCATACCAAGAATTTAATAAAATTACACTAAAGGGAGTATCACAAGGGTTTTGGGGAATATTTACCAAATTTTTTTGATATGGTACAATTATATATTTAGGATGAAATAATTTCACCATTCATTGATTTTACAGACTACTCCATATCCATTCATTGTGTTGGTGTATTAATAGATCATTTAAACATAGGTGATTTGGAAGAATGAATTTAAATATAGAGGATAACACTAAAGATATATTTTTTATTCTGGTTCTAACCATTTACAAAATCCAAAATAATCGTATTGATGATAATTTTAAAACTACTATACACATAAATAGGAATCCATGATTATTAATGGGATAACTCATAAATGTCATTTATTTCATTTTCTTATGAATTTATAAGATTCAATATATGTTATCCATTATCTATTTTTTATCATATAAACTTATATGGATTTTGTTTCCATAATAATATTTTTTAATGGGCCTGTGAATTTACCAAATAAAATCCCTAGAAGTAAAAAACAAGCTATTCAGTAAGTCCTATTTTCATGCACTAGTTCTCGGTCGAGTGTGGATCCATTGGGGTGTTTTTTGGCTTTAACCATAGGTATATCTATTCCAAATCCACATCCACGTGTAGTTTCTATATATGGATACATTTTCTTGGAATCTTGTTAATCTTTTTATTACCAAAAATATATGGATGTCTTCCTATGTTTAGTGTTATCTATTATTCATTTTCTATAGTTTTTAACTACAATAAAAAAATATTTATACATTCCTTTGATACCCACCATAACAACCCATGACATATTTAAACATTAATTCATGATTTATTATATAAGAGTATATAGAATACATCATATAAGATTGAGATGTATAGTATATTTGTGAATTAGGTGAAATACATAACAACTTAAAATAGAGGTACATATCCATTATTTTTTTAGCATGATCATAATATTCTGTCGTACATAGAACTGAATGAGATAACCCGGGGTCATACATAAGAAAGGGGGGAGATATAAATCCTAGTAAAGAAATAAACATGGAATAACATGAAGAATTTAGTATATGATAGATAATAGTTTTTCAATTTAACATAAAATAGGTCAGAAAAATGAACCTGATTAATGAGACTTGATAAAACCTGATAATATAAGGGCAATATGGAAATGTTGAAACACCATTTTACATGACATCATAAAAATAGGTCAAGGTTAACCACAAAGATATCAGGATGAAAAAAGTACCTCGATAGATTTGGTTCACACCAAAATACATTTGATGAGGACTAATGAGACTAAGACATTACCCAATGCATTAGAGAACTATATGTTTCTGGGAACACCCATCCCATTCTTTTCATTCACATGCATAAGTGTTCCACATTTATCATACAACATAGAATAATTTTTTATAAACTTTTATTCCATGATCATGGAGTGTAGAATACATGAATGTAATTCCACAATAAAAATAGTATAAGTTCAGAAATTCGAACATCGTTCATAGGAAATGGGTATGGATATTAACTTAACATTTGTTTAACTTGTAAAATCATGGAGAAATTTCTTCAGCATAATGAAAGTACATAAAAGTTCATTATATTGGTTAAATGAGAGAAAAGGTTTCTCTAATAATTTTAAAACCAACTGGATAGTAAGGGGGATGTGGAAATTAATATTTCCACAATATTATTTGTATATAAAATGTAGACAATAAAAAATATGATTGAATTTAAAAAAGGAGGGAGAGGTTCCTTACTGAATTGGGAATGGTAATGGGTTTACATAATGTTTGATTCAATGGATTAATGAGATTGAAATAGGTATTTTATCACATGGAAATAATTAGTTCCTTAATAATAATTTATATAAATGCACACAAATAAGACCAAATAGAAATTAAGAGGCATAACATAAAAGAGGTTCTAGAATAAAAATTAGTGTAGGATATACCATTCCTTGGGAGGTTTATTCCAATACATTTATTAGAACTTCATGTTAGACTGTAAGTACAATTAGAGGAATATTGATAAGGGGACATAGTAATGAAGTTATACAAGGTTTTCGAATGAATATAATGGGTATATTTGGTTGGTTTATATAAGAAAATAGTGGGGAGTAAATTATTTTTAAACAAACATTGGTTTTTTGAATCTATATAATATGATTACCCAAAAAAACTCCCATGGGTTTTCCAATGGTTTCTTCCATATAGTGTCAGATTTAATTAATTTATATGGCCATATTCTGAACCTATTAATAACTTTCACTTGCTGGTGTTTAAGTGAGTCATGTTTTTAATGATATAATTTTAAAACCATAAAATATATTACAAGATTTGAAAGATTCATAAAATATTTATAAAATTAATAAAATAACCAAAATATCACATTATTTTAATAGAAAAAAATATTTGGGGATGTTTTCCTTTTATAGTATTTAGAACATAATTTTGGGTCATTATGTTGTCCTAATAATAACTTTATATTTATGACGTATTTTATTTTTACCAGAAAATTTCTCTGTATGATTAAATTATGAAAAACCCCCATTTAGATGTTATAGTGTTTGGATTCAAAAAATAATTCTTTTTTCATCCAAATAATTTCATAGATGTGTGATATTTCTCTTTTTAAATAAGAATAAACATTTATTTTGAAAGAGTGGGTTTTTTTTAACAATAACAGTTTTTGAACCCTTATGAAAATTACATTTGAAATCATAAAAATTATATGATCATTTTTATTCAGTAATAATTATTTTATAAAACTATTTTCTGAAAATAAAATTTAATTTCTAAATACATTAATTCACTATAAATAAATGTCTTAATTGAATTTAAATATTACCCAAAAAAACAGTTTTTTAATTTTATTAACATAAAAATTATTTATAAGGTAAAAATAAGAAGAAATTATATTTATTACTCTATATAATATAAATATTCATATTATTATGGTCTTAATCATATCCTTTTATTAAACTAGAAAACATTCTAAAGGTAAGTGGCATGACAGTGAGACTTTCATGGTGTAGTTCAACATGCATGGTTTGTGTTATGATCTCGATGTGTTTGAACTTCCCTATATAAATGGTTAGACTCATTATTTAGTTGTTGGAACTATGCTTGAGAATGGTCTAGATAAAGTACCAATGATTCAATCGAAATTGTATTCTTTAATAAATGGGATTCATAGGCTATGATCATAATAGCTGTGGACATCACTCCTTTTGTCTATGTTAATTGGATTGGTCAAAACCAATCAATTATACTAATAGTATGGTCCCTGTTCAATGGATATATTATCAATGGTTGTTATGCTTATTGGAAATTTAAATCTGATAGGATATAACAAAACTAATAAGTTATTTTTTATAACCATAATATATGATAAGACATTTATTTCACCAACAAAGTAAAATTTATTTATAAAATTTCTGGTCGTTACATATTAAACTCCATTAACCTCCTTCTATATCCGAGCCCAAAAGGTCAATGAGAGTCTCAAATACCCATCTCAACCTTACGGGAACAAGTAAAAATCTTCTTATAGATTTTAAAGTCTCTAATATCAAATGATTTTCAATAAATTAGATTTAACCCACTAAATAAATTATCCTCATTAGTTTCAGTGTTTATGAAATATTCGTAGGCGTATCATGAATTCCCTATGGTGTTTCCCTCAAAAATAAAATATACACATTTGATTTTTCTTCAGTATGAGGAACTCTATATCTCTATATTTATAAATTTAGTTTTAGGAAAAAAATTGAAATTTTTTTCTTGAATTATTCCCATTTATTGGAATTAATTTCCTCTTTAGTCATTCTGTTATTTTTTGGTGCCCACCATTGATTAACTTTCCCATGAAACCAATATAATTCCAACATAAATTTCAATTATTATGATCACTTAAGGATATAGAATATCTTCTCACTGATTTTAATTTGTTTTTTTGGGATGAGGGGATCAAAACATCCACTAATAATAGGAGTATGGTTTTCCCATAATTGATTTAAATTTCTTTCCTATTTTTTAGGATAAGGAGGTCATTACACACAATTCAATTTATCATTAATAATATGAATTAATAGATCATGTAATCTCATAAATTTCTAAAATCAAGTTCTTATTACGTTTGGCATATCATTAGTTCAATCATCAAATTTCCCACCATATTGGTCGTTAGCACAATTTCTCCCATTTCCATCCACAAAATAGAAAATAAATATACATTTATGGATCATGAATATATAGATAATGAGTAAATAAAGAGTAATATATAAAATCTGAATAAATATCAAATAAATGAAAAGTATATCATAACTTATTATTCCATAACTATTACTCTAGGAAATCAATGGTGATAGAATTATCATTAGGGTTATGTTTAATGTTTTCTCTTCCCAATCCTTACGAATAACTATAACATTCCTCTAATACTATCTATAAGGCCACTATACATTTAAATATTTTATAAAATGATTTTAAGATGTAATATCCATGAAATGGAAACCATTGATAGAAAATTGTAATGTCTTAAGAAGACTATGTATATTATTTGAAAAAATGAAACTATAATAAAAAATATTTTTATTAATATACATAATAAGATCTTAAATTCCTTTGAGATAATTAATATACATTGGATAACCTTGGTAATACATAGAAAAACGGGATTCCCTAAAATTCCCACTAAATGAATAAGTATGGAAAATATACATAACACATGAGTCAGAATGCATAACAAGATAACATAAGATGAATGTATTAGGAATAAACATGTGGTGGAATAACATATTTAACATGGAATATTATGAATATCGAAATACATTAATTTTTAAGTAACATATATCATGATATAAACACGATTCAAGGGTAACTTTACATACAATATCACATGGTTAACAATGTCCCATAATGAGTTTTTTTAATCCCTAATCCCATACATAACATATAATTATACTATAGATTAACCAATTTATTGGAGCACTATCTGGGTGTTCCCATAATAACATATGAAATAATATTTGTGAACCATAAATAAATCAATCATAAGGGATAAATATAAGGGTTACCCCTTTAATGATATTGGTTTCGTAATCCTATCATAAGGAATAACCTTAGGTAGTATCAAAATGGAATACCTTAAAAAATGGATTAAATAATTCTTTGAAAATAATAGAGTATGAAATATAATTTAGAATTAATAATTTTTCTAGATGAAGTGAAAACCTGAAAAACAATGTTTCAAAAACATTAGAAATGTGCCACATTATAGTGGGTTTAGGAAAAAATTGAACCCAATTTATTGAGGATAAAGGTATATTAATTTCCATATAAACAAAAATAAAATAAATTATATTTACATGAAAAAGTGATTTATTTTAAAAAAAATTGGTTTCTTAAAATATTTTATTTATTGTATATAAAAAGGGTTATGAACCAATGATGTTTCCATTAATTGGGATTTCTTAATGAGAAGAATTGAGAAGGGAACCTTTTTTTGACATGTATTCCACTATTAAATAAAGATGAATTGTGAGTGAAATATATCTTTGGAACATATTTAATAAATAGAGGATATGTATTTAATAATAATGAAGAGTTAAACTAAGGAAAATAGGGAGAGAAATCATAAGGAAAACATAATATGGATGTTCATATATATCCCTTTCCATATTTTTTGAATGTGTTCTTTTATTGCAATTAATTTAATGTATAATCATATTAAATTAATTAATAATTAAAATAAAAACCCATTAAACATATACTTCATTTATTATAATTTTATTGTGTTCATTTATGTCCATTTTGGTGATTTATAAAGCCCTATATTTTTGTTCCAAAATCATTCTTTCATGGATTCATGGTTTGTAAACTTCAGTATAGTTATGGATGTTATTTTAAAATGGGTATACTTATATAGAATTGAAATGAAAAGGTATTAATTCAGATATATAAGTATAAATGGTCTCATATATATTTTTATTTATCTGACATTAGGATGAGTAACCTGATAAAATGTTAATGATAAATGTTTAGTTTGTTTTGGTCATTTTTCCCGACCATCCCAAACTTGTATCGTATTATTTAATGTTATGACCATATAATCTTTCCAAAATTTGAAAAAATATATAGAATTCAAATTTAGGTCATTTTAAAATATTATATGCTAATTTAAACTGATAACGAAAATATTATTTTAAAATAAAAACTCATCAACCATGATGGCGGTGAACGACATATCAAGAATCTATTTTCATTTTTCAAAAAATGAGATTTTATGAGATTTTATTATTGATATTCAATTAGAAAAATAAAATAAATGTATATATATGATTCTAGAGTAATCCTTAAACATTTTATGGGGTTTTATGATAAGGTATACGGAAGAAAAAAAAATTTAGAAGAAGAAGGGGGATTTTACCTCATAAATGTCTTTTCCTTGATGACCTCCTAAAGGAATATGTAATTGGTCTTTTGGTGATACCAAGAACACTAATATGTGGATAATAGTGTTGATAAAATAATTTTATATGATAACTAAAAGTTCCACGTCTTAAAAGGTGTGAGGTGAATGGGTGGTTAGGGATAATATTTATACGGGGATGAGAGGGGAGTTTTTGATTATTTTTATTCATTATTTTTTTTCTTATGATTATAAACAATATTGATTCCTATGGATATATATAGTAAATAGAGAATGGGAGTTTAAGCTAATGGCTGATTAAATCATCCATGACTGAAAAAATCATGAATTTGTCTTAGAATGTCATATAATGTAAATTAACACATTTCACTATTCACAAAAATCTAATATTTTAAAAAAATAAAAAAATCAACTGAACCATTTTTTTATGTGTATATTTCATAAATGGAATAAAATTTATGAAAATAATTTTTCAAACATGGGAAATTCTATTTTTATAAAAACTACTCATTTATTTAAAAATTATTGATTTTAATATTATAATCAATTTTATGACCATTAGTTATAAATATTTATAGCCCCATAAAATTGTCGTATAATTATAATATTACATATTATTAATTTATAAATTAATTTTATGTATTTAAATTTCATTTTAAATCTTACATTGCTTATAATATTGAAATTAAAATAGTTACGTTTAAAAAAATTATAGGAACATAATTTAGAATTTGTAAAACACTTACTTACTTGTTCCATGATATAAATATATCTTATTTTCTTTCCATACGATAAGTAAATATTATTTTACATTTCTCTTGGTGATATTACTACTATAAATGTCTTATTACTTTTCGAAATAGTCACATTTCTGTTCCATCTGTCAGGTTACTATTCTAATAGTTAGATTCCTATCACATTTTTTATATTTATAATATTCATATGTATTTACTAATTCCTATAAGTTCCACTTATTTAATTAATTATTAATTAACTTATAGCATATATGAGGATTATATATATTCTTCCATCTTGATAATGAATATTTTATTATAATCATTATATTTTATATCTATAGCTTTGTTCGTGAGTACAATCATTCTAGTCATCCAAAATTATCAAAATGAAACTATTATTATTATCATATTTTCAATTTATTTTCCTTTTCTTGGAAATTTTAATCTTATTGGTATATTTTCAAACTAATATATCACTCTTAATTTATGATAATAATGTTTTCTTAGTTTTTCTATAAGATGTTTGGGCATTATAAGACCTGACATAATTATAACAACATAAATAACATTGAAAAAATTCTAGGCGATTATAGTTTTCCTAAAGTTTCAATAAAATATATGATCTTTTTATCATTTTTTATGAAAAACACATTTTAAACTTAATTTATAATGTTATATTAAAAACATGTACTTATATTCAAAAATATGATATCGAGTAATAGATTTACATGTGATCAAATCCTAAATGTAAAAAATGAAATATGGACTGATTTCCTAATGTACAAAACCAATTTGAGATTGTTTTTTTGGTTTTAGTGGTGTAACATAAATTTTAAATTAAAATTTCACAAATATTGAAAACACGCATTCAGTCATATGAACCATGTCATGCATTAGATATGTGTGGAATAAATTCATACACATGAAAGAATTTATGGATTTTTTCCAAAATTTTGAAAAATATTTTGCTCATCGAATCAGTTTTAAACCTGTTACACCTTTTTCAAACAACAATAATAGTTTTTTATTGAAAAAATGAACATCAAGTAGTACTGACCACATCGGGTGTCAGATTGACATTCAGTCAATTTCTATTCGTCAAAAATGAAATATGGATTTTTATCCAAAAGTTTGATAACAACATGACATAGTATTCCTAGTTTTAGTGATATGTCATGCATTTTAAAATAAAATGAATCTTTTGTAATGAAAACATGTACATCGAGTCATATTGGCTACATCAATTGTCGAATTGATGTGTGGTCAATTCCTACACCACAGCAATGACTTATCGATTATTTGCCTAAAGTATCAAAACAATATAATTTTTTTGGGGTTTTGATCAGATGATGTGTGTTTGAAGATGATATGTAAATTTAAAAAATGTATCAGATAAAAATGATATGGCAATTAATAAAAAAGTAGATCAATTGATGATAAAAATAACTAATATTTATTAAAAAGGCAGATATGCATGATGTCTGTATACATTCTAAAACTAGGTATTGTTCCCATTAAAATTTAAAAAATCAATTTTATCCATTATTTGTATCCTAAAAAAGGATAAAACTCAATATATAATCATTATGATTCTAATTATTCACATCCAAAATATATCTCTAGGGTCATAACCTATACTAGATCATATGGATCATAGATATTCATTTAAATTTGTTCTCGTAAAACATTAAAACACCATGTTCCATGCCTACTCATCACTAAATAATTTTCATTCTTCGTTATATTACATATATTCTAGGAAATATATATAGTACTAATTAAATATAGTCAAAAGTATTATTCAGAAATATTTTTAATTAAATCATAATTACCTTTGAAAATTAAATATTCATTTATGGTACAACTTTTAGGTATATGATATTATTATTGACATTAAAAACATAACATCAACAATTTTTACTATTATCCTACGGCATAAAAAACATAAATATTTACAAAAATAAGTAAATTATTTTTTTATATGTTAAGATAGTTAAATATTTCTATATATTCCTTAATATGTTTCTATTTGATTTAATCCATTGACTTCTTAATTTCATTAATCTACATCATAATATGATTTATAATATATTTTTAGATCACCCTTTTATAAAAAAATTCACATTAAAACACAAGATAAAACATATGACCATTCATTTTCTATAAAATTTTGATTGTAACGAATTAAAAATTCAAAATAAAAATTATGTGTGGTTTGTTTGATGGAAATCCATGTATTAGATCCAAAAATTAATATATGGCATATCCAAATTATTTGGTATTAATATCTAGTGCTTCCTAAAATAAAGCAAAAATATTTATTAATAAAATAAATTTATATTTTATATGGTTAGATTTAATAGTTTCAACCCTACATTTTTGAAATAAAAACGAGGCTTCCAAATTTTATTATCTTTTCAAACCCCCCTATTATGTCATAACTTTTTTCATTTAAATTTCATTCAAATCCAAGGAAATGTCTTATATAACAATGATATAAGGATTAATGAATTGAAATTGTTATTCATTGAATTTCTCATTGATATATTAATAATATTAATGCCTTTAGAAAATATAAATAATTATCAACATTAAAGAACATAGTAGGTAATATTTTTATAGATGTGTTAAAAAAATGTATTTTATGAATTTATTTACAATTAATACCCTTATCCATTAAAACATTTGAATATAATTTATACTATCAAGACCAACCATGAATATAGTGATTGTTCTAAATATTTATTATTCATATTGAATGTTGGACACGTATCCATTTTTGAATGTAGTGTCTACTTAAATTTTTAATGATAATATATTTTTTGGTGGTACTAGTGGTGATAAGGTACTCTCAAAAGGTCATTTTATTTTATTTCTCAATAAACTAGATTATATTGATTTAACCATCATTTTTTTTCAAACTTTTTCTCCATTTATAATACCACAAGTTACATTATAAATATTTAAATCAACCATTATAGGTCTTTCACTTGAAAATGAATTTTTAAGGACATAACTTTTCTATGTTTATATAATTATGTGGCCAATCCATGAGAGTTTCAATAACATAATTAAAGGTTTTAATATATGTATCATGAATTATAGTAGGAGACACTGTTCTTAGTGGTTGAGATACTTCAATCCCCACATTCATGTGATCTTTTGGGAGATATTTTATGTGTAGCATGTATCCCGAGATATTATACACCATACCCCTCAAAAAAAGGTGTCGTGTGTCTATTAGACATTATAAATCACATAAAACAGTACCCTTCTTAATTTTAGAAAAATTATGTTATCAAAATATTTGTGATTCATATTTCGGAGAAAGGTTAATGAAAAAATTTATTACCTTTAGTAAGGTATGGTGTTATGGGGCCTTAAATATAGTGGGTTCATTTTGTTTTCCAATTGACATAATTTTGTCCACATATTGTTTGATTTGATATTTTCACTTATATTTGTATTCCAAACTAGACTAAATAATAATATCTCAATTAGAAACCATTCTTAAATGAAATCATTTAATTATGTGAAATTTATTTTCTTCCTATTTTTTATTCTAAGAATATTTTCATGGAGACACTTGAAAACCTACACTTCTAATACTACCATATTTTTCCTACAACATCAAATATACGGTAAGTAATTTTTATTTTGGTACATTCACTATAAATTATAGTATTTAAACAAAATTAAAATATTAATATAAATAGATATTTTTGTGTAACATTGTTATAAATAATATATAATTACTATTATTCTATACATACAAATGTTTTATATACATATTTTCTATTTTCATCAACTAGTTTACCATTATTATTTAGATATATCATCTTATCATACAACATTATGGGGGATAGAAGTGGATTCATGTTTTTATTATTCAATATATTTATATAAAAAAGAGAACATATGTTTTTTAATATCACATAAATATTTTATTTTTGATTTAAAATACATACCATTTTTTTATTTTGTAAATATTACCCCATTATTTCATTATAATAAGGGTACATTTGTTTTAATAAATTTTTTTATTATTTAAAAAACTTATTTACTATTTCATAAATTAATATTTTGAATCAAAATAGTTAAAATTAATCATTTAAAATAAAAAATATTACTGATGACAATACAGATGAAATGATTTTTCATGATGATGACATATGAATGCCTTCCATGATTCCTGCTTTATAATGCATGCATATGTAATTGGTGTGTGGGGATTTAGTTTTCCCTTGACATCCAGAAGATAAATCATGGTATGATGTGTTCAGAATCCTCTATGAGATATCCATTTTCCATTAAGACATATTTATTAATAAAATAATCATAAATGAACTAACTTTCCACATAATAATGAAAATAAAATAAATATTTAATTATATTTTTTTCTAAAAAACCGAGAATTTTTATCATAAAATTAGCTTAATATATTCACAAAGGGTTTCCTTTATTACAATACGGACAAGGTACTCTAAATATAGATCATTTGGAATATTCATTATCATTGTGACTCCATCATAATAACAAAAATTTACTTATCAGGGTCAACAGGTTGGCCCGGTTGATTCCATCCAACCTCAAATTTTATACCCATTCTTATTGCCTTATTAATTATAGTCAAAATAGTGATGCTACATCATTATTGTTTTTTTCATCAACATGTTATTTTTTTCCTAATAATTATTTTGTTTCAACATCGACTACCTATTCTTCCCTAGGATTTGTAACATCATCAAGTGAAAAATTAATTTTCTACATGAGCAGTCAAACATATAATTTATATTATGTTAATAAAAACGATATCACAAAATATTATAAGGAAAATAATTATATATTAAAAAAATTTAACATTATCAATGATCTATATTTTTTTACAATTTTTTAATGGATTTGGCCCCTCTATTGATAATAAAAATCCAATATTGCTGGTACCCTCTATCATACATGAAATTGTCTACATTATTACTTTGATTAAATTGTTGTCATTTTCTTATGAAAAGTCTATCCTTGATTGGATTTCCAACTAACCCTATTGTTTTTTAGTTCCAAGAAGGGAAATTGACCAATTTATTCTTTCAAGACATGAGACATAAATTACACGCACCTCTTGTAAATCCATTATGAGTGGTTCAACCTTTTCCCCTTCAACAATGAAATTCACCTTCACAAAGCCCATCTCATCAAATTTCACTTAACTCTTGTTTTAACCCAATTGTATTGGAAAACAATCACAATAAATATGGTATAATCTATCTCATATATCGAATCAATGATTATGAAATATGAAAATGAATATAAATTTGATTTCAATAGTTGGAAATATATATGTGCATCACTTATTTAACGATCATAACTCTGCAATTTTAAATCATTTTTTAGTTATTGATTTATTATGTATAGAAAGTATAACCATGAATTAAAAAACTATTGTAATATATAACATTTTATGTTAGACCATGAGACAGATATAAAATTCGGTTGACAATTGAACTCATATTTTCATATAAATATCTATTAACAAGATCTCATCACCAAACACTAAATTATTTATTATTTGTATTTGTTATCCATCCGTCATCCATTGATGGATTCAATTATCTAATAATTTCATTGCGGTCTTCAACATATGGATCAACATATCCAATGTTATATAAAATATATATTTTAGATTTCTCTCACTCTATAATGGTAGTTGTATCACCATCTATTTTAGAAATCACCTCAAACATAAGACATCCGTTATAATGAGACTTTGGGAGAGCGATTCTATTTACATTTGATAGTTCGGTTGGTTGGAATCGCCCGAAGGCCTTCATTTTTTATTATTAATTTGATAATCCACCTATCAATGGGTGAGGTGAAACACTTACAAGGCCCGAAGTCATAGAGACAATTACATGACCCGTAGATCTTAGAGGGAATCACCCAAACATGGAAACTTGGAACTCCTCCTCCACAACATTTTGTCACAATATCAGTAATCCACATTTGTAGGTTTGGTCGGCTAGCTGTCTAATGAAATGCTCTAGAGTACCAGTACCAATGGAAAATCCATAACCTCTAGTTATTCTAATTCCACTTAGCTATACTCTAGTGAATGTTCCTCCCCAGAATCATACTCTGAAGTTTTGTCCCTTGTAGTCTGACTGGTATATCTGGAATTTTGTGTGGCCCGAAGGCCCTAGGGTGGCCTAATGGCCTTAATGTGGCCCGAAGGCCTTCTGAATCAACTGTCCTAAAGGCATTGGGTGGCCCAAAAGCCTTCCTAGACCTGAGGACCAAACTAGGGGCCCAAAGGCCCAGATGGATGAATAGTTCCGGCTACTACAGTACATGCCTCTATAACTGCAACAATAATGCTACAATAATAGAAATACGCCTCCACCTAGATTTGATCTTAGGTCTCTTGGATGCACCTATCGAGTCCTCACCAACTAGTTATGGATCATGTTCTATATTTGATAGGTAATAGGAATAGAATTCAAGTAAGTTACAGTAACACCATGAGATTTTAGGAAACATATTCTTTTTATTTCATTGATGTCTTGTGTTGTGCGCTACACTGAAATTAGATTGTGCTATACACAACACTATATTAGATTTTATTATACACAAACACTATTCTTGGCTTGTGTTGTACACAAGAGAAACCTTCCACAATATCTTGTGTTGTACGCAATACTGAGTTTCACTAAACAATGATGTATTATTAAAATATTATATAAACTAGCCGTAATGAATAGTAATATCCAATTTTTGAAATTTGATAAAATTTATCGTTCAAAATGAACTTCATTTTTGGATTCGGAATATCGAAATTAGCCTAGGGTGAATTTTTTGTATTTTTATGAAAGCATTCAATTTTTGGTGAATAGTGAAAAAGCACAGAGTTATAGTTTAAAATAGAATTTTTATTGAATATTTTTTTATCTTTTTTAAATTTACTTTTAGTCAATATAGATATATAATAACTATATAAGTTCAATATAGTTCATTGTAGTCATTTTATAATAATTTTAGATATATAAAATTTTAATTGATCTTTTTACCGTCTTTTACCCACCTATTAGGATAATTTGAAAATTTATATAAAACATAATATTACAACTTTTATTAGTGTAATTTCAAAAATCCGAGGGACATGGTTGATATCAGTATGTAAAATGTAGTTCAATAAGATAAAAATAATATTTTTGTGAATAGAAACTTTTTACTTTTATTGACCACAGTTAAAAGTGAGTAGGGTAATTAAAGGGAAAATTGATATTATTATTACCCTAAAACATGTAATAATTCTATTGGATAAGTGTAATTAGACCACAAAAACCTTAGGAAAACAATATTACCATTTAGGTCCACTAGGATTAGATTAGGACATTCATTATTATATTATTTTAAGAAGAGTTAAAATAGAAAAAATCAAAGTTTAATAACTAATATTTTTTAATATAGGTTTATACATATGATAAATTCGACTATAAATATTCATTATAAATATAAAAATATTTCATACATAATGAAATTTTATTTATATTTTTAGATATTAAATAATTTATTTTATTTTTGACGCAATGATGATGCAGTAATTATCTTATTAATGAAATATTAACATAATTGATTTTATAAATTCCCAAATAAATGTACTTTTATAATTTTTATGAATTTAACTAATTTTCTAGGTTAATATAACATATTATGGTTGGTTAGATGTATTATTTCTATGTAATAATGTTTTTATGAATTTATAAAAAACAAAATACCAAATTGTGTCAAAATTGACATAAAAGAGTTTTTAAAACAAATATTATATTATTAAATCATATAATGGTCCTAAAAATATAAGGTTCAGCAATAAGAAATATATAATAATATATATGACATTAATTAACCAAATGGGGTTCTATTGGAAGTTTGTAGTATGTTTATTAAACATATAGTGTAAGAATACAAGAAGTCACAGTAAAAGATAAATTATTTTACTTAGAGTTAAATATAAATGATAAGTTTAAAATGATAAACTAAACTTGTATAAAACCTATTGGTTGAGAGTATTGCGACCGATACCCAACCAATCCTCTAAATAAGTCACCTTTGAGCCATTATAAACAGAATATGAATTTATTATAAAATAATATTTTATGTTTTTCCTAAGGTGCCCCTCACCACTATTATAAAAGGGCACTCCCCCTTCTCTCTAATTAACACCTCCAAAGCCATTTGGATCGGCCAACCCCTACCCAAATACCCTATAAATTGTCCTCCCTTCATCCTAGAGGCCTTAATTTAGTAACAAATTCAGCCTATGGAGCCCTTTTTACCAAATCAAAACGAAGAACCCGAAGAAGAGGTAAATATCTCACCACCTATTTCAAGTTCCTTTCATCTTCCACTTCCTCCTTCTATTTTTTTCATTATAAAATAATAAATACAGTATCTTATATATAATTAAATGTTATTATAAAAATATTACTACCATATTAGTTATTTTATCTATCCTATGAATGAAAATTTCACCACACGTGCGTACGTAAGACTTACCGTCTCCACGAACGTGATACGATTCATTTTCCATAATTAACAAATCATGTATTCTTATAAAGAATATATAATATATAATCATGAAATATAATAAATAATAATGATACTGAATTTATATACATATATTTTTCATTTACTTAATTCCATTCAATTCAATAAGTAAACGAAAATAGTGTTCATGAGTACGTACATCCTACTGTTTCCCAGAACGGTGTATTTCATTACATTTATCGATATATCATATATATATTTGTATTATGAATATATATTATATATAAATAATTTGATACATTCTTTAATTAAGTAAATCAGGATATAAGTAATAATATCAAGAACAACAAGTCAAAACACGTACGATAAATGAAACTATTTTACCCGAAATATTGCTTTAGCATGGAATTTACAAAAGAACGAGAAATATAAAGTCATAAGTGAATCATATATGAAATCATAAATATTATTATGGTTACGTTACAAGTTAATAATATTTTTCAACCCACTATAGAGGATTCTTATACACATACAGAAGAAATTTGACATAAGGTAAGGGATAATTATGAAAATCTCATTTTTATCTGAGATTGCTTATACGTAAGTATTTACTGTGTTTATATTTTTCATCCAAGTCCATAAAAATTCCTTCCATAAAGTATTTAATATTATTCCATGTATGTTTAAATTCATGTTTACCCCACTTTTACTTTTACATTGTGTTATGGAAGGAATCTTTCTATTGATTACCATATAGGGTACATTTTGACTTTTCCGGCAAAAGTAGGAGAAAAATGTTTTTTTAACTTATACAGCATGAATGGATTTCTAGAATTTCATAATTTATAATTTTCAAGAGGATTACTCTAAAATATTTCATGATTATTTTCACCAAAATTCCCTTTCTTTTAAAATTTAATGGCATTTTGTGAAAAGAAAATTATTTTGAAGATGAAAGGATATTTTCTTCAAAAATTAATTTCAATTGTTTTGTCGAAATTATTTTCCATCTAAGATGAAATTATTTAGTATGATTATATTTGAAGTATAATTTCTCTATTATTTAGATGGTTTGATTCTTCATATGAAGAAATGGTATCCATTTGTTTTATAAGGATTATGTTATGATGTGATGATGTTTATGAGACCCATTTTATTCTTTGGGTTATGATGAATGATGTATGATTGAATTGTGGCACACATAAGAATGATTTAATTATGAGATGGGTGAGACCTATATATCCCTATAATGCATTAGGTAAAGATTTATATCTCATCAGATAGACATGGATGGAATGGCACGTAAATCTTGTTCAGTAATATAGGGCTAGAACAGCATGTATACCCTGTTCAGTAATGGACATTGTCCACTATAATGGTCTTGGCAGAAATGCCTTGGATACTATGGAAATCATATCATGTGATTAATGGTTTTCCACTATTACATTTTTTATTCCAATGCTATTTTATCATGATTAATGTTCCTTTATGATCTATGCCTTATGTACTACGAAGATTTATTTCACCACTCAAGATTTTGATGTATAAAAATTATGTTCATGTTTTTTAATTCAAATGTATATGGTTTGTTCAATTTTATCCATGATTACCCTTACTGAGCATCTGAGCACACCCTTTATAAGTTTTATTTTCCCCAGGATATAGAGAATGGTTTTAGGTAAGGAAACAAAAGGGGAAGATCATTGTGGGAGATGTTGAAGATCTGTCACCATGAATAAAAGATTATGATTCGAGTTTCCAAAGACACTAAACTATTACGGTCCTTGAGTGTTGGTTTTTTTATGTACTAATAATTATGAAAAAGTAATGTAATATCCATGTACTTCAATCTTCTGGTCTCTATAGTTGGTATCAAAGGAAATTTTTAGTTAACCTTTGGAAATTGGACATGAAATCTTTAGTGAGATACCTAGAGATATTTCTAAGGTGTGTCTTGGGATGTCCCTAAGGGTTAGTATAACTGTTGTTTATAGTCCTAGAATTATGTTGACGATCATGAATAACATAGGGTGAACCTAAGGTGTCATGGATTAAGGATTTTGTGATAATTTAGACATCCCATAAGTGAATTTTAATGATAATGTGGTTCCTCGTTATTTTAACTATTTCTTACACTATGGTTTCTGGTTTTAGTCAATGGAGGGAAGCAGAAGGAATTCAGTTAACGTTGATTCTGATGAAAAAATTGGTGACCATGAACAACAGAATTGTGTAATTCCTAGAGATAATGATATTTGGATTATGCCGAATTAGTCATCATGATATATGATTAACAAGGTGAACTTTGGTGGTATTCTAAAGTAAACAAATAAGAGGAAGATGAACTTTTATGCAAGTTGTCATGGAGAGAAACATAGAATAAGGAAGATGAAGCTTTATATATATCAAGAAGAACAGAATAATAACCTTGATGAATACCTAAAATGGAGGGGAAGATGTTATCTGTGTGGAGAAAAGGGTCATAGAGTGATAGACTATTATGGAGTTCGGTGTCTTATATGTGGAGAACATGGGCACTAACCAACTTAATGCCCTGACCTAAGAAGTTACTTCTAAATAGAGGAAGGAACTATTCAATTCCAATCATAAAAAGATGATAGATTGAAGGGATTATGTATTAGAATTCATGAATAATGTAGTTGAGGTACATTTATAGTATATTGAAATATCTGTGTATTGGTCCATTGTGGTATTCCATAAGAATATGGTATCGGTAACCATGAAAAGTGATTGAAATATTTTTGGAAAGAAGATGATATGTGCATAATGAGGGTATAAGGAAAAAATAATATGTCTGATAGTATTAGGTAGATCATGATTAATATAAGGACAAAGTGATATCATAGTTTTAGTATATATAATTATAGGGATTTTGGTATGTGGAAATAGTTAACTTTTTTCAACATTCATGTTTTCACTAATGTTCTATGGTAATTCATGTTTCAAGAGAATACATGATTAAGGTATTCACATGTTTGAAATGTGACCAACAAGATATATATTAGGATATATGGGGGATAAATGATGGTATTTACATGCTTGGTAGATGACCTCTCTAGTAATCTTTTTCATTATACAATGAGATTGGATATAAGTATTTTGGATAAGCCTAATGATTGGAATGGAATAAGTTAGACATCAGATAGTATTGTGTAAGTCTAGAAATTTTTGATATTATTCTTGGAATGTTGTAATAGTATAGTTTTAGAAAAAAATACAACCCATAAGATAAGCAACAACCCGTCACGTCGGACAAGGTTGTGGGAAACAAACCCACAACCGAAGTGTGACATGCCTTTATCGCCTACAATTGGGACACAAGAAGTCCCAGGTTTGTAGACATTAATTTTATTTTATTAAGTGGTATGATAGATGAAGTATATGTCTATTTTAAAAACCATATATGATTAATCTCACCATAGATGGACTTATGTATATAACTATTGTTAACCGTATGTTTGAGATAGATGGAATGACCTATCCTTATATTGAATGATCCACTAACACTTCACGGAAGACATAATCAAATTCATTTATTTTAGAGATGAAGTAGAAATTGTTCAAGGCATGAACAACAGTGAGATTTTACAAAAATCAACTAAGTATTTGCTTTAATTCAAAAATTATTCAACATTAGTGATGTGATCTTGAAAACCAAAAACGTATTCATATTGCCCTCATATCTGATGAATCAGATGGTACCTTAGATCATCATAAATTTATGGCTTTGTGATTGTTGTCATTATCATAGCCATGTTCTCTACCACTCTCCATTAGAACATGATGGTTATATTTTTCTTCTATATCCATATTTTCACCAATGTTCTCCTATATAGAAACCCATTGATTAATCAATTTGGGTAATTGTTACGTTTCATACATTAGTTTTTAAAGTTAAGTTTTGGTATTCTTTTTTACAATGTGGGTTTCTATAAAAGAAACGTTCATGTAGTAAACCATTTATATCCCCTATGAATTTTGAGGTCGAAATTCATTTTAAGGTGGTAGAATGTAACACCCCAAGATTTTATGATAAATATTATTTTAATTTCATTGATTTATTTTGTTTTAAGCAACACCAAAATTTTATTGTGCTATATGCGACACCATATTATCTTGTATTATACACAAACACTATTCATGGCTTGTGTTTCATTCAAGATAAACCTTCCTCAATAGCATGTGTTTTACGCAATACTGAGTTTCAATAAACAACGATGTATTATTAAAATATTATATAAACTAGGTGTTATGAATAATAATACCCACTTTTTTAAAATTTATAAATATTATCATTCAAAATGGAATTCATTTTTCTATTTGGATTATCTAAATGATCCTAGGGTAAATTTTTGGTATTTTTCTGAAAACATTCAATATTTGATGAGTAGTTAAAAAACACGGAGTTATAGTTTAAAACCAAATTTTAATTTAAATAAATATTTATTTTAATTAAATTTTATTTAGGTCAAAATAGATATAAAATACCTATATATGTTCAATATAATTCATTAGAATCATTTTATAATAATTTTAAATATATAAAAATTTTATTGAACTAATTAGCGTCTTTTACCCACCTCCTAGGAGAATTTGAAAATTTACATAAATCATAATTTTACCACTTATGTGAGTGGAATTTTAAAAATACTAGAGACAAGGTTGATATCAGTAAGTAAAATGTGGTTAAATAAGATAAAAATAATATTTCGTGAATAGTATCTTTTTAGTTTTATTTAGCACGGTTAAAAGTAAATAGGGTAATTAAGGGTAAAAATGATATTATTATTACCCTAACACATGTCCTAATTCTATTGGATAAGTGTAATAAGACCTAACACAACCTTTGGAATAAACTAATACCCTTTAGGTCCACTTGGATTATATTAGGACATTTATTAGTATTTTATTTAAAGAAGAGTTAAAATAGTTAAAATCAATGTTTAATAACTAAAACATTTTTAATATTGAGTTATAGATAAGATAAATTAGACTATAAATATTAATTAGAAAGAATAAAATATTTCATACATAATGGTATTTTATTTATATTTTTTAGACATTAAATTATTTAATTTATTTATGAAACAATGATGATGAAGTAATTACCTTATTAATAAAATATTAACGTAATTGATATTATAAATACCCAAATAAATTTTATTTGAGACGTTTTAGGAATTAAAATAATTTTATAGGTTAATAAAACATATTAGGGTTGGTAGATGAATTTTTTTCAAAGTAATAATTCTGTTACAAAATTACAAAAAACAAAATACCAAATAGTGTCAAAATTGACATAAAATAGTTTTTTAAAAAAATATTCTATTATTAATTGATATAATGGTCCTAAAAAATTCAATGGTTCGGCCAAAATACTTATATAATAATATATATTTCATTAATGAACCAATTTGCGTTCTATTGGTAGTTTATTGTGTGTTTATTAACCATATAATTGAATAATACAAGAAGACATGGTAAAAGGTAAATTATTTAACTTAGAGTTAAATCTAAATGATAAGGTTAAAATGGTTACATAAAGTTGTCTAAAACATATTTTTTGAGATTATTTAGAACCATTCCATCCTATCATCTAAATAAGTCACTTTGGAGCCATTATAAACCGAATATGAATTTATTATAAAATAATATTTAATGTTTTTCCTAAGGTGCCCCTCACCCCTCTTAAAAAAGGGAACTCCCCCTTCCCTCTAATTCACACCTCAGAAGACATTTTTCTTGGAAAAACCCTGACCAAATACTCTCTAAACTGTCCTCCCTTCATCCTAGAGGACTTACATTAGTCATAAATCCATCCTAAGAATCCCTTTTGATCAAATCAAAAGGAAGAACCCGAAGAAGAGGTAAATATCTCACAACAAATTTCAAATTCCTTTCTTCTTACACTTCCTCATTCACTGTTGTTTCCATTATAAAATAATAAATCCAGTATCTTCAATATAATTTAATGTCATTATAAAACTTTTACTACCATATTAGTTATTTTATCCATCCTATGAATGAAAAAGTCACCACACATGCATACGTACGACTTACCGTCTCCATGAATGCAATAAGTTTCATTTTCCATAATTAACCATTCAAGTTTGATTATAAGGCATATATAATAAATAATAATGAATGAAATTACATAATAATGATACTGTATTTATGTACATATATGTTTCATTTACTTAATTCCATTCAATTCGATAAGGAAACGAAAATAGTGTTCATGCATACATACGACATACCGTCTCCACGAACGGTGTATTTCATTCCATTTATCGATCTAACATATATTTTTATATTCTGAATATATATTATATATAAATGATGTTTTACATTATGGAATTATGTAAAAAATGATATAAGTAATAGTATCATGAAGAACAGTTCGAAACACGTAAGATAAATGAAATTATTTTACCTGAAACATTGCTTCAACAAGTAATTTATAAAAGAATGGGTAATATAATGTCAAAAGAGAATCATATATGATATCATAAATATTATTATAGTTATTTTAGAGGTTAATAATTTTTTTAAACCCACTATATAGGAGTCTCAGACACATATGGAAGAAATTGGACATAAGGTATGGGATAATTTTTCAATTCTCATTTTTATCCGAAATTTTTTATATGTAAGTATTTACTGGGGTTATATTTTTCATCCATGTCCATGAAAATGTCTTTCATAATGTTATTAATATTTTTTCATCTATGTTTAAATTCATGTTTACCCCAAATTGACTTTTACATTGTGTTATGGAAGGAATCTTTCTTTTATTTACCATATAAGGTACTTTTTATCTTTTCCGAAAAAAGTATGAGAAGAATGTTTTTTTAAATTATATGGCATGAATGGATTTTTAAGATTTCATAACGCCTAATTTTCATGAATCTTACTGTACTTTATTTCATTATTATTTTCAACAAAATCCTTTTATTTTAAAATTGAATGGCATTTTGTGAAAATAAAATGATTTTTAAGAAGAAAGGATATTTTTCTCAAGAATTAATTTCAAGTGTTTTGTCAAAACTATTTTCCATATAAGATGAAATTTTTGAGTATGATTATGTTTCAATTATAATGTCTCTATTATTTACATGGTTTGATTCTTCTTATGATTAAATGATATCCAATTGTTTTATATGGATTACATTATGATGGGATGATGTTTATGAAACCCATTTTATTCTTTGGGTTATGATGAATGATGTATGATTATTTTGTGGCACATGTAAGAATGATTTCATTATGAGATGGGTGGGACCTATATCTCATTCCAATTAATTGGGTAAATATTTGTATCTCGTGAGATAGACAAGGCTGGAACGATAAGTAAATTTGGTTCAGTAATACAGGGCTGGCATGACATGTAAACCCAGATCAGTAATGGACACTGTCCACTATGATGGTATTGGCAGAAATGCCTTGGAAACTATGGAAATCATATAATGTTATTAATGGTTTTCCATAATTACATGTTTTATTCCCTTTCTATTTTATCTTTATTAATTTTCCTTTATGATCTATGCCTTACATACTACGAAGATTTATTTAACCACTCATGATTTTGATGTTTAACAATTATGTTCATGTTTTTAAGTTCAAATGTATATGGTTTGTATTATTTTCTCCATGCTTACCCTTACTGAGCATTTGATCTCAACCTTTATATGTATTATTTTCTCCAGCATATAAAGAATGTTTTTGTGTATGAAAACAAAAGGGGAATATCTTTATGGGAGATGTTGAAGATCTTTCACCATGATTAGAAGATTATGTTCCGAGTTTCCAAAGAAACTATTCTATTATGGTATTTGGGTATTGGTTTTTGTTATGTATTAAGTATTCTGCAAAAGTAATGTAATGTCTATGTACATCAAGATTTGGGACTCTACAGTCCCAATATTTTAACATTACATATTATTGTGTTTTTGAACTTTCATTCACAATTTAAGATCACTGTAGTTTCTCGTTATAATGAAATAGAAAAAACAATTACATAGTAATCCCAAACATTAAAAGTGGAAAATTATACTCAATATCCATTTTTTGAAAATATTAATAACATTAAAATAAAATATTATTTATCATTCTGAAAATAATCAAAATTATCCACTTGATATCATCCTTTAATCTATCCCCCCTTAAACCATGTGGAATACATTTTAAAAACATGGGATGAACACATGATCTGGTTAAGGGGAAAAGAAGGAAAAGAAATCGTTATCTCAGTAAAAAAAATGAAACTAGCATAAAGTTTAAATTTTCAATAATTTTTAATTGATAATTTGAAATGAAACATTTTTATATTAATAAAGTAAAAAATTTGTCTTAAAGAAAATCATTGAAACCCATAGTACGCAATTAAAACAATTTAAGGTGACATAGTTCATCACATACATAAAACCATTTAGAAATCATTTTAAATGGATTAAATTTATAGATGAATTCCAATTTATGTATTATAGGATTACATATATCTATTTGGGACTTCCCATGTTAATCTATAACGAGCTTTCTCGATGATATACATTCCACCACATGTTAAGCCATAAAGGGCTTTCCCTGATCTATATGGGCCACCCCAGATTAAGCTGTAATTGGATATTCTAATTCAATATGTTCCTCCCAATGTTAAAATATAGGAGACTTTTTCATAACTATCCGAGATACTCCATTATAAGCTATAACAACATTTCCCGTCACTGTCGGGGCCACATCATGTTATGTTGTAACATGCTTTATCAGTGCTATATAGACCACCCCATGTTAAGGTATAAGGGGGTTAACCTGTACTATCTAGGCCACCCCATGTATAATCTATATTAGGATCACTCATTCACTATAATTATCGTGTACCATAAAATTAATAAAACTAGTTTATTATAAATCCCATATAAAAATTCTTTAACAGTATATAAAAACACTTTTGAATCAAAATACAATTTTATTGGAATACCAAAACACCGTTTTTATTGAAAAATCATTTTCAATATCAAAATACCCAGAAATATAATGATTGTTTATAATTAATGAAATCATGAAATCATAAAATGTAATATGATAATAAAATAAGTTTTATAGTGGAAAAAGTCATTATCTCTATATACGGTAGATGTTAAACACTATTTTTTTCCTTATTCAAAACTATCTATATAAAAACACGTAAAATGATTCCATTATGAGAACATTTGAATGAAATTAAAAATAAAAATAATATTTCTTTTACAAAAATTTTATACGTATATAAATAAACTTGTAAAATTTTATATAGAATATTGATATGGAGAAAAATATTTATTATTATCCCTCTATAAATTAAATGTGTCCCATACCACTTGGAACATTTAAATAATTTTCCCCACGAAAGAATAACATTTATATAAACATTAAATAACATGGAAATAAATTATTTAAATATATGATAAATCTAATGGGGCTTTATATACACCTACCAAAATAACATAGATGTATAATATCAAAATATTCCTCTATGATTGAAGATTGATACAAAGTCTCATACCTTGAGTCGGAATCATCACATAAATTCTTTATCATCCAGAATAATAGACATAGATGAATTATTTAATTGATTTAGAACCATATAATGTTTTATTATTCCTTTTATATAACTGATAATAATGATATTACAATTACTTAATTATTAATGTTCAAATAATATGTTTTGATAATATTCGGTACTAGAGTCCAAAATGAATTTGGTGTGATGTCAATAGTCAAAGTGGTCATTAGTCAATCATCTCCAAGATAATATTAATTAAAATCATATCATATTTATACATCAATAATTAATTTACATAAAACCATTATGTATGGTTATGAAAAATGAACTATTTTATAATCATTCTAATGGTAGGTCATCCGTACATATGAGTAATGAATTTAATTTTTAATTGATCATTAAGAATACAATATAATTAGAAGTTTATTTTTAAATAATTATAATAATATCATAAATATAATATTAATAATTTTCATATTCCTAAATATATATATCAATCATGTGATTTGATGATGAACAATGAACCACATTTCTTCGTGGAGCTGATAGTTCACATGTATGCTTGAATAACATTATCAATTTTATGTGAATAGAAAGTAAATAATTTAAATGATATATAATCATTAAATAACGAAACATATGTAATTAATATCATATATAGACATTAACTTCATCATTATAACAAATCTTGAGAGATGATGATGGAAAACAAAATATATTGATTTGCGAGATGGTAGTTCACTGGGTACATGAACAAACAATTCATTTCCCATTTAATGAAAATATTAACGGATTAAGGTGATTATATTAACATAATTACATCTCATTATATTTACGATATTTTATTTATTTTTTCATTATTTTTGAAAATGATTTAAAGGAAGTGGAAGGAGAAATAAAATAGAAACACTTAATTAAAATCAATACCTCTTCCTCAGATAATATCCAAGGATTAACACCTTATCTCCTATATGTAGGGTTTTATGCCTAAAATAAGAAATATATTATTTTTAGGGAGATTATAGAAGTAATTTTGGCAGATAAGTAAAGAAATAATAGTTTTTTAGAGTATTAAAATGATATGAAGGGTTTTTTATTTTATATGAGAGGGGCGGAGCACTCTTGGAAAATTTTAAAATATTAATTTGTAAATAATAATATTCCATTCAAAATGGGAATAACTTAATTTATTTATAATATATAATTTTATTTATAATATCCTTCATTAAATGAAAATTATATAGTTTATTACTATTTCTATTCTTTATCTTTTTACTTTAAAACTTATTTCCCCTTTTTAATTCTTATCGTGATATCATCTAATTTACACATTCTGGGTTAATAAAATAATAATAAAACACCAAAATAACAAATAATAAGTCATTTAATATATTTATATATATATATAATTTTTTTCCTAATTTTATATTTCTGTGAATTTTATATCATTTAATAAAATATTCTTTATTTTAAATTAATAAATAATGTCAATTTTCAAACTATTTATTACATGCCTTTTTAAAAATATAACACTTGAATGAAAAATTATAAATATACTTCTGAAACATCACTAACATGTAAAAGTAATATAAAAATTTTGTGTATGACATTAATCAACTCAATGTTTATTTATTTATGTATTTTTATTATCATTAATTTGATATTTCCTTTAATTAATCAACTACAACATCATCATAATGAAAGAAATTAATTAAATTATTTATTACCCGAAATATAAAAATAAACTATCATGATAAATATAAAAATATTAGATTCCATAATAGTATTTATAGTCAAACAGATACCCTATATAACCCCATATTAAAATTATCTAACTTGTTAAAATAATGTGAAAAATTTTACTTTAGGTTGAAAATAATATTATAAATGTCATACTCTCTACTTAGGGGATTAAAAATGTCATAATTTCGATCCATGTATTATTGTTTTAAAAAAAACTTATAATATGAAATTATGAAAAGTGTTATGGTAACTTTATAATATTTATAATATTATTTTTACCATTAATTACTAAATTTAAACCTCTACCGTGGGAATAAAAAATTTAATAAAGGCAAAATTAATATTTTACCAAAAATAGATCTATTTACTACATATGGAAATTTTTATTTCAAATATGAAATAATTTTCTCAAAATTAAAAACATAGAAATATCATAAATTAGATAAAAATTAATCCTGTTGACAGAATGAGAAAATATGTTTTTATAATAAAAATGTTAAAAAGTTCACAATGTTTTTTATATCAAATTTCAATGTGAAATTGATTAAAATGAAAAGGATTGGATTAATTGATTAAAAAATTATATAATTATAAATTAAAACCAATCAAAAATATAAATTCTCACACTAAATAATTTTGAAGAAAATGTATTTTTCAATGAAAATGATTTGTTTTTTCACTATTCATCAATAAATGAATCTTACCCAAAAAATTGAAAAATTTAAACAAATTAAATTTTTAATCTCAGAATTCCATGTATTTTTTTCATATATAACATACAAAAGAGTCAAAAAATTAATTTTAAATAGCCACACTATGAAAAACTGCTTTTTTGAACAAAATACTTCTTCAATTTGTCAAACTGCATTTGTTATTATATCATGTATGGGAATACATAATTATAATGTGGAAAATTGGGTCAAATAATATATATATATATATATATATATATATATTTCATTAATAAAATAAAAAATAGTGTATTATTATTTTTATTTTTACAAAAAATTGTCGCGAACATTTAGACTATTTTTCCAAAATATATATCCTTTTATTTAAAAAATTTTGTTATATTAATTTAATATTAATTTGTATCCAATTAATTAATTATATATATATATACTATATTCTTAAAATTAAAATTATCATATTTATTTCCTCTATTCTAATTGAAATTCAATAACTATCATATTAAATAATAATATGTAGTTATTTGTTTAAGAACGATGTGGCATATCTTGTACACTATCTAACAAAATGTTTACTATAAAAAATGAGATTTTAAATTTCTTTAAATTATTCAACAATATGTCATTCAATAATACAACCTTCTGGATGACTTAAATTCTTGTTGTACCCTTTCAAAATATTCATATACCATTCAATGGGGTACATCCTTATGTAATAGATAAGAACAAAAAGTTGAAACTCTATAACAACTTAAACCATTCGGGGACCATTATATTAAATAATAATGTTTTTAAGAACATTCCTAATTCAAATAATGTTTTTGAAACATATTTATTCCTGATTTTCAACATCACATGGTCTATTACAATATTTAATATAGATTATAAAAAGAAGAAGACTCTAACGAATCTGTGGTGTACATTTCTAGTAAGAAAGAAACATAGGGATATAATCATGAAATCATTAATCAAAACAAGTATTTCATTTTATCTTAGGCCCATTAACATAAAATTATTCATTGACATGCCAATATTGTAATTGTATGAATACCCCTATGGAACTTTTACACAATTATGGAAAATGGAAAATGGAAAATTTTATTTTTTGGATAGTTTATATTGTTAGAAGAAGAAATGTTCAACTTTTAACCATAATCAGCTCAAAATATTACCTTATCCTTATGCTAATGATGTCCAACTTGGCCTTTATTCCATCTTTTGTTATTTAGAATCCCTGAGTAATGTGACAATAAC
The DNA here is from genome assembly GCA_963277665.1 of Viscum album. NCBI lineage: Eukaryota > Viridiplantae > Streptophyta > Magnoliopsida > Santalales > Viscaceae > Viscum > Viscum album. The sequence continues at coordinate 580,676,637 of OY728128.1, read as the reverse complement.
AATATCAAATTAATTTTTTTTCTAGATTCATGACATGACAAAAATTTATGGCATAAAAAAATCTAGGATGGTAATACAAATAATATTTATCTCTATTAAAAACTGATTTTTTATTTTTTTTCAATAATTGTTTAAGAAAAATTGTGTTAATATATTTTACAATGTCGTACATTTGATCAATTGTAGGAGGAGAAAATGTTACAACCTTTAGAACATTCCCATATAATTATATCAGCCATGATTTCTATTTATTCCAATATGGTAAAAATTTCTATTGTATGGGAAAAACATAATCACAAAATATTACAATTTAATTGGGTGTGTTCATTCATCAAAAATTGGACAACCTGACCTTCTTTTAATGTTATATCATTTTAAATTTCTATAAGCAGAAAATTCATTTTCCATCAAACACAACATGAACCTATATGTGAGTCTTTTATGTCTATTAGAATCAATGATTGTAACAATTTTATCCAACAATAATTTCCTTTCTTAAATTAGGGGAGAAAAATATAAATCAATATTAATACCCAGTTTTTTTCCATATAGAAGTAGAGAAAACATAATGTATTTGTGCTTATTGCATAATCATCGATTCAAGTTATAATTTTATAACTCAAGTAGATAGGTATAGTTAGTACTTCTCTATACAATGATAATATTTCGTCCATTTTTAGATAATTCCACAAAGAATTCTATTTTCTAGTTTTAAAATTTTGGATAATCATGATAAATTTTATTCCACAAAAGAGAGGTTGTTGGATGATATAATTTACCATATTTAATTATTATATATGAATTCCATATATATCTTCTCATAGTTTCCTGAAATATAAATAGTCATATAAACTATTGAATTATTAGGATTTAACATAAAAATATTTATGTACTTGGTTAATCATTATTCTATAAATTCATGCCAAACTAAGGTCATTTCATGTTTGATTTATGTTACTTCTGAAACAATATGAAATTACATTAAAAACATGGATTTTTTGAGATTATTCACACAGAAAATAGTATTCGTTTAGCATTATATGTTTTATAAGGATGTTCACTTTCTTCTGAATGAGTATCATTCTAGATTCCATGTAGTTTATTAATGATGGTTTTTCTCCATCCACTCCCAGCATTCAAGTCATATCACTTTAAGAATGTAGAAAATGTTGTGTATTTAGTAAAAATTATATAAAATGGTCTCCTAGAACAACTATTTAAAATCTTAAATAAATTTGGAAAATCCCAAATATAAAATTATATTTCCATTTTCAATTCTTTTATATGATATCCATCAACATTTACCTTGGTATTCATATAAAATGATCCACAAACTGCAGTATCTTCCCAATCTTTGTGCATGTTAGGTTTCCCCATGTTTATTACAATATTTATATCTATTATATATTACAAGATAATCAAATATTCTTGAAAATCTTCCAAAAATAATTTTTCTTTAATAAAAATAACCTAAACATAGATTCATTATTTTAGAAGGGTTTTATGAATTCTATATTGTAAACATGATTTACTCTTTAAATCCAAAATTATATGATTTTTTCATATTATTTGTGTGAATCCATTCTCAATTTATGTTAACACTGTTAGGTTTATAAAATAATCAAAATAAATAAAATAAATAATCAGGTAAATAGAAGACACTCATAATTAATGATGAATTTATAGATAATTATAAAAATAGGAAACCAAAATATGAAGGTTATTAGTTATGATTCTTGAAAAGTTATCATTTTATTAGAGGATGACCAAAAAAGAGAAATCCTATGGGTAAACATGTGGTTATCGGTCTAGGTTATCAATTTGATATTTTTTGGGACCAATGGGTGATAATAATCATATTGGTAAATAAATATTTATTATTTTATGGAATACTTCACTTTTATTTTCTTTCATTCTTTTCTTTTAATTATGACATGAATATCTATATTTATGTAATGATATAATTACTCAAATCATAAATGGAAATTTTTTCACCATATTGGGATAAAGGGTAATGGATAATTGAATTTAATGAAATTAATAGGTTCGACTATTATTGTTGACATAAGTCAGGTCAGATTCCATTTGACTCTCTTTTTCTAAATATTATTCTAGATCATTTATTATATGAACAACAATAAATATATATTTTGGATAACCCACTAATGAACCCCTATTTCAAATTTATTTGATTATGTCAATATTAGGTATATTTAAAATATCCTACAATATAGAAAACATGTATTCAATTTCGATAATAATTTCAGAAATAATTTTCATTAATAAACATTCTGAAAAATTCAGTCAGCATGGATTTCCCATTTTTTGGATCCTTAACATTCTAGTTCCTCCTCTAATAGTGAAACATATCACTATAATCTATCTAACATGTCTATTAATAAAAATATTCAAAGGTATATCCAAAATTATATTCTCCTTCTTGATAAATTCCATACAAAATTTATGGCTAAGGGATATTGTAATAAAATTTATAAAACACATCCACCATCTTCTAATCCTATATGTGTATGTGATTTATGTTTTTCAAATTAGAACATTTTATGGGTGACACTCAGACCATTCCCAATAATAAAAAATTGATCAAATGATAACATTGTTGTTTCTATGGATTAATCAAAATAAATCAAGTAAATAACCATGCAATCTTTACAGCATTTCATGCACATACTCTAAATAACCAATCGATGAACATTTTTCATTTTTATAATTTCAAAACTTCCCATGGAAATTTAAACCCTAACCACCAACTATTAGAGGTATGATTTAGCATCTCAAGACAATTTTCAATGAGTTTTACTAATTTTATCACTTGTTTCTTAATAAAACATCTTAAATTACATGGTAATTGTATATATAAATATTCAATTTTCATAATTCATAAGAAACATCTGTCAAAACTATACCCAATATAGACATTTAATCATATTATACATTTTACAAACCTGAATAATGAGTTCTAAATCATTATGACCCTTGAAACAAGCTATACCCCTAAAAAATCTTATAACTAATTAATTATAAGAAATTTTATAGAAAATTATATTAAGAAAAAACATTATATCTCAAATATTCACCATCCATAATATAAATAATAAACAAAACCAAACACTTTAAGAATGAATGAAATCATAACCAAAATCATTTCCATATAACCAAAAAAATCCTAACTTATTTACATGAACCTAAAATAAAATGAGATAAAAATTATATTACCATAAAATGATTTTTTTTTAAAAACATATACTCTACCAAAAAATAAATTACCACTAAAATGGGTCACAAAAAATCATATTTGTTTCTAAAAATATAATGAAACACATTAATTTCCCTAAAATCCATTGAATACATCGAAAAACATGATGCTTCAAAATCAATAATACCTTTTAATCCTGAATAAAACATTCAAAACAATTAATGAAGACATGAATTTAACTTATAAACACATCCAAATTCATTAAAATGTCCCATTGAATAGAAATGTATACATATATGGAGATATTAAACCCTTTAATATATGAAAATATGATTTTATTCATTAATAATATCTTTGAATAACTTCCATAATTCAATTTATAATTATCCCTAAGAAAAAACCAAGTTGAATTGTTTCATTAAAACATTACATTATATAATTATATTTATTTAATAATGTAACATCCAAACTCAAGTTCCAGGTGATGGTTCCCAGATCTGGTTCTCCTTGTGGCCTCAAGCGTGCTACCCAATATGCTAGAGGCTGCCAACGAGTAGCGATGGTCTGGTATTTCCATTATTTGGAGACTATACCCTCATTTATTAGGGTAAAATAGTAGTAGAAAAAAAAATGAATCATAGAAGCATATATTACTTGAATAGTACTCATGTCATAAGAGAATAAAATAGGAAAACAATACTCAAGTGAAATAGAAGACATTCTATGCCAATATAAGTGTCATGTTTCTATAATGAAACTGAAAATAGAAACACTAAGACTCCTTAAATGGGTTCTGAATCATGTCTAGTCCCCTCAACCAAACTCCATCCCAAATTAGTAATCCCTCCCACAGACTTTTTCCTTATCCTATTTTTATTCCCCGATTTACCATCCCTCTCAGATTATCTAGCCTAGTAGAACTAACAATTGATATCAGAACCAATTATGAAACTATTGTAAACTAACCCAAAGGGGTTTATGTTTGGGAAAAAATCCATCAAGGTATCATTGACGGATTTTTTAGGTGATTGTGTTTGCTGACAAAGAGATCCTTATTGTTCTGTTTGTTGAAAAGGGGGTTTTCATATATAGTGGTCAAGCTCAAGAGTTGTAGTTGAAAAATCATGTTGAAAAAATGACCACTATAATGGAATAGATGATCTATAGGTGGTAAAAAAGTAACATATATTAGGTGGTACTATTTTATATTGATTTCCAAATATTCTGGGACTGAAAATCATAAAATAAATAATTTATTTGGCAATAGAAGGTGTTATCAAAAGTAGAGTGGTGCATGAATATTTGGAGATCTATGAAAAAAAGGATGGAATGTGCGTTAAATTGGCATGGAACACTATATAGGATTGGGGATTTTCACACAAGAGTTGATTCATGATAAGAACGTAAAAAATTGGAAAATGCATGATGTGCACACTAAATTGGTACATGTGTGTGAAAAATGAAGTTGCATGAGAGATTTTTTCATGCATGAAGAGGGTTTTTCTTGACATAGATGGTTTTATGCACATGGGTCAAGATTTCCTATAAATATGTGGAGACCCCCTCATTCGGAGTATCTCAATACATAGAGGATATCTGATCTCTGATAGGCGTAATAAAATTATTCAAAGAAGTTGCTATTAAATTTGAGTTTGTACGTAAAATTTGAATATGTGTATAAAATTGAAGTTGTATGAAAAATGAATTTTTTTTACAAAGCATAAAAGTTGTGAGAAATGTTTACATGGAATTGAATTCCAATGTACAAGTTTTCTGCACAAGTCAAGGCAATTATGTGTAGAGGCATGGTAGGGGATATGCGTAAAATTTTATGTTTCCAAGTTCATTTTTATGGTAAAACGGTATTCGTCAGTGGATGATAGTGGGAAATTATAAGAGAATATTTATATAGTGGATGATGAATTAATTTGAGATAATTAAGGGACCTATAAGTCTATAAACTGTGAGTGGAGCTTCTGAAGAAGTAGTGAGTATACATTAGTTGAGAGAACAACGAGATTTCAAATTGTGATTGGATGTAAACCAGGAGGAACCGTGAGTACACTCCAATCTTAGTAAATAGTAGTGTGCTTATACTGGATTTGGTACATTATTACATCACTGGTTTATACTCCCTGGATGTATCCCAGTGAGGGTGAACCAAGAAAAATTTTCATGTCTTGTGCATGCTTTATGATTTATTACTATGCAATGTGACGAAGAGTGAAGAGATTTTTGTTTAAGAATGAAACAATATCAAAACGATAATTTTTTTTTAATTTTTTATACCGTTAACTCCCCCTTAGGGTGTCTATCCTATTGGACCAAAAAAATTTGTATCAAAGCCAATGGTTTGTATTAGTTCATATCTCTCAATGGAAGTCACCAATCAAAAGGGAATTTCGATCTTTGATGGGAACAACATCCAGGTATAGATGAATTGGATGAAACGATACTTCTGATCCTTAGGAATCGATGTTTTTACAATAGAAATTCATGGTATAACATCTAATATTTATAGAGGTTCTTTATCATTATTTGATAAAATATAGTTAGATTTTGAATCGATGGGAATCAATGATTTTGTGGGAGCTCCATGAAATCCTATATATATGACAGTTATGTCAGGAAAAACCTCAGATGATATGTTTAAAAATCTATTGAACATATATTAAGGTGATTCAAAGGACATAGAGGTAATGATTTAAGTATTGTGGAATAAGTACAAAAATCTGAGAATGAACCTGAATGGGTCTTTTGATGCATTATTTGATAGGTTAAATTTTGTAGTAGAGGATATGCGCGGACTTGGTGAATTAATTAAAGACATAATGATTGTGAATGCATCTTACAGAAAAATACACCACACTTCAATCATAAAAAATAATTATTGGAAGAGAAAGACCTGAAAGAGATGACACATGATATTTTTCATAGTACCATTGTAGCATATGAAATGTGATATGATGATAAGAATATAGTGGAAAAGGGAAATCCAAATAGGTGGCATTAAAGGTCATGAAGAAGCTCACTATTAAAGATTCTCATGAAGAAGAAGAGACAGATTTTGTTATGTCAATCCTTTACTCAAATCTTCAATGTGTAAAGGAATGTTTAAAGGAAAACATCCACTTGATTTCTTTAGATGTGGAATGTCTGGTCATATTGCTGAAAGGTGCCCCAAAATGTTCTTAGATGATGATGATATCGATGAAGCAAAAATTCTCATGAAAGATGTGTTTAGCCTTTGGGAAATGGAAGAAACATCTCAAGGGATATTTCATCAAGAAGACGAATCTTCTTTCACAATAATGCGATACTTATGATTAATATAATGTTAAACCAGTCTAAGAGATAGAGAACTATATAGATTTTTGAGAGAATTCTATGATGGTTTTTGTCAGTTGTGCTAAGGAAACAAACTAACATGGATGATTAAGAAATTTTTTAGGAATAATTGATATGAAATCTAAGTTAGAAGACACTCATGATGTGGTATATTTTTATAGTGAAAAAAATAATGTAATCCAACAATGTGGTTCGTGATACCTAACTCTACATTCATTTGCAAGAAGCAGAGAACATTTAGTTAATTGGTGAAATTGGCAAACGCAAGTCATTATTATCAGAGGACTCAGAATCTATTAGTGAGTATAAAATCAAGGTTGAATAATAGAATATTGAGATATATGTCTTGAATAAGATAGTAAAAGATAATGTTAAACATATGAAAGGACATGGAGAGGAAGTTATCAGTCTGTTATTAAAAGTTAATGACCAAATTTTTTTTTATTCGTAACATGTTATCAGAAAATCAGAACATTAAAAAACTAAAATAAGAGAGGGTGGAATATTGGTTGTGAAAAATAGAATAGAAAATATTTTTTAGATATAAAGGCTGATTTGGGGCATTTTAAAAAACCAAAAGCAGTTAGGGTGGCAGTCAGACCGCAGGAACCCATTCCAAGAATGAAGACAGATTTGGGTACAAAGTAGAATCCGATGATTCAAACAATCCAAGGGAAAAATAGAAATATATAAGTGAAATTCTATAATGAACCCTTCATAAGGTGTTATTTCTATGTATGAATGGGACACTAACAAAATGTGTTTTCTATAGCCAGAAAAAAATGAAGGGCACCAGAACAACAGTTGTATCCAAACCGACAATAGAACTCTAGAACATATTTTTATAGACACTACTTTTGAGGTGGAGTATTTGGGTATATGGACTGATAATTGAAGTCAACTATACATAGGAATGTGCTAATAGAGACACAAATTATTCTCAAGCAGCAGATCAAAGAACCCACACTTGAGTTGAAAATGAAAAATATATTTTCAGCCTCTCAAGATGAAGTCGGTCCATCACACTACTAAAAATATAAAAAATATGAATCTATTTCTAGTATGAACAAAAAATCATATACAAAGAAGAGGGAGCTGAGAAGGTAGTGGTTGCAAAAAATTCCCTTAAACCTTCAGATCATTCTAGGGTATGGATAATTGACATTGGTTTCACATCCAACATGATGTGGAATAAGGATAATGTTTGAGTAATAAAATATGACAGGAAATGAGTTTTGAAGTTTGGAAATGATGATAGACTAAAGATAATTGGCTCGAGAAATTATAGGTTTGGTGTAAATGAAATATGTGGTGATAATGTCTTAGTAGTAGAAGGTCTCAGTCCAAATTTTTATTTTTTTAGTCAACTGTGTGACTGATGGAATTCTATAAGGTTTACTAAGAAGACATATATCATCCAAGAAAGTGTTGGTGCATTGATTTAGTAGGGAAAAAGAAAAAAATGAAATCATTACCTTATAATTGGTGATTATGATGTGTTCTTTTTATCCAGAGAGGGGGAAAATAGGTTATGGAATAAAAGTCTTGGTCATCTATGCCAACCTTCAATTGAAAATATTGTAAAGTGAGATGAAGTTAGATATCTACCCAAGCTATCACATGATCATAAACATTCATGTGAGGATTTTCAATAGAGAAAGATCATCAGAATTATGTAAAATGTAAAGGACACAACATCAAAAAAATTTCTCAAATTGGTTCATGTTGATGTTTGTGGACCAATCTCATCAAGATCTATTAATGGAATGAGATATTATTTTTCGATCATTTACTGATATAATATAATTAAATGGGTATTTTTCATTACCAATATGTTTTATGTGTTCAGTTTCCTAAGATAGTATTAGAGGTAATCTAAAATGAAGCTTGGGCAGAAAATTCAGCTGTATCACACTGAAAATGGTATGAAATTCACTAATAGTCATGTGGAAGACAATCTTGAGAAACATGGTATAATTAATCATGTTTATTCATGTATGAAATACCCAATAGAATGGGTTGGTGGATAGGAGAAATCAGATCATCAACAATATGGCCTAAATTTTACTTATATAAAAAGGAATACAATAAAATTTTTAGAATGAAACTGTATTGACATCGATCTACATTTATAATAGGGATATTTTGTGTCATAATGAAAGAAATTCTCCATATAAGATGTGGTACGGAAAAAAGAATACAGTGAAAAACATCTAAATATTGGGAATTAAGATATTTATACTAAATAAAGAAAAAAATAGTAAATTTTCTCATGGGTATATGAAGGGATATTTCTTGAATAATCAGGAAAAATTAATTCATTCAAATGATTTAAGAAGAGGCTAGGAAATGTAGTTGAGATAAATGATGTAACTATTGTGGAAAATTAATAGAATACTCAACAACACAATGAACAATTTCTTGATGAAAGTGATGAAGAGGAATGTAACATAGGTGGTGAATAAGTTGTAGATTCTAACTCATAAGATGATATTGATGATGATGAAAAATAATTCAATTATATGTCTACAAAGAATCCAAAGATTCGTGCCGAAATTGATAGGCAGAAGATCATTGGTGACCATACATCGCTAGTTCCGTCAAGAAGAATGATGTAACTATACAATAAATATATATAATGTCATGTTGAACAAAAATGGCGATCCGAGGTAGCTGAAGATGAAAACCATGTTCAGGCGATGAATGAAAAGATAAACTAGATTGAGAATAATTAGACTTCGGAGATTGTTTCAAGGTTGGAAGATGGAAATTTCATCTAGAAAAAATGGGTCTTTTGAAAAAAAATTAATGAAGATGGTATTGTGATCCAAAAAAAATATTTTCTTGTGTTAAAAGGATACCCCCAGATATAGGTTATTTATGTTTATAAGAAATTTATAGCTATTGAAAGGCGAGAAACAATCAGATTATTGTTGTCCGTTATAGTGAAACAGATGTTCAATGTGTTTTAGATTGATGTAAATTCAAATATTTTGAATAGTGTTCTAGATGATGAAGATTATATTGTGAATCCAGATGGTTTTATCATTCATTAAGATCATAATTTGTTTTTTAGCCAAAGAAGGCTTTGTAGGGGCTGAAGCATGCACCAAGAGAATGGTAATCATGAATAAATCATTTTTTGAAGAATCTTTTTTTCCAAAGTGGTGTAGTTGATTTAAATTTAAATGTGAACATTTATAGTAAACAATGGATGATGGTGCTATTATATTTTGATGAAATAATTTTTAGAGGATAAAATGAAGCACAATGCATACTTTTTTCCCAATTTGTGAAATAAGAGTTCGAAATTTCTGTGATTGGTGAGATGATGTTTTCCATGGTTTACTGGTGACATAAGGAAGGAATGGAAAATTTATCTCTCAATCTAAATATGGAAAGGAGGTCCTTAGGAGATTTCTGATGGAAAATTACAATTAAATAAAGACTTTGGTTGTTACCTGGATGAAACTATGGAAAGATGATGTCAAAAAGATTGTTATTATAACATAATATAAACACATTAAAGGAAGATCACTATACTTCACTGTGATAATGCAAAACATTGTATTGACCACATTCCAAGAAGAAATTTATTAATGAAATCCATAGGAAATTCACATGATTTTAGTGATAATAATACATAGTTATATCAAGGGAACTGTTGATTTCGGCTCAACGTATAGTGACAAATCTCAGACAATGCCTTTGGGACAAACAGATGCAGATTGGAAATGTTCAGCCGATGATAAGAAATCAACGTTAGGTGGTGATTTTTATCTTGGTGGATTATTTATTTCTTTTCTATGTGAGAAAACTGATTTCATTTCCCTATGCACCGCATAAGCTAATTATTTAGTAGCCATGTAAGTAGGAACACAATTATTGTGGATGAAGAAGCTGCTTGATGACATGGGCTTGATAGTGTAGTCTCCGATCAGAATATAGTGTGATAACTCATGTGTTACAAATATTAGTAAACATATCATCCATCATTTTATGACCGAGAACATTAAAATAAAATATCATTTTATTGAGGATAAGTTGGAGGAAGGGGTAGTGAAGTTAGAATATGTTACTATAGAGCTATAAGTTGATGATATTCTGAAAAAATCCTTAAACAAGGAAGCATTAAAGAGTTTTAAACTAGCTCTTGGAGTCCAATCAAATCCCCGCACTTGATAAAGTGTGTATATGGGACCCCCTATCTCTGAGGTATGGTTTGTTTTACCATAATGTACTCATCTATGTTATTTTCAATGATGTATACCACTGAGGAGTGAAATTTGGGTTTGTTGGGAAAGGGAGAGAAACTTAAATTACTTAATGGGGGAAATTGAAAACGGGGGGAAATTTCTTTTCCAAATACACTGGTAGAAAATTTCAGGTGGAGTAATGTGATATGGGGAGAGTTGAGATCAGCGAATCTGAAAGGTGGAGGACCGATAGAGGGTAGTAATGACATAGGGGGTGTTTTAAATCTGACGATGATATCAATGATCTATCAAAGAAGATATATCATGAAACCTGATGATCATGATAAAATCAATTGATTGGTTTAAAGAATTAGTGTCAAGAAATAAGTGTTTAAGTGATGAAATTTTCATACTACCCTCATTTCTGACGTTGATCATTACTCAAGTTGGCTTCTAGTATATGTTTAGTAAATCGTCAATCACTATCCGAATTGAAAGAGGTGAATGGTGGAAGATTATGGATGAATAATTCATAAGGTATCAAATTATGAAACTCTTTTCAATAAACCAAACACTGAGGCCCACTTCTTAAACAAACACAATCACCTAAAAAGTGCTTCAACGATACCTTGTGGAATTATTTTCCATCTCCCATGCTGCAATAATATAATCTATTTAGGTACCGACTATATAGCTTGAATATGGTGTGATTACCACTTAGTAGGCCACCACCAAAAGTTTCTAAAATCAGTCCAGTTAAATGCTAGTGTATTATATTCTATAAAAAATAAGTACAATTCATAAATAACTAGATATTAATTTATCATTTATTATTATCTAACTACATTAACTCTAGGTTTCCCAAGGAGACCTGAACCCCAAAACATTCTTCATCTCATGCCGAAGCTCGATATGTTCCTTAGGCAATATCATATCTTAATACCAACTTCTTACTGGATCTCAATGTATTCAAAGGTGATATGTTATCGCAGGTACCTGATTCAGCTTTTGCTGAAGTTCGAAATATTCTCATGTGAGGCCATAATTGATGATCCATTATTTCCATTATTTAATTTCACTTTTAAAAGACACATTTCAAAAATTACCAAATCAAATCATGTAAGTAAGATGACAATGTTACCATGATTACTCCTCGATATAATTTTTGCATTCCCATTATCATAATAATTAGTATAATGACCCTGTAACCATGTATAATTCTCATTAGAATAAACATGTTCGAATTCTCTTACAAATAAGTATGATAGACATGTTACCATTTGTAGTTATATATTTTGAATGACCATGTTCCCATTTAGTCACACATAATTAGTTAAATATTATTTATATACATCAATACACATAGTACTTCAACAATTAGTTAGACACAACAAATCCTTTAGGTAAGTCAACAATTAACTAAATATTTAAATCATCATTATTTAAAGAAATCAATGAATTAATCAATGTTAGAATTCGTATCCCAATAATTTTTTTATAATTAATTATCTTATTATAATCTCAACCTATCATAATTAATTCCACAATTAATTATCTAGATCATATTATCAAAGAACATAAATAATTCACAATTAATTATATCAACTAAACCAAATCGATATCTCATAATTAATTCACTGATTAATTAATTAGATTACAATCCCCAAATAACATAATCAATTTACTGAATTAATTATCAAATAGGTAATCCATTTTTTCTCATGATTAATTCCCCAAATAATATCTCTATTAAAAAATGCTGCAAAAAATAAATATGTTAACTTAATTAAACCAATTTATGAATATCCCTTGCTAAAGGATGCTATAAATTATATAATTTTCCATATATGTTTCAAACCAGTGACTATGGGAATTATATTTTAGAACACCTACCTGAATTCATTGATGGCCGTTCCCTAAATGAGAATCCCCAAAATTAGAGTAGCACAATGACATGGTTATGAGTTATGAATTTAAATCCCTAAACTAAAAGAAAGATATCAAGATCTATTAAATTTTGATCTTGACCTAAAATAATAGATTTAGATATCCGAAAATAGGTATATAAATAATGAAACAAAGGATATATGTAATAAAAATATCAATGGAAGATATGAAAATAAATGGGAAGCGAATAAGGATGAGATCCACTTACCAGGCGAAGAGATGATCTTCGAATTGGGCATTCAATCATGAAGAAAAAATGTCCAATGAATGTAGAATCTCTTTGGGCCAGTGGGGGAAATGTCCTATATGCATAGGAAAGTAAAATATTGGGTTCGTAATGTATAAGAGAACAAAAAAGACATTATAAGGTTAAAATTAGTGAGATCCAAAATTTTATGATCTCACTGTTGGCTTGCGAACATTTTAGTCACGCTGTTAAAAACCATGTGTTAACTATGAATTATATACTGCTTCAAGGGGGTCCATGTATGGTTTTCTCATATTACCTTCAAAATTGTGCTATAACCAGGCTGAAGATGCTTCTTTAAATGACCAAAGAGTGCACAGTTTCTCATAGATAGTTTTACAGTGTGTGCAAACCATGTTATAACCCTGAACAACCCCTCTTCTAGAAAACATTCTTATAATCCACAACAATTCACCCAAAGTAACAACACCAATCAAAGGTGCTTAAGTAAAATAGAAAATTATCTGAAATTTCATTCAAGAAAACTCCATAAAAATTCATGATCTTATAATCTCTTATCCGTATAACAGAGTGTCCTTGAGCTACACTTATGAGCCTTTATATGATCGTTAGCCCAAAATATGGGGCTATTTTCCCTCATATACAATTATCTTCCCCATGTTTCCTCTAGTGCATGTGTATGTTTCCATAACCAATAAACTATTGGAATTTTCTTTCCCTGCAAATATTTCTCAGTGAGATCTGAACCAAGTATCATATGTTCCTCAAAAGACACATCTATCTCAATTTCAACCCCATCCACATAAATCACATGAGAAGTTTTGGGGTGATACCACCAATGTATTGATACATGGAAAATAACATGCATTTCACTGTATCTCTGTGGAATAGCCAATCACAATTCCCCAATCGCAATTCACTCTACTATCCCAAATGGTCCAATAATCCTAGGCACCAACATTCCTTGCCTAGTATATTGTGTTGAACCAACCCTAGTGATACCTGCATGAAAAAAAATCACCATCTTTAAACTCTTGGGGTCATCATTTTCTATTAGAATATGAATCTTACCTACTCTGAGCTCTAGCCATATGTTTCCAATTGAACTGAACATGATGTGATTCCTCCTACACTATACTAGGTCCCAAAAACTCTAACTCACCATCCTCAAACCAACATAGTGGTGATATTCATGGTCTACCACAAATATCCTCACATGGTTCCATCTATATAGTATTATGATATCTATTTTTATAGGAAAACCGCACTAAGGTCTTGTGTTTTTCCCATGATCTAGTGATGTCAAGAACACATGATCATAGAATATGCTCAAGAACAAGAATATTATGTTCTGCAAACCCATATTTCAATGGGTAGAAATCCATACTCCATAATACCAATGATCCAAGATATTTCTTCAATCCAAACAGAAGTGTGAATTAAAACATGAATCATCATATGAAACTACAGACCAAGGTACTTCATGCAGATAGACTATCTCTCGAACATACAGTCCTCCCAAATGTTATACTATAATGGTCTCCATTATATACCCAAAAACCATCATTCCATTTATGATTATTTGAGAGACCCAATGAAAAATAAATGTTCACATCATCCCACATTCATCCCTGAATGGGAAATTAGTTTATCAATCTTCTAGGTCATTAATGATCCACCTTCACCTACAGACCGGTGAAACATCTTTTCACAAATCATGTTATCACGTTTTTCATGCATGACCACCAAAACAATCGTCGTAGGACATAAGACATTTTGGTTACACCAGGATGCATCACCCACTTTGAGGCATAAAATTCCAGCATGATATACTCTCACATTCTCATTGGTTAAAAAACTAGAATCATCATATAGATGATCTCATCCAGATATATGAACCAGTCTGTAGAAGTCTTCCCAGATTTAAAACATTCCATAATGTCTAATGATTCTATGTCCTCATACTATATATCCATGATCCATGTTAAATTCATTGACTATGTTTAAAGAAAACCAGAGTCATTTCCTCCAAACTATCTTGAAACACTACATGCATTTCATCCAACAATGTCAATATCTTCCACTCTTCACTCAACTCCTAAACAGTCTGATTCTGTTTTTTCCTACTCAATGTGTCAAACACAGTATTTCATTTCCTAGGAATATATTCCCATTGAAAATGAAAACACTGCATATTCTGAAACCCTATCCACCAAAGATGATTCAAGTCACATTTTGATAATATATACTCTATCCTCCATTGATTTGTATAAACTGTAATGGTTACTCCCAAAAGATAGTGTCACCAACACTTAAGATCATAAACCACTACATAGAACTCTAGTAGAAGCATAGGGTAATTATAATAATGAGGTATGACCTACATAGATCCATATGACATGACTCGATCCTCATGCATCAACATAGCTCCATATCTGATCCTTTAACCTCACAATAAATTTTTTACTCCTTACATAACTCAGGAAGGATAATAATTTGTTCTAATGATATACACATCATCAACTCTTGAAAATATATCTCATAAGACTATGACCATTCAAGCATTACTCCCTTTATGGACAAGCCTGAATGTGGTGTTTCAAAATGGGAAAAAAATTGAGTGAATTCATGTAATATCTTGATAATCCCAGAAATCTTTAGATATCAGAAAACATTCTTGGGATTATCCCAATAAACCACTACCGGAACCTTTTCTTGGTTAACTAACACACCTTCCTCAGAGATGATGTGTCCTAAGAAGTGTACCTAGTCAATCCAAAACAAACACATAGATATATTGATGTATATATGATGCTCTATCTGTGTACCCAAGATGATTTGAAGGTGTTGGGAATGATTTTGATGATTCTTGGAGTACACCAAGATTTTTTTAGAAGAACCACCATAAATGGATCTAGATATAGATGAAATATATTTTTCATCAAATCCATTAAAAATACTAGTGCATTTTTCAACCCAAATGACATTACGAACAACTAATAAAGTCCATACAAGCTACTAGAAGTATTCATTGATATATTATAGGTCTAAACTCTCAACCGATGATACCCTAATCTCAATTAGATCAATGAGAACACACAATATACCTTCAAGTGGTCAAACAAATTGTCGATATATAGGAGGGTATATCATTTCTTCATATTAATTTTTGTCAAAAAAAATATATTCAAAACATAGGAATAAACTCCCATAATCCTTTATTAAAAAAAATAGGTGATACCCAAGGATATGTACTAGGGATGATATATCATGTATCCTCCAACTCCTCAAACAGAGTCTTAACCATCTGGACGCTTAGTCAATTCCATTCTATTTGGTTTAATCGATACTAGATCATCCCAAAATATGATCTCATTAGTGAATAACACATCTCCCTAATGTGGTATCCTAGTGAAGTCTTCAAGAACAAAATCATGAAATGGTTCACCTAATGGTAGAAGGAAATCATACCTTACACACCTGTCATCCAAAAACAGACTAGAAAATTGGTATGTGATATCTCTTAGTTGATGAGAAATTAGCGCTACTCAACGTACTTAGATATCTAACTCTCCACAATAAATATACCGGTCACCCATATAAGGGAAAAAGTTCACCTATCCTATGATAATAGTGGATATGTGATTAGTAGGTGACTAGATATTCCATCCCTATAATTAGGATGAATCCCGTCATATCCCTGATCTCTAGTGAACATCCCTAGAATAGAAAAATATCTCTAGACTACACTCCCAATGGTGTGTCTATTATCATTATCTTGCTCTAAAACATCACTATCAGGCTCATACAATCAATAAAATTTGAATATATAATGGAATGAGAGGAACCAATATCAAAAATGGACTAGATAATGTAGATTCTACTAGAATATTACCTATCAATGTCGATTGTCCGACCTCTATATCCACAAGTTTATATTATACTGTTAGTAATTGTGCTTCCCCTATTCCCTATGATACTTTCTAACTCCCCCGAGTTGAACTGCTCTTCTGATGTGGGTGATCTTGTACAGAAGCACTACATCCACTACCTCTACCACCTCATATAATAGAACTCAAAATTACAACCCGATATGGTGTAGAAGATACCCTAGACATACATTGAATCTACCTATCTCGTCCTTCAGTACTCGTATGTCACTGTGACCTATATAATTAGTGTAGAAGTCTCATATTGCCTCAAGATAGACACTCTAATGGTGTGCAGGAACAATGTTTATGATAGTTTCTTAGCTTATAATTCTGATGAAAAATCACACAAGTAAGGTCATATCCATCCAAACATCATATATTTGCACTCTTCTTCTGACTACCTTGTCTAAAGTTGTCATAATAGTGCTTATTGATCTCAGAAGTCACACCTCTTGATCATCCGGTAACTACTAAAAGTCTAGCACTATAAGCCTCCATCAGGTTCACTTCAATAATTATATCTTTATCCACCACTTCTGTAAGTATCTTCAACCTGTCGATATTCACATCAGACATATTCTCACTGTTAATAACATTCTGAAAATGTTTCTCCATAACTTCCTTATATCTCGCTAACATTGGATCAATGAATTGTAGATCTTAAAATCATCCATCATAGTCCATAACTGAAATTCTCCTCCAAGTCCTATAGATGCACTCAGAAGCATTCTCTTGTCTCAATGTGTATAGATAAATTTTCTCTAAGAACCACTCTATGAAGTCCTTCCATAACATACCGTTGTATTTCTAGTTAGCACACAAATTTACCTCTAGGGATTTATTGATCCATATAGAATATAAGTTTCCAACATGACCATCCAATCAGGAGGAGTCTATGAATTTTCATGTATTGTCACTATGGACTCAATCGTGAACTCAAATCCCTCTGGTCCACCCTCCCTTGTAAAAAATAGAGGGTGATGAAACTAAAACTCACTTTTCTAACCTGACATACTTTTCAAAACTCACCCCAGATCTCTTTCAATGAATTGCATGATGTGTGTAATTTTTTCCCGAAAATAATTCACTTTCTCTTCATGTGGGATGATTAGTGCCTCAAGTTCACTAATTGGAAAATCATCTCTAAGCATGAACCACATGTGTCCCTTTCAAAAGTGTCAAAGAGGAAAACTCTATAAAATTCCAAAAAAATGTTTTAGGTCTCACAAAAAAACCTTATACCATTTACGTAAAAGGAATAATCACAACACGTCTTTCCCCCTCCTCACCACATGGTCAAAACTGAGGTTCAATCACTACCCTTAACTATCATACACCTAGGTTTTGGTTAACAATAGTAAACACACAATAAAAATAATGTTTCTCATTTATAAATCCAATTATTATCATTTTTCATCACCTTACAATGATACTCAATTCATTTTAGGCACAATTATCATTTTATTATCACAAATAGGAAAACAGTTCATGTTCAGAAACATACCCCCAACCCGTTTTCATATGCTTTCCTAAGATGATGTAGGTGAAAAAAAGGTTTAATTCCTACAATGATGCATGTAAAATATTCTCTCATGACATTCATGGTCACGAATCTGTATTAAAAAATTTCATGAAATAGTAAACACATCACAACACAGTTGTGTCACCCATGGTGAAATAATATTCAACAGTAATAGTAAACAACAATAACTGAAACCCCACTAGGTGTACTCAGGTTTCCCCCTGTACATGAGTTTTAAACTCCCATTCATGAGTTCATTACCAAGACCCAACTAATCCTAGTCTCCTTTCTACAATTACATAAATATTAAGACAAATGAAAAAGAAAGAAAACTGTTCCCCTAACATAACTTTGTAACATCCCAACTCAGGTGCCAAGAGACAGTGCCCCGAGCCAATTCTCTACACGACCACAAGCACATCTCCCCATATTCTAGTGGTTTCTAACAATAATTGAGGGTAAGGGAAGGTATTCATGGGTAGAATACAACACCATTTATCTGAGAATAACACCAATAGAAATAAATAAGAAAACTTGTAATAATATATAACAATAACTATACCCATATAACAAGAGAATCTGACGTGAAAACAATACTCAATTGAAAGGGGAAACATGCTATGAAAATATAAATTTCATGTGTCTATATTGAAACTAAATATAAAGACACTATGACTCCCCATGAAGGTATTGGAATATGTATTGTCTTTACATTCATGATCCATCCCAAATCCACAATCCATCACATGGAATTTTCCCATATCATATCCTACAAAAATATAATCAATTCGTTTAACGATTGAGTAGCCTGAATAGGTTGTGAGTAGAACTCATTAGAGCACCACCAATGGTGTCTAAAACCTGTTTAGTAAAAAATAGTGGATTATATTATATAAAAAATAAGTACAATGCATTAATAAGAAGTTATTAAATTATCATTTATTCTTATTTAACTACATTTACTCCAGGGTTCCCAAGGAGACCTGTTCCCAAATACAAGCTTCATCTTATGCAAGAGAACAAATAGTACCCAAGGTAATATAATATCTTAATACATGCTTCTTTCCGGAACACTAAGTATTGTAAGGATCTATGATATCTCAATACCTTATTTGACTCAAACTGTAGTTAGAAATATTCTCGTCTAAGGCCATAACTCAATGTTCCATTATTTCAATTCATTAATTTCACTTGTAAAATCCACATTTGAAAAGGTACCATATAAAAAAATTATGTAAGATTACTTTGTTACCAATCTTACTCCGCAATAGGATGACTATGTTCCAATTCCATTACTTATAAGTATAATAACAAAGTTACCATGTATACTTCTCATTATATTGACCATGTTCTCATTCACTTTCTCATTTGAATTATGACCATGTTACCATTTAAACATCACAATTTTGAATGAACATGTACTTATTAATTCATACATAATTATTTGATAATTAATTGTCCATATCAATCTCAATACTAATTAAAAAATTAGTAAGATACCAAAAAATCCATTAGTTAATTCTACAGTTAACTAAAAATTTTAATCATCGTTAATTATTTCAATCGATTAACTAATCCACATCAAAATTCATATACCAATAATTAATTTTTACAAAATTATTTATCCCATTAGAAATAAAAAAGAAAACATAATTAATCTTATAATTCATTATCTATATCGAAATATAAAAGCATATAATTAATTCACAATTAGTTTTCCCAATTTAACTAACTTGATATCTCATAAATAATTCAATGATTAATTATCTAGATTATAATACCTGAATATCTTAATAAATTTCCATAATTAATTACCTAATAGGGATACTCTTAATCATGTGATTATTTCATCAATTAATTATTTAATTCAATAATGCTTTTATAAATCAATAGTTCAACCTAATCTACCCAATTTGTGAAAATAAATTTCTAAAGAATGCAAGCTATTCTACTAATTTTCATATACTTATTGAATCCATGACAATGGGAATTAAATTTTAGACCACCTACCTCATTCCGTCGATGGACATTCACAGAACAGAAATAATGAAAATCAGAGTCGGGAAAAAAATTAGATTAGAGTGCTATATTTATATCAATAAAATAAAACCGTTATATCAAAATAGATTCAATTTAGATCAAGATACACAATCCTAGATCTATATCTAACCAATTAGGTTTTGATCAAAATAATTAGAGGATATCATCCATCAATAGATCAAGGGAATAGAGGAGAATTAAATGGAAAGTCATTAGGGTGAGAGCCACATACCAGGTAAAGAGTGGATCTTCGATTTAGGCTTTCAATATCAAAAACCACAGTTCCAATGGACGTGGAATCTCTCTGGGTTGATGATAGAACCTTCCTTTAACCTTAGGAATGTAAAATACTGACTAATGGAAAACTTTGAGAAGAAAAATAACATTAAATGTTAAAATGAGTGAGATCGAAAATATTAGGATCCCATTGCTGGCCCACACACAGTTTAGTCGCACGACTAGACAAATCATGCACTAACTATGAATTAGACACTGCATTAAGGGGGACCATGAAGGGTTTCCCTACAAGGAATAGAAAACCGATCTTTAACTATGCTAATTCTATTGCCTGAAAAGACCATAGAGCACACAATTTCTCATATACAAGTACTCGATTTGTACAAATCGTGCACCAACTCTGTACAACCCTGTTTTCTCCAAAATCTTCATAGAATCCACACCAACACACCCCATGTTTTAAATCCCATCAATGTAACTTATGTAAAAACAAAAATCACTTTAAATCATTCCTGATACAACTCTATAAAAGGTAGAGATGATACAAATAATGGATATTGGTGTCCTTTATAATAATAAGTCACAGTTTTCGAAATCACTATACAAGGGAATCATAAATGATTGATATATAATGAAAATATATAAATATACATTAATAAAATACATAAAAATATTAAGAATTAAAAATTTGTAATCACCTAAAAATTTCAATTATAATAGTCTAAAAATACATTAATAAAATAATTTTGAGTATAACAATATGAAATTAATTCACAAACATAATGAACATTTTAAAAAATAATCAAAACAATTTCCTTATATTTTTAGGATATATTTTATATTTAAAAATCCTTAATTATGAAACACATCCATAAATAAATCCATCATCTATACAAATTCTAACTAATTCAATATAAGTACCACTAAAAATTATTATAAAATTATCATAAATAACATTACAAATTTTTTGGAATTAAATCATTCATCATTATAATAAATGAAATAGAAAAATTTAGATTTATTTAATTACATATTTTTTTAAACTAAAAACATTTATTAAAAATGATTACATTCAATCTATAGTTTCCGAAAAACTAAATAAAATGAAATCAAATCAAATCAATTCCAATAATTTTTCTATAATGATATAAGCTTTTCTATTTTCAAATATACCTTAAAGAAAATCACACAAAATACCATGAAACCAATAAAAGTGGAGAGACCCTATACAATCCCTACTAAATACCCATGAAAACCTATTGAATATAATTACATCCAATATAATTATAAATGAGACACACAAAAGGTTAATTGAATTATCACACCATAACTAATTAGGCTTCCAACATACCTATACTTTTAATGAAGGATATTATATTGTTTAATGATATTTAAATTGAGATATGTTGTGTTTAAAATATGAATGAAAATCATCCAATGAATTCATATCATAAAATGGCCTTTCTAGAATATCATAAATTGATAATAATGAACTAATTTTGAATTTATTAAATTTAAAACCTCATGTTTATAAAAATAAATTTTATAGATACTAATGTAACTCAATCCTATCACATTTTAAAAAACTAAGACAATAAACCCTATATTTTTTATTTCAATGAAAAAATTTAAATATTAAGAATATCATAAAAATATCATAATAAAGTGGAAATTAAATTCATTGATATCACATAATTTTAAAGGAATCATTAAAATTTCCCACTTTATTTTAGATCATTATAATATCATTCTTTAATTTTTCTGGAAAACACTTTCATGCAGAATTTTATGTCTATTTTTTAAGAAAAAATTATAATAAGTTAAATAATTTAATATATGATTCCATAAAAATAATTCTATATATTAATTAATAAATTAATCAATTACCATTATTATCTTAAAATAAATAAATAAAAAATATATAAATGAATCAATAAATGTTTCAGTCAATTAGATAATCAATTATTGACCATTTTTGAAAACAATAAATGAGAATAAGGGGAATGTAAATAATTAATGTAATTAAGAATAATACCTATAATATGTTAAATAGAGAAAAATGTGGATTATCCAATTTCCAGTGAGGGGGGAAGAACCCTTATTTATAATCCAGTCACCTTGCTCAAACCTATTAGTGCGGCTTGCTCAAAATGGACAATGCATTCCACTCATAATATCCATTGTATAAAACCCCACACACCTCACTGAGTGACATGATCCTAGGCATGATTGGGTTAGAAAAATTGGTTTGAACATAAAAATAATCTCATTTACCTTAACTATATTCCCCATTGTGACTCCCAAATGGCATATACCTTACCAGATGGTCTATAGTCATTCTATTCAAGAGTAGATATTAACCCCCTCAATATCACAAAAAATATCTGATTCCCATAAAGTAGTCACTGAGATGTTAGTTTAAAATTATAATTAATATTACTATATACATGCTCCCAAAACACTGTTTATTCCAATAACTCATATATATATATATATATAATCAGTTAGTTTCATCAACCATATCAATACAAAATTCACTGTTGAACAAAACTCATGGGATTATAATAAGGGTATAAATGGTTTAATGAAATATGAGTTTTCCAATGAATGTTCCATAATGGACTCTACAACGAATACATCAAGTAGTTATTTATAATTCAGTATTTAAAAACTTTTTATAAATGATATAATTCATAAATATTTTTTAAAATAAGAAATGATCCTTACGGAAATTTATTATGAATAAAAATTTTAAATCCCCTTTTATTTAACACACTTTAAAAATTGAATTGGATTTCCAAAATCGATCATAAAACCATAGGATAGTTAATTCAATTAAAATTATTACAAAGCATCATAAAAACGAATATGAGAGGTCAAATATATAAATTATAGATAAATAGAGAGGGTAACCCAACATTAAAATTCTATTAGATTATTATGTTACCAAAATAACAAATTAAATCACATGTTAACCAAGAGAAAACATTATACCTAATAACATAATACACCAGACCAATTTTAAATATACAATACATCTAATGGAAAATTTTCATTCATTTAATCTTATATATAAAAAATAGTCCATCGAATTTAAATTAAATTAAATTAAAAAACATGAAATATTACATTTTATACAAAATAAACAGTTTGTTACATTTTAAGATTCAATGTAACACTAAATATATCTCATAAAATACACATAAATCTTACAGAAATATAACTCGCCACACTGGTGGTAGGTTCAGTGAAACACTCTCTTATAAGGGAGGAGTGTGACAAAGTTTATGATACAATGGGAGTAGG
This sequence comes from Viscum album, assembly GCA_963277665.1. Classification (NCBI taxonomy): domain Eukaryota; kingdom Viridiplantae; phylum Streptophyta; class Magnoliopsida; order Santalales; family Viscaceae; genus Viscum; species Viscum album. The sequence goes on along the minus strand of OY728128.1, from coordinate 580,652,687 downwards.
GTTGTGTCATGTAATGTACAACAGATCATTAGGACCTATAAAAATAATCTGGGGAGAAAACATTTGAGGATCATGACTAAAGTGGAGTAGAAATGAACACTTATATTTTTTTTATAGAATTTATTTGCAAAAGATGGTTTAGGAAGTTCTATGATAGCAATATAGTTCTATGGTATATTGAATTAAATGAGAGAGGTGAAATATATAAGTATTCTATTTAAATAATAAATAGTATTCAATAAGAATTTTTTAAAAAACTATTGATAAAGAGTGGTTTAATCATATCCAAATTAGTTAGCACTCAAAATACAGATTTGTAGGGTCATGAAAACCCCGCAGGGGACGTAAATACTCCAAAATGCATATTATAAAAGGAAGAAAACATTCCTAAATGTCTACAAAGGAAAATGAATGAAAATTGGATTTAAAATTTGAGAATAAACATAAATAAATCAAATTTTGTGTTGGGTTTTAGGCTGATCGAATACCACCGTTGGTAATAGTTCATGAGGCGCATAAACTATGAAGCATCAGTATGTGGAAGAACACACAAGGTTCTAGAACATAGGGTGATGGAAAGAAAACCCAATGATACAGCAAACCCTGTTGATTGGCAGAACCAAATTGAGAAATTCCACCACATACCACCCCACAAAACTAACCAAATTCAACGGTGGAGTAGGCTGGGAGGTTTCATGAACCACATGTCACAAACCAAAGCCTCAAAAAACCCCAATTTATTGAGTGTACCATTGGTTGAGATATATCTTCATGAAATTCTAGAAATGATTCCACATGAACACATATATGATTTCCCTAGTGATCTATAAATGGAGTGTAGGAAAAAATGGAAAATAGAATGGTTCTACATGAACACATTTCGACTTTGTTTTAAAATCATTGATGATATTCCCTTAGTGAATCAATTTTCCCATAGGTTTAACACACTAATAATGAAAAAAGAAGAAACTGAATAATAAATGGAAAAAATCAAACATAATTTGTTCCCCCACGAAACATCAATCTATCATGGATGAATTACCCACAGACTACAGGCTCAAGGACTCATCTTCAATTCGGTGCTCCACATAGTGCATTAGTCTGTAGATCAATCCCTGCATAGAGTACGAGATTGGTACATAGATGGAACCCTGTACAACATGGAAAACCACTCCCGGATCCACATAACATTCCAGTATATCGACCATATCCCTGATGAAATTCCACATTGATATGTGGTGAACCATACTTAGGAAAATGTCCCAATTAGATAAGCAGATGGCCTATCTACCCGAATAGTAGTATGCCACACAGGGTGGTCCCCATCCTACAAGAGAAAAATGTACGTGGAATGTGGTGTCTTCGAGTGTCCTTCCCCCTAGATCTAATCATGGCCCTCCATTACTGTCTAGTACTCAACAAATCATCCATGAACCAATCAAATAGAATTAGGCAAAATGATCCTTCAAATCCATCAGACCTGTATGATCAGATCATCATGAAAACCTTCACACCATTTTGAATTTCTATACCCATGTTATGTGGAGTCCCAAAGGATGTACTAAAAATAATTTGGACCCTCTTAATGTCTTCATGTCTACATCCCCATGGAAACCAGAGGACTAAATTTGAGATACTAACGTGAGCATTCACATTATCAGATTCAGGTGTAATCTCTAACATTTTCATTTGATGAGTTCTGTTGACATGTGAGAATGTAACTCTTCCCTTCCCCTTTGACCAAGGATGATGCTCATCACTTTTCAAAGAAATTGTGTAAGGGGACTCCTCAAGTGATTAACCCTTTAATTTTTTTTAGGGTCGTCACTCATCACCATCTTTGACACATATCAGGATGTATCTAGATAGATCACTATGTTTTGACTATCCTGGATATCATCACAAGAATGTGTTTCATGTTAAAATCCCCCCTCTCCTGGAACTAGTACCATCAACCAATAGATGATACAGGACATTCAATCTTCATATCCTCTACCTCATCTTTTTTCATACACTGAGTATGAATCATGTGGGAGTAGATGATGGTGGTTATTATAACATCTTTATATTCCCAAAACATGGGAATCCTCCAAGGTGTAAGCCCCTACAAAACCTTCCAATCATCATGAGTCGAGATCCTCCTCACGGTTCCTGAAAAATGGAAAGCTTCCAAATAGAATCCCAACCTTATGAACTATGATAACCATAATTACCATCACAAATGGGTTATTTAGGAAGCATTTATCTAGGATCGAGCTCCATATAATCTCATCCATGAAATAAGATATCAAAACACCTTTATGTGGTAAGAATCCATGCATAAGCCCCACCCCAAGTAAATTTTGAGAACACCGATTCCCACCCTAATTGGGATACATAGGATGCATATGCATTTTACAAGATAAAAGAGGTAGCCTTTTTAAATAGGGTCACCCAAACAATGTCCCCAAAAAGGGAACCCTCTTTAGGAATAAGTCTCAATTCAATTATCTCTAATGTGTAACACCTATGTGTAACCCCAGAGATACAATGCCCCCATGTTGGACATCATTAGAGTATAAGTCCACGTTCTACTATAACTCCATGTAATTTTATTCCCCATTTGACTAGGATATGTGAGAGCCCTCCATGAGGTCCAAATATTACCCTAAAATTAACTCTTATGTTCTCTGGGACATATTTTTGGTAGGTTCATGTCCACCTAAGAGAAAAAATATCTCCTCGGAACTTTTGGCTACCTCGGCATGAGTCCCACAAAAAATTATGGCTAGACACATTTTTCCAAGGAATCCTCACCCATTGAAGTTAATCCGCTAGGATGGGTCCTTGTCACATGACACTAAAAGGTTTAGTGTCCATTTTATTGGAACCAAACAACGTGTATTCTCATTCCTCTCATGAGGATATGTCGGAAGCTCGTGTCTTGGGTTTGATCCCAACATCCAACTGCCTTCGGTCACTCTCAAATGATGATAAAATTCAGACCTCCTCATCATAAGGCTCACAATAGATTTCGTCCAAAAATTCATGTCATTTTAATATCAATGATTGATTATTCAACCTAGGGGTAACCCTTGGATACACTCTTAGGAATAAACTAAGGATTCCTGAACATATGAACAAGACATAAATATATAAGAGTGTCCTGGTGTAGGAATTAATTCCTACCTAATGTGTTTGATGAGACCAACCTCCTATACTCTCGACCAAAGGAGTCCTCAAGTGTTTTTGGCCCAACCATCCAACACGTTCCTAACTATGGAAAGAAGGACCTTGAATCATTGATAAAAGGACTTTTGGGTGTTTCCGGTGCCATGGATAAACACATTAAAGACCTTACAAGGAAATCATATCCTATGTGGACTGATTGAAAAAATACTTAACCCCCCTATTATCACTTATATGGACCATTCGACTGTGGATCCTCCTTCATCATACAAAATAAGGGGTAAACTGGCCAATCCATGTGGAGGCTATCTGCTTCCCCATAAATGATAATGATGCAAATCCGGTTGGAACAACAAATGGAAATGTGAAAGTATATAATAATAGAAAAATGATTATTTCCTGTCAATCCATTTTTCATTCCCCCAAATTCAACACATATGGTCAAAATAGAAATGGTAAATCCGACATAAATCCACAACAAAGGTGTCAATATTATCCCACTCATGCCCCTTCATGACATTAAAAGGGAGGGGGCTATGATGAATTGTCAATTATGCATGTGATCAAGAGATTCCACTTTGATCGGTTTTTTTGTCAATATATGTAATACAAACATATATATATATATATAAGGTTTCTTGAGAAAACATCTATCCAAATTCATCTCTACAACCAATGCAGACATGCACCTCAGTGATCCCACAGGTGTTTGGGGCCCATATAAATACCCGAACCCCTTTGTTGACCCAAAAACATCAATGTTGGGTATCCCAATAGCTAACTTGAGTGTACCCCCAAAAAATAAACTCTGCATAGTGGAAGACGCATGATATGCCATCCAATATTTAAAAGCACAAAATCCTCCACCCTATCCGTAACCAGCAACCCCACATAGATTGTCCCACATGTCACCTCCAACCACTTCGGGACCCTGTCCCCAGAGCACGATAACAAGTAACATCGTTTCCTTAGGGAGGCAGATGAAGTCGATGTTTATGACTTCTTCCCAACTGTATAGGGGTATTACTCAAAGGAAACCACTAGATAGAATCACTGAAAATGCTGGGAGACCTTGTATCCTCGCATTGAAGAGGATCTCATGCTATGGGAACCTGCTGATGTTCAAAGGACATGGGCCCCTCAGGATGCCTGCCTAGGGTGGAAAACATATAACCAATAGTAGGTAATAACTATAATTCCTGAGGAGGAAAACACAAAATAATTAATATATATCATTTTACAAGCAGAAATACAACTCTTCCACCTCTACTCAAGCCCACCACAGATATAGGGTGGTACAATACGAGTATGTGCACATTTTTTCCAACACTCGCCATTCCCAACATGCACACAGAAAAATGAAGTATAGGAAGATGAAAATATTTATTAATTAACTATAACCACATCATCCAAATAGGATATAAACCAGCTATAGGTAGGCATAATCACCTACTGATTCATATCATGTCCTCTACCCAAATATGGTGGAAAAAAATATGAGTAGATTAAAATTCACGTTGATGTATAAAAATCCTGTGAGACAAATAAAATGAAAAGATTGAATACGAAAATTAATTCACAAAAATATGAATCCATAATGTAAAATATGGTGTTAACCAGAGAAGGAAATCTGTGGAAGTCTTGTTTCTCTTTCCCGACATAGGTGAACTGCCAGTATCCACTGGAATCCTAGAGAGGACCTGAGCATGAAAAAACTCTTACCTTGAAATAAGAATGGGATATCATACCCATTACCACCAAAGTTGTATCTCATCACATCCTGGAAATGATAGAAGATCAGACTTTGATCCCAGACCATATACTTCTGATATGTCGAGACATCATTGCATCGTCGGAAAATGTAATGAAGGAGGCCGAAGACCTAGTTTCCTCAAACAGAATGACTCATCTCCATAATGGGTTGGTAACTTTGAAGTCATTATTCATCCCTAATCTAGTCCAGGAGGTTTGAATACAATATATCATTATACAAGGACAACCATATCAAGAAAAAATACAGGTTCAAACTAGGTGATGCTAGTCCAAAATAGTGGCTTCTCCAAGGTAGGAATATCTCCCTTCCAAAAAGGATGATTTCTCTCAATGTATCCTGGTGTCATTTTGGTAACAAAAAAGAATGGAACATGTATTCAAAGGTTGTTAACAACATTAGAAGGCCCCAGTTTCCCAAAGGAGAGCACCCAAAGATAAAATGAGGTAAATGAAATTTGAAAATGAAGATCATATTCATAATTCTATTATGCTGGAAGCTATAGTTTTTAATGAGATCAAGTATATATTAATAGAATCTCAAGAAAATGTCAGTCCATTACCAAGTCAAGGGATTTTTAGTAGCAGTTGTGAAGGCCCAACCCATAATTTTACTACAGGTAGCTCTAAGGTCCCTCTCTATAGTACCCATAATAGACTACTATGTGGGCCATGATCGGTCAATCTCATGTGCCTATCCCCGGATGCCTATTTGGGTAGCCCTACCCTTGACGAAATGGTCAAACCACAAGAAGGACCTCCCCTCGATGTCATCCACTATGATAGTTCTTCCATGTTATAGATTGTAAATATGCTTTTCTTTACAGTCAGATGTCAAGCCATGATTGTAGTCCTCGCTATGATGGCAACCACTATGAAGGCCCTCCCTACAATTAGAAATTCCTCCCCTAATTATAGTACATCCTAGAGGCCCTCCCAAGAATGTTCAATACAGAAATTATCCCTAGATCTGGTTATCAAGCTATGATATTAGTCTTCTCAATCATAGTAGTCATCAAGATGATATTCCCCTCAGTGACATCAAACAACTTGATGTTCCTCCACCTATTGTATCCCACCTGATGGTCTTCCCAATTCTATACACCATAGAGACATTCCCCACAGCCAGGAATCAAGATAAAATGGTATCCCTTTCCACTGTATCACTAATTGTAAAAGTCCTTCCCACTGTCAAAATTGACACTGGAAAGAAGGTCCTCCCATTGGTGAAGAAAATGTGAGAAAACCCTCCTATGATGGGGCACTCACAAATATGGACTCAGACCTGATAGACACCATGTTGACTATGAATGATATCTATTCTAAACCCATGGTGGGAAGTGGGACAGACGCATATTCCGAGTCACCCTTGTGCTTCTCACAAGTTAGTGTGGCTCATACTATCCCCAATTCTCAGATGGAAATTAAGGATCAATAAAGTGGGGCAGACTGAGTGGGGGATTCTCTAGAAGATAAATAACAGGATATGATGATCCTTAGAAGACAATTAGCTAGGGATCACATACCAGTTATGTATTGGCCCACATACACTTCTCAATTTGACATAAAAATAGAATGTTAATAAGAATTTACACATAACATTCACCAAAATACATGGACAACTCTCCACCAGCAAAAGGAAAAATTCATTCCCTATGATTGATATTTTCCAAATTTTAGCATACCAGTATAGCTTCACCATCTAATAGACATGGATTACCTCTCAAATATATCGTGTCCATAATCTGATAGGTGATGGAAATATCTCAAATTTTCAAATCTCCCTGTGCAGTGCATGTTACGTTGCATTATCTGCAATGCGACATCGAAGTTCAAATTTGGGGATAAGGATAACATGGAGATCTACACATCACCCCACTTAACATACCTTAAAACATGTTGGGTGTGATATATTGAAATGGAATTACCCGAAGGTAGAAATCAAATTGAATCCCTTCTCATGAAAGGAGGAATCCTCAACAAGAATCGGTGTTGAGTATGTCTCAAAAGCATTAGTGACAATGAGTTAAAACCATCAAGAAGATCTAGAGTGAGAGACTGATAACATCATGATGGATTACCTCCCTATAGAATCCACCCAATGAGAAATTATCATGTCCTTAGAGGAAAATAAACCCCACACAAATCTAGAACTATACATGGCTCACAACTATGTTTGAGTGTGTGAATTCAAGAAGTAAACAATAACATTAACTGCCACCTCGATACGGGAACATCCATAACCCTCTGGGCATGGGGAATTTATCAATAAAAATTTATACATTAGACTAATGAATCTGTTCCATAGCACATTAATGGAAGAACGTGAGAAACACCATCCCATAGGGATGAGGGAATTTTTTGCTCAATTTCTAGCATAATAGATGGATGTCTTCTACCTTCTAAGAAGATTGATAAGCTATGAGGTCTCCCATTTAATCATGACTCAGGGATCAAACATCCAAGGATGAAGGCATATTGCAAGATCAGATCCGAGCACTATTTGGGTCTCTCTTCGCCAAGAAATCTGAAGAATACCCCCAAATGGAAGGAGAATGTCCAATAAAGGGATTAAAATGCACTAATACCATTTCACACGAGGTATATCACTCCCAATGCAGTATGAATCCATGATCGAGGTGGAAGGTAGTCCCACTGACCTCATAGGTGATAAAAATGGAGAGGACTCAAGATAATATTGTTCTCTTTTAGAGGCAGTCCACATCATGCCTAAGGGTGTGCATACAATAAACCAAAGAGTTATCTTAAATATGACTACCCCCATAGTAATTATAGTATTAACTCTTATGCGAATCCTCAATAAGGATATGAATAAGATAAAGGGATATAACCCACATCCTCCTCCTTGTGAAGATGATTATCCCATACTATAGGATACATTCACCAAGCATGTGGAATAAATTAAAGAGTTGATGTGATTGAACACTGAGCTATTAAGAGTAAGCTATCATACTGGGTATGTTCCTCTAGTGGAGCGTCAACATTAAATTCTATCAGATGTCCGTGAACCACATGGGCTCATCCTGATGAATAAACCATGATTGGAAGGATCATTTAGGGTGGAGCATGGATTATCAGTCTACATGAACCAAATCTAAGCTGGATATCTTGATTTATCTGAATTAGAGAAGAAACCAGAATCAATTTAGGCGAATACGAAAAGGATTCACCCGACTGGGTATCCTCCTCAAGGCCTAGAAGCACTAGAACGTCTTATCTTTTCCCTTTCTACACCTATTCATTATCAATTCCAATAAGATATGCATCAATGGCTCAAGATTAGCATCGAGCATTTGACCGCTCGAATGGAAGCCATGGAATAGCAGCACACTCCTGTAAGACCGAAATAGATGCCTTACCTTGGCTGGGTGAGCAAAGTCCCATGTCCACCGAATTTTGGGAATCCCATATTTATTGTGTAAAATGGTTCACGTTACCCAAAACAACATCTAATGTACTACTCTTTCTACAGTGCTTCTATAATGGGAACTCTGGAGCAACAAGAGGCTATGAAGCTTAGATGTTTTGTGTGAACTCTACATGGTTCACCCTTCCTGTAGTACACCAATTTCCAGTCAAACCCAAGTATAGTATCGAAGGATCATCGGTTATAGTTTCTCTTCCAATTAATTTTGACATTGCATAGAAAAATATTCAGTGATATCATGGGCTACAGTCAGCGAGAGAATGAAAGACTTTCAGAATTCATCTATAGATTGAAAGGACTGAATAACTTCTTAAACAAGTCACTCCACTAGGATGAAATACCTAATATGTTCATCGATAATCTCTATGATAATTTCAAATGCCACTTATCCCAATTATGTTCACAAGGGGGTCCCAAGATATCTCCACCATTTCCCAAAGTATAGAATTGTAACGACCCAATATTTTTAAGTAGTAAATTAACTTACTCTTAATGATTTAATAGAGATGTTAAATGTTAATGCAGAAAGAGGAGTCGATGGCTTCATCCAGTAGAATCGAACCTTATGAACCCCACTTATTAGAGCTTGGGAAGGAGCTGGCATCTTTGGGCTTCACTTTGGACCAAGCCCAAGCCGAACTCCAGCATGTCAAGCTTGAACGGAAACGCCTACGGGAGAAGTTCAAGTTAGTAGAGATTACTACTAGGGAAATGTTATCTGATCCTCCCTCAGATTCTCTCACCATAGCACACCATACACTAAGGTTATATGCCGGTGTTATAAGGGGCTATGTGACGAGACCCTAGCTTCTTTGTGTAATCCTTTGGGATGAATGAATTAAGATTTCTTCCTTTAGTGATGTTTGTGAAATTTCAAATGTCCGAATAATTTTAGGATGTATTTTATTGATGAATTTTGAAAAAATGATATTTTAAAATATTTATGTAAACCCTAAAAAATTAATGATGTGTAATGATTTCAAAAAAATGGTCTTCTACAAAAGTGTTCAGTAATGAATTTGGAGTCTAATAAGATCAACTTAATTTTTAATGAATAAGAAATTATGAATAGTGATTTTACGCTTAGGATTAGTAATGTGACCAAATGGATTAGTAATTTCACTCAACGAAAGTTTTAATATAATTTAGACACCTAGATTAAGTAATGTGATTCAATAAAATGGGTAAATAACAGTTTCATAAATTATTTGTCAAGTATTAGTTTTTTGGGGTGAATAGTGTTCATTAAATAAAAATTAAATTAAAATTTTTTAGAAAAATGTTTTTATAAAATGGACTTTATTTTTGAAATTAGAGCACCTATATTATTTTATGGAAATTTTTGGGGGTTTTTTCTAAAACAAATGAATTTTCGGTGAATAGTGTTTTTATTTAAAAATTAATTTAAAATTATTTAGAAAATTATTTTTATAAAATGGAGTTCATATTTGTAATCTGAGCGTCGATGTTTGATTAAGGTGAAATTTTGGCTTTTTTCTGAGAAAGATCAATTTTCAGTGAATAGTAAAAAAAGCATTTTTAGGATTTCGGTATGTTTAATGACATCATAGATGTGTCATGGTGATTTAATGAGATATTTTAAGGTTTGGATGACCTAAGGTGATTAATTATTGTATTGGGGGACCCATTTGGCCTTACTTCATTGGAAATATCATGGGAGAGCACATGGTTTTGAGAAAAGAACTTGTGAGGTGTCCCTTGGCCATTAATGCCTTGTCCCCTCACTTTCCCTATAAATACCAAGCCATTCCCTCATCCATTGGAATCCAAAATCATTCTCGATGAAGTTCTGGTCTCCTTACCTCCCTAGGAGTCCTCCCAAGGTGCCCTCAATCCTCTCAAAGTCCCAACCATTGAGTTTTAAGAGTAACGTTTAAGGTAAGGGATCCGACCTCTCTCTTTCTTTTCAAGTAATCTCTTTTATGTCATTTATTTAATTATCCTTGTTCTAATGTGGGAGGATGTTCTATTATATTCCTCTTACTTCCCTTTTCATGTTTATATGATTAGATATCCCCTCTTACTCTCATCATTTCGTTTTATGAATGTTTTAGTGATGCCGTTAGGCTGCCGAATTTTTAAGGGATTCTTTCACCCTTCTAATTCTTTTCAAAATTATACTTTCATGTCAAGTCTCTCAGCTTCTTTTTTAATGTTGGGGTATGATATCTATATAAATCATAATGAACTCTTATATTAACATAATGACAGATCCTATTTTATCTTTTCAAATCATTTTGTTGAAGTTTAAGTGACACCGTTAGGCTGCCGAATTTTCATAAGAGAAATCTAATTTTTGTCTTCCTTCCATGTTTTTCATTTCAAATGGAATGTCCTTAAAATTTCATTAAAATGTTCATACATCCTTATTATTCTGTCCCTATACTATTTTATGGGTCATTTATGAATGTTTGGCCCATGTCCCGTCTCCTTTCAATGTTTTCTAAAACCCTGAAACATAGCTGTTATGCTGCAGAATTTTCGTCTCAAAATGCCTCTCTCTTTTCTCAAAATTATTTTATGTTATAAAGTGAATACTCAAAGATCTTATTTATACAAGGGTATTCATATATATATCAAAATTTTAAATTTTAAATTTTGGGGTTTACATACATGAAACCCGCTTTCCCTTTCTGTGGGTTTAAAGTGACATACAGATCATGTCTTTAAAGTAGTTTTTAAAACGTTATGATTATGAAATGAAACCCATTTATTTTATGCTATATGGGTTGTTTATGAAATGATTGATGATGATATATGTGGATCACATGATAATAAAGACATGTCAAGGGTGCGCCCAGATAGCGCTCCAATGCATTGGGTAAAGACTTAATCTCTAGAGATGAATTTTTAGACTGATACCTTGGTGAATAACCATGGTAATTTTTAATGACACATTGGAGATGGACCGTGGTGAAACGAATTGATTGTCAATATTAAATGTTGCAGCCACATCTTCAAGTTATGAAAATGTTATTTTTATTATGATATATATCATGATTTCTTTCTGATGCCTTAAAGTTCTTTTGATGACCTTATTGAAGTATCTCAAGTTCACATGTAAAATGTTTCTCTTGTTTCCCATACTGGGCCTTCTGCTCACCCCTTCTTTTTATGTATGTCCCAAGGTTATGAGAAGTAGTAATGAACCTAGGATGAACTTAAGGATAATACTTTCAAGTGTTTAAGAATAATTCTTTACGTTGTTTTCATGTATTATGTTCCTGGTTTCCAAGACACTAAACCTTAAAGATCCTCAGCTTTGTGTAATGTAATGAATGTTTTTGTTATAAAAAGATGGGATGCTATAGTTGGTATCAAAGAATGGTTTAGTTATTTGTGGAAATTAGGATAAAAAAACTTTAGGAAGAACCCTATAGAAAATTTTAAATATAGGAAAACGTCCTGGTATTTTGGTAAGTATTGAGTCAGTGGTTTATCAAAAAAATACATCCCTGTCTGGATACGAGTAGGTATAGGCGTCTCTGGCACAGATGTACATAGGGGTAAAACAAGAATACACTGCATTGAGCTAGACTCAAACGGGAACTGGTGCACGATAATGGGCCTTACTGCACTCTTGGTTACGACACTCCTGGGGGATATGTTTGGTTAATCAAAAGATTTTTATGAATGATTATGAAGGAATTATAGAGAAATGTAACTGTCTAAGAATGAAGTCTTAGTTAAAAATTCATAAATAAAATAAGTTTCTCACTAAAGTTTTATTCTTTTAGAAAATGGAGGGCAATAGGAGGAACCATGCAGATGGTGACCCTAATGCACCATGTGCTGACGGCCCTCTAATGGAAGCCGGAATGGAAACATTCATGCGAATGATGAACCAACTGACTCAAGTTATGAGTAATAACTTGAACCAAGATGAGAGGCTGATATCACCACGAAGGCAACAACATTCTGTTGAGTCCTTCATGCGTCAACGACCACCATCATTCAGTGGGTCTACTGATCCATTGGTTGCAGAACAATAGATAAGCTCCATTGAAAAGATCTTTTCTGTACTGCTTTGTTCGGAACAAGAAAAAGTCACCCTTGCTGTTTACCACCTAGAGGGAGAAGCTGATAAGTGGTGGTCACTGGTCAAAAACACGAAGCCTAGAGGAGAGATGGAAGATATAGAGTGGGAAGAGTTCTAGGGAATTTTCTTTAATAAGTATTTCTCTCGTTCCATGAGAACGATAATGGAGAAAGAGTTTATCGAGCTGAAGTAGAAGGAGAACGAATCTGCCGGAAGCTATGAGATGAACTTCACTCGACTTTCAAAATATACCTCTTGCTTTTTCATCGATCCAAGTGGGAAGGTTGATAGATTTTTCGGTGGACTGAGACCTCATCTATTGAAGAATTTAGCCAACTGGGACTACGATAGCTTTGAGGAGATCGTGTAGAGTGCAATGAAAGTCGACCTAGAGTTTGGTGAGACACAGTGGTCTCATAAATCAAATGAAAAGAAGAGATCGTTGGAGCCCAGTTTAGGGAAGACTTTTGATCAGGGAAGAGGTGGAAAGAAAATGAAACTTACCACATGCAATAAATGTGGGAAGAAGCATCTGGGGAACTGCTTGATCGGAAGTGGAAAGTGAGACAAGTGTGGAAGAGGAGGCCATATTGCTCGGAATTGTCGTAGTGAGGTGAAGCCTCAACTCCCCAACACTAACGACAGAGGAAAGATGGTTCTGGCCTTACCTGATGTCCATTCCTTCAAGTGTGGAAAGCTTGGGCACTATGCTAATCTCGGTCCAAATCCAAGGGTAGTGGAGGGGAATCACCATCAACCTCAGGAAAGGCCAGTGGAGCAAGGTCGTGCTTTTTCTATCACAACAACTGAAGATGAAGCTCCGAATGACATGGTAGCAGGTACTCTTGTTGTCCTCTATAAACTAGCAACTACTTTTTTTGATTCTGGTTCTACGCATTCCTTTATTTCCTCCATGTTTGCAAAGAATATAGAATCAATCCCCAAACTGCTTGAGGTAGAGTTGTCAGTCAAGACTCCAAGTGGGATTATCCATGCATCAAAACTGTTTAGAGACTCTAGTGTTTACTTTAGTGAGCACAATATTATCGCAAATATATCAGTCATTCCCATGTTGCAATTCGATGTTATACTAGGGATGGAATGGCTCTCAAAGTATAATGATAAGATCAAATGTAGAAGTAAGGAAATCTCAGTAGTCTTGAATAAACGACCTACAGTTATCTTCTAAGGGGAGATATCCCGATTTGATCCCTATCTAGAAGCACCTCCTATAGCTTTCTTTATGGAGTTAATTGGTGATGATGATGAAGGAAAAGGGAGCATATAGATAGAAGATGATCCAATTGTTCAGGAATACTTGGATGTATTTCCTGAGGAGTTACCTGGACCTCCCCCAGAAAGAGAGGTAGAGTTCTTCATTTAACTCGTACCTGGATCACAACCGATATCAAAGACCCCGTATAGAATGGAAAATGTGGAGCTAGAAGAGTTAAAGAAACAAATCCAAGACTTGTTGGAGAAGGGGTTTATCCGACCGAGTGTGTCTCCTTGGGGAGCACCAGTTCTCTTTGTGAAAAAGAAGGATGGATCAATGTGTCTATGAATTGATTATAGAGAAATAAACGGGATCACAGTGAAGAACAGATACCCTCTTCCAAGAATTGATGATTTATGTGACCAAATTCATGGGGCTCAATTCTTCACTTAGATTGACCTTCGATCTGGTTAACATCAACTAAGGGTGAAGAAGAAAGATATTCCAAACACGGCCTTCCGATCAAGATATAGGCATTATGTGTTTACTGTTATACCCTTCGGCTTGACTAATGCTCCTGATATTTTCATGGATTTGATGAATAGAGTCTTTAAGGACTACCTTGATAACTTTGTGGTAGTTTTTATTGATGATATATTGATATATTCAAAAAGTCGTGAAGAGAATGAAGATCATCATAGGGTTATTTTGAATACTCTGCGGAAGGAGATGCTCTTTGTAACGTTCATCAAGTGTGAGTTTTGGTTACAAAAAGTGGCTTTCATGGGGCACATCATAAAAAATGAAGGAATCTCGGTTGACCCTGAAAAGACAATGGTTGTGGATGAGTGGCCTCAACCCACAACAGTAACTGAGATTCGTAGTTTCCTTGGTTTACCGAGATATTATAGGAGGTTTGTGAAAAACTTTTCACAGCTTTCTAATCCACTAACCAATTTAAGTCGAAAAGGGGTTATGTTCATCTGGAAAATGGAATGCAAGGAAATTTTCCAAGAGATGAAGAAGAGATTGGTTACTTCACCTGTGTTAACACTACCCTCTATCGGAGAAGGATTCGTTATTTTTAGCGTTGCATCTCTGAAAGGGCTTGGGTGCGTCCTCATGCAAAATGACAAGGTAATTTCTTATGCATCTCGACAGTTAATGATTAATGAGCAGAATTATCCTACGCATGATCTTGAGCTAGAGGAAGTTGTTTTTGCTCTAAAGATATGGAGACACTATCTTTATGGGGAGAAATGTGATATATACACTGACCACCAATGTTTAATTTATATTTTCAAACAGAAAGAATTGAACATGAGACAAAGGAGATGGTTGGAGCTTATTAATGACTATGATTGTTCAATTCATTATTACCCTAGAAGATCAAACAAAGTCGTGGATGCGTTAAGTAGGAAAGACCCTGTTGTTCTGGAAACAATGAGGATCCTAGGAGATCCCTTGATTAAAGATCTAGTAAAGCTGGACATGGGAATTATAAGGAAAGGGACATCATCAACCCTATCCCAAATGATTTCTCAACCTTCATTACTAGAGAAGATCAAGAAGGCTCAAAAAGAAGATCCTTTTCTACAAGAGATGTTGGAGGTTGTAAAAGATGAGAAGTTCCCTGATTTCAATATTGAATAGAAGGTGTATTGAAATTTCGTACAATACTATGTGTTCCATCTATTCCGGAGGTAAAGAAAGAACTGATTGATGAAGCTCATATCTCTACATTCTCTATACATCTAGGAAGCACTAAAATGTATAGAGACCTTCGTGATCATTATTGGTGGGATAACATGAAGAGGGAGATTGCTGATTACACTACAAGGTTCCTAGTGTGTCAACAAGTAAAGGCAGAACGCCAACTTCCTAAGGGGGTGTTACAACCACTACCCATACCAGTATGGAAGTGGAATAATATCACTATGAACTTTGTAACTCGTCTCCCGAATAAATCCAAAGGAAACAAATCTATATGGGTTATTGTGGACCGTCTCACCAATACCACCCATTTTATATCTATTTGGGAAGATTTCTCTTTGGATCAACTTTCCGAGATATACGTAAAGGAAGTGGTGAGGCTGCATGGGGTTCCACGATCCATCATGTCTGATCATGATCCAAGATTCACATCAAAATTCTGGAGAAGTCTTCAACATGCTCTAAATACTGAATTGAATTTTAGTATGGCCTATCATCCTCAAACTGATGGACAATTTGAAAGGACTATTCAGACACTCGAAGACATGCTGAGATTATGCTCAATGGAATTTAAAGGTGGATGGGATCAACACCTCCCATTAGTTGAGTTCTCCTATAACAACAGCTTCCATTCGAGTATTCAGATGGCACCCTATGAAGCTCTGTATGGAAAGAGATGTAGATCTCCTACTTGTTGGGATGAAACTGGTGAGAGAATGCTTCTTGGTTCTAATCTTATGCAAGAGATGACATAACCGGTTCATTCCATCCAAAAACACATAAAGGCTACTCAGAGTTGGCATAAGATCTATGTTGACAATCGTCGAAGGGACTTGGAGGTTGGTGTTGGTGACAAAGTCTTCCTTCGAATTTCTCCGTGGAAGAGAGTCATGTGGTTTAGGAAGAAAGGGAATCTCATCTCTATGTACATTGGTCCCTATGCAATCCTTGATCGCATAGGAGAAGTGGCCTATCATCTAGCACTTCCACTGAACCTAGCACAATTTCACAATGTCTTCTATGTATATCTCCTGAGGAAGTACATACCCGACCCTTCGCATGTACTGAACCCAGAGGTGGTACAACTGGAACATGACCTCTCTTATGAGGAGCGGCCTGTGAAGATCTTAGACCGTAGAGACAAGGTTCTACGAAACAAGACTACCGACCTTGTGAAAGTGTTGTGGAGGAATCATAAATATGAAGAAGCGACTTGGGAGCCTGAGGAAACGATGAAGCAAAAGTACCCTCACCTTTTCGACTAGGCCTCAAGTATAAATTTCGGGGATGAAATTTCTTAAGGGGGGAAGAATGTAACGACCCAATATTTTTGAGTAGTATATTAACTTACTATTAATGATTTAATAAAGATGTTAATGGTTAATTTAGAAAGTGGAGTCGATGGCTTCATCCAGAAGACTCAAACCTTATTAAGCCCACTTATCAGAGCTGGCGAAGGGGGTGGCATCTTTGAGCTTCGCATTGGACCAAGCCCAAGCCGAACTCCAGCGTGTCAAGATTGAATGGAAATGCCTACGGGAGACGTTCAAGTTAGTAGGGATTACTATTAGGGCAATGTTATCTGAGCCTCCCTCAGATTCTCTCACCATAGCACACCTTACACTTAGGTCATATGCCGGTGTTATAAGGGGCTATGTGACGAGACCCTATCTTCTTTGGGTAATCCTTTGGGATTAATGAATTATGATTTCTTCCTTCAGTGATGTTTGTGAAGTTTCAAATGTTCTGATAAGTTTAGAATGTATTTTATTGATGAATTTTGAAAAAAGGATATTTTAAAATATTTATGTAAACCCTAAATAATTAATGATGTGTAATGATTTTCAAAAAATAGTCTTCTACAAAAGTGTTCAGTAAGGAATTTGGAGTCTAATAAGATCAACTTAATTTTTGATGAATAGTAAATTATGAATAGTGATTTTATGCTTGGGATTAGTAATGTGAGCAAATGGATTAGTAATTTCACACAAAGAAAGTTTTAATATAATTTTGACACCTAGATTAAGTAATGTGATTCAATAAAATCGGTAAATAACGGTTTCATAAATTATTAGTCAAGTATTAGTTTTTTGGGGTGAATAGTGATTTTTAATTAAAAATTAACTTTAAAATATTTAGAAAAATATTTTTATAAAATGGACTTCATTTTTGAACTCAGAGCACCGATATTATGTTTTGGTAATTCTTGGGGTTTTTTCTAAAAAATGAATTTTCAGTGAATAGTGTTTTTATTTAAAAATTAAACTAAAAATATTTAGAAAATTATTTTTATAAAATGGAGTTCATATTTGTAATCAGAGTTTCAATATTTGATTAAGGTGAAATTTTGGGTTTTTTCTGAGAAAGATGAATTTTTAGTGAATAGTAAAAAAACAATTTTAGGGTTTCTGTATGTTTAATGACATCATAGCTGTGTCATGGTGATGTCATGAGATATTTTAAGGGTTGGAAGACCTAATGTGATGAATTATTGTATTGGGGGACCCATGTGGCCTAACTTCATGGGAAATATCATGGGAGAGAACATGGTTTTGAGAAAAGCTCTTGTGAGGTGTCCCTTGGCCATTAATGCCTTGTCCCCTCACATTCCCTAAAAATACCAAGCCATTCTCTCATCCTTTGACCTCCAAAATAATTTTCAAAGAATTTATGGTCTCCTTACCTCCCAAGGAGGCCTCCCAATGTTCCCTCAAGCCTCTCAAGGTCCCAACCTTTGATTTTTAAGGGTTACATTTAAGGTAAGGGGTCCGACCTCTCTCTTTCTTTTCAAGTAATCTATTTTATGTCATTCCTTTTATGCTCCATCTTCTTATGTGGGATGATGTTATTTTATATTCCTCTTACTTCCATTTTCATGTTTATATTATTAGAGATCCCCTCTTACTCTCATAATTTCGTTTTATGAAAGTTTAAGTAACGCCGTTAGGCTGCCGAATTTTTAAGGGATTCTTTCACCCTTCTAATTCTTTTCAAAATTCTACTTTCATGTCAAGTCTCTCAAGTTATTTTTTTATGTTGGGGTATGATCTCAATATCTATCATACTTAAATCTTATGTTCACATGATGAGAGACCCTATTTTATCTTTTCAAATCATTTTGTTGAAGTTTAAGTGACGCTGTTAGGCTGCCGAATTTTAATAAGAGAAATCTAATTTTTGTCTCCCTTCCATGTTATTAATTTCAAATCGTATGTCATTCTAATTTCATTACCATGTTCATATATCCTTCTTATTCTGTCCCTATACTGTTTTATGGGTCATTTATGAATGTTTGTCCCATGTCCCCTCTCCTTTCAATGTTTTCTAAAACCCCGAAACATAGCCGTTATGCTGCAGAATTTGCATCTCAAAATGCCTCTCTCTTTTTTCAAAATTTATTTTATGTTATAATGTGAATCCTCAAATCGCTTATTTCTACAATGGTATTCACATATATATCAAAATTTACTATTTTAAATTCTGGGATTTACATACATGAAACCTGCTTTCCCTTTCCGTGGGTTTAACGTGATATAAAGATCATGTCTTTAAAGCCGTTTTTAAACATTATGATTATGAAATGAAACCCATTTCTTTTATGATATTATGGTTTTTTATGAAATGATAGATGATGATATATGTGGATCACATGATAATAAAGTCATGTCAAGGGTGCGCCCAGATAGCGCTCCAATGCATTGGGTAAAGACTTAATCTCTAGAGGTGACTTTTTAGACTGATACCTTGGTGAATAACCTGGGTAATTGTTAATGACAACTTAGGGATGGACCTTGGTGAAACAAAATGATTGTCAATATTAAATGTTTCATCCACATCTTCATGTTATGAAAAATGTTATTTTTATTATGATATATCTCATGATTTATTTATCATGCCTTAAAGTTCTTTTCATGACCTTATTTAAGTATCTCATGTTCACATGTAAGATGTTTCTCTTCTTTCCCTTACTGGGACTTCTGCTCACCCTTTCTTTTGATATATGTCCCCAGGTTATGAGATGCAGTAATGAACGAAGTATTAACTTAAGGAGAAGCCTTTAAAGTGTTTAAGAAGAATTATTTATGTTGTTTTCAAGTATTATGTTCCTGGTTTCCAAGACACTAAACCTTAAAGATCCTCAGTTTTGTGTAATGTAATGAAAGTTTATGTTATAAAAAGACGGGATGCTATAAGAATACTCCTTACAACAGACAAATATCAATTCCTGAGTGGCCCCCTCATCCAGTGGAAAAATAACGGGAAAATATGATGTGACTTCTATCATGCTCATGAAACCCTTGACAACATCTCTTGTCATGAGGCCTCCCCCCAAACATTTAGGATCCACTAGATGCCAAAAGACACCCATTTAATGAATATATGAGAAAAGGAGTGCCTAAAAAATTAGTTCATGGAATGAAAAAATAATTTCTACTCATTCCGAGGTGATAAATTCCATGTATACTTCGTAACAGCCATGAATTGAAACTTCCTTCAGCTTCCAGAGCAAAATAATGATGATAATGTGGGTATTTATGACCATCCAAATTAATTTCCCTACCACTAGATACTGGGATATACCATCTAGGAGTTCTTCATATTCAAGTATCTCTTATAAAATATGGTGAATTCCAAAAAATTCATGTTTGGACCACCACATGCACATGTGGTATATGTTTCTATTATAGACCCAACTGAGGAAGGGTAGTGGAAAATAGTCACCATAAAAAAGGAACTTAAATTTGACAGTCGGATGAATCAAAAAAAGTCCACTGATATCGTGGAATCCTACAAGAATAGTTTAAGTAACCTATCATTCCCCCCATAGCTCCTGAAGAACCACAACCATCGTCATCATTGCCCCACAACCCTCCAAGGGTCAACTTCCCTAGAGACAATCTGATCAGAATGGTAGGAAGTAAGATCCAGAAGTTGAAAATTAACAAATTCCAAAGTCAAACATGAATATTTCAAACATCATACCAGCATACATGAAAGAAGGTATAACTCTGAAACAAACGATACAATGGGAACCACCCAACCAAATTACACCATCAGAGGAAGACAGACAGACGAATTAATTTTTAGATCAAGAACTGATCATCAACTCCATTAATATGAATCACTTAATGGTCCCATTCTCTAATAATGATGGTGGATACAAATCAAAATTCCATATTTCCATACAGAGAGATAGATGAAGAGGTTGCAGAGGCTAAGGAATTCAAGGAAGGCATGATCATCACAAGAGTCCAATTTTCGGACACTCCTTAACTCAAACTGTTAATGTTGTAGAAACTCATAGAAGGACCCTCCTGTAGACACAATATGAACCAGAGTGTTTCTATACCCTTTTCGGAAATAATCATAGCCCAATGATCATGGACTATCCCTTGGAGGATGATAGTATGCCTAATCACACAAACCATGGTGGCCAACCAGTTTGGGAAAATCTAAAGAGCACGAGAGAACTTCATCTGTGGGGACATGATATCATCTCCCAAACAGATCAAGATGAATAAACTATAATGTAGGGACACAAAAAACCGTATATTTTTCTGGAAAGATAAATGTCAGTGATGCCTAATAAAATTTCAACAACAATGGCTCTAGGGTCAACCTTCACCAAATATGAAAACATCATCGGTTGGGCTATGCATAGGAAAATATGACACCCAACACTGAAATTCTTCCAAAATATGAAAAAATCAAGAAGAATAAATTGGGATGAATAATGAATTAAACTTGTCTTGATGACCTCGTGTTTTATTCCATGTTTCTAGAAGTGTGAACAAATAAGACCTTAAACGTCTTGTTGGGGAATCCTAGGCTACATCAGCACATTGTAAACCCCTCATCATACAATCAATTCATAAAATATTGAACTAATGGGAAAAAATTATATTTCAATCTGATAAATACCCATTAGAATCATACAAGTCGCATTATATTGATCCAGGATTCTATAACCTGAAAGAGAAGCAATCATGGTTTGGAGACATTGATTGGATTACTGCACCAAATGGTTTCAAAATAGATCCCTCTAATCCCCTAAAATATCTTAGAGAAGAGTATGTATTACGCATCAATCATGATGGATGCACATTTTCATTATCAAACATGGAATTATCCATCAACATGATCTCTATTATGGAAGTCTGGCCCAAGGATGCAAAAAATCATGTTTCCCCCCATGATGATGGTGAGTGCTCAAACAAAATGGCCCCAACCCATCCATGGGGATCCAAACAGTTTATTCTATACAAACTAAGGTAGAATATGATGTCCAATCACAAAAATAATGGGAGGAAACTCCTCCACCCCCATTTTAACCAATTTAAAAGATTCTCCGTAGTCATTACGGGGAAAAGGAATTGTTTCAGTTTCTAGAATTCAGAATTGTGATTCCTCTCCCAACACTAGAGAGTTTATTTCAAGAATCATCACTTCTTCAGAGGAGGAAGACGATGAAGAATAATATGATGAAGAGGATTAATAAGAATAATAAGAATAAAAATATCCCAAAAATTCCCTTACTATATTCGAATATGTCATTTCCACCACAATTGTTGAACATAAAGAGATAAAACATGGCATCGAAGAAGACCCAAATACCACCCTAATTAATGTGGCAATTTCTGTCAAGGATAAAGAGGAATATACATCCTTCCTGAAGAAGTATTGATATGATTTTACTTATATCTTGAAACAAATTCCTTTCCTCAATCCAATGATCCCCACTCATCAACTAGTTCTCTGGGAAGACCATCGTGGTTACGAGTAGGCTTTCAGAAGGACCCACTCGACACAAACTGCCAAAATAGTGGCTGAAGTTGATAAGATAATCAATTCCAAATTAAATCAGGATTTCCAATATCAAATTATGATTTAAGAAATTACCCCAATCAAAAAGAATAATGGAAAAAATATCAAAGTTTGCATTGACTTCAGGGATCCCAATCAGCACTACCCAAAAGAGGATTTTCTAGCCCTGATCACATAATTATTGAACGATGAGAATACCATATTTGAGGCCCTCTCTTTCATGGATGGAAACTAGGGATACAACTTGATCCAAATGGATTGAGAATATGAAGAATCCACAACCTTCAGGGCCCCATTAAGTATTCTGCAACAAGGTGATTCTGTTTGGTTTGAAAAATGTTGATGCCACATATCATCCCACCATGGATTTAATTTTTAAACCCTTCATGGGAAAATTTGTTGAGTTCTCTGTCTATGTCATGATGGTTAAATCCTAACAGTGCTCAAAATACCTGGTTGATCATGAAATTGTATTTAATAAATACTGACTACATTTTCTAAATATGAATCCCCAGAAGTATGCTTTCAGAGTTACCTCTGGTAAATAACTTGAATTATTAGTACACCATCATGGCATCTTTGTCGACCATGAGAAGACTAAATCCATTCTTAACATGTGACCGCAATTCAACCCCACAGATTTGAGGGGTCTCTATGGCTACCTAGCCGACATTTATAGCATCACAACAAACTGTGCAGGATAGTGTTTTTCCTTCACAGATTTGATGAAGAAATTGATCACATACTAGTGGGATAATTTTTTTCAGGAAGCATTATAAAATAATAAAATTTATCTCCTAATCCCACTAGTTCTAATTCCCCTTGTCGATGGAAGACCACTCATTCTGAGTGTGGTCACTTTAGAATGGTCACTAGTCAATTTCTTCTCACAAAAGTATGTTTTCGGTAGTGATAATAGTATCTATTATCTCAGTCGAATAATGACCGATGTTGAGGCTTGAAATTAAAATATCAAAAAAGAGATGCATAGAACTAATATTTTTGACCTGGAAACTGAAGAATTACCTACAACACTACACTGTCAATTTGTTCTCCTAATGCAACCCACTCAAGTATATCCTTAGCTATCCTATTTTAACTGGATTCCTATCATGGTGGGCAGTCATCCTAGAGAAGCTTGACATATGGTACGTGCCCCTGAAATCTATCAATAGTTAGGTGTTATCTTATTTTTTTGGTAGAGAAGCACTCGGCAGAAATAGCCTCATTGGATACTGAACATCCTGATGAAGATGTATTCCCCATCCAAGAATCACCCTTTCATGTGAAATTTACATCGATGCTTCCACTAGATGCCCGGCAGGTAGAAGGATGGAAGACCCCAAGCTCAAAAAAGTTGTACTGGGATTTATACTCATATATCCATAAAATAGTATCCTACCTTACTCATTCCTACTTTTAGAGGGGTGTATAAATAATGATACGGAATAACAAGCCCTTATTATAGGCCTTGATTTGGAACATATGCACAAGACAAGTGCATATTGATAATATACGATTAAGATATGGTCACCAAGTAAATCATTAGTGACTATGAAATCAAAAAGGTGGTACTAGTTACTTTTATGATCTATGTTTGAGAGTTGATGGATGAATTCCTATCAGAACCAACACAGAATTATGTACCCCAATCACAAAATGCTCAAGCCGATGGATTAGTAAATGCATCCACAAACCAAGATGATCCATAACAGGATAAAATATTAATCTACATTTCCCACCATTGGATGGTAATTCCTTTTGTTAAAAGCAACATAGAATAGATTGACAACATTATCCCAATTCATGAGCCTTATTGTCACACCACTGGGTATATGATTTGGATTTAAAATTAAATTAACAGTGGGGGGGGGAACCCATCAAATTTCGATGGAAGAGAATAGATTCGGATGTGGGGAATCAATTTTGTTCTATATGATGGCTCAAACCAAGAAAAGGTTCTCTATCAGTGAGGTTTGGACAGAGTCCTTCTCAGGAGCGTTGATGGAGAAGAGATCACTTCTATATAGAATGAATTGGATTCTATAACATTTGGAGAACACCAATCAACATCCAAGATCTCCCATAAAATTCCCTGCCATGGATACTGTTGGACCACTATGATAAAAGATAGTGTTAACTTCTCTAAGAAGTTCCATTCCTTCCATGTTCATGCCAATTTCATCGACCATCCCCGGGAGATACTTCACACAAATAAGTACTCTTATCCATGAACTATATAGGTGATGGATTCCTTGAGACCATTTCCTCCCACCAGACCTAGAAAATTAATTTTCATTTTTATAGAATCTTACTTCTTATCCAAATGGGATAATGGTGAACCCCTTAAGGAGGAAGAGGTAAAAATCATTTTTAGCTTTTTGAAAGCCAACATCATCAACAAATTTTGTGTCCCTCAATCAATACTGATGGAAAATGGGACCAACATCTACTACTCTGAGTTAGACAAGATATACAAAAAATATGGAATCAAAGACAATAGTTCATCCTACTACCATGAAGAAAAAATGGACATATAGAGTATTTAAAACAAGACTTTTTCAAACATACTTTTGAAAATGGTAGATGAAGACAAGAAATCATGGCCTGACAAGCTCCACCATGATTTATGGTCATACTCGACCATGACCCCCAATAACACCCAAAAAACCCAATAATTATTTATCTACGGGATAGAGGCAATTTTTACTATTTAAGATCAAGTTCTATTACTCTACATTGATGATGGTGATCCATTTTACACTGATGTGAAATCGCAAAAAGAGGTTGATGAGTTGGAGGGACTGGATGAGAAAAGGTTGTATACCTTTCACCATTTATAAGTATACCAGAATTAGGTAACATGATCCTTCAATAATAAGGTGCACCTTTGGTATTTCCGTGAAAGAGTAATGTTGTTATTCCTCAGAACCCCAATGATACTTAGGAAGAAGGCCCCAAAATTTGGTCAAAAATGGGAGTGACCATACGTCGTACACAAGGTCTTCTCTAATGGAGCTTACTCTAGGATTTCAATAGATTAGAGTCTCACCAACGACCCTTCCAATAAAGGGTTCTTAAAGAAATATTTCATATAGAATGATGAAACCATCCAAGCTATGAGACATAAAACTACACAATAACCTATATTATCCTTAAAACACGATATTAAAAGGCTTGATCAATTATCCTCACCATATGATGTGAAAATGAAAGTCCAAAATAATCCTTACCACAATACATTAAACTATATGGTAGGGGTTGTGTTCCAGCTATAAATCCATCACATATAAGCAAAATTCATGTGAGGAAATGATAGCAACACCCTCCCCCTTTCTTCGCATGGGTAAAACAAAAAATATTGGAATTCTATAACTACATGTAGATTTATTACTATTCATCAGTGGGATACATAGCGACACCTCGACCGCCAATCTTGGCCCAGCCATCACATGAAATAGAATTCCTCTTTCATATCCTTTATCAAAACATACTACGAGAGAAATTCCTATATCCCTTTGTTTTCCACATTGATTATAACTCATGTGAGATTAGGATTAGTGTTAAGGGTCCAATTGTGTATATAAATCATAGAGGAATATGTTATACCCGACACCCATAGAGAATAAATCCAATATTCCCCAACTCCAATGCCCGAGTAAGATCATTATTGGGATCAAATTGTGTTCAAAACTACGTTTGGTTTGTTTCCATCCCTTGAAGGATATATAGTAAAGCCAGAATTTAACATCATATCCCATTCACCAATAAAATAAAAATTCCCTCTCATTTCCTTGAACATGGATCAGTCCCCAATAGGGAACTTATAAAACTACGTATGGTTTGATTAAAACATTATCATGATACATAGTGTTTCTTGGATCTTTTATTTAGGTCCAACCATCAACACCAGATAAAAATTTCCCACCTCTCTATGAATACAATAGACATATAAATGGTGGGAATTTGAAGAACTATGTAGGAATTGATCCCTATCTCAATGGGATATGTTGTGACACCTGAATCCTTGGATTTGGGCCCAACCGTAGTAATGTTACAATTTACACTGTTTAAACTTCATCCTTACCACTTGATGTTAAACTATATAGAATCTACTGGACCTATGTTTGTATTGATTCCTATTTTAATGGAATACATATTAATTTACATATCTCATATCCTGGTTCGTCCATCATTTAAAATTCCATCTCCTCACTTTGCATGGACCAGTCCTTTATAAGGAGGATATTTCCA
This sequence comes from Viscum album, assembly GCA_963277665.1. Lineage (NCBI taxonomy): Eukaryota > Viridiplantae > Streptophyta > Magnoliopsida > Santalales > Viscaceae > Viscum > Viscum album. The sequence continues at coordinate 580,626,233 of OY728128.1, read as the reverse complement.
AAACTACATGTTGCTTGAATCTTACCAATGAAGGATACGTATTGACACCATGACCCCAAATCTTTATCCAACCACCTAGAACCAAAAATTCCCCTTTTTCCTATGAATGGGCCAGACCTACGTAGGGAATTAATTCTAAAACTACGTATGGATTTGTTAATATATCATAAAGATACATAGTGACGCCTGGATCCACCATCCTGGTCCATTCGTCATTCAAGAAAACAAATTCTCTTTCCTCTATGTATATGTCATAATTTCACATGGGAATCCATGAAAGGTCCTAACCACATGACATTTAACTACAAGGTTCTTCAAGAATCATGTGTAAAGAAATTATGGGTGTTATGACATCTCGATCATTCCCCCAATTTCTATCATAATAAAATGCAATTAGATGACGGATATTACATGTCCAAATTCTAACACATATAAGAAGTCAAAAAAATTCTTACCCTTATATATGAGTCATATCAAGGTAGAAGCTTGTTATTCACAAATAATAATAGTCTGGATATTTCTTAAATTCCATAAAGTGTCATTTGTGTTCATCATAACCCATACTCTGGGAAAGAGTGGCTCTCCATAAACATACATGGTCATAAAAATGGAAGCCCAGTATCCTGCAGACACCTATGTTTGACAATGCACATAATGTTGCAGTGGATCTATATATGTTTCCTATAAATACCCATGAATCCAAGGAATATTCATACTCATGAGAGGCTTTATCTACATCCATATTCCCAATGTATTCCATGTCCCATGTCATTGATCATGATCCAAGGTCCCATCAGGACTATGGTTTCACATTCTACCAACTCTCATGTCTAATGTATATCAGAATATTTCGATCATGATCAACCAATAGTTTTTATGGTATGTGGGAAAAGTAGTCCCCACAATATTAGGGTAAACTGTGCTGCCAATGCCCTTACTGCACGATGTTAAACTGAAAGGCCAAAAGTGTCCTGACTACATGACATTAAACTGCACGACATAATGACAATTCTTAGATTCTTATATAGGATTTTCATTACCAAAAAATGCTTTTCCTTCCTACGAATAGGTTAGACCTCTACAAGGAATGTTCATTGGGAATCTTATGTGACTTGCTCCCCCCCAATGAAATGTGTGGTGACACTCAATTAATATGATCTGGACTCAGCCACTTGAGAATATTAAAATTTCACCTTCTCTACCCACAAATTGAATCATATTAGAGAATACCTAGAAAATTCCCATTTATAAGTCTTCCCTAGGGTAATTATATTTCCCTTATTTCATATTAGAATTATTCAACTTCCACCACACGAGGCGATAAATTTTGTGGAATTAATCATTGATCCCTGAAATTAAACTACATGACATTGGTAGAAACATAAAATTCTTCCATCCATTTATTATAAAATTATTATGTGGTGAACTAGAATCATTTCCATCCCTTGTTTCTCACACTGAGCATAGCTCACGTGATTTTGAGGACCGTGTCTTGAAATCTACCATGGAATCATGGTGAATGAGTACATGATTTTGGTCCTAGAAACATGTCCATAAAAGGAATTTTATATCCCCCTCCATAATATGGAACCCCATGTCCTGAACGTATGGCGTTAAACTACATGGTACTCCAATGATTGAACAAAAAACTCACCCTATGTATGAGCCAAATCTATGTACGGTAATTATTTGATCCCATGGGTGAATTGAAAATCGAACACTTCTATTGTATCCGGATAAAATCATACCAGACATAAATCTCCATTCCTTTAGGGATCTAGGATCCAAATAATCCTTCATGTCCATTGAATATGGAAGGCCATTATCCTATGAAGGCATTTGTTTTCAAATGAACATCATGCCGTAGTGGCTCTGCATATGTTGCCTACAAAATAGTCATCAACCACTGGAAATTTTTTCCTCACAAGAATTCTTCCCTACCTCCCTGCGACTAAAAACTCCATAGCCCCATGAAACCCCCCATGATTCCTAAAACCTAAAATTTATGGTTTAAATTCTCTTTCCAACACACATACTAGATATGTCAACACATGATGGCCCAATTTTCCTCCTGTTAGGCATTATGTGAAATGATGAGGCCCTGTCCATATGCATGAATTTGATCTGCACATGGAAAGAAATTACCCCTATTATTTCATGTTTTGCAGGTAATGTTCATCCATAGAAATTCTCCCTTTCATATTTAGGCACACCCCCATTCAAAAGTAACACTATTTGACTAGAAAGGTCCCAATCCCCATAATCCTTCATGTTCATTGGAGATCGATGGACAGTGTTCTATAAACAATTTTATTGACTTTGCAAATCATGCGCTAGTGGCTCTGTATATTTTTTTTTACAAAAAAGTCATTATCCAATGGAAAATTATTGCTTAGGAGAGTTAATTTTTATTTTTATATGCTTGTATGAAATTTATGTCCCATATCTCTTCCTAGATTTCGTAACACCATGGATTAAAATTTATGTTTTTCCCCTTTCAAATTCTTAAAGATGAAATGAATTTTTTGGTTAAACTGAGAAATCAATTACTCTCTATTTTTTAGAGGAAAATGATCTCCCATAATATGTTTAAAGGGTCATGGATATATGATGATATATTGTACAATTCACCAACCCTACATTGCACAAGACAAATTCATGTTTTTTTGGTTTCTCATTCAAAACAAATATAAAATCTTTTGTCAAATTTAGATATCACTACATTAATGTGCCACCACTGTGGATGTTAATTCCACAAAATAAATCCATAATTACAATAAATATAACAAGCCAATGAAAACGGATTTCTAGTGTCCAAAAAATGTGTTTTTTTGACTATTCATATCATGCCCCGGTGGATCGGCATATGTTGCATACAAAAAAGCCATTATCCATGTGCAAATTCATCCTTAGTAGAGTCCATACCAACCTATATTCCACTGAAATGGATCACATTCACCATATAAATCCAAAACATGCAATGGAAGGGTCATGAAAAATTCATCATTCATGTATGAATGTTATTGGGAAATTCTTGGTTGATGAATCATAAATTGGGGTCCCTACCGCATAAATTTTGGTCAAACCTGTTCAACATTAAAAATTATTATTGAGTTATATAAGAAAGAATATAAACTTTCAATAGAAAGGATTCAATAATCACCAGAGTGAAACCCCCAAAATAGAAAACCAAGATAAAATTTGAGTACCAGCTCATTAAATGCATATTATGTATGGTTTAGTTGACAATGTTGAACAATCAAATATTCAAAAGATACACAAATATTTTTGGGTCGAAAACTAGTAAATCCCAACCAATGAAGAAGTCAAATTATAACCTCTATGTACGTACAAAATCAGAATTAGGAAAAAACTAATGCAATAATGATAAAGGAACAATGTTCATGGGGTTTCTCATATTACACCAGCAATAGTCAAACAACACTTCGTGAGTATCGTGACTCAGGAAGAACATAGAGAATTATTTGATTTACCAATTATGGTCTAAATTAATACTTGGTTGAAGTGATATTTATATGGTCAATTGTGATTGATTTATGTTAAAAAGGTGATGAAAAGAACTAGAAAATAAGCATTTTTTTCCTTGAAATGAATGGGAGGGACATCCTTAGTCTATAATATTTCCCTGATAACTAAAAAGGGGGATGGTACATAGATTTTTTGGGGAAATCGCAACAAAACCCATATCACCCTTTCCTTCATTTCAATAATATTATATCATGATCCCTTAAGGGCCCACTAAAAAGTATACATTTATTTAGCTTTGGCCTCAACCATCGGATGTGATCACTTCATAACAGATTTGAGGTCCCACCCCTTACACATAATTTATTTGTAATTGAAATTTAACAATGCCAGATATTCCTTCAAAAGGGCGACATGAGCTTAATATTCTCACAATTCCTCTATCACGATGATTAAAAAATCCTGAAATTCATCTCTTTAGGCACCAGATATTGTAGTTCCATATAAGAATTTTGTAAAGTCATTTTCTAATGATGTGAAGAATTAAATTTGGCATGATTTTCCACAAAATAAGCAAGGTATTGTCATGGTATAACAACATAGTGTTTAAGAATGTGTTGTTGCGGGTGACCAAAGCTACCCAAGGAAAATTCGAAGTGAAGTCACCGGAAGTTGTACTCTTCGGTAAAGAAGTTAGTAAAAAGAGTTTCTACAGTAAGGGAACATAATTGATGCCACACCTATATTCACATGGCTCAATGCCTCCTCATGGTTTCAGGATCTTGGTCATCCCATGATGAAACATGTATATATATAAGAAGAATTATTACGATAGTCATAATGGTATTATGATAGGTTAACAAGGCTTAGGGCTCTCCCTCCCAACAAATGGTTCGACCCCCAAAGCCAGACACCGGTGACTAGACATGACTTCTGGGATATATAGGTTCACTTTTCTGGGGCCAATCTCATTAGGACCACCAACAGTGTCCACAAGAGAAAAATATTCTAAATCACTTTCTACAAAAAATGTAATTTTTAGATGGCGCCCCTTGCAAATGTATTTGATGGAGGATGGATAACCTTCCCACTATATGGAGTGTTGATGATGACACAACTAGTATATTCAGTATAAGATGAAAATAGTTAGTGGCCTCTGAACCCTTTGAACTGGCCTTCCAAGTACCCACTTTGGGTAGCTAGCCTCCCATTTCATGGAATAATCTGACGACAAAAAATTTGAAGCTTTCGTAGGGGGAATAAAGACCCCCATTATAGCATCCCCCAACATCATTGCCATCTATAATTGGAAATGGATCATTAGATGAGACTCTTCCTTCATCTGGGTTGGAGGGTGTGGCGCGATTTGTAGTAGGCATCCAAATTGCCTAGAAAACTACTGAGGGGTATATTGATAAAAAATGGTCACCTGAACAATGCGTACAACATAAATTCCATCACATGCATAGTATGTTATGACCATTATTCACAGTAAACCCTCCCATTATCTTCAATTTATCTAGTAGGAATGGGGTAAGGAGAAATGGAAAAGTGGTTGAAATCCCTGAAAAACGAGATTTCATAATTAATACATAAGGATTGATGGAGAACAGTAGGGATATTGGGGAGATATAGATGAAAATTGGAATGAGGAACCCTTGAAGTATGCTGATATTCATTGTTGGAAAGGTGTTATGAAACACCCCGATATTTTATGAAAAATATTCTTTTAATTTCATTGATGTGTTTTGTTGTATGATACTCCAAAATTATCTTGTGCTATACACAACACTGTATTAGCTTGTATTATATGCAAACACTATTCTTGGATTGCGTTGCACGCAAGAGAAACCTTCCTCAATAGCATGTTTTCTACGCAATACTGAGTTTTAGTAAACAAAAATATATTGTTATAATATTATTATGAACTAGCCAATATGAATAGTAGTAACTACATTTTCTTATTTTATGACATTATAATTCATCTTATAGAACATGGTATGAGAACAAAATAAATCTTTCGGCAAAAATAAGTATTTTTCAAATAATGTAGTTTTTCCACCTTTTGATGGAACAACAACTTTAAATATTGTTTTTGACATGTTTATAAGTTCAATTTGACAAAATATATATTTTTTTGGAATCAGGATATAAAAATTTACTTTAAATAAGTTGTTGATATTTTTCTGATAAGTTTCTTATTCCGATGAATAGTAAAAATACCTTAAATGATAAAAAACAACTTTTTTCATCAAGATAATTTTTATGGTTAAATAATAATAATGAATGGTTTTAATTTATAAATAGAATATATTATTAACATTTAAAATAATTTATGTCATTAGCATTAATTTTATAATGAATTCATAGGTTAAATCCTTTCAATCTTTTGCAATGTTTTAAACAAAAACCCGTTTTTTCGACTCTGAGATTAATTTTAAATTAAATACTGCAACTAATGTGTTTTGAATTTGGAAAAATGGATTCCATAATTGGAATCAATATGTACAAATTATGTTAATATGCTACTTTTTATTTTTAGGCTTTACGAATAGTAAATGCGGTAAATTTTATTTACTTCAGTTAAAGGTAAATTGGGTAATTAAGAGAAAAAATAAGATTATAAAATAACACTAACACCTGCCAAAAATTTATTTGAAGAAATAAAGGTGACCCATATAACCTAAGGGTCAGAATAGAATAATTTAATGGACTTTAACCTTGAAAAGAATGAAATTATTATTAAAACTAAAGAAAGTAACAACATGTCACTCTCGTATATCTTATAAGTGAATAATTTTAATTTAGTGATAAACCTAATAAATCTTAGAACATAAATATTCACCAGAAATTTAATAAAATTATCTACATTATTTGAATTTATTTATAATTTTTAGGGATTAAATAAATAGAATTAATGGTGACACAATAGTGATGCAGAAATTGTTTATTTAGTGAAAAATTAATAATACAATTTTTACTAAAATAATAGTGACCATAAAAGGCACAAAACCTGACCAAAACATATTGGTTGTGTAAATTTGATCCGTAAGAATACAATGGTAGAATAATTGACCATTTGGATCCTTATAAAAGTTATAATGACACTTATATTTTTTTATTTTAAATGATTTCAATGTTGTCCCCTTCATAATTTAATAAATATAACAATTTAAATGTCGTAATTTTAAGATGATAAATTCGAGTAAAAGTATTTTATGGAAGATATTGGATTTATATATATAATAGTTTTTTATTTTTTATTTTTATGAAACAAATAAGTATATTAAATAATTATACAAAAATGTTGTAGTAATTAATTTATAAGAGAAATATCAAATAAATAATTTTAAAAGTATTAAAATAAATATTATATGAACTAATTAATGTTCCCCAAGAATTTTATACATTAATATGACATTATAAAAATATATTAAATTGTTTTTTGAAAATAAATTTTGTGTGGATTTTATTTAAATCCAAATAAATGAATAGTGTCAAAATTGACATTATTTTTATTTTATAAAAATAATATATTATAAAATTGTTTAAAAATCACAAAAATATTTAAAAATTATAAAATGAAATTTATATGGTCTAAAATGTCATAAAGTATCCAATTATTGACAATTCACAACACATAAGTTATTATTTATAACAATTTTAATTTTAGAATATTATTACCACAAATAAAATTAAATAGATTAAATAAGGATAAATCAAGTTGATAAGGTTTAAAATAAATAACCATCATATCTAAATCGTATTGGTTGATGAATATTACAACCATATATCATAAATTTTTTTCATTTGAGTAATTTTTTATGTTTTTTAAGGGGGTTTTGAGTTTATTATAAATTATTATTTTAGAGGTTTCGAAAAGTGCCCCTCCCTTCCCTTATAAAAGGGAGCCTCCTCCCTCTCCTCCTCACACCACTATGAGCCTTAAAGCTCAGCCAACCCCTGAAAATTTATTTTCTAAACATCTCTAGTTATATTATAGATGTTCTGGTCTTCTAAAAAACCATCTCTAGTGCCTTAAGAGAAAGCTTAAAGGATGTGTGTCGAAGAAGAGGTAATCTCTTATACCGAATCTTTCAAGTTTATTTCTTCTTCAACTTACTCCTATTTAGTTGTTTCATTATAAAGTAACAAAATCAGTACAAATTATATACTTATATTTTATTATAAATAATAAACAACCCCACTTCACCTTCTATCCATCATACGAAAAATGAAATCACCGTGCGTGCGTACGTATGGAATACCGTCTCCACACCGCGGTGTAATATGTATTTCCACAACCACCTTACATGGATGGGTATAATGGTGTAAAAAATAACTATATATGGTTATTATAAAATCATACTGACTCTGAGATATTATATCATCCACCTCAATTCCATTCAATAATTATGGGAACAATATCATCACTTGTGCGTACGTACAGATTTCCGTCTCCATGATGCGATGAGATTAATTCTCCTTGTTAACGATTCAAGAATGACAATAAAGTATATATAATAAATATTCATGTAATATATTACATAATAATGATAATGGATTCATGTACATATATGTTTCATTTACTTAATTCCATTCAATTCAATATGGAAATGAATACAACGTTCATGTGTACGTACAACCTACCGTCTCCATGAACGGTGTATTTCATTCCATTTATCGAACTGTCATATATATTTATTTGCTGAATATATATATTATATATAAATCATGTTTTAAATTCTATAAATAATTAAATCAGTATATTAGTAATAATATCAAGAGCAACAAGTCCAAACACATACGATAAATGAAACTATTTTACCCAAAACACTAATTTAACATGAAATTGGCAAAAGAAAAGGTAATATAAAGTCATAAGTTAATCATATAGGATATAATAAATATTATTCTAGTTCTGTTACAAGTTAATAATATTTTTAAACCCACTATACAAGTGTTTCAGACACCTATTGATGAAATTGGACCTAAGGTAAGGGATAATTATTCCAATCTTGTTCTTATCCGAGATTGTTTATTTGTAAATATTTACTAGGGTTATATTTATCATCCACAGCCTTCTATTATAAAATTGTTTTCATAAAATTCTTACCATAATTCAATGTATGTTTAAACTCATTTTACCATTTGTGGAATTTTAACACATGGTATGAAAGGAATCTTTCTTTTGGTTACCATACATGGTACTTTTTGACTTTTCTGGGAAAAGTACAAGAAGAATGTTTGTTTAACGTATACGGAGTGAATGGATTTTTACAATTTCATAACACCATATTTCTATGAAGCTTCCTATGAAATATTTAATGATTATTTTCAACAAAAATCCATTTCTTTTAAAATTGTATTTCTTTTTGAGAAATGGAAATGATTTTGAAGATGAATGAATATTTTCCTCAAGAACTGAGTTCAAGTGTTTTATCAAAATTATTTTACATCTACGATGATATAGAGTTAGGTTTCTATCCAAATTATTACATTGATTTGATTATGTTATGATGGAATTATTTTTATGAAGTCCTTTATATTTTATGGATTATATTATGACGTCATGATGTTTAGGAATCCCATTTTTTATTACATGGGTTATGTTATGATATGTGATTTATGATTTTGTGTCACAAATAAGAATGGTTTAATTATTAGATGGGTGAGACCTATATCCCCCTCCAATAAATTGGGCGGTGATTTATATCTCATGATATAGACATGGCTGGAACAGAAAGTGACTCTGATTCAGTAATACAGGGCTAGAATGGAAAGTAAACCTGGTTCAGTATTGGACCTTGTCCACTATGATGGTCTTGGATACAATAACTTGGCTACTATGGAAATAATATCATTTGATTAATGGATGCCGTAATTACATGTTTTATTCCCATGCTAATTTTTCATGATTAATGTTCTTTTATGATCTATTCCTTACGTACTGCATAGATTTATTTGACAACTCAATATTTTGATGTATAAACATTATCTTCATGTTTTTTTAAGTTAAAATGTATATGATTTGTTTTATTTTCTCCATTCTTACCCTTACTGAGCATTTAAGCTCACCCTTTATATTTTTTCATTACCCCAAAATGTAAAGAAAGGTTTTAGAGAAGAAAACAAAAGGGGAATATCTTTATGGGAGATGTTGCAGATCCTTCACCATGATTAGAAGATTATATTCCATATTTCCAAATATTCTCAACTAATATAGCCCTTGGGAATTTTTGTTGTCATGTATTAGGTATTCTTCAAAAGTAATGTAATTTCCATGTACGTCAAGCTTTTCTACTTTACAGTTGGTATCAGATGAAAGGTTTAGTTAACCTTTGGAAACAAGGATGCAAAATCTTTAGAGAGATACCTAGGGATATTTATAAGTAATGTCTAGGGATGACCCTAAGGTTAAGCATAAGTATAGGTTACAGTACTAGAATTATGATAATGATCATGAATAACATTGGATTAAACCTAAGTTGTTAGAGATTGAATGTACTCCACTTGATTATGTTGTTTTCCTAGTATGATTTTTTCCTCACTCACTATTCTTTTTGGGTTTTAGAAAATGGATGGAAATAGGAATATTCACAATAATGGAGGATATGATGGACAAAGTAATGAGATTCGTCATGAGTAACCATATGAAATGGGATTTGGAAGTCCAATCATCGTTATTATGTGTAATCAGCAATCTCATAATATGATCAATAATCTCAGCATTGTTATGTTTCCAGACTCAGCTAATAAGAGAAAGATGGAGTTTCATGATGATCATAGAGGAACGAATGTACAATTTACCCCATGTAAATCATGTGGGAAGATGCATCAAGGAGAATGTTTCAAAGGAACTAGAAGATGTTTTGGGTGTGGAAAAGGAGGACGCAAAGCCAGTAATTACAAAGGAAAAGGTTCAGTTAACACCATGTACAAGAGTAATGGTATAACTAAGACATGAACGATGGTCAAATGTTTTAAAAGTGGAATGTATAGGAATTATACAAACTAATTCCCTAAGGGAAAATATCATGATGAGAATTAGCATGGTAGTATGAATAGTATTTATGTTGATGATGATGAGGAGACTACAAATGATACATGAGATGAAAGAAGTGTTGAGGAATAAAATGATGAAGCTCGGTAAATGGTTTAAGAAAGTAGTGGAATGATTATCAAGAGTTATTTTATCTAGGTAATTAAATTTTACTATGGAATAAAGAAACATCTAATGATTGTTACACTATTGTTTTTCATAATGTATTTGAAAGTATATGTTGAATGGTACCGGTAACCATGAAATGATATTCATATATTTTTGGAAAGTAGATGACATGCAAAAAATGAAGGGATAAAGATATAATGAAATGTTTAATAGTATTAATTAGCTCACGAATAATATAAGGAAAAAGTGATATCATGGATTGTGTATATAGAATTTTGGGAATTTTGGTTTGTGGAAAGAGTTGAATTTTGATAGCATTCATATTTTCACTAAGGTTATATGGTAACTCATGTTTCAATAGAATACATGATTAATGAATTCACTTGTTTGGAATGTGACCAAGAGGATATATCTTTTGATATATGAGGGATAAATGATGGTATTCACATGCATGGTAGATGACCTCTCCAGTAATATTTTTTTATATATTATTAGATTGGAAAAAAATATTTTCGATAAGCCTAAAGGTTGGAATGGATTTTGTTAGAAATAAGATAGTATTGTTTAAGGATAGAACATGTTTTTTTCGATATTATTTCTAGAATGTTATAATAGTATTTTTTTGAAAAAGGACAACCCGTCGTGTTGGACAAGGATGCGGGAATCAAACCGACATCCAAAGTGTGACATGCCTTTATTGCATACCACTAGCATACAAAAAGTCCTTGGTTACTATAAAGTAGTTTTATTTTATTAATCGATATGATATATGAAGTATAAGTCCATTTTAAGAACCATATACGATTAATCTCACAATAATATGGACTTATGTATATAACTTTTGCTAACCTTATGTTTGAGACAAATGGAATGACCTATCATTCAATCGCATGATTTGCTAACACTTCATGGAAGAAAAATTCAACTTCATTTATTTAAGTGATGAAGTGGAAATTGTTCAAGGCACAATTAATAGTGATATTGTACCAAAATCAAGTAAGTATTTCTTTTAAATAAAAAATTCTTCAACATTAGGGAAATGATCTTGAAAACCAAAAATGTTTTCCTATTTCCTCATATCTGATTCATCAGAAGGTACCTTAGATCATCACAAATTTATGGCTTTGTGATTGTTGGATTTTTCATAGGCATGTTCTCTACCACTTTCTATTATAACTTGATGGTTATATTTCTCTTCCATATCCATATTTTCACCTATGTTATCCTATGTGGAAACCCAGTGAGAAGTTAATTTGGGTAACCATTATGTTTCATACTTTAGTTTTTAAAGATAAGTATTTGTATTCCTTTTTAATATGTGGGTCTCTATTAAATAAACTTTCATGTAGTAAACCATTTATAACCCCGATGAATTTTGAGGGAGAAATTCAGTTAAAGGGGGGTTAGAATGTAGCACCCTGAGATTTTATGAAAAATATTATATTAATTTCCTTGATGTCTTGTGTTGTATGCTACACCAAAATTATCTTGTGCTATAGGAAACACCATATTATCATGTATTATACACAAACACTATTCCTGGATTGTGTTGCACACAAGAAAAACCTTCCTCAATAGCTTGTGTTGTATGCAATATTGAGTTTCACTAAACAATGATATATTGATATAAAATTTTTATGAACTAGAAATTATGAATAGTAGTGACAAAATTTTGAATTTTATGACATTATAATTCATCTTACAGAAAATTGTATGAGAACAAAATAAATTTTTCGGCTACAATAAGTATTTTTTTTAAAAAATGATGTTTTGATGCCTTTTGATGGGACAAATACATTAAATCCTATTTTTGACATGTTTATAAGTTCCATTTGAGAAAATAAAATTATCTTTTGGAATAAAGATAAAAAAATTACTTCAAATAAAATTTTGATATTTTTCTGATAAGTTTTTTATTTTGATGAATAGTAAAAATACACTAAATTTTAAATAAAAACAACTTTTTTCATCAAGAAAATTAATATGGTTAAATTATAATATTGAATTGGTTTAAAGTATAAATAGAATATATTTTTACCATTTAATATAATTTATGTCATTAGCCTTATTTGTACATTGATTTTGTAGGTTAAATCATTTCAATATCTTACAATGATTTTAGAAAAACCCCATTTATTTTAACAAAAGGATTAATTTTAAATTAAATACTACCTCTTCTAGGTTTTGAATTTCGAAAAATGGTTTCAGAATTTGGAATTATTATGTACAAATTATGCTAATATGATACTTTTTATTTTTATGCATTATGAATAGTTACTACAATAAATTTATATTTACTACAATTAAAGGTAAATCCGGTAATTAGGAGTAAAAATAAGATTATAAAATTACCCTAACACCTGAAAAAGTTCTATTGGATGAATAAAAGTCGACTAAAGTAACCTAAGGGTCATAAAATATTAATTTCATGGACTTTTACCCATGGAATGTATGTAATTATTATTAAAACAAAGGAAAGTGACAACATTTAACTCTCTGATATCTTATAAGTGTAATAATTTTAATTTAGTGATAAACATAATAAAACATTGAACATAAATAGTCACCAGATATTTAATAAAATTATCTACATCATGTGAATTTATTTATAATTTTTAGGGATTAAATAATTATCATTAATGGTGACACAATAGTGATGAAGAAATTGTATATTTAGTGAAAAATCAATAATACAATTTTTACTAACTAATAGTGACCATAGAAGGCACAAAAACTAGACTAAAACTTATTGGTCGTGTACATGTGATCTATAAGAATTCAATGGTCTAATAGTTTACCATTTGGAGCCTTATAAAAGCAATTATGGCACATGTATTATTTTATTTTAAATGATGTCAATGTTGTCACCTTTATAGTTTAATAAATATAAATATTTACATGTATTGATTTTACGATGATAAATTCGAGTAAAAGTATTTTTTTGGAATAAATTAGATTTATCTACATCATATTATTTTATTTTTAATTTTTATGCATCAAATATGTATGTTAAATTATTATACAAAAAATGTTGTAGTAATTATTTTATGAAGAGAAATATCAAATAAATGATTTTAAAAGTATAAAAATATATATTATATGAACTAATTAATGTGACCCTCAGAATCTTATAGATTAATATGACTCTTTAGGAATTTATTAAATTGTTTTTTTTAAATATATATTGTGTGGATTTTATTTAAATTCAAATTAATGAATACTGTCAAAATTGACGCTAGTTTTAGTTCATAAAAATAACATATTATAAAATTGTTTAAAAATCACAAAAGAATTTATAAATTGAAAAAATAAAATTTTTATGGTCTAAAATGTCATTAAGTATCTAATTATGGATAGTTCACAACACATAAGTAATTATTTATAACAATTAAAAATTTATAATATTATTACCACAAATATAATTAAATAGATTAAATAAGGATAAATCAAGTCGATAAGGTTTAAAATAAATTTCCAACATGTGTAAATATTATCAGTTGATGAATATTAAAACCCTATATCTTCTAATATTCGTATTTTAGACATTTTTGGAGGGTTTTTAGTGGGGTTTGAGTTTATTATAAATTAATATTTTAGAGGTTTCTGAAAGTGCCCCTCTATTCTCTTATAAAAGGGAACCTCCTTCCTATCCTCCTCACTCCACTTTGAGCCTTCAAGCTCGACCAAAAACTGCCAATTTCTCTTATAATCTTCTCTAGTTATATTATAGAGGTTATTTTATTTTCAAAATACCAACTCTAGTGCCTTAAGATGGAGCTTAAAAGAGTTGCGTCGAAGAAGAAGTAATTTCATATATCGATTCTTTCAAGTTTCATTCTTCTTAAACATCCTATTCATTAGTTGTTTAATTATAAATTAAAAAATTAAGTATCACTAAAATACTTATATTTTTTTTAAATATGAAACAACCCCACTTCACCTTCTATCCATCCTACGAAAAATGAAATCACTGCGCGTGCGTACGTACTGAAAACCCTCTCAACGCTGTGGTGTAATCTGTTTTTCCACCAACAGCTTACTTGGATGGGTATAATGGTGTAATGAATAACTATATATGGTTATTATAACATCATACTGATTCGGATATAATATATCATCCGCTCCAATTCAATTCAATAATTATTGGAACGATATCATCGCTCGTGCGTACGTACAGATTACCGTCTCCACGACGAGATGAGATTCATTCTCCATGTTAACATTCAAGAATGACTATAAAGTATATATAATAAATAATAATGAAATATATGACATAATAATGTTACGGTATTTATGTAAATATATGTTTCATTTAATTAATTCCATTCAATTCAATAAGTGAACAAAAATAGCGTTCATGAGTACGTACGGCCTACTATCTCCATGAACGGTGTATTTCATTCCATTTATCGATCTATCATATATATTTATATGATGAATATATATATTAAATATAAATAATGGTTTAAATTATAGAATTAATTAAATCAGGATATAAGTAATAATTTCAAGAACAAAAAGTCCAAACAAGTACGATAAATGAAACGATTTTACCCAAAACGCCCCTTTAACATGAAATTGACAAATGAACGGGTAATATAAAGTCATAAGAGAATCATATATGATATAATAAATATTATTATGGTATTATTACAAGTTTATAATATGTTCAAAACAACTATATACGAGTTTCAGACACGTACGAAAGAAATTGTACCAATGGTAAGGGATAATTATTCCAATCTCATTCTTTCTCAAGATTGTTTATTCGTAAGTATTTACAAGGGTTTTATTTATCATCCACGTCCATGTATTCTATAAATGTTTTAATAAAATTATTATCAGTCATACATGATGTTTTAATGTCATTTTTAAACTTTGTTGACTTTTACCAAATGGAATGGAAGGAATATTTCTTTTGGTTACCATACGAGGTACTTTTTGACTTTTCAGGAAAAAGTACAAGAAGAATGTTTTTTTAAATTATACGGCATGAATGGATTTTTATGGTTTCATAATGCCTTATTTTTAAGAATCTTGATATGAAATATTTCATGATTATTTTAAACAAAAATCTATTTCTTTTAAAATTTTATTTCACTTTGAGAAAAGAAAATGATTTTAAAGAGGAAAGGATATTTTCCTCAAGAACTGAGTTCAATTGTTTTATCAAAATTATATTACATAGAAGATGATATAGGGGCAGGTTTCTATCCCTATTATTACAATTATTTGATTATGTTATCATGGAATTATTTTTATGATGTCCTTTATCTTATATGGATTATTTTATGATGGCATGATTTTTAAGAATCCCATTTTTATTACATGGGATATGCTATGATGTATGATTTATGATTTTGTGGCACAAATAAGAATGGTTTCATTTTGAGATGGGTGAGACCTATATCTCCCTCCAATTCATTGGGTAATGATTTATATCTCAATAGATAGACATGGATGTAATGACAAGAGACTCCGGTTCAGTAATACAGGGTTGGAATGACAAGTAAACCCAGTTTAGTAATGGACCTTTTCCACTATGATGGTCTTAAAAACAATGCCTTGGATACTAAGGAAATAATATAATGTGATTAATGGATTCCATAATTACATCTTTTATTACCATGCTAATTTATCATGATTAATGTTCCTTTATGATCTATGTCTTATGTACTTACTAGATTTATTTCACGACTCAATATTTTGATGTTTAAACATTATGCTCATGTTTTTTAAGTTAAAATGTATATGATTTGTTTTATTTTCTCTATTCTTACCCGTACTGAGCATTTTATCTCACACTTTATATGTTTTCTTTTCCCCAGGATTTAAATAAATGTTTTAGATAAGAAAACAAAAGGGAATGATCTTTGTGGGAGATGCTGAAGATCTTTCACTATGATTAGAAGATTATGTTCCATGTTTCCAAAGACAATAAAATAATACGGTTCATGGGTTGTTTTGTTATATATTATGTATTCTTCAAAAGTAATGTAATGTCAATGTACTTCATGCTTTGGGTCACTACGTGTTCTTCCATCTAGCCCTATAAAATATAAAATAGCCCGCTCTATTGATGTAGGATCATCCCTCCTAGTATATATCCTAATAGCTCATAAAGTCTGGATAGAGTGGGGATGACCATGTTAATATGTTATCCCTATGCAAATATGGATTCCATCATCATATTAAAAGCTCTAACACCATTATATATATATCATGGTAGGGGAAAATCCACCCCCTCATAAACATAGTAATGAATCCTGAAAACCTGAGGTGGGGGGGGGGGGCATCAGATCGAATCCAATATACCCAGGTGGTGTATTGGCGTGCCTCACGGGTCACAAAATATGATCCTGTTATTTTTTGGGACTATTGGGATAGTTGAGTTCGACTACTATAGACCTTTTTCCGAGGCCCGTTCACTTGAAAAAACAATCCTATACAATCCTTAAATTAAATTAGATAACATTTTTGGGAGAGGATGATCAATAAGTTCCTCTAACATGACTAATAAGTTCCTTACTGAAGGAGATACCTAGTTTATGTCTCCCTCATTTTTGGATACTGATAGGAATTAATCATACATATTTCAGAGAATGGGTAGCCCTCCATGTTTACGGATATCTCATAAGATAATCCCCACTTCTCCCTGAGATAGATGAAAGGTATTGGTTCTCGATCACAAATGATTAAGCAAATTGAGCAGTATTTCACAAGGATAATAGATCACAGAATGGGACACCCATGATGCCTGATGAAAGTTTACTACCTCTAACTTGATATGGGATTCCAATAAAATATAATACACCCAGAAGTACCAAGACAACTCCTAAGAGAATCATCCTTTGGATCATATGTCCCATTTATCAGATCACTCGTTGCTAAGTTTTTTTTCAAGAAATATTAGTAATGGAGGAATATTCCGTGATGATTGTTTCCAAATAATTTTTGCGATGAAGACGATTTCTCTATGACCACCCATATATCTTTAGGGTTAATGCATTCTCTGGTGAAATAGTAGTATTTATTTACAATATCACTGAAATATTGGAACAATCAAGAATCCAGGATGTCTCCAGGTGGACCATGGGGGTATTTTAGTCAGTTGGTGTCAAAGGATCTCCATTAGGAAGGCTGATGTTTTAATGTGGAAGTTGGGTGGATAACATATACATTATGAGATTTGGAGGAAGGAGATATTTAAGAGTACCTTCCCAAGGACTATGTAAGAATGAAGTCCCTCCTCAATAATCTCAATAATTTTTTCTCACCTTCCAGTTGCACTCCCCTTGGTCAAAGGAAGAGCCCTCTCATTTTTTAGTCTTCCCGAAAAGATCCAAAATTCCCCAGAAAAGTTAGTCTAATGAAAAAATTGTTAGAAATGAGCCATAAAAATTTCCAAGGGATATAGAAATAAGGTCTTAGTGGGGCTTCGCATACTAAAATAGTATGTGGAAGGCATATCCCACATACAACATCGGTATTCAGAAGGCCTATAAGGTGTTATCTTGAGGATCAATGTCCAGCAAACTAATTTGTTCAGGGAAGGAAGAAAACCCGAACCAAGGCCTTATTTTGAAAAATTTCAAAGTTTTTTCATTAAAATTTTATGTCAGTTTTATTGTATTTTAATGTTTAGTTCACCATTTTAATATTCAGTGTGAGGAATAAGAAAACAATATAAGCGCCTCGCTACAAAAATGGATGATGTTAGGTTTTAAATTACACACCATAGTTTGTGGACTCGAATTTGGTTCATGGGAAACAAAAATGGTAGGGAATTCACATCACCAAATGAAAATAATATTTCGTGGATGGAGGATTATATAGATACTTCTTTATGCAGATGTGATGGATGCTAAGTTGAGGTTGAGAGACATTTTATCAATGAGAAATGGTAAAAGAAAAATGACCTGAAACCAAATAAAAAATCATGGTTCCCCTACCAAGCCTACCCATTTTTCTACAAACTACATTTTTTCAAGACTACATTTGCAGCATAATAGGCTCCCCTTAATTCAGATCAAACCCCATTCTGATGGAGGGAGTTTTTAGGGTCCTGAAAACTCTGCAAATGGAAGTAAATATTCACACAAGTACATTTATAAAGGAAGAAAACATTCTTACAAGTCCATCAAGGAAAATTGATGCAAATCGAATTGAAAATTTGAGAAGAAACATGAAGAAATCGAAATATTCAAACAGTTTTATGATGACCACAAACCACCACTTGGAAAGGTTTCCAGGGTGCATAATCTACGAACCATCAGTATGTGGTAGAACCCATGAGGCACTGGACCATAGGGAAATGTCCAAGAACCCTCAGATACCATGAACTAAGTCATTTAATAGAAAAAAATGAAAAATTCAACCACATACTACCCCACAAAACTAAGCGATTCATGGGTGAAGAATGATGGTGGATTCCATAAACCACGTCTCTCGAACCATAGTCTCTGCAAAACCGGGTTGACAAAGCCTTCCATGGTTTGATATATATCATCATAGGCATCCAAAAATGATACTACATGCCCACATATATGATTTTCATAGCTATCTATAAAAGTAGTACATAACAAACAAGAAAATATAACTGGTGTAATATTGAATGAAGGAGACCCTAGTGGTTGGAATAATGAATTTGATTTTATAGAATATTTTTTCATTGGATTCAAATCATCGATGATGTGCCAACCATGAATCACATTTCCCAAAGGTATAACTCCCTCTGAATGAAAAAATAAGGTATTTAATAACTAGGGAACCACAATCATAATTGGTTCAACTATGAAAAATAAATCCCTCATAGGCGAATTCCCCATGTACCACTGGCTCCAAGACCCATATTCAATTTAGTGCACCAAATAGTGCATCACTATGTGGATCAAACCCTGTGACATGTACAACATTATTACACGGATGGAACCCTGGATGATGTGGTGAACCACATCTATCTCTGCATAGCATTCCAGTATGTGGACCATATCCAGGACCATGTACCACCTTAATACAGGGTGATCCATACCTAGGTCCACGTACCACTTCAGTATGTAGAAGACCCCTCTACCCACATAGAAGAACGCTACACAGGGCTTCCCCCATCGCATAGGAGAGAACAACATGTAGTATAAGGTTTTTACATGTGTCATTCCCCCCAGTTCCAATCATAACACATTATTTCCATCTAGTCCTTGAATCCACTACTAATAACTAATCCATTCAAATCAGTCCAAATCTTCCACCAAATCCACCAGACTTGTATGATTAGATCATCAAGAACAACAACAGGCCTTTCTATATTTACATAACCAAGGTAAGAAGAGTATCTAAGGCTATCCCCATAACAGTTTGGACCCCAAAAATTACTTCATGTCTACATCCCCATTGAATCCCAAGGGATGACTTTGGGATGCTGGCATGAACTTCCCCATTTTCTTATTCAAGGGTAACCATTGGTGTTTCCCTTTGATGAATACCAACTGAATGGGAGAAGGTCACTCCTTTCTTCCACTTTGTCTAGGTATTTGGATCCTACATTTTCCTAGAACCAGTATAAGATAACTCCTCCCAATGTAAGATCCTATCCTTTTCTGTTGGGTGTCACTCTACACCCTCTTTTCCTATCTTGGAATGTGTATAGATAGGTCATTGATATTTGATTATCCTAGATATTAACATGTGTGAAGGATGAACGTTCCAAGACCCTCCTCTCTCCTAGCTCTAGTACCATATACCATTAGATGATGTAGGACATACGATCTTCATATCTTCTTACTTCTATTGTTTCTGAAAATGAGAATGACTAACAAACGCTTGGAGGTTGGTGGTAATCATGACATCCTCATAGTCCAAAAACATGGGAATCCTCTCTGGTGTTACCCCAAGAAAACCTTCAAATTGTGATGAATAGAGATCCTACTCATGGTTCCAAAAAAAATGGGCACCTTCCACGTGCAAGTCCCACTTCATGAACTACATGAACTATGAATCCCAACACAACTGGGATATGTAGGAAGCCTATATCTATCCCCATGTTCCATATCATATCGTACATGAAATGAGAGATCATGAAACCTTCATGTGGATAGCATCCAGGTATAAGACCCACCCCAAATGAACTAGGAGAACTCTGTTTTTCACCATAATTAGTATACGTAGGATGCCAACCTAATGATTGAGCTTAAAGTGGTACCCTTTTTCCTGAGGGCCACCCCATCAAAATACCAAAAAAGGAAATCCTCTTTAAGAACAAGTCTCGATTCAATTATCTCATATGAGAATCACCTCTGTGTAATCCCTGTGAAACCATGCCCTCATACTGGGACTCCTTTGTTTATAAGTCCTCGTTCTTCTAGAATTCTTCAGACATTGGTTCCACATTTGACAGGGATATATGGGAAGCCTCTCTGAGGACCAAATATAACCATCAAATTGTAACTAATGATCTTTATGCCATGTTCTCTTTAGGGTTATGTTGAACCAAGAGACCACATATCAATGCGGCACTTCGAGGTGCCTCGTCATTAGTACCACACCGAATCATTTCCATGATACTTTTGGATAGGCATCCTCACAATATGACATTAAACTACAAGGATGGGTCCTTGCCACAAGACCCAATGAGGAGAGGTTTCTAGTTGAGTGGAACCAATTTTTTGGATTATGATTCCCCTAATGATGATACAAAGGAAGCCCATCTCATGTGTTCGATCCTAACATCAAAACGCCTTCCGTCTCTCCTAGATGATGATAAAATCTAGATCACCACATCCCAAGGCCGATACTAGTGTTGTCTTAGATGCATATCCATGATTTTATTTACAAACCAGGGGTAACCCATGGACACCAACTTTGGGAATTAACTAAGGATTCTTGGACATAAAAACACAACTAAAATCTATAATAGAGTCCCAAAGTAGGAAATAATTCTCCCCAAAATTGTGTGATGAGGCTGACCTCCCATCTTCTAGACCAATAGTGTCCTCAAGTGTTTTATCCAAAAAATCCCACATGCTTCTACCTTTGGAAAGTAAGTCCATGAATCATGGATAAAAGGACCGTTGGGTATTTTTGGATCCACGAATAAACCAGCTGAAGGCCATATAAAAAAATAATATCCTCTGTGAACAAATTATAAAAATACATAACCCCCATTCAATCACCCATCATGACTATTAAATTGTGGAACCTCCTTCATACAAAAGAAAGAGTAAACTACCCAGTCCCCTGGTGGTCAATCCAATTCCCTCTAAAGGATAAGGATGTTAATCAGGCTAAAAAATGGTGCCATGAAAGTCTCTATAATAATAGAATTTTTTTTGTTAGATATAAAACCATTTTACATTCCACCAAATGCGTCACCTTGGGTTGAAACAAGATCATTATCATCATTTTTTAGCATTTATAATGATACATATTTATAAGCACTTTTTTAACAGTGATGAGGACAACTAGTATCCGAGATGAAAAATCACTGATATTGACCTAATTTTAATAATATGATATATACAATTAAAAAATTCAAAATGTTATAATTATAAATTACTATTTTACGAATTAAAATTTTTTATTTATAAATATAATTATAAATAAATATTTTTATTATTTAAATATGTTTATTAGAATTATATAATTATTTAAATGTATATATATATTTAAAATTACCCTTGGGAATAAATATATTTTAATTTTTTTTATATAATTATATATAAATTTGTTTATATATATATTTATATATTAATTAAAACAAAAAATATATATAATTATAAATATAATAAAGAAATTTATTTTAATTTTTTATTTATTTAAATATATAATATTTTATTTAAAATTTTATAAATACATTACAAAATAATTACATTTATTTTTTTATAATTATATGTATATAATTTTATCAATATAATATGTTTATGTTTATAACTATAGTTAGTTAAAATTTATAAATATATTTACAAATAAATATACAAGAACATAAATTTATCATTATTTATTTGTAATTAAAAAAATAATATACCATTATATATATATAATTTGAGGTTTTGCGATGCTACAATAGAATCTCCCTATCTAATGCCAGAGTTTCGATGTTTTTCAAGGGTGAAGTCATTTGATTCTGAGTGGTTTCTAGATCCAAAGGAGGTTTCTATTTGCCTGATAATGAAGAATGGACTGAATCTTAAATGAGATAAATTATTACTGGTTGTAGATGAAGTATATCTTTCTTGTTTTATGGAGAATACTGTTATTTGTGACCAGCAAGACCTCATCCTTTTAGACCATCACTTTTCAATGAAACTTCTGGATGATCGTGCCACTATATGAAAGAAAATCACTTGAAACAGAGTCCTATATTTTGGTAAAGCTAACTCGAATGCTATTGAATAATTCCTTAGTGAATAAAAACTCTACATTCTGGTGTGACTGCTCTTACCAAATAAGGAGTTATATTGGAATTTTAAAACACTAAGGAAGTTTCTTACTCAAGTTTGTGGGTTTGGTGGTTGGTGAATAATCTCAATTTGTAATGTGATTTATCACCTTTTATTCATTTATAATGAATCCAAAGACAATGCTTCAGGTTTTGGTAATGTCTTGCTTAAGTGAGGATTTTTGAAATTTCTCGACTTAGATCATCAGTTTGATCCTATGATGGATAGTAAATATGTGTCAAAAATATGCGTCGGGATTCATAGAATTTCATGGTTATTATGGAACCCAAAGATATTATGTGATGTTTCCTCAATAATATGGGTTCTTATCATGTTTTATTGGCAGAATGAACATGTGATGAATGATCATTTTTTCTTGATTTTTTTGTAGTTGATGTTGCTTCTCCTATGATCAAAACTATTATACTAGTGTTGTCTTAATAACTAATTGAATTTTCAATGTAATATTAAATTGTTTCTGAACTCTGTTAGAATTGAAATTGAAATGGAAATGTGGCTGAAGAATTTCATAGGGGCTTATTGTTTTCCTTATGCAATAATCATGGTCACTTAACTAAATTAAGCAGGTCTAAGACAATGAGGGACACATAATATGATCCTAGAGACCTGGTATTAGATCATCAGACTATCCCAATAGATTTTGGTGAATTATCATAAGTTGTTGACCAGATGAAGGGTAGGAGCAATGAAAATGAAACAATTCTGGGATTAGATCACCTGTACTTATTGAAGTCAATTCCTACTAGGACATGGTTGAGACCCTACATCGATACGAGGTGTCCCGATAGAATTCTGTTAACTCATAGACCATTCATGGGGTGGATAAGACTCCTATAGGATCAATTGCTAAAATAGGCAGGATCAAGGGGTGGATTTATCTCCTTTCCATAAATTTAGTGAATCACATAGAAATTTGATATGAACGATACTTCTACTATTAAAAATATTGTTGGAATTGTTAAATGGGTCATTCCCAGGATGCTTGTTGGAGATATACATCAGGATGGTTCAAGTCAGATGAAATATGTCAGGGTTGTGATCACTAAGGATGAAACACAACTAGTAGAGCATGTTACAGTCTCTACAAAGGGAGGGTTAGGCACTCTTACAAAAAGTTGTTACACTAATGCTATTTTATTAGATTAATACATTTAAATAAATTTAAAAAATTCATTTCTTGATAATGAAGGCTAAAATATGGCCATCCATATGAAAACTTTAATGCTCCGACCCTAGTTACCCAGTTTCAGTGCATTGTTACATAACATTGGCATAATCAAATGGGATCAAATCCTGATATACCAATCAGTTTAGATGAATTGTAAGTACTAGATACAAACATATTTTTGACAATATATTATGAAATAAAAAACAACCACATTGTGTCTCCATTGAAAACATTAATCTCCATTAGACTATCCCTATAGGCCAGTCATAAAATACATTTCATATCCGGGAAAAAATAAAACATTGAAAGGGGTGAGCTTAGGTGGTCAGTAAGGATAAAAATATAGCATATAATTTCATAAAAATATAAAGAAATGCATAAGACTAACACAAGAGACTTTAAAACATAAACTTCAGTGTAATATGGAAAATATAAATAAAATAATTCAATTTACTTATTCACGTAGATATTCTACTTGTTGAATAACTACATCTAATATCAACAACCAATTTCATAATGATGGAATTCATAATGATGGATATAAAAATAACATATTCAAGGATTTATGCCATGAATAAAAATAATATTTTGTCATGGACTTTGTCCAAGACACTAGTTCGTAATAAGATACCTACCTATTCATCGAGGAGCTATATCAGGAACCACCCTTCACTTACTAAGTACAATTCATTCCACATATGAATAGGCAGAAACATAACATATACATTTCTATTACAACTAGAATACGAAATGTAAATACTATAACTGTAAACCATGAATTTTAAAAAAAAGGATATACACAGTCAAACATATCACAAAACTTTCAGTACAATATACTAGATTGTATCATAATATGTCAACTTCAAACAAGTGTAAAATCCATCAATGAATGTTGACATAGATGAAATCAAAACTATTCGAGAGAATTATCTCTTTCTATTATGAAATCATTTAAATGTCACGTAATTATAAAATAAAAAATTAATTTTTAAAACATTCTTTTATTATTTTATGGTAAGCTATGAAGGAGTTAAAATGGCCGAAAATAGCTGCACTTGTCGTATATGTAAAAAAATTCATTAATATATTCTATTGAAAATGTTGTAAAAGATCTTGTTTGGAAAAAGAAGGAATGATTCCTATATGAATATTTTATAAAAAGTAAAACTAGTTTATAAATGTCTTTTAACCATAGTCTAGGATATAGAAAAAATGTTTTGAATTACATTTTTATGAAGCATGGATGTAGATGATAAATAGGTCCCAATAGATACTCACATATAAACAACTTTGGATAATGAAGAGATTGTAGAATTCAACCATACCTTGTAATTTTCCTTGATCGAGGGTAAATTAACCTCTTTTATAATAGTTAAATAATTTTTATTAAATTCTACAAGAACGAAATACCTAAATATGATATCATATATGATCTTCTAATATTTCTTTTTTAATAATATATCATTAGTATCATTGTTTTGGGTGTTAAGTAATTCATTTTCCTTTATATGTTTTGTAACATATGTCATTTTTGTTAGGAATATGATGTATAGGATTCATAACCAGAATTATATTAAGTTCATAAAATGTATTTTAATCATAAAATGAAAATTATTCTTGAATGGTTACGATGGGGAATGAATTTCCAAGCATTCTTGGAGATGGTAATCCGTACGTACGCACGAGGGACCATGTCATTATATTTATGGTGAAATTGTATGTAATTGGATGGTATATCATTTATACAGAATCATTAACATGTTAGATTTATTTTTACGTCATTTATTCTCATTATTATACCCATCCAAATAATGAAGTGTTGGATAACAAACTACACCACGACATGGATACGCTAAGCCGTACGTACACACATATGGTGACTTGTCATTCATAGGATAGAGGGAATAATGAATATGGTTGCACAAAATTTATAATAATATCATATTATGTATAAGTTATTTGAGTTATTATTTTTTTTATGGAAACAACAAAGAAATAGGATGTGGAAGGAGAAATGAACTTTGAAAGAGGTGGTGAAATTTTTATCTATTATTTGCGTGATTCCTTTTGATTTCATCAAAAGGGCACCTTAATATTGATTCAGATCAATGTAAGGACTATATTTAGAAGTGAGTGTAGTTGGGAAGATATTTGGGTAGGTGTTGGTGGAGAAAAATGTCATTGGAGGTGTGATTTTGAGAGAAGGTTAAGTACCATGTTATAAGAGAGGTGATGGTCACTTTATGCAAAGATTGAAATATTATTTTATTATAAAATAATATTTGTTTTGTAATGGATAAAAAAGGATTTATTTATAGGATATGGTGGGTAAGGGTTTAAAACCTCTCAACCAATAGGTTTTAGACCAGTTTAGGTCACCATATTAACCTTATCTTATAGAGTTAACACTTACTTAAATTGTTTAACTTTTACTTTTTATTCTTGTATTATTATAATAAATTGTTAATAACACACTATAAAAAGTCAATTTAACCCCATGAAGTTAATTATTGATATATATAACCTTAAATAAGTAATTTTTCTTAAACATAGTCTTTTTTCAATAATATATCAATTAATAATATAGTATTCGTTTTAAAAACTAATTTATGCCAATCTTGACACTATTTAATATTTGATTTTTGTGAAATAAGTAAAAACATAATCACTTAGTATAAAATTTATTTAATCAACAATAAAATTTCATATTAACTTATAAAATTATTGGAATACATCAAGAGACTCAATTTACAATTATATTAATATTTATAATATCAATTATTTAAGTCTTTCAATAATAAGGTAATTACAGCATCACCATTGTGTCATACATAAATTTAATTATATAGTGTCTAAAAATTATAAATAAAATAAAATTATATAGGATGTATTTTATATTTCTAATTAATATTCACATTAGAATTTATCCTATGTATATCCCTATATTAATTATGTTTTAGTTATAAACATTGAATATTACACTTTTAACTCTTCTTCAAATAAAATAATACTAAATGTCCTCATCTAATCCAAGTGAACCAAAAGGATCATATTTTATTTATAAGGATTATTTTGGTCAATAAAGTCTGATAAAATATAATTAAGACATGTGTTAAAGTGATTATAATATAATTTTTACATTTAATTACCCAATTTACTTTTAACCATGGTAAATAAAATTCAAAAGGTACAATTCACCAAAAATTATTTTCCTCCTATTGATGAACATTTTACTTACTAATGTAAAATGTGTCTCTCAGGATTTAAGAATTTAATTCACAGAAGTGTTAAAATTACATTTCATGCAAAATTGCAAATGTTCTTTGAGGGTTGGTAAAAGACATTAAAAAATTAAAATAAAATTATATATATAAAAATATATTATAAAAAGACACCAATGAAATAAAATGAATTAATATAGGTATTATGTATCTATTTTGACCTATAATGAACTTAAATAAAATAAATATTTTTTTAAAAAAATGTCGGTTTGAACCAATAACATAATGTTTTTCATTATTTATTAATAATTGAATGTTTTCATAAAAATAACAAAACTTCACCCAAAGATAATTTAGATATTCCAAATCCAAAAATGATGTCCATTTTGAAAAATAAAATTTATAAAATTTCGAAAAGATGGCATTACTCTTCATAACGGCAAGTTTGATTGGTCGTGGGGTGGTAGAACTCGAAGTTGCATACAACGCAAGCTATTGCATTATTCAAACAGAAAGATACTGTGGAATCTTGGGGTGTAACATTATTCCCTATGTCAAATAATTTTTTCATCAAAATTTCTAGAATATTACTGAATAAAAGGATTTGGGTGGTTCTTAATCATATGTTCCTTGGGTTCCCACATTTTCTCTACTATCTTATGGTTTCTCCATATAACATTAACAAGATGAGTGGTCTGATTTCTTAATAATTTCTCCCTGGTATCAAGAATATTGATATGATACTCACAATAAGACAGATTTGGTTTCACTTCTATTCATTCATAGGTGAGTACATGCATTGGTTGAGGTATGTATTTTCTCTACAGTGATACGTTGAAGACATCATGAACATTGGAGAGACTTGGTAGAATTTATAAATAGTAAGCAAAAAATCCAATTCATTCTAGAATTTTTAAAGGTATGATATACCTAGGAAATAATTTTCCATTCTTACCAAAATGTATTACAACCTTCCATAGACATTCCTTCAAGAAAACTTGATGTCTTACTTGAAATTACAAATCCATCCTTCTGTTATAAGTATATCACTTTTTCCAACTTTGAGATGCTTTGAGGTGGGTTTGGATATTCTTCACCTTTTCCATTGTTTCATCAAAAATTTATGGGCCTCCGAGTTTTCTTTCATGAATATCATTCCAACAAGTTGGTTTCTGACATCTCTTTCCATATAACACTTCATATCGTGCCATCTGAATACATGAATGAAATCTATTATTATAGGAATATTCTAACAGAGGTAAATATTGACCCCACATACCATGAAATTCATGTGAGAAAGATATCAACATGTATTCTAAGGACTTAATATTCTATTCTAATTGTCCTTCAGTTTGAGGGTGGTAAGAAGTGCTCAAAAAATGTTCCATTTTTATGACCTTCTGAAGACTTTTCAAAAATCCGTATGTAAAAAGGTGATTAGGATCAGAAACAATCGATTGGGGTACTCCATGAAGTCTTACATAATCATTAATATATAGTCTTGATAAATGTTCAAGTGGAAAATCGTCCATTATATAAGGAAAATGTAATGACTTGGTAAGACGATCAACAATGACCCATATTGCATCATTCATTCTAGGATTCTTTGGTAGTCCCATTACAAAGTCCATCGTAATATCATTCCATTTCCACCAATTTATGGGAAGAGGTTGCATGAATCCTCTAGGATTTTTTCTTCTAGCCATCACATATTTGAAAACATACATTTCGACTAATAATCAGATATCTTTCTCTTCATGTAGTCCCGCAAAAAATATTCCTTCAAATCTCTATACATCATAGTGCTACGAGGGTGTATTGAGAAATTGGACCTTTTCACATTGTAACATCCCATGTAAATAAAGAATATAAAATTTTCATATTAATTAATATTTGTGAATTAAATATTAATTTTACCTTAATGGGGATTCTATGTTAGATGGTGTACTCGATACATAACCACAGGTTTCATCGAAATCTTACATTGTACACAACATTGTGTTATATGGAAAAATAATATATTATTATTATTATTTTAAAGGGTAGTTAACAAATATCCATTTTATTGGCATGAATGAATATAACTAACTAAAATATGATTATATAACTTCGTTAATTTTTTTTAACATTTATCCAATAAATGTTAGAGGCTAAAAATGTGAATGAATCTAAATTTAAGCATAAATACAATAATATTCATCGAAAGGTCGATTCACCAACATTTTTATGGAAGACCCTATTTAAATTTAGTTTTGGTCACATTTATATATTCTCTTTGATAATTTAAAATTTTTCTTTAGAATCAGGACATCAAATGTAACATTGGGTAATTTTTTTTTGGTATTTTTCTAATAAAATTCTTTTTTAATGAATAGTTAAAAAATATTGTATTTAAATTCAAAACTGCATTTTATTCTAATTTATTTATAAGGTTATATTATATTTTTAATTGGTTTTAAAGTGTAATTATATTATTTTCATATAATTTAAACCAATTATGGTCATTTTATGTAATTTCACTATTAAATTGGACATAAATTATTTTCAATCTTTTGATTGTTATTATTTAATAAAATCACGCTTTCCCTTTTGAAAGGGAGAATTAATTTTAAATTAATTTCTTCCAATTATGTGTTTTGAATTTGAAAAAATGGATTCAATGTTTGAAATCAGGAAGGCCAAATTGTGTAAATCGTTAACTTTTATTTTTACATAGTATGAATATTTACTTCAGTAAAAATTTTATTTACCATGGTTGTAGTGTAAATCTAGTAAAAAAGGGTAAAAACATATTATTATAATAATATTATAATACTCTAACTTGTTTCGCAATCCTATACTCTGATACATTTCCAACCGTGGGAATCCTTGGTCGATTTTGGTACCCCATGGAGCCACTTAAGAGTGATAATGAAACTTTATATTAATTAATTTAATGAAAAGACAAAAATGAAATAAACATTTATCATTTAGAACATAAATTTTTACATGGGGTTATATAAGTTATCTATTCATCAATAAATATTAATTTTAATTCAAAAAATATTCCCTACATCATGATATATTTTTTACATTATTATACATCAAATAATTAAAATTATTTATGAAAGAATAATGATGCCGTGTTTACCTCATTAATTAATGATTTAAATAAATAAGATTATAATGATTAATAAAATATCCAAAACCAATAAAATACATATTGGGTGAATTTATTTAGAGCATCAGTCATCCTATATTTGACATTAATAGGTTTTTTAACTTTAGAAACCGAAACTTATTATGTAATAAAATAATATTTTTAATCTTTCCTTAAAAGCCTCTCCTCCCCTTTATAAAAAACCATTACTTATAGCCAATTACTTACACTTCTAAAGACTCATGGATCGTTCAAAACCTTCCTAATTAATCTCCCTACATCCCTCTTATCCTCCTAGAAGCCTTCCGCTAGGCAGAAGGCAATTCAATTAACCCATTTGGTTCTAATCAAAGGGAGATACCCGATTTAAACGTAACAACTTCTCTAAATTTCATTTGTTTTATTTTAATTCCCCAATCCCCCTAACACTTTTTATTCCATTATTTTATAACAAAAATAGTATCCTAAATATACTAGGTTGTTTTCATAAGGATTATTTGAACTACACTTACACACAACTCAATATATTTGGTAATGAATATACTGTTTCTATGGACGGGGAACTATAGCCTCATGAAACGATGATTGTTAAATATTCTTCTACCACCTATTATGGTAGAAATTAAGACGGAGTGGTATTTATATGAAATATATATTATATTTATATATCTTATATTATTCTGTATTTTTCATTTATATAATACCATAATGGTTTCTGTAGTGGGTTAATATGGTAATTTCATTTGAGGAAGTGTGGACTACCGCCCCATCTAAGTGATTTGACTCATTCATTACAAATGAGGAACTTATAAAGGATTGATATATTTAAATTATATATGATATTATTCTGAAATTATAATATAAATATTTATCATTACATTTTAATTCAATTAAATATGAAATATAAATGAAAGCACCATTCACGCGTACATATGTCTTATCGTCTCCATGAACTGTGCATTTCATTTCTTATTGTAAAATGTAATGTACCACTATAAATACATATATATATATATATATACTGGATATATATGATACATATGATATCTAAATCATGAATATCATTTTGGAGATAATGAAATTTCGACCACATGGACAATTTATAATTATAACAAGTTCATTTTTAACTCATGTTCCGAACATCGTCAAAATGTCTGATATGAACTCAAATAATTAACTTATTATTATAGCAAGGTAATATTTGATATAAAAGGAACAATAAAATTGAAAAATTTTCTTATTAAATTAGAAATTAACTTTAGTTTTTTATTATGTAGATTGTTGAACGATTGAGTCAAGTCAGACATGAGGTAAGGGGTTTCTTATATAACTTTTAATTCTGTTAGATTTCCATTGTTTACCTAGTATTTATTGCGTGGGGTATATTGTGTACTAAAATTTGATATATATTATCATGATTCTCTTTATAGTCATGGTATTATGTGATTCATTTGGTGGTTATTAGGTTTTGGTCATATGATCCAATTGATTACAATGTGGTAAGGGGTTTTCTTCTCACTTTTTTATTCCTGTGGGATTCTTTCTATAGTTGCAACTATTTCATTTTGTATGGTGTATATTCTGCACGTGATTGTAATAATTGTGTAATATAATTCAATTTATGGGTATTTAAATATTCATTGTATGATCCTTATATCATGGGGTGTATGTTTTGTTAGTTACCAAATCAGAAAGGGAACATTTCTCCTTCCTCTTTTTGTCACATACTTCTTTTTGTTATAACTTTTTAATTTGAAAATTATTACATTGGGATATGTTATTATATATTATTTTTTCTGTAAATTTTATGTCCATCTGATGAGTTACAATTTTTTTTCACACATCTACTCATTTTCAGAATTATAATGTGACATCATTAGGCTGTCGAAGTTCTGTAAGAGAACTTCTTAACCCAATTTCAATTCTTTGGGTTAAACTTCAACTTCCTAATTATGTCATGCTATGAATATATGTGAATGACCACTATTTGTTTTACACTGAATATCCAATCATATTTAGTGTATTTATATTTTTGACACATTATTATGTAATTTTTTTTATCCTTAATCTATGGATAATTATTTTTTTATAAGGGATTTCGTCTCAATTTAAATTCCATTGAGATTTCATTGTTGTTATGCTACAATTATCTTTTATATGGTGTTAATACTATAATTTGAAATATTGTATCATGGTTCAATTTATTCTATATATATTATATTGTTTTTTTAAATTTTTTCCATCAATTATTTGTATTCAAGCATGTCTCATCTGGTCCGGTACTCCTAAACTAATATATCGTTTTAATTATTTAATCGTCTAAATATTTCCCATTAATGTTCATGTTTTAGAAATGGTTTTAAGGATTTATTATAGATATTAATGTTTTAAAATTTTATTTACTCTAAAAGTTTCAATGTGGTATGGGACACTTTGATTCCATAAATATATTTATTAAATGTCTTATATGGTTTTGAAAATGGATTGATAAAGAATTGATTATTTCAATATATTGAAATGATATATTGGGATTGAAATATGGAAATATTATATTTCCATTATAAATTTTTATTAGTAATTAATATGTTATGGTTATTGGTCATTGTTACGTATACGCCTGGTTCCGTGATAATCCTAGGGCTGGTGAGCCCGAGATAGCTCACAAATGCATTGGGTTACGTGGTGGAGGTAAACATTAATGTTTCTCCAAAACGATTTAGGGATTATAATGTGGTGGTAATTCCAACATAAATCCATAGCTGTGATAGCTATAATTTATGTATTATATGGATTCCACATGATACATTTATGAGTTTTGATTTTTATGAGTTATTCATAAATTTTACGATTTCATGAGGTTTGTTATGAATGAAATGTATGGATTAATTGATTTGTATTTATTAATGGGTTGATGTATAATTTCCTTATTTTATAACCCTTAATGTGATTTTTATCCTCATGCCATGTTTTTGAAATGTTTTCCACCAGAAAATAAAGATGAATAGGGTGAAGGATGGGATCAAGGAATAGTTATGTTATCTAAAACATGGAACTGGACATGTTTATTTGTAAGAGTTTATATTATATGAAAAAATGGATATTGAGTATTAGTGTCTACATGTAATTATCAATTTTATAGGTAATATTTATGGACTAATTCTCTAAAACACAAAACATGAAAAGATCCACAATGTGAATTATTCATTTAATTCATGATTATGTAATGTTTTATGGTCGGGTCCTTATAGTTGGTATCAGAGTTTGGTTTAGATAACTTTTGAGGATATGGTGTTATTTAATCATTATTGACATAACCATAATGGTTATAATATCAGATAGATTCATTGTTATATTAGAGATGATAAATGGTTATAACGTTTTGGAGTGCTAAAATAAAGGTATTAGACAATCTTTGAGGATAAAATATGTTACTATTATTTTTTAGGAATTTTCCACATTTTTTTGGAACATTGTGAAATTGTATTTTTTTTTTAAAAACAACAACACATAGAACATGTGACAACCCATCACATGAGACAAATCTATGGGATTTGAACCCACAACGAATGTGTGATTGAGACTTATTGCCTACAAATGACCTATGTGAAGTCTCTAGTTAGTATGACTTTTTCTTTTTTGGTTAAATGATTTTATGGATCAAGAATAAGTTGATTTTGGGAACTTATGTTTTATCAAATGATTATCCTTAATATAGGAAAACTATTTTCTGATTGTGTGATAATGGTAATTTTAGAAGATATTTTCTATTTTGGAAACATTAAATGCTTAAGGGAAATATAATACTATTGGATATCATTTGTGGAGTAATGGTTGAAATTTTATTTTAGAAGAATCTACGGTTTTATTGTAGAAATATGATGATATTGTTTATTTATGGAAATGATTAACCAATCATAGTGATGATTTGGTTAGGTTATTTACATAATAGTTAGAGACTTTAGGAGTATTTGATGTTATTAAGAGATAAATGTTAAGATTTATCATGGAAGACTATGTGATAAAATCCTTCTATGTTTTGGATTTCAATTTTAGTTTGAGTTACGTTAAATAATTTTATGGGAAATTGTTTATTGAATCGTCTTAGTAGTAATTTGGGTATTGTTTGTTCAATTTTTGAGAATAAGAGTAGTGTTTTTTTATAAAAGATTATCCTTTGTGGGGATTATCTGATATTGTATTAAACTTTTTCAGGTTTTTAATGTCTGAAGATAGGGGAAATATATAGTTTATATTTTGTGGAACATGTGATATAATATAATTTGATTCTAGTAATTTTTATTTGACCAAGGCAGTTTGAATACTCCTCATTTGGAGAAAATTTTAGTTTGTGGTATAAATTTAGTAATGTATGAATGTTTACCTAACAAGTACGAAAGTTTCCTTATGTTTTATAGATAATCTCATTAATAAGTTCCTCAAACTAATGAAAAGTAACTTAAAAAAAATGTTGTCTGTTAACTATACCTACAAAGGAATTAAAGACCGTTTAACCCCTTACATGTTTGTGATTTTCTAGTAGTTAATTTTCTTTTAATCATGTTTTCTACCACTCTCCATCAAACTTTTATAGTTTGTTTATCTTAAATATAAATGTTTTCCAACATGGAATCCTAGTATATGCTAAGTTGTGTGAGGTTTTTATTTCTCCTTTTTTATTTAAAGTGAAATTTTTATTGACTCTTTTTCCAATGTTGTACTCTGAATGATGTTTCCAAGCCCAATTTTAAAATTATGAGGATGAAACTTCCAAAAGAGCGGATGGATGTAACATCCAAGGTAAATAAAGAATATAAAATTTTTATATTTATTAATATTTATGAATTAAATATTAATTTTACCTTAAAGGTGATTCTATGTTCGATGGCATACCCAATACACAACAACAGGTTTCTTTCAAATCTTACATTGCACGCAGCGTTGAGTTATACTAAAATATAATATAATAATATTATTTCATTAAATGGTAGTTATCACCAATCCATTTAATTGGCATGATAGAATAGAAGTAACTGAAATATGATTATATATATTTGTGAAATGTTTTTACATTAATCCAATAAACTTTAGAGGCGTAAAATGTGAATGAATCTAATTTTAAGCATAAATACTCTAATATTCATTATAAGGTCGATTTATCACCTATTGAGAAAGAACCCACATTAAATTTACTTTGGGTCACTTTTATATGTTATATTTTAAAAAATAAAATTCTTATTTAGAACTGGGACATCAAAATTTACTTTGGGATTTTTTTTATTTTTCTGAAAAAAGTCATTTTTAAGGAATAGTGAAAAATACTGTATTTTAATTAAAAAATGTACCTTGATATAATTTATTTATAAGGTTATAATAGATTTTAAATTGGATATAAAGTATAATTTTAATTTCATTTTTACCATTTAATACAATTTTGGTCTTTTAATGAAATTTCACTTTGAAATTGGAAAAAAATAACTGTCAATCTTTTGATAGTTATTATTTCTAAATAATATGCTTTTTGTTTTCACAACGGGAATTAATTTTAAATAAATTTATGCCACTGATGTGTTTTGAATTTGGAAAAATGGATTTCATATTTGGAATCTGGTGGTCCAAATTGTTTAAATATGTATGTTTTAATTTCAGACATTATGAATATTTATTTCAGTAAAAATTTAATTTACCTTCGCAAAAGTGTAAGTCGGTTAAATAAGGGTAAAAAAATATTATTATAATATTATTAAATTACCATAGCATGTTTCATAATCATATTTTATAATACATTTCTGACCATGGGAATCTTTAGGTCTATTTTGGGACCCCATGGATCCACTAAATAGTGATAATGACACTTTATATTAATTAATTTAATGTAAAGACAAAAATTACTTAAACATATATCTTTCAGTAAATTAATTTTTTACATGGGGTTATATAAGTTCCCTCTCTGACTATAAATATTCATTTAAAATATAAATTGTTTTTTCTACATCTTGATATTTTTTTATAATTTTTAGACATCAAATAAATAAAATTATTTATGGCACAATAATGAGCAGTGTTTACCTCATTAATGAATGATTTAAATAAATAAGATTATAGAGATTACTAAAATATCCAAAACATGACCAATTTTTATTGGATGATTTTATTTTGAACATGAGTTATATTATTTTCAAGTTTAATAAGTTTTGGTTCTTTAGAAACTGAAAATCATTATATAATAAAATAATATTTTAAATCATTCTTGAAGAGCCCCTCCTCCACCATATAAAAATCCCTCACTTATAACCCATTCCCCACACTTCTCAAGCTCCTTAGCTCATCCAAACTCACCGTAATTAAGCTCCCCAAATCCGTGTAATCCTCCTACTAGATGCCTTCCCCTGGGAAAAAGGTTATTCAATTAATCCTTTTGGTTATAACCCAAGGGAGATACCTGATTTAAAGGTAACATATTCTCTAATGTTCTTTTGTTTTATTTTACTTTTCCAACCCCCTAAAATATTTTTATTACATTATTTTTTAACAAAAAATTATCCTCAAGATACTATGTTGTTTTTATGATATGTATTCCAACAAAAATTAACCACACCTCCATCTAATTGTAAAGAACATACTATTTTTGTGGAAGACAAACTAGTGCCTCACAAAATGATGATTGTTCAATATTCTCCTACACTTCTTATAGTGGCCATTAATATGGAACTATATTTATATGTGATATATATTATATTTATATTTTTTCTATGGTTATGTATTTTTTATTTATAGAATACCTTTACGGTTTCCATATTGACTAAATACGATAATTTCATTGGAGTAAGTGCGGACTACTTCCCACCTAAAGTGATACTACTCATTCAAGCCATATATGAAACGTATAAAGGATGAAGATAATAAAATTATACACAAAATTATACTGGTATTATAATATACCAATTTATCATTAAATTTTCGTTCCATTAAATATGAAATATAAATGAAAGTAGTGTTCATGCGTACGTACGGCTTACCTTCTCCATGAATGGTGCATTTAATTTCTTATCTCCAAATGTTATGTACTATTATAAATACATATATATAAATGATATATATGATACATATGATATCTAAATCAGGAATATCATTTTGGAGATAATCTATTTTGGACCACATGGACAATTTATAATTATAACAAGTTAATTTTTTACTCAAGTTCCAAACATCGACAAAATGTCCGATATGAACTCAAATAATTAACTAATTGTTATAGTAAGTAAATATTTGATATAATAGGAATAATAAAAATAAAAATCATTCTTATTAAATTAGAAATTATATTTAATTTATTATTCAGGAGATTAAAGAATGATCGAGTCTATTCGGACACGAGTTAAGGGGTTACATATCACACTTTTAATTCGGTGAGATTTCCATTGTGCGCCCCATATTTATTGCATGTGGTGTGTTTTGTACAACCATTGGATATATATAAAAATTATTCTCTTTATAATCATGGTATCTTGTGATTCATTTTGTGGTTATTAACTTTTTTTCATATGTCTCAATTGATTACAATGTGGCAAGGGGTTTTTATCTGACTTTTTTATTCCCATGAGATTCATGCTATATATGAAACTATTTCCTTTTATCTGGTGTATTTACTTACCATGATAGTAATAATTGTGTAATATAATTAATCATATGGTTATTTTCATCTTTATTGTATGATCTTTCTTTTATGGGGTGTATGTTTTTTAAGTTACCAAATCAGTAAGAGAACATTTCACCAATCTCTTTTAGTCAATGACTTCTTTTTGTTATGTATTTTAATTCGAATATTGTTATGTTGGGATATGTTATTCTATGGAATTAATGTATTTAATTTTATGTCCAAGTGATTAGATACCTCTTTTTCCTCATCAAATCATTATCTTAATTTTAAAGTGATACCATTAGGCTGTCGAATTTCTTTAAGAGAACTTCTTAACCCAATTTCAATTCCTTGGGTTAGACATATACATTATGATTATGTCAAGCTATGAATATGTGTGAATGTCCTCTGATTTGTTTACACTAAATATCAAATCATATTTAGTGTATTTCTATTTTTCAAGCATTATTAGGTAATTTATCTTTCCTTAATCTAAGGACACCGTTTTTTATAAGGGATTTTGTCACAATTTAAATTATTTTGAGTCTTCGTTGTTGTTAAGAACCTATTCAATTTTATATGGTGTTAATACTGTCCTTTGGAATATTATATCCTGAATCCCTTTATTTTCATGATATTATAATGTTTTTACTAAATATTATTCCTCAATTATTTGTATTCATGAATATCTCATTTGGTATGGAACTCCATAAATAAAATATCATTTTAATGATTTAATCTTATAAATATTACTCATTAATATCCCTGATTTCAAAATGGATTGATGAATTTATTTATATGGACATTATTGTTTTAAAATGTTAACTCCTTTAAAATATTAAAAGTGGTATTGGACACTTTGATTCCAAAAATCAATTTATTAAATGTATTAAATGGGTTTGAAAATGGTTTTATAAATCATTGATTATGTGAATTTCTTGAAATGATATACATTGATTTCAATGTGTAAATGTTATCATTATTTGATACTTTTTTATGTATTATTAATATGTTGTGGTTATAGGGGATTTTTTACGTATACAGGTGGTTCCATTATAAACCCATGGCGGGTGAGCCTGAGATTGCTCTCCAATGCATTGGGTAACATGATAGAGGTAAACATTAAAGATTCTCATAAGAGATTTAGGGAAAATAATATGATGGTTATTCAAACGTAACTCTCTATATAACAGAGATAACTACAATGTATGTATGATATTGATGCCACAAGTTACCTTTATGATTTCTGATTTCTTTGTGTTATTCATAAATCTTATGTTTTCATGAGGTATGTAATGATTAAAAAGTACAGTTTATTTGATTTGTATTATTGATGTGTTAATGTTTCTTTTCCTTATTTTATAATACATACTGAGATTTTTATTCTAATCCCAGGTTTTAGAAATGTTTTCCCCTAGAGATAATGATTAACAGGGTCTAGGATGGGATCTAGGAAAAGTCATGAGCTCTAAAACATGGAACTAGACATGTATATTTTTAAGAGTTTTTAATTTATGAAAAAATGGATACTGAGTTGTAGTGTCGACATGTAATTTTTAAGTTAATATGATATAGTTATGGCATAATTCTATAAAACTCTAAACCAAAAAATATCCTAAATGAGAATTACTATCTTAATTCATGATTATGTACTGTTTAAAGGTCCAGTCATTATAGTTGGTATCTGAGGTCGGTTTAGATAACATTTCTGGTTAAGGTGTTATTTTGGAATTAGTGACATAACCATAATGGTTAGTGTATCAGAAAGACTCATAGTTTTTTAGATGTGATAATTGGTTATTACATCATAGAGTGAATAATGAAAGGTATTAGATAACCTTTTAGGATAAAATATGCTATCATTATTTTTGAGGAATTTTTCTTTTTTTTGGAATGTTATGAAATTGAGTAGTTTTTAAAAAAGGACAGCACACAGACCGTGGACAACCCGTCACATCAGAGAAATCTATGGAAATCAAAACTACAACCAATGTTCGATTGGGATTTATCATGTACCACTAGCCTACATGATGTCCCTGGTTAATATGACTTATTATTTGTGGTTTAGTGAATTTATAGATCAAGAATAAATTTATTTTTTATATTTATATTTTATCAAAATAATATCATTAATATTGAAAAATGATTTGTTGATTATGTGATAAAAGTTATTTTAGAATATTTTTGTTCCTTTGGAAACATTAAATGCTTAGGGAAATAGAATACCTTGGGATATCACTTGTGGAGTAATGGTTGAAATTTTATTCTGGAAGAATCTATGTTTTTATTGTAGAAATATACTGATTTGGTTTATTTATTTAAATTATTAACCTATCATGGAGAATGTGGGATTAGTTTAATTACTTTTCAGAATGAGACTTTAAGAATAACAGATGTTATTTGGAGATAAATGTCAAGATTTATCATGGAAGACTATGTGATGAAATCCTTTAATGTTTTGGGTTTCAATCTTAGTTTGAGGTACTTTGTTGAATTTTAAGGACACTTTTTTATTGAATCCTCTTATTGGGACTTTGGGTATTATTTGTTCAATATTTTCAGATTATGAGTATTATTTTTTTATAAAATGTTATCCCTTTTGGGGATTATCTGATCTTGTATTAACCGTTTTCGTTTTGGTTATTTTCTAAAGATAGGGGAAATATATAGTTAATTTTTTGTGGAACATGTTATACTCTATAATTTTTTTCTATTTATTTTATTTTGACCAAGTCAGTTTGAATACTCCTCATTTGGAGAAAATATGAGTTCGTGGTAGAAATTTTTTAATGTATGAAAGTTTACCTGATGTGTAAGTATGTTTCCTTATCATTTTAGATAATC
This sequence comes from Viscum album, assembly GCA_963277665.1. Taxonomy (NCBI): domain Eukaryota; kingdom Viridiplantae; phylum Streptophyta; class Magnoliopsida; order Santalales; family Viscaceae; genus Viscum; species Viscum album. The sequence continues at coordinate 580,585,113 of OY728128.1, read as the reverse complement.
TCATTAATAAGTTCCTTAAACTAATAAAAAGTAACTTAAAACAAAAATATGGACTATTACTTTTCCTAAAGGGGAATCAAAGATTTCTTAACCCCACACAACTTTTTGATTTACTGGTAGTTAATTTTCTTTCAATAATTTTTTCTACCACACTCCATCAAACATTGATTGTTTTTTCCCATCCATATCCATGTTTTCCTACATGGAATCATAGTTTGGGATATCTTGGATAATTTTCATATTTCTTCTTCTTTCGTTAAACGGATATTTTTATTGACTCTTTTTCCAATGTTGTATTTTCAATGACGTTTCAAAGCCCAGTTTTAAAATTGGGAGGATGAAATTTCCAAAAAAGGGGAAGGATATAACATACCAGGTAAATAAGGAATATACACTTTTTAATATTTATTAATATTTGTGAATTAAATAAAATTTTTATCTTAAAGTGGATTCTATGTTCGATGGCATACTTGATACATAACAACGAGTATCTATCAAATCCTATGGTGTACACAACGTTGAGTTATACGAAAAAAATAATATAATAATAATATTATTTTAAATTGTAATTATCACTAATCCATTATATTGGAATTATTGAAATAAACTAACTAAAATATAATTATATATGTTTGTTAAATATATTTACATTTATCGAATAACAGTTAGATGCTTAAAATGTTAATGAATCTAATTTTAAGCATAAATACTCTATTATTAATAAAAAGTTCTATTTATTGCCTTTTGAGAGAGAACCCGCATTAAATCTACTTTGGGTCACTTTTATATGTTCCATTTGACAGAATAAAATTATTCATTAAAATCAGGACATTAAAATTTACTTTGGGTAAATTTTTGAAATTTTTCTGAAAAAAATCATTTTTAATGAATAGTGAAAAATACTATATTTTAATTCAAAAATGCCTCTGAATATAATTTATTTATAAGGTTAGACTAGATTTTTAATCATATTTTTAATTTTAATTATATTATGTTTTTACCATTCTATCCAATGATAGTATTTGTAATAATTTTCACTTTGAAATTGGACAAAAATAAGTGTCAGTCTTTTGATAGTAATTATTTCATAAAAACATGTTTTTTTTCATAGCAGAAATTAATTTTAAATTAATTTATACCACTTATGTGTTTTTGTAATGCCCCGACCCCAGCTACCCAGAGTCGGTGAATTACTTCGTAACATTGGCATGATCACAAAAGATCATGTCTCGAAATACCGATTAGTTTAGTAGCCTTGGAAACACTAGATACATTCATAAATGTTACATTACATCATAAAGTGAAAAACTAATAACAAAGTCTTCATAGTCCACACTCATATACTCTTCTGACTATCCCTGCAGGTCATTCATAAAATACGTCGTCACATCCTGGAAAATATTAAAACATTTAAAGGGGTGAGCTCCGATGCTCAGTAAGGATAACAATATTGCGGAAGCTTTCATCAATAAACATAAACATTTAAGGCAATGTATAACTAAAACAAAAGCCTTTTAAACATGAAAATCAACATAATATGGCAAAAGTAAAATGAGATAATTCCATTTACTTCTTCACATTGATATTCTATTGGTCGAATAATCACATGCAATATCAATAACCACTTTCATAATGATGGAATGCATAATTCTAGACATTCTGAAACATTTTGTCAAGGCCTCGGCCAAGACGTCTAAAATTATTAAGGCCTCGACCAAAATCACAAATCAAATGGGGAAAGGGCCTCAGCCAATTCCACATCTAGTTGTATCATGAGACCTACCGATGCTATTTTTTAGAAGATACTTATGTTTAAAATTGCTAAAATATACTCCAGTGTTTTTTTAAAAACATTATGCAAGCTTATGAAAACAAAATAACTAATTCTGAGACTGCTCGACTAATTACAGGCCATGATGGGTCCACGCCCAGTCCCTTCCTGTCTACCACACTCGAGAGTCGGATTTTCTGAAAATGTTTTTAAGCTTGCGTTAAATATGTATACATTTGCACTGGATTTTCATATATTTGAGGGAAATATCTCTCTCTTTTATGAAATCATTTAAAAAAATTAAGGCTTGTGGAAGAAGCTGAAACTCAAATAATGGTCATGATGGCGGATAAGTCATTGTTTCCACATACGTACGACAAGAAAAACATTCCTTTTTGTCGTTTAGTAAAACACTTCGTATAAAAAGATTCCTTTTGAATAAATGTAAAAGTCAAAGGGGTTTATACACCGTATATAAGAAATTTGTGTATAAAAAAAATATGCCTCAATGAAAGGAGATTGAGACGAAGTCCCATACAAAGATAATTTTTAAAATAAAATAGATCTATTATGTTTATTCACTATAAGTAAAAATAAATAAAGTATAAATACAAGATAGTACATAATAATATCATGACATAATTTGAAAGTAGGATATTAACCCAAAAAATGGAAATTGGGTTAAGAAATTCCCTTACCTTGCGTCTTGTCCTGACTCGACCGTTCTTTAAACTCTTGAATAATAAACTAGAGTTAATTTCTATTTACTTAAGAACCTCTTTTATGTTCATTATTCCTTTTATATCTCTTAATACCATGTTATGAACATTATGTAATTATTTAAGTTAATAACGGTCATTTTGTCGATCTTTGGTACTTGAGTCAACAATAAACTTCTTATAATTACAAGTTGTTTATGTGGTAGAATATCCATTATCTCCAGAATTATATTCATGATTTAGATGTCATATATATCATATATATCCAGTATATACATTCATTCATAATATTACGTAACATTTAGAGGTAAGAAATGAAATGCACCGTTCATGGAGACGGTAAGTCGTACGTACGCATGAACGCTACTTTCATTTATATTTCGTATTTAATGGAATGAAATCATAATTATATAAAGGTATAATATAGGTCCAGTATAATATCATATATAATATCATTTACTCCATCCTTTATACATCCCACATATGGCATTAACGATTCACATCACTTTGAGGGGGCGGTAGTCCGCACTTCCTAAAATGAAATTATCGCGTTTACCCATAATGGAAATCATAAAATATTCCATAAATGAGAAATACATAAGCATAATGAATAAAGAAACATAATATATATATCATATATGAAAATATTTTCATCAAAATGGCCACCATTATAGGTGTTAAAATAATTTGAACAATCATCGTTTCGTGAGGCAGTATTTCGCCACCCACAGAAACAGTATGCTCTTTAACCATTAGACGAAGGTTTGTGTAAGTGTAAACAAAATACTTATCATAACAACATACTAGTATATTTTAGATACTTTTGTTGTTACAAAAGAAAGGAATGAAAAGAGTTTAAGGGTTTGGAGAAGCAAAATAAAACAAAACAACATTAGAGAAGACATTACCTAAAAAATCAGGTAACTCTTTTTGATTTGAGACAAAGGCTTCCTTGGGAAGAATTATTCACAAAGTGAGGCTTCTAGGAGTAAGTGAGGGATGTTTGGAGAGTATTTGGGCAGAGGTTGGAAGAGCCAAAGGGCTTTAAGGTGTGAATAAGGTGGGAGTGGTGGGGGCATTTTATAAGTGGAGTGGAGGGGCACTTTTGGAAAGTAATGAAATGTTATTCTATTATACAATGCTTTTCGGATTCTAAAGGTCCCACACTTGTATAATTCGAGTCTAAGGTGATAAGGGTTCGAAATATCCTCATTAAATAGGCTTTGGACAAGTGTTAGACTTAGAGTTTACATTATCTTCTCATTTTATTTAAATCGTTAAATAATGAGGTCATTGCTGCAACATCATGATGTCATAAATAATTGAATTTATTTAATGTATAATTTTTTTAAAAAAATACTATGATGTAGGAAATCGTATTAGCTTTCCAATGACAATTTAAAATAAAAAATATGACTTGTATAACCCCATGTAAAAATTGTTTTAGGAAAACATTTCATGTTTGTGTCATTTTTTACTTTAACATTAAATAAAAGGTATTTATGTCATTTTCCCACTAAAGTGGCTCCATGGGGTCCCCAAGTTGACCCATGGATTTTCTTGGTCGCCCATGGAACATAAAATGATGGTAGGACATGTTTCAAGCTCATCTCATATTATTAAAACATTATTTTTCCCTTAAACTACACTAATTACCTCTAATCGCGATTAAGAACTTAAAATTTACTATTCACCAAAAAATTATTTTAATCTCATTGAACCACATTTTACTTCTTAATGACAACCATGTATGTCAGATATTTTTAAAATCAAATCACAGAAGTGGTAATATTTTATTTTAATGAAAAATCAGTTATTTAACTACCACTTAGTGGTTTCACTATTCATCAAAAATTGAAGTTTTTCAGAACAATGCCAAAATTTCACCTTATGCTCTAATTGATATTCCAAATTAAAAAATGATGTCTATTTTAGGAAATTCCAAACATATAAGTTGCATTAATTAATTTTATAACTAATTCCCGATGTCACAACAAATAGCGTGTTTTTAAGAAACAATTTATATCAAAAGATTGACAATTGTTATGTCTAATTTCAAAGTGAAATTAATTCTAATGAAAACCATTGGATAAAATGGTAAAAATATATTATAATTATACTTTAAAACAACTCAATAATATAACTTATCACTATAAATTATTTTGATTAAAATATTTGTTTTAAGTATTTTTCACTACTCATAAAAATTTGGAAGTTCTCAGAAAATTACAAAAAATTCAACATAGGCTAATTTCAATATTAGGAATACAAAAATGAAGTCCATTTTGAAATATAAAATTTCTATAAATTTAAAAAGTGGTTATTACTATTCATAACGGCTACATTGATTAGTTGCAGTGTGTTAGAACTCGAAGTTGTGTACAATACAAGCTATTGCAATATCGAATGAGAAGCGTATCATGGAAGCTCGGGGTGTTACATTCTCCCCTCCTTCAATAAATTGCGTCCTCACATTTTGAAATTTTTCTTGGAAAATAAAAGGTTGAAAATAGAAAATACCTTTGTGGAAAACCCACATCGGAAATAAGGTTAATAAAATTTAGTCTTAATAAGAGGGAAATGGAAATAAGAAATTCACCACCAAATTATGATCTCGATAAGGAGAACATTTGTGGAAATTAGAGACATATAATTGGAGGAAAAACGTAAGTATTTGTAGGGAGTGATTGAGGTCATCAATCACAATCAACTGTCAAATTGAGGGCCTCAAAGACTTTAATCTATGTTGATTTAAAATATCATCAGTTCAACAAGACATAAGGTATTAGGATAACAGATTTTTTTTGTTTTAATATCCCTTTACTAAAGTATAAGAATTAATTTATTCATTGAATAAGAGATAGGTATATATATATTTATTATTGACAATTAGAGTTTCATCCTTCAACTCATCTTTCACTCAAAAAGATAATAGAAATCAAAAATATTATACTTATCCTAATTGTATAAGGTTCCAAATGTTAACACATACCATTTAGATTAGTAAAATTATTTTGTAATAACCAGGGACTTCCTGTAGGCTAGTGGTAGGAAATAAAGGCCTGTCGCACTATGGTTGCGGGTTCGATTCCTGAAGCTTTGTCCGACGCGACGGGTTATGCCCCACCATGAATGTTGTCCTTTTCCTAAAACTATAGTATTATAATATTCCAAAAATAATCTTCATAAATTTTTTAACCTTAAACAATACTATCCAAATATCAACTTAATCCACTCCAACCTTTATAGTTATCCAAAATACCTTTGTCCAGACTTTCTCTAAAAGGTCTCTTAATTCCAAAATTAATTTATCAGATTCCCCAAACAAAGTATTGATTCTCTCATTATCACATACTAAAAATATAATTACCTTCATTAAATTAAAACCATACTGAAATCAACTAGTACTGCAGTACAATCCTTATATATATATCACATTATTCTAATAACCAGAATATAATCCATGAGTCCAAAAGCACCAATACATTAGTTATTCTGCTTCAACTGTAGTAATAGCATAAGATTGTCCTTAATCCCTTGGACTTTTCTGAGGTAAGTTTCCCTGACACTTAGGGCATTCACTTGCATAATTCCCCATTTCCCTACAATTGTAGCATTCAACATTGATAGCCTCTTTCTTTCCCTTGCAATCATGCGCCTGGTGACCTTTTTCCCCACATTTATAACAAACTCCCATTCCTTTTAGACAAGTACCAGGGTGATTCTTCCCACAATTATCACATAATGGAAAATCCTTCTTTCCCTTTTTCCCTTTATCTGTCTCTTGTTCCACCGTTCTCTTCTTCTCTTGCTTTACTTTGTTGTCATAAGACTTAGAGAATTCCTTTTCTGTCTTGATAGCACATGAGACAATATCTTCATATGTTGAGAACGATTGTGATACTAAAGCTCGACGGAGAAATGGTTTTAACCCATCAAAGAAACGATCAATCTTACCTCTTGGGTTACGTATATAATCTACAGCATACCTCGCTAACTTTGTAAAGTTGGCCTCATACTTTGCGACATTCTCATCCTCCTTTTGTTTCAGACTCAGAAATTGCCTTTCCATATCTGCTCTATGATCATGAGGAATGTATTTTTCTAAGAAAAGTTCTTTGAACTCCCTCCATTCCATATTCGATATGTCATAATATTCCTTTTTGTTTTGAATCAATGACCACCATTGATCAGCATCTCCAGTGAGGTGGTAAACTACCATGATAACCTTTTCCCTTTCACTACTCCCCAAGGTGTGGAATATTTTCTCTAATGAGTTAATCCATTTCTCAGCTACTAATGGATTTGTACCCCCATTAAATGTTGGTGGTTGTTGCCTCATGAAGCGTCCTAACATTGATCCTCCACGTTGCGGATCAGGGTGCTCCATACGAGTAAGGTTATTATTCATAACCCGAGTGAGTTGTCCCAGTATGGTAATAAGTTGATCAGCACCAGTTGTATCTCCATCTCCACAATAATTATCTTGAGTAGGAGGGCAATCCCTACACGGAGTGCGTGCATTGATACGGTTTCCATGCCTTCCACTAGGCGCCATTTCTAAACAATGGCATAAACTATATTAGTTTATAAATCAAATTACATAATTCCATACTTGTAAGATACTTAACATAAATTGAACTATTTATGGATACAATCCATAAAAATGTTTTCTTTGAGAAAGTATATACTCATAACCCTTCATAGTGGTTTATAAAGAAAATGAGAATTATCCAAAGCATATCCCCCGGGAGTGTCGTAACCAAGAGTGTAGCAAGGACCGTTGTCGTGCACCAGTTCCCGTTCGAGTCTAGCTCAAAGCGATGTTTTCGGGTTTTACCCCTAGGTACATCTGTGCCAGAGCCGCCTCTACTTGCTCGTATCCAGATAGGGACGTATTGCTCGGAAAACTCAAAAAATATCTATAATACCAAAATTATAGGAAGTTATTCTATACTAATCCTTAAAGTCTATCTTCGGGCTATGTTCTCTAATCAGAGTTTATCTAAATCTAGCTTCCAAGGTTAGTACTAAACTACCTCTGATACCAACTGTAACGCCCCGAACCCAGCTACCCAGAGTCAGTGCATTACTTCGTAACATTGGAATGATCACAAAAGATCAAGTCTCGAAAGACCAATTAGTTTAGTAGCCTTGGAAACACTAGATACATTCATAAATGTCACATTACATCATAAAGTGAAAAACTAATAACAACGTCTTCATAGTCCACACTCTTTTCCTCTTCTGACTATCCCTGCAGGTCATTCATAAAATACTTCTTCACATCCTGGAAAATATTAAAACATTGAAAGGGGTGAGCCCAGATTCTCAGTAAGGATAACAATATTGCAGAAGCTTTAATAAATAAACATAAGCATTTAAGGCAATGTATAACTAAAACAAAAGCCTTTTAAACATGAACATCAACATAATATGGAAAAAGTAAAATGAGATAATGCCATTTAATTTTTCACATGGATATTCTACTGGTCGAATAATCACATGCAATATCAATAACCACTTTCATAATGATGGAATGCAAAATGCCAGACATTCTGAAACATTTTGTCAAGGCCTCGGCCAAGACGTCTAAAATGATTAAGGCCTCGGCCAAAATCACAAATCAAATGGGGAAAGGGCCTCGGCCAATTCCACGTCTAGTTGTCTCATGAGACGTACCGATGCAATTTTTTAGAAGATACTTATGTTTAAAATTGATAAAATATACTCTAGTGTTTTTTTAAAAACATTATGCAAGCTTATGAAAAAAAAATAACTAATTCTGAGACTGCTCGACTAATTACAGGCCATGATGAGTCCACGCCCAATCCCTTCCTGTCTACCACACTCGAGAGTCGGATTTTCTGAAAATGTTTTTAAGCTTGCGTTAAATACGTATACATTTGCGCTGGATTTTCATATATTTGAGGGAAATATCTCTCTCATTGATGAAATAATTTAAAAAAAATTAAGGCTTGTGGAAGAAGCTGAAACTCAAATAATGGTCACGGCGGCGAAGAAGTCATTGTTTCCACATATGTACGACAAGAAAAACATTCCTTTTTCTCGTTTAGTAAAACACCTCGTATAAAAAGATTCCTTTTGAATAAACATAAAAGTCAAAGTGGTTTAGACACTGTATATAATAAATTTGTGTATAAAACAAAATATGCCTCAATGAAAGGAGATTGAGACGAAGTCCCATACAAAGATAATTTTTAAAATAAAATAGATCTATTATGTGTATTCACTATAAGTAAAAATAAATAAATTATAAATACAAGATAGTACATTATAATATCATGAGATAATTTGAAATTAGGAGATTAACCCAAAGAATGGAAATTGGGTTTAGAAATTCCCTTACCTTGCGTCTTGTCCTAACTCGACCATTCTTTAACCTCCTGAATAATAAACTAGAGTTAATTTCTATTTACTCAAGAACCTTTTTTATGTTCATTATTCCTTTTATATCACTTATTACCATGTTATGAACATTATGTAATTATTTATGTTAATAACGGTCGTTTTGTCGATCTTTGGTACTTGAGTCAACAATAAACTTCTTATAATTACAAGTTGTTTATGTGGTAGAATATCAATTATCTCCAGAATTATATTCATGATTTAGATGTCATATATATCATATATATCCAGTATATACATTCATTCATAATATTAAGTAACATTTAGAGGTAAGAAATGAAATGCACCGTTCATGGAGACGGTAAGCCGTACGTACGCATGAACGCTACTTTCATTTATATTTCGTATTTAATGGAATGAAATCATAATTATATAAAGGTATAATATAGTTCCAATATAATATCATATATAATATCATTTACTCCATCCTTTATACATCCCACATATGGCATTAACGATTCACATCACTTTGAGGGGGCGGTAGTCCACACTTCCTAAAATGAAATTATCGCGTTTACCAAAAATGGAAATCATAAAGTATGCCATAAATGAGAAATAAAGAAGCATAAGGAAAACATAAACATAATATATATATATCATATATGAAAATAGTGTCATCAAAATGGCCACCATTATAGGTGTTAAAAGAATTTGAACAATCATCGTTTCGTGAGGCAGTATTTCGCCACCCACAGAAACTGTATGTTCTTTAACCATTAGATGAAGGAGTGTGTAAGTGTAAACCAAATCCTTATCATAAAAACATCCTATTATATTTTAGATACTGGTGTTTTTACAAAAGAAAGGAATGAAAATAGTTTAATGGGTTGGAGAAGCAAAATAAAACAAAACAACATTAGAGAAGACATTACCTAAACAATCGGGTAACTCTTTTGGATTTGAGACAAAGGCTTCCTTGGGAAGAATTCTGCCCAAAGTGAGGCTTCTAAGAGTAATTGAGGGATGTTGGGAGAGTATTTGGTCAGAGTTTGGCCGAGCCAAATGGCTTGATGGTGTGAATAAGGTGGGAGTGGTGGGGGCCTTTTATAAGTGGAGAGGAAGGGCACTTTTGGAAAGTAATGAAATGTTATTCTATTATACAATGCTTTTCGGATTCTAAAGGTCCCACACTTGAATAATTAGAGGATAAGGTGATAAGGGTTCTAAATCTCCTCATCCAATAGGCTTTGTACAAGTGTAAGCCTTGGATTTTACATTATCTTCTCATTTTATTTAAATCGTTAAATAATGAGGTCATCGCTGCATCATCATGATGTCATAATTAATTTAATTTATTTAATGTCTAAAAATTATAAAAAAAATACTATGATGTAATAAATCTTTTTATATTTCCAATGACTATTTATAATAAAAAATATGACTTGTATAACCCCATGTAAAAATTGTTTTAGTAAAACATTTCATGTTTGTGTCATTTTTTACTTTAACATTAAATAAAAGGTATTTATGTCATTTTCCAACTAAAGTGGCTCCATGGGGTCCCCAAGTTGACCCATGGATTGTATTGGTCGTCCATGGAACATAAAATGAGGGTAGGACATGTTTCAAGCTCATCTCATATTATTAAAACATTATTTTTACCTTAAACTACACTAATTACCTCTAATCGCGATTAAGAACTTAAAAGTTACTATTCACCAAAAAATTATTTTAATCTCATTGAACCACATTTTACTTCTTAATGACAACCATGTATGTCGGATTTTTAAAAATCAAATCAATGAAGTGGTAATATTTCATTTAAACGAAAAATCAGTTATTTAACTACCACTTAGTGGTTTCACTATTCATCAAAAATTGATGTTTTTCAGAACAATGCCAAAATTTCACCCTATGCTATAATTGATATTACGAATTCAAAAATGATGTCTATTTTATGAAATTCCAAACATATAAGTTTCATTAATTAATTTTATAACTAATTCCCGCTGTCACAACAAATAGCGTGTTTTTAAGAAATAATTTATATCAAAAGATTGACAATTGTTTATGTCCAATATCAAAGTGAAATTAATTATAATGAACACCATTGGATAAAATGGTAAAAATATATTATAATTATACTTTAAAACAACTCAATAATATAACTTATCACTATAAATTATTTTGATTAAAAAAGTTGTTTTAAGTATTTTTCACTATTCATAAAAATTTGGAAGTTCTCAGAAAAGTACAAAAAATTCAACATAGGCTAATTTAAATATTAGGAATACAAAAATGAAGTCCATTTTGAAATATAAAATTTATATAAATTTAAAAAGTGGTTATTACTATTCATAACGGCTACTTTGATTAGTTGTGGTGTGTTTGAACTCGAAGTTGCGTACAATGCAAGCTATTGCATTTTTGAATGAGAAGCATATCATGGAAGCTCGGGGTGTTACAGTTTTGAATTTGGAAAAATGGATATCATTTTTGGAATCATGAGGTCTAGATTTTGTGGATAGGTAACTTATAATTTTAGACAATATGAATATTTACTTCAGTAAAAATTTTATTTACCAAGGTTAAAGGGTAAATCTGGTAAAAAACGTTAATTTTTTTTATTATAATAATATTAAATTTCCCTAAGATGTGTTATAATCATATTGTCTAATACATGTCCAACCATGATCATCTTTGGGATGATTTTGGTTCCCCATGGATCCACATACGAGTAATAATGACACATTATATTAATTAATTTAAAGTAAAGACAAAAACGACTTAAAAATATATCTTTTAGTAAATAATTTTTTACAAGGGGTTATATAAGTTATATATCTGAATATAAATATTAATTTTAAATCTAAAATGATTTTTCTACATCAAGAATTTTTTTTATAATTTTTAGACATTAAATAAATAAAATTATTTATGACACAATAATGAAGCAGTGTTTACCTCATTAATGAATGAATTAAATAAATATGATTATAATGATTAAAAAAAATATCCAAAACCTATTCAATTCTTATTGGATGATTTTATTTATAACATTAGTCATCTTATCTTCTACCTCAATATGTTTTGGTCTTTTAGAAACTGAAAATCATTATATAATAAAATAATATTTTAAAACTTTCTTAAAGAGCCCCTACTCCTCCTTATAAAAATCCATCACTTATAACCCACTAGTTACACTTATCAATCCCCTTTTCTCATAAAAAATCACCCAAATTTAGCTTCCTACATCCCTATCCTACTCCTCCTAGATTCCTTCCCCTAGGAAAAAAGAAATTCGATTAAACATTTTTGTTCTAACCAAAGGGAGATTCCCGATTTAAAGGTAACATATTTTCTTAGGTTATTATGTTTTTTTACTTCTCCAGCCCCCAAAACTCTATTTATTAATATATTTTATAAAAAAAATAATCCTCAATATACTAGGTTGTTTTTATGATAAGTATTTGATGAACAATTACACACACCTCCATCTAATTGTAAAGAACATATTGTTTCTGTGGACGACAAACTACTGCCTCACAAAACGATGATTGTTCAATCTTCTCCTACAACCTCTTATGGTGTCCATTAGAATGGAACTTTATTTATATATGATATAAATTATATTTATATTGTTTCTATTAATATTTATTTTTCATTTATAGAATACCATTATGTTTTCTATGTTGACTATATACGATTATTTCATTTGAGGAAGTGAAGAATACTACTCCTTAATGTGATATGACTCATTGATGCCATATGTGAAACATATAAATGATGTATATAATAAAATTATATATGATATTATACTGGTATTATAATATAACTATTTATTATTACATTTTCATTCCATTAAATTTGAAATATATGCGAAAGTAGCGTTCATGCGTACGTACAACTTACCTTCTCCATTAAAGGTGCATTTAATTTATTATCTTCAAATGTTATGTACTATTATAAATACATATAAATATTGGATATAAATTATTCATATGATATATAAATAAGTAATATCATTTTGGATATAATGGAATTTTGAACACATATACAATTTATATTTATAACAAGTTAATTTTTAACTCATGTTACGAATAATGACAAAATGTCCAATATGAACTCAAATAATTACCTAATTGTTATAGTATGATAATATTTGATATAAAATTAATAATAAAAAATAAAATGGTTCTTCATCAATTAGAAATTATCATTAGTTTATTATTCAGGAGATTAAACAATGATCGTGTCTATTCGAACACTAGGTAAGGGTTTTCTTATCTCACTTTTAATTCTTGGAGATTTCCTTTGTTCGACACTTATTTATTGCATGTGGTTTATTTTCTACAACCATTTGATATATATTATCATGATTCGAATTATAATTATGATAATTTGTGATTCATTTGGAATTTATTGACATTTTTTCATATGATTCAATTGATTACAATGTGGTAAGGTGTTTTCATCTCACTTTTTTATTTCCGTGAGATTCATTATATATTTACCACTATTTCCTTTTCTATTGTGTATGTACTTCCTATTATTGTTAAAATTGTGTAATATAATTCAACATATGGGTATTTTAATCTAATTTGTATGATCTTTATTTTGTGTGGTGTATGTTTTTTATGTTACCAAATCGGTAAGAGAACCTTCCACCAATCTCTTTTAGTCAAAGACTTCTTTTTGTAATGTATTTTAATTTGAATCTGCTTATGTTGGGATATGTTATACATTTTCCTTATTGTTGTAAATTTTATGTCCAAGTTATTATATACCATCTTTTCCCTCATCAACTCATTTTTATAATTTTAATGTGTCACCATTAAGCTGTCAAATTTCTGTTAGATAACTTCTTAACCCAATTTCAATTCTTTGGGTTAAACTTCTACCTATTGATTATGTGGTGATATGAAAATGTTTGAATGACCTATGATTATTTTACAATAAATATCCAATCATATTTAGTGTATTTTTAGTTTTCAGAAATTATTATGTAATTTATTTATCCTTAATCTAAGCACACCGTTTTTATAAGGTATTTCATCTCAACTTAGATTCTATTGAGTCTTCATTTTTGTTAACAACCAATTAACTTTTATATGGTGTTAATACTGTCCTTTGGAATATTATATCATGAATCCCTTTATTTTCATGATAATATAATGTTTTTATTAAATGTTATTCCTTAATTATTTGTATTCTAGAATATTTCATTTGGTATGGAAATCCATAACTAAAATATATTTTTAATGATTTAATCTTATAAATATTTATCATTAATGTCCATGATTTCAAAATGGTTTGATAAATTTATTTATTTATTCATTAATGTTTTAAAATGTTAATTCCTTTAAAATTTTAACAATGGCATTGGACACTTTGATTCCAAAATTCGCTTTATTAAATGTTTCTAATTGGGTTGAAAATGGTTTAATAAATCTTTGATTATGTAAATATCTTGAAATTATATACATTGAATACAATGTAGATATGTTATCATTCTTTTATTCTTGTTTTATTTATTACTAATTTGTTATGTTTATAGGGCATTGTTTACGTATATGGGTGGTTCTATGATAAACCTAGGGTGGGTGAGCCTGAGATTGCTCTCCAATGCATTGGGTAACATGATAGAAATAAACATTAATGTTTCTCCTACGATAATTAGGGAATATACTATGATTGTTATTCCAACTTAACTCCCTACATAACTGTGATAACTGCAATATAAGTATGATATGGATGCCACAAGTTACATTTATGATTTTTGATTTCTATGTGTCATTCATAAATCTAATGATTTAATGATGTATGTAATGATTAAAAATTATGGTTTCATTGATTTGTATTTATTGATGAGGTAATGATTACATTCCCTATTTTATAACCCTTATTGAAATTTTCATGCTCATCCCATGTTTTTGAAATGTTTTCCACTGGACTTAATGATTAACAGGGTCCAGGATGGGATCAAGGAAATGTCATGATGTATTAAACTTGGAACTAGACATGTATATTTTTAGTGTTTTTTTAATAAAAAATGGATACTGAGTTGTAGTGTCGACAAGTAATTTTCAAGTTGATATGTTATAGTTATGGCCTAATTATCTAAAACTATAAATTAGAAAATAACCTCAATGTGATTTATTAATTTAAATCAAGATTATGTAATCTTTTAAAGTCCGGTATTTATAGTTGGTATCAGAGGTTGGTTTAGATAAATTTTCAGGTTGGGGTGTTATTTAGGAATAAGTGACATAACTATAATTATTAGTGTATTATAAATAATCATAGTTTTTTTAGAGTTGATAAATGGTTATTACATCTTATAGTGAAAAATGAAAGGTATTAGATAAATGTTAAGGAAAAAATATGTTATCATTATTTTTAGGAATTTGTATCTTTATTTGTAATGTTATGAAATTTCATTGTTTTTGAAAAAGGATAGCACACAGACTTTGGAAAACCCATCGCATCAGAGAAAGCTGTGGGAATCAAACCCACAACCAAAGTGCTATTGGGATTTATCAGGTACCACTAGCCTACGTGAAGTCCTTGGTTAATATGAATTATTCTTTTTGGTTAAATGATTTTCTGGATTAATAATAAGTTTATTTTGTAATCATATATTTTATCAAAAGAATATCCTTTATATAGGAAAATGATTTGGTGATTAAGTGATAAAAGTTATTTTAGAATAATTTTTCTCCTTTAGGAACATTATATGCTATAGGGAAATAGAATACTATGGGATATCATATGTGGAGTAATGGTTGAAATTTTATTTTGGAAGAATCTATGTTTTTATTGTAGAAATTTGACGATTTAGTTTATTTGTGGAAATAATTAACCTATCATGGAGAATATGTTATTATTTTAATCACTTTATAGTATGAGACTTTAGGAGTAAATGATGTTATTTGGAGATAAATGTTAAGATTTATCATAGAAGACTATGTGATGAAATTATTCTATGTTTTGGTTTTAAATATTAGGGTGAGTTAATTTGAAGAATTTTAAGGACAGTTGTTTATTTAATCCTCTTAGTAGAACTTTGTGTATTGTTTGTTCAATTTTTTAAGATTAAGAGTAGTATTTTTTTATAAAATATTATCATTTTTAGGGATTATCTGATCTTGTATTAACCTTAATCAGTTTTGATAATTTCAAAAGATAGGGGAAATATATAGTTAATATTTTTTGTATCAGGTTATACTCTATAAATTTATTCTTGTTATTTTTTTTTTGATCAAGTGAGTTTGAATACTCTTTATTTGGATAATATATGAGTTTGTGGTAGAAATATTTTAGTGTATGGAAGTTTACCGGATGCATAAGTATGTTTCCTTAGGTCTTTAGATATGATAATAAATAAGTTTCTCAAACTAATGAAAAGTAATATAAAACAAAAACGTTGTTTTTTAACATTTCGTACAGGGGAATCAAAGACTCTTTAACTGCTCACAAGTTTGTTATTTTATGGTAGTTCATTTTATTCCAATAATTTTTTCTACCACACTCCATCAAACTTTGATTGTTTGTTTCTCTTCGATGTCTATGTTTTCCAACATTGAATCATAGTATGGGCTATCATTGGTGAGCTTTGTATTTCTGCTTCTTTCTTTAAAGGGATATTTTTATTGACCCTTTTTCCAATTATGGACATTCAATGAAGTTTCCATGCCCAAATTTAAACTTAGGAGGACGTGATTTCCAAAAGGGGGGAAGGATGAAACATCCTAGTTAAATAAAGAATATAACATTTTCATATTTATTAATATTTATGAATTAAATATTAATTTTACCTGAATTTGTATTCTATGTTCGATGGCATACTCGATACGCAACTATGGGTATCATTCAAATCTTACATTGCACACAACATTGAGTTATTCTGAAAAATAATATAATAATATTATTATTTTAAATGGTAGTCATCACCACCCATTTTATTGGAAGGAATTAATACAACTAACTAAAATATGATTATATATGTCTGTTAAATTTTTTTACATTTATCCAATAAATGTTAGAGGCTTACAATGTGAATCAATCTAATTATTAGCCTGAATACTCTAATATTCATAAAAAGGTCGATTTAATACCTTTTGAGAGAGAACCCACATTAAATACAGTTTGGGTTACATTTATAGGTTCCATTTGACAAAATCAATTTCTTCTTTAAAATCGGGACATCAAAATTCACTTTGGGTAATTTTTTGGAATTTTTCTAAAAAAATTCATTTTTAATGAATAGTAAAAAATACTATATTTTAATTCCAAATTACCTCATAATATAATTTATTTATATTTTTTGACTAGATTGTTAATTTTATTTAAAGTATAATTATATTATCTTTTTACTATTTATTCCAATTATGGTCTTCATAAGAAATTTCATTTTTAAAATTGACAAAAATAAGTGTCAATCATTGATAGTTATTATTTCCTAAAACCAAGTTTTTTTCACAATGGGAATTAATTTAAAATTAATTTCTTCCACCTATTTGTTTTTATTTTGAAAAAATTGATATAATATTTGGAATCAGGAGGTCCAAATTGTGTAAATAGGTATGTTTAAATTTTATACATTATGAATATTTACTTCAGTAAAAATTTTATTTACCATGGTTAAAGGGTAAATCTGTTAAATAATTGAAATCAAATATTACAATAATAATATTAAATTTACCTAACATGTGTCATAATCATATTGGATAATATATTTCTGACCAGGGGCATATTTGGGTCGATTTTGGGACCCCATGGATCCACATAATGTGATAATGACACTGTATATTTATTTTTTTAACATAAAGAAAAAAATGACTGAAACATCTTTTAGTAAATAAATTTTTACATGGGGTTATATAAGTTATATCTATAAAAATAAATATTCATTTTAATGATCATTTTTTTCTACATCGTGAATTTGTTTTATAATTTTTAGACATCAAATAAATAAAATTATGTATGACACAATAATGATGCAGTGTTTATCTCATTAATGAATGATTTAAATAAATAAGATTATGAAGAGTAAAAAAATATCCAAAACCTGTCCAATTCTTATTGGATGATTTAATTTATAACATGAGTCATCTTAACTTCTAAATTAATAAGTTTTGGTTATTTAGAAACTGAAAATCATTAAATAATAAAATAATATTTTAAAACATTCCAGAAGAGCCCCTCACCCTCCTTATAAAATTCCCTCACATATAACCCATTCCTCAGACTTCTCAAGCCCCTTTTCTCATCCAAACTCACCAAAATTGTTCTTCCTACATCTCTCTCCACCTTATCCTAGATTCGTTCCCTGAGGAAAAATGCAATTCAATTTGTCCTTTTGGTTCAAACTAAAGGGAGATTCCTGATTTAAAGGTAATGTATTCTCTTATGTTCTTTTTTTACTTCTCCAACCCCCTAAATTTTTTTATTAGTTTATTTTAAAAAAATTATCGTCAATATACTAGGTTGTTTTTATGATATTTATTCTATGAAAAATTACACACAACTTTATCTAATTGTAAATAAATTACTGTTTCTGTGGACAATGAACTACTTCCTCACAAAATGATGATTACACAATCTTCTCCAACAACCTCTTATGGTGGCCATTAAAATGGAAATATATTTATATGTGATATATATTATATTTATATTGTCTTTATGCTTATTTATTTTCATTTATAGAATACCTTTATGGTTTCCATAGTGACTAAATAAGATAATTTCATTTGAGGAAGTGCATAATACTGCTCCTTAAAGTGATATGACTCATTATTCCATATGTGAAATGTATAAAGGATTGAAATATTAATATTATATATGATATTATAATGGTATTATAATATAACTATTTAAAATTACATTTTCATTCCAATAAATATGAAATAGAAATGAATGTAGTGTTCATGCGTACGTACAACATCCCGTCTCCAATAACGGTGTATATAATTTCTTATCATCAAATGTTATGTAAAATTATAAATAAATATATATATATGATATATATGATATATAAATCATGAATATAATTTTGGGGATAATTTAATTTTGACCACATGGACAATTTATAATTAAAACAAGTTAATTTTTAACTCAAGTTCCGAACATCAAAAAAATGTCTGATATGAACTCAAATAATTAACTATTTGTTATACTATGATAATATTTGATATAAATTGAATAATAAACATGGAAATGTTTCTTAAGAAATTAGAAATAATCTTTAGTTAATTATTCAGGAGATTAAATAATGATCGAGTCTATTGAGACATGAGTTAAGGGGTTTCTTATCTCACTTTTTATTCTAGGAGATTTCCATTGTTCGACAATAATTTATTTCATGTGGTGTATTGTGTACAACCATTATATATATATTATCATGATTTTATTTATAATCATGGAATTCTATGTTTCATTAGGTGGTTATTAACTTTTATTCGTATGACTCAATATATTACAATTTGGTAAGGTGTTTTCATCTCACTTTTTTTATTCCCGTGAGATTCATGCTATATTTTCCACTATTTCATTTTTGGTGGTGTATGTACTGCCCATTATTGTAAATACTGTGTTATATAATTCAAAATATGGGTATTTTCATCTTCATTTTATGATCTTTCTTTCATGGGGCGTATATTTTGTATGCTACCAAATTGGTAAGAGAACCTTTCACCTATCTCTTTTAGTCAAAGACTTATTTTTGTTATGTATTTTAATTTGTATCTTCATATGTTGGGATATGTTATTAAATATCCATATTGTTGTAAATTTTAGGTCCAAGTGATGATATACCCTTTTTTTCTCTCATCAACTCATTTTCTGAATTTTAATGCAACACCATTTGGCTGTCGAATTTCTGTTAGAGAACTTCATAACCCAATTTCAATTCTTTGTGTTAAACTTCTACTACTTGATTATGACATGCTATGAATATGTTTGAATGAACTCTGACTGTTTTACACTAAATATCCTATCATATTTAGTGTATTTATATTTTTCACCCATTATTATTTAATTTATTTATCCTTAATCTATGGACACCATTTTTTATAAGGTATTTCGTGTCAACATAAATTCTATTGAGTATTCATTGTTGTTTTGAACCAATTATCTTTTATATGGAATTAATACTATTATTTGAAATATTATATCAGTAATCCATTTATTGTCATGATATTATAATTTTTTTATTAAATTTTATTCCTCAATTATTTATATTCAAGAATATCTCATTTGGTATGGAACCCCATAACTAAAATATCATTTTAGTGATTTAATCTTATTAATATTTCTCATTAATTTCCATGATCCCAAAATGGTTAGATGAATTTATTTACATTGACATAAATATTTTAAAATGATAATTCTTTTAAAAGTCTAAAAGATGTATCTGACACTTTGATTCCAAAAATCCCTTTATTAATTATTTTAAATGGTTTTGAAAATGGTTTTATAATGCATTAATTATTTCAATATCTTGAAATGTTATAAATTGATTGAAATGTGGAGATTTTATGATTCCTTTATGCTTATTTTATTTGTTATTAATATGTTATGGTTATTTGGTATTGTTTATGTATATGGTGTGTTCCATGATAAACTTAGGGCGGGTGAGCCTAAGATAGCTCTACAATGCATTGGGTAAATGAGAGAGGTAAACATTAAAGTTTATCCTAAGTGATAATATACTATGAGGTGTATTCCAATGTTACTCCCTACATAACTATGATAGACAAAATTTATGTATGATATGAATGCCACAAGTTAACTTTATGATTTCTAATTTCTATGTGTTATTCATAAGTCTTATGATTTCATGAGGCATGTTATGATTAAAAATAATTGTTTCATTCATTTGTATTTATTGATGGTTTAATGATTTCATTCCTTATTTTAAAACACTTACAAAGCTTTTCATGAAAATCCCATGTTTTTGAAATGTTTTATACTTGACTTAAGGATTAATAGGGTCAATGTTGTGATCACGTAAAAGTCCTGATGTCTAAAACTTGGAAGTAGACATATTTCTTCTTAAGATTTTTTATTTTATAAAAAAACGGATACTCAGTTGTAGTGTCAACATGCAATTTTCATGTTGATATGTCATAATTATGGCCGAATTCTCTAAAACTGTAACCATGAAAATATCCTCAATGAAAATTATTAATTTATAGATGGTATGTGAGGACGGTTTAGATGACATTAGAGGTTGGGGTGTTATTTAGTAATAAGTGACATAACCATAATGGTTATCATATCAGAAAGATTAATAGTTTTTTTAGAGGTGATAAAAGGTTATTACTTCTTACTGTGAAAAATGAAATGTATTAGATAATCTTTGAGGATAAAATATATTATGGTTATTTTTGAGAAATTTGTATCTTTTTTTATTTAAATGTAATTAAATTGTATAGTTTTTGAAAAAGGACAACATGTAGTCTATGGACAACCAGTCTTGTTGGAGAAAGCTGTGGTAAACAAACCCAAAACCAAAGTGCGATTGAGATTTATCGCGTACCATTGGCCAACAAGAAGTCCCTGGTTAGTATGACATATTATTTTTGGTTAAATGATTTTATGGATCAAGAATAAGTTGATTTGGTTAACATATATTTTATAAAATTAATATCCATAAAATATGAGAACAATTTGGTGATTAATTGATAAAGGTTATTTTAGAAGATGTTTTCTCTTTTGGAAACATTATATGCTTAAGGTAAATAGAATAAAATGGGATCTAATTTGTGGAGTAATGGTTGAAATTTTATTTTGTAAAAATCTATGTTTTTATTGTAGAAATATGATGATTTGATTTATTTATGTAAATGATTAACCTATCATGGAGAATTTTTGATTAGTTTAATTACATTTTAGTATGAGACTTTAGGAGTAACTGATGTTATTTATGGATAAATGATAATATTTATCATGGAAGACTACATTATTAAATAATTTTTAGTTTTTTTTCAATATTAGTTTGGGATAAATTGAATAATTTTAAGGAATGTTATTTATTAAATGGTCTTTGTTGATAATAGGGCATTGTTTGTTCAAAATTTTAGAATATTATTATAATTTCTTTTTTATAAAAGATTATCGTTTTTTAGGATTATCTGATCTAGTACTAACCTTTTTGGTTATGGTTAATATCTAATAATAGGTGAAATATATAGATCATATTTTTGGATCATATGATACTCTATATGTTGATTCTAATGATTTTTGTTAGACCAATTCTGTTTGAATACTCATAGTTTGGAGAAAATATGAGTTTGTGGTAGAAATTTTTTAAAGTATGAATGTTTATATGATAGGTAATTATGATTCCTTATGTTTTTAGTTAAACATATATATAAATTCCCCATATTTATGAAAAGTTACATAGAATAGAAATGTTTTCTGTTAACTTTTACTACTTGTTAATCAAAGAACCTTTTAACCCATCACTAGTTTGTGATTTTTTGGTGGATAACTTTCTCTTAATAAAATTTTCTACCACTCTCCATAAAACACTGATGGTTTTTTTCTCTTCCATATTCAGGTTTTCCTATATGGAATCCTTATTTGGACTATCTTGGGTGACCATTTTATTTCCCCTTAATTCTTTTAATGTGATATTTTTATTGACTACTTTTCTGATGTTTGAATTTCAATTATGTTTCCAAGCCCAATTTTAAGATTTTTTGGATGTAATTTCCAATAGGGGGAATGATGTAACATCCCTGGTATATAAATAATATAAAAATTTCATATTTATTAATATTTTTGAAGTAAATATTAATTTTAACTTAAAGGGGCCGCTATGTTCGATGGCATACCCGATATGCAACAAAGGGTTTCTGTGAAATAATATGTTGCACACAAAGTTGAGTTATACTGAAAAAAATACACTAATAACATTATTTTAAATGGTATTTAACACTTATCTGTATTATTGGTAGGAATGAAAATAAATTTCTAAAATATGATTATATATGTTTGTTAAATGTATTTACATTTATCGAATAAAAGTTAGATGTTTAAAATGTGAATGAATCGAATTTTAAGCATAAAAACTCTATTATTCATTAAAAGGTCGATTTACATCCTTTTGATGGAGAAACCTCATTAAATCTAGTTTATGTCACTTTTATATGTTATATTTGACAAAATAAAATTTTTATTTAGAATCGGGACATCATAATTTAATTTGGGTAATGTTTTTGTCATTTTACTGATAAAATTCATTTTTAATGAATTGTAAAAAATACGGTATTTTAATTCACATTTTCCTTTTAATATAATTTATTTATACAGTTAGACTGTATTTTTAAATTATTTAATGTTTAATTATATTATGTTTCTATAATTTAATCAGATTTTGATAATTGGAAGTAATTTCGCTTTGAAATTGGACATAAATAAGTGACAATATTTTGATAGTTATTATCTCTTAAAAACACACTTTTTATTTTGACAGCAGGAATTAATTTTAAATTAATTTCTTCCACTTATGTGTTTTGAATATGAAAAAATGGATTCCTTTTTTGGAATCAGGATGTCTAAATTTTTTAAACATGTATCTTTTATTTTTAGACCTAATGAATATTTACATCTGTATAGATTTTATTTACCATTGTTAAAGGGTAAATCTGATAAATAATGGTAAGAAAATATTATTATAATAGTTTTAAATTACCATAACATGTGTTTTAATCATACTAGAAGATATATTTCAGACCATGTGCATCCTTTGGTCGATTATGGGACCCCATGGAGCCACTTACGAGTGATAATGACGATTATATTAATTAAATTAAATTGAAGACAAAAATGACTTAAACAATTATCTGTTAGTAAATAAATGTTTACATTGTCTTATATTAGTTATCAATTTTACTATAAATATTCATATTAAATCAAAAAATATTTCCTACATCATGATATTTGTTTTATAATTTTTATACATCAAATAAATAAAATTATTTTGGACATAATAATGATGCAGTGTTTACCTCATTAATGAATGATTTAAATAAGTATGATTATATAGATTAAAACAAATTCCCAAAGCAGTCCAATTATTTTTTAATGATTTTATTTCAAACATGAGTTATCTTACCTTCTATTTTAATAAGTTTTTGACGTTATAAGTTAGAAAAAATTATATAATAAAATAATATTTTTAAATATTCGTAAAGAGCCCATCTACCCCCTTAGAAAACGCCCTCAATTCTAAACCATTCCTCACACATCTCAAGCCTCTTTTCTCATCAAAAATCTGCCCAATTAAGCTTCCTAAATCCATATCCTCCTCCTAGTGGACTTCCCTTAAGCAGATGTCTATTCAATTAAACCTTTTGGTTCAATCCAAATGGAGATACTTGTTTTAATGGTAAAGTCTTCTCTTATGTTTTTTCTTTTATTTCACTTCTCCAACACCATAAAATATTTTTATTCCATTATTTTATAACAAAAATAGTATCCGAAATACAATAGGTTATTTTTATGGGAATTATTTGAACTAAACTTACACCCACATCCATCTAATCAGTAAAGGACATACTGTTTTTGTGGACAACAAACTACTTCCTCATGAAACAATTATTGTTCCATCTTCTCCTACCACCTCTTATGGTGGCCATTATGATGGCACTATATTTATATGAGATATATATTATATTCAATTTTTTATGCCTATGTATTTTTCATTTATAGAATACCTTTATGGTTTACAATGTGGGTCAATAAGATAATTTCATTTGAGGAAGTGCCGACTACTTCCCACTCAAAGTGATATGACTCATTCATGCCATACATGTAACGTATAAATCCTGGAGGTAGTTAAATTATATATGATATTATAAAGAAATTATAATATACCTATTTATC
The DNA here is from genome assembly GCA_963277665.1 of Viscum album. Classification (NCBI taxonomy): domain Eukaryota; kingdom Viridiplantae; phylum Streptophyta; class Magnoliopsida; order Santalales; family Viscaceae; genus Viscum; species Viscum album. The sequence continues at coordinate 580,560,360 of OY728128.1, read as the reverse complement.
ATTACATTTTAATTACATTAAATATGAAATATAAATGAAAGTAACGTTCATGCATACATACGACTTACCATCTCCATGAATGGTGCATTTTATTTCCTATCTCCAAATGTTATGTAATATTATAAATGCACATATATACTGGATATATATGATAAATAAGATCTATAAATCATAAAAATCATTCTGGAGGTAATGTAATTTCAACCACATATACAATTTACTATTATTACAAATTGATTTTTAACTCAAGTTCCGAACATCGAAAAATGTCTGATATGAACTCAAATAATTAACTAATTGTTATAGAAATGTAATATTTGAAATAAAAGAATAATAAACTGGAAAAAGGTTCTTAATGATGTATAAATAAACTTTATTTTATTATTAATGAGATTAAATAATGACCGAGTCATGTCTCACACGATGTAAGGGGTTTCATATCTCACTTTTAATTCCATGTGATTTCTATTGTTCGCCACTTATTTATTTCTTGTGGTGTATTGTGTACTACCATTATATACTTATTATCTTTATTTTATTTATATTTATGGTATTTTCGGATTTATTTGGTGTTTATTAACTTTTGGACAAATGAATTAATTAATTACAACGTGGTAAATTGTTTTCATCTATTTTCTATTCCAGTGAGATTCATGCAATATTTTCCACTATTTACTTTTGCGTGGTGTATATACTGGCCATGATTGTAATAATTGTGTAATATAAATCAATTTATTTCAATTTACATATTCATTATATAATCTTTATTTCATGGGGTGTAGGTTTTGTATGTTACCAAATCGGTAATGGAACCTTCCACCTTTCTCTTTTCGTCAAAGACTTCTTTTAGTTATGTCCATAAATTTACATATTTTTAGGTTGGGATATTTTATTAAATAAATTTATTTCAATAAATTTTATGTCCAAGTGATGCGATCTACAGTTTTTTCACTCATCAACTCATTCATTTAAATTTTTATGTGACGTTGTTTGGCTGTCAAATTTCTATAAGAGAACTTATTAACCCAATTTCAATTCTTTGGGTTACACTTCTACTTCTTAATTATGTCGTTCTATGAATATGTGTGAATGACGTTTGATAGTTTTACACTGAATATCCAATCATATTGAGTGCATTTAAATTTTTCACAAATTATTATGTAATTTATTCATCCTTAATCAAATTATAAGATTTTTTATAAGGGATTTCATCTCAATTTACAATCCATTGAGTCTTCATTATAGTTATGCACCAACACAGTTCTATATTTTGTTAATTCTATCCTTAGAAATATTATATAATGAATCCATTTATACTCAATATATTATAATGTTTTTATTCGATGATATTTCTCAATTATTTGTATTCAAGCATCTCTCATTTGGTTAGGAACTCCTTAAATAAAATATCATTTTAATGATTTAATCTTCTAAATATTTTTCATTAATGTCCATATTTTTGAAATTGTTTTTAGGTTTTATTTATATGGACATTAATTTTTTAAAATTCTAATTCCTTTAAAATTTTTAAAGTTGTATGGGACACTTTGATTCCAAAAATCACTTTATTAAATGTTTTAACTAGTTTGATAAGCATTGATTATGTCAATATCATGGAATGATATACTTTGATCGTAATGCTTAAATGTTATCTTTCCTTTATTATTGTTTTATTTTTTATTAATATGTTATGGTTATTGGAAATTGTTTACATATATGGGTGGTATCATGATAAACCTAGGGCGGGTGGGCTGGAGATAGCTCTCCAATGCATTGGGTAAAATGAAGGAGGTAAACATTAATGTTTCTCCTAAGATATTTAGGGAATATACTATGATGGGTATTCCAATGTAACATCATACATATCTGTGATATCTATAATGTAACTATGATATGGATTCCACAAGTTACGGTTATGATTTATTATTTTTATGTGTCATTCAAAAATCATACGATTTAATGAGGTATGTTTTGATTAAGAAGTATGGTTTCATTGGTTTTTATTTATTGATGGGTTAATGTTTCCTTTCCTTATTTTTTAACCCTTACTGAGCTTTTTATTCTCACCCATGTTTTGGAAACGTTTTCCATAGGAATTAATGATTAATAAGTTCAAGGATGGGATCATGGAAAAGTCATGTTGTCTATAACTTTGATCTAGACATGATTCTTTTTAAGTGTTTTTATTTTATGAAAAAATGGATACTGAGTTGTAGTGTCGACATGTAATTTTCATGTTAATATGTTATATTTATGACCTAATTCTCTAAAACTCTACAACTGAAAATATCTGTAACCTAAATTATTCATTTAATTCACGATTATGTAATGTTTTAAGTCCGGGTCCTTATATGCATCATCCTACAATTACCTTTTTAGACCGGGTATGTCCGGAACACAATCCTCTTCCCAAATTTAAAAATTCCATCTTCATATACGAATTAAATCAATCTCATATCATTCACAACAATAATTTTTTTTGAATATCCTCATCATCAGTTTGATAAAATTTTATCTTTTCTAGTAAAGATGGGTTTTCAACCAATTGAAAAGGTATTGATGTTTGACCTTCCATGATTCTTCCCATATCATTCTTTATTATATCCACAAACATATGATCCATTTCAACTCTCATATTGTTCAAAACTACAGGACCCTTTATCCTCAATTCATCTACCTCCTTATTTGCCTTCCTAGGGTGGCAGTGTATAATGAAATCATAATCCTTGAGTTGTTCAAGCCGTCATCTTTTCCACATGTTGAGTTCTTTCTATGTGAAAATATACATCAAAATATTTTGATCCGTATGAATCTCACATTTTTCACCATAAAGATAGTGTCTCTATATCTTCAAATCAATTATTACAAATACTTAATCATTATCAAGAGTTGGATAGTTTATTTCATGAGTTTCTAGATGTTCTCATTCATTAGAAATAACTCTATCATTCTGCATAAGGAAAGAACCTAGTCCTCTCTTTAAAGAATCACTATAAATAACAAACCCATCATTCCCTAATTGTAGAGTAAATATTAGAGCATTGAATAATATATTTTTTCAATTCGTCAAAACAATTTTGAAAATATTTTTTCCAATCCAATTAACCCCTTTACGTGTGATCTTGGTTAACGGGTTATCCAATCAGGAAAAATTGTGGATGAAATGCCGATAATAACGTGCTAATGAAATATAAATGTGTACCTTAGTTAAACTTTTCAGTTATAGACATTGTTGGATTACATTGATTTTTTAAGGATCAGCATAGATTCAATCTTTATAGACAATACAGAAAAAAAGAAACTTCATGAAGCTAGAACACAATCTAGATAAACATCCCATATAATTCCTTTCTTCAGAGGGTCTTCCGAATAGTGCACATGTGATTTTCATGAACTTCGTAGATTTTGGATTATATCAATATATCATTAATAAATACCACTATAAATATATCATGATATTCCTTGAAAACTCTAGTTATTAGATCAATGAAGAAGGAGGGTTCATTAGTCAGTCCAAAAAGCATTACTGAAAACTTGTAATGCCCATACCTGGTACGAAATGTTGTCTTCAGAATAACATCATTCTTCACAAATAACTGATTATATCCAGATTGAAGTTTAATCATTGAAAAATACTTATCTCCATTATATTGATCGAATAAATTATCAATGGATGGCCCTATATAGTATTAAATAGGGCAACCAACATAATAACATCTACCACCAATATAAGGAGGACCCAATGAATAAAACACATGCCTAATAGCAATCCAAATTTCATAACTTCTACAAGAATCAAACATCTCCAAACAAGAACCACCAAAAAAATAAAACCATCCAAAATAATAATACCAGTACATACTCAACATACACAACGAACAAAAATATATATTTCTATAAAATTACTACCAGGTAAATGGAAAATATGTTAAACCTACATATACATATTCCAGATAGATCATGGTATGTGAAAAGATTCACTCTGAGACATACAGCTGGAGTTTTGATGTCATGATGAATCTTGTTCCACAAAGTCAAGAGTTGTTGATCCCCCATAAAAAACTCTCATTTTGGAAATGCTACTTGGAGATACTTTTTAAATATCCCAAACTAGCTCATTTATTATGATCAACAATACCCTTCACCGTGTGATGACCTTGCTGAGATCCCACGAGCCTTGACACTCACCAACCTAAAAAAAACCTCAACCACCATAGAAAATAAGAAATAAATGAAATGAGATCAATCCCACGACTCTATTGGGATTTTTAAAAAAACCAAAAATTATAAAAGACTCCTTAGAGACATTCTAGGTCATTCTAGGTGGAATTATTTAAATGACATTAAAAAAACCAGATAAAAAGAATCAAATCTCAACCAAAGAAACACATCAAACCTAAACACTAATCCCAAAATCCCCAATTCTACAAAACAATTATCATTCAAAAAAATATCTTATATTAATCCATTTTTAGAAGAATTTACCTATTTCAAAATGTAAACCACTCCAACTAATCAACTTTAAACCAAATATATCACTCCCCCCTTATGTTTTAATAAATCAATTCCATTATAAATTAAACACATTTCCTTAAATTTTAAAATTTCATAAACTATTTCATCACACCATAATCATTTTTTACAAAAAATATTTTCTTTAAAAATTTCACTATTTCTTGAAAGAACCAAACCAAAATATAAATTATATCAAAACATTTCAAAATGGAAACTATTGATCATGCATTACCCAACCACATGGTTTAGTATACCATTCACTAAAAATGCACCTCCCTCTAGAAGTATCATGATCATTGAACTTGACCTTCACATGGGTGAATAATTCAAGAATGCTCACTTTGTAACATCAGTTCATATCCTTTTTCATTCCCCAAATCACAGATCCAACAAGACAAACAAAAAACTAAAATAATACAATATCAAAATAAATGAATCAATCAAAACAACTCATAGAAACATTTAGATTTTAATTAGTAAGTTTTTATGATGCTATTCGCACCAATACCTATTGAGTTTCGACAGTCCTATCTCATATATACTGATCAACCCAAATTATAAGGGTTCATATGATACCATTTTTTCTTGAACCAACCCATGTTGATGTTGAATTGTTCACCAAACCAAGACCAAAACAATTCATGAGAGTTTTTCCATATCCTTCCAAGATAAAAAATTATTTATGGAATCAATATAATCTCAAAAATAAGTGACTTTTTCCATGAAATAATAGATCAATAAATAATGATGAAGAACAAAAATAAAATAAATATTGTGAATTAAAAATAAAAAAATACAATTTACTACCATGTGACCACTGGTTTACCCCCATCCATAGGACTACCACATTCCACACGATAACTAGGTAGATAATTTAATCCTAAGAACCATCTTGATTCTACCGAATCCAAGTAGGACATGTAGGCTATGAGCATGAAATAACATATTAGTTAAGCACCATAATATCAATGAATGTATTTTCCTCAAAATTTACATACATTCTTATTCGAAATACATATAGAAAATAGTATTTGGTTTTAATAAACAACACAACGATTTTAAAAAAATCAATTTCCAAAATAAAACTTTCGTTTCCTTTTAAATGGATTTATATTACAAATCCCTTTCTAAAAATACATACAATGAATGAATCTTCATCTAAAAACCAGTAGCATGAAAAATCAAATGATGCTAAAATGTAATAAAATAGTACAAGTATTGGTTGAGAAATATTGTTAGTACAAGTAAAAAAATTTCCCTGAAAATTATTATACAACATACATATATGTAATCATGTGAATAAATGAAAAATAACATGATGAGAACTTTGACGTACTTGGTTTTGACCCATCTACAGACGTATGATGTAGTCCACAGTCAATAATCCACCTGGTTGGTCAACCTAACTTCACCAGTGACACAACCCTTGGGGAGAATCCATGGTCATCTAAGATATCTAATCATGACTAGATAAATATCTCTACTCAACTATATAGATAGAGTCCAAAAATCTAATGTCTAATGTATAAATAGAATGTGAGGAGATCATCACATATATAAAATTAAATAAAAGATGTATATGGAACTGTCTATGCATTATTCACTCTTAGATGTTGTCTATGTGAAGACCCTTTATGAAAGTGGAAAACTAAAGGGTTTTATATGACATAGGAAACATTTCAGAAGTTTCAACAGAGCCAACTCATCAAGAATCTTCTAAAAAAATTATGCCAAACCAAATTGAACAATGGTCCTACACTCATGTTTATTTTAATATATTTCGTCTATGGTGACAACTAGTCTATGATTTAGAAATTTCACATGGAAACCTCATTTTAATTCATTTTTAAACTAATCATTCTTTCTGATAAATAGTTATAGTTTTTAAAAAACTATTTGTAAGGAAAATAAAAAAGAATGGATATTTCGGGATAGTGTTTTAGGGTGAAAAAGCAACAATGGTTGAAATATTTATGGAACATTCATTTATATACATATTCAAATCAATACGTACAACCTGTATACATCTGGATATGCCGATATTCGCCAATATATATATATATGAATGACCATACAAATATCCATGAGTAAAATTAAATTTAAAAAAGGAATGTCTCACCAAGGCTCATGGATACACACATAGGCCCCAAACCTAACCAAAGAATAAATTCACATTAATAGAAATTATACCATAACTCAAATATATATATTTATCACATTAAAGTAGAAAATGACATTGAAACAACCACTATGTGTTTTCACAAATACCTAGAATATATTTATATATTTTTGGTAAATAAAAGAATATTAACGGAAAAAATTGAAAAATCAATTTTTAAACAAAATCACAATAAAGAAATCCTTACCAAATCCTCATAGAAAACCACAAGTAAAGAGAAAAAAAATTAAATTAATTTTGTGGAATGATCAATAATTATGTAATATCGTATAGAGGGTAAATGAATGAAAAAACCCATAGAATGACCCAAGAATACGAAAAAACTCCAAGAACTGCATGTGGAGAACCTAAAGACAATGACACCAACTCTTATAACATATACAACATGATATATATGCTTATAATTGTTGTTCAATGTATATATTCTCCAATCCATGTGAAAAAATGTACAATGTGGGTGTATATATATACATACATGTAATAATATTTCTCTGTAGGTCACACCTTAGAATCCAGAAGTCATTTCTTTCAATGAACGCTATAGGAACCGAAATCATTCAAACCACACAAATCTTAAGAACTAGAAAGAAACCAGACTGAATCCCTAAATTTGTATGTGTCCAAACATTCGCATCCAACCCATATCATCATCCATAGCGTCCTCCCCAACACACATATGCATAAAATGATTCATCTCACCACTCTATTCATCATCTCATACAACAACCAATTAGACTCTCTACCCTTTCATATCATAATAGCCTTCCAGGATCACATCACAAAACAAGCAGTAGGAAAAAACCCATTATATCAATTGGGATCTTAGCCCTTAAATAGGCCAGAGGGTAACTCAGAACCCTAAAAGGAATTATCTATTATCCACCAACAAGTTCTTTAATCCATCATGGAATAACCAATTTATTATTTATATGTTCCAAATTCGGGAATCCTAACTAGTAATCTATCATTAGTAAATATATATTCTTAATGTAATGATTTTATTAACATTAAATTACATTAAGAAGAACTAGATTCATTTACATTCCTCTTTATCTTTTTACAATCAATTATTGATTAATTTTGGATTTAAGTTCTTTACCAATTTCCATCAAGAACAAATATCTAAACAATGAATTTATAGATATCACAATTTCTAGAAAAACAAGACGAAATAATATACGATTGATATCAATTTATTTATCAGTATGAAATATTAATTATATCAATTCCATTGTGATGCAGTGGGATAAAACATGCTAACAGTATAGTTTCATGAAAAATAAAAGGGAATTAATGAATCCTATAACTCAAATGGTTCTTGTTGTTCTTTATATGAGAATGGTCCAAACAAAGGATCTCGATTGCCTCCTCCCGTGACAACTGTATCCACCCGAGTATGCCATAGTACGACCGCACCAACCGAATTCCATGAAAACTATAGTAGAAGTAAGGATATCATATACCATAATAGGTCAAGGAATGTAGAAGGAGATAATCCCAATCAAATGATGATAAAACAGACCTTATATCGATGAAGGATCGACACATACTGCTTGCAGAAAAACAGGGGTACACATGCAATAGTAAGAAACTTCAAGGGGAAATGATCTAAGGATTAAGGTTCGATCAAATGGATCCTATAAGGAGAAGAAAAGGATTGTTCATCTCACACCAAGGGAAAAGGTATAAAAATGGTGGAAGATATCCCATCCCTTTAAAATATTTAACAGGGAAACAGTTTAAGATACACTAGATATTTGATTAAAAGCATATCACCTAAAACCACATAGTTTGACCACGTAATGTCATCTCGGAAAATATGAAAATTAATATATGAGTTATGAGATTTTATTTGGCCATGAATCCCTTAAAACAAGTCCTTGAATGCATTTTATGTCAGTGAAAACAACAAAGGGGTGAAACTATAGGAAGTTGGAAACACTGTTCATGATCCCTAAAGCACTGTACACCTACCGATCATGGAAACACAATACACGATTATTGAAACACTGTACACTCTCTGATCCTGGAAACACTGTTCACAAATTGACTCACCGATCTTAGACTCAACGATCCTAGAAACACTGATCTAATGGTACTGTTCACAAAATGACCGACCGATCGGATGGTACTGTTCATAGAATGACAGACCGATCCGATGATACTGTTCATAAAACGACAAACCGATCTGATTGTACTATTCACCGAATGACATATCGATCCTATGGAACTGTTCGCATTGGTCTTACCGATGGAAATGTTCAAATCGGTCTCACCAATGGAGCTATGCAATTCATTGTCACCTATGGAACTATCTACATCGGTATCACCTATGGAACTATCCATATCGGTCTCACTGATGGAATTGTTCGGGTCGGTCTAACAGATGGAACAGTGCACATGAGTCTCACCGATGGAACTGTCCACATTGGTCTCACCGATGAAAATGTCCACATTAGTCTCACCGATGGAACTGTCCACATCGATTTCACCGATAGAACTTTTCACATCAGTCTCACCAATGGAAAAGTTCACATCGGTCTCACTGATGGAATTTTTCACATTAGTCTCACTAATGGAATTGTTTGATGAATTGGAAATTTGGAAAAGTGTGGGAAATAAGTCACATATCCATCTCAAAAAACCCCAGACTCCATATTTTCACAAAACAGTGGATGATAGTGGTTTGGGCCATTACATCATATATCTCTCAAAACATTCTCATCCTTGAGAATTCAATACCATTATAAAAGGAAATAGAAAAGAAGTTTGTAGAACTACCCATCTAGATAACTCTCAAAAGAGAGAAAGACAAAAGAAGCAACCAAATAAATTAATCTAATAGACAAGAAAGGTATATAACCACAAAGTAAAAAAAATTACATGAAATGAGATAAACATCAAACAACATTAGGTAATGATCACATATCTACGACTCGTGTTCCCTAGTACTATCTTCCATGCCACCATGTCGCTACAAGACACAAACCATAGGGATATAATTCCTATGAAATACCTTCTCTTTGCGGTCTTGGATCTCCCCAGATTGCTTCTCAAAGATCACTTCATCATTAACATAAATATCTACCCAATCGAGGAAGTGAGAGTCATAATAATGATGAAGAAAGAGTTGTGATACATGAAAAACATTGTGTATCTAGATCGTCTACGAGGGATGCGCTACTCGATACACCATGACTACATCACGATCTAACAACTCAAAAGGACCAGAAATCTAGGGAGAATTCTTATTCCCATGACCAAACCATCACTTCCCATGATGGGGAGTCACCTTCCGAATCACGTGATCTAAAACAATAGACTCCAGGTGTCTCATCCTTTGATTGAAATCTGATTTCTGACGATCTTGTGCTGTCTTATCCTCTCATGAATCACCTAAATGATATATGATGTATTCTAAACTAGTTCTGGTCCTTGAATTACTGACTCTCCCACCCCAGCAAGTACAACATGGAAAAGAAAAGGCAACCATACAATGATTCAAACGGAACCGTACCGATGGTGGAGTGAAAAATGTTGTTGTAAGAAAACTTCACCAAGGGTATGTTTCTCATCCAAAACTTCCAAACTCTAGAACACTAGAGCGTAACATGTCTTCAAGAGTCTGCATAGTCTACTCTATCAAACCGTCCATATTAGGATGAAAATTAGTGATAAGGAATAGTTGAGAACCAAAATCATGCTAGAGACCTCTCCACACTGTAGAGGTGAAATGAGGATCTTGATAAAAAATAATAGTCATTGGGACTCCATGATGTCTCAACACCTCTTCTAGACACTACCTCGACAAAACTTCTACTGAGCTTGACTCCTTGATTTCTATGAAGTGAGCTGATTTTGTTAAATGACCCAGTACCTCCTAAATATATTCATGTCATACCTATTTTCAAGGTAAACCTATAAAAATTTCCATTGATATGTCCTCCCACATCCATTATAGAACATATAACGGCTGGAGAAGACCACCAAGAACATAGTGTTTGGAATTCACCTTCTGACTGATCAAACATTGAGACACAAACTCTGCAACTACACACATAATCCCAGGCCACCAATAATGACTTCTCAAGGATTGTTTCATCTTTTTCATGCTAGGATTCACTGCTAAATTAGAACTATGGAAATCTATGTCAACCATCTTGGGAATCATCAAAAGAGCAAAAATACTTCCCTGATACAACACTCAGTGTTGTTCATCCTGAGTCCAACCATTAGGGGCCTCGTTAAAAACCACCTGGTATCTCCGGACCTCCACCTTTAGATCCCAAAACTGGGACTCTTCCAACTTTTTCACAAGAGATGACTGCACCATCATCGTAAAGAGACAATAACTTCCCCCAACATCTTCCTTATCAAGATGTAAATCTGACATCTCTTCCATTACTCTCTAAGAGTCACCAGATTCATTCGCTGCACTAATATGTGACTTCAAAATTATCCCATTTTATATAACATTCCCCTTTCTACATGTATACAATATTTACAAATCTTATTCCTATAAGAACTTCATCCACTGATGCTGTTGTAAATTCAAGTCACGCTGGGAGAAAACATAGCTCAGGCTCTTATGATCATTCAAAACCACAAAGTTCCCACCAATGAGGAAATTTACCCACAACTTCAGCGAAAAAACCATGGAATCCAAATCAAGATTGTGGGTGGCATAGTTACGTCCATTGGGATATAACTACTGAGACCCATAGGAAGCAACTAATCATTGCTACATTAGAACACAGCTGAACCCCAGATGTGAAGCTTTGTAGAAAACATCAAACTGAACTCCCTCAATGAGATGAAAACGAACTAGAGAACTTACTACCTTCTACTTTAGATACTCAAATTCTGCCTAACATAGATCAGTCCATATGAATACCCGATCCTTAATGGTCAATACTGTCAAAGGAGTCATAACTCGAGAGAAATAGTCTATGAAACTCCTATTGTAGCCTGAAAGGACAAGGAAACATCGCACCTATGACACTTTCTTGGGGGCTTCCCATGACGCATCTACGTCTATCTTCGATGTATCCATAGCTAATCCCTGATGGGACACAACATGCCCCATGAAACAGAATTCTTGAGGCCAAATCTCACACTTCGACAACTTCCCAAATAGCTTATATTGATGAAGAACTCGCAAAACAGGATGTAGATGCTCTACACGATCCTCCTCAGACATCGAGTACACAAGTGTTCCATCAATGAAATCCACCATGAACTTGTTCAAGAACTCACAGAACATAGAGTTCATCAATCCCTTGAATAAAACTAGAGAATTCCTCACACAGACGACATTACAAAGAAATCATAATTCCCATGATGACATCGGAAAGTAGTCTTCAGGATATCCTCATCCTTATCACGCACTTGATGATATCCTGACCAAAAGTCTATATTTGAGGTCAAAAACTCACCCATTAGTTGATTATATAAATAATCAATCCATAGAATAGGATAGTGATTCTTCATTGTCACTTTGTTTATGTGATAATAATAAACACACTACTGTAAACTGCTATCAGCCTTCTTCACGAACAAAAATGGTGCACCTGACTGTGAAAAACTCTGCCAAACAAAACCTCACTATAACAGACCATCATGCTATATATGTTTCTATCGTAACTCAGAAGGGGCCATCCTATATGGATACATAATGATAGGAGACACTCCGAGTTGAAGCTCGATCCTAAACTCAATCTCTCATCGAGGCGTTAACTCTACAAAATCATCTGGAATGACATCTGGGTACACTTCTACGACCCTAGGAATCACCAACTCTGGAACCTCTGAAGAACTCAGTATCAACTCAGCCATCACATATGATATTGGTGGAAGACACCTCTGACACATCAGAGGGTCTCAGTCACCAAAGAACACCACTGGCTCCCCATCCTCATTGAAGAACACAACCTCCCACCTGAAGAAATCCTTGGCAGCCTGCACTGAATACAACCAGTCCATTCTAAGTATGATAACTTATGGTTGTATCTGTAAACATAAGATATTTCCCCAAGAGAGGTTCTTCCCCAACAGTAGCTCACAGTCTCAACATACTTCAAAGAAGTCATCTCGACCTCCAATGGGTGTAGTCAACACCAAGGGCACTAGAAGCCTCTCTACCACATGTCCCAATGCTTGGAAAACGGTACGTGATATGATGGAGTGTGTAACTTCGAAATCAAACAAGGAATAAACCATGGTATAAAACAAGAAAAGGGTACCTCAAACATTATCAGGATCACCTGGTGATGGAAACACTATAGCATGATGCTGACAACGACCTCCTCCATGACCTAACTAACCCCGATGATGACCACCACCATGACCGTGATATACTCTCTGAGGACATGAAGCATCACATGAATGTCCTCTACCAGCACCAGCTATCCTATATTTCTCAATAGCTGGTTCAACCTACTACTGATGCCTCGGGTGGAACTGCATCAAAGGTGGAACATTCAGTGGAACACCTGGGGCATGATGACAGCTCGGAAAGGTCAGGCACTATAACTGCTGATGACATTGACCACCATAAGAAAACCAGAACATGTTCCCTTAGAATTGACCTGAGAGTCCCTACCTCCAGAGAAACGAGATGCAGAGGGCTGGGAGCTACCCCTCGTAGAACTGAAAATATTCTTTAATGAAAACAGGGAACTCCGGAAAATTGATCTTCTTTGTGAGGAATCATGATAACTACCCTCTTATTATGATCAACTTATGACTAATGCACTCTAAACAATAGATACTCTCTCCAGCACCTCAAGATATATCTTCATCATAAATGGAGTTTCCTGGTGTTGTATCTATGAATCGAAAGCCTCCACGAAATGCCTCGCCTTGGCCTCCTCATCTGGAAAATGGTCCGTAGGAAAATGTAAAAGGTTCATGAAATGCATTCTAATATCTCTCACACCAGAGAAACCCTGTCGAAGGGAAATAAGCTCTTGGAAAATAGACACCTACGCGGTCGAAGAAAGAAACTTGACTTTAAGATTGTCTTGGAACTCATCCCATGTGATCGCTGACTCCTCGCGATACTGGAGGAACAAGAACAACCATTTTCTCGCTACTCCACGCAATGTCTTCTCAACCAAAAACACCCAGTTCTCCTTCTGATAACTGATCAAACTATATCCTATCATGACATCCTCCAACCAGTCTTCCGTGACTGCATCTAAAATAGAGCCCTTGTAATTATATATACTCTTGCCCTGAAAATCTCATAGATTCCTCCTTCATGTGTCATCGTTGTCAACATCTTCCTAGTGGTAATCTGCTAGAACCGCCTGATGGACATGTTCTGTGCAAACCTGAAGAGGACGTCGACCTGGAGGCATACCTAAAAAAACAGTTAGAGGTCCTAAACCTAGAATATTAAAGAATTAACATTAAATAACTAATTTTTTTTCTTAAATTTATTTTAATTTATATTATACCAAGGTCTACCAAATCAAACATATGCACAAAGAAGAATGATGCATGATCCATTCCCAGGTCTCTACCCTGCATCTAGTATATCCTCATTTAGTAGCCATTGTCAACTTAATGGTCTATGCATCAGATCATAGGGGGTCCTAAACAACTATGTCTCAGCTGGTATATAGTTTTAACATCACTTTTTAATCATGAATTACACTGTTTCTCTACCAACTCAAGAAACCTAACCTCTGCCTAACACCAAACTCCATCCAATCTATTAAACAACACTATGATACCACATTGTCATGACCACTTCCCCACATGGTGTACCCCTCCTGGGATGACAATGTCAGAAGGGAGATAGGGACCCCCTGTGTCCTGCCTCTAGTTGGCCCCAGGTTCACGACTAGCACTTAGGGTATAGTAAACACACAGATGGGAGGTATTACCCTCTACGAGAAGACATGCGGATGAAAGAGATAAGATAAAAAAACCAAATACAACTCTAATTGTAAAATAAAAAATCCCAATTACACATTTTTAATGTCTTGAAAAACTACTTAAACTGAAAGGGGAAAACTCCATGTACCCAAAATTAAGTAAAAACTGCTACAACCACAAGCCCGAGTAGATCTTGCAACCCCATGCTCATAAAACTAGGTTGATCTCTAACCTGCTCCAATAGACCTTCAAAACAGATCACATATACATAGAGTGAGTAAAAAAAATATAATCACTAAGATCCCCCCTGAAGACTCTCATGCAAATTTAATGAAATCATGATAAAGCACAGTGAACAAAAATGAAAAAAACCAATCCCCTAAATACGTATACTATATTCCTAGCCTCAACATGGATAATATCACCAAATAACACGTACAAGAGTATATAATATATTAAATAATATAAAGGGTACCCCTCTACTACTTCCCCACTAGTTTGCTTCTTTTTCCCACTGTCGGACGTCCTAATCATCTCTCTCCAAAAGGCTTGCCTGCTGACACATGGGAGAAGCACCACAACATGCACCTTGTGAAACAAAACCACCATATCCTCACAAGAATGTAACTAGGTAGTTTATGGGGGACACCACAGCTTTCATAACGTGTATCATATGTTAGGAATTATACCTCAAGACATTACATCCCACTCACTGAGTTAGAATCCTCAAGACATCATATCCTATACACGTTCCACCAATATTATTTCATAAGATACTATATCTAGAATATATGTGTGAATAACCACAATCCATTACCGCCCTCTAATCATATAAATGGGGAAAACATACAACTGTTCCTTTTTTCCCAAGTAACTACCAAGAGAAGAGTGCGGGGCCAAAGGGGGTAATCAACTATCCATCCTCCCACTGGAATGTTGGGGAAAACACCCCCATGGCTCATAATCCCCAGGGTGTAAATTTCCTTAACTGAAGGGGTGGAGTATCATATAGAAACACAAAAAGTACATAATATACTATATATCACAACGGTACTATGGGAATATCCTAGTCTTAGACTCAACCACATATAATGTCTCTCGGATTCCCGGTTTCCACTTATAAGACTAGGTATCCTATAAGTACACAACCATTTAAAGAGATTTATTATATTAATTCATTCACTTTCTAATAGTTCCACTTTACATTAATTAATTCTTTAAACATTATTTAACAATTAATAATTCGACATTAAATTTCATTAGCATCTCACCCAATGTCCATTGTCCCTTTAAAATTGAAGCCTCCGCATTGTTTCATAGCATGTTCCAAACCCAATGGTTAACATAATTTTTTCAAATATTTATTTATAGAATTACAGTTCCATATTCACAGGAATTCTCAAAATAATTCTATGCTTCTAAACACAAGGGGGATCAACAGAGGGAGTTGATGAACTGCCCATTGAGTATTTCCGCCTATAGCAAGAGCATAGACCCATCCGCCTATGAGAAGATAAAAACAAAAAGCTTGTGGCATACCCTACACATATTCAACCATTTCAGAAGAGTGGTAAGCAATACATGAAACCTTGAGAAGTGGGGAAAGTAAAACAGATGAACAACCAATAAGATTCATTAAGAATCCAATCATTCACATTCAAACCATTTCATCATCTCTAGTGTCCTCTCTGACACGTGCATGCATAAACCGATGCATCTCGCCACTCTTGGCATCAAATGATACCACAACCAATTGTTCTACCTACCCCCACATATCACAACAACATTATGGAATCACAGCCTAACATAAGCAGTGGTAAAACAACCATAATATCAAATGGGATCTTAACCCTTAAACAAGCAATATGGAAACTCATAACCCAACAAGGAATTATTGGTTATCAAACAACCAGTTCTTTAAAACAAATTATATTAACCGATTTATTATTAATATGTTCCAGATTCGTGAAATCTTACTTGTAAGATATCACAAATAATTAATCATGCTTACTACACCAATATTATTAACATCAAATTACAATAGGATGAACCAGATACATTTACATGCCTCTTATCATTACCCAAAAAATTATCGATTAACATAGGCTTTACCATCATGACCAATTTCCATAAAGAACTAAAATCTAAGCAAAGAATACATAGATATCACACTATATAGAAAAACAAGATTCAATAACATACGATCGATATCAATTTATTTATGCAGTTCGGATATTTATTATGTCAATTCCACTATGATCAAGTAGGATAAAACATGCTAACTATACCATTTCACATAAAAGAAAAAAGAAGCTAGTAGTCCCCTACCTCAAACGGTTTTTTTTCATTCCTTATATGATAATGATCGACACAAAGGATCAAAATCACCTCCTCCCGTGACAACTGTATCCACCCAAGGATGTTGTTGTACAAACGTCCCAAATGAACCCCATGAAAACATAATTAAAAGTATGGAGATCACAAACCATAACTATTCAAGGAGAAACATAAGGATATGAACCCCAAAAAATAACGATAATACATACCTTATATCGATGAAGGATCGATACTTTCTGCTTTCACCAAAATAGGGCGTGCACATGTAGGAGTAAGAAACCTCAAGGTGAATTTATCTGTGGATTAAGGTTCGATCACACTACTCCAATGAGAAGAAGGAAAGGTTCGAGCATATCACACCAAGGTACCAGATGGAAGAAAAAGGGAGGAAGATATCACATCCATTTAGAAGATTTAATGGAGCAATAGATTAATATACGATGGATTTTCCATTAAAAGGGGATCACATTAAACCATATGGTTTATCCATGTAAAGGAATAATGGGACATTGGAAAATTAATATAGGAGTTATGATATTTTATTTGGAAAAAAATACCTTAAAACATGGACTCGAATGCATTTTACATCAAAGAAAACATCAAAGGGGAGAAACAATAAGAAGCTAGAAACACTATTCACGATCCTATAATCACTGTAAACCTATCGATCCAAGAAATAGTTTACAGGATTCAGGAAAAACATTACACTCACTAATCCTAGAAACACTATTCAAAAATGACTCACCAATCTTGGACTCACAGATATTGGAAACCCTAATCTGTTGGTACTATTCAAATAACGACAAATATATCTGACAGTACTATTAACAAACTACAGACCGATCTAATGGTACTGTTCACAGTACAATAGACCGATCAGATGATACTATTCATAGAATGATAGACCGATACATTGGAACTGTTAACATCGGTGTAATCGTTGGAACTGTTCACATCGGTGTCACCGATGAATCTCTTCCAATATGTCTCACCGATGAAACATTCACATTGGTATCACCTATTGAACAATTCACATAGATCTCACTGATGGAACTATTCAAATCGGTCTCACTTATGGACCTGTTCACATCATTCTCACTGATTGAGTTGTTCACATCAGTCTCACTGATGGACTGCTCACAATGATCTCTCCGATGGTACTTTTTACAACGGTCTCACCGATGGATCTTTTTACAGATTTGGGAAATTGGAAAAGTGTTACGAGTAAGATACCTTGACCTCCCGAAACTCCTAATGCACTAGATTTTCTCAAATGAATGGACCATAGTGGTCTGGGAAATTGCAAATGGTGTGACAATGAATGTGTGGGTATATCCAGAGTCAAATCAGAAATTATATGTCCTAGAGTGGATAATAAGTTTACTATTTATCACTTTACTTTCCTCATTAAGAATAGTGGTCACATGATAATTTACTTTGACTTTTGGAGCACATGGTTTCTAATATAAATAATAGTCATTAATCTTTAGATTTACACACTTGTTAACATAACTCCCATACTCATTTCATTTGAATCATTACAATGTAGTTTTTGTATTCTATGGTTCTTTTTCTCTATCATTATATCAATTATTCATCCAATATCATTGACAATAGGTTTCTTAGTGAACTTTCTCTATAAACATAAAATTTTTACCAATCCATTTAATAAAACAACTTCCATGATTCCTTTCATAGTTTGAGCATAATACAAATCCAATATTCTTCTCCATGGTATATATTTATATTTTTTGGAATTCTATCATTTTTTCTTATAAAAAAAACTTGAATGATGGATTATTATAATCTCCACATCCTCCTTAACATAAATTTAAATGATTTCATTATTACTAATTAATTATCTAGGGGATATCACCATTCATATACCTTATTATATGTAACCCAAAAATAAATCATTCTTACATTTTAGTTGAATGATAATACCATAAGCGTATCTAAAAATTATTTTAAAAATTTCTTCTTAGGTACTAACAAATCCATCATCATTTTAAATTTTCTCAATTAATTCCTTATTTATTTTCAAATAAAATATATGATGAAATTACATATTAAAAAATGATCTTATTAACTAAACGCACTCTATGTCATAAATTTTATCTTTTTAACTCATGTTATTAATAAGAGTCCACCATTGATCAACTTATCCTTCTTAATGATAATTTATTAAAAATGATCATTCATTTTTCAATCAATAGGTAATGAAAAAACTATTATCATTTGTATAGATCTATTACGTATGAATTACAGGATCAATGTAATTACTTAAATATGGTGGAATTTGATATATGAAAGACTCAATTGAACATTGTTACCTACTTTTTTTATTCATATGGTCAACATGAATCATAGAATTAGAATGTTACGTAAGCAAAAAACCCATTTTTCATTACATCTCAGATAAAAATTAGTTTCCCAAGAAGAAAATCATTTCATTTTTCAACACATTCTTTATTATCGTGTTTTTTGGGGTCTATCCATTATCTAAAACAAAAATGCATAGTATGAGAAAACATTATCCTAGTAAGGAATCACATAATCATGAATAATCATTTATAGGATATATAAATCAAGAAACCTTCATTTTAATCAATGAAACCACATGCTAAACCTAGCATATACATGATCATTAAAAATAAATAGGATGTTATCATATATTAAGAGTAATCATAAGGAATGTTATATTTTTTCTAATATTTGTTACTAAAGTTAATTTGGATATTTTTTGATAAAAACTATTGTATCCCATACTTTTCATTCATAGATATTAAATCTTTAATAGTGAATGTTCATTACAAAATATAATGATATACATTAGAATCATATAATTTTATATTCATTGTCCTAATGGATAGAAAAAACTATTTCATAAGAGATTTACTTCGTTTGAAAATATGTTATTAATAATGATCACACTTATTAGTTATATCACACGTGAAATGTTTCTTCATGACATGGGGAAAGGAAACACAATAAAGGGTGGAATTAGATACTGAGTATGAGTAAATGATATATATATATATATATATATATATATATATATATATGATTTCATAAACCTAAAATGAGATTAAGGGTATGAAAACATCATCTTAACATTTGAAAACCATACCAATCAAATCAAAGACCATAATCTTGAGTCATAGAATAATGTTTTATTGTTCATAAGACTTAAATTATAAAGGAATCAAATAACATGAGAATGGAATGAAAAAAATAACATAATAAAAATATTTATATAATACACATAGACATATAAAGACATTTATATAGCCAAGGATCACTTCTAGTACTATAATAGTGGATTAGGTTCACTACCCATTCCACTGTATCATTTTTCAAGGTTCGCTCCAAAGTCCATCATAGTGGAAAAATTCCCTAACTAAAATGGGTTCACTCCACTTTTAAGTCCTTATTATCTCCTGATATATCGATATCTAGAAAATAAATTAGAAAGATATATAATTCTAGGACCATCCATCAAATAATGAATACCATATAAATGTGTTCTAGAAAAACAATCATTATAGAATAACCCATGTAATTAAAACAGTATTCGTAATTTTTTTATCATTTAATCATATAATTACCAATGCAAAAAAAACAAGTTGATAATAGTTTCATCATAACATAGTTAACCAATGGTAATTAAATAAGTTTAATAAGATCATACCTAAATCATAATCATTATAATCCATCCAAATATTGAAAGTAGATGGTATCATTGCATCATATACACAATAAATGAAATGTAACATAAATGGTTGTTATCTAATTTGAAAATTACTATGAAATATATATAGAATATTTATTGATGAAATTAGATTTTTATTTTCAGATAATTTCTATAAAATCTATAATGATCCAAAATCTCAAAGAATACATTTTTTCTAAAAAAACTTGGTAAAATTGTAATTGAATGATCAAATCATCAAGAAACCTTAATGGTGGAAAATTTGATTCATTACTAGTATGTTAAATAATATTACTTTCAAAATTTTGGTAAATATTAAATATTACATCATCATGAAAATGATATGAATATTCCTTTTAAATCATTTTGTAAAAATAAAATTATATTTTGAAATGAATTTATAAAATCATAAGAGAATACAAAAACATTCCTGAAATATTTTTTTCAAAAACATTTAAATTGAATAAAAATTTATTTTTAACAAAGAGATATAAAAATTAGTATTTATAAAAACATTTATTTAGTGTCTTAGGATCATAGTGAGTGGAATATGAATTAAAAGAAAGCAATATCCCAAAATAACCAGAGGATGGGAAAATTATGGTGATTATTTTGAGATAGGTTATTAAAAATAAAAATAAAAAACATGATCATAAAAAATATTCAGAAACAATGAGAGTTTAAATATTAAAACCATTATAATAACCTACCATTTCAGTTAGTTATAGAAAATGAATTTTATCACTAGAGGGAGGTGGATGGTCATATAAAAGAAAAAAGTGTCAAATTCCCTTCCGAGTTGATTGAAAAATGTTGATAATGGTAGTTCCATAATCATAATATAATTTTTTAAATGTTTTCTATAAATAATTTATAATTTTATGATTATTAAAACAAATTTAGAGGATATATATGAAGAAATAAATTGAATGATGTTGGATATGAATATTACATCTACTTTAGTAAGCTTCCCCTAAATCCCTTCATTAGGACCCATTGAATGGTATTTAAATAATTTCAGAACCTATTATTTATAAATAGGGATGATTATAAGATAAATGGATAGGTTTTGGCCAAAATTTATATCCCAATGATGTGAAATGAAAATAGATAAGGGGTGTTCTTTTATTAGCGAGGTAAATGAAACAAATGGAATTAATTAAAATATTTAAACTTATATGAGTTATCTCTATAAACAGTCCTTCAAAATATCCATTAATTATAATGAAAAACAAAATGGTCAATATATCATCAATATGTAAAATATATATAGGTTTTGGTGTCATTTTAAAACTTATCTCTTGGTTTAACCCCCTTCATTAACCCATTTTAACCTTAAAGGTGTTAATTTCATTTTTAAAGTGTAATGATTTTAATATAAAAATTGGATCATAAATGTCCAAGTGATGAAATTTTAGACCATTTCAAATCCTAATAATCCCCTTTCATGATTTTTATTATTTATAGAGTATTTAATAATATTTTATATATTTTAACATTTCAACAATGTTATTATTCCAAATATTCACTTAATTTGATATTAAAGTCATAAATATATAAATGAATTATAAATATTGTGTTTGGTAATCCTATATAATAAATTATAGTAATCTATAAAATTCAAGGGGTTCTATAAATCACAAAAAAAATATTACACTTATATTTTTATAAAAATCATTTATAGGATTTTTTGCTGTAGGATTTTGCGTTGTGTATGCATTATATGATATGTTAAGGTAATTATTCCATTAGAAAAATGTATGATCCTTGTTTTTTATTGAGGTACAGATATTTTCTATTCAGGTTAAATGTTATTAATTTGTTTTTTGGATTAGACCCTAAGAGGGGACATGGGACGATTGAGTTGTTTTTGGTAATGAAATGAAAAAAATGGTGAAGGTAGGATGAAAACAAGCTACATTTTGTGCACTAGGCATATAATCAGTCTACATAGGCTATAAATCATGTACTGGCCCATCATGGAATGATTCCTATCTATTTTAGAAAAATTAAATTGTTATGTACATGTCGTGTACATGAGGTTCACATCACATTCTTGCGCACCATGTTTAAAAAAAATGAAGAAATATCCCCTCATATTTTTTAATAAACAAGAATCCTCCCATTTTTTGAACCCATGAACTATATAATATCGATTTTCAGATATATAAGTCATCCTGAATCCCATTCGAGCATTTTTTGTGTCATTGGAACCATATCGGTATGTACTCAGTTCATTTTTTAGTCATTGAAAAGTATGTGGAACAATGTCTATGCTATTTGGATGTAGGGTTATATTCCCTAGTATTCCATTATTCGTCCATTATTTATATTTCATCCTAACATGATGAATAAGGACATCACACTACAAGATCTTTCTAATAACGAGGTGAGTTATGTGGTCTATAAATTATTTTGGCTTTTCAGGTGCATTGTGGTCATTTACCCTTTTTACCACTCATTTGAAATTCCTATGAGGCCTAATTTTTGAGAGAGAAACTTGTCGTAGGACTAGTAGGACCAAGTGAGGATTCACGTAGGATCTATTTAAGTATGTTGGAACCCATTTCTCATTTCATGGTCACCCAAGGGGTGAACATTATGAATTTAATATGTTTATTCTTATTTAAACCACACAAGGGGTGTGCGCTTGTGCTTACGTAGTAAGATGAATCTTTTCAATGCCCTGATATCTTTGACCAAATTTTTAGGAGATGTAATGCCTCTTTTCCATGTTAAATCTTCTTATACCATGTCTATTTTTATAGTTTATCTTAATTGAAATGGATAATATGGGAGGGTAGACCCATATTCTTGTGATTGATAATTTTTTTTCAAGAGTGGGTATAATAATTAAATGTTCATGTTGATGTTAGTGGGTAAGATCACATGGAATTAATTGTTAAAATTGATTGCTTCGATTCAACTATTTGATAGATGTTATGGCCTACACTCCATGGATCTGGAATGCAGTAGTGGATGCCTTTGGTTTAATTTTCCCCTGGGATATTGATTATGTGGTATGCCTTAGGCCTTTCTACCTCATGGATCCAACTTTCTTGGACCGATGTAGGGAATTGCATTACCATCCACATAGGACCCCAACCTATGCCTAACTGGGTTTTCACTATGAACCCCATCAGACTCAATATAATTCCTTAGAAAATATACTAAGATCCATCACTTCTTTGTGTATATATATTACATGGATTTTCTGGTACGTGACACCTTGGATCTAGCCCTTGGGGTCTACGTTTCACTATACAGTTTGGTCGTGCGATTTTTCATTTCCCAATTTTGTGTTGACATGGGGTTCTATTCATCAATATACAATGTGGACGTTGTAATATTGACTTATTTTAACAATGTGACTATGGATTGTATGGTATTGATAGATGTACGAAATGGTCATGTGACTTGTTAAATTGTTTATAGCTACCTTGTTAATACCTGACTCTTTTGAAGTTTGCATTGATGGGCTATTTAGATTTACTTTGTAGTAGACATATATCGTGGGAATACACACTTAGTTTCTTACATTCATTACACTTTGTAGAACTTTTTAGAATTGCTGTTGGAACTGTATAGACCTCGGTGGTTGTCTACTGGTATGCTTATCTCACACCCAGTTTAATCCTCCTTGGTGACCCAAACAAATTTTATAGATGCAGGTGATTAAAGGGGAAGCTCCCTCGTACAAATTGTTGATTGTGGCTTTAGAGTAGGGTAGAAAAGGACTATGTTGAGTCTTTAGATGCTGGGATACCTTTTTGGAATTTTTTTCTTTTTGAAATACATGTATATATTGTATTTTCATTTACTACTTTGGATGATTTTTCGATACTTGTATCATATGAATCATTTTGAATATGAGGCCCTTATGGTTACTGAAATTTATTTCTATCTTGTCTTACTTTCAATTTACTATTGTTTATTTCAAATCCTCTATTTATATTATGTTTGAATTCTTATTTTATTCTCTGGTAATGAGAGAATAGTCTCTTCACTGACACACCTAGGCCCTCACTACTAGTTGGAAATCTCTGGAATTTGGGGAGATGCACTGGATGCCATGTGGCCAACAGTGTTCCGGGCACCATTAGGTGGCATATGAGTCCTAGACATTTGAAATTGTTATCATATGAGATTTCTCATGGTTTTACATACTGTTTGATGACATTGGATAGGGATATGAATGAAATATGGTTTGCAATAAACTATTCTTGGGAGTAGCTACCCCATGTATAGGGAAAATCCAAATTTCCTTGAATTGATTTATATTTTTCAGGATTTGGATGATTAATGTTTCTAGGATTTCACCATTGGGTAACACACATAATTTATGTTATTTATATTATTTAAATCGTGGGTTCACTTTTAGTTGAATATTGATGATATGAGGGCATGGAATCGCATGAATTATATTGAAACATGTTGTAAAATCACAATTCATGCATTATTCCAAGACATCTAGGATGGAATAGTTATTACATGATGTTGTGAATGATGATGTGATAGTTGTGCTTGAGTATGTGATTGTTTGGTGATATAGATAAAGGAGTTACATCAACATTCAATCCAAATGGAGTATGGGCCCTTTTGAATTGTTGAATGACATAAGAATGAATTAAAAAGGACTAAATGGACTGGTTATAAGTTTAGTTTGAATGGGATTCATGTTTTGGGTTCATGAGGTGTTATGGGCCCTCAGGGATATGGAATTGGCAAACCATTGGTAAAATTTCTTGTATAACTGAATATAAAATATAAAATAATGACTTCACATAGACCCTTATTTTTAGTGTGCAAGAAGAATTGTTTATAGTTGATCATTGTATGTTCATTATATTGTATTGGCATTAGGAGAAGTCTGCGGATTTGACTTTGTTTTTATAAGGGTTTTGAAATTTCCTTTTCTTTTGAGGTATGATCATGGATGTTTTCTCATTTATAAGGCACTCCTTTGGAATTGTAGAGACATACCACCATAAGGACCTCTTATGGTACACCATGAAGAAGGTGATGAACATACATTGGAGATGGGGGCCCAAAAGCTATCGATTGATCATCATTCAGTGCCAATTGTAGTACCGTAGGATATTATAGACACATGTGATGAGGAACAGTTGTGTGAGGGGTTGTTTAATTATATAAATATGTTCCAGGGAGTAGCAAAACAATCCTTGACTGTGGCTAAGCTGAGGTGGGTGGTCTAGTAGTATCATCCTCCTATGTCATGGGGTGATGGTAGCCCACATGGTGAGAAGCTGTGGCTAGAGAGGAATCTAGTGATTTGTGATCTTCTGGTGATGCCTTCAGAGTGGAGGGTCAATCTCGCAACTGACATGCTATGTGGAGTGGAAAAGAGTCGGTGCAACATTTTGAACTAGGCTGATGGGCAGTGGGATATGGGTTTTTTAGAATTCCCAACCCACTTTTAAGAATACTCTTACCCACTGACTCTATGCGATTGTGGGATAAGGAGTTTATGCATCTGCAGTAGGGAACAATGAAATATAAGGAATACTCATCATGCATTATAGATATAAAACAATTTGTACTGATGTATCTTACTGATGTGTTTTCAAGGGTGATACACTTTGAGGAGGGTCTCATAAAAACTATAAAATATAATGTCAATGTGTTCATGATTAATTATATCACTAATATTGCTAATAAAGTTCTGATTATATAGTAGAACCATAGAGAGGCTGGGGGTACATAATATAGGAGGGATATTTTTTTCCTTTGGGATCTATGACTTCTAGAAGGAAGTGACATTTCAAGGCTCCTTATGAAGTTAGTGCTAGTCAAGCTATGGGTGCAGGAAGCTTGGTGTTTTTCCATCATTGTGGTAGGAGAGGCCACATGAAAAACTATTGCGACTATGACATAGTCATGTGAGGAGATTGTGATAGGATTGGGTGAATGGAACGATTTTGCAGAAGCTTCCATCCAACGACGAGTGGTAGGGGTTCAACTCTGATGTCAGGATCAGGTGTAGATTACTCAGTTCCAGGTGTGGGTTGTATCTAGAGTAGTGTGAGATGGTTGGGAATAGGAAGTGGTGGTCATGGCTATGGAATCCATACTCCGGGTTCTCATAGAAATTAGGGTGGATTATCTCAGGGTAGCCAGGGAAGGTCACAGGGTTGTAGTATAGGCTAGAATTATGCAGTGAAATAGATCAAATAAGTGTAGGATCCCAGAACATCTACATTTAGTGGTATGATATTAGTAGCCCCTACTATTGTATATACTATTTTTGATATAGGTGTATTTCACAGATTTATCTCTATATGGGTTGTTAAAAGTATTTTTTCTCATGATTTTCTTTTGGAGGGTGTTTGGATTCTAGAATCACCTTTGGGAATCAGAAAAGGTGATGTTTACTAGTTCATAGAGTGTACCCTTTAGGTTGGTAGGTGCCACTCCCAATAGATTTATTTTTCCTCAATATGACAGGGTTTGATTTCATTTACTTTATAGACTAGCTCATAGATTATTGACTGTACATTAACTGATATCACGAGATGGTGAATTTCACATCACTAGAGGGTGTTGTGTTTATTCAAAAGGATGAATGGGATGTCCAGGTGAGAAGAGATAGACCCGAGCGTCGTGGGATGAGAATATTGATAGCCCAAATATCTATTTTGTTTCTGGATGGTTAGGGAATAAGTTAAGATGACTTCCTTACAGTGGTTGAGGACTACAGGGATGTCTTTATTGATGAATTTTTTGGGATACCATCATATAGAGTTGGGGAGTTCTCCATTGAACTAGTTCAATGAGATGTGTCTATATCCATTCCTCTAGGAAGGATGACTATGATAGAGTTGCTGAAGCCCTAGAGTTGAATAGAGGATTTTAAGGCCAATGGGTTTATCTATCCTAGTACTTATATATGAGGTTATCCAATACATTTTGTGAAAAAGGTGGAAAGAACACACAGTCTATGTGTGGATTATCATAAACTGAACCAGTTGAAGGTTAAAAGATTATATCCTTTTCCACTGAAAGATGATGTATTTGAACCATTGCAAAGAGATCAAGTGTTCCTTAATATCTACAAGAGGTCCAGATACACCAGCAACATGTTCAACCAGCAATCATACGTCATATAACCTTTCATAGATGTTATAGGTTATAAAAGTATCTGATTATTCAATTCGGTCTCACGAACGCACAAACGGTTTTCCTGGTGTGGATGAATAGATTAATCCATCCTTACATGTACTCATTTTTTGGTGGTTTACATGGATGGAATCATGGTGTATTCTCACTATCAACACGACCATGAAAACCATAATGATATTAGTTTGAATACACTAAGAAATCAAAAATTATATTCTAAGCTAGTAATGTGCCATTTTTGGATGGATTAGATTCACTTAATGGGAGACATCGTCTCGGAGACACGAGTATCAGTGGACCCTGAGAAGGTGAGAGGCATAGTTTCCTAGAAAAAAAAAGAATGTTGTTGACATAAGATGTTCATTAAGGATATCTGGTTACTACTAGTGTATTATATTTGACTTCTCAAGTATATTAGAATCATTGATAGGCTTGACAATGAAGTGTGTGATATTTGTGTGCTCAGGATCTTGTGGGACATCCTTTCAGGATCATAAAGGTATTTCTACATCATCACAAATATTGATACTACCAGAGTCGGGAAACAGTTATATGGTTTTCTATAATTCATTAGGTATTGGGTTGATTGCAGTAATGATGGAAGGGGAATGATTCGTGGCCTACAAGTCTCGGCGGTTGAGGCCACATAAGAAAAAATACCCTACACAAAATCTCAAGTTTACTATAGTTGATCATGAATTTCATTGATAGAGACAATATTTTATAAGAGATGTTTTTGTGGTGTACACAGACCAAAAAATCCACAAGTATTATATTATGGACCAGGATCAAAATTTTAGGTAGCGAAGTTGGGTGGAGTACCTAATATCCTTTGACGTTGAGATTGCCTATATGACTAGTAAGGGAAATGAAGTGGCCGATGCACTGGGAATGATGACTCATATACATGTAGTGATATTGTATAGTAGTAATGGAAGCTTATGGAGTTGTTTTAGGTTATGCATCTAGAGGTTCACAAAAGTCAAAGGTAGAGTTTTCTATCACCATTATTTGTGTTCTATACCATACTGTATAGTGTTCCGATGTGGTAACTATCTGATTTAGAAGGCATGGTACTATAAGAGTGTGTGGCAGTTGAGGATTCAAATCCTGGTTTGACAGTAGGAGTAGATGAGATCTGTGTATCCATGTATGTTTTTGGGATCTAGTGGATTTACATGAGGTGTTGATGCAAGAGTTTCATAAATCATCGTCCGAATTGAATCCCGGGGTCACCAACATGTTCTTTGACTTATGATGTCCACATTGGTGGCTAGGAATGATGCATGAGGTAGCTGGTTTTGTTATGAGGTGTTACACTTTTCATCATGTGAAGGAAGAAAATCAGCAAGTAGCTATGATTTTACAACATTAAACTATTCTATAATGGAAATGGGATGGTGTCACACTGGATTTCATGATTGGGTTTCCAAGGTTTCCTAGAGGTAATGATGTTTTGTGGGTTGTGGTAGACAGGCTTACGAATGTCTCTCACTTGTTACTGATCAAGGATACTTTCACTATTGATGTGATCTAAAGGATTTATACATGATAGGTAGTACGAATACATGGGGTCCCTTGCATTATCAATTTGGATATGGAATCCTATTATACATATCATTTCTATAAGAGTTTTCAGAGGGCACTGGGTACACATGTGCTTCTAAGAACAACACACAACACTCAAACTGATGACCAGTTAGATCGTACGATACAAGTTCTTGAGGATATCTTGCGAGCATGCATCCTTGATTTTGGGGGATCTTGAGAGGGGAACATTACCCTAGTTTTGTTTATCTACAAATTGTTTTATTATGTAACTATACAAATAGTGCCTTATTAGTGTGTATACAGTAAGAAATGTCATTATCGCCTTTGCGGGTTATAGGAATGTGAGGCAGGTTTACTGGGACCGCCTCTAGTGAAGAAGACTTCTGAGATGGACTAGTTGATATAATAGTAGATTGCTACATCATAGACTCATCAGAAATCATACACCAATCTCTATAGATGACCTCTAGAGTTCAAGGTCAGGGATCAGGTTTTCTTCTGTGTTTTACTGATGTGGGGACATAGATAGATCAGGAGACAAGGTAATATTTCACTGAAATATGTTGGTCCATTTTAGATTATGGAGAGAGTCAGTTTAGTTTCCTATCTATTACATATTCCTCTTAGGTACTGATACATGCCTGAGTCTTCCACATATCTCAACTACACCGCTATCACACAAACCCATCTCACATTTTTTAGCCTTTAGAAGTTGAGCTTAAGGTTGATGCATCCTTTGAGGAGCGTCTGATTCTTATAGTTTATAGGTGAAATAAGTATCATTGAGGCTAGTTAGTTCCTGTCGTATAGGTTACATGGTAGTATGGCCATTTATAGGTTGAGACTTCAGAGGGGGAGGTGGATGTACATTCTTAGTGGCCAGAGCTCTTCTCAAATTAATCATTACAACACAGCATAGAGAAATTCATGGAGGAATTGATATATTCCGGGAAGATTGTATTATATCAAGTTATTATAGAGGTACATATCTTTATCTTTAGGGTTAAATGAATTTACTTACATTTGGTTATTAGACCCTAAGATGGTCCCTGGGCCGGTTGGGTTTTATTTGGGAATGAAGGGGGAAAAAGGCAGACGGGTGGCTACAGGATTGTACATGTCATGTACGTGGCCTACACATAGTGTATGTGGACTTCAATTCATGGCATTTCCTGTCATAGGGTGTATCATTTCTAGTTCAATGAAATCAAATTGGGATGTACACCTTCTATACTTGAGGTACACGTCATGAACTTCACTAATAATATATTTTAAAAAAAAAGAGGTAGTAGCCTAACCTATTTCGATGTAAAACCAAATATTCTTGTTTTTGGAACCCATAAAAAATAAAAAATCATTTTTCATATATAGAAGTTTTCCAAACTCTGATTCGAGCATGGTTTCTCTCATTGGAACTGCATCTGTAAGTACCTAATAACATTTTATGCATTCCTCATTCTTGAGAACAATGATTCCACTATTTCGATTTATAGTCATGTGGCCTAGTATTCCATTCATACTCTGTTATTATGATTTCTTCCAAACCATGATTGATCAAGACATGATATTAGGTGAGATTTCTACTACTGAGGTGAGCACTATTACAAATTTTTTTTGATGTCGATTATTTATAACTGACGTGATGAGACGTATAATTGATTTATAAAGTCGGTTATAATATAACTGATGTTAATAATGCATTATGTTGATTTATAACATTGGTTATTTTATGACCAATGTGATAAATCAAATATATCACTTTCTCAAATCAGTTATAAAATAAATGACGTGATAAATCCATTATCTTGCATTATCTCGTCGGTTATAAAATAACCAACTTGATAATTCCAAATTTTAATGCTGGTTATATAATATCTGACATCACTAATGAGTTTTTCAGGTCAATTTTAAATAAACCGATATGAATATTAAAATTTTTAATTGCTCCAATAATGAGATCAATTTTTTTTTACAATGCGGCATTGAAATTTTGAATTCCTTCCTAATATTTCGTATACTGGGAATTTATTTTCAAGCAATTTTCGTGGATTTATCACGTCGGTTACATATGATCTTACGTTTAAAATAAAATTTTATGAATTTTTCACTTCGGTTATTAAATAAACGTCATGAAAAATCGATAAAAATTATATATTTAATATTCTAATCTTCTATTTCACAGGTCCCGATGCTCAAACGGAGTTACGGACCAATAGTTATAGCCATCAAAATTTGATCACCACTAAAAGAAGTCTTAAATAATTCCATCTTCAGATGGATATAACTTCTGATCCGTAACTTCATTTGAGCTCTGCGACCACTCAAAAGGAATCTTTACAAGTTATGTACTTGTTTGTAAACATTTTTCACATTGTTTAATCGATATGAAAAATGTTTACAAACAAGTAGATAATTTTTGAAGCTTCGTTTTGAGTGGTCGCCAAGCTCAAACGGAGTTACCGATCATAAGTTATGTCAATCAGAAGCTCAGATTCATTAAGACATATTTAGAGGTGATCAAATTTAGATGACAATAACTCATGATCCATAACTCCATTTGATGTCTAGGACTAGTGAACTCTAAAATTAGGAAATTATTTGCATCTTTGTTATTGTTTTTTCACGTCGGTTATTTAATGATCGACATGAAAAAGTTGTAAAAATGTATTTTTTACATTGTTTCTTATAAAACCGACTTGAACAACTCATAAGAATTTATTTTTCACATCGTTTATATAATAACCAACTTGAAAAATTAGATAAAATCGATTGAAAATAAATTCGCAATATACGAAATATTAGGTAGTAATTGAAAATTTCAATGCCACGTTGTGTAAAAATTGATCTCATTATTGGCATGATTCAAAATTTCAACATTCACATCAGTTTTTTTATAACCGAAGAAAGTGATATGTTTTTTATCACAACTACACAGAATTTTAATTTTTTACAGCGTGAAATTGAAATTTTTGATTGCCACCAAGAACATTTAATACCACGTTTTCTTTTACTATATCATTTATATGTTTACATTATACACATATGGTTAATATTTTTAATGATCATTTCTTTCAAACATCACCATTCAATCGAGTCGACTCATATTATCTTCATCATGAATCCATTATTTCTTCTTTTTGCGATCTGATCTTGGTATTTGTCATTATTTTTCCATATTTTATGATTTTTATGATTATTTTTCTTAATTATTATACCATATAATTATTCTTATTTTATTATAATGGATAATAATGGTTCGAATCATGGTAAAACTATAATTCATCATTTGTATTCAAAAAATTCTTTTAATATGATGTTCTTCACTCCGCAATCTCATCAAGGCATTCATTATTATTTTCCCATTATTTATGTATTTTTATGATTAGTTTTCTTAATTAATATATAATTTAATGATTATTATTTAATTATAATGAATAATAATGATTCTTATCATGGTAAAACTACAAATCCTCTATAGGATTCAGAAAATCCTAATAAGATGATGCATTAGTTGGCTCATTCGAGGTTAACTCGGGAAAAAATATGAATTTATGATAGTCATAACTTTTGAACCGTAACTCCGTTTTAGCTCTATGAACAATCTAATCAAAGAATGAAAAATTATCTAGAATATGGTTAACATTCTTCACGTAAGTTATTAAATAAATGAAGTAAAAAATGCTTTTTAAGGACGTTTGTTTAAAAACTGAGTTGAAAAATAGAGTTCAGTCATCATTTTTAAAAAATGAATGGTTTTTCAGGTCAGTTTTTAAATAACTGATGAGAAAATTCAAAAAAAAATATCTTCCACATTTCATATTAAATAACTAATGTGAAAAAGTTTTCTAATTATTTTCATGCTGGTTATTTAAAAACCGACGTGAAATATAGATTTTTAATGTCATTTTTTTTTTGAAAAAATGAAAAGTCTTTCACGTCATTTATTAAATAACCGATGTGAGAAATCATGAAAAAAGTATTTATAAAGTCGGTTAATAAATAACTGATGTTAAAAAAATATATTTTTAATGTTGATAAAAAACATGTCGGTTTAAAACCAATATTATAAAGAGAAAATAACCGACGTAAAAAATATTTTTATACTAGTACAGGTAGGTGGAATAAACTTTATTTTGTCTATTCGAGTTCTTTTTGGGTGTTTGACCTCTCTACTTCCCATCATAAATTCCATCGAGTCTTTGTTTTTGAGTGAGAAACTTGATTTAGGCTTGGTTAGAAATAGTGAGGATGACTATAGGTTCTTTTTAGGTGTTTTGGCACTCGTTTCCCATTTCAAGGTCACCTAATAATATCAATTTTGGGATTTAACATGTTTATGCCTCTTTAAACCACCTAAGTGGTGTGTTCTTGGGCTTCCATTGTTAGAGGAAGCCCATTAATTCCATAATGTATTTAAATAAAAGTTTAAGAGATGTATTACATCCTTTCATTGTTATATATTGTGATTCCATTCTTGTTTTGAATGTTTATCTTAAAATAAATTCATAATATTGGAGGGTAAGACCATATTCATGTGTTTGACAAATGTGTTTAATGGGTGTGTATACTCATGAATTGTGTAGGTTTATGTGAGTTTGTATACTCACATGGAATGCATTTTTTCAATTGATTGTATGTAATGAATGATTTGATATATTCAATGGACTACAATCCATGAATATAGAACACGGTAAAGGACACATTGTGTTGACACTAACCATTGGGTCATGATTCCATTGGACGCCTTAGGGATTGCTACCCCATAGATCTGGCTTTCTTAGGATCATGTAAGAAATACCATTACTAGTATCGTAGGACCCCAAACAGTTCCTAAATGAGTTTCCACTTGGATACCCATGGGACTCGATGTGATTCTTTGGACAAGCTCATAGGATCCAGACCTTCGCAGTCTAAGTATATTACATGGAATCCTGGGTACATGACACTTTGTATCCCACTCTTGGGGTCTACTTTTCAATATATGTAATGGCCATGGTATTCTAGTTTTAACTATAATGTGTGGTCATGTGATTGTTTTATCCACTATATAGCCTAGCTGTGGGACTTTTAACTTCATGATACAAGGTGATTGTGGCTTGTTTGATATTGATGGATGTATGGAATCACCATGTGACTTGTTTAATTTTTTATAGCTTCTTTGGTAAGATATTTCTCTTTTTAGGGACCCTATAGGGGTAGTTTAGTATTAACTTTGTATTAGACCTATTCTGTAAGAATACACACTTACTTTCATTCTTTCATTACACTTTATTGAAATTTGTAGAATTTATATTACAACTGTATAGACTAGGGTGGTTTCCTATTGGGATGTTCAATTGACACCAACATTTGGAATTCTTAGGGACCTAAAAATATTATATGGTTACTTGTGATGATAGGGGAATGTACCCCAGTATAGTTTATAGAATTTGGATTTGAAGATGGGGACCACAGGATTACGCCAAGGCATGCGATGTTGGGATTTTGTTTTTCCCTTTTGTTATTTTTAGGAAATATATATTGTATTGTACTACCATGTACAAAATTGTGTTCTTTCTTGATATATATATCATCTATATCATTTTTTATATGATACACTACTTGTTATTGATATGTAATCCTCTATTGTCTTACATCCCATTGACTGAAATTTATTTCACTTCTTCTATTTATATTATTATTGAATATAACTATGATACTCTAGTAATGAGGGAATTGTCTCCCCAATGACTCACCTAGGCCCTCGCTACAAGTCATAAGCCTCTGGAGTTTTGGTATATGTGCTTGATTCCATGTGTCCAACTGGGTTCGGGTCCCCATTTGGTGACATCTAGGTCCAAGATGATACAAGAAAATTATAATAAATTAAATTGAAAAAATGAACTAATATTTCATATAAATATTTATAACTTAACTAATATAATATTTATCTTTATATTATATTTTAGAGATAATAATTTCAAAAGGGTGTCGTTTTGGAATTTATTTTCATAAATGCATATAGAGTCGTGGTGAAGAGAAAATTGATCCAAAATTACATATATATTAAATTGGTATGGTTATGGTAGATTATATCCCATTAAATGAAATATGTTATAGTTATTTGATGATTTTGAGACCATATCTCACTGGTTATAACACTGTTTTACCCATTTTAGCCTTATTTAGGTGATAAAAATGTGCCACAATAACTATTCATAATGAAAAATAATAATAGAATAATATTAAAAATATTTATACAACAAGATTTAAAATAAGAGATCAATTTTAGATGATTTAATTTTTATATGTATGGAAAAAAAATTCCATAATTGGAGTGAATAATAAATCAAACCCTTTTTATAAAAAATTTATAACAAAACATAAAACTAAATATATTATTATTTCCGGAATTGGAAAAAGATTTTGTTTAATATTAAAACATTTTATAAAAAATGTGATATTATAATTTCATTAAATTAAATTAAAAAGAGATATCAATATAATTTTTAATATAAAAACACATCCTTCACATGAAAATCATTTTTTCTAAGAGAAAACCACTATAATTCCCTTCAAAATATTTTATTTTCATTAATAAACTTTTGATAAATAATATATATAATTAATATATATTCATATAACTATTTTAATTTTATTTATTTATTCATACTTATACTTGCGAATCAAATGACTTGAAATGATCTATCAATTTAAATAATATTATTTAAACAACATAACATGATTTCTATAAACTCAAGGTTGCTGGTAAAAACAATATATCAAAAAAATAATTTTTTATAATGAAATCTATTATAAAATATTAGGTACTTACATTTACCCAGTATTTTGATACAAAAATAAGATATCATTTTCGATGAATATTAAATACCTAGAATTATGATCGATACCATAATCTTAAAGGTTTAGTGCCTTTGGAGATTAGATACAGAATATTCTTATTTTATGATAGATCTTCCACATCTCCCTCAAATATCTTCTCGCATAGTATAGTTATTAGACATAAAACATGTTATACCTTTCATCATAACATGGATATGTTAATATATGAATGGGTGGGATCAAATTCTCAACAGGATTAAAAAGATAGATATCAAGGGTAACTAAATAAATAATGATGTGAAAAGTGTATGAGAACATGGTATAATAATTTTAAAATCCATACCTAGTATATCATAAACCGTAATCATGAATGGTGGAATAATACATGGAAATTTATATGATAATAATTAAAAATAAATTAAAGAACATATTTCATGGGAGATATTAATTATTGTAAAACATATGTTTGTGGAATACACATATTCATAGAAATTCATTTCAACAGTCAAGGACCACTTCAAAGACGGTCATAGTGGATTGGGTTCAGTCCTTATTCCTAATTATCATTAGTTAAGTATCACTACCAAGACAATCATAGTGTACATAATCACTTACTGAACTCGGTTCACTCCCCATTATAGTTCATATTAACTAATGGGTAATGAATATTTAACCAATCAATTGGAGGGAAATATATTTCCAAGCCTACCGATCACTTAATTAAAATTATACATATGATTACCACAAGACCATAAAACATTCATCATATTGTAACGTGTAAAATATTTTTAGGTTTCATAAAAATTTATGAATTTCATAATAACATTACCCATGTAAAATTAATGGGGTTAATAAACATTTGATAACCATATACCTTCATGAGAATGAATATGGATGATATCAAGAGAAAATATTATTATTAAAAAAATGTTTTCATCAAATGATGTTATCATGAATTAAATATTCATTTAAAATATTTTATAGAAAATATAATTATAAAAATGTAGATTTTCATTTGGAAATAATTTATTAAAAATAATTACATTTCAAAAATATTATGTGGAAAATAATTGATTGAAATGAAACACATAATATTTTACAGGACTATTAAAATAATTGAGTAATCATGATAGTCGGAAATTATAATCTTTCCATATACATTGCAGTAATGATTCAATTTACATTTTCAGTAAAAATAAAAATGTTCCTAGTTCAGAAAAGGAAAATAAGATCACTTATAAACCATTTAATAATAATTGAATCATGGGTCAAAATGAATTTTATAAATAATTCGAGAATATTTAAAATATTCACTAAATTATTTTTAGAAAACATTGACATTGAAGAAAATGTATTTTTGACCAAAGTGAAGAATAATTTTGGTTTGCCGTAAAAATATTATTTAGGTATATTGTGTTTTTAAATGAATGGAATTTTATTGCAAGAAATTTAATCTGTAAACAAAATATTTGGATAATAAAAATCATTATATTATTTACTGGTGTATCATAATATTTCATCATTTTTAACATAAAGATAAACATTCATCATAAACATTGAGATTGATAAATAAATCATGTTCCATGTTGAAATTTTTTTTATAGTAATCCCTATGAAAGAACAACATAAAATTAAACCTTAAATATCCTGAAAATAAGGTTAATAAAAATATAAAAATTCAAAGGGGTAGTATATACTCATCATAAAAATACATTGGTGCATGAAATCCAATTCTTCCTTATGAAACAAAATTGAGAAGAAACACACTTATGGATTCATAATCTATGAATGAAATCCTCGTGAAATAGAAATAGTAATTAAATTTATAAATCCCAATAATTATGACTAACATGATGATAAAATAATGTCTTGGGTGTTATATACACCACACAGTTGAGATAAGTTGTGAATATGGCATATGTCTCAATGTAATAAAATTAATATGAGAAATCCCCTTGACTAAATTTCGACTTACTTCATAAGAGCACGAGCATACTATATAATAAATTTCAAATTATTTTAATTATAATAAATAAAAAAATGAAATTATTATATCTTTTATGATACTAAAATACTATTTCTACAACCATTTATAAAAAATTTCTTATTATTTTTTTCTGATTGTTAACTGTTTATTTTTTCAAGATAGTGTTACTTTGACATTTCTAGACTTTAAAATATTATCACAGTTTCATCATCTATAAAATTATAACCATGATATTTGTATCAAATATTATATATATATATATATATATTTATTTAGTTTCATCAATTAATTTAGATACGTAAAAATTAATTACACCGACCGTGGACATATTAGGACATATGTACACATGAACACTCATTCCATTTTTGATGAAAAGAACAAAAGAAAGGTATATAAAACTAAACTCTCTAAAATCAAATTAATATTAATATTAATATATATTTATTAATATATAGTGAAAAAATCCACATAATTTGGTGGTGAAAAATCAATTACACCCTTACGTGGAGTTGATAAATTGAAAGTACGCTCAAATAATATTACTGTTTCACATAGAATAGATTGAAGGGGGATAATGGTTGTTAGATTATGATATTAAATATTATATATATTCATCACAATGAATCCATTATTTTACAATGTATATCATCAATTGAATGAAGGTAGAAAAAAATTAAATTTAGAATGTCAAATTAAGAGATACACCTCATCGTTGAAAACCTTATTTTTTACATAAAAATTTTGATTTAGATGAATTGTATTTTGATAGGAATGTAATCTATATAATCTATTAAAAGAAGTTATTTTGATAATATTAAAGGAATTGGAAAAATATAATGCTAATTTTTTTTGAATAATGATGGAAAGGAGGTTCCCTTTTATAAGTGAGGGGAGGAGTACTCTTGGAACTATATAAAGTATTCAACTTATATAGATTAATTTTCAAAGGAAAAGTGAACCAAATTTATATATTTGAAATATATAATGAATATAATTCATAA
The DNA here is from genome assembly GCA_963277665.1 of Viscum album. Taxonomy (NCBI): domain Eukaryota; kingdom Viridiplantae; phylum Streptophyta; class Magnoliopsida; order Santalales; family Viscaceae; genus Viscum; species Viscum album. Next base: position 580,521,235 of record OY728128.1, on the reverse strand, counting down.
TAATATTAATATTTTTTAACATGTTTAGATTATTTTTTCACCCTTATGTAGTTGTTTTAACCCCTGCTAACCCTTCTCGCAATTGCCGTGATATAATTGTCTTCTACAATTTAATGGTAAAGATAGTTATTGTAAATGTATATTTTTCTCATAAAAAGACCATCCATTTTATTTTTTGAAATTAAGTTTTTTATTTATTTTATATAATATAATAAAACCATTTTTATTATAAAATATTATTAATGTCATATTTGGAAATAAATGAATTATTATAATATTATAAGTATCCAAATCATGTAAAATAGATATAAAATTACATTAAATGGAATATAATGAATTAATAGTCCTAATACAATCATTATATAAAAATTTTATATATTTAGAAATACATTATTATATAATATTATTATTTAACCCCTCGATTATCCAATTTTAATCATAACCGTGGTAATTGATTTTTTTAATTTTATTGTGTTATAGTTTTACATATAAGGTGAAAATTAGATCATGAATAGAAAAACGATTAAATTTTAGACAATTTATAGTCCTAATTATTTTATTAAAATATATTTCTTATTTTTAAATTATTTAATTAAATATAATTTACATATAATATTTATAATTTTTTATGAACTATTTGAATACTATAACATATAAAAAATAAAAACAAAGGATTTAAAATATAAACCAATAAATAATCTGAAATTTCTTAATTTTATAAAAAAATCATTGTAAACTTTAAATCAAACAAATACTACTACTTATAGTGTTTTTAATATAATTTTTTTTTATTTTATGCACAAGAACTATGACAATGTTTCTTAAGACTTTATTTAAATTATTTCAATAATATATTTTAAAAAAATATTATAAAAAAAATTATAATAAAATTTTATATTCATTTAATATGTTTATTTACTTATATATATGTATTGAGAAATTATTTAATAAATAATTTTAACTTTTCTAGCTATCCACATAGGATACTTAATAAATTAGATAATCCACTTGTCATATAAGTCCACACTTTTATATATCCATGAAACTAATAAATAATAATTCATTTTTAATAAAAAATTATATTAATGTATTTATCCTACTGAAATATATTATTATTATAATTGTAGATAATATCATCTCATAAATATAGATGGGGTTATGTTATAGTTTAACCTTTATATCATAACTATTTCCCCATGTTAATCATTTTGACTATTATTGTGATATCATTGTTTTTTATTATTTAGGTATCATGTATAATTATATAATAAGAAAGGATAACCATGAATTGTCCTTGGAATATATTTAAACCATATAATCTTAAAATTTCAAAATTTTTCATTTTTATAAGATATAAATTTTTTAATTAAATTTTTTTATTATAAAATATAATTAAAACATTTTCTTGAAATAAATGAAATATTATAATATAATTTGTGTTTAACTCATGTAAAATGTTTCTAAAAAATACAAGGCTTAAAATATATGGAATATAGAGTAATAATATAACCTTCTATTCAAATTTTGACTCATTTATATATCATTTTAGACATTAACATTTTTATCCGATTGGTTAACCAATTTCATCCTTATCTCTATTATTGATGTTTTCAATATTAAAGTGTTATAATTTTACATTTATGATAAAAATTGATTAATAAATGAAAAATGTACAAAATTTTATACAATTTATCTTACTAATTTACTTCATTCATAATTTTAATGATTATAAATATTTTAATAAAATATATTTTAAATAAATAACTATTAAAGTCATTATAATAACTTTTCATGTAATTTGGCTTTGAAAACAACTTGCAAAAATGTAATCAGAATATAAAACTATCAAAAATAGATAATATGTTATATTTATGTTTAAATTTTTTTGTAAACATTATCTCATTAATGAATTTTTCATTTTCATTTTCTATAATTATTTACTTGATTTTTTTTTACTTGAATAAGAACTATGCTGGTGTTGTGTATGTATTTCATGGAATTATTTCATCAATAAAATTTAAAATAAGTTAAGATAATAAAAATAAATAAATTATATTTTAAATGAAATTATATATTCGTTTAATATGTATATTTATCTACATATATGTCATGGAAAATTATTTAGTATTTTATTTTGACTCTTCTAGTGTTATACATGAATGAAATTTGATATTTGATAACTCGTTGTTATATAACAAAGAAAATTATGCATAAAATAAAAAATAATGAATAATATTTAATCAAAAAATTCTATCAATGGATTCCTCCATCTCATATATTATTTTATGAAAACCAAATTTTACTTTTCCAATGTCGTGTAAGTATTGTGTTGACACTAAAAATGATTTCCATATTTATCATGAAATTATTTTTAATTTATATGTATTATATTTTTATATATTAAATTTTTATTATATAATTCAACATGATTTTTTCAATTTGTTTCATAATTTTTATATCAAATTTATTTCATATTGACATAATAAAAGATATCATATTTCATAATAGTAATATATTTTTTATTTTTCACAAAAAAAATTCTCAGAAAATGATAAAAAATCTATTAGAGGTAAAAATTATTTTAAAAATACAAAATTATGTCTACTTAATAATAATAAATTATTATAAATTCATGATGTCTATTTTACTATAAATGCGTAAAAGATAAGAAAAAGTGTTTTTAGAGTAATGCCTTTGTAGGCCAAAAATGAGATTTTAAAAAGTGTATTATAATTTTCATAAAAATGTAAATAATTATATAATATCCAATAAAGTAAGGGTCATTTTAATTTATTATAAAATTAAAAGAATAATTATATTTCTTCATTGAAAATAAATGACAGTTTCATTAAAAATGGCATTTTTTACTCTTCATTAAAAAAATAATATTTTCAAAACAATTTCAAAACTTCTTATTGGGTACATTTGATATTCTAATTTAAAAAATGAAATAATAATTATGAAATAATTTTTTTAAAATTTATATATTGCTATTTTAATATTCACTCGCAAAATGAAATAAAAATAATTTTTTTAGAAAACATAATTTTAAGCCCAAAATGTCTTTACTAAATGTTGAATTACTATTTACAATTAATCTATAAGTAAATTTTTATTATTATTACCTTTATAAATTTCCTATTTATATTAATTCAATGTATACACTTTGATTCAAAGACTATTTTATAATAGTTATAAAATAAAAATATTTTTTCGTTTTTCAATGCTTAGATTTACATGTGGTACACACTATAAACAATATAATGATTTTCAATTAAAATATCAGGGTGTTATGGTATGAGATATTTCCCATTCCAATATGTGTTATTTATATATTTTATATACATTTCCTACTCCAGAAATGTATTTTTTATTTCTATAAGATTCATTTAACATTATAAAAGTCATTCAAAACATTGTAAGATACATAACACATTTCTATAAGAGTTAACTCCTTATTCCATAAGGATTAATTATATGATAACGTAAGTTATAAATTTATATTTTTTGGATTAATGTGATAATTGAACAATTATAAAATACTATTGATTGATTCATATGAGTTTCAAAAATCCCAGTCCAATCTATGGAATCACATATATTATCTAAGGAGATTTATCTTTTTTAATTATAATATGGATAAATTTTTAATTGAAATTATTAATATTAATGTCAAATTCATATTTAAAATTTCCACCACTATAAAAAGTAGAATACACTAAATCTGAGCAAGCAGGGACTAAAAATAAAAGATTGATATTTTCATTCAATAAGGGAAGAAGAAATATGGTTATTTTTATGTTGAAAAATATTTAATTTTGATAATGTATAATCTATATTAAATAATTACTGAAAATTGGGAACATGAATATAACTTAATGAAATAGTTTAAATATTGTTTTTTTATATTTGTTGAATTTTAAATTTTAAATTTAGAATAGAAAATTAAGGATTCTCGAGAAGATTGAATTTAATGTTATGTAAAAAAATATTAAAAAAATATTTGAAAAGAAAAGAAAAATAAATATATTATAAATTAGTGAAAACAAATTGGTGGATTATGAAGATATTTTCAACTGAGAAACTCAATGATAGAGGATAAGTAGAAACAACATCCTGAAAATGCAATAAAATCCTTATCTGGTTAAATAATCTTTTATTAATGGAAATAATTTCTATATTTTGATTATATAAGATAACCATAAATATTTATTAGTCATAAATATACTCAAATTTCAATGATAATACATACTTTTTTTTAAGTCCCATGGTGAAACTAGGATGTTTATAATCATGGATGAATCTAATTTTTTTTCAATGATAAATAATCTCATTTTGATTTGTGAAATAATTAAAATATGTTGTGATAACTATTATTCATTATTAGTGTGTGTGAAAACAATATAAATTATCAACTGTACATGTATTAAAGGATATTTCATAATAAAACAGATAAAATAAATCAAAATCATTCATCAACCTACTTTATGTGATTTCCTACAAATAATTAGGGCCATTTCATGTGGAATCATTTCCCCCTCATATTCATTAAAAATAATCTCTTTAGAGAGAAATAATTAATGTTTTTAGAGAAATTTTCATTGAATATTAAATATAAATATCGAAAATCTCAATTTAATTAACAGATATAGGGTTCCTATTTTTTAAAGGAATAATTATTATATAGTGAAAGATATGATGACGTCCTAAATTTTAGCAATTGATTTGATTTTTTTGTAAGAAACAAATGATGGATTTTCTCCTCGTGGTGATGGTGTTTCTTTGACTGAAACTAATAATGTTAATTTTTAGATTAATGTTTTTTCTTAGAGTTACTATTTTTCATCTCTATAATATAAAGAATTTATGAACAAAAAATGGATCAAACCAATAAAGGAAATATGTGTAAATACAAAACATATGTGATGAATATAAAATTGTGACGAAATATATTTTATATGTGTATTTTTTAATGTGTGAATAACCTATAGTGAATAAATATTAAATCATAGATGAATTTTTCCCTTGATTCATGGAGATAAGTGAAAAATCTAGATGTTTTGGTGAAATTTTGGAGGAAACAATTATTGTGAGGAAAATAATATCCATACATCAATAAATGTTTTCACTTAAAACTAAAATCCTTAAGACTATGATCTAGGTAAACATCAATTATATAAATAATAATTAAATAATATTAGATATGAGAAATAAAATGTATGTGGCTTAAAAAATAATTGTATTTTTACAAATGAATTTTAATTTAATGCCACAGAAAAATAAAATATTAATATGTAGATTAATATGATTATATCTATTTATATTTATAAGAATATTTTTTTAAAATGATATTGAAACTATTTTATGTAATACCTAATATTTTGGGAAGATGAAATGGAAATATCAATGGAAATATTCAATTGAAATGAATCATGCATGTATCCATTTAGAAATTTAACAGAAAATTATAAAATATTACAATATAATTAAGCTATTGAAAATTAGAAAAAGCGAACAAGGATAACCATTAAGAATAAATTTAGAAAATATGATAAATAAAGGATATTTTCCAAGAGGTATGGGAAATAATTTCTATAAATACAAAAAGTGAAATTTTATATCCATGTTAAATGATGATTAGTGTAGTGAAAATAATAAGTAAAAAGAAACATTAAATGAAATTAGGGAAAACATCTAATCAATAAAGTAAATAAGTATGGATTTACAAGTGATGAATATAGTAATAATAAAAGTGATAAATAAATAAAAATAAATAGAAATTTTAATCCAGAAAAAATTATTTTTATGATGATCTAAAATTTGGAGAAGCACATGATATTTTTTAACAAATAAATCAAATATTAAAGTAATAATGAATCTATTCATATTGATGAAAAATCAAGGTCATTAAAAGAGCTTGATAACATGAATAAATTTATCAATGAGGATAATAATTTATATTTTAATAGAGAAAAAATATTATGTTTATGGATAAATATCATTATACTAAAAAATTTAAAAATAAAATTTAATAAAAGAAATAAAGCAATAAAGATACACCCTTTTGAATTATATTCATTAAAATTATGAATGTTTAAAAAAATTAATTGAATTATTTTAAATATTTATAAATTTCATAGGATCACATAGTCCAAAAATTATCCCAATAAAATTGTGAGAATGATATTGTATGTATTAAGAGAAATTTTGAGTTAAAGTAATCGCTTAAAAAATATGTTTTTATGGTAAAATAAAGTTGGTCTATAGAAATTTTCTAAATTTTAAAATATAAATCAAATAAAAAAATATCATAAAATTGTAGTTAAAAAATAATAATTTTTTGAGTTAAGTGGAATACATTTTTTTTTGAAAAAATTTGGTTCTTATAAGGAACCAAATATTGACTATAACAACAAAGAAGACATTTGGGATTCATGATCTAGAAAATAATTTCATTATAAAGAGATTTATTCCTTATAAAAATGATTTTATAACTATGCAGGATTTGAGGAAATGTTTTTTTTGTTTTAATTAATTTTTTTCATGATCGTAGAAGGATTTAGATACAATGTTTAAGTGTTATTCCATCCACCTAATGAAAAAAATATAAGCATCCTAAAAAAGGCGAATTGAAGTTTGAGAAAAAATTTCAACCATTGGAAGAATTTTTTAAAAGATATGTACAACTGAGTAATCATTCACGTATAAGAATTTTACCATCCCAACATAGTGTGACATTAAATATTGAATAGTCTTATATGATAGTTTGAAATTTCCTAGAAATATATTATGTTTTTGGCAGTGAACATAAAACCTCAACAGGGTAATGCATGTGTATTTTGGGTAGTAGATGTGCTTCACACATGACATGATAATTAAAGATATTATGATATGTAGAAAAGTTAGATGAAAGGATAGTGACATTTTAATATAATATGTCACTTAAATTTAAATGGGTGGGGTAATTTTTAATTGGAAATTAGAAACTTACGTCTAATAACACTTTATAACATGATGCAATGATACAAAATATGCTAATTATACATTAGCTATTTGAAAATGTAATGAATTAGTTTTCACGAAAGTTGGATTATTGGTAAATATTTTTAAAGAGAGTCTTGTATTGATAAGAGGATATTTGATAAGGGGAAAACCTATAGGTAAGTGATGAAGAAATGTTATGCAACCTATGATTAAAATATTAATATCAATTATTGAATCAATTTTTAAATGATAGAGAGAAAATAAAAAATAATAAAGAATGAGAGAAAGTTCATGCTATTTTTTAAATAAATACATAGAGATAAGGGGAAACTTTATGGACTCTACATGTCAAAAATATTGATTATTAATTATCATATAATAAATATGGCATTCATAAATCTCATCGATTGAATAATATCAACTATGAAATTTGATGGTATATAGGATTGAAAAAAAATGTAGTAAAAAATTTATGTTCGTTGGAGTAATATAAATCATGATAAGGTGAACTAAGTTCACAATAAAAATTTATATTAAAACTAAGATTAGCTAAAATTCCCCATGTAAAAAAAATATCATGCTTAATAAAAAGAGTAGTCTAATATAATTTTGAGCATTTTAGTGATTCTATAGAGCTTTATTAGTGATTAGATTAAATAATATATAAAATGTTTTAACATTTCAAATAATTTTACTCAATCAAATACATATATATAAAATAGTAATTATTAATGATTAAAGTGATAGTATAAAACCAAATATATGATAAAGGTTTAAATAGAGTTAAACAAAATAAATTCACAATACAGAATAAAAAAAGGGCTAAAATGTTGAGATGAGACCAAATAAACACCACTTGGAAGTGACCCACATACATGAATATTATAAAAAACAATCATATCAACATCCTCTATTGGGTGTATGGGAAACAACTTGCATTCAATCCAAGAAACACACGAACCTCTAATACAATAACTAAGGGATGGAACCCAATACCTGGTCACACATATAAATATTATACAAACACATGGTAAAAAAGAAAAAAGAGATAAAATATATTATCTAGTATTATATAGTTTCAGTTTAGGTTATAGTGTGTGTTTATTAAAATAGAAATGAAAAAAATTCAATAATAAAAAAGATAACAATTAGAGAGATAAATAATTAAGATATATAATGTGTAATGTTCATTTGTATGATATTATGTATATTATTAAGTGTCCTTGGATCTGTGTTGGTGGGGATGTCAGGGTGTTTATTTAGAAGTATATGTTATATAAATGATAAAAAAATATTTATTTTTTGTATCTTTATGAATCTATTTTTATATTCAATGAGTTTCTCATTTACAGAGATGAAAGTAAGTATGAGTGTATAATATATGATCTAGATTGAAGATACATATTATATTCATTACGGGCACTTCTTGGTCATATATCATCCATGAACACATGAGATTTTGATAATTTAAATCTATATATGAAGCAGTGTTCATTTGACGAATAATCATTTAGATATTCTATATCCTTGCATTGTGCTACATAATTTCATTTAATGAATTACTATAATAGTTAAGAATTTAATCATAAAATGAATATTTATAATAATTTCATTAATAAGGTTATTGAATATTTCAATTCAATATAGGAAGAATAATGAAGGTGGATCTTCTAGAGGAAATACATATATGGTGAAAATTATGCTCTAATGGAAAGCCATCATTGATGAAGACATATCTAGTAGAAAGAATTCTCTGATGGAAAGACATCATGGGGGAAATACATCTTAGAAGTAGCTCAACCTAGCATTTCGTTATGTATATATGTGAATTCTTTGAACTAGGTTGAATCTTGTACTGTATTGACTCATTTGGTGGTGAGTTATTTGAACTAGAAGTTAGTAATATCTATAAATGACCCATTTGAACAAGACGTTACTCAAAATTGAGGAGACTCATCTGATGTTTGATCTTGTTTAGTAATAACTCCTAAGGTGTTGAATCAATTGTACTAGCAGTGATTCATGTATGATAGTGATCTATTTTTACCACATGTGAGACATTTTAAAAAATATATTTTTTATCGTATTTCTTTTTATTTTAAAATGATATTATAAAATGAAAAACACTATTTAAACATAATAAACATGACTCAAAATCATTAAAATAATAGGGTGAAAAAATATCCACATTTTTATGATAAAAATCATGGAATTTTATGAACTATGTATGAAAGAAATTTTTATGTACAAAGATGATATCAAAGGACAACTATCTACTTAACATTTCAAAAGTTAAATGTGTTATATTTATCAATGATAAAGGGATGTGAAATTAAATATAAATTAACAATAAGGGTGATTAATTTTTTCAAAGGTAATATAAATAACAAAAAATAGAAATAATACAACATGACATATCAAAGGAAACAAATTAAAAGGAGGAGATAAATGGTAAATCCAATGTTTTAAGGATAAATTCCATCCAACCAGTTCTCCACCTTTTGAGATTATCAAAAATTTAAACACAATAAATAATATAATATTTAATGAGGTATCGAAAATGTTGTTATCAAAACTAATAAATTAATGAATATATAAATAATTATTAAATGAAAACTAATTACATAAAAAAATTATAAGAGATTGATATATTAATTTAAAAAATAATTTCCTGATAGTAAAACATAAAGGGAAAATAAAAAAATACCTATCATATACAAATTTTAATACGATTTTATCCCATATTGGGAATCAGGGTCAGTTGGTCTCTTTCCTTGAAAAATATTAAGAGGGATAATGGGAGAATAAAATTGGGTTGTGGTAGATGTACGATGCTTTATGATCATCATTGTTCAGAGATTCCTGACTGATTCAATGGGTTACATGTTAAATGATAAGTACCATAATGGTAAACAGTCAAAAACAGACCAGAGGTGAGGGATGACATAATAATAACCTCAGAATTTACCACTACAGTCATAAAAACATATAGAAATGACTTCACTATGATAGAAATGTAAATGTTGAAATTCAATCCTATCTCTTTATAAATACTTTTTTTCTTTTCATTAGTAGTAATTTTTTTAGTAGTTAAAAAACCATCAGTGGATTGAATTTCTCCTTGAGGACCCAAGTGACTGGTGGAATTCAGATAGTCACATCCCAAAAACATGAAATGCGAATTTAGATCATGTTGGTATACACCATGGAAATGTATTATTTAATTGACATAGTTATAGTTTCTCTATCACTTCTACCATAAAGTATAAATTATCTTTCACATTAGTATATATAATCACTATGCGGAAGAATATGTCTCAGAGCCCCCGGATGAGAAGCATGAACATCACTAAAGGCATCATGAATTTTCTCTCAAAAAATATTCTAAAAAAACTGTCCATATAATGAAACTATGGGAGGTGAATCAGAAGATGTAAAATATACTAAAAATAATCTCTCAAACCACTCCATCATTGCATCCTGAATTAGAGTAATGGATGTTTTCATTTTATTAACCACTACTATCAAATAATCGATCTCTCTATCCAACCTATGGTTATTAATCTACACTTCCAAAATGTGATAATTTATTTTTTGATTAATATAACATGGTGAAATATCAATAAGGTTTCAAGAATTTATATCTATAATATTAGTGATTAGAGTCACATTAGACCACTAAGGGATTCCAAAATCGTCCCAGAGTTTATATATAATTGATTCCAAATCATTCCTATAAACAAAATTGATCGAAACTACTGTTGTAGCATGTGTAAGAGGTGTTGGCCTCTCAACACTAGGAACATAAACCTTTAAAGGCTACGATATTCTATCTCTAGTTGAAACTGTAGGTTCTAATCCATGATATTTTGAATACATGTAAGGATCCTCATTAGAGTATATCTTTCCATATGTCTGAGTATCTATATTTCCTACAAAAACATCATATTCATCCTTATACCCTGAATGATCTATACCAAGATGAATAAAATTTGGAAATTCATATCCTTCAGCATGAGTCAAAGCCACTATTATAGAACTGAAATATTTATACCCCCATTAGGGACTCATGTATTCACTTTGATAGAATAAAAATTATAAAATATGTGTGGTAGAACTTATCTCATCAATTGTTCATATTTACCAAAAAAGATATCTCAAAATGTGCAGGACTAGGTGAGCCTACTCTCTCCATAGATCCAGCTAATTCCCCTATAAAATTATGTTTCTAAATTATAAACACATAAACATAAAAATCAATACCATCTCTATGAATTTCCTTATCCTCAACTTTATCATATCAATCTATTTAATTTCTACTATTATCATCACCATTTTTATCATTAAATAATTCTACAACTTCTTTGGATGATTTCAAACACTAGATTATAATTCTCTCATAATCTGAGACCTATGTATCACCATCACTATCTTCATTCTCACATACAATACTATCTCTAATAGGGAGTGAGGATGGAGGACTCATAGGTCCAAAAGCCATAGCATGGATATTTGGGATTTCCAAATCAATTCCCGCATCCACTGTGGTATCCACCTCATCATCAACATGATATCCATATTCTCTTTATCATAATGGTCAATTAAAACAATAGGATCAAATATATGATCCCCTGAATCCTACTATCTAGTACGATGATCCAAGGGTTTAGAATCATTATAGATATTTTCATTATCATGAAAAAATCATTTTTCCACCGGTTTGATAACACCCTTATTTTTAAAAAAATACCTTATTCAAATAGAACCCTACATTGTTAATATTATCATCTTAACCTTCATAAATATCAATCTTTGATTCCATAAAGGATGAAATCATCTTAAGATAAGTCATTTTATTATATCCAACTGTATACTTACACATTTCCAACATATGTTCCACACCTCATCATCATTGTTTAATCATGTCCCCTAATATCATAAGTAACATGTGGTATAAGTCTTGATATCTCATGGTATTAAAGTCCCCTTTCCTAGGGAATAACAAATGTTGAACGAACATAAACAGAATCTTATATTCACCATCGAATATAGTGGATGTAGGTATACTCAGAGTTGTATCTGTAGTAATATAGATTAAGGCATCCTCATACCTAAAATATTCACTATCACAAGGTATAATGCCCTAATAATAATATAGATCATGTTGATGTAGCGCATCAAATACCTTTCCTATTCCATTGAATAAATTATAAACTCTTTACAAATAATCATACATCTAATCTGACCTCTTTTCTTCCCAATGCATGACCTGACATATTAATAAAACTGGTAAACCAATAATTGATATAATGGTTGGTCATTTCGAGAGAAAAAGAATACATGTACTTGGTTTAAGATAACATTTTTAACTAATGATTTATTTGAAAACTACCACATCACATCAACATATTTTTTAGAGACTAATATTTGATTCTGTAATTCCGTATTCATAGGTACTTCTTCATAAGGAATCAGTTTTAATTTCTACCTTTGAGTAGGTCTTGATCCCTCAGGATAAGACTTGGAAGGTTAATTCATTCTCACCATCTAGATTGAATGAATGAGATGGAATGCAGCAAGGGGGTCAATTTTCTAGAGATAAGGGAGGTGAAACAACATGAAGGTTGAAGGCGCATGAGAGTGAGTGACACAAATTCAAATTATAATATCGATGTATCATTTAGGAATAAAAAAATGAAATAATAAAATGAGATGAATAATTAACAATAATAATTCAAAAACCAATATTACTAATGGAATATAATTTGAAACATAGACTTGTGACTCATCCAGTGGTGACATTATAACCATGACTCATCGAAATCAGCTCCTCGATGGCTCTCATCCAACAGTGACTCTCGAATGGCATCTCAACAATAGTGACTCATCTAATAGTAACATTATAATGATGAATTTCTAATGATGACTCGCCAGTGACATCTCACCCTTAATGTCTCAGCCAATGGAGAATCACTAATGGTGACTTCTCAATGGTGGATCTTCAATGGTTAATTTTCAATAGTGGCTCATCCATTAGTATTTTTTAATTCATTAAAATACTCACCAAAATTAATCATTCATATTTTATGGTTGATGTTGTTCAATATCACTAAATTAAATGGATCTGTAAAAATATCTGGAAGATGAAGTAATTTTCCAATGAATCCTAGTGTTATATCACCACATTGAATGTGATCCCATAAAAATAAATGTATTACATAATTTTTTTTGATCTAGAGAAAGAAAATGATTCTTAGAAATGATTATTTAATTTGTGTTGTCACAATATATAGTGAAATGTCTGAATTGATTACCATAGACTAGCAATGTGTCTTTCATCAAAATAATTTGAGAAAAAGAGAAACCTGGAATTTTTTATTTATCATCAATAGTATACAGTTCCAAATAAAATTTATTCATACAAAACCATGAAACTAGATACATTACAATGATATTACATGATTTAAAGGTTCTTGTTCATTTTGATATAATACCGCAAGAATTCTCATATGAATTACTCACTATGTAAAATTCTTTTCCTCTAGGGTAGAAAATTCCTAAAATGGATGTATATATAAGGTATTTGAAAATCATTTTATCAAAAATTTAGGTGATATTATTTTGGGTTTTCTTGAAAATAGAACACATAATCATAGTAAACATAATATCAAACTCTCTAGCTATTATGTATAACAAACTAATAATCATTACTATATAATTGTATTGATCCACTAACTTCTGAGCATCATCATGATCAATAATACATGTGGTACTCATGAAAGTGTAAATAATTATAGTATTATCCAAACCAAAATGTTTTAAAAGTTATTTCGTTTAAATATATTTATTTATAATGGTTCCATATTTATTTAGAATAATTAAAACACAAAGTAATAATTTCTGATCTCCCATTAATCTCATTTAAAATTAATTTTTCATCATCATTGAAATATCAAAACAGAAATAATTTTTATAATATCTGAAAACTATGTCATATTCATAGATTGGAACAAATAAAACATCTATTTAAATTCATTTCAAAAAAGGTCAAGATCTATTATACCTTTTGAAATACCATTAAAAAAAATACCTATGCCTATCATACAAAGCTTCATGATCCTATTTTAAAAATTATATTTTTTAAAAAAATATTATAACCATGATCTAGAAAATAAGGATTTTCCAATCCATAATGATGTTAATCAATGCATCCTATACTATTTTACTATTCATTAATTATCCTTTTTTCATTTATTTTATATAGTTTGAAATCCAAATGTGATGTATTGTATAGCATTATTCTGATGGATTCAAGTCTAGACACTTGTGAGATGTTTTATTCAATTTATATACCCTTTTCTTGACTATACCCTTGTGAAAAAACTAGATTTATTTCATTAAATGGTTACAAATTAATCAATTATATTTAAAATACTCATTTAGTTTCAATAGTGGGAGTGTTTTTATGTATAAATACAAGTTCATAAAATTTATTTCATTCAATATAATTAAAATATTAGTTCATATACATCACTATAAATTCATCATTTATTTCATCACTGATGTTATTAGGTGTAATATGTGATAGTAATTGTAAATGTAAAACCTAATTTCTAAGATAATATCTATTTATATATTACATTATATAGGTCTCCAATTACATATTTTTAAGGATGGTATCTGTTTTTAATAAAAATTATTTGAAAATAAAGGATGAACATCTCATGGTCTTCTACCAATTCTATTTGGAATTATAAATGTTCATCATATGTGAATGATTTTTATTATTGATTATTATATTGTTCAGAAGGTTCGAAATTAATGTTCAATGATGAAAAATCATTAACATGGTTTTCTAAAGGGGAATTTGGATCATGTGGATCTATCTCATCAAACATGAAATGAAAATACTCTTCCACAGACATTGTGTTTTTTAAATACTGTATATGATTTATAATATTATTAATAATAAATGAAGGTTCCTTTATCTCATTTGGTATAGTTTTTAATGATTATACATAGGGTAAAGAATAATGAAATTTAAACCAAAAAATATAATTTAAATTTCTATATTATTTATAATATTCCTTAATTTATAAAGGGTTTTAATTTAGAGAGGTCTAATTAAATATATATTCATTATATACATGAAATATTTACTACCAATTATAAAAAGTAAATAGGATTGTCATGTTTATTAATGATAGTTGACGAAATTATCTAAAGTGATCTATATCATCTTAATATTACATGATTAATCCATAGAATCCTATGAATATAAAAGTTTTTTAATATCCATTTTGTTTGATAATGGATTCAAATTCACGAGGTTCTAACTCTTGGCCATGATAACATCGTAAGGTAATAACCTCAAGTCCTATATTATTTTTTTATTGATTTAGCATACATGATAAAGTTAAAGAAGAATTCACTTTTGCGAGTTGTAATAACACACATTCATAAATAAAAAATTAATTTATATGGATATTGACACAGTGATTCCCATTTAAACTAGAAAATCCTGATGGTCCAAATAAGTTCATATGAACTAATTATAGGGGTTTTGAAGTTGAAACTTCTTTCTTTGATTGAACAAAACTCTTGTATTGTTTTCCTTTTTTACATGCGTTTTAGAATTTCCAATTGGGAATTCAAGATTAGTTATCTCTTTGATTGAACCATTACATGTAAGATATCTAAGAGAGTAGATTGTTTAAATTTAACAGAATCATATTCCAATTCCATGATTCCTTTTTAAATACACTTAGACAATAAATATTTTGAAATAATAAAGACTCTAAATTGACAGCATAGACATTTTAATTTCATAATGAAATAAACACTAATGATTTTACTTATTCCAATATATTACAGACATTATTTTCAAATATCACACAACAATAATCATCAAAAAATTTATAGATGTTCAGAATATTTTATTTCAATAAATATAAAGAAATAATTTAGAAATTAAAACTGAGTTAAAATTACAAATTGGCCCATTATAATGATTTTCAAATTAGTGTTGTCACTAAAAAAGAAATTTCCACCATCCATTTTTATCAAATTATTTAAGCCTCATTAATATTTAGTTATGTTTCTAGAATATAAACTATCGATATAGAGACCCTAACCTTTAAAAATAACATTGAATGATTTTAAAAATAATTAAATATCAAATTACATCCCAAGGATCCTAATTTTGCATGTTTTTTGAAGACTAGGTATATAAAATTTAATACATGGGACTAAATAATAAATTTATTTATTTATCATCCTTTATGATCTCCTAAAATCATTGTATCCCTTATTTCAACTTATGATAACATGGGGATAACATGAAAAAATGGATGAGATAAAAATCCCAGTAAGGAAATAGAAATACGAATAAACCATAGCACATGGGATAATTTACATAATAAGATGAAATGATAGCAATGTATATAGATAAGGAAGAATAAAATATATAATCATGATATCATATGAGATGTTGAAAAAACATAAAAGATTACAAAATTAATATTCAAGGCTCCTTGCACCAGAAGTATAATGAGTCAAAGTTAACCACCAAGACCATTACACATGGAGCACGCGTCATGGATAACCACCAAGACCATTGCATATGTGGTATCAAGAGAATAAAAATTTTCCAACACATTGGAGAACAATCTGGGTGCAGACAACATAACACATTCTTGATTATGTGTTCCAGATGAAGAATAATACATAATGAATCAATCAAAATCAAAATGGTTATCCATTGTAAGAATTGGGTATCATTATCCAATAAAAAAGGCATAACATTTGGGAACATGAAAATGGTGTCCAATAATGAAAGGATTAAAATCAATAATTAAATCCAACAGATTAAATTTTAATATATCTTAATATGTGATGAAAAATAGATTTTAGTACATGTAAAAAATGTGTTTACGAAACTTTTTAAATAAATCATTTTAGTGCAGTTTAAGGAAAATATTAAAGATAATTTAAACAAAAAATTACATAATATTTTATATGATACCATAAGTTAATATAGAGTGTTTTAATAATAAAATATGTAATTTTATAAATATAATATTTTTTTAAAATATATTATCGTTCATTCCTGAAAATGAGTAAAATATTTGGATTTTATCTTCAATCGAGCTTGCTTAATGAGAATAATTTTGTGAGGAACCTTTTAAAAAAAGTATATCCTAAAAAAATTAGGATGAAAGTATAATGAAACAAGAGTTGTAATAAAATAAAACACATTTATAGTATGTACAGAAATATAAAATTTAATTTAATTTTGTTTAAAATAGAGAATGAATAACCTAAAAAAGTAATGGGGGTTCGAGTGGAATCCCATATCTTATGTCAGAAGGTGTTATTAACTTGATATTAATGTCCTAGACAATACAATTTGATTCATTAATTAATATGGAAAGAATAATTTATAAATTTATTAGTGATAATATACCTTTATTAAATTATTTTATGGATTTTTATGGGTTAAGAGATACAATTTCATCATTTGGGAGCATTGGTTTCCATTTTTTTCAGGATAAGTTTACTTTTATGCATGTATAGAAGATCATATAAAGAGGTATTAGTTATCTAGAACTGATCTAAAATGTTATTAATGCTCTTATAGAGGTTAAATTAGTCATAAATATCATTTTTATGGAATTATTATTAATCATTAGATAAATAGTTAATGATAACCATTTGGGATTACTTTCGCAGTTTTCAATCACAATGAACTCATTTAGATTTAGAAATTAGTATAATGTGTATTATCTGATTCCAGAATATTATATAATATATAATATATATATAATAATATGGTACACCCATTAAAATGGGTTCATGACTATCCTTGATTATGAGAATGGAAATCGAAAACGTCATCGTCCTTGAATGTGATAAATTAACACACCAGGGTTGATGTTTTCATTTTTTGTCTAAATAGTTGGGGAAAGAACGATGATGATAAATTATTCCATTAGAACAATAAAATTATAGTATATCTATGTTACTAAATATATCACACAATGTTGATGATTGGAGGTGAGGATTGAGATAGAAAATAATGTAACATGAAAATAAATTAAACGAAGAGGAAGGGGGTCTACGTCTGATTCATTCTTCATGACAACAACCTTAGGGGATTAGATTTAGACATTTGTTATAAAACTCTATTGGACATAAGATAGGGTATTCTGATTGAATTTCAGAATTATTTGGGCAAGACATAAGGCATTATTGGTGTGAGATGAAGAGGTGGTGAGTGGTGGTATTACAGTGGAGGAGAGTGGTGTTTCCACATTATTTTAAATATGAACTAATTATTTTTGGTACAAGAATATGAATTGTTTAAGAATTAACATAAAAATTAATAAATTAATGAAGATAGTTCTAGATTAGAGTGATTAAATCCATGATGAAACATGGAATATATTTTTTAACATAAAATGTATATATACCACAATTTATTGTATTTCATTATTCACAATAAAAAATCATGTATTTGAGGAAAATTCCAAAAATTAACTGGAAATTTTTTTCAAACTATGGATTTCAAATAAAAACTAATTTTTTTAAAATAATTTGATAAATATGAAGATTTTAAATTTTTTTATTCAAATATTAATTTACCCCATAAATATTGATTTTAAAATTATAACTGATTTTATAAAACATTGAATAATAAACTAAGGTCTCAAAAAATTATCTTAAATTATAAGACAGAAAATACTAATTTATGAATATAAATTTTCATTGTATTATTAAAGTAATCATAAAATTTTAATTAAATATCTCTCAATTACAAAAATACCAACACCTAATTAATATTTTTTATAATATTTATTCTCTTATACTATGATATAATTATATAATATTTTTTCTTATAAGTTTGATAAAATTAATTTATACTATGATTTGTGAGCTTACTGTTTAATTTTCTAATTTTTCATTGATAAGGATCCTATTACTGTTACAAATTACAGGTTACAATTTCATCGATATGGGTTCCTTGACATCTATAAATACATTTTATTTCATTCATTCATCATTTTTAAAGATTTTATTGTGTTCAAAAGGTAATTTTATTTGTTTTATACTATATAATATATTTAAAATAATGGAATTTAAATGATAAAATTTTTGGGTTGTTAAATTATTCCCCCTTATGATGTTTCTCTCTCGAAATTGCATTCTACATTAAATTTTGAATATATGTGTGGGTATATTTCTTTTATAACTTCATACATTTCCCATGTTCCCTCTTCTTACTATTGGTTCCACCATCGCAATTTGACCAGGTGACTAGCATTTTGCGTAAAACATTATATATACTATCGAAGATCATAATTTTATTCTCCTCATAATAAATATAATTCTATAAATGTGTCAAATATAAAGTATGTACATGTGACGGATTTTGTATTTACATTTGTAAGAGTAATACATGGAACATATATTTTAAATTAGACCTGGTAGGTGGATGTTCTGTGAATATGCAACAACTCTGACATGATTAATAATCATGATGGGGCTGATGTTCTTGGAACATTGAATTACATTCTTCCCATAGCCCATGAAATTATTTTTTGGAGATAGGAGGAGGAATAACCTATCTATGAACTCAATATTGAGGTTTCATTGATGATTATTTGCATTGATATTTTAATGAATTCGGGCTTCCTGTATGTTATTTGGAATGGTTTTCACATTTTCCACCATTTCATTGACCATTTTAGGTCTTAGAAGTTTATGATAACCTATTTCATCCTATCATTCAAGTGTTCACCACCATTCCATTAAAGGGATTCATATGTTTCCATTCATATAATTAAGTGGAAACTATTTTTGTAGGATTACTAAACCATCAGTAGATGTTGGTACCATCCTCCTTTTATGTGCATAAGTACACAATCTCAATATATATTTTTGTGAATGTATATTTTTCTTATATTGGCCATCTTTTTGAGGATGATATGTCGTAAAAAAAGTTTATATCAATTATTATATCATGTTGGAGACTTTTATAGAACATCAAGTCGAATCAACAATGTCAATTAGAAATAATCCAGAGTGGTACACCACATAGACTTACCATCTCATTGTTATATATCCATGCATGTAGATGTAACGACCCAATATTTTTGAGTAGTATATTAACTTACTCTTAATGATTTAATAAGATTTTAATGGTTAATGCAGAAAGAGGAGTCGATGGCTTCATCCAGTAGACTCGACCCCTATGAAGCCCACTTATCAGAGCTTGGGAAGGAGGTAGCATCTGTGGGCTTCGCTTTGGACCAAGCCCAAGCCGAACTCCAGCGTGTCAAGATTGAACAGAAACGCCTACGGGAGAAGTTCAAGTTAGTAGAGATTACTACTAGGGCAATGTTATCTGAGCCTCCCTCAGATTCTCTCACCACAGCACACCTTACACTTAGGTCTTATGCCGGTGTTATAAGGGGCTATATGACGAGACCCTAGCTTCCTTGTGTAATCCTTTCAGGTGAATAAATTTAGATTTCTTCCTTTAGTGATGTTTGTGAAATTTCAAATGTATAGATAATTTTAGAATGTATTTTATTGATGAATTTTGAAAAAGGGATATTTTAAAATATTTATGTAAACCCTAAATAACTAATGATGTGTAATGATTTTCAAAAAATGGTCTTCTACAAAAGTGTTCAGTAAGGAATTGGGAGTCTAATAAGATCAACTTAATTTTTGATGAATATTAAATTATGAATAGTGATTTTACGCTTAGGATTAGTAATGTGACCAAATGGATTAGTAATATCACTCAAATAAAGTTTCAATATAATTCAGACACCTAGATTAAGTAATGTGATTCAATAAAATGGGTAAATAACGGTTTCATAAATTATTAGTCAAGTATTTGTTTTTTCGGATGAATAGTGTTTTTAATTAAAAATTTAATTAAAAATAATTAGAATTTTTTTTTTATAAAAATGACTTTATTTTTGAACTCAGAGCATCGATATTATGTTATGGTAATTTTTGGGGATTTTTCTGAAAAAAATGAATTTTCGATGAATAGTGTTTTTATTTAAAAATTAAAATAAAAATATTTAGAAAATTATTTTTATAAAATGGAGTTCATAAATGTATTTAGGAAATCGATATTTGGTTAAGGTGAAATTTTGGGATTATTCTGAGAATGTTGAATTTTCGATGAATAGTGAAAATATAGTTTTTATGTTACAGGTGTTTAATGACATCATTAAATGATGTATTATGTATATATTCAATATGGTCGAATTATGAATAGTAATATAAGGTGTGAGTTGTCCCAAGTGGCCAATACCATGGGAAAATACCATGGGCAAGCCCATGGTTTTTCCAAAACCACTAGTGAGGTGTCCCTTGGCCATTAGTGCCTTGTCCCCTCACTTTCCCTATAAATACCCACCCTTTCCTCCTTTAGTTTCCACTCCCAACTCTCCCCCAACGAATTTAGGGTCTCCTTACCTCCCAAGGATTCCTCCCAAGGTGCCCCCAAGCCCTCAATGTCCAAAACATTGAGTTTCAAGAGTCACGTTTTAAGGTAAGGGATCCGACCCCTCTCTTTCTTTTCATGTAATCTCTTTTATGTCATTCCTTTTATGCTCCATGTTATTATGTGAGAGGATGTTCTTTTATATTCCTATTACTGCCCCGTTCATGTTTATATGATGAGAGATCCCCTCTTACTCTCATCATTTCGTTTTATGAAAGTTTAAGTGACGCCATTAGGCTGTCGAATGTTTAAGTGATTCTTCCACCCTTCTCATTTTTCAAGTTCGATTTTAATGTCAAATCATTCAAGTTCCTTTTTATTATGTTGGGGTATGATATCTATATCTATCATACTTATCTCTTATGATCATATGATGAGAGACCATATTTTATTTGTTCAATTCATTTTTGTTGAAGTTTATGTGACGCCGTTAGGCTGCCGAATTTTCATAAGAGAAATCAAATTTTTGTCTTCCTTCCATGTTTTTCATTTCAAATGGTATGTCCTTGAAATTGCATCACCATGTCCATATATAATTCTTATTCTGTCCCTCTACTATTTTATGGGTCAATTATGATTGTTCGACCCATGTTCCCTTTCTTTTCAATGTTTTCTAAAACCTTGTAACATAGCTGTTATGCTGCAGAATTTTCATCTCCAAATGCCTCTCTTTTCTCAAAATTATTTTATGTTATAAAGTGAATACTCAAAGCTCCTATTTCTACAGGGGTATTCACATATATATAAAAATTTTCTATTTTAAATTCTTGGATTTACATACATGATACCCGCTTTCCCTTTCCGTGGGTTTAAAGTAACGTAAAGATCATGTCTTTAAAGCAGTTTTTAAAATGTTATGATTATGAAATGAAACCCATTTATTTTATGCTATATGGGTTATTTATGAAATATTTGATGATGATATATGTGGATCACATGATAATAAAGGTAAATTTAAGGGTGCGCCCGGATAGCGCTCCAATGCATTGGGTAAAGACTTAATCTCTAGAGATGACCATTTTAACGACGCCTTGGTGAATAAACTTGGTAATTTTTAACGACACCTTGGGGATGGACCTTGGTGAAACGAAACGATTGTCAATATTAAATTTTGCAGCCACATATTCAAGTTATGAAAAATGTTATTTTATTAAGATGCATCTCATGATTTATTTCTCATGCTTTAAAGTTCTTTTCATGTCCTTATTGAATTATCTCAAGTTCACATGTAAAATGTTTCTCTTGTTTCCCTTACTCGGCCTTCTGCTCACCCTTTCTTTTGATGTATGTCCCCAGGTTATGAGATCCATAATTAACAGAGGATGAACTAATGGAGAATCCTTTTAAGTGTTTAAGTAGAATGTTTTATGTTTTTTTATGTATTATGATCCTTGTTTCCAAGACACTAAACCTTAACGATCCTCAGTTCCGTGTAATGGAATGAAAGTTATGATATTAAAAGGCGGGATGTTATAGTTGGTATCAAAGGAAGGTTTAGTTATTTGTGGAAATTATGATATAAAAACTTTAGGAAGAACCCTATAGATAAGTTTAAATATAGGAAAACTTACTGGTATTTTGGTAAGTATTGAGTAAGTGGTTTATCAAACAAATTCATCCCTTTCTGGATACGAGCAGGTAGAGGCGGCTCTCGTACAGATGTACATAGGGGTAAAACCTGAAAACACCGGTTTGAGCTAGACTCGAATGGGAACTGGTGAACGATAATGGGCCTTGCTGCACTCTTGGTTATGAAACTCCCGGGGGATATGTTTGGTAAATCACAATATTTTTATGAATCATTATGAAGGAATTATAGAAAAGTGTAATTGTCTAAGCATGAAGTCTTAGTTAAAAGATTTATAAATGAAATAAGTTTCTTACTAAGGTTTTATTATTTTAGAAAATGGTGGGCAATAAGAGGAACTGTGTCGATGGTGACCGCAATGCACCATGTGCTGACGGCCCTCCGATGGAAGCCGGAATGGAAACATTCATGCGAATGATGAACCAACTGACTCAAGTTATGAGTAATAACTTGAATCAAGCTGAGAGGCCGACCTCACCACGAAGGGAACAACACTCTGTTGTGTCCTTCATGCATCAACGACCGCCAACATTCAGTGGATCTACTGACCCATTGGTTACGGAACAATGGATAAACTCCATTGAAAAGATCTTTTCTGTACTTCATTGTTCGGAACAAGAAAAAGTCACCCTTGCTGTTTACCGCCTAAAGGGAGTAGCTGATCAGTGGTGGTCACTGATCAAAAACACGAAGCCATGAGGAGAGATAGAAGCTATGGAGTGGGAAGAATTTCGGGGAATTTTCCTTAACAAGTATTTCACTTGTTCCAGGAGAACGAGAATGGAGAAAGTGTTTCTCGAGCTGAAGCAGAAGGATAACGAATCTGTCGGAAGCTATGAGATGAACTTCACAAGGCTTTCCCGTTATACCTCAAGATTTTTCATGGGCCCTAATGGGAAGGTTGATAGATTCTTTGGTGGACTACGACCTCATCTGCGGAAGAATCTAGCCAACAGGGACTATGATAGCTATGAAGAAATAGTTCGAAGTGCTATGAAAGTCGATATGGAGTTAGGTGAGACACAGTGGTCTGATAAACCAAATGAAAATAAGAGATCTTTGGAGCCCTGTTTAGGGAAGTCTTTTGATCAGGGAAGAGGTGGAAAGAAAATGCAACTTACAACATGCAATAAATTTGGGAAGAATCATCTGGGGAACTGCTTGAACGGAAGTGGCAAGTGATGCAAATGTGGAAGAGGATGCCATATTGATCGGAATTGTCATAGTGAGGTGAAGCCTCAGCTTCCCAACACTAACGACAGAGGAAAGATGGTTCTGGCCCTACCCAAAGTCACATGCTTCAAGTGTGGACAGCTTGGGCACTTTGCTAACCAATGTCCAAATCTGAGGGCGGTGGAGGGGAATCACCATCAACCTCAGTAGAGGCCAAGAGAGCAAGGTCGTGCTTTCGCTATCACAACAGCAGAAGTTGAAGTCCCGAACGATGTGGTAGCAGGTACTCTTGTCGTCCTCTCAAAACTAGAAAGTACTTTATTTGATTCTGGTTTTATGCATTCCTTTATTTCCTCCAAGTTTGCAAGGAATATAGAATCAATCCCCGAACTGCTAGAGGTAGAGTTGTCTGTCAGGACTCCAAGTGGGATTATCCTTGCATCAACAGTATTTAGAGACTCTAGTGTTTACTTTGGTGAGCACAATATTATCTCAAATCGAGTAGTCATTCCCATGATGGAATTCGACATTATACTAGGGATGGACTGGCTCTCAAAGTATAATGCTAAGATCAAATGCATAAGTAAGGAAATATCAGTAGTCTTGAATGAACGACCTATAGTTATCTTCCAAGGAGAGATATCCCGAACTGATCCCTGTCTAGAAGCACCTCCTATAGCATTCTTTATGGAGTTAATCAGTGATGATGAAGAAGGAAAAGGGAGCATACAAATAGAAGATGTTCCGATTGTTCAGGAATACATGGATGTATTTCCTGAGGAGTTACCTGGACCTCCCCCAGAAAGAGAGGTAGAGTTCTCCATTGAACTCATACCTGGGTCTCAACCGATATCAAAGACTCCGTATGGAATGGAAAATGTGGAGCTAGAAGAGTTAAAGAAACAACTCCAAGACTTGTTGGAGAAGGGGTTTATCCAACCGAGTGTGTCTCCTTGGGGAGCACCAGTTCTCTTTGTGAAGATGAAGGATGGATCAATGCAGCTATGCATCGATTATAGAAAACTGAACAGGATCACGGTGAAGAACATACATCCTCTCCCAAGAATTGATGATTTATTTGACCAACTTCACAGGGCTCAATTCTTCTCTAAGATTGACCTTCGATCTGGTTATCAACAACTAAGGGTGAAGAAGGAAGATATTCCAAAGACTGCCTTCCGATCAAGATATGGGAATTATGAGTTTACTAATATGCCCTTCGTCTTGACTAATGCTCTTACTATTTTCATGGATTTGATGAATGGAGTCTTTAATGACTACCTTGATATCTTTGTGGTAGTTTTTATTGATGATATTTTGATATATTCAAAAAGTCGTGAGGAGCATGAAGATCATCTAAGGGTTATATTGAAAACTCTGCGGAAGGAGAGGCTCTTTGGGAAGTTCAGCATGTGTGAGTTTTGGTTACAACAGGTGGCTTTCTTGGGGCACATCGTAACCAATGAAGGAATCTCGGTTGACCCTGCAATGGCAATGGTTGTGGATGAGTGGCCTCAACCGACAACAGTAACTGAGATTCGTAGTTTCCTTGGTTTAGCAGGATATTATAGGAGGTTTGTGAAAAACTTTTCACGTCTTTCTAATCCACTAACCAAGTTGACTGGAAAAGGGGTTAAGTTCATCTGGACAAAGGAATGCGTGGAAAGTTTCCAAGAGCTGAAGAAGAGATTGGTTATTGTGCATGTGTTAACACTACCCTCTATCGGAGAAGGATTCGTTATTTTTAGCGATGCATCTCTGAAAGGGATTGGGTGCGTCCTCATGCAAAATGACAAAGTAATTGCTTATGCATCTCGACAGTTGAAGATTCCTGATATGAATTATCCTACGCATGATCTAGAGCTAGTGGCAGTTGTTTTTGCTCTAAAGATATGGAGGCACTATCTTTATGGGGAGAAATGTGATATATACACTGACCACCAAAGTCTAAAGTATATTTTCACACATAAAGAATTTAACATGAGACAAAGGAGATGGTTGGAGCTTATTAAAGACTATGATTGTTCAATTCATTATCACCCTGGAAGAGAAAACAAAGTCGCGGACGAGTTAAGCAGGAAAGATCCTGTTGTTCTGGCAACAATGTGGATCGTAGGAGATCCCTTGATTAAAGATCTAGTAAAACTGGACATGGGAATTATAAGGAAAGGGACATCATCAACCCTATTCCAAATGATTTCTCAACCTTCATTACTAGAGAGGTTCAAGAAGGATCAAAATGAAGATCCTTTGCTGCAGGAGAAGTTTGAGGCTGTAAAGGATGGGAAGTTCCCTGATGTCAATATTGATCAAGAAGGTGTATTGAAATTCCGTACAAGACTATGTGTTCCATCTATTCCGGAGCTAAAGAAAGAACTGATGGATGAAGCTCATAGCTCTACATTCTCTATACACCCGGGAATCACTAAGATGTATAGAGACCTTCGTGATCATTATTGGTGGGATAACATGAAGAGGGAGATTGCTGATTACACTACAAGGTGCCTGGTGTGTCAGCAAGTAATGGCAGAACGACAACTTCCTAAGGGGGTATTACAACCGCTACCCATACCAGTATGGAAGTGGGATAATATCACTATGGACTTTGTAACTGGTCTCCCGAAAACATACAAAGGAAACAATGCGATATGGGTTATTGTGGACCGTCTCACAAAGACAGCCGATTTTATCTCTATTCGGGAAGATTTCTCTCCGGATCAGCTAGCCAAGATGTACGTGAAGGAAGTGGTAAGGCTGCATGGGGTACCACTATCCATCGTATCTGATCGTGACCCAAGATTCAAATCAAAATTAGGGAGAAGTCTTCAACATGCTCTGAATACTGAATTGGATTTTAGTACGGCCTATCATCCTCAAACTGATGGCCAATCTGAAAGGACTATTCAAACACTCGAAGACATGTTGAGATTATGCTCAATGGAATTTAAATGTGGATGGGATCAACACCTCCCATTAGTTGAGTTATCCTATAACAACAGCTTCCATTCGAGTATTCAGATGGCACCCTTTGAAGCTCTATATGGAAAGCGGTGTAGAACTCCTACTTGTTGGGATGAAACTGGTGAGAGGAAGCTTCTTGGGCCTGATCTCGTGCAAGAGATGACAGAATAGGTTCATGCCATCCAAAAACACATAAAGGCTGCTCAGAGTCGGCAGAAGAGCTATGCTGACAATCGTCGAAGAGACTTGGAGTTTGGTGTTGGTGACAAAGTCTTCCTTCGAATTTCTCCATGGAAGAGAGTCATGCGGTTTGGGAAGAAAGGGAAGCTCAACCCTAGGTACATTGGCCCCTATGAAATCTTTGATCTCATAGGAGCAGTGGCCTATCGTCTAGCACTTCCACCGAACCTAGCTCAAGTTCATGATGTCTTCCATGTATCTCTCTTGAGGAAGTACATACCCGACCCTTCGCATGTACAGAACCCAGAGGTGGTACAACTGGAACATGACCTCTCTTACAAGGAGCAGCCAGTGGAGATCTTGGACCGTAGAGACAAGGTCCTACGAAACAAGACTACCCACCTTGTGAAAGTGTTGTAGAGGAATCATAAATATGAAGAGGCGACTTGGGAGTCGGAGGAAACAATGAAGCAAAAGTACCCTCACCTTTTCGACTAGGCCTCAAGTATAAATTTCGGGGACGAAATTTCTTAAGGGGGGAAGAATGTAACGACCCAATCTTTTTGAGTAGTATATTAAATTTCTCTTAATGATTTAATAAGATGTTAATGGTTAATGCAGAAAGAGGTGTCGATGGCTTCATCTAGCATGTCAAGCTTGAACGGAAACGCCTACGGGAGAAGTTCAAGTTAGTAGAGATTACTACTAGGGCAATATTATCTGAGCCCCCCTCAGATTCTCTCACCATAGCACACCTTACAATTAGGTCTTATGACGGTGTTATAAGGGGCTTTGTGACGAGACCCTAGCTTCCTTGTGTAATCCTTTCGGGTGAATAAATTGAGATTTCTTCCTTTAGTGATGTTTGTGAAATTTAAAATGTCTAGATAATTATAGAATGAATTTTATTGATGAATTTTGAAAAAGGTATATTTTAAAATATTTTTGTAAACCCTAAATAACTAATGATGTGTAATGATTTTCAAAAAATGGTCTTCTACAAAAGTGTTCAGTAAAGAATTTGGAGTCTAATAAGATCAACTTAATATTTTATGAATAGTAAATTATGAATAGTGATTTTACGCTTAGGATTAGTAATCTGACCAAATGGATTAGTAATTTCACTCAAAGAAAGTTTCAATATAATTCAGACACCTAGATTAAGTAATGTGATTCAATAAAATGGGTAAATAACGATTTCATAAATTATTAGTCAAGTATTAGTTTTTTCGTATGAATAGTTTTTTTAATTAAAAATTTAATTAAAAATAATTAGAAAATTATTTTTATAAAAATGACTTTATTTTTGAACTCAGAGCATCGATATTATGTTATGGTAATTTTTTAGGATTTTTCTAAAAAAAACGAATTTTCGATGAATAGTGTTTTTATTTAAAAATTAAATTAAAATTATTTAGAAAATTATTTTTATAAAATGGAGTTCATAAATGTATTTAGAGAATCGATATTTGGTTATGGTGAAATTTTGGGATTATTCTGAGAAAGTTGAATTTTCGATGAATAGTGAAAATATAGTTTTTAAGTTACGGGTGTTTAATGACATCATTAAACGATGTATTATGTATATATTCAATATGGTCGAATTACGAATAGTAAGATATGGTTTGAGGTGTCCTAAGTGGCCAATACCATGGGCAAATACCATGGGAAAGCCCATGGTTTTTCCAAAACCACTAGTGAGGTGTCCCTTGGCCATTAATGCCTTGTCCCCTCACTTTTCCCTATAAATACCCACCCATTCATCCTTTAGTTTCCACTCCCAACTCTCCCCCAATGATGTTCTGGTCTCCTTAACTCCCAAGGAGTCCTCCCAAGGTGCCCCCAAGCCCTCAAGGTCCAATACTTTGAGTTTCAAGAGTCACGTTTTAAGGTAAGGGATCCGACCCCTCTCTTTCTTTTCATGTAATCTCTTTTACGTCATTCCTTTTATGCTCCATGTTATTATGTGAGAGGATGTTCTTTTATATTCCTCTTACTTCCCCTTTCATGTCTATATGATGATAGATCCCCTCTTACTCTCATGATTTCGTTTTATGAAAGCTTAAGTGACGCCGTTAGGCTGCCGAATGTTTATGTGATTCTTCCACCCTTCTCATTTTTCAAGTTCGATTTTCATGTCAAATCTTTCAAGTTCCATTTTTATTATGTTGTGGTATGATCTTTATATATATCATAATGATCTCTTATGATCATATGATTAGAGACCCTATTTGATTTGTTCAATTCATTTTTGTTGAAGTTTAAGTGACGTCGTTAGGCTGCCGAATTTTCATAAGAGAAATCAAATTTCTATCTTCCTTCCATGTTTTTCATTTCAGATGGTATGTCCTTGAAATTGCATCACCATGTCCATATATACTTATTATTCTGTCCCTATACTGTTTTATGGGTCAATTATGGTTGTTCGACCCATGTTCCCTTTCTTTTCAAAGTTTTCTAAAACATTGTAACATACCTGTTATGCTGCAGAATTTTCATCTCAAAATGCCTATCATTTCTCAAAATTATATTATGTTATAAATTGAATCCTCAAAGCTCCTATTTATACAGGTGTATTCACATATATATAAAAATGTTCTATTTTAAATTCTGGGATTTACATACATGATACCCGCTTTCCCTTTCCGTGGGTTTAAAATAACGTAAAGATCATGTCTTTAAAGCAGTTTTTATAACGTTATGATTATGAAATGAAACCCATTTATTTTTTTCTATATGGGTTATTTATGAAATATTTGATGATTATATATGTGGCTCACATTATAATAAAGGAAAATTTAAGGGTGCGCCCTGATAGCACTCCAATGCATTGGGCAAAGACTTAATCTCTAGAGATGACCATTTTAACGACGCCTTGGTGAATAACCTTGTTATCTTTTAACGACACCTTGGGGATGGACCTTGGTGAAACGAAATGATTGTCAATATTAAATGTTGCAGCCACATCTTCAAGTTATGAAAAATGTTATTTTATTACGATTTATCTCATGATTTCTTTCTCATGCCTTAAAGTTCTTTTCATGTCCTTATTGAAGTATCTCAAGTTCACATGTAAAATGTTTCTCTTGTTTCCCTTACTGGGCCTTCTGCTCACCCTTTCTTTTGATGCATGTCCCCAGGTTATGAGATGCATAATGAACATACTATGAACTAATGTAGAAGCCTTTCAAGTGTTTAAGAAGAATGTTTTATGTTTTTTTATGTATTATGATCCTTGTTTCCAAGACACTAAACCTTAACGATCCTCAGTTCCGTGTAATGGAATGAAGGTAATGATATTAAAAGACGGGATGTTATAGTAGATCCATTGAAAAGTCCTCTAGAATTGAGATTAAGTGAGATATCCTTGTAAGGTGGTCCAAAATAATGCCTATAGCATTGTTCCCCCTCAATATATTTGGATGTCCAGTGAAAAAGTACATGGTGATGTTTTCCAATTTCCATGTTGGTATGGGTAATTGTTGCATCAACACTTTAGAAATTTTCCTTTCAGCCATCACCTGCATACATACAGGACATGTTGATATATATTTTTCAATCACTTTATTTATATTATCCTACACATTGTTCTATTTGAGATCATGATACATCTATGTGATCCATGGGTGAATCGAGAATTTCAAGGTAAATAAATCATTCATAAGATCATTCATTATATATAGATTTGATGGTACACTTAATCATGAAACAAATATTATTACTCTATCCTAATCAATCATGAACTCATAGGATTTCTAATTTCTTTTATTTTATACAATTTTTTTAATTTCCATGTCATTTCTTTGAGAATCCATTATTTGATCCCCTAGAGAAGGTTGGAAAGTAATTTTATATAGGATTGTTTATGTTAATCCTATAATGATTACAATTTCCATCCTTTTCAATTTAATAAAGATTAGGTATTTCTCAATTATCACCATGGATAAATATGTGTGATCATTTCTGCTTAGAGCATCTTACACCAAATTTTCCTTACTAGGATTTTAGTAGATTGAGAAGTCATAATCCATGATTATCAATAACCACCATCACTAGAAAATATAATCTCATTCTAGTTGAATATATATTTGAGACTCTTATGATTAGTATATATATTCAAATTCTACCTATAGACATAATTTAACCATATTTTCAACTCGAAGATCACACCAACCCACTCTAGATCATGTGTATGATAGGTTTTCGTATAATTTTAAACTTCAATGAGGCGTATGATATCTATTTATCAGTTTTAATTATATAAAATCCTAACACATTCTATGAAGGATCACATTACACCACAAATAGTTGTCCACTTGTCTGGAGTGTGAGTGTATGCGCAATAATAATCATCTTTTTGAGTTCCTTAATATTTTTCTAGCATTATTGGGCCCAAAAGAAACTTCACTCCCGTACATGTAAACATGGATACTATGATTAAAAATCATGATCAATTCTTTACAAATTGTTAGTAATTCCTTGAAAGGCCAATGGAACTACACATCTCTATTATAGATTTTTTCCTGGTCCACTTTTTAATTTTCCTTTATATTGTAATGGTCCATAGATATTCTTTTTCTTGTGATAAAATTCTCTTTGAATTATTCTTACTTCATCCATAACTCACATTTATTTTACATTAATATACATTCTACCTTTGTAAAGACATGACCAAAATATTCAAATACTCCACATGTTTCTCCTTGATCTTGAAGTTTATCATAGTATATTTGATAAATAGAACCAATAATTTTTCGAGGTAATATCTAAATAATTTATTAATTAAATCCAAGAATTTTGATGGAGAATTTGTTTGTCCTAAGCGAATCACTATGAAATTATAGGTTCCATAGATTTTTTCCAAATTCTATCTTGGGAATATCTTCCTTCCTCAACTTTAATTAACAGTATCCTGACAAAAGGTCCACCTTAGAGAAATAAATGTCCCCACATAGATGATTGAGCGAGTTCTTTATCAATGAAAGGGGATACTTGTTCTCTATAATGATTTTATTGAGATTATTATTATGAATTTCGAGGTGCATAAATTCATTTTTATTACAATAAAAGAGGATTTGTGCTCCCCATGGGGAAGAACATGGGCCTAGATATCCCTTGTGTGGATTCTATTGTTACTACTTCTTCACCTCTCCAAGCTCTAAGGTGGCCATTCAATAAGGTGTATGTGATATAAGAAGAGATATAAGAATAAGTTAAATTTAGAACACAACCTATCAATCATGAAGAAGTTAATGAAACTCTTCGGGGGAATACATCAGTGTAGTACCTTATCTTTGGAATGTCTTTGAGTGTGATTCTCTCATTTTCCTCAATAATTTGAACATGAAATGCTTTCTCATAATGCACGAATAACCCTAGTTGATCCATTTATTAGAAAATAGATTCATCCTTATCGATAAAATTTTATATAATTGGAGTATGGTTCATGATATGAACAATGATCTCCCTTTCCCAACATTTGATGTTGGATTTTATAAAAATGTTTAATACCTGACCGATATAGCAACTAACTCCACAAAATGAAGTATGGGAAGATTTAATGGGAGGCTTATTCCACAAACATAAAATGGGGAGGTCTTATATACATTGGAAGTAATAATTTCCAATTTTTTTTATCACAAGTAACTCAACCACCATATTGTTAGGTTGTGTTTGAATAGTTCTACTAAACATGCATGATATGATAAAATTCATAGAAAATTAATAGAATAGTATGATCTATATTCATGAATGAATAAACATTGTATCTATCACCACATAATTTTCAAACTCCACCTTAGTAATATTGATAGCATAATACCTTCTTTGATACCTTTGAGGCTGTTGCTGAATTTTTCTGACAACCAATGCCCTGGGATTTTGTTGGGAAAAATTCATATTTTAGTTGCTATTGAAACATTACACTATCAGTTGAGTATTGATATGAACCTTCTTTTCATAATCAACATTATTGGGATTATTCATTTCCCTTCACTATTTCATATGAATATTGCACATTCATTTACATTAGAATCCTTTCCTAGTTCATCTTAGACAGTTCCCATGAAGCTTATTCCCACAATTTTGACACCTGGTATATTCAGCCTTCTTTCCACTGAGGATTTTTTTGATCAACTGATTTTAGACATTAATTTAAGGTATTTTCCATTGGTACCATGAGAACATTGGGATTTTATGATATCCATTTCAACATTGAGGAATCAATATAAAATATCCTCATTATTTTGAATGACTCAAATTGCCAAAACCATTCAATGAATCGACTTTAGTCTATTAATGATGAGATACACATTTATTTAGGTGATTATGAAATAGGATGAGGAATATTATGCAATCCTTGTAATGTTTTCTTCATGTTCCCCTAATATACCCATCCTGATTCTGTTTACATCTAAGGAACGTTCTTTCCATCTTGAGGATGAGGCTTTGGGGAAAATATTTATTAATATATTTAATAATCCTTCTCAATAAATGGAATTAATTTCACCATTGAACATTGTTTTGTTGATTTTTTTCTACAGCTAATCAGATTAATCATCAAAATGAAAGACAAATAGAAAAACATTATCGTCCAATAATCATTAGATGATTGATAATTTATTTTAAATGGTGTTAATCCACTGTTCTGTGAGGTGGGGAAGAGAAGGTCCACTAAATATGTGATGTATTTTTCATATTAAGGATTCGATGAAAAGTTTCTCTTTCCTTAATGATGGAGGGCATTACACATGGTTAATATTATTATTCATAACATGATATAGTTGACAGTTTATTATCATAATGTTTAGTTCACATTTCCTATCATATTTGTCATATCATTAAGGATATAATCACATTTCATATCATATTGATTGTTGTAGAATGTTTTTATATATCCCCCTATTACATATTAAAAATATTGTTCAATTTGGGGGCATGAATAGATAAAACATATGAATTTTAAAAAGAACATTTTAACATAGAAATGATAAAATGTTGAAATAAAATTATAAATTAACATGTGATTCGTATGTTCTAATTTGGTTTAATCACGGATTATTTCCTAAAATATATTCTAATGGGGTTTTTTTATTACATTATTAATGGATTATAATGAGACTATTAATTTACCAAAGAATACCCCATAGGAGTGTCAAAACAGGTTTAGAGTAAGGACCCTTGTCATGTACCTCATTAACTTCAGTCAAGCATGGAAAACCTTTTCAGAGTTGTTACTCCTAATTACAACTGTACCAGAAAAATATCCACTTGTAGTATCCAGAGAAGTGTTTATTTTCATGATAAATAACTTATTATTTACTTAACAAAATTTATGGATGTTTTATTAGACTATGTCTTATCTCTAAGGATTATACAATAGTGATATATTCTTAAAATTCAAAAATTAATATACATTTCAATGATACCAACTATAGTGAACCTTGAATTTTCAGATTATATTACATAATTTTGAACCAAATTAAGAACCAAATTACAATCCATGGATAATAATTTATAGTGTCTTTAGAAGACTAGGAAAAAAAATAAGAAATGGGAATACATATTTTTTTCATCTATCAATAACTATGAATTTCTACCATTACTTGATCCATTACATATTTATAAGATAAGCTCTGTATAAAATGAACAATGGGATGACCTAAAAATACATGCATGTTAATTAAAATTAGAATCATGTATAACACATTGGTTAGTAGGAATAATAAGATGACATAAAAAGAATAGATGACCATAAGAAACAAAAATATATATAATCATGGTATCATAGGATGTGAGGAAACAACATAAAACATGACATAATCATGAGTGAAAGATCATTTCATATCAAGGATCAAGAGTCAGGGTTAACCACCAAAACCATTCCACATGGAGCACAATTCAATTCTTACCACTAAGACCATTGCATACGATGTCTCTAGAGAATAAACAATATTAAAATCATTAGATATATATATGGGAACACCCATAATAACTAGTTCATGAACTTGGGTTCCACATGAGTAGTCATATTTGAATAATAAAACATAAATATAATGGTAACCCATGGAAAGAATAAGGTATCATAATATATTCAAAACGGAATAACATAATGGAATTCATCAAAGATTTCCAAGAATGAACTGATTTAAATTATACATCGAAATTAATTATAGGAAATTTTAAAAGATTATGATATTTTATGTAAATTTTAGGGGAACATATGTTCAAATAGTATTTTTGAAACATTAGAAATACAATATTTTAGCATAGTTATGGAAAAACATTAAGAGAATTTGAAGAAAAATAGGGAATAATATTTCATATAAAAATAAGACTTAATGTATAATTTTTACCTAGAAAATGAGTGATTTTATAAAAATAATGGTGGATTAAAATGGATTAGGGATTGCAAATGAAAATTTGTAAGAATTTTGGACGTTCTGTTAAATAGGGCTTTCCTAACCGGAAGAACTGGTTTGGGAACCTTTTAAAATCATGTATATCAATGAAAAACAAGATTGAAAATATCATGATAAATTTTTTTGGAACATATAAATAGAATTTATAGTATATACATAAAAATAAAATAAAATTGAATTTAGGTAAAAATAGATAAATAATAACCCAAATGAATAATTGAGGTTTGGGTAGAATCCCTTAACTTTTGTATAAAGGTATTATTCACATGATCATAAAGTAGTTGATAATAGAATTAGATTCATTAATTAATAAATAATGAGCACTTTGTATATATATTTTATTTATTTTATCTTTATAATGATCATTTATAGACATTATATGGGTGAAGATATTCAATTTCACTGTTTGGGAGAATTGGTTTCCAGGGTTTACATTATGTATTTTCTTGTATACATGTAAGAAAGGTCTTGTAATGTGGGGTTAATTAATGAAAATTGAACTTGTATGTTATTAATGATCTAGTTTTTTTAATTTTTATTATACATCATATTTTAAATATTTCAGATGAATAATTTGATAACTAGTAAATTATAATTTTGTGGGTTTATTTTGGAAGTTTTCATTCCCAACAAATTCATTTTGTTTCATAAATTCATATAATTTAAATAAATAGATTTAAAACCATTAATTAATTTATTATAAATTTATTATAATCAATATAAACCATATAAATTTTTTCCTGAGCATCATTAAAGATTTTAATTGAAAATGAAAACATTTTCATCCATGAATCTAATAAATTAACACATCAATGATGATGTATTCATTTTTTGTATAAAAGGATGATGTAAAGATAGATGATGATAAATTATTATATTAACATAATACAATTATATTTTATTTTATGTTAATATAGTTATCATAGGATTTGTGTTAGGGGAGGTGAGGATAGAAAAAGAAATAATTTGAAAATGAAAAAAAAATAAGATAAATGGATGAGGAGTTTAACTCTTGATTCATTTTTCCTGAGAAACATCATAGGGGATTGGTTTTGGTATGTTTTAAGAAAAAAATATCTTATTCATGTGGGAGGGTAATTAGAGAATATTTAAGAATATTTTTTACAAATATTAACACTTGAGAGGTTTGGGGATTAGAGGCGGTTAGGGGTGGACTTTGTAGTGGAGGGAAGGGGTGTTTTCTCATTATTTTAATCATTAGGTTATTATTGTGGCACAAAACTATGAATATATTTTTCATTTTCATTAAAAAATTTAAAATAAAAAGGGGAGTTTAATATTATGGTTCTTACATTAGATATGGATGATGGAATATAGTATTTAAATTATAATGTATATATACCTTAAATTACTATATTCCACTATTCAGAAACATTAATGTATTTTCAAAAAAATAAAAATTAATCCGAAATAATTTAAAATATGTAAAATTAAAAAGTGATCTCTATTTAATGAAAATATTTTATAAAAAAAGAGATATATAATTATTAATTAAAATGAAAATTTACTCAACAAATACATATTTTAAAATTATAAAAATTTTATAACACATTGAAAAATTAACTTAGGTCTCATAAAATCATCTAATAATAATAAGAAATATATTATATTAAAATTATGATTACATTGTCAGAAAATAAATTTTGTGTTAAATTATTTAATTAACAATCATGTAGTTATTTAATATATATGACTTACAAAAATGTGAACACTTAATTAATAATTTTTAAAACATTTCATTACATATAATATTATATAATTATATCATATTTTAATTTAAATTATTTTTAATTTATATATATACATTAATATGTGAGGATACTATTTAATTTTTTAATTTACTATTTATAAGGGACATGTTACTATTCCAATGGCCAAGTTACTATTTCATCGGAATAAGTACCTTAACTTCTAGAAATTACTTTTATTGAAATGATTCGTCCTTTATAAAGATTTTATTATGTTCAAAGTGTAATTTTATGAGGTTTATAATATATTAAATAATGATAAGATTTTAATTTCAATGATAAAATTTTTGGTAAGATATATTACTGGTACAATACGTTCATAATTGATCTCTTCAAGTTAGTCCTCTAGAAAACAAGTATTAGACCAAAAATGATTTGGTTATAGAAAAATTTAAGGGTATAAAATTTTATTAATTAAGGATTGAAGAACCAAATAATTTATTAAATGGATTCATATATGATTTTTTTAATCTTTTAAAAATAAAATCATAGTTAGGTCCAGTTGAATAAAAACTTATAAGATATTTTCCAAAATTGGATTTAGGATCAAAATTGTTCTTGATAATTCTTCTCTACCCATATTTATAACAAAAACCAATAGTTTATATAGGTCATATATATGTTCTAGGTATATATATGATTGTATTTATTTACATAGTAAATATTTATATGTCATTATTCATTTGATTATTATAAATTACCAATTTATTGTGTTTCCTCAAAAGATTATCATTTTTCCATTTTTCAACTACATGCTAAGATTTAAAATTGGAAGATAAAGCATGGAGTTTCTTTAGATTTTTTGACATATCCATAATATCATTTAAATTATAATCTATCATGTTAAAATATTAGAACACCTCACGATTTTATGAATTTTTTCCATTATTATTCACTCCAAAATTATTGGAAATATGTGTAGGAGTAGCATGAAATGAATTTGATAACTAAGAGTTGTTTATCATGAATCCCATGTTTTTTATGTTATGTTATTCTTCCTGGAATGATTTTCAATCACATGATCTATATTTATAAAAAATATGAGTTTCTTTCGTTACCTTATTTTTTTTCTTATCCCTGTCTTCATATTTATTATTACTCTTTAGTATAGGATAGTCGTCTCTAACATGCCATTTCCTTTTACATGAATTGAAATCAATCTCATTTTAAGTGTCAAATATCTTCCAATCCTTTCACAATTTCTTATATTGTCATAATTTTCTTTAAAATTTGGTTCTTAATGAAATTATTCTTCAAACAAAATATCTTAAATATTTAACCTAGATTAACTGTATCTTTATCACTATCAGAAGGTGGTTCTTTATCACTTGGACTTTCATCTTTAACATTCTCCATCGGTTTTAAGGAATTTCACTTGATGATTACAAAAATATATATTTGGTTCATACTCATATTCTGTGTTTACATTTACTTTTTATTAATAAGTCATTAATTTTGTAATGAGCTCCATGATTGGTAGGGTAGTAATTTCACATGATTCTCTAATAGATATATAGGTTCATATCCATCATTCTCATAGACATATATAATGTCCCATGACTTGGTATTTGTTAATATTTTTATTTCCCAAAGAATACATTTATTAAAAATTTCATTGATCATTAGATACTTGTCAAATATATGATCATCATGACTTATTATAAATGTATAATATTTAATGGCATATGAATTTAAGGATACACCATTTAAATTATTTATTGCATCAAAAGAAAAAAGTAAAGTTCCCTAGAGTTAAATCTAATTTGGGAAATCAGATTTTCTATTCAATAATTCATTACTGAAGGAATTGTATAGGTCATTCATAAATGAAATTTTTTTATAAGATGTTTTTGTAGCATATTACCATTTATTTGAAGTGGTTATTTGTATCCCAAATTTATTTATATCGTAGTCCAAATTTCAAAACCCATAATATTATTATAAATTTTAATCATTATTTTCCACTGGGAATAATTTGTGCCATTAAAAAATATAGGGGTTATTTTTAGAACATTTTTTATTTTCCATTAAATTAAAAAATTTAGGATCTTTCTAAAAAAATTGAAAGTAATGTTCATTCTATTTTGAAAACCATTGTTAATAAATATTGTTTAAAACAATTAAATCAAGAGGGGTGGGGGTTCAATTGAGTTCTGAATTAAAATTCATATTAAAAACAATTTAAAATTAAGTCAGGCAAGTAAAAAATCACCCATTTAATCAAAATAGTATTTTAATGTAAATTTTAAATTTTTAATGATTCATAAATGCATGTTTTTTTATTAGGTAAACTAATATTTTTAATAATTTAATTTTTGAAATCCATTTACAGAGTTAAATAATAATATAACCACTAGTTAATATTATCTATCAAATTACCATTTTTTATAGTTTAAAACCAAATATAGTTTAATGATTTTAAATCAATGAAATATAACAAAAAAACATAATTGAGTAAAACAATTCGTTTAGTCTCTATAAGAGACAAAATACCATATTAATGGAAATCACCCACCTCAAAGAAAATTACAAAAGTATAATTAGATCTAATACCTGGATTGACTATATAGGATAAAAATTACAAGTTGTTGAGGCCACAAATTATCCTCTTTATAATAGACTTGGGAACATAAATAGTAACTGGATGTACATGGACCCCTTCCACGAAAATTTCAGTAAACTAGTAAAAATATATTTTAGTTAATATCTAGTATTTTCTTGTTCTAGAATAGGATATAATGTCTTTTGATAAATGGTGAAAATAAAACACTTCTTGAATGAAAAGTAAAACAATCCAAGAGAGAACAAAATAAGATTTAAAAAGTGAAATGTTTCTCAGTATGAAGTTATCTAGATTCTTGAGAGTCCTTAAATGTTGATTGTTGTTGAGATTGGGATGATTCTCTAAAATTAGTAGTAATACAGAGTTTCACAATTCTCTATATGTTCTGTCTTTAAGAATTATTCTTGATCTTCAAAGATTTTCGTGTTTCCAAAAACGTTATTCTATAGGAGTGTATCATGTACTATCTAAAGTAATTATCCTTCTTGAATTAAGTAAGAAAAAATCACAATCATACATAATATATAGATGAGGGAGACTTTTTAGAATATAAGTCACTGTATGAAGGACATATCATTTGAATATTAATCATTCGAATATTTTATGTCCTCGTACTAAGCTCTGACATTCACCATAATTAATTCCAACAATCTTTAATAATAAAATAAAAAATTATCTATTTTAATGTAATGAATTAATATAACCATTGAATAATTTAATTAAAAAAATAATGGACAATGAGGAAGGATCTTCTTGAATCATGAAATCTATAGTTCAAATACATCTCTAATGACCAAACATATTCATAGTAATAAATATATAGAGGAAATAATTATATGATAGAATGATATCCTAGAGGCAAGAATTCTCTAGTGACTAGACATTTCTGGCGGGAAGACTACCCAGTGGTAAGAAATCCTAGTAGTATCTTATACTAGAGGTATATCAGGTCTTGAAGTGACCCATTTTACCAAGCAGAGAGTCATGTATGGTAGAAACTGTTCCAAAGGTGTGTCATTTGAACTAGTGGTGAGTTATGTTTCATAGTGACTGATTTGAAAATTGAGGTTACATAATCTTAAAGTGAGTTATCTGGTAGTGTGGCATGTCTGGAGGTCACTCATCTGGAGGAGACTCATTTGAACTATAAATGAGTCATGTCTGATAGTGATACATTTGTATTAATGGTGAGACAATTAAACATGTTGCCAAATTTTTATTATATTTCATTTTTATTGTAAAATTATATCCTAACATTGTTTATTCATTAAAAAAATTATTTGTGAGAGTTAAAATAAGGTGGTACCAATAATTTAGTTTTTTTTCTATGGCATTACTCATATAACTTATAGTGTTGTTATGTATTATAAATGAGAGTCTCTAAAAAATTTTCGGAGTTTAATGAGTGATGACAAGGAGTAAACATAATCCTTAAAAAAGATTTGGGTATAGATTTGTGTAGAATATACTGGTGTAATATTTTATTCACATCGTAGAAGATTTGTAATCACCATTAACATAGCGCACCATGAACAAAAAATAATTTTTATTTTAAATTGATGAAAATAATTCTAGTACAAATGGCTCAGACCATGGTATTCGAGCGTGGTACATCTCAATATTTCTATTGAAAAATAAATTGTAATGTGGTTAAAATATAAAATAATTTTTTATAAACTCCAAAGTCATATATGTCACCATATGATAGATATTATAAGAATTCCACATTTTTAAATATTATTTTCCATTTTAAAATTAATGTAATTTGTGGGAATATTTTGATGTTTAATTTACAATAATATGATAGAATATTCCATTGTTATCCTTCAAATAAATGTGTATAAAATGTGAAAAAACTGGTATTGATGTTAATGGATACCAATGTCATGAATATCTTGGAACACTAAATTAATGACAATACAAAATATATAACGTGTTATAGAAGTGATGATAGAGCTATTTTGGTTGAAATGTTTTGAGAATATTATGAAAATAATAAATGTTTAGAATAAGTGAATAGTGGGGATGATAATTAATTCCTAGTGATATAGAGAGTCTCAATCATCTCATATAGGGATGATAAATTATAATGAGGTCACTGATATAATAGTATAACATGGATCATAGGTTTAAAATGGAATAAATTTGTGTATCCAAACACACACCTCATTGTTTTTAAATTTTGAATGTAGAGATTTGAATGATGAATTATTTAATTTATAGTCATGTGTTTCTTGAAATGGAGAATTACATCAAATTGAGAATAATAATACATTGTTTCTGGCACTCAATCATGAAATATATATTTTTTGGAAAATTTTGTATTTTAATATTATATAAATAAAAAATAGAGGGTTTGTAATACATAATATGAAACATGTACAAAAAGGGAACTCAATGGTTTAAAGAATAATATTGATGATATCTTCACACAAGTTTTATGGAGACCCATGCCTATTACAAATAATATTACATGATTATTAACATAAATATTCAATCATCAAAACACATGGATTGATAATTCATGTGTCTTTTAGAAAAATGGATCATAAAACATCATCATGATTCTAAAAATACCAAATATTTATATTACAATATATAATGTGCATTTATATACCTTTTATCTTGTAAACTAATAGGATAACAATGTGAGTACATAAAAAAAGTGGTGAGCTTAAAACCCCAATAACAAAATAAACTTGAATAATGAGTATAAAAAAAGTTAAAAGAAATAACATGATATGAAATGGGAAGAGAACATTAATGTCACATGGATTAATCACATAAATAAGATGAAATCATAGAATGATGGGATCATTAATATGCAGGAACTTCGTTGTTTTTATAAAATTTATGTATGAGTTGGTTAGCTAATCCACATGCCCAAAATTTATTAAAAAATATGTGAACATATTGAAATCATGAGGTGATATTTTATTTCACCAGGAATACACTTTCATAAAAAATGATGAAAAGCACAAAGATGAAGGCCATGAAAGAAAATGAATGAAACTAGAAATGAAATAAATATTACATCATGTTGCTAACCTATTCTTTTACAATTTAATATTTCTAGTAATCCCAAAGGTGTGTAGCAGGGTGATTAATGAGGATATATGAACACGATCTTCTTGAAATGTGGTGGTAAATCATAATCAAGAGTGGCATGATCCAATAAAAATAAATGTTGTATCAATCCATTCACAATATTTTTTAAGAGAAGTACAGTAGTAAGAAATATTGAGTACTCCACAAGAGATATTGAAAGGTAATCATGATATTTTATAGTTTTCCAA
Organism: Viscum album; assembly: GCA_963277665.1. Lineage (NCBI taxonomy): Eukaryota > Viridiplantae > Streptophyta > Magnoliopsida > Santalales > Viscaceae > Viscum > Viscum album. The sequence goes on along the minus strand of OY728128.1, from coordinate 580,477,774 downwards.
CAAGTTTAAATTTCTTCCAGAATCTATCCATGTAAATAAAAATCATGGAGTCAGATGAACGAGATAATATAATTTTCATGAAGATAAATATAAAATTTCTAGTGGTAAAAATAGAAAAAATGTTCCAGAAATTCAAGTACAATCAAGATAAGTCTAGTGGATTTATTTAGTCTGTTAAGACTCATCTAATTTAAAACAAAAACATGATTTCAAAATTGCAGTATGTATAATCACTAAGGTTTAAAACCCCATAAAAAATATAAAGAGTCTAGAAAATAGTTAAACATGAATTCCAAATACATAAAGTACAACAAAATAAATCCTTTCAAATTGGTACCAAGTTAATGATCAACCCCATATCGATCTAGGTAAAAGTCTGTCAATAAGAAGGAAACACAAAGAGAGTATAAAGAATTGCAAAAAATTTGATCAATTCCAGGATATGTCTCTAATGTTAATATCAATATTCATTTTATATTCTTCTACTATCCCGATAAACATATGTTTTCTAATTTGAAGGTATGTATCCATATTGATATCATCATTCCTATATTTTTGGAATATAATTTCATCTTTCTCATCCATCTGTGCATCAACAGCTTCACCCACATACTCCTCAATCAAGTAAAATCATCTATAAACATGTTAATTTTTACATTATCTTCAACATTATTAAATCCATAGGATTCTGTAGGATGTTAAATAACTACCAGTATTATAGGAAGGTCAATTTTTTCATTCCTAGTGGCCTTTAAATCAGTGTATTTCAGGAATCATATCCATAGATAGAACATTCATCATAGTAAGAAGATCCAACTTTGTCTTAAGATCAATATCATCATAACTCTCTATAACTTCATCATTCTCGATATCATCATCACTCCCATACATAATAAAACAATTTTTATACATGTACTTATTTTGAAATACCATATGAATTGTAATATAGTGGTTTGTATATAGATATTTTACCCAAATGTTTTTAATGATTGTTCTCTCAATATTAGTGTATTCTCTATGTTTTCTAGTTTTCCTAGGTTTCATGGTGATGAATCCATAATTGTCTACCATTGGTTTTTTACCGTTCCTAAAAATTGATTTTATGTAGGATTATTTAATATGATTAGGTTGATTATCAAAATAATTTATGTATTCACTAGAATCATAGAGGGATCATTGTAACTTTTTAAATTTATAATCCATACTAACTGTATCAATGATAGTTCCATCATATCTAGTATTTAATTTATCCTCATTGAATATATGATCACTATGGTTAGAATCTGTAAAACTAGAGAGATCAACTTGATATGGTTGAGTATTAGAAGGTCCATCAAGGGTTTCAATGAATATATGTTCCCTACCCTCATCATAATTAACATCAAACATTTTAAATATTTTATTTTCTACATAAATATAATTTTTATTCATAGGGGGAATACAAAAATGGTGAAATCCAAGATTCATAAACAAAGTGAACATTTTTAAAGCATTTGCTATGATATGATGGAAAATTATAAATAAAAACATTCTATATAAAACCGGAGTCCCCATTTAAGATTTATACGTGTCATGGTATATTATGGGATTTTTCAATTTCAACTCATATTTGGGCAAAAAATTTGAAATTTATGTTCCTAGTTGCAACATCAGGTTTTAAGGCATTCCAAATAATGTAGGAATTGAATAGAGGGAATCATGTTTAATGTGGTAAAGTGGAAATCTAGAAATCCTAACAAATTTGTTGCAATGGGAGTCTCAAAATTAGCATTGAAATCCAATAACCACTTTTTGACTTTCAGGGAACATCCACCAAAATACCAAAATCATATCCTCCAATTTTAATAACATTTTCTTTCAGATACAAATTGAAGTACCACATTAGATGAATTCAGAAAACCAACATGAAATATAAAAAATCCAATCACTTATATAGATTTTCATAAGAAATATAGAGATTGAATTTTATTAAAAAATACCAACATGTACAAATCATTGATAATAGTGAAGATAACTTACCACATCCTTTGAAATGAAAATTACTAACAAGCACTTATATTAGTATTTTTTGGCATAATTCACCTTGTAGTTTTTCAATCATCTTTAATCTATAGAGATTGATTACCTTCAGCAACAACATCCTCAATAGACTAATGATTGTTATTAATCCATCTTCATTTGTCACATGGTTTAAAAATCCCCCATGGGTATCCCATCATTGAGATCTCAGAATATGTACCACTATGGTATCTTAATCATACATATAATTGTAAATATATCCCAATGATCATTGTTGAGATATCACAAGTTAGTGTAAATAGTCCCCAAATGGATTAGGATTACTCACTAATCCCATAGATGTCATCTCACGATGTATATAAATTACCCAATGAGTTTGATCAGCATGATAGTGTACCCATTATATCATGAAAATGAATATGTGGGACACATTGGGAAACAAAACACAAGTTATAGCATAATAAACACCAATGGAAAAATGGGTTACATAATCTTTCCTGAGAGAATATCTCGTGAATATATTTTAAAAAATTTAAAATAGAATATAGAATTAAATATTTTATGTATTAATATTTTCATAAGTAAAAAAATATCTCATATATAGTGTTAATTCAAATAAAATTTCAATATAATGTGTTGGGAAGTAATTTTTGAATTTTACTTCTTTATAAGGGTTTTCATAAAATGGTAAAGAATTTTTAAAGATAGATAGAGAATTATATTTTTCATCAAACTAGAATTGAACCATGAAATTTATATATAAAATATTTAGTAAATATAAATTTCCATTTTTTTTAAAACATATTGTGGGTTTTTTAATGACATTAAATAAGAATTTCTAATTCACCTTAAATTGGTATTGCTAAAAATAATGATTTGGGAAGAGAACATCATAAGATTGTATATACATTGAAATAAAAAATGAAGAAATTATGTATATATTCATGGTAAAATCGTATATATAATATAATAGGTTTTAATTATAAAATTATCGTTCGAAATTACGGTATAGGGAAATAATAAAATCCCCCAAGAAAATAGGGTAGTTCATAGAATTCCATTCCCTAAGATCCAGATTCACACTGAACATTCAATTAATGCCAGGAATAATCTAATTTTATTTTATAAATATTTATTGTGATCATTATTAATGTATATAAAATATATTAATAATATATTATGTTTTTTTAGAAAAAATTTATTGAAATCAATTTTCAATTTCCCTTATCACAAGGGCTATCATTTAATGGTTCCTAGGTCAAATCGCCTATAGATCATAATGGAATATCATTATGAAATTGATCTATTTTCTTAACTGTATTAATGTTTGGAGTATATATATTTACAAAAGTTAAAAATTATTCTTAATATGAACTATTAATAAAAAAATATGAGTGATTTATAGGGAATATATGCTATTACTATACACTTATCTCATTTAATGGGGTTTCTTGACAATTATGAACTTATTGGGATTCCGTTAATATTATTTGTATATATCCATTATACTATGTGAAACACGATATTATATACATATTTAGGGCATTTTAAATCAAAATTAAATAATTTAAACCATATATGACGGTTGTGAGAGAAAATTAAATTCATTATTCATGGGGGTGGTGATCCGACAATTTTATAAACACTGTTTTATTTAAAATAAATTGAAGCAACTATGGAAATGGATATTTCATTAAAAGAGAAATACATCAGTATATTTGTTATTATAACTTCATTATTTATTGTTGGATGTAATATTTGTATATGAGGTAGAAGATGAAATATATTGAAAGAGATAATTTGAGAATATCAATTCTTTGAATTTCATATCCCAGAAAACACATTAAATCCCCTTAGGATGGTGTTTCGGGTAGATCTGTAGAATTAATTCATGATTGAATATATATTAATAACAATATATTTGAATGTCTGAGGTGGATGGGTGTTATATATATTTGGTGGAGATGAATTTTTTAAAAATAATACTCAGTAGTTCATTATTTTTCCACTCGACAACCAATAGTTTTTATTATCTTAACAAAATATAATAATTAGCTCATGATTGTTAGAGATAGTGGATTCTGACATCATCTATGATAGATTAACTAATGTATTATATATATAATATTAATTACAATATTCTGTTATATTTCATTTTTCAAATAAAATTCAACCATTTTTAAAAAAACACAAAAAACTCATCACAACCAGTTATCATTAAATAGATTAAAAATTAAAATACATTTTTGAAAATTTATTATTTAAACATGAGATAATTATTTTTTTAAAAATACGTATATATTTAAAAAATACGAATTTTAATTTTATGTTAAATGTTTTGACCCTTTGGTAAAAATAGTTATAGTCTCATAAAATTAGATAATGATTTTAATGAATCATATTATTATTTTAAAAAACCTTTTTAATAAAATAATCCTTTAATTAATTTTTTATATATAACCAAAAATATAAATAATACATACTTCTTTTTAAAAAAACTATACCATTATTTTATCATTTTAATATAATATTTTAATTTTATGGTGATAATAATTTTCTATATTTCAATTTTATAAGATAAATAAGTATTAAATTAAAATTATGTATGTGTAGTTACATTTTGTTAATTTTTATTCAACAATTTTTGAAATATATATTACTATTACAATGGTTATATTAAAATTTCAAACAATCATATTTTTAACGGGTATATGGGTTCCATAACATCTATGTATACCTCATATTTCATTCTTTCCTCAATATATTGTATATACAAATAATTATATATATATTTATATTTTCAAAATGAATATTTCATTACTAATATTCTATTTTATTTCTATATTTTTTTTTCATGATTCAAATAATTATTGGGGATCACAAAAATCCATGTTCTCATGTTATATTTATCTTTTTTTAAACTATTGTGACAAAAAAATTATTATTGGAATATTTATTCTATTGATATAATTTTTAAATTAATATAATAATGTTTTAATGATACTCTTTATGTAGTTCAAGTGTTCTTTATTATACTATATTACCATGTATGACACAGTGAAATTTAGAAGGGAAGTTTCATTCAAAAAATTTATGGTCTTTACATGTCTTTCATAGATAGAGACTATAATTTTTTTTATTTATATTGTAGTATGAAAGAAATAAAATATTTTTTAAATTGATTTCATATTATCCATCGTTAAAAGATAATTAGATGATGACAGTATATTGAAAAATCTTGTGGTTTTTTCATGGTGAAGATGAGAGATATTTTTACAAGTTAAAGATATCGTTATATGGGTTAGAAATCCCTAATATCAGGGTATTCCAAGTTATATGATTTCATGAAAAAAATTAGATTCAGTAAAGGATGATTCAATGATAATATATACATTAAAAATGGAAGCATAATATCTCTTATTTTTATTGGTTATGTATATGATATAATTTTCTTCGAAATAATGATGGACTCTAAAATGTGTTTTTAATATAATTTATTATTTTATTTTATAATTCCATACTCGTAGAAATGAAATAATTTTTTTGGATTATATTTATCTAAATAACAACATCTTATTTTTATTTCAATAGATAAGAAAAATTAGTAACATTTAAAGAAGATTAGATGAGTCAATTAAAAATCAGTTTCCAATCATATATTAGTGGAGAAAATACTATCTATAGATTATTAAGGGATAAAATATTACCCAAGGGAATTTATGATGCTTGTATAAATATTAAATTATTTGAAAACATGATGGTCAAATATTTTATATCCTATTACGGTATATTCTAGGCATCAAAGTTAATATAAATATTATCATTTCATTGATGGAAATAAAATTCCCAAGTATATAAAAAAATATACTGGGGATTGAAATATGATAAAAGTGGATTTATGAATCAATTTAGGAATAATGAAACATATTGGATTGGAAGTATTTATGATATAACATCTTTATCCTATGGATTTATATTTTTGGGAGAAATTTATGTATGTTGAAACACAATTAAGTAATCTTATTCAACCGTAGGTACTATTGATGCATAATATGTTGGTAAAACTCAATCTATAACCCACATTTTAAGGGATGAAAACATAGTAAGAAGATATCATGATGGTTCTAATTAATCTACTAATTATATGAAATGATAATAAATATGATATTAATATGTCATGAAATCTAATTTAATATTCATGATCATAAGACATGATATCAAATATCATGTCATAAATGATTTTGATGGGGAATAACTATTATAGATAGAATTTATTCATAAAATGTCGAAAATAAAATATATATTTTTTAACTAAACCCCATTAAAAAAATTCAAATGGTAAATTTCAATAGCTAAGGATTATGGTGAGAGTTTGAATTAATTCTTTACATGGTTATAGTATGTTGAATTTGTATCCTCTGTCAGAAATTACACTTATTTATTTCAATATGGGAGAAATAATATATATATATATATATGTGTGTGTTAATTAATTTATGAATGTAAAAAATGTTTTAATAAAGGGTGGTATAATTTGTTGAAATAGAAAAAAAATATTTTTCTTCTTACCAAATATGAGAGAGATCTCCTATTAAGGGAGGGAATTTATTTATTGAGAGTTATTAATAGGGGACATTATTTTTGGGAACATGTGTTTGTGTGAGTTTTGTGATTTATAATTTTCTTTTATAGTTTTACAATGATTGTGTATAGGAATATATTTTTTATTTATTTGAAGGATATATTTGTTACATTTTTAATTATTGATCATATTTTGACTTAATGTGGTTCAATTGTCTAAGCAAAGTGTATTTTTATATTTTTATCAAAAGGATCGTGTTATTTAATGAAATTAATTTAAGTAAATATTTTTAGAAAACATAATATTATTATCCAATTGTCTTTTTTCCTATACATAGTTCGCACACTTAGGCTCAAAATTATTGAATAATGATTCATGACTATGTGTATTGGGTTTTAATGTGATTTATCTTTCATGGTATCCAATAAACTATATAGGTGTAGATTCCTTATCCAAAGATATGTTCTACGAAATATGTTTTCATTTGGGAGGTTGATGAGACTCATATTAATTTTTTTGGATCTGATTTAAATAATTTTCTTTTAGAACATAGAATTCTTTATAGAGATGAAGGTTTAAAATATTTGTAGGAGAGAAGATTATTGTATTATATTTTTTAAACATTACATAAATCCTATTCAAATTCACCTGGTTTAATATTTGTATGCAAGGTAAATGATTTATTGGGTTCTTTGATGATTTTTGAAACTAATCAAGAGTTGATAGAACTAAATATATAGTTTTATTTGGATATAAAACCATTACTACTAAAAAATGTATAATTAATAAATTTCATAACAATTATTCACCTTTTTAAGTGCCTTCTATAGAATTTTGTTTGAATTTTGGAAATGGAATGACACTCAAAAGAATTGATTTCCTATCCAGAATAGATAATTGGATAATGAATTAATGCATCTTAAGAGTAATATTGAACTTATTTTAAGTAATTTTATTTCATCATAGTCATTCAAGAATTTATAATACTCATATCATTTTTCATTAATTTCAAGTTATCATTAGATGATTCATTTCATACTTATGAAGAGTCATTTCCCATTTCCTTATGAGTAATTTTACTTTATAATATTTTTTATGTTAATTTTAGGGTCATATTACATCATGGAGTCACATTATAGATCATAAGTGTGATATACCATATCATAAGGAGTAATAATTTGATTCCATAATTTCGATTTTTCAGAAAAATTGAGTTCTAAACATGGTAAAATTATAGAGTTCTATGTGAATACAATAAGTTTAAAAAATAACGACTAGAAATTGGCTTATTCGATATGGAAGTCTCAGAATGGAATAATTCCAAACCAATTTTCCACCTAAATTAATCTAATATGCTCTACATTGACCTAAAAGATAATAATATTTTCAAAAATACAAGATGCAGTCCGCCCAACACAATATTGACCACTTTTCCTCACTACCATATAGTTTTGTACTTCATCAGGGCTCAATGGCCAAAGGGGCTCACAACCACATTCAAAAACTGAAAAGTCATATTGATAATGATAATAATTAATTATACTTGTATTCCATTACCAACACCCCTCCATGACCGATGTAGGAATCAGGATGAAGGTGAAAGGACATGTCACGAACCAAGTCAGGTCACAATCTAACCGATGCCCAACCCAGTCTGTGTTATGGCCTGATCGGTGTTATATATCCCCATGGGCTGGAACAGGTTCCAAAGTAACAAATTTATTATTTGGGAATGGTTTACCATAATACATATATAAATTTAAAACAACTAACAATATAATCTAAACCAAAATTTGACGTCACAACCAAACAATCATTTAGCCAAAACCAAAATTCGAGTAACATATTGGTAAAAAAAACATAGAAAACAACTACTAATATGTTGGGTGACCAAAAACTAATTCAAAAACATCAACATTTAAAGAAGATACCTCCTTCAATCCATCTCCACAACACTGCACCGTGAATATAGCTAGCAACCTGAACCAATATTTTGGAAGGATTTACCATTAATTGTATTATAAATAATCAAATCTACATTCACCAAAGGTTTAATTAGGTTGTGATCTAATTACAATTAGGATTCCACTGATAAAAGATTTTAGGAATAAATAGTAAACGACAAATAATGTTTAAATTTAAATAAAATAAATGGATTAAATTGTTTGTTTTTTAAATTAAAAAAGATTTAACCAAAACCACTTTCAAGGAATTCTATTTTTAAATTAATAAACTATTTATTTTTTAGTGTATCAAATGTCACAACATATTCATATGGGGAGAAAAATTCAATCAAAGATCCCTAAATAGAGGATAGGCCCTATAGGTACTAGGAAATAGTTTGACCCTAGAACCTCACATCTCATTGAAAAGTGGTTTGGGTTAACCACGATAATATGCGTTCTCATAAACAAGACACTAGTTGGGAACACAACAACTATATAGTGGTCTCAAATCATCACCAAAAAGTTTTGTTAGTGATGTAGAAATCAATCTTTCTAATTGATACTGGGATGATGTCACATCCATATCACTGGCACAATAGTCCTATTCCACCAACCTAGTTACCAAGGCTTCCCTTAATGCTCAATCAAATTTCTAATTTTATGTCACATATCATATTCATTCAACCAAACCAAAAAAGGTACCATATATAGACAAGCCCACCATTATCACAAAAAACTCTCTTTTAAAATTATACACATAACCAAACCTTTTTTAAACATAATATTCATCGCTAACATAGTCAAATAAATCATTTTAATAGTTAACGAAACCATTTTCACAATTAATAAAACCACTATGAAAATTTATTAATTTTTTTATATGTGTCACTTGAATTAAAACAAATAAAATCAATCTAAACACATTTTATAACTAAACACACAAGATATATTCATCAAATAACAAACTAAAACTATTTCAAAATCAAAAAAACTAACGACACATTTTATAAAACATTAATGATTGGCTCAATACGGGGTTGTGTAGAAAATGATCTCATATAGCATAAACATGATACATGAAAAACAAGTGCATAACAATCCTCATGTAAAAAAATATTGTAATAGGATGAAATAATTTATAAATATGATATATTAATAAAATATGAAAATTAATTCTTCATGTAATACTTATATGAAGAACCACCTATGTCGGTTTAGAAAAAATAGACAAAAATTATGCATAATTTCCCCCTAGGACAACCGAATCTCAAAGAACCCAATTAGACCATAATATTAAGACTTATTCCAATTTATATAAAAATTAAACCAATTTAAAAACAATTCCTTAACCCGAAAACCTACCAAATGGTTGAAACAAACAACCAAGGCAGAACACACCTATGACATCGGAGAGGGAGGCTGGCTGAGTAAGATACGGGTTCCAGAGATATTTCGTGCCAACTAGAGTCTTCCAAGACGGTTTTGTGGACAATGGGAAGTATCTATGGGAGTAGTGCAAATTAGGGGGAGAGTAACACACACAAAAGTTCCCAAGGTGGTTGGACGGTGGAGGGCGAGTCATCCTGTGGAAAAGAAGGGCATTAACCAGTTTCACTAGATGGGTGAAATGGAATATGAAAGGGGGTGGTGCGATTCATAGGTTATGGGGTTCGTTTTTTCTAAACACATAATGGGGATATGGAATTTTAACGTCTAGGAAGAGTGTGGAAGAAGATAGAAAATGGAAGAAAATAAAAATGTTTATAAAATAAAAAAAGGGAAGAAAACCCCCCAAAAAATAAGCATTCAAAAATAAATTAATATAAATTTACTAAATTTTTTTTTAAAAATTATATGTTAATAATTTTATAATTATGACTATAATTTAATATTAATATACTAATTAAAATATTGATGAAAATAATAACATGAATAGTAATAATAATAATAATATTAGTAATAAAAATATTATTATTATTATTATCAAAACTACTAAAAAAAAATTTTACTTTTTTTATTCTGATTTCATTAATCATTAACATAACAATTAATTTTGTTATTCTATTAACTAAACGTGAATTAGGTAGGCCAAAAAATTATCTAGCAAAGCCACACGGCTTCGGCCATGCCCTTCCCAGGCACTAGACATTTCCATGATAAGTCCCTCATTTATCAGTATAAACACAAAAATTCCTATCAGTCCTATCCATTACCAAAAAATCTTTTTCAGTTAAATAAAAAAAACAAAAAAAAATTATTATCGAAGTCTAGGTGTGAAAATTCTCTCCACCATGAAAACTTTATGCCCTTATAAAGACAACTTGAAGCCTGATCAGAGAATACAAATGGATACTCCTCGTCAACTGATGACATATGCTCCTAAGAATCATGATCATATTTGACATACTACCAAAGGATACATACCAATGGAATAGAATTCTCACAAATTAGCTTCTCTTTGAAGCCCACTATCTACACTTGCCACACAAAAACTTATAAATCATGCTCTATCTCCAACTCTTCCTAGTTCGATAAATGAGATGTATTTGTATTACAATTTTTCAATTTGGAGACATGAAACATTTCATAAATCAAATCCTACCTTGTTGGAAAATCTATAATGTATTCCACTATTCCAAAATGAATACTGATCTTGAACAGATCAAAATTTCTCATTTTTAGATTTAACTATTTCCCTAAATGACGGTGACCCAAGTGTTGGGAAATTTGTTTGAACAGTTGATCACCCATAGAAAACATGAGATCTCAACGCATTTTATCAGCATAATATTTGTGGTGACTCTGTGCTGTAAATAACTGCTACCTGATCAACGAGAATTTCTCAGACATCTCCAGCATAAGGATCAGTCTCAAATGTGGGGTATCTCCTACCTCAACCCAACATAACAGAGTCCAACATGGATGAACATAGAGTGCCTCAAAGGGATCTATTCGAATAGTTGATTGGTAACTATTTTTATTAAAAAATTATTCCAATCCCAAATGGAAATCCCGTGATCCTTTAAAATCTAACGCACATGCTTGATTCATTTCCTCCATAATATGATTTTCCCACTGCATTTGAGAATCTATTTTAGGATTGTATTTTGTGATCATTTTGATCTGTGATCCTAATGCCATCACATGCCCTTCCAAAAATGAGAGGTAATTATGGGTTCTCTATATCAAACAATCACTAATACCACGCCATGATGTTAAACCACCTCCGGAATATACATCTAGCCTTGTTTATCCACATTAGCTTTATAACTAATTTGAACAATGTTTTCTGATTTTGTATAATGGAAAATAACCACCCAAACATAATTCCTTCTCTAAGGTGTATGAGGAATGATAATAATGAGGTCCATACTTACCTCTTCCCACTTTCTGATTGGAATTGGTAATATCTGAAACAAACAACAGGGTATTTAAAGCTCTTCTTTCACCTTCTAACACCTATAACATCTTGATACTAATTCTTTTAAGTCCAATCTAATACATGGACACCAAAACTAATGAAAATCCTAACAATACATCTTTGTAGTACTAGTATTGATGGACCACTACTACAAGTGTCCATCCTGCATCACCACCTTCCGTAGAGAAAACGACACCACTGAATGGATCACGAAGCACAATATTTCTTTAGGAGACAATAAACAATCAGAATATTTCTCCCAACCATGAAAACAATTATATACCACTAACACAATGAATCACTAGGATGATTACACTGAATCAATTCCACAAGAGCAGGAGTCAACTGAGTGCCTTCCAAGAATGATCCCATGTGGTGCTCCATGGACTCTATGGGCATCTGGGATAAGATCCCAATCAAATTCCACTCATTTCTTGCCATGCTTAAAGCCTGCACAAGAATTTTCATAATTAAGGGGACAACCACCACATTACCCATTCTTGTGGTTTAGATGATATAAAATTCAAAACCATAGAGATAATTGATCCAATATAGTTGTCTCAGATATATATCCTTAGGTTAGAAGATGTAGGCTAGGCCGTTATGGGTTGAGTAGACCACAAATGTCATCCCAAAGAGTTAATGATGCCATGTTTTCACAGATTTGACCATTACTACAAACCCAATGTTATGAGTCTATTAATTACTCTCGTGCATTCAGAGTTGGTGAGAACCATAAGACACTACAAGAATATTCTAAACGAGTACACACATATGGACGATACCAAAATCATCATAATAAATAACTTACCCCATCCTATAATCTGAAATTATCAAGATAAGTGTGGAATTAAAATTATTCTTTAACTCCTTAAAGGATTTCTGGCACTCTGGGATCTATTCAAACATTTCCCATTTCTAGGTGAGGGCGCTCAAAGTGGAAGCAAGCCGTGGGAAATCATGAAAAAATCTCTTGTAATAACCAACCAGGATAGGAAAAATACTAATAACGATATAATTACTCTACTATTCCCAAGAAAAAACTACACTAATCTTCTCAACAACCACTGAAGCCCCTTTCTCCAAAACAAAATGTCCCAAAAACCACACTTCTCTAATATAGAAGGTGCACTTCGAATGTTTCACATAAATGCAATGATCATGTAGAGTGCCCAACATAATTCAAAGATGATGCTTGCGATCTTCCTTAGATATGGAGTAATCCAGGATGTCATCCACAAATAACATTACAATTGAGTTGAGATACTGATGCAACATCCTTTTCACGAGTTCCATATAAAATTCTAGATCATTCTTCAATCCGAAAGGCATGACCAAGTACTCAAAGGGGTCATACCTCCACTAAAAAAACTTATTTGGGATATCATCCTCTATCACCTTGACAAGGTGGTGAACCGAATTCTATTTTATTTGGGATAACTACTTTTCCCACTTCATCTAGTCAAAAAAATCATCAATTTGGGGAATGTGTGTTTATTTTTGGTGTTTACCTTATTCAACTTCCTACTACTGATACACAGTTGTACAGATCCACTATCCTTCTTCGTGAATAGAATATGGGAAACACAAGGTGATTCTCTTAGATGAATGAACCCTTTGGAATCAAAATTTTTCATCCTTATCTTTAATTCCATCAGTTTGGTGTGGTCAATACAATATGAGGGAAGAGATGAAGGATATGTTCCTAGCACCTATTAAATTGAGAACACACTTTCCCACTTGGGGGGTATGCCCCAAAAATATTCTCTAAATTCCTCTGCAAATTAATCTATGACAGGAGGTAATCCACCCTGAAGAGCACCATAATCATCCACAAGCATGTGCTATGACAATTGGTAAGAAGTATTTCATATATGTGGATGTGGAGGTCCCACTCAACCTGGCCGAGGATCCCATTTCCCAATAAATAACATAGGACCCCCATGAGGTTCCTCAAATTTAACTCACTACCGATAGAAATCAATATGATCATGGAAGAACCCCATCCAACCCATGCTGAGAATCACATCAAATAGGTCAATATGAAGGACTATGAAATTCCATTACATCTAAACTTCTAACAATGAAATCACAAATGACAAGCACCCATGGCATTTCTCATTCTTCATACCCAACAATGTTTCCAAATAATTAAAAAGTGAACAAATCAGTTGGTAGGATAAAAAAGATCACAATATGGGTAGATATAAAGGAAATTAAAGGACCAATATCAAATAAAACATTATCTATGGAAGATTAAATCATAATGGTACCTCGAACACTCAAAGATCCAGCATAAGATCCAACTGGTACTTGATCAACAACATATTGATGGCTGGTCCTTACTAAGGAATGACTTCTTGCCAATGGATCTACCCTAATCTGGAATTACATAGAAGAAAATCTTGTCTTGCATCTACCACCACTAAAAAGAGATCCCATCATCATGGTCTAATCCAATAGAATATACAATCCCATTGAAGACACATATCTTGCCTCACTCTGGTATGGGTACATAACATTGAAAGAGCGTTGTACGTATCTCATAATTATAATTGATAAAATGGCCTGGAATGGGATGAAAATTCAGATCGGATATGTCTTACCATATTACACTAATGGAACACAGGAGACTGTAAAACAGAATGAACTGATGAACTATTCCTAGAGGGATTGATTGAGCTTTCAACACCCTTGTTCCATTTCTCATCATGCTTCCTCATATTATAGAATGAATTTCCAATTCCCTAAGTAGTCACCACACAAAGAAACCTAAAACATATGTTTCTGGTCATTCGGGATCATGAAAGAATAATTAACAACCACATCCAAAGTTCTTATCTTGATTAGAAAGACCTGATAATAATTTTGTAGTCACAACCCCTTCTTAAACCTACAAGCTTTCATTGATTAACTATAAATAATATCATGCACATACCGCACCAGCTCAGAAAAGTTGTTAGCATATTCCATTATTGTACGATATCCCTAGGAAAGGTCGACAATCTCCCAGGATTAGGCATAATCGAGGACCCCAAGACAATACTGATCATTGAATATGGTCTTGAAATCAATCCACCTCATCTGATCATTCTTCCCAGTTGACACAATGATTCCCACTGGTTCTGATTGGGACCCTCTAGGAGAAATAAATAACATTTCACACCAACTTCTTAGGTATTTCCTAGAACTGAAACATAAACTCTACCTAACGATCCATTCCTCTTCTGGTTGAGCTTCCGTTCAACCTCAGAATGAGGGGGTGTATTCTTCAGAAACTCCAGGGAATTATCCTTCATGGGAACTGACTCATCATATCTATATGGATTTTGAGTTGGAGTTAGAGTTAATCATAGTCCTAAATCATAAATTTCCCAGACTACATGTTATACCATCCTTTAGTCTAGCGGTGAGGGAAAAATCTTTCGGGATTCCTCCCGTGGGTGTAAGGGTGGTCATTAGGGAGGCATGTTACTGTGTGAAGAAATAGTCACATAAGAACACCTTTAATTCATAAGTTCTGAAAAATAAAAACCAATCATGAAAAATAATCATTAGTAATCCAAACTTGAAGATGCAACCAAAGGACCTAGCCACTTCTCCCCAACCAATGTACACATTCAGTTTGTAGCAAACACATTTCACATTGAGGTGAATTCTAATAAGTATCCCAACATCCTAGGGAGACTTGAGATCTATCACAAGGTGTGCTGGCCAGACACCCTAATGGTAACTAGAACTCTGAGTCCCAATAGTTCTTTCTTCTGTTCAACTAGACTTATCCCAAATAAAAAAACCAAAAAACTAACACTTCCTTTGATACCATTTCTTCACGAACAATGTTTGGTACCCATCCAAATGACACCCAACATGGTATGTGGTAAGACCCAAAGGGAGTTACTGATCCCCACAGGCTAGAACAATTTCCTGAATATGAAAAGTTATATATGGGAATGGTTTACCTAATTATTTTATAAATTTTAAAAAACCAACAACATAAACTAATCCAAAACCGGAAGACACAACCAAAAATAATTTTTTCCAAAAAATAGAATTCAATTTACATTTTTAAACTAAAACCAAAACAAAAACTACCAATGGGTAGGGTTAAAACCCCAATTGAAATACTACCCCCTTCCATGAGGACACCACCCTCAAGACATATACACATTTCCAAACTAAGAAGACTTTAGCAAACTGGACCACTTTTTCCAAAGGCTATACCCATACCTGTATTATACATAACCAAATATACTAACACAAAATGGTGTAAGTAGGGTGTGAGATAATGTTCTATAGGATTACATAGAGAAAATATTCCACAAAAATATATTAAATGACAAATAGAATTTCAATTTTAATAAAATAAAATGATTAAATTCTTGATAAATTTTAATGGAAGCTGCTTTAATGGGAAAAACATTCAAGGAATGAATTTTATAAAATAAAAAATCTTTTTATTATATTTATTCTCAAATATAACTCAGTATGATGATTTTAAGAACAAAATAATAAATGATAACTAACTATGGGAGAAGCCCTATAGGTACTAGAAAATAGTGGGACCCTAGAACCTCGTGTCTCGATGAAAATTGGTAGGGGTATACAAAAAAACCAACGTTCTCATGCATGAGCCACTGGTAGGAAAAAAATACATAACCTAGTGGTATTCAATCATCATCGAAAATTTTAGTCAATGTTTTAGTCGTAAATTTAGTAATGTGAAACTCGGCAGATGATGCTTCTGTATCACCTGTACTCTAGTCATAATTTTCCCACATAGTTAGCCATGTTTCCATTACTACTCACTCAAATTTCTATGTTCATATCACCTATCAAATTAATGTATCTAAACCTAAAAAGGTCCATACACTCATAAGACAACCTTTCTCAAACCCGAAACCACTTTTAAAATCATACGCACACCAAATCCTAGTTAAATAAGATTATTCACCACATACAATATCAAATAAATCATATGTTCCATTAAAGAAAGAATTTTCACAATTAAGCAAACCATTATGAAAATTTATTAATCAATTTTAAGATTTCCCACATGAATTAATACACCAAAAATTAAATCAGAGATTTTTTTAATTGAATGCATAAGGATTCCACACTTAAAAACATTGATCACATACACATTATAAAAAACTAACTCTGTGGTTTAAAAATGTTAATGATTAGATCAACATGGGTTTTTACCAAAAATAGACACATAAAACATAAACACACTGATAGAAAAAAATTCATCTAAATCCTCATGTAAAACCATATTCGCATGAAAAAAATTAATTAATAAATATGCCAAATTAATTAAATACGAAAATTTATTCCTTATGTAATACTTATACATGGAACCACCAACCTCAGTGTAGAAAAAAATCACAAACAAGGTGAAAATTTCCACCGCACGCAAACCACACCACATGAAACTCAATTAGACCCTAAAATCAAGACATCAAACCATTTAAATTAAAATCCAACAAATTTCAACAAGAATAATTAACCAAATATCCTAATAAATGGTATAAATAAACAACTGATGATGAAAAAACTTGCAACAAGGGAGCGGGAGGTTGGTCGTGCTAGGTGGGGGTGCTGGAGGTAAGTTGTATGGGATGGATTATTACTGGAAGTGTTTTCATCCAAGGGTTAGTGTCTAGGGGAGCTATGCAAAGTAGGTAGAGTGCATTATGCATTGTGGTTTGTCAGGAGGTCGGATGAAGTGAGGGAAGTCGACCTGAGTGGAGGAAGGCCACCAACCGGTTTCTCTTGAAGTGAGAAATGGAAGAGGAAAGGGGGTGGCACAATTAATATGTTAGGGTTAGGTTTTGCACGAAACTACAAGGGGAGGGGTAAGTGTAGTGAATATGAAGAGATGGGGAGGAATATAGAAATTTGAAAAAAGAAAAGGGAATGAAAACAAAAAATGAAATAAAAACAAAAAAAATCACTAGAAGAAAATTTAATAAATATAATAATAATAATAATATTATTATTAATATTAATATTTTAATAATTAAATAATTAAGAAAATAATTTAATATTAAAATCCTAAATAGAATATTGATGAAAATTATTATAATAATAATAATCTAAATAATAATAATATTATTATTATAAAAAACTGTAAAAAAATATTTTTATATCTTGTCATTTTATTTGGAATTCAAGTGATTGTTCGTTTGTTTAAATAATTATCTAACTGCACATCGGGCAGGAAATAGTATGATCTAGCAATGCCACAGTGCATAGACTGTGCCTTTCCTGGGCACTGGACATTTCCATGTGAATGCAATTGTTAACACCTATTGGCATTGTAATGGTTCCACCTCACCCCTTGAATGGAGTATTATCAAAAATAAATAAAAATTTATAGACTTCAGGCCCTTCGAGGGCTCACCCGCACAACAAAAAACCATTTTTAAAGAAAGATTAAAAACAATTATTTCTAAATTAAAAGTGTGACACGACATGAAACCCATTTATCACATTATGAAACCCAACATCCATCTTCCCTTGACCCAATAGGAATATATAAAATAATAAATGGAAATAAAAAAATATCCCCCACAGTGAATTCCTTATTAATTTGCTGATTCTAACCAGGCTCTAAAACGAAATATTTAACTAATTTGAGTTGTAGTGCCTCCAATATAATAATTTCTTATTCGTCTTAATACCACATTATTTTATTATTCAGTAGGGTTCAATTCAGATATAGGTAGGGCACACATCCACCTAATAACTCATAAAAGGATTTTAAGGGGAGAATAATATCCCTGAAATATATTACATTCCCAATGCCCATGCTTGAATGATGTAGGTCTCACGTCAAACACAATAGGACATGACACCCACATATCACACTATGGCACTCTGCATTTATAATCCCTTTATACCTAGGAAATCTGATAAATTCCATTTGGGACTCTAAAATGTATGAATTAGAATTATTTGAAAATTAGATAAATGAATAAACCAATATCAAAAATTAAATAAATATATAATGTTCTTCTTCTAAAATTAAATTATACATTATAGATTATATATATGAATAGATTAAATATCACATAGGGTGTTTTTGATACAAGTAATTTTTACAGAAGATATGCCATTTTATTGAAGAATATATTGTTCTAGGATGAATTTTATTCAAATTAAAAATAAGTAAGGATTAGGGACAATTAATATAAAACATAGTAGTTGGTAAAAGTGATTTTTTGGAAATCACAATGAATGTGTTGATTAAATATGATGGGGGGGTAAGGGGGGTTGAATCAATGGTGTTATTTTGAGAAAATTATTTGACTTTAATTTAAACATTTTATATTTTTAATTTTATAATCCATGTATGTGAAAGGAATATCTATCAATTGAAGACATAAATTCAACAGAAATGTAATTCATATGGGATTTTATATGGTTTATCCCCAATGAGGGAACCCACCCCATGTTCTGTTTTGAACATCCGGATTATATATTCTTTTATGAAGATAAATAAGAAATTAAAGTCTCATGGAAAGGTATCAACCATTACCCAATAGTGAATCCCACATAGATTGTCTCTATATAAAATATTATACAGGAACCCACGAGTTTATAATAGATGGATTATCTTTTGATCCACTTAAATAGAAAAAAAATTCACATAGAAGTTTCAACCCATGGAACATCATTGTCTGGAACTTATTTATTCCCATAAAATCTTCTCCATATGCTCCTACATCCAATGAATGATAATATTATGCTTAGTGAGTATCATTACTAAATGATGGTTCATACCATTAGTGAAAATCGTTTTCGCATCAATACAATTATAACAAATGAATTTATATAAACAAAATTTCTCCAATAAATGTGGGGAATCCAAGCAATATTTTTTTGAATGGCCTACTCTCATTTATTATTTAGTAAAATTACATGGAAACTAATGAAGGTATTTGGGGGTTTAAATCATAAAAACTTCAAAAATATTATATTTAAACACCATTCAATTCAACCATAGATATCAACTAGAATAATAAACCATAATTTGTGAAAAAATCCCAATGAACATCCATATCAACATCATCATAATAGATGTGAGTTCATATAAATTATTTGAAGATTCATAGAATTGTTATTTCAATGGAATTTAGGTGAATAGACTTCATGATAATGTACATTTGGTAAATTTATTTTCAGTAAATATAATTATGATGTGCATAATTCATGTCTGTGTATTCTAGATGAACATATATCAAGTGAACTAAGCTTAGTTTAATATTTTTCCGGTGAGTATACATATGATGACAATAAATTGGGCGAACAAACTTCATATGGATAAACATTTGGTGAATGTACATCAGGTTAATGTACCTTATGTGAGTATAGATTTGGTGAATTTACATTAGATGGAAATACATTATGTGAATGTTTTTTTTCTAAATGTAATTCTGGTGAACGTACGTTAGGTGATTATACATTCAGTGAATGTACATTAGATGAAGATACATCAAGTGAATGTATTTTACCTGATCGTACTTCGGGATTACACTCCCATCATCTAAACTCATCCACCTACATACTCCAACACTATGGAAATCATAAATCTCTATTTGTATTCTCCCAAAGTGTGGTAATTTTATTTATTTAACAGTGAAATATTTTCTAAAATATTTATTTATAGATCCCTTCAATATAGATTCATAGTTACTATACATCTGGGGAACTAACAAAAACCTATGGACTTATCTCATCAGATTTTATAAATTTAGGTCCCAAATAATATCCATTAACTCTAATAGAACTAAAATATGAAACACCTTCAAAGACTAAAGGGAAATTAAATCTCCCTTTTTTAATTTTTAGGGAATAAAACTCTTTAGAAACCTCGAAACATTTTATTTCCATTTAACCAAAACAAGTTCTCATGTATAACGATATTAATACCATCCTACCACAGAAAAAAATAATTATTAGAGAATTAAATCGCTTGGTGATATGTAAATTTGGGACAAGTGATTTTGATGTACCCCCTCAATTCAGAAATATAAATTTTAATCCCCTATTTTATAAAAAATCTATCCTTAGACCAGTAGAAGATAAAACATTATTATAATTACTCATTAAATGAATAGCCTCATTCCCCCTCCCTTTTTTTACAGAATTCATGCCTCAATGCGGGTTATATCTTGAAAATTTATTAATAAGGAGGGGAATTTTGAATATGATGTTTTTTACTTAGTTATTATTACCCACTAAAGGGAGTAAATTTTCTGGAAATATTGAAAATTAAATTATTTGTTGAAATACTCTAAAACATCTTATCCCTGAAAATTACATTCCCCTTGATGAAATAAAACCTAATATCAATATTTTTTTGTTCATTCGTATTTAATAGGTTATTTACGAAGTGAAATATAATTAATTATATTAACAAAATTTCAAAATATGTCCAACATTGACATTAAATTATTCAAGATATGTTTTTATCCAAATAATTTGAGTGAAATAATGGGTGTATGGAATACATTATAATTCTATAACAACTTTAGTCATTATTTTCTATATTACTATTCTAGAATACAAAATATTCCCCCAAATATAAATCACATCATGATGTTGATGTACAAACATCAGAATCACTGGCCCAATCAATATATGTGAATCATAGTGAGTTTAAATTATCACTTATTTGATATATCAGTACAAATCTTAATGTTACTTTGAAATACATTTTATCTATTCTACTATCAATAAAATTGGACTCATTTATATAACATTTTCTTTCAAGCATAAAAATTGAAAATATATAGAATTTCCACCTAATATTGAGTAGGAGAGAGTGAAATTTCAATTAACATACATATTTTTTTTATTAAATGTTTTCTATATTTTTCCTTACCCAAAATTACTTCAACATAGATGATAGATGAAATATCAATAGAATATTCTGTGAGAATATTTATAAATAGATCCCAAACATAATTTTCCTATGATGGGAAGATTTTTATTCCATTTCGAATAACAAATAGCCTATGAATGTAACTCCACTTCCCATGAATGGGAATTTCAAAGTGTTCTTTCAATTTTTAAGAGAATTACATAAATTAACCATCATTATCACTATCAATTATTATATCATCAACAATGAAAATGATTATAATATTTATGAAACATATGTATTTCACATATAATTTTCAATAAACATTTCATTTATAGATTCTATATAGTTTCATGAAACAACCCTGTTTATAATACTGGAGAAAAGGGGAATAATTTTATCTAAATAGATATTTCGTGAGTTTAAATATCACACATACATTATTATCATGTATAAATCATTATATTTGTTCAATTTATACTTCTTATTCATCTTCACCATTCATGAATGTAGTTTTTACAACCAAATGATTTACATTATTCTTCCCATGAAATGAAAATTTTAAAAATGTCTAGATAATCACATGTTTTTATAATAATGACAATTATTTTGACAAATCAACATGTTACACCTATGATTATCTCTTGAAAAAAATTCATTCCTTATTTTAAGAAATATTTTATTTTTAATTATGAATTTTTTTTATAAACCAATTTGTTTTGATGATTTTTCCCTCTAGGTCTCTTGAAAGTATTTCAAGTGTAAATTATCTCAATCTTATTTAATTTCTTATTCAGGTATTTGTACTATTTGTTTCACAAAATATTTTAATAATGATTGAGGATTGATCAGAGAGACATGTATCATGTGATTACCCACTTGTAGAATTATTCTTATCTAAACATAAATGATAGAACTTATGATGATATTTATTTCATTTATTTTATTTGGTAATGCCTAAGATTTTAGGGTCCTACTATAATTAGAATCCAATTCATCACCATATTCATTGAAATGTTATTGTTCAATATTAGCTTCTAGAAAATCTTATTCATTAACATTTATTTCAAAATATTTTTTGATTTCATTTGTTTATTTATTTGAGAATCCTTCCACTTCTTATTTTAGATTAGACTAATTTCAAATTAATTTTAAATCACATGTTTCCACTATTTTGGATTATCATTTGTTCTAAATACTAAGGCTCTTTATGGTGGTTATGTTACCAAGAAAATTCAATTTTTTTCTTCTTCATCAAAATTTATTATGTTTCAAATCATGATCATCACTAGAGAACATTTAAACATAGTAAAATATTTTACTATTGCTTTCTTCTTTACCCTATTTCATAGGGAGTAATGTCTATTTGATGTGTATGAAGACTAAATTTTTTAAAATTTGTAGATTTACATTCGGATTCTCTCCAGAATTACATAGGGATATTATATTCTATGCCATTCCAATTTTCTTTTCAACAAATTTTTTTTTCTTTCAATAACACCATTTTAATAGAAGTTTTATATGAATATATTAAATATAAATTCCATGTTTTAACAAATATTATTATATATAAATACAAATAAAATAATTTCCTTTATATTTATTTATTATCAAAATATATACATTTTTTTCATCAAATTCCCTAAAAAAAATTAATGTTTCAAAAATATTGGATATATGTTTCAAAAACATATCACTAGTCACTCTGGTGAATCTATCAATAATAGTGGTAAAATAGAAATTTATATTCATATATTAATGTGTCATTATCCATAATACATTATAATTTATATATTTATTTGGGGTTTTACTATATTTAATTTCTGTTTTGTTTAGCATTAGTCATCTTTACAATCTTATATGCTTCACAAAAAAATGATTCTTTTTGTTTTTAGTATAGGTAAATATATTTTAACATTTTTACATTGATTTTTAACTCATGTTTTGATGGAAATGATGTCCCAAAATCATATTTTAAATATTAATCTATTCTTTCTCTCTTAGGTAATATGGCGTACCTCGATTTCTGAACTCGTAATAGTTTCCTTTAGTTCGTACTCGATTAAAAATAGTTTTCCATATGAATCAAATTGGTTTTTTATATGAGGTATAGGATTATTAATTTCCAATATTAAATTGTTTTATATCATTATAAATGTTTCCTATAGTATAATAATGGAATCTGAAGTGTAAGTGGCTTGGTCAAAGTCTAGACGTCCGTGTTTTGGATGAAACAAACTAGGATCATAGTTTTCCTAAACTTCACTCCAGAGGCCACATGGTTTAGGAACACCATGTGGTGTATAGTAGATTCCAAACAAGGGTTTTAACAGTCTATGCATGGTTTTTCTAAACATTCAACATGACCATTTGGGTGGGATGTCACCCGAATAGTGCCTAACACATAAGCTGGACATATATTGAAAAACCACATGCTTGATCCATGTGAGGGGTCTATCCTTGGATTGTACCCACCACTTGGTTGTCCAACTATTAGGGAAAATACTTGGATTACTTTGCACCTCACAAAAATTGGGACGACTAACTTTCTTCCAATGATTCATTTTAAGAAAAACTCCTTTATTTCCTCTCTATGTATAGTTCTCCACCTCCCCCATTAGATTCACTAAAGCCGCAACTACACATTATTATATATCCTCTGTTTGGACTCCTATTTGAGTTCCATCGACAACAATGAATCTAAATTGATAGTAGTTTTAATCAATGTCCTTTATTTATCTATCACCCATCAACAAATTTTTTTTTGTGAAATTATATAATATATTTTCAGGGTAATTGTCTAGTTTATCATTTTCATTGGATTTGGACCAAACCAAAATTCCATACTGCATGAGTGTTCCTCCATATGAATTAGGTCGGTGACATACAAATTTTACCACAATGTATATATTTTTATAATTATTTTCATTTTTATGCATGTTGGTATAACTAAGAGTTTACCATTAAAATAATCTACCATGAAATAGTTTACCTATTGTATAACCAAATGTATTTGGATGTTGTGAACCTTAAAAAAACCTTCGCTGGGTGTTCCCATTATAAGCATATTATCGGCCATGATTTTAAAACAAAAATACCATTTGATGCGATTGGTTTTACTTTTAAAAAGTGATATCGTTAATGAGAATAGAAAAATTATAGAGGTGTATAACATCTTATATACATTCCTTGAATATTTAATTAATAATTAAATTTATAAATGTAATTTGTAAATTGGCATGTTTTTCACCTGGATAATGTATACATTTCACCACAAAATGTTTCCATCAATAAATGATATTTAAGGAAACTAATAACTATGAATTTGTAAATTTTCATGATTGTTACATGAATGAATTTCCACTTCTTATTTATAAACATGGTACCATTATTATGGACCTATTTACAGTTTTAGGAAGGGTTAGACATGAGATCTACTAGAATTACAAGGGAATGATTTGAGCTCTTATAGGACACCACTACAATTAAATGAGCCTATTACAATGGGAGATACTCACCATGTAATCTGTTACTTGTATTATTATGTGAATTAATTAATGTTGTATTGATGGTTTAATCAATTATCATATAGTCATTATAAGTCATTGGATACACTCCATGGAATTATCTTAACATATATGGACACATGATTCCTTGGATTCAACCCATTGAGACTAATCATTCTTATCATTTGATTAATATGGATGACCCCTATAAATATGGTAATACACCTTCATAGTGTAATTTAATTATTGTACCCATTTCATTACACTCATAAACAAATAGCTATACTACAAGAAAAATTAAAATTAGTTGGGTTAACCCCTCATGTCACATAGGAACATGTAATCACATAAGATCCTTTTATTATACTCCCATTGTTATGATTATCATTTACATATTTGAGAATCATTACTATTGAATCAGTATGAGGAATCAATGTTACTTAGCCACAAGTCCATGTTGGTGCATGCATATATTTGAATATGTATATCATAAGTATGCACATATATTTATTTACACGATGGCAGGGGTTTAGGGAAATTTATGGGTAAGTTCGAAGAAGGTATGGTCAAACATGAATCCCATCAGAATCATGGTCAAACATGGATGTAACATCACACATTTTACACCATTGATGATTATAATACTTTAACACTACTAAATTTATCGTCAAAAATTAGATTTATGTAGAAACATTTTTTTGTGGTGGCATAAAAAGTATATCTCACACCCAATTAAGGATGGTGTTTAGTACCTAGATATAATTCATCGATGCAGGTTGGTACATGAGAAACCACTCCTTTTTTTATACTTAATTGATTTTAGCATGGGTGTGGGAAATAGAGGACTAAGCTATAGATCTTGATTCAAACTAGTGGTAGTAATTTGGTTTTATTGATTCATTTGATATATCTGAATGTATGTGTTTCAACTACCCTATTGTCTGTTTATTTTGGATTAGAGACATGACATTACATGATATTGTATACAACACTATCTATTTTTTATGATGAATGTTTACTTTACCTGGATGCTTTATCTTAAATTTCTAGTTGGTATTATGATTATGTAACTTATTCATTTATGATACGCTGTGATACTCATATTAGAAGTGTACAGTCTATGTACTATACCTCCATGGACCATTACTTATTGTAATCAGCCTATGTTATAGGGAAGGGCATGCTTGATGCCTTTTGAAAAACATGGATTGGTTACATCAATGTTAATTGGGTTTGAGATGTTATATATTGTTATGAGAGGTTTCATTTCATATTTTCTTAATATTTTGGTTATTATAAAGTGGACTATGATATATCAACATTTGATGATGATAATTTTCTCGAGAGTTTCTAACCAATGTTTGGGTGAAAATATAAATTTCTAATGATGGGATTTGTTTCTATGTGTATTTCATGTTATGGTTATATTGATTTCACCATTTGGGGACACATTTGGATTATAGATTTTATTATTATTATAAAATATATTTTGTACCCTATGACCAACATGACGTGGAGGCAGTGTACCATGAATAATTATATAAATGGGATAATATATATATATATATGTGTGTGTGTGTGTGTGTGTGTTTATATCTGTGTGTGTGTTTGTCTCATGAATTATGAAATTCTAGGTTTGCATAATTTGTTCATTATTGTAGCATATTTTTTTATATAGATAGTTATATTTGTTTCAATTCAAACTTTTATAATAGGGATAAATAATTTGAATAATTAATCTGTATGGATCAAAATAAATGGAATTTTCCCATACGGTGTGATGATGGAACATAAATTATCCAATTATATCTAGTTTGATCCATGAACTATTGACTGCATGTGATGAAATGATAGTTGGATTCAATTATATGTATCCCCTATTGCAATTTAAAGAGAATGTGTGCCTCAATAAGTTGGTAATGATGATCCATCTTCATGAACCTGATTAGATGTTTTGTTTTAGTTACATTTATTTTAATTTTTAAATTACAATGATTATTGTATTATAACATGGGAATGATAGATTCATCCCATTAGAACATGGTATATATACATATTGACATACATAATGAAATATTTAAGGAATTATGTGTCATATGTTTAAATGGAAATGGTTTTTATTAAATAATTGTTACAAATATAAATATTAATGGAATGTTTTACAATAACATGTAACTGAATGCATATATACTGAAACCCTGACGTAAAATATTGAAATAATCCCTAAAAATACATTAGTAGTGTGTAGTGTAAATTATCTCCAGTATTTCATTGTTTTCTTTTATGATGCCCTGACTAGGCTATTCAATTAGGAAAAGGGGTGTGATTCATATATAGTATGTCCTATATATATATATATCCCATTTTCGTATATTCAATGTTATCATTATTGAATATGATCCAAGGTTTTTGTTTTGGAATTGTAGATTTATGCCCCCAAGAAATCCTCAGGTTGATTTCCTGTGAGGAGCTATTGACCATGTTTTTGTAGTTGTGGGACCCATCCACCCAGTAGTTCAGCATATAAAACCTCTTGTTATAACTAATGCAGTTGGTGATGCCATGTTTCTTGGTAATTTCCTTTAACTTATTTAGATTGTTCAAGGTGCCCTACATCCTTCCCCAATAATTATAGAGATAACATTGGAGTTTATACTACAACATCCACCCACATTTTTAGGGGATGGATTCTATAGGCTGTTGAGACATAGATACAAACAATTCTATCTATGGAAGTTATGATCTAATAGAGATAAATAGTAATGGAAGTTATGATCTAATAGGGATAAATAGTACTATAACCTAGTTATGTAATCCCTATTAGTTACGAATTATTCAAATCTCTTCTACAAATTATTTTTTCACGTTCCTTCATAATATATAAACAACCAATAGCTTAATGTTTTGTGGATTAGATTAGGCATTACATCTAGTTACATGAAAACCAATTATATTTGATAACTATATCATTAATTGTTAAGAATCCATTAATACTATGTTTAGTTTTATTGAAGAAGACATGGATGGGTGTTGTGTGTCTATGACAGGACATGGAATTATGTTGTTCAGTGGTGGGAAATTGAATATGAATGATTACATTAAGATTAATGGCATCCTAAGTACCCATTCTGGTATATCGATGATATTCCATCAATGTGGTATGCATGATCATATATAACCTCAGAGAAAATTTGGCCCAGTTGAGTTATAAGAATGTGGAACAACGGTTCAAATTTATATATTCTATTAATCCATAACATATTTTTTTTGTGGGAGATTTATCCATGTATCTCCCTCTTCCAGAGATGAATTATTAGGTTTTTTTAGGATGGATGCTGGAATAAAACTAGCTATATTGGCCTAGGAGTTGTATTTCATCAAGGATACTTTACTCAAGATACCAAGTACATGTTGTGTGGTCCCACTAAATTCATTCAGGTGATATATTAGTGAAATAAATACTGAAAATATATGTAGTACTTCCTATAAGGTAGGATCAATGTGTGGGGACATGTATAGTTATAGGTACAATATTGGTATCCAATACTATAACTTCATCATGTCTTGATATTTCTGATAAAAAATATTTTATCTCTATATATTTTTTGGATATCAATGATATTAATGATTAATACATCTATGGAATCTTGAATAATGGAACTCTCATGGGAATTCGATCCAATAGTGTTGAGTAAGTAAAAGGAATTTCCCATTGAGGTAGACATTTATCATTTCATACGGGACCCTTTTATCCTCAAGATGACGAGAATTGATAATTTTTTTTAATGGACAAGATGGCTCTCTATCATTTTTATATAGACTTATATTGTCATAGCTATCATTTACATAACTATAGGGTGAAACTTATGTTCACAATGGTGAATGGTATGTTTGGGAAGGTAAACCTGGATGAGAGCATCATGGGTTGTGAGCAGTGAAAACCCAAATTTCTTTATGTTATATGGATGATCAGGGGATACATCATGATGAATTTACTCATATTGTCGATCATTTCAAGGATTTATACACATTTTTTTTAAATATTCACCTAAAATATAGATGGAGTTATCTATTAATAATCTATAAGAGTATAACTAGTATCCATTACACTCTATAATATTTTTACAATTGAGTAATATAAAATCAAGAGGACACGAGAAGATTTTGATTCTAAAGGTGTTATAACCCCTTTTTTAACCATAGGGTTCAACAAACATTTTTTCTATGAAAAAATATGACACCCTCAGGATTTTCATGTATTCCAATCATTTTAAACAATTTATGGTTACGAAATAGTATCCATTTACTTGTATCGATGAAATATTTTACTAGATCTGAGAAGAGTGTGTTTTCGTGAAGATTTATTTGAGGTAAGGTTATCATCAAGAATTAGTTAGACCCTGAGACATACCTATTATAATGTTTCTATATTGTCATGCTATTTATGAAGATATCCATATTCCATCAATTCTCATGAACACAAACATAATTTTATAGTATTTCTTGAATCAGGGTTTTCACCCATATCTGGATTCATTTGGGGTAGTGTTCATGGGTGATATCACAGTGTAATATGTCACTAAATTATAAAATTTCAAACATCATGAGATCGTGTTTAATACTCTAATAGATATCATGATTTATGCTAATCTCTTTAAATACAATTTTTTTTCATTAAATTTCAATTTTTTTGTCACATTATTTAAGATACATGAGTGTCCACTAACCCATAGAATGTGAGATTTTTAGTTTCATAAGAATATTTGAAAAATATTATTGAAAAACAATGTTTATTAGGGATAGATTAATATGACAAGATAATTATTCAATATTTTTTAGGCATTGAATAATGTATTATGGGTTTAAATTATAAGGGTGTTATGTTCACATTTTATGAGGCCTACAAGGCATACTTTGAGGATTTGAAAGGGATACTGACCATAGCACCAATATCGATCCATCCAAATCCCGGAAGAATTTAATAGTTTATTATGATGCCTTATGAATCCGGATAGAATCGATTTTTATTCTTGAAGATAAACTCATTGTGCATGGGAAAAATTATTTGGGACCACATAAGATGAATTACACGATGCATAATCTTGTGTTGGATGCTCTGGTTTATGCCATGCAATTTTTGGGGTATTATTTTCTTGGTGATAATTTTGTACGTTTTATTGATCAAAAAAGACTCAAGTATTCTTAATGAAGTGAGACATAAATTTAAAATGAAGCGAGTGGGTATAATACCTTTAGACATTTGACATTTAGAATTCATATAATCTTGGAGAAGGAAATGATGCAAGAGATACCTTGAGGTCTAGGACCTTGACACATGCATTGTAGGAGGCTAGTAGTGAGATGATGCAAATAAACCTATTATATAAGATGAATTTAGAGGATCATGACCCTCATAGAAATCTAACTCTTATATATTTAACATTGATATATTAACTTCTAGAGAGAGTGAATATGAGTTATTTAACATATCCTGATGGCTTAGTTCTGACAGAGAGTGTTTTAGTGATGAACCACCACTGAGTTTAGTCATTGATGAGGATGAGATCTTGTGAATTCATTGATTCCTATGGGTTCCTAAATAAATATATGAGAAATTGATCCAAGAATATCATGATTATAATTTTTTATTACATCCAAATATTACAATGATTTATCATGACTTACATCCCCTTTATTGGTTATAGGGAAAGAAAAGATAGATAACATGGATGGTTTCTTGGTGTTCCACCTGTCAGCATTTCATGGAAGAAGACCATGTAACGTCATGGAATTTACACCCACTTCCCTTTATAGAGTTGAAGTTATATGATGTCACCATGGAATTTTTGACTTGATTATGAAGATACACTTAAGGAAATGAATCATTATGGGTGATCACAAATATGCTAACAAAGGTATCTCATATCATTCAAATCATAGAGACCACATCTATTGTAATATTCCATGTAAATAAAGAATATTACATTTTCATATTTATTAAATATTTTGAAATAAATTTTAATTTTACAATAAATGGGATGCTGTGTTCGATTTCATACCCAATAAGTAACAACTAGTATCTATGAAATATTATGTTGCACACAACGCTGAGTATAACTGAAAAATAATTACATAATATTACATTAAATGGTAGTTAACCCATAGATTTTATATAGGAAGGAATGGAAAGATATAAATAAAATATTAATTTACAAGTTTGTTAAATGGTTTTACAATTATCCAATAAATTTTAGTGGCTTAAAATAAGAATGAATCCAATTTTATGCATAAATACTCTAATATTCATTAAAAGGTCAATTAACCACCTTTTGAGGGAGAACCCTCATTAAATATCGTTTTGGTAACTTTTATATGTTATATATTACAAAATAATAATATTATTTTGTATTAGGACATCAAATTTTAGTTTGGAAATAATTTTGGTATTTTTCTAAAAATGTTCATTTTTATAAATAGTGAAAAATACTATATTTTAATTCAAAATAGCCTTTTAGTCTAATTTATTTATATGGTTAGTTTATCTATCTGAATGTTTTTAAAGTTTAATTGGATTATATTTTTTTCCATTTATTCCAATGTTGGTCATTGGATGCAATTTAACATTGAAATTGGACATAAAATGTTGTCAATCATTTGATATTTATTATTTCTTAAAAACACATTTTTTTGTATTGACAATGAGAATTAATTTCAAATTAATTTGTGGAACTTCTGTGTATTGAATTAGGTAAAATGGATTCCATATTTGGAATCAGGAGGTCAAAATTGTGTAAATAGGTAACCTTAATATTTGGACATTATGAATATTTACTTCAGTAAATATTCGATTTACCTCTGTTAAAGGGTAAATTTGGTAAATAAGTTTAACAAAATATTATTATAACAAGATAAAATTACCCTAACATGTGTCCTATTCCAATTGGTTGATAAATTACAGACCATGGGCATCCTTGGGTCGATTTTTGGACCCCATTGAGCCACATTTGAGTGATATTGACACTTTATATTAATTAATATAAAGTAAAGACAAAAATGGCTTAAAAATATATATTTTAGTAAATCAATTATTACATGGGGTTATATAAGCTATCTATTCAACTGTACATATTTATTTGAAATCTAAAACTATTTCCTACATCATGAAATTTTTTTAATATTTTTTAGTCATCATATAAATAAAAATATTTCTTACACAATAATGATGCAGTGTTTACCTAATTAGTAAATGATTAAATAATTACGATTTTAAATATTAGAACAATATCCAAAACCATTAAAATTATTATTGGAAGATAGTATTATGAACAATATTCATCTTACCTTCGACTTTAATATGTTTTTGTCTTTTATAAAACCAATATCATTATATAATAATGTAATATTTTAAAACATTCCTAAAGATCCCCTCCCCCCCTTATAAAAACCCCTAACTTGTAACCAATTCATCGCACTGCTCAAGCCACTTGGCTCATCCAAAATCATCTTAATTAAGCTCAATACATCCCTATTATACTCCAACAAGCCTACCCATAGTCATAAGGCAATTTAGTTAATCATTTTCATTCAAACCAAAAAGAGATACATGATTTAAAGGTAACATCTTCTCTTTAGTTCTTTTGTTTTATATTATTTCTCCAACCCCATAAAATCATTTCATTACATTAATTTCTAAAAACACTAGTATTATAAATAAACTATTTTTTTTTGAGAAGTATTCAAACTACACTTACATACACATCAATCATACGGGTAAAGAACATACTATTATATGGACATTGAACTAGTGGCTCACGAAACAATGATTGTTAAATCTTCTCCTAAAACCTCTTATGGGGGAAATTCTGATGGAATTGTATTTATATATGATTTATATTATGTTTATTTTTTCTATATGATTCAATAATTTTTATTTACAAATATACCTTTATGCATTCCAATATGTGTAAACACGATAATTTCATTTGATTAAATGCGGACTACAACCCCCCAAAGTGATATGGCTCATTCATGCCATATGTGGGACGTATAAAGGATGGATCTAATGAAATTATAAATGATATTATATGGTAACTATAATATATCTATGTATAATTAAATTTTAATTCCATTAAAATATGAAATAGAAATGAAAGTTGCGTTAATGCGTACGCATGACTTACCGTCTCCATTAACATTGCATTTCATTTATTATCTCCAAATGTTATGTAATATTATCAATAAATATATATATGAGATATATTTGATATATTTGATATCAAAATCATGAATATCATTCAGGAGATAATGGAATTTTGACATCATGGACAATTTTTAATTATAAGAAGTTCGTTTTTGACTCAAGTACCAAATATCATCAAAATGACCATTATAACCCTAAATGATGGAATAATGATTATGGCATGGAAATAAGTGATATAAAAGAAATAATAAACATGATAAAGTTTATTAAAAAATTATTAATTAACTTTATCTTATTATTGGGGAGATTAAAGAATGAATGGGTCATGTCGGAGACGCGGTAAATTGTTTCATATAACACTTTTACTTCCGTGAGATTTCCGTTGTTTGACACTTATTTATTGCATGTGGTGTATATTTTAGACATTTTATATATATTATGATGATTCTATTTATATTTATGTTAATTTTTTATTCATTTTGTGGTTTTAACTTTTATTCATACGAGTCGATCGATTACAACATGATAAAGGGTTTCCTATCTCATGTTTAATTTCGTGAGATTTCCATTATTCCCCACTTATTTATTTCATGTGGAGTATTGTATACTTCCATATGATATATATTAACATGATTCTCTTTATATTCCTAGTATTATATAATTAATTCGGTGGCTATTAACTTTTCTTCATACTACTTGATAGATTAAAATGTGGTAAGAGGATTTCATCTCACTTATTATTCCCATGAGATTCATTCTATATTTGACACTATTTCATTTTATGTGGTTTATGTGATACCCATGATTGTATTTAATGAGTAATATAATTTAATTTATTTGTATTTACATATTCATTGTATGATCCTTCATTCATGGGGTGTATGTTTCGTATGTTAACATATTGGCCAAGAAACATTTCACCCTCCTATTTTAAAAGACTTTTTTGTTATGTGTTTTAATTTACATCTTCTTATGTTGGGATATGATCTTCTATATCCTTATATTGGTAAATTTTATGTCTGAATGATGAGATTCCCTTTTTTCTCTCATAAATAAATTTTTTGAATTTTAATGTGATGATGTTAGGCTGTCGAATTTTTGTAAGGGAACTTATTTACTTAATTTCAATTCATTGGGTTAAAAGTATACTTCTTGATTATGTACAGATATGAATATTTTTGAATGACCTATGATTGTTTTACACATAAGATCCACTAATATTGGCTGTATTCTTATTTTTCAAATATAATTATGTCATTGATTTATCCTTAATCTAAGGATATGATCTTTTCAAGGTACATTGTCTCAATTTACATTCCATTGAGAATTATATGTTTTTATACACCAATTCACTTTTATATGGGGTGTATACAGTCCTTTGACATAAAATATCATTAATATATTTATTGTCTGGACATTATATGATTTTTTTATTGTTATTCCTCAATTATTTTTATTGAATCATCTCTCATTTTGTTACGAACCAAATCTAGTTGGAACCAAAAACAACACCGAACCCCACCTGTGAAAAGGTCCAAAGGGAGTTGATGATCCCCAATGGCTGGCACATGTTCTCGGGTATCCAAAAATGATAATTTGGAATGATTTAACTGAGATTATAAATGTAAAACAACAAAAGAATCTAACAAAACAAATCTGGAATTTTCAATCGAAACAATCATTTACAAAAAATCAGAACTAAATTACATATTTTAAAACTACTGAAAAAGAATATAAAAAAGTTACAAAACCAAAGGAAATAGACCAAGAACCTCATGGCCAGGGGAACCTCCCTCAAGCCATCTCTAGAAGACATCACAACCAAGGATTTGCTAGAAACATGAACCACTGGAACTAAAAATTGTACCCAATCTATGAAAAACAATAACCATTTATACTTACACCCAAGGGTGTAAGTAGGGTTTGAGGCAATGCCTAGAAAGATACCACAACTAAGAGATTCAATTCAATAAACATTCAAATACTAAAAGCATGCATGTTTTAAAAAACATGTAATTTCTAGTTACAATTTCTAAAATATGGAACTTAAAAAACCAGTTTTCAAGTGGGGTAATTTAAAGAATCTACATTTTTAAAAAAAAATTACAAAGCTACTAAATTTTCCAGACAAAATAAATCATATTCTGATGGTTTGTATAAAGGATCTAATGAGCACAATCAATAGGAAATAACCCCGAGGAACTAGCTCGTTGTGGGTCCCAGGTACCATGTATCTCGGTGAGAGTAACCATCACAAATATCTATTCTTTTGAATGAGAAACTAGTAGGGAACATACCCATAGCCTTGTGGTCCCCAATCCCCATCATCATAGTTTAGTTAATGTTGTAAGCGTCAATATTTCTAACTGAAACTAAGGCCAAACCCCAGGATTAACAAGCATACTAGTACACATGCACCCACCTAGATACCGAGGTTTTACCTTTGTACTTAAACAAGTTCACATGTAATGAAATATAATTTTCACATGAAAATATCATTTCCCCATATTAAATTCACCAAAATGCCCACATGTATAGTACAAAAGTCAAAAAAGACCACTTTTCATTCAAATTGATTTGAAATATGTCTCACACCCAAAAATCCCAAAACACTTTTCACATTTATTTAACACATCCAGAAATAAATTAAAAAAATTTATAAAACCGGTACAATATTTTAAAACACACATAATAGAACACTCACAGGTTATATAATACCCTTTTTCATATCAAAAATACATTTTTCACCTCACACTCACAAAAAACATCCCACGTCAATTTCACATCTCTTACACACTTTAGTAAATCCATAAAACATTTTCGTAAAACAGTTCCCAGATGGAACACATCACAAAACAGACCCTCTCACATTTAAAATGTACCATTTCAGAATATACACACTCCAAAACATTTGTCCAATATGGTTTCACCACATACATAAATAATTAAATCACTCATATATTTCATAAAACAAATCCAAAGAGTATACCAAATTTTTTCTCATAAAACCCATCTCAAAACCTTATTTTAAGGGAAAAAACAACACCAAAACACTACAAATGTAGCATTGGATGCTCTAGAGACATTTATAAAACGAATTTCATGTGTTACAAAATCATCATGGATAATACCTCAAAATATACAAATGAAAAACTCATTTTCAAAAAATAATATCAAGAAGTATAAGAATGTTTTTCACAAAATTAATATTCCAAAAACCCCCTTCCAAGGACAACATGACACTAAGACATTAAAAACTGAATTTTCAGCCCATTTTAACAAATAATAAATCAATTTCATATTTTATAAAACTACTACAAAGGATACCACATGCATTACATTCAAAAAGTTTAAATGTTCAAAAAAAATGCAAATATAAAATTAAATTCTTAACAAAATCCCTAAAAAATGGGTTTCAAACAACACAGAACATATGGGGAACATGAAAAAATAGTAAAACAAGAAAACTAACTCATCAAGGAATGGATAACCATGTAATCTCCTACAGAAAGTGTTGAATCCCTCAAAACATGGTGCAAAACATCAACCAGACCACCGCAGCACCACAAAAAAGATAAATCCATCCCTAGACCAAATCATTTTACCAAAAAGAGACCAAATAAAACCCTAGGTTCTAACCCTAACATCAGGAAATTTTAGAACACAATGATAGAGGGAGGAAACCCTATGGGAAAAGGAAGAAAACAAGAAGGATTCACATACCTTGAAAAATATTTAAGAAATCATCCAAAATACAAGAGTATATGAATTTGAAAATATCCAAACAATCAATGGAGTTTCTAACATGTTTTAGGAGATAATGTATTAACTAGAATGGGGGAAAAGAGAGATAAATGATAGAGTTATTAAATAATCAATTTACCTCTTCAAATATGGACAATTTGAGAAATTCCGAGATGTCTCATCCATATTCGAGATGAAACAGAGATCCAATGAGGGGCAGTTGAGCATGGGGGAGCTCCTTAATTATGTGGGCTCGGGGGAGAGTTGTAATCATGGAAAAAAGGTAAATATTGAAGGATATATTAAAGAATTAAAAAAAATAATGCAGGAAATGGGATTTCGGGCTGGCCAAATACCTTAAATAAAAACCCATATCCACCATGATTATGGATTCCTAAATTGTCCACATTAATGTGGTGGTGTTAATAGGTCAGGGTATGACATATAGGAATTGGAATTGATGAAAAATGATGAAAATGAAGGATTTATAATGGCATAAAAATTTATTTTTAAATTTGGAATTTGGCTCACAGTATGGCCCAATTCATGAATACTCACCCATTCCACCATAAAAGCTTGGAAATCCCCAAAAACAAATAATGAATGGAAATTAAATAAAATTTAAATTTAAAAAATATCATTTATGTGAAACATTTGGATAGGAAACCATTAAATAAAATATCATTTAAAATGATTTAAAGATTTATTCTTCTAATTTTTTCTCATTAATGTCCATGTTTTCAAAAAGGTTTCCAGTATTTATTTATATGGACATTAATGATTTAAAATGATGATTCAGTTAAAATTTTCCATGTGGGATGGGAAAATTGGATTCAAAAATCTCTTTATTAATTTTTTTTAAAATTTTTTGGATAATGGTTTGATAATGAATTGATTATGTCAATATATTTTAATAATATAGTGTGATAGCAATATAGAATTGTTATCTCTCCATTACACTTGTCTTTTATGTTCTGACTAAGCTATGGTTCTTCGAAATTGTTTACAAAAATTGGTGGTTTAGTGATAATCCTATGGAAGGTGAGACTGAGATTTCTCTCTAATGAATTGGGTAACACGACAAAGGAAAAAAAGAATGTGTATCCTATGAGATTTAAGGAATATACAGTGATGGGTATTCCAACGTGACTCCCTATTTAGTTGTGATAGCTACAATATAAGTATGATTTTATTCCAAATTTTACATTTATGATTTATTATTTCTATGTGTTATTCATAAATCTTATGATTTTATAAGGTATGTTATTATTGAAAAGTATGGTTTTATTGAAATGTGTTATTTGATGGGATAGTGTTTTTGTTCCTTATTTTACGACCCTTACTAAGCTTTTTATTATCATCCCATGTTTTGTAAAATGTTTTCCACTATACAAAAAGATAAATAGTGTCACGGATGGGATCATGAAAAATTCATGTTGTTTAAAATTGTGAAGTAGATTTTTTTTAAGTGTTTTTATTTTATAAAAAATTTTATACTGAGACGTAGTGACTACGTATAATTTTGAAGTTGATATGTAATAGTTATATCCTAATTCCATTAAAAATATAAACTAGAAAATATCCACAATGAGAATTATTATTTTAATTAAAGAATATGGAATTTTTTATTTCCATGTCCCTATAGTTTGTATCAAATGCCGGTTTAGACAAATTTAGGTATTAAGAGTTTTAGTTGAACACATGGTTAGTCCATATGTCTATTATTTCAGTTAAATCCTTATTTTATAAATTTTTAAGATCAAGTAATATCATTTACAAATGGAAGGAATATGATCTCAAACAACATTCATATCTTTTCCTAATAACATGCTTGCAATAATTATTTCAATGTCATATTCTAATGATTGTGAATCATTTTATAGCATTCAACTCATTTGAATGTAGTTATTTGAGAGATCAAACACCTCCAATATACCTCAATATCATCATGGATAATGTGTTTCATTTAATCAAATAATATTTTCTCAATATTATTATATTTTCGAGAAAGGTAAATGTTATCAAGATGTTTTTAATTATTTTACTTTATCACATGATTTTGAAGAATATTATGATTTTGAAAACGTATTGATGTAGGAGACCCTTGTGAATCCTATTTATATTTGCTTTTAGAATATAATTTATCATATTATACTTATGGTAATTTATAAGGAACATTGATTGAATGTTTCCACTCAAATTCAGACCGACTACTTTCTAAAAATAATGATATAACAGATGTTTAGAAATTATATGTAATAAATGATTATTTTCAAAACTATTTTTCTAAGAACACCCAAACGACCAAAGTTGTAAAAGGTATATCTGGATGAAGGACGAAAATGATTTTGAAGGATATCTAAATCATTATTGAAATGCATGCACCTACAACATATGTGAACAAGATTATGATGAAACCATATGGACACCATGATCATGTTATGATGTTCTTTGTATTGGGAATAGTTTAATTTTTTCATATCGAGGAGAAAAATTTAAAATATATAATATGTAAATGTCATAATTTATTAGGAAGAAAAAGAAAAGTATAAGAAAACATTTGAGGTTAAAACATGTAAGGGTTATTTTGTGTTTTATAAAAAGATGACCCGTAAGATTGGTGACAACTCGTCATGTTCGTAAAGGCCACATAAATCAATCCCACAACTGAAGGGTGACAAGGGTGCATTGCCCACCACTATCCTACGTGAAATCCACGGTAAACATGAGTTATTGTTTTAAGTTAAATGATTTTATAGATCATGAATAAGTTGATTTTGAGAACATGTGATTTATCAAATTGATATCCTAAATATAGGAAATGATTTTGTGATTAAGTGATATTGGTTATTTTAGAAGACATTTGCACTTTGCAGAACATTATGTGCTTGAGAGAAATAGATTACAATGGGATATATTTTGTGGAGTAATGGTTGAAATTTTATTATGGAAGAATATTTGTTTTTATTATAGACATATGACTATTTGGATTATTTATATAAAGATTAACCTATCAGGGATAATATGTGATTTGTTTAAATACTTTTCAGTATGCGACATTAAGAGCAACTGATGTAATTTTGAGATAAATGATATGATTTATTTTAGAAGACTACGTGATTAATCCATTATGAGATTTGGGTTTCAATCATTGTTTTTATTACATTTAATTAAATTATGTACAAGTTTGAATGGTCTTTGTTGTACTTTGGTTATTATTTGACAAATTTTCGAGATTAAGAGTAGTTTTTCTTTTTGTAAATGATTATACTTTTTGGGGGTTATCTGATCAGGTACTAAGATTTTTTTTGGTTAATTTCTAAAGAA
Source organism: Viscum album (assembly GCA_963277665.1). Taxonomy (NCBI): domain Eukaryota; kingdom Viridiplantae; phylum Streptophyta; class Magnoliopsida; order Santalales; family Viscaceae; genus Viscum; species Viscum album. The sequence continues at coordinate 580,437,158 of OY728128.1, read as the reverse complement.
ATGGGAAAAAATACTTCTTCTTTTGAGGATTATGTGATTAAATAATGACCCGACCTTAAACAATACATAATCTTTAATTAAATAGATAATTTATATTGAGGATCTTTTTAGGCTTAGAGTTTCAGATAATTAGGTCATAACTTTTACATTACATATCAAAAATTACAAGGTAGATATTTCTACTATATTTCCATTTTCCATAAATTAAAAACTATTGAAAAAATGTGTCGTGTCTAGTCCCAAGTTTTAGATATCATGAATTTTCCATAATCACATCCATGACCCTATTCATCTTTCGGTCCTCTGAAAAACAATTCAAAACATGTGATGAGAATAAAAATCTTAGTAAGGGTTATAAAACAAAGAAAGAAACCATTAGTTCACCATTGAATACATAACATATGAACATTAACATACCTCCTGAAAACATAAGATTTATGAATAACACATAGAAAACATAAATCATAAAGGTAACTTGTGGCATCCATATCATACATACAATGTAGCTATCATATCTACATAGGGAGTTACATTTAGAATACCCATCACAGTATTTTACCCATTTATATTTGGAGAAACATTCATGTTTATCTCCGTCATGTCACCCAATGCATTGGAGAGCTATCTCAGGCTCACCAACCCTAGGTTTATCACAGAACCACCCTATACATAACAATTCCCCAGAACCACAACATGTTCGTAACATATAAAAAAACATAAAGGAAAGATAAAATTTCCACATTTCAATCAAAACATATCATTTAAATATAATGACATAAAAAATCCATTATCAAAACCATTTTCAATACCAAAATACATAAATGATTTTATTTTTTTAATTTTCCTTTTTAAAAAATTATGACTTGTTATGGAAGCCAAAGATCAAATAATACCCTCGGCGGTGGAAAGGGTCGCTGTCACCACTTACGTTAAAAAAGAAACAATATTTTTCATTATTTAGTAAAACTATTTGTAGAAAAATATTTTCTTTTAAATAAATTAATAGTCAATGTTATTTATACAACGTATAAAATAAAGTCATTTATTAAAACAAAACAAGCCTAAATGAAAAGAGATTGAGACGAAGTCCCTTACCTCGTGTCCGGCATGACTTGATCATTCTTTAATCTCTTAAATAATACAAGAAAATTAATTTATACTTTCTTATCAACCTTTTTCAAGTATATTATTAATTTCATATGTTTTATAAACATTGTTTAATTATTTACATTAATAATTTTTATTTTTTTGATATTTGTTACTTGAGTCAAAAATGACCTTTTTATAATTACAAGTTGTTCACATGGTGAAAAGTTCATTATTTCCGTAATTATATTCATGATTTAGATATCATAGGTATAATATTTATCCATTATATATATTTATTTATAATAGTACATATCATTTGGATGTATGAAATGAAATTCACCGTTCATGGAGATGGTAATCCATACAAACTCATGAACACTACTTTCATTTCTATTTCTTATTTTAATAGAATGAAAACATAACTATACAAAGGCATATGATAATATCATTATAATAGCATATATTATAAAATTATCTCCATCCTTCATATGTGCCACATGTGGCATTAAAAAGTCATATCACTTTGAGAGAGCGGTAGTCCACACATCCCAAATGAAATTATCACGTTTACCCATAATGTGAACCGTAATTGATGGATATAAAAGAAATATACAGAATAATAAAGAAAACATAAAAATAATTTATATCATATATAAATATAATGTAATCTTAATGGCTACCATGAGAGGTGGTAGGATATAATCTAATAATCATCATTTTGATGGGAATTAGTTTACCATGCACAGAAACTATATGTTCATTACCCATTAGATGGACATTTGTGTAAGGTGAGTTAAAATAATTCTCATAAAAAAATCCTAGTATAAATAGGATACTGGTGTTTTTATAAAACAAAGTAATAAAAAGAGTTTATGGGTTTTAGTATTACAATAAAAGAAAACAAAGTTAAGAGAAACTATTACCTTTAATTTGGATGACAGACATTGGTTTGAACCCAAAAGAACTTCATTATGTTCCTTCTAACTAAGGTGAGGATTCTAATAAGAGAATATGTATCTTTATATATTATTTGGTCCAAGTTTGGAATAGCCAAATGGGTTGAGAGGTGTGAGGATGGAGTTTAAAGTGAGGGATTTTTATAAGGGGGAGGAGGGGGTCTTTAAGAAAGTGTGAAAATATTATTTTATTATATAATGACATTCGGTCTCTAAAGGTACAAAAATAATGAAAGTAGAAGATAAGATGACTAATGGTCAAAATAAAATCATCCAATAATAATTGTGTATATTTTGGATTTTTTTTAATATTTATAATCGTATTTATTTGAATAATTTATTAATGATGTAAATACTACATCATTATTGTTTCATAAATAATTTAATTTATATGATGTATAAAAATTATAAAATAAGTACCATGATGTAGAAAATATTTTTAACTTTCCATTGAATATTTATAGTCTAATAGATATCTTATATAACCCCTTGTAAACATTAATTTACTAAAATATATTGATTTAGGTCATTTTTGCCTTTATTTAAAGTTAACTAATCTCAAGTGTCGTTATCATTCCCATGTTGCTCAATGGGGTCTTAAAATTAACTGAAGAATGACCATGGTATTAAATGACTCATCCAATATTGTTATGAAACGTCGTAAGGTAATTTTTTATTATTATAATATTATTTTTATCTTGAAATACCCTATTTACCTTTATCTACGGTAAATAAAAGTCAAAAGTTAATAAAATTTCCAAAAATTATTTTTATCTTCTTGAACCAAATTTTACTTACTAATAACAACCATATATGTCAGATTTTCGAAATTCAATCCACAGAAGCTGTAAAATTTAATTTAAATGAAAAAGTCAGTTTGTATAACTACAACTTAGTGGTTTTACTATTAATTAAAAATTGATGTTTTTAAAAAAATACCAAAAAAATACACTATCCTATATTTGATATTCCGAATTCAAAAATTATTTATATTTTACCAATTCTAAAACAAATAAATTGGATTAATTAATTTAAAATTAATTCCCATTATCTAAACAAATACTGCGTTTTTAAGAAACAATAACTATCAAATGATTGATACTTGTTTATATCGAATTTTATAGTGAAATTAATTTCAATGGACAAAATTGGATTAAATGGTAAAAAAATAATATAATTACAAATTATAACCAATTAAAAATACAATAAAACAATATTATTTAATTAGATAAAAATACACTTTTGAATTAAAATACAATATTTTTCACTATTCATAAAAAAATGAAGTTTATGAGAAAAATACCAAAAATTTCCCCAATGTAAATTCTGATGTCTCAATTCTAATCAATAATTTTTTTAGTCAAATAAAACATATAAAAGTGACCAAAAGTAAACTAAAAAATGGTTCACCATCAAAAGGTGGTGAATCTACCATTTAAGGTAAATTATACATAAAATTAGATTCATTCACATTTTAAGCCACTAAAATTTATTGGATAAATGTAAAAATATTTAACAAACTTGTATAATAATAATTTAATTAGTTCTAGTAATTATCGTAAATACAACGGCTAGGCATTAACTGTGATTTAAAATAATAATATTACGTTATTTTTGTGAAACGAACGATTTCAAAGAAACCCATTGTTGCATATTGGGTACGCCATAGAACATAGTATCCAATTTAAATTAAAATTAATATTTAATGAAAAAATGTTAATAAATATGAAAATATATTATTCTTTATTTACATGGAATTTAACATCCTTCCCACCTTTTGGGAATTATGCAGTCATAATTTTATTCACTTATCAAATAAGTGCGGTTATTTATGGCTCATAGCATTTTCAGATTCACACGTTCCCTCTTCAACCATATGGGTTTTCCACAAAACCTTTACACAATAAATTACCTTTTTCCACAAAACTTGCTCTCTGCGGTCAAGAATCTTGATTGGTTGTTCCTCATAAGTGAGATTCTCTTTCAACTAAACTACCTCTAGACTTAAAACATGAGATGGATATGACATATAATTTACCAACAATGAAACACAAAAAACATGGTGTACCTGGGATAAACATGGAGTCCAATCCACTCTGTATGAAAATGATCCAAATTTCTCTATGATTTCATAAGGTCCAATGAACCTCGTACTAAAATTTCCCTTCATACCAAAATGCATCACACTTTTCCATGGACAAACGTTGAGAAATACATGATCACCTACCTCAAAAGAGAGATCCTTCCACCTATTATCCACATAACTTTTCTGCCTGCTATGAGCCATTCTCATGTGATTATGAATCAACTGAACTATTTCTTCCATCTCTACTACCAATTCTGGTCCCATCAACATTATTTCACCTACATCAACCAAAAATGATGGATTTTTACACCAATTTCCATATAATGATTCAAATGGATCCATCTATATACTGGAATGTAATATGTTATTATAAGAAAATTCAACCTTTGAAATTTGTTGATCTTAAATTCCCTAGTAATCCAGTGAATAAGAACGTACAATATCCTCCATGGTCAAAGTTGTTCATTCTGACTGTCCATCTGATTGAGGATGAAAATTTGTACAAAATTTTAATTTAGTAGCCAACGACTTCTGAAGGACCTTCCAAAAGTTAGAAGTAAACCTTAGAACACGAACTAATACAATAGAGGCAGGAAATCCATGCAACTTGAATATCACTTTAACAAACATCTGTGAAAGTTGATATAGTGACAATGTTTCTCAAATAGAAAGAAAATGAGAAGATTTAGTCAACAAATCAACAATAACCCATATTTCATTATTACCTCTAGATATATTTGGTAATCACATAACAAAGTCCATGGATATATTTCCCCTTTCCACTCCAGCACCGGTGAATACTGAAGCATCCCTTTTGGTAACTACCGCTCTGCTTTAACCTGATGACAAGTCAAACACTTCCTAGTAAAATAAACAATATCTCATTTTGTTCCATCCCACCAATACTACTCTAGAAGATATCTGTACATATTAGTACAAACAGGATGAACTAAAAATGGGGAACTATGAGCTTTACACAACAACACATTCTTCAACTGTGACTCACATGGAAAAAATAATCATTTCCCAAACCCTAAAACACAATCATTATCAACGTTTAATTTAGGAAACATAATATTCTAAACCAACTCTACCTTTTTTGTAAATATCTATCGTTATTTTGTGCTTTCTTAATTTTCTTATATATAGATTATTTCACTAACACCGAAAACAAAAAAAAATAATTTTCTACACCAACAAATTCAATGCCAATGTTTATCATATCAAAAACCAAAGGATCTCATTCCAAACATATCACGGTTAATGAAGCATTACTTTTTTGACTCAAAGGATCAGCCACTTTATTTTGTTTTCCTAGATGGTAAAGGATCATGAAATCATAATACTTGATTAATTCCAACCATCTCCCTTGTCTCATGTTAAATTATTTCTGAGTGAATATATACTACAAAAATTTGTGGTAAGTATATATTTCACATTTTACTCCATACAAATGACGCCTCTAAATTTTTAAAGCAAAAACAACAACAACTAATTCCAAATCATGTGTTGGTTAATTTAATTCATGGGGTTTCAACTGATGTGAAGCGTAAGCAATTACCTGATCATTCTGCACAAGGACAAAACCAAATACTTTCAATGAAGCAACACATTAAATAATAAAATCACCATTTCCATAAGGTAGTTCCAAAATTGGATAATTCACCAAATTTTTTCTCATTTCATGAAAATTATAATCACATTCATTTGTCTAAATGAATATAGCACCTTTTCAAGTTTACTTAGATAGTGGACAAGATAAACATGAAACAATTTCAATAATCCATTGTAAATAACACACTGAACCATGTTAACCATGGATCTTGGTTATATTTGTCGGTATTGGACATTCATCCACAACTTTTGTTTTAGTAGGATCAATATTTATTCCATTTGTTGAAACAATTTAACCATGGAAAGAAATTTGTTGTAACCAAAACAAACACTTAATGAACATCCCCAATAGTATCATTTCATTTATGGTTTGAAAGAAAACCCTTAAATCATTTTTATGATCCTCTTTACTTTTAGAGTAATCCAAAATAAAATAAATGGAAACAATCACAAACTTATCCAAGAACTCACGAAAAATTCTATAAATAATATCCATGAATACAGTAGGTGCATTGGTTAAACCAAAAGGTATAACTACATATTCATAATGGAAACATCTAGTATGAAAAATGGTCTTTAGAATGTCTACTTCTTTTACTATCAGTTGATGGTACCCCGAACTCAAATCAATCTACAAAAAATATAGAGCTTCTTGGAGCTGATCGAAAAAATCATCTATATGAGGCAAATGGTACTTGTTCTTAACCGTGACATTATTAAATTCTCTATAATAAATGAAATGCCTCACTGAACTATCTCATTATTAAAAAATAATACATGAAGCATCCCATGGTGATGTTCTAGGTCGAATAAAACCTTTATCTAATAAATCCTGCAATTACTTTTTTAACTGTAAAAGTTCAATTTGAGCCATTCGATTAGTGGGTCTTGAAATTGTCTTAGCATTAGGATCTAAGTCAACAGTAAATTTAAATTCTTGGTCAAGTATAATTCTAGGAAACTCAATAGGAAAAACATCATGATACTCACTTACCACTGGTACATCATTAATCTCAACACATCATTTATTTTCAACAACATGTGCAAGGTAACATTCATTTACATCTTTTATTAGTTTCTCAGCTTCCTGGCATGTTTAAAAAAAGGGTTCATTCTTGTACACAAACTAAATATCTTTTTTAAAAGAAACCTCTCTTTATCTACAGTCATTCTTAGCATGATAAACAGAAAGACAATCCAGACCCAAAATAACATCAAACTCTACTAGAGGAAAAAAATAAGGTTTGCAAGTAGATTCTTCCATTACACATGGACATGAAGGTTAGTATGTTTTCGTTTTGTCTCAAAATTTCCTCCAGGTGTTTTTACCATATGATTGGGATTAATATGAAGAGATGGAACACCCAATTTACTAGAAATCATTTTAGAAATGAATGAATGTGGAGACCCTCAATCAGACAACACATTGGCATAATATGAATAAATAAATACTATACTTGATACTACTTAATTTGACGGCCCAACATATGCAGAATTTGTTGAAAAGGACATCACCAACCCTTTCTACTTCCAGTTTGGCTGCTTTCCCTCAATAAAGTTCGTCATTGGACACTCATATGTATAATGACAAATTTCATTGCACTTAAAACATTTTACATACTATAAATCATATTTTTTACCATTACCTTGACCGTTTTCAGTGCAATTACGAGCCTTATATCTCATTTTACCACATATGTGGCACTTAACAGCATTGAAAATATAATGTCCCATACTTTACATACATTCTTATTACATTAAAATTGAAGAATACTTATTACAACATATAACAAAACCATGAAAGGACCATATAGGTATAGTGTCTTTAGAAACTGGGAAACATAAACAACTGGTTCATAAAGCGTCTACACTGTCTCCCACTTATTTCATCATATCTATAGTCCCTTTTGGCATATCATACATAATAAGCTTCTTCTTGACCTAGGGAAAGAAAACATAAAAAAGGGTGAGCTCAAATTCTCAGTAAGGGTAAACAAAAGAAATATCAATCACATCATATTCAGAAGTACATAACATTTTGGAAATCTTAACCTGCCAAAGAGAGAATAATTTCATAACATGGGATAAATCATAGTATTGAAATTAAATCATAATAATCATAACATAAAACATGAAACTTTTTGGCATACACACATAATCATAGAGAATCAATTCTTATTATTCAAGACTCATTGCCAAGACTATCTTAGTGGAAAAAGTCCATTTCTGAACCGAGTTCACTCCTCATTTCAGTCCTGTTTCACTGAACCGGTTTAACCCGCCGTTCCGGCCATGTCTATCTCATGAGATATAAAATCTTTACCCAATGCATTGGAGGGAGATATAGGTCCCACCCATCTCATAATGATACCATTATTATGTGTGCCACAAAATCATAAACCATACATCATAGCATAACCCATGTAATAAAAATGGGAATCTTAAACATCATGACATCATAAAAAAACTCATATAAGATAAATGAATTCATAAAAATAATTCCATCACAACATAATCAAATCAATGTAATAATAGGGATAGAAACCGAACCCTTTATTATCTTAGATGGAAAATAATTTTGATAAAACACTTGAACTCCATTTTTTAGTAAAATATCCTTTCTACTTAAAAAACACTTTCCTTTCTTTAGCATGTCATACAATTTTAAACTAAAAGAAGCTGATTAAAAATAAACATGAAAACTTGTAAAGGAATATTCTTGGAAATAATGTTTTAAAAATCCATTCATGCCGTATAAGTTAAAAAACATTCTTCGTACATATGTCGGAAAAGTCAAAAAGTACCTCGTATGAAAAACGACAAAAGATTCCTTTCATATACATTACTAAAAACTCAACGAAGGGTAAAATTGGATTTAAACAATTTTAGGTGGACGGAAATAATATTACATATTGACGAAAATGGATGTGGATGATAAAATACACCCCAGTACATACCAAAGTATAAACAATCTCGGATAAAAATGAGATTGTGATATTTCCATTACCTTAGGTCCGATTTGCTTTGTAAGTGTCCGAACCTCCTGTATAATGATTAAAATATTGTTATTGACTTATTAAAGAATCATAATTATTGTTATTATATCATATATGGTCATATTTTTTTGCTTCTTAGTAGTAATATTTCATTGCTACTTGTTATTCGGGTGTTTATAACTTTTTTTTCTTATGCGTTTTTTGTCGAATAAATTCTTATTATTCTCATTAGGATATAGATACATAATTTTTAGAATTGTATTAAGGTACTATATATCATATTTATTCATTCAATTCATTTATATAATCATTATGCAATGAAGATCATGTAGAACGAATCACATCACATCGTAGAGACGGTATTCCGTACGTACGCACGAGCGATGATATCGTTCCCATGATCGTGGAATTGTATTTGAGTGTATGTATTTTATTTCAAAATCAATATCACTTTACAATAATCATATATAGTTATTATTTACACCATTATACCAATCCAAGTAAGGTGGTGGTGGAAAGTAGATTACACCATGGCGTGGAGACGGTATTCCGTACGTACGCACATGCGGTGATTTCATTTTCTGTAGGATGGATAGATGGTGAAATAGGGTTGTTTCATACTTATAATAACATATTCGTATATGATTGATACTCATGTTATTACTTCATAATGAAACAACTAAATAAGAAGAAGTGGAAGAAGAAATAAAGATGAAAGAATCGGTAACAGACATTACCTCTTCTTTGAAGTGCTTCTTTGAGACCTCCTTTTAGGGCAATAAAATTGGACTTTGAAGAAGACCAGGACCTCTAGGATGTCTCTAGGTAAGTGGGAAAGAGAAATTGACAGGTTTTGGCCGAGCTTGAAGGCTCAATGTAGTTTGAGTAAGAGAGGGAGGAGGTACCCTTTTATAAGGGAGGAGAGGGGCACCTTTGGAATAACTAAAAATATTATTTTATTATAAAGACAAATTCGGTTTTAAATAGCTCCAAATTTAAATATTTCAAAGCTAAGGTGGGGATGGGTAGAAATAATCTTATACAATAGAATTTAGACAAGTTTAGGTTCCTATTTTTACCTTATCATTTAGATTTAACATTAAGTTAAATAATTTTACTTTTATCGTGTCTTCTTGTGTTCTTACAGTATAAGGTTAATAAACTTTCTATAACAATCCAAACGAACCCCAAGTTGTCTATTATTAATATATATAACTTTATCTATGTAATTTGGCCGACCCTTAGATTTTTAGGAATAAAATAACAATTAATAATATAATATTTGTTTTAAAAAATATTTTATGTCAATTTTGATACTATTTAGTAATTGATTTTTATGAAAATTATAACATAATGATTAGTTGGAAAAAAGTTAACTAAATCAATAATAACATGTCATATTAACTTATCAAATTAGTGGAATTTATAAAAAGTATCAAATTACATTTATTTGGGTATTTATAACATCAATTATGTCAATATTTCATTAATAAGATAATTACTGCATCATCTTTGTGTCATAAATAAATTAAATTATTTAATGTCTAAAAATTAAAAATAAAATACCATTATGTAGGAAATCGTTTTCGATTTCTAATGAATATTTTTAGTCGAATTGATCTTATATATTACCTTATATTAAAAATTATTTACTTATTAAACTTTGATTTTAACTATTTTAACCCTTCTTTAAATAAATTAATAATAAATGTCCTAATCTAATCCATGTGGGCCTAAATGGTCATATTTTATTCCTACGTTTGTTTTTGGTCGAATTACACTTATCCAATAGAAATAGGACATGTGATAGGGTAATAATAATATCATTTTTACCCTTAATTACACTATTTACTTTTAACCGTGGTAAATAAAAGTAAAAAGTTACTGTTAACAAAAAATTATTTTCATCTCATTGAACCACATTTTACTTACTGACATCAACCGTGTTTCTAAGATTTTTTAAAAACCACTCACAAAAGCGGTAAAATTATGTTTTATGAAAAATTCAGTTTTTTAACTACCACTTAGTGGTCTCACTATTCATAAAAAATTGAAAGTTTTCAGAAAAATACCAAAATTTCACCCCAGGATAATTTTGATATTGCGAATCTAAAAATGAAGTCCATTTTGAAAAATAAAATTTATAAAATTTCAAAAAGTGGTAATTACTGTTCATAATGGCTAGTTTTAATAATATTTTATTAGCATATCATTGTTTACTGAAACTCGGTATTGCGTACGACACAAGCTATCGAGGAAGGTTGCGATTTTCTGTAAAGAAAGCCAAGCAAGTGTTGTGTGTAGAAAAAGATTCCTTTGATGATTTATATAACATAAAAGTATCGGGTGTTACATTCTACCCCCCTTAAAATGATTTTCTCCCTCTAAATTCATCACATTGTAAAAAACTGATGAGGATACCTGTCCTTCATCATATCCTCAAGCTCCCATGTAGCTTCTTGTAATTGGTGGTTCCTCCATAAAACTTTCACCAATCGAGTGTTCTAGTTTCGTAGGAATTTTTTTCTATGATCCAGAATCTCTATCGTCTGTCCTTCATAAGAAAGATCCTGCTCCAGCAGTACAACTTCTGAGCTGAGTACATGTGAAGGATAAGGTATGTACTTTCTCAGGAGAGATACATGGAACACATCTTGAACTTGAGAGAGATTCGGTGGAAGCTCCAATAGATAAGCTACCTTCCCAACACGATCCAGTATTTCGAAAGGACCGATATATCTAGGGCTCAACTTCCCCTTCTTTCCAAATCTCATGACGCTCTTCTAGGGAGATATTTGTAAGAACACTTTATCACCCACTTCGAACTCTAGGTCTTTTCATAGGTTGTCGGCATAAATTTTCTGTCGACTCTAAGCTGCTCTTATGTGTTGTTGAATTGATCTAAACTTTTCTACCATTTCATCAACGAGATTGGGTCCTAATAGCATTCTTTCCCCAACATCATCCCAGCAAGTTGGAGTCTTACATTTCTTTCCATAGAGAGCTTCATAAGGAGCCATCTGAATACTGGAGTGAAAGCTATTGTTATAAGAAAATTCCACCAATGGTAGGTGTTGATCCCAACCACCTTTAAAATCCATAGAGCAAGCTCTCAACATATCTTCTAGAGTTTGAATTGTTCTCTCAGACTAACCGTCTGTCTGATGATGATAAGCAATGCTGAAACTCAACTCTGTATCTAGAGTTTGCAGAAGACTTCACCAGAAATTCGAGGTAAATCTTGGATCCCGATCAAATATAATAGAAATTGGTACTCCATGCAATCTTACCACTTCCTTTACATATATCCTGGCAAGCTGATCTAGAAAGTAATCCTCTGTAATATCAATGAAGTGTGCAGACTTTGTAAGACGATCCACTATGACCCAGATAGAATTATTGCCTTTGGATGTTTTAGGAAGTCCTGTGACAAAGTCCATAGTGATGTTTTCCCATTTCCATTCGGGTATGGGTAATGGTTGTAACATCCCCTTAGACTTCTATCTCTCACCTTTAACTTGTTGACAAAACAAGCATCGAGAGACATATTCAACAACATATTTTTTCATTCCATCCGAATAGAAGTACTCTTTTAGGTCCCTATACATCTTCGTGCTTCCCGGATGAATAGAGAATGAAGAACTATGAGCCTCATCCAGTAGCTCCTTCTTTAATTTGGGGATGGGAGGAACACAAACCCGATTCCTGAACATTATTATCACATCACAATCAAGGTTGAATTCAGGAATATTTCTCAACTTCTTTGGTAACTCGACATCTTATTTCTGTGCCTCTTTAATCTTCACATGTATAGATGGTTGAACATTCATTTGAGAAAGATACGATTTTTCGCCTTTCATTATAATTCCAAGATCCATCCATTGTAAATCCATAAATATTGGATCTTTTGTGACCCTCATCATGGATAAACTAGCATGGTCTTGTCGACTTAATGCATCTACCACCTTGTTTTCTTTCCCAGGATGGTAATGAATTGAGCAGTCGTAATCCTTAATCAGCTCCAACCATCTTCTTTGGCACATATTCAACTCCTTTTGTGTGAAAATATACATTAAACCTTTATGATCATTATAAATATCACACCTCTCACCATAAAGGTAATGCCTCCAAATCATTAATGCAGAGATTACCGGAGCTAACTCCAAATCATGAGTTGGGAAATTTTTCTCATGTATTTTCAATTGTCGTGAGGCATATGCTATCACACTAGTGCAGAAAACGTTTTTTACGTCAGTTATTTTTAATTTTTTACGTCGTTTTCTAGCCGACGTTAATACGTGGGACGTTATAAATAAGGTTTTTGACGTCGGTTATTTAAAAACCGACGTCAAAAAACATAAAATCGCGATGTTTATCACGTCGGTTATCGAAGAACCGACGTTATAAACTGGGGTTAGGGTGGTTTATCACGTCCTTTCTATAAGAACCGATGTGATAAACCGGGCTGAGCGTGGTTTATCACGTCGGTTCATATAAAACGGACGTGAAAAACTGGGGGAGGGGGGTTTATCATGTCGGTTATTGACTAACCGACGTGATAAACCGGTGGGAGGGGGTTTATCACGTCAGTTAGTCAATAACCGACGTGATAAACCCTTGTGCAGGCCGTTTAGCACATCCGTTATTCAATAATCGACGTGCTAAACCATTCTCTAGGCCCTTTATCACGTCTGTTATTAAATAACCGACGTTATAAACCATTCTCCAGGCCTTTTATCACGTCAGTTATTAAATAACCGACCTGATAAACTAGTTTACAGGCATTTTATGACGTCGGTTATGAAATAACCGACGTGATAAACTATTTTCCAGGGATTTTATCACGTCGGTTATTAAATAACCGAAGTGATAAACCCAATATTTTTTTTTAAACAGAATGCAGTGATCTTCTCTCCACCAAAATCAACCAGAAAATAAATCAAGAAATCATACCACAAAAACAGAAGTACATCAAAAATAAGCATGTAAATAGATAACATATAAAACTTACCCACTAGACAGAATCCACCCTCATTTATACCCCATGGACAGCCCTCCCCCACCCCGTTGGAGCCCTCACCCTCATGTATACCCCCTGGACAGCCCTCCCCCACCCCATTGGAGCCCTCACCCTCATGTATACCCCCTTGGACAACCCTCCCCCACCCCATTGGAGCCCCCACCACACTCCTGGACTGTCCCCCGACCCCCGGACACCCCCAAACACCCCTCGACAACCCCCACCCGCCAGAACAGCACCTCCTCACCTCCTCACCCCACTTTACAGCCCCCACCACACCCCTGGACAACCCCCCCACCCCTGGACAGCACTCCCACACCCCTGGACCGGCTTCCCACACCCCTGGACATCCCTGCCACCCCTCCCCCACAGACCCAAATCCATACCAGAAGAACCATCAAAAGTAGACCAAAACAAGAAGTAGAGCAAAATTAAACATTCAATTATATAACATTCAAAACTTACACTTTCAACTTAAAAAAACTAAATCAAACCTAAAAAACTACCAAATAGACAATTAAAACGACAATATTCAAAATTACATTTTACATTACAAACAACTAAAATTCAATCAAACCTGTAAAATAATTTGACCACTCCACTTGTACGTGTTTGATGTCTTCAACAGTATAGGGTTGAGGGTCATCAAAAAGCTACAAATGAAAAAGAATATAGTTTACGTGTATAATGAATAAATCAAATTGAAATGTGATGGCAAAGTTTAAGAGGAAATCGTACCAGGTCAAAATTCACAACTGTCCCAGTTGTTATTATTTCATACATAAATCTTAACATATAATATCTGCATTCGATAATGCCTTGTTGTTCATGACATTTCTATTTTGAATGAGTGTAAATTCAATATATTATTTTTATGTAATAAATCAAAAAGTACAAATTATAAATGGAAATTTTCCTTCGCCTTTACATATTTGATCTTTGCATTTCTTTTCTTTGTGTTTTTTCGAAAGTAGGCCCATGCACTGTTAGAAAAATAATACGAATGGGGTAAATTTAAAATTTATTATAATATATAAAACTATTGAGAAATTGAAACTTACTTTTCCAATATAATCTTAAAACTTGCCCGCACATCACCATGAACAGAGCATATCCAATAAAGAGCTTTCTCCCATGGGCAAAAAATCCCTAACATCCAATGATTACTGATAAAAGAAAATTTAATGTTAGTGGTTTTTTATGTTAAAAGATAATTAACTATTCGAGAGAAATTTGTTTCATACCTCTCACAAAAAGGCATCATCCAACATTGTTGGATTTTATTCTTTTCAAATCTTTCAGCAATATAAACCATTCTTTGTTCCTCAGTCAATGCACATGATTCAGGGGAAATCAATTGCGGGTCCATGAATCCATATACTTCTGTCAGTTCATTCCTCTCACAAATTTTATAAAGATACCTAATACAAAACATATATAAGTATACATTTTTAATAAATATAATGCAGGGAAAAGGTGTTAAGACTTACATGGAAAAAATTTGCACCACGTTGATGCCCAACTTATCTCCAGTAACAAGCTCCATGATATCAGATTTTGTAATCCCTACAGTTATTTCACGTCCACAAACATGAGATTCCATTGGAAACTCATAAAAATCCAACAACAAATGTGAATATCTTGAAAATCTGTCATGACCACTGGAATCTGTATCTGATGTCATAGCCTGTTGTCTTTGTTGTTGTCTATACAGTATTTCTTTACCTTTGAAGTATTCCTGTGAAAAAAAAATTGAGAATTATAGTAGTTTTCAAATGATAAAACAACTTTAATAAAAATTTACAATAAAAGATATAACATTCTTACCTCTATGGTAATGAGTCGAAGAAGTCTGGATGGCCAAACTAAAAAATGGCCGATACTCTGTCCAACTGTCGCCACCTCATCTGTAGGTATTGGTACCCTAGCTGATCTATCTATAATATCCTGTACAGTGACCCTCTAATTCTCTACCTCTAATTGTTGATGATGAACTGTATCTCCTATAAAATATACCAACCCGTATGCTATTATATGATGTTGAGAATCATCAACATACAACTCGCAATATGTAGGAAGCTGTGGCGAAGGCGTAGGATAAAAAATGGGGTCCGCAGGCTGAGGTGGGGGAGTGGGAGCTACTGGCGGAGGTGGAGGATAAATAATGGGGTCTGCAGGGGGAGGTGGAGGAGTGGGAGCTGCAGACTGAAATTGTCTTTTCATTTCTGCAAACATAGATTGCACCGAATCTCTAATGTTTTCTTCCATCGTCGCATTAATATTTTGAACTTCAGCCTCCAAGGATTCTATTTTTTATAAACCCCCTCAATGTTAGAAGTTGAAGAATGTGGAAACACTTTTCTTACCGATACACCTGTCGGATATCCTCTTACACGACCAGGATGTTTGGGCCTTCCCAATGCTGCAAATAAAATATCTTCCCTCCCAGTAGCTGTAAATGTCCCCTCTGAACTTTGCTCCTCAAGAGAGTCCTGTATTAATTAATTGAACATTTCTATAATGATTGAAACTTATATGAAGAAAAAAGTTAACTTAAATAAATTAAATTGATATCTTACAATCCTCTCAGCTACGATTCTCGATTCATCCGAAAGATATTGCCCTTTTTTTGCCTTCCGAGCTATCTTCCATTTTTCATGTCTAGATGGAGGGGATGGAGGGGCCACCTCTCCAGAGCTTGAAGACTCAGCTCTTAGTTGTTGAAATTTTTCCGCTATCATTTTTTCTTCCAATAATGTATACCCTCCCCGAGATAAACTATGAGGGTATACATTCTTAGATTGGATCTCCTGATGATCTTTCCTTGTTTGCTATAATTTAAGAATAAGAAACTATTAACAAAACATTAATAAAGTCAATTATATAAGAAAGTATATAAAATTTTACATTGCCCTTACCAGAAATGACTCTTCTTTTATACTTTCTAAAAACTGTCTCCATGTGTCTTCATCTATAAAAGGATATATACGACATGGATTGTCATGACTCCTATGACCATAAATGAAATCAGATGTGAGGGTTGATTTGAAATCCCTCCATCTTCTGGCAGCCAACGATAAGCATTTCTTCCTGACTCCTCCAGTGTCAGGAATATCAAATGTCATCTGATAAAGAAGAGGTTAAACATATTATATATACCAGAAACATTAAAAGAATGGTCAAACAATGACAAAAGATCTTACCAAAATCGTCTCCCACAACTGAGAGATAACCGCTTTATCCACACCTCTCCAATCATCATACAGAATGCTTACTTTGGTCTTAGCCTGAGTTGCAACAAAACTCTTAAAATCTTTGGCATTCGGACCTCTAGGAATATCATCATCATCAAACTCAACTACTATCCTCTGATCCTGCGTATGGGCAAGTGATAATTTTGGTAAACGTGTGCAACCACGTTTACCAACCTTTGAACTCTTTGTCGTAATAGGAGCATGTGAATGTTCATCCCCAGAGGTATGACCAGCAATATGCTCCTCCCCAGAATAATGTGGTTGATCATCTGAATGATCTGTCATTATCCTTCAAATCAAAAAAACAAACGTCAGTTCACAAATATACAAATTCAAATATTTTAATACTACTGTAATCAGAAAATAGAAAAGTGTACTGGGTTACATAATAGTAAACATTGGTAATATGGTAAGCATGTTAAACAATGGTAAAGATGGAAAAGATGGTCAAGATGGTCAATATGGTCAATATGGTAAAACATGGAAAAAATGGTAAACCTGGTAAACATTGTAAACATGGTAAAGTAATTGTCATTGAACAAAAATAAGCATTTTAAAAATCATGTAATGGTTATAAACTGTTGGGTCGTAGAGCATTTCCTTCTGTCTGTGTTCCACCGGCTGACCGGTGGTCATCCACCGGTTGGCCGGTGTCACCAGGCAGTGGGCAAGCCTACGGCCTGGGTCCTCCGGCTGGCCGGTGGGCAAGAACCGGTTGGCCGGTGCCCATACCAGCTGGCCGGTGCGCTAACTTTCTGCCAGAGACCACCGGCTGGCCGATGGTCATCCACCGGTTGGCCGGTGTCACCAGGCAGTGGGCAATCCTACTGCCTTGCCCTCCGGTTGGCTGGTGGGCAAGAACCGGTTGGCCGGTGCCCATATCGGCTGGCCGGTGCGCTAACACCGGCTGACCGGTGGCTCTGGAAGAAAGCAATGCTTCTGCTAGAGACCACCGGCTGGCCGGTGGGAGCCCACCGGTTGGCCGGTAGACTCAGAGAGTCAATATCATCCTTCTTGGGCCAACTCCAGGGCAACCTTTTTCCTAGCATCAAAACACTTGAAAACAAGTTAGAACACGATGAGAGTGATTGTGATCATTAAAATCCAAGAGAGAGGGGTACAACAATAAACATGATAAAGTAAACTAAACAAACTTAAAACAAACAATAACATATACTTATTTTATTTTAAAACATGTTTTAATAAATAAAAAACGTACAATATCTAACATTTATGGAAAAAATAAATGTAAACAAGAAATAAAAATATGTTACCTGTAATTTTAGGAATGTACAGATGGATTGTTTTCCCAAATTCCTTCGTCGTGATCGTTCCTTATGGAACAAACTATGTCTTCAACATGATCGTCATTATGTTCTGTTAATATTTCCATTGAAGTAGGGATCTCACATAAATCAGCATATTCATCAAGTTCATCCTCTCCAACGTATTGTTTTTTTCCTTGTAAAACAACAGCCCACTGCATATCTTATTGATCTACTACATAAAAAATTTGTTTTGCATGTTTTGCCATTATAAAAGAATCACTTGTGTCTTCCAATCTATTGAGATTAACAAGTGTCATTCCAAATTCATCATGTCTGACACTGTTGTTACCGTTAAACCATTTACAGTTATAAACGGGAACTTTAATTTTAAAGTAATCAACCTCCCATATGTCTTCAATCACTCCATAATATGAATTTGATGCAGAAAATGGGTTTTTGTCCTTAGCACTCGAAAAATGCATTGCTTCTGCAAACACCAATACACCACTATTCCGAACCGCACTTCTGTTGTCCTAAGATTTTGTATGAAATGTATAACCATTAATGTCATAACCAGACCACGTTATCACATTTAAACATGGACTACCCACTATCCATTTTAATGTCTCTGATACATCTGATCTACCAAGAAAAGTCTTTTTAATCCATGACAAAAAAGTTTTGTTGTGCTCATTCAAAATCTACATTTCATTCTTCTTTGGATGACATTGTTTCAACTCATTAATGTGCAATGTGATATATGGTTGAGCATCAGCTATGTTCTTCAAGATGTATGATTCTAACTTCTTCATCTGTTCAGCTTACAATGATTTGACTTTCAAGCCACGAATCCCCATTCCCTCATTATTAACTCGTTCATGGCGAGATGGAGGCAAACCTATGTGTTGCGCCGCTGCCAAGTAGCTCGTAAAAAACTCTGCTACCTCCTCAGAAATATACTTTTCAATAATGGAGGCTTCAGGTCGATATAGATTTTTAACATACCCCTTTAATATTTTCATATACCTTTCAAAAGGATACATCCAACAAAGATATACAGGTCCACAAAGCTTTATTTCTCGAACCAGATGAATCATTAAATTCACCATTATATCAAAAAAAGTTGGAGGAAAATACATTTCCAATTGACAAATTATTAAAATTGCATCCTTTTCCAAAATGTTCAAAGCATTCACATCAATCGCCTTGTTACAAATTGAATTGAAAAAATAACACAACTTCATTATAGTCTTTCTGACACGAATGGGCAATATTCCACGCAATGCAACTGGTAGAATTTGTTTCATCATGACGTGACAATCATGTGATTTAATACCTATCAACTTCAAGTCCTTCATTGAGATAAAAATTTTTACATTAGAAGAATAACCTTGAGGCACTTTGGTATCATGAAGACACTGACAGAAGCTAATTTTCTCCCACTTCGATAATGTATGGCAAGCCGGGGGAAGAAAAGTACGTCTTCCTTTAGGAGTGGGAGCTAACTCCAAACGTATTCCCATTGATAGTAAGTCTAATCTTGCATTCAACCCATCTTTAGTCTTTCCTTTAATATCTAATAATGTTCCAATCAAAGAATCATAGATATTGTTCTCCACGTGCATGACATCAATATTATGTTTAACTTCATGATACCTCCAATATGGTAGCTCAAAAAATATTGACCTTTTCTTCCAAATATGTCTATCATTACCAGATTTCTGTGTCTTTCCCAATGTCACGTCAAGGTTTTTCACCCTCTCAAAATACTGATCATGGGATAAAGGTTTTGGAGCAGTATCAAATTCTTGTGAGCCATTAAATGCCTTTTTTAGTCTTCTATAATGGTGTTCCATAGGAAAAAACTTTCGATGACCCATGTACACTATTTTCCTCCCATGATGCAATTGACAATAGGACGTCTGTTGTTCGCAAATTGGACATGCTTTATGCCCTTTAACACTGTATCCAGACAAATTTCCATACGCTGGGAAGTTATTTATAGTGAACAGAAGCAATGCATGCAGTTGAAAATATTCCATTTTATAAGAATCATACACCCTAATACCATCAGCCCATAACAGTTTCAAATCATCAATCAATGGTGACAAGTAAACATCAATATCATTACCGAGTTGCTTTGGACCAGAGATCATTGTACTCAAAATGACATATTTGCACTTCATACAAACTTCAGGAGAGAGGTTGTAAATTACCAATAAAACAGGCCATGAACTATGTGTGCTACTGAGTGTTCGGTATGGATTCATTCCATCTGTGCAAAACCCTAGTCTGAGATTTCTTATTTCATTTCCAAATGTAGAATACTGCGCATCAATTTTCTTCCATTGTGGAAAATCAGCTGGATGAAGTATTTTTCCATCACATACCCGCTCTTCAGCATGCCATCTTAACCTTTTTGCATCATGTGAATTAGCAAATAAACGTTTGAAACGATTAATTATAGGAAGATACCAAAATACCTTTGAAGGGAGCTTTGTAATATCTACATCACCCTGTGATTGTTCTTTCACCTTATACCGTGATGTCCCACATTTTGGACACTCTGACATAAATTCATATTCCTTCCTATATATAATGCAGTCATTCGGACAGACATGTATTTTCTTGTATCCCAATCCCATCAGGCATAATATTTTATTGGCTTTGTAATGTGAATCTGGAAGATCGTTATCTTTTGGAAGAATGTCTTTCATCAATTGTAGCAGCTCTGTAAAACATCTATCACTCCATCCATGCTTCGCCTTTAGGTTAATCAATCGTAACACCGCCGAGAGAACCGTAAAATCTGTACAACCGGGATATAATGGTTTTTCAGCATCACCATATAGACGTGCAACTGTCGGTTCTATCTCAATTTGTTCTGCTACAATATCGCGAATCATTTCTTCAATTCCATCGGAGTTACCATATTGCGAATCATCATCATCAGTGACATTCCGTCTAGTTTCACCATGCCAAATCCAAGGGCTGTAACTCGGATTAAAACCATGACATATCAGATGATCTTTTATCTCTCTACTTTTCAACTTCTTCATATTCAAACATTTCAGGCATGGACATAAAAAAATGTCACTACTTGGAACATTTCGTTTTGCAAATTCCAAAAAGGCATAAACACCTTCCTCAAATTCATTTCTCATTCGATGTGCCGTAATCCAACTTCGACTCATTATTATCTATAACAAATATCAACAAAAAATATATATTTTTAAGATAAGACAAAACATGTTTATATGGAAAAAATCATAATTTGAATGTAAAACAATTTAAAATATAAAACAAATCTTGAAAGTAGTTGTAGTTTTCATAAGTACCCAACACCAAATAGCTATACATCATAAGTGTCATGTTAAAAATATGAATATAGACCATTTGTTTTATGTTTAATAATATTTTCATATTATCTGATCATTCTGATTATATATTATAATTATTATATCCTTTTGATCCGATATATAATCTAAGAACAGTAATATTTCCTTAGAAAAAGTAATGTTAATATCATAGTAATGTAAAAAAAAGTATATGTCGAACTATATATATGTAATACCAATAAAAAATACATATGTGTTTGGCCTGGGTTTCACACATAAATCAACTCATCTCACAAATTAAATTTTTGAATCATCCTACATAATACTTATTTTTATAACTTAGGGAATGAAAATAATAATGTTGCTGGAAGAATGGAACGTTACAGTACCACCCATTATTTTTCAGATTTTGCTGAAGCTAATCCACAATGTTTTAATAATCATTTGCGAGTTGAATGTTGCGAGTTGAATGAACATAATAACCATTTGCAATAAAAAAAATTCCAAGAGATTCAAAAACGAACGAAAAGCACATCAAGAATCAAAACAAAAACGAATGAAATAAATTCGTGGAAGGCTTACTTGAATGTCGTGAGTTGAGATGATAGATCCGAGAGCAGTGAAGAAGATAAACAATGAAGCCAAAATGAGTGTAATGCAAGCAATCGACGAGCCGATTAGAGTTTACCGCACGAGAGAGAGACGAGCCAGCGACTGTCAATCGAAAAAATCGTAAATGACAGAACGTGGGCTTTAATTTTTTTAAATGCTTTATAACGTCGGTTATTATATAACCAACGTTATAAACTATTTTTATGCATTTTTACGTCGGTTATTTTATAACCGACGTTATAAACCCCAGGGTGCTTTGGTTTTTTACGTCGGTTATCAAATAACCGACGTAAAAAACCAAAGCCCCTGGGGGTTTGTTATGTCGGTTATGTTATAACCGTTGTAAAAAACACCGTGCTTCGGTTTTTTACATTGGTTATTCGATAACCGACGTAAAAACCTCGGTTTTTTTACGTCGGTTACAAAATAACCGACGTCAAAAACCCCCGCGCATTGATTTGTTAAGTCGGTTATCAAATAACCTACGTAAAAACCCAACAGGCGCGATTTGTAACGTCGGTTATTAAAATAACCGACGTGAAAAATCTACTCGCCGCATTGTTACGTCGGTTATATATAACCGACGTAAAAAATGGTGACGTAAAAAACGATTTCTGCACTAGTGTCACCATATCATTTTGCCTAAGAACACACCCCAAACCCTTCTTGGATGCATCACTGTAGATCACAAACCATTCTCCACTACAAGGCAGTGTGAGCACAGGTGCAATGGATATCCTTCTTTTCAACTCCTTGAAATTCTCTTCACATTCCTCCATCCAAACAAACTTAACTCCTTTCCGAGTCAACATGGTGAGTGGATTAGATAATTGTGAAAAATCTTTCACAAAACGTCGATAATATCCAGCCAAACCAAGAAAACTTCGGATCTCAGTTACTGTTGTTGGTCTCGACCATCTTTCTATAACCTCTGTTTTTGCTGGATCCATAGATATCCCCTCTTTTGAGATTATGTGACCCAAAAATGAAACTTTTTGTAGCCAAAATTCACACATGGTAAATTTGGCATAAAGCTTCTCCTTTCTCAGGGTCTTCAATATAATTCTCAAGTGATCTTCATGTTCTTCCTTGCTCTTTGAATAGACAAGAATATCGTCTATAAAGAATACCACAAATTGATCAAGGTAGTCTCTAAAGACTATATTCATCAGATCCATGAAGATAACAGGGGCCTTAGTAAGACCAAATGGCATCACTATAAATTCATAGTGTCCATACCTTGACGGAAAGCTGTATTTGGTATATCCTCCCTTTTGACCCTTAATTGGTGATACCCTGAATGAAGATCTGTGTTGGAAAATTATTGAGGTCCTCATAGTTGGTCAAATAAGTCATCAATGCATGGGAGAGGATATTTGTTCTTGATAGTGATCTTGTTAAGTTCTCGATAATCAATACAGAGTCTCATTGATCCATATTTCTTTTTAACAAATAGAACAGGTGCTCCACAAGGTGATGCACTAGGGCGTATGAATCCCTTATCAAGATCCTCTTGGAGTTTCTTCTTCAATTAATACAACTCAATTGGGTCCATTCTATAAGGTGTCTTTGAAATAGGAAAAGCACCTGGTACGAGTTCTATTGAAAACTCAACTTCACGATTTGGTGGAAGACCCGACAATTCCTCCGAAAAGACATCATCAAACTCCCGTACAATGGGAATATTCTTAATCGTGAGTTTATCACCAACCATTTGAGATAAATAACCTTCATTTAGTGGAATCAAGACCCATAAGATGGAAGAAATTTCCAATGGAAGGTTATGTTCATCCTTGCGTCGATAGACGATCATAGATTGATCTGGAATATGAAATGTGACTTCCCTTATTTAGAAATTGATATGAGATCCATATAGAGAAAGCCAATCCATGCCAAGAATCACATCAAATTCCACTATAGGAAGGATAAAAACATTTGCAGGAAGCACTTTCTCACAAACTTCAATCAGGGAAAAATTATAAACTTTTGATGCGACTGTTGTGCCATTAGGTATTGTCACAGCTAACTCAACATCTAATTGTTGAGGTAATACAGTGATACCCTTAGAAAAATATTCAGAAATAAAAGAGTGGGTGGATCCAGAATCAAATAAAACATTTGCTACTTTAGAGTGGATGGTAAGTGTACCTTTCACCACATCGTTATCGTACTCCACATCGCTGATAGAAATATCAAGTGATTTTCCTTTCTCTTGGGCCTTAAGATTTTGTTGATGTCAACCATCATCAACAACCCTTGGATTATAGAATTTATTGGCATAATTCCACATCTCCTTGCACTTGAAACAGTGAAGTGAAGTAGGTTCATTCTGTGTGTCCCTTCCTTTTTTTGCATTATTAGAAATCTTCTTCCCATCATTGTGGCATTAAAATGCCCGATGACCTTCCTTTCCACATTTGAAACATTTACTTGTCCCTTTAAGAAAACTCCCTCCATGTTTCTTTCCACACTTTGAGCATAAGGGAAAGCTCATCTTCTTTTTAGTGTGTTCTTTATATTTTCCTTTGAATTCCATTTTCCTCTTCTTATCAAAACCATATGACTGATGGGTTGCTCCAATCTCCATCTCTACTTTGAGAGCACATCGAAGGATTTCCTCGTAGCTATTGAAGTCCCTTATGGCTAAAACCCTTCGAAGACTTGGTTTTAAGCCACTAAAGAATCGATCGATCTTACTCTCAGGTTGGATAATAATACCAGAAGTGTACCATGCAATTCTTGTAAAATTTGCTTCATAGGTACTAAAATATTCATCATCCTTTTGCTTCAGTTCAAGAAACTCTTTCTCCATCTTTGTTCGGAGAATACAAGGGAAGTACTTATTGAAAAATAAGTACTTGATCTCGTCCCATTCCATGGACTCAATTTAATATCTTTGCCTCGTATTCTTAATAAGATTCCACCATTGATCAGCATCTCCTTCCAAATGATACACTGCTAGGATGACTTTATCATGTTCAGAACATTGAAGAACTGAAAATATCTTTTCAGTAGTACTGATCCATTGTTTAGAAACTAATGGATCAGTAGACCCACTGAATGAAGGTGGACACTGCCTCATGAAGGATTCAACAGAATTTTGCTCCTTACATTCCTCATTTGGAAGTCCTGCATGATTCATAGCTTGAGAAAGTTGTGTGGTCATGGAAAAAATATTTTTCATTCCAACTCCCATAATGTTTGGTTGCTCAGGGGGACAATCATTACATTTCCCATCACATTCCGCATTAACATGGTTCCTTCGGGTTCCAGCCATTGACTAAAACCAAGAATAATAGTGTGAGCAACACTTATTATAATAGAAAAAACACATAATCACGAATAAAATTTCACACTTAAGGATTATCCTAGGTTATTCATGGTCATTTCTAAAACACTGATATTGTGTTCTATGCTTAGAATTTTCCTTAGGATTCTTATTAATGATTTCACATCCTAGTTTCCAATGGTTGACTATACCTTTCCTATGATACCAACTATAACAACCCATACATTACATACAGTGTTATTACTTAAAAATTGAAGCATACTTATTACAACATATAACAAAACCATGAAAGGACCGTATAGGTATAGTGTCTTTAGAAACTGGGAAACATAATCAACTGGTTCATAAAGTGTCTACACTGTCTCACGCTTATTTCATCATATCTATAGTCCCTTTTGGCATATATTACTTAATGAGCTTCTTCCTGACCCGAGGAAAGAAAACAAAAAAAGGCTGAGCTCAAATGTTCAGTAAGGGTAAACAAAAGAAATATCAATCAAATCATATTCATAAGAACATATGATTTTGGAAATCTTAACCTGCCAAAGAGAGCATAATTTTATAACATTGGATAAATCATAGTAGTGAAATGAAATCCCAATAATCATAATTTAAAACCTAAAACTTTGTGGAATACACACATAATCATAGAGAATCATTTCATATTAGTCCAGACTCATTGCCAAGACTATCTTAGTGGACAAAGTCCATTTCTAAACCGAGTTCACTCCTCGTTTCAGTCCAGTTTCACTAAACCAGTTTAACCTGTCATTCCAGCCATGTCTATCTCATGAGATATAAAATCTTTACCCAATGCATTGGAGGGAGATATAGGTCCTACCCATCTAATAATGATACCATTATTATCTGTTCCACAAAATCATAAACCATACATCATAGCTTAACCCATGTAATAAAAATGGGAATATTAAACATCGTTACATCATAAAACAACTCATATAAGATAAAGGAATTCATAAAAATAATTACATCACAACATAATCAAATCAATTTAATAATAGTGATAGAAACATAAACCTTTATTATCTTATATGGAAAATAATTTTGATAAAACACTTGAACTCCATTGTTGAGGAAAATATCCTTTCTACTTCAAAAACACTTTCCTTTACTTAAAATGTCATACAATTTTAATCTAAAAGAAGTTGATTAAAAATAAACATGAAAACTTTTAAAGGAATATTCTTGGAAATAATGTTTTAAAAATCCATTCATGCCGTATAAGTTAAAAAACACATTTTTCGTAGTTTTGTCAGAAGAGTCAAAAAGTACCTCATACGAAAACGACAAAAGATTTATTTCATATCCTTTACTAAAAACTCACTAAAGGTTAAAATTGTATTTAAAAAATTGTAGGTGGATGGAAATAATATTACATATTGAGTAAACATGGATGTGGACGATAAAATACACCCCAGTAAATACCAAAGTATAAACAATCTCGGATGAAAATGAGATTGTGATATTTCCCTTACCTTAGGTCCGATTTGCTTCATAATTGTCCGAACCTCCTGTATAATGATTTAAATAATGTTATTTACTTATTCAATTATCATAATTATTGTTATTATATCATATATGGTCATATTCTTAGTTTCTTAGTAGTAATATTTCATTGCTACTTGTTATTCGGGTGTTTATAACTTTTTGTTCTTATGCGTGTTTTGTCGAATAAATTCGTATTCTTCTCTTTAGGTTATAGATAAATCATTTCTAGAATGGTATTAATGTACTATATATCATATTTATTCATTCAATTAATTTATATAATCATTATACAATGATGATCATGTAGAACGAATCACATCACATCGTGGAGACGGTATTCCGTACGTACGCATGAGCGATGATATCGTTCCCATGATCGTGGAATTGTATTGGAGTGTATGTATTCTATTTAAGAATAAATATCACTTTAAAATAATCATATATAGTTATTATGTACACCATTATACCCATCCAAGTAAGGTGGTGGTGGAAAGTAGATTACACCACGACGTGGAGACGGTATTCTGTACGTACGCATGCGCGATGATTTCATTTTATATAGGATGGATAGATGGTGAAATAGGGTTGTTTCATACTTATAATAACATATAATTATATGATTGATACTGATGTTATTACTTCATAACGAAACAACTAAATAATAAGAAGTGGAAGAAGAAATAAAGATGAAAGAATCGGTAACAGACATTACCTCTTCTTTGAAGTGCTTCTTTGAGACCTCCTTTTAGGGCACTAAAATTTGTCTTTGAAGAAGACCAGGACCTCTAGGATGTCTCTAGGTAAGTGTAGAGGAGAAATAAGCAGGGGTTGGTAGAGCATGAAGGCTCAAAGTGGTGTGAGGAAGAGAGGGAGGAGGTGCCCTTTTATAAGGGAGGAGAGGGGCACCTTTGGAAAAAAAAAATATTATTTTATTATAATTCCAAATTCGGGTTTAAATAGCTCCAAACTGATTTATTTCGAAGCTAAGGTGGGGATGGGTAGAAATCATCTCATCCAATAGAATTTAGACTAGTTGAAGTTCCTATTTTGACATTATCATTTAGATTTAACAGTAAGTTAAATAATTTTACTTTTACCATGTCTTCTTTTGTTATTACACTATAAGGTTAATAAACATACTATAACAATCAAAAAGAACCACAAGTTGTTTATTATTAATATATATAACCTTATATAAGTCATTTGGACAATCCTTAGATTTTTATGAATAAAATAACAATTAATAATATAATATTTCATTTAAAAACTATTTTATGTCAATTTTGACACTATTTAGTAATTGATTTTTGTGAAAATTGTAACAGAATGATTAGTTAGAAAAAAGTTAATTAAATAAATAATAAAATTTCATATTAACCTATAAAATTAGTGTAATTAATAAAAAGTCTCAAATTACTTTGTTTTTGGGTATTTATAACATCAATTATGTCAATATTTCATTAATAAGATAATTACTGCATCATCTTTGTGTCATAAATAAATTAAATTATTTAATGTCTAAAAATTACAAATAAAATACCATTATGTAGGAAATATTTTTAGATTTCTAATTAATATTTATAGTAGAATTTATCTTATATATAACATTATATTAAAATTTATTTACTTATTAAACATTGATTTTAACTATTTTAACCCTTCTTTAAATAAATTAATAATAAATGTCCTAATCTAATCCAAGTGGGCCTAAATGGTCATATTTTTTTTCCTAAGTTTGTTTTTGGTCGAATTACACTTATCCAATATAATTAGGACATGTGTTAGGGTAATAATAATATCATTTTCCCTTAATTACCCTATTTACTTTTAACTGTGGTAAATAAAAGTAAAAAGATACTATTCACCAAAAATTATTTTCATCTCATTGAACCAAATTTTACATACTGACATCAACCGTATCTCTCGGATTTTTGAAATTCCACTCACAGAAGAGTTAAAATTATGTTTTATGAAAAATTCAGTTTTTTAACTACCACTTAGTGGTTTCACTATTCATCAAAAATTGAAAGTTTTCAGGAAAATACCAAAATTTCACCCTAGGATAATTTCGATATTCCGAATCCAAATGAAGTCCATTTTGAAAAATAAATTTTATAAAATTTCAAAAAGTGGTTAATACTATTCATAACGGCAAGTTTTAATAATATTTTATTAGCATATCATTGTTTAGTGAAACTCGGTATTGCGTACGACGCAAGCTATCGAGGAAGGTTGCGATTTCGTGTAAAGCAAGCCAAGCAAGTGTTGTGTGTCGAAAAAGATTCCATTGATGATTTATATAAGATAAAAGTCTCAGGTGTTACAGAAAAGACATTCCCCTGTATGCTTTTTACCACAATGGTCATAGACTGAAAACTTACGTTTCATACCCTTAGACTTTTTTGAATAGTTCTTCGATTTCATTTTCCACCTCGACCTCTTATTCTGTTGTTTGTCAAAGAACACATGATCATTGGAAAACTCCATTTCCACCTTATCTTCACAACGAACAAGTTTTTCATAAATTTTGAACCTAAAAGAAGCTGACGCCCTTCAATACATTTTCTTTAATACTGAGAAAAATGGTTTATTTTACTATCAAGATCTCATATGAAATATGGCGCATAAATTTACAGTTGAGTGAATTTTTCTTCATAAGCAGCCACTGATTCATCCTCCTTCCTCAATTCTAGGAATTTTTTTTCCATCCAAAGAAGAACCATTGTAAGAAAATATTTCTCATGAAACAAACATTTGAATTCATCCAAATAAAGAGAATCAATATCCTCATTATCCCTGATATATTTCACCGTCGACCACCACTGATCAGCTTCACCTTCAAAACAGTAAATAGTGAGACTATCCTTTTGATGTTTAGATCAACCCACGACATCAAAAAATTTCTCTAGTTCATTAATCCACCCTTTTGATTGCACATGGTTAGATGATATTCTGAAAGATGGGGGATGTTTCATCACGAAATTATCCACTACTAACATGTTCCTCTATGGTAGATATGGTTGATCTTGTGCTTGGATACAAATACCATTTATAGCCCGAGTCAATTGTGCCATCACTGCAACAAAATGTTCAGTTCTGATTCTGACTATCTCATGCTGCTGATTTATAAGGTTTTCTTCCTCCTGATGTCTTCCCAACATAACTGCCATGTTTCCACTATAGAAAACCATTATGAACACAGAAATATCATAGGCGATGCGACATGGTAATATGTAAATGCTATATCATTTCAATATAAACATTACATAATTTAGGGATATTAATGTAACAATACCCAAACTCATAATGTTATCTAAACCGACCGCTGATACCAACTATAATGACTTGGCCTTAAATATTACATAATCTTGAATTAAATGAATAATTTACTTTGAGAATATTTTTAGGGTTAGAGTTTTAGAGCATTAGGCCATAACTATTACATTACATCTCAAAAATTATAAGGTATACAATTATTCACAGGTTCCATTTTTTAATAAAATAAAAACAATTGAAAAAAAGAATCATGTCTAGCCCCATACTTTATATTGCATGAGTTTTCCTTGATCCCATCCATGACCCTATTCATCTTTTGGTCCGTTGGAAAACATTTCAAAACTTTGGATAAGCATAAAAATATCAGTAAGGGTTATAAAACACATAAATAAACCATTAATTTATCATTTTATACATAACATAATATATTTAACATAACTAATGAAATTATAAGATTTATTAATAACACATATGAATCATTAAAGCATTATGGTAACTTGTTGCATCCATATAATAATTACATTGTAGCTATAACAGCAATAGATGGAGTTACATTTGGAAAACCCATCACAATATATTAACCGAAATTCTTAGGTGAAACATTAAATTTTACCTCTGTCACATTAACCAATTAATTATAGATCTATATAAGGCTCACCTGCCCTAGTTTTATCATGGAACAACCCATATACGTAACAATTCTCAAGAACCATAGCATGTTCATAACACATAAAAAAACCTAAAAGAAAGATAACATTTTCTCATTTCAATCAAAATACAATATTTAAAGATAATTGCAGAAAAAATACATTATGAAAAAAAATTTGATACCGAAATATGTAAAATATTATATGGTATTTATTTTCCTTTTATAAACATTATGGCTTGTTAAGGAATCCAAATATCAAACAATACTTGCAGTGGTAGAAATGGTTGTTGTCATCGCATACATTGAAAAGAAACATTATTTTTTGTCATTTAGTAAAATTATTCATTGAAAAAGATTCCTTTTTAATGAAATGAATAGTTTGAATTATTTATACAGCTTATAAAATAAAGTCATTTATTAATACAAAATATGCCTCAATGAAAAGTGATTGAGACGAAGTCCCTTACCTTAGGTCTGACTTGACTCGATCATTATTTAATCCCACTAATAATAAACTAAATTAAGTTTCTACTTCATTATGAAATTTTTTCATGTTTATAATTCCTTTTATATTTTTTATAAACATTATTTAATCATTTATGCTAATAATGTTCATTTTTTCGAAATTTGGTAACGAAGTCAAAACTGGAATTCTTATAATTACAAGTTGTTCACATGGTCAAAAGTTAATTATATCCAAAAATATATTCATGATTTAGATATCATATATATCATATATATCCATTATATACATTTATTTATGATAGTACATAACATTTGGTGGTATGAAATGAAATGCAGCCTTCAAGGAGACGGTAAGCCGTACGTATGTATGAACGCTACTTTCATTTCTATTTCTTATTTTAATTGAATGAAAACATAATAATACGTAGGTATATTATAATTAAAGTATAATATGATATATAATATCATTAAATACATCCTTTATACGTCCAAAAAATGGCATTAATGAGTCATATCACTTTGAGGGGGCTGTAGTCTGTACTTCCTCAAATGAAATTACCGCATTTATCCATAATGGAAACCATAATGGTATTCTATTAATGAAAAATATATAAGTATAATGAAATAATGAAAATAATATATATCATATATAAATATAGTTTCATATTAATGTCCACCATGAGAGGTGGTAGGAGATAATCGAACAATCAACGTTTCGTGAGGCGTTAGTTTGCAATTCACAGAAACAATATGTTCTTTACCTATTACTTGGAGGTGTGTGTAAGTGTAGTTAAAATCGCTATCATAAAAAATTACTAGTATATTGAGGATAATTTTTTTGTTATAAAAGAATGGAATAATATTTATTTAGGAGTTGGAGAAGTAAAATAACAGAAAAAAGGTTAAGAGGAACTGTTAACTTTAATTTGGGTAAATCCGTTTGGTTTTAACCAAAAGGATTTCTAGAAGTGACTTCTACCTAAGGTATGGCTTCTAGAAGGAGGGGAGGTATAATGAGTGATTATTTGGGCAGGTTTTGGGCAAGCCATGTTTCTTGAGAGGTGTGAGGAATGATTTAGAAGTGAGAGATTTTTATAAGGGGGAGGAGGGGCTCTTAAGGAAAGTGTTAAAATATTTTTTCATTATATAATGATATTCAGCTTTAAAAAATCCAAAACCAGTTAAATTCAAAGATAAGTTGACTAATTGTAGAAATAAAATAATCCAATAATAATTTGACAGATTTTGGATTTTGTTTTAATATTTTTAATCTTATTTATTTAAATCATTTATTAATGATGTAAATACTACATCATTATTGTGACATAATTAATTTAATTTATTTGATGTTTAAAATTATAAAAATATACAATGATGTAGGGAAACGTTTTAGATTTGAAATGAATATTTATAGTCCAAAATATATCTTATATAACTCATTGTAAAAATTAATTTACTAAACGATATTTGTTTGTGTCAGTTTTTCCTTTACGTTTTGTTAATTAATCTAAAGTGTCATCATCACTTTAAAAATTGATGTTTTTAAGAAACATACCAAAAATTAAGACTATGCTATATTTGATATTCCAAATTTAAAAATGATTTATATTTTACCAAATTCAAAACATATAATTTATTTAATTAATTTGAAATTAATTCCCATTATCAAAACAAGTAGCGTGTTTTTAAGAAAACAACTACTATCAAAAGATTGGTACTTTTTATGTCCGATTTCAAACTAAAATTAATTACAATAACCAACATTGGATAGAATGGTAAATACTTAATATAATTAAACATTAAATCAAAACAAAAATATAATATAACTAAATAAATTAATTAGATAAAAAGGCACTTTTGAATTAAAATAAAGTATTTTTCACTATTCATAAAAATGATTTTTTTAAGAAAAATACCCAAAATTTACCCAAAGTAAATATTGATGTCCCAATTCTAAAGAATAATTTTATTTGGTCAAATGTAACATATAAAAGAGACAAAAACGAGTTTTAAAGTGGTTTCTCCATCTAAGGGAAGTAAATCAATCATTTAAGGTAAATTATGCTTAAAATTAGATTAATTCCCATTTTAAGACTCTAGATTTTATTGTATAATTGTTAAAATATTTATCAAATATGTATAATCATGTTCTAGTGATTTATATTCATTCTCATTAATACAAATAATAGGATTTAACTACCATTTAAAAATATATTATTACATAATTAGTGTACATCCAACGATTTCAATGAAACACGTTATTTCGTATTGGGTACGCCATCGAACATCGGAACCCATTTAAAATAAATTTAACATTTAATTATAAAATACTAATAAATATGAAAATATATTATTCATTATTTACATGGGTTTTTATAGATTCTCTACATGTTAGTTATAACGCTTTATATAACTCCCCTACTCTAGTTACCTAGAGTCAGTGCATTATTATATAACACTAGAATGATCACAAGGTATCAAATCCCAAATGACCGATAAATTTAGTATTATTTTAAAAAAGATATATACAGAAGTTCAACATTACAACTTTTAATAAAATACAACACTAATTTATTTCATTAGAAACATCCAAGCCTCCTTGATTATGATGGCTAGTCACTCATAAAAAACTTCTTTATATCCTGGGAAAATGAAACATGTAAAAGGGGTGATCTCAAATGCTCAGTAAGAGTAAGAAATATTGCCGAAGATAACTTAAACATTAGGCATGGTAAATAATAGGAAACACATGACTTTACAAATAATAAACATGTACACTCTATGGCAAGAATATGAGTTGAGTAAATAATACCATAATAAAACAAATTCATGGGTATTCTACTAGTCTAATAACCACATGAACCATCAATATTGTTTTCATAATGAGGTAATGTATAATTCCAGACATTCTGAAACATCTTTTCTATGCCTCAACCAATATGTCTAAGATTGATTTAGGCCTTGTCCAAAACCATATATCAAATTGTGAAAGGCCTCGGAAAATTCCACGTCTAATTGTCTCATGAGTCCTACCAATGCACGAAGGAGCTATTGCTGCTCCACACATCACATTCTTAATCCTATAATTTCTTCATATGAAAATGTTTAAACATAACATAAACAAACGTATTGAAACTAGAATAAAAATGTCTATACATTAAATATGAATTGTATAAAAATAAAACATCCATAGTCAAATATATCACAAAACCTTCAATACAATATCGAATATTTGTATCATAATAAATCAACTTCAAACAAGTTTAAAATCCAACATCATCTTTTGACATAGATGATATGAAAACTATTAGAAACAAATACCACTTTATATTTTGATACCATTTAAGAATCACATAATTATTAAATAAAACATTTATTTTGATTTTTTTATAATCTTGTAAAGGAATATTCAATGATGTTATAATGACAGAAAATAACCACACCCTCCGTAAAAGTTAAAAAAACATTCTTACCTTAATTTTTTCCAAAGGTTATAAAGTACCTTGTTTGGAAAATGACGGAAAGATTCCTTTCAAAAAAATAAAATTTCAAATAAGGGTATAAATGGATTTATCCAATAGTTTAGTAAATAGTAAAAATGTTTTGAAATACATTTTTAAGAAATCAAATATGTGGATGATAATGAGGTCCCAGTAGATACTTACATAAAAATAACCTCAGATAATAAAGAGATTCTGAAATTAACCCTTAACATGTAATTTTTCTTAGTCAATGTTATGTTAACCATATGTATAATAATTAAATAATTGTTATTAAATTATAAAATAACAATATAGCTAAATATTATTTCATTTATGCTCTTCTAATGTTTCTTTGTTGATATTATTTTAGTAGTATCATCATTTTGGGTGTTAACTGTCTCATTTTACGTTATATGCTTGGTTATGTAAGACATGTTTTCTATGGATATTATGTATTTGATTCATATATATAATGATATTAAGTTCTTAAACATTATTTTTAATCATCAAATGAAAATTATTCTTTAATGGTTATGATGGGGCAATGAATCTCATCGCATTCGTGGCGATGGTAATCCATACGTACGCACAAGAGACAATATCATTGATGGAGAAATAATTTTTAATTGGATTGTATATAATATATACAGAATAATTAACATGTTATATTAATTATTTAAATTTTTTTACTCATTATTATACATATCCAAATAATGTTGTTATTGAATAACAAACAACACAACGACATGGAAATGGTAAGCCGTACGTACGCACGTACGATGACTTTGTCATTTATAGAATGGATAGAACAATGAATATGGTTGTAAAATTTTTATAATAACATCATAGTATATAGAGTATTCTAGATTTATTATTTTATAATGGAAACAACAAAGAATGAGGAAGTGTAAGAAGAAAATAACTTGAAAGCAATGGTGAAATATTTACCACTAATTCGGGTTCTTGTTTTTGATTTGATCAAAATGGAGCCTTAGGATGACTTTCTGACCAAATTATGACCTCTAGAATTAAGGGAGGATGGTTTGGAGGATATTTGGGAAGGTTTTGGATGATCCAAATGGATTCGGAGGTGTGCAATTAAGAGAAGGAGAAGTACCCTTTTATAAGAGAGGTGAGGGTCACTTTACGAAATGCTTTAAATATTATTTTATAATAAAATAATTTTCGGTTTCTAAGGGATCAAAAATGATTAATTTTAAGTATAAGGCGTGAAATGGTCTATATACTCTCATCCAATAGGTTTTGTATAGGTTTAGGTCACCATATTAACCTTTTCTTTTAGATTTAACTCTTAGTTAAATAGTTTGACATTTACCACGTCTCTTTGTATTTTTAAACTCTATTGTTAATAAACTTAATATAACAAGCGAAGAGAACCCCATGTGGTTTATTTTAATTATATATAACCATATATATGTTATTTAGACAATCCTTATATTCTTTTGAATATTCTATCAGTTATTAATATATTATTTTTTTTAAAAACTCAATTATGTCAATTTTGAAACTATTTAGTATTGTATTTTTTTAAAACCCATAAAAACATTATAACGTTGAATAAAATTTATTTAACTGACCATATCATGTAATATTAACCTATAAAATTAAATTTATCAGAAGTATCAATGTAAATTTATTTGGATATTTATAATATCAATTATTTTAATATTTCATTATTATGGTAATTACTGCATCATCATTATGTCATAAATAAATTAAATTATTTAATGTATACAAATTATAATTAAAATACTATTATTTATGAAACCTCATTATATTTCTAACGAATATTTATAGTCTAATTTATCTTATTTATAACCCAATATTAAAAATGTTTTAGTTATTAAACTTTGAATTTAACTCTTTTAACTCTTCTTTAAATAATATAATATTAAATGTCCTAATGTAATCCAAGTGGACCAAATGTGATCATATATTATTACTAAGGGGGTTTTTTGGTCGAAATAAACTTATCCAATAGAATTAAGACATGTTTTAGGGTAATTATAATTTCATTTTATCTTTAATTACCATATTTACTTTTAACCATGGTAAATAAAAGTAAACAGTTACTATTCATCAGAAAATATTTTCATCTTATTGAACCAAATTTTACTTACTGATATTAATAATTTCTCTTGGATTTATTAAATTAAACTCATAAAAATGGTAAAATCATGTTTTATACAAATTTGTAAATGCTCCAAGAAGGTGGGTAAAAGATGGAAAAAAGTTCAATAATATTTTTATATATCTAAACTTATTAGAAAATGACAAAAATTAATTACATTGAAATTATATAGGTATTATGTATATATTTTGAACTAAAATAATTTAAAATAAACTAAATAATTATTTAAATAAAATGGTAGTTTTAACCAATAACACAATGGTTTTCACTATTCATCAAAAATTTATAGTGTTCAGAAAAACAACAAAAATTCACCCATAGAAAATTTCAACATCCTGAATTCAAAAATCAAGTCCATTTTGAAATATTTTATAAATTGCCAAAATATGGGCATTTCTATTCATAACATATAGTTTGATTGGTCTCGGGGTGTCAGAATCTCAAATTTGTGTACAATGGAAGCTATTGAATTATTCAAAGGGAAACATACTGTGAAAGAATGGGGTGATAAACTTTCAAAGTGAACAAGTATTTTTGAATATCTATCATTTGTTGAAAATATGAGTTTGTGGTCGAAATATACTAAAGGATGAATGTATACATGAAAATTAAGTATGTTACCTTATGTTATTTTTCAAGATCTTAAATATATTTCTCGTCTTTTTGAAAAGTAACATAAAACAAAAACATTTTCGATTATCTTTTCCTACTAGGGAATCAAATACCATTTATCCTATCACATGTTTTCACTTTTTTAGTGGTTAACATTCTTCTGATCATGTTTTCTAACAATCTCCACTAAACCATGATGCTTTGTTTCTTTTCCATATCCATGCTTTTCTGCATGAAATCCTTGTTTGGGATATCTCGAGTGACCTTTGTATTTATCATTAATTATTTTCAAGTGATACTTTTATTGACTATTTTACCAATGTGGGACTTTCAATGACGTTTACAAGCCCAATATTAAAATTGTAAGGACTCAATTCTGAATAGGGGGAAGGATGCTACATCCCTAAATAATAAAGAATATATAATTATCATATTTATTAAAATTTATGAAATAAATATCAATTTTAATTTAAAGGGGATTCTATGTTCGATGGCATACCCAATACACAATAGCATGTTTGATTGAAATGTTATGTTGCACACAATGCCAAGTCATAATGAAAAATAATAATAAAATATTATTTTGAACGACAGTTAACGTGTAACAATTGTATTGGAAGGAATAGATAGAACTAACTGCAATATGAATATACATGTTTGTGAAATGTTTTTTCATATATCCAATGAATTTTAAAGGCTTAAAATAAGAAATAATACGATTTTAAGGTTAAATACTCTAATATTAATTAATAGGTCGATTTACCGCAGTTTAATGGATAACCCAATTTAAATATAGTTTTGGTCACTTTTATAATTTTATTTTAAAAAACAATTTTTTTCTTTAGAATTGAGACATCAAAATTGACATTGTATAAATTTTTTGGTATTTTTATAATAAAGTTCTTTTTTATGAATAGTGAAAAATACTGTATTTTAATTCAAAAAATCTTTTTAATATAATATATTTATATGGTTATATTATATTTATAAATTATATTAATTCTTAATTAAATTATATTTTTACCATTTAATTTTGTGTTGGTCATTTGATGTAATTTCACTTTTGAATTTGACATAAACAATGATCAATCTTTTGATAGTTATTATTTCCAAAAAACATGCTTTTTTGACAACATCAATTAATTTTAAATTAATTTATTCCACTTATTTGTTTCTAATTTGGGAAAACAGATTCTGTATTTGGAATTAGAATGTCGAAATTGGGTAAATAAGTAACCTATATTTTTAGAAATTATGAATATTTACTTTAGTAAATATTTTATTAACCACGGTTAAAGGTTAAATCTTGTAAATAATAGTAAAAAATATTATTATAATAATATAAAATTATCCTAACATATGTCTTAATCCTATAGTTTGATAAATGTTTACCCTTTTTTATCCTTGGGGTGGATTTTCATACCCCATGGAGCCACATGGGAGTGATAATGATAGTTTATATTAATTAATTTAAAGTAAAGGGAAAAATTACTTTAACTTATACCATTTAGTAAATAAATTCTTACATGGGGTTATATAAGATATCCCTTCAACAATAAATATTCCATTTAAAGTTAAAAATATTTCTTATATCATGATATTTTTTTTATAATTTGTAGACATTAAATAAATAATAATATTTATGACTCAAAAATGATGTAGTGTCTACCTCATTAATAATTGATTTAATTAAATGTGATTATAAATATTATAAAATCATCCAAAAACTACCCAATTATTATTGGATTATTTTATTTCGAACATTAGTCATCTTATATTTGACTTTAATAACATTTTGACCTTTAGAAACTGAAAATAATGATATAATAAAATAATATTTTAAAACATTCCTAATGAGTCCTTCCTCCACTTATTAAAGGCCCTCACTTCTAACCCATTCTTCACACTCCTTCCCCTAGGCAGAAGACAATTTTTTAAATCCTTTTGGTTCAAACCAAAGGGAAATACCTGATATAAATGTATCATATTATCCTAAGTTCTTTTGTTTTATTTTACTTAACCAACCCCCTAAATATTTTATTCCATTAAATTATAACAAAAAAGTATCCTAAATATACTAGTTTTATTAGGAGAAGGATTCAAACTACAGTTACACACACCTCAATATTATGGGTAAAGAACATACTGTTTCTATGAACAATGAACTACTATATCACAAAATGATGATTTTTCAATCATATCATACCACCTCTTATGATGGACATTATGATGGAACTGTATTTATATATGATAAATATTATTATTATGTTTTCTATTTACTTTGGTAATTTTTATTTATAAACATACCGTTATGCTTCCCAATATGTGTAAACAAGATAATTTCATTTGAGGTAGTGTGAACTACAGCCCCTTCAAAATGAGATGACTTGTTCATGTATTATGATGGATTTATAAAGGATGAATTTAATGAAATTATATATCATATTATAATATATTCATAATGTAACTATGTACAATTATTATTTCATTCCATTAAAATACAAAATAGAAATGAAATTAGGGTTAATGCGTAGGCACGACTTACCGTCTCCATGAATGGTGCATTTAATTTCTTATCTATAAATTTTATGTACAATTATAAATACATATATATGATAAATATATATGTTATATATGATATATAAATCTTGAATATAATTCGAGTGATAATGTAACTTCAACCACATGGACAATTTATAATTATAAGAAGTTCATTTTTTATAAAGTACCAAATATATATGAAATGACCATTATTAACAGAAATGAATTCAGAATTTTATAACATGGTATTAAGATATATAAATGGAAACATAAATCATTATATGGTTCTTAATCATGTAAAAATTAATTTTATCTTATTATTCAGGACATTAAATAACGAATGGGTCATGTCGGACACAAGGTAAAGGGTTTCTTATCTCATTTTTAATTCTGTGAGATTTCCATTCTGTGCCACTTATTTATTATATGTGGTGTATTTTTCTCTACCATTTGTTTTATATTATCATTATTATTTTTATATTAATATGATTATATGATTCATTTGATTGTTATAAACTATTTTTCATATGACTCAATCGATTACAATGTGGTAAATGGTTATGTATCTCAATTATAATTCCGCGAGGTTTTTATTGTTCATCACTTATTTATTTCATGTGGTACATTGTGGAATGCCATTTGATATATATTATCTATATTATCTTTATATTCATCTTATTTTGTGATTAATTTGTCTGTTGTTAACATTTCATCACACTACTCGATTGATTAAAAGGTTATAAGAGGTTTTCATCTCAGTTTTTCTTCTCGTGAGATTCATGCTATATTTTCTACTATTTCATTTTGTGTGGGGTATGAATTTTCCCATGATTGTATTAATTTTGTAATATTGTATAATTTATTGGTATTTATATCTTCATTTTATGATCCATCTTTCATGGGGTGTATGTTTCGCATGTTAATAAATCGTTCAGGGATCCTTTCACCCTCATATTTTTAAAAGTCTTTTTTTGTTATTTCTTTTAATTTATATCTTCATTTGTTAGGATATGATATACTAAAACCTTATTGTTTTAAATATTATTTTAATGTGATGAGATACCCTTTATTCTCTCATCAACTCATTTTTCGTATTTTAATGTGATTCTGTTTGGCAGTTAAATTTTTGAATGAGAAGTTCTTTACCCAATTTCTATTCATTCTGTTAAACTTCTACTAGTTGATTATGTCATGATATAAATTTTTCACAATGACCTATGTTTTTTTATACATAATATACTCTTATATTGTGTTTATTATTATTTTTCACACATAATTATGACATTGATTAACCTTAATATAAGGATATGATCATTTCACGTGACATTCTCTCAATTTATATTCCACCGAGACTTATTTGTTGTTACACACAAATTCACCTTTATATGGTGTATATAATTCCATTTTACATATTATGTTATGAATAAAATTATTCTATTTATATTATAGTCCTGGAATAATTTTATTCCTCAATTATTTTTATTCAAGAGTCTCTCATTTGGTTAATAACTCTTTAACTAAAATATCATATTAAATGTTTTATGGATTTGTTATTATAATTCATTCTCATTAATTTCCTTGTTTTCAAAATGGATTTTCGGATTTATTTATATGGACATTAATGCTTTCAAATTATGATTAATTTAAAAGAATCAAAGTTGAATGGAACACA
Source organism: Viscum album (assembly GCA_963277665.1). NCBI lineage: Eukaryota > Viridiplantae > Streptophyta > Magnoliopsida > Santalales > Viscaceae > Viscum > Viscum album. Next base: position 580,395,278 of record OY728128.1, on the reverse strand, counting down.
TTGATTCACAAATCTTTTTATTAAATGTTTTAATTTTTTTTAAATGGTTTGATAAGAATTGATTATGTTAGTATATTGAAATAGTATATTGTGATAGAAATTTGGAAATTTTATCTTTCTTTTATACTTGTTTTATATGTTTTTACAACATTATGGTTCTTCCGCATTGTTTATGAATACGTGTGGTTCCAGGATTAACCTTGGGCGGGTGAGCCCAAGATTTATCTCCAATGCAATGTGTAACGTGATAGAGGTAAACATGAATGTTTTTTCCCAAGAGATTAAGGGAATATCCAGTGATGGATATTCCAACAAAACTCCATATATAGTTTTCATAGATACAATGTATGTATGTTTGGTATGCCATAAGTTACCTTCATGATTTATGATTTATGTGTGTTATTTATAAATCATATGAGTTAATATGGTATGTTATGATTGAAAATTATGTTTTCGTTGAATTGTATTTATTTGTGGGATAATGTTTTCATGACTTATTTTACAACCCTTACAAAGCTTTTTATTGACATACCATGATTTCTAAATTCTTTCCACATGAATTAATGATGAATATGGACTTGGATGAGATCAAGGAAAAGTAATTATATCCAAAACATTGAACTAGACATGTTTATTTTTATAAGATTTTATTTTATTAAAAATTGGTAACTGATTAGTAGTGTCTACGTGTAATGTTCAAGTTGATATTTGATATTTATGACCTAATTTTCTAAAACTCTAAACCTGAGAAGATCCTCAATGTAAATTATTTATTTAATTAAATATTATGTAATGTTTTAAGGTCATGTCCTTATAGTTTGTCTCAAAGGTAAACATAGATAACATTAGGGATTATGAGTTTTAGTTAAACACATGTTTAGTCCCTATGTCTATTATTTCCATTAAATAATTGTTTTTCAAAATTTTCAGATCAAAGAAATACAGTTAATAATGGAAGGAGGAGGATGTAAAACAAAATTCATATCTCTTCATAATGGCATTCTTGCAATAACTACTGCAATGTCACTTTCAGATGATTGTTAACCTTTTTTTTCATACAACCCAATAGACATAAGTTGTTTGGGATATCAAACACCTCCACTATGCCTCGATATCATCGTGGATCATGTGTTGTATTTAACAAAATACTATTTCTTCAATATTTTAATTTTTTCAAGAAAGGTAAATATTGTGAAGGAATTTCTAAATATTTTACATTATCATAAGATTTTGAAAAATATTATGATTTTGAAAAAAGTGATGATGAAGTAGACCCTTTACAAACCTATTTATATTTTATTTTAAAATTTATTATCATATAACATACTTATGGTATTTTAAAAGGACCATTGATTGAATTTATCAACCCAAATTTTTTCCTACTATTTTATAAAAATAATGTTTTATCAGATGTTTAGAAATTATATGTCATACAAGATTATTTTCCATAACTTTTGTTATGCATACACCTATAATGCCATTTTTTTACAAGGTGTACTGTGATGAAGGAAGCTAATTATTTTGAAGGACGTATAAATAATTTTTTCAAAAAATAGTCCTTCTACATATGGGAACCAGATGATGATGGAACTATATGGACACCATGATCATGGTATGATGTTCTTTCTATATGGAGTAGTTCTATTTTATAATATTGAGGTGAAAAACATTATAATAAGTAAGATGTTTATGACTTAATATATTGGGATGAAAATGAAAATTATAAGAAATCATTTAATGTTAAAACATGATATGGTTATTTTTGAGTTTTATAAAAAAGACAACTCATAAGATTGGTGATAACTCGTCATGTTTGGAAAGGCCACAAGAATAATTCCAACAACCGAAGGGTGACAAGGGAGCATTGACTACCACTTTACTATGTGAATTCCCTAGATAATATGACTTATACATTTATGTTAAATGATTTTATTTATCAAGAATATGTTTTTTTTGGGAAATTTTGTTTTATCAAATGTATATCAATAATATAGATAAATTATTTGGAGATTAAGTGATAATGGTTATTTTAGAAGATGTTTTCCCTTTTGGAAACATTATATGCTTAAGGTAAATAAAATACTATAGAATCTCATTTTTGGAGTAGTGGTTGAAATTTTATTTTGGAAGAATCTATATTTTTATTGTAGACATATGATGATTTGGATTTTTTATGGAAATTATTAACCTATCATGAAGAATATGTGATTAGATTAATTACATTTCAGTATGAGATATTAAGAGTAACTGATGTTATTTGGAGAAATTTTTTAATATTTTTCTTGGAAGAATATGTGATTAAATCCTCCTTAGATTTCGATTTCAATCTTAGTTTTAATTATTTTGATGATTTTTATGAAAACATTGGAATGGTCTTTGTTGAACTTTGTGTATTTTTTTGACAAATTTTGAAGATTAAGAGTAGTTTTTCTTTTTGTAAAAGATTATCCTTTATTGGTATTATTTTATCATATACTAACCATTTGGGTTTTTTAATGTATGAAGACATGTGAAAAATATAGTTCGTATTTTTTAGATTATGCAATTCTCTAGATGTTTAATATAGAACTTTAAATGTGAACTAGTCATCTGGAATACCCATCATTTGGAGAAAATATGAGTTTGTGGTAGAAATCTAGTAAATTATGAATGTCTACATGAAAATTAAGTAAGTTTCCTTATGTTCTTATTTAATCTATTAAATAAATTCCTCAACATTATGAAAATTTACTTAAAAAAACATTGTACATTATCTATTCCTAATATGGAGTCAATGACTGTTTATCCCTTCACATGTTTGTGATATTTTGGTGGTTAAATTTTTTCAAATCTTGTTTTCTACCATTCTCCATCAAACCTTGATGTTTTGTTTCTCTTAAATATCCATGTTATCCTATATGTAATCCTAATTTGGGCTATCTTTAGTGACCTTTTTATTTCTCTTTATTTATTTTAATGTGATATTTTTATTGACACTTTTTGCGATGTTGAACTTTCAATGATGTTTTGAAGCCCAATTTTAATATTGTGAGGACACAATTAACAAAAGGGGGAAGGATGTACCATCCCTGGTAAATAAAGAATATAAAATTTTAATATTTATTAATATTTTTGTATTAAATATTAATTTTACATCAAAGTGGATGCAATGTTCGATTGTGTACCAGATACAGAACAACAGGTTTCATTGAAATCTAATATTACATCCAATGCTAAGTGTAACACCCTAAGATTTTATGAGAAATATTAATTTTTTATTTCTTATGTTATACACATCACCTAAGTAATCTTTCACTATGCACAACACTGGCTTGGCTTGCATCACACACAAGAGAAACCGTCCTCGATAGGACTTAAAGATGAACATGGTCATGGATGGGATCAATGAAAATTCATGCTCTCTAAAACATTAAACTAGACCTATTTATTTTTATGTGTTTTTATTTTATAAAAAGTGGATACTGAGTAGTAGTGTATACATGTAATTTTCACGTTGATATGTAATAGATATATCCTAATTCTCGACAAACCTAAACTTGAAAATATCTTCAATATAAATTATTCATTTAATTCAGGATTATGTAATTTTTAAGGCTGAGTCCTTATATCTATTTATTATCTTGGATGGATAAATGTCTATGAAATTACACAACCTCGTGTAGTTCCACTGAATATAGAGTTGAATTTAGATTCTCATTTTAGTTTACGGTTCCAAAAATATAACAACCCAATATTAATGTAAATAGAAATTACATAATTTATGTAGAATCCTTAAAATATTACAAAAATAAATCCAAAAATATTGTATTAGTTTAGTGTCTTTGGAAACGTGCAAACATAAACATATGTACATAAGTGAGATACATTATCTCCACCTAGGTTATTCATGACTACCACACTTCTTATAAAAATCATACCTAATGAAAATCATCATAGCACGAGGATGGAAAATAATAAGGGGTGACCTAGATTCTCTATAATGGAATTAAAAGGAATCCATGTAAGAAAAATTTTAAGCATATATGTATGATAACACGACCAAAACATTAGAAGATCACACTCTATATAACAAAGATCATAAACATGAAACAGGGAATAAATATTTTAATTTCATAAGAGATGAATCATATGTAAATAAAGAACATAATCCATAAAATCATAAGATAGTAATAAAACATGTAATTGTGGAAAAACATAATAATATAATATTAATCCCATAGTTGTGAATGCATTAATGCCAAGACCTTCTTAGTAGTATGGGTTTACTCCCCATTCTATCTTGTTAGTCACAATTCTCCACCATTTACATTTTATTTTAATGATTTTAGTCCTCATACCATCTTAGTAATCCTGTTTCACACCCATGACCATCATAATAGCCATGTTTCACTCCGGAGACTATATTATTATACCTCATGATATATATACTATTACCGAATGAATTTGATGGATATATAGGTCCCAATATTCTCAAAATGAAATAAGACATACATAAAACAAAATCTCATAAAAATAATATAATAACAAGAAAAATTAAATGGGTATCGTACACATGTAATCATATCATAACCTATGGAAATAGATAAAATTTTCATAATTATTTCATCAAAATCATAACATATGGAAAGAAGTTGCTTTCAAAATCATATATTCCATGAAATGGAATCAAGTTTCATAAAAATAATGACATTAAAACATTAACCATCCAACGAAATAATTGAATAAAACCATTTGTCATATTCCAAACAAATCTTGAGTAACCCATATGATTGTTATATTAGATGGGAAATAATATTTAAATATCCTTAAAAAACTTCATGATAAAATATTCCTCTCTCCATTGGAAAAGGCTTCATAAAATTTAAATACTTTTGGAAATAATTTTCAAGAAATCTAAATTGAAAATATATAAAAGAATCAATGAAATCATTTTTGAAATCCTATTTTTCTATGAAATTTATAGAGGATCATGAAAACATTTTCCAAACCACATTACTTGAAAAATACATAGAAAACATCTAAAAAATAATATAAAATACTTGAAATCCATTTTATTGATAATAAATATTAAAATATTTTTCTTATAAATTAATCATTTAATCATGAAAATGAATATTCAAATAAATGAAAAATCTAAATTCGTACATGTCGTATGATGTATGAAGAACATTCACTTTTCTTAAGAAAAATGTTTTAAAAAATTCATTGTTAGGAGAGTGATAAGAATATTACATTGAAATATTTTTAAATGATAAAAGGGAAAACATGTATTTTAATAATTAATAGAAATTATTAGAATAATATTGGAATTTATTTTTTTTGTAATGAATGGTTTTAAAGGCATACAGACATCTGATCCAAGAGAGAGTTAGGGTTACATTTTCTTAAAGAAATTTTGTTAATTATATTAAGTACCATGGTTGATAAAAATTAAAATGATTCAGGTAGTAATAAATACAAAATAGAGGGGAATAAATTTCTTGTGTTTTTTTTGAAATATGTATCATAATATAACATTAATTAAAACATGATCATATACAATCTTGATAAAAAGTGGGATTGATTCAATAAACTTGTACAACATGGTAACTTAGAATCATACTCCCCATATAGGGGAAAAAATTACATAGTGATTTAAAATATAATGAAAAAAATATTCATGTAATAATATGTTAATGGGAGTTTATGATCCTCATATAAAAAAATAGTGAATAACATGACATGTGTTTCAAAGAAGGAAAATTGAGACAAAAATTATTTTACAGATTTTATAACATTTGAATAATATACACCATGATATAAATTTCCAAAAATAGTTTTGTAAGTACACATATATTAATTTAAAATAGGCATATAATACATTCATGGGAAGTAAATACACTACATACAAGATTCAAGTGGTTAGTAAGGGATGTATCCAACAAAAACACGAGTGAGATGAAATTCACTTACCTTTTTTCTTGACCTCATCACACTAATTCAAACCAATGATAAATTTAATATAAGTTTATTATAAATATATCATATAACTATATTATTTTATATAATACAATATATTATTTTATTATGAATTCATATTTTCATAATATTATCAATTCTGTGTCATGGAAATGCTCCATGCCATATAATCGTTGATTTTCACATGGTCTTAATTTGTTATGCCATTGGTTTTTACACTGATTTCATGACTTAAAAAATAAAAAAGGAAAAAATAGCATTTTTTATTTTTTATTATATTAATCTATATAATAATGAATTATCAAATGTAAGACAGTGTTCGTGGAGACGGTATATCGTGCGTACGCTTGAAGACTATTTTTGATTAATTTTATAATTGAATTAAAGAGAGTAAAAGACAAATATATATATTTATATATTTATATAATAGAAATAAAATATAATTATTATTATAAAATATATCATAATGGTTCACTTAACATATTCTTACTAGATTCCGTGTAGTGTGTGAACAAATAACATCACTTTGAGTGGGAGGTAGTCAATAGTTCCTCGAACAAAATTATCATATTTAAACAGAATGGAAAGAACAAGGGTAATATCTGAATAGAAATTACATAAGAATAAATAAATTATAAATATATTATATATCATATATAAATGAGGAATCCATCAAAACTTCCATCATGATATGTGGAAAATTAAATATGAACAAACATATTTGTCTAATGTGGAAGTTATGCATACACGTAAACTGTGGGTTTGTTACCCATTAGTTGGAAGTGTGTGTATGTTTAGGTTAAAATGATAGAATAAAAAAATATGAGGGTATTGTGTATATTTGAGTTTTTATTAAGTCATGAAATAATTAAATTTTAGAGGGTGGACAAAGTAAATAATAGAAAATATCATGAGGAAGTATATTCCCTCTTATTCGTGTAACACTTTTTGCTTAGCACAGAAGGAATTAATATGATGTATTTATGTCTAAATAGATAATTGAATTTGTATAGAAGGTATATTTTGGACCTAATCTGGTATATATTGGCCGGAATTATGTTTATTGATATGTGTGTTGAAGTGGGAGGAGATGATGCCTTTTATAGTGGAGGATGAGTGGCATACTTATAAAATATTGGAAAAGGGAAAGCTCAACCACATTTTTATTGAATGCGGTTCCAATAATTTTAGAAGTTAAATACAATTAATGTTCTAGTATAAATATTTCAATAAAATGGATTTTTTTACATGTTTTTAGGTAATATTAGTGCACAAGTTTAGGGTTTAGTCTCTTGTTACGCTTAATTTAATCATAATTGCGGTAATTTATTTTAATTTCCTTCATTAATATTTTTGGTAAAAAATAAGTTTAAATTATTATAAATCATAAATTATATCTATTTAAAATATTTAATCCATTTTTTAAATTTCCATTCATAGAAGTGATAGAAGTTAATTTTATTTTAATCTTTTAGATGGGACAACAATGTTGGTTTTGAATGTAAAAATGTTCCAAATTTTACTAATGTTTTATAATCATTATAAATATAAAGTTGATTACAAAGAAGTAAATTAAATAAATTGATACAAAAATGTCTAATTGAACTTTTAAATTAATTTAATACATAATTACACCTCATAAATAAAATATTTGAATATTAAATTTTCAGTTTCATTCAGTATTCATTAAAAAAGAAAACATTAATGAATAGTACAAAAAAATTCACCTTAAACAAGAAATAATGTTTCAAAATAATAAATGATGTTCATTTTTTCATATAAAAAATATTAAAGTACAAAAAGTTATATTAAAAATAGGATCTTAAAATTAATGTTGTAAAAGCACTTTAATAAAATGATTGGGTTTTATTTGTTATATCGGGGTTATTCTTATCTCATTCTAATAAAAAATATGGATTAAGTTAAAACATATATTATTGTATATAAAATATATATTACATTTAATATCACTAAATAATTATAAATAATATTACTTATTATGATAATATTCAATTGTGAGTATAAAAAATTGTTTTCTATAAAAATATTTCATTTATATTCAATTGGGTCTTATATTCATTGATACTAATGAATTTATTTTATATTTGTGTAATCCATTGGTTTTCATAATGAAGTTAAAAAAATTTACATCTTATCACTTAATGTCCCGGTTATGTCTTAATATTTTAAATAATAGCATTTTAATAATACAATATTTTTTGGGAAAACTCGATCTTATTTATTGAACTTGCCTTCAAGGAATGTTAATATTTCATGTAATGTAAGCTAACCTCAATGTTCCGTGTAAAGAAATATAAACTTTTTATTGCATTTAGTATAAAATTAAGATGTCATTTCATATAATAAAATCTTAATTTAGTATTTTAATATACGAAAAATAACTATTTTTAGTGTTTTGTGGAATAAAAAATATCAAAATAAGTTAATTCTAAAATAATTATAAAAAAATTTCAATGTGTATCATTATAAAACCCCTAAAAATGAATTAATCCGCTGAATTTCATCTAGGATATTACTGTATTGATTCATTGAATATTCTTTCTCATAAATCCTCATTATAAAAATGAATACTAAAACATCCCTTTAAAGAGGAAAGATGTAAACATAACAGTTACCCAAAGTAATATATAACTAGGTTTTCATAGTGAAAAAAATATATGGAAAGTTAAAACATAGAAAAGAAAGATAAATCTAACCATAATGATATGATGGAGAGTGATAAAGAATAATGTCAGTATAAAGTTAACAAACCCAAATCCAGAAATCTATAATGGACTAAGGGAACATAAGATTCATTGAATAAAGAGACACTAGGTTAACATATTCGGTTTGAAGATCCTTTTTAGTATGTTTAAATAATTTTCATGAAAAGTATTTTTGCATTATTTCTAGAAAACCTCAACTTTTGTTGTGCCTTGATCCACTTCACATCATTCCCCAAAAAGGAAGGATAATTTTCATTTCCGGTGCACTGAAATATCATGATATTCATGATAACCCATCTTACGTGTCATTAGTTATCATAAACACCATTTTTTTGTAACAGATTATCCAATATGCATAAATCTCCATGTGGTGAGACAATGCATTATTCTCCCAAAATAAATATTATTTTAACATAAAATTTCAATAAATAGTTAAACGTGTAACTATTATAAAAGATGAAAATTAAAAATTTAGAAATAACTCACAAAATAATCTTAACATTTTTCCCTAGTATATTACAATGTTTCTCTTGTCTATCACATTCCAAACATTTGACAACTGACATCATATATTCTTTAAATACATGGTGATAAGAAAAAATAGAATAAAAACTTTTGGAAAACAAGCACGATTTTTATTCCAATGTTTAATCGATATATTCAATAAAGGCAATAAGTTTTCATCATCATCAATGATGACATATACTAATTTTTTAAACAATCAATAATCAGATCCATTGTAATCAGTGTTATCAATGTTTTTTATCCAAATAAATAATCTCTTTATCCAAGTGAAATACAATTTCTCCAATATCATTATCGCATTATGGGTAACCATAATTTAATAAAAATATCAATTTTAATTGTCTTAACAATAAATAATCACATACTTTTCACTCCTTAATGAATTATTATAATAAAAAATATATATATTTTTTTATTCAAATAAAATAATATTTTATTTAAAATCATTTGTAATTCTTTCATCCATATTTTTTAATATACAATTACCTACACATCCTCAACATATTCATTAATACATCGTTCCTATAATATGAAATATGAATTATTTTTAGGTTCCACAATGTTAATCTGTTCAGGATTCTTATGCTTAGTGTATGAAATATTTTATGAACATCACATGTCTTTCCCATGTCATTTGCAATCTCTTTATCATCAAAAGTATGAAAAATAGTCATAACACCTTCTTGATTATCTTTATATGATTTACACTTGGTAAATATATTTTCATAAGACTAATAATTTCAAAAACTAAAACATTCAATGTAAACCATGTTCATTATAGTTATCTCCATTGACTTAAACCAGAATAGACTGGGTGAGAAATACACATCAAATAAGAGAACACACTAATCATGAATAATTACATATAATGTGTCTAAATCATGATAGATAACTTTTAATATATGTGAAATTATGTTTATCTTATGTTATTAAAAGTCATATTCTATTTAAATCCATCATAATGGTATGGGAAGAGTTTGTGAATTTTTAAACCATATCCCCTGGGAGTGTCAATCTAGGTGTGTATCTAGGCCAGTTGTTGTGTACCAGATTAGCCTGAGTTAGGCCATGGATATCTTGTTAGAGATGTTACCTCTAAGTACATCTGTTTTATAGAAATATTCACATAATTTATCTAGACATGGATATATTTCTTCGAAACTACTCCATCCATCCTTTACAATTATTCCGGGACAATTTCCTATACTTTTCTTAATAGTTTGACATGTCCATAGAGTTATCATTATGTTTTTTTCATCCTAGTTTCCAAAGGATCACTAAACGTTATCTTTGATACCAAATAAAATTATCAAGTCATATTGTATATATAAATTACATCACTTTTATGGAATACATAAAACATTACAAAAACAAACAACTAAAGAATACATTAGTCTAGTGACATTGGGAAAATAGAAATAAGAAAACCATTACACAAGTGGGTTTCTGTAACACCCGAGACTTTTATGTTATATAAATCATCAAAGGAATCTTTTTCTACACAACACTTTCTTGGCTTGCTTTACACGCAATCGCGACCTTCCTCGATAGCTGGCGTCGTACGCAATACCGAGTTTCACTAAACAACAATATGCTATTAAAACTAGCCGTTATGAATAGTAATAACCACTTTTTGAAATTTTATAAATTTTATTTTTCAAAATGGACTTCATTTTTGGACTCAGAATATCGAAATTAGCCTAGGGTGAAATTTTGGTATTTTTCTGAAAACTTTCAATTTTTGATGAATAGTGAAACCACTAAGTGGTAGATTAAAAACTGAATTTTGCATAAAACTTAATTTTACCGCTTCTGTGAATGGAATTTCAAAAATCCGACAGACACGGTTGATGTCAGTAAGTAAAATATGGTTCAATGAGATAAAAATAATTTTTTGGTGAATAGTAACTTTTTACTATTTTTACCGCGGTTAATAGTAAATAGGGTAACTAAGGGTAAATATGATATTAATATTACCCTAAAACATGTCCTAATTCTATTGGACAAGTTTAATTCGACCAAAAACAAACTTAGGAATAAAATATGACCATTTAGGCCCACTTGGATTAGATTAGGACATTTATTATTAATTTATTTAAAGAAGGGTTAAAATAGTTAAAATCAAAGTTTAATAAGTAAATCATTTTTAATATGGGGTTATACATAAGATAAATTCAATTGTAAATATTCATTAGAAAGCTAAAAATATTTCCTACATGATGGTATTTTATTTGTAATTTTTAGACATCAAATAATTTAATTTATTTATGACACAAAGATGATGCAGTAATTATCTTATTAATGAAATATTGACAAAATTGATAATATAAATACCAAAATAAATGTAATTTGAGACTTTTTATGAATTACACTAATTTTCTAAGTTACTATGATATATGATTGTTGATTTAATCAACTTGGTTCGAACATATAATTCTGTTATGACTTTCACAAAAATCATATATCAAATAGTGTCAAAATTGACACAAAATAGTTTTTAAATCAAATATTATATTATTAATTGTTATTTTATTCCTAAAAATCTAAGGTTCGGCCAAATGACATAGATAAGGATATATATATTAATAATAAACAATTTGGGGTTCGTTTGGCATGTTATAGTAAGTGTATTAACCATATAGTGAAAGAAAACAAAAAGACACGGTAAAAGTTAAATTAATTAACTAAGAGTTAAATCTAATTGATAAGGTTAAAATAATACCCTAAACTTGTCTAAATCCTATTGGTTGATAGGATTTCGACCCATCCCCACTTTAGCTTCGAAATAAGACCCTTTGGAACCATTATAAACCGATTTTGACTTTAATATAAAATAATATTTTGAGATATTCCTAAGGTGCCCCTCTCCTCCCTTATAAAAGGGCACCTCCTCTTCCTCCTCCTCACACCAATTTGAGCACTCAAGCTCGGCCAACCCCTGCCATTTTCTCCTCTCCACTTCCCTAGAATAATCCTAGAGGTCCTGGTCTTCTCCAAAGACCAATCTTAGTTCCTTAAGTGGAGGATTCAAAGAGGCGTTCCAAAGAAGAGGTAGTATCCATTACCGATCTTTTCAATTTCTTTCTTCTTCAACTTCTTCTTCTTTAGTTGTTTCATGATAAAGTAATAACATCAGTATTACATACATACTGATATGTTATTATAAATATGAAACAACCCTAATTCACCTTCTATCCATCCTACGGAAAAAATGAAATCACCGCGCGTGCGTACGTACGGAATACCGTCTCCACGCCGTGGTGTAATCTATTTTCCACCATCACCTTACAAGGATGGGTATAATGGTGTAATGAGTAACTATATATGATTATTATGAAGTAATATTGATACTGAAATAATATATATATACTCCAATACAATTACACGATCATAGGAATGATATCATCACTCGTGCGTACGTACGGAATACCGTCTCCACGATGTGATGCGACTCGTTCTACATGATCTTCATTTCATAATGATTATATAAATTGAATGAATGAATATGGTATATACCACACTAATAGCATTCTGGAAATGAATTATCTATAACCTAAAGATAAGAATAAGAATTTATTCGACAAAACATGCATAAGAACAAAAAGTTATAAAGACCCGAGTAACAAGTAAAAATGAAATATTACTATCAAGAAGCTAAGAATATGACCATATATGATATCATATCAATATGTATGATTTTGGAATAAGTCAATAACATTATTTAAACCATTATACAGGAGCTTCGGACACATACAAAGCAAATTGGACCTAAGGTATGGGAAATATCACAATCTCATTTTTATCCGAGATTGTTTATTCGTAAGTATTTACTGGGGTGTATTTTATCATCCACATCCATGTTTCATCAATATGTAATATTATTTCCATCCACCTAAAATTGTTTAAATCCATTTTTACCCTTCGGTGAGTTTTTAGCAATATGTATGAAAGGAATCTTTTGTCGTACGAGGTACTTTTTGACTTTTCCGACAAAAGTACGAAGAATGTTTTTTTAAACTTATACAGCATGAATGGATTTCTAAAACATTATTTCCAAGAAGTTTCCTTTACATGTTTTTAAGTTTATTTTTATTCAAATTCTTTTATTTTATAATTGTACGACATGTTAAGAAAGGAAAAGTATTTTTTAAGCAGAAAGGATATTTTCCTCAAGAAAGAAGTTCAAGTATTTTATCAAAATTATTTTCCATCTAAGATAATAAAAGGGTTCTATTTTTATCCCTATTATTACATTGGTTTGATTATGTTGTGATGGAATTATGTTTTATGAATTCCTTTATCTTATATGAATTGATTTATGATGTCATGATGTTTCAAGAATCCAATTTTTGTTACATGTGTTATGCGATGATGTATGATTATGTGGCACACATAAGAAAGGATTCATTATAAGATGGGTGGGACCTATATCTCCCTCCAATGCATTGGGTAAAGATTTTATATCTCATGAGATAGACATGGCTGGAACGGAAGGTTATTTCGGTTCAGTGATACAAGACTGAAACGAGGAGTGAACTCGGTTCAGAAAGGGACTTTGTCCACTAAGATAGTCTTGGCAATGAGTCATGACTAACAAGAAATGATTTTCCATGATTATGTGTGCATGCCACAAAGTTTCAAGTTTTATGTTATGATTATGGGGATCTCATTTTCACTTCTATGATTTATTCCATGTTAAGATATTATGATCTCTTTTGCAGGTTTTGATAAAGATATGATATGATTTTTATTTCCTTTATTTGCCCTTGCTGAGCATTTGAGCTCACCCTTTTATGTTTTCTTTTCCCCAGGTCAGGAAGATGGATATTAAGTAGAATATGCTAAAAGGGACCCTAGATATGATGAAATAAATGGGAGACACTTTAGAAGATTTATGAACCAGTTGTTTATGTTTCCCAGTTTCTAAAGACACTATACCTATACAGTCCTTTGTGGTTTTGTCATATGTTGTAATAAGTGTGCTTCAATTTTGAAGTATTAACAATATATGTAAAGTGTGGGTTGTTATAGTTGGTATCAGAGGAAAGGTATAGTCAACCTTTGGAAACTAGGATGTGAAAGCCTTAGTAAGAACCCTAAGGATAAGTCTAAGCATAGAACACAATCTTAGTGTTTTAGAAATGGACTTGAATAACCTAGGATAATACCTTAAGCATGAAAATTTTATTCTTGAATTATGTGGTTTCCTATTATAATTAGTGTTGCTCACACTATTCTTCTTGGTTTAAGTCAATGGCTGGAACCCGAAGGAACCGTGTTAATGCGGAATGCGATGGGAAATGCAATGATTGTCCCCCTGAGCAACCAAACGATATGGGAGCTGGAATGCAAAATCTTGTAGCCATGCTCACACAACTTTCTCAAGCTATGAATCATGCAGGATTTCCAAACGAGCAAAGGAGGGAGCAACATTCTGTTGAATCCTTCATGAGGCAGCGTCCACCTTCTTTCAGCGGGTCTACTGATCCATTAGTTGCTGAACAATGGATTAGTACTACTGAAAAGATATTTTCAGTTCTTCAATGTTCTGAACATGATAAAGTCATCCTAGTAGTATATCGTTTGGAAGGAGATGCTGATCAATGGTGGAATCTTGTTAAGAATACGAGGCAAAGGGATGAAATTGAGTCTATGGAATGGGACGAGTTCAAGAACTTATTTTTCAATAAGTACTTCCCTCGTATTCTCCGAACAAAGATGGAGAAAGAGTTCCTTGAACTGAAGCAAAGGGATGATGAATCTGTTAGTACGTATGAAGCAAATTTTACAAGACATGCAAGGTACGCTTCTGGTATTATTATCCAACTTGAGAGTAAGATCGATCGATTCTTTAGTGGCTTAAAACCAAGTCTTCGAAGGGCGTTAGCCATAAGAGACTTCAATAGCTACGAGGAAATCGTTCGATGTGCTCTCAAATTCAAGATGGAGATTGGAGTAACCCATCAGTCACATGGGTTTGATAAGAAGAGGAAGATGGAATTCAAAGAAAAATCTAAAGAGCACACTGAAAAGAAGATGAACTTTCCCTTATGCTCAAAGTGTGGAATGAAACATGGAGGGAGTTGTCTTAAAGGGACAAGTAAATGTTTTAAATGTGGAAAAGAAGGTCATCGGGCATTTGAATGCCGTGATAATGGGATGAAGATGTCTAATGATGCAAACAAAGGAAGGGATACACAGAATGAACCTACTACACTTCAATGTTTCAAGTTCAAGGAGATGGGGCATTATGCCAATCAATGCCCAAATCCAAGGGTTGATGATGATGGTCGACGTCAACAAAATCTTGAGGCTAAAGATAAAGGAAAGTCGCATGCAATTTCTATCAGCGATGTGGAGTACGATAACGAAGTGTTGAAAGGTACACTTACCATCCACTCTAAAGTAGAAAATGTTTTATTTGATTCTGGATCCACCCACTCTTTTATTTCTAAAGACTTTTCTAAGGGTATCACTGTATTACCTCAACAATTAGATGTTGAGTTAGCTGTGACAACACCTAATGGCACATCAATCGCATCAAAAGTTTATAATTCTTCTCCGATCGAAGTTTGTGGGAAAGTGCTTCCTGCAAATATTGTGATCCTTCCTTTAGTGGAATTTGATGTGATTCTTGGCATGGATTGGCTTTATCTACATGGAGCTCATATCAATTGCCAAAGAAGGGAAGTCACATTTCATACTCCAGATCAATCTACGATCGTCTATCAATGCAAGGATGAACATAACCTTCCAGTGGAAATTTCTTCCATCTTATGGGTATTGATTCCACTAAATGAAGGTTATTTATCTCAAATGGTTGGTGAGAAACTCACGATTAAGAATATGCCCATTGTATGGGAGTTTGATGATGTCTTTCCGGAGGAATTACCAGGTCTTCCACCAAATCGTGAAGTTGAGTTTTCAATAGAACTCGTACCCGGTGCTTTGCCTATTTCAAAGACACCTTATAGAATGGCCCCAATTGAGTTGCAGGAATTGAAGAAGCAACTCCAAGAGAATCTTGATAAGGGATTCATACGCCCTAGTGCGTCACCTTGGGGAGCACCTGTTCTATTTGTTAAGAAGAAAGATGGATCAATGAGACTCTGCATTGATTATCGAGAACTTAACAAGATCACTATCAAGAACAAATATCCTCTCCCACGCATTGATGACTTATTTGACCAACTACGCGGAGCTCAATACTTTTCCAAGATTGATCTTCGTTCAGGGTATCATCAATTAAGGGTCAAAAGGGAGGATATACCAAAGACGGCTTTCCGTACAAGGTATGGACACTATGAATTTATAGTGATGCCATTTGGTCTTACTAATGCCCCTGCTATCTTCATGGATCTAATGAATAGAGTCTTTAGAGACTATCTTGATCAATTTGTGGTAGTCTTTATAGACGATATTCTTGTCTATTCAAAGAGCAAGGAAGAGCATGAAGATCACTTGAGAATTATATTGAAGACCCTGAGAAAGGAGAAGCTTCATTCCAAATTTACCAAGTGTGAATTTTGGCTTCAAAAAGTTGCATTTTTGGGTCATATAATTTCAAAAGAGGGGATATCTGTGGATCCAGCAAAAACAGAGGTTCTCGAAAGATGGTCAAGACCAACAACAGTAACTGAGATCCGAAGTTTTCTTGGTTTGGCTGGATATTATCGACGTTTTGTAAAAGATTTTTCACGATTATCTAATCCACTCACCAAGTTGACCCGGAAAGGAGTTAAGTTTGTCTGGACAGAGGAATGTGAAGAGAATTTCAAGGAGTTGAAAAGAAGGTTATCTAGTGCACCGGTGCTCACACTGCCTTGTAGTGGAGAAAGATTTGTGATCTACAGTGATGCATCCAAGAAGGGATTGGGGTGTGTTCTTATGCAAAATGATATGGTGATAGCTTATGCCTCACGACAGTTGAAAATCCATGAGCAAAATTACCCAACACATGATTTGGAGTTGGCTGCGGTAATCTTTGCATTAAAGATTTGGAGGCATTACCTTTATGGTGAAAGGTGTGATATTTATACTGATCATAAAAGTTTAAAGTATATTTTCACACAAAAGGAGTTGAATATGCGTCAAAGAAGATGGTTGACGCTGATTAAGGATTATGACTGCTCAATCCATTACCACCCTGGGAAAGCAAACAAGGTGGCAGATGCATTAAGTCGACAAGACCATGCTAGTTTATCCATGATGAGGATCACAAAAGATCCAATATTTATGGATTTACAAAGGATGGATCTTGGAATTATAATGGAAGGGGTAAAATCTTATCTTTCTCAAATGAATGTTCAACCATCTATACATGTGAAGATTAAAGAGGCACAGAAAGAAGATGTCGAGTTACAAAAGAAGGTGAGAAATGTTCCTGAATTCAACCTTGATTGTGATGGGATAATAAAGTTCAGGAATCGGGTTTGCGTTCCTCCCATCCCTGAATTAAAGAATGAGCTGCTGGATGAGGCTCATAGTTCATCATTCTCTATTCATCCTGGAAGCACGAAGATGTATAGGGACCTGAAAGAGTACTTCTGATGGGATGGCATGAAAAGAGATGTTGCTGAATATGTCTCTCGATGCTTGGTTTGTCAACAAGTTAAAGCTGAGAGACAGAAGTCTAAGGGGATGTTACAACCATTACCCATACCCGAATGGAAATGGGAAAACATCACTATGGACTTTGTCACAGGACTTCCTAAAACATCCAAAGGCAATAATGCTATCTGGGTCATAGTTGATCGTCTTACAAAGTCTGCACACTTCATTGCTATTAGAGAGGATTTCTCTCTAGATCAGCTTGCCAGGATATATGTAAAGGAAGTGGTAAGATTGCATGGAGTACCACTTTCTATTATATCTGATCGAGATCCGAGATTTACCTCGAAGTTCTGGCGAAGTCTTCAGCATACTCTGGATACAGAGTTGAGTTTCAGCACTGCTTATCATCCCCAGACAGACGGTCAGTCTGAGAGAACAATTCAAACCCTAGAAGATATGTTGAGAGCTTGCTCTATGGATTTCAAAGGAGGTTGGGATCAACACCTACCTTTGGTGGAATTTTCTTATAATAATAGCTTTCACTCCAGTATTCAGATGGCTCCTTATGAAGCTCTCTATGGAAAGAAATGCAGGACTCCAACATGCTGGGATGAAGTTGGGGAAAGAAAGCTATTAGGACCTGATCTCGTTGATGAAATGGCAGAAAAGGTTAGATCTATTCAACAACACATAAGAGCAGCTCAGAGTCGACAGAAAAGTTATGCCGACAACCGAAGAAAAGACCTAGAGTTTGAAGTGGGCGATAAAGTGTTATTACGAATATCTCCCTGGAAGAGGGTTATGAGATTTGGAAAGAAGGGGAAGTTGATCCCTAGATATATCGGTCCTTTTGAAATACTGGATCGTGTTGGGAAGGTAGCTTACCGATTGGCGCTTTCACCGAATCTCTCTCAAGTTCACGATGTGTTCCACGTATCTCTCATGAGAAAGTACATACCAGATCCTTCACATGTACTCAGCTCAGAAGTTGTACCGCTGGAGCAAGATCTTTCTTATGAAGAACAGCCGATAGAGATTCTGGATCGTAGCGAAAAAGTCCTACGAAACAAGACCACTCGCTTGGTGAAAGTTTTATGGAGGAACCACCAACTTGAAGAAGCTACATGGGAGCTTGAGGATATGATGAGGGAGAAGTATCCTCATTTGTTTGTTACAAAGTGACGAATTTCGAGGGCGAAATTCTTTTTAAGGGGGGTAGAATGTAACACCCGAGACTTTTATGTTATATAAATCATCAAAGGAATCTTTTTCTACACAACACTTGCTTGGCTTGCTTTACACGCAATCGCGACCTTCCTCGATAGCTTGCGTCGTACGCAATACCGAGTTTCACTAAACAACAATATGCTATTAAAACTAGCCGTTATGAATAGTAATAACCACTTTTTGAAATTTTATAAATTTTATTTTTCAAAATGGACTTCATTTTTGGACTCAGAATATCGAAATTAGCCTAGGGTGAAATTTTGGTATTTTTCTGAAAACTTTCAATTTTTGATGAATAGTGAAACCACTAAGTGGTAGATTAAAAACTGAATTTTGCATAAAACATAATTTTACCGCTTCTGTGAATGGAATTTCAAAAATCCGACAGACACGGTTGATGTCAGTAAGTAAAATGTGGTTCAATGAGATAAAAATAATTTTTTGGTGAATAGTAACTTTTTACTATTTTTACCGCGGTTAATAGTAAATAGGGTAACTAAGGGTCAATATGATATTAATATTACCCTAACACATGTCCTAATTCTATTGGACAAGTTTAATTCGACCAAAAACAAACTTAGGAATAAAATATGACCATTTAGGCCCACATGGATTAGATTAGGACATTTATTATTAATTTATTTAAAGAAGGGTCAAAATAGTTAAAATCATTGTTTAATAAGTAAATCATTTTTAATATGGGGTAATACATAAGATAAATTCTATTGTAAATATTCATTAGAAAGCTAAAAATATTTCCTAAATGATGGTATTTTATTTGTAATTTTTAGACATCAAATAATTTAATTTATTTATGACACAAAGATGATGCAGTAATTATCTTATTAATGAAATATTGACAAAATTGATAATATAAATACCAAAATAAATGTAATTTGAGACTTTTTATGAATTCCACTAATTTTCTATGTTACTATGATATATTATTGTTGATTTAATCAACTTGGTTCGAACATATAATTCTGTTATGACTTTCACAAAAATCATATATCAAATAGTGTCAAAATTGACACAAAATAGTTTTTAAATAAAATATTATATTATTAATTGTTATTTTATTTCTAAAAATCTAAGGTTCGGCCAAATGACTTAGATAAGGATATATATATTAATAATAAACAATTTGGGGTTCGTTTGGCATGTTATAGTAAGTGTATTAACCATATAGTGAAAGAAAACAAAAAGACACGGTAAAAGTTAAATTAATTAACTTAGAGTTAAATCTAATTGATAAGGTTAAAATAATATCCTAAACTTGTCTAAATCCTATTGGTTGATAGGATTTCGACCCATACCCACTTTAGCTTCTAAATAAGACCCTTTGGAACCATTATAAACCGATTTTGACTTTAATATAAAATAATATTTTGAGATATTCCTAAGGTGCCCCTCTCCTCCCTTATAAAAGGGCACCTCCTCCCCCTTCTCCTCACACCAATTTGAGCACTCAAGCTCGGCCAAACCCTGCCATTTTCTCCTCTCCACTTCCCTAGAATAATCCTAGAGGTCCTGGTCTTCTCCAAAGACCAATCTTAGTTCCTTAAGTGGAGGATTCAAAGAGGCGTTCCAAAGAAGAGGTAATATCCATTACCGATCTTTTCAATTTCTTTTTTCTTCAACTTCTTCTTCTTTAGTTGTTTCATGATAAAGTAATAACATCAGTATTACTTACATACTGATATGTTATTATAAATATGAAACAACCCTAATTCACCTTCTATCCATCCTACGGAAAAAATGAAATCACTGCGCGTGCGTACGTACGGAATACCGTCTCCACGCCGTGGTGTAATCTATTTTCCACCATCACCATACAAGGATGGGTATAATGGTGTAATGAGTAACTATATATGATTATTATGAAGTAATATTGATACTGAAATAATATATATATACTCCAATACAATTACACGATCATAGGAATGATATCATCACTCGTGCGTACGTACGGAATACCGTCTCCACGATGTGATGCGACTCGTTCTACATGATCTTCATTTCATAATGATTATATAAATTGAATGAATGAATATGGTATATACCACACTAATAGCATTCTGGAAATGAATTATCTATAACCTAAAGATAAGAATATGAATTTATTCGACAAAACATGCATAAGAACAAAAAGTTATAAAGACCCGAGTAACAAGTAACAATGAAATATTACTATCAAGAAGCTAAGAATATGACCATATATGATATCATATCAATATGTATGATTCTGGAATAAGTAAATAACATTATTTAAACCATTATACAGGAGCTTCGAACACGTACAAAGAAAATTGGACCTTAGGTAAGGGAAATATCACAATCTCATTTTTATCCGAGATTGTTTATTCGTAAGTATTTACTGGGGTGTATTTTATCATCCACATCCATGTTTCATCAATATGTAATATTATTTCCATCCACCTAAAATTGTTTAAATCCATTTTTACCCTTCGGTGAGTTTTTAGTAATATGTATGAAAGGAATCTTTTGTCGTACGAGGTACTTTTTGACTTTTCCGACAAAAGTACGAAGAATGTTTTTTTTAACTTATACGGCATGAATGGATTTCTAAAAAATTATTTCCAAGAAGTTTCCTTTACATGTTTTTATGTTTATTTTTAATCAAATTCTTTTATTTTATAATTGTACGACATGTTAATAAAGCAAAAGTATTTTTGAAGCAGAAAGGATATTTTCCTCAAGAATGAAGTTCAAGTATTTTATCAGAATTATTTTACATCTATGATAATAAAAGGGTTCTATTTTTATCCCTATTATTACATTGGTTTGATTATGTTGTGATGGAATTATGTTTTATGAATTCCTTTATCTTATATGAATTGATTTATGATGTCATGATGTTTCAAGAATCCCATTTTTGTTACATGTGTTATGCGATGATGTATGATTATGTGGCACACATAAGAAAGGATTCATTATAAGATGGGTGGGACCTATATCTCCCTCCAATGCATTGGGTAAAGATTTTATATCTCATGAGATAGACATGGCTGGAACGGAAGGTTATTTCGGTTCAGTGATACAAGACTGAAACGAGGAGTGAACTCGGTTCAGAAAGGGACTTTGTCCACTAAGATAGTCTTGGCAATGAGTCATGACTAACAAGAAATGATTTTCCATGATTATGTGTGCATGCCACAAAGTTTCAAGTTTTATGTTATGATTATGGGGATCTCATTTTCACTTCTATGATTTATTCCATGTTAAGATATTATGATCTCTTTTGCAGGTTTTGATAAAGATATGATATGATTTTTATTTCCTTTATTTGCCCTTGCTGAGCATTTGAGCTCACCCTTTTATGTTTTCTTTTCCCCAGGTCAGGAAGATGGATATTAAGTAGAATATGCTAAAAGGGACCCTAGATATGATGAAATAAATGGGAGACACTGTAGAAGATTTATGAACCAGTTGTTTATGTTTCCCAGTTTCTAAAGACACTATACCTATACGGTCCTTTGTGGTTTTGTCATATGTTGTAATAAGTGTGCTTCAATTTTGAAGTATTAACAATATATGTAAAGTGTGGGTTGTTATAGTTTCAATATTCCCCACTAGGTTATTAGTTAATATCACCATTCTAGAATAATTATTCATAATACAAATCCATATAATGTGGTTAAGGAAAATAAAAAGGGCAGAGCTCAGATACTCAGTTTGGGTAATAAAGGAATACATGTAAGAAATCATCCCGAGCATATGGGCATGATAATGTTATAATATCATTAGAAGACCATACCCTTCATATAATAGATAATAAATAGGAATAATTGAATAAATATTTACAGTTCATATAACATTAATCATGAGTAAATTAATACCATTATCTATGAAAACAAACCACAGGAATAATTACTGGAATTGTAGAAAACACATAAGAATATAATATTATTTCCATTGTTGACAAGGAACCAAAAACATAAAAATATTAGTAGTGTTGGTTTTGTCACTATTCCATTTTTGTAGACATGGTACACTCTCATGGCCATAATATTTTCATTATTTCACTTATCATACCATCATTGGAGTCATGGTTCACTTCCATGGCCGTCTAAGTAGCCAATGTTCACTCCCAATACCATCTTACTCAATCTTAAGAGATATAAATCATTACTTAATACAAATGAGAGAGATATAGGTCCCACCCATCTAAAAATGAAATCGATTATACATGTTTCATAATATTATATACAATCATATCATAACCTTTAGAAATAAATGATTATCATACACATGTAATCATGTTATAAAATATGAAAAATGATATAGGCTTTATTATTATTTCATCCAAAGAATAACCTCTAGAATGATGTGGGTTAAAAAATAATATATCTTGTGATAGAGAAACAGGATTCATAAATATCATTAAATAAAATCAAAAACCATCGAATAAAATATTTTAATGGAAACATGTATCATATCTCAAGTAAGGAATGAATAACACCAACATATTTCATCTAAGACATCATATAATCTTGAAATATCTTTAAAAAACACTTTATGAAGAAATTATAATTTATCCTTTGAAAAATTACTCTTAAAATATAAAACCATTTGAATACCTTTTAATGAAAATAAACATGAAAATTTATAAAGGAATCATTGAAACATTTTGAATGGATTTTATTCTAAAAACATTTATATGTGATTGAATACCTTTTGAAAACTGTTTTTCGCTGGACAAATATTAAAGAATAAGTCAATCCTTTTAAAAACTATTTTTTTTGAAACATAGTTTGGAATATTATATTGAAATACTAAAAAAAACTGAGAAATTTTTCATTGAAAATAAATATTTATCTTTTTTAAATATTGACATTCAAAATAGAAAAATTATTCTTCGATGAAATGATTGTGGGTAAATCCATACATTTCGTTTGAGAAAAAAAAGAACAATACATTGGCATAGTAAAAATATATGAAAAAATTTCTTGTCCAGAAAGAGACAAGATGATTCCTTTTAATGATTTGGTAAAATAAAAATAGTGTAAAAATTTATTTTAATGATCAAAGGAGATTAGTATACAACCCTTGGTTTCCCTTTTGAGAGGAAATGGTTTTGTAGGAACTTGGATTTCCAACCGAATAGAGTTATAATGTAATATTTTTTAAAAAACATTTTTTAAATTATATTAACTACCAAATAGTGGTAATATTGTAATAATACAAGTATACACTAATACTAAACATAAGAGAATAAAAAACATGAGTTTTCTTGATATACCGTTCATAATATTTCATTATATAAATCATTATCACAAACAATCTCAATAAATAGTGGGAATGATTCAATCAACTATTATGACATGGTAACTTTTAAGAATAACCCACATTTAAGATACTATAATTAAATGTAGATTTAAAATATCATTAAAATATGAATATTTGTTTTATAATATTTTACTGGCATTTTGCACACCTCATATAAAAAACCTAGTGTATAACACGACATGTGTCTCAAAGAAGAAAAATGGATCCACAATTTATTTTACCGATTTGGATCCATATGAAATTTAAACCCCATTAATGAATGAACATAAATTACTAATCTAAATACCATATTATTAATTTATAATATAAGTAGAATAAATTCCTTGGATTTATATATACATCAAAAAATAAGTGACTGGTGAGTAAAGCATATATCTCACTGAAATAAAGGGTTAGATGAAATTTCATTACATTATGTCCTGAATCTTGTCTCACACATTAAGACCTAAAATATAATAAATTTTTTTTATTATAAATATTTTAAAAAATCATATTATTTTATCTAATAATATATATGATTTTATTATGTCTTTATATTACCCACTTATTAGCAATTCCATGTTAAGGTTGTACTTCGTGGAAAATCCACTCATTTCTATGGTCTTAATTTGTTATATATTTAGTCCCAATACATATTTAATGACGTTATTAATGAAAAATGATATATATATAAGTTATTTTTTTTTAATTCTTGTATACTATAGAACAAATATGTTTTAAATTGAATAATACGTTCATGGAGACGGTTGGTTGTACATATGCATGAAATCTATATCTGTTTTAATTTTGTATTGCAATAAATAGAGTAAATGAATTATACATACAGATATAATATAATTAAAATATAATTTTTAATTCATATATATAATATATTTTCACTTAATATATTCTAAATATGTTCCATGTAGTGTGTGAACAAATCACACTAATTTGAGGGGTTGGTAGTCCACAATTCCTCAAACGAAATTATCATATTTACAAAAGATGGAAATCATAAGGGTATGATCAAAATAAAAACGAAATAATAATAAATACATTAAAAATATTATATATCATATAAAAAAATGTTTTCCATCATAATTTCCACCATGGGATGTCGTAAAGGAAAAAATGAATAATCATGGTTTCGTGGGGAAATATTTCATCATACTCGAAAATATATGTTCATTACTGGTTAGAAGGATGTGTGTGTAATGTTAGGTATAACACTAACAAAAACCAAATCCTTGTATATTTAGTATGAAATATTTATAAAATCATTAAATAATTTGTTTTAATAGGGTGGAGAAGGATAAAAATGCAAGGAGCTTGAGGAAGGATACTATCTCTTATTCAAGTAACTCCTTTGTATGAATCAAAAGGAATACATGGAAGGATTTTTTTCACAATGGGAGGATTCAAGGAGTAAGGGATTGATTTTGAGGAGATAATTTGGTAGATCATGTCCAAACATAAGTTATAGAGATGTTTTTGAATGTTTTAGGACTGTAGGCATTTAATAGTGGAAGATGACTTTTTCTATTTTAAATGCATGGAAAAGGGAAAGCCCATCCACGTTTTCCTTATTTAATGTTGATCCAATAATGGTCCCATGTCGCTAAAAGGTAGTAAAGGGTCTAAAAAAAAGCCATAATGTTTATTTTTTACATTTCTCTAGTTCAAATTAGGCCTTAAGATGAGGGTTTAGTCCCATATTAACATAAATTAAATCTTAATCACTGTATTTAATTTTAACTAACATGAATAATATTTTTGAACAAAAATTATTTTTATAAAATTTTAAATTATAAATTATTATTATTATTTTAAATATTGAATCGATTTTCAAAATTCAAATCATTAAAGTAG
Source organism: Viscum album (assembly GCA_963277665.1). Taxonomy (NCBI): domain Eukaryota; kingdom Viridiplantae; phylum Streptophyta; class Magnoliopsida; order Santalales; family Viscaceae; genus Viscum; species Viscum album. The sequence continues at coordinate 580,369,131 of OY728128.1, read as the reverse complement.
TATAAATTAATATAAATTAAATTCAAAACATGAGACACCAATGAAAGATTTAAATTTAAAAACATGCCAATGTTTGATAAGTTTTGATTACCAATTTGAATGAGGAATTGAGGAAAATTAAATTAAATGGATAAAAAGGAATAAAATACTTAATATATCTTTTAAATCAATTAAAAATATAAATTAAAATAACAAATATACTATATGAAAAGGTAGTGTTGGCTTAAATTTTAGTAATTTTCATTTTTCATTAAAAAAATGAAACTTCAATGAAAAATACATAAAATTAACCTATCTTATTTTTTATGTGCCTTTTAAAAAAAGATTTTTTTATTGAAATATAATGTTTTTACGTGTTCCAAAATTTATATTTAAAATATGTTCTCCCTCATAGTGCGGTAAATGTGGATTAATAATGAAAACGGTTTTTATGTGTTATATTTGGTTTGTTATTATCTTATTCCTATAAAACAAATTGGATGAATATAAAAAATATTTTATCAAATAATATATATATATATATATATCATTAATATCACCACTAATTATAATTAATTTAATTTATTAAGATAATATAACATTCCAATAATAAAAATATGTCATTTTTATTCAATTTTTTATTATTTTCATTTCAAATAAAAAATTACTGTTATATTTGTGTAAACCATAGGTTTTTATATGTTAATTACTTCTATTCATATAATTAATCTTAATGGATTGTTCAACTCATAATATAATTTGTAATAATATTTTAATAATGTATATTTGTTTTGTAAAACTTATCTTGCGTGATACGTAGGATATCAAGGAAAGAGATTCCTTCATATAATGAAAGATAACCTCAATGATCCATATAATTAAATTTAACCTTTATATTGAGTTTAGTACATAGATAAAATCTAATTGTGTATAAATCAATACCAATAAGTGCTTGAATATATATAAAATATCTATTTTTAATGCTGTGTAAAATAGAAAATATCAAAATACATTAACTTGAAAAAAATAATTCCCAAAATCTTGTGGTGTTACAGGAAAGGTTAATTGATGGAATTCAGTAAAAAGGTACTTTTGAGTAGAAAATATAACTCTTAGATCAATGGGTTGTATGAGAGGATGATATTTGTGTTGGATTAAATGCTTCGAGCTAGTGTCATTTATTTTGGTTGTTCATAGAAAAAACATGTTCCTTTTGGTGAATTATCCTACAATAAATATATTCAGGTGACTATAGAGAAGGATCATAATGATGAAATAGATGTTAGGCCATTCCATTGACCTCTTTTCTAGTTAGAGGAATCATTTTGTGGTTCTTCTATAGTACATGAGACTTCAGAACATGTTTAGATGATCTAGAAATTTATTTCTATGGCCCTACCTAGGATGAATTAATTTTTTCATCATTATCAATGGCCTCTAGAGTTCATGTCTTGGGATAAGGTATTCATCCATGTTTCAATAAGACATGGGAATTGATTTTTATGTTAAAAAGGGTATCTATCATCTAAGTTCATCATTCATTTTTAGGTTAGGGAGAGAGCCAGGATGGTGACATATCAGTGCCTGAAAATGTAGGGGGAGGGGTGAGGGATGTCACATAGATAGTTCCTAGCACAAAAGATGTGTATTTTTTTACAAAAAATGAGCAAAAACCATGCGAGGAGTTTTGTATTTGTACAATTCCAATACAATAGTTTGAAAAAACATGATACCTAATAATGCTATAATTGAAAATTGGACATATTAACATTTTATCCACCTCCAATTTAATAATCCTACCTTTCATTCTTCTCTATGCACAATTCTCTACCTCCTACATTGGAGGATCTCAATAAAATTCTAGGCTTCTTGATAACTCCTCCATTCCAACCTTGATTCAAGTTCCATCTACTATGTTGGATGTCCAACTGTAAGGGAATTGATACATTTCCCTATTTCAATTGTTTATCCCTTCATCATTGGTTCAATTTTAGTGAGATCTCATATGACATATTTTTAGGGAATTTTTCTATTTTTTTGGTCTCATCAAATTAGAACAAAATAAATGTCTTATATTAGACATGTGTTCCTCTATAGACCGATGGTATGCGGTCTATGAGATTTCCCTAAATGAATTTTTGTTTATAATTTTTAGTGTTGTGTTTTATACATGATTCACTGAGTGTTTCCCCTAAAATTAAACATCAATGAATTGGTTTACCAATTTATTAAAATATTGACTCATTTAGATTTGTATAAAAATTGGTGGTAAAAAAAAACCAAAGACATCCACCCTTTTAGGGGTCCCCTTATATTCCCATTTTACCTTTATGGTATTATATCCAAATAACCCATCATTGTGTTTGGTTCTACCTTGAAAATGTGATATCAATAATAAAAATGGATAAATAATTACAGTGTATCTCATGAAGAAAAATAACCAGGCATATGGAATTATTAATTATATTTAAAATTAGATTTAGTAAATTTCAATGTAATTCACATGGGTTACCCTTCCACCCTTAAATAATTTCAACAATAAATGGTAGGGAATAATAATAATTAAGTGTATATAGTGAATTAGAATGATTATTGCCTGGAAAATGGTACATCTCATATTTATATACTTCGTACATTTATTATGGGCCTTTTTACTATTATAGGAGTGGTAAAACATTTAATTTACATGTATTCAAAAGGGAATTCCACAAGTACTAAAAATACACCACTTATGTCCATTGATCCTATTATCAGAAGAGATAATCATTATAAAATTATGTATTTGTCTTATTATTCAAATATATAAGTGATGTACTGAAATGTCAATCGTTTATCATAAATATATTATAATTCTTTAGATACACTCATAGTATTAGACTTGATGATCATAGGCATTATATTCCCCCCATTGGGCCAATTCATTCTTATCTCAATATTATTATCGATTTTCTCCATGTGCAGGGTTAGAATCATTTACTATGGGATTCCATGTGTGGAACCATCCAATAAATCATATAACCTAATAGCTAGATAATATTAATTTTTAATATGTGTTTGAAATATCCTTGAGATCACAGATTTCTAAGAATAAACTTAATCCATTTATTACTTTTTCTTGAATATGAATCTTTATTTGAGATATGTGAATGACATATTAAAACACTCTATGTACAGTTAGGCATAAATCAATTGGACTATGGCGTAAAATGTATATCTATCCATATGATTATCATAAATTTTCATATATATATATATATATATGTAGATAAAAAGGGGTTCGTGGAAATTTCCATCCTAATATGAGGTAACTAGGGTGTGTCTAGTATCACATGAGTATCCTAGCCCAACATTGTTGTTGATATTTGAATTTTTCATCATTGATGATTTTTATACCTACACTCATCAAAATTTATGCACACAGATTGGAATTGTGGAGACACCATTGGGGGTGGCCTACGGAGTATATCTCACACCATATTCACGGTACCATTTGGTACCAAAAGGACTCTATAGATGCAAGTAGTGATTGGTTCAGGTGCCTATATTTTTTTTCTTGAATGGTAGTATCTTGGTAGTGGGGAGAAAATGAAAGAGATATGGATCACGATTCTTTCTAGAGATAGTCTTTTAGTATTTTTCTTTCATTTTATGTATGTATATTTAAGTGCTTATTCTTCTATATTATGTATTTATTTTTGTTTGGACAAATTATATTAAATCAATTTGTATATGGTATTGGATATTTCTACTGATAACTATTTATTTTACCTGGATTATTTATCTTCTTCTATTTGTTGGAATTGTGCTTCCACTAATTTTCCATTAATGATACAACTATGAAACTCTGAAAATGAGGGTATATTATCCCCATTGTACCACAATATACCCTTTCTAATTGTCAAAAACCATTGGTGTATGGGGAGGCTTTCCATATGAATTATGAGCAGTTGGGTTTGGTTAATTAGGGGTGAATTTGGCCTGAGATTCTAAACAATATTTTAGGATGAATATGATGAAATATTTTATTCATAATACCACTTAATATTTATTGTCACATAATAGAGTAACACTTTGTATATTAGGGTTAATACCATAATTATAAATAACATCATTATATTTCAACTTATGATCAACTAAAATAAGTTTTCCACATCCTTTATCCATTAATGAAAATTCATCACCAAATGTAAAATATTATACATATTAACCAATAATTTTATTTACTTTGTATTCTGTGAGGATTTTCCATTATCCATAAGCCATGGGTTATCTTTCTGACTAGATCTCTTGAAGTCTTCAATAATTATGGAGTTGTCTATTTTCTACTATTTTCCCATCTAGTGAATTAATTTTTTCTAGGACATTCTGTGATATATAATTTAGTATAATGTCCAATATGATAACGTATTCTACATTTTTTGGGAATTAAAAATAATTTTTTGTTACGTCATTTTTTACATTAAATTCCATATCTGTTGATATATCACCACCCATCATATGATTTTTGATATATTTCACTCAAAATATACCTCCCTTCAACTCAAACCCTTTATTTGGGAATTAAATAATTTCGTGTATATTTTAATGTTTGTCTCCATAGTTTCATTATGACCGGGAATATTCTTTTCATATCCACCTTCATAACTGATCTATGTTCTTGGTGTAGAATTATCATGGTGTATCATTAGTAGATATGATTTTCTGATGATTTTTTCATTAAGAATCATATTTTTTATGTTATTTATAACTTTACATTTGTTTAACATAAGTACATAAACTTTTCTTCTTGATCCAAACATTCTCATTATTGTTTGAAAATCCATCATCGTTCAAAGAAATCGTTTTAACTACAGATTTAGTGTAAACAACATTTAGCATTTTTTTGAAATAATATTCTACATTACCTTATATTTATTTGATGAAAAAATCTTTCTATTTATTCATTATTCTTCCAACATCACGAAATTTGGAATGGGTTTTACCCTATTATTCATTTACAATAGAAATATTCTAATTTTTACCAAACATTATTTTGTCATATTCAGTGAACATTATTTTAAAATTATAGGTTTTATAATGTTTTCATTCTCTATTATGATATACTATTCATGAATTTAAATTTTATATTTTAATTTATTATTTTAAAAAAAATATTTATTTCATGAGTTTAGTGTTTTTTCAAGATTGGATTAATGAATTGATTTTACCTTGTATCACATATTTGTTACTCTTCCTTCTATTTATTCTTATATAAATGTATAATCCAGTTTTACATGATCCATGATGTTTAAAAATTCCCCTATATGTATATCATTATATTATACATCATTTGAGAATTCCAGTTTTTTCTTCATTGTAATTTGATTTTTTTATTCTTAGTAGGCTTATTTTTGTATTTAACTAATTTTATACCTTACTTTATGTACATACTACACATAATTATTTGAGGATTTTTAATAATTTCAATATTAATCACAGCGATTAATTTCATTTTTTAGAAATTGATGAAAATGTTATCCTAATCACCATACTTGAAATATTAAAATGAACGCTTACATTTATACTTAAATTTTTCATTTTCAAACTTATGAGTTATAAGAGACTATAAAATCCTATGATATGGAAGATATACTACATCATCTTATTTCTCATCAGAAAATTCATATTTTGATTAATTATGTTGGATTTTTCCCATGGATCCATAATCCATATAATCCATAGATATTTTATGAAATCTTATAAATTTCTTAATTTCAAGAGGTATTAGAAAATTTTGATGATTATCTATTGATAATTAATCTCAATATTCATGGTATGAGATCTTATGAGGAAATATATATAGGAATTTCCTTATTAATATATTTATAATAGTTGAGTCTATCAAATTTTTCAATGTTGTATGATGTTACTAAGGAATTTTTTCGAGTATTGTGAACAATTCATCTATAAGTTCATCATTATCCATCATCTGGATATAAATCTATATTTTTCATACATGATCCTGTCTTCCATAATATATTTATTTACATTAAAGGTACATATCATCCATTACCATGTTTATATAACTGAATTAATTCCCATTACTTATTAGAAAATGTTTTCTGGTAAAAGTATGAGATTAGTATTCTAAGCCATACAATCAATATCTATATTCCTTTTTTTCCAAAATGGAATATGAGTATAATTTTTTCCATAGTGGAAATAATTTTTTAAAAGAATCCAATACTTTAAAAAATGATTTAATAGATAGGGTATCATTAAATTTTTCCATCAATGAAATTTTATTATCATCGATGTTAGGAATACCATGTCCATTACAAAATTTCAGTTCATTATTAAATCCAATATTTCCAATAGATGTAACCTTCTGTCTAGTACCAGTTTTGAAACCATGGAATGGGTAAATCCATTGTGGTGGGATCTGTGGTTTTATATTTATAAATTTCATTAATTTGATGTTAACAACTTCAAATTGTTTAGTTGATGATCCACTCAAGTGATTAAAAACACTCCCCCACATGAAATAATGTTAAAAGTAAATTATAACACCCAAAATTTAATATGGTTTATCCCCAATGAGTGAATCATCTACTTGAGTGTTTTCATAAATTTCAATTTATAAATTACATACTATGATAAATAAAAAATAGCAGTTTCATGGAAATGGATCATTCTCTACCCAAATATGAATACAAAGTAGAATGTCTCCTAAAAAATAATTTATTAGTTCCCAACATATTACAGTAGTTGGATTATCTTCTATGCCTATTGAATATGAAAAACTATTCTTATTATATCTTTAGACAATCGGTCAATCATCATCTATAACATTAATATTTTTGAAATAATAGATATCTGAGATCCTTTTGTTTAATTATTGTTCAATTTTCATTTAATTTATTTACAAAAATATTCTAAATATATATAATGAATATTTCAGCCTCATCGATACAATTTTTAAAAATGATGTTATCCTCATTAACTAATTAGTTTTTTTCAATAACTACATGGAATTTCGGGTTTGAAACACCTAATCACATTATGTGTTTTAAGAAATGACTTGAACACTATTGTGGATTATAGTGTTTTGAATTCATCAATACCTTCCAAAAATTTGTTGTCAACACCCTTATAATTATTGATCGATCATGGATAGAATAAAAAACATTATTCCTGAATAGTTCTATTTAAATTTCTATCACAATATTATCTAATAGATGCTAAATTATATTAATTATGTCAAAATACTTAAAATATAAAATATAATAAACATACAGTGAATGAATATTTGGAAAATTAAATTTTTATAATTCTAATTTATTTGAGTATTTTTATAATGTGTGAACATCATGATAATACACTTCATATGAATATAATTCATGTGAATGTACATTATGCTAATGTACATTATGTGTGAAAACATATAATGAGTGTACTTCTTGTAAATATACTAACAATGAACGTTCATTAGTTGAACATATAAGAGATAAATGTTCTTAAGGTGAGCTTACAAAAGGTAATTCTAGAATTTATGAACATAATTCTATTAAATTTAAATTAGGTGAACATTCTATCTGTGAATTCATATCTTTATCTCCACTCATATTCAGAGATCTATCAGCACAATGAGCTTCATGAAATGTTGTTAGTCTTCTACAAAATTGATTTACTTCCATTGATCAAACAGTAAAACATATATTTAGTTATTTATCAAGGTATCCCTTCTATATACCATTATATCAACCAAAAAATCCAGTGATCTAGAAAAAAAATTCGGAATGAGATCATTGTATTTTCATTTATAATAGGAAAAATCAATGAAAAATATCTCCAACAACATTGACAACAAAAGAAATACATTCAATAACCAATGGAAAATCACATTTTCTCCATTTTGAATTTGAAATTAAAAATCTGAAAATGAAAGGTGACTATTTATAATGAATTTAATATAGAAAATAATTTAAAAATATTGCAATATAATTTATTCCATAAAAATAGAAATATATATATTATCAAAGACATATAAATAAATAAGGAAAAAGATGATAGTTTATGTTGTGCAAGTAGAAAATAGAGTATAAGTAGAAAAATTATAATGAAAAATGATTCCTGTATTACCAGGATATCATGATATTAAAAATATTTTTTAAATTTTTTATTATGTATAATAACATTAGATATTCAGGAGGATTGTGTGGAATATGTGTTTATGTATAAACCCTACTGATTTTTAATAATCATAATTAAACTCAGCAAATATATGTATTGGTTATATCTAGATCATGTTAAGGATTAAATTTATCTTATTGATAGGTGGACCTTGTAAATTATAATTGGATGATTGTCATTTTGTGGATGTGTGTAATTGTTATCTAAATTTTCTCCATAATTAGTGGTGGAGTACGTTTTAATATGAAATATAAAATGTATTTTTAATCTCAAATTCAACCATAGTGACTTTACACTAATCATAATGGTCTTTTAATGATTTAAAAATGTTTTGGTTATGATTTGTTTTGTTTTTTTACAAAATGACAGTTTGGATGTTTAGTATAGTAATTGACTTAGAACTAGTGTTGTGTTGAATATGTATTATGTCATATTGATACTAGTTTTTTCCCTTTTAACATGGTCATTGTGTATGATTTGATTATGATATTTCACCATGATTCCATGTATGGAACCGATTTTTCTATATAATGAATTATTTTATATATTATGTCATGTTGGGGTTTCCAATTAATAATGATATTATTAGTGTCATGGCCTATGTCATTTTAGGCCACCCCATTTAACATTAATTTACATATATTATTACTTATTTCATGATTATCATTACCATTTATTTAATATATGTTTATATCACTACCTTGATACATTGAACATGTATAATGTGATATCATATTACTATAAAATTCAAAAACATGTATTGCTGAAAATGGTGGAAGAGTTTTCAATGAAATCAGATGGGATATTAGATACCTTTGACAAGTTCTACACTATCCCATTTCCCAAAGGGATATTCTACATGATCACCCTAACTATTTATGAACCATTCACTATAAAATTGGACATTTTAAATACACTGACACAGTTTTCTATATGTTTGAATGATTATAAGAAACTGTTAAATTTAACAAAATTGGTTTAGAACCACTAGTTTCCGGGAGTTTATCTTTCTAATTTTTGTTGACATGTAGTTTACATTATCACTTTTCATTTCCTCAGCATGATTATCAAAAAAAAATCATATTTATAATATTTATAATAGAGTTTATACATCCTGATGCATGAACCTAATTATTATCATAGTGTGTTTAAGCACCATTATTGTTGGAATAATTAATTTATCTGATCATATATTACATTTTACATTTGTTTAACATGGAACATCATTTATTTTTATTTTATTTAACACATGTTGTAGGTAATTAATTGATGAATTATATACTATCAAGGATTATTTTTCATTAGTTGTTTTGGATTCTAGGAGGCATGAGATTGTCGATAATTCCATCCAATCATCACTAAATTGGATTGGAGTCACCATAATCTCACTTGATAAATAACAGCACATAATAAAATTTCTAAACATCAATGTATCATAAATTTGGAGAAATATTTTACACTAATGACCTCATTAAATTATAATTACACAACAAAATTCACTAAAAAATAATGACAGAATTTAACAAAAAGAATAAATTAAAGTATATAAAAAAATAACATTGTTTAACATGGTTCCATATTTCATCCCACATCCACTAAAGAAAATATATTATATATTTACGTAATAAATATAAAAAAAATGTTTTTAAAAAATGTGACATTCCAGCAACATAGATTTATGACTCAAATGAATTTTAAAAACCTTGAAATGTAATCCCACCCATCATATATTTAACATACCAGGTAAATAAAGAATATGAAATTTTCTTATTAATTAGTATCTATGAATTAAATATTAGCATTACTTTAAAGGGGATTCTTTGTTCGAGGGTGTACCCAATACACAACAACGAGTTTCTTTGAAATCTTACCTTTCACACTAATAATATAATAATATTATTTTAAATGGTGGTAAACACCTAGCCATTGTAATGGTGGGAAGGAAGAGAACTAACTAAAAAATGATTATATATGTTTGTTAAATATTTTATCAATTACCCAATACATGATAGAGGCTTAAAATTAGAATTAACCGAATTTTAAACATAAAAATTCTAATATTCATTAAAAGGTCGATTAACTACCTTTTGATGGTGAACCCTTTTAAAATCTACTTTTTGTCAAATTTTATATGTTCTATTGGACAAAATATAATCCTTCTTTAGAATTGAGACATCAAAATTTACTTTGTGTAAATTTTTGTTACCTTTTTGATAATGTTCATTTTTTAATGAATAGTGAAAACTATTGTATTTTAATTCAAAATATCCTTTTAATATAATTTATTTATAAGGTTAGATTATCTTTAAAGTTGGGTTTTAAGTGTAATGAAAATTTATTTTTTATCATTTAATCGAATTGTGGTCATTGGAATTAATTTTAATTTGAAAATCGACAAAGACAAGTATCAATCTTTTGATAGATATTATTTTTTAAAACCACGCTATTTCATTCGACAACAGGAATTAACTATATAATTTATTAATGAAACTTTTATTTTTTGAATTTGGTAAAATTGAAATCATTTTTTAATTTCGAATATCAAATATAGCTTAGGGTGAATTTTTGGTATTTTTCTGATAATGTTCATTTTTTAATGAATAATGTGGAATACAACATTTTAATTCAAAACTGCCCTTTCATAAAATTTATTTATATAGTTAGATTTTCATTTTAATTGGATTTAAGGTGTAATTTAATTATGTTTTATCATTTAATACAATTTTGGTAATTGGATGTAATTTCACTTTTAAATTGGATGTGAAAACAAATCAATATTTTGATAGATTTTTCTTCTTAAAAACCCATCTTCGGTTTTGACAACTGGAATTATTCTTTTTAATTAATTACTACAATTTATGTGGTTGGAATTTGATAAAATGGATTCCATATTTGTAATCATATGGTTAAAATTATGTAATTTTTACTCTTTTGTTATGGGACATTATGAATATTAATGACATCAATCATCTTTATTTATCGCGATTAATTAGTAAATCGGGTAAAAAGGGGTAATCAATATAATGTTATAATAATGTAAAATTACTCATCCATGGGTCTTAATTATATTTTTTGAGTAATAGCTGACCATTTTATTCCTTTTGATAACTTTGTGTCCACATGGAATCACTTTAGTGTGATAGTGACCTTTTATCATATTATTTTATAATGAAAGGAAAATATAACCAAAGTATGTATCACGTAAATAAAACAATTTTAGTTTTAATTATATAAATTATATTTTTGACTATAAATATTAATTGGAAATAAAAAACTATTTCCTACATCATGGTATTTTATTTAAATTTTTTAGACTTTATATAAATAAATATATTTTTGACAAAATGTGGATGCTGTTATTACCTCATTGTTAAAAGATTTAAATAAATGATATTATAAGTGTAAAAATAATTTTTTTGATACTTTGGATGATATCCACGAATTTTATAGATGAGTATGATATTTAGAATTTATGCTAAAGATTTTATTTCTAATTTATAAAGCTTTTATTCCTTTATCAGAGGTCAACTACCAGATAGTGTCAAAATTGGGCTAAGTGAGTTTTAAAAAAAATGATATTTTACTAAATGGAATAATAGTCCAATAAATATAATATTCTGAAAAATAACATATAATATATTAATAATATCATTATTGATACTATTATTGGACTATTTTAATATTAATGTAACTATTATGACGTTATAGTTTGAAAATAAAATAAGACGTAAGAATTATTGTTTTTAACTATGGGTTAAAATGAAAAGATAAGGTGAATTATATGACATCCACTTCTCTAAATCCTACTGGATGAGTGGATTTATACCACTTATTCTTTTATCCCGGATATATCTCATTTTTCAACCATTCTAATGTGACAAATATTTTATAATAAATTTATATTTCATGACTTTCCAAGAGTGCCCCGCCTCCCTCTTATAAAAATACTTCAACTCTACCCCTTACCCACACCACTCAAGACCTTGTATCTTCATCAATAAGGTCATGTTATCTCCCAAAATCCCTCTCTTCCTCCTAGAAGACTCACTTTTGGAAGAACTCATTTCAAGAGATCCTTTTCCTCAAATCAAAAGAATATACCTGATTTTGAGGAAACACCTTCTCTCAAAATCTTTTGGATTATTTTTCCTTCTTCACTCCAACTAACATTATTATTATTTGATTCCATAAAAAATCCAGTGTAATCAATATAATAGGATGTTGCTACGAAATTGATTTCATTTTAACTAACACACACCTTCATCTAATGGTTAAAGAATATACTATTTCTATGGGAGGTGAATTACTGCCTCACGAAACGATGATTATTCAATCTTCTCTTAACAGATTTCATGGTAAAAATTATGATTTAAATATATTTATATATGATTTATATGGTATTTATGTTTTCTGTATGATTCAGTATTTTATGTTTAAATCCTATCAATAACCTTTTCATGTCGTGTAATTACGATAAATTTATATGAGGAAGTGTGGACTACCGCCCCCTCAAGTGATGTGACTCTTTCATGCAATACATGGAATGCATAAAGTGTGAAATTAATGAAATTATGTGACCTATATAACATATATATAATATTGGAATTAATATATATATGTATCATTTATTTTTAGTTCCATTAATATGACCATGAAATTAAATTAGAGTTCATGCTTACGTACGGCCTACCGTCTCCATGAACGGTGCATTTCATTTTTTATGTCAAAATTTTATGTAATAGTATAAAATGTATATATAATAGATATATATGATATATAAATCATTAATACCATTCTGGAGATGATTTACTTATAACTATATGGAAAATCATTTTCAAACATATTTATTTTTGACTCATGTACCAAACATCGACAAAACATATGATATGACCTCACATAATTAACTAATTATTATAACATGGTAATATGTTACATGAATTTAATAATAAAATATAATGGATGTCCATAAGAAATTATAAATTGACAAAGCTTTATTATTCAACAATATAATGAAACGAACATGACAAGTCAAACTTGAGGTAAGGGGATTTCTTATCTCACGTTTAATTTCATGAGATTTACATTGTTTGCCAATTATTTATTGTATGTGGTATTGTGTACTTCCATTTGATATATATTATCATGATTCTATTTATATTCATGGTATTCTTCAATTATTTTTTTTCTTATTATCATTTTTCATATGACTCGATTTATTATAATGAGGTAAGGGGTTTTTCTCTCCCTTTTTATTCCCGTGAGATTCATGCTATATTTGCAAATATCTCCATTGAGTGGTGTATGTACTGCCCATTATTCTACACTTTTTGTAATATATATTTGTTCATGCATATTTATATCAGAATTTTACAGTCATTCTTTCATGGGGTGTACATTTCGAAAGTTACCCAAATCGGTAAGGGACCCTTTCACCATATTCTTTTTAAAAGACTTCTTTTTGTTAGGTATTTTAATTTACATCTTCTTATGTTGGGATATGTTATTATATATCCTTATTGCTGTAAATTTTATATTGAAGTTATGAGATACCTTTTTTTTCTCTCATCAACTCATTTTCTGAATTTTAAAGTGACATCGTTAGGTTGTCGAATTTCTGTAAGGGAACTTCTTAACCCAATTTAAATTCTTTGTGTTAAACCTATACTTCATGATTATGTAAAATTATGAACATGTGTTGATGATATATGATTGATTTACACTTAATATTTACTTATATTGGGTGTATTTATATTTTTCACACATAATTGTGTAATTGATTTATCCATAATCTAAGGATACCATCTTTATAAGTGATTTCATCTCAAATTACATTCCATTGAGACTTCATTGATGATATGCACCAATTCACTTTGACAAGGTGTATATACATTCCCTGGGAATATTATAACATGAATAACTTTATTCTCATGATATTATAATGTTTTGATTAAATGCTATTCCTCAATTATTTTTCCAGAAGTGTCCCCTATTTGTTAAGAACTCCTTAACTAAAATATCGTCTTAATGATTTAATCTTCTAAATCATTCTTATTAATGTCCATGTTTCAAAATAGTTTTAAGGATTTATTTATATATAAATTAATTTTCTATAACAATAATTCCTTTAAAATCATCAAATTGGTATGAGACACTTTGAGTAAAAAATCTCATTATTAAATGTTTTAAATGGTTTTGAAAATGGTTTGATAAAGAATTAACTATGTCAATATATTGAAATGATATATTATGATTGCAATGTGGAAATGTTATGTATCCTTTATGAATGTTTTATGTGATACGATTATGTTATGTTTCTTGGGCATTGTTTATGAACATGGGTGGTTTCGTGATAATCTACCGGCGGGTGAGCCCGAGAGAGCTCTCCAATGTATTGGGTAATGCGAAAGAGTTAAACACTATGGTTTCTACGAAGTTATTTAGGGAATATACTATGATAGGTATTCCAAATGTAACCATGATAGTTACACCATATGTAAGAATGTTATTAATGCCTCAAGATAACATTATGTCTTATGATTTCTATGAGTAATTCATAAATCTTATGACTTCATGAGGTATGTTAAATTGATTATGTTTTATGAGTAAAGTATGATTTCATTGATTCTTATGTATACATGGACTAATGTTTTTCTTTCCGTATTTTTATATCCCTTACTGATCTTTTTATGCTCATCCCATGTTTTTGAAATGTTTTTCATAGGACATAAAGTGGAATAGGGTCAAGCATGGGATCATGGAAATGTCATGCTATCTAAAACAAGGAAATAGACATGACTCTTTTGTTCAAGAGTTTTTCGTTTTTGAAAAAAATGGAAACTGAGTAGATGTGTCTACTTTGTAATAATTGAGATGTAATAGTTATTTCATAATTTACTAAAAATATAAACTTGAATAGTTCCCCTATATGAATTATTCATTTAATTCAAGATTTTGTAATTTATTATGGCCGCCAGCCTTATAGTCGGTATCAATTGTCAGTTTAGAATACTTTAGGGATTAAGAGTTTTCGTTAGACACATGGTTAGTCTCTATGTCTATTATTTTAGTCAAATCCTTATTTTATAAAATTACTCAGATCATGTAAAGTCATTACAAATTGAAGGAGGAGGATCTCAAATGACATTCATATCTCTTCCTGGGGACATGCTTCCAATAATTATTGAAAAGTCATGTTCAGATGATTGTGAAACTTTTTATAGCATACGAATCACTTGCAAGTAGTTTTTTGAGATATAAAACACCTCTACTATACCTCATTATCATCGTGGATCATGGGTTGTATTTAGAAAAATCCTATTTTCAAAATATTCTCATATTTTCAAGAAAGGTAAATATTATCATGGAATTTTCAAATACATTACCTTATCAGAAGATTTTGAAGAATATTATGATTTTAAAAAAGGTGTTGAAGAAGGATACCCTTGAACAACCTATTTATATTTTCATTTACAAAATAGTCTCTCAGCACATACATATGATATTTTAAAAGGACCATTAATTGAATTTTTCAACTCAAATTCGGTCCAATAATTTTATAGAAAGCATGTTTTATCAGATGTTTTGAAATTATATGTCATACATGATTATTTTCCAAAACTGTTTTTTTCTCTAAAAACCCATAGGACCCATGTTGTACAAGGTGTATTTGGATGGAGGAATAAATTTTTTTTGATGGATTTATAAATATTTGTTGCAATGCATGGATATTCTACCTACATTAACAAGAAAACAATGAATCCAAATTGACACCATGATTAAGGTACGATGTTCTTCAATTTGGGGATCATTGTTTTGACTTATGGTGGTGAAATAAGAATTAAATAATTAAGATGTTGAGATCATAATAAATTGGGATTAAAATGAGTGGTTAAAACATGTTAGTGTTATTTTTGAGTTTTATACAAAGGACAAACCGGAGGATGGGTGAAAACACGTCGCATCTGGTAAGGCTGCAGGAATCAAGCCCACAACCGATGGGTGACAAGGACGCATTGCCTACCACTATCCTCCTTGAAGTCCCTGGTTAGTGTGACTTATAATTTTAGTAAAATGATTTTATGGAACAAGAATAAATTGATTTTGGGAATTTATGTTTTATCAAATGGATATACTTTGTATAAGAAAATGATTTGATGATTAAGTGATAAAGGTTGTTGTGAAAGACGTTCTATCTTTTGTGGAAACACTATACCCCTAAAGAAAATAGAATACTATGGGATTTCAATTGGGTAATAATGGTTGAAATTTTAGTTTGGAAAAATAATTATTTTTATTGTGCACATATGATGATTTGTTTTATTTATGAAAATGATAATCCTATCATAGATAATAAGTTGTTATTAATTTTCAATATGAAACCTTGTGAGTAACCAATGTTATTTGTAGATAAATGTTAAGATTTATCTTGGAAGACTATGTGATCATATCCTTCGGAGAATTGGGTTTCAATCATAGTTTTGATTATTTTGAAGAATTTTATGGATAACTGTTTATTGAATGGCCTTTGATGATATTTGGGTTTGGTTGAATTTTTTTTTGGAGATTAAGAGTAGTATATATTTTTATAAAGGATTATCATTTTGGGTATTATCAGATCTTTTAATAACAATTTTTTGTTTTGGTAAAGGTCTAAAGATATGGTAAATATATAGTTCACTTTTGTGCATTAGGTGATTCTCGAGAAGTTGATTATAGCACTCTTAACGCGAACAAGTCATCCTGAATACTCATCATTTAGAGATAATATGAGTTTGTGATAGAAATCTAGTGAAAGATGAAAGTATACATGATATGTAAGTATGTTTCATTATGTTTTTGTTAAGCCCTAAAATAAATTCCTCAATGAAAAGAAACAGAAAACAAAAACGTTGTCTGTTAACTTTTTCTACTGGGGAATCTAATACTGTTTAACCCATCATAAGTTTGTGATTTTATGGAGGTTAACTTTCTCCTAGACATGTTTTATATCACTATATATCAGAACATGATGGTTTTTTTCTCCACCATATCCATGTTTTCATGGAATCCTAGTATCTGTTGTCTCGAGTGACCTTTATACTTTTATTTTTTCTTTTAATGTGATAGTTTAATTTACTCTTTTTTCGATGTGGGAATTTCAATGATGTTTCTGAGCCCAATTTTAATATTGTGAGGACACAATTCTCAAAAGGGGGGAAGTATGTAACATCCCAGGTAAATAAAGACTATGAAAATGTCATATTTATTAATATTTTTGAATTAAATATTAATATTACTTTAAAGGGGATGCTATGTTCAATGGCGTACCAAATATGCAACAATGAGTTTCTTTGAAATCTTACGTTGCACACTAAAAACATAATAATATTATTTTAAATGGTGGTAAACACCTAGCAATTGTAATGGTGTGAATGAGTAGAAATAACTATAAATTGATTATATATATTTGTTAAATATTTTAACAATTACCTAATAAATAAAAGAGGCTTAAAATGTGAAAGAATACAATTTTAATCATAAATATTTTTATATTCTTTAAGAGGTCGATTAACCGATTTTAGATGGAAAAACAATTTTAAATAATCATTTAGTCAAATTTTATATGTTATATTGGAAAAAATAAAATCCTTCTTTAGAATTGTGACATCAAAATTTACATTGTGTAAATTTATGTTAATTTTCTGTTAAAGTTAATTTTTTAATTAATATTAAAAAATGCTATATTTTAATTCAAAACCTCCATTTAATATAATTTATTTTTATTGATAAATTATATTTTTAATTGTGTTTAAAGTTTAATAAAAATATATTTTTAAAATTTAATCCAATGGTGCTCATTGGAATTAATTTAATTATGAAAATGGACATAAACAAGTATCAATCTTTTGATAGATATTGTTTTTTAATAACACCCTATTTGTTTTAACAGCGAGAATTAACTATATAATTTATTAATGAACCTTCTATGTTTTTAATTTGTTAAAATGGAAATCATTTTTAAATTTTTAATAAAAATTATATCTTAGGGCGAATTCTTGGTATTTTTCTGATAATGTTCATTTTTAATGAATAGTGAGAAATACAACATTTTGATTCAAAACTGCGCTTTCATCCAATTTATTTTTATAGTTAGATTGTCATTTTAAATGGTTTTAAGGTGTAATTTAATTATGTTTTATTATTTAATTCAATTTTTCTCATTGGATGTAATTTCACTTTTAAATTGTATGTAAAAACAAATCAATATTTTCATAGATTTTACTTCATAAAATCCCGTCTTTGGTTTTGACAATGAGAATTATTTTTTTAAATTAATTAATGAAATTTCTATGATTGGAATGTGATAAAATTTATTTCATATTTGGAATAATATTTTCTAAATTATTTAATTAATACACTTTTGTTTTTGGACATTATGAATAGTAACGATGGTAATTATCTTTAATTATCATGATAAATTAGTAAATCAGTTAAAAAGGGGTAAAAAAATAATGATATAATAATATATAATTACCCATACATATGTATTAATTCTATTTTTTGAGTCATGGCCGACCATGGGATTCCTTGTTCCAAATTTGGGATCCCATGGAATCACTTGAGTGTGATAGTGACCTTTTATCATATTATTTTTTAAAGAAAGGAAAATATAACCAAATTATTTATCAACTAAGTAAAACAATTTTATATTTTTTTATATAAACTATATCTTTGAATATAAATACTCATTTGAAAAATAAAATTATTTCCTATATCATGGAATTTTATTTCATATTTTTAGACATTAAATAAATAAAATTATTTTTGACAGAATGATGATGCAAATATTACCTCATTATTGAACGATTTATATAAATGATATTATAAGTGTTAAAATAATTCTTTTCTGAGTCTTTGGATGCTATCATATATTTTTATACATGAGTATGATATTTCATCATTATGTTAATGCTTTTATTTCGAAGTCATAAAGCATTTATGCATTTATCAAAAGTTAACTACCAAATAGCGTCAAAATTGGCATATGTGAGTTTAAAAAAAGGTTATTTTATTAAATGATATAATAGTCCAAAAATATAATATTATTCCAAAAGACATATAATATATTAATAATATCATAATTGATTCAATTATGAGACTATTTGAATTTTAATGTAACTATTATGACCTTATAGTTTGAAAATAAGAAAAGACGTGGTAAGAATTATTATTTTTAACTAAGGGTTAAAATGAAAAGATAAGTTCAATAATATGACCACCACTTGTCTAAATCCTATTAGTTGAGTGGAATTATAACCCTTATCCATTAATCCTTGATATATATAATTTTGGAAGCATTATAATTTGAAAAACATTTTATAATAAATTTATATTTCATGACATTCCAAGACTGCCCCTCCCCCCTCTTATAAAAATACCTCACCTCTACCGCTTACCCACACCTCTCAAGACATTAGATCATAAAAACAATGCTCATATTATCTCTCTAAATCCCTCAATTACTCATTGAATACTCACTTTGGGAATAACTCTTTTCATAAGATCCTTTTCCTCAAATCAAAATAAGATACCCGATTTAGAGGTAACGCCTTCTCTCAAAAACCATAGTTGTATTTTTCCTTCTTGACCCCCCATACCATTATTATTATTTGATTCAATAACAAAAATAGTATCCTAAACCTACTAGGATGTTTTGATGAGACGGATTTTATTTACAGTTACACACACCTTCGTCTAATGGTTAAAGAACATACTGTTTCTATGGTTTGTGAATTACTACCTCACAAAAGGATGATTATTCAATATTCTCTTAAAACCTTAAAATGGTAGAAATTATGATGTCAATATATTTATATATGATATATATTACATTTATGTTTTCTATATGATTCTATATTTTATTTTTAAACCATATCATAATTCTTTTCATGTTGTGTAATTGTGATAATCTTTTCTGAGGAAGTGTGGACTACCAACCCCTCATGTGATTTGACTCGTTCATGAAATACATGAAATGTATAAAGAGTGAAATTAATGAAGTTATGTGACATATATAACATATATAT
Organism: Viscum album; assembly: GCA_963277665.1. Taxonomy (NCBI): domain Eukaryota; kingdom Viridiplantae; phylum Streptophyta; class Magnoliopsida; order Santalales; family Viscaceae; genus Viscum; species Viscum album. The sequence continues at coordinate 580,348,915 of OY728128.1, read as the reverse complement.
TATACTTGAATTATAATATATATATATATATATGTATCATTTATTTTTATTTCCTTTAATATGAAAATGAAATGAAAGCAGCGTTCATGCGTACGTACTATCTACTGTCTCTATGAATGGTGTATTTCATTTTTTATCTCCAAATGTTATGGAATAGTATAAAATGAATATATATGAGATATATATTATATTTAAATAATTAATATTATTCTGGAGATGATGTACTTATAATTACATACACAATTCTTTTCAAGCATGTTTATTTTTGACTCATGTACCAAACATCGACAAAACGTATGATATGAACTCACATAATCAACTAATTATTATAACAAGGTAATATCTTAAATGAATTGAATAATAAAATATAAAGGAATTCCTTAAGAAATTATAAATTGACCAAAGATTATTATTCAACAATATTACGAAATGAACAAGATAAGTCGAACTTGAGGTAAAGGGATTTCATTTCTCACTTTAAATTCCATGAGATTTACATTGTTCGCCAATTATTTATTGCATGTGGTATTGTGTACTTACATTTGATATATATTATCATTATTCTATTTATATTCATCTTATTCTGTGATTCTTTTGGGTCTTATTATCTTTTTTCATATGACTTGATTTATTACAATGAGGTAAGGGGTTTTTATCTCACTTTTTATTCCCATGAGATTCATGCTATATTTTCCACTATCGTATTTGAGTAGTGTATGTACTACCCATTATTCTACACATTGTGTAATATAAATTTTTTTCATGGGTATTTACATAAACATTTTATAGTCCTTCTTTCATGGGGTGTACGTTTCCAAAGTTACCCAAATCAGTAAGGGAGCCTTTCACCCTCCTCTTTTTAAAATAATTCTTTTTGTTATGTCTTTTAATTTACATATTATTATGTTGGGATATGTTATTATATATCCTAATTGCTATAAATTTTATGCCCAGCTGATGAGATAACATTTTTATCTCTCATCAACTCTTTTTCTGAATTTTAAAGTAACGCCGTTAGGCTGTCGAATTTTTGTATGGGTACTTCTTAACCCAATTTCAATTTTTGGGTTTAACCTCTACATCTTGATTATGTAATACTATGAATATGTATGGATGACCTATGGTTGCATTAAAATTAATATATAATTATATTTGGTGTATTTATATTTTTCACACATAATTATGTAATTGATTTATCCTTAATCTAAGGATACCATCTTTATAAGGGATTCCATCTCAAATTTCATTCCATTGAGAAATCATAGTTGATATGCGGAAATTCACATTGATATGGTTTATATACAATCCTTGGGAATATTTATCATGAATACCTTTATTCTCATGATATTATAATGTTTTGATTGAATTCTATTCCTCAATTATTTGTATTGAAGCATCTCATATTTATTATGAAATAGTTAACTAAAATATCATCTTAATGATTCAATCTTCTAAATATTTTTTATTAATTTCCATGGTTCAAAATGGTTTTAAGGATTTATTTATTTGTACATTAATGTTTTAAAATATTAATTCCTTTAAAATCTTCAATGTGGTATGGGACAGTTTGATTGAAAAATCTCGTTCCTAAATGTTTTAAATTGTTTTGAAAATGGTTTGATAAAGAACTGATTATTTCAATATATTGAAATGATATATTGTAATTGCAATGTGGAAATTTTTCATTTCCTTTATGCATGTTTTATGTGATATGATTATGTTATGGATCTTGGAATTTTTTTATGAATATGGGATGTTCCTTGATAAAATAAGGGCGGGTGAGCCCGAGCTAGATCTCCAATGCATTGGGTAATGTGAAGGAGTTAAACTCTATGGTTTATCCAAAGTGATTTAGGGAATATACTGTGATGGGTATTCCAAACGTAACCATGAGGGTAACAGCCTACAAACGAAATTTATGAATGCATCAAGTTACCTTTATGTCTTATGATATCTATGAGTTATTCATAAATCTTATGATTTCATGAGGTATGTTAAAGTTATTATGTTTTATGTGTAAAGTATGATTTCATTGATTCTTATGTATACATGGAATAATGTTTTCTTTCCATATTTTTATATCCCTTAGTGGGTTTTTGTACAAATCCCAAGTTTTTGAAATGTTTTTCACATGGCATAAATTGGAATAGGGTCTAGGATGTGATGGAGGAAATGTCATGATATCTAAAACATGGAACTAGACATTACTCTTTTGTTAAAGAGTTTTTAGTTTGTGAAAAAATGGAAACTGAGTAGATTTGCCTACTTTGTAATCATTGAGATTTAATAGTTATGTCATAATTCTCTAGAACTCTAAACCCGAAAATATATTCAATGTGAATTATTCATTTAATTCAAGATTATGTAACGTTTTAATGATGATGAATTATAATATATATTGATTACAATATGGTAAACCTAGTTTCATCAACCCAATAAATTTACATAGACACATCTAATACATTAAATTCATACTAATTCACTATAGAATTTATATATTTTTCTAGAAATCAAAACTAAATGAATAATGAAATCTCATCTCAGTATTTTTTATAAAACCATTAATTGAGTAATTCAATAGAACAGAGTGTTCATATTTTTGTTGTCTAACTCTATTAAATCATTGGTAATTTGGTGAATTAATTCCACATAGGTTTATAATGATGTTTTCATTACTATGAGGACCCATTAGGGAAATTAAACATCTAACCACATCACTACCTATCCACTAAAGCCTCTTTCCAATACCTTTACAAGACTGAAGGGTCTTCATTGTTTCACCATCTAGTAAAATTAATCCAGCGCATGAAGAGACTTCGGAAATCCTAATAATCTCCCACTTAATGAATACATCATGGAAGTCAATGACATCCCCCAACACATTGGTAAATGGTAACCTTATACATATACTACATGTAATTATCCTTCATTATCTTCCATTAACACAATATTTAATGAGTCACAATTCTTCTAGTTATCTTATAAGTATCTAAATTTCTATCCTCTAAAATCTTGAATGAAAAGTTTTAATTATGGTCAATGTGTTTTATCCTCACATGGAAAAGAATATTTTATCCAAATGTAGTGTAGTTAGAGTAAAACATTGAAGAATTCTAATTTTTTGGATACATATCATATATCCTATCAGGAACTCCAAAAATGCCATTTCCCTTTTTTTACATATAATATTTTCAAATTCAGAGATTCTATTATGATGAGTTTAATCCCTGATCTCAACATTAACACCCAACTGATCTATGTTATTCAAAATGTAAAATCATATAATGTAGTTCCCTAGAATGATTATTATTCACATCAGATGTATGTGTCAATACATCCCTAAAAAAATTCCTCATATAAGTAAGCTATTATATCTCACATTCCAGTGAAGTAATAGATAAACTACTACATGGTGTCCCAATAATATTTTCCATGATTCACTATAAACGTTCAAACTACTTATACTAGATGATAATTATTTGACATAGTTCACAATATAGAATACATGAGTCTCCCAACTGTTAAGGCATAAAAAACTCCCTAAAAGTTATTGTCATCTTCCTCCATTAGTTACAATTTTCTATTAAAATGTATAATGTTTTTGTTAAGAGGTTTTGATAATAACTCACAACATATATTTATATCAACATTAAGATATTACCAGACTCCTTGTCCCCCTATATTAATATCCATGATCATCATTATTTCACTGAGATTATTCATTTCAAAATATCACAAAAATATTTCCATCCCTGAAAAAATAATCAAAAATAATATATCTGTCATAGCATATAATCCAGATTTAAAAAAAATATGAGAAGTTCTATATTACCGTATTCCTTATATGAATAAAAATTAATTTATTTGCGTCATTAAAAATCATTCCCCTCCATGAAGGACATGAATTCCCAGTTCCAATGTCTTATAGATTATCTCAAATCATGGATACTTGTGTTGATTCTACTAATACATGAAATTGATATGATTCTTCATAAATATTTTTTCCTCTGAAAAAATGTAGAAAAACTTCATTCAAACACATTTTTTATATATTTTAATCTCTACATTCAATGAATATTAACATATTTAAATTTTAGTATACTTTACTACAAGATAATATATTTTACTGAAGTCTATTTCCACATTCTATTGAAACCCATTCACTATTAACCTTCCATTATATCATACAAATCTATCAAAAAATACATTTATCAATGAGACCCACCTATTTTGAGGTTAAATATTTCTATAGTATTGTTCTTTTTGGTCTTAGTTGTTTTTATAAGATTTTAACCAATATAATCCCTCATAGATAACTCAATATTATTATAATAATTGATGTTAGACACTTATTTTAGGTATTCTTATTCTCCAAAATTCATTACCACAAAGAACTGTAAATCATCTTCATACCATTGTAATATTGTAATCACTATAGAAAATCTATACTCTACTCTCTTCAGATATGCACACTCTTGAACCCACAGTTCCAAAATTTCACTATCCAAATATCTTGACTTAGATTTGCATGTTCTCTATATTATTGTTATATCTACCTCGGGTTAGTGTTTTCAAATCCATGTACTAGCCTCTAATATAAATTCTATTTATTCTAAATATCCCTGAAAAATCCATTCATATCAACATGGATTGATGTTTATTATTTACAACCAACTTCCTTCTCCACTATGTTTTTATCCTTACTAATAAATTTTACATTAAATCACATTATTAACATTCGGATGACTTGTCCATTATTACAATATAAAAGAAAAAGATAAATAATTTCTTATCCATATCCCATAATGAAACATTAATATTATTGTTCTTTATAATTATCTATTTCTTTTTGTATCTATATATGTAGGACAAAAATATAATGAAGTAGTTGATAAATTTATAGTTCTATACCTATTTGTAGTTCCTAATGAATATTTCATCTCAGGGGTTTGGTAATTATATGTACATTTGTGTTCACTTACCATTCCTTACACACTATTGATATCATAGAGTGTATTTTCATGATCCAATCTCCTTACATCAATTTATGTTTAAAACATTGATCTACTCTAATTTTTTTAACAATCTACAAATAATATTCTAATTAAAAATACACATGGTCATGCCAAATTTTCTAAATAATCAATTTCTAAATTCACATTATTTATCTAGCCTAGGTATATTTAATGTAATATATATTTCTCTTTTCACTATTTATTTCAACTTACAAAATACCCCCCAACACTTATTATTGATGTTGCAATAATTATTCCCCTGAATTGTTAATGGATTAATCAACGAATTGAAAATATATTATCACCCTCATGATATTTTAAAAGGATAATTCCCAAGATATCTATATAAGAAAAGTTGAGATTCCAAAATATTAGTGTTCATCTATTCATACTGAAATTAAACATTTATTTTTTACATATTTAAAAATTAATACAGTTATTGAAGAATGAAAACTAAATCATCAATAATCCTTTTTAAATTATAACATTTTTACTCATCCCACTATGGCTCCCATTTTAGAAATAAAATTCATATGGTTTTTTGGGAATATGATTAAATGTTTTTTCAGCCTTTACCTTTATAAACATATAATTATTCAATCCATTCCCTCCTAGCTATGAAAATGGAAACCTGGATGATTTAACAGACCATATATGAATTTTTTTTTCAACAACCATATTTATCCATCTATCCTTCTAAAATCCAATTCTTCACGAGGCTAGTAATATTAATGATTCATATATTTTCAATGACACTATTAATCATTGCTTATAGTTTCAAATCACCCATACCCAATTCTTCAAGAGTTATAACATATACTATATGTTCAAGTATAAATATTTTTAACTCACAATATCAAAATAATCCCTTTTCACCTATAGAATGAAAATAATCTCTAGAATATATGATCTGAGATTATATAAGAGTATTTAAAATCATAATTAATATGATAATACTCTCAATTGATGGGTTTATATAATTTAATCCTAAAAATGTGTTCTTATATAATATTCATTGTGTTTGAGAAAATTATTATGGGTATAACAACTATTCCCTGAATTCCAAAATATTGGCCAATTTTTTTTAGATTTACATCAACATGTACCTCTCAAAATTCCATAAAATCCAAATTGACATATTTGATGTGGTCATATACCTCTTACAAATATACTAAATACATCACTAGAAGATGACTGAGTAACCCTCTTACATTAATCAGCATTATGTGTATCATCCCAGTTAAATAAAGAATAGTACATTTTCATATTTATTAATATTTGAGAATTAAATATTAATTTTACTTTAAAGGGGTTTCTATGTTCGATAGCGTACCCAATATGCAACAAAGAGTTTCTTAGAAATCTTACGTTGCACACTAGTAATAAAATAATATTATTTTAAATGGTAGTTAACACCTAGCCATTTTATTGGAGGGAATGAATAGAAATAACTAAAAAATGATTATATATGTTTGTTAAATGTTTTAACATTTATCCAATAAATGATAAAGGCTTAAAATACGAAAAGAATTCAATTTTAGGCATATATACTCTAATTTTCACTGAAGGTCGAACTATCACCTTTTGATGGAGAACCCTCTTTAAATATAGTTTTGGTCACATTTATACATTCTATTGGACTAATTAAAATTCTTGTTTCGAATCGGGACATCAATATTTACTTTGTGTAATTTTTTGGTATTTTTCTGATAAAGTTCATTTTTAATGAATAGTGATAATTGTTGTATTTTAATTCCAAACCTCTTTTTAATATAATTTATTTACATGATTATATTATCTTGTGAATTTTTTTTAAAGTGAAATTAGAATATATTTTTACCATGTAATCCAATAGTGGTTGTTGGAATTAATTTCACTTTGAAATTGGACTTAAACTAGTGTCAATCTTTTGATATATATTGTTTCATAAAAACACGCTATTTGTTTTGACAGAGGGAATTAATTATTAAATTAATTAATGTAACCTATATTATTTGAATTTATTTAAAATAGACATCATTTTTTAATTCGGAATATCAAATATAGCTTAGTGTGATGTTTTGGTATTTTTCTGAAAAACATCAATTTTTTGATGAATAGTGAAACCACTAAGTGGTACATAAAAAACTGATTGTTCGTTTAAATGAAATTTTACCACCTCTGTGTTTTGAATTTCAAAAATCTAGCATTCATGGTTGTCATTAAGAAGTAATATGTGGTTCAATGGGATTAAAATAATTTTTTGGTGAATAGTAACTTTTATGTTTTAATCACGATTAGAGGTAATTAGTGTAGTTTAAGGTGAAAATAATGTTTTAATAATATGAAATGACCTTCACACATGTACTACCCTTATTGTATGTGTCATGGACAACCAATAAAATCCATGGGTCTACTTGGGGACCCCATGTATCGACTTTGGTAGGAAAATGACATTAAAAACTTTTTATTTAATGTTAAAATTAAAATGTGACAAACATGTGTTGTTTTACTAAAAAAAATTAAATGGGGTCATACAAGTCATATTATTGACTATAAATATTCATTATAAATATAATATGATTTCCTATATAATGATATTTTTTTTAAAAAATTAGACCTTAAATAAATTTTTTTATTTATGACACCATGATGATGCAGTGATTACCTCATTATATAACGATTTAAATAAAAAGAAAAGATAATGTAAAATGTAAGACCCAAAATTTTAAAAAACTTATTGTATTGGTGGATTTCGAACTCTTATCACCTTATCCTCGAAATATATAATTTTTGGACCATTAAAATCAGAAAATCATTTTATAATAAAGTAACCTTTTATAACCTTCCCAGAGTGCCCCTCGTCTCCTCTTATAAAAGGCCCCCACCTCTACCACCTTTCCTACACCTCTAAAACGTTTGGCTCAGCCATAACCTGCCCATTTTGTCTCTCCACATCCGTCTATTACTCCTATAAGCCTCACATTGGGTAGAAGTCTTTCCAAGTATGCCTTTGAGCTCAAATCAAAAAGAGTTGCCCGTTATAAAGGTAGTGTCTTCTCTTGTGTTGTTATGATTTATTTTGCTTCTCCAACCCCCTAAACTCATTTTATTACTTTTTTTGTAACAGCACCAGTATATTCAATATACTATGATTTTTTTATGAGAAGGATTATATCTACACTTATACACACCATCATCTAATGGTTAAAGAGAATACTGTTTCCCTGGATGGTGAATTTCTACCTCACGAAACGATGATTGTTCAATATTTTTCTAAAACCTCCAATGGTGGCCATTAAAATGACACTATATTTATATATGATATATAATATTTTTATGCTTTCCTTAAGCTTCTGTATTTTTCATTTATGGCATACCTTTATGGCGTCCATTATGGGTATACATGATATCATCATTTTAGGAAGTGCGGACTACCGCCCCCTCAAAGTGATTTGATTCGTTAATGCCTTATGTGGGATGTATAAAGGATGGAGTTAATGATATTATATATGAAATTATACTGGAATTATAATACACCTTTATTTAATTATAATTCCATTCCATAAAATACGATATAGAATTGAAATTAGCATTCATGCGTACGTACGGCTTACCGTCTCCATGAACGGTGAATTACATTTCTTACCTCTAAATGTTATGTAATATTATATATTCATGTATATACTGGATATATATGATATATATGATATCTACATAATTAATATAACTCTGGATATAATGGATAGATGAACAACTTCTAATTATAAAAAGTTTATCTTTGACTCAAGTACTAATGATCGTTAAAACCACCATTATTAACTTAAATAATTACATAGTGTTCATGACATGGTAATAAGTGACATAAAAGGAATAATGAACTTGAAAAAGGTTATTAAGAAAGTAGAAATTAACTCATGTTTATTGTCCATGAGATTAAAGAGCAATCTAGTCACGTCGGACACGAGGTAACGTAACTTCATAATCCAATTTCCATTCTTTGGGTTAATCTCCAACTTTCATATTGTGTCATGATATTATTATGTAGTATCTTTTATTTATACTTTCTTTATGTGTAAATATAGTGAATACACATAATAGATCTACTTTATTTAAAAAATGATCTTTGTATGGGACTTCGTCTCAATTTCTTTTCATTGATGCATATTTTGTTTTATACACAACCTTCTTTTATACGGTGTATAAACCCCTTTTAATTTTACGTTTATCCAAATGGATTGTTTTTTATACGAAGAATTTTACTAAATGACAAAAGGGAATGTTCTTTCCGTACATATGTGGCGACAATGACTTCTCTATCGTCATGACAATTATTTGAGTTTCGGCTTTCTCTAGAAGCCATATTTTTTTAAATGAAAAATAAATACCATGTTTTACTTTTCTTTTATTTTGGTAGTGGAAATGGTTTTCATAATGTTTTTATTATATCAATGTGTTGTATTGATATATTGTGATTGAAATGTGGAAATGTTATGCTTCCTTTATGCATGTTTTATGTGATACAATTATGTTATGGTTCTTGGGAATTGTTATAAATACAGGTGGTTCCGTGATAATGTAAGGGTGGGCGATCCTGATATATCTCTTCAATGCATTGGGTAACGCGAAGGGGTTAAATGTTACGGTTTCTCTGAAGAGATTTAGGGAATATGCTGTGATGAGTATTCCAAACGTAACTATGAGGGTTACTCCCAATGCAAAAATGTTATGAATGCCTCAAGTTACCTTTATGTCTTATGATTTATATGATTTATTCATGATTTAATGAGGTATGTTAAAATGCTTATGTTTTATGAGTAATGTATGATTTCAAACATGGACTATTGTTTTGATTTCGTATTTTTATATCCCTTACTGTGGTTTTTATGCTCATCCCATGTTTTTGAAATTTTTTTCACAGGTCAAGGGAAAGGTATATGATGTGATGATAATGTCAAGGAAGTGTCAAGAAAGAATCCATGTTTTATTTTAAATATGTTTCCATTGATGGTAAAATGAGTAATATATTTTATGTAACCACTTTGTCTAAATTTGGAATGTAATGCATATTTTATGATCTAATTCTCTAAATCTCTAAACCTGAAAAGATCATCAACATGTATTCTTGAAATAACTCAAGATTAAGTAATGTTTAAGGCTGGGGCCTTATAGTTGGTATCAGAGGTTAGTTTAGACAACATTAGGAGTTAGAATATTGTTAAATTATAAATTAATTTATGGTATGATTGAAATGATATAGCATTTAATTATTACCATGTTGCTTTGCCTAAGATATTTCCGTGATAAGAATGGTTTTCCATAGAGGAAACATAGCAGCTTTTCTAGGAAGGCATACAGAGTATAATTACCTTTCGAATCAGCAACCAGAGATGGTCTGAATCAGAATTGAGCAGTTTACTACACTAATGACTCAGTTTAATTAGGAGAAAAATATTGGTTGTTTTTATTGATGATATTTTGGGGTTTTATAAAAGTAAAGAGGAGAAAGAAAGTCATTTAAGGGTTATCGAGAAAACAATAAAATAAAATAAAATATAAGGAAATTTCAGAAAGTGTGAGTTTTGGTTAAAAAAATTTCTTTCCTGGGTCATATTGTTTCTAATGATGGAATAACTGTGGATCCTGCAAAAACAAAAGTTGTTGAGATAACTTTTTGTACAACTCTTCAAATTCCCTATTCCTTGAATCAAAATCACCCTGTGCTTGATTCACATTCTCATGATCTACGTGATGTAGTAGTACAAAAGTTAATGATTCAGCATCATATTTTTCTTTCTCCATGACCTGAGCAGGTTAGTCCAAAGATTTTTCATCAGATTCCTTTTCAGAATCATCTATAGAAAAATCCTCTGGAAGAAATTCTGTGTGAGATTTAGAAGTATGATCATCACGAATATCTACAATTTTATCATATAATGAAATATCTAAAATGATATTCTCTAGAGTTTCGTGAGGTCTTGACACTTCCTCACTAGTCTCTTCCTCATTTTCATGTTGATTTACAAAAGCAACATCAGCTTCAACATATTATTATGATATTTCAACTACAATCCTTTCATGATCAGGATCTGTAACAGTAAAATTCTGTTCTTGAGGTTGTTCAACTACCTTTTCTCTGACAAAGCTGTAAGAGAGTAGATATACTGTAGTTAAATCTGGGGAAGTAAGTTCCTCAATCACAGGTCTTTTCCTCTGAGTTTGAAGTACCTCCTGACTTCTTTCTTCCTCAGTTTCTACCACTAGAAATCTGATCGTCCTTTCCATAGTGCTGACTCTCAATTCAGCTTGTCCCTCTTCAGACATTGTAGATTGATCTTAAGCACTCTTTGATTCATCATCTGCTCCTACTGGAAAAAGTTTTCCTTCGATAGTACTCTAAAAATATCCAATCTTCCTTAAATTTCCAGCATTAAACACATTACTATGATGATAGTGTACTCTAGAAACCTCCATTCTCACCATGTCCTTCTTTAGCAACATCTTGGAAATGAATCGACCAAAAGGATAAAATTTCATTTGGGCATCACTCTGATAGAAATATCTTAGGTATCTGACCATATACCTAGGAAAATTGAGTTTGACATCACTGAACAAAAGATACATTATATACATATCCGGATAAAATATCATTTCTATCTCATAAATCTTTGGTGCAATGCCTGTTTTCACAAATTTGACCAAATTATTCTGATTAGGCTCCAAATCCATGAAAAATATTTTCTCTACATTCTTCATACCAAAGAGAAATGACATTATTTCCTCTGATTTATGCACAAAATTTCTTATATTTTTCAAATTGAAATGAAAAAATCAATCATGAGTGTAGTTAAGATTATGACCAATTTCTACTGAAGAGATTGAGAAATCCATATCCTCTATCATAGCCATTATAATATTATTAGTATCTCCCAGACTAAACTGTAAAGATTTAAAGAATTATCTAAGTTCTACCTCATACAGAAATTCTGTATTTTCACTATTGAACATTTGTCCAAGGTTTTGAAATGACAGTTCTTATTTCAATAGTAGATTTGTCTAAAACATCCAGTCGAGATTTATTACCTTTCCCTGTAATATTTTTCCTCCTTCAGATAATTGTCTATTGGAATTTCTTGTCTTGGATTCACTAGAATTTTAGTCCTTACCATATTTGCAAGAATCTATAAAGGATTGGAGGTTAGGGTTTTAGAGGCTAGATGATTAGGGTTGATGAGCAGAGGTGAAGTTTGTGGGTTCAAAAAGGATTCGATAGAAATGAAATGTTATAGATGTCGAAAGGGTTTCTGACAACCTTTATTCCCATGTTTTTAATAATCATTACATATATTTCAAAATAAATAAAATAGATTACGTGGGGAAAAGAAACTTATTCTTTTTTAAAAACAAAATAGATAAAATATTTTATGAAGAATTAAAATAAAGAACTGCCATTGTAAAATATAATTTTATTTAAAATCATATAAACCTAGATCCCCCTTAATAAAATTAAACCTTGTAGTGGGAAGTGGTTTAGTAAAAATATAAACTAATTGAATATCAGTACTATTAAATTCCAAAGATATATCTTTTTTGAAAACATGATCTCATAGAAAATGATGTTTGATATCAATATGCTTAGTTCTAGAATGATTAATAGTATTTTTTGAAATATTTATAGCACTAGTATTATCATATAGAATAGGATTATTATTAAAATTTAGTCCAAATTCCATAAGAGTGTATTTTATCCACAACACCTGTGCACAACAACTTCCAGCATAAACATATTCTACCTCAGCTATTGACAGGGCAACTGAATGTTGATTATTACTTGACCATGACACTAAATATTTTCTAAAAAGTTACAAGTTCCTAAATTACTTTTCCTATCTAATATACAACTCCCAAAGTCTGCATATGAATATGAAATCAAATTGAAATTAACAGTTTTGGGATAATGAAGAGATTGAAAAACAGTTCCTTTTAAATATCTAAAAATTATTTTAACTATAGATAGATGAGATTCTTTAGGATGTGATTGAAATATTGCAAAAAGAAATACTGAATACATTATATATGGCATGCTAGCAGTACGATATAATAAACTACCAATTATGCCTCTATATAACTTATTGTCAACTGATTTTCCAGTTTCATCCAAATAATGTTTTATATAAGTACACATAGGAGTTGGATATGTATTGCTGTTATCAAGTACAAATTTCTTCAACAAATCAGTAATGTATTTTATTTGATTCAAAACATTTCCAAAATATTTTTAATTAATTTAAAGTCCTAAAAATATATTTAGCTCTCCCATCATACTCATTTAATTTTTTTTTCATTAACTTTGAAAACTCATGACCATGGGTTTTATTAGTTGATCCAAAAATTACATCATCAACATAAATTTTAACTAATAAAATATTAGAATTCACAGTTTTCTTAAATAGTGCTTTATCTACCATTCCAACAGTAAAATTATTTTTCAAAAGAAAAAATCTTAATCTTTCATACCAAGCTCTAGGTTCTTGTATAAGGCCATAGAGATCTTTAGAATATTTAAAAACAGAATCTTGTTTTTGAGAATTTTCCAAACCGGTATGTTTCTCAATATAAACTTCCTCCATTAAATAACCATTTAAAAAGGCAGACTTAACATCCATCTGAAATAATTTAATGTTCATATGAGATTCATAGGCTAAGATGATTTTAATGTCTTCTAGTATAGCTAAAGGTGAAAAGGTCTCATCATAATCTATACCTTCTTCCTGATTATATATTTTAGCTACCAGTGTAGCTTTATTTCTAGTTATTATTCCTTAATCATATTGCTTATTTCTAAAGACCCATTTGGTTCCTTTACTGGATAGTTCTGTGGTCTTTCAACTAATTCCCTGAATGCATTTCTTTTGAACTTTTTTAATTCTTCTTGCATTGCTCTCATCTAGCTTTCGTCATCTAAAGCTTCTTCTATAGTGTTGGGTTCTAATTGGGATATAAAGGCAGATAATTCTAAAAGATTTCCTATATTTCTTATAGTTTTTATTCATGTATCTAAGTCTCCTATTATAGTTTCTAAAGGGTGATCTTTAGGTTTCTAGTCTGTCTAGGCATCACACTTATAGGTTATTCAGTATCATGTTTTCTGAACTTGACTGAATTTTATTTATATCTTTTTCAAAATCATTTTTCATGTTCTCAAACCTCATTTTATCAAAAGAGTCAGATTTATCCATTTGATCTGTCCTTTTATCAAAGGGATCATATTCATCAAATTTCACATGAACTGAATCTTCAAAAATCCTTGACATCTTATTATAGATTATATAAGCATTGGAAGTAGCTAAATATCCTACAAAAATTCCTTCATAATATTTTTGATCGAACATAACAAGATTACCCTTGGTTTTTAATATAAAAACCTTGCATCAAAAAACATTAATGTAGTTAACTTTACATTTTCTGTTATTCCAAAGTTCATAGTGTGTCTTTTTCAAAAGAGGTCTAATTAAAACACTATTTATTATATAGCAGGGTGTGCTTACAGCTTCTACCCAAATGTAAGTAAGAAGGTTGTATTCATTTAGCATAGTCCTAGCCATTTCTTGAATAATCCTATTTCATCTTTCAACAATTTCATTTTATTGAGGTGTTCTAGGTGCAGAGAAGGTGTGTTTAGTACCCATATTTGAGCAGAAGGAATTAAATTCCTAATTCATAAATTCCCCACCATGATCACTTCTTAATAAAATTATTTTAAAACAGTTTTCATTTTGAACAGCTTTACAAGAATGTTCAAATAAAGGAAAAGCTTCATTTTTATATTTCAAAAATAAAATCCATATAAATATAGAATAGACATCAACTAAAACATATACATATAATTTACCATCCAATCATGATACTCTTGAAGGTCCAAAAAAATCCATATCAATATATTCTAGAGGTTTAGATGTAGCAATTTTGTTAACAGATTTGAAGGATGAATTGTGTTTCTTGCTAAGTTGACATGCATTATAGAATCTGTCAATTTCAATTTTCAGACATGGAAAATCAGAAACTATAGGTTTCTTAGATATCATATTTAAAACATATATATTACAATGTCCATGTCTCCTATGACAGATCAAGGATTCATTTATTTTATTAGTCAAGCAATTTACTTGTTGTTTACACAAGGAATTTAAATCTAGGGTATACACATTAATAATTCATGGTGCTCTAAATTTAAAAAATTTATTTTTGAAAATAGAATAGCAATTGTTAGAAAAATAAATAGCATTACCATCATCACATATTTGAGAGATACTAATTAGATTGTGTTTCAATCTTTGTACATAAAGTACTTTATTAATTGAAACAGCTTTTGGGTCTCCAGTTATTCCAATACCAATGATTTTTCCTTTGGCATTGTCAACAAAAGTGACAAGTCCACCATATTTTTGAGTGAGTTTATAGAAATTCACTGAGTTTCCACAAATATGTCTTGAGAATCTACATTCCATATACTATATGTCCTTTTTTCTCTTTTGACCTGCTCCCTGCAAAGACATTTACACATATTTCTTTGGTACCCATATTTTGTTGGGTCTAGTAGTGTTATCTAGAAAGGATCTGGGAATATAGACTTGCTTGGTTTTTCTAATTTCACACCAGTCTAATAGATCATTTGATATAAATGCATTCTTAATGCCACTTATTTGGGGTTCTCTTAAGAATCAATTTTTAGAAATATGTCCCCTTATTCCATAGTAAATAAAATTTAGTCTTTTTGCACTTGGAATAAAATTGTTTTTGTATAGCTTGGGTTTTTTACATTTACTTACAATTTCCAATCATTCCCTTTTACTGAAATTTTTCCCATTGATTTCATTTAAATTATTTTATCATTTATTAAAAAAATGGCTGCAGTTTAATATGTTTCTACTTCAGTTTGCAGTGATTTTATATTTGATTCATAATCTTTATTGTTAGAATTAATTGAATCAAATTTTTTAATTAACTCCTTATATTGTTTCAGCATTGTATCTATTTCATCAGAAACAACCTTATGAAAAATCATTAAAGACATAAGCATATTAAATAGAGAGTCATATTCTTCTTCAAGCATATTGTAGTAGGCTGAAAGTTTTTCATTAGAGTTATTAGATTCAGAACTAGAATCAGTAGATTAGTAAGATTGTACCTCATCTATTTCTACCATAAATCACATGTTAGAATTCAGATTTTCTTCCTCTTTATCTGAGTCTGATTGAAATGTAATAATGGAGTCTTCAGATACACTCCTTGTAGCTTTCTTGGATTTCTTTTCCTTATTCTCATAGTCATTTATTTTGAAAAATTTATTTCTCTTGTCATCTTTTAGGTGAGGACAATCAGGTCTGATATGCCCAATTTTCTTGAATTTATAGAATATTACAACCTTATTATCTTTCTTAATTGATTTTTTGAAGCCTCTTTTCTTTCCCTAGAATTTTGTGAATCTTCGGGCTAGCTGACCTAATTCCACATCAGAATTAGATAACTCAGAACTCTCTGACTTCACTTTTTTATTTTTCTCCATCTTCATATTTTTGCTCTGTTATGATTCTTTCAAGGCAGTATCATTTCTTTTGATAAGAACATTATGTTCATTATCTTCATCTTCCATCTCAGATTCATACATCAATAATGTTCCAATAAAGTCTCTCATGGTTAAATCTTTGACAGGTGTCGACTGTCTGATTGATATAGAGATTCCATTCCATTTTGTAGGCAGTACTCTCAATACATTTAAAGCTTGATCAGCTTGTTTAATGGGATCTCCTAAGGCAGTTATGTTATTAACAATCTCTGTCAATCTTCCATTCATTTGAGTAATACTCTCATCTTCAACCATTCTAAATATATCAAATTTATGCTTAGTAGTCGCATATCTCATTTCCCTGATATTGTTAGTTCCTTTGTAAGTAACATCAACAGTTTGACACATTTCATATGCTTTTGGGAATTGAGATACTCTCTCAAACTCATCAGGTCCTAGACCACATATAATTGCATTCATAGAATTCAAATTTATATCATATTCTGCTTCAGTAGCTGCACTTCATGTTTCAGTTTTTTCTGGTATTTCATATGGAGTTAGAATCATAGAATAGAATCTGTATCCATGATTTTTCAGATAGATAATCATTCGCGACTTCCATCATCCATAGTTTTCTCTATTGAAGTACGATGCTCTGACCATTGAAATTCCCTCTCTTGTATCAGTCATATTGCTCTATGTATAATCACAATCATCTTGTTAATGCTTTTTCAGAAATCTCAACCTTTGATACCAATTGTTGGATCAAATTAGACCAAATATACACAAGAGGGGTGGTGAATTGTGTATTTTCAAAAATCATTATGAGATTGTGTTCTGCCTTTTAACTTTAATCAGATAAAATGGTGCAGCAGAAAGTTAAATAGTAGTAACCCAAGAGGTATAGTGGTTCATGGAATAGAAGTCCCCTAGTCCACTCCAACAACGCTTTACTCCACGAGCTTAGTGATTTTCACTACCTGGTCATCATTTCAATATACCGGTTTACAACTGAGTACAGGAAGTTGACACCTTTACAATCTAAGGAAAAACAAAGCCTTCTGGTGCACAAACAGAACCTGCACTGCTTAGTACGAGAAGCCGATCACTCAAGAATTGAAAGAAAATATTTTCTTCTTTTGAAAATACTTTCCAGATGTTCTTAAAAATTGCAAAAGAATTCATTTGACAGTAGGTAGATCATTGACTTCAGAAATAATAATCTTCACATAAGAAATGTTCTGAATCGATCCCATTGCAATAGACATATAAATATAATTCACAACTTCAGCAGTAGAAAATTCACAATAGATCTTCATTGTAGAACAAGTTAATCTTCTATCACGTTCCTTCCTCTTTAATAAACAGAGATTTGACGTTTCTTTTGAACCAGTAGATCAGTGTGTTTCAGTAGTCTCTGTTTTTAATTTTTTCAGAATAACAAAAAGATCACACATGATCAAAAAAGATCTATGTAGTTTAAAAATCCAATATAAATAAAAGAACGATATAAACTTCTCCTATAAAATTAGATCCACAAAAGTCGCCTTTTTTGCTCGTGATATTCAAAAATTTTAATTTATAGAGTATTTGTAACTACCCTGAAGACTCAAAATAAAAAGATCCTTTTAATTCGATTATCAAATCATTAATGAATCTGTTTTGAAATAGTCAAAATTGTACTTCAAAATCAGCTTTAAATATGGCTTGATATCCGCCTAGTAATCAGTGTATTGACGGTTGCAAAAAGAAAATCGACTCTAAATTCTTCAACACCAACTGTAAAGTGAAGTTGAACTGTATGCATCCTTTTAACGTAAGGTTGATGATGTAGTCTTCAAACATAAGGATCACAATGTGAGGTTGACAATGTAAGGTTGTCAATGTAAACTTTTTAACAAACGTAAGGTTCATTCCAAATATAGGGTTGGTCATCTATACTTTCCTCTTTAACTTACAAATGTACGATATAAGATCTATAATTTTACTTGATCCATTCTTTTCAAAGAAAAAATGGTTGTTTACAAAAGTATGGTTAATGAACATTCCTTTTGAGAAACAAACGTAAGGTTTAATATTTACGTACGGTTCTTCTTCCATACTTTTCTGATATCCCAAACATAGGGTTCCTTCGTAACATTGGGTTCATCTTATATACTTTGCCGATAATGTATGGTTGTTTAACCATAAATTTTCCTTATCTCAAAATTAATACATGGTTATTATCCTTACACTACATTTATCTACGTAGGTTATGAACAGTTTTTCGAGAACACGCTCAAGCAGATTCCGAATAAGTAGAGCATGAATAGTGTTTCCAGAGCACCCTAAATACAAATACATTAATAATAAATTCCCTTAATTTCAAGAGTAAATTAAAATGATAAATTCCTATAAAATTATTAACAAATAAAATCAATTGAAAATAATTAAGGGCATTTTTGAACATCAAAATTATGATAAAGGGATAGAGTATTAATATAAACTCTTCCTTTAAATAACCATATTATGTATTATTAAAAACAACACATGCTCAACAATAACAAACACCTTTTAAGACATCATTTAATATAATTATATTTTTGTAATAATATTAATTCATGAAAAAAATGTAATTTGATAACAATATCATAATTGTAAAAAAATTCAGAAACAATTTCTAGAAACAAGAATATGAAAGAAATATATTGTTTAATGGTAATTTTAAAAGGATAATTATTTAAAATTAAATTCCTTATAAATATGATATCATGGATGTGAGAATTAACCAAAATAATTCATTATGTTTATTTAATGCAAATTAATAGGGAAAATTTCAATTAAAAATTATATATCCAATAGTAATAAGAAAAATAACATGCCAATATAAATTAAGGATATGGTTAGCCTATAGATTGGAAATTAGGTTAGTAATTCTCATTAAAATTTGAAATCAGTTGAATCGTATGGCCCATAAATGTAATAATTATAAAATGAAACTTTGAATTAAATTATTATAAGGAAATTAAATATATTATAAATTAAAGGGATGTATATACACCACACACTAGAAATAAGTGGATAATAAGGCATATATCTCGCTAAATAAATAGTGAGACAAGAAATCCATCACTTTATTTTTTCATACGTAAACATAATATATAATGGTTTATATAATGTTATTACTTAATTAAAAACCCATATTATTTTTTATGATACCTTATATTATATATTATAACATTTTTCGCTGAAAAATTAATTATATTTCATAATATTTATAGTTTTAGGTGAGTTTGTTAGATGATTATCATTATTGGTTCATTTGTGAATAAATATGGATTTTTATGTTGAATGGAAATAAAAATACTAAAATTAAATTAAATTGTATTAATTAAATTCCATATTGTTAAATTTACTCATTTATTATTATTCATTCACACTATTAGATGATTTATTTGATAAATTGTTAATGATAAATGATAAGTTTAATCTGCTAATTTTTCTGACAATAAAAAAAAGTGTTGTTTTATTTAAAATTATGTATTTATGTTAGTTAAATTACATTAAACATGTTATACAATAATTATTAAATTTTTTTTAACCACATTAATATTATTATGACCATCCATGAATACAGTAATGGGAAATAAAAAAAATAATTATCCATGGAGTTGATTAATAGATATAAATGTGAGAATCATTGAATTTATATGAATGCCATGAGGTAGTAAAAGGGAAGTATATAAGATATTACATTAGAAATATCAAATTCCAGAATATTAATGATTCTATAATTATTATGTTATGATGTATAAATTAGGTTGGGGGTGAATATAAGATGAAAAAAATAAATAGAGATTCTTTGCGGAAATTATCTCATGAATATGTCTCCATTGAGAGACCCCTGAGGACATTATATTTTATAATTTAGCAGGAAAATATAATTTTTATGTAAACAGAGTATAGAGAGGAGAAGTGGGTGGATATTTTTGGAGCATCAAGTATTTAGGGTCGAAATGTGGTGTTTAGGGGCGATATTTATACTTGAGGAGAGGTGGGTTTAAGTGATAAAAATAATATTTATTTTATTTTTAAAGCCAACGACATTGTGGTAGAGTTATTTTACCTGATTTATATTGTTAATGAATTTATATAATTTGATTAGTGTATATATATAACTCAGAAAACCATTAAATGTATCAATTTCTAGCAATGTTTTGTTTTTATTATTTAAAATTAACCATTATGACTATTTTTCTTATATTGTAGTAATTTTTTACCATGTTATAATTTTTATATGTAAAAAATAAATTAAAAATAATATATAATTTTGAACTTATTATTAAAAATATATACTCTATTTTATTAAATTAAATTCAATTAATTTGAATATTTAGATATAAAATTGATCATTTAGACGCAACAATGAAGCGTATTTTTCATGTGAAAAAGTGAAAACATTTAAAATTTTTTATGTCAAATTTCATTTTTAAATTGATTAAAATAACCTAAATTAGATTAATGGATTTATAAATTTTTTAATATTTCATCAAAATTAAATTGAAATATAATTTAACTATAACTATATAATATATGACACATTTTTTTAATAAAAATTCAGTATTTTTTACTATTCCTCAAAAAATGAATCTTCCCCAAAAAGTACAAATATTTCACCCTGTGATAATTGATAATTTAAAATTTAAATGTTGATTTTTTTTGTAAATAACATATAAATATTTCAAAATATGGTTTTACCAGTATTTCCATTCAAAAGATTAAGAATTAAGTTTTACAAAACTATAGCTTTTTTTATTATAATTGGATTTATTCTTATCTTATTCCAATCAAAGATATTGAATGAATGCATGTTTTTACGGAATATATAAAATATAAATTTAAAAAATGTCTCCCACAAGTAGTCATTAATTTTAAATAATAATATAAAACTCCATTGTGGTTAAAAAATATTTATTTTTATAAAAACACATCGTTTTTGTTATATTTTTTATTTTAATTCATAATTAATTGGTTACCAATAAATTCATTTTATATACATGGTTAAACTATATTTTCATGAAATATTTAATATCATTCATTTCCTCTATTCCATCACCTATGTGGCAATGATTTTTATATATTTGTAATTTTTAAATGTACATTTAAGCTCCGTGTTTTTTTCATGGTAAGATATTAAATAAATTATAATTATTTTTACATACTGGTAATATTGAAAAATCACGGGATGATATGTCAATAGAGAATATAGTGTATCAAGGGACTATTTTAGGTCACACCCATTACTAGTTATATTAAATTCATTCTTTGTATTATTGATTGAAAAAGATACATAATACATAAAATATAATACATAATAATCATGAAACATCCATTTTGGAATAACATGAATACAATATTTCTTTATTTATCCAATAAATAAATGTAATATAATTCTATGTAAAAATAAATCAAAATAATTTCATATTAAAAATATATATATGTTAAAAAAATAGTAATTAATAAATGTATGCCATATATATTAACATCAATTAAATAAGGGATGAAAATATTGATTATTCATAGTAGAAGGGAATGGGATGGAAGATTATGATTATAATAGAGGATGATTTTGAATGAAAAAGGAAATTATGTACCTCGAAAAATTTAATCAGCAAAAAGAAAATAGTTTAATAGTAGTTATATTTTAATCAATTACTTATATATACAACCAATACAGAATTAAGGGTTGAATATTAATCATATCTCAACGATGGAAAATTGTGATACAAAAAACATTACGGTAATGGAAATGTAAATATAAAAAAATGAGGGATATTCAATGAAATTATAATAGTATGAAATGAAATTTAATTTTTGTAATTGAAGTAAAATTTGAATTGAATATAAAATATAATATAATAATGGAGTGTAATTTCAAATATGATAATGAAATTGAAAAATGAAATATAAGACTTATAACATTGAAATAATAAAATCCAAACCACAAAAAGTATATATTTTAAAAAGGATTATTACGAACAATGAATATTGATATAATAAACATATAAAATATAAAGGGGTAGTTGGTAAACTATAATATATAAAACATTGTGTATAAAAAAATCTTTTCTCAAGGTATTGAAATTTAAGATAATGAACCCATACAAGTAACATAGTTAATGAGGTAATAATAATTATATAAAGAGGATATAAGAAATAATTTTAGAATTTTATAAGTGGATGAAATTCAAAAATAAGTATACATTATGTATAATTAATCATTCATAGAATAATTTTATTTCAACAGGATTGTTTGTTAGTCAATGAAATAAAATTGACTTGGAAGAAACGAATACCTAAATTCCTGCTTTGTTGATATGTGATCTTAACAGCTATAAATAAAAAAAATACATGTAAACCATTTAAATTGATCATATATATAAATTCTCATTAAAGTATTTTTAAATTATTCAATATTTTTATATTAATTAGTTATAATATATCTTTGATATCAGGTGTGTGTAATCATAATATTTTTAAACTAGTTTCTTAATTGTGGTGTTGTTTTATTTTTTCCCCAAATCTTCATCATCATAAAATCATAAAATGTACTATAATTATTGTTTTATATTTATTTACAATCTTTAAATTCCATTATATGGGATTTTTTGTCATCATCCATGAAATTGAAAGCTGAAATGAGCATATTTTTTTAGTTTTTCATGATCAGATGTTGGTGAATTAATTAGTAAGTTTAAAATTAATATTACTATTATAAAACAATATAAAATATTTATTTTATTTTTTATTTCAACTAATATCATTAATTTATTTGAAATATTTAAACATGATATTATTTTATAGAATTTTTGAAGTATTTGGTTAGACTGACCCATCCATGAACATGCTATAATTAATGAATAATTACTATTATAACTTTAGATTATTTTTTTAATTATATATTTATTATATAATACTAATAATATTATTTATATAATTTTTATCTATTGAATCTTATTTTTTTATTTTTTGAAAAATAATATAAAAACAATCTGAAAACAAGATATGTTATTTAGTATAGGAATTGGACGGCATAATGCAAGATTAACGTTTTCATTTACAAAATAATGATATGGAAACATCATGAACAGTTTTTTTCTCTTAATTGCCATGAGAATATTATATATTCCACATTTATTTATAAATTTATTCTTTATAACTAGCTAAGATTTGGGGCACTGAAAATAAGAAATCATTTAATTTTAGAGACATTGCTATACATGTACACATTATTAGTCATTTCATTTTCAAAAGAACTTGTTACTTGTAAAATATGTTTCAACATTTTAAAAAATAAATTATATTAAAAATATAATAATTATTTTTTAAATTAATTTTTTTACATCACTGTATGTTTCTATGGAAAACAAGACATAATTCTCATAGGAGCCAGTTGAATATACACATTCACATATGTCATTTTTATTTTCGTTAATGGAACATACTTAACCATGAGAGCATGCAAACTGAAGCCTCCATGGTTAGAAAATTTAAAATTTTCCACACCAAAAATTTTATATAATAATAAGTATTAAATTTATATAAAAATTAATGATATCATTATATTGGAATGAGAAAAATATATATAAGAATTTAATATTAAAAACAAAATAAAGGAAAATTATTTATCACTCGGAGGGATTGGAAATTCCCTTTTACGAATACTTGGAAATAGAGGGAATATGATTTTCTATTTGGATATGAATATTAATAGTGTAAAAGTGGAATTTAGTTGATGGAATATGAGTATATTTTAAAGAGTAAATTGAATTTCTGTGTGGTATTGAAGGGGTGGTGGGATCCCCCTTTAAGAAGTGTTAAGAGTTACATTTTTTGTGAACATTACAACATAAAATGTCAAGAGAACATGGATCACATGTTATGTTGATAAAAAATGAAAATTAATTGAGTTTTACACGACATATGGTCTGTTATACATCAAAAATTCAATTTACACTCGATTTCAACATGTCATAAATCCTATAATCTTAATTTTTTTAATTTTGTCATTTTTCGGATTTCCATGGTAACTTTCCTTAAATAATAAATTTAAAATTAATATAATAAAATGAAGTTACATTATAAAAAAATACCTACTAATTCCAAATATGAAATACATTTTATCATATATAAAATAATAGTGAAAACCATCAAATGAAAAATTATAATATAAAATGTGTGAAACACATTTTTAAAAACTAAACATTTATGGGTAAATTTTTTTGAGGAATAAATTTTCAATGTATTTTATTTTCATTACTCAAATTTATTTATAATAAAACAAATATATTTTATGTGGACTTTGTAAAAATTTAAAAATTATTTTTACAAAAATAATATTTAACTAAAAGAAGAGACTAAAAAATATTTTTTTACAAAATCTAAAATCTAAAAAATATGTTATATAAATTTAGAATGATTTTATAAACTATTTTATTACTCCTTGAATAATTTTTTTATCAATATAAAGGTTTTAAAAATTTATAACTCATTATTATATAATGATATTGTTATAAAAGACATCTTAATGGTAAAAACTAAAATTTTCACTATTCACATTACAATATACTATTATAGAAAAATCCTAAAGAATTATTCATTAACTAATATAGAAACTATAAATCTAAGAATGATTTTTATTTTTAAAAAATTAGATTAATATTTTTTTTAATTGAAATTAGAAATAAATACATATAAATATAATGAAAACTAATTTAATTGGAAAATAAATTTTTAAAGAAAATATTAACTATTATTATTCTATTTTATTAAAAATAACATATAAAATCTGGTTAATTAATTATTCATATAAATAATATATTGTATCCCTAATATATTTATTTCTTTAAAAAAACTAAAAAATATATTTTAGAAATTTTACATTTAATACCATATATAAAACCTAATAGAGACATGGATAGACTAATTTAATTGATTAAAGGATTACCATTAATTATGTTTTTAATTATTATTTATAAATATATTTCATAATTTAGTTGAAAATATTTATACTGATTAATTCAATGACTATATTTTAATAGTTATATATTGTTTGGTAGATTTTTGTCGTTCGGTGTTATGTATAAAAAATGAACTGACATTATATTTTCATTAAAGATAAGTTATAGTGTAAAATATGCCATTAAAATAGTTTACTGTGTGTTTTAATTGTGAAATCAATTTACTTATGTCCTTTATAGCTTTGTATGTTTTCTAAAACCACTTTTTTGAAAAACCACCCTTGGCTTACCCCTTAATATTTCATTGTTTATAATTTTGGTGAGAAAAAAAATATAGGAGGTGGGTAATATTGTTCGGAAATGATTTTGGGTTATATTTATTTACGTAGATTGATCAATGTTTTTAAATATGTAAGGATAAAATTCTCCCTTTTATCGGTGATGGAAGGGGAAAACATGTAAAATTGAAATTATTGTATATATTATATGTACTTCCTAAATGAATCTAAAAAATTGTATATTTAAATTTAAAGGTGAGTATGATTCAATTTAAACTAATAAAATGAATTTTAAACAAGTTTTTTTTAGAAATTTTAAACCTTATCTCTTGTTTTAACGATGATGATATGTCATTTGATCATTACCATTGTATCATGAATTTACAAAGCCGACTACTCATAATAATCAAAAATTAAATTTCCCTTATAACTAAATTTAAAAACACTAATTCATAATATGAAATTCATTTTATAGTATTGAACTACCAGAAGTTTAAAAAACAAATTTATGATAAAAAATTATAATTAATACACTTTTTATAAAAATACCCTTGTAAGAATAATCACAATTTCATCAAAAATGACGTATGATGATTATTAATTTTGAATTAAATAGATTATGTTTTAAAAAACATGCCTAATTTCTCCTTAAAAACATCCAAATATATAATGATAATTTATAAAGACATGAAATCATTAGTCGTATAAATAAAAGTAATAATAATTTACTAATAACTCATAATTAAATCAATTAGTAAAAATATAAAAAAATTACCCAAATGAAAATTTTGATTTTATGAAAAAAAATGAATTCATTTTTACCAATTAATATTTTGAAATTTATAAATATATTTTTTTATTAAAATATGTATCATATGGGAAAAAAATTTAGTTAAACAAAACTATAAATTTCATAATTAAATAATTATATAAAATCATTTATTAAACATTGATGATTCCAAATCCAAAAAATTTAATACTTTTATATCATAAGTATAATTTATTTATATAAATATATGGGTTTTCACATTCTTCCATTTAAAAAATAAAATCCATGCTATTTTATGCAATACATTATCATATGAGGGAATTTTTCCATATAAGCTATTTCAGATTTCCTTGACTCTTGTTCCATCAGGGGATTATTCCATAAAACCATAGCCTATTGAATATCATTAAATAAAAATACCTACACTTTGAGATCTAGAATCAAAATTGATGTTTCTTTATATGGGATATTCTCATCTAACTACACCAATTTATGGCCAATAACATTTGATTCATAAGGTACAAAATAACTTATAAAATAAAACTGAAAAACATAATTTACATGAGATAAACTCATAGGTTAGCATAACCAGTTAGAAACATTCCCACACATTCTCTAGAATTTCATTGAGACAAATGAATTATGTTTACAACATTTATTTATTAGTAAAAATCAGTAAATATTTTCATGGTGATTATTTATGAAAAATAATAGTTTCTACATCAAATGATAGATCTTTAATCATCTTATATATATATTATATTTTAGCACATTCTGAGCTACCCAAAAATGGTTCTAAATCATCTTTACATTATCCATTTCATTTAAAATATGTAGTCCCACAAACACCATTACACAAACTTTATCCCATAATGATAGAGTTCCACACTTATTCCATTTTATTGCCTCAAAAAGTTTCATATATATATTGGAATGAAAACTGTTATTATTAGAAAATTACCTCAATGAGAAATACTGATCTAAAATCCACTAATAATACAATGGGAAACCTAGATTATATTTTCTAAAATATGAAATATTCACCATATATATCCATCATATTGAGAGTTAAAATATGAATTATATTTTATTGAGTACCATACTACATTTATGACCTTTAAAAACATATAGGCAAATCATATATCACTATCTTATACAACAGTGGGAGGGACTCCATTCAATCATACTACCCCTGTATTATAATTTATATCTAGTTAGTCCAATAAAAGTGTTTCTTGAATTAGATGATAATGTTATATTTAGTCAAATGATAAATAATAATCAACATAACACTATTAAATTGAGATGTATTCAGAAGTACCACAACCAAATACAAAGAATGTTTTCACATTATATAACAACATAACTCAATCCATTAGGTCCGATTGATGATTTAAAATTGCATCAGGTGTACCTCCACATATTTTAGACACTGTCAACTAGTAGTGAGGTCTAAGGTGAAGTCTTTTGGATAAAATTACCTCTATTAATTTATACAATAAAAATTAACTATGTAACTATATATTTAAATTTTATACAATCATATAAAGAATAAAAAAATATATAAAAAAATATATCAATGAATGTGAAAAAATAGAGTCAGAAACCAAAACAGGATGAAAGAAATTGATCACCCATCGTTATGTTGACATATGGGACTGTGATGAAAAAGGTGTAAGGAATTAATATTCCATTTTTAGACACATATAATCCCAATCCCTATAATAATAGTTATCTACCTTACTAGATGATATACCTAAACATCTACCCAACCCTATCCAACAAAAAATGATTATTTATTGGTAACCAGAGTTCCATGGACACCAGAGATGGTTGTGAGTACAACTCAGTAGGGTGCCACCCACTTGTAATTTTACCAAATAAGTATTTCCATTGTACATGAATGTGATAATATCTACCAAACTAAATCATAAATACACGAATAATTAAACTATAGAATATATTTACTAATCCACATGAAATCAATATCCAACCACATACCATGGGATAATATCCTCGCTAAGACACCATTGTCCCAAAATGCATCTTATTTGGATCAAAACTCAATGGAACATCCATAAAACCCTTATCACTTCCCTACCAATATAGTATACTAAAAAAATTACTAACATATCCCTCAAGAAGGGATATCCAAGAGCCTACTGATCCGGAAACTAACACATCCACACTCGGGGAGGAATTTTCATGGAGGAACATCAGGAATTCCAAAATGAAAAATATAATAGTTACACAAATGATACGAGATAAAAAATTTATAATTAACATCATTTAAATCAAGATGGTTTAGTAAAAAACATAATAAAGAACACATGAAGAGGTTTCACGAGTCCACACAAGCACACCACATATCATTAACAATAAAACATAGGTCACATTGGCTATGAAATACTATACATGTTGTTAGTGAATATAGAATAACCTCAAAGGATAAACAAACATTCCACATGAAAGAAATAATTCATAGTAACTAAGGGTTATGCACACACACCTTATGATTAAACATTAACATAGGTTCTGCAAAACAATTATATTAAAAAAAATAAAAGTCAAAACTCATCAGTCAGTAGCTAGAAAAGAAGCTGATACACAAGGACCAAATTATTTCATGACATATTATATGTTCTTTATGTGTATTCATTTAATTAGTTATAACTTTTAATTGATAATCAAATTAATAAAGTCAATTAGTCACTTAATTTTAATTTATTAAATATATTAAAATATAATATTCGGTGTTCTATTACGATTTAGTAGCCTTATGGTAATCTCAATGTCAACCTCTTAAGGGTGGAATGAAACATATCACTTACCAAAATAATAACAATATAATAGGGTATATTACACTAGGTATATACCTCAATAGAATAAACTCACAGTTGAGAAAGGGATAAAATCATTGTCTTAGTCATCCATGTCCTTTTGGACTCCACTGATCATCATACATTTCTGTCAAATTCCCATGAATTCTTAATAACAAATAATAACTATATAATAATTAATCAAATTATTATAATGAAAATCACATTAAACATTGAAGGGTATACATGATAAAAGACTTACTATACATCACCGCCTTCTCGAAACCTTTACCATTTATCCATTGAATGATTGTAACATTTATATTATAATATTCTCACAAAAGAACCAATCAAATGATATTTGAAAATAAATTCTACTTTGAAAACATAATTATTATAAAAAAAATCAACAAAGAAAGTTACCATAAATCAAATGACGAACATCTACATTCATATATTATCTCGGGTTTTCATCTATATTGGATAAGTGAGAACCCCAACCAAAATCAACAATTATAGGATACATAATGGAATCTATAAAATCCAATAAATTGAAATTATCATAATCATAATGAATGGGGATAATTTATGCAAAATCACTGAGGAGTAAGATCCTTACATCAATCACCATTGAATCATAACTAAATCACAAACATTAGAGTATGAAAAAACGAGAGAAGCTCCAAAAAATCCCTCCCATACACATGAAATTCTACCAAATTAAATGTGGTCAAGATAATATTTTTATTAAAAAAATAATCTTTATGTAATCAATAATGTTGTGGAACTATCTATCATGCTGATAATATTCATTATCTACCCCCATCTCACATTCTTGTGACATAATACTTCCCGTTACACCCATAAAACCTATTCACAGCATGAATTCCAAATTCAAAATTTGAATGAGATTTTGTATCCATTTTTAGTATTCCTCTGCATTGGTCCCTCATTGTGTAGAATCATAGACACACTCAAGTCATCACCCAAGCCTCAAACCCCATCCAAAAACAACATTTAAGAATATTCAATATAAGGCAAACTCATTACACTTTCTTAGATATAAAGAAATCATCTATAATAACATTAAAAACCAACTATACATTTCCATACAATAACCACATGACCCATTACAATCATTGAACCATAGCAATTCCCATCCATAAGAAGTTATGGTAGCATATAAAACACATCTATATATCTACCTTGATCATTTACCAAAATTATTTCCCTGTGATCCATAAATGATCAATGAAAAAATATTTTAATGGGCGTGGTGATACTAGTACAAACATAATGTTATTTTAGTGTGGATTTTTAGGAATGCAATACATGGTGATGATAAAACAGCTCACTATCGTCTCACACCATGGCCAAGACCACCACATTAGTCTACGTGAATTACCATATCTTCTTCCACTGATTCATCAAAAATCACAAAGATACTATATAAAATAAGATTCTTTTACATGGTATAGGAATCCTAAAATCCCATGAAATCCATGATTTCGTTCAATTCAATCATGCATGATCAAATACAAGAAACTAATTTAATATTTATACCCAAACCACAAACCCTATTTTAAGTCAAAGAAGGGATTTTCTACAGACTAAAAAAACCAGGGAAATATAATCATTTTTGAAATGTCCCAGATGATTCATAAATCCTATTCCATATCTAATATGAATATTTTCATGTGGTTTATCCCACCATCTTCAGGTTCATGTGAAAACTACACATAGTACTTCCAAACTGTCTACCTTTAAATGTTTATAGCCAGTGAAAATGAAGCTCCATAAATCCCTAGATCATGATTACTTTCCCTCCTAAAGTATCATTAAACTAGTTCAAATATTAACTAAATTATATACTGAATTTTTTTGTTTTTACCTTGTTGTTTTACTAACATTTTTCTCCATCGATAAGGATCTCATTCATTTTTCAATGAAAAAAATTGACTAACTTATATATCACTATGATTGTTTCCCTATTCCATGAAACATATATGGTTTCCATTTGATCTTATATATGAGTCAATAATCATAAATTCCTTATCAAACTATATAGACTCATTACAAACACACACTAGTCTAATTGATTCATTATTATAATTCATCGAAAAGTATTACCTAAGACAATGATCCTTTCCACAAGAGATGTTATTTCATAAGAGTCAGGTCGATGCTCAACCCCAACGAAGTATCCTTAACATCAATTCATGGTGTTCAAATCAGTATACCAAGCCCTTGATTATTATATCTTTAAATTAATGGACTAAACATTATAGTCCATTCAAATAAATTTCCATGTATGATCCCAAAAATTTCACAGACCTAGATTGCTCAGAATACAATCAATTTCATTTAATGATCTATTCCTAAAATGTGAAATATTATCCTACCCACATGGTTTAGGTTGTGAATCATGAATTAAATGGTACCTTCCTCTTACGCAAGTCACTATTTTGAACCACAATGTCTCCAATTGATAACAAATCTAGTCAACCTCACAATGGTACCATGATCCATTTTCGATTCTCTCTTCTACTATATATACATTCCCAATCATGAAATATCTATATTACAAGACCTATGATTTTCATTCCAAAAAATCTAGTTTATATTTTAAAGGGTGACCTTAAATAGATTTCATTATAATCTTACCACAACTAAACAATCCTTGTTCATCAATTAAAGATGAATTTTTCTAAATGTTTAGCTAACTTCCTCACTCGACCAATTCAACCGACATCAAAAATATCATCAGAATGAACACTCACGTATAATGAATTCCTAGAATGAACAAAAGTATAACTTTGTATGATAACATAGATATTAAATCTAGATTCTTAGGCCTATAAGATGGAAACACTCATCTTTTGTTTCCAATACTATAATGTTCTTGCTCTACCAAATTGATCACTCAAAGTGCTCTATATAAGAAAAGTAACACCTTTACACTGTGATTCACAATGCACCACCCATCATAAGGGTGTGTGTTTGACTATAAATATTTTATCATCAAACATAGACTCCTAGGTGTAACAACCAAGGATATTAACATAGTGGCCAATGATAGTTTAATTTTGATATAATAGAGTAGAAAAAAATTATCCTACTCTCGACACCACAACATAAATGAACTCAAAATCTATCATTTTATTTGGATCAGTAACACTTGAGTAGATCCATGATCTTCGTTTGTAAGGACGATTGAAATAAAATTTCTCAATCCCTGAATCAGTAAGTCACATACACAATGAATTCTATGAATGTGGTGAACCATTCTATTAATATGTCTACCTTGTTAGAAATCCAATTTTTTTTCATGGACTAGAGTATCGATCAGGAAGTGTAACCTGTTAGGAATATTATCAGGGTGTGTGTGTCTGTTTGGACATAGCACACAGAATGAATACAGGATTTCTTGGGGGGATATAAATTTTTCTGATAGTTGACTAAAATTTGTAATAACTTGTGGGTTTTTAGGAAGCAAACCATGGTATTTTTGGTGACCCATGATTACAAAAGGAAAGGGTCATGGCCTATGGAAGGGTGGTCGATGAAAAAGGGAATCATGTCTAATAACACATCAGGACGGGGAGAGGAACAAACTAGGATGAAATATATAGTCCAAAATGGGGACATTGTGATCTAGGGTTATGTGTGATTGAAACACCTTTGAATGATAAAATTTTGTCATTATAAATGTTTCTAACCATGTAAATATGGTGAACCGTTATTTTTATGATACTAAACCATTATAACTTTGTAGTTAAACATGATTGGCCAAGAGAAGTTATCTTGATTGGTAACCTCTGGAGAATTTTTTTATTGTGGGTTTGAGTGAGGAAAAAAAATCTAATGGATGTTTAGGAAAGTTGGTATTATAATAAGTGCCCACAGTGGGTAATAGCCAATAGTGGAATGGGAAGGTAACTAAGGTATTATATGAGAGTAATGTGATCAATTTACATGGTTCATGGACTATATATGATGGGACGTATGCCTTAAAAATTGTCGTAAATCGTTTATGATGTGGAAAATTTTTAGCGAATGTCATATGGTTATATATGAAATGGAATGTCATGGATTCATTTCCATTTTACTATGATTTTTGAGATCCAATAACATGTAGTGTGGTAAAACAATATTCGAAAATGTGATATATAGAGAAATTTAAATTGTTTATATTTGGAATCCTAATTAACTAGAACTATCCTAGTGATAGTAACATACTGTTCATTATTCAGAAAATGTACACACAATAAGTACCTAATAATGTGTACCACACTATATTTTTTGAATTGGAATTCATTGTAATAATATCCAAAAATATCACTTACATTTTGTTTCCCATGTGAACCATGACATAGTTGTAAAATATTTCTTTATCGATGGTAGACACAAATAAGAGTTCAAATGAATAAAATGTCACAAAGAACTAAAATTCTCACTAAAAACATAGATTATTGAAATTATCATACTAATTCCACTATCATCTGTATAATAACACACAAGAATCATATTTGTTTGGTGGGACCTTTATTCCAAATATTATTTATGTGATTCATATTTCCAATAAAACCAAGATTCAAATCCTTATAAAATCAGAGACCACAAAATCCATGTTCATCACATGAGGTGAAATTTATACAACTATAATAGTGAAAATAGAAAACATCTATCTCATTCACTTATATCCCACACTTCCCTCCGAAATGGTTTTTTTGACACACGAGAATGAGTTTTATCAAAATCATTGACACATTCTTATATCACCTAATTAAAAACACCAAACAATATGAAATAAGGGAATCCATTATATCATAATATTTTTAAACACCTTTACCTAGATAACTTGATCCATAAAGAACATAATCATGGCCTCATTCATGGCTCGCAAAAGCCAAAGGTACCTGACTAGTTGTGGGTGTCTAAGGTGAACAGTGTGAAGTAGTTTTTTACACCCTGATATATTGTTGAAATTTATATGTTTTCAAATAAATATATTCCATTTGATATTTTATATTACCTGTAACACTGATTTTTGGTTACAAAAATTAATTTATCTTACATTACATGAAACATTGTCGTTAAAGAAAACATGTCATAGTATTAAAATATTATTATCATTTAATATGATAGTAATCAACCAGCCATTGGAATGGGGTTATTAATAATATCAAATAAATTATGAAAATATATATTCTACACATTTATAGAAAATTAATTATAGTATGATCAATTAATAGGAAATGAAAACAAAAAATATATTAAAATAATAGAAATCTTTTTATTTGAAATATTTTCAGTTAAAAAATAACCTTATTACTCAATATATCAGACAAATATATTTTCATAAACAACATTAATGAAATTAATTTTTTTTATTTTCAATAAAATTCTTTACATTAAACTTATTTTTTATCTAGATAAAAGATTAAAATAAATCTAAATTTACTCATAAAAATTGTATTTTTATAAAATTCAATTTTGACACAGTTTTGGAAATTATTTAAATTTTAAATCTACCCACTGTGAGAATATTTAATTGAAATAATTGAAATAATTTTTAAAATCATCATGTAAAATTATCTTGGAGTGAATTATGGGGTATTTTTTAAAATATTATTTCATTGATAAATTGTGAATAATAGATGTTTTTATTATGAACATTCATTTTGTTTAAAGTATTTAAAAACATAAAAATTATATTAATGTAATTTTAAAATTAAAATAATATTAATTATATATCTATTAATCTATTTTAATTTTTTTAATCAAATACATATTGAATTTTTTTATAATTGTATTAAACCATTGGGAACAATTGTCTTTCCATATTTCCATTTACATTGCATCTACATGAATAATTATAAATTAACTATATCCATATACGTGAATAAAATATGAAAATATTTGTTGAATACATTTAAAAAAATAATTTGAAATATATACTAAGATTAAAATTATTTTATAACATAATTAATATAAAAACTTATATAAATACATTATCACATTTAAGGTATAAATGAGTTTTTTAGGAGGGTAAAATAAAAATATAGTGGATAAAAATGATAGAAAACATTTCAAAAACCTATTTTATGACAATAGTTATATCTTATAAATTATATAATATATTTTTATATTCTCAAGCCTTTTTTAATGTGAATAACTTGGTAAAACCTTCTTCATTATGAATATTAAAATTGTTCAACTCATCTCACTTAAAAAACCCACACCTCACCCATTCTGTTCACACTTAAAAAACCATTTGGATTGAAAAATTCCAACGCAAATAACATATTACTTCCATCATAACAACATATAATCCTCATTATGGTCAAAAATATAACCTATATAGGATTTTGGTGCAAATCACAGGTGGTTTTTTTGAAACATATATAACATTCATAATTGAGTGTTTAATTTTATTCTCCATTAGCATAATTAAATTATTATAAAAATATTATGGTATAATAACTTATGTATATTAAATATAATAAGATTTTTTTATTTCAATACCATGAAATATAACTATTCACACTTCTATGAAATTATAGACAAAATCATAATTCAAGGTTATGGTGGACTACCTCCTCACAAACCAATGTTATTTGTTTTTCAATAAACACCTCTCACAACAAGATATATTGATGCGTTAAATTTTATATACGATATTGATGATATTTATTTTACTTATGGAAATATAATATCACATTTAACTTTTTATTTTATTATGGAGGGAATATGATAATGTTTCTCCTGCGTACAATGAACTACCACCCCACGAAACAATGTTATTCATTTTTTCAATAAAATTTCTCATGGAAGGTTCTAAGGAATAATTTAGTTAATATATGTGATATATATGAAATTAAAATTAATTTTTCAAGTTAATATGTTATTTATCATTACATATTTGTTTCATGAAAATAGAAGAATCCTTCTTCTGTACATGCGGTCTAGTGTGTCAATGAATGATGTATTTAATTTTTTATATCAAACATTTATGGGTAACAATAGATACATATATAATGAACATATTTTATATTTGTATAATTTTTATCATAAATGATATTTTTTAACCATCATCAAATTTATAAGACAGGATATAATAAACTAAAATCTTCATGAAAAAAGTGGAAATTACATGAAACATGATTTTAACATGGAATTGTTAATGAAAAGGTAATAAATGGTCATATTTAAATTATATAGGTTATAATGTAAATAATTATGGTTCTAAAATAGACTAATAATATTCATAACTTAATTATACATGAGTTTCAATCATGTACTAATGAATTCAATATTTAAAGTAAGGGATTTCTGTATCACATTTATTTTTATGAGACACAACTCATATTTATGACATATTTTTTATCTGGTGTATAGATATCACATGAATTTATTTTATGATTAATATCCTTATATTTATGGTTATTTATATATCAATTTTTTGATCTCAATACTATGGCTTTATATTTCAAAAGTTATCATAGAGGTAAGTGGATTTTGACTGAATTTTCCTTAATTGAGACATATATAATGTTATTCATCTTTCATCTTATCTATGGTGTGTATACAACAAATTTTACATTTTAAAACATGAATTTATACATTATATATATATATATTATATTTTTCATTTAATGTTATTATTTCATGGGTCTTATGATTTAATATTACCAATGTGGTATGGGTTTTAGGATACGATCGCATTGATTATTGTGATTGTTTATATTTATTATTATGAGGATAAAATATTTTTATCCAAATCTAAAAAAACCATGAAATTAATTCTAGTATATTTATTTCTTAATATTGCATTTTTCTTTTATTTTACTTTCAATCTGTACACAATATTTTAAAAGTTGTTTTTTTAAGAAAAATTAATCTTATTTCACTCTTCAGTCGATAATCATTTTCCTTACATAATAATGTTTTCAAAAAATGATACCAATTTTTTTTATGATAAAAAGAATTATTTATTAAATACATTAGTATATATTTAAATTTTTTAAAATAGTTTTATGCAATTAATATTCATGCCATTTTCCAAACAATACTCATTTGGAGTTTTCCAAAAATATAAAAAAAATATTTTCTTTTACATGTAAACATGAATGGAATTTTATATCATCATGGTCATTATTTAATATGAGTATTCCATTAAATTCATTAATTTTTAATTTAAAAGATAAATGTTATGAAATTATTTTATATATTAGATATTGATTTGCAATGTGGAAAGTCGATTTTCCTCAAGAGATGTTCCATGTGATCATTAAAAAACATTTTCCATATATGATGTCATCCATTAATTATTCATATAATTTAATGGGGATATTATCCTCCGATATCTTTATTATTAATTGTCTACATTAATTATGGTTATGGTGACATGATTTTTTTGGAATCCATTTCTCTTCCACTAACTATATGATGATAAACTTCTAATGAACCCCACATTTTTTCCAAAGGATATGAGTGATGAAATGATGAAATTATTAAGAAATATATTTTATTCTCAAAAGTGAGGTTATGATGAAATATTTATGAAACCTATTTTATTTGATGGGTTTTGATATGATTAATGTTTCATGACCTTTTGAAATGTATATATTCGATTTTAAATATGTGATGGTGGTTACTCTATAACCAAGGACATTGGTTACATTATAACCAAGTATAATGATTACATTGTTACCAAGATAGTTGTGAACTATATCTCCCTCCAATGAATTAGTTAATTTCTAATGTTTTATAATCTCAAAGTGTATATGGGAGGTTATCCCAATACAAATTTTTACTACATAGAAGGTAATACGATACTGAAAACATGGAACACAAAAGTTTATCTGATGCATGAAGTAGGTACAAAAGTGGTTAGACCAATAATAATATCTTATGAATGTATTGGTGGGTTACCATTACATAATTATTTCTATACTTATATATATGCCACAAATATATGTCCTTTTCAAATTTTTTGTTCTAAATTGATATTGTTCATTCATTCCACGAGGATTTATATATTATTAACTACCATGAATTATTCCATGGCTCATGATTATGATCTATGATATACATGGTGTGGGTTATAAATGTTATTCTCATGTTGTCATTCCCATATACAAATGTTATATTAATATTCCACTTTTTTACAATCATTGAGATTCTAACATCTCTCTTTTTTATAATTCATTTCACAGGATATGAAGAAATAAAATATTAATTATATGACTTAGAAGTGTTCTAGATATAAAAAACATTTTTAAAGATGAATAAGCACTATTATTGAATAGTTGATTAAATGTGAATCTTCACAAATGCACATGACCTAATTTTATTGGCATGTATCATTTCACCTGTTATGATATAATATTTATGTATGAAATGTTTGGGTTGAAAACATTTGTATCAGTTAAGAAATTATTTAATCTTTGGAAACATGGATGAGAAAACATTAGTGAGATATGTAAGTATAAGGACTTGGCCTTAAACATTACTTAATCATGAGTTATTTCATGAATACTCCTTGAGGATATTTTCAAGTTTAGAGTTTTAGAGAATTAGGTCATAAGTATTACATTTCAAAAGATTATAATGCAGTCACTTCAACTAAGTTTCCATAACATAAAAACTCTTAAACAAACATGTCTAGTTCCATGTTTTAGATAGCATGTATTTTCTAGATCTCATCCTTGACCCTATTCATCTTTTAGTCCTATGGAAAACATTTCAAAAACTTGGGATGAGCATAAAAATCCCAGTAAAGGATACACAAAGAAGGAAAACTGTTAGTTTTTCAAAACATCAACTAAACCATGAATACTTTATCAAAGAAATACTTTTCACCTTTATGAAGTAGTAAAAACAATTTTCTAAATAAACAATCATTGCATAAACTTTTGTAACCATAATATTACCATAAAACCCATATAAAGAACACATATCATATAAAGGTAACTTGGGACATAAACATACTTAAATGGAATAACTATATAGTTGACTTCCACACATATCACTTAATGGAATAGCCATATGGCTGACTTCCATACCCAATGCATGGAGGTTATAACGTATCCACACGTCCTGGTATTCATGGAACCACCCATAATATGGTTTATCACATAACCACCCGTCAAATGTCCAACTACCATTATAAAATCATAAGACATAAAACAAGTATAATAGAAGGAAAACATTTCCAAAATTTGATCACAATATATAAATAAATATATTGAAATAAAAAATAAATTATAAAGACCATTTTTGATACCAAAATACATAAAATATCATATGATATTTATTTCATTTTAAAAACATTACGTCTTGTTGAGGAATCCAAAGACCAAATAATACTCGCGACGGCGAAAAAGGTTGTTGTCACCCCGTACGTTAAAAGAGAAATTCTTTTTTTCCTTTTGTAAAATGATTTGTAGAAAAAGATTCTTTTTGTACAAAATTAGAAGTCAAAGGGGTTTATACACCGTATAAATGAAAGCCTTGTATTAAAAAAAAGTATGCCTCAATGAAATGAGATTGAGACAAAGCCCCTTACAAAGATGGTATCCTTCGATTAAGGATAAATCAATTACATAATTATGTGTGACAAACGAATACACCTAATATAAGTGGATATTAAGTGAAAAACAATAAGAGGTTATTCACACATATTCATAGAGTGACATATTCAAGGATTACAAGTTTATCCCAAAGAATCAAAACTGGGTTAAGAAGATCCCTTGCAAAAATTCGACATCCTAATGGCGTCACTTCAAAATTCAGAAAATGAGTAGATGAGAAATAAAAATGCTATATCATCACTTGTAATTTAAATTTACAAAAATAAGGATATATAATAACATATCCCAACATAATAATATGTAATTTAAAACACATAACAAAATAAGTCTTTTTAAAGAAGAGGAGGGTGAAAGGTTCCCTTACCGACTTGGGTAACTTTCAAAACGTACACCCCAATGAAGAAGGGGCGTACAAAAAATATGTAAATACCCATAAATGAAATTATATAACACAAATATTATAATAATGGGCAGTACATACACT
The DNA here is from genome assembly GCA_963277665.1 of Viscum album. Classification (NCBI taxonomy): domain Eukaryota; kingdom Viridiplantae; phylum Streptophyta; class Magnoliopsida; order Santalales; family Viscaceae; genus Viscum; species Viscum album. The sequence continues at coordinate 580,308,408 of OY728128.1, read as the reverse complement.
AATAAAAGTAAATGGTGGAAAATGTAGCATAAATCTCATGGGAACAAAAGTGAGATGAAAAATCCCTTACGAAAACTCGGCAGCCTAACGACGCCACTTAAAACATCCAAAAAAGGATTGATGAGATCAAATAGGTTCTCTAATCATATTAAAATAAAATTTACAGCAAGAGGATTATAAAATAACATCCCCCAAAATAATAAAGAGGAGCCTAAAAGAAGTGACATAAAGTAGAGTACATAAAAAGAAAGAGAGAGGTTGGATCTCTTACGAAAATTCGGCAGCCTAACGGCACCGCTCAAAACATCCAAAATGGATTGATTAGAGAAAATAGGGTCTCTAATCAGATTAAAATAAACCGTACAGTAAGAGTAATATAAAATAACATCCCAATCATAATAAATATGAGCTTAAAAGGAAAGACATAAAAGAGTGTACTTAAAAAGAAAGAGAAGGGTAGGATCCCTTATCTCAAGTCCGACTTGTCTTGTTCATTTCATTATATTCCTGAATAATAAACATTAGTCAATTTATAATTACATAATTACCTAATTTAAATTTTATTATTCAGTTCATATCACATATTATAATCTTATAATAATTGGTTAATAATGTGAGTTCATATTAGACATTTTTTCCGATGTTAGGTATATGACTCAAAAATGAACTTGTTTCAAAATGATTGTCCATATAGTTATAAGTAAATCATTTATAGAATAGTATTAGTGATTCAAATATCATATATATCCAGTATATATTCATTTTATACTATTACATAACATTTGGAGATAAAAAAAATGAAAAGCACCATTCATGGATGCAGTAGGCCGTATGTACGCATGAACGCTACTTTCATTTTTTTAGTCATATTAATGGAATTAATGCTAAAAGAGTTATATATATATTATAGTTCCAGAATTATATACATCATTTATATTTAATATTTGACATATATATACATTATATTTGTACTTATAATAGTACATAACATTTGGCGATAAGAAATGAAATGTACCATTCATGGAGACGGTAAGCCGTACGTACGCAAGAACGCTACTTTCATTTCATTGACATATTAACGAAATTATAAATAAATGAGAGATATATATATTATAATTCCAGTATAATATATATGTTACATAGGTAACATATTTTCATTAATTTCATTATTTATACATTCCATGTATTTCATGAACGAGTCACATCACTTGAGGGGCGGTAGTCCACACTTCCTCGTATGAAATTATCACATTTGCACAACATGAAAAGAATAAAGGTATTTTTTAAATATAAAATACATAATTATATAGAAAAACTTAATTCCATATATATTGTATATAAAATATAGTGACATCATAACAGCCACCTTTAATGGTGTTAAAAGAATATTGAACAATTATCGTTTCGTGAGGGAGTAATTCACCATCCACAGAAACCGTATGTTCTTTAACCATTAGATGAAGGTGTGTGTATGTTTAGGTCAAATAATTCACATAAAAAAATACTAGTATATTTAAGATACTGGTGTTGTTACAAAATAAAGGAATAAAAACAGTTTTTGGGTTTGGAGAAGAAAAATAAAACAAAAGAACACAAGTGAATACATTACCTTTAAATCAGGTAAATCTTCTTGATTTGAGCTCAAAGGATTCCTTGGAAAGACTTATTCCCAATGTGAGGCTTCTAGGAGTAATAGAGGGATTTTTAAATACAAAATTGGTAGGGTTTTGCCGAGCCAAAGTCTTGAGAGGTGTGGGTAAGGTGGTAGAGGTGGAGGCTTTTATAAGAGAAGAGGAGGGGCACTCGTGGAAAGTTATAAAATATTACTTTATTATAAAATTCTTTTCTAATTTTAAAGGTCCCAAAAGGATATATTTAGAGGCTAATGTGATAGGGTTTCTAAATCCACCCATTCAATAAGTTTGTGACAAGTTTAAGACTTCTATTTCCCCCTGTCTTCTCATTTTATTTAAATCGTTCATTTATGAGGTAACCACTACATCATCATGGTGTCATAAATAAATTAATTTATTTAAGGTCTAAAAATTATAAAAAAATATTACGATGTAGGAAATATTTTTAGCTTTCTATATAATATTTATAGTCAAATATATGACTTGTATAACCCCATGTAAAAATAGTTTTAGTAAAATAATACATGTTTGTGACATTTTAATTTTAACTTTAAATAAAAATTTATTAATGTCATTTTCAAACCAATGTGGCTCCATGGGGTGCCCAAGTTGACCCATGTATTTTTGTGGTCGGCCATGACTTATACAATAATGGCAGGACACGTCTCAAGGTTATTTCATATTATTATAACATTTTCTTTACCTTAAATTACACTAATTTCCACTAATCGCGATTAATAAAACTTAAAAGTTACTATTCATCGGAAAAATTTATCTCATTGAAAGAAATTTTACATCTTAATGAAAACCATGTATGTCAGATTTTTGAAATTCAAATCACAGATGTGGTAAAGATTCATTTAAACGAAATATCACTTTTTATACTACCACTTCGTGGTTTAACCATTTATAAAAATTTGAAGTTTTTCAGAAAGATACAAAAAATTCACCTTAAGATATATTTGATATTATGAATTCAAAAATGATGTATATTTTAAAAAATTCAAAACATATAAGTTAAATTAATTAATTTATTAATTAATTCCCACTGTCAAAACAAATAGCATGTTTTTAAGAAACAATATATATTAAAATAATGACACTAGTTTAAGTCCAATTTCAAATTGAAATTAAATCCAATAACCACCATTGGATTAAATCGTATAAATATATTCTAATTTCACTTTAAATCCAATTAAAAATTTGTTCTAATCATATAAATAAATTATATTAAAAAGTGGTTTTGGATAAAAATACAATATTTTTCACATATTCATTAAAAATGTACTTTATCGTAAAAATACCAATAATTTACACAAAGTAAATTTTGATGTCCCGATTTTAAAGAAGAATTTTATTTTTTCAAATATAACACAAAAAATTTTCAAAAAGTGGATTTAAAAGAGGTTCTCCATAAAAAGGCGGTTAATCATCCTTTTAAGGAATATTAGAATGTTTACGCTTAAAATTGGATTCATTCGCATTTTTAATCCTCTAACATAAAAAGTAAATATATTTGAAAAGCATATATAATAATTTTTTAGTTAGTTCTGTTCATTACCGTCATTAAATCAGCTAGGTGTTAACTACCATTAAAAATACAATTATTTTATTATTAGAGTTAAACGTAAGATTTCAATGGAACTCATTGTTACGTATTGGGTAAGCCATCGAGCTTAGCGTTCCCTTTAAATTAATATTAAAACGTTATTCAAAAATAGGGACAAATATAAAAATTTCATATTCTTTATTTACCTAGGGTGTTTCATCCTTCCCCCCTTTTGGGAAATGCGTCCTCGCAATTTTAAAATTGGGCTCAGAAACTTCATTGAATGTCCCACATCGGAACAAGAGTCGGTAAAACAATCACTTTAAAAGAAAGAAGGAGAAGTATAGAGGTCACTCAAGTTAACCCATAAATGGATTCCATGTAGGAAAACATGGATATGGAATAAAAAGAAAAGGGTCATGTTCTTAGGGAGAGTGATAGAAAACATGTTTAGGAGAAAGTTATCCACAAGAAAATCACAAACATGTGGTGGGTTAAACGATATTCGATTCCCCAGTAGGAAAAGTTAATAGAAAACATTTTTTTTAAGTTACCTTTCAGTGAGGAATTTATTTTTGATCTTATGTAATCTTACTTACTTGTCATGTTGAATTTCAACTTTTACTAGATTCCTTACACAAACTCATACTTTCCCAAAATGATTATTATTTAGGATGACTTGTTCACATTAAGAGTACTATAATCAACTTCTAGAGAATCACCTAATCTGAAAAAGAGAACAATATATTTCCCATGTCATTAGACCCTCACCAAAAGAAAAAATGTTATAACAAGATCAGATAATCAAGAAAAGGATAACCCTTTATAAAAAGAAAATCTATTCATAATCTCCAAAATTTGTCCAACAAAACCCAAAGTTCAACGAAGACCATTCGATAAACAATTTATCCATAAAATTCTTCAAAATAAACCAAACTAAGATTAAAACCCAAATATTTGGAAGATTTAATCACATAGTCTTTCAAGGTACAAATTAACATTTATCTCCAAATAACATTAGTTTCTCTTGAAGTCTCATATTGAAAAGTAATTAACCTAATCACATATCCTCCATGATAGGTTAATAATTTCCATAGATAACCAAAAATCCACTTACTCCTGAATCATAAAATCACCTAAATAAAAATAATTAGTCAAACTAACCAGGTACTTCACATAGTCCAGTGGTAGGCGATAAATACCAGTCACACTTTGGTTGTGGGTTCGATTCTCGTAGCTTTGTCCGACGCAACAGGGTGTCAAACGGTCTCCGTGTTGTCCTTTTTACAAAACTATATAATCCTTGAAACATTCCCCAAAAAGAGATAAAATCCTCAAAAATAACCACAACATAATTTAACATCATGTTTATATCATGCCTTTCATTTTTCATCATAACATATAGTAACCCATAATTACCGAGAAAGTAAGGATCATATAAACACTAATGGTTTCCTTTATAATTATCACCAGAACATCCACATCGAGTTGGTTCTCTCGTACATGATTCATTAGATAAATCACCAAGTTTAAAGTGGTTGATCATGACTCCTGATAGTTGGTTTAGAATAACCACGAGATTTCTCATTGAATCCCCCATTTCATCCAGTCTTTCAATCAGAGAACCACTACAGTTTCCATCAAATCCATTGTCACTTTGGTTCCTGCTAGATCCATCCATTTACTAAACCAAAAAATGTCCGAGTGAGTATATCAACAAAACAATCATGTACTAATTAGGATGATAAACACTAAGATATACATACTCATTCACTTTATCTACAAACTATGACTTTCTGAAATCCTAGCCATTATGGTAATGTCACTTATGCTTAGAGAATACCCTAACCTCTAAAGTTATCTAAACTGACCTTTGATACCAACTATAAGGACCCGACATTAAACCTTACTTATTCATGAGTTATATCAAGAAGACTCATTGAGTATCTTTTCACATTTAGAGTTTTAGATAATTAGGTCATAACTATTACGTCTCAAAAGATTACAAGGTAGAAACTTCTACTAAGTTTCTATAAAATAAAAACTCTTAAAAAGAAACATGTCTAGTTCCATGTTTTAGATAGCATGTCTTTCCTTGTTCCCATCCTTCACCCTATTCATCTTTAAGTCTTGTGGAAAACATTTCAAAAACATGGGATGAGCATTAAAATCCCAGTAAAGGATATACGAAGAATGAAAACAGTTAGTTTTTCAAAACATCAAGTAAACCATGAATACATTATCAAACTAATACTTTTCACTTTTATGAAGTAGTAAAACTATTCACTAAATAATAGATCATTACATACACTTTTGAAGCCAATATATTACCATAAAACCCATATAAAGAACACATAACATAAAAAAGTTAACTTGGGACATAAACATACTTAAATGGAATAACCATACGGTCAACTTCCACACATATCACTTAATGGAATAGCCATACGGCCGACTTCCATACCCAATGCATTGGAGGTTATAACATAACCACTCGTCCTGGTATTCATGGCACCACTAGTCATATGGTTTATCATGTAACCACCCGTCAAATGTCCAAGTACCATTATAAAATCATAAGACATAAAACAAATATAATGGAATGAAAACATTTCCATACTTTGATCAAAATATATCACTTAAATATATTGACATACCAAATCCCTTATATAAACCATTTTCAATACCAAAATACAGAAAGGGGCATATGGTATTTATTTCTTTTTAAAAATATTACGGCTTGTTAAGGAAGCCAAAGACCAAATAATACTCACGGCGGTGGAAAAGGTCAGTGTCACCGTTTACGCTAATAGAAACATTCCTTTTTTTGTTTAGTAAAAAACATTGTAGAAAAAGATTCATTCTATATAAAATTAAAAGTCAAAGAGGTTTATACACCATATAATGGAAAGCCCTGTATTAGAACAAAATATTCCTCAATGAAAGGATATTAAGATGAAGTCCCTTATAATGAAGGTATCATTGGATTAAGCATAAATCAATTACATAATTATCTGTGACAAATGAATACACTAAATATAAGTGGATATTAAGTGTAAAACAATAAGAGGTTATTCACACATATTCATAGAATGACATATTTAAGGAATGCATGTTTATCCCAATGAATCAAAATTGGGTTATGAAGTTCCCTTGCAAAAATTCGACATCCTAACAACATCACTTCAATATTAAGAAAATGAGTTGATGAGAGATAAAAAGGGTATCTCATCACTTGTACATTAAATTTACAGAAATAAGGATATATCAGTATGTATCCCAACATAATAAGATGTAATTTAAATGACATAACAAAAGAATTCTTTTTAATGTAGAGGATGGTGAATGGTTCCCTTACCAACTTTGGTAACATTCGAAACGTACACCCCATTGAAGAAGGGTCGTACAATGAATTTTTCAATACCCATAAATGAAATTATATTACACAAACAGTATAATAATGGGAAGTAGATACACCACTCAAAGGAAATGGTGGAAAATGAAGCATAAATTTCATGGGAATAAAAGTGAGATGAAAAATCCCTTACGAAAACTCGGCAGCCTAACGGCGCCACTTAAAACATCAAAAAATGGATTGATGAGATCAAATAGGGTTTCTCATCATATTAAAATGACATTTACAGCAAGCGGAATATAAATGAACATACCACATCATAACAAAGAGGAGTTTAAAATAAGAGACATAAAGTAGGGTACTTAAAAAGAAAGAGAGAGGTTGGATCTCTTACGAAAATTCGGCAGCCTAACGGTGCCACTCAAAACTTCCAAAATGGATTGATGAAAGATAATAGGGTCTCTCATCATACGAACATAAAAATTACATTAATAGTAATATAAAAGAAAATCCCAATCATAATAAATATGAGCTTAAATGGAGAGTCATAAAAGAGTGTACATAAAAAGAGAGGGGTAGGATCCTTTACCTCAAGTCTGACTTGTCTTGTTCGTTTCTTTATATTCTGGAATAATAAACTTTGGTAAATTTATAATTTATTATGTACCTATTTTAAATATTATTATTCAGTTAATATCACATATTATAATTCTATAATAATTGGTTAATAATGTGAGTTCATATGAGGCGTTTTTGCCGATGTTTGGAACATGAGTCAAAATCGAACTTGTTTGAAAATGATTGTCCATGTAGTTATAAGTAAATAATTTCTATAATACTATTAATGATTAAAATATCATATATATCCAGAAAATATTTATTTTATACTATTACATAACATTTTTGAGATAAAAAAAATGAAAAGCACCGTTCATGGAGATGGTACGTCGTACGTACGTATGAACGCTACTTTCAATTTTTTTGTCATATTATTGGAATTAAAGCTAAAAGAGAGATATATGTATTATAGTTCCAGAATGATATCCATAATTTATATTTAATATATGAAATATATATCCATTATATATATATGTACTTATAATAGTACATAACCTTTGGAGATAAGAAATGAAATGTATCGTTCATGGAGATGGTAAGCCGTACGTACGCATGAATGCTACTTTCATTTCTTTGACATATTAACAGAATTAGAAATAAATGATAGAGGTATATATTATAATTAAATTATAATATATATGTTATATAGGTCACATATGTTCATTAATTTCATTCTTTATACATTCCATGTATTTCATTAACGAGTCACATCACTTGAGGGGGCGGTAGTCCACGCTTCCTCATATGAAATTATCGCATTTGCACAACATGAAAAGAATAAAGGTATGATTTAAATATAAAATACAGAAACATATAGAAAACATAAATACCATATATATCATATATAAAATACAGTGTCATCATAATGGACACCTTTAATGGTGTTAAAAGAATATTGAACAATCATCGTTTCGTGAGGCAGTAATTCGCCATTCACAGAAACAATATGTTCTTTAACCATTAGACGGAGGTGTGTGTAAGTGTAGATCTAATATGTCATAGAAAAACATCCTATTATATTAAAGATACTGTTTTTGTTTCAAAATAAAGGAATAAAAAGATTTTATAGATTTGGAGAAGGAAAATAAAACAAAAGAACACAAGTGAAGACATCACCTTTAAATCAGGTAACGCTTTTTTGATTTGAGCTCAAAGGCTTCCTTGAAAAGGATTCTGCCAAAAGTGTGGCTTCTAGGAGTAAGATATTGATGTGGAGAGACAAAATGGGTAGGGGTTGGCAGATCCAAAGGCTTGAGAGGTGTAGGTAAGGTGGTAGAGGTGGGGGCCTTTTATTAGAGAAGAGGAGGGGCACTCTTGGAATGTTTTAAAATATTACATTATTATAAAATGATTTTCGGATTTTAAAGGTCCCAAAAGGAAATATTTCGAGGATATGGTGATAAGGTTTCGAAATCCACCCATAAAATAAGTTTTTGACAAGTGTAAGACTTATATTTCACCCTATCTTCTCATTTTATTTAAATTGTTCATTTATGAGGTAATCACTACATCATCACGATGTCATAAATAAAACAATTATTTAATGTATAAAAATGATAAAAAAAAAATCATGATGTAGGAAAACTTCTTAGATTTATAAGGAATATTTATAGATAAAAATATGACTTGTATTACCCCATGTACAAATTTTTTTAGTAAAATAATACATGTTTGTGACATTTTAATTTTAACTTTAAATAAGAAGTTATTAATGTCATTTTGCAACCAATGTGGCTCCATGGGGTCCCCAAGTTGACCCATGGATTGTATTGGTTGGACATGAATCATCCAATTATGTTAGGACACGTGTCAAGGTCATTTAATATTATTATAACATTGTCTTTACCTTAAATTACAATAATTACCTCTAATCACGATTAATAATACTTAAAAGTTACTATTTACCAAAAAATTATTTTAATCTCATTTAACCAAATTTTACATCCTAATTAAAACCATGTATGTTGGATTTTTGAAATTCAAATCACAGAATAGGTAAATTTTTATTTAAATGAAAAATTAGTTTTTAAACTACCACTCAGTGGTTTCACTATTCATCAAAAATTGAAGTTTTTCAAAAAAATACCAAAAATTCACCATAAGATATATTTTATATTCCTAATTAAAAAATGATGTCTATTTTACAAAATTCAAAACATATAAGTTGAATTAATTAATTTAATAATTAATTCTCGCAGTCAAAACAAATAGCGTGTTTTTAAGAAACAGTGTCTCTTAAAAGATTGACACCAGTTTAAGTCCAATTTCAAATTGAAATTAATTCCAATGAACACCATTGGATTAAATGGTAATTTTTTTCTAATTTCACTTTAAAACCAATTCAAAATATGGCCTAATAATATAAATTAATTAGATTAAAAAGTGGTTTTGTATAAGAATACAACATTTTTCACTTATTCATTAAAAATGAACTTTATCGTAAAAATACCAAAAATTTAAACAATGTAAATTTCGATGTCCCGATATTAAAGAATAATTATATTTTGTCAAATATAACATATAAAATTTTCAACATCTGGATTTAAAAGAGGTTTTCCATCAAAAGGCAGTTAATCAACCTTTTAATGAATATTAAAATATTTACGATTAAAATTGGATTCATTCGCATATTTAATCCTCTAACATAAAAAGTAAAACTATTTGACAAAAATATATAATTATTTTGTAGTTAGTTCTGTTCATTACAGTCATTACAACAAATAGGTGTTAACTACCATTTAAAATAAAATCATTATATTATTAGAGTGCAACGTTAGATTTCAAAGGAACTCATTGTTGCGTATTGGGTAATCCATCGAGTATAGTGTTCCCTTTAAATTAATATTAAAATTTTCTTTAAAAAAAGGGATAAATATAAAATTTTCATATTCTTTATTTACCTGGGGTCTTATAGTAAGGATATTTGAAATGATTTTTATAGGGATACATATATGGATAAATATAAAAAATACTTAATGTATAGAATAATTTCATATAATTTTGATAAATTATGAAGTGATTGGTTTACATAGAATTATATCCATGTCAACATTATACACGTATATGTGTCTATTACATGAATTTATCAAGGGGTAATAACTCTAAAAAGGGAATTTCATTCCTTACTTTATCATTACCTAGTACGCTACATTAGGCCTTGTAGCACACCTGTATTGACACTCCCAAGTGATATTAATTGGAAATTACTAAAATATTTATAAATAATCATAATTTGATTGAATTATCATTATTACTAACCATGGTTAATCCTAATGATTTATATTTTTGAAATAAGGTGTTTCAATTTTTATATTCTATAAATTATTTTTATTTATTATGTAGTTTCCCATAATGATTATTCTTTCTCATATTATGATTTGTGGTTTTATTCAATAGTTTGAACTCATAAGAATCTTGTTAACACTGATATTGTTTTATAATTAAGTGATAATTAGAAACTAAATTAGATAATTGTTGGAGATAAATATATTATAAAAATCCTGAATCACATATAATTATATATGATTAAAAATGTGAACATTAGTGATATTCCAAATGTGTAAAATAAGAGGAAAATTAACTTTTATGAATTTTTTTGTGGTAATGGACATATAAGAATTAATATTTGAATTTCTAATTATCATTATGTTGAGAATAAGAACACTAAAGTATACATAAAATTCAAGGAGGCTGATTTTCTACAAAAAATAATGGTCTTAGAGAAATGAATTAACAAGGAATTTGATGTCTAGTATGTGTGGAACAAGAGAATTGTGTTAATAAATGACCTATTATAAGGATTATCCCCTTGAATATGAAATGAAATATGCTATTATTAATGATAAAGTGAATGGATTTATTTTTTTTTATTTGAATTACATAAATTTATTGTGTAAGTTTGTTATTAATGTTAATTTAATTATAAGAATCTAGATACATTTATGGAATGTGTAAATTTTGGAAGCATATATGTATTCATGTATGATTACCACAAGAGTTTTGATTCCATCATGGTTTAATGTTTATATGATTGATCATATTTTCTATTTCATATACCCCCATTTGAGGATTATATGATAACTCTTTATCAATATTAATGTTATATTGGGAAACATTTATGGGAATATAATCCCTTAGTAGTGAACAAGAAAACCTTATTATGGGAAATGTTTAAAGTTATTGGAAAACATTAAGGTTGCCTTAATTTTAATGTTAAGGTAATTATTAGTTATTTTATGTTCAATTTTTTATTATTAATATTGGTTTTGAAAAAGGATAATCTTCATGCCTAGTAAAAACCTATTGCCTCCGACAAGGCCATATGGCTTAATCCCATAATTGAAGGGAGAAAAGGGTATAAAATCTAATACTAGTATAAATTATATATTATTTATATAATAAAATCATAAATAGATATATCATTATGTATGTATTTGTATTCAATGTAAATCAGAAAAGAAAGTCTGAGAGACAACAGTCTAAAAGGATTCCACAAGTTTTATATATTTCACAAATTAAGTAGGAATACATGAACCAAGGTTTTTTTGTTGGACTCCTCAAACATCTATAGGGAAAAATGATAGATGAGTTATATTCAATCAACCGATGATGGAAGAACACTTTATGTTAAATATATATTATTTATATTAAAATATGTTTTACTGGATATACATTAATGAAATTTTTATTTCATGGAGTAAAACATTATATTGTATACTATTAGGTTATGATGATAAAGACAAGGTTCTAGAGAGTTATATTGCAGAACCTGAATACATAGCAATGTTTTAGAACTATATATCATCTAGAGATACAAGGTCATATAGAAAGAAAAAATCAATCATTAGATGAGCTTTTAGCATATTATTTTGTATATATTAACGGTTGTTGTTATTGACAACATCCTCTAGTTGAATTTTCATACAAAAAAATATTTACTCTATGATTAAGATGGATCTTTATGAATGAAATTATTTAAAGATGTTTAAAACTATCATGTTATGGAATGAGGTTAAAAAAATATAGTTATTTGGACCTATGATAGCGGATGAAATGGTTGATATGGTTTTAACCTTCTTTAACACATAAGTTAGAATAATGTTGGTTTAAATTTTTTACTCTTAACCATTGATTTGATTTAGAATTTTATTTTTATGATAAGTTTTTATTATGAATTTCATCATGTAATAAAAATTGAAAACTAATCCATATACATTGTTCCATTTGAAATTCATTATCACAAAGGGACTCTATATTACCTTATAGGCCTTCCACCTAACCTCTCATAGTTTCTCGATGTGTTCCATATATTTATCCTATGTGTGCACATATCTAAACATTCACATGTATTTAATTCAGTGGTGATACTAGAAGAAACATATATCTATTATGAGGATAAAATAGTAGATAATCCGGATCAAATAGAAAATGTTACAAAAAACAAGACTACTCACCCGATCAATATTTTTTTTGTGAAACAACTAGCTGGAGGAAGATATGTGAGAACTTCAGGATGTAATGTGGTATAATTATCATAAAAATTTGTTACCAATGTTATAAATTTCAAGGGAAAATGTTTTTTAACGTCAGTAAGAATGTTACACTTAGAGATTTTAGTGAAATAACAATATTTATTAAAAACATATTATTTCATTGATATTTTTTGTTACATTCAACACTCTGGTTAACTTGTGTTCTAACTAAAACCAATTTTATCTCATGTTACACACAAAAATATTATAAAATGAAACATTATATACTATATAAATATTTCTATTTATTTTTATTGTTATAAGCTATTCATTGTAATGTTGGATATGAATAAGAAAAACAATTATGAAAATAGATTATTTATACATATATATAAATTTAATTCATTGGTGAAAACTAAATTATATATGAAAAAAATTATTTAAAAAAAGGAAATCCTTTTTAGAAAAACTAATTTAAGGGATAAAAAAACAGTTTACCTTAAAAAATTAAAAAAATGGCTATTGGTGAATTTTTTTAGTGAGATTTATATATTATATATAAATTAAAATTAGTAAAATTCATATTATGTATTTTATATATAATAAAAATTAATAAATCCAATTTTACACTTAGAAATTGTATTTTTTAAAAAATAACTAATTTGTTAAATTTTTTATAATTATTTTTAAATTATTTTTTTTAACAATTTTTGGTATTTCAATTCAATTTATAAGATTAATTTTTGGAATATGCATATAAAAGTTACATTTATTTGATTTTTTAAATTTTTTAAATACAAGGAAAATATTTTGATGAATTGTTATAAATAACATTTTTTGTAAACAAATTTATTTATATTAAAGAAAAATTAAAAAAAATATTAATGGTGGTTTTAAAAGTAAAAATTGTTAAATTATAAATTTTATAATCCACTTTTGTTCATAGTAATCAATTCTATATTTAATATCTATAAAAAAATATACAATCTTGTAAAATATTTCTCTTTGGAAAATAAGTTTTTGATCATGTTTACTAGAATAATTTAAAATTAAAATTTTCAACATTTGCGAATTGAATTTCTTTAAAAATGATTTCTAATTTGGAAACAGTATAATTGATATTCTTTAATATATTAAAATTAATTAATAACCATAATGAAGAGTGAAAATAGTGAAAATTAATTATCAGGATTAATGAAAAATGGGTTTATCATGTGTTAAACTAAAAAGATATGTCCAAAAAATGACCCAAGAATTGTATAATGTTACATCCCAATCAATGTGACACTAAATAGTTCCCTAAGCTAATGGGTCATATGTCCTGATGCATGCCTCCCCATATGCCAGAGGCTTTCCACTATTAGAAGGGCCTACTGAGTGTCTATGGGGAGACTATGACCTCTTGATAGAGTGTAAAAAAAGTAGAAATCATATAGATAAATAGACGAAGAATATAAATAAATGAACAACATATATTCATCCATATGATTGTAATAATAGAAATATCCAAAATTGGTCATTCACAATATGATTGTCATGTCATGTCTCTATAAAGTAGGATAATATGCATATAAACATATAATTAAATAAATGTATCAAAATAATTAAAATACCAAAAATGAAAATATATAGATAGAATCATGGTCATTTTTCAGTCATGTTTTTTCATCATAGTAAGATAATATATAAACTAGAATCATACAATGAGTTCATTCCATGGTCCCAACATGTATCTATGATCTCTATATGGGTACCCTATGACGAATCAAATAGGGTGTGGTATAAAAAATAGTATAGCACCACCAATGGTTTCTATAGAAAATCCAGTCTGTGAAATATAAACAGATGTTTAGGGCACTATATCATAGGTTTAATGGTAATTGATGTAATTTTCAAAGTAAAAGTGATCTAGTTTAGTCGAACTATCTTCCTGGGAACAATAGTTAATATCCCCAAAATAGGGCTAGCTTCAAATCAAAAATAAATAGTTGTTGATACTATCTTGTCTAATAGCTAAAATATGATACACATACCAAGTAATTCTATAAATATAATGAAGGATCCCCATCATCCTATTCCGTGTAATCAATCATCTACCAACAAAACAAAATTTCGACACTGTGTAATCATGTGTCAGACCTTAATTGGAAAGATACCATATGTTGGTGAATGAGGAATCCTTGATGGGTCCGAAAATAATCTCAATTGAAACTTAGTAAATACTTATGTGGAATCCAAGGAGAATGTTTACAAAACATGTCCAATTCATGTCCATGAATGTGATATCCAATGGTTAATGATATCCTTAGGATCCTACAGAATCAGGATCCTAGGGGAAAGTACAAGGCATCCACTACATTAATCAATAGCCATAGAGTATAAATTTCCATGAAATTTGATGGGTTCAGGATCTAAGTAGCTCATCCACCGAATCCAATACCTTAATCAATTCAACATCACATTTCATTAATCATTAAAAAACCATGACTTCTTCTACCCATTCAACATTTTCCACATAAACCATATAATCATTTTAATAACAAGAAATAATCTTCTAGTGGAGAAATAGTCATCTCCTATCTATTAAATTTAATTAAATAAATTACATTATTTTACAAATTAAATGGTAAAAGAATGATCTCACAGCTTCAAAAATATCTTTAAATTTTCATTATGCCTCCGAATAATAGTAGTAATATTAGACACACCAAACGAGGTGTTATGACAAAAGAAGGATACATGAGAACACACCATGGGTGTGATATATTTGGACTAATAACCTCTATTGATCATAAAGGCCGTAATGGGAAAAAAAATATTTCCCAATTAATTCCATTCATGTATTAAATTAATTTTAGGGGAAATATTAGAAACTTTTTCATGAGGCACAAACCCAACTTGAAATAAAAATCACAAATACTTGAGAAAAAGATTTACACCACATGTTTTATACACATTGTATAATAGTTATCTAGTATTAAACTCAGATATGGTCCAGATCGGGAGACAAATTAATAATTGATGAAGATCCCATAAATAAGTTATATTATCTTTCATGTATATAAATCTATAGATACAAAGATAAACAATTAATAACCAAATAGGATTGAAGAACATACTAGCATGAATCTAATTAGACGATCGATTATTGTGTGGTTTCCTAAAATAATGTGGATTTGTACAGATGATTAATCACCTCACAAAATTTTATCAATCATTACATATTCAGTAACATGGTTTCTACAAACCTTGTTTACTAGGTAAATTTTAATAAAACCAATCACCTGAAGATCAAACATTCCATGACTCTCTTGAAACAAAAACGATCTCCTTATAAATTCATATTAGGTAAACACAAAGGAGTTAAAAAAATTAAAATATCAGAACCACATTGGAAAACAAGGGATCATCTAATTTTCTCCAGTCAATGAAATTAATCAACTAATTTCCCTTCTATGGGTGGAGAATAATCTCCTAAGATAATCTCTGGCCAATGAGCATCTACATAAGGCTCTTGCTCAAAAGAATAGTCTTATAAATTGTCATCCTACCATAACAACCACATTAGAGGAACTATCCATCCTTATAAAGTCATTTCAATCCTAAAAAAATTAATAGGATTCCCCTTGAAGGAAACATATAACTAATTCTAGTCCTCATTTGGATGAAGATTACGATATTGGTTTGAGTGATAGCAGTGTAGCTAACTTTCATGGAAATCATCATGCATGGATCGATGTGTATCTTTTATTTACAACTGATAGGTTAATAACCGGACACCTTGTAATTTTGTGAAATTATCGACATATCATGATAAAATATTACCTTTTATCTTAATATGTCAACGTACTATCCTTGGTGAGATATTTAAAAAGACTCGATACCCGACCATGAACTCTTGTGTCCACTGATGATGATTGGTTGAGGATTGCTCTCTATACTCTATAGTATCCGACATATTTATGATCAAATAGTAAAACAAAGAATTATCTATAATGATAAAATGTCAAATTAAATATAATTATCATACCTCAAAATAGTACATGGGTTATTGGCTTGGACTACCCTAAAAATTCTCCTTAGATTCCTTTTGTATAGTCTTATAATTTCTATTATTGTAGGAGAAAAAAAATATGGGTTGATGGATCTCCCAAGAGGCCCGAAAATCAAGGAATCATGCTATTTCCAAGCACTCATGGACTTGAATAGTGTACAAAGATAGGTTAATATTCCGAGGAAAGTATTCCATGCTCAGAATCACCTGTATAAAAGATTCCATGTGTAAGCTCTATAATAAATGAGATGTGAACCTGGAATCCATATATAAAATAATTGTAACAAGAACCCCATGATGGCACCCAATCTCACATATATAAAATATCCCTAGATCATCTACTATGAAATTCTCCCTCATCGGTAGGAAATGATAATCCATCATGAGTCTTTCTAGAAGAACCCACACAACAACACAACCATAAGGAGACTATAAGATCCTGGTCTTGAATTCAACAATAGTATTATCATATTTATAACATGGAATAGGTTACATCGGGAAAATAAAAAAGGGTAACTGGTGTCCTAACATGACATTATGACATTCAGATCACCACATGAAAAAACTGGCAACCAATCATTTCATATATGACCACCAATATTGGTGATGAAAATCCAAATATATCTTTGTAATTTCATGATATACCACCCATGACAATGCATGAAAATTGTACAAATGTTCCCCATGCATGTATAATATTACCCTAACATGAAATGATCACAGAAAATTTTATCCTTTCATAGGGTCTAACCAGGAGTTAGGTCCCCACCTTCCACACATTCCTATACTATATGGCCCTTTTCATAATATAACAATCTTATCCTTAATCTATCCAATAGAGTAGATTTCACTGATAAGTATGAGTGAAATTTGGGTCTTTACCTTCCCAAACAACATAATGCTTCTCTAAAAATAAATCTATAATCTAACACTCACTAAGAACACCCTAAACTACATGTATACAATCCCTTATATTCAGTGCATTTTAGAAAAATTAATCTATTTGAGCACATAGGTATGGTTGTAGTCAATAGACTGTTAGTACTAAATCCACCATTGATACCTCAAATTCGTATCATGATTTGAAAATATTTAGTTGAGTATTTTGTGGTCTATGTACACCAAAAATGATTTACTAAAAAATAATGACTCTAACAAAAAAAGGAATAAAATACAATGACTAAATTGAGATCAAGAATAATGTAGTTCCTCTCTTATTGCCTCATCTTACGAGACATGTATGTCATGACTCCCTCCTCCCACATCAGAAATGATCACAACCCGATACCTAATTCGTCACAATACACCTTCTAGCTTCTTACTAACATTGGATGAATCATGAATTTTCCAAATGTTAGTTTTCCATTTAACTCCTAAATGTTTATATCATTGGTATCTAACCATAAAAACTTCATATAATTATTAGTTAGGGTCATATGAGGGTTTTCTAGGATTGAGAAATTATGTACGAAACACATGTAATATAAATGCAGCCCTATAAATATCAATATATAAATTATATTATTAGGATTCTCCTAGAAAACTACAATAATCACCAGGTCAATTGATACTTCGTTAATTGAGATAATATGACCAAGGAATTGAATATTATCCCCACCTAAGTGGATCTTAGTGAACAAAGAAAATAAATGGTTATCTATAATTTTATATAAAACCAACACATGATGTTTGACCAGGTGATATCTATTGTGAGAATACACCAAGATATCAATCATAAATACCACCATGAAAAAATCAAGATATGTATGAAAAACATTCTTTATTATCACCATTGATACATATGGAGTGTTTCTAGGACCAAATGGCATAAAAAACTGATTATATGATCAATACCTAGCATGAAGTGATTTATTAATTTTTTTTTAGATCAGAGAGAGAAATATTCCTAACACTACATCGAATATATTTTTGAAAACACATGGGATCTTAGAGCCACTCAAATAGTTCATTAACCCATTTTACGAGATACTTGTTCTTTACATCAAATTTTTTCAATTTCTGATACTACACACATATCATGTGGGTAACCTCAATATTTTTCTCAAAAGGACCAATAAATCCAATTGAGAAGTAATTAGAATTATAAAAAAAATTCATTCATGTACTATAAGTGCATCTTGAGCTTTTGAAACTCTGTAGAATCCATCCTATAATGACAAATGGAAACTAATGATTCATTTTAATTGGATTGATAGAAAGATATACCAATAACTAAGGAGGTGAAATAGAAAATTCATCTCTGAAAACAACTTTCAATTGATAAACCACATTAGGGTAATATTCCAGACACATTCCATGGTCATCCAGATATAAACTACAAATTTGTGATGTCATCCTACATATACAGTGATTCTCTTGTCCATATCAGCACACAATGACATCCCACTATCCCCATTGTATGTAAACTCCACCTTCTTTTGATTTTAAGGATTCCCTTTTGGATGTAAAAAATCTACATCGGCTTGATAAGAAACTATCCAATCAATTAGAATTAGGATGTAAAACCCTTTCTTCTTTATGAATAAATTTTTTAATAATATTTGATGCCAACTAATCTCATGGGTTAATTCTTGGACATCTATTCACCCTCTTTTATGATCCCCATTGTAGTGTTAAGTATCATAATACCTTCAACAAATCTAAACAACTAGCCCATGAATCACAACAACTCGAACACATATTTTGTTTTGAGAACAAAATCTATCGAAAATAGAGTAAATTATATAATATTCTTCTATGTTTTTACCTCTCATAATATTTTTCCAGACACTAGGCCTTTCAAGAGTATTCTATTTATATTTTTCGGGAATAATTCATGGTAATGTGAAACATACTCACTACCTAGTGCTGGTCCACTCTACTCTATATGTACAATTTTTTATTGTATAGCATAACCATGATGACCACCCAGTCCAAAATAAATGACACTACTCAAGATCCCTTCACAATATGGAGTTGCGACTCACTCTCAAACATTGAGTGGTAATCGGTCCCCTTCCAGTTTATTTTAGAGGGATGATCCTCCAAAAATATTTCCACATGGACCATTCTATAATATAATTGGAACTCCACTATATCTCTATAAAACCGGTTGTCCATGTGTCCCCATATTCCACACTGGTAATATTTAGCACCCCAAGCTTCAATAATACATTTCTCTTTTAGTAATACAATAGCTTGCATTGTACGCAACATTGAGTTCTAGCACACCACGACCAATCAAACTAGCCATTATAAATACTAATACCCTCCTTCTGAATTTTTTTTTTCAAAATGATCATAATTTTTGGATTCGGAATATAAAAATGATCATAGGGTGAATTTTTGGTGTTTTTCTGAACACATAAATTTTTTGACAAATAGTGAAAACACTATGTTATTATTTAATACATACTAATTATTTAAATTGTTATATATTTTATTTAAATTTATATTTGGTAAAAATAGATACTTAATACCTATATTTTTTTAATTTAATTCATTGGAGTCATTTAATTATAATAATAGATATATAAAATATTATTGAACATTTAATGTCTTTTACCATCCTTCAAGAAATGTTAGAAAATTTGCATAAAATATAATTTTACTACATATGTAAATTTAATTTCAAAAATCTGAGAGATATGGTTGGAATTAGTAAGAAAAATGTTGTTCAATTGGATGAAAATATGTTTTCTTGAAAAGTATCATTGAAATTTAATTTACCACGATTAAAAGTAATTATAGTAAATTAAGGTAAAAATGATACTATAATTACCCTAACACGTGTCCTAATTCTATTGGTTATGTTTATTTAGACCAAAATCAATCTTAGGAATAAAATATGATCATTTTGGTCCACATTGTTTAGATTAGGACATTTATTTTTAATTTATTTAAAAAAGAATTACAAGTGATAAATTCAATGTTTAATAACTTAATCATTTATAATATAGGGTTATACATCAGATAAACTTGTCTATAAAAAGTAATAAAAATATAAAATTATTTCATACATAATGGTATTTTATATATTATTTTAGAGAATAAATAATGAAATTTATTTATGACACAATGATGATGCAATAATTACCTTATTGTTGAATGATTAAAATAATTGATATTTAAATATTAATAAAATTGAAAATTGATACATTTTCTGTATTCTAAAAATTTTCTAGGTTAATACATGTTAGGGATTTGGAAAAAAAATTCAATGTAATTAATTTTTTATTACTTTAAAAAAACAAATACTAAATCGTCTCTTAATTGACATAAATGAGTTTTTAAAACCAATACTATATTATTAATTGATATAATATTCATATAAAAAGAATTTTCAGCAAAAGGACATATATAATAATATATATGTCATTAATGAACAACTTCGGGATCTCTTGGAATTTTATATTATGTTTATTAACCATGTAATATAAAAAGACAAGAATACATTGTAATGGTTAAACAATTTTACTAAGAGTTAAATCTAAAAGATAACATTAATATGGGGACCTAATCCTTTATAAAACCTATTTGTTGAGAGTTTTTCAACCTAAACCCACCTTATCCTTGAAATATATCTTTTTGGGGCCACTATAAATAGAATATGATTATATAATAAAATAATATTTCAACATTTTTCTATTGTGACCCTCACCTCTCTTATAAAAGGGTACATCCCCATATTTCAAAATCCCACCTCCAAAGCCATTTGTCTCAGACAAAACCATTTCAAATATCATTCCTACTACAATAAATTCATCCAAGAGGCCTTATACAGATTAAAAGCCAACCTAAGGAGCAATTTTAATCAAAAAAAAATGAATCACCTGAAGAAGAGATAATAATTTCACCACCACATTAATTGATCATTTTTTCTCCCACATTATCTATGTTATTATCCACACCAAAATAATAACTCCAGTACCTTATACATAATGTGGTGTTATTATAATTATGTTAAAACTATATTCATTATTTTATCCATCCTACAAATGACAAGACACTATACATGCATACATACGGCTTAACGTCTCCATATGGGGGTGTAGTTTGTTATTCAACATTTAATTATTTGGATGGGTATAATAATGAGTATAAACGATGTAAATAATAAATATATCATGTTAATTATTATGTATATATGATATACCATCCAATTACATATGATTTCACAATCAATAGAATTATACTGTTGCTCGTGTGTATGTACGAATTATCGTCTCCACAAACGCGATGAGTTTAATTCCCCATCATTAACTATAAAAAATAATTTTTATTCTATGATTAAAAATAATGTTTAAGAACATAATATCATTTTGATTATGTGTAAAATAAATCCTATCTATAAAAAATATGGATTATGTAATAATGTAAATAATGGAGAACAAATTAGTTAACACTCGATGCAATGACACTACAGAAATATTATTACTAAAGAAATATTATAAGATCACATATGATATCATACTTATGTATGTGGTTTTTATATAATTTAATAAGAATTATTTAACTACTATATATAAGGTTAACATTCCCTCGATCAAGGAAAAGTACAAGGTAAGGGTTAATTTTACAATCTCTTCATTTTCCAAGGCTATTTATACGTGAATAACTACTAGGACCTTTTTATCATCCAAATAATTGTTTCATAAAAACGTATTTCAATACATTTTTACTATTCCCTAGAATATGGGTTAGAGTAATTTATAACCTTGTTTGAAAATTTATAGAATGTTTATAAATTAATATTTCTGTTGTTTTCTAAACAATGTCCATTATGACCTATTTGACCATATTAAAGAAAAAATGTTTTTTATCTTATATAGTGAGTGAGAATATTATCCACTGTTATAAAATCTTCGATGATTACCTTACGATCTTATAATAAAGTTTTCAAAATAAAAGTTTCTTTTTTAATTATGTGACTTTTAAATGATTTCAAAATATAATGATAAATTTATATCAAATAGTATTGATTTCATCTATGTCAACATACTTTGATGGATTTTACACTTGTTTAATGCTGATTTAATATGATACAATCTTCCATATTATATTGAATGATTTGGGATATGTTTGATTGTTGATGTGTTATTTTTATACAATTCATTATTTATGGTAATTGTATTAACATTTCATATGCTAGTTTTAATATAAATTTTTATATTATATTTCAACCATTTCATATGAGGAATGCATTGGAATAAATAAGTGATGGGTGGAGACCGCTATCGCTCCTTGATTAATTGGAAGGTCTCGTGAGAAAAAAAGTGTATTGGCACAATGCCTTTACAAAATCTTATTTTTTTTCATGTCATGAGGCCTTGACTATGTGGTTATGATGTCTTGGATTTTTCATTCCAATAGTATGAAATTGGCTTTTGATATTTCATGTGATTATTCATCTAGTAGAATATCCATATGAATATATAAATAGGATAATTTGATTTATCATTTCTATATTATGTTGATGTTTATTTTTAAAAGGAATGTGTTTTAGTCTTAAACATTTCCTTAACTATTTAAGCTTATTTATGAAAGTTTTTGCTTTATTGTTATCCTTACCGAGCTTCTGAGAACATCCCTTCCATTTGTTTCCACATTACTAGGATGTGAAAAAGTATATTGTGAATAACCTGCGGGGATTGGAAAAAGATATGAGTGTTTTCAAAAAAGTACAATATGTTTTTTATATTTTATGATGTAATTTACAACAAATATATTTATCTAGTACATCCAGGGCTACTAAATTTCCTGGTGTTTCTGAATTTTAACCGTTGTGATCATGGAAATGTAATGTAATAATGCGCTGACTCTGGGTAACTAGGGTTAGGGTGTTATATTTGTTATCAGAGGATGTTTAGTACAAACCATGGAATCTATATTTAGAAATAATATAATTAGAGAACATTATTATATGAAAGACTTTGAGGATTAGTATAGATGTACTTCCATGAATTTTGGTAATGTAGTCATTTTGTGTACTTTCCATGAAATGAATCTTTGTCTAGATATGACCTGGTAGAGGTGACTTTGACACATAGGTATTGAGGAGTGGAAACTTCGACATGGTGTTTCGGGTTTGAGACGGCGTATCCTGGTTCATGAAAAATGGCCTTGCTGCACTCTTGGTTAAAAAACTCCCTTGGGATATGCTTCTATTAATTCACATTTTATTTAAAACCCTTTATTAAGGATTTATGAATAAATAATTTCCCAATACAAACATTATTTTATGATTAAGGATTATATGCATAATTTTTTCCATTTATGTAAGGTATTTTACTAGTTTAGAATTATGTATTGTGAATAATAAACTATTCTAGTGTATTCCATTGTTTAGAAATAAGACCTAGTGGATGGAATGGAATCTAGATCAATGTACCTAATATATATATGGATTGTCCTCCTATTTAATGTAATTATAGTGGATCTGGTGATGAAACAGGTTTCGAATAACTTATAACCATACTGAAACAACACACTCTGGTTCTGAACAATAACCTTACCCATATGGAGCACCCTGATCCTCAATGATAAGCATTAATGTTAGTCCAGTTCTTGAGGTAACCACCACAAAAAATTAATGTTACTACAAATCCACTTGTAGATGAGCATTGGATATGTTCCTTAGTGAAATGTTTTCATGCTTTGCAGAGTAGTGATAAAGAAAAAGTTGTCTTGAATGTTTATCACCTCTTGAGTGATGCAGATCAATGGGGGTCATTAATTCAAACACAAAAGAGGGTGAAAAAGGTTAAAATTTTGATTTAAGGGTGTTTAATGTTTTTTTCATAGAAAAATACTTTCTTTTTTACCATCGAGTGGATATGGAAATGCAATTTCTGAGCCTGAGGAAAAAGGTGGATGAGAATGTTGCAAAGTATGAGGCTAACATTACATGGACAACAAGGCATGGAAAATATTATATACATAACCAATGTAATAATATTGATCAATTATTGGATGGGTTAACCCCATTTCTCAGTCGAGCATTTGTCTCACAATCCTTTTCATTATAATATGATATTTTCTTATGTTCTATCAATACTGAATATGAATTCTCTATTTATTACAACTTTAAATCAATGAAAGGGAATAATGGATCTATTTAACACTCTATAAATGGAAATAAGGGGAATAAGAGAAGATTTGAATTTATATCCTATAGTAAATGTGGGAAGAAACACCCCAGAACATGCCTGAAGGGAATGGGAGTCAGTTAAAACAGAGGTGAAAAGGCCACAAATTTAATGATTACAAGGGAAATAAAGAGGATATCATTGTTGAATTCTACAATTATAGATGAGTGGGGAATTATAAAAATGAATGTACTATGTTGCAAGGAAACATACCATAGTTAATTACATGGGAGAAAGGCCATGCTTAGGTGATCACTAATGCTGAGGTTGAATCTCATATTGACATCGAGGAAAGAAATTTAATGGTTTTCTGAAATTTATACAATGATTTATTTCATTTGGTATCCTCAAATTGTTTCATATATTCCCAGTTTTCTAATAAAATTTTATATTTATAATTGTATTTAAAAGTGATTTTTCAGTCAAAACTCTTAAGGGATGTATCATTTTGACAATGTATTGTGAATCATTTCCCATTAGGGATTATAAACTTAATTTATCTGTTGATCTCATCTTCATACCAATGAATAATTTTTTTATAATCCTCAGTATTGAATGGATTTTATACGATGATTGAAAAATTTATTGAAAAAATAATTAGGTCACAATTTTTGATGATGATAAATATTACCTTATATTTAGAGCTGAAACGTCACCATAAAATATTTATCTAGATCCACCCCTAGTATCCCTACTAAATTTAGTTATTGGGGAGGAAGATAGTGAAATAACTTTCAGTGAGGAAAGGAATATTCAAATATAGGATGTACCTAGTGTTCAAGAATATATTTATGTGTTTCAAGTGGATTTACCCGGACATCCAATAGAACAAGTAATTGTGTATTCCATCGATTTAATTCCTTGTTAAAAGTCTTTATCATGGACCCCTTATATAATGGCCATTGTGGAATTAGTGTAACTAAAGAGACAACTAGATGAATTGAGTAATATAGGATTTATTTGACTAAGTGTTTCACCATGGGGAGCCCATGTTCAATTTGTTAAGAAGAAAGATAGATCAATGAGGTTGTGCAATGACTACAGGGAGATCAATGCTATAACAATAATGAACAAGTATCTCATAACAGGAATTGATGATTTATTCGATAAACTTCATGGAGCTCAATATTTTTCAAAGATTTAACTTTAATCTATATATCATTAGTTGTGTGTGAATGAGGAATACATTCTGAAAATAGCATTTCATACCAGGTACATGCATTATGAGTTGTCAATAATTCCTTTTAGAATGACTAATGCACCCTATGTTTTCATGGATCTAAGGAATATATTTTTCAAGAAATATATTGATGAATTTGTAATTGTATTTATTTGTGATATCTTGGTATACTACAAAAGATTTGAAGATAAGGAATATCACTTGCACACTATTCAAATACTCTTATAAGAAATGAATTATAATGGACATTAAAAAGTGTAAATTTTGGCTTTAGAAGATTTATTTAATTGGCTATATTGTCTCTAATTATTGAGTCTCTTTTGATCCATCTAGTACAAGAGAAATACAATAATTTCCATCAATGAATAATATAACTAAGGTATGAAATTTTATTGGTTTAGCAAGTTATTATTGGCGTTTCATCTAGAATTTTTCCTTATTGGAAAACCCATTAAACAAAGTCACATGTAAAGGGGTTAAATTCGTCTGGAAAAAAGATTGTGAATAATGTTTTGAGGGAATAAATAAAATTTTAGTCAATTATCATATATTGAATCTAACGTCGGGGAATGATGGGTTTGTTATTTATAGTGATGATTCAAAGAAAAGACTTGGTTGTGTCTTTATGATGAATGATAGAGTTATTGCCTATGCATCACTATAATGAAAAATTCATGAACAACACTATCCCACTCCTGATATTGAGTGAGAAACTGTAATCATTACTATTGAAGATATGGAGACACTATCACTGAGGTGAAAAATGTGACATATATACAAATTAGAATTGTTTGAAGTATATTGAATAACATAAAGAACTCATCATGAAGCAAAGAAGATGGCTGAAACTACTCAAGGATTATGATTTCACTATACACCACCACTCGTGGAATGTAGATAAGGTAGAAGATGCTTTGAGAAGAAAAGATCATGGAGTTTTGAACAAGACAAGAGTTGAAAGAGATTATATGTTCATGGATCTATTAAATATAGATATGGGAATAATCAGGGAAGGTGAAACATCAATACGTTTTCAAATGGTTTCCAAACCATCTTTATTAGAAAGGATATGAAGTTCCTAGACTGATGATGAGGATTTTCGGAAGAAACTTCATGATTTGAATTACGATAGATTGATCGACATCATATAATAAGATGAGATTTTGAAATTTTGGAAGAGACTCTGGGTTCCAAACTTACACGATCTAAAAAGGGAATTATTGGATGATAATCACAACTACAATTTTCCGATACACCATGGAAGCACTAAGTTGAATAGAGATTTTAAGGAACATTTTTTTTGGGAAAACATGAATAAAGAGAATGATAATTATTTATCCAGATGAATGGTTTGAAAAAATGTGAAGGTAGGAAGTCAAAATCATAGAGGAGTTTCGAAACCTCTTCCCATACCTGAGTGGAAATGGGATGATGTTACGATGAAATTTTTTATGGTTCTACAAAATAATCCTAAACGTAATGATTCAATATGGTTCACTGTAGATTTTATTACCATGTAAGAACATTTTTAGGCTATAAGGGATGATTTTCCACTTGAACATTTAGAAATTCCATATATCTATTATGTTGTTTGATTTCATAGAGTACCAATATCGATGGATTCTGATTGTGATCCCTATTTTAAATAATGATTTTGGAAAAGTATTTAAATGCCTTGGATACTGAACATTGTTTGGTAAAGGCATACCACCCTCAAACTAATAGACAATCAGAATAGACTATTCTATCCTTAGAAGATAGGTTGGTATATTTATCACTTGACATTCATGGTAGGATTTATTAGTATTTATCTTTGGTAATATTTTCCTATAAAAATAGCTTCCATTCAAGTATTCAGATGTCTCCATATGATACACTATATAGAATGAGATGCCACACATCAACATGTTTGGATGATGTTGGTGAATGAAAACTCGTAGGCCCAGAACTTGTTGAGGAAACAATGTATAATGTAAGGATTATCCAAACCCTCATCAAAGAAGATCACAGAAGGCCAAATAGATATGCCGATAACCAATGGAAGGATTTGTAAATTCAATTAGGAGATCATGTTTTCATTAAGATATCTCCATGGAAGGGTATTGTACGATTTAGTGAGAAGTGTAAATTAAGTCCTAGGTACATCATAACATTCATAATTATACAACAAATTGGAGTTGTAGATTACCATTTAAGAATTCTACCTAGTCTCTCTAAAGATCATGATGCATTCTATGTATCAATTTTGAGAAAATACATGCCTTCCCCAACACATGTACTCACTTATGATGAAATAAAACTAGAACCCGATCTGTCTTATTGTGAAGATCCTATCAATATTCGTGATACCAGAGAACATTTGTTGAGAAACTGGATTAATCTTCTGGTAAATGTTCTATGAAGAAACCATAATATGTAAGAGGTAACATGGGATCCCGAGGAAGATATGTTGAAGAACCAGTATAATCATTTTATGCAGTAGTATTCAATGAATTTTTAGGATGATATTATTTAATGGAGGGAAGAATGTAACACACCAAGCATCCATGTTATGTGTCTCATTGAATAATACAATATCTTGCGCTGTACACAACATCAACTTCTAGAACACCACGTCCAATAAAAATATAAGTTATCAATATTAGTAACCACATTTGGGAAATATATAAAATTTATTTTTCAAAATTGACTTCATTTTTGGGTTCAAAATATCAAATTTAGATTAGGGTGAATTTATGGTATTTTTTTGAAAACATTATATTTTTTATAAAGAGTGAAAAAACAACATTATTATTTATATCTTAGTATTAATTTATATAATTATTTATTTTATTCAAGTTTCTTTTTGGTTAAAATTGATACATAATAACTATATATGTTTAATGTAATTAATTGGTGTCATTTTATAATAAGACTAGATATATAAAATGTTATGGAACTTTTAAATTCTTTTACCGTCCTTCTAGGAATGTTAGGAAATTTGCATAAAATGAAATGTTCCCACTTTTTTAAATTTAATTTCAAGAATAAAAGGGACACGATTGGAAATAGTAATTAAAATATGTTTCAAAAGGAAGAACATATTTTTTGTTGAATAGTAACTTTAGAATTTTATTTACCACACTTAAAAGTAAATAGGGTAATTAAAGTTAAAATGATATTATAACTACACTAACACATTTCCTAATTAAATTGGATTAGTTTATTATTGAAAAAAATCATACATATATATAAAATATGTTCCTTTTGGTCAAAATGGGTTAGATTTGGGCATTAATTATTATTTTATTTAAAGAAGTGTCAAAAGTGTTAAATTCAATGTTTAATAACTAAAAAAATTTAATATAGGGTAATACATAAGATAAATTTGACTATAAATATAGTTATAAAGATAAAAATATTTCTTAAATAAATGTATTTGATTTATAATTTTTATATATTAAATAGTTAAATTCATTTATGAAACAATAATGATTCAGTAATAACGTTATTATTGAATAATTAAAATAATTGATTTTGTAAGTATTTAAATAATAGTAAATTGATAATATTGATGTATTCCACGTATTTTCTCGGTAAATATGACATAATAGGGTTGATTAAAAATATATATTTTTTAAGTGATAAAGTTGTTATGACTTTCACAATAACCAAATACTAAGTAGTCTTAAAATTTACATAAATGGGATGTTAAAAAATATACACTATTATTAATTGATATTATATTCCTAAAAAATGAATTTATTCAAATGGAATAATATAATAATATAAATTTTATTAATGTACATATTGGGGTTCACTTGGAGTTTTATATTATGTTTATTAACCATGTCATATGAAAATACAAGAAAACATTGTTAATGTTAAACTATTTAACTAAGAGTTATTTCTAAAAGATAAGGTTAATATGAGGACCTAAATCTATAATAGACTTAATTGTTGACAGGTTTTCTACCCATAACTACATTATACTTGAATTAAATCGGTTTGGTTCCATTATAAACCGAATATGATTGTTTAATAAAATAATATTTCATGATTTTACTAAAGTGACCCTAACCTCTCTTATAAATGGGTACTTACCCTTATCTCAAAATCACACCTCACAAGCCATTTGGCTCAGACAAATGATCCTAAAATATACTCACAACTACACTCTCTTAATCCTAGAGTCCCTACATTTATTATAATACAATATATAGATTCCTTTTGATCAAATCAAAAGGATTCACTTGAAGAAGAGGTAACAATTTCACGACCACTTTCAATGTTTTTTTTCTTCCACATCCTATTTATTTGTTATTTTCATATCTATTTAATAAATCCTATAACTTATAAATACTATGAAGTTATTATAAGTATAATATAACTATATTAATTATTCTATCCATCCTATTAATGAAAAGTCTACATAGTTGGGTAAGTATGACTTACCGTTTCCACCTCATGGTGTAGTTTTTTATTAAACACTTCATTATTTGGATGGGTATAATAATTAGTATAATTTATGTAAATAATAATTATAACATGTCAATGATTCTATAAATTTTATATATCATCCAATTATATATAATATCACCATCAATAAAATTATATTTTTGCTCGTTCGTACATATGGATTACCATCTCTACGAACGTGATGAGTTTCCTTCTTCATCATAACCATTAAAGAATAATTTTCATTTTATGAATAAAAATATAGTATAAGAACATAATATCATTATAAATATGAATCAAATACATCTTACACATAAAAAACATGGCATATTTAACTATGTATATAAAGAAAAACAAATTAGTTAACACTCAAAACAATGATACTACTAAAATATAATCAGCAAGGAAATATTAGATGATCATATATGATATATTATTTATGTATGTGATTATTTTATAATATAATAAAAAATATATAACAATTATATAGGAGGTTAACATATCCTAGATCCAGGAAATGTACTAGGCAAGAGTTAATTTTACAATCACTTCATTATCTGAGGATGTTTATACGTGGGAATCAATTGGATCCTATTTGTCATCCGAATTAATGTTTCCTATAAATTTATTTCAAAACATTTTTAATATTTCATATATTATGGGATGAAGTCATTTAAAACCTTTTTAAAAATTTTATATAATGATTATAACAGAATCTTTCCATTGTCTTCCAACCATGGCCCTTTAGAACCTTTTCTGAAAAATTAAGGAAATAATGTTTTTTTATCTTATACAGTGAGTGCTGATTTTTTTGCCATTATAACATCTTCAATGCTTCCCTAACAAGCATAAAATATTATTTTCAAAATAAACGTTTTTATTTTATAATTATGAGATATTTAAATTATTTCATAGTATAAAGTGATTTTCCTCTCAAGTAGTTTTTATTTATCTATGTCAACATCATTTGATGGATTTTACACTTTATTGATGTTTATTTATTATGATACAATCTTAAAATTTTTATTGAAGGTTTTGTGATATTTTTGATTGTGGATGTGTTATTTTTATACCATTCATGGATTATGGTTAATGTATTATCATTTCATATTCTAGTTTTAATACGAATGTTTATGTTATGTTTCAACCTTTTCATATGAGGAATGCATTGGTCCTAGTAAGTGACAGTTGGAGCCAGCTATAGATCCTCGATGCATTATCATGTCTATTGAGTCAATATATTTTATTGGCATAAAGAATTGAAAACATGTTATTTTTAGTATGGTAATGAGGCTTAGACTATGTGTTTATGATGTCTTGCATTATGCATTCCATCAATATGAAATTGGCTATTGATATTGCATGTGATTATTCGACTAATATAATATCAATTTGAATAAGTAAGTGGAATTACTTATATATAATTTCTATATTATGTTAATTTTTATGTTTAAATGGATTTGGATTTTGTGTTATACATGGACATAAATATATATACTTATTTATGAAAGTTTCTACTTTATTGTTATCTTTACTGAGCATCTGAGCTCACCCCTTTCGTATGTTTTCTTTTTCCCATAATGTGAAGAAGTATTTTATGTTTATCATGTAGGGATAGGACAAGGATATGAGGGTGTTCAAAAGGTGGAACAATGTTGTTTTTTTATTTTATGATGTAATGTAAAGCATATTTATGTATCTAGTATATCCAAGGCAACAAAAATGATCGGTCTTTCAGGATATGATTCATTGTCTCTTGCTATAGTTTTTTAATAATGCACCGAATCAGGGTAACTACGTTCAGGGAATTATATAATTGAATATAAAACTACCATTATAAGGCCCCAGCCTTAAACCTTACTTAATATTGAATTAAATGAGTAATTCACATTGACGATCTTTTCAGGTTTAGAGTTTTAGAGAATTAGATCATGAAACTTGCATTACATTCCATATTTAAACAAATTGGTTATATAAAAGACAATATTCATTCTTCCCATCAATGAAAACATATTTAAAATAAAACACAGATTCTTTCTTGACACATCCTTGACACTATAATCACATCATGTACCTTTCCCTTGACCTGTGAAAAACATTTCAAAAACTTGGGATGAGCATAAAAAGCTCAGTAAGAGTTATAAAAATATGGAAAGGAAACATGAGATCATATATACATAAGAATGAAATCATACTTTACCCATAAAACATAGGCACTTTATCATACCTCATAAAATCATGAACAAATCATAGAAATCATAAGACATAAAGGTAACTTGAGGCATTCA
Organism: Viscum album; assembly: GCA_963277665.1. Lineage (NCBI taxonomy): Eukaryota > Viridiplantae > Streptophyta > Magnoliopsida > Santalales > Viscaceae > Viscum > Viscum album. The sequence goes on along the minus strand of OY728128.1, from coordinate 580,275,675 downwards.
TAACATTCTTACGTAGGTAGTAACCCTCTTGGTTACGTTTGGAATACCCATCAGAGTATATTCCATAAATCTCTTCGGAGAAACCTTAACATTTCACTCCTTCGCGTTACCTAATGCATTGTAGAGCTATATCGGGCTCACCCGCCCTTAGTTTATCACGGAACCACCCGTTTTCATAACAATGCCCAAGAACCATAACATAAATGTATCGCATAAAACATGCATAAAGGAAACATAACATTTCCACATTTCAATAACAATATAACATTTTAGTATATTGAAATAATGAATCCATTCAAAAAAAAACCATTTCCAAAACCATTTAAAACATTTAATAAAGAGATTTTTGAATCAAAGTGTCTCATACCACCTTGAAGCATAAAATTTTAAACCACTAATTTCCATATAAATAAATCCATAAAACCATTTTGAAAACATGGATATTAATATGAACAAATAAATAAAACATTTAAAGCGATATTTTGGTTAAAGGGGTTTTAACAAAATCAGAGACACTTGAATATAATAATTGAGGAATAACATTTAGTCAGAACTTTATAATATCATGATAATAAATGGATTCATGATATAACACTCCAAATGACAGTATATACACCATATAAGAGTGAATTTGTGCATAACAACAATGAACTCTCAATAGAAATGTCAAATGTGATGAAACCCCTTATAAAGAAGGTATCCTTAAATTAAGGACAAATCAATCTCAAAAATATGTGTGACAAATATAAATACACCCAATATAAGTGGATATTAAATTTAAAACAATAAAAGGTCATTCACACATATTCAATGGATGACTTATTCAATGACTACATGTTGAACCCAAGGAAATCGAAATTGGGTTAAAAAGTTCCCTTGACAGCATAACGACATCACATCAAAATGAGTTGATGAGAGATAAAAAGTGTATATCATCACTTGGACATAAAATATAAATCAATAAGGATATATGAGAACATATACCAACCTGACAATATATAAATTAAAAGACCCAAAAAAATAATTCTTTTAAAAAAAAGAGGAGGGTGAAAGGTTCCCTTACCGACTTGGGTATCTTTCAAAACATACACCCCATGAAAGAAGGACAACAGATCATTGATGTAAATAATCATAAACGAAATTATATTACACAAATAGTGGAATAATGGGAATTACATACACCACACAATGGAATTTTTGGTAAATGTATCATAAATCTCACGGGAATAAAAGTGAGATGAAAAATCCCTTACGAAAACTCGGCAGCCTAACGACGCCACATATAACTTTCGAATATGGATTGATGAGATAAAATAGGGTATCTCATCACATTAAAATAAAATGTACAGCAAGAGGAATATAAAATAACATCCCCCAACATTACAAAGTGGAGCTTAAAAGAAGTGACATAAAGGAGAGTACTTAAAAAGAAAGAGAGAGGTTAGATCTCTTACGAAAGTTCGGCAGCCTAACGACGCCACTCAAAACATGCAAAATGGATTGATGAGAGAAAATAGGGTCTCTCATCACATGAAAATAAAAATTACAGTAGGATTAATATAAAATAACATCCCAATCATAAGAAAGATGAGCTTAAAACAAATGACATAAAAGAGTGTACTTTTAATGAAAGAGAGTTGTAGGATCTGTTACCTCGGGTCCGACTTGACTCGATCATTCTTTAATCCCCTGAATAATAAACATGAGTTAATTTCTACTTCCTTAAGAACATTTTTCAAGTTCATTATTCATTTTATATCACTTATTACCATGTCATAAACATTATGTAATCATTTAAGTTAATAATATTTGTTTTGCCGATATTTTGTTCTTAAGTCGAAAGTGGACTTCTTACAATTACATGTTGTTCGTGTGGTAAAAGGTTATTTATATCCAGAATGAAATTCCTGATTTGGATATCATATATATCATATATATCCAGCATATATATGTATTTATAATATTACATAATCATTTATATGTATGAAATGAAATGCACCGTTCATGGAGACGGTATGCCGTACGTATGCATGAACGCTACTTTCATTTCTTTGTCATATTAATGGAATTAAAACTAAATGAGAGGTATGTATATTTTAATTACAGAATTATATTCATCATTTAGATGTATCATTCATCATATATATCTATTATATACATGTACTTATAATAGTACATTACATTTGGGGATAAGAAATGAAATGCACCGTTCATGGAGACGGTAAGCCGTACGTACGCATGAACGCTACTTTCATTTATATCTCATACTTTAATGGAAAGAAATAATAATTATATATAGGTATATAATAATTCCAGTATAACATAATATATAATAACATTAAATCCATCCTTTATAAGTCCCACGTATGGCATTAATGAATCACATCACTTTGAGGGGGCGGTAGTCTGCACTTCCTAAAATGAAGATATCGCTTATACCCATAATGGAAGCCATAAAAGTAATCCACAAATGAAAAATACAGAAGATTAAGTAAAACATAAACATATTATATATCATATATAAAAATAGTGACTTCATTATGGCCACCTTTGAAGGTGTTAAATGAGTATTGAACAATCATCGTTTTGGGAGGCAGAATTTCGCCATCCACGGAAACCGTATGTTCTTTAACCATTTTATGTAGTTGTGTGAGATTTTAGCTCGAATAAATCTTGTACCAACATCCTAGTATATTGAAGATACTGGTGTTGTTACAAAAGAAGTAAATAAAAAGAGTTTAGGGGGTTGGAGAAGCAAAATAAAACAAATGAACATGAGAGAATGAATTACCTTTAAAAGTGTAACTCCTTTTGATTTGAGCCTAAAGGCTCCCTTTGAAAGGATTATTCCCAAAGGGAATCTTCTAGGATTAGGAGAGGGATGTGGAGAGAGTAAATGGTCAGGGTTTGGCCGAGCCAAAGGCTTGAGGAGTGTGTGAAATGAGGTAGAGGTAGGGGCCTTTTATAAGAGGAAAGGAGGGGCACTTTTGGAAAGTAAGAAATATTACTTTATTTGAAAATGTGTTTCGGTTTTAAAAGGTCCCACATTGATAAAATTCGTGGATAAGGTGATAGGGATTCTAAATCCACTCATCCAAAATGTTTTGGACATGTGTAGTTCATAGATTTTACATTATCTTTCCATTTTATTTAAATCGTCAAATAATGATGTCATCACTCCATCATTATTATGTCATAAATAATTTAATTTATTTAAAGTATAAAAATTATAAAAAAAATACTATGATGTCGGAAATCTTTTTAGATTTCTAATTAATATTTATAATAAAAAATATGACTTGTATAACCCCATTTAAAAATTGTTTTAGTAAAACATATCATGTTTGTGCCTTTTTTTACATTAACATTAAATAAAAGGAATTTATGTCATTTTCCAACCAAAGTGGCTCCATGGGGTCCCCAAGTTGACCCATGGCTTGACTTGGTCGGCCATGACACAACCAATGAGGGTAGGACATGTGTCAAGCTCATCTCATACTATTAAAACATTATTTTTACCTTAAACTAAAATAATTACCTCTAATCGCGATTAAAAACTTAATAAGTTACTATTCACCAAAAAAATTATTTTTATCCCATTGAACCACATTTCACTTCTTAATGAAAACCATGTATGTCGTATTTTTGAAATTCAAAACACAATGATGGCCAAATTTAATTTAAACGGAAAAATCAGTTTTTATAAGTACCACTTAGTGGTGTCACTATTCATCAAAAATTGATATTTTTCAGAAAAATCCCAAAAATTCACCCTAAGGTATATTTGATATTCCGAATTCAAAAATGAAGTCTATTTTAAAAAATTCAAAACATATAAGTCACATTAATTAATTTAATAATTAATTCACGCTGTCAGAGGAAATAACGTGTTTTTATGAAACAATAAGTATCAAAAGATTGACACTAGTTTAAGTCTGATTTCAATGTGAAATTAATTCCAATGACCACTATTGTATTTAATGGCAAAAATATATTGTAATTTAAATTTAAAACCAATTAAAAATATAATCTACTCATATAAATAAATTAGATTTAAAAGAGGCTTTGAATTAAAATACAACATTTTACACTATTCATTAAAAAAATGAACTTTATCGGAAAGATACCAAAAATTTACACAAAGTAAATTTTTATGTCCCGATTCTTAATAAGAGTTTTATTTGGTTCAAAAAAATTTTAAGAGTGAATAAAACTATATTTAATGATGGATCAACATCAAAAGGTGATAAGTGAACCTTTAGTGTAAACTAGGGCATATACACCTAAAATTGAATTCTTTCCGTATTTTAAGCCTTTAACATTTATTGGAAAAATGTAAAAACATTAAAAAACATATATAATCATATTTTAGTTATTTCTATCCATTCCCGCCAATACAACAGCTACATGTTAACTACCATTTGAAATAATATTATCTTATTATTAGAGTGCAACGTAAGATTCTCATGAAACTCATTGTTGCGTGTTGGGTACGCCATCGAGCATAGTGTCCCCTTTAAAGTCATATTAATATTTTATTCACAAATTTGGATAAATAAGAAAATGTCATATTCTTTATTTACCTGGGGTGTTACATCCTTCCCCCCTTTTGGGAATTGCAGCCTCGCAATTTTAAAAAATTGAGCTTGGAAACATCCTTGAAAGTCCCATATCGGAACAAGAGTCGGTAAAACAATCACTTTAAAATAAAGAAAGATAAGCACAGAGGTCACCCGAGTTAACCCATACTAGGATTCCAAGTATGAAAATATGGACATGGAGGAAAAAACAAAGGGTCATGTTCTAATGGAGAGTGATAGAAAACATGTTTAGGAGAAAGTTAACCACAATAAAATCAGAAACTTGTGATGGGTTAAATGGTATTCGATTCCCCAGTAGGAAAAGTTAATAGGCTACATTTTTGCTTTAAGTTAATTTTTATTGAGGAATTTATTAATAAGGAAACATAATCACTTATCATGTAGACTCTCAACTTTTATTAGATTCCTTACACAAACTCATATTTTCTCCAAAAGATGAGTATTTAGGGAGACTTGTTCGCATTAAGAGTACTATAATCAACTTCTAGAGAATCACCTAATCCACAAAAGAGAACTATATAAATCCCATGTCTTTAGGATTTAACCAATACCAAAACCAAAAAGGTTAGTACAAGGTCAGATAATCCAGAAAAGGATAACCCATTAAAAAGAAAATCCATGTTAATCTCCAAAATTTGTCCAATGAAACCCAAAGTTCAACGAGGACCATCCGATAAAAAATTTGTCCACAAAATTCTTAAAAGTAAACTAAACTAAGATTGAAACCCAAATATTTGAAGTATTTATTCACATAGTCTTCCAAGTTAAATCGTAACATTTATCTGCAAACAACATCAGTTGCTCCTAAAGTATCATATTGAAAAGTAATTAACCTAATCACATATCCTCCATGAGAGGTTAATCATTTTCATAAATAACCCAAAATCAACTTAGTCTTAATTCATAAAATCATATAACTAAAAAGAATTAGTCAAACTAACCAGGGACTTCCCGTAGTCCAGTGGTAGGCGATAAATACCAGTCTCACTTTGGTTGTGGGTTCGATTCCCGCAGCTTTGTCCGACGCGACGAGATGTCACACGGTCTGCGTGTTGTCCTTTTTCCAAAACTATATAATTCTTAAATCATTCCCCAAAAAGAGATAAAATCATCATAAATGATCATAACATATTTTAACCTCATGTTTATCTCATGCTTTTCATTTTCCAGCATATCATATAATAACCTATAATTACCTCAAAAGTAAGGATCATATAAACTCTAATGGTTACCTTTATTATTATTACCCGAACTTCCACATGGATTGGTCATCTCGTACATGATTCATTAAAGATCATACCAAGGTTCAAGTTGTTGATCATGACTCCTTGATATTTGGTTTAGAACAACCATGAGTTTCCTCATTGAATCCTCGATTTTATCTAGTATCTTAATCAGAGAACCACCACAGTTTCCTTCAAATCTGTTGTCTCTTTGGTGCCTGCTAGATCTATCCATTCACTAAAAATAGAAATGTCAGTGTGATTATATCAACCAAACCATCATGTACTAACGAGGAAGGTAAACGCTAAGATATTCTAACTCATTCACTTTATCTAAAACTAGGACTCTTTTTGAAATCCTAACAATTATGGTAATGACACTTATGCTTAGAAAATACCCTAACCTCTAAAGATATCTAAACCGACCTTTGATACCAACTATAAGGCCCCAGCCTTAAACCTTACTTAATATTGAATTAAATGAGTAATTCACATTGAGGATCTTTTCAGGTTTAGAGTTTTAGAGAATTAGTTCATGAAACATGCATTACATTCCATATTTAAACAAATTGGTTACATAAAAGACAATATTCATTCTTCTCATCAACGGAAACATATTTAAAATAAAACACAGATTTTTTCTTGACACATCCTTGACACTATCATCACATCATGTACCTTTCCCTTGACCTGTGAAAAACATTTCAAAAACATGGGATGAGCATAAAAAGATTAGTAAGAGTTATAAAAATATGGAAAGGAAAAATGAGTTCATATATACATAAGAATGAAATCATACTTTACCCATAAAACATAGGCACTTTATCATACCTCATAAAATCATGAACAAATGATAAAAATCATAAGACATAAAGGTAACTTGAGGCATTCATAACATTATTACGTAGGGAGTAACCCTCTTGGTTACGTTTGGAATACCCATCACAGTATATTCCCTAAATCTCTTCGGAGAAACCTTAACGTTTCACTCCTTCGCGTTACCCAATGCATTGGATATCTATATCGGGCTCACCCGCCCTTAGTTTATCACGGAACCACCCGTTTTCATAACAATGCCCAAGAACCATAACATAAATGTATCGCATAAAACATGCATAAAGGAAACATAACATTTCCACATTTCAATCACAATATAACATTTTAGTATATTGAAATAATGAATCCATTCAAAAAGAAACCATTTCCAAAACCATTTAAAACATTTAATAAAGAGATTTTTGAATCAAAGTGTCCCATACCACCTTATAGCTTAAAATTTTAAACCATTAATATCAATATAAATAAATCCTTTAAACCATTTTGAAAACATGGATATTAATAAGAAAAAATAATTAAAACATTTAAAGCGATATTTTGGTTAAAGGGGTTTTAACAAAATTAGTGACACTTGAATACAATAATTGAGGAATAACATTTAGTCAGAACTTTATAATATCATGAGAATAAATGTATTCATGATATAATACTCCAAAGGACAGTATATACACCATATAAGAGTGAATTGGTGCATAACAACAATGAACTCTCAATAGAAATGTCAAATGTGATGAAACCCCTTATAAAGAAGGTATCCTTAAATTAAGGACAAATAAATCTCAAAAATATGTTTGAAAAATATAAATACACCCAATATAAGTGGATATTAAGTGTAAAACAATAAAATTTCATTCACACATATTCAATGGATGACATATTCAATGACTACATGTTGAACCCAAAGAAATCGAAATTGGGTTAAAAAGTTCCATTGACAGCGTAACGACATCACATCAAAATGAGTTGATGAGAGATAAAAAGTGTATCTCATCACTTGGACATAAAATTTACATCAATAAGGATATATGAGAACATATCCCAACATAACAATATATAAATTAAAAGACCCAAAAAAAGAAGTCTTTTAAAAAAAAGAGGAGGGTGAAAGGTTCCCTTACCAACTTGGGTATCTTTCAAAACATACACCCCATGAAAGAAGGACAATAGATCATTGATGTAAATACTCATAAACAAAATTATATTACACAAAGATTAGAATAATGGGAATTAAATACACCACTATATGGAATTTGTGGCAAATGTAGCATAAATCTCACGGAAATAAAAGTGAGATGAAAAATCCCTTACGAAAACTCAGCAGCCTAACGGCGCCACATAAAACTTTCGAATATGGATTGATGAGATCAAATAGGGTATCTAATCACATTACAATAAAATGTACAGAAATAGGAATATAAAATAACACCCCCCAACATTAAAAAGAGGATCTTAAAAGATGTGACATAAAGGAGAGTACTTAAAAAGAAAGAGAGAGGTTAGATCTCTTACGAAAGTTCGGCAGCCTAACGGCGCCACTCAAAACTTACAAAATGGATTGATGAGAGAGAATACGGTCTCTCATCACATGAACATAAAAATTACAGTATGAGTAATATAAAATAACATCCCAATCATAAGAAAGATGAGCTTAAAACAAATGACATAAAGGAGTGTACTTTTAAAGAAAGAGAGTTGTAGGATCCCTTACCTCGGGTCCGACTTGACTCGATCGTTCTTTAATCTCCTGAATAATAAACTTGAGTTAATTTCTACTTCCTTAAGAACCTTTTTCAAGTTCATTATTCCTTTTATATCACTTATTACCATGACATAAACATTATGTAATCATTTACGTTAATAATATATGTTTTGCCGATATTTTGTTTTTAAGTCGAAAGTGGATTTCTTACAATTACATGTTGTTCGTGTGGTCAAAGGTTCTTTATATCCAGAATGACATTCCTGATTTGTATATCCTATATATCATATATATCCAGAATATATATGTATTTATAATATTACATGATCATTTAGATGTAAGAAATGAAATGCACCGTTCATGGAGACGGTAAGCCGTACGTACGCATGAACGCTACTTTCATTTCATTGTCATATTAATGGAATTAAAACTAAATGAGAGGTATGTATATTTTAATGACAGAATTATATTAATCATTTAGATGTATCATTCATCATATATATCCATTATATACATGTACTTATAATAGTACATTACATTTGGGGATAATAAATGAAATGCACCGTTCAAGGAGACGGTAAGCCGTATGTACGCATGAACGCTACTTTCATTTATATCTCATACTTTAATGGAAAGAAATAATAATGATATATAGGTATATAATAATTCCTGTATAACATCATATATAATAACATTAAATCCATCCTTTATATGTCCCACGTATGGCATTAACGAATCACATCACTTTGAGGGGGCGGTAGTCCGCACTTCCTAAAATGAAGATATCGCTTATACCCATAATGGAAGCCATAAAAGTAAGCCACAAATGAAAAATACAGAAGATTAAGTAAAACATAAACATATTATATATCATATATAAAAATAGTGACATCATAATGGCCGCCATTGAAGGTGTTAAATGAGTATTGAACAATCATCGTTTCGGGAGGCAGAATTTCGCCATCCACAGAAACCGTATGTTCTTTAACCATTTGATGTAGTTGTGTGAGAGTGTAGCTCGAATAAATCTTATAACAACATCCTAGTATATTGAAGATACTATTTTTTTTACAAAATAAGTAAATAAAAAGAGTTTATGGGGTTGGAGAAGCAAAATAAAACAAATGAACATGAGAGAATGAATTACCTTTAAAAGTGTAACTCCTTTTGATTTGAGCCTAAAGGCTTCCTTTGAAAGGATTATTCACAAAGGAAATCTTCTAGGATTATGAGAGGGATGTGGAGATAGTAAATGGTCAGGGGTTGGCCGAGCCAAAGGCTTGAGGAGTGTGTGAAATGAGGTGGAGGTGGGGGCCTTTTGTAAGAGGAAAGGAGGGGCACTTTTGGAAAGTAAGAAATATTACTTTATTTGAAAATGTGTTTCGGTTTTAAAAGGTCCCAAATTGATATAATTCGTGGATAAGGTGATAAGTCTTATAAATACACTCATCCAATAAGTTTTGGACATGTGTAGTTCATATATTTTACATTATCTTTCCATTTTATTTAAATCGTCAAATAATGATGTCATCACTCCATCATTATTATGTCATAAATAATTTACTTTATTTAAAGTATAAAAATTATAAAAAAATACTATGATGTAGGAAATCGTTTTAGCTTTCTAATGACTATTTATAATCAAAAATCTGAATTGTATAACTCAATTTAAAAATTGTTTTAGTAAAACATATCATGTTTGTGCCTTTTTTTACATTAACATTAAATAAAAGGTATTTATGTTTTTTTCAACCAAAGTGGCTCCATGGGGTCCCCAAGTTGACCCATGGATTTTCTTGGTCGGCCATGACACAACCAATGAGGGTAGGACATGTGTCAAGCTCATCTCATATTATTAAAACATTATTATTACCTTAAACTATACTAATTAACTCTAATAGCGATTAAAAACTTAATAAGTTACTATTCACCAAAAAATTATTTTTATCCCATTGAAACACATTTTAATTCTTAATGAAAACCATGTATGTCGGATTTTTGAAATTCAAAATACAATGATGGAAAAATTTCATTTAAACGGAAAAATCAGTTTTTATAAGTACCACTTAGTGGTGTCACTATTCATCAAAAATTGAGATTTTTTAGAAAAATCCCAAAAATTCACCCTAAGGTATATTAGATATTCTGTATTCAAATATGAAGTCTATTTTACAAAATTCAAAACATATAAGTCACATTAATTAATTTAATAATTAATTCCCGCTGTCAGAGCAAATAGCGTGTTTTTATGAAACAATAAGTATTAAACGATTGACACTAGTTTAAGTCTGATTTCAAAAGATAATGTAATAATATAAATAAATTAGATTAAAAAGAGGTTTTGAATTAAAATACAACATTTTACACTATTCATTAAAAAATTGAACTTTATCGGAAAGATAACAAAAATTTACACAAAGTAAATTTTGATGTCCTGATTCTTAATAAGAGTTTTATTTGGTCCAAAAGAATGTTTAAGAGTGAACAAAACTATATTTAATGATGGTTCAACATCAAAAGGTGATAAGTGAACCTTTAGTGAAAACTAGGGCATATACACCTAAAATTGAATTCTTTCCATATTTTAAGCCTTTATCTTTTATTGGATAAATGTAAAAACATTAAAAACATATATAAAAATATTTTAGTTATTTCTATCCATTCCTGCCAATACAACGGCTACATGTTAACTACCATTTTAAATAATATTATTTTATTATTAGAGTGCAACGTAAGATTCCCAAGAAACTCGTTGTTGCGTGTTGGGTACGCCATCGAGCATAGAGTCCCCTTTAAAGTCATATTAATATTTTATTCAAAAATTTGGATAAATAAGAAAATGTCATATTCTTTATTTACCTGGGGTTTTACAACCACCACTAACAGACTTATTTGTATTCACCTCAATAGAAATATCAAGACAGAACGCTATACCAATAGAATCTGAACTACTATGTCAGGAGTCTGAATATTCCTACACTACACACCAGAAATACATCATCTTCTATTTAATAATAAGACCACAGTTCACAATTTCAGTAATATTTTTAAGATGAAACACAATTAAATATTATCTGATGACATATCTAAGACCATTTATGAATCAACACTCCCTCAATATCTCATCAAAAATATGAATCTATGAAAAATGTAAAACCCATGTGAAGAATGAATAATAATCTATAATAGTCATCACACACACTCCAGATGTATAAACTCACCATCCCATTCAACTCTCAGGGTCTTAGAGAAAAATTAATCATAAAATATTCAATTTAAATCTTGGAAAACCATATCATGAAGTGTATCTTCCAAGTATAAAACATCACAGCAGCATTTTGCTACTCCCTATAGAATATATGTTGTGAGATTCACACTCTTCTTATGAGGTGTCTCTAGATGATCAAAAATATAAAAAATAATCTCAAACCATAACTAAGTAGCATATAGACCACACACCCCTATAACATGGGATAATTATACTACTATAACACAAATGTCATATCTTCTATTGACATAGTAGGTTACAAGGCTCCCTATAAGGTTGGGATAAAGCATTTAAGACTATATATAAAATGGGAATTAGTACACATATATGATACAAACACTGGTTACACAACATTATATATAAGAGTATTTACTATTATACCATGACCCATCGCATATTGAGTGTGGTCATCACCACCCTCTTAGAGAAAAACTGGATCTTTTCTTGGTTATATATCTTTACAATTTAAAACAAAGACCTTAAAAAAATTCAAATAGTAAGGAAGTGACCGATATAAAAGTAGAGGAAAGGTGGAATCCTTTCCATAAACAAGAAACACCATTTTTCCTACATATAAAACCAGGACATGGTAAAAGGAAAAATAATAAAGTGAAATAGATGAACTACCTATAATCCATACTAGGGCAGGTAAAGGACTAGTTCTTTAATTAAAAAAATCAATTTCATTTAAATTCTAATTTATTTATAATTCTAATTTATATGGTTGAACAAAATTGGTCACCACATACAATAAATATGGGACAATTTCATTCCAAAACAAAATTTTGATATACATTTAATATATTATTCAACAGATTTCAGTCCTAGCAGCCAATGGTCTATGATTCAACAATCCATAATTGGCTTCTTAGGGTGTCTACTGTATACTCTACATGGAAAAAATATTTAGGTTATGACATGAAATATAAATTCCAACAATTGTTATCACTCCCCATAACAAAAAATATATTAAAAAAATTTATACAACTCAAGCCAAAAATAATAAATAACATGCAGTTAGGAAATGCATCCTCTATTGCTTGAAATAACGCATGGCATGTTAATTGTAACAAGATCCCAAAATGATGAATTTTATAGGATAACCTCATATTATTGGGCCATGATAAAATTAAATCATCAATCACAGAAATAATAATATAACTATTCAGGTTCATCATAAAAAGGTGGAATTAAAATCAATTTTAGTTGGGTAAAATAGTACAATAATATTCAATTCCATGAAAATTTTCATTTTCCAGAACATAGGTTGGCTACTACTATACCTAGCTCGTAACCAAATCCTAACTCATTCCTAATATACTATAAATTTTTGTAGAAATATTAGACATAAAAATGGAACCCCTTAATACAAATTGGAAATAACCTGATCCGGGTTTCACTAAATGGTGCCCCGAGTTTATGGGGAACATGGCCTCAAGGATGCTTCCCAATACACTATAGGATGTTGACTAGGAGCAAGAAACTAATGTGTGTCAGTGGGGAGACTATTCCCACATGTTAAAGTGTAACCTATATGTAGAGATAATATAGATCAATATAAAAATATTACAAACTACTGATGATGAAATAAACATCCATAAAACTTGAGTATTCAAAATACAAAAAAGAGGTCATATATAATATAATGATCTTTCCTTATCTATTCAATGTTGGAAAAATAGAATATAGTCATATAGTATAATATATGTATCTAATGAAAATTTAATACATAAAATTACTATCTCTAGACAACCTCATGATCCTAGGCTGGACCTTTGATCCCATACTACTTTTAGTTGTCAAATCAATCATTATACAGTGCGCTCTTTCCCATGTTTGTACCTACATCAATGAATCATGTCTGCATCCCCAACATAAGATTGATCAAGGTTTGAGATAACACTATGTAGTCCAAAACTCATATTATATTTAAAAAATATAGTATGTCTGATAAAAATAGAATAATAGTTCAGTATAACCTATGTATAATAATAATGAATGTAATGATTCAATATAGTAGTGATTCTGTAAAAGAAAAAATGGATCCCTAGGAACAACTATCATGCCCCAATAATAAAATGGTAAATTTAAATAAAAATAAATAGGTGATGATATTATCCATTCAATAAACTAAAATATGATACCCATAGTACTGATATCTACAAATCATTGCAAGGATCCATGTGGACCTAGTCTGTGTAAACGGTCATCTATAAAACATCCCCATCATCCATACTGTGTAATCAAGTCTCAAAACATGAAGTTTCATAAACAAGACATCAAATACTAATTTATCTAGATTTGGTCCCATTAGAAACATGAATAAAATAAAATAAATACTTTAGACAAGTCGAAGTATCATTTTAATAGATAATGTCTAATATGAGTACAGGAAATATTTATCCAGGGGGTAAAAATTTCCTTAGAATCCTTATGAATTATGATCTGAAGGGAATGTACAAGAAATACACTAAAATTATCAATACCCAAATATTTAAAATGTACATGTAATACTATAGAATAATGAACCAATTATCTCATTGATGGAATCAACTACCATAATTAATTTACCAACACATTTATTTAATCATTCAAAAACCAATAGTTGTTACACCATATCAAAATTGTACACATAAACCATTTAAAAATTTTAATAATAATATATCACATATCCAAGAGGAAACATCCATCTCCTCTCAATTGAATTCAATTTATTCCATTTATTTACAAATACTTATATAAAACAAGGATATGAAAACCATATAAAATTAATTTATTTACCGTTATTACTTGAACAAATATTTGAAAGATCACTCTCACCCGACTGGGGGGTACATCAAAGGGAATATAAAATGTCACACATGATGGATGGTCTATGTTGAGGATATGTACCTCTAAATATCCAAAAAGAAATATTGGGAAACTAAAACTGGTTCCGATTAATGAAATTCAATAATTCAATTAATTTTACGGGAAACAGTTGAAATTATTGCATGCGAATCGACTACAAAAATTTATATAATGAACCATAACATTATGGAAAAGTGTAGACCATATATTTTATATTTGTGGTAGTACACTCATCTGTATGAACCACATGTCCAAGACTGATCATGAGAACATAGAAGAACTTGTGAAGATAATGGAGATAGAGAATATTAGGTATCAATAAAAAAACTACATTGATATATTGAAAAATTAAAAATGGAAAAATACGAATGAAAAACTTACAATAATCAATCTAATGAGATGATCAATGATTGAGTCAGACATTATACATAGATTTGGCGATAAATCATAGGAAATAAGCTTTAAAAGTGACCCCAACAGTCAAGGTAGTTTCCAATAGAATGAGGAAATACTAGAATTATGTTTTTAATATATTTTAAGGGTGAAATGGTAAATTCTCAACAAATTCCAAGGTTTTATGTCCTGGATTCTTGGTTAGCCTTGTCATCCACCAATTGAGTGCCCTTATTTTCATTAAGGGGTTTCTCACATATTTCATATGCATGGTTTAATAAACTGTGTGAAATAAAAACCTTTTTTCATATTTTAAATATTATGTATCCCTTACATGGGTGTGCACACCTAGTTTCTTGATTTACTCAAACCATTTGACCTCCTGATTTTTCTACCGTACCCTTCACAGGCATGTAGACCTGGATACATGGTTTCCTCAAATCACGTGTCTATCAATAAAGTCTTGGAACTACTTGAATGGATTCCTTATATAATGCATATTTGGTCATATAGTTTCTACAAACAATAGAGTCCATCACCTATTCATAAAATTTGGCCTTCAATCCCTAGACAATCCCCAAACACCACCGAAACTATTGTGATTTCATTAGACACAAACATTATAATTGAACCATAAATTTTATCCAAAATTAAATATATTATCACTTAATAGGGAAACCTATTAAATTAAATCCAAATCCCAATGGTTAGAAATATCTTGATATTATCACTTATAGGATCGATCATGACACTATTTACAACATTTATTCCATGTGAGGAACATGGGTAAACCATTTTAATTTAAAAATTTACAAGTGTTCCACTCAACTCACTTATAAAAGGTCTCCCCACTCCAATTCAATTCAAACATAAAGAAACATTTTTTTAGTCAATATATACCCAAATCACCTTCTTAATTAAATATAATAATCCAAAATCCTAATTTTCTTCATAAATCACACATAGGGAGTCTTTTGGTGGAAACAAAATGAAATCATCCAAAAAGAGGTAATACCCCTAATCGAATGTTTTAATTTATTTATTTGTAAAACTCTTTCAATTATTATTAAACCATGATGATATAATATCCTAAAAATCATATTTATATTTATATATTGTATTTTAAATTTTATTACCTACAAATATCTATTATTCCTTCAAATGGGATTTGAAATCTTCATTCGTTTGTCTGGAAGTATACATCCTCATAAACCGATGTTATTGTTTTTTCCATCACCACCTATCATTTCAATATATATTGAGGTATTGAATTTTTATATGATATATTAATGATATTATTATTCTTATTATGATATTAACAATCATTTATCTTTTTTACATTTCATTATTTTGGAATATGATAACTGCACTCTCGTGTACAGTGGACTACAACATCACGAAGTGACATGATTCATCATTCACTATATGGTTTTATGGAGGGTAATAAAGATCAATTTTCTATGTATATTTTATATATATTAAATAAATATTATTATGTTTAGGTAATATATTATTTAACCTTCTTTCATTTTACCTCTTTGCGAAAATGGAAAAACCATTCATTTGTAAATAAGACCTACCATATACATTAACTATGGTTTTAAATTTCAGAATATAACATTACTGGAATAATATAAATACATATATTAAAAATATATATTATATTTATATCATGGAAATGTTTATTGGTATTATTTATCTATGATCCAATTAAGAGGATGAAAATTAAAAAATCAAAATATACATTAAATGAAAAGAGGTTATTAAAAATAAACTTGATTTTAAAAATGAATTGTTTATAAACATGTAATTAGAGGAAATAATAAATCATATATGGTATGATATAAATATTTATAATTCTTAAATAGATTCATAATAATATTATATTGATTATACATGAGGGTCCATTGTTTACGAAGTATGTTAAGACTTAAGGTAATAGATTTCTATCACACTTTTATTTTTAGTGAGACACATGCCATATTTACATTGTGTTTCCTTAAATAATTTTATATACATCAAATTAATAAAATTTATATTTATTATACTTAAATTCATGGGGATTTACAAATCAATTTTATGATCTCTTATTCATGGGTTTACATTTTAAATGATACTAATATGTAAATATTTCTGTCTCAATTATCCTTTATAGGATGTTTATGTGGTGTATATAAAACTCCATTAAAATTAAGATAAAAAATTATTATTTTTATTTTTATTTTTATATTCTTTTAATATTATTCTATTATGGGAATTATGATACAAATTTATCAAATTAATAAGGGTTTTGTGATAAAATACCATCATTTATCAAGACTATTTATTTTTATTCATTCGATGATGAAATATTATGATGAAAATCTCTAGAAAATCATGAAATATTTCATCCTATTTTTAGGTCATGATTGTACTTGATTAAATTAATTTTCCTCTTTTTTGTACTGAATAATTACAAATAATATTTTTTGAAAAAATTTTCTTTATTTGTTTCATTGGTTGAAAGTCCATTTTCTAAAAAAATAGGGTTTTCTAAAAAAAATTCAAAAAATGTTTCAAACATTCTCATAATTATTAATGTAATTAATTTTTATCAATGAATTAATTTTTTTAAATTTTTTAATTTAATACATGTTTAATTTTCCATTCAATTCAAATTTTTATTTTATTGAAAATGTGAAATGAATATTTATATTAACATATATTCCTTGAAAATAATTTACATAAATCCTAAAAATTATTTTCAATGGTTATTCAATTATATGATTCAAAGATTATTTTCAAAGATAAGGATTTTGAAATTGATTTATTATTAGAATATGATTTTGAAAGCATAAATTCTTTTATCTTCATGAAATGTTCCACGTGATCCTTCAACTTCATTTTCTATGTAAGTATAAATATTTTGATGTTACGTATAATTTAATAGGGATATGATCCAAGGATAAAATTATTTATCGTTATATATATGGTTCATATTAATGATGAAACAATTTTTATGAAAACCATTTTTTGTCCATCGATTCTATAATTATAAAATTCTTATCAAACATGATTCATTTTCAATAGGTTATGATCAGATGAAATGATGAAATGATTTGTAAAAATATTTCTTTTATATTTGTTATCATAGGTTAATAATTTTATAAACCACATTTAATTTTTAGGTCTCTAAAATACTTATTTTTTTATCATCTTGTGTCCCAAACATGTTTCATTTTCATTAAGATATATTGGTTACATTATGAAAAAGTATGGTGGTTATGAAATGAAAAAGGTCATTGGTTAATTTATAAAAAATATGGTCGGTATCTATATATATATATCCAATTTATTGGTTATTTACTAATTTAATATGATATGGAATGGTACATGAGAGGATATAACAATTAAAATTAGGTGTACATGGGTGGTTATACCATTCCTAAAAGGGGGTATATATGAGGTTACCCAAAGCTCAAACCAGGTACGAGGGTGGTTATCCCAACCCTATGACATTTTGAATAGATTGGTGTGTATCCTTGATAGATGATTTTATATACGTTTGTATATATATATAAATAATATGTTTTAATCTAATCTTATGTTGTAATGGATCATGTTCTTTGATTCCATTAGGCTTCATGTCTAATGAACTACCATGATTTATTCCATTCTCATGTTTATGATATATGATATGCATGTTATGGGCTTAAAATGTTATTATCATGTTCTCAAAACCATATGTTCATCTTATATTGATATATCATTTTTTACCGTTTATGATCAATTGATATCACCCTATAATATGTGTCATTTAGCAAGGATATGAACAAATGTAATATATTTGGTATATCTAATTAGGTTTCTAGAAATTAATAATATAGTCGGAGATAACGTAATCTAACTTATAGACATGTTTCTTTCTTGTCCATGTTTACAATGGTACAAATCCTAAATGATTATTTCATGGATTTTTTTATGATATGTAATGAATATTAACAAATTAATATGTTATATTTATGTTAGGGAATATTATTTCAATAATGAAAATGTCTATTTTAGTACTCAATTATAAATAAATAAATAACCATACATATTAACAAATATACAATAAAACTCGGAAAATACTACAAACCAACTATATGACCGGATGTGGAATAAATAGACTCCCCGTTAAAAAATAGAAACATGAAACTGATTTCCCACAATGATGATAAGATACAGGTAAAAAATTGTTTTTTTATAAGAGTATCTACTAACACTCCATTCCTCACCTCATCCTGATGCATTGACACATAGTTGGTGACCCCACTAGAAGAACAAACAATGTCTTAAGCCAACATTTAGGAACAAGATGTAACATCTAAATTGCTTGCCAAGTGGAATGGCCACCTAAGAGGGTGTGAGGATAACTCAACATGGTTCAAATGACACGGTCTTATACAAAAAAAAGTATATGGTTTGTATTATCATGTGATAAGATTTTAAAAAACTGGAAAAACATAAATAAAAAACATAACAAAAAATAACTAATTCGCCTGTAAACAACAACCAAACATATGTTCAATAGTCATAAGATCAGAGAGATTACATAATCCCCAACTGTGCCTTCTTTTTCTTTATTCTATAAGGATCATCCATCCAAACCCTAAAACATCCCTCCCATTATGTGATAGTACTAAAAATTGGATGAAATACCCAACATGAAGGGATATACCAAAACAAGCCTACTGGGTGTCTGAAACACCCCCCTCACGAATGAATAGTCTCAAAGGCACATCATGTATTCCCATCTATGAAACAGAAGAACCATACATATGATACAATAAATAAATCATAGATCAAACAACATATAAATAAATATTGTATCATAAAATCAGAATACCAACAAAAAAATACATGCATGTTCCAAAAATTAATAAAAAAAAATACCACATGTGATTATGTATAAAAACTCAGTCTTAGTGTATTTTATCACACACACACTCACATCTGATCATTTAATAAGATACAATATCATAGGATAAACACACAAACCACTATTGAGTAGTCAAGAATGAATCTTAGAGGTTATAAAATAATACCATTTGATCGAAATAAATAAAACATCATCTCTAAAAAATATAATTTTTAAAAACAAAAAATAAGAAACATGCAGTTGGTGGCTTAGAACCAAGACAACACAGAATTCACAACCAATCCATTGGTCCATTTTTAGTTCATTAGTTATATATATATAAATATCTAATATAGTTCATTAATAAAATTATTTATAAAGGGACATGGTTTAATATTTTTAATTTACTAAATCAATTAATATATACTCTTCAATGTTCCATTGATATTTCTAGTAATTAGGTTAATATCAAGATCAACACCCAATGGGTGGCATGATCATACGTCACATTCAAAAAAAACTATTTATAAAACCTAGTTTTGTAGAAAATAGAACCACCCACAATAAATGGAGAAACAATTATACCTATCAAGTCATAATTTCTTATTTTGTGTCATCCATGGAATGTCCATAACATTCATCCAATATCATTCCATGAAAAATATCTATCCCATAGAAACAATACCATGATGTTTTTTTGTAATTAAATTGATAGTTTTAAAATAATTCAATTAGAATATGTATATTCAATGTATTGGAATGTAAAATCTTGTGGAAATAATTTTTATATCTCCTCTACCATGGATAATAAATAAAAAATTAGAAATAGTTGATTCAATGATACGTAGTTGAGTCGGTGCGCAGCCCCAAAATTGAATCATCATAAATTAAGAAATATTTTTGTAAATGAAAAAATTAAGGAGGGAGGAGGAACTTCCTTACCATAATAATAAATTACTAACCCATGAAATTTAAAAAAAAGATGAACAAGTGATAGAAGATAGTACAACTCCTTCCTATGAGAATCATATTCAACTGAATAAATGATGAAAAACCCCATATTTTTTTGAAAAAACAAATATTGCATCCATTAATCATGTTGATACACTATGTTTCATGCCATGAATTTATATAGGTACCCATGAACCATTTTTAATTAATTAAAACCTACTTGACCAAAACATGATTCCTCTTCACAATGTGTGTATAGAATTTACAACATAAATGCACTACTATAACCGATTTCAATAGTATTTAGCTCTGAAAATGACATTGTTGGCCTCCAATAACCCCAAGTCATAAACCTACTATTTAAACCCATTTAAAAGTAGTATTTCACCAATTTTAAACTCTTTTAAATCCTTTAAATTGAATGTTTATCATGAAATACCCTCATGTAAATCTCCAAAAAACAAATTTTTTCTAAATTTCACCACCATAAGATCGTAGGGAATTTAAAATTTCCATTAATTCCATTTTAATTGATGAATTATACCCTAAAAATGTTTCACCTCAAATTATAATTTCATAATTTCAATATTATTCAAAATTACAGTCCACTAATAATATTCAATATGTATATTAATATATATATTTATTCAGGTATGATATTTAAACAATAATTCCTTCATCAACTAGGAATCACTAGGCATAAACAACCTAATTTTAAATATAATAATACATCCTTTTAAAATTAAAAAATCATTAATTATACCCTTATAATGAAATTCCTCAATTTTTTAAAATTAAAAATATTATTTTTTGGTATTCCTAATTTTCACTCAAAAGAAGACTACACTATCACTTAAAAAGAGAGAGTTATGTATTTCCTAATTTATAATCTAGAACTCATTAAATTATTAACCAAGTGATCTTGTTCATCATTTATCCATGTTAATGAGAAAATATATTTTCAACACATGGAATATTCTATATTTTTTAGTTTACAAGATGACAATGAATTGATTATTAATAATCCATTCTCATCTCCAAAAATATTTGTTTCATATTATTCAAATATTTTTATTGAATATATAATTTAATATATTTATAACAGTATATATTTAACATTTTAACCCATATAAAATAGGTCTCCATATATTAAATGAAAAATGACTATAAAATGCTCCAAATATTTTATAGGTAAATATAATCATGGAGTTTTAATTGGAATGAACTATATGTAATTCTATGATCATCTATCAAAAAAAACTATGTCCCTATAATGAACCATCACATTAAATAAAAAATTAATAATTTCTTGTTTTCAAGGATAACAATAGATCATTAACTAATATTATTTTAAAATTGTTAAAATATTTTATCACAAACCATTATCCATGTCCAAAAATGTAATTTAATTTAATATTTGATAATTCCACTTTTTATCTAAAATGATATTTAACCCTTACATGTTATAGTGGCCCATAGGCACAAATCCTGAATTATATGGTTCATAATCCTAGAGTCACATTACCCTTATATCTTAATGATTTGATTACATTAGAATAAACCACCCTAAAAACGTCTTCTATTGAAGAACTTCTCACCACCTGAAAATTCAAAAATAATTTTATTTACATTAGAATATAGGAATGTGATTTTTGATATAACCCTATCAAACCATTAGTCCTTAGTCATGAATTTTACACCCTGTGATTTATGTTACTCGAATCAATTAGTCCGATGTTACTCTAGAAATCCTAAATATACATACTTCATGAAATAGGGGTCCTATTGCTTAAGGACCTTAAATATGGTGCCTCATAGGTCATGTAGTCCAAAGATCCATGGATAGACTGATGTATGTATGGATAAATGAACTAATTCAGTTCCTCTGATGAAAAAAACTATGGAATAGTGTAATTTTGAAAGTGCCTCTATAATAGCTTCTAAAATTCCCACAAAGTAAATGCTATTGAATATAAATATCCTCCCCATCTAGATTTGAGCATAGGAATATCATTCAAGCTCATTTGGAACATACTAGAAAGACGAACTCTAACATCATTGATTTCCTAGAACTTGTTATTCCATCAATAACATACATTATTAGTGTCATTGATTTAAAATAAATGTTTTTAAAAAACACATCTATATTAACATAGTAATAAAATAAAATATTTAGTATCAAGGAGATTAATTTTTCATTGAAACACTTCCAACAATATAGTTGTAACAAGATAAATAGATATTACATATTTAGAAATAATATACCCAAGAAAATCATTTTATTATAAAAAAATCACATTTAATAAATTTCACGAAAAGATGTTTCTCATGTTACTCATAAAATTTATAAAAATATAAAATTTCATAAATGAAAAGATCCTAAAATTTATCTAAATACTCATGAAAAATATATTCATATTTTCCCAAAATAGAACAGAAGCATTCGCTAATTATAAATTCCTAACAAAAAAATAATAATTCTAATAACTATTGTGTAACACCATCCTTATAATTTGTTACACATTTTCCTTCACAAGGTGAACCTCATACCTGATATCAATATTCAAAAAACACTAAAAGCACATGATATAATCAAACATGTAAGTGATATGAGATAATAGATACTTATGAATTATGTTATTATTTAGTGTTATATAAATAATGTAAGGTTTCATTTAACCCCATTTTTTTTGCAAACAACATAGTAAAATCCCAACACAAAGTCCTCTAGTAGATGAAATACTTATCAATTAAATATGGTAGAAATATTTTCAATTATTAATGTTCCATTGGATCCATCGATCACACTTGTTTGAATATTTTCATAGAATCAGTGAAAAATTAAATAGAAAATTTCACCTATTGATTAGGTATAAAACCACAAAATTAACTGATAAATAAATCCACATTATAAATTTACAATGGGAATATCAATAATTAAAACATTTCAGTTCTCTTCAATAATATATTCATGATAAAGTTCAATTCTATTTTTTATCAACATCACAAATTCTTGATTTTTTATCAATGGTATAAAGTATTTTATATATATAATAAAAATCCATCAAAAATATAACATCTCATGATTTTAAATATATCTTATAATGATAATCATAATTAATATCTATTACTTGAATAACCTCAAAATCATTAATGGGAATGATAATATGTTTTTCAGGGAAAATCATTCCATAGATGATAATAGATATATTTTTACATATTCATGTTGATCATTAATTATGTCGAGAGTATTTATCAAGAGGTATGACCTATTTTATTGAGATTGTATTTTTATTATAATTAATAACTATACATAAATTAAAGATTGTATAGATACCATATGAAACAAATAATTTGAATAATCTGAATAAAAACATAATGTAGATATGAAAACTTCAATTAAGGTCATAACATCTACTATTATACTAGAAAAACACATCATTAAATAGTATTCTTCAAATCATGATGATTCCCAGCATGAGTTGCAAAATGAGGAAATGTGTTAACATAATTTCCAACCTAATATCAATTGATCATTCTAACTATGGTCTCACTATGGTCTTTAAAATTAGGTCTCTAATAATAACTATTTTCCTTACAGTTGTGTGAAAAATTACTAATAATAACAAATCGATAAAACATTATTGATCCAATAAAGCATTATTTAAATTGTATTTAACCACTTTTAAAACATTTTGGTGCCTACCTAATGTTTTCTTGGTTGATGAATTCTACATTTCATGCCATATAGATTACTTATTATAATTTTTTTCACAAATCATATAAGTATGGAAAGGATCCATTCCAACAATCTCACAATAAAAAACAAAAAACTGATAAAATTTAAATTCACAAGAGGCCAATGATCATTATAAACATGGTTCTAGACCTATGTAAAACATATTAATTTTACACTCCTAGTACCAAAAAATTTCAATTCATATTAGGATTGTGTTCTTAAATATTATTTGTAAAGGACAATTAGGCCTTATTATTTTTTCATCAACTCTAAAAATTACATTTAAATTTTAGGTAAATTAAAATTTGAAAAAAATATCTCAGTAAAGTTATCTTAAAATACAATCCATTCCATGAAATTGGTATCATATTTTCTATAGTACATGTTAGTAGATACCTCCTTTAATATACTTCACCATCAAAATGATAAATAAAAAAAATCACCTTTTGATATTTCATCAATTCTAAATATTAATATAAATTCCCAAATGAAATTATACAAGAAGATTATTTCACTGGGACTTAAAAAACATAAAAGTTTGTAGGGTTCTGTTTCATGGGAAGCCCATCTATAGACATGTTATTGTATAGATAAATCAGTTGGTCACTTTCATAAGTGATTCCATTAATGTCCTATTTCAACTAAGTTAAAAATACATCCAATAGTTATATTTTAATAAATCCAGGTTTTTGATTTAGAAGTTTTTATCCAAATTATGCCTCCTTACATTATTTTCAAAATTTCATATGTGTAAACCATTCTGAATAGACAAGGATTATATAAATCAACATGGTGATCTTTAAAATTATCTTATGAAAATATAGGTATAAATTATAGTACTTTTAATGAGTCATTTAATATTCTCCAAGCCTCTAAAAGTATCAAATAATTTCCATTGATAGTAAATGTAACACGCTGTAACATAATGAACCCATAACATCATGAATAATAAAATGGTTGAAACATTGTTACATTTCTCACAAAAATTATATTTAATGTTTCTGAAAATTTGGAATAAAATTAATAAAAAATTTAATCATTCACACATGGTACATTTCATTCTAGAAAATAAAGCTATAATTTTACTCCCATGTTTCATTAAAAATATCAATCCTTAACATAATTGAAAAACAATTGAAAGCATGGGATGATAAAAATAAATCTATGTATGAGTAACATTCCAAGTAAGTAATGAAAAATAGATATTTTTATCTATGTCTATTATTGAATTAGATAGTGTTTTAGAGGCTTAAAATGAGAATAAATCCAATCTTATGCATAGAATACACTAATATTTTTAAAAGATTGTTTTTCTGCCTTTTGATGGAAAACCATTTTTAAATCTATCTTTTGACAATTTTATAAGCTATGTTTGTCAAAATAAACTTATTCTTTATGATTGGGACTTCTAAATTTACTTTGTGTGTATTTTTGGTATTTTTCCGATAAAGTTCATTTTTTTAATGAATAGTGAAAAATGTTTTATTTTAATTCAAAACCTCTTTTTAATATAATTTATTTATATGATTTGATTATCTTTTGAATTGGTTTTGAATTGAAATTAGAATATATTTTTATCATTTAATCCAATGGTGGTCATTGGAATCAATTTTACTTTGAAATTGGACTTAAACTGGGGTCAATCTTTTGATACTTATTGTTTCATAAAAACACGCTATTTGTCATGACAGTGGGAATTAATTATTAAATTAATTAATGTAACTTATGTGATTTTAATTTTGTAAAATAGACATAATTTTTGAATTCATAATATCAAATATATCTTAGGGTGAAGTTTTGGTATTTTTCTGAAAAACTTCAATTTTGATGAATAGTGAATCAACTAGGTGGTAGTTAACGAAACAGATTTTTCATTTAAATGAAACTTTTCCACATTTGTGATTTGATTTTCAAAAATCCGACATACATGGTTGTCATTAATAATTAAAATGTGGTTCAATGAGATTAAAATAATATTTTTGTAGAATAGTAACTTTTAAATTTTTAATCGCGATTAGAGGTAATTAGTGCAATTTAAGGAAAAAATGATATTATTATAAAATGAAAATACATAGACGCATGGAATACCCTTTTGGATGTGTCATGGCCGACCAAGAAAATCCATGGGTCAACTTGGGGACCCCATGGAGCCACATTGGTAGAAAAATGACATTAATATCTTTTTATTTAATGTTAAAATTAAAAGGACACAAACATGAGTTGTTTTACTAAAAAAATTTGCATGGGGTTATAATAGTCAGATTTTTTATTATAAATAGTCATTGGAAAGATTATAATAGTTCCTACATCATATTATTTTGTTTATAATTTTTAGACTTTAAATAAATTAAATTATTTATGACATCATGATGATGCAGCGATTACCTCATTAATAAAGGATTTGAATAAAATGAAATGATAATGTAAAATCTATGACCTACACATGTCCAAAACCTATTGGATGGTTGGATTTCGAAACTTTATAACCTTACCCTCTAATTATATCAATGTGGGTCCTTTTGAATCCGAAACTCATTTTGAAATAAAATAACATTTCTTTACTTTCCAAGAGTGCCCCTCCTCTCCTCTTATAAAAGGCCCCCACATCTACCTCCTTACCCACACTTCCAAAGCCTTTGGATCGGCCAACCCATGCCCATGTTGTCTCTCCACATCCCTATCTTACTCCTTGAAGCCTAACTTTGGGAATAAGGCTTCCCAAGGAAGCCTTTGAGCTCAATCCAAAGGGAGTTACCCGATTTTAAGGGAATGTCTTCACTTGAGTCCTTTTGTTTTATTTTACTTCTCAAACCCCCTAAACTCTTTTTATTCATTTCTTTTGTAACAACTGCAATATCTTCAATATACTAGGATGTTTTTATAATCAGGATTCGAGCTACACTTACACACACCTACATCTAATGGTTAAAGAACATATTGTTTCTGTGGATGGCGAATTTCGGCCTCCCGAAACGATGATTGTTCAACATTCTTTTAACACCATCAAAGGTGGCCATTATGATGAAACTATATTTATATATGATATATGATATGTTTATGTTTTCCTTAACCTTAAGGATTTTTCATTTTGGGCATACCTTTATGGTTTCCATTATAGGTAAACGTGATATCTTCATTTAAGGAAGTGTGGACTACCGCCCCCTCCAAGTGATTTGATTCGTTATATACCATATGTGGGACATATAAAGGATGGAGGTATGATATTATATATGATATTACACTGGAATTATAATATACCTTTATATCATTATGATTACATTCTATAAAATACGAAATTGAAATGAAAGTAGTGTTCATACGTACGTACAGCTTACCGTCTCCATGAACGGTGCATTTCATTTCATAGCTCTAAATGATTATGTAATATTATAAATGCATGTATATACAGGATATATATGATATATATGATATATTCATCATGATTATAATTCTGGATATAATGGATACATGAACAACTTGTAATTATAAAGGGTTTATTTTTGACTCAAGTACCAATGATCGTTAACACGACTGTTATTAACTTAAATAATTACATAGTGTTCATGACATGGAAATAAGTGATATAAAAGGAATACTGAACTTGAAAAAGGTTCTTAAACAAGTATAAATTAACACAAGTTTATTATTCAGGAGATTAATGAACGACCGAGTCAAGTCGGACCCGAGGTATGGGACTTCGTCTCAATCTCCGTTCATTGAGGAATATTTTGTTTTATTCAAAACTTTCTTTTATACAGTGTATAAACCCATTTGAATTTTACGTTTATCCAAAAACAATATTTTTTATACGAAGTGTTTTACTAAACGACAAAATGGAATGATTCTGTCGTACGTATGCAGTGACAACGACTTCTCTGCCGCCATGACCATTATTTGAGTTTCGACATCCTCTACAAGCCATAACTATTTTTAAAAGAAAAATAAATACCATGTTTTAATTTTCTTTTAGTTCTGGTATTGAAAATGGTTTTCATAATGTTTTTATATCAATGTGTTGTATTGATATCTTGTGATTGAAAGGTGGAAAAGTTATATTTCCTTTATGCATGTTTTATGTGATAAAATTATGTTGAGGTTCTTGGGAATTATTATGAAGATGGGTGGTTCCGTGATAAAATAAGGGCGGGTGAGCCCGATAAATCTCTCCAATGCATTGGGTAATGCAAAGGAGTGAAACGTTAAGGTTTCTCTAAAGAGATTTAGGGAATATACTTTGATGGGTATTTCAAATGTAACCAAGAGGGTTACTCCCTATGTATGAGTGTTATGAATGCCTCAAGTTACCTTTATGTCTTATGGATTCTATGATTTATTCATTATTTGATGAGGTATGTTAAAGTGATTATGTTTTATGAGTTATGTATGATTTCATTCTTATGTATATATGAACTTATGTTTCCTTTCCATATTTTTATAACCCATTCTGATATTTTTATGCTCATCCCAAATTTTTTTGCAATGTTTTTCACAAGTCCAGGGAAAGGTACATGATATGATGATAGTGTCAAGGAAGTGTCAAGAATGAATCCATGTTTTATTTTAAATATGTTTCCATTAATGGTAAAAATGAATACTATCTTTATGTAACCACTTTGTTTATATTTGGAATGTAATGAAACTTTTATGTTCTAATTCTCTAAAACTCTACACCTGAAAAGATCCTCAATGTGTAATCTTGTAATAACTCAAGATTAAGTGAGGTTTATGGTCGGGGCCTTATAGTTGGTATCAGAGGTCGGTTTAAATAACTTTAGGAGTTAGAATTCTATTAAATGATTATCCAAAAATATTTATTTATGGTCAAATTGAAATGATATAGCATTTGAAGATTACCATGTTGCTTCATCTATGACATGTATCTTAAGAATGGTTTTCCATAGAGGAAACATGGAAGCAGTGCTAGGAAGGCATACAAAAGGAAATAACCTTCCAAATTAGCATCCTGACATGGTCGGAATTGGAACTGAATAGTTTGTTGCAGTAATGGCATAGTTGAATCCACCGATAAATGGTGGTGGTATCCATGCACAAGATCAGCCAGATCAACCGCAGAGGAACATGTCAGTGGTGGAACATTTCATGAGGCAACATCCCCTATCATTCAGAGGATCATCTGACCCTGTGCTAGCAAAAGGGTGGATTAAAGCACTATAGAATATTTTCGATGTCATGGGGTGTTCAGACAATCAAAAGGTTAGTCTTTCTATTTACCGTTTGGAGCGTGAAGCAGACCAGTGGTGATCGATGGTTAAAAATATCAAGGACGCTGATGAGATTGATGCTCTCGACTGGGATGAATTCAATGGTATGTTTTTTGAAAATTATTTTCCTAAGGCTGTTCGACATAGGATGGAAAAATAATTATTGGAATTGAGGAAAGTGGAATACTCACTGGCTACCTATGAAGAAAGGTTCACTGGATTGGCAAGGTATGCTCCAAATTTTATCTGAGACCTTGATAGTAAAATCAATCATTTTTACTCAGGATTAAAGCCAAAATATCGAAGGGCATTAGCTTCTCTTGAGTTTAAAAGTTATGAAAAGTCTGTTTGATGTGCTGAGAAGATGGAAATGGAGTTTGCCGATGACCAACTGTTCTATAACAACCAACAGAATAAGAGACCTAGGTTGTTGGAGAAAGGGAAGAATTCTTCAAAAAAGTCTGATGGTAAGAAATCTAAGTTTCCAGTTTGTGATAAATGTGGAAAAAGGCATGCTAGGGAATGTCTTCTGAATTTTGGAAAGTGCTACCGATGTTGTAAGATGGGACATAAGGCTCGTGATTGAACTAAAAAAGATCAGGGTGATGGTAAGATCAAATTTGATTTACAGTTAGTGAAATGTTTTAAGTGCAATGAGATGGGTCACTATGCAAACGAGTGTCCGACAAAGAGCTCGAGTGATGGGAAGCAGTTAGACTACAAGCAGAAATGGGTGGTGAAATCCTTTGTAACTACTTTACCAGATGTCGGGCCATCAAATGAAGTTGTATCAGGTACTTTGTTTTTATTTCAGATTATGCCAGTGTGTTGTTTGATTCAGGGTCTACACATTCTTTCATCTCTGAAAACTTTTCTAGTAAAATGGGAATACCATCTCAAGAAATGACTCCTGAACTTTTGGTAAAAACACCTGGGGGAAATCTTGAGGAAAAAAGTGTAACGCCCCGACCCCAGTTACCTAGAGTCGGTGCGTTATTACATAACATTGGCATGATAACAAGAATGATCAAATCTCGAAAGACCGATTGGTTTAGTAGCCTTGGAAACACTAGATATATTCATAAGTCTTACATTACATCATAAAGTGAAAAACTACTACAACAACATATTTTCTCCATATTCCACACTCATATCCCCACATAATATCGCTACAGGTCATTCATAATTTACTTCTTCACTTCCTAGGAAAAATAAAACATAGAAAAGGGCTTAGCTCAAATGCCCAGTAATGATAAAAATATAGTGGAAACTTTCATAAATAAGAATAAACATTTAAGGCAATGTATAACTAAAAAAAACCTTTTAAACATGAGGTTCAACATAGTATGGCTAAAGTAAAATGAAATAATTCCATTTACTTATTCACATGGATATTCTACTAATCGAATAATCACATGCAATATCAATAACCACTTCCATAATGATGGAATGCATAATGACAGACTATCATAACCACATAGCCAAGGCCTCGTGCCAATACTAAAAATAATATTTTTCCAAGGACTTGTGCTAAGACACTAGTTTGTCTCATGAGACCTACCGATGCATCGAGGAGCTATAGCGGGCTCCACACGTCATATATTAAGTCCAATTCATTCCCATATGAAAAGGTTTGAAAATAACATAAACATTCGTATTAAAACTAGCATAAAAAATGTCAATACATTAACCATAAACTATGAATGGTATAAAAATAGAACATCCACAGTCAAACATATCACAAAACCATCAATACAATATAGAAGTTTTGTATCACAATAAATCAACTTCAAATAAGCGTAAAATCCATCAAAGGATGTTGACATAGATGCAATCAAAACTCTTTTTAGAGAAATATCTCTTTATATTTTTGAAATAATTTAAGAGTCATATATTCATATAATAAAACATTTTCATTGAAAATATTCTTATAAGCTTGTAAGGGAAGCTTCGACGATTTTATAACGGCGGAAAATAACCGCACCTGCCATATAAGTTAAAAAACATTCTTACCTTAATTCTGTCGAAAAGGTTAAAAGCACCTTGTATGGAAAATGATGGAAAGATTCCTTTTTAAAACTCTTATAAAAATTCAAACAAGGGTATAAATGACTTTAAACCATTTCTTTTAAATAGTAAAAATGGTTTGAAATACATTTTTAAGAAACATGGATGTGGATGATAAAGACATCCCAGTAGATTATTATGTATAAACAACCTCAGTTAATGAATAGATTGTGAAATAACCCTTACCTTTTACTTTTCCTTGGTCGGGGTAGGATAACCTCCTGTATAATGGTGAAATAATTGTTAATAAATTATACAAGAATCTTATACATTAATGTGATATCATATATGATCTTTTAACATTGATTTGTTAATAATATCTTAGTATTATCATTGTTTCGGGTGTTAACTTACTCGTTTTATTTTATATGTTTTGTTACGTAAGCCATGTTTGTAATTGATAGGTTGTATATTATTCATATCCAGAATGATATCAAGTCCTTAAACATCATTTTTAAATCATAAAATGATAATTATACTTGAATGGATAAGATGGAGAATGAATCTCATCGTGTTCGTGGAGACGGTAGTCCGTACATACGCACGAGCGACAATATCATTTTTTTGATATTAAAATAATATATAAATGTATGGTATATCATATATACAGAATAATTAACATGTTATATTTATTATTTACATGAGTTACACATCATTATTATACCCATCCAAATAATAATATATTGAATAACAATTACAACACGACATGGAGACGGTAAGCCGTACGTACGCACGTATGGTGACATGTTATTCAAAGGGTGGATAGAATACTGAATATGGTTGTACCATATTTATAATAACATCACATTATATATATTATAATGGATTTATTATTTTAGAATTGCAGTAACAAAGGAAGAAGAAGTGGAAGTAGAAAGGAACATGGAAAAGGGTGGTGAAATTATTACCTCTTCTTCGGGATCTTCCTTTTGATTTGATCAAAAGGGCTCCATAGGATGGCTTTATGATCAATTTAAGACCAATAGGTTGTAATTACAGAAGTTGGGAGAGTATTTGGGAATATTTTGGCCAATCCAAAAGTCTTTGAAGGTATGAATAAATGAGAAGGAGGAGTGCCCTTTTATAAGAGGGGTGAGGGGCACCTTTGGAAAAGATAGAAATATTAATTTATAATAAATTAATATTCGGATTCTAATGGATCCAAAGTTGATTATTTAAATTTTAAGGTTGGGATAGGTCGAAAACCATTCAACCAATAGAATTTAGACAGGTTTGGGTACCTATATTAACCTTATCCTTAAGTATTAACTCTTAGTTAATTAGTTTGACATTTACCATGTCACTTTGTATTTTTATATTATATAGTTAATAAACATACTATATACATCCAATAAACCCCTAAGTGGTCCATTGATGATAAAAATATCATGATATAAGACTCTTGGCCGAACTTTAGATTTTTAGGAATTTAGTATCAATTAATAATATAATATTTGTTTTAAAAACTCTTTTATGTCAATTTTGACACTATTCAATAGTTGATTTTTGTGAAACTCATAACAGAATGATTACTTCGAAAAAAGTTAATTAAATAAATCCAAATATGTAATACTATCCTAGAAAATTATTTAAATTCATTAAAAGTCTCAAATTATATTTTTTTGGGTATTTATAATATCCATTATTTTAAATTTTGACTATTATGGTAATTACTCTATCATCATTGTGTCATAAATAAATTAAAATATGTAATCTCTAATAATTATAAATAAAATATCATTATGTAGGAAATATTTTTATCTTAATAATGAATATTTATAGTCTAATATCCAACATATATAACCCTATGAAAAAATTGTTTTTCTTAAAGATATATGCTTGTGTCATTTTTGTATTCATTTTAACTTAATTACAATAAAGTGTCCCTATCACCTACACGTGGCTCCATGGGGTCCCAAAATCAATCCAAATATGCCTATGGTCGAACATGTATCAACCAATATGTCTAGGACACGTTTTAGGGTAATTTAGTATTATTATAATATTATTTTTTAACCATTATTTATCGGATTTACCCTTAACCATGGTAAATAAAATATTTACCGAAGTAATTATTCAAAATGTATAAAAATAATAGTTACCTATTTACACAATTTGAACATCCTGATTCCAAATATGGATTCCATTTTTCAAAATTCAAAACACATAAGTGGCAGAAATTAATTTAAAATTAATTCTCGTTGTTAAAACAAAAAGCGTGTTTTTAAGAGATAATAACTATCAAAAGATTGACACTTGTTTATGTCCGATTTAATTGTAAAATTATGCCCAATGACCAACATTATATTAAATGGTAAAAATATATTCTAAATATACTTTAAAACCACTCAAATTAATAATTTATCACTATTAATTGTTTTGATTAAAAAAGTTGTTTTTAAATAAAATTTAGTAATTTTCACTATTCATCAAAATATTAAAGTTATCCGAAAATTACCAAAATTTCACCTTAAGCTAAATTCAATATTTCAAATCGAAAAATGAAGTCCATTTTGAAATATAAAATATATATAATTCCAAAAAGTAGGTATTACTATTCATAACAGCTAGTTTGATTGGTTATGGTGTGTTACAACTCGGTGTTGCGTACAACACACGCTATCACATTATTCAAAGAGAAGCGTACCGTGGAACCTTGGGGTGTTACATTCTCCCCACCTCCAAATAATTTCGTCCTCGAAATTTCAAGAATACTTATCACATGAAAATACTCGGGTGGTTCTTCATCATATGTTCCTTGGGTTCCCACGTTGCCTCTTCTATCTTATGGTTTCTCCACAAAACTTTTACCAGACGTATCGTTCGGTTTCTCAGTACTTGTTCTCTCATATCAAGAATCCTGACGGGCTCTTCGCAATAAGACAGATCGTGTTCCACTTCTAATTCCTTGTATGTGAGTAAATGCATTGGGTCAGGCATGTATTTCCTCATCAGAGATACGTGGAACACATCGTGAACTTTGGGGAGACTTGGCGGCATTGCCAATCAGTAAGCTAGAACCCCAATTCGTTCTAGAATTTTGAAAGGTCCGATGTACCTGGGACACAATTTACCTTTCTTACCAAAACGTATGACTCCCTTTCATGGAGATACCTTTAGGAAAACATGATCACCGACTTGAAATTCCAAATCCTTCCTTCGATTATCGGCATAGCTCTTCTGCCTACTTTGAGCTGCTTTGATGTGATTTTGGATTACCTTCACCTTTTCCATCGTTTCCTCCACTAGTTCTAGACCTACAAGTTTTCTTTCACCAATGTCATCCCAACAGGTTGGTGTGAGACATCTCTTTCCATATAACGCTTCATATGGTTCCATCTGAATACTCGAATGGAAGCTATTGTTATAGGAAAATTCTACCAGAGGTAAATACTTATCCCACATACCCTGAAAGTCAAGTGAGGAAGAACTCAACATGTCTTCTAAGGTTTGAATAGTCCGTTCTGATTGTCCGTCTGTCTGAGGGTGGTAAGCGGTGATCAAATGATGTTCAGTATCCAGGGATTTCTAAAGACTTTTCCAAAATCTTTAAGTAAAACGGGGATCACGATCTGAAACAATCGATAGGGGTACTCCATGAAGTCTCACAACTTCATTAATATATATTCTTGCTAGACGTTCCAGGGGTAGATCTTCTATTATAGCAAGAAAATGTGCTGACTTGGTAAGACGATCAACAATAACCCATATTGCATTGTTCCTTCTAATAGTCTTTGGTAGTCCCATGACAATGTCCATTGTAATATTGTCCCATTTCCACTCCGGTATGGGAAGAGGTTGCATGACTCCTCTAGGTTGTTGCATTCCATCTTCCACTTGTTGAAAAACCATACATCTTGACACAAAATCAGCAATATCCCTCTACATGATTTCCCACCAAAAATGTTCCTTCAAACCTCTATACATTTTGGTGCTCCCAGGATGTATAGAGAAATTGGAACTATGAGCATCATCCAACAATTTCCTTTTTAGATCAGTTATATCGGGAACACAAAGTCTCTTCCCAAATTTCAAAATTCCATCTTCATACACAAAGTCTCTCAATCTCCCATCATTCACAGCTTTAATCTTCTTTTGAAATTCTTCATCATCGGTCTGAGAACTCTTAATCCATTCTAGTAAAGATGGTTTGGAAACCATTTGAAAAAGAATTGATGTTTCAACTTCCCTAGTTATTCCCATATCCATCTTCACTAGATTCATGAAAATTGGATCCCATTAAATTCTCATATTGTTCAAAACACCATGATCTTTTCTGCTCAAAGCATTTTCCACCTTGTTTGCCTTCCCTGGGTGGTAGTGTATCATGAATTCATAATCCTTGAGTAATTCAAGCCACCTCCTTTGCCTCATGTTGAGTTCTTTTTGTGAGAAAATATACTTCAAACTCTTGTGATCAGTATAAATCTCACATTTTTCACCATAGAGGCAGTGCATCCATATCATCAAAGAAATGATCACAACTGATAACTCGAGATCATGAGTAGGATAGTTTTGTTCATGAATTTTCAACTGTCGTGATGCATAGGCAATAACCCTACAATTCTGCATAAGGACACAACCAATTCCTTTCTTCGATGCATCACTATAAATAATGAACCCATCATTCCGCGATGGTAGAGTCAATATAGGAGAATTGACTAATATTCTCTTAATTTCTTCGAAACATTATTCTCACTATTTTGTCCAAGCAAATTTAACCCCTTTATGTGTGAGCTTCGTTAATGGGTTAGCCAATCGGGCAAAATTCTGGACGAAACGCCGGTAATAACCTGCTAAACCAATAAAACTACATACCTCAGTTATACTCGTCGGTGCTGGCCATTCATGGATTTCCTTAGTCTTAGAAGGATCAACATAGATTCCATATTTAGAGACAATATGGCCAAGAAAAGAAATCTCATGAATCCAGAATTCACACTTGCTAAACTTCCCATATAATTCATGTCTACTCAGAGTCTTCAAGATAATGTGCAAGTGATTTTCATGATCTTCGTTGCTTTTTGAGTATACCAAGATATCATCAATAAATACCACCACAAATTCATCGAGATACTCCTAGAAAACTCTATTCATCAGATCCATGAATATAGAGGGTGCATTAGTCAATCCAAAAGGCATTACAGTAAACTTGTAATGCCCGTACCTGGTTCGAAATGCTATCTTCGGAATGTATTCCTTCATCAAACACAACTGATGGTATCCATATAGAAGTTCAATCTTTAAAAGTATTGATCTCCATGTAGTTGGTCAAATAAATCATCAATTCGAGGTAGGGGATACTTATTCATTATTGTTATAGCATTGATCTCCCTGTAGTCGACATATAACCTCATAGATCCATCCTTATTTTTAACAAAAAGAACAGGGGATCCCCATGGAGAAACATTAGGGAAAATAAATCCCTTATTACTCAATTCCTCTAGTTGTTCCTTTAGTTCAACTAATTATATAGTGGCCATTCTATAAGGGGTATTCGATATAGGACATGATCCAGGAATTAAATCAATGGAAAACTCAACTTCTCGTTCTAGAGGATGTCCATGTAAATCATCCGGAAATACATCTACAAATTCATTCACAATAGGTACATCCTCTATTTGAACATTCCTTTCCGCACCCACAGTTATTTCATTCTCTTCCTCCACAATAATTAAATTTAGTTGAGCTACTGGGGGTGGATCTAGATAAGAATTATGTGGTGATGATTATACTCTAAAGATAAGGTGTTCGTTATCCACATCATCAAGAATCGTAACCTCTTTCTTCATACAATAAATATTCACATCATAGTCCGAAAGCCAGTCCATACTAAGGATTATATCAAACTCAATCATAGGTTTGACGATGAGATCAGCAGATAAACAACATTTATGTGCTATAATGGGGACAGATTCACAAAACATTGTTGCAATGATAATTCCCTTAGGAGTTTTAACTGACAACTCCCCTATTAAATCAAATTGGAAATATCTAAATTTCTTAGAAAACTGGGAAGATATGAAAAAATGCGATGATCCAGAATCAAATAATGCATTTTATAAACTTGAGGAAACCATTAAATTACCTGCCACCACGTCTTTTTGAGCTTCTCCCTCAGCAGTACTGATAGCATAATCTTGGCCTTGATCCCTTGGCCTTTTCTGAGGTAAGTTCTCCTGACTCTTAGGAAATTAATTTGAATAATGTCCCATCTCCCTGAAATTGTAGCACTGAACATTGGTAGCTTCCTTCTTCCCCTTGCAATCATGAGCTTGGTGGCCTTTTTCACCACACTTGTAACAGACTCCCATTCACTTCAAGCAAGTACCGGGGTGTTTCTTCCCACATTTACAACAAGATGGATATTCAACCTTTCCCTTATTCCCCATATTTCCATTCCCATATTGATCAGTAGGTCTCTTCTTATCTTGCTTTGATTTAAAGTCAAAAGACTTATAGAATTACTTTTCGGTCTTAATAGCACATGAGACAATGTCTTCGTACGACGAAATGGATTGAGAGACTAATGCTTGACAGAGAAATGGTTTTAACCCAAAAAAGAAACGATCAATCATACTTCTTGGGTTAC
The DNA here is from genome assembly GCA_963277665.1 of Viscum album. Classification (NCBI taxonomy): domain Eukaryota; kingdom Viridiplantae; phylum Streptophyta; class Magnoliopsida; order Santalales; family Viscaceae; genus Viscum; species Viscum album. The sequence goes on along the minus strand of OY728128.1, from coordinate 580,237,354 downwards.
GTATATAATCTCCAGCATTCCTTGCTATCCTTTTAAAGTTAGCCTCATATTTGCGACAATCTCATCCTCCTTCTGTCTCAGACTCAGAAATTGGCTTTCCATATATGCTCGATGGTCGTGGGGAAAGTATTTTTCTAAAAATATATCTTTGAACTCCCTCCATTACATATATGATACTTCATCATCTTCCTTCGTGTTTTGAATCAATGACCACCATTGATCAGCATCTCCAGTGAGTCGGTAAACTGCCATGATAACTTTTTCCCTTTCACTACTCCCCAAAGCCTGAAATATTTTCACTGGGGAATTTATCCATTTCTCAGCTACTAAGGGATTTGTACTCCCCTTGAATGTTGGTGGTCGTTGCCTCATGAATCGGTCTAACATTGATCCTCCACTCTGTGGATCAGGGTGCTCCATACGGGTAAGGTTATTATTCATAACCTGAGTAAGTTGTCCTAGTATGGTGATTAGCTGATCGGAACCACTTGAATCACCAGCTCCACTATAATTTCCTTGAGTAGGAGGGAAATAATTACATGGAGTGAATGCATTGATATGGTTTCCATTTCTTTCACTAGGCGCCATTTCTAAATAATGGCATAAACTAGATCAGTTTATGAATCAAAATACATAATCCCATTCTTACAAAACACCTAACATAAATTGAACTATTTATGGATATAATCCATAATCATAAGAATGTTTTATTTGAGTAAGTATATACTCATAAACACTTCATAATGATTTTTAAATAAAATGAGAGTTATCCTAAGCATATCCCCCGGGAGTATCATAACCAAGAGTGCAGCAAGGCCCGTTATTGTGCACCAGTTCCCGTTCGAGTCTAGCTCAAAGCGGTGTTTTCGGGTTTTACCCCTAGGTACATCTGTGCCAGAGCCGCCTCTACCTGCTTGTATCCAGACAGGGATGTATTGCTCGGAAAACTCACAAAATCTCTACAATACCAAAATTCTAGGAATTTCTTCTATACTAATCCTCAAAGTTCATCTAAGGTCTACATGCTCTAATCAGAGTTTACCTAAATCTACCTTCCAAGTTTTTTACTAAACTTCCTCTGATACAAACTGTAATGCCCCAACCCCAGTTACCTAGAGTTGGTGAATTATTAAATAACATTAGAATGATCACAAGAAAGATCAAATCTCGAATGACCGATTGGTTTAGTATCCTTGGAAACACTAGATATATTCATAAGTCTTACATTACATCATAATGTGAAAAACTACTACAACAACATATTGTATCTCTATTCCACACTCATATCCCCACATAATATCCCTGTAGAATATTCACATTTAATTTCTTCACTTACTGGGAAAAATAAAACATTGAAAAGGGCTGAGCTCAAATGCCCAGTAAGGATAACAATACAGCAAGAACTTTCATAAATAAGAATAAACATTTAAGGCAATGTATATCTAAAACAAAAGCCTTTTAAAAATGAACTTCAACATAGTATGGCAATTGTAAAATGAAATAATGCCATTTACTTATTCACATGGATATTCTACTAATCAAATAATCAAGTGAAATATCAATAACCACTTCCATAATGATGGAATGAATAATGCCAGACTATCATAACCACATAGCCAAGGCCTCGTTCCAAGACTACAAATATTATTTTTCCAAGGAATTGTGACAAGACACTAGTTTGTCTCATGAGACCTGCTGATGCATCGATGATCTATAGCAGGGTCCACCCGTCACATATTAATTCCAATTCATTCTCATATGAAAAGGTTTAAAAATAACATAAACATTCGTATTAAAACTAGCATAAATAATTTCAATACTTTCAACATAAACTATGAACGGTATAAAAATAGAACATCCAGAGTCAAACGTATCACAAAACATTCAATACAACATAGAAGTTTTGTATCATAATAAATCAACTTCAAATAAACGTAAAATCCATCAAAGGATGTTGACATAGATGAAATCAAAACTCTTTTTAGAGAAATATCTCATTCTATTTTTGAAATCACTTAAGAGTCATATATTTATAAAATAAAACATTATCTTCGAAAATATTCTTATAAGCTTGTAAGGGAAGCTTCGATGATTTTATAACGGTGAAAAATAACTGCACACGCCATATAAGTTAAAAAAACATTCTTACCTTAATTCTGTCAAAAAGGTTAAAAGCACCTTGTTTGGAAATTGATGGAAATATTCCATTATAAAACTCTTATAAAAAGTCAAACAAGGGTATAAATGACTTTATACCATTTCTTTTGAATAGTAATAATGTTTTGAAATACATTTTTAAGAAACATGGATGAGGATGATAAAGAGATCCCAGTAGATTATTACATATAAACAACCTCAGATAATGAAGAGATTGTGAAATAACCCTTACCTTGTACTTTTCCATGGATGGGGTAGGTTAAACTCTTGTATAATGTTGAAATAATTGTTATTAAATTATAAAATAATCATATACATTAATATGATATCATATATGATCTTTTAACATTGATTTGTTAATAATATCTTAGTATTATCATTGTCTCGGGTGTTAAATTACTCATTTTATTTTATATGTTTAGTTACGTAATCCATGTTTGTAATGGATAGGTTTTATATTATTCATATCCAGAATGATATCAAGTCCTTAAACATCATTTTTAAATCATCAAATGATACTTATACTTCAATGGATACGATGGAGAATGAATCTCAACGCGTTCGTGGAGACGGTGGTCTGTTCGTACGCACGAGCGACAATATCATTATTTTGATATTAAAATAATATATAAATGGATGGAATATCATATATGAAGAATCCTTAACATGTTATAATTATTATTTACATAAGTTACACATCATTATTATAACCATCCAAATAATAATATATTGAATAACAATTACACCACGACATGGAGACGGTAAGCCGTACGTACGCACGTATGGTGACATATTATTCAAAGGGTGGATAGAATAATGAATATGGTTGTACCATATTTAAAATATAATCATATTATATATATTATACTGGAGTTATTATTTTATAATGGTAATAAAAAATGGAGAAGAAGTGGAAGAAGAAAGGAACTTGGAAAAGGGTGGTGAAATTATTACCTCTTCTTCGGGCTCTTCCTTTTGATTAGATCAAAAGGGATCCTTAGTTTGGCGTTATGATCAAAATAAGGCCTCTATGTTGTAGTGAGGGAAGTTGGGAGAGTATTTAGGCAGATTTTGGCCGAACCAAAAGGCTTTGAAGGTGTGAAGAAATGAGAAGGAGGAGTACCCTTTTATAAGAGGGGTGAGGGGCACCTTTGGAAAAACTAGAAATATTAATTTATAATAAATTAATATTCGGTTTCTAATGGCTCAAAAGTTGATTATTTAAATGTTAAGGTGTGTATAGGTAGTAAAACATTCATCCAATAGAATTTAGACAAGTTTGGGTTACAATATTAACCTTATCTTTAAGTATTAACTCTTAGTTAATTAGTTTGACATTTACCATGTCACTTTGTATTTTTATATTATATAGTTTACAAACTTACTATATAAATACAAGAGACCCCTAAGTGGTCCATTAATGATAAAAATATCATGATATAAGTCTCATTGCCAAACCTTAGATTTTTATGAATTTAATATCAATTAATAATATAATATTTGTTTTAAAAACTTTTTTATTTCAATTTTGACACTATTCAATAGTTGATTTTTGTGAAACTCATAAGAGAATTATTACTTAGAAAAAAGATAATTAAATAAATCATAATATTTCATATTATCCCAGAAAATTATTTTAATTCATTAAAAGTCTCAAATTATATTTATTTGGGTATTTATAATATCCATTATTTTAAGTTTTCACTATTATGGTAATTAATGCATCATCATTGTGTCATAAATAAATTAAATTATGTAATCTCTAAAAATTATAAATAAACTATCTTTATGTAGGAAATATTTTTATTTTTCTAATGAATATTTATAGTCTAAAATCCAACATATACCACCCTATGTAAAAATTGTTTTTCTAAAAGATATATGGTTGTGGCATTTTTGTATTCATTTTAACTTAATTAAAATAAAGTGTCCCTATCAACTACAAGTGGCTCCATGGGGTCCCAAAATCGACCCAAAGATGCCTATGGTCGAACATGTATCAACAAATAAGGCTAAGACACGTTTTAGGGTAATTTAATTTTAATATAATATTATTTTCTAACCCTTATTTATCGGATTTACCCTTAAACAGGGTAAATAAAATATTTACCGAAAAAATTATTCAAAATGTCTAAAAATAAAAGTGAGCTATTTACACAATTTGATCATCCTGATTCCAAATATGTAATCCATTTTTCCAAATTCAAAACACAGAAGTGGCAGAAATTAATTTTAAATTAATTCTCGTTGTTAAAACAAAAAGCGTGTTTTTAAGAGATAATAACTATCAAAAGATTTACAATTGTTTATGTCTGATTTAATTGTAAAATTATGTCCAATGAACAACATTATATTAAATGGTAAAAATATATTCTAAATATACTTTAAAACCACTCAAATTCATAATTTATCACTATTAATTATTTTGATTAAAAAAGTTGTTTTTTAAAAAAAATTAGTAATTTTCACTATTCATCAAAATATTAAAGTTCTCCGAAAAGTACAAAAATTTCACCTTAGGCTAAATTCGATATTCTGAATCCAAAAATGAAGTCCATTTTGAAATATAAAATATATATAATCTAAAAAATTATGTATTACTATTCATAACGGCTAGTTTGATTGGTTATGGTTTGTTAGAACTCGGTGTTGTGTACAACACACGCTACCACATTATTCAAGGAGAAGCGTACCGTTGAAGCTAGGGGTGTTACAAAAAGAATTTATAAGAATCTTCCTATCCTTATATGTGGAAAGAACCTAGTTTCAAACCTTATTGTTCTACCTCTAGTAGAGTTTGATGTTATCCTGGGTATGGATTGGCTCTCTATTTACCATGTTAAGATTGACTGTAGAGCTAAAGAAGTTTCTTTTCAGAAATACTATCAGTTTGTGTACAAGAATGAACCCTTAATGTTTATAACTTATCAATAGGTCAAGAAACTTGTAAAAGGTGGAAATGAATGTTACCTTGCACATATTGTTGAAAACAAGGGAACTGTTCAGATTAATGATGTGCCAGTGGTAAATAAGTATCCTGATGTTTTTCCTGATGAGGTGCCTGGAATAATACCAGATCGGGATGTTAAATTTACTGTTGAGTTAGTTCCTGATGCTAATCCAATTTCAAAACCACTTATCGAATGGCTCAAATTGAACTTTTAGAGTCAAAGCAGCAATTGCAAGATTTATTAGAGAAATGTTTCATTTGACCTAGCACATCACCATGGGGTGCTCCTGTTTTATTTGTTAAAAAGAAATATGGTTCTATGTGACTTTTCATTGATTATAGATCCTTCAATAACCTCAGTGTTAAGAAAAAATATCATTTTCCTCATATCGATGATTTTTTTGATCAGTTCCAGGGAGCTCAATTTTTTTCAGAGATTGACCTGAGATCGGGGAACCATTAGTTGAAGGTAAAGGAAGAAGATGTTACGAAGGATGTGTTTCGTATAAGATATGTCCATTATGAATTTGTAGTAGTTCATTTTGGGCTAACCAATGCACTTGTTGTATTCATGGACTTAATGAATATAATTTTCCACGAGTTCTTGGATAAGTTTTTGGTTGTTTTCATTGATGATATTTTGGTGTTTTATAAAAGTAAAGAAGAGCATGAGAGACATTTAAGGGTTATTTTTCAAACCTTTAAAGAAAAGAAATTGTATGGGATTTCAAAAAGTGTGAGTTTTGGTTGCAACAAATTTCTTTCTTTGGTCACATTGTTTCAATAGATGGGATAACTGTTGATCCTGCAAAAACAAAAGTTGTGGAAGACTGGCCAATACCCACAAATGTAACTGAGATTCGTAGCTTCCTTGGTTTGGAAGGCTATTACCGAAGATTTGTTAGAAATGTTTCATGGTTATCTATTCCAATAACTAAGCGAACTCGGAAAGGTGTTAAGTTTATCAGGACAAAAAAATGTGATGATTGTTTTCAAGAGTTGAAAAGAAGATTGGTGAATGCTCCAGTTTTGGCACTACCTTCCAGGAATGATGAGTTTGTAATATACAGTGATGCTTCATTGAAAGGAATTGGTTGCGTCTTAATGTAGAATGATCAGGTAATTGCTAATGCTTCACGACAGTTGAAAACTCATGAGGTAAATTACCCTACACATGATTTGGAATTAGCTGCTGTTGTTTTTACTTTAAAAATTTAGAGGCATCATTTGTATGGATTAAAGTATGAAATATATACCGATCACAAAAGTTTAAAGTATATATTCACTCAGAGAGAATTGAACATGATACAAAGGAGATGGATAGAATTAATGAAAGATTATGATTGTACTATTCATTACCATCCGGGAAAAGCAAATAAAGTGGCCGATGATTTGAGTGGAAAAAGTAATTCTTCATTAACAATGTTTTGTTTGGAACGTGATCATTTGGTTAAGGATTTGATGAACGTTGCCTTAGATTTTGTTGGAGCAGGAAGTTCTTATGTTTTGTTTCAGGTATTAGTGAGATCATCTCTATCAGACAAAATCAAGCAAGCACAGAAGCAAGACAGTGAGTTGCAGAAAAAGGTAGAGTTGGTTCAGAAGTGTAAGTTGCCTGAATATAACATTGATAATGATTTTGTTTTGAGATTTGGGAAGAAATTGTGTGTGCCTTGTGATTCACAGTTGAAGAGAGAGTTGTTATATGAAGCTCATAGTTCTCCGTTTTCAGTTCATCCTGGTAGTAATAAGATGTACAGAGATCTGCAGGAGTATTTCTGGTGGGATGGAATGAAAAGAGATATTGCTGATTTAACTGTGAAGTGTTTGACTTGTCAACAGGTTAAAGCAGAGAGGCAGTTACCGAAAGGGATGCTTCGACCTTTAATAGTGCCAGAGTGGAAATGGGAGAATATATCCATGGACTTTGTTGTGGTATTACCGAATACATCTCGAGGTAATAAACCAATATGGGTTATTGTTGATCGCTTGACTAAATCTTCTCATTTCCTTGCTATACGATATACTCTCTCTCTAGATCAACTTTCCCGTTTGAATCTTAATGATATAGTTAGGTTACGTGGATTTCCTCTATTTATTGTATCCGATCGTGATCCCATGTTTATTTCTAACTTTTGGAAGGGCATTCAGAAGTCGTTGGGTACTGAATTAAATTTTAGTACAGCATTTCATCCTCAATCAGATGGGCAGTCAGAATGAACAATTCAGAAATTGGAGGATATGCAACGTTCTTGCTCTATGGATTATCAAGGAAGTTGGGACTAACATCTTTCATTGGTTGAATTTCCATATAATAACGGTTTTCATTCCAGTATACAGATGGAACCATTTGAGGTGTTATATGGGAAGCGGTGTCGATCTCCGGCTTTCTGGGATGAAGTGGGTGAAAGGAAGTTTATGGGACGAGAATTGGTAGAAGAGATGGATGAAAATGTTCAGCTGATTCAGAAACACATGAGAACAGCTCAGAGTAGGCAGAAGAGTTATGCGGACAACAGGAGGAAGGATCTCTCTTTTGAGGTAGGTGATCATGTTTTTCTCAAAGTATCACCATGGAAAAGTGTGATGCTATTTGTTAAGAAAGGAAAGCTGAGTCCAAGGTTCATTGGACCACATGAAATTCTGGAGAGAGTTGGATCAGTTGCATACCGAGTGGCTTTACCTCCAAGTTTATCTCAGGTACACAATGTTTTTCATGTTTTGATGCTGAGAATGTACATGCTAGATCCATCTCATGTTTTGAGTCCAGAGGTTATTCAGCTCGAAGAGAACCTATCTTATGAGAAACAACCGGTCCAGATTCTTGACCACAGGGAGCAAGTGTTACGGAATAAGGTGATTAATCAGGTAAAGGTTTTGTGGAAAACCACATGATGGAAGAGGCAACATGGGAATCTGATAATGCAATGAGGGATAAGTACCCCCATTTATTCGATTTGTAAATAAATTGTGGGGACACAATTTTCTAAAGTGGGGAAGGATGTAACATCCCAAGTAAGCAATGAAATATCGATATTTTTATCTATGTCTATTAGTGAATTAGATAGTGTTTTAGAGGCTTCAAATGAGAATAAATCCAATCATAAGCATGGAATACACTAATATTTTTAAAAGATTGTTTTACTTCTTTTGATGGAAAATCATTTTTAAATTTATCTTTTGAAAATTTTATAATCTATGTTTGTCAAAATAGACTTATTCTTTATGATTGGGACATAAAAATTTACTTTGTGTGAATTTTTGGTATTTTTCCGATAAAGTTCATTTTTTAATGATTAGTGAGAAATGTTGTATTTTAATTCAAAACATCTTTTTAAAGTAATTTATTTATATGATTATATTATCTTTTGAATTGGTTTTGAAGTGAAATTAGAATATATTTTTACCATTCAATCCAATGGTGGTCATTGGAATCAATTTCACTTTGAAATTGGACTTAAACTGGTGTCAAGCTTTGGATAATTATTGTTTCATAAAAACACGCTATTTGTCATGACAACGGGAATTAATTATTATATTAATTAATGTAACTTATATTATTTGAATTTTTTAAAATAGACATCATTTTTTAATTTAGAATATCAAATATATCTTAGGGTGAAGTTTTGGTATTTTTCTGAAAAACTTCAATTTTTGAGGAATAGTGAAACCACTAAGTGGTAGTTAAAGAAACTGATTTTTCATTTAAATGAAACATTTCCACATATGTGATTTGATTTTGAAAAATCTGGCATACATGATTTTCATTAAGAAGTAAAATGTGGTTCAATGATATTAAAATAAATTTTTGGTGAATAGTAACTTTTATTTTTTTTAATCGCGATTAGTGGTAATTAGTGCAATTTAAGGCAAAAATGATATTATAATAAAATGAAAATACCTAGACACATGTCCTACCATTATTTGATGTGTCATGTACGACCACAAAAAGACATGGGTCAACTTGGGGACCCCATGGAGCCACATTGGTAGGAAAATGACATTAATATCTTTTTATTTAATGTTAAAATTAAAATGACACAAACATGAGTTGTTTTACTAAAACAATTTTTACATGGGGTTATACAAGTCTGAGTTTTTATTATAAATGTTCATTGGAAGGATAAAAACATTTCCTACATCATAGTATTTTTTTTATTATTTTTAGACTTTATATAAATTAAATTATTTTTGACATTATGATGATGCAGCGATTACCTCATTAATAATGGATTTAAATAAAATGAAATGATAATGTAAAATCTATGACCTACACATGTCCAAAACCTATTTGATTGGTGGATTTCTAATTCTTATCAACATAACCTCTAATTATATCAATGTGAGACCTTTTGAATCCTAAACTCATTTTGAAATAAAATAACATTTCTTTACTTTCCATGAATGCCCTTCCTATCCTCTTATAAAAGGACCCCACCTCTACCTCCATACCCACACATACAAAGACTTTTCCTCGGTAAAACCCTGCCCATTTTGTCACTCCACATCCCTATCTTACTCCTTAAAGCCTCACATTCGGCAGAAGTCTTCCCAAGGAAGCCTTTGAGCTCAAACCAAAGGGAGTTACCCAATTTTAAGGTAATGTCTTCACTTGAGTCCTTTTGTTTTATTTTACTTCTCCAACCCCTAAACTCATTTTATTCATTTATTTTGTAAAGACTCTAGTATCTACAATATACTAGGATGTTGTTATAATAAGGATTTGAGATACACTTACACACACCTACATCTAATGGTTAATGAACATACTGTTTCTGTGGATGGCGAATTTCGGCCTCCCGAAACGATGATTGTTCATCATTATTTTAACACCTTCAAAGGTGTCCATTAATATGACACTATATTTAAATATGATATATAATATGTTTATGTTTTCCTTAAGCTTATGTATTTTTCATTTTGGGCATACCTTTATGGTTTCCATTATGGGTAAACGCGATATCTTCATTTCAGGAAGTGCGGACTACCGCCCCCTCAAAGTGATTTGATTCGTTAAATACCATATGTGGGACGTATAAAGGATGGAGTTATGATATTATATATGATATTACACTGGAATTATAATATACCTTTATATAATTATGATTCCATTCTATAAAATACGAAATAGAAATGAAAGTAGCCTTCATGCGTACGTACGGCTTACCGTCTCCATGAACGGTGCATTTCATTTATTACCTCTAAATGATTCTGTAATATTATAAATGCATGTATATACTAGATATATATGATATATATGTTATATACATCATGATTATAATTCTGGATATAATGTATACATGTACAACTTGTAATTATAAAGGGTTTATTTTTGACTCAAGTACCAATGATTGTTAAAACGACTGTTATTAACTTAAATAATTACATAGTGTTCATGACATGGAAATAAGTGATATAAAAGGAATAATGAACTTGAAAAAGGTTCTTAAAAAAGTATAAATTAACTCAAGTTTATTATTCAGGAGATTAAATAACGACTGAGTCAAGTCAGACCAGAGGTATGGTACTTCGTCTCAATCTCCTTTCATTGAGGCATATTTTGTTTTATACAAAACCTTCTTTTATACGGTGTATAAACCCCTTTGACTTTTACATTTATCCAAAAGGAATCTTTTTTATACGAAGCATTTTACTAAACGACAAAAGGAAATGTTTCTGTCGTACGTATGCAATGACAACGACTTCTCCGCTGCCGTGACCATTATTTGAGTTTTGGATTCCTCTACAAGCCATACCAATTTTTAAAAGAAAAATAAATACCATGTTTTACTTTTCATTTATTTTGGTATTGAAAATGGTTTTCATAATGTTTTTATATCAATGTGTTGTATTGATATCTTGTGATTGAAAGGTGGAAATGTTATGTTTCCTTTATGCATGTTTTATGTGATACGATTATGTTGAGGTTCTTGGGCATTATTATGAAGATGGGAGGTTCTGTGATAAACTATTGGCGGGTGAGCCTGATATAGCTCTCCAATGCATTGGGTAACACGAAGGAGTGAAACGTTAAGGTTTCTCCGAAAAGATTTAGGGAATATACTGTGATGGGTATTCCAAACAAAACCAAGAGGGTTACTCCCTACGTATGAGTGTTATGAATGCCTCTAGTTAACTTTATGTCTTATGATTTCTATGATTTATTCATGATTTGATGAGGTATGTTAAAGTGATTATTTTTTCTGGGTAATGTATGATTTAATTCTTATGTATATATGAACTTATCTTTCCTTTCAATATTTTTATAACCCATACTGAGCTTTTTATGCTCATCCCAAGTTTTTTTGAAATATTTTTCACAAGTCAAGAAAAAGGTACATGATATGATGATAGTGTCAAGGAATTTTCAAGAATGAATCCATGTTTTATTTTAAATATGTTTCCATTGATGGAAAAAATGAATTATATCTTTATGTAACCACTTTGTTTATATGTGTAATGTAATGCAAGTTTTATGTTCTAATTCTCTAAAACTCTAAACCTGAAATGATCCTCAATGTGTAATCTTGTAATAACTCAAGATTAAGTAAGGTTTAAGGTCGGGGCCTTATAGTAAGGAAAATAAAAATAAATAAATCCCATTATTCTTGTATAATAAAAAATCAAATCCATTAATATGTTTAAATTTTTTAAAAATAATTGTTTTTTAACATTAATATAAATTATCCTCATATGAAAATCGATTATTTCTAATAGAGGAATTTGAGGGCCCATTAGAAATCATAGTAATGCTCTAAAAGAATCATAAGACATGTGGGAATAAAAACTAAATTCTTATCATTTCAACATTAAAACAAACTAAACATTCAATGAGTAATAAAATCAAATATAATTTATAAAGACCCATTTTCCGAGAATAATATATGTATCCTATAAGATTTTATTATCGTTGAATTCAGTTTCTTTAAACCCTTTTCATAACAATTAAATTCGAGTTAATTATATTTTTTAACTAACAAGGTTATCTCTAATATTTCACTTCTAATGAAAAACTCACTAAATAATGAATTTGAGAGCTATATCTACCTCGCCCACCATTAATTGCTATATTGGGGTCACTATGTACCATCTATAAATCCATATTACAATATAATTGAAGAAAAATTTATTTGAAATTATTTTTTCATCATAAATTATCTAAAATATTTTTTTAATCCCTTAAAAAAAACATTCCATTTTCGAATAATCATTAGAAAAAATATTTTATTATCCATTTAATATATTTAAAAATAACCCTTACCAGAATTGTTGGATTATGATCTAATTATAATTTCCTTTTAAAAATTTATATGTATCGATATAAAAAATAACAAATATTTTGAGAAGATAATATATTAATGTCATATACATTTTTTTACAGTAGAAAAAATCCTAAATGAAAAATATGTTATTTGATATAATGTTTTCCTTCTAAACAATTCTGAATTAGGTAAACATTTGTATAAAATCGCAATTAAAATTATTTGCATTATAAAAAACAATATTAGTGAAATATTTTTAATATCAATTAAAGAAAGGAGAAATATTATAATAGAATACTTTTAAATAAGGTTTTTAATTAAATTCACTTACATTAAGTCCTATCTTGATTTCTACATTCACTAACTCCACTTATTGGGTAATCCTCCATTGTATTACACATTATGAATTTATTTGTTGTTCTTTTGGTGAGACTCAAACCTCAAGAACATGTATAACAGTGTTTTAATGATATTTGGTAAGGTATTGGATGATCTAGAGAGATCAATGTGAGTGGATTTTTGATGTGATGTGGTTCTATTTTATATATGCGGGGAGATACAAACATGTAAATACATAACGAATTTAAATTTATTATATGTATTTATCAAATTAATGTGGCATAGATTTGAAATATTTCAATGCAATGACGAGTGTGTCTCAAAATAATCTCATAAAATCATAGTTAATTTATTTTTTATGATATTTTGAACCTTATCACTTAGTTTTAACCCATACATTAACTTTTAGACCATTATTATGGTGATTGTTTTACTAAGGATACTATACAGAGTGTCCCAAAATAAAATTTCCCATATTAAAATTTTTAACGTCATTATAAATAATATGAAATTAATTATGATGTATTAAATCTCAAAAAGTGCTAAAATATAATTTGATGTAAATATTCAAACCACAATTAAAAATGTTTTTAGAAACATTCCCTTGTATGATTAAAAATGATTTATAAACAATAAATTATAATGATAATTATTGTATAATTAATTATAATTTTTTTCATTAAATCGGACTCATTTAAATTTAAAACCAATAAAAAATATAATTTAAATTCTTAAATACTCAAATATAAATTACAATTTTAAAATTTATCAAATTTTTTTAACATTCACTGCATAATTTTTTTTTTAATTTTAAAAACCCATCCTATATAAAATTGTTGCTTATAAATAAAAAAATAAAATCTTTTTTATCAAACTAAAATCCAATTTTTTGTAAATTTATTTTTTAATTAATATCAATATATCTCTCGAAGTTGGAGTGGAATAATTCCTTAATGGGAACACATGGTTATATAATTTTTAACCTATGAATGGGATAACATAGTTAATGAATTTAAATGAAGTAGATAATAACTAGATTCTCATTGGGCTCACTATATATTCATATGATGAGTGTTGTGTGATGAGGATTAGGTTTGGGATTGGAGGATGGGGTTTCAAAAATGGTCACATAATAGTTCACATTAGGTTTACCATTTTCATCTCTCATGGAAACTACCAATATCTCCCACATGTTCAATGAATCGTGGGGATTCATTCAAAAAGAAGGTGGTCAATGAGGGTTTAAAACAAATTAATATTAAGAACTAAAATTAATCGAGAGTATGAGAGGTCTATATAAACATAACATATTATGATATATTATTTCTTACAAAGATAAAATGTTATAAATTTATGATATGATCAAAAATCCCTCTAAAACTCCAATATGATATTGGATACCCTATTAAAATAATGAGGTGCAAAATCATTCTGTATGTGAAGGTGGTTCTCCTCATAATTCCTTCTGAATGTATCAAAAAACCTCCACCAAATTATTATTATTTCTTAAAACTGGGTTGTTAAATATGATTTTAAGTAATATATCTAAAAAATATATATTTTATTGACGTTTAGAAAGGCAATTGGTGTTTTAAGTACAATCATTAACATCCAAAAGGATAAATATATATACTATGTGAATGGGAATAAAAATCCATCTAATTATTTTATGACCATCCAGTATCATTTAATGTAGTATAGAATAAATGTATATGATGGCACTTAATAATCAAGTATGGAGCTTCATCCACAAAAAGGCATTCAACTTGTCCTAATCATTACAACAATTAGATTCTTCATAGTTCTGTCTTCCCTCTACCTGCTAAGTTTATGGGATAGAAAATTATTAACCAAGTGGGGTATTTCCCTAGAGTTGACATATATGTGAATTCTTTCATGAATTATGAAAATGTATAAACCCATATATGGATTCAATTTTATCATGTTATTGAACAACGTCTATAAAAAATGGTTTCCATATTTGTGGAAATTTTTTGAATCTAGGGATATGATCATTGAAAATAACTAAGACCATGTAAGTCATACTATGTGATAGAAATACTAGATAATAGGTAATCATACTCACAACATATCGATATGATAATTATGAACTCGGGAGGTCTAGATGGAGTTATTGATAATATTCTCGGGTCTGAAGTTGTTTTCAAACATGCCCCTGTTATAGTATAAATTTGAATCCCTAGATTTCAATTAACATTATAAAATATTATATGGATAAAGAATTAATATGGAACCCCAAGGGGTGGTTCCTATTAAATGAAATATCAAGTACTTTCATTGATGTGGATTCCCAATGAAATATATCTGACCCTTTCCCTTTGGTAGTTAGACGGTTGGGTCCTTGATTGGAATGAGGTTCCCATTCTGATTTCATAGAAATAGTGCGTTATGGATACATCCAATATCTATGGGGAATGATCAAATAAATACTCATAGTTTGATATCATAGTAGTGTACATGCCCTAGTATTACTTCTTGAAGAGGATGCTATTTTTGGTGGTTTCTTCCTCACATGTTTGAGGAATTTTTTCGACATGTAGATGGGTGATTGATTGAAATGTTGTGGGTATTGACAATATAAAATATGAGATGTAAGAGGGATATAAAATGATTAATATGATATTTCTCCTCAAAAAAATTATTAAATGTTATAATGAATTCACATGATCTTCCTAGCTTTCCAAGAGGTCATTTAATGACTTGGATGGCTCGTGCAATGGTCATTGTATGTTCTAGTTAATATTTTAGGAGGACTTATTGTGAATCATATTTCATTTCTAAAGAAATTCTCATGAACCGTATGACTTGTCCTGTGGGATATAAAAGATCTTCCAAACATGTCCACAAGGCATCATGAGTCTTGGATGACATGCTTTTTGGCCATAACATGATTCAAAAGACCAATTTGGAGGAATTCAAATGACTTGTATAACATTTATAAAGGTCATCACATTATTGTTGAATAAATCATTGAATATGAATGAACCGATCACAAAAAAATTATATATAAACCTACAATTAAATTTTTCACAATTTACTGTGTTTTTTGTACAAATTCACCATTGTTCATCAAGCATTTGCCTATTGAGGGCTCACACAACCATGCCAACACATGGAAACACCTTTATGTGATTCAAAAAAATAGAAGTCATCAAATTGATCAATACTTTTACCACATTTGGTTCATAGAAATTCTACATAACCCCTTAAGTCATTATCAAAAATTTCATGGTGGAAGACTCATCTGATGGCATGTTTCCCTACACTGATAAGTGTTGACTCGCCTCATAACTGCCGTGTTTTTTTTTCCTTGGTGTGGGGGTTTATTGGAATAAGTTTCCAAGATATACTTCTCTTCCCAAATAGATTAAATCAAATAGTGTTTTTTGATTCAGTGGAGGGAGATTTTCTTCAAGAATTTAATGTGAACTCACCATAGGTCATCCATGATGTCATCTTTCAGTCATGTGATAATTAGAGTCCATAAGATCAATCATTCATTTACATATTTAGATAATATTATTTTAAACTTTTCTTCCAATAATTTAATTTACATGTTAATGGTTGTTTTTATTATTATGTCAACATATAAGAGTCCCTTCATGAGATTAAGCAGGAACGACAGTGGGCCTTTGTGTGATCAAGGAGGACTTGTCTAGAGTGGATTTACATGATCATAAGGACTCACTAAAGGTGATTTGTGAATTGATGTGTGATATATGTGGAATATAATAAAGATATGAAGGTCTTAATCAGGTGGATTGTCAAGAAAATTAAAATATTACACACAATATAACCCCACTACATGAATTTTTTAGGTTTATGAAATCATGTGTGTTCTTGGGGGTAACACCATTCACATGACCTAGCCTCCCAATCATCACGTACCCATGATTCATTATTATTTACCATTGTGGAAAAAATAATATCCAATAATTAGATTCATCTGATCTCTCTTGTGACCACATCATAAGAACCGTTCACATGACATCATTGAGTGATTCTATAACATGATATATTAACATGACTATGTTGTCTCGTAAAATATGTAAATAATCAATGAAATAATCCATACTAATTTAAATAGTCAATGGGGAACATCGTCGTTTGTGGAATTCTCTTTCTTGCTTCACATGATCCATCGATGCTATAACAAGATCGCTATTTCTCTATATGATTCATATGAACATCTAATGGTAATGAGAGTTTGATAATTATAATTTATCATGAAATTTACATGAATATCATTGGGACCTGTGATTTACATGGGCATTATCCGAATCATTTTAAAATTCAATGGTTACATGATTCATGCAATTCATGTGGCATATCCCACGTCGTGGGGATCACATTTATTTTCACTTGTAGACCAAATCCGTTCCATTTGAAAAGGTTTTTAATTATATATTTTCATTTTCATTTGAATTGATCCTAGTGAATCATATTATATACATTGTACTGTCCATGGATCACATGAAATCTATGCCTACAATAATAGATGTTGACCATCATTTCATCACCCAGTAATACATGAAAAGATTTCTAGACATGATGTGGAAAAATCATATAGATTATATCACATCAAACATTTTACATCATTATATGTTCAAACATATAAAAAATTCTCCCATCCTTCCATGGCAATAAGATATCATTCCACATTATTTGTTCTCGAGGACCCATAACACCTTTAGAAAAAATATCTCCCATATGGGCCCCTTTTTTGTTGTTGAATAGTTCTTGGATATTTATATTCTAAATTTTATACAGATAAAATTTATACAGTATCATCATGAATCTGATTCTAAAATCCATGTATAATGATAAATAATGTCAAAATCTTCCATGAACCATAGTTTCAAATGGTTTCGTTGTTGGGACCATCATTTGGGAGGGGGAATTGGGATAGACTGGGGAAAATCCTTTTGGGTGCATCATTATTCTATAGAATTATATATTTAACAAAAATATTAGGATATAGAAGGCTGTTTGGATCACATAAACCCTCTATCATTATAATAAGGTATTAATGGAAGGATTGATTAGTAAGTGGAGTATATACATGAAAACATTTCCTATCATGCATGGTGGATTCAGCATCAATCATTGGTATGGTGAGAAATTATGATGACGCTAATTTTAGGAGATATGTACGATGAGTTTCGAAAACCATATTCTATTTGGGATGACAAAGAGATGACCCCTACAATTTCCGAGGAGGTTATTTTTCTTTCTGGAAGTGCTCTTTATAAGCCACCTCTTCCATGGGATGACATTCCATTTATGAAATGGTACACTATTATATTACAAGAAGTCTTCTTCTAAAATGAAGGTCACGATTTCAAAGGACATACCATCAAATGAGAACCATAGTTCTAATGGTGACTACTATCCAAATAGATTATGTAGTTTCATTCAAAAAATTATGATGTGATGTTTTTTTGGAATCGAAAATTCCATTTAGTTGGTTGTAATTCACACTGTTTACCTACGTGAGTATACTCTATTATCTTGGGAGATGGGTGTAGTATGAAATTTCACCATTATAATTGTGGAATATATGGATGGAGGATGGTTTACATGGTTGGACATTCATATACATGCCATAACATATTGCATCCTATGGAATACTTATATGGGATGATCCCTGAATAATATCTCTGGAACCTTATAGGGGTTATGGGGTGGGATGGGGGATCACCCGGTTAGATACAAATATACAAGAACCCATAACATCCCCATTGTATATTCGGCGACCGTTTTGTAGTGAATTAGTGAGGTGATCCCCATCAAATTATAGATCTTGGAGATTTGGGGAAACCTTGATTATTATGATTGATTATGTTAAAAAACATATACAGAACACATTGTAAGTATAACTTAAAATGTTAGAGAAAAAATAGAGTCCTAGGATTATACGATGTTAATTAATTAGTGAATCATTTTCCCTTGAATTGATGGTATCACACTTTAAGAGTTCTATGTTTCCTATCTATTTGGGAAACTTTTTATGAATTAAAAAACTGTTCCAAACCCCTATTTATTTTTGATGAAATAGTCACCAAATGGTGTTTTTTCAAATTTGGTTAATGTTTACCATAGTGGAGTATAATTTTTATAAATTATTTCATCCAAGTGATGTTGAGATCTATCTGTGTCAATTCTACAATGAGACTTATATTTTATTATTCCTGAATGGGAAATTACGTACATCAGTACATATGGCTACAATGATACAACAAACAACAAATGATAATCCAATACTTGTAAAGATTCTTTCAGTCAGTAAACCAATAACCTCCACAATTCTTCAAATAGAAGTTAAATTTCTAAAATTAGTTCCATAATCAGGAAATGTGACATATTATAAGGATATAATGAGAATAGTTCTTATAAGTGAATCCTCATTAGTACTTTCACATCCAACTATGAATCAGAAATAAAAAACTAGAAGGATGTGAACATAGATTCTAAACTATGATAGATTCTATGACATGATGAGATACACATATAGGGATTTTTAGTCTTTAGCACTCACACATGTGTCTCCATCAAACAATGTCCCACTTCTGTCATGAAGAATCTTTTATTCCGTGATGTATTGTATTAATGTTTGAAGGGACGATTCCATTTTTAACCCTATGTAGAGAGGATGGTGGTTCCTTAAAAGATGGATTTTTTTTGTGGATGACAAGGGCTAGTATATGAAAGAGGATGTCACAATACCAGCCTTTATACCATATTCAAATGATTTTTCTTTTGTTGATATCATGATAATGCATTTTTAATTCCACGGGTATGATTTGATGTTAAAGTGGACCTGTCACGCCCACCACCTCAAGTGTATTATACTGAGGGTAAAACTGTTGGATCTATGTTGATAAATGATCAAGAAACTGATGAGGTGGAATCCCTTTGTCAAATTGAGCTAATGAGGTTTGTTTTTTCAATTCTAGATGTATATCAATGTACACTTCCATCATTACTATATCTAGTTCCCTCACAATTAACACCCTTTTTAGGGGGAATTCCATATACATGAAAGAAAAAATGAAGTCCCCCAAATTATAAGTTCCATTTCAACAAGAGTCAACATCTAAGTATTTCATTTTACATACTTTCATACTATATCTATTTTAGTAATTTATTTTTATTTATAAAACATGTGATGCTCCGAACTATTCCCATGGGGAGGAACATGTTTCAGTTCTTGGGAATATCAGTGAGTTTTCCACTAATTTATAAGAATCATAATCAATGATCCCATTACATCTTTGAAAGGAAATTTTTGAGGTGCAGAAAAAGTTATCTTCAATTTATACCATTAAATCTCCATCAGTTGTTCCATTTTACTGAACAAAAAAAGATTCCCTATTGGAGGAGGTAGATGTGGGAAAATAGTATACTACTAATTTATCCTTACTAGATCCATATATGAGTGAAGTTTCTTTATTCTTCAGGAACCAAACATATTTTATGTTTTTTATTATGACTCATAACATTTATTTCCTCTTTTTTCCCTTAAAGGTGGTTCATAAACAATGATTATTGTGAAAACATTAGTGGTTCCACTATGTTTCTCATCATACGGTTGCACCTTCTCTTCCCAAAATAATTGGAATATGGAGAAAAATATATATAGCTATTCAAATATGATATTTATTTTTACATAATTGATCATGAAAATTGACAATATGAAAAAAAATAATATTATTCAGTTACTAATTGATAATATATCGGGCCGATCATGGTAGTGAATTTAGAATAGGTATAAGGGTTTCAAATTTCATCTTCATTAAAATTCTAGAAAAAATTGTTCAAATAAAAATGAATGTAGTGCATTTACCGATTCATTGATGTATTTAAAATTTAATCTCTCACATAGAGGTTTATTCCAAGACTATATTTTAATTTCAGAGATAGTCAAATGTCAAGTCCTAGTGTATAAATTGATTCATTATTAGATGTGGTGTATTGTTTGTGTGTGTGTGGGGGGGGGTATTTAGAACATAATATTAAATACATTATAATACAAGTATAAGGACACAATTACATATCATATGTATAACTATACCAATCTTAGATATAATGGATTCAACAAAACAAATCTCCATGCCTGGGTTAAGGAAGTGATTTCCCTAAGAGAGAGTAAGAGGGGCCCGAATTTAAAGGTAGTAGTAGTGAAAGATTCATGTTCATCCATATTAATTCATGATGAGGCCCCAAACTAGTTTTAATAGAATTGAATAGAGGAAATGGATCACCAACCATAATCAATATTGGGATGGCTGAGATTGAATATTTAAATTTTGAAATAAATCATATTGAACATGATCTATCACGGTTGTAGCATGCAGAGAAAAACTCATAGAAAACCATTTTGATGTAATAGGGGATCCTCTAAGATAGTCATGATGTCCAAACAAGATTATTTATCAAGGGAAGTAGCAATACAACAACTTATAGAGACATGAATCGACTCAGTGGATCAGTTGTAGCAATCCATTTCCTCCCTGCATTAGAAGATATCATTAATTAGGGAATCCACTAAGAAAATTTTATAAATGGCCTATTTTTTTAGATCCTTAGTTTGATTGATAATATTTTGATGTAATAAAAGATTTATTAATTCCTGCATCATTTAGAAGTTATAAATCAGTTAAAGCAACCGAGCCATGGGTGTTTTGTAGGGTTTACTTGAATCTTCCACATGTGAGGAATTTTAATGAAATTATTTCATCTAGAATTTCAAAGATGTGAATTATTTTCATAATACTATGAAAATGAAATTTTTTAATTAAAAAACACTAATAATAAAATTCCATTTGTTATAACTATAAATGAATGCATAATATACTAAGAATCATAATTGACATACCTTCTTCAATTTTCCCAAAATAACATTGTTTAAAAGGCTAATTTGGTTAAATATATCCCATATGGAAAGTGATATATCATTTTCTTAAGATAATGGACATAGTAATCATAGAATTATTTTTTCTAGGTGAATAAAATGTCCGCTACAATATTTTCATCACTTATTTTTCAAAATTTACACATATTTTACCTAATTTTCATATTGTGAAAAATTATTGAGCATGGTATCATATTTTTTATAGGGTTCCAATTAAATATTTTCAACATTAAGAGGGTTTTAAATTTTCAATTTCAAATGTTCTAAATATTTCAATGACCATATAATGTGCATGGCCAACGAGCAAAGACTCAACATTTTCCCAGTGAAGCCATTATATTTTTTTAATCCATGAAATTATTTTGTCTTCTTCAATTGGATATTTATGTCCTTTTGAATAAGACATTTGTGGTGGTATAATTTTATGTCGAATGTATTTAGACCATCTACTTATATTTTTAGAGTCTTAAATACTAGAACATTTCATTTTGTAGTTTAGGGTGTTTTAGATTTTACCATCTCTTATAATAATTTCTTTACTTTTTGGCCCGAACAGTATGTTATCGTTGTTGAGGTTCATTTAACTTAAAATATCTACTTAGGTAGTTTATTTTATTCTACCTCAAACTATATATTGATTTAATTTTTTTATTTCTAAATCATATCGTCTATTTTTGTTTATTATTTTATTTTATCTCAGAACATCTATTTTTATTATTTATTATCTTATAACGCAGAACTTATCTTGTTAGTGGTGAAGGTAGAGTATTAATAAATGGTTATATATCCCTTCTTCATTAATGGGAATATGAAATATGAATATCCATGAACGTTTTTGATATATACAATTTTTATTTATATTCTAATTATTGAATGTTCATAATAGTGATTGAAACCCAATGTTCTTGCTAAAATTGTGAGGGATAGGTATCCAAGATAGGTTGTGATTCCATACATCCTTTATATGATCCTATTCGATATATGGCGGCATAAAATTATGGCTATAAATACACCTATGTTAAATCAATTTGGGTAGTGTAAATATCATTTCCTAGAACATGAACTATAGAATATGGAATGGGTTATGCAGATCTGGGATGACTACAAAACAATTTATTGTTTCCATGTTTCACATTAATGATTTTTGTGATCATAAGGATCATTGAAGCACTCCTACATAGAGGATACAACACTAGTTAATAGGACATAAACCTTAAAGTATAATCCCTATGGGTATATTTAGTTGGTTAATAAGATGGGTCACCACTCTATTATAATGTCAATGAATGATTTAAAATATTAATATTTATTTATTATTGTTTTTAACACCATCACTAGGGACACAATGGAATCCCTCTACCTAGTAGCTAACACACTAGTTTCTTATCACCACACACTCCCTCTATCCAAATATCGCAAGCTTTACTCAATTTACTTAGTTATGTATTCTCCATGAAACAATATGACAATGGACAATAATTTACTCTTTAAATATATTCCTCCTCTAAGAATATTCTATAATTTGAGTCACAATCCTAGATTTAGTTGCTTTCAATGTAGCTTATTCCACGTACCATATCTATGTAGAAACTAAATAATTATTCTTCTTATATCACAACATGGATGAAACCATTTGTATAGGGATGTGGTAGAATTGATAAAATTGGGAATATCTACACCCTAGTTATATTAGTATATGTAATTACTTTACCATTTTTGGGGAATCTCATATTTGAGTGATTTTATGTGTGGAACCCTAGACATCCCTTGTCATCCATTAGGTAGATAATTCATTCTTATATGTCCTTCGGGGATTTCTACATCAAGAATCAAATTCATATTTCATGGTTTGGGGATTATAGATTGGGTTAAAATTGAATAATCTCATGGGAACATATGAGTTATAGGTCATATTTATTGTGGACATAGATGAGTTTCATGTTTAACATCAGGCAGCGATTGATTTATCCTATGTCTAACTACTGGAGGATATGAACGTGTTACATGTTTAATATATTTCAGGGATGAATGATTCACTTGTTTAATGTCTGATAGAGATGGAATAGATCATAAGTCTAACATCATGTGGGTATATGTGATGTAATGGAGTGTTTCCCCATGCGGGATAATTTCCCATAAAGATGATGGAGTGTGTCTCCCATGGGGGATCATTTCACACTATGACATGATGGAGTGAATCCCCCCCAAATAATAATAATGTCTCATAGGGATGGTATCATGATTGAACCCCTGTGATGAATCCTATATATACTTCTTAAGGGATAGGTATAAATACCCATGTTGGTTTATCCTACAATTTAAGGTCATGTGGCAAGAACCATCCATCAAATTTAACCACATCCATGAGGAACCCTCATGTCCCAGAAAGAGTGTTAATAAGGGATGGTGTGGGGATTAAAAATTAATGTTTCTCAGAATGGGAGTCACATTCAATTATGAGAAATAATATATGGGTATTACATGTAAAATTGTGATTGGCGATTATGTTTCATCCCTAGTTTTGGGGTTTCCACCCATGGCAGGGAAGAAGGTGTGGAGTTTATGCATGAAATGTACATAGTGTGGGAGTTTCTTCCCATGGATGGTGAGAAGGGGTAATCCCATGATGATCATACATAAGGAATCCATTATTCAACCAAATGTGTATGGATACATATTAACATCATGCATGAGGGTGGTTATTGTGTATTTCAATGTTATGTGACTATGTCAAATAGTTAGGCACTCTTATATGTTACAAATCAGATGTGGTTGGGGAATAATCATTGATGGTGAACATGTTAAAGATGGAAGAATATTCATCAAAATTAATCCCCACTATGGCAGGATAATATTTTTCATGCAATATTCCACCTATTTTGATTACGTGTCCACTACTCATGCTTCTCTGGGAAGGAAATAGAGTTGTAACTACCAAGGAGGAGTGGAAATTAGGATTCCCAATATTAGGTTACCTTTTAATAAGCTCAATTGGAATTAGGGTACCTATTAAAAGGAGTAGGTAAAATGAAGTCCGATGATTTAATTGGTAGATTTTTGGTTTACACAAGGGTAGGTAGAATAGGTCATAAATGCATTTGAGGTGTGGCAGAAAAGGTCCATGATTAGCATGGTGGATATATGAACTCAACATTAATGACATGATGTCAACCGAAAGTGGGATCCATAGTGATTCATGGAGCATGTATTTAATGAAGAATGGGGTTTAATATAATTTTTGAGATTATATACTTCTAGGGGTCCCATAGATTTTAGGAATATTATGAAAGATAATGTTTCGCAAAACAAGGTGATCCTATCAAGGGTAAATGTCCTAGTTCCCATAGGGTTGGTTTCATGAATTATAATTATCTACTAAAAACCAAAGATCCATAGAGGGATTTATCCTTATGCAATGTCTATGGAACATTATGAAATTCTTCTTCATCAATGTTTGAGGTTATCAAAAAACACGTTGGAGGAAGTTTCTTGAAATATGGAAATCGTCAGAGATCCATATTATCTGTATTCCATCAAGCATTAGAGTATTGTGGACTCAATTATTTTCTAAAAAGTTAAATGGTCATGTCAACTTATAATCCAGATATAGTGTATATTTATAGGCCCAGAATATGTGAGTGAATTGGTTTCATGAAATATGTTGGATCTATTCAATCACTACAATATTAATAAATAGAATTTTCTCAAAAACCTCATGTTACACTTTTCCAAGGTTTCCTTAAGAGATATGTATGTCATAAATTGGATCTCCATGAGTTATGATTCCACTAAATGGAGGTTACTATGAATCCTATACATTGATGGGAATTTTGTGGGAATTAATTTTCAATAATGGTATTGATGTTCATAGAATGTGTACCTTAAGTGGATATTAAGATGGTTTTGGCCTCAATTCAATCCAATATAGTTGGTACTTCCTTGAAAAATCCAATGACATGTGTATTTCATCCTCAAATAATACTTCCCACCCCATAATTTTTTATAAATTAAAAATTAGGGTTGAATTATAAGAGAAAACAATAAATATTTGTTATTTGAAAGTCCATTTTGTGAAAATTATTCAAAAAACACTATGTGGCTATAATCCTATAAATAGAGGTTTGGGTCCTATATGGGAACACCAGATTTTAATGAAATATTTGGTTGTTCCCTATTTACCAACAATTCATCAAATTTATTAGCATTTTCACATTTTTATCCTCATAACATTTGTAAATAAATGCTTCTACGAAATTTCTTCTTTAATATACCTCCATGAACAAATTTTTTCAAATAGGCTTATATCAAATGTCATCATAGAACCGGAATTTATCATTAAAAACTTCATGAACCCATGATTATAAAATTTTATATTAGGTAGAAAATAAATATTATCATATCAAATTCTATTGGTACTCATCAAGAGGGTCTGGATGAGAACAAAATGATAGGGGAGATTATTCAATGTTAATAAAATATTCACATAATTACCACACTGCTAAAAAATGAATATCCAGATAACCTTCTCTGTATGAGTATGAAACTATATATATTTGGGTTGAGGGAATATTTTGTTCACCACATATGCAATTCGATTTGAGCATTCATAATAGTTTTTTATTCCATTTGTATTGTACAAATGGAATAGGGGTACTGGAGGACAAATCCTAAATGATCATTCATCAATTATCGTGCAAACTTTCTACAACCATCTGAAAAATGTCAATGGGGAGGTGATAATGGCTGATGCCTCCCCAACTAGATATGATAAAATTCTCATGGTGGTCTTGGGGAACCCACTAAATGGGTGGATATATATCTAGGACCTACACAATGGAATCATCATTTTAGAAAAGTGGGCATTGGAATATTGATAATGCCAGTCATTCAATGAGATTGATGTGGTGCTATAGTAGGATGGGCATTATGATCTAGTATGGTCCTCAGTCATCCATATTTACCACAAACATGATATTATGTTAGTTCTATTGAGAAATATGTTTCTAGGAACTATAAAATTCCATATACACCTTGGGGAGGATGGAATCATCTTGTGGGATAAGTACTATATTGATGGGATCTCAAATCAAGGAGAAATGTTCTATGAATTTCTACCCATATAGAATGTCTAAGAGGACTAGGAGTAGCTATCAGCTATAGAATTTGAACTACAGTTCTTGGTTCATGGGAATAGTAGACAAAATACAAGGATGAAGGATATATTTTTCAAGTAGTGTTTGAACCATTTTTTTGTATAAACCCAATGATAGTTCATCGAGGAGGGCACATTAATTCCATATAGTGTTCTAGTAGGGTAAGAAAAATAATTATTGGAGGATCAAGGAGGTGATCCAATGGTAGTAGTGGGGATATGATTTCAGTTATAAGGAACATGTGGGTAGGCTAGTGAGTTTTATCTCTTTATATATATATATATATGGATTCTCCTAGAAATAGAGGTGTACATGGGGGTCTAGCCGAGAACCTTCATCATGGTAATGATATAGAAAATGTGGTAGTACATGAACCTTGATGTCCTATTATTAGTGAAGCTGTACAAGGTGATCCACCACATCATCTATGGGAAGACTCATATTTATGTTCTATTTGGTTGGATCACTTTAAAAATTTGTAGATATTTATATAAAAACCCCATATACCATCTTTTATTAAACTTCTTGCCATCAAATGAGATCATTTTTTGGAGTTATCCTCTCAAATTAGGTCGGGTGAAATGATTGGAAGGTTTGATTCACAAGATTTATTCATATTCCCCCAAAACAACCACCTCACTTGGATGGTTACTAATGATGAATTGGGGACTACAAAGGAGTGTTCATAGCTTCAAGCCTTTTAAGGTGTTGTATTGGTGGTGAGTGTTGACTGTAAGGTTATATACGAGTTATACCCATAATATAAGTTCACAAGGATATTCTAGTGCCTCTAACAGTTGAGCCCAATGGCGTACACATTGGTGTACTATAAGAACTATCATTCTATTATATAAATATATTGAATATGTTTATGCCTGAAGATAGAAAAGGTCTGAATGAACATCCCTCAACCACCACTGATTATGGTCTTACCCATGAATAAATGAAAATATGATAGACTCCATAGTAGGGTGAGTTAATTATATTGTGAACCACTTAGGTATATGTGTTTTACGATATACCAATATTGAGGATGAGGTCCACTTGAGGTTTGAGCACATCATGGATGCAAGGATGGTCTAGTTGGAAGAGTTGTTGTAGCTGTAGAGAAAGAATTTTTGTGTCCCAAATAGTTGGGAGTTGTATGGAGGGGAACAAAAAATAATTTATTCTCCTAGGAAAAATTATTTTTGAGGATTTTGTACCCTATTGGGAAGTCTCAAGGGGGAATGTTCAAGGGTTGGATATGAAAAAAATGTCACCTAGATATCCACAGTGATTCATTGATTCATGATGCCTCTAAATGATTTGTGATATATAGATGAATTACTACACTACATAGGATATGGAAGCATCTCAAAATAGATGGGTTGTTTATCAATATGATGGGTCAGATTAGGTAATGCTTCCACATCCCCTAATATGAGGTGGTGTGACATATAATAGAGTTGTTTCTCCTTTAGTTGATCTGGTAAATCTTCTAACATAGTATGTTTTGGTCAATACCATACGTTTAAGAGTTATTTGTAACAAGACATTAGTAATAAGGGGTTAGAGATCATAGATGAGGTAGATGTTCTTGATTAACCTCATACAGAGGGAAATGGAATCTCAACCCCTGGTGGGATGAGCATGATTCCACCTTCTTATATTGTATGTATAGGCACCCAAACACATGCTAACGTGTCTTCTACAACTGAGGAAAAAACCACTACGATATTTCCATTTCCATGGGGATTATATGTGAACCTTTTGATATTTGTAGGCTATATTTTTCAGGTTTTAATTTTACCCTCCTTTCACTAGTTTTTTCTTATGTATTATTGAATCATGCTTAAATTGTAGTTTAAATTTTTTTCATGGAAGTACAACTTGTACCAATGTGTGATTCATTAGTGGTTGTTGTCGAGGAAGTGGTAGAGGGTGATTCTATCCTAGAGAAGATGTTTGGAGAGGTTGTGGGGTTTTTAGGAACCACAGAGGTGTCATAGCAAGGGGACACCAAGCCTGTTTCATCAATGGATATGGTTGATACAATGAACAAAATAATGAATAAATATGGGGATTTTGTTGTTCAATTTAGAATAGAAGTTCCACCATAGGTAATCATTGAATCTGGAGGCTCAATAGGGGAGGAATTACTCATTCTAACAGGTGGAGATATCACAGGGGCTTCGATTGATATTCCAACATTAAATGTTCTATTATTAACAGAGTCTATAGAAGAGGCCTCAATAAAGTTTAAATATATCATGCCACCATTAGAGAAGACTGAGTAGTATGGGATGGCAGCATCTACCTCGAATTTTCCATATGTGGCAGTTGGGTCTTCTACTATGGATGAGGTGGCTATATCAGATCCATTTCCCACTGAAAATGATTTTTTCATAGCTTACGTTAGGCATATTGATGATCTTCCCACTAATTTCATTATGGTAATTACTCTATATAGGACCACAATGCCTCTGGACTTCATGTGTTGTAGATCAAATTTAAATGATGTTATTCATGTCACTCTTGAATAATTTGGTGTTACATATGGAATTTATCAACCTCATCCATCTATTTGACCTAAAAAACTAAGTTGGATCAATCCATCATTGGTTAGTTACCCTATAAAAAAGTGGGGTAGACTCGATAATCCTCTATTCATTAGCATAGGGTATCCTTATTTAACTAGCACATATATAGTGGTAGGATTTCAATTTCTCCTAGAAAAAAACTAATTCTAGGAAACCATGGACTTTATAGTAGCTGGGTAGGATATTTTCCTTGTATAATGGAAGGTTGAATAGCATGCGACCATCATTCTCATTCAGGATAAAACTACATTCCATTAGAGTGCCCTCTTGGTAGCATTTTTGACATGAGATGTGGAGTTGGAATACATGGTGGCCGAGTTCTAGGACGAACAAGACCAAAAATGGATTAGGTTCATAGAAGTATATCCTATAGCTATGTAAGAGGAGTTACATATTTCTGAGTGGCGTCAAACATTAGATGATTTTCAATATAGCTCAACTGATCATGAGCACTAGATAAAAGGTGTATAACCATAATGAAATATTTCTTATCCCATAATATAGGATAGAATCAACTATGTGAAAAAAACCTCTCAAAATCTAGATAATTATTTCAAATTCCCAATTTGATTGAAAATGTGTTCTATTTTAATTCATCAATGATCATAATATTAATAAAACCAACCACAAATCCATTGTCCCTTGTGAGTCATGATCGCCGTGAGAAATAAGGGATAACCATGTGATTTCAAACAATAGTGAGGTTATAACTTTATGGACACATACTCGAGGTATGAATTTCTTTATTGAACACATAGATTGACCTAGCTGAGAGAGGAAATGGATATTGAACATAGATTTTTTAATATCTTAATTTCACTCATATAATCTACTAGTTCACAAATGGGCTAACAACAGGGGCATAGAATTATTTCCAAACAAATGGGTGATGAAGAGTGTGAATTATGATTCCTCAGATTAAAAAAAACGGAGTTGTTTGATGATAGAGGATAACTATATTTTAATTTTGGAAACATAAAATATGATATGGTTTGGTCGATGATGGGTAAATTAATATGTGTCAACGATTATGCATTTTTGAAACATGAGACCAATCTAAATATGAAATTATGATAGTTTCATGGTTTGTGCCTAGGAAGGTAGGTGGGCTAGTGTGGCATAAGACCATTCATTAAAGGTGGATTCAAATGTGTAAAATGATAAGAGTCTAATTAAATGGATAGATAAAGTTTGGAGTTGATGTAATGTGATGTTAAAATAGATTTCAACAATCTTGACATTAAACAAAAATGTATCTTGACATATTTGTTCGGTGTATCTATATTATTAATGGTAAGACATATCTACAATGAGGAGCATCATCTCCGATGTCGAGTGATAGTCATAGAGCATGAGGTAGGATAATATCATCCATGAAAAAGGGTATCCTTAGGTTAGGTTCTAATATAACTTTTAGTTTATCTATATGTAATTATAATGATGGATATAGATTTTTACATCATTCGGTGAGAACGATGAATCAAACTGTTTAACATCACATGATTTGGATGATGAAACATTCAATTTAGTGTCTTATGGCTAGGGTGATTTGATTTTTTGTTTAATGTCATAGATTTTTGAAAAATCCTAAATTTTTTATGGTCATAATTTTTTGACTATAAGGTTTCCTTTCATAAATGAATGTGAACAATATCAATGGGATATTACCCATTGAAAAAAGAGGGACCTTGGAGGACACCTAATGCATCACGAAATATCTCCAAGAGAACATTCAAATTTTTTTAATGTTGTGATTCTTATAACTGGGGTTGGATTCCCAAAAATGACATTCCTAGAATGGTGTAGTGACAATCCTATTGAATTAAAGGACATGTAGGCATGGTGCCCCTTGGTAAATGTGTAGTTCGACTAGAAATCAAGAAAATTCAGGCTAATTAGAATAGGTATATTAGTTTATGTTCATATATATTGGACCATGTTATTGTATTTTAAGGTCATATTGTTCAGGCCATTGGTTCCCCATAGTGTTCGATATAGAAAAAAAGAGTCAAGACTGGGCTTGAAAGGTGAAATGACATAATGTTTATTAGTAAAATGTCCTTCCATAATAAATGTGTGTAATGTAATATTATACAAAAAAAATTAGTGATAGACCAAAATATAATTTTACTCATTACTAAATATTTTCACATTAATCCGCAATGAATCCAATTAAAATTCCATACCTTACAACTGGACAAAAAATATAAAATAGAAATGATAAAATATGAAAATAGGGACTTCCCCAATCTACGAGAATCATCACCCCCATTGAAAACATTATAGATATGAAAAAATATCATTAAATCATGAAACATTATATGAATTGAAAATGTATAATCTTGAGAGGAATCGAGTTGAATACAAAATGATTGGATGTGTTTTTGCAAAAGGTTATGTGAATATATGAATAGTAAGCTGACTAATGGAATAGTTTTTTAACTAAAAATTAAAACATCTATTGTAAATAACACTAATCATGATGAATTTAGGAAAATATAGATTTAATAATTAAAAAACATGTCATGACAGAAGACACAAATGAATATATTAACACATTTCTAATAACCTATATTTTAATGTATTACTTAAAAAACATTATTTTTATTTATTAAAATTAAATTAAATATCTTTGAAATTTATTTTTAT
Organism: Viscum album; assembly: GCA_963277665.1. Lineage (NCBI taxonomy): Eukaryota > Viridiplantae > Streptophyta > Magnoliopsida > Santalales > Viscaceae > Viscum > Viscum album. Next base: position 580,205,327 of record OY728128.1, on the reverse strand, counting down.
TTAATTAATATTTTATTTTATGTAAACATTTTTAGTTTATCCATGTGTTATTTTTTAGAAATTTTTTATATGATATTAATATTCAGGTGAATAGTCTAAATAATATTTCCTCACAATAGACGTTTCTCAAATTACATTATACATGATATAATAATGACATAATCCTTAATATAAAATTAGTTTGGTATAGGGGATATTTATTTAAAAATGTTTTTCATTAAAATAATGTAAACTCAATTTCCAGACCTAAAAAAGAACTTCCCAATACATAATGTCAAAATTGATTCCTTAAAATATCAATTCCTCTTTCATTCAAAGTTAATTTTTAATGTATTAATGAATTATAATTATAATGGTGATTTAAATACTTAATCTTATTATAGTATATAAATATATGATTTATAATGTAATGGTTTCTTCCCTCATGGTCTGTTACATTTCCTGTCTTTGTTCTTGGAGATGTTCAGTAGAGGTTATGGGAAATTTAAGTGGAACCCGATGGTTTAGAAATTATGAGGTAGGAAATACATGGTGTGTAAGTGATTACATGATGTGTAATATTTTTTCAGGGATCTTGCGAGTCTGGTTCATGATTTATAGATTTTATGGGTTATATAACAGAACAGAGATGTGTTTTTTAGAGAAACTGGACACTGAGTATTACACTATTTCAATGGGGATTACATGTCTTGTAAACCCCAAAGCAGTGTAGTCATAAAAGTTATTTCAATATGAATATTCATTTATTCTTCTATAGATTATTCTTAAAATTATTTTGGGAAAACCTTAGGTGTCCCGGGGATTTCTTCCTACCGTATTCCTCCCTCCTTCATCTATAGATCCTTATGTTTGTTCATTTGAAATCCATGGTAATACCTTCATACTGGATGTTTTGTTTTATTCCATTCTTTAAACCAATATTCACTAAAACGAGGAAATTATAGTTTGGTGTGTTTGTTGGGATTCTTTTTTATGGTCTTTGGGTGTGGTTTAGGCTGATATAATATTCACTTGGTGCGGTTTTGGTTCGCTGGTTTTATTCTTCTACCTATGGTGCACAACGAGTTGGAAAGGTTCTTTAGGGAGGGAAACCATTATTTTCTTTTATTGTGTATCATGCAGGAATGGTTTAATTTTGTTTACCTTTAGGTTATGGTTTTTTTATTTGAATTAAAATAAAATAATTGGTTATATTGAAATTAATTTGTTTTAATTATTTTTGAATCACATGATTCCATTGTTTTATTATTATTCGGTTATTGTGAGTTTTATGAGCTTGATTCCCCATAAACACTTATGACCATTAGGGGTTTTCTATGTGTTTTATAAATTCAATGAGTTAATTATTTGGTTGTGATTATAGTAATATCACTATATAATGGAAATTTATGACCACTTTTTGGAAATTATAAAATGGTTGTCATGGAATAATGAATTTTGTGGTAACATCCCTATAATAATGTGTAATGTGATAGAATTGGCTTTTTAACTATTTAAAATTATCTTGATGTGTTATTAACTATCGTCATTACTGTGGTATAGTGATGTGTTGTTTTAGTGTGTAGAGATTTTGGTTTTTGTACCATTATTTTGGGGTGGTGAGGTGGATTGTTGGCCATTCCATTAGTGGATTGAAGTGGAGGTTTCATTATTCATTTTCCAATGTAGTGATGGAATAAATAAATACTTTTTTGATAATTTTTTAAATGGATTGTGATGGTTTTGTTAATGGGGTGCTATTTTTAAAAGAAATAATTAAATAAAGGGATGTGAGATTAAATGTGAGTTTGGCTAAAAAATTAATATAATGGAATTATTAAATTGAATTGGTTATATATATGGAGTAGGGTTGCGGCTTTCTGTGTGGGATTTGAATTTAGAGGTGGAATCAAAGGTGACTCTACTGTGAGTTGTACATTTAGTTTGTGAAACCATATGATTTTCATGAGTGTTTGATACTGCACATTTATTTTTTATATTTTTTTTATTTCTATATTACCCCCACTCACATTGATTATTATTTTCAGACACCTTCTTATCCATAGGGGGTGTTTTTCCAAAATCTACTTAGGAGTATAGGTGGTCAGGTACCCACTCTTACATGATCATTATTTCTAGATAGTTTGTTATTGAAAATAATGTGATTTCCAGAGATATGATTGTGTATTATATTTTTTTTTCATATCCTATGTATTTGGATGAATGAAGTGTCAATACTTGTTTTTTCAGGAAAATTGGGACTTTTCCATTGTGGTAGTATTCTTGGTGATTTTTTGTGAGATGTGTTGTGGTCGTGAATTTGGGAAAGTACCCCATGTGTTTATGATAATGATGTGTTGTGTTTGTGCTTTTTGGATGGAAAACTTTGTTTTCTTCAGGCGTGTGGTGTTGTGACTATGCTTGAGGGGTGGTGTAGTATGCCAAAGAAATCGGATCACCTGAACATGAAACGTAGTATTTGAATGTTCCATACCCATGGGTAAGTGGTATGTATTACCATTATCAATGTGATTCCTATTATATTATATTATCTAGTTTTCATTACAATGTGGGAATGACTTGTTGAGGTTGGGATTGTTATAATTCCTATGTGTATTCTATTTGATTCTTATATTTTCTCACAGGTTAATAAGTTTGCTTCATTCAAATATTTTTGAGAGTATTTGTTTTTATTATACTGTATAATCTCATGATCATTATACATATATAAAACTAATTTCAGGTTCCCAAGAGGACTACGTAGTCTGTGATGGACATTACTATCATGAATCATTGACAGTTTCTATGTCGATATGTCATATTTACTTTTTAGTATTTATTTGTAGTCCTTTATCATGACCAGTTCTCATTATACATGCAATTGGGATAGTTTTAGAGTTCTTTTATATTATTTTGTGGTGTCTTTTTTGGATTCTTCGTCATATCTCTCAATATCATAATATAATTTAGGGTAATGCCTCCCATGTCATGATTTTTTATACTCTCGATGGTAGTCACATACCCGGGGACTACTGGAGGATGAACTTGGATAGTCATTATATCCCCCCCTACATTTTGGAATCTTTTGAGGGATAGGGCTATGATATAGTTGTATCAATGGATGATGGTTGATAGATAAGGTGATGTTCAGGTTTAGGAAAAGTGAAAAATGCATGGGTTGGTATGGAAATAGTATTAGTTTACCATGGTATATAACATTGACCAAGGGGACTAGATTGGACATGGAATTTTAGGGCCCCCATGATCCAATTCATATACTTTGAGTTTATCAATTGACCCCTTAAAATGTAACTACATTCATGTTAGGGACATCAGAGAGATACATCCATCATGGTAAATTTTTTTCATGTTTTAATTTGTCTCTTATTGAGGAATGTTATAGTTGATAAAATGAATGGAATAGATAAAATTTAATTATGATATATAAAAAATAAATCCATGCTACTAGGATTATGAAATCCTATTTTATCCTTCAGATATTTCTCCGGATCATCGTCTATGTGTAACTTAGGTAGTGGTGTTTTAGTAGGATAATATGATTCATCATCAGAAAATTGACCCAGTTGAAGAGGATTATTTGTGGATGTGGATGTTGTGTGATTTATACCAGTAGAAATTGGGAATGTTTAAGGGTAGTATTTATGATGTAGAGATAAATATCTTTCTATAGGATTTAGAGATCACTTTCTGTTTTATCATGGCCCCATCATAGTATTAAGTCCCCATAACAGTTAGTCATATATGGGGAGCTATGATCTAGTGGTGGAAAATGTACCATGGTTACTAGAAAGTGGATGATTTTTTCTATTTTGACTTCAAATAGGATTTTTCAATTGAGTTTATTTTATCCACCATGAATTTTGTCAAGAGGAAGATGATTCATTATCTTCTGTAGGGGATCATGACATTTCATGATTTAGGAATTAGGTTCAATTTTCTTATTCAATTTCCCTATATCTTTTTCTAGACAAGGAGTCTCATACGAGATGTTTTTAGGAGGCACTCCGTAATTCTATCTATTATTTAGTTACTTTTTTAATTTCAACATATATAGAGGTTCATAAGAAGGAAATGGTAATTGAAAAGATGCACTCTCAAAGAGGATTTTCACATTATGAGAACCTGCATGTTTCCTCATAGAGAATAGTTTTCAATGATAGGTATTAGACACTAGGACTATCGAGGATTCGACTGATAGGGAGTCGACCTCAATAGCTTCCTTTATGGCCTTCTGGGGCTAGGGGAATCTATTTTTTGGGATATTTTTTCTAGTGTGTTTTGGTTGTGGGGTTTTTGGTCATCACCCAAACTAGACCAAACTGGTTCCATATGATAATTTTTTTGGGGATGATAGGTTCATTTCCAACCTCAATAACAGTTTCAAGATATCCCAATTTAGAAGAAGGGGCAACAAAATTATGCTCTTCTAGGGGTTATAGATTAGGTAGAGGAAAATGTACAGAAGTATCCTGTTATCTGAGACGGAATCCCACGGTTGTCTATAGATGTGTTTATTAGCCTAGAAGTAGAGAATCTAGGAATGGTCAGTTGGACACAATGGATGCAGTAGTGCCAGAGGGCCCGATGTCATCAGAGGCACAATCTGTTATTTATTACTCTTCTTTGAGATTTTTTATTCAGTATATCTATAGTAATTTTATATCACCCACTCTATCCCATGATCTGGGACAAGAAGTAGATATATTTCTTACAACCTTGTTGATAGATGTTTATATCAAAGTACATACCACCTTGTTTGATGTCTTCCAGGGTTATATACTAAAGATGGGTCCACATCAATCCTCTGGAGTAATTTTATTACTATTTGAATATTAGAATTATTTCATCCTTAGGATGGAATGACTTTACTCCATACATTTTTCTATCTAATCATTTAGATGAGAGTCGTGTTTTCAAATGTGGATGGAAAAAAAGAGGTTTTTTGTTAGTGAGAGGAGTTTTCAGGTGGGTAGTCAGTTGGTAGAACCCCTTATTTATTTTTAGGTGGTGTTTTCAGTGGAATCGGTGGATGCTGGGATAAAAGGTTCCCAGGGTCATTGGGGGAGTTTCATAATGTTTTTTATGAAGATGTAATGATGATACCCCATCGACATGATACTGAGTTCAAGGCAGACTTGAAGCCTAGTGATTATTCTATTTTGATAGAATCTTATTAGATTACACCTCCAGTGTTTTTAGAAATGAAGATTAATATATATTATCTGATTAAAAAAATTATTAGGACTGGTTATTCATTTCTATGTGCTCCATTTTTTTTTAAGAAGATTGAATATGATAGTCTAAATGTGTTAATACACTACTGTAGTTATAATTAGATGAAATTAAAAAAATGATACCAACTATAGAGGATATGAAATATTTTCAACTAGTTTAGAGGGGTGAGTTGGTTTTCCCTGAACTATCTATGGTATTGACTTAAACTATTGAGGGATACATATTGAATAATTCCTTAAAATACATTGATCTACACATTGAGTTTCTAACTATTTCATTCAGTGTTATGAATGAACCATCCATGTTCATAGGATTATGAACTCAGGGTTTTTTGAGTTCCAAGATCAGTTCTTAATCATAGGATGAGAATTTCGAGAATATCAGAACTATATTTCATTTTATAAAACACCAAAAACACTATGGAATTTTTCTATGTTTATCTTCTATATATGAGCGGAGAATTTATATTAGCATGTTATGTCTCTGTAGGGTTTGTCAGTAGGCCCATTGAAGGTTAAAAAATTTATTTCTAGGGAATCACCCATGAACATGGAATCCATTCACAGTTTTCTTTAGTATCAGATGATATTATAAGAGATTTTTACAATATTTATCTAGAGTCATAACAGATTTTATATCTTTGACACTGATGGAACCTGCATTTCTGTTGATTGATCAATTCTATTCAATGTTTGTTTACTTGGAGGGGAAGTTGGTCAATTCTCCAGTGCATCAGCTACTATAATGTCATATATTGTTTAATGTTTTTATGAAATTTTCCATTAGGGATTAACGAACTTCTTGATTTATAAGAATGAAATTTACTCTTATAGCTGTTGGGAGTTTCACCATCACATATTTAAATATCCCACCAATTATATATAGATAGAAGTAGTTGTGTTTGTGCTGAAGATGTGGTGACATAACCTCATTGGGGAATACTTTTTGGTATTCACTAACCACAATTGTTTTAGGTATGAATTTTATCAGAATTATCTAAATCTTTAGTGGTGAATGGGGATGGAGTTTATTTTAGATTTTTTTTTTTAAAAATCGCACTCCTCAGGAAGGTGGAATATTTTTCTTGACCCATTGAACATGATGTTTTGGAAGGGTTCTTTTCCAAATTTTTGGGATGGTTAGAGAGAAATGGTGAATTTGATTTAATTTTAAAAATATTAAAGGGTTGATATAGATAGATGATGTTTCTTTTAAATTATTATTTAGTTTTCTCTCACACAAAATATAGAGTAGTCTCAGTGGGAAACTGAAGGGCAGTGGTGATACACGATCATGTGGGCCTAAATAATGCTCTGGAGGATAATCAGCGGATGGTCAGAATATGGTGTTTATCATGGAAGGTATTTTGATTTTGTAGGTATTTTTCAGGGTGTACATAATGAGTTTCATTGATCACATTTGGTAGTAAAACTAGTATTTTTAAAAAATTCTCCCTATCATAATGACCAATTTTGTGGCCTAGTATGACATGGGTAGTTGTAGAGACTATGGAATAGTGTCCAGTTTTCAAGATGGTAATGGTCTAGTTTCATGTTATAGGAGGTTTCCCTCATCCCTTTGATGTCATATAGTGAAAATTTTAAGAAATTATGAAGGATTTTATCATGGTGTTACATATATCTCTTGGACGTTGTGATTCTATTTGGGTGTTCGTGGATCATTTAATGAAATTGACTATTTTATTAGAGATCATGGAGTATGGCATGATAGATTATTTTTCTAAGAGGTATTTGGATGAGGTTGGGTAATTTCATATTGTTCAAAGGTCAATTTTATTTGATAATGGTACACATTAAACCTCATTATTCTAAAGTGTATTTTAACATTATTTTAGAAATCAATTATTCCTCAGCACAACATTCCAAACCTAGTTAGATGGGTAGACATAACAAACTATATTAACATTGGAGTTTATGTTGTGGTTGATATTCTTTTACTTTGGTACATATTGGTTATAACACAAGCTTCTGGTAGAGTTTTCCTTTAATAATAGATATAAATATTTTGTTATAATGGCCCAATTGGAGGCTTTCAATGATATACAATGTCATTCTTTGTTGTGCTGGATGGAGGATGGGGGAAAACCATTATTAGTCCCGATGTGGTGAAGAGCATAACAGAGAATCTTATTCTTATTGATTAGAGGATGAAAGAAGTGATGGAATGAAAATAGTCTTATTCTTATAATAAAATTATTCCCATGGATTTCTAAGATAGAGACCACATTTTCAAGAATCTTTCCCCTCGAAATTAGAATAAGATGTTTGGTAGATGGAGTATGATTTACCACAGTCTTGTTGGTACCTTTGAGTTGTTGGGGATAGATTTTAAGGAGTTTTATCAGTTGGTGTATCCATCATGGTTAGAGAGAATCCACAAAATCTTCCATATATCTCAGAGTCATTGGTATCTTCATGATGATTCCCATTTCATTGACTAGAAAGAGTTAGATATAGAGGATGGAGTGTCATTTGTGGAATGATCAGTTGATATCCATGATCATCAAGATAAATAACTGTGTTGATGAACCCTTTCTTTGTTTCATGTTACATGGAGGCATGGTGTCCTGGGGGAGTGTACATGGGTTCAAGAGACACATATGTGTTCCCTATACTTGCGGTTGTTTTGAGTTTATATATATATTTTTTATTTTTGATGAACACATTTAATCATTTTTGATTTATAAGAGGGTATGTTTTCTTTCGTTTGTGACGTGTGTAGTGTGATTTCTGGTAAATTCATGACATATAAAAAGCATAGGACCTAATTCAAAATTGAGAAACATTAAATGAAATACAATTAAACATATGTAGTTGATTGAGTGTTGCATATATTATAATGACTCACAACATAGAAGATGTAATTTCCAAATTCATGTATTCAGGATAGTGTGATTCGTTGGTAAAAGTGTAGGAGATTTGGGGATTCATGGTGGTCAAAATGGTTGTGACGTGGTCGTGTGGCAGTGTTGTTGTGTGTGAGGAGTTTTCTTGTGGTTTCATATGTTTTTTTATCATCATTTGTGTTGTGTTTGGCTGGTGGCTGTGTCTGTGGAATGATGATACCCTTGAGACATATCTTATATAGTGGTTGTTCAGAGTCCTTTTCTTCTAGGATTGGTTTTGGATTCTCATGGGTTAAAATCCTTTTATAGGTATATAATAGAGTTTTATATTCCCAACCATTCCATTACATTTTTTGTTTTGGTTATTGGAGGTTTTCAGGTGAGTTTCATTGAGTTTTTGGTGGATTATTGGTTTATATAAGTACTGTAACAGCAAAATACACGTCGTGTAAGTGTATTACACAACTAGTAATGATGGGTCAAGTATTGTGCGAGTTTGGGTCATTACATTTATATTTTGTTGGTTATTTAATAAAATTGTGATTTCATTCGGTAAATCGAAATCTTAAGGATTACACAGCATGAAGGGGGATTACATGTCATTTAGATCACTAATGCATTGTTGTTTTAAATATTCATTCGAGGAAAATATTCATTCATTCAACCATGGATTACTCTTACATTAAATTTGGTATACCCCCATACACCCCATGGACTTCATCAATACCTCTTCTCCAATATATGTTCCATTAGTCTCGGTGGATGTTCATTAAAAATATGTGGTATTACATCCCTTCATCTTTGTAGGTTTTCATCAATTCATCTCATGGAGATTTATAGCAGTGATGTCGTTATGTTTTGGGGTGTTATTTAGGTTTTATATTGAAGTTATATTGGTGTTGTGTAGGTAGATCCACGGTTCTCATGGCCTGATTGTGTTTCATGAGAATTCCACTTTAGCCAATGGTTCACATGAATTTGGAACTCTTCGTTGAGGTAGGTAGTTCCTCATATATCTTATTTTTGTACCATGTGGGAGGGGTTATCTTTTTTAAGCTATGGGTTATGTATCTTTTTGATTTAGTTTATTAATAGAAAATTGTTTAAATTGAAATTTATTGGGGAATGTTAGTTTTGATTCACAAGTTTATATATATTTATTGTAATAGTGGTATTTTGAGCTGTATGAGCTTGATGCCCGTATGAATATTGTGGACATTGGGGGTTTTGTATATACTAGATATATGTGATGATAATTATGATCGAGATGTGATAGTGGTTATAGAACCGTAAAATGAAAATTTATAACCAGTTATATTTATCATATAAAATGGGTTCCCTAGGATAAAGACTTATGTGATAACGACCATAAGATAATGTGGATTATGTTTGAAATTTCAATGGTTGATTTGGTTAATAGGTTTGAAATTATACATTTAATAATTAAATAATTATTTGATTGATTAAATAGGGTTTATGATAAATAATTTAAATAATTCAATGATTAAATGGAATTTGCTGGAAACATGGAATGGGTTTTGGGCTTGTAGTGTGGGTTATGCAGTTTAGAGGTGGATGTAAAGGTGATGATGTTGTGAGTTGGTTAATTTGATTGAGAATATATATATAGCGATTGAGTGTTTGATACTAAATATATATATATATATATATACAATTATATTCTTGTGATTTTTATATGCTCCCCACCAACATCAAGCAATAGGTATCGAAACCATTGTAGACATGGGGGGGTGTTTTTTAGACATTTTTTGAGGAGTACGGATGGCAAGGTACTTTCTATTTCCGACTCTCTCTTCCATGTGTGGTAGGTATTTCACATTCTATGTTGACATGAGGTTTATAATTTTATTAAATGGTATTTGTGACATCCCATGTTTTTTTGGGAGATATGTGACGGCCAAGGTGTTTTTTGTTAAGATGTGGTCATGCATGTGGGGCACTAACCAATGTTTTTTGGGGAGAGATGTGTCATAATAGTTCATCTGTGGAGGAAGCCTCAATGTTTTTTGGTGAGATGTTTTGTGGCTGTGTTTGTCAGTTGGTGAGCCTAGATTAATTCTACCGAGTTGGGTGGTGACCATTCTAGTGGGGTAGTGTGGTCTACAGAAATGATGGGAGTGACATGATGTATGGGGTTTTGTGTGAGAGAGGAACAACATTTGGGAAGTGTTATGGGGTACCCTTTTCAATGTGAATACTATTGTATTATATTATAAGAGTTGAGTTATTCATTAAGCATGACTTTGTTCCGATTAGAGGGTTATTATGCCTTAATAGGTGTTGTTTGGTTCTGTATTTTTCTCTAAGGTATATTAGTATGTTTCTTCCAAATGTGCATGAGTGTCATTGGGATTCCTACTGAGAATATGTTTATGATCACACTATGTATGTAAAATAGTTTTCAGGTTTCCATGTGGACTAAATTGACCATGTTGGATATTACTCGCTTGAATCCTTAACTGATTTTGTGTCGCTACTTTAGATTTACATTTGGTCATATTGTTTTAGAACATTAAAAATATCAGTACTATTTATAAATTCATGTTGGATGGTTTTATTTTGATTTTATATTATGTCGTCGATTTTTTAAGGATAATCTAACATATCTCCTAATCTTATTTTATTATAAACGCAATGCCTCCCATATCCCAATTTTTTTACACTCATGGTTCTAGTCTCCATTCCCGGTGACTGTTGGAGGCATGACTATAGGGTCCTTATCTTTCTACCATCATTGCATTATTTGGGAGGGAGTGAGTCGTGACATATCATGTCAGAAATTTACAAATAAAATTATTACATTTTGTATAATTTTTATTCCATATTATCTACTAAAATACATGTCTCATCATGTATAAATAACCCCTCTAACAATCCATGTAAAATGACTCCTCCCACCCATTCCAAATCCCATGATCTTCCCAAATCATCCATATCAATGCCTTTATAATACATTGTGATGTTTTGAAGAAATAAAAATCCAATAACCAAGGATTTATAGTCTCTTACAATCCAATATTAACCAAGGATTAAATAATTTTCAAACCACTTATCTATCTATTTAATTTATTCTTCCTCTTTTCCTTATTTTCCATGAACACTATCACAAAAAACCCTAAAATAATTAATTTGGAATAATGTAATCATTAAATTATTTATTTTAACCTATTTTAATTATCATAATAATATATTTTTATAAATTTCAAATTTCACTTTCCCACCCCATAGTCAATGATCATTCAATGGTAAGAAAACCACCTATTGATACAGTTCCATGTCAACACATATAACCATTATAATTGATGTATATTATTAACTATAAACATTATATAATAATGTAATGATATGAATTATATGTTTCTAGAAATAATTATACTAATGAATAAATTACATGTAACAAAAAAGTGAAATCATTTATAAACGATAAATTTTAACGTCTAACAATATATAAAAAAGGCTTAGTTAAATCATCATAAAATTTAGAAATATAATACAATTATTATTAATTATAAATAGTTATATAAATGAATATAAATAACATCTGGATCAATGTTTTAACAAAAATAGTTTTATATATCAAAAGTCACAATAGAGATAAAATTAAGTGGAATTATTGTGAGGGTATTCTTCATCCAAATTCCATTATTAGGGTTATTATCTCATCCATGGTTTGTAAATTCATTGTATGTTATTTAAATTTACATTCCCTTTTCCACTGGGTGTTTTAATGTTATATCCATGTCAAAATATTTTCTATGAATTTTTTTTAAAGTGACATTAATTTCAAAAACATCACATTTTACTCCACATAGAATAGTACATTTCAAGTAAATAATATTTATATATTACTTAAAATTATGATATCCCTTATACAATTGGGATCCATAAATTTTATTCAGGATTTTATTATTTTTCAAATCCATATGACACTGATGGTCATCTTTGAGTTTAATTAATGACTTATATATACAAATTATATGTAGAATGCATGAATATGTAAATGTTAAGATGTGATTGGAGGAATCTGAATTCTATATCCCTCCAATTTATTGTTTAATGTGATATATATCACAAGATATTTATAAAAATTCGTAAACATGATTATAAATTTTTCCATTATTATGATCTTATGATTTTGAACATATTTCATGTGTGAACATGATTGAATCATTGTTCACAACTATGGGTGAAATTTAACCCCTATAACATAGTGTTTCAATATTATACACATCCACATTCTAGGAAATTTTACATTTTTTCACATTATGTGTAAAAATAATCATATTCTTGTGTTATGGTGGTGATGTTTATTCCCACAAAGGTTATATTAATTAATTTACTTTATGCATCCTCTTACGTGGATTTTTGGTCACCCCTTTCATTGAAGTATATTGTCTGGTGATTTATTGTACTAAGGAGAATGTGAATTCCAATAAGAGGATATACATGAAAGAATTATATAATTATGATATTTTATATGTAAAAGTAATGTATGATCCTAATTATCTCAAGACACATAATCTTTTGATACTGCATCAGTAATTCTATGAGGTTATTTACCATTAAACTGCGGTAATGCTCTTATAAAAAATGTAGGGTAGCATAAAATGTTATCAAAGAATGGTTTAGTTATATATTCAATTAGTAATAGAGAAAATTTTTTCAAACCATTATAATACAAATATATATATGAATATATCCATGAAGATTTGTTTTAGAAAAATTATTAACATAAAATTCTCATAAGATATGCCTTTAGGGTAAATGGCATAAACGAATATATAAATTATTCATTCCTTGAGAAATATAGTATTTTCAAACAAGATCAATTTTATAATGTGGTGGAAAACAAGAGAAAATATACCAACAACACATGTGAGGGACAATGTAATGATTTTCAGATTGACATCCCCAATGACATGTGAGGTACATTTTGAACCATTATGGCAATTATAACCCATCTCCCTCAAGCCATGAATGATAAAATAAATTATTTTGAACATCCATAGTCACCAGAGAAGGATAAAATATATATTTAGTTATTTATTTGGCAATGACCACTGGTGTTTAGAGGAACTTCTAATCCACTGGTCAAAAAATATTTTTTAACTCAATATGGATGATATTTTTTGTGACCTATTTTTTGTAAAGGATTAGGTTACACTTTTGGTTTTTCATTTTGATGAATAATATGATAAGTGGTGGGAATTAGTAAATAAAAAAAATCCAAAGGATGAAATAGAAGATATGTAGTGGTAATAATTTTTAAAAATATTTCATAAGAATTATTTCCCTAAATATCTTCAAACAATGATTGATAAAGAATACATAGAGAAGATAGAAAAATAAGATGATTATATGAATGATTATGTGGTAAAAATCAATATAAATTCAAGATACACCATAGGATCTTTATCAGAACGATAGAAAAATAGATAGATTCATTAGTGGTTTTAAATGACAACTATGAATGGATTGAGAAATTATTGACTTTGGGATTTATGAATAAGTGGTTCGATGTTATATCAAAGTAGGGATGGACTTCGGTGAATGGTCCCATGGTTATAAATATAAGAATATAAGAATGTATTTCCATGATTTTGGGTTAAGAGATAAAGGATGAATTAGGATACGACTAACCACATGTCCAAAATGTGGGAATAAAAAACAAGAGAATTTTCTTCATGTGAGGTGGAAATGGTTCATGTGTGTGAGAGAAGGCTATCATGCCCACGAATATCAAATAGAAATAAATAATTAAAACAACATGATTGATGAATGAAGGAAAACTAATAATGTTACACCTATGGTTCAATGCATCAACAATAGGGAGAATGGGAATAATGAAATTAAATTCACTACACATAAATTATTTAAGAGAAATTCGCATTAGGAGTCAGCAAATACTAAGGATAAATGGACAGATTATTCCATAACTACATTTTGTTGTGTGGAGTATGATAATGAAATATTATAAGGTGAACTTATTATTCACTTAAGGATGAAAACGTCTTATTAGATTCTAGTTCAACTAATTTTTTTATATCCAACATGTTGTATTTAACTGTTGAATCAAACCCAGATATCTTGAAGAAGAGTTATATATTAAATCAATTAGTTGAAAAATAAATGGAAACCATGTGTTATAATCATATCCCATTGGTTTACTTGGGAATATTATTTTAGTGAATATCAAAATGATTCCCTTAGTGAAATTTGATAACATAATATGCATGGATCATCACTCATTATATAGAGTCCACAACAACTTTTGGTAAACGAAAATAAATTTTCATATTTTTCACCATCCAATGATCCAATATAAATGAGAGGAATATCATTATTCACCTTTGCAAAATTCATCACCTGTGTGGTTGTTGATACCATATGAAGAATCATTCCCGACCCAAGTGGCTGTGTTAATGGAAAGACTAAAACATGAGGGAATGTCCACTAGGTGGGAATAAATTGTTATATATCATAATGTGTTACCCATAAATCCCCAATAATGCGAGGCAGAGTGATGAATAGATCACATACCCAAAGCTACTTTTATCTCAAAATTCTCTTACAGGATGGAAATGATCAAACTGATATAGACATATAAGTGGATTCAATAACATTTTTACAAATTGTTCATACATCTGGTGCATCACCTTGGGATGCATCAGTACACATTATATAGAAGTTGGATGGATCTATGTTCTTGTTTATTGATTACTGGGAGCCCAATAAGATAACTAGTAAGAAAAAAAATCATCTTTTGAGGATTTATGACTTGTTCTACAATCTAGGATAAGCTCAGTACGTATCCATTAGTGATCTCCATTATGAATATCATCAACTGAATTTGAAATTGGAAGATATATAGAATAATCATTTCCATACGTGGTATGTGAATTACGAGTATATAATGATTCCCCTTTTACTTACTTATTAACATGAAATCTTATTGTTTTTGATGAATAGGGTATTAATAGACAACCTTTAATTTTTTGTCATATTTATCGAAGATATTCTCCCTTACTCGAATATGAAGGATGAAAAATAAGACTATAGTGGGATTGTTATGTAGCCATTAGGTGAGGATTAATAGTAAATCACAGTCAGAAAGTGGGACTTATGGATTCATCAAGCCAAATTGAGGTGGAATGTTATCATAGCCGAGAGAATTCATTTAGAAACATCAATTATAATGTTATTTTATGAATGGCCTAGAACACCATGTTTCTAGGAAATCTGTAGTATTCATTGATTGGATGCGTACTAATAATAATTTTTTGGGTATATTCACATGATTTTATTACAATCAAACTTGGTTAACTAAGAAAGGAATAAGTGGAGATGTTTTGGGGATATACAATGATTATTCAATGAATTTGATGGGTTATTTACTCATGAATAATGATAATGTGATATCATATTCCATGTAAAAGATGATGATCCATGAGAATAAAAACTAGACGCATGATCTAGAGTTAACAACTATAATCTTCATTATAAATATTTTGAAGAAGTTTATCTATGGTTAGAATTGTGATATATATTCCAATCATAAAATACTAAATTATATATTCACATATAATTGTATCAATAAGCTTGAGATAATATTTCTAGAGATTTTCACGGATTATGATGAATCTATTTAAAACCCTTTCAAAAATGATATCAATGTTAGATGATTATTTTTGTAGAAAAAACCTACTAATATATTAATGATGGAAATTGAGAAAAATCCTTTCATCTTGGACATTCAATACATGTATTTGGAAATAATAACAGTAATTAATACATCCTACCTTTACAAAAAAAATCCCGACCATATATCCAAGTGAATTTCAAGATGAAGAAATGGATGATCTAGAGTATTAATAGAAGGCGAATTTGGTAATGAAAGGGAATATATAAAATATCCATATCAATGTTGAATGTGTAAATAAATTTGGAATAAGGCTTTGTGTGCCTTTATCACCTGGGATAAAAAAGGAGCTGTAGGATAACGCCAAATAAGCATCTTTATCCATCGATCGTAGAAGTACCAAGATATATTGTGATATTTAAAAAAACATCTTTTCAAACAACATGATTAAGGATATTTCCTATTTTATATCCTGACGTGTGGTATGCCATCATGTTCAAGAAGAGAAAAAAGTCCAAATTTATGATGAAACCATTTACGATACCCACATCAAAATGGTAGAATATCACTGTGGACTTTTTCACTGGTCACCAAAAAAATCCAATGGAAAAATTGTGTTATGGGTTTTTGTGGATCAACTAACCAATAATTATAACTTTATTTGTTTTCGGAAGGATTTCTCACATTAATAAATATGAATGATATATGTGAATTAATTGGAGAGGATAAATGGTGTACCGATTTTGATCTCCATGGATAATGATTCATGATTTACCTCTAAATTCTTGGGAATCCTTCAATATTATTTTAGTATTGAATAGAATTTCAACATGGGATATCGCCCCCCAAAAAATGGCCAATATAAAACGGCTATACAGATGGTAAAAAAAATAATATCTTCTTTAATATAATTTAAATAAGGGGTCAAAATTTGACATTAGATTATTTACCCAAAAAAACATCCACTTGCATATTCAATTGGATCCATATGGAGGTTTTTATGGGATGATATTTAGGAATACCACTTATATGGATGATTTTGGGGAATAAAATCTACAAGGATACCAACTTATTCATGTGATGAAAAAAATGTTCAACTATGGAAACAACATATAAAATATAATCAATTGCATAAAATGATCTATGTTGACAACCATAAACGGTACGTGGAGGTTGATGATGGGAATAATTTTTTCCTTTAAATATCACCATTAAAAATATTCATTCGACTTGAATAAAAATGAGGATTAACCTAATTTACATAGGCCCTTATGATATCCTTAATCGCATAAGATGTAGAAGATTATCGACTTTTTCTTCGACAAAGTATGGCTCCGATTCATAATGTGTTCAACATAACCCTCATAATAAAGTACATACATGATACCTCACATATACTGAAACAATATGTTGTAAAATTGGGGAATGAACTCCCATATGAAGTACAATCAGTTAAAATCATGGACCATGGAGAGAAAGTTCTATGAAATAAGAAAAATCACTCTGTCAAAGTATTTTTGAGGAACAATAATTATGATGAGGAAACATGGTAGCTAGAGGAAACAATGAAACAGAATTACCTGGATCCATTCTCACCAAAAAAATATGATTTGATATTTATAGGTCGAAATTTATATAGGGGGAAGCATATAACATTAATTTGTTTATTAGTAATTTTTTCCTCAATAATTGTGTGTTACATAGTATCATAATCAAATAAAATATTGAGAAACTCAACACATTTTTCTTCTCATTAGTAAATAATATTTCATTAATCATAAATGAAACCAATTAAAATTATAATCATTAAAACTGAACAAAAAATAAAAAATAGAAAATAGAAAATGGGAAAATATGAATCACCCCAATCTATGATAATCATCATGGACACATAAAACAACATAGGAAAAAAATATTAGTAAATAACACAAAAATATTGAAAATGAAAATATAGAACCTTGAAAGGATTTGAGATGAATAATTAATGGATTAATATGTGGTTATTTTTAGAAGATATTGTTACAATTGAAAAAAAAACATGATCATAAAAATAGTAATTTAACATAAAAATATTAAAATATGATATAAATGATATTTATCATGTTTAATATTTGTAAATGTAAATTTTTTAATTCCAAGAAAATAAATATCATGATTAGAAAATCATGGAATATATCATGAAATTTTTAAAAAACATCATTAAAAATAATATCATAAATATAATATTTATTACATTAAAAAATAAAATAACTTATTTGAGAAATTTATTTCTTCGGAATGAATATAACTTTTGAAATAAACTTGTCAAAATTTTCTATGGGTGATATTTTTGTAATTTTTCATGTACTTTAATTTTTAGGTTAATAGTAAAGATATAGTTTTTCACATAAACAATGTATCTATAATTTCATAATTAATGATGTAATAATGAAATAATCCATTAAATAACATTATTTTCTTCATTTTTATAATTAATATCAACATATTTTAATTAAAAATCACTAAACTCTATTTCCAAACCTAAAAAATAAATTTCCAAAACCTAAAGCCAAAAGTGAAGACCTAAAATTTCAATTATTCATTCTTTCTACATTATTTTTTAATGAAACAATGAATATGAATTATAAAGGTGATTTAAAGTCTAAAACCCATTATATTATATTAAAATATTATATATAATGAAAATATTCAATATGACATGTTTTAATTTTGATTTGATGTTTTATTCTAGAAATATCATTCTCTTCAATTATAAATAACCCCTCTCCCATCAATTGGAAAATGACTACTACAACCCATTCCATATCCCATGATATACCCAAATCATTCATATCATTCCCTTATAATAAATAGGGATGTTCTGGAGAAATCCAACTCCAATCCCCAAGGGAATATAGAGTTATACAAGAGAAGCTCTACTGGGGATCAAGTACATTTAGATCCAGTTGTCTCTTTTTTTATTTATACTTCTTATTTTATATATTTTTCTACCAAAACATTCATAACCAAACTGTAACATCCCAGGTAAATAAATAATATAAAATTTTAATTTTTATCAATATTTTGAATAAAATGTTAACATTACTTTAAAGGGATTTCTACACTCGATGGCGTACCCAATACGCAACAACAAGTTTCTTTGAAATCATACATTGCACACTAATAATATAATAATATAATTTTAAATAGTTAATTATTAGCCGTTTTAATGGAAGGAATGAACAGAACTAAAAAAATGATTACATATGTTTGTTAATTTTTTTTACATTTATCTAATAAATTTTAAAGGATTAAAATTCAAATGAATCAATTTTTAAGAATAAATACTATAATATTTTTAAAATATTGTTTTACCACCTTTTGATGGTAAACATTTTATAAATCCATATTCTGACAATATTTTAAGCTCTATTGGACAAAATAAACGTATTCTTTAGAATTGGGATTTTGAAATTTACTTTGGATAAATTTTTGGTATTTTTCTTGAAAATGTTCATTTATAAATGAATAGTGATTTTGAAATTTACTTTGGATAAATTTTTGATATTTTTCTTGACAATGTTCGTTTTTAAATGAATAGTGAAAAATACTGCATTTTACTTCACAACTACTTTTTCATCTAATTTAATTATATGGATAAATTAACATTTTTATTGGTTTTAGTGTTTAAATATAATATATTTTTACCATTTAATCCAATGGTGGTCATTGGGATTAATTTCACTTTGAAATTGGACATAAACAATTGTCAATCTATTGATAGAAATTGTTTCTAAATAACCTGGTATTTGTTTTGACAATGGGAATTACTTTTTAAATTAATTATTGCAATTTCTGTGTTTGGAATTTTATAAAATATATTCTATATTTGGAATTAGAAGGTCCAAATTATGTAATTAGGACTCTTTTGTTTTTGGACATTATGAATTGTAATGCCAGTAAATATCATTAATTATCGTGATTAATTAGTAATCAGGTAGTTGAAGGTTATAAAATAATATCATAATAATATCAAATTACCCAAACATGTGTCCTAATTCTACTGATTGTGTCATTTCCGACCATGGGATTCCTTGTTCCAAACTATGGGACCCCATGAAATCTATTTTGGGTGATTGTGACACTTTGTCTTTTTATTTTTTAAATAAAGGATAATATAACAAAAGTATGTAACACCTAAGTTAAAATAATTTAATTTTCCCTAAATAAATGTTCTCTAGGACTAAAAATATTCATTGGATAGATAAAATTATTTCCTACATCATATTAATTTTTTTATAATTTTTAGACATTAAATTAATTAAATTCTTCATGATACCATGATGATGCAGCGACTACCTCATTAATGAACGATTTAAATAAAATGAAAAGATAATGTAAAATCTAAGACATAAACTTGTCAAAGACATATTGTATGAGTATATTTAGAACCCTTATCACCTTATCCTCGAAATATATTTTTTTGGACCATTAAAATCCGAAAACCATTTTAAAATAAAGTGACATTTCCTGACTTTCCAAGAGTACCCATCCTCCCTCTTACAAATTTCCCCCACCTCTACCTCCTTAACAACACCTCTCACGCCATTGTCTCTGAAGAAATCTGATCATTTTATCTGTCCACATCCCTCTATTCATCCTAGAATCCTTTCCTTAGGTAGATATCTCTTTAAGAAACCCATTTGGTTCAAACCATGGGGAGTTACCAGATTAGAAGGTAATGTCTTCTCTTATGTTATTTTGTTTTATTTTTCTTTTCCAACAAACTAAACTCTTTTTATTCATATATTTTGTAACAACACCAGTATCTTAAATATAATAGGATGTTTTTATAAGAAGGATTCGAGCTACATTTAAACACACCTCCATCTAATGGTTATAAAACATAATGTTTTGTGGATGGTGAATTACTTCCTCACGAAACGATGAATGTTCAATATTTTTTTGACACCTTTAAAGGTGGCCATTAAGATTTAACTATATTTATATATTATACATAATATGTTTATGTTTTAGTTATTCTTTATTAATTTTCATTTATGGCATACCTTTATGGTTTCCATTATGGGTTAACGTGATATATTCATTTCAGGAAGTGTGGACTACCGCCACCTCAAAGTGATTTGATTCGTTAAAGCCATATGTGGGACGTATAATGTATGGGTTTAATGATATTATATATATATGATATAATATTGGAATTAAAATATACCTTTATATCATTATTATTTCATTACATTTAATATGAAATAGAAATTAAAGTAGCGTTCATCCATACGTACGGCTTACCATCTCCATGAACGGTGCATTTCATTTCTTTTTATCTCAAAATGTTATGGAATAGTATAAAATGAATATGTACTGGATTTATATTATATTTAAATCACTAATACTATTCTGGAGATTATTTACTTATAACTACATAGAAAATAATTTTTGAACAAGATCATTTTTGACTCATGTACCAAACATCTACAAAAAACATCTTATATGAACTCGCATAATTAACTAATTATTATAACATTATAATATGTTATATGAATTGAATAATAAAATTTAAATGAGGTCATTATTAATTTAAAAATTTACAAAAGGTTATTATTCATGAATATAAAGAAGCTAACAAGAAAAGTCGGACTTCAGGTAAGGGATCCTACCTCTCTCTTTCTCTTTAAGTACTCTCCTTTATGTCATTTCTTTTAAGCTCATCTTTCTTATGTTTGGGGATGTTATTTTATATTCCTCATTATGTAATTTTGATGTTAATATTATGAGAGACCCTATTTGATCTCATAAATCCATTTTTTTAATTTTTATGTGGCATCGTTAGGTTGGAAAGTTTTCGTAAGGGATTTTTCATCTCACTTTTTTTCCCGTGGAGGTAGTGTAATTGACATTTTGGATGTCTCTAAATCCATCTGAATTCATAATTGATGGGATAGTAGTGGGTGATTCTCATTCCTATAATATGTAGGATTGAATGTGATTGATTGTTGAAAACATTTGAATTTTAATGAAAACCAATAATGTTAATAATCCTCATAGATGATTTCACCATCAATCCATGTTGATAATGCACTATCCCTAAATTCCACCATGTACAAACATAAATCCTAATTTTCTTCCTTACCATAATCATCCTATGAATATGTGTGAATGAACTATAGTTGTTTTATACTTAATATCAACTTATATTTGGTGTATTTGAATTTTCCACATATAATTATGAGATTGATTTTTCCTTAATTTAAGGATACATTCTTTAAGGATTTCATCTCATTTTACATTTCTATTGAGACATCATTGTTGTTATGTTTCAATTCACTATTATATGGTGTATATACTATCCTTAGGAAAATTATATCATGAAACCCTTTATTCTCATGATAATTTAATGATCTGATTAAATTTTATTCCTCAATTATTTGTATTCAAGTGTCACTCATTATGTTAAAAACTCTTTGACTAGAATATCGTTTTAAATGTTTTAATAATTTATTCTTATAAATATTCCTCATTAATATCTCTATTTTCAAAATAGTTTTTATGGATTTTTTATATGTATTTTAATGGTTTAAAATGTTAAAAGCTTCAAAGTGGTAAGGGACTTCATCTCAATCTCTTTCATTGAGGCATATTTTGTTTTATACACAACTTTCTTTTATATGGTGTATAAACCCCTTTTCCTTTTAATTTTATTCAAAAGGAATAATTTTATATGAAGAATTTAAATAAATGAAAAAAGGGAATGTTTTTGTCGTACATATGTGACGACAAAGACTTCTCCGCCGCCATGACCATTATTTGAGTTTCGGCTTACTCTACAAGCCATCAATTTTTTAAAATGAAAAGTAAATACCATGTTTTAATTTTATTTTATTTTGGTATTGAAAATGGTTATGATAATGTTTTTATTATATAAATGTGTTATTAATATCTAGTGATTGAATGGTGGAAATGTTATGTTTCCTTTATGCTTGTTTTATGTGATAAGATTATGTTATGGTTCTTGTGAATTGTTTATGAAGACTGGTGGTTCCATGATAAACAAAGGGTGGGTGAGCCCGACATAGCTCTCCAATGCATTGGGTAATGCGAAGGTGTTAAACACTAAGGTTTATTCAAAGATATTTAGGGAATATACATTTATGGGTATTCCAAACGTAACCATGAGGTTTACTCCCTACGTAAGAATGTTATGAATGCCTCATGATACCTTTAAGTCTAATTATTTCTATTGAGTTATGCATAAATCTTATGATTTCATGATGTATGTTAAATTGGTTATGTTTTATGAGTAAAGTCTGATTTCATTGACTCTGATGTATACAAGGAATAATGTTTTCTCTCCGTATTTTTAGAACCCTTACTGAGATTTTTATGCACATCCCAAGTTTTTTTGAAATATTATATACAGGACATAATGATGAATAGGGTCAAGGATGTGATCAAGGAAAGACAAGCTATCTAAAAACTGGAACTGGACATGTTTCTTTTAAGAGTTTTTGTTTTATGATTGAAACTGAGTAGAAGTGTCTACATTGTTATTTTGTGAGATGTAATAGTTATGTTCTAATTCTTGAAAACCCTAAACATGAAAAGATCCTCAATGTGAATTATTCATTTAATTCTATAATATGTAATGTTTTAAGGTCGGGTCCTTATACAAACCATAAATAAATTAATTAGGTTGTGAATTAATTTTTTATTAATGATTTTAACATAATTTAATTATAAAAATACTATATATATATATATATATTTCAATCTTATCTTTCCCACTCTCATGAAAATGTCTCATTAATGACCGGATAACCACATACAGAGACTTTTAAATGTACAAATATTATTATTTCAATTATGGATATAATAATTTATATTTAATACAAAAAAATTTTTATATTCAATATTATCTTCTATAATTAAATATAATAATGTATATATCACATTTAATAAATATTTATATTGTCAAAAAATGAGAAATTTTTATGTAAAACACGATATCAAAAAAAGTTAATTTCATCAACAGAAATTAAGAAATATAATACAATAACTATAATTGGAAAATAAATTTTTAAATACCTATAATTATCTTATGAATCAATTATTTAATAGATATTGGATTATTATTCAAGATTAAAAAAATTGATGAAATCAAGCGTGAATTATGGTAAGGGGATTCTCAAACCAAATTCGATTATATGGGGTGTCATATTCTTTATGGTATGACTGTTCATAATATTTTCTTAATATTTAAATTCCATTTTTATTTACGGATATACACGTACAAACCTTATAAAAATTCATTCAAATGAATTTTTTAACATGACATTAATTTCCCAAAAAAAATTTAACTCCTATTAAAATACATCTTTTCCCCTATAGAATAATTATATACTATGTTAAAGTATTATTTTAATTATTAATTTGGGAAGAAAAATTTTTCATTATAAATGTACTCTTTATAAAATACTTATGAAACCTATTCTCTTACTGTAGGTTACTTCATTATATTGATTGATATAAATTCTATGTCTCAAGCATGATTACGTAAATGTTATGATGTGGTTGGTTGGGCCAAATTATATATCCCTTCAATAAGTTGTGTAATTGTATGTATCTAATGAAATAATGTAAATCATGTGAAAAAATGCTGCTAGATTTATTTAAAATGATGGTTTTATGATTATTTAGATATGTTATGCATGAACACAATGCTAGATTTGTTCCCAACTATGTTTTATATTTGACCACTAATACATAATGTTTAATTTTTATGCACGACCACATTCAATGCCTTTATCCATTTTTTCACTCTAGAATTTTATTATAATATTTATCATATGATATGATGATTATTATTATTATCACACAAATTATATTGATTCATGTCCATTGTTCATCTTCTTACTAGGAATTTACCTCACCCCTTTGATTAATGTATATATTTAGGTGTTTTTTTGTAGTAAGGATAACACAAGGTCCACACAGAAGAGAAAGAAGAAATAATTAAGTAATGATTTTATTTTATTATGAAATTTTTTTTATATGATGACAATTTACCAAAGATAGTAAACCACTACATCAAGGATTTGTAACTACATTATGTTTTTTATATTTTAAATAATGTAATGGTCAAGTAAAAAAGAGTAGGTTCACTGTGATATGATGGGAAAGGGAGACCAGATGCTACCAAAATTACATGAGGACAGTTAAAAAAATATAAAGATCATGATTTTTTGACATGGGATCCTAGTTTAACATCATAGGTATTAGACCATGGGGAACTCGTTCAAGCCAACATTGGTGAAATGAGTTCTCCATGTTCCAATTTCTTGAAGAAAACTCTACCCAATTCTTAACACTGTGTGAGGAATTCATGGTGCTTGAAAAGATGGGCTAGTATGGAGTTTTTTTGTCTATATGGGAGAAATTTTTTTGGGGTAATGTGATTGAAAAAATCCATAGGGAGTTCGTGAATTTCGAGACCTGGAATGTAAAATGGGACTTAATGATGATTATAGAACAACTATTGACAATATTTTAAACATATATTCTCTACACTCAATGTTTTTCGATGGAACAAACAAACACCTGATCAATAATTTATATATTCAAAAACTTGGGTATATATATATACATTATAGAAGATCTTTCTAGGTTGGAGGTAATGGCATTTTGTGAGGTAACTTAGAATAAGACCATTCAATTTTTTAGATTGTTTAGATCAAGCGGGTTACTGTTATACTAGTTTACGAAATTGTGAATCACATATGTCCAAATGGGGAATCTATTGAAGGGACTATTAGGTTGAGTGAGATTTATTCCCTCATGAACTCAAATATTCTAGATTAATGTTTAGGTAGGCAATAATTAGGTTTGGGCCCGAGTAGGAGGACCCTAAAATGAGTCGATGGGAGTGTTATGCCTTGGATGAAATATCTAAGAATCACGACATATCCCATGGGATAAGAATCATGACAAATGTATTTTTGGGATTGAATGTGGTTACAGACCAACAAATGTAAGGTGAAATCCTCTCTAATGAAAATATTCGGTAAATCTCATAGTATAGGGTTTCATGGCTTCATAGAACGCAAATTTTTTCAGGCATCGCAGGGTTATTATATTTTTTATCACAGTTTTTTATGAGGTAATGTTTTCCATCCATTACATATAGTATGAGGAATAACAGTTTCATTTTGGGTGGTGTTTTTTGTACATCCCATAATTATTGTATGATGAATCCTACTATCATATAGGGTAGTGATATATTTTATCACCACATCAATCTGACGTAAGGTTATAATATTATAGTATACATCATATGAGGAATAATATTTTATATAGGGTGTGATCATAGTAAACCAATATTTATTTGGGACATTATAATTTTTAGTATAAATTTATAAAAAATTAACCACGGTTGTCATATCATGGAGCTCAGACTGTAGGGTCAGTTTATGGTTTATGGTCTTGTTGATATGTCCAAAGGGGGTAATCAATGTTCTATGGGGGATTTCATGGAACTATAGAGTGATAAAATTCTATGAAAATAGGTTCTAGGGGACCCTCTTCCACACAATACTCATAAAATAATACTCTGGGTCGAAAACATGTCATTGGAGAAGGAAAGACCTTGTAATGAGTAAATGAAGCAGATGATAAAGAGAAGAAATATCTAGGTTTTAATAAATATTTGATGGTGATGGAAATCAAGACAAACATTTGTTCTACATTCAGGCATGTTATGAGATTGACACTAGAAGGGGGTTTCCTCTCAAATAATGGTATTAAGTCATCTAATATTTAGATATGGGAATCCATGATTTATTAGTGGTAAGGATATAGTTTAACAATGTGTGTTGATGATTTTTATGAGTTTAAATAATTTAGATTCCAATTATTTATTCTGTAAGTGTGGGTATAATGGAATCATGATGCTATACTAGTTATGGAATATAAATTTGGATTGTACATGAAGAGGAGGTCTGTGACAACATTTTGGATGGATAACATCATGGGTAGTTTTATTTTTTGGTCCTATAGTATTATATTAATCGAATATCTATGTATCCCATGGGTGTGAGGAAGAAGACACACTTTGTTCAGGAATGTAGTGGAGGCATTGATTTAATGACACACTAGGGCTGAATCAGACAATGTGAATGGGGTCAAGGAGGTTGGATTCACATATTTTATAATGATAAATCTGGCACCCGGAGTCCAAGTTAATGGTTTTAGAGCGAGTGATAGAGGTATGATCATTGAGGATATTAAGGTGGAAATAAATGGTTAAACATGAAGTGAATGGAGAAGATATGTACATGTGCCATGTATAGTGGTCCTGAAGCCATTATAAATAGTTTAAGGTCATAATGATTTGACATGTGGATGTTTGGGAATTTTATTAAATCCATGATGTTTGGATTCATGAGTTTCTTATATCATGTGTATCTATGTGGAAGAATAGTGGTAAAACATAAATATAAATAATGGAATATAGGCCCACATACCAAATAAGTACATTAATAATAAATGACATATTTTATGGTTTTATTAATTGTACTATGAGTGGGAAAAAATTTAAAAAAATTCCACAATTTCAAGGTTTCTCATGGAGACTATATTTATAAGAATTACATTATGTCTCATGAGAATTGAAATCAGGACACACGTAGTTATGAATTTAGTGTGGTAGGAGACCGACTCTAGTAAAATGTATATTACACTATAAAAAAGGGAAACCAATCATCATGAACAATGGTAAGGATATATTTTATCTTTTTCTGCTAATGATTGAGGATTGTGGTCATACCTTTTCACTATATGAGGCATACCTATTTTATAGGGTAATGTTTTGTGATCATCTGATACTTATCATATGGGGCCTTCCAATTTTATGTAGGTTAAATTTATAGTTTAACATCACGAACTAAGGAGGTATAAGATTCTTAGATTAATGTCATACAACTTTGACTATGGTTCTACTATTGTAGGAATATAGAGCTTAGACCATAGGGGATAATATCAATTTATATTCAAAATTATTAGACCATGAATAATAGATTATGGTTATATAGTTTGGACCAATTACAAATAATTTAATTACATATTTCAAAGATTGTGGGGGTGTTATTAGTATAATTCCATAGTGCTCAGGACAATGGATTATTAATATGTACATATTTAGAATCATAACATTAGTGGGAGGTGTTATAAGCTCTTATTCCATGGTTCTCGAAGAGTATTATCTATTGGAATATACATTATGGATATTATATGGTCCTTCTCATTTTGGACCCAATTTTGGTGGAATCTTTTATCATTACTGTTTGGAGATCTAGTACAATGATACCCTCAATGGTGAATTTGAGGAAATCCTTATTTTTGAACTATTTCTTCAGACAATTATGATGTCTCCCCAAGTTATACTCCTAGTGTGGCTTTTTCCCTAGAGGTATTCTAACTGATGTAGATGGAATTATACAATTATTTCTGGAATTTTCTTATCATAAAAAACTCTATTAAGTGACTACAGCTAATCCACAAAGTTATGGACATCATGTATTCTATATAATAAGGAGTATGGGGTTACCTAGTTGGGATTCAAGCCTATCATCCAATAAGATAAAAGGGAATTGGGGTGCATGTTAGGTTAACTCCTATTGTTCTATCCCATCCTTGTAGTTAGTATTTTAGAGGGAGTATTGTTGAAAACCCAAATAAACCCTTTTTAATGTTATTGTTGGTGAGAAGTATGGTTGGATTGATTATTTTACTTATCATAAAATTTCATCAACTCTAAAGAACGAAATTTTCTTCATTTGTTTGTATGAATTGAGTAAGGAAAACTTTATCAATTAATGGACTATGTGATAAAAAAATTGATCATAGACTGAGTTTTTACTACCAGGTATAGACCCTCATTAACCAATTAGGAGAGTTATTCCGTAGTAGTAAAGATAAACCTATACATTTGAGTTTTTTACTGGTGGGTATGGTCCCACATTGTCGATTCCCCATATAGTAAAGATATATGAGTACATGATGTTTTCTATACAATATTACCATTGATTCACATTGTTGGCATGGATCTGACACACGTGACACGTCATTAGAAAACAATGCAATATTCTACTATTGTTTTCCAGATGTATCCCATTATCTATACTTGGTGGAAGAGAATTAATCCTGCATGATGAGTTCCATATGATCCAGCATGGAAATCATGAATATCATTAGGCATCTCAGCTCTATGGATGAAATGAATGATAAATTATTTCAAATCCATATCTATAGAGGGTTTTCACAATGCTACCACTACTATAGTGTTTAAAATATGTGGAACTCTAATATATTTTATCATTCATAGAACGATCTTGTGGGAGAGTTCGATGTAGTTGAGACTCATAAAAAGGTGTTTTCAAATATGTAATTCCATTTAGTTTTGGGGAGATATGTTTCCTAACATATTTGTTTAGGTATCAAGTCGGTTAACCTACTGGTTGACATCACACGAAGGGGAATGGGTGATGATCCTATTATTCTCCATAAGAATGTCCACATCATCCTAAATGGGTTCTACTAGGGATACTTGTAGACGTTCCAAGGCATTGACATAACCATCACACATCTAAAGGGAATGGATCCCCATTGGCTGACAAGGAAATTGGGCCACCAACTGGTGGGTACAATTCACTAGTGAAGAAGCTCTTCCTTTCAGATGATGTATTCAACTTTGATTTGATTGATTATTTATTTAGGGTATCACTTATTTTGTAAACTATGGAAATCAATATCAGGCTCTAAATTTAGTCTAGTAATGAGTGGTTGATACACTCCCTCATAGTTGGTGGAGCCTTTTGAAAATAGGAACATGTATGGAATGCCATCCAATGTTTTTGGTATGGATATGATCACCATACCAATCATATTATGATTGGGGATGTTGGGCATTTAAGGGGTTCAGATCTGGGAGGCACCATAAAAATTTATTTTCCTACCCAAACCAACCTTATCAACTGAGATAGTAGACTCATATGGGAAAACAATATCTGAGGGATGTTCTTTTGGAGATGGATGTTCATTCAGGATATCCACCAATGCATGACCTTTAATGACCATCTGCTGAGAAAACCTGTTATCTTAATAAAATAGGGTCACTACCCAACAAGACAACCATCCCATAAATATTTAATAAAATGAGGATATATTTTAGTTCTTCCACTTTGGATACCAGATTTCTCACATTATCCTGTAAATAATGTTGAAACATCTTCATTGTAGAATCCAATGTGATAAAACCATTCATGTTGGCGGTGAGTCTATTCATAGTGTCGAGGAGAATCAAGATTAAATATTATAGGATATTTTATGTTCCCCCATTTTTTCTTTATATAAGGGTTTTGAGTGTCCTTTCTTGTGATATATCATAATATATCAAATGTATCCCAAAGACGAGTGGCATTAGAATCAGAGGTTTTAGTAGATACTTAAAAATTTTATCGAATATTTTCCAATACACTTCAAATCAATGATAAACAATCCATTCCTTATGATCCTCATGATGGACATAAACATTACAACAATATTTGTGATAAATATACAAATTTAGTATAGGTTGCCTTAAATTCCTCACATACCCTAGATATTAATTATGTGAGGTATTTGACTGATGGACCTAGTCAACCCCGAGCCAATCTTGATGCATCTATATATTTAATTGAAAATGAGGAACATCCCTGAGGTGACCCTAAATCAAAACATCGATGGGTTCATCATCATGTTTCAGAAGTATATTATGTTTAGAACTCTATCAAGATCCATGATATGGTCCTAAAACTGACAATATTTATGCACCAAATCATATACATCACAGTCCACTGATGTCTATGGATGAGACTCGAATATGTACTGTATTTAACTCTAGTAAGTTGATCCTATATTTTTCATGATAAAAGGCATAACCTGACAGTAGAATGGTAATTATAAAGGCATGATGGCAGTGCAATCCTCTTCCCAAGGGTCGATACCTAAAATATTATACATGGTGTATCAACTATGAGGAAGTAGTTCTGGAAGCTATCCATATAATCATTCAAAAACTTTGTCACTATAAGGGGAATTTCATTTTTCATAAAATGGTAGTTGGGGCCATTGATGTACTTAAAAACACCAATCTATCATTTATTCGTTATTATTATTATGATTTTGTCTAATGATCTCGGTTAATATTCTTCCCTGATGATGTCTTCTTTGATATACTTTTAAACCTCAATCTCAACCAGAACACCATGATAGGGTTTCATGTTTTTGGGTGACTATTTGGACACAAGATGATTCACAAGGATGATTAAATGGGTAATAAACCCTATTGTTCTTGACCTTTCATATTAATATAGGTACATAAATATATATTTGGTTTAATTGTATTTATGGCCACATACTAATAGTGATCCTATAGAGACATGTATTCAATGAATAATGTCAACCATAGATCTTCCTTATTTCTATTATTCACTTAGATTAACACATTGAAAGTTATGTGGAGACCTTATTCAAATACATGAGGGGCATGATCTAAATCCTCGTCATCATCTATTATAGGAGAATCATCAGGAGGAGGATGTTCTTTTAGGCCAATCAACATTAGGGAAACACTGGTGTTTTCTCTAGTACCTACAAAATACTCGATGTGTTTTTTTTCTCTATAGAGAGTGTGGTGACTGAAGATCATGATCCATTTCAATTAGGATATCAATATTGAGCTCCATGCATGAAATGAAAACAATATATACTTGTTTATCTCCATAAATTCCTCCACGATTTGTTAAAAAATCAAGAATAACATAGATCATGTATCTTGGGGATAAATTCTCTATACATCACAATAGATGGGTATTAATATATCATAATATCTTTTCTAGTATATAAGATTGATGTAATATAAGGGTTTTCATTTTTCATTGGGAAATTGATACCCTTTTACCAATAGAAAATGAAATATCCTCTATGTATGATGCTGTATAATATAACTATTGAGTCAGGAGAACAAAGTTGTATTTCTATATATCTCCTAGGATTCTCGAAATAGTTGATAGATAATCAAGAACATGAATGCACTCAACTATGTTACTATAGACCTACAATAACTCCCATTTAATGTCCATGAAATCATGTTTTTTGGAAAAAACCCAAATAGGGACACATCACCCAAGAGTACCCATACTAGACTATTGAAGAAGTATTTGACGAACTTGTGGACAGTAGTAGGGACCATAAGAAAAAAATAAATACAGGTTCTTCCTAGAAGTGTGTTGTAGGATGTGTCTGATGAGACTATGTTGTACTCATTTCTTGATATTAGATCAATAAATTTATTTTTATAGTGAATTTTTTCAAACGGATTCAACACAGTCTAATCATTCTCATCAATCGTTAGGATAGAGGTAGTCATATCCACTTATTTTAGTTCATGTATAGAGTTTCATTGTTGGGATGAGGTTGATATCAATGTGTGTGTCTTTCCGATGGTGGTTGATCTCTATTCCATTGAACTGGCTTATAAAATTTAGCATAGATATGTACCCCTTGTTGATGTCAACCTCTTATTCCATGGAAAAATGATATGATGGATCAACATTAACTATTATACTATTACTTCCCAAATTATTCCATGGTGGTTGAAACCTCATCTTGAAATTAGACTAGTATTTTACGAGATTCATCAAGGGAATAGTTCATTTAAATTGACCAGAACAAATATCAAATGATCATAATCCTTGAGAGAATTCTCTAATTTTATTGATGACATCATATTTTTATGTGAGGGGAAATTTTTTTCATAAAAGGACACACTTATCTTGAGGGAACAATGGTTATTTTTGTATAAACATCTATAGACTATCCAGTACTGTAAATATTTTACAACAAAATTGCCTGTATAGGATGAGAAACAATTGGATAAATAGTTGTTAGATACGGTCAAAATATGGTTGGACGTGGATGATAACAGTGATTTCATGGATGAGATCTATAATAAACTAATACATTTTGATGTGATGGAATAACTTGTGGTATATACCCATATGGTTTTTCTTATGGAAAACTATTCAAATCCTACTTCCTAGTTTAAGTAGTATGAATTGTTTTGTTTAAGGAACTAAACTAAACATTCTTGGGGCTCATGTGTCCTCTAACCATCGTTATATGATGTTGGTTTTATGTACTCATGAAATTTTCATGACATTATTTTACATTAGGTGTAATGAATTGATCCACTGACTCAACAAAATTCATGGAGGAATACTCCTACTAATTATCCTCAGTGGAATAATATAGTTTTATATGGTACCATTATGTATATCCTAACATAAGAGGCATAAAATATCTATGTGTATGATATGTATTTTGAATTGAATACGGAATTTAATATCATGTTTTCTATCATCATATATTTTTTCGAGATGTGGAAAAACATTTACACATATGTTGATTCCTCCTTCATAAGAGGTTCCTCAATAATATGTAGTCCTATCCTATTCATGAATTCACAAATAAGACAGTGATCATTAGATATTGACTTACAAGTAATCTAGTCATCGTACTCCTGATTCATATGGATTATAACATGTTACCACTCGCGAGAGATTAACTATAATTATAGAATCAATATATACATACATCCCATATTCTAGAACATTTCCCAATATGACTAAGATATGATCCACTTTATCTAGATCCAATCTTTGAACACAATAAATTTTTTGATGGTGTGTCTGTGGATATGGTGATTTGTTAAATGGTCAGTACAGCTACTGAGTCTTGCCTCTATGGGTCACTTACACTAGAGAAAATTAATAATTCAATTATATAGGGAATAATGAAATACACTAGAACCTAAAAAAATTTATGGTGTAGGTCATGTTTCTCTATCTTGAAAAGGTGTTTTCAGAGCCCAACCATGATAAGGGGCCAAATCTCCATTCCATCATTGAGGTGGTTTTGATCAGAGAGGTTTTCCCTAATGGTTCTGTTCTAGGTGAGGTTGAACTTGGTGGGGGAAACACTATGTGGTGATCTTCCAAAAAATGGGACATCATGTGTAAAATATTAGGATCTTATTCAATCATATAATTGTTATCTCATATTTCAAATTCCATCTCTCAGGTTTTTAAGGGATAATGGGTGTAACTATTTTCGTGTTTACTACTAGGTTTCTTCCCAACACTGATCATTTTCAATGAATTACCAAAATCTACAAGGAAATATTATAGAGATATTTGTAGTGTTCAAATAATTCCAAACAATTTAAGCTTTTCATGAGTATATATTATTTGGTAACTAACATGTTGATGGAATACATGAGTCCCTTCCATCAGCTGATAAAGTCTGTGAGTCAGTCAAAATGATTATGTTTTCACAAAGAGAGGTATGTGATACTCATATAACATGTGATGAAGCTGAAGGTATATTGTAACTATCTATAAAGGTCCTCCCAATAATAATGGGTCCCTATGGAAAAAATGATGTAGCCAAAAAATGAAGGGCCTTATATGGACTTGGTGAATCATTATGTATAGGAAGCCTCCATCTATTATAAAGTATTGAACATTGGGAAAGACCATGAAAAAATTTGGAATATGTGTCATACTAGGTCCAAATACAATTTAATGGGGTTAAATGAGATTACCAAACTCCAAGGGTTCTCAACATTGTCCACAAATGATGGGTACATCATTCAATTTGGAAGTATTTCCACCAATTGGGTTTCCATAATTTCAAGGCGTTTAAAAATAATAACTATCATGTCGTTCAATGGAAGGTCTCTATCCACCAGTACTTTTAAATTCCTGTCAACATGTGAATAACCACAACCATGATCCTATGGTAGATAATCACTCTATTTTTTGGGGTCATAAACTCATACAATTGATGATTTCTATATACCCCGTCTTCTACACTGACCAGATGCATAGGGCCACCAAGTTCAAAATGAGTTGTCCAATGATGGATTATCGAGTTCTCCACTATAGGAAATATGAGGACCCTGATGTTATTATTAGGGATTGGGAACCACTCATCAATGATGTAAGTGGTAATCCTTTTATATTCCTTGTTCTTCAAGAGCTTGGTGGCCACCATGTGTTCTAAATCTACTATTAGAACAACATCGGAAGTGACATATAGTTTAACACATATTATTTCATTGACAAATTTCTAATAGATATGTTTGAAAATATCAATGGGAATACATTCAATCCTAATTTTTCTCTTTACTTATGTGTGAGGACACATTCCCAAGGGTATTCCTATAACTTTTCCACCCCATTGGATGAATCTCCCTTGTCTTTCCTTTCATCAGTGGGAATGTTCCACTAATCCTATGATGAGTTGGGGACAACCATATTTTCCATGGTCATTATAAGTGGAAAATATTTTACTTTTAGTTAATATGAAAATCTATAGGTCCTATTATTTTCACATGATAAGTATGAAAATGGTGGAAATCATACTTCCCTTAGCCTCTGTTCTGAACATGTGGAGATTCCACTTCTATTATCCGACAATTCACTATGATGCACATAACACAAATTTTATACATATTCATATGGTATTCATAATAATCAAGGTTCATATAAACTTATTGTGTAGTTATATACACAATTTTTTACTATTGGTTGATGGAATAAAATTGATAATGGATCCATGGGTAGGTTATTTTCTAATGATGAATGTAGTGAAACATCACACAGATGATCTAGTTGAAATAAAATATTTGGTCATCAATGTTGGACTATGAGATTACAATGTGTGGATATTTATAAGGAATAAATATCACAGATATCTATATAGAAGCCATAACCATCCATATTCCCTCTTTCATAGAGTAGTGGTACTACTTTTAGTCATCCCAAGCCTCCATTGGAGTAGGCGAAGATAATTTTGGTAACACTGATGTGAAAATTCTTTGTGCATACACTACCTAAGGAGTGGGTGATGCATGTGATATATATCCACTACAGGATTTTAAATCTCATAGTGGTGGAGCCAAATTCATGATCATTCCCGCATAGTATAGGAAGTTCACCACAACCTACTAAGCAATGATGGAAGTTTAAATTTGTGGATTGGCAGAGTTCTCACTATATGTGGATGTAAACGCAAAACTAGTAATCTATCTAAATTATTTGAAGAATGTAGAGAAGAGGGAAAGAAGTGGCGATAGAGATTGTTTTACTATGAGTCCCAGGAAATAGTCCAAATCATCATCCACATGAATCAATCTATGAGTGGATATCGGGAAATTATGATCCTTGATTTCCAAAAACGTATGATTCAATATTCGGTTTATATGATAGAATATGGAAACTACGGTGGAGGTTCACTCATTGAATTTTATATCTCCTTGAAATCTGAGTGTTTTATGATGATATGATGTTTACTAAGAATCCACCTCCGATGGAGGGAGTTTTCCCTCCTACCCCAAGTTTGGTCTTTGAATAAGGGTATTCCTTCGCAAAGGGAGGACCTCTATGATGGTTAGTGATGAAGTGGGTTGGACAACCTCTTTGATTTATGGGAACATAGGGAAGACCATTATCTTAGTTGATGGAAGTGAAAGGAGGACATCATTATGGATTTTTTATGGAGAAGGGATTACATCCTCATTGATTTGGTGTGACATGGGTATCGCCTACAGGCTTATTGATGGAAGTGTGTGGAGGGCCTCTTCAATGGTTTGTAGTGTCATGTGTAAGACCCCCACACCCATACACCTTAACAAATGATGAATAGTAATTTTAAATGGTGGTGTTGGTGATTTCTGGAGTCATCCTAGCTGGGCTATGAGGCCCCAGGTGTCTTTATCATAGATGGGAAATGAAAATCCCCTTTCACATGGTCTAGTGAAATAGACGGAATATTTGGAAGTGGAAGGGGCCATAAATGTTATATATTATTGTCCTAATAATATGCTTTCCTTGGACTACCCATGATGTTAGGGTGAGGTGTTCTAGACCCGGACTGTTGTTTTAGGGTTAATGTTTATCAATTCATTGGAATGTGGAGCCAATCAATGATGGGTTTAATGTGAAAAAGTGGGAGACATTCAAGGTGGATCCCGAGTGGTGGTCACAATTATAATGTCTCCATCATCCACTACTTCCACATCGGATGGAATATCACTATTACAGTGCCTTGAGGAGAGAATACGAATGTGGATGGACATCATAATTAGAATTATTTCTTCCTTTTTGGCCCCTCAGGGAGATGGTGTCAGCATGGAGTATAGGCATTGTGGTATTGTTGGGTCATATCCCTATTGGGATTGACCCTTTATGGTCAAATCATCAGAAAATGGTGTCGATCAGACTCCATTGGATGATCACAACATGTGAAAAATGGCATGGGTTCCATGCTACCAAAGGCACGGTGGATGTCACGGAGGGGGTGTAGTCAGGTGATATTGTCGCATTTACAACCCCCCTTCTACTAGATATGTTGGCACATGGTTACTGTATTTCTATATAATGATTAATATAATTCAATTGGATTCATCTATAAATAGAAAAATATTTGAAGCAATTATAAATCCCAATTTTTTTTTTAAGATTTCTGAAACAGATTATGGATCCACATTTACAGTGTCATAGACTGAGGATACCCAATGATAACAATCCCAATTCATAGCGGAGTATCATGATTTTCTCAGGATTTCCATTGTGGGACCATGATTCACATATCATGATTTGGTGACACAAAAATATGATGGTTCCACAAATTTTACTAGTACACATGTGTGAGGAGAATTGTTTTTTGATGTGTTAACTATTTATATTATTGATTCTTTCACTAGGGAACAATGATGTATCTCCGCCTGGTGAATGAAGTGTGGATTTCTTATCAACCCCTATTCAATGTTTCCAAATGTGGATTTATTTAGTAACATTCATTGTTGATACCTACTCCTCGAATGAAATGATATGATGACATTTTTGTTGCTCCCTCCATGGATTTATCCTAGGAACATGTTTCAAAGTTCGGATCTCTCTCTTATATATTGATTAGTGTTTCAAGAACTCATTCATTGTTCTCTCTCTTTGGTAACATACTTTAATTTTGTATCTTCTATCATGATATGACAGAATAAATT
This sequence comes from Viscum album, assembly GCA_963277665.1. Taxonomy (NCBI): domain Eukaryota; kingdom Viridiplantae; phylum Streptophyta; class Magnoliopsida; order Santalales; family Viscaceae; genus Viscum; species Viscum album. Next base: position 580,167,410 of record OY728128.1, on the reverse strand, counting down.
GGTCATGGTATCTATTATCATTGGAAAAATTTGAATGTATGGAAATTGGGTATATTATCCCCATATAAATAATTTCGTGTTTGTATGTAATCACATATGTGAGGCATCATATGCGCTGATCCTAAGACATTATGTTTCATCCATGAGGTAGTTAAATAAAGGGGATTAAATCCTCCAAATATTTTACCTAGTTTATCCCATTTTTATTACATGGGTTAGTGATTATATATTATGGAATGATTTTTATATATTAGAGTGGAAGATGAGTCACATTTTAACATCACATGGAGATGGATGAGTCATAGGATTAAAAATTGGTGGATATGGATGAGTATCATGTTTAACATCTGGTGGATATGTTAGAGTTTTTATGTTTGATATTTGGATAAGATGGATGAATCACATGTTTAACATCTCATATAGATAGATTAATTCCTTAGTTTAATATTCTATTTAGAAAGGTTGAGGGAGAGATTGTTCCCACAAGGTGGATAATTTGACATTGGGATGATGGAGTGTGACCCTCAATTGGAAGACTTCATATTGGCATTTGATGTTGTATATCCCCAAAAAAAGATAATTTAACCATTAGATTATGTCTTTATTGAAATCCATGGATGATTCCGATATACCATATTAAATCGAGAGGGATAAAAATGCACGTAGTGTGATTCCACAATTTATTGTCCTATTACCCGACCAATCCATGAAGTTAAACATAATGAGGTAAGGATTCTTGTGTCATAGAATGAGCATCAACAATAGATGGTGTTGGGATTTTATGTAAACTATTCCCATAAATGTATTCACATACAAGGGTGTGAATTAATCTTTGGAGTTATGTGTTGAGACCTCCTTGGTGATGGGTTTTCATCCATGGTGTTCTGATTTAATTTCATATTGGTAATGAATGTGTCGGGTTACACGTGAAGGACGACCTATGAATGAGTTTCATCCCATGGTGTGGTAGAATGTGGAATCCCGTTATTATCACACATGGTGCATCTTATGGACATCATAAAGGGATGTGATACAATTTAACCTCACGTGATGGGGATGATTTCATGTATATTAATATATTTTTAATGGAAATTGAGGAAGGTCGTTTTACATCTTTGTTATTAGACATGGATGGGGATTATATTTCCAGGAGAATGGCGTCATGTTTGGAAGATGATTATTTATAATGAATCCCAACCGAAATAGGATAATTAATTCCCACAATAATTTCAAATATTGTTCTTAGGTGTAGACCACATAGTTTCCTCTAGGTAGGTCTTGGCTTGGGAACCTCCATGGATGAGTGGTAACGAGGAGTCCAAACGATAAGTTACATATTTTTAGGACGAATATTCATTATTGAACCTATTATTAGGATTATTAAGAACAATAATGGCCCAAAATGCACTAAAAACAACGTGTACCGACATAATGGTAGGTGGAACCAGCCTAATAGTCATTTCTGTTGTGGGTGAAATAGTCTTGGATTGGAAAGGGGACACTAGGTACTCAATTATCACAAAAAGATGTCATCCAAATGGTGGAACCATGTAGATGTGTGTTATATGAATTTTGAGAAAGCTAGGACTTCTTTAAAGAATAGTTATTTTCAATGTACAGGGGTCTTGTTGAGTTGAAGGTTTTTATGAAGGAGTATGTTTCATGAAATCGGGTGACACTTACTTGGGTGGAATTCATGGTTCCCTTGGTGTTCGTTTTCAGAGGTATCAGTATCTTATAGAACCCCAAGATTGTAAAAGGTATATATTATTACATGATGTCAATGGACCATCAAAAAATTGATCTCCACCATGGGTGGAGGTTCTCAATAACCAATGTCAGGTGTTTACAAAAAATATGTCTACATTGAGGGATACATTATATCTCTCCATTACAATGAAACAATGTATCGACAACTCAGATCTATTATATGAAGATTAAGTTCACAACCCCTTAGAATACTGTCAATGTGGGTACATATAGTCCAAAAGGTGGTGAAGTAATTTTTTTTGGAAATATGAAGGCTCTTGAATAACCTATGAGATTTATAAATGGATGGGGCTCTATGATCTTGAGTTATGATATGTGAATGTTACCATAAATTCTATATGAGGGTTTGTAAGGGATCACCAGATATTTACATACATTTTATGGATAATTACCTGTAACCTACATATCATTAAGAATTTTTCAAGCAGTGTTGGTTCACGATGTTGGGGGAATTCATTAATCTAACACCATGTGTGGATTTTTGATTTGTGTTGGCCCAAATTCTCTCCAACGAAAAATTCATTCCTCAATCTCTCATGTGAGACACACATTTCGGTGTCAGTTATTTTGTATCTTTATATGAATAATAGAGTAATATAAGAATTTTTGGTGACCTATGGTTGTTTATTTTATGGTTGGGAAGCGCAAAACCTATATCACTATGTTTCATGTCATGGGATAAGGGATATTTTTTTCCTATATGTACAACATTATTATTTGAGTTTGTGAACAATAAATTATGGCATAATGTCATGGATATTGAATACACAAAATATTCTAGTTAGAGGGGTAGTAAATCATGGACTAGGAATATCTATTTGAATTGAAAACATGGGATAATTGATAAAATTCAAATATTAGAAATAGCAGACCAGTATCACAAGAAACCAGGAATAGAGATCAGGGATTTAAGGGGTACCATTCCTATTTGAAAAAGAAATAACATGGATCATTCTATTAGGAATTCCATTATCCACAAATTTATCATTGTGTGGAAGCATCATATCAGTCAACCACTATAACCAATCTAGTCTAGAGATGTAAATGGAAAAATTACCTAAGGTTATGTTATTCACGGAGAAGTGTATCAACTCAATGAATTGGTGAGTGTTATATCAGAATTCAATGAAATTATGGTTATTTTTGTAAAACATGATATTAAAGTAGTTTTCAATCACCATATTAGTTATATTGATTCTTAGTGATCACATTATCGTAACAATAATATGTTAAAAATCATTTCTCAAAATTTTTCATGGACTATGGGTTCCAAAGATCAAAAATTATATTTTACTAGGGCCACTATAAAGACAATATGATCTTTGTGACATTAAATTTTATCTAAATAATTTTCATAAAATATGAATATAAAACGTTTAGAGAGACAAGCCATTAATTTTTCTCAAACTACCCTTTCAGGAATTTCATCTTGATATGCCTTATGCAAAATCCACTAGTAGTTTAGGGTCATGTGATTTGGACCATAATATGGGTAATGTTTAACATGGTATATCATAGTATATTGTTCTTTAAGTATAATGTATAATTTCACATGGACAATATATGAAATCAGTGTTACCCAACAATGTAATTAGGATTCCCAAGGATATAATTACTTCAACACCATCCCATGTGAAGGGTGAGAATGTTATAACATATAGTTCAATGTTCTCAAATCATGAAAAAGATTACTTGCAATCTTACTAAGTAAGATAATTAATTTCTCTATAGTGATGAGCTGTAATATGATGATATAAGGGATCAAAATTATTATAATCCATTTTTTAAAGGTGGAGACAAAATTGGTTGATATTCGAGTACTCATATATAGGATATAAGGGAATACATACATTGTCAAACAAAGGTTACATTGAAGCTAGTTTCCCATTCCCCAGATCCATGAGTGGATATTCATAAATAAAGACACAAAAGACATGATTTTTTATTTATGTATTGAGTTTGTAATATGTGGGGATTTATCAGTCATGTATTTTAACATCATGTTACAATGAATTCTTTTGAATATTTTAACACGACTGGATAATGAGATTGGAGCTGACAAAAAATTCTGCATGATATCCTTAATTATAATTTTCACTGGTTTCCATCATTACATTCAAGTGTCAAATTTTATCCTTAAACAATATTACAACTTGGTATCCATATGTTGGAGTCTTACCTGTATTGATATATCCTTTATGAAAGAAGTATCTTCCTAGATCTAATTCAAATGTATTCAACAAAATTTTATATGAACGAAAAATACATAAAGGGATGAATATGAAATTTATATGACTAGGATTCACTGGGTTTTCCAATACATTTTGTAACGGTTGTAGTCAGGCCACAATCATTTCTTTCATGGTGATCCCTCTGTATAGTTCTAACTCATTTGCTGGCGATGGGTGCATTTTGTTTCATCCTGTAGTGGGCCTTAAAATCATGGTTGTATAAGGTATCATTTAAATGAATTAATATCATACATAGGGACATGGAAATAAAAATATTTCATTAGTGTATGGATTTGAATGATCCATCCCAACTACAGATTCAGGTAAAAGAAAAACAACTATAAATTATTTTTGTCCGTATATGATGGACCAAATTTCATATACATTAATGTCTTAAGACTATGACATAATCATGGAATTTAATGTCATGTAACTTGGATGTATCGAAGATACGAGTGTCTAAATGAAGTAAAATGGATTTTCATATAAGATACATACCCCTAGTTGATGGGGTATAAAAATATGATGTTATGATCTTTCATTGATAATTGGTATGATGCACTAATGTGTCAAAACAAGAATATCTGAATCTACTAAAGTTTTTGGGTAATTAGATCTGTAAATAATATCCCAATAATATTTTAGTATGCTATTGGTGAAAACTAGAGGGTTCATTTCAATCCTTAATAAGAGAATAAATCTATATCCCACATAGTTGGAAAAATAAATCATGTATTTAATGGGGTGTCACATGTGTTATAAAGGTTCCACAAGGAGAAAGATCTGAGGCATTTCATTATTCACCATCACATCCCATTGGGGTCCCTTTTGATTAACAAGTCCATGTTACTAGTTTAATATAGGGTAGAATAAGTAGAAATGATTTATAGTTCCCATGTTGTTCCCAGAGAAGAAAACCGACTTGTGTAATTTGTTTCTACCAATTAATTTTTCAATTATATGATGTTTTTTCAGGGATAATATATAATTAAAAAATGGTTCTAGACAACTGAATGACATTATAGTGTGTGCTGAACACATTTTTAAGTGACGGGATTGAACGTGTAATTCTATAGTTCACAATCACTATAGGGGATTATTTTTTTTCATGAAAACCACTTTTCATGAAATTTAACAACATTAAAATAGAAAATTGACATGTATTTTAATGTCACATTACTAGGGAATGGTAAACTATATTAGGGTAGAACATGACTCGATCACACAGGTTAGAGTGGCACTCCAGTATCCTTATGCTCACATTGGAAATTCCCATTGTGGGAACATGAGATAATTATGAATTTGATTTATCCATTAGAGATTCAATGACATTTTATATGTGATGGGACTCATATTTTTTATATGAGAAATAATACCAAGACAAACATGGTTCTCATTAATAAAATTTTGTGGGAGTGATGGGAACTAATGATGTGCTTGAAAAAGAGGTTTCGAAAGTAACTATATATATATATCCTAGAATATGAATCTATCCACAAATAGTTCTTAGTAACATTGATACCATCATAGATTAGTCTCCTGTATATGGAAGTGGAATATTACTATTACATTAAAGATTGAATCGATATTGAAGACCCAATAATCACTATATATCCTTTTGTAATAGGAATCTCGCCCTACATATTTCTCATATGAATACTATGTTTTTTAGTTTCATGCCAATTTGACAAGGAATATAAATGAATATACCATTGAATAATTATTTATTCCTCTTGTAGGAGAATAAAAATTAATGAAATGTATCATTTACATAGTTGAAAAAATGGGTGTATAAAGGTATTTAAAATCTCATAGAAGTTAGGTGTTCATTGGATATGAATACAAAAAAAAAAATAATGTATATAAGAGTGTGATTCCATAATAATTCCATGATAATGGGTATGATTCAATGATTTGTAAACTCGATAGTTTCCAAATCCACATGAATTATTGGATTATGGGAAGCAGAAATAATAAAAAATAAATTTTTGAGTCAATGTAAGGGAGAGACTTGTGGGTACCATTGAACCCTTAATATTGGAGAAATCCCATATTCAAAATATTCAAGATAATAACTAGAAGATTTAGTGGTGTCCTCTCATCTTGGACCAAAACAACCATTAAGAGAAAGTATTTACCCAAACACACACTTCCTGATTCATTACTAAACATGATGGGTATTATTTTATTTGAGAAAATAGGAAAATACATAGTACATTATACAACTGGTGAGATTTTCTTGTCTAGGATTTAGAGATTTAATAAAATCATACATTAAATCCTAGTTAACAAAAATTAATAAAAACTAACTAATTAGATTCATTTGCATTAGCACCTTAACAATCTTTTATGCAACTACGAAATCATGTGAAAACATTTTCAAAATATGGGATGTGAACAAAAATCTCTATAAGGGATATAAAAATAAAAATATATGAATATAGACCAGAAATTCTAATAAACACATGAATGAAAATTTCCTAAATAAATTTCTCTAACCCATAATGTATCACATAAATATTATTTGGGAAACAAGAGCATTCCATAAGACATTAAATATATATATATAACATATAGCTATATTGAAGAATTACTTACCAAATATTTTAACCATCATAGATACCATACTATTTTTATCCTTCATGGATACAATATAATGTAAACCTCACAATACATTATAATTTATCACTTACGACTACCATATATTGTAACCATCATAATTATACATGTAGTAACCATAAAACTGAACCCCAACATAAACATTTCTAATAAATTAGAGGGAGATATAGGTCCCACAAATCATTATAATAATTCCCAATAACCAATACATAAAAATAAATCATTATATATTTCATAAAAACATCCATTTTTAATTGTATAAAAACAGAAGAATAAAAAGTTTTATTAAAGAAAATTCCCTTCGAAATATCATATGACTGAATTGAGAATTAATATAATGAATATAATATGACAATACACTACATATACACATAATTATAATGATATAAAAAAAATTAATTACCCAAATAATCATAGTACCCCATAATTAATGATGTATAAGGATAACCCAATGAATGGAAATTGGGTTAATGAATCCCATACCTCATGTTATTCTTACATAAAACATGTTTAACCCTAATGTATATTGGTTAAAATGGTGCTATTAATTTTTGTACAGAAATATTTTCTTCTTTATAAGACCTTATATAATCATTATATGAAATCTTCCCATTAATTAATTAGTAATATTTTTCTATTTCATTTTTATGGGTGCGATCATTAGATAGTTTACATGGTTAGTTCATAAAATTATTTCTTGTCTAATGGAAGAAAAATCCTAAAATAGAATGAAATGGTATTAATTTGTTAAAATAAAATGAAATGATACCATTAATCATTTATTTTTCAGATATGACAACGATTCATTTGATAAAACATTAATGATATTCATTTCGGTCATTTTGGCAGTTATTTGATAATCAAAAACTAGATTCATTATATAATTTAATAATATATATATGATGACTCATTACAAAAAGATGTTATATTATAAACATTAACAAATATTTTATCTATAATATTTCTTAGGACAAGGCCTAAATAATGCAAGGGAAATTAAAAATTCATTTTCATGATATAGGTAAATCGAAACATCACATATGATGTCTTTATATTAATAATAAAAGGGAGATGAGAAGAAGTATGATGTTGAACTATTTCCATAATCCTAATAACATTATAGTATTTATAAGATAATGGATTTTTCATGCCACATGGATAATGGTATGTGATGAAATTATAATTAAATATATTTAAAAGAATATAATGGAAAAATAAAATGGTTTTTTCCACTTCATATCTACCACTTTAGATCATCCATAAGGCCCTTTGTTTTTTATTTTTCTTGAGACTAGAGGATCTTGGATGTGGGGAAGAGGTTTGGGAACATGACATTGAATAATTTTGTTAATTATAAAATCATGAGAGGAGTGGGAAGAATATGGGTGAGGGGTGGTATTTAGGGTGGAGGAGAGTTGGGTTTTTATTATTATTTTATTTATTAGTTTATTAATTTGGCTCTATACTATAAGTAGTTTATGAGTAATCATAAAATTTATTAAAATAATTAAGTTAAGTTCAATAAGATGGTTCTTACTTCATTAATGATTTTAGGAATAGTTTATTTACCTTATAATGAATATGAACAGTAAATTAGCATATTTCATTATTAAAACAAATTTCATGCATTTCAGAAAAATAAAAAAAATTCACAAAAATCATTTTGAACATATAGAATTAATAAATTAACAAAATTTAATCAATATAATTTCACAATATGGGAAATGTAATTTTTAAATATTATCATACTTTATTTGATAAATAATAATTTAAAAATTAAAACGGGTTTTATAACACATTGAAAATATAATTAAATTATCATATAATTATCATATAATCATAATAAAATAATAATAATCAATGAAACTATTTTATGAAGGAAAAATTACATTTAAATCAATATATTAATTATAAAATTGTAATTACACATTTATTACTTAAAAAAGCACAACAATAAATTTATAATTTCAAAAACATTTATTTGCATATTCTATGATATGAATATATCATGATTACACTTATAAGATAAAACAATTACTTATAATATCATTGGTGATGTTACTATTCAATTGTTTGGTCTTCTATTCATAGGGTTATTTTTTATATTCATTAGTGTAACATTACTATTCTATAGAATAATGATACTATTTACCAAAAATTAAGTTATTATTACCAGAGTCTAAAAATGTTACTGATCAAAAATAGTGTATGTCCATTTATCAAAATTCAATTAAAAAATGTGGGAAAACTGTGTTTAATTCATAATTAATAATGGTCAGATCAATTTATTTAGTTATCCATTTTAGCTTGATGTGGCATTTTTTCCATTTAAAAAAATGGGATGTCACATTCCCCCATTAAATGAATTGAGCCTAAAGAATCATTTTATTTGTAATTATTAATTTACATATTGATAATTAAAATAAAATATTTTCTTATGTGTACTTCATTAACAATAAGTTCAAATGTAAATACTATCACTATTTTTAATAAAAATTAAAATGTCTAATCTCTAATATATTCTAGACCATTCCAATAATACAATTGACAATGACCTTATAATTTACATCCAGATTCAATACTGAAACAGGATATTTTTTTTTATTAGAGATAACACAAACATAAATAGTAAATTATACAATCGAAGAACTTTTATGATCTATGTTTTGGAGTATTAGACATACCTCACATTTAATAATATTTTAAAAAAATAATCAGAAAATTACTAAATTAATTCATATGCATTATATCCATAAATGTTCATTAAAAATTTAAGGAATTTCAATGAAAATATATTCAAAACATGAGATGAGACCCAAAATATCTATAATGATTAAAAGAGAAGGAATAAAACTGCATGTCCAAAAAAAATATAATTATATGAAAAAATGTTCACAAAGACATACCTCGCACATATAAAGGATCATATACATACATTGTGAAAAACAATATATTTCCATAAAAAACTAAATAAATAAATAACCATAATTCTAACATGAATAGTTACTAATAAAATATTGTAACCATCATGGCTAGTATATTATTTGTAACCCTCATGGAATCCTTATAATATAACCTTCACAACATCCTTACAATGTAACCCACATGGATACCTTATGTTGTAACCATTACAGTAATAGTAGGAGTAACCATATGGATGACCTGCAACATAAATATATCTAATGAATTATAGGTTGATATAGGTACCAACATTCACCATAAACTAATTCACACTAACCAAAACATAATCATAGGAAAAAAATATTTTCAAAAAACAACCCTTCTGAATCATAAAAAAATAGATGTTTGAAAGAGTATTTAAAAAGAGTATTCCCATAAAAATATCAAATAATTGAATTGAGAATTGATATATTGAAGGAAATATTCATGTCAACAACAAATATAAAAAATAAAACAATATATAAAAATTTTCATTACACCATTAATATTGTACCACATAATTAATGAATTAGATGGTTTAACAAAATAATGGAAATTTGGTTAAGAATTTCTTTATCTTAGATTCATATTATATTAAATGTGTTTAAACATCATATATAATGGTTAAAATATTTTTATTAATATATTATAGAAACATATACATTTTTATAACACATTATATGATAATTTTATATCAACTATCCACCTGTTAATAAACAATATTTTTTTATTTCCATTATTTCAGGTGCATTCATTACATGGTTCCCATTGTCGATTTATAATGTATTTTCTTATTGAATGGAATATAAACTCATAAATTATAATGATACGGTATTAATATGTTTCTATAATAATAAATTATAAAATATGTCAGTTTTTTAGATATGATTATGAATAAATAGATAAAATATTATTTATATCTTATAATATTAGTTTCGTAGTTCATCAATAACCACGCCTAGTTTCATTAAATAATTTAATATTATGTATATATTTTAATTCAAGAAATAAAAGAGGAAATACAATACACATTATAATATGTTTCAACCATAAAAATGATTTTTAAATATGATATGATGTATGTTATGTATATTGAAAAGACATCGTCCATGATGCCAGTAAATCAACACATGAGAGACGATGTTTTTATTTTTAGAATACAATGGATAGGTGGAGAAGAATGAGGATGATTTATTTTCATAAACATGATAAAATTATATTATATATTAGATATTATTTTTAAGACCCGAATATTCCACGATACAAATTTGTTTGAATAATACAATAACTTTTGTTGTATCCTACTTCGAGTTCTAGCACACCATGACCAATCATACTAGCAATTATGAATAGTAATTCCCATTTTTTAAAATTTTATAAATTTTATTTTTAAAAATGGAATTCATATTTTGATTCATAATATCATAATTATATTAGTGTGAAATTTTGTAATTTTTTGGAAAACATTCAATTTTATATGAATAGTGAAAACACTATGTTATTATTTAAAAACTTGTTTTTATTAAAATAATTATTTATTTTATTTAAATTTATTTTAATTCCAAATATATACATAATAACTATATTGTTTCAATTTAATTCATTGGATTCATTTTATAATATAATTATTTGTATAGAATTTTATTTAACATTTTAACGTCTTTTACACACATTTTAGGCACATTTTCATATTTACATAAAATGTAATTTAACTGCTTCTGTGAATTGAATGTAATTTTTTTTGAGACACGGTTTACATAAGTAATTAAATTTTGGTTAAATAAGATTAAAATATTTCTTTGAGAATAGTAACGTTTGAATTTTTATACCATAGTTAAAAGTAATTGGCGTAATTAAATGTAAAAATGTGATTTTAATTACCCAAAAAATGTCATAATTCTATTGGATAAGTGTTTCTTAACAAAAATAAACATTATGAATAAAATATTACCTTTTTTTATCCACATGTATTAGATTAGGTCAATTATTATTATTTTATTTAATGAAAAGTTAAAAGTGTCAAATTCAAATTTTCATATCTAAAACATTTTTAATATAGGGATATACCTAAGATAAAGTAGGATATTAATATTCATTAGAATGACAAAACATTTTATACATAATATTATTTTATTTATAATTTTTATACAATATTTAAATAAATTTTTTATTGACACAATGAGGATTTAATAGTAACATTAATAATGAAATACACACATAATTAATATTATATATATCCAAATAAATGTAAATTTATACTTTTAATCCATTACACTAATTTTATAAGGTTATTATTTAATTTTAGGATCTATTTAATTGATTTTTTCCAATTTATAATGTTTTTTTACATTCTCGAAAAACAAATAAAAATTAGTGGAAAACAATTATATAAATTTGTTTTTAAAACCTATACTATATTATTAATTTATATAATATTCCTAAGAATAAAATTTTCTCAAAGGACATAGATAATGTTAGATATTTCAATTAGTATCCACTAGGGGTTTATTGTATTTTTATAAGAAGTTATTAACCATTTTTTATAATAATACAAGAATACATGGTAGAAGTTAAAAAAATTAATTTTGAGTTAAATCTAAAAGATAAGATTAATATGGGAATCCAAATCTACCTAAAAACTATTGTTTGTGAGTTTATTGACCGAGTCCAACCTTATCCATGAAATAAATCCTTTTGGAGGCATTATAAATCAAATATTATTGTATAATGAATTAATATTTGAAACTTTTCCAAAGGGGACCATCACATCTCTTATAAAATGGTATGTCCCCTTCTCGTAGTTTCACTCCACAAAATCCTTTTGGATTTTCCATACCCTGATCAAATATCCTCCCAAATATCCTCACATCAACCTAGATATCATTATTTGATACGAAATCCAACTTATGGATCCCTTTTGATCAAATCAAAAGGAATTTCCCGATAAAGAGGTAATAATTTCATCACCTCTTTCAAAGTTCCTTTCATCTTCCAATTTGTATTTCATTGTTGTTTCCAATCCAAAATATAAAATCCAGTACCTTATATGTACTGTAATGTTATTATAAATATTCTACAACCAAATCCATTATTTTATCAATCCTATGAATAGATAAGTCACCATATGTTCGTATGTACGGATTAACGTCTCCAGGCCATGATGTAGTTTGTTATTAAAAAATTCATAATTTGGATGGGAATAATAATGAGTATAATTGATGTTATAAATAAATATATCATGTTACAGATTTTGTATATATGATGTACCATACAATTACGAATTATTTTACAATCAATATATTAATATTTTATTTTCTGTATACGTACGGATTGCTGCCTCCACAAATGTGACATGATTTGTTTCCCCATCATAACCATTCAAGAATAAAAATTATTTTAAGATATAAAATTATTTTTTATGAACTTAATATCATTCTGTATTCAAATACATAAAATCTACAATAAACATGAATTATGTAACCAAACATATATATGAAAACTAATCAGTTAACACTAAAAACTATGATACTACTAAGATATTATTAACAAAAAATATTAAAAGATTATATATGATATCAAATTTCTATATGTGGTTCTTGTATAATTTTAATAACAATGATTAAACTATTATATAGGATTTTAACGTACACTCTATCATATAAAAGTACAAGGTAAGTGTTAAATTTACAGTCTCTTTATATAATAGAGGTAATTTATAAGTAAATATCTACTAGGTCATCTTTATCACCCACATCTATGATTCTTAATAATGTATTTCAAAACATTTTTACTTTTTCTATAATCTGGGATACAATAATTTATGCCCTTGTTTTAATTATTATAAAATTTTTTGAGAGAAAAATATCCATTATTTTCCAAACAAGGTAATTTATTAACTTTTCAACGAATTATGGTAAGAATATTTTTTAACTTATACATCAGGTGTAGATAATTTCCTCCAATATAACACATTCTAAGATTCAATTACAAGATTATAGGAATATTTTCAAAATAAATGTTTTCTATTATAATTATTTGACTTTTAAATCATTTCAAAATAGAAATATATATTTATATCAAATAGTTTCCATTTCTTTTAGGTCAACATCATTTGATGGATTTTACAATTGATTGAAGTTGATTTATCATGATACAATCTTCCATATTGTATTGAAGGTTTTGTTATATTTTTATTCGTGGATGTGTTATTTTGATACCATTCACGGTTTATGGTTAATGAATGAACATTTTGAATTCTAGTTTTAAGACAAATATTTATGTTATGTTTCAACACTTTCATATGAGGAATATCCTGGACTTAGTAATGGATGTGTGGATCCCTCTATAACTCCTTGATGCATTGGTAGGTCTCATGAGAAAAACTAGTGTCTTGGAACAAGTCCTTGATAAAATATTATATGTAGTATTGGAATGAGGCCTTGAATATGTTGTTATGAAGTCCGGCATTCTGCAATCCATCATTATGAAATTTTCTGTTGATATTACATGTGATTATTTGACTATTAGAATATCCATGTGAATTAGTAAATGGAATTAATTGATTTATTTTTTCCATATTATTATAAAGATTAAATTTTAATGGATTTTGATTGTATTTTTATAAATTACCTTAATTGTATATAATTATTTTTTATTGTTTCAGTTATATTTTTATTCTTACTAAGCATATAATATCACCCATAATTATGTTTTATTTTATCTTGGATGAGAAGATGTATATTATGATTAACTTTCTGGGATAAGATAAAGGATATGAAAATGATCAATGGTGACACAATGTTGTTTTTTTCATTTTATGATGTAATAAAATACTCATATCTGTATCCAGTACTTAAAAGGCAACTAAAGTAATCATTAATTAGAGAATTGATCTCTTATGTCCATGCCAATGTCATTTAATAATCCAACACCATTGGGTAATTGGGGTTGGGGGGTTGTAGTTCATATCATAGGTTTTTTAGAACAAACCTTGGGAACTAGATTTTGAAAAAAACTTATTAGAGATCATTACCCTATGATAGACATTAAGGATTAGTAAGGAATAACTTACTAGAATTTTAGTAATGTAGAGATTTAGGCATATTTCCAAGAAATACATCCCTATTTGGAATCGATCAGGTGGAGGCAGCACTGGTATAGATGTACCTAAGAGTGAAAAATATTACATTGAGTTTCGGGCTTGACCCGGGGTATCTCGGTACACAGAAAGGGTATCTCGGTACACAGAAAAAGTCCTTGATACACTCTGGGTTACGAAACTCCCTAGGGATATCCTTAGGATAATTCACATTTTCATTAAAACCCATTATAATGGATTTATGATTAATTAATTCTTAAATAAAACAATTTTTTTTATTATGGATTATTTTGAAAAACTATTTAATTTATTTTAGGTATTTTACTAGTTTAGAATTATGTATTTCAATTATTAAACTAATCTAGGGTATTCCATTGTTTAGAAATAGCGCCTAGTATGAATGGAAACTGTATCAACATATGTAATCAGTGTAGGTATTGACACTCTAATCAATATAATTATAGTGGATCTGGTGATGCAACTGGTGCTGATCAACTTATTTCCAGACTAAGACAACTCACCCAGGTTATGAATAATAAACATACACATTTGGAGCACCCTACAACACAATGTGAATGATATTTTTTATATAGTTTAATGATGAAACAACCACCAACAATTAATGACAGAATTATAAATTATTAGATGAGTAGTGGATATATTTTTTAAATAAAATCTTTCTTTCATTGGGGAGTAGAAAAAGGAAAAAATGATTCATGGTAGTTTATCGCCTCATAGGAGATGCAGATCAATGGTGGTCATTAATTCAAAACCAAAAGGTAGATTAAGAAGTATCAAATATGTATTGGACGGATTTTAAAGATCATTTCATAGAAAAAATACTTTCCCCATGTCCATCAAGCTGATATTGAAAGACAATTTTTGAGTCTGAGGAAAAATTACGATGACATTGTTGCAAAGAAAGAGGCTAACATTACAATGATAACAAGCTATATAGTAGATTATATACATAACCCGTGGAGAAATATTGATCAATTATTTGAAAGAGTTAAACCATACCTCCATCTAGCATTAGTCTCACAACCCTTCTCATCATATAATGATATTGTCTAATGTTCTATCAAGAAAGAAGATTAATTATCTAAGTATTACGACTTTAAATCAATGTAAGTGAAAAGAATATCTGCTAAACACTATGGAGAGATAAATAATTGGATGAAGGGAAAATTTGAATTTCCATTCTGCATTAAATTTTTTAAGAATCACCCCGGTACTTTCTTAAAGGTAATAGGAGTTTATTACAAGTTTGGTGAAAAAGGCGACCAAGCTCGTGATTTCAAATGAAAGAAATAGTTTATCAGTGTTAAATGATACAATTTTAGAGAAATGGTGCATTATTCAAATGAGTTTCATATTCAATAAGGAAAAATACCTCAGAAAAGAACAAGGGAGAATGCCCAACCTTAAATGATCACTACTACTAAGGTTGATTCCACAAACTATGTGGTGGTAGGTAATTTAATGGGTTCATAATATTTAGCCATTACTTAATTTGTTTCTAGATCATCACATTGTTTCATAAATTCCATGATTTCAATGAAAATTAGATTTTTCTAATTTTATTTAACATGGTAGTTGACAGTCAAAACTCCTAAGGGATATATCATTGCAACAATTTTATGTGAATATGTTCTTGTTATGGCATATAAACATTCTTTATCTACTAATCTCATTGTCATACACATGATTTCATTTCATATAATCCTCAATATGGATTGGATTTTGGACCATGATACAGAAATTTATTTTAAGAAATATGTTACAATTTTTGGTGATTACAAGGAGTACCTTATCTTGAGAGGAGAAAGGTCACCATCTAATTCTCATATAGATCCAACCCTAGTTTCTCTAATAAATTAAATTACTAGGTAGTAATAGAGTGAAATAACAATGAGAGAGTATGTTAATGTTAAAATAGTCTATATAACTATAGTGAAATAATATGTTGATGTGTTTCCAAAAGATTTACTTGGACATCCTCGAGAATGAGAAATTTATTTTTCCAATGATTTAATTCCTGTTTCAAGTCCCATATCGATGATCACTTATATAATAGACATTGTATAATTAGTGGAACTAATGGAAAAACTTGAGGAATTGATTAATAATGGATTTAATTACCCTAGTGTGTTTCAATGGGGAGCCCTTATTGTTTTTTATGTGAAAAAATGGATCTATAAATTTTTGCATTGACTACAGGATGATCAATTCTATAACAAAAATGAACAAGTATCCCATACCTCAAATTGATAATTTATTCAAAAAAAACACAAAGGTCAATAATTTTCAAATATTGACCTTCAATTTGGATATCATCAGTTGTGTGTAAAGAAGGAAGAAATTACAAAGATATCCTTTCTTACTAGGTATGGTAATTAAACGTTTCATTAATGCCTTTTTGACTATCTAATTCACCCTCGGTAATAATGGATATAAGGAATAGGGTTTTCAAGGAATATCATGATAACTTTTTATTTGTATTTATTGATGATATCATGGATTAATCCCAAAGCTATGGAGATCGTGAAAATCACTTCTGCACTATTATAAAGACTCTTATAAGAAATGAATAATATGTGAAGTTTAACAGGTGTGAATTTGGGCATTAAGAGATTTATTTTCATGGCCATATTGTCTCCAAGGATGGAATATTTGTGGATCCTTCTAGGAAAAGAGTAATACCAGAATTACAGCATCTAAGAGTAAAATAGAGGTACACAGTTTTATTGGTTTAGCAGGTTATTATCGGCGTTTCTTCCAGAATGTTTCACAATTTGCTAACCCATTTACCAAGCTCACATGTAAAGGGGTTAATTTTGTTTAGATAGAATAGTGGGAAGAATATTTTGAATAAATGAAGATAATATTAGTAAATTCTATTATCATGACTTTACCATCGAGGAATGATGGGTTTTTTATTTATTGGGGAGCGTTAATGAAAGGAAATGGTTGTGTCCTTATGCATAATGATTGAGTTATTTACTATTCATCATGACAACTAACAATTCATGAAAGAAACATACCCACTCATGATATTGAGTTAGTAGCAATAATATTATCATTGAAGATATGGATGCAATATCTCTATGGTGAAAATTGTGAGATATATACTGATCACAATAGTTTGAAGTATAATTTCTCACAAAAATAACTCTTCATAAAGAAACAAAAGTGGTTGAACTACTCATGGATTATGATTCCTCAATACACTACCATTAGGGGAAGGATGATAAAGTGGAATATTCTTTGAGAAGAAATGAACATGGAGCTCTGAAGAAGATAGGAGTTAAAAGGGATATTATGTTCATGGATCTAGAAATGATGGATATGGGAATAATAATCGAAGGTGAAACATAAATACCTTTTCTAATGGTTACTAAACCATATTTACTATAAAGGATAAAAATTTCTAAGATTGATGATGATTTGATTCAAAATGAAAATTAAAAATTTAAATGATGGGGGATTGATTGACTTCGTATATGAAGATGAAATTTGAAATTTGGGAAGAGACTTTGTTTTCGTGACATACCTGATCAAAAAAGGGAATCGTTAGATGATTTTCATAACACCAAATTCTCTATACACCCAGGTAGTACTATAATTTATAGGGAATTGAGGGAACATTTTTTGTGGGATAACATGAATATGGATATTACTGATTAGGTGTCGTCATATATGGTTTTTCACATGTGAAGGCTAAAATACAACATCCAAGAGGAGTCATGGTACCACTTCGCATACATAAGTGGTAATTGTATGATATTATGATGTACATTTCCATGGGGCTACCAGACACTTGATGAAGGACTGATTCACTATGGGTCATTGTTGATCATCTTACCAAGTCAACACAATTTCAGGCTATAATAGAATATTTACAACATGACCATTTAGATAGACTATATATTAATGATGTTTTCATACCTCATGGTGTACCCCTAACAATTGTTTTTGATCATTATCCTAGTTTTACATCAGGTTTATGGAAAATTCATCAGAAAGCCCTAGATATAGAACATTGTTTGAGCACAAACTACCATCGTCAAACTGATGGACAATAAGAACAGAGTATTCAAACCATAGACGACATGTTGAGTCCTTTCTCATATTAATTTCATCGTGTGTGGGAACAATATTTACCTCTAGTATAATTTTCCATTAACTATTGTTTCTATTCATGTATTTAAAGAGAACCATGTGAAGCATTATATGGAAAGAGATGTCACACACCAACTTCTTTAGATGATGTTGGTGAAATAAAACTTGTTGGCCCATAACATGTTGTGGAAATAATTGAAAAGGTGAATATTATTCAAACACACATCAAATAAGCTCAAATTAACTAAAAGAGATATGCCAACAATTGAAGGAACAATTTTTAATTTCATGTAAGATATCATGTTTTATTGAAGGAATATCCTTGGAATGGTGTTATATGATTTGGTATGAAGGGTAAATTAAGTCCTAGGTACATCAGAGCTTTCGATATTCTAGAATGAATTGGAGTTGTAGCTTACTGTTTGGAAATACCTCCATGTCTTTCCAAATTTCATTATGTGTTCCATATATCACTATTGAGAAAATACATGCCTGACCCAAGGAATTTCCTCACCTCGGATTAAATAGAAAGGGAAATCGATATTTTTTATTGTGAAGAGTCTGTCAATATTCTTGATACTAGAGAATAAGTGCTGAGAAACCAGAAAACTCATCTGGTAAATGTTCTATGGAGGAACCATAAAATGGAAAAGGAAATGTGGGAACCCAAGGAGCTTCGGAAGAAGAAATACCTAATTAATTTTATGTATTAATATTCTATCAATTTCTAGGAAGAACTTATTTGGAGGAGGGAAGAATGTAACACCCAAATCCTCTGTGGTATGCTTCTCTTTGAATAATACAATAGCTTGTGTTGTATGCAACTTCGAGTTCTAGCACACCATGACCAATAAAACCATATGTTATGAATATTAATTACCATATTTTTGTAAAATTATAAATTTCATATTTCAAAATGGACTTCATTTTTGTATTCATAATATCAAAATTAGCATAGGGTTAATTTTTTGAATTTTTCGTAAGAATTAAATTTTTTGATGAATAATGAAAAGCATTGTGTTATTGTTTAAAACCTAGTTTTTATATAAATAATTATTTATTTTATATAAATTTATTTTATATAAAAATAAGTACCTAATACCTATATAATTTCATTTTAATTAATTGGAGTCATTTTATAATAAAATTAGATTTATAAAATTTTATTGATGACTTTAACGTGTTTTACCCACTGTCTAGGCCCATTTACAAATTTGCACAAAACATAATGTTACAACTATATTGAATTGAATTACAAATATTCGAGTGACACAGTTCATAATAATATGTAAAATTTTGATCAATATGATGAAAATAGTTTTTGAGGAATAATACATTTTGAATTTTATTTACCACGATGAAATGTAAATAACATAATTAATGGAAATTTTTTTATTATATTTACCCAAAAACAAGTCCTAATTATATTTTATAAGATTTTATCAACAAAAATAAACCTTAGGAATTAAATATTATCCTTTTGAACCACATGGAATATATTAGGACAACTATTATTATTTTACTTAATGAAGTGTTATAAGTAGTAAATTCAAATTTTCAGGACTAAAACATATCTAATATAGGGTTATATGTAACGCCCCGACCCCAGTTACCCAGAGTCGGTGCATTATTACATAACAATGGCATGATCACAAGAAAGATCAAATCTCGAAAGACCGATTGGTTTAGTAGACTTGGAAACACTAGATATATTCATAAGTTTTACATTACATCATAAAATGAAAAACTACTACAACAACATAATGTTTCCACAATCCACACTATTAACCCCTCATAAAATCCCTGCAGGTCATTCATAACTTACTTCTTCACATCCTGGGAAAAATAAAACATAGAAAAGGGGTGAGCTCAAATTCCCAGTAAGGATAACAATATAGCGGAAACATTCATAAATAAGAATAAACATTTAAGGCAATGTATAACTAAAACAAAAGCCTTTTAAATATGAACTTTCAACATGGTATGGCATAAATAAAATGAAATAATGCCATTTAATTATTCACATGGATATTCTACTAATCGAATAATCACATGCAAAAATCAATAACCACTTTCATAATGTTGGAATGCATAATGCCAGACTATCAAAACCACATAGCCAAGGCCTCGTGCCAAGACTACAAATAAGATTTTGTCAAGGCCTTGTGCCAAGACACTAGTTTGTCTCATGAGACCTACCGATGCATCGAGGAGCTATAGCGGGCTCCACCCGTCACATATTAAGTCCAATGCATTCCCATATGAAAAGGTTTAAACATAACATAAACATTCATATTAAATCTAACATATGAAATGTCAATACCTTCACCATAAACTATGAATGGTATAAAAATAGCACATCCACAGTCAAACATATCACAAAACCTTCAATACAATATAGAAGTTTTGTATCATAATAAATCAACTTCAAATAATCTTAAAATCCATCAAAGGATGTTGACATAGATGAAATCAAAATTCTTTTTAAAAAAATATCTCCTTTTATTTTGAAATAATTTAAGATCCATATAAAATAAAACATTTTCTTTGAAAATATTCTTATAAGCTTGTAAGGGAATCTTTGAAGATTTTATAACGGCGGAAAATAGCCGCACCCGCCGTATAAGTTAAAAAAACATTCTTACCTTAATTCTGTCGAAAAGGTTAAAAAGGACCTTGTTTTGAAAACGACCGAAAGATTCCTTTATAAATAACTTATAAAAGTCAAAAAGGGTATAAATGACTTTAACTCATATTCTAGTAAATAGTAAAAATGTTTTGAAATGCATTTTTAAGAATCATGGATGTGGATGATAAAGAGATCCCAGTAGATTATTACGTATAAACAACCTTGGATAATGAAAAGGTTGTAAAGTAAACCCTTACCTTGTACTTTACCTTGGTTGGGGTAGGTTAACCTCCTGTATAATGGTGAAATAGTTGTTATTAAATTATACAAGAATCATATATAATAATATGATATCATATATGATCTTTTAACATTGATTTGTTAATAATATCTTAGAATTATCGTCGTTTTGGGAGTTAACTTACTCATTTTCTTTTTTATATTTTGTTACATAAGCCATGGTTGTTGTATCTTATTCATATCCAGAATGATATCTAGTCCTTAAACATCATTTTTAAATCATCAAATGATAATTATACTTGAATGGATACGATGGAGAATGAATCTCATCGCGTTCGTGGAGACGGTAGTCCGTACGTACGCACGAGCGACAATATCATTCTTTCGATATTAGAATAATATATAAATGGATGGTATATCATATATACAGAATCATTAACATGTTATATTTATTATTTACATGAGTTACACATCATTATTATACCCATCCAAATAATATTATATTGAATAACAATTACACCACGACGTGGAGACGGTAGTCCGTACGTACGCACGTATGGTGACATGTCATTCAAAGGGTGGATAGAATACTGAATATGGTTGTACCATATTTATAATAACATCACAGTATATGTGAGATACTGGAGTTATTATTTTATAATGGTAAGAACAAAGGAAGAAGAAGTGGAAGAAGAAATGAACTCGGAGAAGGGTGGTGAAATCATTACCTCTTCTTCGGGTTCTTCCTTTTGATTTGATCAAAAGGGCTCCTTAGGTTGGCTTTTTGATCAAACTAAGGCCTCTAGGTTGTAGTGAGGGATGTTGGGAGAGTATTTGGGCAGATTTTGGCCGAAACAAAAGTCTTTGAAGGTGTGAAGAAATGAGAAGGAGGAGTGCCCTTTTATAAGAGGGGTGAGGGGCACCTTTGGAAAAGCTAGAAATATTAATTTATAATAAATTCATATTCGGTTTCTAATGGCTCCAAAGCTTATTATTCAACGGTTAAGGTGGGGATAGGTCGAAAAACACTCAACCAATAGAATTTATACAGGTTTGGGTACTTATATTAACCTTATCTTTAAGTATTAACTCTAAGTTAATTAGTTTCAGTTTTACAATGTCTCTTTGTATTTTTATATAATATGGTTAATAAACTTACTATATACATCCAAGAGACCCCCAAGTGGTACATTAATGATGAAAATATCATGTTATAAGTCTCTTGGACGAACCTTATATTTTTAGGAATTTAATATCAATTAATAATATAATATTTGTTTTAAGAACTCTTTTATGTCAATTTTGATACTATTCAATAGTTGATTTTTTTGAAACTCATAACAGATTTATTACTTCTAAAAACGTCAATTAAATCACTCATAATATATCATATTATCCTAGAAAATTAGTTTAATTCATTAAAAGTTTCATATTATATTTATTTGGGTATTTATAATATCAATTATTTCAATTTTTCACTATTATAGTAATTACTGCATCATCATTGTGTCATAAATAAAATAACTTATTTAATGTCTAAAAATTATAAATAAAATATCATTATGTAGGAAATCTTTTTATCTTTCTAATTAATATTTATAATCTAAAATCGAACATATATAACCCTATGTAACAATTTTTTTTCTAAAAGATATATGCTTGTGTCATTTTTGTATTCATTTTAACTTAATTAAAATAAAGTGTCATTATCACTTACAAGTGGATCCATGGGGTCCCAAAATAGACCCAAAGATTCCCATGGTCGACCATGTATCAACCAATAGGGTTAAGACACGTTTTAGGGTAATTTAGTATTATTATAATATTATTTTTTAACCCTTATTTACCGGATTTACCCTTAACCATGGTAAATAAAATATTTACCGCAGTAATTATTCAAAATGTATAAAAATAAAAGTTACCTATTTACACAATTTGAACATCCTGATTCCAAATATGGAATCCATTTTCCTAAATTCAAAACACAGAAGTGGCAGAAATTAATTTAAAATTAATTCCCACTGTCAAAACAAAAAGCGTGTTTTTAAGAGATAATAACTATCAAAAGATTGACACTCGTTTATGTTCGGTTTAATTGTAAAATTATGTCCAATGACCAACATTATATTAAATGGTAAAAATATATTCTAAATATAATTTAAAACCACTCAAATTCATAATTTATCACTATTAATTATTTTGATTAAAAAAGTTGTTTTTAATTAAAACTTAGTAATTTTCACTATTCTTCAAAATATGAAAGTTATCCGAAATGTACCAAAATTTCACCTTAGGCTAAATTCGATATTCCGAATCCAAAAATGAAGTCCATTTTCAAATATAAAATATATATAATTTCAAAAAGTAGGTATTACTATTCATAACGGCTAGTTTGATTAGTTATGGTGTGTTAGAACTCGGTGTTGCGTACAACACACGCTATCACATTATTCAAAGAGAAGCGTACCGTAGAAGCTTGGGGTGTTACATTCTCCCCTCCTTCAAATAATTGTGTCCTCGCAATTTCTAGGGTATTACTGCATAAAAAGACTCGGGTGGTTCTTCATCATAAGTTCCTCGGGTTCCCACGTTGCCTCTTCCATCTTATGGTTTCTCCACAAAACATTACCAGACGCGTCGTCCGGTTTCTCAGCACTTGTTCTCTCGTATCAAGAATCTTGACGGGCTCTTCGCAATAAGACAGATCGGGTTCCAGTTCTAATTCCTCATAGGTGAGTACATGCATCGTATCAGGCATGTATTTCCTCAATAGAGATACGTGGAACACATCATGAACTTTGGAG
Source organism: Viscum album (assembly GCA_963277665.1). Taxonomy (NCBI): domain Eukaryota; kingdom Viridiplantae; phylum Streptophyta; class Magnoliopsida; order Santalales; family Viscaceae; genus Viscum; species Viscum album. The sequence continues at coordinate 580,142,957 of OY728128.1, read as the reverse complement.
AGACTTGGCGGCATTGCCAATCGGTAAGCTATAACCCCAATTCGTTCTAGAATTTCGAAAGGTCCGATGTACCTGGGACTCAATTTACCTTTCTTACCAAAACGTATGACTCCCTTCCAAGGAGATACCTTCAGAAAAACATGATCACCGACGTGAAATTCCAAATCCTTCCTTCGATTATCGGCATAGCTCTTCTGCCTACATTGAGCTGCTTTGATGTGATTTTGGATTACTTTCACCTTTTCCACCGTTTCCTCCACCAGTTCTGGGCCTACAAGTTTTCTTTCACCAATGTCATCCCAACAGGTTGGTGTACGACATCTCTTTCCGTATAACGCTTCATATGGTGCCATCTGAATACTCGAATGGAAGCTATTGTTATAGGAAAATTCTACCAAAGGTAAATATTGATCCCACATACCCTAAAAGTCAAGTGAGAAAGATCTCAACATTTCTTCTAAGGTTTGAATAGTCCGTTCTGATTGTCCGTCTGTCTGAGGGTGGTAAGCAGTGCTCAAATGAAGTTCAGTATCCAGGGATTTCTGAAGACTTTTCCAGAATCTTGAAGTAAAACGGGGATCACGATCAGAAACAATCGATAGGGGTACTCCATGAAGTCTCACAACATCATTAATATATAGTCTTGCTAGACGTTCCAGGGGTAGATCTTCTCTTATAGCAAGAAAATGTGATGTCTTGGTAAGACGATCAACAATAACCCATATTGCATCATTTCTTCTAGGAGTCTTTGGTAGCCCCATGACAAAGTCCATCGTAACATTGTCCCATTTCCACTCCGGTATGGGAAGAGGTTGCATGACTCCTCCAGGCTGTTGCCTTCCAGCTTTCACTTGTTGACAAACCATACATCTTGACACAAAATCAGCAATCTCCCTCTTCATGTTGTCCCACCAAAAATGTTCCTTCAAATCTCTATACATTTTGGTGCTCCCAGGGTGTATAGAGAAATTGGAACTATGAGCATCATCTAGCAATTCCCTTTTAAGATCAGGTATATTGGGAACACAAAGTCTCTTCCCGAATTTCAAAATTCCATCTTCATACACAAAGTATCTCAATCTCCCATCATTCACAGCTTTAATCTTCTTTTGGAATTCTTCATCATCGGTCTGAGAACTCTTAATCCTTTATAGTAAAGATGGTTTGGCAACCATTTGAAAAAGCATTGATGTTTCACCTTCCCTGGTTATTCCCATGTCCATCTTCACTAGATCCATGAAAATTGGATCCCTTTCAATTCTCATATTGTTCACAACTCCATGGTCTTTTTTACTCAAAGCATCTTCCACCTTGTTTGCCTTCCCTGGGTGGTAGTGTATCGTACAATCATAATCCTTGAGTAATTCAAGCCATCTCCTTTGCCTCATTTTGAGTTCTTTTTGTGAGAAAATATACTTCAAACTCTTGTGATCAGTATAAATCTCAAATTTTTCACCATAGAGGTAGTGCCTCCATATCTTCAAAGCAAAGATCACTGTTGCTAACTCGAGATCATGAGTAGGATAGTTTTGTTCATGAATTTTCAACTGTCGTGATGCATAGGCAATAACTCTATCATTCTGCATAAGGACACAACCAAGTCATTTTTTCGATGCATCACTATAAATAACGAACCCATCATTCCCCGATGGTAGAGTCAATATAGGAGCATTGACTAATCTTCTCGTCAGTTCTTCGAAACATTCTTCACACTCTTTTGTCCAAACAAATTTAACCCCGTTACGTGTGAGCTTCGTTAATGGGTTAGCCAATCGGGCAAAATTCTGGACGAAACATCGATAATAACCCTCCAAACCAATAAAACTACGTACCTCAGTTATACTCGTAGGTGCTGGCCATTCTTGGATTGCCTTGGTCTTAGAAGGATCAACAGAGATTCTATCTTTAGAGACAATATGGCCAAGAAAAGAAATCTCCTGAAGCCAGAATTCAAACTTGCTAAACTTCCCATATAATTCATGCCTCCTCAGAGTCTTCAAGATAATGCGCAAGTTATTTTCATGATCTTCGTAGGTTTTGGAGTATACCAGAATATCATCAATAAATACCACCACAAATTCATCGAGATACTCCTTGAAAACTCTATTCATCAGATCCATGAATACAGAGGGTGAATTAGTCAATCCAAACGGCATTACAGTAAACTCGTAATGCCCGTACCTGGTTCGAAATGCTGTTTTCGGAATGTCTTCCTTCTTCACACACAACTGATGGTATCCAGATCGAAGGTCAATCTTTGAAAAGTATTGAGCTCCATGCAGTTGGTCAAATAAATCATCAATACGTGGTAGGGGATACTTGTTCTTTAGCGTTATAGCATTGATCTCCCTGTAGTCGATACATAACCTCATAGATCCATCTTTCTTTTTAACAAAAAGAACAGGGGCTCCCCATGGAGAAACACTAGGGAGAATAAATCCCTTATTACTCAATTCCTCTAGTTGTTTCTTTAGTTCGACTAACTCTACAGTGGCCATTCTATAAGGGGTCTTCGATATAGGCCTTGATCCAGGAATCAAATCAATAGAAAACTCAACTTCTCGTTCTGGAGGATGTCCAGGTAAATCTTCCGGAAATACATCTACAAATTCTTTCACAACAGGTACGTCCTCTATTTGAACATTCCTTTCCTCACCGACAGTTATTTCATTCTCTTCCTCCCCAATAATTGAATTAAGTTGAGCTACTGGGGGTGGATCTAAATAAGAATTAGGTGGTGACGATTCTTCTCTAAAAATAAGGTGCTCCTTATCATTATCATCAAGAATCGTAACCTCTTTCTTCTTACAATAAATCTTCGCATCATAGTCCGAAAGCCAGTCCATACCGAGGATTATATCAAACTCAATCATAGGTATGATGATGAAATAAGCAGATAAAGAAAATTTATGTGCTCTAATGGGGACTGATTCACAAAACTTTGTTGCAACGATACTTCCCTTAGGAGTTTTAACTAACAACTCCCTTATTAAATCAAATTGGAAATATCTAATTTTCTTAGCAAACTGGGAAGATATGAAACAATGCGATGATCCAGAATCAAATAATGCATTTGCTAAACTTGAGGAAACCATTAAATTACCTGCCACCACGTCTTTCAGAGCTTCTACCTCAGCAGTAGTGATAGCATAATCCTGGCCTTGATCCCTTGGCCTTTTCTGAGGTAAGTTCTCCTGACGCTTATGACATGCCTTTGCATAATGCCCCATCTCCCTGCAATTGTAGCACTGAACGTTGGTAGCTTCCTTCTTCCCCTTGCAATCATGAGCTTGGTGGCCTTTTTCACCACACTTGTAACAGACTCCCATTCCCTTCAAGCAAGTACCAGGATGTTTCTTCCCGCATTTACCACAAGATGGATATTCAACCTTTCCCTTCTTCCCCTTATTTCCATTCCCAGATTGATCATCAGGTCTCTTCTTCTCTTGCTTTGCTTTAAAGTCATAAGACTTAGAGAATTCCTTTTCGGTCTTGATAGCACATGAGATAATGTCTTCGTACGATGAAAAGGATTGTGAGACTAATGCTCGATGGAGAAATGGTTTTAACCCATCAAAGAAACGATCAATCTTACTTCTTGGGTTGCGAATATAATCTCCATCATACCTCGCTAACCTTGTAAAGTTAGCCTCATACTTTGTGACATTCTCATCCTCCTTCTGTCTCAGACTCAGAAATTGCCTTTCCATATCTGCTCGATGGTCGCGAGGGAAGTATTTTTCTAAAAACAGATCTTTGAACTCCCTCCATTCCATATTTGATACTTCATCATCTTCCTTCATGTTCTGAATCAATGACCACCATTGATCAGCATCTCCAGTGAGGCGGTAAACTGCCATGATAACTTTTTCCCTTTCACTGCTCCCCAAAGCCTGAAATATTTTCTCTAGGGAAAATATCCATTGCTCAGATACTAAGGGATTTGTATTCCCATTGAACGTTGGTGGTTGTTGCCTCATGAATCGATCTAACATTGATCCTCCACGCTGCGGATCAGGGTGCTCCATACGGGTAAGGTTATTATTCATAACCTGAGTAAGTTGTCCCAGTATGGTGATTAGGTGATCAGCACCAGTTGCATCACCAGCCCCACTATAATTATCTTGAGCAGGAGGGCAATCCCTACATGGAGTGCGTGCATTGATACGGTTTCCATTTCTTCCACTAGGCGCCATTTCTAAATAATGGCATAAACTAGATCAGTTTATGAATCAAAATACATAATCCCATACTTATAAAACACTTAACATAAATTGAACTATTTATGGATATAATCCATAATCATAATAATGTTTGCTTTGAGGAAGTATATACTCATAATCCCTTCAAAATGATTTGTAAAGAAAATGAGAGTTATCCTAAGCATATCCCCCGGGAGTGTCGTAACCAAGAGTGCAGCAAGGCCCGTTGTCGTGCACCAGTTCCCGTTCGAGTCTAGCTCAAAGCGGTGTTTTCGGGTTTTACCCCTAGGTACATCTGTGCCAGAGCCGCTTCTACCTGCTCGTATCCAGACAGGGATATATTGCTTGGAAAACTCAAAAAATCTCTACAATACCAAAATTCTAGGAAGTTCTTCTATACTAATCCTCAAAGTTCATCTTAGGTCTACGTGCTCTAATCAGAGTTTATCTAAATCTAGCTTCCATGGATTGTACTAAACTTCCTCTGATACCAACTGTAACGCCCCGACCCCAGTAACCCAGAGTCGGTGCATTATTACATAACATTGGCATGATCACAAGAAAGATCAAATCTCGATAGATCGATTGGTTTAGTAGCCTGGGAAACACTAGATATATTCATAAGTTTTACATTACATCATAAAATGAAAAACTACTACAACAACATAATGTTTCCACAATCCACACTATTAACCCCTCATAAAATCCCTGCAGGTCATTCATAACTTACTTCTTCACATCCTGGGAAAAATAAAACATAGAAAAGGGGTGAGCTCAAATGCCCAGTAAGGATAACAATATAGCGGAAACTTTCATAAATAAGAATAAACATATAAGGCAATGTATAACTAAAACAAAATCATTTTAAATATGAACTTTCAACATGGTATGGCATAAATAAAATGAAATAATTCCATTTACTTATTCACATGGATATTCTACTAATCGAATAATCACATGAAAAAATCAATAACCACTTTCATAATGTTGGAATGCATAATGTCAGACTATCATAACCACATAGCCAAGGCCTCGTGCCAAGACTACAAATTAGATTTTGTAAAGGCCTTGTGCCAAGACACTAGTTTGTCTCATGAGACCTACCGATGCATCGAGGAGCTATAGCGGGCTCCACCCGTCACATATTAAGTCCAATGCATTACCATATGAAAAGGTTTAAACATAACATAAACATTCATATTAAAACTAACATATGAAATGTCATTACTTTCACTATAAACTATGAATGGTATAAAAATAGCACATCCACAGTCAAACATATCACAAAACCTTCAATACAATATAGAAGTTTTGTATCATAATAAATCAACTTCAAATAATCTTAAAATCCATCAAATGATGTTGACATAGATGAAATCAAAATTCTTTTTAAAAAAATATCTCCTTTTATTTTGAAATAATTTAAGATCCATATAAAATAAAACATTTTCTTTGAAAATATTCTTATAAGCTTGTAAGGGAAGCTTTGAAGATTTTATAACGGCGGAAAATAGCCGCACCCGCCGTATAAGTTAAAAAAACATTCTTACCTTAATTCTGTCGAAAAGGTTAAAAAGGACCTTGTTTTGAAAACGACCGAAAGATTCCTTTATAAATCACTTATAAAAGTCAAAAAGGGTATAAATGACTTTAACTCATATTATAGTAAATAGTAAAAATGTTTTGAAATGCATTTTTAAGAAACATGGATGTGGATGATAAAGAGATCCCAGTAGATTATTACGTATAAACAACCTTGGATAATGAAGAGGTTGTAAAGTAAACCCTTACCTTGTACTTTTCCTTGGTTGGGGTAGGTTAACCTCCTGTATAATGGTGAAATAGTTGTTATTTAATTATACAAGAATCATATATAATAATATGGTATCATATATGATCTTTTAACATTGATTTGTTAATAATATCTTAGAATTATCGTCGTTTTGGGAGTTAACTTACTCATTTTCTTTTATATGTTTTGTTACATAAGCCATGGTTGTTGTATCTTATTCATATCCAGAATGATATCTAGTCCTTAAACATCATTTTTAAATCTTCAAATGATAATTATACTTGAATGGATACGATGGAGAATGAATCTCATCGCGTTCGTGGAGACGGTAGTCCGTACGTACGCACGAGCGACAATATCATTCTTTCGATATTAGAATAATATATAAATGATTGTTATATCATATATACAGAATCATTAACATGTTATATTTATTATTTACATGAGTTACACATCATTATTATACCCATCCAAATAATATTATATTGAATAACAATTACACCACGACGTGGAGACGGTAGTGCGTACGTACGCACGTATGGTGACATGTTATTCAAAGGGTGGATAGAATACTGAATATGGTTGTACCATATTTATAATAACATCACAGTATATGTGAGATACTGGTGTTATTATTTTAGAATGGTAAGAACAAAGGAAGAAGAAGTGGAAGAAGAAATGAACTCGGAGAAGGGTGGTGAAATCATTACCTCTTCTTCGGGTTCTTCCTTTTGATTTGATCAAAAGGGCTCCTTAGGTTGGCTTTATGATCAAACTAAGGCCTCTAGGTTGTAGTGAGGGATTTTGGTAGAGTATTTGGGCATAGTTTGGCCGAAACAAAAGTCTTTGAAGGTGTGAAGAAATGAGAAGGAGGAGTGCCCTTTTATAAGAGGGGTGAGGGGCACCTTTGGAAAAGCTAGAAATATTAATTTATAATAAATTCATATTCGGTTTATAATGGCTCCAAAGATTATTATTCAAGAGTTAAGGTGGGGATAAGTCGAAAACAACTCAACCAATAGAATTTAGACAGGTTTGGGTACTTATATTAACCTTATCTTTAAGTATTAACTCTAAGTTAATTAGTTTCACTTTTACAATGTCTCTTTGTATTTTTATATAATATGGTTAATAAACTTACTATATACATCCAAGCGACCCACAAATGGTACATTAATGATGAAACAATCATGATATAAGTCTCTTGGCCGAACCTTATATTTTTAGGAATTTAATATCAATTAATAATATAATATTTGTTTTAAGAACACTTTTATGTCAATTTTGACACTATTCAATAGTTGATTTTTGTGAAACTCATAAAAGATTGATTACTTCGAAAAAAGTCAATTAAATAAATCCTAATATATCATATTATCCTATAAAATTAGTTTAATTCATTAAAAGTTTCATATTATATTTATTTGGGTATTTATAATATCAATTATTTTAATTTGTCACTATTATAGTAATTACTGCATCATCATTGTGTCATCAATAAAATAAATTATTTAATGTCTAAAATTTATAAATAAAATATCATTATGTAGGAAATATATTTAGCTTTCTAATGAATATTTATAATCTAAAATCCAACATATATAACCCTATGTAACAATTGTTTTTCTAAAAGATATATGCTTGTGTCATTTTTGTATTCATTTCAACTTAATTAAAATAAAGTGTCATTATCACTTACAAGTGGATCCTTGGGGTCCCAAAATAGACCCAAAGATTCCCATGGTCGACCATGTATCAAACAATAGGTTTAAGACACGTTTTAGGGTAATTTAGTATTATTATAATATTATTTTTTAACCCTTATTTACTGGAATTACCCTTAACCATGGTAAATAAAATATTTACCGCAGTAATTATTCAAAATGTCTAAAAATAAAAGATACCTATTTACACAATTTGAACATCCTGATTCCAAATATGGAATCCATTTTCCTAAATTCAAAACACAGAAGTGGCAGAAATTAATTTAAAATTAATTCCCACTGTCAAAACAAAAAGCGTGTTTTTAAGAGATAATAACTATCAAAAGATTGACACTCGTTTATGTTCGGTTTAATTGTAAAATTATGTACAATGACCAAAATTATATTAAATGGTAAAAATATATTCTAAATATAATTTAAAACCACTCAAATTCATAATTTATCACTATTAATTATTTTGATTAAAAATGTTGTTTTTAATTAAAACTTAGTAATTTTCACTATTCATCAAAATATGAAAGTTATCCGAAATGTACCAAAATTTCACCTTAGGCTAAATTCGATATTCCGAATCCAAAAATGAAGTCAATTTTCAAATATAAAATATATATAATTTCAAAAAGTAGGTATTACTATTCATAACGGCTAGTTTGATTAGTTATGGTGTGTTAGAACTCGGTGTTGCGTACAACACACGCTATCATATTATTCAAAGAGAAGCGTACCGTAGAAGATTGGGGTGTTACATTATACATAAGATAAATTTGATTATAAATATTAATTATAAAGAAATAATTATTTCATATCATATGATATTTTGTTTATAATTTTTACACACTAGATAATTAAATTTATTAATGACACAATGATAACGCAATAATTAAGTTATTATTGAATTATTAGAATAATTGATATTATAAATATCGGAATAAAAAAAGTTGAAAATTATTGTAAATTCAAAAAAATTTGTTGTTTTATATGAATTTTTATATTGATTTAATTTTATTGAAGTAATCATGTTTTGTAGACTACGAAAAAAACCAATTACTAAATAGTGTCAAAATTGAAATAAAATCATTTTTAAAACAAATACAATATTATTAATTGATATAATATTATTAAAAATACAATTTTCAGAAAAAGGAATTTTATAAGGATATATTGGACAATAATTAACCACTTGTTGTTCTCTTGGTTTTTTATAGTATGTTTATCAACCATTTATTATTATATTACAAGAATACATGGTAAAAGTTAAACTATTTACGTAAGAGTTAAATTTAAACGATAAGGTTAATATGGTAAACAAAACCTATGTAAACATATTTTTTGAGATGGTTTGAACTATAACCACCTTATTCTAGAAATAAATCCTTTTGGAGCCATTATAAACCGAATATTATTGTAAAATAAATTAATATTTCAATCTTTTTTCAAAAGTGGCCCTCACCTCTCTTATAAAAGGGTACTTTCCCTTTTCTTAATTTCACACCTGAAAAGCTATTTAGCTCAGCCATTACCTTCTCTAATATCCTCCCAACTACCCTAACTTCATCCAAGAGGCCTCTCATTGATAATTAATCCATCCAATGGAGCCATTTTGATCATATCAAAAGGAATAACCTGAAGAAGAGGTAATAATTTCATCATATATTTTAAAGTTATTTTATTTTTCCCCTTCCTCTATCTCTGTTTTTTACATTCCAAAATAATAAATCTAGTACCTAATACAAAAAATAATATTATTATATATATGGTACAACCAAATTGATTATTGAATCCATCCTATGAATTACAATGTCACTATACATGCGTACGTATGACTTATCTTCTCCATGTCTTAATGTAGTTTGTTATTCAAAACATCATTAGTTCAATGGGTATAATAATCAGTATAAATGATATTAATAATATATAAAACATGATAAAAATTCTATATATATGATATAAAATCCCATTACATATGATTTTTCCATAAAAATAATCATATTTCCAATCATGCGTACTTACGGATTACCGTCTCCATGAACGAGTTAAGATTCACTTCCCCAAAGTTACCATTCAAGAATAATATTCATTTTATGATTTAAAATAATGTTTAATAACTTAATATGATTATGGATATGAATAAAATATTTCCTATCCATAAATTACATGACATACATAACTAAACATATAAAGGAAACTGAATCAGTTAATAGACAAAACAACGATACTACTAGATATTATTTACTAAGAAATATTAAAACATCATATATGATATTATAATTATATATTGGGTTATTTAATAATTTAATAAAAATTATTTAAGTATTATACATGAGGATAACATACCCTTTACTGAGGAAATGTATAATGTAATGGTTAATTTTATAATATCATTACTTATCTAGGATAGTTTATACAAAACTATAAATTTGGACTTCTTTATCGTCCATATGTGTTTCTTAATAATGTATTTCAAAACATTTTTATGATTTCATATAATATGGGTTAATGTAATTTAAACCCTTGTTTGAATTTTTTTAATTTTTTTAAAGGAATCATTCTGTCATTTTCCAAACAAGGTACATTATGGCCGTTTCTACGAATTATGGTATGAATTATTATTAATCTTATATGGATAGTGTAGCAATTTTCTGCAGTTGTAACTCCTTTGAAGCTTCCCATACATTTTTATAAGAATATTTTCCAAAAAATGTTTTCCTTTATAAATATTTGTCTTTCAATTGATTTCAAAATAGAATGATATATTTCACTCAAATAGTTTTGATTTAATCTATGTCAACATCCTTTGATGGATTTTACACTTGTTCATAGTTGATTTATTATGATACAGTATTCATTATTGTATTTAAGGTTTTGTGATGTGTTTGATAGTGTATGTGTTATTTTTTTACAATTCATGTTTAATGGTAAAAGTATTAACATATAGTATGATAGTTTTAATACGAATGTTTATTTTATGTTCCAACCTTTTCATATGAGGAATGAATTAGGATTAGTAAGTGATGGGGGAGCCTTATATAGATCCATGATGAATTAGTTGGTCTCATGAGGCAAAATAGTGTATTAGAACAAGGCCTTGAAAAATATTATATGTAGTCTTGGTGCGATTCCTTTACTATGTGGTTATGATGTCCGGAATTATGCATTTTATCATTATAAAACTAGCTATTGATATTACATGCGATTATTCGGCTAGTAAAAAATCCATGTGAATAATTAAATGGAATTATTTTATTTATCTTTTCCATATTATGATGAACTTTAATTTTAGAAGGCATGTGTTCTATTACTATACATTTCCTTAAACTTTTTTGATTATTTATGATAGTTTCCTCTATACTGTTATCCATATTGAGAATCTAATATCACCCCTTTCTATATTATATTTTTACTAGGATGAGAACATGTATATTATGATTAACCTACAAGGATAGGCTAAAGTATATGTGTGTGTTGAAAGGGGACATGATGTTTTTTTATCATTTAATGATGTAAAGTAAAACTCATATATGTATCAGGTACATCCAAGGCTACTAATCTAATCGATATTTTGAGACTTGATCTCTTGTTATCAAGACAATGTTATATAATAATGCACCGACTCTTGGTAACTGGGTTCGGGGAATTACAATCGTGTTTTAATTCCTCTTGAAAAAGGTTGTGTGTATAGATTATACAAAAATAAAACAAAATGAAAGGAATGTAAATGAAAATGAAAGAGGATTTTAACATCATGTTTTCTATTCCTTGATATCCTCTTTAAGGCCTATTGTTTTGGAATTTTGGTGAGAATAGAAGGTCTAGAAAGTATAGAAGAGGATTGGGAAGAGTATTGGGAAGATTTTGGATAATGATCAAATTTTGAGAGGTGTGTGGAGGAGTGGGGTGAGGGGTTAACTTTATAGTCGAGGAGAGAATGGATTTTTGATCATTTTATTCATTAGTTTATTAATTTGGATCAAGAAAATGAATAGATTAATAATTAACATAAAATATATTAAAATAATAAATGAACATTTGTGATTATGATGATTACATAATTAATGATGTTAGGAATAGTGTTTTTAAATTATAATGTATATATACCGTAAATTTTCATATCTCACTATTTAACAAAAATTCATCTATTTAAAAAAAAATCACACAAATTCAATCCAATAATTTATTACATTTTTTTTAAAAAATAACTCTATTTTTTTGAAAATAATTTTATAAATATGATAAAACTTATTTTTAAATAAAATCATAATAAATTCAAAAAACAACAATTTGAAAATAATAAATGATTTTATAACAGTATGAAAAATTATTTTAATTCTCATAAAAGATTCTTATAATCACAATACAATAATAATAAGATATGTATATATATTATGAAAATATATTTTTTTAAACAATTTTATTAAATATAAAATTGTAATTATTTATTTATTACTTACATAAATTCCAACACTTAATTTATAATTTCCATAACATTTATTTACATATTAAATAATATATATATATATATATATCATGATTACACTAATATGATACAAAAATATTAAATATACAATCATAGGTTAGAATATTATTCTATGGTCTGGATTACTATTCATAATGGTCATATTATTGTTCACATGGAAAATATTAATATTTCCAAGTGGAAATCAACAATTCAAAAAAATGTAAATATTACTAGTCACTAAATATCGTACTGATCAAAATCATGTATGTCCATTTTTCAAAATTCAATTCACAAAAGTGGAAAAATATGTTTAACTGATAGGCTATAAAGGTCACACAATTGTATTTAGTATCTCATTTATGCATGATGTGGCATTTTTTCCGTTAAAAATTTAGGGATGCTATAGAAAATGCTCTTAGGTATTTCATTATTCACTATCTAATCCTAGTGGTGATCCACTAGATTAACCATTCAATGTTACTAATTTTCTATGGGGATAACTCGGATTAGGGGAGATCGGGGTCTATGGTCTTCCATGAGAAGGATAAGAACATGTTGAATTTATTTTTATAAACCCAGATATCAAAGATATGATATTATTTCAATGGGAATGAATTATTCATGAAAGGATTTGGAACCCTAAAAGTTAGTAAAATGGGTATTGAACTCATTTTGGGGAGAAGGGATAGGGAATGAAATTATTGAATATTGTATTTAGGGGGGAGATAGGATCACCATGATGTCTTATTATCATATAGTTTAAAGGCATTTCACTAGGAAATGGTTAGTTAGTTTAGATTTATGTTATTAGGATGTTCTCAAGAAGTTAAGAATCATTTTACTAGGATGTTTTTCTAAATTTTAATATCTCGTTAATATGATGTTTTCAGGAATCCTAATGTCATGTTACTAGGACATTGTAATATTGTATAATATCATGTGACCTGGACATTGTTGTGTAATTATATTTCACTATAACCATATATGTTATTTCTTTTTAACTCCTAGAGACATTGATTCAATTACTTATTTAGAAAAAAAATTAATCATGGAATTAATAACAGATTTCATGGTTCCCTTAGCTCATATGATTCAGGCTCAACAAGAGAGACAAGGGATATTTGATAACTCAATGAATAACTTGAGAGTGTATGGGGGTTTCAACAATAAAATTTTTACAGGATCCTCTAAATTTTTTTTAATATTGAGGAGAGGAAATATAAGGGGTTATGGAAACTCATAGATGGGACCTGGAAGGAAGATCTAGGTGTAACTACATAGATTTTGTTCACATGAATAATTCTAGATGTAGATATACGGAAATATACCAACATATGCTTTACCCATATGCTAGGAGAAGTGAATTTATATTTAACATTTCCTTTTAGACTAATTATAAAACCAATATTTTCAATCATAGAAACACTATATATCTTATGGTGATAAGAATCAAGCCACACATAGTTCTTTAGAAAGTACTAAAAATAGTTCTGAACCATATATTGAGATGGAATAATTTATATATATGTTGAAGCTGAGGCCATGATTATGGAACTGGGAATCACTACATATCCTATGATTATAAGAATAAATCAACACAAAATTATTAAATGGATGTTTTTTTCATGCATATTCCTTGTGAAGATAGGTGGATTTTTTCCATTTTATATGGTTTTATTAGACACATGACTGGTGAAATTAGTGCCTTAATGGCCCAAAGGCCTTGTTTATTATCGATTTTTGATAACACCCCACTCATGGGATATGTGGGAACCATTACGAGCCCCGTAGGGTCAGTGATTACAAGGACAGTAGGATTAAGATTTTACATGACCAAAAGGTCTTATGAAATTCATCCAGACTATTTACAAGGAACTGCAACTCCCCAAAATCTGCATCGTGATAGTTTCTCTACACCTTTGCATGGTCGTCTAACTAGACTTCTCGTGAAAGTATAGGATGGTCTCAATGTCATAGTCGTAGCCTCTCATTTTGACAATCCATTTGTCTATATTCTACGGAGTGAATGTGATTTGAATCCTCTTCTAGGGATGTTCCTTTTTTTAGAGTCTGTATAGGGCATCTCCATGTGGCCTGAAGGCCATGAGGTGGCCCGAAGGCCTTAAAGGTGGCTCAGAAGCCCTAATGACCCAAATGCATGGGTGTCCCGAAAGCCTTATGGACTCCAAACCCCAAACGATGGCACAAGGTTAATAGTTCTGACTGCTACAGTACCCAACAATACCTGCTACAATGCTTGATATAATAACCACATAGTGTACATTTCTACTATAGTACCCGCACACTGTACAGTCTACTACAGTACCCAAACAGAGGATAATACTTTCTATAGTATTGCTACAATGCTAGGAAATATGCCTCTACCTGGTTTTGAACGTGGGTCTCATGGATGCACTTAAGGATATCTCACCAACTGTGCTAAGGCTCATGTGAACTGGTGAGATTTGAGTCATTATTTATTCTGTCGATATAGTAATCAAGACATATGTAGTTCCTTTGTAGAATATTCTATATACAGATCTGACCATTAAATAGGGGAAACATTTTTTCAATCTATATTGTTGTCTGACCGAGGATTTGAGATCTGACTATCACTATATATCCTATTTAAATAAGAATCATGCCATTTAATGTCCATGAATGAAAATTTTCTATGTTGGAATGACCCATATATAGGGAGGGGATACATTTGTATATTAGTGGAGGATTTGGATTTAGGATATGGGAATCACAACATTTCCTATAGTAATAATATTCAAGCAACAAATGGTTCTTGAAAAGTAAAATTCTATATTAATACGTGAACTATATATATATATATAGGAGGTATTTTTCCCATTTATATTATAATTGGACCCATTATTAGAGATTAAGGATTCACTACCTATCCTATAATGATATAAAACTGGAAACTTGGAGTTCTTATATAGATAATTACATATAAATATTTTACTCACTCATAGGTATGGGATCGATCTATTTTTCCTTCACACTAATCCAACTCAAGAGTAGTAAATCGATTATCAAATAAAATCATCCATTCCGTTTATCATCATGTAGTAAGGATTTCTCCGATGATGAATAATTTTATATGGTAATGATATCTTCTTTGTACTTTAATATAATTTCGTAATGATTGTTTCGATGTGGGTTAACAACATTTTGTGAGGATATCTTCAATGAAGTGTAAAATCATGTGGTAAGTATTCCTTCCATGCATTTTAACAACTTTCTATAAATATAAAATTCAATATGTTTATCATCATACAGTAAGCATGACTTTCATGCAATTTAACATAATGTGTAAAGGGTATAATATGAGATGTAGTTTAATGTCTTACATACATTAATTATTTGCATATTTTCTATTCGTAAATGTATTATATGAGAAACCTCATACTAGTGGGGTGGTAAAACATGTCACCCATTTATTGTGGATAATTAGAAAGAAGCATTTAAATAGACCTCAGTTAGGATGTTAGGTCCTGCATTATTGGATTTTCGAGTTTTTTGTTTCATTCCTGGTATTATCAGTGTTTTGGGTACTATTACTAGTTCTCATTGGAGGAATGAGATGAAATTTATTGTTTTATTTATGTCTTTCACAATCATATTCTATGAATGTTGATGTTTTGAAGTGTGAAAAATCATTTCCATACATTCATTTAATCAATTCGTGCTTGTTTTTCAATTTCTATTCACATGAGAGTTTTCCATATATTTCTATTCAGAGTGACAGAAACTGTGTTGGGACCATGGTTGTATGATGTATTTTTGGATGCTTAAATATGTCTGTACTTATAGTTTTACATTGTGATTTCTTTTTTTATGATGAAAAATAAATCATATCACACAGTAAGATTTTGTGATGAGATTATTGATACATAAAGAAGAAACATACATAGTTTATCAGACACACTCTAAAAAACTATATTTTTATATTCTTTGTATGAAATTTTTAGCAAGTGAGGTTTTTCATCGGACTCACCTTATATATAAAATGAATGTTTGGATCGGTATGATTCATTTTATTGAAGTATAAATGTAACCAATCTAAATTATATTAATCTTTGTTGATCATGTATTTCTCATAAACAATTAGTTTTTTGGTAAACATGTGATGAATGACTTATGAAGGAATGAGATAAAATATTTATGTGCTTTGGAAATAAAAATAAGGATTATTCATAAATTTAATTTTACTTTATATGAGGTTACTCCAATCCAAAAATTCTAAAATTCACTAGGTAATCATTTTGAAAGATAATGTATGTGGGAAAATACGTTTTTATGAAAAAATATTCCTGAATCAATTAATCAGTGTGTGATCAATGAATGAATTATTTTTTTGAAGGATGTGATTATTTTTTTGAAATATGAGATAGTGGATATTATTGTTTTCAGTAAGACCTGTAAAACATAAGATAAAAATATATTGAGAAGTATGTAAGTGAATAATGAAATTCTACTTGTACTCTAATTATAAAAATTAAGTTTTTGATATGAAACTCGTCCCTCCGACATGAATTATAACTTATCCATTAGAGGAAGATTGTTAAATAATGTTTTTTGAGGAATATTTATTTATGAATAGATTTTTGAGACTAGTGAAAGGGTTATTGAGATTTTTTTTAACTATCGGTGAGATGATAATAATAAATGTAGTCAACTATTTCCATCAGGTTTATTGGTTTTTCAATTGGTTCAATTCTAAAATAATTACACTCATGTGTATTCAAATTGGTCCATATTCATCATTCTCTTAGTGGTTCTGACCCATTACACTACTGAAGACTCTATTCCATTTGAGTGAATTAATGATTGATCTACTAGACACAGGTGGATAAAAATAACATCCTTAAACACAAGATCATCAGAATGTGGAAAGTAATATATGAATAATTACTTAAGGGTTTTTTGGATGTGTTTGTCAAAGGGGTTTTTCAATTATTTTTATTGAAGTGATAAAAATAAGTGATGATATAATTTGAAGATGCGACTATGATTATGGAAGAATGTTTTCAAATGTTTGTGTCAATTTTTTTTTGTATGTAGCATTATAATGTTTTATGTATTTTAGTTGGTACCGAGAATCATAATGGGAAATAATTTTATTTTAATATGATAAACTGCTAGAGAGAAACATAATGAAGAATTTATTTTCATATATATTTCTTCTTAGTAATTAATTAAATCATAATTTCCTCATTAAAGAATTTAATAATGGATTGAAATTAAAAATGCCAACTAATGTTTTATAATGTTTGATAATAATAAATTAGAGTTGAGAATCATTGATGAAGTCAAAAAACAAATAAATAAATCATTATGTAAATTTGGTTAGGTGGGAAATTTTTTTTATATTATTACCCAAACCACATTTTGAACACATATAAAAAGAAGGAAGTAAACTATACACTAGAATGGATCAAACCATTATTCACATTTGAATGAAGAGGGGTATGTGATGAATGTTTCAGAGATAGACATTTCAAGAAAATTTTTCCCAATGAGTTTTTATGGACAGAAGCAAACAATATTAGATCATATTCATTGATTTCCAGATGAGTATGAGCAATAAGTTAATATTTTCAGGATATAGGTTGAAGGATGATTTGAATTGTTTCTAAGGAATTTTTTCCAAATTATATTTTCTAGTCTGAGTAATCATATTGGGGAATCAGAGTGAGCCACCAAACTGTGTATCATTATGAAGTACACAGAATTTTCACATGTTACTAGGTTATAAATTAAAGTGTTTTTTCTATAGTTATCAAAAGATAAATATGATAACACATCATAGTTAATCTATAGATTTAATTGCTAAACGTTTCATTTTTTTACACAAAAATTCATTACATAACTTATGATATGAGATGAAAATGAACTGTAGTATTGATCATAGTGCTACACAAGTGAATGAGTATGTCCTAAATGTTTTTCTATATAAAAATATTGTTTTATAATGTATTTTATGACATTGGATTATTTCCATACCATACGAAGGAAGAAGTTACTCTTGTTGATTAGGGAACATTTAAATACATATTTTCCCATGGTTGTGTCATTTTTTTATTCGTTATCAATGTGGTTAGTCTTTAATAGGTGTAAAATGATGTTTCAAAGGAATGAAAATGTAAAAGAAAATATGTATATTTTATTATCCACCCCTATCACTGATACAATTGTCTTATGTGGGCCCTTTTAATTTGTATCAAAGCGTAGGTACACATTGTTTTCCTAATTTCTAAATATTGTTATGAAGATAAGTTGTAATAGATAATCTGAATTGTGTGAACAATAAATGTATTCATGTAATCGATAATAAGAACATTCATATCTGGAATGATAGAATTTTTCATTGTCTTAGGTTTCTTTTATATTATGATTAAGAAGTATCTATAGTTTTATTTACTCTAATTATTTATAATACCCCTCTCATAGCTATGGATAAGCTGAATATTGAGAATTAGGGAATCATTAAAATTTAATTACATGCATCATAATATGATTGTGAATTCATTGGAGTGATGTGTTTTCAATTCCAACGGAATATTGGATAACCTGATGATCATTTATGAAGGGAATACAAAAGTAATGAAGGAAAAGTTATAAACATGGACATTAAATTATGAAGATATCATGATTGGTGTTTATAAATCAGTTGGTGACTTATTTACCACGGTGAATGACATGGTTAGAACTTTTTTTGGAAAAGTTGGAAGAATATATTATTGCTAAAAAAATATCAATAAATCATCATTAAATGTTTGATGTCAATGTTTCCAAATTGGAGGATATAGATCCTATAACATTTTCCCAAGATGAATTTAACTTTACACATATAACATATTAAATGATAATTTGTAATTTAATGAAAGGAAACAAATGTTTATAAAGAAATTCCCTTGATAGATTACTTGAATGGAACTTCTACGATGATTATTGAAGAAGAAGAAGATTGAGATTTTGATTTTGAATATTATTTATGCAAAAGTGGTGATTATTATTTTCCTTATTTAATAAAAATATTAAAGGAGGTACTTAAAAATATAAAGGGAATAATACCATTAATTTTTTTTATATAGCTCCAGATTGATCATTACATCAAATTATCCTCAAAGAATGAAATAATTGGATAATGGTGTAGTTGAAAGAAGGTCAAGAAGATCATAATATAAATTTGGTGATAATGATAAATATTATTCCAAAGGGAAAGATAAAATGATATAAAAATCAAAAAGGTTATATTTTTGGTCTAAAGATGATTAAGAATAAGAGAGTAAAGATGAATATGAAACTTTAATGTATAATTCTACATATCATACATTTATTTCATCAATTAAAAATAATGATTTCATATGTATATGATATAAAGAAC
Organism: Viscum album; assembly: GCA_963277665.1. NCBI lineage: Eukaryota > Viridiplantae > Streptophyta > Magnoliopsida > Santalales > Viscaceae > Viscum > Viscum album. Next base: position 580,123,381 of record OY728128.1, on the reverse strand, counting down.
ATGAAAATTAGTTATAATTTAATTTTAATGTTGACTTAAAATATTTTATTGGAACGATTAGATGTCTTGATATATGAATTAAGATATTCATTAATAAATATATCTCAATAAAATATATAAAATATTTTATTAATTATAATGTTAATCTATTTGATGATATTGATTTAATGGAGAAAATTATTAAGAATGGAAATAATTAGAATCAATATCTTGGAGTTAAGGTGATTCCAGAAAAAGATGAATTAGAAAATTTTCAACCAAAAAATAATAAATCCGAGTAGAGTGTTTCGATATAAAATAATTATAAACCATAAATTGACGTATTTTATAGAGAGTTTAAACATAATAATGATCATTAAAATTTACCTTCATAAGTTTTAATGAATTTTGATATTGTTGCCATTAAGTAGAAAATTGATAAAATTATATACTGGGAGAATATTATAAATGTGTTGAATTAGGACATTTTTAATCATATTGAACCTGAAAAGGTTACTAAAACATATATTTCTAATAAGGAAAAATATATATTGTGATGTTGAAGAATGTTCCTAGTTAGAACTTATTTTTTGGACTAATCAAGGATTTAATTTTAGATTCGTGAATGTTACTGAGAAATATTTTCATAAAATAGAATAAAATATGTTATATAGTGGAATCTAATCTTTATATTAGTAAGACCATTAATTGTGTCAATTTGGGAATTGGTAAAACATTTTTTGTGTTAGTCAACTTAATTAAAAATATTCTACAAGTTATTAATGGATAAGCTCAAGGGGAATTAAATCCTCCCAAAATGAGGACATTTTAGAAATTTGGTTTGATATTAGATAATTGTTTCTAACCTATGGAATATATTTGTGAATTATGTGAAAATCCTAAACATCTTTTAAAAATATTCCTTGTATTTTTACCGTAAAAAAACAGGGTTATTACAAATTTATGAAGATGAATAAGAAGAATTATAAGGGGAAAGATAAATATCTTATTCTTGAAACAACACTCAATGGAAAGTAATGTGAACAAACATGTTTCATGGATAGTCAGTGTTCTTCTCAAATGATAGGAGACCAAAAAATTATGAATTATTTATAATATTGTATAGAATTAATGGAACATTTGAAAATTATGAATTTGTCATAATTAATGGTGTTGGTTATTCAATCATTTTGAAATCGAAATTAAAATATGGGAGATTTTTTTTGTTGATGGGATGATACATAACGTTATATGTGTCTAGAAAACATTTTTCATTAAGGAAACCAAGTTATTTTTAAAAAATATTATTTTCTATATAATGTTTGGAACATGTAAAAGTTGTTACACTAGGCAAGAAGATAGAAGGAAACTTATTCTATGTCAGTGAGGTTTAATACTCATGTAACATATGTATGAGGAAGAATAGATGTTATATAATAAAATGAAATTACCCATGTGCAAGAGATAAATGATAATGTAATGAAATAGAGACAATGTCTATGGAATTTTGAATATTTCAGTAAGAAGATATCATTGTTTCATAATTAGTAAGAATGAAATGATTATAATCATTTCTAATTAGATAGTTTAAATATATTTAATGAAACCCATGAAACATATTAATTTTTATATTTTAGGGCCAATGAGAAAACAAAAAACTCATTGAGATAAGTTCTCTATTAATTTCAATGATGAATTTATTCATATTAATTATGTCATGTATATGAAACATAATCCAAATGCTCTGAAAATGTATAAAAGTATCATGATAAATAATGTGAAGGAATATGTGTATTTAGTGAATAAGTTTATAAATTTAATGTAATTGCATACAAAAATGAGTCTTTTAAATGATATCATTAGAAAAATGGAATTCATCATGAGTTCAGTAAACCATAAACACCTCAAAAACATGGTGTTTCTATAATATAAAATAAAAAACATATTTAAATGGGGAGAACTATGATAATTAAACATGATAAATCTCATTAACATAGGAGGAGAGTGATGAGAACTAATATTTATATTCAAATCCAATGTTTCAATATGAAATGTTCCTATATGACTATATATGAAATGATTTAAGTAAATCTTCATTGTTTTAATAAATAAATGTGTATATAGGAGTCCATGTATCATAATGTTGAATGGTGGAAACCTTGAAAAGTTTGAGCTTGGATATGAAGAATTATTTTACCATAGCCATGATCTAGAAGAAATAGGATATAAATGTTTCAATAAAGAGACATGAATAACAGTTTAATGTATTGATTTTAATGTTTTTGAACATTATGAGGAAGATGTAAACAAAACATGTTAGAAAAAAAATCATTAAATAATGTTTAATAAGGGGTCTGATAAAAATGAAAATTATTATAATCCTTCTGTCGTAGATAAATTATACATAGGGGATTATAATAATTAAGAATAATCTCATGAATATCATCCTAGGATGAGGATTCAAGTGGAAGATAAATACATAACTTGTTATATATATCAAAAGGTTCAAAAATGAATAACATAAAAACATTTTACACATAATTCATTGCATGTCGAAGGGGAAAGGAAATAATTGAATGAATTATTTTAGGATCAAAAATGGGATGAGCCTATAAACGAAGAGTTAGATTATATTAATAAGAATGACACTTAAGAACATGTACCAAAAATAAAATATAGAAATGTTATTGGAATAAATTGGGAGTTCCAGAAGAATATAAAATTAATATTGTGTAATGAAATGATACAAAAAATTATAATATGAAAAATTTACTCAATGATTTAAGGAATTGATAATGATGGGACTTTTTATCAAGTTGAAATATGGAAAAAAATCAGACTCATTATTTCTATTGATGAACAATATAGTTTAAAACTATTTCTTATGGATGTTAATTCAAAATTTCTAAACAAATAACATGATGTAGAAGTAAATACTGAAAAATAATGTTTACGTTTTATTGTGAAGGAAAAAAGATATGTGTTCATATTGAATAAATCCATGAATTGGACAATGTATACTCAAAGAGGTTGATATTATATAATTGATACCTTCTTAAAGAATTTATAATTTGAAAAATAATTGGATTATAGTATCTTTTATATAAATTAATATCATTGAATTTTACCCATGTTAATTGTATTTGTTGATGATATAATCATTTCTCTTATGGAATGTAGAACATATGTGTGGGTTTATAGGGAAATGAAAGAGTTTTTTCAAAATTTCAATGTTGATGGGAAAAAAATAAATTCATGGGTTTCAAATTTGACAAGAAGAAAAACAAGATTTTCAACAATGACATATTTTCAAATAAACTTATTTTGTATTTTGGCACAGAAAATTTGAATCCAGTTACATAAAAAATTATAGTGGAAACCATGATTAATATAGATGAAGAAGGAGTGGAAGTTAACTCTAATGAGTTTCATAATATAATTGAATTATTTTTATTTTATAAAATCTCATTACAAGAAATTATTTATGGAATTACATTTTCTAAAAAATTATAATGTGTTCAAAAATAAAAAAATGTATTAGCCGGAAAAATAATTTTCAAAAATATGAATGACATAAAACGATTTTAGAATTAGGTATGATATCTTGGAATGTATTGACTTTTTGTGGTATTAAAAATAAAATTTATTAAGATGTGTTGACGAAAGATGATCCATATATGGTGAGTTTTTTTCTATGAAATTATTGTTTATGTTATATCACAATTAAAAAAATCAGTTAATCTTATGGGGTTTGAAGATGAATATATTTAATCCAATCAAGCTTCAACGCAACCTATATAGATAGAGACTCAATTATAGGTCATACATATTTGATTACATATTCCAAAAAACATCGATATGAAATATCATTTCATCAATGAATATGCAGATAAGAACGGATTTAATCATGAGTATGAGCCCACATCAAAAAAAATTGTTTACATATTTGAAAAAAAAATTACGTAACATATAATTTTAAAAACTAAAATTCGATTTGGGAATCTGACCACTTCCTCTTCAAGGTTGTGTAATGTTTTTCTTCCCTAAATATCATCATTTCATGGGATAGTTTTCTCAAGGGAGAAAATTATTCCACAAATATATCAATTTTTATGTATGAAACCCATTAAAGAAGCTTGTATATAGGGGAATTTTTTAGTACCCCATGAATTTACAAATACATTAAATTTTGAATAAATGAAACACTACGTCTCTATGAAACAAAGCATTGTCATTACCGATACAAAGAACAAAATTTTTATACTTTTGTGATTTTAATTTCAATAAACATACATACATGGTTGTATTATTTAATATACTTTGAATCTGATAGGATCAACTTAAAATTTTTATGAATATCAACATACCCTTATGAATATTAATGTTCCTTTATAAATATTAACATCACCCATGTGTGTATAAATAAAATATAGGCACTATATAATCAAGAGTGAATATTTTTTAAGTTATTTATTATTTTTTGTTATTTCTAAATAAATATTTTTTCTGATTATTTTAGGATAATTTAATGTGATCGTAGTTAATTTTTGATTGTATTATGAAATCAATTTTAAATTTAAAAAATATATATTTCATGCAAATAATGGTTTTATTTTAAAAGGTATATTTTCGTATTTATATATTTTTTTTGATAAAATTTTGTTTATTTTTGAAATCTATACATTTATAAATTGATATGGTGAACTGTGATGGGTTTTGTTTTTCTAAAATGCACGAATTTTTTGTGAATAGTGAAATATGATATTTTATGAAATATGATAAAAATGAATTTATGCATCATGATTGAGTCATGGATGATTTAAATGGATATTGGATTGGATTTAAATTCCCATATAACTATTTTTAGTCACAATAGTCAAGTCAATTCATAGTTTTGAACCGAAATAATAAATTAATGATTAAAATAATTGAAAATCCCTCTTATCCCCCACTATAAAAACCACCCCTCATCCCTTCATCTCTTCACTCATTTAATACATAATGATGATCAATTTTTTTCTTAAATAATATTTCCATGTATCTCCCTAGGTCCAGGATCCCTTGGACATTCCAAATTAGAAATACCTTTTACCTTGAAGAGGTATTAAATGAGGATATTTCAAGAGGAAAATGCTCTTCATTTTTCATTTTATTTCATTTCTATTTATCTTATTTTTTATTCTCTCATAACAATATATATAAAATTTATTATGAGAAATCTAGTCACTTCAATATATTTGAATAATATAATTTTATTTTAATAATCATTATAAATCTCCTTACAGTCCCTCTTTTATTTTATAAATGAAACCATAGTCACAGAGGTGCCAATTTATAACCTTCTTGGATGATAATGTTTTTTTATTCAAATTATTCATAAAATCTATACACGAAAACATTTTAATGGTTGAGAATGATTTTAAAATTTATAATATACCCCTTTTTAATCTTATTAATTATCATATTTACGTAATACAAAATGATTAAACAAAATAATTTTGTTATGATCAATAGTCGCTATAATAATCTAAACAATTATCACTAAATGTGTTATCTAATGATTCATCCTCATAATATGATACCAAATAAAATATATAAACATTTATACTTATGAATTATCATTAAAAACCATAAATTCTAGTTTTTTATAATTATACCTATTTTAAATGAACTCAATTCCTTATAATCAAGTGAATCGATACAGAAATTAAGGGAATAAAAACTTAGTAATGAAAGAATTAAATCATATAACTTATAAGTAAGAAAATTAATGAAAAAAATAAATATATAATTAATAAAATAAAATTAGATAATGTTCTTAATTTACTAATTAATCGATTTAATTTGATTATCCGGTATTTTATGGTCAAGTGCCAAACATGTTCATACCTTAGGTAAGAGTTTTGTAGCTGAACTTCCACTTTCTTTTGGGATACTCTTGTTTTATACTTATCTAAAGGAAATTATTAATGATTATTATATAATCATCATAAATTATGATTAAAAATTCTATATACATATACTATTTTGAATCCTTCATTAATTTAGGGGGAGGTATATGTTTTTAAAAATTCGTTCAAAAATTCTTCCCAATAAACAAGCATGTTTCAAAGGACCTTCTTGAATTCTTACCTATTTCCAAATGAACTCAATAATCATTTTTTATCAAACAATATTTTTATAAAATCACTTAGTTTATTATAAAAAATATATAATAAATGTAATTTTTTGTAAGAAATTTTTCTTAATGGGAAACTTTTCTTTTCAAAGTAAAAGTGTATTGAAAATAATAATTACTCAACGATTTCAGATGATTATTTTCATCTATTTCAAAAATAATGATTATTCTTATTTTTAATGGGGATTAAAATTTTTGATATAATTTACCACTTTTTATTTAATGACATATGGTTAGTTTGACTATGGATGTGCTATCTTGGTGCAGTTCTCCATATTACTCTAAATGGATAGTGTGTATATTTCATGATTGAGAAATTTTATTTACATTAAATATGTTGTTTTTAATATGAATGTATATTTTTTTATGATTTTACGCATTAATATAGGGAATAAATTGGTCTTATTACATGATGGTTGGGGCCTACTATATCTCCTCAACGCATTGGTGGGTTTCATGAGACAAACTATTTTGGGTTTTTACCCAATTATGTATGTTCATTTCATTAATCCTTGACAAAATTATTATGATTTTCAATTGTATTAATTTCCTCATAATGAAACTAGATATTATAAGTTGATGTAATTATTCTACTAGTATAATATACATGGTAAGGATTTATGTCCTTATATAATAAATATTTATTCTCATCATGTTATGCTCAAGTGTTTTTAAAAGGTATTTGTTTTTAATAATTCATCATTTTTAGTGATTATGTTTATGATTACTTATGATATATTATTTACCCTTACTGAGCATCTGAGATCACTGCATAATTATATTTTATATTTACTGTGGATGCAATGAAGAGTATTATGAATTACTATTCGGGATAATCTAGTAGTTATTAAAGTTACTAATAGATCTAATATATTGTGTTTCATTTAAATTTGTAATGATGAACATGTTATTGTATCTGGTCATCCAAAACAACAATACTATTATGTCCTTTGGGATAAGAATTTACAATAATTATAAAAATGGTATAATATAAATCATCCTCTCGGGGAATCTAGGTTCAAGGTGTTATAGTTGGAATCATTAAAAGTTTAGTAGAAAACATGGACACTAGATATAGAAATCCTACATTAAGGATGAAATCTTAAAGGTACATTTTTTGGATAAGAATAAAATAACATCGTAGAATTTTTATAAGGAATAGATTATGTGGATATTCCTATAATGAAATCTGTATTTGGATACATAATGTTGATGCGGTAATGGTATAGATGTACCTAGGAGTGACAACTCAGACAAGGTTTTCCAGGCTTGACTCGGGGTAACATAGTATATGAAATCATGCCTTACTAAACACCTAGTTTGATACTCCAATGGGATATGAGTAATATAATTCACATCATCTTTAAATGACATTATGATGGATTTAAAATTAAAATTTTCCTCACGGAAACCATATTTATGAATGCGGTATTAGATACGCATTGGATTTAAATTTATGTTAAGTATTGTGTTAATTTAGATTCTGAAATATCATTCATAACATAATATACTATATGACATCATTTATAAATAGATCCTATTGTACATAATTTAAACTACATGAACATGAAAATCCCATGTATGGATATCTCCCATATACAAGATAATGATATTGAATCTGGAGCTGCGAATGGTGCAAAAAAAATCTTATAACTATATTAGGACAACATACTCATGTTATGAAAAATAACCTTACCCTTATGGTACACTCTGTACCACAATGTGGAGGAATAATGGTATATTTATTTATATGATATCAACCTCAATAATTTAATTAGAGTACAGAGCCATTCGTATCATATAATTTGATAAGTTCCATAGAGAAGATATTTCAATTATTGTGATGTAAACAAAGGGAGATGGATCTTAGGGACGTATATCATTTGTTGGGAGATTCTGGTTAATGTTGGTGACTAATTCAAAACAAAATGGATGAGGAAGAGAATGAAAATATGGAATGGAGTAATTATGATGAAATATTTTGAGAAAAATAGATTCCTTGTGAATAGTGAGAGGATATCGAAATGATGTTTTTGAATATGAGGGGAAAAGAGGATGGGAATGATGAAAAGTATGAAGCAAACATCACAAGGTTTAAAATTCATGCTGAAGACAAAATACATAATCCAAGAATAAATATTGATATATTATTTAATGGTTCAAAACCATTCCCCGGAAGGCCACTAGTATCCCAATGTTTCTCATAATATAATTTTATAGTATCTTTTTCTATCAAGAATTAAACAATAATTCTCTATGATGTATGACTATAAGGGAATACAAGAGAAGAAGAGGGACATTGAATAATCTAAGAATGGAGATAAGGAAAAGGGGATGAAAAGAAGAGTTGATTTCAAACCTATGATAATTATTGTAGGGAAAACCCAAGTACATTCCTGAAGGGTATTGGAATTTGATAAAAGTGTCGAGTAAAATGAATACAATCCAATGGTTTTAAGGGAGATAATGAATCCACCCATGATCAATCGTATAATTATAAAGATAAGGGACATTATTAAAATGATTTTTCTAATAGTCAATGAATCATTTTATAGAGCAGTAAAATGGAGAATGGAAAAAATTATGGGTTCATAATAGATTGGGATTATGTACCAAATTCTGTGGTGGAATGTACATTTATCATTTCCTAAACCATATAAAATTATTCATTAAATTCCGGATCAAAATATTAATTTTTCATCCCATTATTCCATGAAAATTAGAAATTTCCAATTTTATTTAATAATGGAGTTTAAATCAAAACATATAAGGGACATATCATAGAAAAAATGAGGTGTCAATCAAAACCTTATGACAAAACAACTTGATTTAGTAGATGAAATTATCATCATAACCATGATTTAAATTGAAATAATTCTTTTCATCAATTGGGTTTCAAACTATGATGTGAAAATGTATTCAACGAAGAAGGAGGTATAAATTTTTGAGAATGATATAGAATCCATTAGATTTAGAGCCGAAACATCACCATATAATTAGTATCATGAACCCCCAATAGATATTCTGAATGAAATTAATATTTAGGATAGTAAATCAATATCTATGAGTGAGGAAATGAATATTTAAATTGAGGTTTTGCATATTGTAAATGAATATGTTGTTTTTTTCAAATGATTTTCATGTGTTTCCTCTAGAGTGGGAAGTTGAGTTCACAATTGACTTAATTCAATATTCAATACCTATATAAAAGACTCCTTATATAATAACCAATGTAGATTTAGTAGAAACGATGAAACAACTAGAGGAATTGAATAATAAATGATGTATTCTACAAAGTGTTTCTCCATGTAGAGACCATGTTCATTTAGATATGAATAAAGTTGGATCTATGAGTCTATTAATTGAATATAGAGAGATCAATGCTATTATAATAATGATCAAGTATCCCCTTCCTCACATTGAATATTTATTTGATCAATATCCCAGAGAATAGTATTTTTAGAATATTTACATTTGAACTAGATATCATCAGTTGAATGTGAGGAATGAATAATTTTGAAAGATATAATTTTGAGCAAGGAATGGGCATTATGAGTTTAAAACCATGCCATTTGGAATGAAAAATGATCCCTCAATTTTTTTTGGATTTAATGAATTAGGTTTTTAAGGAATATCATGGTGATATTTTTTGTGCTATATTTTAATGATACCATGGTATACTCCTAAAGATACTAATACCATGGGAATCAATTGTAGATAATTATGAAAATTCTTAGAAGTAATGAATTTTATATGATGTTTAGAAAGTATAAATTTAGGTTTCAATCAGTATATTTTCATTGCCACATTGACTCAAATGTTGGAATCATTGTTTATCCTATAAATAAATATATTTTTTTGGAATGGCCAACTCCAATGTAAAAAACTGAGGTACATAATTTTATTGGAATATTAGGTTATTATATTTGTTTTCTTATAATGTATCTCCATTAGAAAACCCATTAAAAATGCTTACTAGTAATGGGATTACGATCAGTTGGAAATAATAATGGGAATAATCATATGATGAATTGATGATGAGATTAGGAAATTATCAATCAAGACTCTACCATTGGAAAATGGTGGTTTGTGATTAATAATGATGAATCAATGAACGGACATGGTTTTTTTCTTATAAATAATGGACAAGTTATTGCCTATGAATAAGAAAAATTAATAATTCATGAACAGAAATATCAAACTCATGATCTTCAATGAACAGTGATAATCATTTCACTAAATATATGGAGACACTATCTCTATTGGGAATGTTATGCGATATTTATAGATCAGAATAGTTCAAAATACATTTTATCATAGATAGATCTAATCATGAGGAAAATTTGAATGATCTACCAACTCAAGGATTAAAATTCTTCCATACTCTACCACCCATGAAAGGAAAATAAAGTATATTATGCATTGAGTATTATTTATCATAGAGTTCTAAACAAAATGATGATTGAAATGGATCATTTATACATGGATATAGTAATGATAGATATGTGAATTATAAAAGAATAATAAATATAAATAAATTTTCAATTGGTTTCCCAAAAATATTTATTATCAGGAATAAAAACATCAGAATATAATGATGTGAATATTTATGAGAAATTATAGGAGTGAATGATGGGAAGAAGGATGACTTCATGTGTGAGGATGGAATTCTAAATTTTCAGAAGAGGCTATGTGTTCCCTCTACCCACAAGATGAAAAGGGTGATATTGGATTATTTCCATATCTCAAATTTCTTTATAAATTGTTATAGTATAAAATGTATAGAAATTTAAAGGAACATTTTTAGGGAAAATAAGAAAGAAATTATTTTTTATATATCAAGAAGTTAATACTATTTATAATTGAAAGTTGAAAACCCACATCCAAGAGGAGTCAAGAAACCTCTACCTATTCATTAATTAAAATGGGATGACATCACCATTGATTTTGTTCATGGGATTACCCAAATATCCATGAAATAATGATCCAATATGAGTAATTATTGATTGACGTAAAAAATCTACACATTTTATCACTATAAGGGAGGATTTTCAACTATGGTTCCCTATATTAATATATACCAATGATGTTGTGAGACATCATTGAGATCCTATCCCAATTGGTTCTGGTATTTATCAATGAGTAACATCAAAATTCTAGAAAATTAAATAAAAATTTCTAGATACTAAGCATCAATTGAGTACTTATTATCACACTCATATTGATGATAAAACAGAATGGATGCCCCACACATTATTAGACTTCCTGATATAATGTTAATATTACTTTCCCAGTTATTTGGATCAATATATACCTTTTGTGGAGTTTTTCTTCAACAATAATATCCATTATAGTATCCAAATGGCACTTTATAAAGAATTTTCTAAAATGAGATGTCATACACTAACACGATAGTATTATGTTGGTGAAAGGAAGCTTGTGCGACAAGGGCTTGTGGAGTAAACAACAGAAAAAATAAATACTATTCAAACCCATATCAAAATCATCTCAACATAGGAAAATGACATATGCTGACAATCTATTAAATAATTTTGAATTTTAAGAGGTGGATCACATTTTCATGAAAGTATCTCTCTAGATGGGTATTATAAGATTTAAAATGAATGGGAAACTATTCCCTAATAAAAATGGAGATTTTGAAATACTATAGATAATTGGTGTTATGGATTGTCATTTTACAATGCTTCCCATCCATCCTATGGTACACAATGTGTTCCATGTATCATTATTGTGAAAGTAAATGCAAGACCCAATGAATGTCCTCACTTCTAAAGGTAATGAATTATAACTAGAGTTATCTTACAATAAAGAGAATATCTTCATTCTAGACAATAAATTATTGGTGTTTATTAATTGGATTGAGGAATATGTATATTTACTTCATTAAAAATGATAACATTTAAGAGGGATCATAGTGCATGGTGAATATATGATGATGAAATACACACTTATTTTTATAAGCTAACATTGTGTTAATTTATTGGATGAAATTTTTGTTTGGTGGGATGAATGTAGAACCCCATGTATTTAAAAATAAATTTAACATTTAATTCATGAACACTATGTCTCTATAAAACTACACTTTGTTATAACTTATCGAATGAACATATTATTCTGTTTTTGTTATTTCAATTTCAACAATTAGACTTACACAATTGAGATGAATAATGTATTTATTGTCTAATAGGATTAAAATACATTATTGTTCAATAGTAACATACCATTATGAATAATAATCTAACCATATGAATAGTAAACTCACCCATTAAATTAAAAATAAATCATTGACACCATATAAACAAGAGTTAATATTTTTAAAATTCATAATTATGTTTTTGTATATTTTGAGTAATAAATATTTAATTACAATTTAAAATTAATAAATTATTTTCTTAAAATGAATTCATAATTACATTTTTTTGGGCTTATTAATTTGGGATAATTTTATGAGACCTCAATCAAATTTGTAACATATTATAAAATCAATTTCAAATTAAAAATTGGTATTTTTCAAGTTAATAATGATTTTATTTTAAAAATAATATTATATTATTTAGAAAATTAATTTGATAAAATGGAGTAAATTTTTTAAATCTAAACATTGAAAAAAATTTAGACTGTATTTTTGGGATTTTTCTAGAATTCTTAAATTTTTGGGGAATAGAGAAATTTTATAATTTACGAATTATGATAAATAAATGAATTACTCCAACATTCATGAGTCATGGATGATGTAAATTGAAATTGTATTGGTCTCACATGATTATATTTATATTTTTTCACTATATAATCAATATTATTCATATTCTTGATCCAAAATATTAAATAATGATTAAAATAATGGAAAATCGTCCACTCTAATATAAATACTACCACTCACTCTCACTTCACATCACTCTTATAATCCATGAATATTCTCAATTATCATCCCAAAAAATCTTCCCTAGTCCCATCCAATTTGTAGTGTCCCTTGGTATTGACAATATTATAAAATCATTTCCATTAACATGTTTCTCAATGAGGTTATATCAACAGGTAAATCCTATTTCTTTATCATTTAATTTCATTTCAATTTATCTTATTTTATTATTAACCAATAACCTCCACTGTCCAATGGATTGAGGAGACTCAAGTATCATCTATATAATATAATTATTCTATGTAAATTTAATAACCATTATCAATCTATTTATTATCACTCTTTTCATATAAAAAGAAAACCACCGTCCGGATGGTGCCAATTTTCTACCTTCATAAATGAATAAGCATCATTATTCCAATTCATCTTCAAATATATTCATGAATTTTTTTAATGGTTTAAATATATTGTGAAATATATAATATAATGATTCTTTGGTTCTAGATGCATCATCTTTAAATAATACAAGACGACAAAACAAAATGTTTTTATTATTATTAGTAACTGCCACAATAACCAAAATGAATATCACTAAATTCATTATATTATGATTAATCATAATAATATGTAACAAAATGATATATATAACCATTTACTCATGTTTACTATCTTTAAAAACATTCAATTCCAATTCTAGAGAATTATACCAATTTTAAATGAACTGCATTACTTATAATCTAGCAAATAAATCATGAAATCAATGAAACGAACACATTGGAAAGATGGGATTCAATGATTTTACTTATAAATAAGGCCATAAATGAACATAATAAAACTATAATGAATAAAATACATGTATATACAGTTGTTAATATTATAATTAATCGATTTTTATTAGATTTTAATGGTTGTTAAGGCCATGTTTATAACACGTTATGACATAAGGTAAGAGTTTTCTACTCGATCCTCCATTTTCATTTGGGTTACACTTATACAATACTTATGTATATGATATAATTAATTATTCTTATTTAATAAAAATAAATAATATATGAATTTTATATATCTATATACCAATTAAAACCATTGTTTCTATTATGGGTAGTTATATTTTCTAAATGTATTTTTTAAAAAACATTCCTGATAAACAAGGATATTTCAATGGTTCTTTTTGAATTCATACCTATTTTAAATTACACTTTATAAAATTTTTCTACCTACCATTTTTTATAAAATAACTCATTTTATTATTAAAAATATAATTAATTCACTTTTGGTCTTATAAAATGAATTTTCCAAATAAACAATTCATTTTAGTGTAAAAGAGAATTTTTTTAAAAGGTTATGGCGGAAGCCTAATTTTATTATTTAAGCAATGAAAAGACCTCTTATAACTAAGTAGAGGGAGACCCATTACATAACCATAAGTCCCAGTGAGCATGTAGCCCAATACATAGCTAGCATGCCCAAATTTTTGGCCTAAGGACCATTCTGTGAATAGAAACCTGGCTGCTACAGTACTCGTCGCTGTTACAGTGCCCTGCCGCTGCTATAGTACCCGCTGATCTATAGTACCGCCGCTGCTACATTTCCACTATAGTACTGCTACAATAACCATATCCCCATTGTTTTTGAACGACCTTTTTCTTTTTAGGATTAAGGGGTTCTTACCACTAAGCCAATCCCCAACTACTAATGTAAATGAGTATTTATCTGTAGAAGAAACCGAATATTTTACAAGGACATTTTCATCTATTTAAATAATTTGTAGATTATTACATTTAATGGGGATTATTAATTTATAATATCATATTCCAAATTTTATATAATGGTATATTATTAGTTTGACTTTGAATTTTCTATCTTGATATCATTCACTATATTACTCAGAATGGTTAGTGTTCTTATTTAATGATTAGGGAAAGTTATTTCCATTTCATATGTTATTTTAAACATGAATGTATATGCTGTTTTCGTTTAAACACAATCATATATAGAATTAATTTGTCTTACTATGTGATGTGTGGGGACTACTATATCCCCTCGATGTATTGGTATGGATAATGAGACAAACTAGTTTGGGGTTTTACTTGTTTATGTGACTTCCTGACATGATAATTTACAGTATGATTATGATGTATGAAAATTTGTATTCCATCATTATTAAACATGAGATTTATATTCCAGGTAATTATTCTACTTGTATAATATACATTCTTATGTTTTATGTAATTATTTAATCATTTTTCATTCCTACCATATAATGCTCATATTTATTTTTAAAGGAATGTTTTTTTAGTTATTAATCATTCAAAGTGTTTATGTTTCTAATTAGATATGAGGTATTTTTTACCCTTACTGAGAATATATGAAAACCCCATTATTATGTTTTTTTATAGGATTATATTAACTGTATTATTAATGACTTGCTGGTATAATCTATGATTTATGGGTATTGCTAATAGATCTCTTTTGTTGTATTTAATTTCCTGTTGTTATGCTGAAATAATATATGTATATAGATTTCCAAGACTACTAAAATATTTAGTCCTTTGGGATATGAAATTATTGTAATAATGTTAATTTTATAAAATAATGTGTCAGCTACGGGAAACTAGGGTTGGGGCGTTAAATGTTTTGGGTGGGATATGAATATAGAATCTTTTTATGAGAAAGATTCAAAAAATTTGTTTGAGTGAATGTTGGATAATATCACTTAAATGTATGTGCAATAAGTAAATAATTATGTGTGTAAATATGAGAAGGAATTTTTGAATGATGAAGATGTTTTTTAAATCAATACTTTTGGAAAAAATGGATTTTCTATCAATTAGTCTACTACCATACATTGATTTATTACACATAAGATTATAATTATTGATTAGAAAATCATTGAACGAGTATACAATGTTTTGTGATTTATGAACCTTCATTGATAACCAAATCCCATGTGGGAAATTTTTGGGACCATGATTTGTTGTTTTTTTCTAAATGTTGAAAGAAGTGTGTGAATATTGGATTACAATGTGTTGTCTCTTATTATAGCGAAAAATAAATCATTTAGAATAATAATATTTCAGAATCGGAATATTGGAATATAAGGATGATATTTTATTAAATTATTAGATTCACTATAAATATCATACATTCATTGTTTTTATTTTCTATGATGGAGGTTTTTTTCAATGTATATTGTTCATAAGACTCACCATGGGTTCAAAATAAAAGTATAAAGTTGTACAGGAAGTTGCAACATAGTTTGAAGATATCAATTGTAAATATTATAATTCTTTTTTTATCTTACAGATCTATGAAATCATTAATTGTTTTGGAATATGGTGGTTGAATCCTTATGATGGAAAGTGAGAAAAGGTGTCTACGTTTTTATATTTTTATTGATGTTTGTAATTAAATTAATAGAATCATTATAATGAAATTGTGACGATGCTAAACTAATACTAATGTTGTCAATGTCATGTGGAAGTAATGATACATGATAAAGCTTGTGGAAGAATAATGCTTGATTAAAATGTATCCCAATCATAGTTTATCATTGTGAGATCACCAGACATATATTTGATTAAAGGATGGGATGATTTTTTTGAAATTGGGGAAAGAAAAGATGTTGGTTTTCAGTTAGACCAATTATCCAAAAGATATAAATATTAAATGAAAAAAGTTAACGAATGCAAGAATATTGATTTGACCATAACATAAAAATTAATAATTTCCCTAAAATAACCAATCCATTTGTCATAGAGTGCCACAAATCCATAAAATCCATGTTGTTAAAGATTTTTTGAATGAATAAAAATTGTTCGATGTTGAGATTTTTTGGGCTTTTGAAAAATTTGATTTGTTGTTTTATTGTTTAATCAACTGTATTATGATCAATAATTAAGTCAATAAATGTTATTAGGTTGAGTTTTTTTTAAATAGGGAAAATACTGAAAGAATAACTCTAATATATTTAGAAAGGTGTCAAAAAAAACATGGCATGAGGTGGTAAAGAACAATCAGGGAATAATTGACATTGATCTACTAGTGTGAATTAGAGACTGATCTATCAAAAACAGATTGATATTGAAAACGTGATCATACATAAGATCATCAGTATGAGGAAAATAAAAACAAAATGAATTTGTGATTAGTTTTTTTGAAGTGTGTGTCAAATGGGTTTTAGAATCTTTTTTTGATATGATTCTAGGATGTGTTGATATATATTATTGTTGTTACTATGTATATGAGATATTTCTTTTTTCAAATGTATGAGTGTTGTGAATTGGTATGGAGACCTAGAATGATATATTTATTTTATTTTTTAGTCAAAATCTAAATATTAAATTGTTTTTATTTTTAATATGAATAATTGGTATGGATGAATGTATCGATGAATCAGATGTCAAACATATGTCTTTACTATAATGAAGAAAATTGTAATTTACTTGATATTATAAAAATGAATTTTTTGAAACTATTAATGTTTGATGAAGTAGTCATAGGGTTCAATAAGAATCTAGAAGAGTTAAGAAGCACTAATAATGTCAATGATGAAGTAAAAATGGGCATTAAATTTGAAGCTAATGAAATGTTGTTATACATAAAAATGTTTTAATATTCTCCCAAAAGAAATATTTCAACACCGAAAAGTATAAGGATTTAAATTTAACATTATGATTTATTAGAAAATTGTTCACATGTAAATGAAGGGGAAGAAGTGATAAATGTTTTCGAGATAGAGGATTATTGAAAATTCTCTCTTGATGAGATTTTTTTATACATATGAAGAATAAGGAAGATTATATATAGTTGATTCTGGAGAAGACCAAAAAATAAAAAAAATGTTTTCTTGGCCGAGGTTGAAGGTAGTTTAGAATATATTATTATATATTCTTACAGTATTAATATATATGGAATGATTAATCATACTATAGAATCATGCGTATCCATTTGACAATGTGTCATTACAAAGCCCAGAAAAATTATTAGCTTCTATTGGGTAGTAAAGTGATTATTTTTTGACAGATATCCAAAAGTGAATGTTTATAAGGAATTAAAAAAATTGGTAGAAATTAGTGAATGTTTCTTAAATTTTTATAAAAAAATTATTACATAATCTTTATAATGAGATTTGTATTCATTTATATATTGATCATACTGATACACAACTGTAAGGTAACATTTTATATATTTGTATCTACATAGAAGTATTTCATTCTAGTTTAGTTTACTGTATTGTATTGATTCCATACCATTACTATTAAATAACTACTCTTTTAGCGGTGAACCATGTAATTAAATGTCTTCCAATGGATGTGTGAATGTTTTTCTAGAAAAATGACAAATCATTACCAGGTTGATAAGGTTGTTACAATATAATGTATCTTAAATGAAAAATAGTGTTACTAATTCACCACTATGAGTGATACACAAATCATGGGTGTGATTATTCAAACAAAAAATCAATTGGAAAAAATATCTCTCTCCCATAACTAAAAAAAATGGGTTCACATGTTTACTGATTCGTGTAGTGGTGTTGTAGGCCCATAATCCACAAAGTTGATTTTCTAATCAGGACATATTTTCTTTTTCCATCATTATATGAGGTATATTTGAATGATCCATATTAATGGACTCTCTCTATATATATTTTTTTGTGAATCATAGTGGGATGACTAGATGGAATCTATTTCGTTCTCTTGTTATAGTTCCATTAATTTGAAATATCCAAATTTGTTGTTGATTTCTATTTGTTTCATGAGATCGACACCGAATTTGGGGATAATATTAGACATTATGATGTCAATGATAATAATCATTCTTACTTATATAAGGGGTATGAAATTATCTTATTACGAAAATATATTGATATTAGTATAGATATAATAAAACTACATTGTTTTAGCTGGGGGACATGTCCTCACAGTATCCATTCTCCATATTGAAAATATATAGGAATACGTAGCTATAATTATAAAATTTAGAGGTTGATGCATGAATTTTACATGAATTTATAATTCATGACATTTCATAGTGAATTCAATGTAGGCTACATCATTATTTCCCATTTTCAACCAATCCTATTAATTTAATATGTGCAGTGTTGTCCCATACTAATTATCACTTTAAGAGCCTACATGGAATTCTTCCACGACTGTGAGAATTTTTCCTTCTATAATGCATCTGAGGAGGACGTCCTTCATGCCCTATTTATGAAGGGATTTCTAATCACACAAACCATATTAGAGGAGGAATTTTTATTGTAGATGTTGAATCATTATATTATTAAGTCAATCTAAATGAATGAATCCATTTTGGGGGAAATATAGTATTGGATCCATTCATACATGGGGTTGTATGAGATTATAATTCTATGAGACATTGTTGTCTTGATTTATTTCTTCCATTTTATAGATTATAATTTCAAAGACCGCCCATTATTGTGTGACCTAAAAAAACACTTCATCCAAATCGGTATTAGCTAGGAATTTTTCTATATTATCCAATTCATTGGAAAGTAAATTTTTTATTGAGGGATGTGACCCAATTTTGGTACAAAATGGAATTCTTCCACTAATACTATGACGTAAATTATGAGAGGTGTTAATTCTTAATTTTTTAATGGATCACTATCCATTGAACTATTTAATTACAACCATCAAGTCACCATTTATATTCAGTTAGAATATCTACATATATAGGTATGTATACAAGTTGATAATGAGGACTTGGTATTATACATAATTTTATGTGCATGCTTCGAATAATGAGAATGAGATGGAAGAACTTTATTTTTATGTGAAATAAATAAAATCCCAAATCCAAACTAATTGAGCTTCTATGTTTCCATCTTTTTGAGAATATTACAATAGAAGGCACCCTTAAAATAAATTTCACACATTGTAACACTATCGTGGGTATTGAATACCAAGTATTTTAGAAATTCATTTTTAATATGTGACTTTTCTGGAGTGGGATATAAATCAAGGTAATCATCCATGACCTTCACTATAAATTCCTTATGTGATATGAACTAGATTCCATTATACTATAGGATTACCACCCACCATGACTAATTCATAGTCAATATAGGTTAACCAATGATGTTATCGAATAGGTATATATGATAGTACATGTAGAATTTATGTTGATATATGTAATTAATAAATTTTTTTGTTATAATTATGAGTGTTAGGATGCTTTTATTTATAACAAGATTCCCAGTCATAGTACCTAGCATCATCTTACTAAGATAGTTGAGAATTTTTTCATTCCCTGAACCAATTTTCAACGCGAGGAGAGTACCATGAGATCAATCTATGGGTGACAAATATTGGACCAATATATTTCGTTCTAATCGAATCATTAGGACCGATGGGTGTAATATATATTAATTATGATTATTTAATGATTCTTGGGTGTCCTTTTCCTGTAAATAGTTTACTCAATTATATATTAACATTGTTAAGGGATGTATTTTTCAGTTAGATTATCTATGAATCACTGAATATAATCTAGGTGAACCTGAAACACCATTGGTTAATTAATATTAAAAGTTGGTGGGATTTTTGTGATTGAAATAGTATTTGATAGATCAAGATGAACTCCATTTTCATGTAAAAAAATATAATTTTATTCCTTAATGTTATATTAAAATCAGACTTCTTAGGATTTATATTGAATCTATGCTACTATAACTTGTCGATGATTCTTTGATAATTAGTATGGTGATAATATATCGGTCAAAATTTTACCACATGATCATTGAAATAAAATTCAATGATTCATACCACTAATGGTTCAATGATTTGATTCATGGAATGATTGTATGCTGAACTATTAATCATTAATGAAAAGGCCATGACCTAGAATAAAAATATCATCAAAGTTTATATGAATTTAGTGGATTCCTAATATTTAGGGGACAAATTTATAAGATTATACCATGAATACCCATCCATGATGGAAGGATCCTAGAATATATAAGTTTCATCGAGCAAAAGATCGGTAATCAGAAATGTGGAATCATCATTATAGAAGTATCGATTAGTTTATCCAAAATAACTAAATATCATGATATTCCTATTCTATTTCATGAAATGGATGTTGTTTGTGAGAAATTTTGGGTGATTCTAATAATAAACATCTTTCTTATAAAATTATTTATCCATTGATTCTATAATAAAATAATAATAGAGTTTCATTTTTTTGTCTTCCTCTTTGTAACATTAATGGTCATCGAGAAATTATTGTTGATGAAAAGAACTATCATGTTTTAGCCCTGGAATATTTGTATAATTTCAAGTGGACATGTATCGATGTTTATTCATAAATTGAATGTTTATATTGTCTTCCAGGATAGTCATAGATGAAATAATAAATATTGGTCTTTTATATTATTTTTATATTCTCAATTTCACCAACCTAATTTCATCAATGGTGGTGGATAAACCATACAAAATTTTTACTGGGGTGTTCCAAATGATATCATCTACTTCTCTTATCTTCATATATATTTTTGTATACATGGTCATGGTGAATAATATGAAGGAATCTCTCTCACTGACTAGATAAGGAAATAATGAGAAGAAACATTGATATCCTAAAATCCTAGAGTTGTATCTTAGAGTGTTATGGGATGAATTCCATAATTTTTTATACTATTGAAGGGAGGAATGATATATGAATCATATATTTTATAAAATTTATTTGGTAAACTTTTATATCAACTAATGGAGAAATTAAATTATTGGATCCAGATGGAGCTGTTGTTAAAATTTCCATGTTTGAATCTTTTTTAGAAAACACAATATGTATCACACAGAAATGGGATAATATATATTTTAGTTCATGATATCCTATAGGATTGAGTCAACTAACTCATTCAAGTATATATGGAACACCCAATCAGTTTCGGGCATGATCAAGGGGATTATTGGGGTTGTCCCCAACACATTTGGACTTGAACAAATCATATCATCATCAAACATTTATTAATTTTAAACACTCATATAGAATCATTCCTCATCATTTATTAATTCAAAACACTCAAAGCGGTAGCTATCAGATCAAGATGGTATATCAAGGATTTAGTAAATACTAAAGTTTCTTCCACGAGGCTAGGGATCCATATACTTCAAATAAGGTACTTAATTTTTTTTTCATGTTGGATTAATATGAAATATGATTTATATGTGAGATCCCCAAAATGAACCTTTATCTTTATCTTCCCTTGTATCCACTCCTCACTCATGTTATAGCCATGAATTGTTAGTTTTGTTAGAGACTATCACCCCACCATAGTATCGAAAATTTTAGAGTGTCTGAATCGAGGTGAGTTTTATCCTAGGACCATTATCAACAAGATCCCATTCGATGATGGCAATATGTATTTTTATTAAAATATAAAATCATCTGGTATTTCCTTGGAATAACTCTTCCTGGTCCTATTATATTAATGAGATAATGGTATAACATTCTGATAGAATATTATCGTATAAATAAATATCTAATTCAATGACTTCAATCTAAAACTCTTGTGCTCACTGTAAATATTTGACGAGTGCCTCTATGATTTATATTTTAATATAGAGAAAATATAGGATTTATAGTTTTGATGGGAAAACCCCCAACTATTTTAGAATGTTAGGTTAATGAACTAGAGGTATATCATTCCCACGGTGGTGTTTTTACCTATTATCGGGATTAGGATATTAAATGATTGAGGTCGATGGGAATGGTGATTGGGGATATGTTTAGGGAGAAAATACTATTAGTGGCACATGTTTCATCTCTCTTCCCCTTTGTCTAGGTTGATTAGAAAAGGCCACCATCACCATGCGGTTATTTAAAATGACTGGTCTTGAATGACCAGTAGATGGCTCTATGGAATCTTTATATTTATCTTGGTCTTTCTGAAATGATATCTCATGGGTATGGAACGTGTTTATAGATTCCACTAGTATGTGACTAGAATATACTATTTTGGAATTCCCACACCATCCATTGACCCTTTGATCAACTGTCCCTATCATCAATCTCTCTAGTCAGGTATGGGGAACTCATACATAGGGGAATATTCATTAGGAAATAATTGATCAATTTATGGGACTAAATTTATGTAACAAAAAAACATCTGAAAAGGGTTTTATTTTTTGGGAAGGATCCAAATATCTGTATATTTAAAGAAACAAATCTGAGAGAGTTAGGGTTTCTTTGGGATTTGGATATGACTCATAGTCTGATTTTCTTTTTCTATTTCTAAAAATGAAATCCTCATATTGGAAGTGTATTAAATGATTCCTCCCATAGAACTAGATTTTTAATGGTTTACATATCTATTCTCAATTGGTGGAATGAGATCGGTCAAATATGTTTGGAATTACTTAATTATCTACATTAATCCATGCCTGGATAAAATTTATAACCACACACCCTTTTCTTCTCTTTGGGTGTTTGTTACATAGTTCGACTATAGTGGGGACTTATTGATCATAACCTATCATTAATAAAATATTCTCTAGAGGATGTATTTCAACAAAAATATAGTCCATGATAGTGTAAAATAACTTATATGAAAGGGGATTTAGTTTTAACTGTTAGTGAGGTTAACCCCATTAGGGTTCTTGTGTCCTAGTATCTTGAGTAAGTCACTGTCTATGGTTAAAAATGAATTAATATTAAACTTATCTTTTTAGAAGGAGTACTCTTTTTTCATTCATTACTGAATTTTAAAGAGACCCTAATTTAATTTTTTGTCCATGGAAGATTTTGTTTCTACAACTTCTCAATAAGAGGGGATGAACGATTTAGTGCCTTACTAGGTGCTGGAATGGGAACTTACACTTATTTCATAGTAGCATAACATGTATCTTCCTTACAATGATTATTTCCTTGTGTCATGGGAATGGGTAGAGATTTTTTTTTCAGGATCACTGAATAGAAACTTATATTAATTTTTTTTTCTCTACAAACTCATAGAATACTATTGGATAATTCCATTAGATCAATGGTATTTGTAGCTTGACTGGAATATTCTCAGGAAAATATTCTAGAAATTTATCTTTTGATAAAGAGATAGTAAGTTTATTTTTTAAATCATTTTATTTATATTTCAAGTCATAAATATTCTCATTTCCACAACGTTTTCAAAATGTGAGGTGTGAAATCATCATTTTAATTATTTTTGATAAAAAAGATAATGAAATTGATGATGAAGGTCATAAAATCATGAACAGGATCCAACAGAAAATTTATTGCATCAGATAATGTAACACCCTGAGATTTTATGAGATATATTATTTTTAATTTCTTTGATTTATTCTATTATACACTACACCAAGATTAGCTTGTACTATATGAAACACCGTATTAGCTTGCAGTATAAGAAACACTATTATTGGCTCGTGTTACACTCAATTTCAAGTTTGTTTTGGGGAAATTATTCTATGTAACATTAAGTATAGATTTTTTTCAATGTATAAATGAAATAATTTTTTATTATGTTATACGCAACACCAAACAGAGCTTTCACTACACACAGCCCTGACTTGGCTTGCATTACATGCAATCAAGACCTTCTTTGATATCATGTGTAGTACGCAATACCAAGTTTCACTAAACGAGATATTATTATAATATTATTATTAAATAGCTGTTATGAATAGTAAAAGCCACTTTTTGAAATTTTATACATTTTAACATTCAAAATGGACATCATTTTCGGATTTAGAATATAGAAATTAGCATAAGGTGAATTTATGGTATTTTTCTGAAAACTTTCAATTTATGATGAATAATGAAAACACAAGGTAACTATTTTAAAACCGACTTTTATTTAAATAATAATGTATTTTATTTAAATTTATTTTAGGTAAAAATTGAAACATAATACCTCGATAAGTTCAATGTAATTCATTTGAGTTTTTTTATAAAAAAATTTTGAGATATATAAACTTTATTGAACATTTCACCGTCATTTACCCACCTCCTATGAGAATTTGAAAATTTACATAAAACATAATTTTACTACATCTGTGTGTGGAATTTTGAAAATCTGAGAGAGACAGTTAATATGATGGAGTAAAATTTGGTTCAAAAAGATAAAAATAATTTTTGGTGACTAGTAACTTTTTACTTCTATTTACCATGATTAAAAGTAAATAGGTTAATTAAGGGTATAAATGATATTATTATTACAATAAAACATGTCCTAATTCTATTGGATAAGTGTAATTCAACCAAAAAAACCTTAGGAATAAAATATTTTCCTTTAGGTCCACTTGGATTAGATTAGGACACATATTATTTTTTTTAAAGAAGAGTTAAAATAGTCAAAATCGATGTTTAATAACTAAAACATTTTTAATATAGGGTTATACGTAATATAAATTTGACTATAAATATTCATTAGAAATATAAAATTATTTCCTAGATAATGGTATTTTATTTATAATTTTTAGACATTATATAATTTAATTTATTTATGACACAATGATGATGGAGTAATTACCTTATTAATAAAATATTATCATTATTAACGTTAAAAATATTCAAAGAAATGTCATATGAGACTTCCTATAAATCCCAATAATTTAATTGGTTAATATGACATGTTATATTGATTCAAATAAATTTTTTCAAACTAATCACGTTGTTATGATTTTCACAAAAATCAATTACCAAATTGTATCAATATTGGCATAAAATAGTTTTTGAAACAAATATTATATTATTAATTGTTATTATATTACTACAAATCTATGGTTCAGCCAAATGACTATTAAAGGTTATATATATTAATAATGAACCACTTGGGGGTTTTTTGGTTTTTTATATTATTTTTATTAATCATATAATGTAAGAAAATAAGAAGACACGGTAAAAGATAAATTATTTAACATAGAGTTAAATCTAAATGATAATTTCAAAATAGTAACATAAACATGTCTAAAACCTATTGGTTGGGATTATTTCGACATATCCCCACTTTATCGTTGAAAAAAAATCAATTTGGAGTTATTATAAACAGAATTTTACTTTATTATAAAATAATATTTTTTGTTTTTCCAAAGGTGACCCTCCCCTCCCTTATAAAAATGGCACCCCTTCCCTCTTCTCATCACACCCTTTTGAGACTTGAAGCTCGGCCAACCCATAAATATTAATCTTCTAAACCTCTGTAGTTATATCATAGAGTTTCTAGTCTTCTCAAAATTCCAAATCTAGTGACCTAAGAAGAAGTTTAAAAGAGGTGCGTCGAAGACGAGGTAAACTCTTCCACCGATTCATTCAAGTTTCTTTCTTATTCAACATCTTATTCTTTAGTTGTTTCATTATATAGTAATAACAAAAGTATCAATGATATACTGATATGTTATTATAAATATTAAATAACCCTATTTCTCCGTCTATCCATCCTACGGAAAATGAAATCACCGCGCATGCGTACGTACGGAATACCGTCTACACGCTGTGGTGTATTCAGTTTTTCCACCACCACCTTACGCGGATGGGTATAATGGTGTAATGAATAACTATATATAGTTATTATAAAATCATACTGATTATGAGATATTATATAATCCACTCCAATTCAATTCAATAATTATGGGAATGATATCATCGCTTGTGCGTATGTACGTAATACCGTCTCCACAACGCGATGAGATTCATTCTCCATGTTAACTACTAAAGAATGATTATAAAGTATATATAATGTATAATAATGATATATATTAAATTATATAGACACTAGAATTATATATATATATATATATATATTTCTTCTACAGACATCAATTCAAGTCAATAAGGAAAGTAAAACATCCTTCATGCGTATGTACGGCCTACCATCTCCATAAACGGTGTATTTCATTTCATTTATCTATATTATATATATATATTAAATATATAGGATATATAAATAGTGATTTAAATTCTGGAAGGAATTAAATCATTATATAAATAATAATAATATCAAGAACAATAATTCCAAACACGTAGGATAAATAAAACGATTTTACCCAAAATGCTGCTTTAACATGGAATTTACAAAATAACAGGTAATATAATGTCATAAGTGAACCATATATGATATAATAACAATGAATATGATTCTGTAATAAGTCAATGACATTATTTAAATCATTATACATTAGTTTTGGTTACGTACGATGCATATCGGACCTAAGGTAAGGCATAACATTTCCAATCTCGTTTTTATTCGAGGTTGATTATTCGTAAGTATTTACAGGGGTTATATTTATCATACATTTCCTTATTTTATAAAAATTGGTTTCATGTATTTTTAATGTCCTGTTTACACTTTTATGACCTTTACCACATGTTATGTATGGAATATTTCTTTTGTTTACCATATGAGGAACATTTTGACTTTTCCAACAAAAGTACGAGGAGAATGTTTTTTTAACTTATACGGCATAAACGACTTTTTATGGTTTCATAATGAAGAATTTTCATTAACCATACCCCAAAAAAATTCATGATTATTTTAAAAAAATCCTTTTCTATTAAAAATGAATTGAATTTTGTGAATTGAAAATGATTTTAAAAAGAAAGGATATTTTCCTCAAGATTTCATTTCAAGTGTTTCATCAAAAATATTTTCCATATAAGATGACATAATTTAGTATGATTATTTTTAAATTATAATGTATCTATTATATACATGGTTCGATTATTATAATGTTGAAAGGATATAAATTTGTTTTATATGGACTACATTATGATGTGATGTTGTTTATGAAACCAATTTTATTCTTTGGGTTATGATGAATGATATATGATTAATTTTTGGAAAAAGTAATAATAATTTCATTATGAGATGGGTTGGACCAATATATCCATCCAATGCATTGGGTAAAGATTCATGTCTCATGAGATAGACATGGCTAGAATGGTATGTTAATCCGGTTTAGTGTTACAGGACTGGAACGTGAAGTGAACTCGATTCAGAAAGGGACCTTGTCGACTAAGCTGGTCTTGGTAGAAATGAAATGGCTACTATGGAAACCATATAATGTTCTTAATGGATTGCAACTATTACATGTTTTATTCCAATGCTATTTTATCACAATTGATGTTCCTTTATAACATATGCCTTATGTTCTCCAATGATTTATGTCTTTTCTCACTATTTTAATGTTTAGATTTTATGTCCATATTTTTTAATTCAAATGTTTATGGATTGTTTAATATTCTCTATGGTTACCCTTAATGAGTATTTGAGATCACCCTTTATATGTTTTCTTTTTCCAAGGATTTAATGAAAGGTTTTTTGTAAGAAATCAAATGGGGAAGAACTTTATGGGAGATGTTGAAGATATTTCACCATGATTAAATGATTATATTTCGAGTTTCCAAAGACATTAAAATATTATGGTTCTTGTGTGTCCATTTTTGTTATGTAATAAGTATTCTGCAAAAGTAATGTAATGTCCATGTACGCCAAGATTTGGGTCTCTACAGTTGGTATCAGAGGAATGGTTTAGTTATCCTTTGGAATCTATGATGCAAATACATTAGTGAGATCCCTAGAGATATTTATAAGGTATGTCCAGTGATGTCCCTAATGATTAGTATGACTATAAGTTACTATCCAAGAGTTACGTTGATGATGATGAATAACCAAGGGTGATCCTAAGGTATCATGGATTAAAGAATGTGTGATAAGTTTGACATCTCATAAGTGACCTTTAATGATTATGTGGTTCCTTGTTATTTTAAATGTTTCTAACACTATGGTTTCTGGTTTTAGTCAATGGAGGAAATGAGAAGGAAATCAGTTAACGTTGATTTCGATGGACAAATTGGTGACAGTGATCAACAAAATCATGTAATTCCAAGAGATAATGGTATTGTGATTATGCCGAATCAGTCATCACGATATATGATTAACCAGTTGAACTATGGTGGTATTCCCAAGTCATCAAATAAGAGAAAGATGAACTATTATACACGTTCTCATGTAGAGGAACACAGAGGAAGGAAGATGAAGCTTTCTAAGTATCATGAATAAGGGAAGAAGAACCTTGAGGAATACCTCAAATAGAGGGGAATATGTTATCTGTGTGGATAAAAGGGTCATAGAGTGACAGACTGTTATGGAGTTCAAGGTCTTATTTGTGGACAACATGGCCATTACCCAACTCAATGCCCTAGCCTAAGAGGTTACTTCTAAATAATGTAAGGAATTATTCCATGACAATCATTGATGAGGATGGATTTAAGTTTTTATGTATTGTTATTCAAGAATAATGTTGTTGAGGTACTTTCTTGGAATATTGGAATATTTTTGTATTAGTATATTCTTGTTTTCAATAATTTTATGGTACTGGTAACCATGAAAAGTTATTGAAATATTTTTGGAAATTATATGATATGCGCATAATGAAGGGATAAGGAGAAAATAAGATTTTTGATAGTATTCATGAGCTCATGACTGATATAAGGAGAAAGTGATATCATGGTTTGTGAATATAGAAATTTTGGGATTTTGGTATGTGGAAAGACTTAACTTTTGACATCATTCATGATTTTATTAAGGTTCTATGGTAATTCATCTTTCAAAAGAATACATTATTAAGGTATTCACATGTTTTGAATGTGATCAAAAAGATATATCATATGATATATGCGGGATAAATGATGGTATTCATGTGCTTGTTATGTGACCTTTCAAGTAATAATTTTCTTTATACATTGATATTGGACCTATGTATTTTGGACAAGCCTAAATATTGGAATGAATTAAGTTATACATAAGATAGTATTGTTTAAGGTAGGAACTTTTTTCGATATTATTTTTGTAATATTATAATAATGTAGTTTTAGAAAATGGGACAACCTGCAAGACGTGCGACAACCCGTCGCGTCGAACAAGGTTTTGGGAATCGAACCAACAACCGATGTGTGACAGGGATTTATCGCATACCACAGACCTACAAGAAGTCCCTGGTAGGTATATATTAGTTTCAATTTATTATGTGGTATGATATATGAAGTATACGTCCATTTTAGGAACCATATATGATTTATCACACAATAGATATACTAATGTATATTTAATAACTTTTTCTAATCTTTTATTTGAGATAGAAAGAATAGCCCACCGTTCTATCACATGATCTGCTAACGCTTCACGAATGACAAATTCAACTTCATTTCTTTAATTGATGAAGTGGAAATTGTTCACGGAATGAACAACAGTGAGATTGTACCAAAATCAAGTAAGTATTTCTTTTAATTATTTATCAACTTTATGGAAATGATTTTGAAAACCAAAAATGTGGTCCTAGTGCTATTATATCTTTTTAATGAGATGGTACCGTAAATCATCAAAAATTTATGGCTTTGTGATTGATGGCTTTTTCATAGCCATTTCTTCTACCACTCTCCCTCAGAACTTTATGGTTAGATTTATCTTACATATCCATATTTCCACCTATGTTCTCCTATGTGGAAACCCATGGATGAGTTAATCTGGGTAACCATTACATTTCTTACTTTACTTTTTAATATTATGTTTTACTATTTCGTTTATGATGTGGGTTTCTACGAACGAAACTTTTAAGTAGTAAAGGATTTATAACCCTGAAAAATTTCGAGGGCGAAATTCATTTTAAGGTGGGTAGAATGTAACACCTGGAGATTTTATGAGATATATTATTTTTAATTTCTTTGATCTTTCTATTTTACACTACACCAAGATTATCTTGTACTATACATAACAACGTAATAGCTTGCAGTATACACAATGCTATTCTTGGCTCATGTTACACTAAATTTCATGTTTGTTTTGTGAAAATTATTCAACGTGACATTATTTATAGATTTTTTTTAACATATAAATGAAATAAGTTTTGATTATGTTAATTACAACACCAAATATATCTTCCACTATGTGCAACCCGGACTTGGCTTACATTACCCTCAATCAAGTCCTTTTTCGATAACGAGTGTTGTACGCAATACAAAGTTTCACAAAACGAGATATTATTATATTATTATTATGAACTAGCTGTTATGAAGAGTGATGGACACTTTATGAAATTTATAAATTTTATCTTTCAAAATGGATTTCATTTTTGGATTTGGAATATCGAAATTAGCCTAGGGTGAATTTTTTGTATTTTTTTGAAAACATTCAATTTTTGATGAATAGTGATAACACTGGGTTACTATTTAAAAACTAACTTTTTATTTAAATAATTATTTATTTTGTTAAATTTATTTTAGGTCACAATTTATACATAGTACCTATATATGTTCAATTTAATTCATTTGAGTCATTTTATAATAATTTTAGATATATAAAAATTTTATTGAACTTTTCAGCGTCTTTTACCTATCTCCTTGGAGAATATGAAAATTTACATAAATCCTAATTTTACTGCTTATGTGAGTGGAATTTCGAAAATCTGAGAGATAGGGTTAACATCAAGGCGAAAAATGTGGTTCAATAAGTTAAAAATAATTTTTGGTGAATAGTAAATTTTTACTTTTATTTACCAGGAATAAAAGTAAATAGGGTAATTAATGGTAAAATTGATATTATTATTACACTAACACATGTCAAATTCTCTTGGATAAGTTTAATTAGACCTAAAACAACCTCAGGAATAAAATATTACCCTTTAGGTCCACTTCTATTAGATTAGAACACTTATTATTATTTTATTTAAAGAAGAATTAAAATAGTTAAAATCAAATTTTAATAACTAAAACATTTTTAATATAGGGTTATACATAAGAAAAATTCTACTATAAATATTCATTAGAAATATAAAATGATTTCATACATAAATTTATTTTATTTATAATTTTTAGTCATTATATAAATGAATTTATTTATGACACACTGATGATGCAGTAATTAACTTATTAATGAAATATTAACATTATTGATGTTATAAAAAACCAAATAAATGTATTATGAGACTTCATCTGAATTCCACTAATTCTATAGGTTAATATGTCATGTTAGTATTGATTAAATTAACTTTTTTTGATCTAATTATTTTGTTATTATTTTCAAAAAAATCCATTACCAATTAGTTTCAAAATTGACATAAAATAGTTTTTAAAACAAATATTATATTATTAATTGTTATTATATTATTAAAAATCTATGGATAGTTCAAATGACTTTTATAAAGATATATATATTAATAATTAACCACTTGGGGTTATTTTGGCTAGTTATAGTATGTTTATTAACCATATAGTGTACGAAAACAAGAAGACACGGTAAAAGTTAAATTATTTATCTTAGAGTTAAATCTAAATGATACGGTTAAAATAGTAACCTAAACATGTCTAAAACCTATTGTATGAAAGGATTTAGACCCATACCCACTTTATCTTTGAAATAAATAAATTTGGAGCTATTAAAAACCGAATGTAACTTTATTATAAAATAATATTTTATGTTTTTCCAAAGGTGCCCCTCTCCTCCCTTATAAAAAGGGAACCCCTTACCTATTCTAATCACACCCTTTTGAGCCTTGAAGATTGTCCAAACCCTGAAAATTACTCATCTAAACCACTCTAGTTATATCATAAAGGTTCTGGTCTTCTCAAAATACAAACTCTAGTTCCCTAAGTTAAATTTTAATAGAGGTGCGTCAAAGAAGAGGTAATCTCTTCTACCGATTCTTTCATGTTTCTTTCTTCTTAAACATCTTATTCATTAGTTGTTTCATTATAAATTAATAACATAATTATCAATAATATACTGATATATTATGATCAATATTAAACAACCCCATTTCACCTTCTATCCAACATACGAAAAACAAAATCCCCGCACGTGTGTACCTACAAAATACCGTCTCCATGCCGTGGTGTAATATGTTTTTCCACCACCACCTTACTTGGATGGGTATAATGGTGTAAAGAATAACTATATATAGTTATTATAATATCATACTTATTATTATATATTATATCATCTAATACAATGCAATTAAATACTTATGGGAACAATATCATTGCTCGTGCGTACATATGGATTAACGTCTCCACGACGCGATGAGATTTATTCTCCCTGTTAACTACTCAAGAATGATTATAAAGTATATATAATAAATAATAATGAAATATATGACATGATAAATATACTGTATTTATGTGTGTATTTATATATATGTGTCATCTACTTACTTCCATTCAAGTCAATAAGAAATGGAAAACAACGTTCATGGGTATGTACGGCCTACCGTCTCCATGAACGGTGTATTTAATTTCAATTATCTATCTATTATATATATATTTTTATACATATACATAATATATATGATATATAAATCATTATTTAAATTCTGTATGTAATTAAATAATGATATATTTAATAATAATATCAAGAAAAAAACTCCAAACATGTATGATAAATGAAACGATTTTACCCAAAACGCTGGTTTAACATTGAATTTACAAAAGAACCGGTTATATAAAGTTATAAGGAAACCATATATGATATCATAACAATGAATATGATTCTGCAATTATTCAATGAAATTATTCATATCATTATACAGGAGGATCAGACACATACGAAGCATATTGGACCTAAGGTAAGGGATAACTTTTCCAAAATCATTTTTTTCTGAGATTGATTATTCGTAAGTATTTACTGGGGTTATATTTATCATCCATGACCATGTTTTCTAAAAATGGTTTCATGTATGTTTAAATTCCTTTTTACCCATTTTTGAATTTTACCACATGTTATGGAATAAATCTTTCTTTTGTTTACCATATGAGGAAGTTTTTGACTATTCTGGCAAAAGTACGAGAAGAATGTTTTTTTAACTTATATGGAAGAAATAGATTTTTACAGTTTCATAAATACTTATTTTAATGAAGATTAATACACAAAATTTCATAATTATTTTCAACAAAATCATTTTCTTTTAATATTGAAGGGAATTTTGTGGAAAGAAAATGATTTTGAAAAAGAAAGGATATTTTCCTCAAGAATTCATTTCAAGTGATTTATCAAAACAATTTTCCATCTAAGATGAAATTATTTAGTATGATTATGTTTCAAGTATAATGTCTCTATTATTTATTTGGTTCAATTATTATTTTGATGAAATGATATCCATTTGTTTTATATGGATTACATTATGATGGGATGTTGTTTATGAAACCCATTTTATTCTTTGGGTTATGATTAATGATTTGTATTTAATTTGGGGCACATGTAATAATGATTTCATTATGAGATGGGTGGGACCTATATCTCCCTCCAATGCATTAGGTAAATATTTATATCTCAGGAGATAGACATGGCTGGAATGGAAATTAAATCTGGTTCAGTGTTATAGAACTAGAATGAGGAGTGAACTCGATTCATAAAGGGAGTTTTTCCACTAAGATGGTCTTGGAAGCAATGACATGGATACAATGGAAATCATATCGTGTTCTTAATGGTTTTCCACAATTATATGTTTTATTCCCATGCAATTTTATCATTATTAATGTTCCTTTATGATATATTCCTTATAAAATTCCATGATTTATGTCTTTTCTCATGATTTTGAGGTTTAGATTTTATGTTCATGTTTTTACATTCAATTGTTTATGGATTGTTTTACGTTCTATATGTTTACCCTTACTGAGTATTTGATGTAACCTTTTATATGATTTATTTTCCCCAAGATTTAAAGAAAGGTTTTAGGTAAGAAAACAAAAGGGACAGATCTTTATGGGAGATGCTGAAGATCTTTCACCACTATTAGAAGATTATATTCCATGTATCCAATGACACTAAACTATTACAGTACTTGTGTGTCTATTTTTGTTATGTATTACGTATTCCGAAAAAGTAATGTAATGTCCATGTACGCCAAGATTTGGGTCTCTAGAGAAAAGGACTGAGCCAACTAGAGTTAGTATAATGAAACTCAATTGGGTCACCTCCAACTAATCTCAATGGTCCATAATCAGTCTGTATCAGGACACACACTTGATGAGATATTATTCAGAATCTCCTTTAGTATCAGAGGTAGAGAAGATATGAGTTGAAAAATTGGAATGGGAAAATATTCATCAATCCATTAGATACAGGGATTATTTTCATGATGCATGGGAGACACTGATGTTCTATAGATTCAATCCTAGAAGCCTTATATTCAATGTAATTGAGGTGTTCTCATGTTATAAATATATTGGCCATCTACCATTTACTTGGAGTTGGAAATGTTTGATGAGGTGGCACCACTTATATACCCCCTGATTCATGATCTGTTCTGGGCCTGAACGATCACCTGAAGCGGTAGAGAATTCCATCCTAATGGAGTAAATTCATGATCATCCTCAAATTTCATATTTATTTATAGCAGTTTCTTAGATATATATCTATCCTAATGCTCAATTCATACCCTTGTAGATGGATTAGATCCCTCCTGATGTATGTTGGGCAATTTATTTCTATCTATAGATGATAAATAGTGTTAATGTTTCCCCTATGTGGTTCTGTATTAAATTTACCATTAACTCTATATATCATTATCATACTGTGATATCAATTCTTATAAAGATAGTTTTTTGGATATTCTAGGTAGAGATTTATATGTAGCCACTTATTTCTCTTTATAATTATTAGGTATTTGTTAAGGAGGAAGAAAATCATCATTCGATGGTTCTATGTTCAAACACATAATATGATTATCTATACATGTAGCGTTATTTTTTACATTGAGATGTCAAACCTCTAAATGTATAGTTTTTAAATACATGTACACTTTTTTTAAAATCTATTCCTAATCATCATAATGATATATACGGATCATGTTCACCATGTTTGAAAAGAAATTGTATTTATCCTAACAGTCACCATGAAATCGAGTGTCTAGGTTTCACATAATCCTTTATTATGTTTTGAATCCATGTTATTATTCTGATTCCCATTCATAATGGACCACAATGTGTTATATCACTTATGGGTTTTGACTACCATTTCCATGAATTCACCATATATTGTTATTTGAATAGTTACTTCATTGGGATTATAGATGCATATTGTGAGTTGGATAAAAATGAATGAAGTTTATCTCGAGATGTGTGGAAATGAAAAACAACAGCTATAATTATTTTTTTATTTACAAGGTGAATAGTAAATCCATTCTTGGTGAGTATGACAATAGAAATTTTTTAGTCCCATGGGAAGGGGATAATTTAGGGACACTATTAGATCATTCTGATACAACTACCAAGGATCTGAGGAATATTGTTGAAATGTTGAAGGCTATATTATGGATATTGATATATTAATACCCCAAAACTAGAGTAATGGGTTTTATCTGGAACCTTCAATGATTTCTCAATAATCCTCATGGAGTGTGATGAACCTAGTGGAGATTAATGATATAAAAATTTACCATCCATATTGGAGGGGTCCACTTTTCATCCACTATTGATATTTATGTGATCCTATCTGGGATTACTAACTCTAGGGGAGGTGGTGGTGGTAAAAATGTCACCATCGTAATGGGATGGGTTTTTTACTCGATGATTGATATAGTAGACAATATTGTGATTTGTTACATTTTTTGTAAATATACTCATACTTTGGATTGGTTATAATCAGAGTCTCTTTATATGATAATTTCTCAGGTATTCCACAAATTTATCTTTTTTGTTTGAGTTGTGTCTCTATTTTATTGTGACGTGAAGTTTAGAAGTGAGCTCAGAAACCTCTCTCTTTGTTCGTGAATTCATTGCATCCTCAAATTGGTAGAGTCTCACTCCATTGACCAAAAAGTGTAAACATTACATGGTCCCCTTATTTCACCTCACATAATAGCATTGAAAAAATCAATATATATAGTAATTTTCTATTATTGGGAGACAGAAAAGATTAATGAGCCTCACCTTCCCCATTATTGAAAACATACGTTTTATGTGGTATTGAAAATAAGTCAATTGAGATTCATTATCATATGATTACAGACACTATTTTGGGTTTTTTTTCAAGATCTTCTATGAATATGATATAGGATATGAAGAATATGGACATATCCAGCTAAAAACATTATATATATTATAATGGGTTAACCCACATATCCTTTTTATGTTAGGTTTATAACCTTCAATGGATGATTTTTAGTGCACATGTTCTTCAAAAATTAAGGCATGAACTCATTATCAAGATCATATAGGATCATATATTCAGATGTGGAGATGGTCCATAACTTGGCTGGGACGTAGTTTCTAGATAACTCTCTCCATATACCCATGTCGTCCACTGTTTCATTAGGGTTATTTGTCTCCTCCATGTAAAAAAACCATTTTCTCTTTGGCTGCCTGGGGATCATGGAGAAGTACTTTAAATAGATAACTATAGATTACATATTTTTGTCCCCATTGTTTTGATATCCTCTCTATATTAAGGTGTTTGGTAAAGCGATGGATCTCCATTCCTAGAGGAATTAATCTCATGGGGTGGTTTTCAATGGGTAACATCAGAAGTAGAGTAAATATGATATATTGTTAAACTACCTTGAACAGGATTATCAAGGTAGTTACCACCATATAAAATGGTTGATGAGTCATTAAAAATAATAAGGTGTGTTAGATATGTGTTTTAAGGACTCAAGGACACTCTATTGGCATGGTTCAGTAATATGAGCTTTATTCTACATCCTAGAAAGAATATGCAGACATTCCTATTAGGT
Source organism: Viscum album (assembly GCA_963277665.1). NCBI lineage: Eukaryota > Viridiplantae > Streptophyta > Magnoliopsida > Santalales > Viscaceae > Viscum > Viscum album. The sequence continues at coordinate 580,085,643 of OY728128.1, read as the reverse complement.
TTGAGAAGAGATATGATCCTAGTTTATGAATGTAGACATAATATGTTGATTATAATATGATTCTACAAGGATATGAGATTTTATCCAAGAAGACACAAGACTATAAAAGTGATTTTATATATCACTGGTGGGGATATGAAAATTCTAGTGTGATTTTATTAGAATATACTGTTAAATCCTAGATGAAGATATGGTATGAACCATGTTCAAAAATTTGTTCCCATCAATATACACTCACAAAACAGAATAATGGGATAAGGGATATGATCCTCTTCCTATATAGACACTAAAAGATGATGATGCATTCATTCATTGGGATATGTAGCGATATGATCATATAATCTAATGGAATATGATGAGTAGTTTCATCAGTTTGAACATGATCTTGACCTATGGTGATTACCATATTGTACTAACAAACCACAATTAGAATACTAGTATACTCTTAGTTATATACCTCTAGTGTATGTATTTTTCTATCTCCAATTTAAATTTGATCATATCCCATTGAATGGTCCAAACTAGTTTGGTGATCCATATTTGGGAAGGGAATATTATCATGTTCATGTGTTTATTTATTTACATGACTAACTTGGTCATCCTTTAAAATGTAATAAAATGAAAACCTTGTTCAATATATCCACTTATTCATACTGATTATGGTTATATACTGTTTGGAATAATGGGAATGGGTTATGTGTAAGTACTTGAATATTTAACAGTGCATAAATATATTAGTAGAGAACATCTTCCTTTTCCTGGATGTATTGACACTTCAGAAAATTATATGATGAAATATAGGCAAGAACATCCTCGCTCTCCTTGATATAGTGAAATATTTATTAAATTGAAAAGGGGATACAATCCAACTCCAATCCTCATTTTTTTCCATTATAATATGCTGATAGTATTCATGTGGGGTAAAGGGATAAGTGGCTCCCCAATGATTTATATAAGAATGTATATAAATGATTTTTTAAACAATGATAAGATCCTATTAGCTAGCCACCATTGGATTATTTTGGTGGTCTTCATCAGTGGTATTGGGGATATATTCCCACCATTGTTCTTCTAGCTTTTCTTACCTAGAGTGACCACCTATTTACCCATGTATGAGTGTCCATGGTGGAACACTACTGGATGCTTCCATCAGTAGAAAAATAAGTTGAACTAGAAATATAAAACTGATAACAAAGGTTGACATGTTTTATCCTTGGAATCTCTTGAATAATTATAGTCTCACAATCAACTCCTTCGTTCTCATACACCATTTAAACAAAGTGATTATTTCAATGTTCATAAGATAATTTTCTACTACAGTTGGTGGTAGAAATTTGTTTCAAATTTTTCACTAGAGATTTTCAATAAAATTACAAAATTTATTGATTCTATATCTAGTAAACTCTTCATGTATCCTTGAGGTTCAGGATCATACCATGGCAGTGGTATTCCTAGACTATCACGTTCTCCACCTGAATATGAAGGAATCAACTGGGGGTTGTTTTTTTGCATCCCATAAAGGTTACTATAATAGGTAAGGGTCGAAATAATTTAATTGATGAAGAAATGATCTCTTGTCAAGGGGTTGTTTGTGAGAGATATTTATACAACCAAAAATATAATAACGAAAAAGGTCACGAATCAGTGCATCATCAAAAGTTTGAATCATTTTCAATAATATATGAATTTGTAACAAAATTGTTCATTCATGTAATCATTTTTGTAATATTTTTGATGAGTGATTTTCATGGTAAAAATGTACTATTTCATTGGAACACTGATATTTGCTTGAAGGATTTCACATCGGGTGTAACATTTTGGATTATATAGGATAATAAAAAACTCTCATGCATGGTCAACTGATTGTTTTTATTATTTGAGAGATTCATATTGGCATCACAATTTTTCATTCAATTATGTTTATAACATAATAGTGGCATAATAAAAAATAGAGTTTTATATTTTTACCTAATGAAAAAGATAATATATTTAATGGATTTCACATTAGGTTATTATTGCTATATTAACATAAATTTCACCATCTTTTATTCAGATGAAATCATCAGATTCAAAATTATTAGGGGGTGTTCCATGTATTCTTTCCCAATTATTTTTCATAGGTTGACCATTTTCATCTCTCATGGAACCCCAAACAAGACCCACATACATAAAAACAATCACAAGATAATTTCAAAAGGTAGATGGACTATTTGGGTTTCAAAACCAATTACATTTATGAACATACATTATTTGAGAGGATTGGAGGACATACTCATCAAACCCTTTTGGATGGAATTATTTCATACTATAGTACTCTCTTTTAGATTTAAGATATTTTCATTAATCTATTCCAAATCCCTATATGGGATTGGTTACCCTAATAAAATGACCGTGTGTTGAATCCTTCAACATGTAAAGGGGGCTATATTAATGATAACATATGTATGTGTCTAAGGTAATTCATATTATTCCCATTATATCTTATAAATGGGTTACTTCTTTTGTTTTTAATCCATATAAAAAGACACTATGGGGTTTAATACCACCATGGAATGTGATTTGTGTATTAATTATGGGATTGAACATCCAAGCTACATCCTACATATCTTATGAGAACATGAAAAATCCCACGATGTTATTTTAGGTATACTCCATATAGTTTAACATCACATAGAAGAGATGTATACAAGGAAAAAAGACATCAGATATGTGTTATATATATTTATGAATTATTCCCCCATATTCTTATTAAAATAGGAATAAATGTCTTCATAGTTCAATCAACCCACAACCTACTGATGAGAAGGGGTCTAAAATTAGTACCCATTAGGGTTATTAACCAAGATTTTACAAAAATTTGTATTCCATTTGAAACTAACAATGGTGGATTACAATTTTGGAGGAATTTTCATCAAGTCCCTGATTAGGGATTTAGTAATATTGTTAATCTAATTAATTGAAGTTCATGATACTACTGATATTATAATTGAAAACCCTTATGGCCAAAGGAGTCTGGATTTTTGGGGGAAACAATAGATAGAATGTAATTATTCTCACTCCATATGGATATGGAACTTATTCATGGGGGTGACCTTGTTGGATTAACAGATATAGTATTTGTTCCTTATGAATGAATTTTATATATCAATCTTTTTTCATGAATCAGAGTCTCCATAATTCAATTAATTTTCTCAACCCACTAATATAAGAGGAAGAATGATTAACCCTTATAGGGTGGGTCATATAAATGAAATATCAAGGTTTTACGCCCTTGTGAATGCACATTGGAAGATATATGACACTTACACTTTTATGGATATATTGTGGGAACTATGTCTGGAATTTGGGTCTCAAAATGTCTACATATCCCAAGTCCATTTCTGAAACATCCAATATGAATATGGAATCCTTATACATAAACTCGTAGTTTGGGGTTCACATGTTTTAAAGTCACAAATCTCGCGTATTCCTACAACAAAAAGATGATTTATATGGGGGTGTTGGCATAACATGACCCGAGATTTCTTCTAGAATGTCAAGAGGTGTCTGCAGGACATGTCTGGGGGTCTTCATTTGACCGAAGCCAACATTTTAGAGGGTTGTTACATGATCAAGAAAATAGTTCTAGTGTAACATTCATGAACCATCACACATGATCGGTTTTAATCACTTTATATGAATGACAGGTCCAGATGGTATTGAATAACATGTTTAATTTGTTCATAGGAGATCACATTCTCTAGATGACATGTCTGGGGTACATCATGTGAATCGGTTGAATTTTTTTGAGGAAATTTTATGAACCATATGACATGTTCGTAGGAATTTTTAGGAACCATATGAAATGTTTGGAGGATATAACATGAACCAGGAGACATGTCAGGAGAACATAACATTATCTAACTACAATTTTTATTGGGAATCATGTGACGTGAAAAAAATTTATATAGGCTATCACATGATATTGATGACATGTATAAAGGACCTCACATTACTTTGATGACATGTATAAAAACAATGCATGATCAATGATTAAATTATGAGATCTAGATGATACATTCACCTAAAAATCAATTTATCCATCTTCATATAAAGATTCCATAATTTTCAGTATTTATTTTAAAATTTCCACAATGTTCTTTGGATTCAAGACTGTTGAACCCTCACACAACAAATCTACACACTAATACTCCATTCCAGTATCATTTAAAAAATGTAAAACGTCCTATGTGAGATCAATTGAGTAACCAAGTGTTGCATAAGAACATAAAAAAATGCATTTAGTCATTACCTAGGCATACCGAGTGGAATAAACATACTATTTCATGGTTCTTCTCAATAATGCAAGGTCATTGATCAACTAAGAATTGTGTATTTATGACTCACAATTCCACCAACAATAATGTCCTTAAAATAAATAGTATGATAATATTTCCTGATGGAATTATCATCGTTAAAAACTACATGTACTTCCATTTTATACATTCATAAAAAAATCAAAAAATAAATATTAAACATGGGATTTATTCTATAACATAGTGATGTTATTCACCTACTTAAAATTGTACTAGGTTGTCATTTATAACATCTTAAAGACCATGAAAACTATCACCCACTATGTGTTAGATATCCATCCTTAGCAAACAAATGACAACTAAGGGTATTATACCCATCCATAGTTCCTAACAGAACTTTAATGTAGGGTCTTGTTCAGGATGAGATTCATAAGAAATCCAAAAATCCACACAAGGACTATTTTTACACTAAATTTTACCTTTTATCATAATATATATCTAAGTGATGGTTTCATCTAGGGTTATTACACCATTACAAAAAATCCATATATATTAAAAATATAGTGTGTATATAACATCTTTTACATTGCAGTAAATAAATAATATATTAACAAGGGATCATTTAATATGTTTATCATGAAAAAAATTGCAAATCCTAGTATGAAAAATCAATTTAAACCCCTTCCCTGTTTTCTATTTTCATGAAAACGCCATTTAAATGATACTAACACATATAAACAAAAATAATCAAAATTTACATTTAAATAAGAAAAATAAACGACCATTCCTGATTCCCATTCAGTAAAAAAATTTCCATGTAAGAAGACAATATTTAAATTATCATTATACAAATTCCAAAAAAATTAATTTTCTATCTCTATATTCATTTTCTATATATACCATTTCTTAAAACCATTGAAATTAATTTTCCAAAATATGAAATCAAAGTAACATTTCATTATTGGTCATTTCCAAAACTATATTACCTTTCTAATAGGGGAACAACAATTTGGATCAATCTTAAATTGTGGAAAAAGAAATATCTAACGGGTATTTATATTTTATGAATCTAATTATAATAACATTATATAAAAATATTTTAGTTAATGAAAAACTGAAAAAAACACATATTAAAACACTTATAAAAAAACAGATGATGATATTACTCATTGGAAAAAACAAATTATATAATGATTCGTCACTTTATTTCTAAGCACAATGATACATGACCTTATGACCTTTAAAACTGAAAGTCAACACTTAGCCACACATGTCACTATCTCACATCCAAAAAACCAAGTCTAATGAAATATAATAACATTATATTTATTTAAAAAATATTTAAATAATGATCCAAAATAATTCACTTACACATGAATGGAAATTTAAACATTGGATTGCAATTATTCACCTAAAATGACACAAAACCCTTCATTAGGTCCATTCCAAATGTTTAAAACTAATTTAGGCTAATGCCCTTTCATCTAGAACCAACACCATCGACGAAGAAAAAAAGAAAATCAAAAAAACAAAAAAAGTACATTGTAACCTACCTTATTTATAATGGCAGAGGAAGATGTGATGTCATTATTTCATGTCATCTAAATCATTCTAAGAGAGAAAACCGAATCATGTTTCAAAAATGAGAACATGATTGGGTGGAATCATTATCAAATCCCTAATAAGGGATGAAAAAAATTAAGGATTGAGGAGGACGAAGGAAATAATGTCATATCCTCACCAAAGGCTCTGATCTCATGAGAAAATTTATGAAACTGACAAGGATTAATATAATTCATCATGAATGAAAAGGTGTTGAAAAAGGATTGAACATGGTATGTCGTGTCAAAATGGGGGAGAAATTTGAGGAATTGCATCATAATCCTGAATAATACTAAATACAAAATTACATTTTTATAGGATATATGATTTAAATTTATGGATTATAAAATAGTGAAATTATTGTGTGGATTGAAATATTCCAAAACACTCTACCTATATGGATTGTTTAAAATGATGACTAAATGTGAGGAAAATGTGTTGATGTGTCAAAAAAGATTTTGTACCACTGAGAAGAAGAGATGAATCCTTGGTGATTCTATATTTAATTCTTCCATATAGAAATATACTCTATTTACCTCTGAGAAATTGATAAAGAAAATAATTATTTATACACCTCTACAAAATGTATGAAAAAAATTGCATTAAACGACTATAATTTTAATAGTTTTTCTTTAAAAGTGGTTCTAATACTTATCATCACTGGTTAGAATTTCCCATCACTGATTCTATACTATAATGTAAATTTATTACCGAATGAAAATATTCAACAAAATAGAATCACACTACGCTCTTTATATTTTCTTGATAACAATAGCTTTATGATATGTGATGAAAATATGAATAAAGACACCACATGAAAGGAAACATATGAATTTTTTTAAATCATGAAATATTTAATAAGGATAATTCTTATGATCCATCTAGATATGTCAATTATAAAATTCTCAAAAATATCATGATTCCTTAATATTTATTCTTTTACATTGTAATTTTTTCACTTTATTTGAAATATCTCATAACATAAATTCATTTCATTTGATAAGTGATATTTATTTCAGGTTATCTTTCAAAAAAAAATTATCCCAAATTTTCCTTACGCAATTTTTCCAAGACATACATGAATTTATTTCTTTATGTGAATCAAATGGCCTATCAAGGTTTATACTATAGAAATGTCACAAATGGGTTCTATGAAACAACACTATATTCATTGTCTCTTATGGTACCTAGTGCTAATTTTTATAATCACATATCCTGTATGTGAGTCTATTACTATATTTATTTAATCAATGAATTACTGAATATGAAAGACCAATTTTGTTGTAACTACTTCACAAAACCACGGAGTTGTATTCCCATGACAACTTTTTCATGATCATGATTCTTCCATTAATTTTGCAGATACCCCTTTATTAAATGGAGTTCCTGTCCATGGGTTTCTTAAAAACCCATCATGTTACACATGTTGTTTCCATGATGTACACTCCTTTTCTGTGAGTAACCAATAAGGGTGTTATGGGGTTCTTCACAATTACCACTCAATATTAAAGTATGAATGATCATGTATGACACTACTTGTAAAATTCCTATGTTTGGATCACTTATGTTCAATTTTTTAGATGCAATAGTTTTTTCTCTCTCGATCCATGTCCCAAGGCATTAGCTACACCATCCCTCTTCCATTAAAATATTTATATAATAATGGATTAATGGACACACCTATTATATTAGAGATGTGATGAAGACTTATATAATCTCTATAAGATCTCAGGATCCATTTAATACTGATCCTCTTGGATTCATGAAGCCTCATGAAATTTTTAAGGGATCATATAATTCACATGATAGATTTTCATGACCACTTCATAGATTTTTTGACTGCATTCTTGATTTTAAATTTTATAACCCCATGAAAATACAAAACAATCACGTTAAAAATTATATATTAATGGATTATTCATAACATCAAATATTTTTACATCTTTATGTGATGGAATCCGTGTTCATGGAATGTCACGATGATCATATTTTAACAATGTGATTTCTTCTCATGGTGATGAGTTGACTACCATTGTCTCTTCTTGTGATAAATTTATTATTAGGTGAAGCAATCATGTGATTCAACACATTCTTGAAACAACATTATGTGACTACAATTGTTCTTAAAAATGTCTCATGTTTGTAAGACATTGATTACATGGATGGAGTCAATTTGAATGATGAAACTTAATATATTTACATGTTTAGTGTATATAGACTTATATATTGAGATCACATGCACATAATACTTTTTGTGAGGTATTAGATGATAAAAATGGATTATATCAGTAGGTCGCGGGAGTTCAAATGATGGAGATATTCATGATCAGACGACAATAATTCTGTATTGCTTTTAAATGATGATGGAATAGTATGTGCTCTACATTTCTCCTATATTGTCTAGTAAATTTGCCATGAATATCTTTATTAATCAGGAGTTTTATAAAATTTAGTCAAACATGGTAGGGGTTGGAAACCCATTGGATATTCATATCCCAACAGACAAGAAGTTCCAAAATTGCATTGGACCACCAGCTCCTTCGAGCCAAAATAAGTAAACACAAAAATCCTTATACATGGGCCCATATTACCCTTTTGTAGAATTATTTTTTCGACTATTACATGGGTCCTCCTACAACTTTTCCTCAAAATAAGCTTTGTGTGTTAATTCCCACACATGGTTGAGGTCCTCCTCCCACATGTGTGGGGTTGTGTTTGACCATGTTCCACACATAGTTACCAATATAATATTTTTATATAATTACATGAAAAAAATAATATAATAATATTCCATCACCATAATATCATATAATAATTTTTAGAATAATTTCATAGATTACATCCAATTCTTTTCCTATTGTTGTAGTAGTAAACAATGTGTTTTTATTGGTAAGAGTCATTGATATTAAATCTAGTTCACGAAATTATTACATTAGAAACTGCTGTAGTTTTTCAAGCATGAAGTTAAATAATATTACATGAATCCATAAAAATTTCAATAATCAACACAATATATATTACAATATATTGACTTACTGACAATAAATTAAACATATGTTTCCAACCCCCCTATTATTTCACTGAAAATATAACCATATAATTACATCAAAATGTGATAAAAACATTCTCCCCATAATTTTCAATCAAATATAATGTGTATGTAGTAATTTCTATAATCTACTATTATCTCAAAAAAATCATCCATCCATGTATGAACCCAAATCTTCATTTTAGGTAATGATATTTATATGGGAATTTTATTGAGGAAAAAATTAGAAATGGTAAATTTTTTATGTACACGCCAGGTATATTTTAGTTCCTGACGTGTACCTAGTTTCCACATGTATTAGTATACTTTCCTTGTAATAGCTTAGTACAAGGCCATGTAGGGGACATAGATAACCTCCCAAAGCGGAGGGCCACTTGAGGATAGTACACTAAATGTATATTAAATGATCAAAGACCGTACATTTATTTTTAATTGATGAATTGGAGTGGGTTCATGTCTCATCTCTAGTGCACACTTCTTCTCCCCTCAGCTTTTATTGGAGAGAAACAAATGGCCAATGAAAATCAAGCTACTCACAGTTCTCCAACTGAGCTATGGTTGAGATGTTCCTAGGTGCGTTGGATTCCCACTTGTGAGATATCTTTTTCCATAGTGCCTTTCCTCCTAATTTCTCTTCTATTGTTATTATTTAAAGGACGATCATTTTTAACATTTTTATATATCTATATAATTCTAGGCCGATTAAAGGGCTGATGTTCAAAAGTGTTGATCATAAAACATCAAGGTAGGTGGGTTGTTCCTTTTGTTTATTATTTTTCGCATTATATATGCTTAATATTCCAAATACCAATGTTTTGGGTATTGTATGTTTTGGAATTTTACACTATTTATTGCATACATGGTTTTTTTATTGATAATGGTTTATTTCTTATAAAAAAGTTTTTATACCTTAATTATTGGTGTATTTCTCTTATTTGATTTATTATGGAAGTTTGGTCTCGAATACCTATTTTGATTGTTTTTTTTCATTGACTATGTTGTGAGGATGATGTAATAATTATTCGATATCCATGTAATTTTTATACTGATAGTATGGACAAGGTAATTTGATTGTGAGAGATTCCATAGGCAAGGCCATATATGTATAATTTGTTGATATATTGACCCATATGTGTTGATTATGAGAGCTAATGTCTGGTCATAGACAAGAGGGGATAGTCCATGAGAGCTACCAAGTGGGTCATTATTAATTGAATGTTGGACCCATGGGAATATACTATGTGTTCTATTAGGTGGTCATTATATTTTATAATTATTATTCCAGCCAAGGGGGGATTGATTGTTAGAGCTGCCCTAGAGGTTGTTTGTAAATGTTTAGTGTTACATGGCACCAAATGTGTTGGACTATGAGATGTTTCACAGAGGGTCATTATTTATTGAATTGGTGATATTTTAAAATAGAGGGGTTATATTGTGAAAATATTTCGATAGGGTTGTTTTTGAATAATTGAATGACTGTGACTAATCTGCCATGACAAATCCTAAGTTTGGATGCAATATTTAAATTTTGTTGGATGATCTTCTTAGATATATGTTTTGATTTTTTGTAGGGGGTTCAAAGCATAGTCTAGATCCTAAGATTTCATTATTTAATGTTTTTAATAACTAAAAAATGTAAATTAATGTAATTAAAAACTGTAGGATTGTTTAATTTTGTGTAGTACCTATTTTATTACTTCATTTCTGCATATTACCTTCTTTATATATTCACCAATAGTTAGTGGAATATATATTTGTGGTTTCTTACTATGATTCTTCTCACAATATATTTGGGTATCCTTTTTTGCCCAAACATATTGAATGGTTGCGGTTATAGATAAGGGAAAACACATTTCTTCATTAGGTACTTGATTGTTGTTGTAGCTTGAGAGTATGGGACCATGGTGAGGCATACGACACGGTTGGACTTACAATTTCTCTATACACTGGTTTTAGTTTTGTATTTCCATCATTGTGACTTGTTTTCCTTATCTCCTAGACAAATGTGACATGCATCATTTATATATACATGTCGTTTGTTATATTACTACTAGCCTTACATTGTATACTTTAGTTGAATGGTATTACTGCATCTATTATTATTTACTATTTTTCATTTAAATATGTATACTCTTCCAATGAGGGAATAGTTTCCCCATTATCATACCTTGGAACTCGCTTCTAGTCAGCATCATCTGGCATTTTGAGAAATGTGCTTGATGTCATGTATCCAACGTGGTACATGGCACAATTGGGCATCACCCGAAACCTAGTCATCACAATGTGGTACAAGAATAGTTTCTTTTTTCCCATTCAATACTATTTGGAGCATGAATATAGTGATTGGAAGGAATAGTTAGTCAGTAATAAGTTGTTCTTTGAGTAGCTAACCTGTATACATGGAAAAGATAGGTTACCTCAAATATGGAATTTTTCTTCATTTTTCAATTATTATATTTGAATTGATTTCACAGTAGGGTAATAAAAATCTATTGTGCTGTTATGATTTTTATCATTGTGGTTCTATTCTATTGAAACTCGATGAGACGAGTGTAGGGTCTCTCATGCATCATATAGAAACATCTAATAGATCACATGTCATGCATTATTTTCGTGCCATTTCGGATATATTAATAATAGCATGGTATTGTGATAGATGGTGTGCTATATATTAATGTTGTTGTGATATATGTAATGACATAATACCTTCTTTTTTTATAGGGTATTGGTATTTGTAATGTTTGATTTGGATGGATGTTATGATTTTGTTCCTGAGGTGTCCTGGGCCCTCTTGGATCGTAATTTTATGGGTCAGGATTGATCATTAATTGAAATTCTGAATGTTTTGATATGAATAAGGATTGAAAACATTGATTTGTAGGAGTTTGGGATCTCGCAGTTCGTAATTTTTAATTATTTTCAAAAAAAATAAAGTTCTAAGGGTTTTAGAGATGTATCTGAGGATTACTGTCTAGAAACAAAGACAACATGACATGTGAGGTTATGTATATATGCCTTGTGTTCTTCTATTTTTGAAGAAACAACATCTCTTATGTACAACTTTGGTATATCATGTAGATGACATGTAGTCTTTAACCGTGTGACTAACTATGTGAGTAGAGACATGAGGTTGATAAATTTTTGGTAGAACACACTTTGTAATGTAAGTACATGCTTTGTTGTATAGACCATGTATTCAGCCTTGTGATTAATGATACATGTGGATGAAACATAGGTTATACATGTTGTGTCTATCTTTTACACACCGTGTAGTTACCAACTATGTATCTGTCCATTTGACAAAAAACACTGGTGGATGAGACGTAAATGGTACACCCTGTGTCTAGGGTTAAATCAACATTTAGTGATAAAATATGAGAGAAATGTGTAGTTCTAGACATGTAAAATCAATTGGGTAGGAGGGAAAAATACAACTACAAGCCACATCATATGAGAAATATGCCATGTGTAGGGGTGTTACATGACTAGGTCTAGAAGAGGTATACATCCATGTTATGGTTTATGGTAACACACCATGTAGTGGTTCTACATTATATGTAACCTTCTTCTGTAAATCATGGATTCTTCACTTATCATGTTCCATTATTTCACTTACATGTTTTTATCCATGATAATTTTGAACTGAGGTGTGTGATTTAACTAGTAGAATCACAACACCAAGACATACAATAGTAGTACACCAAGTACATGGAAATGATCAGATACCGCAAATGGAAGATCAGGGACTACCACCATATCCTCTCATTATGACCATCTAAGTATCAGATGTTATACAAGACACATGTGCGCATGCACATTTCTGTGAAGTCTTTATGAGGATGATGCAAACATTTTAGGGAGCACCACAACCTGATATTAATATGGAGGAGTTGATGAGGGTGTTCCAGTAGAAACATCATCCCTCTTTTTTAGGGGATGGTGGATCATAGGATGTGGAGTCATGGTTGCAGGACATTCTTGAAATCATTGAGAATCTGGAGACAACTACAAAGAGGAGGGTGATTCTTGAGACGTACATTATATGTGATTCCACAAAGAGAAGATGGGATGTTATCACATAGGTAGGAATTCATCAGGATATAGATTAGGAAGAGTTTCAGAGGACCTTATATGATTACATCTACACCGATTCATTGATGGCCGATCAAGCCCGAGAGTTCAAGCATTTGGAGTAGGGAACTTTTTTATTAATGGTTTACTCTTCTAGTTTTACATAATTTTAATGCTTCACTCTAATTATGGGAGGTGATGAGTTATCATTGGATATGTAATTTGAGGTTGGAAATAGGTATGAATTTTTATAATAGGTGAGTGTTTTCAAGATGACTTCCTGGATGGACACAGCGAACCACACACTGATTACTAAGCACAATATAAGGGAGTTGGGTGCATTGTGACTGTGTAGTTCATCATCTAGGGTTGGTAGTCCTTCAACATATATTGGGAAGCATCGTTGGGTTCATTCACACGTTGCTTCTTATAGTACCTAGGTGGTATGCTACCCGTGTTGAATGAATGGGAAAATCAGACCACATTTCCCGATGGACCCAGTCGAGTGTCAATCGTATAGAAAGTCGGTCAATCTTCATAATTTCTTCTAATTTTCTCAACAGATGCTAGTGAATAGGGTTCTTTTATGAATCAACATTTAAAATCAGGACTAGTGGTATCTCATCAGTTTGGGAATTGGAGTTCGTTAGTCAGTTCCGGCCATGGTGGTGGTCGTGGTCGTAGTATCCTGATGATAGGGCTTCAACGACAACATTGTGGATCATCTGAGAGTAGTCAGATAGGGTCTTAGGGCTGTGTTATAGTTCATAACTTTATAGCAGAGTATACATAGAAGGATAAGGATCCTGAAAGCACTACATTATTATGTACGATTCTAATTTCCTTAGTTATAACTTATAAACATTTTGATATAGTTGATTCCCATTATTTTTATCTATTGTAGTTTTGGATAGCATTGGGCTCTAAATCAGTACATGTGATGATTTTAGGATTCTATAAACACTGTTTGGGATTTGGAAGGTAAGTGTATGTCAGTTCAAGGAGTTCCCTCTTGAGGTTTGTGGGTGTTACTTCTTTTGAATCCTTTACGTCTTAGACATGACATGTTTCAATGTCAATCTTGTAATGGGCTAGTTGGTCATCTTTCAGGACAATGTTGACTGCTGTAACTTTATATTGAGTTTCACATAACTAGAGGGAGGGTGTTTTATACAGAAGGATTAATCGGATTCCTTTAGGAGATGAGGTAGAACCGAGCATCATGGGATGGGAGTAATAATATTTCATAGTGAAATTTTATATCTGGATGAATATGGGACAACGCAGATGAACATCCCTCCCGTGGTGTATTGTTTTATGGATATCTTTCCAGATGAATTTTCAAGTTTAACTCTAGAGTGAGAGGAATATTTATCTTTTGGTAATTTCCCTAGAGTTTAACTGGTATTTATTCCTCCATATTTGATGTATACACCAGTGTTACAGGTGATCAATAGGCAGTTAGAGGATTTACATGTGCCGAGTATCATCCATCCTAGTACATCTTCATAGGATTTTCCTATCGATTTTATGACAATGGTGGAAGGTACCATATATATATATTTTTGGATTATTATAAGCTAAACCAGTTTATGGTGAGGAACCGATATAACATTTTTAGGATTGATGATCTCTTTGATTAGCTACGAGGATCCCAAGTGTTCTCAAAGATTGACTTGTGATCTGGTTATTATTAGTTCTATGTTAGACCCTTATACAAACCTCTTACAAAATTTTGGAGAGGGTAAAATATATTCCTGTATTTGGTTATGCCGTTAATTCTCACAAACACACTGGTAGTTTTTATTTCACTAAATAATTGAGGGTTCCATCCATATATGGATTATTTTTATGGCACACTTGGTATAAGATATCTTCGTGTACTCTCACACTCAAAACGTCTATGAAATCATTATTGGGATCTTATTGAGTACACTGAAAGAGAATTAGTTATTTTCAATGCTCTCCAAATGAATCATTTAGAGGGACCAGATTCACATCTTATTTTATGTTATCTCAGATACAAGAGAATCATTAGAACTATATAAAGTGAGAGAAGTAGTTTCCTAAGCCAATTCAAAGTACATATTTGAGGAATGATGTTTTTTGGGGCTGGATGGTGACATAAAAATATTTATTTAGGACTTCTCCTAAATAATAGTTCCAATAGCATGAATGACAAGGAATAGTGAAACATTCTTTTTAGATATATTCTTGGGATTCAGTAATTCAAGAGTTGATGGGGAGATTGACTTCATCACCGATACATAGTTTTCCATATTTAGGAAAGAGTTAAACCATTTACATTGAGGCATCACGTATTAGTTTGGGATCAGTGTTTATTCAGGGGGAAGGATTCATAGTATATATGTATCAGTATTTGAGGCCATAGGAGAGGAATTACCCAATGTGCAATCTTCATTTAGCTGGAGGTTTACTTTCCATACGTTGTTGCAGTCATTATCTTTCAGGAGAATATTTTGTGGTATACGCTGACCACAAAAGTCTCAATTATATCACTACTTAGTGATATATATATTTTTGACACTGAATGTGGATTGATTAAATTTATTATTTTGACTTTGATCCTTCTTACATGCCATGGAAAGGAAACGTAGTCGCAGGTGTGTTGAGAAGGATGACTCAGATATTGGCTGTTATAGAGGCCAGCAATTAGTGGATGCTTATGTATTTGTTCTCATAGATGAATATAAATGTTAATTACAGAAAGGGGAAGATGTTTCATTATTATATATATATAACCTATACTCTACTGGATCATGTGAAAATGAGGAAGCTCTCTGATTCTGAAGGCCAAGTCCTACAGGAGAGTGTGTCATGAGAGGACCCTACTCATGGGTGGACTGTTTTTAATGATGAGGTCTTCAGTTTTCATGGACGTGTATGGGTGTCAGCAGAAAAACATGAGGAGTTTTTGCCATAATTTCATTATTTATTTTTGGATTTTCATCCTGGGGTCACCAAGATTTACATAGATCTACATTTCAAGTATTGGTGTCCAGGTATGAAAAGTGATTTAGCTAGTTTTATCATGAGATAATCCACCTATGAGCAGTTGATAGAAGAGAATCAGTGAATGACATGTCTTTTACAGTAGTAAACCCTTCATAAGTGGAAGTGGAATGATATGGTGATGGATTTTGTGACAGGTTTACCAAGGTCACCTTCAAGGAGTGATACATTTTGGGTTGTTGTTGATAGACTCATGATGGTGGCATATTTCTTGCCCATCAAGGAAACATTGGGTGTTAATGAGATTGAAAGGTTTCACATCTATGATATTTTATGATTTCATTTGGTTCTAATCTCTATCGAATTAGATGGGGATTCCTTTTTTTACCTCTCATATCTGGCTAGGACTATAGAGGGCTTTGGGTACCTAGGTACTTCTGAGTATACCATTACATCCCCAAATAGACAGCTAGTCCGAGTCCATGATTCTTTTTTTGGAGGACATGCATTGAGCATGTGTCCTAGAATTCATGGGCTCTTAGGAGAGACACTTAACCCTACTGGATATTTCCGGTAATAAAAATTTTCAGGAAATGATTCAGATGGAACCTTATGAGGATTTGTACAGTAGGTCACACTGATCACACCGATGTTTTCTAGAGGCAGGAGAGGAATCTAATCTAGGACCTCGTGTTATCTTCCTGACTATGGAGCAGGTGTAGTTGATTTCAAAGAGGATGGATACTTCAAAATCAAGCCAAAAAATTTAAGGATGATCGATGGACATGACCTCTGTTGTTCGAGGGCAGAGATCATGTTTTCTTTTGTGTCACACGATGGTTAGGACAAATTATTATTAGGAGATAAGCAAAGCTTTCACCTTAATATGTCGGGCCATTTCAGGTTTTAGAGATTGTTCGACCAGTATCATATGAGTTACAGTTACCTATGTGGTATCAAGGTATGTACGATGTATTTCACGTTTCTTAGATATGATGTTACATTCCACACCCATCTAATGTTTTCCAACCCGAGAAGGTTGATTTGGAGTTTGATGCATCCTTTGAGAAGAACCATATTCAGGTTGTGGATCACAACATGAAGGATCTCTATTAATAGTATATTCCTCTACTATGTGTGTTATGGATGCACATGTGAGTACATGATGATACATAAGAGAGGGAGGCTGATATAAAACCCCAATGGCTAGAGTGGATTGGAGATTCTTAGTCACCACCCATGGCATGAAAACCATGTGATGAATTTCATTAATGGGGGATGTTTTTTAGAACCTAGATCATCATTTCAGGTATAGATCTTTATTTCAGGTTTGTATTTGAAGAAAAAGGATATAGGGGGTAATCTTCAATGTACACGCCGTGTAATTTTGAGTACACGATGTGTACCTAGTTTTAGCTTATATCCTTGTATTGTCTAGGTAACGACCCAGTAAATGGCCATGTAGGTGACCAGGATTTCTTCCTAAAGAGGGCGTCGATTGAGGCTAGTACACATTGTGTACATTTAATGTACACACTATGTACTTCTATTTATATTTGATGAATCAGAGTGGGTTCCCATATCATCTCTATTACACACTAATCATCCCATTGGTTCATACCTGAGAGTGAGGAATGGCCTAATAACTTGGACCTCCTCCCTGTTCTACATCAAAGCTCTAATTGAGATTCCACATGGTGTGTTTAATTCCCAACTATGAGTTATCTATTTCCAGAGGTAATTTCATTCTGATTACTTCTTACTCATGAGTAATCAAGGGATGGTATTTTTGACCTATTTGTAGATCTATGTCATTAAATGATGATTCAAGGACCGATGTTCAAGATTGTTGATCATCCAATCTCAATGCAGTTTTATTATGCCTGTCGTTGATTTTCATTGGATTATATATGCTTGATGTTCCAAATACTCATGTTTAGGTTATTTCTTGTTTTGTAAATTAAACCAATTTAATACCTACTAGTGGTTGTTTTATTGGGAATGAAATATTTATTATGATTATGGTCTTATACCTTGCTTATGGGTGTGATTCCATTATTGATTGATTATATTTGTTTGGTCGATAATTCCTTTTAGGATTTCATTGTCTTCCATGCCATGTGTTGTTGGGACTGAGCTACTAATTATATGAGATGAAAATGATTCATATTTTGAATGTATGACCATGGGGAATTTGACTATGGGAGCTTCCGGATGTTCAGTCATTTATGTATAATTTGTTGTTATGTTTAACTAGAGGTATTGATTGTGAGAGATGGTGGGTGGTCATAGACCTAAGGGGTAAGATAATGAGCGTTACCAACAGGGTAATTATTAAATTAATGTTGTACCTTAGAGAATTAACTATGAGAGATTCTATGTGGTCATTATATTTTATTTTTTCTATGATGACCGAGGTGGTATGGACCTTGAGAGATACTCATATAGTCATTTGTAAATTTTTAGTGTCACTTGGGACCAAAAGGTTTAGACTCTGAGAGATTTCTGAGAGGGTCATTTTTTATTGAATTGATGATATGCTAAAACATATGGGTTAGACTATGGGGAATTCCCTATTGTATTTTTTTGAATAATATAATGATTGTGACGATTCTTCCAAGACAAGGCTCCATCTTGGAATCAGTCTTTCTTGTTCCTTAGATTGAATTCTGAGAAATCTATTTTTCTATTACACTGGGGTAAAAAGAATATGATAGTTCATAGTATTTAAAAATTAAATTGTTTGAATAATTAAAATTTTAAATGAATGTAATTGAAAACTGTAGGACGGTTTACTATTAAGTACTTTCTAGTGCATTGCTTCATTTGTTCATATTACATGAAATTTATATTCACTAACTTTTAGGCATATATCTTTTTTTTATTTCACATTGGGATTCTTCTCAAACCCAACATGGGTCATTTTTTTGTCACACATCGAATATACGGTTGCAGGTATAGATAACGTAAAGCACCATTCTATGTCAGGTACACAATAGTTGTTGGAGCTAGAGAGAACGTGACAAAGCTAAGGCTTGTGATGCTATTAATGATACTGTTTTTATATACTTTGGTTTTATTATCGAATTTCATAAATTGTGAATTGTTTTCCTAATTTCTTATACAAATGGGATGTGAATCATATATATATATATATTCTTCGGTTGTTACATTACTATTAGTATTCAAATATTTACTTTTCTTGCATGGTATTACTACTTCTCCTATTTTTTACTATTTTTTAATTCACTATGTATAATTTCCAATGAGGGAATTGTTTCCCATTATCAGACATTTGCCCTCATGGTTTGTTGAAATCCTTTTGCATTCGGGGAAATGCGCATGAGGTCATGTGACCAACCGGGTATAGGTCACCATTGGACATCACCTAGAGTTGTGATGTTAAACTCAATTTGATTACTATTTCTTGACAAGATATGAGATAGGTATGATATCACATTGTTCTATTCACTAAAATACATCAGTTAATAAACTCATATTTTATAATGTCTAACCCATTGTAGACTACAAGGGACATGTAACAAAGGATTTCAATGCTATCCATTAACAAACAAGCATGTGAAATCATGAAAAAACAGTTGGAAATGGTCTTCCAGGGGAGAGAAATAATCATATTAATGAATGTGATTTAAACTACCCAACACACACATAAAAAACACATTTGAAATGTCAAGTGAAAATGATATATCCCACCATTTTTCTTATCTTTATCAAATTAAACATCCCCCCAATTGTTGAAAACATTTTTATAATCATGAACATAATGAACTCCATAATGAACATCAATTATCCTTAAATAAATTATTTTCTATATCATGACCTATAAAAAATAATGAATGGGGTAGATCATTTTATCTTTCTTCATGGGAGAGGATAATGATGAACCTATGGTTTCAGTCTTAGTTCCACAATCCTATATCTTGGAATAACTTTTTGAAAAATGTATATATCCTAATATTTTGAAATAATGTAATATTAGATCGATAATTAACCTACAACTGTTTCATTGAAAATGTGATAGAAGATATAAATATGCCCATATCCTGAATATTGAACAGGTTTTTTAGAAGACACTCTAAAACTTTATAGTAACATGAATTTTTTAAAGGTTTATTAGTTTCAGTCTTCAAATCATCTAACTTCTCAATCAACCAAATCATCATTGTAAATGTATTTATAGGTGATAAAAATTCTACCTCAGTCATAATAATTGTCACTAAATTCTATTTCATTCTATAAAAACTAACTCAACCATTTCCTATAATGAACATTCCACTGAATGTTGATCTTGAATATGAAAAATATAATTCCAAATACTGTTTATTAAAATCTCTCTCTTTATAATATTTAAAGTGTTTATATATATTACAATGGTTCATTATTAGTTTCACATATCATATAAATAACTAAGATTCCTCAAAGAGATAACATTTAGGATCAATATTATATCCATTATAAAAATTCATTTAATAAGTTATATACGATCATAATGATGTTAAATTGACTAGACATTCACTGACTATTCTTAATCAGTTTGGGTTAACAATACCTTTTACTTTAACATCACATGTTTTTAATGAAATTGGAATGGGAGTTGAAACTTATTTTTCTATTTTCTATCAGAATATTTTTTAAAAATTAACGTGAATCATTTTTCTTGAATAAAAATATGTAATATGTGTTCTACTCAATTTTGAATTCCAAAATAGTATTTTATATTGTAATACGTAAACATATCAATGTTACTTTTCATCTACTCTACAAATTATATACATTAAAATTACTTTTAAGTAGTATATATAATTTCATCCACATATATAATGGCTTTGTGAGTACCTTTACCCATCTCTATCACCTAAAATATACAACTAAATATACCCTCTATAGATTTCATATCCCTCTAAGGACCATCTAATTCAGAATAAAATTCTCTAGTGCCATATTTCAAATCATACAAATATTTAATATATATTAATATAATGTGGAAAAAATTTTCTAACACAAAAAATTCACTTATTTCAATATCAAATCTTTCCTCAAGATCACTTTTAGAATATAAAATTTTAAATCAATTTTATAATCATTATAATTTTTTCATACAAACACTTAAAAGAACATTCTATTGGAATAATGTCTTCATACTAAAGAGACATTCCTTTATAATCAATTCCTTCCATTTGAGAATATTTTTTCAATCCAATGATGATTTTTCCATAATACATTAACATTCTCATTCACCTTTTTTCTAAAACCCCCATTGTTCCAATAGATTTTTTATATTTTACGTCATTCTGCTAGTTATTAGTTGGAGTTATTCTCAATATAATCAATTGATTAATTCATAGGGTGTATTTACTCATCATCTGTACTAAATTATTCCACTATATGAGATTCAATTTGAGAAATATGTGTTGTTTTCTCTTCAATTCTCTATCTTATTATTGTTTACACTCGATTCTGTTGAATAAACAAATATTTATTTTTTGATTTAATATGCTTTTATGATATGTTGTTCCATATTATTTTATTTTTATAATATTTTTCATCTTCATTAAATTGTGTATAATCAATATCACATGTGTCTGGCTCATTCTCTATAACATCGTAATTATTTTGTACAAGTTTCATTCCAATTTCAATAGAATCATATGAATATATATGAAAATAGATATCTAATTTTATCATGTTTTAAAACATTTTAATGAATGTGGTCAAAATGTATTATGAAGATAGTTTTTAAAACATCAATAGACATAATAATTATATATATTTTCACTAAAAATTCAATCCACAATGTTTTATGTGGACTTTCCATTATTGATGTTCATGATCATTATGATGAAATGACATCAAATAACTAGAAATTATCTATCAGTTTCATTTTTATTATACCCCATTTAATATGATGTATTTTGTTTTTATTAAATCAATTGAAATATATTTTATATATTTATGGAATTATGTGTATCCTCTCTCTATATATACGATGAGATGTTGTATTGTGAAAACATAGTCCATCCCATCTCTACTTTTCATCAAATATTTTCTTTAGAAAACTTTTTTTTACAATAGATTATATGGTGTAAAAAAATGATGCTTGATTACATGTATGGGAAGATAAATTAATGAAATGTAAAGTCAATAACATTATTTTATATCAGTTTCTTTATATAGAGACCCATATCATTTTCCACTATCTTCAATTTTTTGTTGAATTAAATTTCCTCTATCATGTGTTTGATAAACATGAAATTAGTAAAATGAGTTAATCATCCACAAATGTAATTAAACCAAGTAAAGATTACTATAATTATGTATCAATTGACTACTTTTGAATCTATGAATAATTTATAGTGTGCTTAAAGAAAGAATATAATCTCTTTTCTCTGAACCATGAGTTAATTTCCCCTTTCGATATTTATAACATATCTCATTCCTATCTATCGGTATACTAGGAATATAACCCAAAATATCAAGTTTTAAAATTTATATTAAATGAATTTGACCACGATGATCAGGAACCCTATTTTAGTAGCTATTTTCATATTTATTATTCAAGTAATATTAACGGGTAGAATTTCCAACTTCAAATATATTACCATTTTTTCATCCCATGAGTGTTAATTATTATATACTTTATGACTTGAATTATTAATGAATCCATATTGAAAAAAAACTAAGTCAATCATCAAAATATTCCTTAAGAGTAACAAAATTTCCATTTATCCCGTAACTAAATAGAACATTTTTTGACTTCATAATTTCTCCATTAATATATGCTTCTCCATCTCCAGTAACTTTCAAGAAACAATCATTACATTTTGTTATTGATTTTGCTTCATGATTATAATTTTTTCTGAAAATTGATTTCTCCCTAGTCGTGTGTAATTAAAATGCAATCTCAATAATCCCTAACATTGATTTTGTAATTTCATTCAATGAAATTTCACCATGTCATAATTTTTATCAATTCATTTTTGGAAATCCTTTTACATTCATAATGATGGGTTTTTTCCAAGAAGACCATATATTAAAATTACATAATTATGGACTTTCTCATCACATATTCCTAATATTTATTCTAAAAATAAATTTTTTATTATTATATAAGCTGAATTACATATAACCAATTTCTTAAAATGAAATTTTGTTCTCTTTTTATTAGAGTATCTCTACCTTGTTTCATGTATCATATTTGGAAGGGGAATTTCATACAAGTATAAATGTATATATGCCAAAACACTATAAAAACCAATAGTGTCCTATGAATCTGGATCTCCCAAATAGATAATATTTATGTCCTGATGAATTTTTATTTTTTATTTTCCTATAATGAGGTTATCCATACAATGGTTGAGAGGATCTTATTGGACTATTTATTCATTCCTTTGAAATATAAGATTATTTTTCACAATTATTTTGGCTAAATAATTTCCTATAATTATTGGGCCTTTATAGATAGAGATGAGTAATATATTTTGAAATTAAAAGAATACTAAATTAACCTAATTATTTCAATTCCCATTTTCACAGGATTGTGGAGCATGTATATTTAACATAACAAATTTCTTGAAATATTATCTATTATTTTCATGTAAATTACATGCTTCATTAATTGTAGACCAAATATTGCACTATTCTTTTCATTTATGGGTAAGAGTAATTCTTTTTCTCTTACCAAATTTTACATTTTAGCCACATTCACTATGTGTCTTTTGAGATGCTTAATGTAAATAATCTCATTAGTTTCACATTATTCCATCCCACCAACAATAATGTCATTTTATATTCCTTGAAAACAACATTTACTTCTTGATATTTGTGTTTTTACGAATACAATAATTTATTTGATTCATCAATATGAGATCTAGGTTAATTTGTTCTCTTTCACTATATTCAAAGCCCTAGGGGCCATATCGTTTTTCTACATGAGACATGAAGTGAGTTTCAACATATTTCTATGTTTCTATAGAGGACTAAACTTCTTCTTCTATCAACATTAACCATCATATTTTACATTTGTTGAATTTCTTCTTTCTTATAGTAAATTTTGTTGTTAATTTTTTATCAATACCATCTTATTTTTTGTGGGTTTTCGTCATTTATCTCAGGTTCTACATACTAGTTGTTGGTAAAATTTATTGATAATTTAATAATGTCATTATAATTGTAATAACATGGTGTTATTTTAAAATTACCATTAAAATTTAACATCATGAATCATTTTCATCCAAGAGAATTTATTATTCAATAATAATTATCATTACATTTATCTTCATATTTACTCGATTCTATCAATTCCTCATCTCTAACATTGATCTTACTCATAGAATCAAAATCCATCTCATCCTTGACCTTTTTCATGATTATAGGTATCATTCACATTTCATATTCAATGATAATATTATGTAATTCATTTACAGAAATATTATATCTATCATTCCACCATTAAAATTTAGTATTATACATGTAAGGAAAATGTCGCATAAATGTTTTTGGAAATTGATTTAATGATAAAAAAATTCTCCAAAACAAAAAATATGACGAAATATTTTTATTCATGAAATATAGAAATAAAAACATTCTACTTCTCCTATTTCATATCATATAATTTTATCCTAAAAATTTTCAATTTCGTGTCATTGACATTCTTGTTTCCATTATAAATGATTTAGAATTCAATACAAATTACATTTTTGTTTTTGATTACTATATAACTAGAATAAATATATTCTAAAAGATTCATCAAAATTGAATTTTTATCTTTTCTATTAAAACACAATATTCTAATATTTGTAAAATTACTAAGATAATCCTATGTGAATGGTAGGAATCCATCAATTACTACATCAGAAAATCACGGCCATGTGATAAAAGATATGGAAACATAACATTCATCCAACTATGAATGTTCATTCCATTAATAGTTATAAAACCTAGCAACAAATACTATTTAAATAATTTAAACAATCAGTTTTTACTACATAATAGATCATGATAAAATAATATACATTTGATACAAATTGAAGTGCCCAGAGGGATACTGCATCACAGGGGGGTTTAATCAATGGTTTATTTTAAAATTTCTCACATTAAAAAAAACAAATGTAGACAAATTAGAATATTATTTTGTCTTATTATTTATCAACATGTTATTAATTTATTAAACTAAAATTCACATGTATGTAATATTTTTACATGGTGGAGTCTCAAAGTATGAATTATCATTTCTATGAGTATATGGACAACCATATAAATTATTCCTCTCTATAATCATGTTTGGTTACAACATATGATTCTTAAATAGTATGGAATCACACTATACAATATATTGTCTCACCCAAACAACAAAATAAGAATTCATGAAATTGAATGATAAAAGACACTAAAGTAATGAAAACATATAAATGTATCCCATACATGCAATTGTTAATGAAGGTATATCATTGGAGCCATAAAGACAATATTATTAGAATGTTATCAATTTATTAAGATTCATGAAAATGATTATATTTATTCTGGTTAAATGTTTTATTTCTCACTATGTTTAAAAATTATCACAATTCAAATTCACATCATTTTACAAGCGATATTTATTTTAAGTTAACTTTAATAAAAACAAATTCCATGATAATTAATTCACCATCCACCCACTTGAAAAAATAATTTACTAGAACATTCTATGAAACTGAAATTTCAATTGTTATGTGATAAAAATATCACAAATAGTTCATATGAAACAAAAATGTTGTACACATTGTCTATTTTTGTAATTGGTACTCCTTCCCAAAAATTAGTATCCATCACAGGAATATCATCCTATCCACATTTTACAAAATAATACATGACATTAGATGTCCATTTTTCTGGAAACTCCAAAATCTAACAACTATGTGTGATTGAAAGGACCAATTTGACATGATCGATAGTTTTTTTGTTAACTTATTCAGATCCCATCATATAAACCATTTCTTGTACATAGGTTTCTTCAACAACCATAACATGACATTGGATGTGTCTATGATGTCACCCCCTTTACCTCTATTACTTAGGAGGGTGTCAATGAGTTCTTTATATTTCTTTCTCAATATCAATGCATAAATGATCACACATTATATATATCCATTCTGTCACATGTTTGGATTATGGGGGTACACATTCATAGATACAATAGTTAACCATCCTTAGAAGCCAATAATTTAGTGAAACATCCCTATTACATTTCCTTGTTTATATAGTGTAGAATTCATGGAATATAAATCAATAATGGTTATATGGTGTTGAATTTATTATTCTATTAAATATAATAGGATCTATCTAATGATGAAGAACATGGCATTGTTGATTCTCCTGGAATGCAGAAGAGAATACATGATTCACATGATAGATTTGCAAGATCACTTCATTGATCATATAATAACACATTGGAGAGTCACATCTAAAACCACATGATAATAACAGACAATTGATTTTAAAATATCTATAATGATGGAGAGTTCATAAAAATAATGTTTAGATATCCTTTAAATGATGTAATTTGTGTTCGTCCGATTTCATAGTGATAACGTTTTTTGATGTTGTGGATTATCAGATTGCATCGATAACTATCGACATGTGGTCTTATTATTAATTTATTATCATGCGATGAAATCTTGCACTACCACACATTCATGTGATATATTCATGAAACCTAATGTCTTATAAATATCATCACATGATTTTAAGACTATGATTAATATAATGGATTTTGTATGATAGAATAGTGTTAATCAATATCATTTTTTCAGTAGATTTATCCAGTTTTCATAGGTGAATTTGGACAGAAGCCTCACAAATAGGTAGGTGATGACTGAGATTGTCTAAATCAATATGGTGTGGGAGATCAGACAGTTGAGATCTTAATGATCATACAATTTTCATTCATTCAGGGTATTAAATGATTTACTAATATTACATATTTAGACTTTTTACATTATATACAACAATATTTTATTAGCATCTATTTATCAATTAATACATTATCATTGTTCCGTCAGGTTGACTTTAATGTTATTTAACTTTTACCCTTTCACAACTCACAACACAGGCAGGGCCATACCTACACTGGCCCATTGGACTCTCCCATTCCAAAATAAGCCTACACTAGGGACAATACACATGGTCTAATACTCTCCTCTGTGAACATTCTATGTTGGAGTTATTCATAAAACTACCCATAATTATGCCTCATTAGGGTGTATTTGGATAAATTCCCACCCCCATGGACAAGTTCATATTCCCATATTTGTGGGGTTTAGTTGATCCATGTGGATCACATTGTTTGAAATATTTGATTTTTTTTTTAATTTTTATAAAAATAAAATAGTCAAATAAAAATCATTATAAAAAACATTATATAAAAACCTAAAATTAAACATAAATTGATTCTTCCAATTCATATTCCCCAAACATTTTGGGGAACAATGTGTTATTATTTTCACCAGTATTTGAGATGAAAACTAGTTTGAAAAATCATCACATAGGAATCATGGAATATTAAGGAAGTATTAAATCCCATGAAATTGCATGAATTCATATTTATTTTCCAATTTTATCCACAATATCCATCAACACATTCAACAATATTGAAAAAATGAAATCTAATATCAATACATGCTATCATGTTCTAGTACCCCTACAATACATCACATAGTTTTTATGCCACCATAAACAATTTTTGAACCATTTTCATGGTCCAATACACCTTACATAAGCTCCTCTAGAAACAATATTTTTTTCTAAACCCATTATGTAAAAAAAATCTCAACCATGATCTATGAATGATAAATGGAATGAACCCCATATTTATGGTTTTGAACTATTTTTCATTAGTTGGGAACAAAAAACTGTCCACCTTGGACCAACAAAAAAATCCACTAAAACATACAAAAAATCACTTAATACTTATCTTGGATCAATAAAAACCCTCTCTGGAATCAAAAAACATATAAAAGATTCTTTTTAATAAATTTTAACACAATATTCTTGATCTAACCATGGTTTTGAAAGATGGTCCATCCTGTAAATTAATGTACATGTTCTGCCTTAAATTTCAAAATAATTCATACACATGACATATTTAATTAGCCTCTACAAACATATAAGAGCGTGTCTAATATGATACCAATTATTGAGAATCCAACCCAATCCACCCCCACCGAAGGCTTATTAAAGAAGAATCATAGTAGCTTAATCAGACATTGGAATGGACGTTACAAATGTCAATTTACAATTACTAGGTTGAATGGAATAATCATAATCACCATACTGAGTTTGAATTAGCCAATCTTATTTACACACAGTTTTAAAAAATTACAAGGAATAAATGAAATAATTTAAAATATTGAACATTATTTAACATAGTTCATATTTTTTTCCAATATCCATTGGAGAAATAATTAAAATGTTTATTACATAAGAAGTAAAAGTGGTTTTATGTGCATAATAATTATATATCCACATTGATCAATAAAAATTGATTATTTATTGTCTAAGAATATGTATTCAACCACTATATATAGGTGGTACCATCTAGAAGACCATGATTAGGACCTTTTAAATTCACTTGGATCCATCAAATGCATTGGATGACGGCATTCCTTATATCATTTCCATGGTCTGATCGAACATTACCTATATATGAATCAGGAAACCTCACATCACTCATTTGTGATAAAAGTTTGATGACAGTTTTTTAAATGGACAACATTTTCAACATTTGGTGATCTATTACACATATATAATTGATCATCTGGTGAACTATTTCTACCTAGACTTACAAAAAACAAACCATCACACTGAACATCCATCAGATTAACATTACTTTTTACCTGACTATAAACAATCCACTAAATCCAAATGACGCAAATTTTACTTGAACACCGATTCATTTGAAGTTTCACTATCCATTTAACTTAATACATTACATAAATATACTTTTCAAAGAACTACCAGGACTGTGGAGGGAATTTTATATAATAAATTTCATTAGACACAATAATACTAACATAATTACTGTATTAGGGTATTTTTGGAAAATAAAAATTTATTTGGAATTTTTCATATTATTATATCAAATTGATACTATGATATAATGATTGTATCAGGTAATTTAAATTTATATTCAAGTTTATGTAACTCATAATTAAGGATCTGGTCTTTTTTTATAGGATTTTCGTATGTATTTCATATAGATGTGTCATGTGGCATTTTTTGGTAGAATCGGACATTTTCCTATTTTAATATATTGATTTTCAAATTAATTCCTAAATGATTAAAAATACCAATAATTTTATTCCCCATCCAAAAGGATTATGGATTTTCATTGGATATTTTATAAACCTATATATGTATCCATCTCATGTATATAATAATTGGTTTCAAATAGGTGTTTGGGATTTTATAGGTATTCCCTTAATTGATGATATAGATATTCTAGACTTGAGAAAAATTATATAAAAATTTCTGATCAACAATTTTTTGGTAAAATTATCAGTTATCAATATAAGATAGGGTATTTAAGAAACACAATATGTAATCATGAGTTTTCTATAAATAATATTGAATATCATATCAGATGACATAATTATTGTCATAGGTATCATTTGAGGGACAACATTTTTATTGGTTCATGCATTATCAGTATAGTATATCCTTAACAAATAAACAATTTTTTAATATGTTACAGATATGAAATGTTAATGTGTTAAAATATAATTAAAAAACAAATAATGTAAAAAACTTCTTCCAATGAACGGTATTCTGTATTATTTAATAAATTATAGTTATTTACATAAAATTTATTATTGAGATAGTTTTTCTATTTTTTATTGTGTTAACTCTTATAATGATTCATTAATTAAATTTTATTATTATTATTAGAGTATATTTTACTGCATAAAGGTAGTGAGAATTTTGGAATGTCAATATGATTAAATATTATAAATGATTATTTCATATTTATTGATATAATACTATTATTAATTTATTATAATAGATCATATAAATTAAAAAAATAGATTGTTTTTAAAAAATAATTGGTGATATAGTTTTATGGAAATTTCTTTTCAGTGAAATTGTAAAATATTTATAAAAATTTTAAATGTTATGTTATTTGAAAAAAATGCGGTGGTGTTTTCATTTCAAAATTAAATATGTATAGTAAATTGGAATATTCTAAATAATATTTTTACAATTTAAATTTATATTATATTTTTAAAATTAAATAGAATATTTTATAAAGATTTTTCAGATGTTTATGGTTTTTGGTAAATCATAAATTTTTTGGAAGTACTACAAGTGACACCTAAGATGTTTATTATTATGGGAAGTTATTAGTATTTCAAGGAATACTTTTTTATATCTAGATTATAAATTATAATTTAATATGTATTCATTATAGTGGATTCACATTAAATTTATGATAAAATCATTATGATATAATTTAGATCTTAAGTAAATAATTTATTATTGGGACAAGAAATAATTATGATGTAATAGATATACTATAATTATTAATGATTAGAAGTATTATGCTGGAGATATTTTAATTCATAATATTATAGTTATTCAATTTTAACATTAAATTTTATTAAAGATATAAAATTATGTTGTCAATTGTTGGATCATATTTTAGTTGATCTATGAATTTGAAGATTGATATTGGATAACGATATACACAATAAATAATGTATGTTCAGAAGTTTTCTTTGGTAATTTTTTTTGGGAATGGTGAAATGAGGTTACATAAATATAAGGGTGTTGTAGATGGGACAAAGTACATAATTGGAACACATAATTTACCCATTAAGGGTTGTAGTGTGGAAGGTTCTTTTGGAAGTACATGTGGGAAACAATGGTTGTGTATTAGGTACCTAGTGGAAAAATAATAATTCTTTCTATATAGATTTATAATTATGGAATTAATATGGAATTATTAAAAAAATGTTGTGGATAAATAAGTGAAGTATCATGAGTATTTTAGAAATAATATAAAATTTAAATATAAAGTGTTATTGTAAAACAAAATATTTTGAAACAATTTTACTGTAATAATGTACGAGGTGGTCAAAGTCTATTATATAAGTTGTAATTATTATTATTATAAATTTATTTTTTTAATATTAGGAGAAGATATATATGTTATCATGATGAATATTGTTAAATGAATAATATTTATATCTTTCTATTAATATCGTGCTACGACACATATGTGTGTGACGTAATTTTAAGATAGGTAACTGTATTACTGTTACTATTGTTATAAATACTACGTTATTACACATATATGTAATTAGTATAATGATGATATTATTTTTGAAATAGATAAATTTATTTAAAATGTTATATTACATATTATTCCAAAATAAAGTGATATATATATATATACACGTGTTACTAAATTTTAATTTAATTTATATATATATATATTATGACGTAATATTATTATTTGTTTTTAAATTATTATTTTCCATAATAAACAATTATGTAATGTAAACTAATATATATAAATAATTTCATTATGATATGATATATACATAAAACATTATTTTAATATTATTCTATGAAAAAAATGTTGGAATTAAATTTATAAGTATTTTCATTTGAGAATATGTATATATAATAAATTTTATTATATTTTATATTATATTAAAACTCATAAAAAATACTAATAGTCTTATTGAAAAATAAAACTATGAAAGAAGAGGGTAATGGATGTGGGGAAAAAGTAGACCAAATATATGGCTCTCCTTGGATCACATCATCAATCCATGTAATTTTCTAGAGAACGTCCTCTTCTATATTTTTTATCATGAGTTATCTATCCTCCATTGATTCTATTTATCATGGAGTTATGTGAATTGTAGAAGAATAGAACATCAATTGGAATATCTATTTTTTTAAATCTCACTAACAAAATGTTTAGTAAATGTTCTAAAATTTCTATCATTTATGAATTGGGTAACAAATAGAATATGACTCCATCTATTTTAAATAATGATAATAATGTTTTGAAAACCAATATTAGACTATAAAATGGGATGTTTCTTGAGTTATTTATCAGTATAAATAAATTGAAATATGCGTGTATATTAAAATTATTTTATAAAATATTATTAATTGATTCCATGTATATTATGTTGTTTGGTAATTTATTATTACTTTATATAAATGGGATAAAAAATATGACACTATTCTATTTTTACATTCTATGAATCTAAGATATGTCCAATTGAAGTTATAGCCATTAACATTCATCAATTAAAAATAATAAATTTTGTTGATTTAGTGCTTAAATAATTTCCTTTTTCAAGATAGATATGTGAGTATTTAGATTATTTAATTTTCCTTTATCATTATTTTTTCTAGAAATATTTTATTAATAAATCTACTTGGATAGTAGATATAAATTAAAGGGATAATATTTTTTCTACATTATACCATGTAACATGGTTTATTAATATAATTTATTGAACATAAATCTATAAATGTGGTTTTCGTATTGTAAGATAAGTTATCTTGTAGCATTATATTATGACATCGCACACCCATAATTTGTGAGTATAAATAATTTTAGGTACTAAAAATTACATTAATATAATGAATGTTATAATTTTATTAATTAATTATCAATTATAATTTTTTATTAAATGAAACCCAAAATTTAAATTTTATAATTATATTAATTATATAAATTATTTATTATGAAATAAATTCTGCAAAAATCCTTTTATATATAAATTAAATATGTAAAATGGTTCCAAAATATTTTCTAATAATTTGGATTTAATGTCACATAATAAATTTCGTACAGTTTTACCATTAAATTATTAATTTTGTGATACATATAAATTTATTTATCAAAAAATTTCATTTCAATTGTTTAGTGGCATGTTTGGATTTCACTAATAATGTATTTATTTTATTATTCATATTAAAATAGTATTTTTATTATTTAGCAGGTAAATTTAATGTTGGTTGATTATGGATATGTCGCCATTAATCATTTTCTAAGATTATAGATTTGACATGGATTGAATCATGTTAATCATTATGTTATTTCTACCTTCTTATTTACATTACATCAAATTTTGTTATTCCTTATGTCATTTTTGGAATGACCATTTATTTGTTTTTGAATTTTTTTTATTACTTATAATATATTTTAATTTACCATTTGTAATTCCTTGAACATTGTTATAAATTAAGTCTAATTTTTCATTCCATTTTAATATGTTTTAATTATTTTACACCGTACATCACGTTTGGATTTCTCATTAACCTTTTTAAGAATTATTTAATGTTTTTTTTTCATTTTTTAATTTCCCAATTGGAATTATATTAATATGTTATTCATTATATAATGTTTTGGTTTCCTAGTTAGTATGATATGGAACTATGTTATACAATATATCATAATTATATTTCATTTTTAGCATACATTATTATTGATATTCTATTACTATGCCATGGTTGGCATACTAATTTCATAGTATTAATGATTTATGGAATTCATTATACGTTTATAAGAATATTATAGTGGCCCAATCATATTAAAAATATTATTAATTTATTTTTACTATAAATAAAAAATAATCATGGCCAATGGAATGCGATGTATAGTGTATTTGGGAAATTAGATTCATATAAAATCCACATGAATCTAAGAAAAGTATTTATTAATTATCTATAGTTTACTCCTAGATACCTTTTAAATTCTTTCACTGCATACGATATACTAAAGAATACATAAATAAAGGGGTTGATCTCTAAATTTTAGTAAAGGAATAACCATACAAAAAAATAATGACATATCAGTAAAATATAAAAGATGATATTGTAATGCAAAAGGTACATGAATGATAAAAATGATCCATAAAATAAATAAAATAGAATTATAAAACAATGAAAACATATCAATGCGGAAGGATCATGATACCCAACATCATAATAATATGTTATGACTCACTAGTGAGACATCACAAAATGAAATTCAGAGTCCCATAATAGATTATGACTACTAATTAATCCAAAATACATAATCTCATGAGATATGAATATATCCACTTATATTGGATAATTTTATTTGCTCACCCATGAATGCATTTATATTCTTTTCTGTGCCAAAAATGGAAATCAAACAAAAATCCTGATCATAAGAATTGCCCTATGAATGTAATGAGTAACTTAATCAAATCTTAAAAAAATAAAATATCATAAGGTATTCCAAATGAAATGTATTAAAATCATTATTGGATGATGATAGATGAAATATATACATATTATATGAAAACATAGGTTAACATGTTGTGACTATATTAAAAGAAGAGGATAGGTAACATTGAAAATTTACCATCTAATATGGGTTTTGCCGAAAATGTTAAATATTCATTAATGAAGGGAAAAAATAATAGATTTCCTAAATCATTAAAATAACAAAAAATATATTACACAATAAAATAAAAAATTTTATAGACCCTTGATTTTTTAAAAAAATTTATGGATTTATATTTGAAATGATGTAAGAAATGATGAACCAATTTTTAATCTGGTTTTCTAAATGAATGACTTCT
This sequence comes from Viscum album, assembly GCA_963277665.1. NCBI lineage: Eukaryota > Viridiplantae > Streptophyta > Magnoliopsida > Santalales > Viscaceae > Viscum > Viscum album. The sequence continues at coordinate 580,051,021 of OY728128.1, read as the reverse complement.
AAATGTTGACCATAAATATATAATTATCTCCAAAAAATAAATTTATTGATAAATATTTATATATATTAGGGTAAAATATATAAAAAACTATTAAATTGATAAATTTTATTTATAATGGAATGTTGTGGGTTTTATAAGGAATAAGAATTCCCCAGAATAAATGTACATGGTTCAGAAGTTCACTTTTCTTTTGACCGAATTCTTTCTACACTTTTAGTTAATATCCGGAATTATAAATTTTGATTATTAAATACACGGTTGTAAACCATATTATAATATTGTTGATTTTATTACAATTAATTATTTTTTATATTTAATTATTTAATTGATATACCCTTTTTATATCTACTATCCAGAGGTCGTTGATGTCATGGTTCCATGTTTTCAACATTTGAAGTTAATTATGAATGTTCATTATGAAATGTTTCTATTAATTCATAAGTGTGATAAAGTGTTGTAAGTTTTATTCTAGCATAATAATTTATTTTTAAAAGACTTGTATTATATAAAATAAACATATTTCATAGAGTTTTATTAGTATTGTTATATTCTAAATTCATTGGGTGGTTTTTCGAACAAGGTGTATATATAAAGCATCCTTTATTATGATTATTATAATACATTAACGAGAAGTAAAATAAAATATAATAATTTATATCATTTAAAGAAAAATATGTTAATTTAAATAATCCATGAAAGTATTGGTGGTCAATAGGATTCATTTTTCTTGATGTGGGGATTTGAAAATTTTATGAACAACCTATTATATTAGAGAATTAATTTGGGGGGGGGGGTAGAAAATTGATATTCTACCATAACAGTTAAATATCATTATAATTATGATATTTAGTTTACTATGTGACTTTTGTTTGAAAACCTATCTGGATGGTTGATGATGAATAAAATTGAATGTGGTTCGGTTGATAATTGACAACTCTCATTAGGTTTATCCTCTTTGGAAAACCCTATAGAATCATTGGAAATGTTTTTTGTGACACATATGTAATCTGGAGGGGGTCGGTGGGTGGTATAAAAAGATAATTGGTTAAAAATGGGTTAATCAGTATGACTTATAATGTTTTGGTATAATAAGTGCTGAGGGGTGATATTTATAACGGTGAGATTTGATTTTTTTTGAATAAAATGTTGAGTAGTTTATTAATTTTTATCAATACTATCACTATGAATATTATTACTATATAAAATAATTTTTATTGGGATTTCGAGATAATTACTACTTATATGAAGAATGACTCCATAATTCTTGTATTTGAGATAAAATGTCAATCACCATATTTTTTATCATATCAATGTTAATGAAAAATTAAACTATTTTAGAAAATTACCTAAAGCCACCCTAAATAGTATTACATATTTGGATTTCATAAATTAAATCCATTTTATGAATATAATTTTTAAGAATTATAAAATAATTCAATAATTAAATCATTATTTATTTTAAAAATATTAATTTTTATATTATGATATATTTCATAACCCTTTTCATAATTACTTATGGTTTAATAAAATTATATTACCATTTTAATAAAATAAATTATTATTTTAGAAATCTATTATATTAAAACAAGTTTTCTTTTAAATTGTTGTTTTTATTAAAGAAATGAAAATATAATATATGAGGTTGAAAAAAATCCATTTTTTTTATTTTTAAAACCTATAATGTCACAACCCCCTCCATAAAATGAAGACTATATGGAGCTGGAAATGGAGAATGTGTATAATAACTCCTCAGACCTACCTTTATATAGCCCCAGGGACGAGAGGAGCACCTAGGGTATACAAATCACTCCAAAATAGGAGGCATTACACATTTTTCTATAGCAAACAAGATCACAACATAAATTGTATAAACCTAAAAACCTAACACACTATATATATAAAAAGGAATCCCAAAATACATCCCACGTGAATGTTTTAAATGTAACTGATACAAAATACAGAGTTTCCAAATTAAATACCAAAAGAAAATCTAAGTCGTCCCACAACAACTATCCCCAACATCCGTGCTAGTACAACCCTTCACAGTTCAATTAGGCCCCCCTAGAATCATAAAATAAGTTTTATATAATAGGTTGGGCATAGATCTATTATCAGTAGGAAAAAACCAAAGACTCCAATGCACATGTGGAGAATCATTCTAATGACATTGTGAGAAAATAATAGAAACCAATAGCACATAAATAGTTCTACAATCCACCCAAACCTCACCAAGGGAACATTCAATAAATTATTCATGTTTAATAAAGTAATATAATGAACATCAATAATAGGGTACCCTGCAACATATTCACACTGATCATCCACTCTCACACCCTAAAATCAAACTTCTTGGCGAACCCAATTCTTTTTAAATAAACACATACCAATCTGCCCCCACACACATGGGTCTCCCAGCTAGTCCCAAAACCTAGGAAAATGATGATCATCACATATCACAAACACACACATTGAATTAAAAATAATGTTACATCTCGAAAACACCAAGGAAATCACAACACATCTCATCTTGAAAACACATGAAAAAAAACAAATCAAATCATCCTGAAGAGACATGCCAAAACATAACTCACAAGCAGACAACCAAACCTCACAAACCACTACATTACTAATGGTTTTTTTCTATTACACTACCAACAATATGGATTATGGATGAATTGTTGGCCTACCTTCCATCCTCCCACTAGGATGTTTTGGATAGACAGCCTCCCCCTTGACAATGGGTATCTTTGGAACAAGGTTCTCAACTAGGGAAGGGAGCATGTAGAAATCACAAATAAGTATGAGTATATTATATATATTCTCCCAAAAAATCAGCCCAACATATGGGTTATTAATCAAAAACCCACGAACCAAATGATACATACAAAATTGATGCTACCTCTAAATGCATTAATTAACAATAGTAGTAGTCACTTAAAGAGATGATAAATGAAAGACATCCACAATAAGTCACAACTCAATCATATCCCCAACTAATTCATCTAACCAGTTCTCATTCATTATTAAATAATTCAATTATTCATTCAATAACTACCTGTGCAGCTACCAACTGAAGCATGTAACGATCCACAAAGTGTCAACCACACAGAGGAATAACAACCAATGAAAAATAACCCACATCCATCATTATTATTCTATTTCATTTTTAATAACCCGCTTATCATCATTGTCTTGATAGTTCAATGAGTTTATACTAGGCCTTAAGCGACATCCCAATGGTGCCAAAGGCTAGAAATAAATTCCAAAGGGTTTCAAAATACATGGGGGATGATTTACCCTTTAGATGAAAATAACCAACAAACAAAGAAAACTTGATTAACATCTCCAAGAAATCACTATATGATGAATGGTTTAAAACCAAAACAACTCTACCAATATTCTCATAATAACCCAACCAAGTTCAACAACTGAATAAAATACCCAATCAGAGTAAATAGTGGATATAAAACTACGATACTTCAAGACAACCACCCTACTCCATGCTACACAAGCTCCAATCTCTAACATCACGAACTATACCAAGAGTCACGAAGTAGTTCTATAAATTTGGGACACTTTACCTTTTCAAACATCCCCGTATGTGACATCTGTAAAAGCACCATCGTTCCAATGCAGGGGGTTAGTAATGAGACTCAGCAGGTTTTCCCCAATGACTTCCCAACCCATTCCTCTAGGATAAAACATTTTATCACATTTATAGAAAACCATTTATATAAAACAAATCCAAAACATTTCACAATATAATACGTTCCATGTCAAAACCATTTTCCAAAAAAAACCCCTTATTTTTAAAGAAAAAAAACTAAGAAATTTTTTAAATTAAGATCCGATATCCATTTTCGCACATTCATTCCAGTTCACATATCCACACACCCAACCATGCATGCAACCTGGACATCCCTATACTCGCGATTGATGAGTTATCCTTCCACTAAGACTTCACTTAGTGGACTACCTTGACGGGGGTACTTCACGACCTTAAACGTCCCTTTTGATGGGGGTACTTCTCGACCTTATCCATCACAAGCCTTTGGTGGGGGTATTTCTTTCCCTTATCCATCCCAATGCATATGAACACACACCACAACCCATGCAATCCATCCCCAAACCAAGTGTGTTCAAAACCGTTCAATAATGCATCAAAAATTTTATTGAAACCCATTTCTTTCCAGAGGAAAACTTTTTTTTACAAATCCATCAAAACGATATTTTAAAATCACTATTTTAATTTCAGGAAACCAAAACACATTGAACAACCATTTCCTTCAATTTTCCACAATTCCATAAAACCCACAAATCATCAACAAAGAAAATTTATAACATGCTTTGCACAAAAATTTCACAATCAAAACCAAGAAATTAAAACAAATTTAACTATGCCTTCAAGTTCTAAGAAAGGGGAATCAAGAGTGAAGCCACCTACCTGAACAAAAAGGTGAAACCAAGCAACAGACAAAGAACGCTTAAGAACACCGGGTAAAAACTCCATGAAATCTCCTAAGATCTCCACTACTAAGACAACCATGACCAAATATCATAATATTTGGCATCCTCATACTTAGATCTACCCATAATGGGCGTAGATCTAAGAAATCGAGAGAATAAAAGATGTAGATCTAAGTAGATCTAAGAAACCATTCATGAACGAAGGAGAACGATTACATTCCTCAAGAATCCAGCTTCGATTCGCCATGTGATGCCCTCGGATCGCTTCCGGAATGATGGGATAACCCTCCATGACCTTATGAGAACAAAAATCACGAGATAGGTCCGCTTAGGATCTTTAATGTAGAAACTAAAGGCAAATAGTTAGATCCACAATTTAAGGATCTAATTTTATGTGACATCAGGGTTTGCCTGTATGGTTTGACAAACCGTGGGCTAACCATGCATTAGCTACTGCCTTGTCCACCCTTCTCGCATGGTTTTTCCACACGGTTAGACAAACCGTGCACCAACCGTGCAGAAGCCACTGTCTCCCACACCAACTCCGCATGGTTTGGCAGCACAGTTTAGACAGACTGTGCGCCTCCCGTGCGACTTCCCTTTTTGCCCCAAAACTCAAACCAAGTTCTCCCGACTCTCCCATTTTTCACCCTTAGCATTATAACCATGAAAAGTATATATTAAGGGTTACAAACTAGAAACCAGGGGTACTACATCATTTAACCCAATCCAGTCCACAAAATGTAAACCCCCATCACATATCATAAACAACTAACAACCACATTGTATAAAAACACCTCACCCATCACACCATTATCATTAATATAGAACAACCCAATACTACAACCCTACTGCTCATCCACCACCCAACCACCCATGAATAGGTCAGTCTATCAAAATCATATTCCATTAATCCTGCCATATCACACCACAAATAGTTGTGTTTAAACTCCAACTCCACTAAACCACACAAGGAACAAAACCAAAAATTACACCCACATAACACAACCAAAAAAATTAATGTTCTATTCAGATTATGGAAACACTCATTCTTTAATTCCAATATGAAAATTCATGGGTTATTATAGAGCAGGTTGATCCTGAGGAATCAATTTAATTAACTAAAAATTTGTTGTTAACTAATTTAATTTATATATTGTTTTTCATTGAAGATAAAAAATAAATAACCACAAGGTATTACTAGTTTTTTTAACATCGACCACCAACAACCATGATTTTTTGTAGGCATATATCCTATATAGTTCAAAAAAACTGTAAAAAAATGGAACATTTTCATGTGAAACATTTTCCACAACCCTAGTATATGCATATTAAAAAAATATTTGATTATCAATTTTTTTTGGAATTCTTCTATCTGCATGAGAACATTTGTACACCCACCCCATATGAAACACAAATTAAAACAGACGAAGGGACCCATATATGAAAAAACAGAAGATAAATAACTCCTCCTAGAATAGAAATAAATGGGTGCACAAGACTATAAGAAATATAGATCTATTGGTGAAACACCTACTCAAGGATACTAAGCTAATAAGGTTAAAATGCATCTCGGTATTAGTAGAAATTGAATCTCACAGCAATAGAAGGGTCTTGACATTAGAATTTTCAGATCCTAAATCTATGTGGAAAATAGTTTCAAGGTCCATTAAATATGGATCACAATCATGAACATCCATTTTTACTCCCAAAAATTATAAAATTTATTATATATTTCAAATAATTTTATATGTATTAAAACTCTTAAATATGGTTTTAAGATCTTTCTATATCAAACAAAATGTTAAATGGGTGAATCTGAAAAAACTAGAGAAAAATGGAAACCAAATTGAAAAACTTATGGTCATGGCCTACAAATGGATGATTCAGTAACACGAGTTACTGATGTTGAGTCACTTATTGTTATTCATCGATTATTAAGTAACCGTTGTGTGAATCACTATTGAATGAGTCACCAACATAAGCTACCGTCTACCACCCACAGTCACAATCAACCGTTAGTAAGTCAATGATGTGAGTCATTAATGTGAATCCTCAGTAACACATATTGAATCCACCTACTATAGGGACGTACTGAGGCCACCTACTAATGCCACCATCCGATTTCACATTCAGATACCACCTTTTGATGCCTATTGACGACACAATATTGATTCCACCTACTGCTGCAAAATTCTGACGCCACCTCTAACATAACATACTAATGAAAACATCTGGTTCCCCCTACAGACACAACCTATCGATGCAACCTAACATTGGATATCTAATGTTTTGGATGAAATATGAAATGAGTAACCCTGAATCCCTAGAACACCCTAGCCACAATATTGTTTCAATGTATTCGACTTGGGAGGTTCATGATATTACATAAGATATCTCTCTTACTATTTCTCACAAAGAGAATTAAAAACCAAATCAATATGAAATGTGGGTTCTTAACTAAAACCCAGTGAGAAGCCTCACAATGTTCCTTCTATATATGAATCACTACTAAATCATCATTGTTTAATGATAAACAATCATGTGTTATTAAAAAGCTCGAGAGAAACCCCAAAATCCATGAACACCTCCTTAATCAACCATCCCAATCATCCAAAAGACACCCCACACTAGAATAAAAACCATTCCATCCCAAACACATTAATATGGAATTCTTTTCTCCATGTCAGGATGTTATCCTCTCTTGGAAGCACATACATGCCTGCACAAGATTAATCGTATCCAAATTATTGTGTCTCGATTAGGAATCAATTTATCCCTTTTTCACATGTTTGGACTCTATCACACATTATGGAACCGGTAAACACCTCATATCATAGAAGAAAAGTTTCATGAAATAAATTTTCATGGATAAAAATAAGGAAAACTCAGAAAAAATAGCAGGTATAAGGAACACATTTTCTCTTCTTTCACACAAGTACTCTTCTCCAGGAAACCATGTATATATAAAACATAGACATATGGGATCATCCATCTATGTAACCCCTTCTCCTGATGTTCCTAGATCACCATTTCTCATTCCAAAAATGTTGCATCCTCTTAAACATCCAAATCACCCTAGAGATGCACTTGAGAGTCATCGTGAAGATACCGACCACACGAAGATAAATGAAAGTCATAGTAGACCTTCACCAACAACCTTGATAGTTTCCACTATTATTCCACCACTACAACACTCCCAAACACTTAAAAAAGTCTGATTTACATGGGAGAAAGAATACACCATCTAGAAAACCTCTTCAACTAATTCTGAGGGGAAACCACAAAGGATATGCAGTCCCAAACCTCTAAATCCACGAGCCTCCTCTTAAAACAAATGTATGAATTATTCAAGGCTTGGGATTCCTTCATCCTCCCACAAATAAGATTCAATTTCTAGGTTATAATCTGCACCACATCTAGAATAAGAAGAGATGCATCACCAACCACTATCTAGCACAATATAGAGGAAAATATCTCCCATACAACACCTCAAATAGAGACATGAAAATGGAAGAGTTATAGCTCTTATTGTAAGAGAACAAAATCAAGGTAAGCTTCCATGGCCGTGATCCACCAATGTATAAGATGTATTACTATAACATGCACTACAACATTTAGATGTTCCACTCTGTTTGTCCATCCATATGACGGTGTAACGTAGTGATAAGGTGTAACTGAGTGCCAATGGCATGCTGCAATCCCCTACAAAATCATGAGGTGAAAAGTGTATCCCGATCTGAAAAATGGATCTAGAAACTCCATGCATCCACAACTCTTCATCCAAATACATCACTTAAATGAAACCCACTATGCACGACTACTTAATATCTAATAAGTGATCCAATTTTGTCACATGGTCCCCTACTATCTAGATTTCATCTAATTTTCCTTGACCAATAGGTAACCCTATAAATAAATCAATGGATATGTCATCTGATATCCACTAGTGGACAACTAAGGGTGATAATATATGGTTGGTAACACGGTGCTCATCTTTCACCTAATGGTATTCTATGCCCTTCACCACAAACACTTCAACTATCGGATTTAGTTTGAGCCACTAAAACATCATTATTAGGCCAAGGTACATCTTGAAAAATACTATGTTAACCAATAAGGGTAATCTATGATACTCTTGGAGAACTCCACTATGTATTTTCAAAAGAAAATGTATCCTCCCATGAAATATAATCTAATACTGACCATCCACTAACTACACCAATAGATCATCACACTAGTAAACATGATCAAACATCACCTATAACTCTTAAAATCCCCACTTAGACACCTCCACCTACTGCATCTGAGTAGACTGAACCATCATCTGATTTAGAAATCATATTCCTCCATCAATTTATACAACTATTTGCATGGAATTCTAATCTTCTTTCACCTTTCTATAATTCAAATATTTTTGAACAAACTCATTATATGAATTAAATATAAAGGAATATTCCATGAAATTACTATTTTAATGAGGTTTAAGACAACTAGAAATAATTATCTTAAATAAAATACATCAAAAATCATTGTTCCATGTTTAGATCACTCTTGGAAAAGGTATACCTCTAGATTCTGTGATTTGTGAAGACCATAAAGCGGTCACTAATTTGGAAATTTCACCAAAACATCAGCATAAACATGAATACATATAACATAAGATCATGGGTGGCATAGTTACATTCATTACAATGTAACTCTCTAGACCCTTAAGAGATCAATCCTCAAAATTGAATCAACACAAATCCCATTCCCATATCAGAATCATCATAACAATCCTTGAACATCACCACTTCCTCTGGTAACAAGAGAACTGAAGCATTGACCAAATTCCAATTCAGATAGTCGAACATTGCCTAGAACTTCTCTCTCCACAAAAAACATGTTCTTTCATAGACAAGGATATCAATTTAGCGGCTAATCATATGAAATTGGGTATTATTATCTTCTAATAGCCTACCGAATATAGAAAACACCGAACCTCTACAACATTCCTAGTTTATTACCATGAAAAAACAACCTCATACAAGGAAGAGACCACTGCTAAACCCTATTTTGATACAACATGTCTAATGAAATGTACCTCTACGGTCCATAAAATACACTAGAACAACTTCTCATAGAGTGGTTGGGATTAAGGAACCACCAATACAGTTCAAGGATTCTTGGAATGACCCTCCTCAAAAGGTGATTATATCAGGATATCTTTGACGGATGAACAAGTACATGAACTCAGAAATGATAAAGTTCACGAGTCTCATGAACATGGATGGTTTCATTGTAATAACGAAAGACATAAATACAAACTATAAGTTCCCATAGTAACATCTAAATGAAATATTTGAGATATTACCATCATTTACCCTCATCTTGTGATATCCAAACAACAAATTGATTATAGAGAACAAACATTATCCCGTCAGATAGTAGAAAAGATCATTTATTCATAGGAAATGGTAATGGTTCTTGATAATTAATAGATTAAGCCTCTTATAGTCAATTAACAACCTCCGAACACCGTTGACATTTTTCTCAAAAATGATTAGACCACCCCATTGAGACACACTGGTCCAGAAAAATCAATTCTTTATTCGATCATCGATCTGAATATTCAACTCATGTAGCTATGAGGGTTTCATTCATTAAGAATGCATAAAAGTTGGAGATTCACCAGGATGTAACACTATCTAGATATAAACATCAGGTCGAGGGGGTAGAGTTTCAAAAACTTTAATAAGACATCCATGAACTCCCCAAATTCATAGGGAACCTCCTGCACCTCAGCATTTACAAATTCTACAGAAATCATGATCGAAATTAAAGAAGGGCCCCCATACTCCGACTTCCCAGCTAACATCACCTCTCGTAGATGAAGGGAACATGTTAAGAATATACATATATAAACATGAATATACCACACAAGAATCTGATAATAGAATTAACAAAGTACAACAAGTTGATGGTAAGGATGACATTATATTGTTGCATCTGTAATATGATAGTTTACCCATGAGACAGATGTGGTCCCAATACTAGTCTACAACCCCGACATACATCCAAAAAACCATTCTGACCTATGACTTATGTACTCAACACTATCGGAATGAATATAATGTCTATGTACATTCCCATATCCTATGATTGATTGGGTGAAAAAAGGATTGTGATGTTCCTGAATAAAAAAAGTGGATACAAGAGTACTGGTCCAACAGATCGTACATCGAATGATCTCTGACCCTAGTATGATGCGTAATTGACTACACCTAACTCATCTTACCCTATTCTGATAATTGTTTCATTGAACAAACCTAGGATAAGGTCCCTGAGGAACCCCCTATGGTCATCCTCTACCAACTTTGTCTCATCTAAGTGGATTTTGAGGCTGGTTTCTCTGCTACTAGAACTTCCCTTCTAGACACTACTACTAAGGTGGGTGTTGGACCTTCCAAACCCTACCATACTGACATGGAGAAGCCATCGAGAACTAATTATGAATATTCTTATAGAATCGTCAAATAAAGAATTATCCTATATGATCTACAAATTAGGAACGAGGATGAGACATTCAAAACCAAAACTATTGATGTCACCACCCCACTAGTCAGAACCTCAACGGCCCTAGATCCAGAGACCTCCTGCTGATAACCATGAAATTTTAACAACTCGGTCGGTTCCCCCCTCACGGTAATCCTCCTCACTTGTGAATCTAATCAACGACCTTTTCCTTCTTCAAGACCTCTATGTATGTCTAAATTTTATATGCGGTAACCACATACATGAGAGAAGGAAGAAGTGACTCCTCTATGAATATTACATGATACTTCTCATCTAGAAAGAGATATAGAGAAACAAAAATGTGACCCTTGAATTTGATCCCTAACACCTACATCGACATACTCCCCTTATGGTGGAAGAATAACAACTCCATATTCTCAACCTTCATGGGAGATAAATTAAATTCTTCCTACAACTCCTTCTCATAGCCATCCCACAAAACATCATCCTCTTTCCTCTATCCCATATACATCATCCTCCACTATCACATGGCTCACAACATATAGGACACTAAACAAGGAATCCAATACACTCTTTCAGAGAAAAGATCAAGATATGGAGATCAAAATATATTTTGATCCATCTCTCTGTCTCCATGTCTAAAACTTTACTCACGTATTTTCCTAGATTTCATTTCTAGAATGAATATAATTTTTTTCCACTGGTTGTACTCCTCTTTGTAAATCCTCTATCAATCAACTGGGTCATCCAGATTAGCCTACAATACCTATAATACATGGATATGATGACCGAGTTACATAAATGAATGGTAAACAAGGAATTACATAGAATGGTTAGTGTGGAAATTTATTAAATGTTTATTTTATCTCATTTTATTATAATCCCTTATCAAGTCCCCAAAACACTAATTCAAAAAATAACCCCAATCATAATGATGCATTTACATTTCCTAGGGACTCTACCGTGTAAACTTTGTTGCCTCAATTGGTCATTCATTAGGCTCAGTGTCTATGAATTTGATCCTGGGGAGCCCTAAAATCTATTTCCCTAGCTAGTCTTCCATTTCAAATTTTAAAAACCAATATAACCAACACTATTTCACTACCACACCATGTAGTCCTCATGGTTCCAAAATCCATAAATCATCCTATATCTCAACAATCACCACTTATTCCATTCTGTGATGACCCACTCCATCCAATGATACCCCTCTTAAGCTAGAATTAGAGACAGAGAGATAATGGCCCTCGAGTTCTACCTCCATTAGGCCCCGCGGTGGCGAACCATACCTAGGGAATTACAATATCACAAAATTGAGAGGCATTACACAATTTTAATATTAAAAATGATTGGGAGATAATATGTAACAACCATATAAAAAATCCAAGACCGTGTATATATATATAATGGAAAACCAAAATCCACCCCACATGCTAGTTTAACATGTAAATGAAAAAATTGAAGATAATACAAAGTAAATACCCAAAAAAATCATAGAATTGACTCGTAAACTGTACCCATTGTCTAATAATGCACTACTCATCATGGTCTTTGTAATCCGCTTGGAATCCTAAAATCCATTATATATCATAGGGTGAGCATAAAAGTATATTTAGAAGGAAAAACTGAATTCTATCTTGAATAATTGGATAAACATACTAATTCACCTGTGAGAAAAAAAAGAAACCAACAACTGCTTATATGGTATACCGGCCACCCTAACAAAAACAAAGGAATTCTCAATAAATAACCTAAGTCCATCAAATTAATATAGAGAACATCAATGATAGGGTACCCCACACTACTTTCCCATTGATTACCATTTCTCACACCCTTATGGGAAACATCATAGAGCTTCTACCATTTCTGAATGTACCTTGTCACAACCATCCAACACACACCTCAGCATCATAAATAATCGTGAAACCTATGAAAAAGAGAACTCACCACATATCGCCTACCTATACATGGGATTAAAAACTATTACCAATCATCAAAACACATATGAAATCATCAAAAATATCATCCCAAACACACATGGGAAACCATAAATAATCTCATAGTAAAGAAACCTGGGAATAAAACTCACCTGCACCCACATGGGGCTCACAAACCACTACCTGACCTAAGGATCGTGGTCTAACAAAAAATTGAAGAGGGGTCAGGGAAGAGTGGGTGTCTACCCATGTATCCTCCCACTGATATGTTTTGTAATGAAATGATCCCCCGTGATAATAGATGTTTTTTTCACTTGGAGCTCAACATGGGTTGGGTGCGTATAAAAAAACAAGGATGGAAATGTATAGATATAATGGAATAAAAAACAATGTTCAACCATTACATTATTAATAAAATAACCAACCACCCCATGATACTTCTAAATTTTCTATTATGAATTATTTAACATCAACAACAGTCACATCAAAAGATGATTAATTAATGCCATCCAAAAAAAGATACAACTCATACATATCCCCAGCCAATTCATCTACCCATTTTTTTGTTATTAATCAAGTCATTTATACAATTTATACTATCCTAGTAAGCTACCAACAAAGGTACGTGATGGGCCACATAGTTTCAGCCACACTAGGGAAGAAGAACTACAATAAAATAACCCACTACCAACATTATTCTCCAAATTCATTCAGCCCAATCCATTCCACAATAAGAAAACCCTCTAACACATCTCATCACAACCAATACTGATAGATCTATTATATAAAAACACCAAACCCATCACTCTAGCAACATCAAAATAGAATAACTTGAACATGTAACCCAACTACTATTCCACTACCCCATCATTCCAAAAACAATAAATCCTTAAACAGAATATTCCAATACACCACCCACATCACCCCAACAACAACTTTTCCCTCAACCCAGCACCCCACAACCAACAAAATAACAAAATAGAGTAAATATACAAAAAGAACCCAACCACACCAATGATTTGACTCCCAAGAAGGAAATATATAATGATAGATAATTAATCATTATTCACACCTCTAGTATGCCCCAAGGTGTTGAACAACACCAAGTGTATACAAATCTCACAAAAATGGGAGGCATTACACTTTTTATAGTAAATAAGATTAGTAGATTAGATGTATCAACCTCATAAAAACTACAAGAAACTATATATATATATATATATATGTTAACCAAAATATATCCCAAATGCATATTTATAATGTAACTGATATAAATGAAAGAGTCTCTAATATATGTACAAAAAGAATAGATAAGTTGTGACACATCAACTATGCCCAATGTCTGAACTAGTACCACCCAACACAATCCTTATAGTCACCCTAGAAACCAAAATGTAGTTTTATAGTGTTGTGTGAGGATATATGTATACATATTAGGAAATGACAATGTCTCTCATATACAAGGGGAGAAGAATATGAATTCCCCTATGAGAAAACAACACTGACCAATAAATCCTAACACGGTATGCTAGACACCCCAACCTCTCCAAAGGCATGATCACTAAATAACTCATTTCCAATAAGGTAATATATAACTCATCAATGATAGGGTACTCCCCACCACATTCCAACTGTTTTGAATCTCTCCCACCCTAACGACACATGTCCTAGTGTGCCTACCTCTTCCAAAAGAATCATGTCACACCCTACCCCCACACACCTGAGCCTCATACCTTGTCCCGAAATACAGGTAAATGATTCTGATCACATAATTCCTATACACACACCGTCTTTAAAACCAATTCACATCCCGAAAACACTTGGTATAGAAATACACACCACATCCCGAAGATACCTAAAAATCAAAAACTCATCAAATCCCAAAGACACAAGGTAATATAAAACTCCTCACACACAGAGATGGGCCTAAAAACTACTACCTTCAGGAAGGATCGTGGTCTTACACCACATGGATGAGGGGGTTGGGAAGATTAGGTGGCTATCCATCCATCCTCCCACTATGATATTTGGCAAAGACACCCTCCCCAAAGACAATGGGGGAGTTTTGCACATGGTTCCCAGATAGGGTGGGTTGCCTCTAAAATTCATGAGTAAGTACAAATATATATATATATATATATATATATAATTATCCACAAATCATCCCATCCTATGGGTTCTTGATCATATAAACTACCAAAACATTAAACTGGAACCTTTTCTTCTACTTATAAATATATTATTTACTCCAACAACTGTCACTTAGGATTATGATAAATGAAATCAAAACACAGTAAGGCCGAACTAAAAAATAATCTCAGCTAATTCATCTAACCCGTTCTCATTATTTTTTAATCAATTAATTTATTTATCGCATCCCTACGTGGGAAGATACCAACTAAATCACATAACGATCCACATAGGATCATCCACATAGTGGAAGAAGAACAACAATAAACTCCCCAATGCTACAATTTTTCATGAAAATCACTCAGTCCAATCCATTTCACAATATTTAACCCCCCACACATCTCATCAAAAAA
This sequence comes from Viscum album, assembly GCA_963277665.1. Taxonomy (NCBI): domain Eukaryota; kingdom Viridiplantae; phylum Streptophyta; class Magnoliopsida; order Santalales; family Viscaceae; genus Viscum; species Viscum album. The sequence goes on along the minus strand of OY728128.1, from coordinate 580,035,555 downwards.
AAACTAAAAAACCCAATGTATCACAACACCACACCCATCACACCATCAATATAAACATATCAAAAATCATACATGCATCCCTACAGATCAACCACTCACTGACCATTCCACATCAAGTAAATCTCTAAATCTTATATTACAATAGACAACCTGAATCACCATGAGAACAACCATGTTCTCAACCCCAGCACCAAACAACGACGTAAGGAAAAAAATAGAATAGAGTTGCACACAAAACAAAGCCAGACCAAAGAAAAGGTGTATTCAGATATAGAAAACAAACATTCTTTAATTCCACTTTGACAATTCAAGGGATATCCCAAAGAAAGCTTGATCCAGAGGCATCCATTTGTTTAACCAAATATATATTGTTAGTAAGTCAATGATGCCAGTCAGTGAAACCACCAATTGACAACACCTAATGATGACTCCTACTTATTCCACATGCCAACATGACCTGCTGATGCCACATACTGATGCCCTATGGGGACACCACCAACCAACCACACCATCTTTGGCCACCTGCTGGAAGCACCACCCAACACCACCTATCGTCGCCACCACCCAACACAACTTCCCGAAGCCATATCCTAATTCCTCCTTCCAAAACCACCTATTGAAGCCACATATTGTGGGAAAATAATATTTTTTTTAAACACTTGAAATAAGTCAATCTGACACCCTTTAATGTCAAAAACACCTTATTTTTTCAATGTATAGGTGTGGGGAGGATCAGACAATATCATATATTTATATCCATCAAGTTATAAGCTTGGAATATTTTAATTTTATTGACGAAAAAATAATGTTTTTTAAATTACATTGTTATGGTTTCTATAAAATGAATCATTTTTTTATTCCAATAAACCAGATTAATATTTTTATGACATGGTTTTTAATAGTCATATGTGTTACCTAATTTTTATAAATTCCTCATATTTCCTACATTATACATTATTTAATATTTTATCTCAATAATATATATATATATAAAAATTAATTTATAATATTAATATTGGATTACAAATATTTAGTTTCATTTCTATAGTATTTATCATGATTTTGATCATTCGAGAGGATCGAAAAAATAAATTTTTTCACATTACTTCTATTTTATTTCCATTTTTATCATTTTAATGAATTCAAATAATATTTATATATCTACTTTTGAATTGTATTATTTATTTTAGTATAATAAAAAACTTTAATTATATCTTTTGGATCATGATATTTCAATAATTCTACATTACTAAATATATCAAAGTTACATAATCAGATGGGAAATTCCATTGAAATAACTTATGATCACTAAAATCCAACACCTTATAAAACTCTCCCCAAAAATATTAATTTTTCTATTATGAATAATATATAAGAGGGTAATTATATTTCATTACACAATTTAGTTCACATGTCATATCCTTTTACATATGGTTCAGTAATAGTTCCCTGATATGGTCAGTTGTCTTAGTGTGGAGAACATTGTCTCTATGGTCCAACAACATCAAATGTTGGTACTAATAAAAGATATCATCCTCTAAATTTACAATGAAAATATTTAGTACATGTGAGTGATTTCGTATTATCATTATACATTTGGATACATAATGGATTTCATATACATTGTAAATGTCTTTATTTCTAGTGAAAGTTTATTATCCACAGCTTTGATGTGACCAATAATATCAACCAGATAATGTATCTTGTACATACATATACATCCATCAAAAATACCATAACAATCATAAATAGAGATATTTGGAGTAACAAATCAACATAATTATCAAAATATATGTCACTCTAATGGTAATAAATAGATAACATTTGATTAAATTCAGTTATATAAAAAAAAGACTAAATGTTCTTCGCAATTTAAAAATTTTTATAAACCATTTCTAGTCCTAGAAGCTCAAATTCACCGAATATATATTAAGAGATGGTTTTATATAAATATTTTCATAATGTGATTTATATATAGATATTTGGATTCAACTCGGTATGCTATTATTTTATGATAATGCATTATGAGGAAGATATTTATCACATTCACCTTTAATGTCCATCAGGAATACTCTCAAAATATCCTCCAGTGTGTATATTGTTCTCTCAATTTAGAAATTATTTTGCGGCTGATAAGTTAAAATTAAGTTCATCTCCATGATTATATAATGATTAATACATATTCAACACATATAAGTAAAAACTATATATTGATATCATTCAATTGATTTTGGAGTTCCATGAAACCACACAAATTCCCTGATGTATATCCTTTCAAGTTGATCGAGTGAGAAGTCATCTCAAATTTTAATATTTATAGTAGAATTTATAAGTCGATCCAATGAAATAAATACGAAATTATTGAATTTTTATTTCATAATAAGGCACATGAAACAGACTATAGATGTATTTCCAATTTCCATGTAGGTATGGGTTATGATAACATCATTCCATTGTATTTTTCCCTCTCTTCCCCCGATTTTTCATAGAAGATAGTTTTCTGAATATTTCATGATATCAATCAAAAAAGTTTCATAAAAACACTTATTTTAGAGATATTGATACATTTTCATTCTCCCTGGGAGGAATGAAAATGTTTAACTATGTGCATTATTCATCAATTCCTTCGTTATCTTTATCTTCTAGGGTAAACATAGTGATGTCAACAATCATTCATTTTGATAATAATTAATTTATAACAATAAGGATTTACATTTTATTAATCCAATTATATCATATACATTTCTATATCAACCCATTGATAATCCTATATCCTCACTAGAATGGGTGGTTGAATAATTAATTTATATAGCATGGATGTCTTTTATTTTATTATGACATCAATTTTAATCCACCAAATGTATAACCATACAATATATTCCTCAATTCTAGTATTTGATAAGGTTGTAGCATAATTTCTACTTAGAATATATTTCACATTACTTTACTACATATTGTGGTATTTTTATAACCCCTAGTTTTTAGGAATTATTAATTCTTTCTAATAAATTAAATTTATTTTTATATCTTCCATTACACGGAACAATGAGTTTTCTATAACCATGATATATTATTAATATTATTATAAAAATGGTACCCCCATAACCTATAAATTAAAATTTGTGATATGAATAACTATAATAAATTATTAAATATAATCTACAATGGTTTCATATAAAGAATTCAAAATTTGAAAGATAAGTAATTATTCTTTTGAAAAGACTTTATATGTTTCGAAAATACTATTTTCAAAAAAAAAATATACTTGTTTGAAAAAAAAAGAATGTATGTGTTCTAAACTATTAACAAATTTAATTGATAAAATATGTATCATTTTTTTAAATCATTATGTTAAAAATATATTTGGGTGATTTTCTGAATTTCATAGAAAAGAGTAATTTTTCATTTAATATAAAAACCTATTGGATGTTATTGAAAAATTACATTTCATTTAAAGAATTTATAAGGTTCATTTTTTTAAAAAAGGGTTTAAAAGTAAAATTATTTTAATTTAATATCAATTAACCAATTTAGTTATTTTAAATTATTTTAATAATTAGTTTTTATATAACATTGTCTTAAACATTTGAAGAATATTTATTCTGAATACCCTATTTATCATCAATTTTATATGATTATATTTAAATTACCATTCCACACATTTAAAAATGTAATTGTAAACAATGGGTTCAATATTTGGAATCATAATAATTATGTTATATAATAATGTGAAATTAATTTTCAACAATAATGATTAGTAAACTCATTTATAATTATTTACAATAGTTATGATAAATATGGGCTCACCATGGGTCAATCAAAAAAAATTCTTTAAATGATCCAATAAATGTAAAAAAACACATTTATTATCCATATTTAGACCTTCTAACTTATATATTACAAATAGATCATTTTTGAGTGTTGTGGAATGTTAAAAACAAGGGTACCCCATTTTCATTTTTGATATTATAACTACCACACTCTCCTCACTCATAAAATGATATCCGATGTAATGTACTATTCAAACATTTAAAAACATTTGGTAACAGAATTAACTACATAAATGATTTCATTGATTCCCTATTCCATCCTAGAATCCTTATTTTGGTAAGAAAGACAATTGATGTCACATTTTGGTGAAAACCATAAGAAAATTTCTAAAAGTGTTACTAATAGAGAAATTTATTTTTATTTCTCATCCATATCCATAAATTATTATTAAACCATAGTGATATAAAATATTATAATCCCGCATATATAGATATCTTCATTTTTTATGTTAATGAACATGAACCATCTCTTCTTAAATCAAATGAGATACCAAATCATCATTCATGTGTACCACCGATTACCACCTCAGAAACTAATGGTATTCTTTTTCTAGCACAACAACACATGGATGGATAAAATGAATAATTAAATTTTTATCAATTATATTTATGATATTATTATAATTTTTTAATATTATATCACAATTACCATCATAATTTTCATTTATTTTGGAGTATTATAACACCTCTCTAGTGCAAGGTGGACTGTCACCTTGCGATGTGATTTGATCCTTTCATGCATTAATTAGAAGTAAATAAATATGGACATAAAAAATTTAGTTCATATATAATGCATTACTATGGAACATAAATGGTAATATATTTTATACCATTCATTATTTCAATCCATTAAAAAATGGGATGAATGTTCATTTATACGTACGATCTACGGTCCATATGAATGATGTATTTTTATGTCTATTAGTAAATATAATTTAGTGGTAGAATGAAATATATAATAAATATAAATGATATCTATTTAATTTTTAATTTTTATGAGATGATTTTACTTTGATAAATTTTAGATAAAAATACGAAAAATAAAAAAACATGAAAAACCATGTATTTATTGGTGAAATGTGGCTTTGATAATTAATTTTGAATAATTTGGTGTTAAAATGTCATAATTTAATAATGAATTATAATATATTTATAATTATATAAATTTATTATTCCATTTTATAATTTTAATAAACATATTTAAGTCTTACTCAAGTGATTTTAACATGTGTGATTGAATTCAAGAAAAAATATACAGGATTGTTATCTAACATTTAACATCCATGAGATGAATGGAATATTTAACACCTATTTCTTTTGTGAAGTGTGTATACAATGTATGAATTTATATTATCATAAGTCAATTAAAAATATATATAATTTACCTATCCATTTTATTATTTATCATACACGTGCATTTTGATTTAGAGATACCAATTTGTTAAGGGTTTCATGTAACAATATCATTGAATATTAGGATTTTTCAAGATTATACATCCAAAGATAAAATATCATAATACATCTCTCAAAAAGGATGAATTTTCTTATAAAATTTTTATGTGTGGATGATACATTTTTCTATTCATTTTCCTCTTTTTATATTATTATTATTTCAAAATAATGTTTTCACGAAATATCATCTTATTTTCGATCATCATTCATAGAACCATTATTCTTTCAAAACCATGTTTTATTAAATATTTCATAGAAATTATTTTTTAATTTACTATATTATTTATTACAAATATTATACCTATGCTTAAATTTTTTATAAAATGATCTAAAAAAATTATTCATGTCTTTTTTGTAAAAAAATTATCATTTGTACTGTACAAAAAATGTGAATGGAATATTCTTTTTATATGCACTTCATAAATAGAATTATCTATCATCATAGAAAATAATTTCAAAAAAGAATAAATTATAATCTTCATAGGTTTATTTAAAAAAAATTATTTAATTTTTTATGTTATAAAAAGTCTTCTTCAATGAGGTAAGGTTATTTTACTGAATATAATATTTAAATAACCTATAAAATTAAATTTTAATCTTGGATAAAATAATATTATATTATATATGATTTATTAGTTATATTTACAATGGATAAATATATAATTATTTATCTGAATGGTTTGTGTTAATGTTGAAAATATTTTTGTGAATCTTGTTTATCTTATAAAGGTACTTCCATGATAAAATTTTTATGAAACCCACTTCTATTCATAGGAAGTAATATAATGAAATGATGAAATGATTATGAAACCTATCTATTTTTGGAAATTTATGATGTGATGAAATATTTATGAATAAAATTAAGTTTTATGGGTTATGATATGATCAATGTTTTATTATCATGGGTCACAAACAAATTTGATTATCATTATGATATGGGTGTGACCTATATCACCCAAAAATGAATTCTGTAACGATTTATATCGGATGAGATAAAAAAATAAAGTTTGTAGTTACATAAAATTAGTAATGATTTTTCATTCTATTATGATATTATGAATTAATATTTACTAATATAAATGTTTTTGGAATGATTGTATTCCACTATGATATCCCTTGTATTTATCTTTCACTATAATTAAAATGATTTTCAATGCTTACATATATTACATAATTTAATGTCTTCTTCCAATGTTATTCTCTAATAACTCATGATATATGACTTCCTTTTGATTCATGTAGTATTATATATAATAATTATTTCCATAGTCATCATTTTGATAATTAATATTCATGATATGGTTTTCATATGTTATAATCATGAACTCATACCATTATTCTCATGTTAAACTTATTTATCATCCGTGTTTACCATTACTGAGAATCTGCGCTCACCAATTCCTATTTTTAAATTAATGTTGTTATCATGAAATGTATTATGTCTTATTTTTTGAATAAGGATTATATATATAAAGATCCTAGTGGGATATGTTGTAGTTCACATATGAACCAGTAGTTTATGTGTCTAGGATTCCAAAGGCATTATATCTTTACGATACTCAAACATGTGAATTTTAAATGTATTGGATATTTATATAAATGATTTAATATCAATTTATGAAAATACTAGGATACTATATTTTGTATCAAAGGATATGTTATTCCATCCTTTGAAAACTAGGCTGAGAAAACATCAGTGATATCCAAAATGAAATTTCAATGGAGAAGTCAAAGGATGAGTCAATGTTTTTGAAAATGTCCTACAATTTTGGAAAATGATAGAGTTAGTGGTTTACAAAAAATTAAATCTCTTAATGGATTCTATAAGTGGATATTGCTTTAGAATATAACTACCTATGGGTAATTACTATGAAAAGGGAACATTAAGATTGAATCAATCGTCATGTGGTGATTGAATGTGGGACTTACTGGACACATGGTTTGACACACCTAGAGGAAATGACTGGTAATTACACAAAATCATTATAAAAATTAATTAAAAACAAAAATATTTTAATAATTTTAATGGGTTAGGATAATCCTAAGGTTTCATTGATTAAAAAATGTGTCATAATTTATAAATACAATTAGGGTTTTATTATTAATAATTTATTTTAAATATTATTATTGTCTCCTATAATATTTGTTTTGTTTTATTTTTATCTAGGAACAATATGAACTACATTAATACTGACTATGACATAAAATGAATTGATTTTCCTCTTTAGTAGCCAAATGTTACTGGAGATAGAATAGAATATCTCATTGATTTTCTAACACATCATTCTAGATATATAAATCACATCAATCATGTAAAATATAATTGGAGGGAAGAAATTGATTTTGAGTTGTTAATGAGGAAATTTCCACATTACATCAGTTGGTCCACTAATATTTTTTTACTGATTAAAAGACCAGCACCACAAAAAATGTGATTTTTCATTCTCAGGTTGTTTGAAATAGAAAAAGTAATTTTTTTGTCTATCGCTTAGAAGGTGAAGAAGATCACTATTGGTCTCTCATAATTAATATAAGGAAAAAAATCGAATCCATATATTGGGATTATTTAAAGACCATATTTTTTTTATTAACTACATTACATGTATTTTTCATATTAATAAGGTGAACAAGTTCATTATGCTAAATAAAAATGATGATGATTCTATTGATATGAAGGATTCATATTTTATAATACATGTTAGTTACACTTCTGGTTTTATCATTCAAATTAATATCATCATAGTTATATTCTTCAATGGGATTATACCATGACTCTAATGGGTGTTTTGAATAATATTATTTATTAGTAATTAATATATTTTTCAATTTTATATCAAGGTATAAATTGTGGTTATATTTTTATATCAATCTTGAGATTTGATAAGATGAAAAATATTAAATTCAAGGGAAAATCTATAATACATGGACAGAATATGATGAAAATTTATTTATACTCATAGTGAGGGAAGAAACATGGAGGAAATTTTCTTGTGGTTACTAGTAAATATTTTTTGTTTGGGTTGAATTTTTTATAAGAAATTAAATTCCAATTTGTGGTGAAGTAGTTAGATAATAGTATTAATAGATAGATATCTCAAATTAATTCACCGTGCACATTAAATTGTTCAAATAGAATGTTATTGAAATTTTTCATTACAGTTCCAAAATCTTGAGTTTAATGGAAATGGTTGATGTAAATTTCCTCCTATTCCAATAAATAAGGTTAATTTTCGTGGGATAGTTGTTTCTAATGAGGGTTGTGATAATTTTGTTCTGAAAGGTATACATACCATAAGCACTTGAACAACTAATTTCTTATTTGACTCTAGATATATCCATTATTTTATATCTAAATTTTTTTTTTATTATTCCACCCAAATTATTATAAATATACTTATTTTTTATGGACCCTAGTTGTTTGAAGATCACATATCAAGTATATGATTCATCTATAGTTTAGTTTTGTTGCAATATGATTCGGTAAAATTTTATCATTCTTCCCCAGGTTGAATGTTATTTTATCATTGTTGTGGGTTTGATTTCTCTATATAAATCCCAAATCAATTTTATTTGAAGGGAATCCACATTTTAAATTCTTTACCAACCTATGATATTATCTATTTTAGATGATAAATTTTATATTTCGATGGAAACATCATCCATTGAATGAGATTGGACTACTTTTTATAATGGGGGTTTATCTAATATGGTTAGGGAGAAAATCTATATCAACGATATATTAATATTATTAGTGTCTTTCGATGTACTTCTAGTAGAGATTCATATTCTTCTACATAAAAAAGAAATTGATTTCATAATAGAACTAATTATTAGTTCTACACTAATTTTAATGAAAACATATAGAATAACCCCAATAGAGTTGCATGAATTGAAATTTAAACTCCAGGAGAACCATGAAAAGGAAATCATCTGACCATACATGTCACCTTGGTGAGATTTTATTATTTTTCTAAATAAAATAAATTGTATTGAAGGAAATTTTCATTGATTTTTGGGAGATTATCCAGATCCTAATTTAGAACATGTGTCAACTACATCATATTTATGATATATTTGATCAACTTTATGGCGTTCAATATTTATCTAAGACTTACAATTATTTTTTATATCATCATTTTAGGGTCAATAAAGAGTATTTAAATAAGAAAACATTCTACTCAAGCTACATACACTAGAAATATATAATTATTTGATTATGTCTTTTTAATGACCCATCAATATTCATCTATATATTGAATATTTTTTTTAAATATTACCTTTATTTTTTTGTGTTATTCTTTATAGAAGATATTGTTATCTATTCATTGATAAATTAAGAGAGTTAATATGACTTGAGACTTTTAATAATGAACCTAATGATGAAAAAACTATATGATAATTTTACAATGTTGTAATTTGTGGATGAAAAATGATTAATTATTTGGTCAAATAATCTTAAGAGAATATATTTTGGCACATCTCGAAAAATAAATGGATATTGAGTGTTGGTATATAACCCAAACAAATTCTGAGATCCGTAGTTTTACTAGTTTAACTGGATATTGTCAATGGTCTGTGGTGAATTTATAATGAATTTATCATCCACATACCATGTTAACTCATAAAGGATCAATGATTCTCTATATAGATGAATATGTGGAATCTATCAAGGAATAACGGAGAATATGTGTTAGAACTCATATGATTACATTAAACTATAGTAGATAAGTGTTCTTAATCAGTATAGATGTATCTAAGAAGGTATAATAATGTGTTATTTTACAAAATGAAATAATTATTGTATATTCCACACATTAATTCAAGGTTCTTGAAAAATAGTACACAACTAATTATTTGGAGTAATATATAATAATATAATACTTAATGATTCTGATGAATTATCATTATGGATAAAAGTATTATACATATAACAATATCTAAATTATAAATTATTTATTCATAAATATAGATTTGAATATTCACTAGAAATGATAGTTAGATCTGATTAATGATTATTACTACACAATAAATTACCACACTTGGAAAAAGAACATAGTGGATGATGCCTTGAGTTAAAAGTAGCATGCTACAACATCTAGGATAAGGACTACCAAAGACCTAATATTAGTGAATTTTCAAAGGATGGATATGGAAATCCTAAATTAATGTTATAAATATTCGTTTTTTCAATTTATGATTCAATGATCTATCCAGGATACAATTAAATATGCATGGAAGGAATTTTTAAAGATGAAAAAATGAATGAAATGTTATTGAGTTTAACATTGATCAATGTGGTATGATATGGTCAGAAAACCATTTATATTTTTCATCCATATAGTATTTCATGAAGGATTTATTATAGGAATATCATAGTTCATTATTATTTATTCATCCCTAACATATGAAGACGTTTGGCGATTTGGAAGAGTATATCTGGTGGGATGGAATGATTTAAGATATGATTTTGTTTTCATCTCAGTTATTCGTTTTCATCATGTTATGGAAGAACGGAATAAGTCTAATGGGATGTCACTTAAATTACCAATACTAGTATATACATAGGAAAACATCATAATGGATTTTTTCATAGGACACTGGAAAAAATTTTAAGGGAATAATGCAATATGGGTTAAATTATGTCTATATAAAAAATCATCACACCTCATTATTATTATATAAGACTTCTATCCTTAGGATATTTCCAATATATAATTTAAAAAATTTGAAAGGTTTCATGGAGTACCACGTTAAATTGTATCTAACCAGGATTCATGATTTAGGTTAATGTTCTGTAGAAGTCCTTTTGTAAATTTTTCATTAATAATTGTGTTTTATAACTACATATCATCCTAGATCATATGTTAAGTTGGAGAGAAAAATTACTTTCCCATTGGAAATGATAAGAGATTAATATATGTATTTAAATTGTGGTTGGGATCAACAATGTAACAAATATTATTATTCATAAAATAACAATATTCAATCGAGCTTTCATATGTCTCCATATAAAAAGAAATATGGAAATAAGTATAGAAAGACAATGTTCTAGAATGATGTTAGAGAAAAAAAAATATCTAATAGAATTGGGAAATGAAATATATTGTTAGATATATTCAAAAAAACAAGGAAGCTCAATGATAGCTTAAATTTTATGCTAAAATTTTTCAACAAAATTTCGAATTGGAAGATGGAAATAAGGTGACTCTAAGAATTTTCTATGGAATAATCCTATGAGATTTTAAAATAAAGGGACACTATGAAAAAGGTTAATAGGTCTATGGGATATTTTTAATTGCATGAAAATGGTAACATATAAGTTGGACATAGGAAAAATTCACTCTCAATTTCAATATATGTTCAATGTATCTCTTCAAAATATGTACAAACATTGTCCTTTAATATTGTTGTACTCGATGGTCATATCACTGCTATACGATTTTTCTTTTGTTTAACTGCCAAAAATGATTTTGGATCATACAAATAATGTTCTATGAAATACGAATAATCTATTAGTCAACATTTTGTGGTGAAACAAATATTTTTATGAATTTACAATGGAGTATGAGGAATTAATGAAGTAAAATTGTCTTTATTTTTTATATATCAGTGTTCTGAATGTATATGTGAATTTAATTTTAGAGGGTGACTTATGTAATTAAACTAGTTTTTATAAATTATTAATATTTATGAAAAAATTAATATTTTTTAGTATCGTATCATTCACAGTACACCGTGTTTTAACAAACCACGATATATTATTAACACTATTATTTAAATGAGACCATTATAACGTATCCCAAAAACATATGGATATAAATATAAATAAAAACTATATATATATATATATATATTATTTTTCATGTTTTTATATAATGTAATGATATTTATATGAATTTATTAATTTTTATTAAAAGGCAATATATTTTGAAAATAGCATTTTCTGAAAAAATGTATTATTATTTCTTATATGAACAACAATAAATATTTTTTTGAAGAAAAAAAAAATTAAATATATTTATTTTTTAAAATTATATTTACAATGTTGTCATAGTGTAATTTTTTTTATTTCTCTAATAAAATAAATTTTACATAGAATGGTAAAAAATTCAAGTTTTTATTGAAAATTGCATTTTCAATTAAAGAAATTATAAGGATTAGTTTTTTAAAGAAATATATTTTATAGTAAACTTCTTTTTATTATATATAGATTAATATAATATATTTCATTAGTATCATTTTTAAAATAAATTTAAATAAAAATATTTTAAACATTTGGTCGTTTTTATTTTTTAAAACGTGTTTTTGGTTTGATATGCAAGATTAATTTAAAAATAATTCCAATTATGTGTATAGAATTACAGAATATGTATTCCATAGTTGGAATCAAAATTATTTTTATTGTATAAAAATTTATACTTAGTTTTTGATCATAATGAAATTAGAAATATTAAAAACATTTACTAATGTTAGTGTAAAAATTAGTTTACCATGGGATAATATAAAAATATAAGTTAAAAATACATTTACAAATCCCATAAGATAAAAATATTTATTAATTGTATCTAGTAGGTTCAATAATTTAATATTTATTATCCATTGGTATTATGAATAATCTGGGTGAACCTTTTTCTTTCAATAAAAATACATATCACCCAATCAACTCACTAAAAAAAGGCCACCACCTCTACCATATCTTTCAAAATTCCATAACACTTTGTTTCCACAAATAAATACCCAAATAACTAAAATTATTTCTCAAAATCATCTTGTATTCCTTATGCTGGTCATAAATCCAACCTAATAATTCTTTTGTTGCAAACCAAAATAATTTTTTTTGTGGTAGAGGTAGTATCCCAAAATGACCTTGTTTTATATCATTATCCACCTCTTTATATATTTATTATAACATGATGATATAGTAAAATAATAATACTTCCTATATATGTTTTTTACATTATCAAAATTCCCTAAAACTATATCATCATCAAATAAATGAGTAGAAAATCATTATTTGTGTTTATGATAGACTAAGACCTTATAAACCTTATTAATATGTTTTCCCTAACAACCTATCACAAATAGATATAAAGATGTATATAATGTATATATGTCATACATATTATATTATTATACTTCTTCAACTATTATATCACATATAACATCATACCATATAATCACGAGGAAAGTGATTATGTTGATCGTGGGCATAGATACCTCCTCATGAATCGATGTTATTTTTTCACTGTATATATGAAATATAATAATGATGGGTTTAACAAAAATATTTTATTTATATGAAATAATTAATTTAATATAATATTAATATATTATATATATTTCTTTATATTAAATTTTCATTAATGATTCAATTACATTCATGTTTACGTATGGACTACAGTCTATATAAAATCAATATATATGTTTCAATATCTAAATAATTCATAATAGTATAAACAAATATATAGTGAATAGATATATATATATATATAATAATAATAATAATATGAAAAAATCATGAAAAAATTAATAATATAAAAAAATAAAATAAAAACAAACTTGAAAAACAAAGAAGTTATTTCGAAAATTTGACATTAACATATAGTAGTTAATCTACCCGTAATAATGTGTCATAAGTTAATATTGTATGGTACGATATATATATTTATTGATAAATAATATATATATAAATAAAATTATATTTATTATATAATTGTTTTAAATTTATACAATGGATGATGATACTTAAAGTAATGAATTAAAGTCACACATTTTATACCTTTGAGATACATGAAAAATTCACAACCTATATATTTTATTTAGTGTGAGTATGTCTCATGAATTCATTTTATAATAAATATCCATAATGTAATTTGAATTTAAATATCCATTTTTTATCTCTTTTTTTGGGGATTACAATTTAATGTACCTAAAGTGTTAAAGGGTTTGTGCTAAAATATCATCATTTATCATGATTTTATAGGATTTTACTTCCAATTATAATGTAGTTTGATCCATATATCAAAACACTTGTTCATTTTATTACTCCATTTTTTTAATATTTAATAGATGTTTTCCCTTCATATTCTTCCCATTATTTAATATAGAGTATGATCAATTTTCTTCCTAAATTGTTTTTATTAAGTTCCCTCTTTGGCGAAAAACTTGTACTTCATCCAAATACATGTTTTGTAAATATTTTTTCAATTTTTTTTTCATTTTACAAATTATATTGAACAAATTATTTTCCATTTTTTATCGTTTTACATTATTTTTGGTAATGTTACCAACATTTCATTTCCAAAAAAATTCAGGTTTGGCTTTTACAAAAAAATTTAATGGAATATTTGTTTATTGTGTATAACATGAAATAAATTATTCAAAATAATAATTATCATTAAATTAAAGAATTGATAATAATATTACATGTTTTTAAAAATGAAAATTATTTTGAAAATGTTTTATGTTTTCAATCATAAAAATTTTAAATGATATTTTACTTAATAAATGATTTAAATGATCTGTCCAAATAATTTTTCCATATAATATAAAATCCATAAATTTTACTTATGATTAAATAGTGATATAATCCAAGGGTATCATTGTTGTTTTATATTTTAATGGTTTATGTTAATGGTGAAAATATGTTTATAAAATCTGCTTCACATCAATGTGATATACCATGAGGATGTTCATCTGAAGGCCACTTATTTTCATATGTCACTCTATGATGAAATGATGAAATGACTATGAAAACTATAACTTTTCCAATGGTTTTGATGTGATAAAATGTTTATAAATCTCATTTTATTTCATGGTTTATGAAATTATAAATGTTTCATGATTTTGATTCACACATAAGTATGATTTTCATTATTTTATGGTTTGGACCAATATCTAAATACAATGAATTTGGTAATGATTTATATGTAATAACAATTATAATTCATGAATCAGGAGTGAACCAATTTTTGTAAGGGATGTTTTCCACATTGATGGTTTTGGGAGAGATCCTTGACTACTTTGATGGTACAAGGAGAGAAACTATTTAACTATTATAGCATTGGATTTCAAACTTATCTTCTAGGGAATTTATTTTTTATGTTTACGTGTTTTTAAAAATTCTGTGTCTTTTAACAATTTTATCCTCTCATGGATCATGTTCATTATCTTCTTTATGATTCATGTTTTTTTAACTACAAATATTTATGAAATGACTCAATATTTGTATCTTTTATATTCTAGGTATGTGTTTCATATGGTGTGATCAAATTATCATATATTTATGTTATTATTATTCATAAATTTCTCCATTCTATACCCTTACTAATAATTTCTACTAACAAATTGTTTTGTTTCCACTCCCCATGTTATGAAGAAATATATTATGTATGATTTTTCAAATAAGTGTTGTAGATATGTTGAACATGTTGTGGAATGATTTATTTCATATATGAAAAAATTATTTAAGGTTCCATTTTTTCAAAGGATCTATACCATTATGATCCTCATGCATGTTTTCTCTTAGTTTAGTGAATATTCATCTAAAAGATGTAACATCTATCAATGAAAATTGTTCACCATTATGGAAGCAAATTTATTAGTCATAATCCATTATTTGGTACAACCATATTCATTGACACATATTAATCCCATTATGTGTGAATGTATACCTGAGTTTCTTTTTATCCATATATAATTCCTACTTCTCCATATAGAGAGAGTTCCACCAAATCATTAATGTGAGTATTAATAATGAAAACAGAAAATCATGAGTTGAATAATCATTATCATTAAATTAAAATTATATTAGGAAAATTATCTAACTTCGTGATTTTACATTAGTATATATCCCATTCCAATATCTAAATAATTATTATATACCAAAATAATTTCCCCACATGATAGTATTGTAAGTACTCGTGTATTGTTATAACTATTTATCAATTCTTTGAAGACCAATTCAAATTAATTGGTTTAAGAACCCAACTAATTATAAATGGAAATTCAATTTTTATAAATATGTCTGGAAATCCCAACAAAATTAACTACTATGTGATATGTGTCCTTCAATAATAATTTTTTCACCTCTGTGTTTTAAATTTTAAAAATGTAACACACACAGTTGCGATCAATAAGTAATTTGGTGTATGATAATAAAAACATACTTTTTGGTGAATAATAACCTACGATTATGAATAGTATCATAACCTTATTAATAGTGATATACCCTAATGAATAATAACCATTTGTATATTAATATAATGATAATAATCGAGTGAATGTATAATGTACATATATTTTAGATTAAAAAATAAATGTTTTAAAAATGGTTTTTAATAATAAATTATGTATTTAATTAAATATTATATTAAACATATTTTATTTTTTTTTTGAAAAATGGATTTCGTTTTTTGATTCTACACATCAAGTTTTGGTTACTATGAATTTTTGGTATTTTTAAGAAATTCCTGAATTTTTATTGAATAGAAAAATACCTTAATTTAGCATATAAATACTGTATTACTAAAATCCACTATACCTGACATCCCATGTGATGTAAGAACCAAAATCTAGAACTCACATGCATTTATTACAATTAATGGACATACAATCATCACTATTGATGTCCTTGAGGGAAATTATTAAATGAAAGATTATAAAATTATGAAAGTTGTCATCTCCTCCACTATTAAACCCCCTCACTCCCTAATCTCATCATTCCACTCCATCCTTGTGACTTTCCAATATTCTTCCCAAAATCCACCCCCCCCCCAATATCCTCCCACACATCCAATGTCCCTTATTTTATTATAAATACAAAACCACTCCCCTTATGATCTTCTCAAAGGAGGTATACTCAAGAGTTCATTAATAAAATGTGGATAACTTCACTAGAATTAATGTAATGGATCCTCACCATTTCACTCTTTAGGAAGATGTCCTCTATAATATGCCAAATTATCTGTAATCCTAAATGATGGGGTATGATTTGTAACCTCTCTCATATTTCCTCCATGATTTATAACTGATGAGAATTGCCTTATCCCTCTAATCAATCACTCTTAGGTACACCCAACACCATGCCAATAAACCGTAATGAATTCTACTCGAACCTTCGTTGTTATTTTGAGTTTCCCTAACATTCCTTATATCAAAATGGTGTTATCTTATCTATTTATTTATATATTATTGTTGATATTTTGTTTAACAAAGTTCATTTATGAAGACCCTTTCTTCAGTCTCTTTTAAGGATATACATGTTTTTAAATGATTCACTCCTTAGAAGTTTCCAATAAGCAAACATGTTTTAAGGGAACTACATAAATTTTTACCCAATTTCATGTGAACTATATCTTTGGTTATATGAATCCATTATATTTATAAAATCATTTTTTTATTATTAAAACCTTTTGGTTTCTATTATTGTTTTATATAAAATAATTTTCAATTTTTTATTTTAAAATATCTATATAATTTTCCATAAACCCAGACACAAATGTTTTAATGCTAATGTTTCTGAAATAAATTTCTTATATGTTGTCACTTCTATTTGAATCCACTAACCATGTTATATTCCTATTTTACCTTTTCAACATCCATGTATGTCCAAACGGCTTTATTTCATGGACACATTCAAGATACACACATTGGTTATATGTTATATCATGATTGTGGTACCCAATTATTTCCACGGGTACCCTTAGGATTATGAATGGTTTATTATGTATGATTATTTTTGTGGAAATAATATTCATGATATTATTGAGATGGGTGTTCCCATAGAGTGCTCTAATGCATTAGGTAAAGATAAGTAAAATGAGATATGATGTGAAATGGTATTTGTAGTTATCTTGGACCCGTACTAAAATGAAAATCATGATTAGTAGTTAGCATTAACCCATTCAAAAATGGGAATTCGGATTGGCGGTTAGCGTTGAACCATACTAAAATGGGAATCATGATTTGAAGTTTTCCATGACCCACACTAAAGACATGTTTTATGATTCTTCCCCATTTATATGATTCCATGGTTATATGATCCTATACTTATATCATATAATTTAATATCTTCCTTTCTCAAGATATCATTATGTCATGCCTCCTATAACATGTTTTAAAGTTTTATGCTTATTTTCATTCTTGTACTGGGATTTTTATCTCATACCTTGGTTCATCTGTTCCCCAAGGTACCCTATGCAAATGTATGTGATAAAAGGAAGCTCGAGGTTTTTATGTAAATTAAATAAAGAATTCTTTTTTAGACCCATGTTTTATGTTTTGTGTACTTAGTCTTCCCAGAAACTATACATAAAAATCCTTGGATTGTACTTTGATGTATAATTATTATTAAAAACATGCAATGTAAAATGTAAAAGTCTAGGGTCACTACAACAGGTATCATAGGATGGTCTAGTAATTTTTTGGGATTAGGAATAGTGATCCTTAGTGAGAACCTAATGAATGAGACAAAGTATAAGTAAACATTACAAAATTTTTCTGAGTACTGAGTAAGTGGTTTATCAAGAATATACATCTACGTCTGGATACGAGCTAGTAGAGGTAGCTCTGGCTCATATATATTTAGGGGTGAAATGAAAAAATACCACATTGATCTAGACTCAAACTGGAACTTCTTCATGACAATGTGCTTTTCTACAATCATGGTTAAGACACTCCCAATGTGTATGATTAGGTAGATTAATGAGCTTTGTACAAACCATTTTTAAAGGAAAGAAATCCTATAAGAATATACGTTAATAAATAGATCAAGGAAAACCATGATTTAATCCTATGTAATCACAAGATAGAATATATATATCATTTACATGTTTATCCATTCATTTTTAAGGTTTCCTTATTAAAATAAATAGATAAGTATTCGATCCCTCTAATTATATGTTCTTAGACAATGGAAAGAAATATAAGAGCACTTTTAGACAATATATTTGATAGGCAACGTGAGGATTTCCCAAATGGTATTCCTGATATGAAAAGAATGGGGGATCCAAACATTATGACATTACATGCTTAGCTGGGTAGAGTACTGAATAATAACTTGAATCATGCGAAATTCCCTCCTCCTCCAAGGAAAGAGCATGTTGTCATAGATTTTTTCTCTCTGTAATGAAATCCCATATATTTTAGAACTTCTGATCACATCCTCGCGGAACAATGGTTTAACACCATTGAGATGATATTATTCATCCTCCATTGCATGGATGAAGAGAATGTTGTAATGGATGTCTATCATTTGGTTGGGGAAGCTTATCATTAGTAGAAAATAATCCAGAATACAAATTCCCATGAGTAAATTGAATCCATGGATTTGGAGTAATTCAAGAGGATATTTTTCAATAAATATTTTCCTCAAACCCTCTGTATCAAGATGGAATGTGAGTTCATTGGACTCCAGAAGAAGGAAGATGGTCTTTTATGGTGTATAAATAAAATTTCACAAGGCATGTGAGGTACGCCTCTGGATTTTTCATTAAAACATAATGCAAGGTGGATTAGCTTCGTGGGGACAATTATTTCTCTACAGTGTACCTTCGGTTGGGGTATCACTAATTAATGGTGAGGAAGGAATATATTCCCTTGGACAAATTTTAAACATGGTATTGAAACTATGAGTTCACAGTTTTTCCCTTATGACTCACTAATTTTTTATAATTTTTCATGGATTACATAAATAGAGTATTTAGATATTACCTAGAAAATTTTTTGGTTGTCATTATTAATGATATTCTAATATACACTATGTGCAAGTAAGAACATGAAGAGCATTTGAATACTGTGCCAAAGACATTAGATAGGGAGAAGTTGTATGAAAATTATAATAAATGTGAGTTCTGGATAGAGTAATTATCATCCATGGGTCATGTTATCCCCAACAAAGGGATATCTGTAGACCCTACCAAGAAAAATGAAATTGAAGTGTGTCCAAGGCCACAATTAGTAACGGAGATCCATAAATTTTTATGTCTATATTTGTATTATCGATGATTTGTGAAGAATTTTCATGAATTTCAATCATAAAGACCATGATGAAATGGAAGGGTTTAAAGGAAGTCTGGATTCAGGAATGGGAAGACTGTTTCATGTAGTTGGAAAATTTTTTTATAACTACTCTAATACTCACACTCCCAATGAGGGGAAAAATCATTGTGGTGTACTGTGATGCTTTAATAAATGGATTAGGCATCCTGATGATGAAAAATGATAATGTTTCTATCCTATGCCTTAATGTAGTAAAAATCCATTAAAAACCTATCCTACGAATGATCTGGAGTTGGCAGCTATGATCTTGGCATTGAAAATATGGAAGAATAATCTCGATGTGGGGGAGTGTGAGATATATATTGACTATAAGATATTAAAATATATAATCACAATAAAAGAGCTCAATATATTATAGAAAAGATGAATAGAGATCATAAATTGTTATTACTACCAATCCACTAACATCTTGGTAAGGAAAACTAGGCGGGAGATGCTCTATGTAGAAAGGATCCTTGTGACGTCCCAACTCCAGAATACCTAGTGTCGGTGCCCTAATAGATGATGTTTAAATTTTTAAAAAATCATGCACTGCTATTTTACACATCATGTCCCATATAAAGGGTTGAATCAGTTTAGGTTCGGGGAAACATTCTCTTCTAACATGTTTCTTCGGCTAAAAACTGATACTGGAGAATTTTATTTTAAAAATGTATGGTGATCATACAAAATCCTAGTAAGGTGTTTTGAAAATAACACAATATACCAATAATAACCTTTGAAAACATTCTTTAAAACATTCCATAAAACATTTTTCTTATGATCTTTTGTAACACATGTAACATATCCAGACAATTTTCTACGAAATAAATGATCACAATTAAATGGATACAAATAGAATTACATGAGAACATTATTCAGTTATAGGCATGCTCATTTAGAGTAATAAGTAAAAGCCATTGTAAATAAGTATGACATATGAATATGAAAGTATAAATTTAATATCTATGAGTGATACATAATCATAATGGCACGTAAAGGTAATAACATCCATTTCATTCTTTTCTACCGTGTAATATACATTGGCAAATAAATCATCGAGTAAAAAATAAACACCATTCCATAAGAATTTACTTCCGATACACTTATGTTCTGAATCTTAACGATGTATATTCTACTAGTCAAATATCCAATTAGTTAATTAATAATCATAAACATAATGAGGTAATTTATAATATCATACCTAGTCAAAACCTCACATCATGACCAAAAATGTCAATTTCCTCATGGAATAATCTGATTATCTCATGAGAACTATCAATGCATCAAGAAGATTTCATTAACCAGTCCCCAACCCGTTATACCGAGTCCATTACAATTATCATATTCCAAGAAGGGTCATATATTCAAAATATACCCTTCCACTAGAAATATTTAATTTTGTAATTTCATATTATTCAATGTGTCCTATACAACATTGAATAATTTAATTCATAATTCCATAAAAGTTCATAAGTGTTTTAATTACATTCATAACCATTTCCATATATATATTGAATCAAGAATATATGTATTAATTATAAAACTATAAACTGCATGCCTATGTCATTTACTGGTGAGTCTGATATGAAAATTATGGCATATGTGATGAAAACTAATTCACTAAAATAAATACAGGTTTTGTTATATAAAGTGAAAACCCTAAAATTCTAATACATTATTAATCAATACATATAGGGATATCAAATGGATTCATAATCAATTAAAAATATAATGAAAATAATAGAGTGGGGTACTAAACTAATAGATCCTCATACATTTATTATTGAAATTATTTGTTATAACAAATCACAAGGGTATACATAATGCTAAAAATTGAAAGCATGAGTTATAACAATAACTAACATCATTTAATATATATATATATATATATAAGTAATTCATACACATGAATATAATAGTTTCAAATACAAATATTATTCTCATGAACTCTCCACAATTTCTAAACTCATAATAAGTATAATATTTGGAATATCCACAATTATGGTTTCATGTTGTGTATGTTATTCATTCAATATGGAGTATATAAAGAGTATTGTTTAAAAAAAAATTTAAAAAACATGTTTTATTATTAAATAGTAATACCTGGAAAATTATATATAAAATTGTGGATCAATTTTTATTTTCATACACATATATTAACATATTTGAATAAAGATTATGTATTAACGGCTTTCAACCAAAAATACATTGACACCCATATGTCATTAATATTTTAGTCACATTAATTAACAAAAGCCCATAAACATGAATTCATAATATAAAAATTTAAAAGGTTAATTTGTCAAAAAAATGATATACATGTACACCATGATCACAAATAAAATATATATAATTAATTCGGTATACCTTAGGGTCTTACACCAAAATCAATCGCATATAAATGTCTATAAAAAATGTCAATAAATCAATGATGTCCAATTTTGAGAGAATTAATGCTAGTCTAGAAAGTCATTTATAAAAACTATATAA
The DNA here is from genome assembly GCA_963277665.1 of Viscum album. NCBI lineage: Eukaryota > Viridiplantae > Streptophyta > Magnoliopsida > Santalales > Viscaceae > Viscum > Viscum album. The sequence continues at coordinate 580,012,741 of OY728128.1, read as the reverse complement.
TTATATTAGATCATTTATAATACACACACACACATATATATATGTGTGTGTTTGTGTGTGAGAGTGTACGTTTTGTTCAACACATAATTCATTATGTTTTAAAAACCTACTTATGCTAGAAACTCAATGATTAAATGTCTTAAATCTAGGAATAATAAATTTTAAAATAAAACTATATAGTTGTATATATATATATATATTCATAACCGAATATATATAAGGTATGTAAAAATATTTTTCATGACATAAATTATTGTTCAGATTTAAAAATTCTACGTAACCCAAATTCCAGAAGTCTAGGAATTGGGTAAGAGGGATTAATCCAAAATGAAAAGATGTATATATATATATAAGAGTGTACACATATAAATATATAAACTTCAACATAATGATAACGGTGGTATAAATCCCTTACATTCATAATATTATTTGAACTCAAAAACCAGGAGACTTAGGATCGGTATACGATAAAATATTAACTAAAACATAAGGTTGAATACATATTAATATGGGAATACAAATGTATGTTTATAAATTCAATGCAAAAAAGCATGAAAACACATTCCCTTACCATAGATTGAAGAGGAGGGGAGGCTCAGGGCATTTCATCGAAGGAGGCTTGCTAGAAGCTGGAGTGGGGAATGAACTGAGGAATTCATGGGGTTCAATGGATTGTTTATAATCTATATAAAATATACAATTTTTTTTATGATAATATTTGAAAACCCAAGGCCTATTCGGTTTATAAAAATACTTGGGGGTATGTCATCATGGACAACACATGAGAGGAGGGTCCTCAGAAGGTGATGGGAGAAACCACGGGTGTGAAAAAATAAGTGAAAGGAGGATTTGTTTTATTGGTCTAGCATAGGCAGGAGAAGATGAAGACTGCCCAAGAGAAGAAATCCGAAAATTGAATGGTTGATGGAGACTTAATGGATATTGATATAGCATTGTAAGAGAAGCTGTAGATTTTAAAAATGGATGTACGAAATCGATTATATTGTGATTTTATTAGACAACATAGATCAATGAGGTGTTTTAAAATTACTCGGACTATCTCGATTAGATCTATGTTGGATCAGATAGTGTACAAAAAAGCTGGGGATTCCACGACTATTGAGGATTGAGCACTGGTACAAAATAGATGGCCCAGATCAGATGTGACCTAATCCAATGACCTGGATCTTATTTAGCCTTAAAATTCTTCCCCCACATCGAATCAGAGGGATGTTTATCAGCTCTTTATAATCCCAGAGCTCTCGTCCTTATGCCAGATTACTCATTCACCCTCCTGATACCATCCCATAATGGGTTCTGCGGGTGTTCTCCTACGCCCACCCAAATCACTGTACTGACCCTCACAGTAGTGCCTCTGGTTCCCTTGTGATTGCTTCAAGTACAAACGCACACTCACCCATGGGACGGCCTGTGCTGAGGCTGAGGGATAGGATTGGCCGCCTTGAACGTGCTTCCTCCCTTAGCCCGGCTAGAGGGCTGGCCCTTGTAGGTTTTTTTAAACACACAACTCCCAAAATAAACCATAAAATCATTGATATATATATATATATTCATTTTAACTATAAAGATATTATCTTAATTTTTATAAATCATTATTTTCAGTTTAAAATTTAAAAGATTAGTGTACACCAATTAAATTATACATTGCCTTGACAAAGAGTATTACTAAAATCATTTATAACCATGTTTCCAACTTCAGAGAGAAAAAACATACCTCCCTTTAAACACAAATTTATAACCTAAAATTTAATATTTCTATACAAATTTTATTCTAGTATTATCAGAGACCTTTTTTATGCATTAATAATGAATACATTTAAAAGATATTTGAAATATTTGAACAGTGTTAGAATTTATCAACACATATTAACATCACACAAATTTTAGTATAAAATATTAAATCATTTACCTTTTAAATCTCATAATATGAGGTTTTATTATGATTTCTATTCATAACATAAAATTTTTGGAAAACTAAAATACATATAGATATTTTTAATCAATTCACCAAAAGACCATCATATATAATTATAGTCGTAAGAACTCAATGGTCACCAAAGGAAATGGTCCAATTGATACCTTATAATACCATACATCAGGGTGTACAAAATTCAATAAAATTGATCAAGATGGTTCACGTCATTTTATTGATGCTTTGGGTAGTTGAAGTGGGCATATCTATACTAATGTTAGTTGTGACAGATCCGAAATACCCATATTAACTTCTTGGGGTTTTCTTTGTTTTTGGTGGTCTTCCAATAATTCTAATAGTTCTTTTGATAGGTATTTTTATTTTTTATGGTTTTTCATTGAACTTGATGTAATTTAAAGACGTCGTTGTTTTATCTAAATGAAATTTATAGTATTTATAGTTTGAGTTTTTTTACGGATTAAATGTAATAAAACCATAATGTAACAATTACATGACAGAATTGTTTTGAGGAGTCACATTATTCCCCTCTACAAAGAATTGCGTCCTATCAATTTATTTCATACAACCTAGATTAAATGAATCTCTATGACGGTCTTCACCACATCATCCACTGTGAAGGATCATCATGTGTGGCTAGCTAAATACCCATATTGGTGTTTAATTCATCTGTTTCCCTGATCCAAACACACCTTGAACAGAATGGATTAAAATCATGCAATGTACACTTGGGCTTCTAGAGGGGGTCTTTAACGGTAGAGAGTTCATAGATTTCTAAATGGAAAATCTATCTGAGGACTCATCGGGCCGTCTCAATTCTAACGATGTCAAGGTCATAGACATGGTCATATAAATGGATGCTCATGATATGGTGCATGTAGGCTATGTAGAGGTTCCCCACCAAGGAAACCTCTTGAAACCTTACCTTTTCTATGATGTTTCAGGAATGTGTCAAGTATAGGAAAATACCTTTTTAGAACATTCCCCTTCACCTATGCTCAGTGAGTTAGGAAGTGGATATACGGTTGTAGATGTTTACATTGCCATTAAAGGACCCGAGAATATCAGGACTTTCTGATATCCCATAAAGATTTTTTTACTTTCTTAACCGTTTTGTGAAGTGAACTCACTATTCAACACAAGTTCTGACCATAAAGGGATCTAGTACCTCTATGGGAATAGATAATATATGGGTCTTTCCTTCCATATAAAAATAAAAATATATCATTAAAGTATATTTAGTGAAACATAAAAAATGAAAAGTTATAAGAATGAAGAAACATCAAATTGAATTTTCCTAAATCAACTAGTACACTACCCCCAGAACTAATGGATTCCCCAGTTCCCAGTTACCTGAATCCCCAAAAAAATTTCAAAACACATAATCTCACTGAAAAAAATGCAACCCGAGAAGTCTGGATTAATCTTGGGGGTGCACATATAGAGTCTATTTAGTGTGCCATGTGGGGTGTATAGTCAAGAGACATCAATATGTAATTTATGTCTATACATATTTTAGAAGGCATCAAATTCAAGTATTTTGAAAATACATTATTTGACCATAAAGGCCATAGGACAATACATGGAACATATATGTTATATGGAGGTCTCCTGCTACTGTAGTTTCATGGAAATCCATAAGGGACTAGATGCCTTCTATTTCGGAGAAGCATCTAAAAAGTACCTTATTTTAATTTCCCTGATGAGCGTAGGATACAAATTCGGTTTCCATCATAAAGAGCTACTCCAAACCCACACCTCGGTAGACATTAAGTACATAAGGAGAGTTCGACATGTTGTAATGGTGATTGCATGTCATACGATTAAGGTCAATGTATGCAATGTTATAATGCCTGGATATGGAATTTATGGTTTCTAGGGCCTCAATAGAAAGGGACATAAAACTAATATTTCCATTACCCATATGAAAATTATGAAAACATCATACATAGTAATGCTTATGTATATTTTTTATTTATTCATTTCTATTTTTCTTATGTTATCTATACTGAATCCTCTGACACCGTCTATGAAGTCCCAACTCAAGAATACACAGAGTTGATACCTTGAACCATTATGTATAATTTTTTTAATAGAACATGCACCGATATTTTACACATCATGTCCCAAACAATGGATCAATTCAGTTCTGGTTCCGGGAAACCAGCCTCTTTTGACATGCTGCTTTAGCTAAAAACTGATACCTGATAAATTTATTTAAAAAACGTATTGTGTGCATACCAATTCCAAGAAAGGGGTTTTAAAAATTACACAATATACAAATTATAGGTTTTGAAAACATTCTAAAAAAAATTTATAATGCATTTTTCATAAGAAATGATGTAACACATGTAACATATCATAAGAATTTTCTAAGAAATAAAATTGCACAATTAATATTAAGATAAAAGAATTACAAGTGAACAAGATTCAATTATAAGCATTCTAATTTAGATTAATAAGTAATACAAATTATTAATATGTATGACCTATTAATATTAATGTATAAATATAAGAACTACGAGTGATAAATAATCAGTGTTTCACTTTAAGGTAAAAAATTCAATTTCATTCTTTTCTAAAGTGAAATATGCATTGGCTAATAAATCATTTAGTATAAAAAAATCATTCCATATGAATTTAGTTCTTCTGATATTCATAAGTAAATGATATTAATGAAGTATGTTCTACTAGTGGAATATCCTCATCGTAAATTAATTATCATAAACATAATTAGGAACGTATAATATCAGACCTGGTCAAGTTCCCGTTTCAAGACCAAATATATCATTTTCCTCATTCCAGGACTTGATTCTCTGATAAGAACTATTGAGGCATCATGGGGCATTCATTAGCTGGTCCCCAATCCGTTATTCCGAGTCCACTACATTCCTCATTTTCCAAAAATGTTCTTATATTGAAAATACCCAATAGAACATTGAATATTTAAATTTCTCATTTCGTATTATTCAAGGTGTAACATACTAATTTAAATATATTAGTTTATGTTTCCAAAAAAGTTCATAAATGTTATAATTATATTTATTTTCATTTATATATAAATAGTGAATCTATAATATATGTATTAACTATAGAACTATCAACTGCATGGAAATGACATTGACTGGTGAGCATGATAAGAATATTTTGCCATATGTGATGACAAGTAATCCATTAAAAGAAATAAAAAAAATTAATATAAAATGATAACCCAAAAATTATAAAACATTATTAATCACTACTTATTTTAATTTATCCTCGATTCATATTCAGTTAAAAATATAAATCCAATATTTCAGGTGGGGTATTAAATTTATCGATTTTCAAACATTTATTACTAAAATGCATTGGTATAACACATCACAGAGGTGTATCTAATGCTAAATGTGGAAATAATGATTTTTAACAAAAACTAACACCATTTAATAATATATATATATATATATATAATTCATACATATGAATATAAAAGATAAAAACCCCAAATATTAGACTCATGAACTCTCAACTATTACTAAACACATAATAACTATAACATTTGGAATATCCACAATTAGGTTTTTGGGTTGTGTAAATTGATCATCAAATAGGGTGTATATAAAAAGTAGTGTTTTAAACAAAAATATATTTTGAAAACCCCTACCTTATTTTCTCATAGTAATCCATGGAAAATTCTAAATAAAATGAGGGATTAATGTTTATTTTCCTTCAAACATATTCACATATATGAATACCAATTTTGTATTGTAAGGTTTAAACCAAAAAATATATTGAAACCCATATGACATTAATATTTTAGTCAAATTAATTAACAAAAGACCCTAAACTTTATATAAAAATATAAAATTTTAAATTTCTTATTAATCAAACTTATTTATATAAAAGTACACCTCGATCACACATAATACTTATATAAATAATAGGTATACCTTTGGGTCATCCATAAAAATCAATCGACACATAAATGTTTATAAAAAATGTCAATAAATCATTGAAGTCCAATGTTGAGTGACTTTAATCATTTCTAGATAATGAATTATACAAACTATATAATTATATTGAACCATTTATACTATATAAAAAAATATGTATATATATTAGTTTTGTATAACACATAATTCCATATGTTTTAAAAATCTAATTATGCTTAAAACTAAATGTCTAAATGTCTTTAATAGGGATATAATACAGATTTATATAAAACTATATTTTTGTATATATATATATATACGTAACTGAAGATATATAAGTTATGTAAACATGTTTTTCATGAAATAAATTATCCTTCAATTTTAAAAATTCTATGGTACCAAAATTCCAGATGTCCTAGAATCGGGTAAGAGGGATTTATCCAAACAAAAAAGATGTATATATATATACATGAGTGTACATATATAAATACATAAATTTCAACACAATGAGAAAGGAATTATAAATACCATACATTCTTAATACTATTTGAACTCAAAAACCAATAGACCTAGGATCGGTATAATGGAAAATCTAAACAATAACATAAGGTTGTATACATATATTTATGAGAATACATATATTTTTTTATACATTCAATGAAACAATGAAATATAACTCATTCCCTTAACATAGTTTTAGGGGGAGGTGAGGCCAAGGGATTTATCAAAGGAGTCCTGCTAAAAGCTTGAGTGCGGAAAGAACTAAGGGGTTATTTGGGTGCAACAGATTTTTTATAAGCTATATAAAATATGATGAATTTTTAATGTTACTATTAGAAAAACTGAGTTCTATTCGATTTATAAAAATACCAGGGGGTATGTCTTTATGGAAATCATGTGAGAGGAGGGGCCTATGATGGTGATGAGAGAAACAACAGGTGTGAAAAAATAAAGGAAAGGAGGACCAAGGTTACTGGTCAAGTGTAGGAGGGAGAAAAAGATGACCACATGGGAGAGGAAATCTGGAAAACAAACGAATGATGGATATTAAATAGAGATTCACCCAGAGGTGGAGGAGAAACCACATATTTTAAAAATGGATGGACATCTTTGATTAGATCAAAATTCTATTTGAAATATAATATCAACGCGGATTTTTAAAATTACTTGGAAGGTCACGATTAGATCGATTTTGGATCAGACGACACATAAAAAAACTCAGGGGATTCTCACTACCGCTGAGGTTTGAGTGCTGGATCTAAATAGACTGTCCAGATCATGAACCACATGATCCAAAATCCCAGATCTCATTTAGCCTTAAAATTATAATTCCTCATCGAATTGGAGGGATTTTTTGTGGCTCTTTATAATCCTGGTGCTCTCAGTCTTATTCTATATTACTCCTTCCCCCTCTCGGTACCCCCGTGTACTAGTTTCTACGGGCGCGCTCCAGTGCCTACCCATGCTGTTGTGTTTCCCCTCTCAGTGGTTCCTCTAGTTCCCTTGTGTGTGCATCATGTGCCCAGGCACACTCACCCACAGGCCAGCCTATGCTGAGGTGGAGGGAAAGGCTCAGCCACCTAGCACGTGCAGCCCCCATTGGACCGACTAGGGTTCTAGCCCTTCTTTGGTCTTTATTAAACATCCAACTATCAAAATTTCTCATAAAATATTATAAAAATAAATTGATTCATTTTAACTATAAAGAGAATATCTTAACATTTATAAAACATGATTTTAATTTTAAAAATAAAAATATTAAGGCATAGCAATTAAATTATACTTTTCCTTCACTAAGATTATTAAAAAATTTATTTATAACCATGTTTCCAAATTCAAAGATAAAAAACATTCCTCCCATTAAATATAATTTTATAACCCGAAATTTAATATTTATGTATGAAAACTATTCTAGTATTATCAGACACTTTTTTTAAGCATTAACAATGAAAACTTTTACAGTATATTTAAAATATTTGCTAGTTTTTTAAAATCGTAACCTCATTTTAAAATCACAGTAAGTGTAGTTCAAAATATTGAACCATTTCCCTTTTAAAGCATATAAAAAGTTGTTTTTTTATAATTTCAATTCATAACATAAATATTTTTAAAAAGTTCATTATACATTGATATTTTTAATTATTCAACCAAAATAATATTGGCTATAATTATAGTTGTTATAAATCAATAGTCACCTACAGAATTGGATAAGTGGATGCCTTATAAAACCATACACTAGGGTGTACCAAATTTAAGACATTTAAAGAAGATGGGTCACGTCATTCTACTGAGGCATAGTGTTGTGGCAGTGGCTCTAGCCATACTAATATTCATTGTGATGGATCAGAAAGACCCATATTATCTTCTTGGGTTTTTCGATGTTTTGGGTGGTCTCCCTGTAATTCTAATAGGTCATCTAAAAGTTATTTTTTGTTAGTATGGGTTTTCATTGACCTTGTTGTAATGTAAACACTTATGTGTTTTATTTAAATAAAATCTTTTCTATTTATAGTTCTCAAATTTGATTGGATAAACTGTAAATAAAACCATAATTTTACTATTACATGAGAGACAAGTTTTGGGGCGTCACAATCCTGCAACATTATCAATGATGGGAATTGAAAAGGATCTGATATTCTTCAATTTGTAGAGGATAGACATGGGAAACATTAAGGCACAACATCATAAATAATTTCTAAATTGATTTCTCAACAATCACTAGTGAATAAAATAAAGGATACTCAAAGAAAAGATGTTGGGATTTTAAAAATGGTGGAAGTTAATAAAAATGGGAAATATTCTGAGTTCATAGTTGATGAGGACGGACTTATAATATTTGGGTCATGATTAATTGTACCATCCATTCAAGAGATAAAGAATGAGCTTTTGAATGATGCACATAGCTGGACCACTCTATCCACCTAGAGTGCACAAAGATGTATCGATATCTCTGAGAAAACATTTGTTGGGACAATATGAAATGGGAGATTGCTGATTACACATCAATGTTCCTAGTTTTTCCACAAGTGAAGGATTAGTGGAAAAATATTAATGTGATGACTCAACCACTACCCATACCAAAGTGGATGTGGGAGACCATTACCGTGTACTTGTCAATGGAATACCAAATAAATATAGAGGAAACAATGTCATATGGGTCATTGAGTATCATCTTACAAAGACAAATCACTATATCGAAACTCTTGTGGTCTTTATATTGGAACAACTTTCACATATTTACATCAAAAATGTGGTCTGTATGGATGGAGTTACACTATCTATTGTATCTGATCGTGATCCAAGATTCACCTCAAATATTTTCAAAAGTCTCCAACATACTATAGGAAATTAACTGCACATCAGTATGACCTATCATCCTTAATTGATGGACAATCAATGTGAACTATTCAAACACTGGAATTCATGTTGAGATCATGTTATATGAAATTGAAAGGAGGATTTGACCAACATCTTCTACTAGTTGAATTCTCATAAAACAATAGTTTCCACTCGGGCATCTGAATGGCACCATATGAATCCAATTATGGGAAAATGAATAGTACAATGGCGTGTTGAGATGATGTTAGTGAGAGTAATCTTCTTGGACTTGAAATAGTTGATGAAATGGTGGAGGTGGTGAAAAACATTCAACTACATATCAAGGCATCCCAAGTAGATAGAAAATCTATGTAGATAATCGTCGACAATACCTTGAGTTCATTATTGGGACATGGTATTTCAATGTATATATCAGTGAAATAAGTTCATGAGGTTTGTAAATAAAGGGATGTTATGTCCCAGGTACATCGGCCCCTTTCAGAACATTGATTGAGTTAGAGTTGTGGCCAATCGACTGGAACATCCACCTACCACGTTGAATGTACGTGATGTCTTCCTTGTATCCTTCCTAAGGAGTACATACCTGACCCTTCACAATAAAAATAATCAGATGTGGTACATTTGGAGAATGATCATTCCTCTAAGATGATTCCAGTGAATATTTTAGAGTTTAGAGATAATGTTCTACGTAACAAGAAAACTCACATAGTCAATGTACCATGGAAGAACCACTAGTACGTAGAGGAAGCATGTGAACTAGTGGAGGAATTGAGGTAAGTGTACCTGCATCTATTTATGGCATAGAATATAAAATGAAATTTTGGGGGAGAAATATTAAATAGGGGAAGAATGTAAAAACCAAATTGTTTATAAATATAAATTACTTTCTTATAAATAAGTCATGAAATCTGAACATAAATATCAACTAATAGAAATTCTCGCTTTAGAAATAATTTTTTCACTTCGGTGTTTTGAATTTTGAAAATATAACTAACATAGTTGCGATTAATATGTTATTAGGAGTCTGATAAGGAAAAATAATTTTTGGTGAATAGTAACATACCCATATTAATAGCAACATACCCTTATGAATAGTGATATAACGTAATGAATATTGACATTACCTATACTAGTATAATGATAATATTCATGTAATGGATCGGGGATTTGGGGTCCATTACATGGTGAATATCTAATGTTTGAGGTGTTCTAGGTGGTCTGGAAGGCCATCCCAGCTTCTCGGTGAAGCTTAAGACTCATAACGGTGGCCTTGGCCTACCAGTAGCTCGGCCTACTGATAGATCGACCTACCGGTAAATCGGCCTACCGGTGTCCTCAGCCTACCGGTGGCCTCGGCATACTGGTGGCCTCGGCCTACCGGTAGCCACGGCCAACCGATAGACTTTACTACCGGCGACCTCTCCACAGGTTTTCCAGTAGTGCCTCCATTGCACAAATTGGTTTTTAATCCTTGTATTGACCCAATTTTTATGTCTGTTTTAAAGCCCATTAAGGGTATTTAATTAAATGTTTAGTTTGGTGTGCGTCTGTTTTAACCGCCCAGAAGGGCGGGGACTTTTTATGTTACGTGTGGGATGGCCCAACCATGTGGTCAACCCACGATTCTGCTTCTTCCGTGGTTTCGAGTTTTTCTCCATATCTTAACCATAGGGGGATGCTGTATCTTAGAATTTATAAACTAATGGCTTCTCTTCTCCCTATGGTTCATTTTCTCTATCACCCTGTACTCAGAATACCCTTCCTCCGGATAAGTTGTACCCCCACAAGTTTTCCTTGATTGCATTCCGTGGAGTTCCTGCTACTCCAAATTTCTAGTTTTCATGAGGGGACATAACGTCAATCCTTGATCAATGTAGTATGTATTTTCTCCTTTGTCTCTCTTTCTGTGTATCATGCAGGGCGGGAATGCTTTTTCCTCTGTGGAAATTGATGAAATCGAACATAATGAAGATAATGAACAGACCATTAAAGAATAAGTGGGGGGTGTGATCGATGATCTATTGTACACTTTTATGTTGTTATGTGTTGGGAATTATAGGACCTTGTGCTCACAGAAAATCATGGCCTTTGGTGGTCTTTCTCTATGCACTAATGAACCTCGGTTATCCTGGATATATAAATAACAATAACATGGAATTGGTTAATTACGTATACTCGGTTAAATAAATTGAAATCACCTGGATCAACCCTTTTTTTGTAATATCCCCAGTTAAAGAACAGTGGAATTGAAACCATAGAGTGTGTTAAATCTTTTAAATCTGAAAATACCTATATGGAACTGCCTTGTCTTGGTGGTAGTGGTTTGGTTGTTTCTTTAACAGGACGATTCCTATAGTGATATGGGTGGGGATGGGATCCCCTCTGTTATACTTTCACTGGTTGTGAATCTATGGCTGTATGTTTACTCTTCTTATATCATGAATTGGGGTGGAATCCTCTGTTGTTGAGAAACCATTGGCTCTTGGTTTTTTTGGGACATGGGGATGTGTCACGAGGATGTTTTGTCTCCAGTACTTCGAGTGATCTCACTTAATCCCTAGTTGTTGTCACTTTTCAAGAGAACCAGGTGTGAATGCTTAAATTTTTTTTACCTGATGGTTTTCATTTCTGCCTTATTGTTGTTTCATCTGTGAATGTTCCTGTTAGTTTCCCAGTAGTGAAGGGATTAACTCAAACTGAACTATTATGAAATGATACTTGAATGGGGAAACTGGGAACTATTTGTTTTGTGCCTCTTTTGTAAGTCCGCATTTCTTGGGCACTTTCTTGTATCTGTTGAGGAGCCATAGGTAGGGTTGTGTGTTGGTATATATATATATATATATATATATGTGTGTAACTTTATGTTTTGTTTTTAGTCGCACCCCACCCATGCTGGGCACTTAGTGTCGGACACAACATTTCACGGGGAAGGTTGTTTCCCCCTAGTTACTCTCCTTCCTGCTCCCTCTTAACTCGGGTGTGATAGCTGGAGGAGACCTTACACAATAGACTCTTCATGTAGGATTCAATTTATGTGTTGTTAGCCCAGGACTCTTCGGGAAGGTTTGTTTCCTAGATGTCTTCTGGATGTGGCCTAGGTGTGTGCGGGAAGCGATCGATGGTTGTGAGGCGAAGGTGTGTGTGGGAAGGGAAGTGTAGTTTTGAGGCCCAGGTGTGTGCGTGAAGGGATGTGGATGGTTTTGAGGCCCAGGTGTGTGTGGGTAGGAAGAGTGTGGTAGCGTCAGGATGTTTACCATTAGGGATGATCAGCTAGATAGTGGAGGGAATTGTGGTGCGGGGTACCGAAATGTTTTGTTTTTTACTATTATCTTACTGCTTGAGTTATTTGGTGAGCATGGTCAGTGAGGTGGGATGGATAGATTCCTTTATAGATGATGTTTCTTCTAAGTATCAAGGGACATTAGGACATCTCCCCACTTGTGAACGAGAGCTTTAGGTATTCCTTCTGGGTATACACTGTATGCTCACCCTATGTTTACTTGCAGGCATCCATGATGGCTTCAGAGGCTATGTGGGACCTTACTAGTCCAAAAGATGGAGTTGGTGTTGGTCGTTGTTGGATTCTTCTTAGGCTTATTTTTCCTGTTGGGTATTGTAATTTGGAGTCCTTGTACATTGATTAGATTAATTTTTTTAACATGCATGTAGTTTGTTTTTTTACCTTGATTTTTCTATTCTAAGTGGTGTTTTGTGTGAACTCATTCTTTCACAAAATCATGGTTAACAAAAAAAAGGCAATGCCTCCTATATTGTGAAAATGTTATACCATTGGTTATAGTCCCCACTCTGGGGCCTACTGGAAGAGGGACTCGGGGGTCATTATATCTCCTTAAAATTAAAGAAGGAAGGGCTTGGAAATCAGATGTCCTTTCCCTCTTTCAGTGATGGAAAGTCGTGACAGAATGGTACCAAAGGCCGAGGGTGAGGGATAAGATGGTGTCTGGAGTTCGGCACAATGAGGATTACATGTGATGGTTGGCAGCAATGTTAGGTGATCATAGTTTGTGAAATAGACCATGGAGGACCGGCTAGGACCTGGGATTTTAGGCCCCCCCCGTGATTTGATGCAATGAATTTGAGCTTATCAAACAACCAAGTGAGACTACATTTGTTGCAGGGTAGAGAACCTAGGGAAGGTACATGTATCATACTAATTGTGTTTTTAGTTTATTTGGGGCACCTTGGGGAGAAAAATTTGATAATAATAATAATAATTCCCTTATTACTCGGGCTTAGGAATTCATTGTTTACCTTGAAGATATGGCACCCAGATGTTATCCATGAGCGACTCGGGTGGTTGAGGCCTAGCAGATCGAGGCAGTTGAGCAAAAAAGGGTTGACTGAGATGTGGAGGATGACTTGTGGCAGAGGGCCCTGCGCTCCTTCCAGTAACAAACCCTCGTGAAGTACGAGGTCAGCGTTTCTGACTCAGTAACAGAGGGATGGATCGAGGAGCTTTCCATTACCTTCTCTTTGATCTGTGCTCCATGGGAGTGCTGGGTTCCATTGGCCGTCAGTTAGCTAAGAGGATTAGTACGTCCATGGTGGATGCTTTTCCTGGGAGAGAATACATGAGGCAATGGTTTCATGGGAATGTTTTGAGAAGGAATTTCATGAGGAGTTCCTCTCCTCTACGGAGAAGGCTGAGAAGAGACAAGAGTTTATCTCCCATCAGTAGGGAAGGATGTCAGTGAGGGAGTTGGGGATCAAGTTCAGAGATCTCTTGCGCCTTTCCCATGATCTCTTTCTAGATAAGTTGTCCCGGGAAAGACGGTTAGAGGAAACACTCCATCCTTCTCTTCAGTATGATGTTACTCCCTTTACTCTTCAGATGTACCTAGCAGTACAGAAGAAGGCCGAGATATTAGAGAGGATGCACTCAAAGGGAGGCACACCACGATAAGGGAACCAGGTGAGTTCATCAAAGGGGAAGGCGGTCAGCAGCATGTCTGCAGCGACAGGGCCTTCCAGGTTATGACATTTAGGGTTTAGGCCTCATCAGTTCTATTACCGAGCTTCTGGTCCTCGCCCCTTTTCCATAGGGATAGGACCGAAGTGTTTCTCTTGGGGAGTTTTTGGGCATGTCTAGAGCACGTGTCTGACTCGTGCTCCACAAGGTGGAGGTGGACTGTTTCTGCAACCACTTCAGCAACATACGCTACCGACAAGGCCTTTCCAGAAGCAGCAGCAGGCCCCTGGCCCTCCGAGAGATGACCGTGCGGGAGGAGACCGACAGCAGGGTGCTCCCCAGGGACCTTGACCGGGGCATGGTCGGGGAGGAGGTCGGAAATAGCGAGGTAGAGGAGCTGGGCGTGGATAGCTTCATGCCACATAGTTAGTAGATCTGATGGGACCAGAGGACGTTCGAGGTACGATCAGTTTATTCAGCACTTTTTTCTTCCTTGTATGATTCGGGATCTTCACACTCTTTTGTTATGCCCGAATTAGCCCATGCTCTGGGTCTGGATGCTGAGATTCATTTTGTTCCCCTAGTGTTGAGAACACCAGTTGGGATTAAGACCGGAATATCGTACTTTTTCAAGGGATGTAGACTAATGTTGGGACCGCATCAGTATAGTGGAGACCTTCTTTCATTGCATATGCAGCAATACGCTGTCATTCTAGGCATCAACAGTTTATTCTCCATGCATTCCATCGTCGACAGCTATCGGAGAAGTATTGAATTCTCCAATGGGGATAGAGAACATGTGGCTTTTTTTGGCGAGCGGAGTTATCAGGAGGGCAGTCGACACGTGGAGCCACTCGTTTCTATGCTGGACAGGGTGTCAGTGGAGTCGGCAGATGCAGGAATGATGGATTCCCCTAAGGTCATAAGAGAATTCCATAATGTATTTCCAGATGAGGTTGTTCCTCTACCCCCTCAACATGACGTTGAGTTTGGGATAGACATACAGCCTGGTGCCCTCCCGATCTCAATGGCTCCTAATCGGATGTCACCTTCTATGTTTTAGGAGTTGTGGATTCAGATTGATGATCTGATGGAGAAGGGCTTTGTTCGTCCCACTGTGTCATCATGGGGTGCTCCAGTTTTTTTCTTAAAGAATATATATGGTAGTCTACGACTGTGCATAGACTACCAGAGGTTGAATCACTTGAAGATCAAGAATCATTACCCCCTCTTGAGGATAGAAAATCTTTTCGACCAGCTAAGGGGAGGAGGTTGGTTCTCTTAGATCGATCTGCGGTCTGGATACCACCAGTTGAGAGTGAAGGATGGTGATATCCTGAATATGGCTTTCAGGTGTAGATATGGCCACTTTGAGTTGGTTTTCATGTTTTTTGGCATTACAAACACACCAGTTATGTTAATGAACCTCGTTAACTCTGTCTTCCGAGAGTTTCTAGGCCTGTTCGTTGTGGTGTTCATCGATGACATACTTATCTACTCAAGATCATAGGAAGAGAAAGTTGAGCATCTTAGAGCAGTTTTGGGAGTGCATCGACACCACCATCTTTTTGGGAAACTATCTTAGTGCAAGTTATTGATTCGAGAAGTAAATTTCCTTGTACACTTAGTGTCTCAGAAGGGAATAATTGTAGACCTGTTGAAGGTTGAGGCAGTTGTTTCATGGGAAGCACCCAAGAATGTGGCGGAAGTTCATAGTTTCCTGGGTTTGGTAGGCTATTACTGTAGGTTTGTGCTCGACTTCTCTCGAGTGGCTACTCAGTTGACTTCATTGACTAGGAAGGACCAGGCCTTCGTGTGGAGAGACCTGTAACACCCCAGGTAAATAAAGAATATGAAATTTATATATTTACCCATATTTGTTAATAAAAATATTAATATTACATTAAAGGAGATGCTATGCTCGATGGCGTACCCAATACGCAACAACGAGTTTTTGGGAATCTTACGTTGCACTCTAATAATAAAATAATATTATTTTAAATGGTAGTTAATGCCTAGAGGTTGTAATGGTGACAATGAACATAACTAACTACAAAATGATTATATACGTTTGTCAAATATTTTTACCGTTTACAATAAATGTTAGAGGATTAAAAATGAGAATGAATCCAATTTTATACGTAGACATTCTAATATTCTTTAAAAGGTCGATTAACCGCCTTTTGAAGGAGAACCTCTTTTAAATCCACTTTTTGACAATTTTATGTGTTATATTTGACAAAATAAAACTCTTATTTAGAATTGGGACATCAAAATTTTCTTTGTGTAGAATTTTTTGTATTTTTCCAAAAAAGTTCAATTTTTAATGAATAGTGAAAAATGTTGTATTTTAATTCAAAAACACTTTTTAATCTGATTTATTTATATGATTATATTATCTTTTGAATTGGTTTTAAAGTAAAATTATAATATAGTTTTACCATTTAATCCAATAGTGGTCTTTGGAATTAATTTCACTTTGAAATCGGACTTAAACTAGTGTCAATATTTTGATACATTTTGTTTCATAAAAACACGCTATTTGTTTTGACAGCGGGAATTAATTATTAAATTAATTAATTCAACTTATATGTTTTGAATTTTTTAAAATAGACATCATTTTTGAATTTGTAATATCAAATATAGCTTAGGGTGAAGTTTTGGTTTTTTTCTGAAAAACTTCAATTTTTGATGAATAGTGAAACCACTAAGTGATACTTATAAAAACTGATTTTCCGTTTAAATGAAAATTTTCCACCTTTGTGTTTTGAATTTCAAAAATCCGACATACATGGTTTTAATTAAGAAGTAAAATGTAGTTCAATGGGATTAAAATATTTTTTTGGTGAATAGTAACTTATTAAGTTTTTAATCGCGATTAGAGGTAATTAGTGTAGTTTGATTTATGAATAATGTTTTAATAAAATGAAATGACCTAGACACATGTCCTAACCTCATTTTATGTGTAATGGCCGTCCAATAAAATCCATGTGTCAACTTGGGGACCCCATGGAGCAACTTTTGTAGGAAAATGACATAAATAACTTTTTATTTAATGTTAAAGTAAAAATGACACAAACATGAGATGTTTTACTAAAACAATTTCTAAATTGGGTTATACAAGTCAGATTTTTTACTATAAATAATAATTGGAAATATAAAAATATTTCCATTATTATAGTAGTTTTTTTATAATTTTTAGACATTCAATATATTAAATTATTTATGACATCATGATGATGCAGCGATGACCTCATTATTTAACGATTTAAATAAAATGGAAGTATAATGTAAAATCAAAGACCTACACATGTCCAAATCCTATTGGATGGGTGAATTTCAAACCCTTATCAACTTATCCTCTAAAAACATCAATGTGGGACCATTAAAATCAGAAACTCATTCTAAAATAAAGTAACATTTCCTTACATTCCAAGAGTGCCCATCCCCTCCTCTTATTAAAGGACCCCATCTCTACCTCCTTACCCACTCTAACAATGCTTTTTTCTTGGCCAAACCCTTTAAATTTTGTCTCTCCACATCCCTCCCTAACTCTTATAAGCCTCACATTGGGCAGAAGGCTTCCCAAGGAAGCCTTTGAGCTCAAACCAAAGGGAGTTACCCGATTTTAAGGTAATGTCTTCACTTGACTCCTTTTGTTTTATTTTGATTCTCTAACCCCCTAAACTCTTTTTATTCATTTATTTTCTAAAAACTCCAGTATCTTAAATATACTACGATATTTTTATAAGAATTATTCGAGCTACACTTACACACACCTTCGTCTAATGGTTAAAGGACATACAGTTTCCGTGGTTGGTGATTTTCTGCCTCACGAAGCGATGATTGTTCAATATTCTTTTAACACCATTAAAGGTGGCCATTATGATGTCACTGTATTTTATATATGATATATATGGTATTTATGTTTACTATATTCTTCTGTATTTTATATTAAAACCATAACTTTATTCTTTTCATGTTGTGTAAATTCGATAATTTCATATGAGGAAGTGTGGACTACCGCCCCCTCAAGTGATGTGACTCGTACAAGCAACACATGGAATGTATAAATAATGAAATTAAAGAAAATATGTGACCTATATAACATATATATCATACTGTAATTATAATATATATATATATAAAATTTATTTTTAATTCAATTAATATGACAATGAAAAAATGAAAGTAGCGTTAATGCGAACGTACGACGTAACGTCCTCATGAACGGTGCTTTTCGTTTTTTATCTCCAAATGATATGGAATAGTATAAAATTAATATTTACTGGATATATATGATATTTTAATCATTAATACTTTTCTTTAAATTATTTACTTACAACTACATGGGCAATCATTTTTCGAACAAGTTCATTTTTGACTCATGTACCAAACATCAGCAAAAACATCAGATATGAACTAACATTATTAAACAATTATTATAACATTATAATATGTGATATGAACTGAATAATAATCTCTAAAGGAGGTCCTTAGGCAATTATAAATTTACCAAAGTTTATTATTCATGAATATAATGAAACGAACAAGACATGTCGGACTTGAGATAAGGGATCCTACTCCTCTCTTTCTTTTTAAGTACACTCTTTTTTGTCATTCCTTTTAAATCACATCTTTCATGTTATTGGGATATTATTTTATATTACTCTTACTGTAATTTTTATGTTCATAGGATGAGAGACCATATTCTCTCTCATCAACCCATTTTGGATGTTTTGAGTGGTGCCGTTAGGCTACTGAATTTTTATAAGAGATCTAACTTCTCTCATTCTTTTTAAGTACTCTCATTTATGTCACTTATTTTAAGCACCTCTTTGTTATATTGGGGGATGATATTTTATATTACTATTTATGTAAAATTTATGTTAATATGATGAGATACCCTATTTGATCTCATCTATCCATTTTTGTATGTTTTAAGTGGCGCCGTTATGCTGCCGAGTTTTCGTAAGGGATTTTTCATCTCACTTTTATTCCCATGAGATTTATGCTACATTTGACACAATTTCCTTTGATTGGTGTATGCACTGCCCATTATTTTACTCATTGTTTAATATAATTTCATTTATGAGTATTTAAATCAATTTTGTATTGTCTTTCTTTCACGATGTGTATGTTTCGAAAGATACCCATGTCGGTAAGGGAACCTTTCACCCTCCTCCTTTTAAAAGGCTTCTTTTGTTATGTCTTTTAATTCACATACTATTGTTTTGGGATATGTTCTTCTATATCCTTATTGATTTAAAGTTTATGTCCATGTGATGAGATAACCTTTTTATCTCTCATTAACTCATTTTCTGAATTTTGTAGTGACGCCGTTAGGCTGTCAAATTTTTGCAAAGGAACTTCTTAACCCAAATTTGATTCTTTGGGATAAACTTGTACTACATGAATATGTCATTCTATTAATATGTGTGAATAACCTCTGATTGTTTTACACTTAATATCCACTTATATTTGGTGTATTCGTTTGTCACACATAATTATGTAATTGATTTATCCTTAAACCAAGGATACCGTCTTTGTAAGGGACTTCGTCTCAATCTCCTTTCATTGAGGCATATATTGTTTTATACACAACATTATTTCATATGGTGCATAAACCCCTTTGGCTTTTACGTTTATCCAAAAGGAATCTTTTTTATACGAAGCATTTTACAAAAAGAAAAAATGGAATGTTTTTGTCACACATATGCGGCGACAATGACTTCTCCGCTACCGTGACCATTATTTGAGTTTCGGCTTGCTCTACAATCCATACCTTCTTTTTAAAAGAAAAATAAATACCATGTTTTACTTTTCTTTTATTTTGGTATTGAAAATGGTTTTCATAAGGTTTTTTATGTCAATGTGTTTTATTGATATCATGTGATTGAAATGTGGAAATGTTATGATTCCTTTATGCATGTATTATATGGTACGATTATGATATGGTTTTTGGGAATTGTTATGAAGACAGGTGGTTCCGTGATAAACTAAGGGCGGGTGATCCCGATATAGATCTCCAATTCATTGGGTAACTCGAAGGAGTGAAACATTAAGGTTTCATCGAAGAGATTTTTGGAATATACTATGATGGGTATTCCAAATGTATCCAAGAGGGTTACTACCTACGTATGAATGTTATGAATGCCTCAGGTTACCTTTTATGTATTATGATTTCTATGATTTATTAATGATTTGATGAGTTATGTTAAAGTGCCTATGTTTTATGGGTAAAGTATGATTTCATTCTTTTGTATATATGAACTCATGTTTCCGTTCCATATTTTTATATCCCTTACTGAGATATTTATGATCATCCCTAGTTTTTTGAAATGTTTTTCACAGGTCAAGGGAAAGTTACATGATATGATGATAGTGTCAAGGGAGTGTCAAAAAAGAATCCATGTTTTATTTTAAATATTATTCTGTTGATGGGAAAAAATGAATACTATCTTTATGTAACCACATTGTTTGAATGTCGAATGTCATGCATGTTTTATGATCTAATTCTCTAAAACTCTAAACCTGAAAAGATCCTCAAAGTGTAATCTTGTAATAACTCAAGATTAAGCAAGGTTTAAGGTTGGGTCCTTCTAGTTGGTATTAATGGACGGTTTAGACAACTTTAGGGATTAATAGTTTTTGTTAGACACATGATTAGTCCCTATATCTGTTATTTCAGTTAAATCCTTGTTTTATAACTTTTTTTTGGTCAAGTAAAGTCGGTTACGAATGGATGGAGAAGGATCTCAAATGACATTCCTATATCTTCCTGATGACATGCTTGCAATAATTATTGCAATGTCATGTTCAGATGATTGTGAAACTTTTTCTAGAATACAACTCACTTGCAAGTAGTTGTTTGAGATATCAAACACATCCACTATACCCCGTTATCATTGTGGATCATGGGTTGTTTTTAGACAAATACTATTTTCACAATATTATCATATTTTCAAGAATGGTAAATATTATCAAGGTATTTTCAAATATTTTACCTTATCACAAGAATTTGAAGAATATTATGATTTTAAAAATGGTGCTGAGGAAGGAGACCCTTGCGCAACCTATTTATATTTTTTTTAAATATAGTCTCTCAGCACATACTTATGGTATTTTAAAAGGACCAATAATACAAAGTTTCAACTCAAATTATGTCTGACTATTTTATAGAAATCATGTTTTATCAGATGTTTTGGAATTATATGTCATACATGATTATTTTCCAAAACCGTTTTTCTGTGAAAACCCATATGACCCATGTTGTACAAGGTGTATTTGGATGGAGGGAGCAAGTGATTTTGAAAGATCTCTAAATCATTGTTGTAATGCATGGGACTTCTACCTACGTGAGCAAGATAATGATGAAACCGAGTGTACGCCATGATCAAGGTATGATGTTATTCATTTTGGGAATCATTTTATTTTATCTTATGGTGGTGAAATAAGACTTCAAGAATTAAGATGTTGAGATCGTAACGAATTTGGATGAAAATTAGAGGTATAAGGAAACTATTTATGTTAAGACATTTAGGGTTAATTTTGGAGTTTTATAAAAAGGACAACACGCAGACCGTGTGACAACCCGTCACGTCGGACAAAGCTGCGGGAATCGAACCCACAACCAAAGTGTGACTGGTATTTATCACCTACCACTGGACTATGTGATGTCACTGGTTAGTTTGACTGATTCTTTTTAGTTAGATGATTTTATGAATTAAGAGTAATTTGTTTTTGGGTTATCTATAGAAATTTATTAAACTATCATGGAGGATATGTGATTAGGTTATTTACTTTTCAATACGAGACTTTAAGAGCAACTGATGTTGTTTGGAGATAAATGTTATGATTTAACTTGGAAGACTATGTGACTAAATACTTCAAATATTTGGGTTTCAATCTTATTTTGGTTTACATTGAAGAATTTTATGGACAAATTGATTATCAAATGGTCCTCGTTGAACTTTGGGTTTTGTTGGAAAAATTTTGGAGATTAAGAATAGATTTTCTTTTTATAAACGGTTATCCTTTTCTGGATTATCTGATCTTGTACTAACCTTTTTGGTTTTTTTGGTTAATGTATAAATACATGGGAAGTATAGTGATATCTTTTGTGGACTAGCTGATTCTCTAGAAGATGATTATAGTACTCTTAATGTGAACAAGTCTTCCTAACTACTCGTCTTTTGGAGAAAATATGAGTTTGTGTAAGGAACTAATAAAAGTTGAAAGTCAATATGATATGTGATTATGTTTCCTTATGAATACATTCGTCAATAAAAAGTAACTTAAAACAAAAATTTTGTCTATTAACTTTTCCTACTGGGGAATCGAATACCGTTTAACCGATCACAAGTTTGTGATTTTCTTGTGGTTAACTTTCTCCTAAACATGTTTTCTATCACTCTCCACCAGAACATGACCCTGTGTTTTCTCCTCCATGTCCATGTTTTCCTAAATGGAATCCTAGTATGGGTTAACTCGGGTGACCTTTGTACTTATCTTTCTTTATTTTAAAGCGATCGTTTTACTGACTATAGTTTCGATGTGGGATTTTCAAGGATGTTTTCAACCTCAATTTTAAATTTGAGAGGACGCAATTCCAAAAAGGGGGGAAGGATGTAACACCTCAGGTAAATAAAGAATATGAAATTTTTATATTTATCCATATTTGTGAATAAAATATTCATATTACTTTAAATGGGATGCTATGCTCGATGGCATACCCAATATGCAACAACGAGTTTCTTGGGAATCTTACGTTGCACTCGAATAATAAAATAATATTATTTTAAATGGTAGTTAATGCCTAGTCGTTGTAATGGAGAGAATGAACAGAACTAACTACAAAATTATTATATATGTTTGTCAAATATTTTTACTATTTACAATAAATTTTAGATGATTAAAAATGAGAATGAATCCAATTTTTTGCGTAGACATTCTAATATTTTTTAAAAGGTCGATTAACCACCTTTTAAAGGCGAACCTCTTTTAAATCCACTTTTTGACAATTTTATGTGTTATATTTGACAAAATTAAACTCTTATTTATAATCGGGACATCAAAATTTTCTTTCTTTAAATTTTTGGTATTTTTCAGAAAAAGTTCAATTTTTAATGAATAGTGAAAAATGTTGTATTTTAATTCATAACCACTTTTTAATATGATTTATTTATATGATTTGATTATCTTTTGAATTGGTTTTAAAGTGAAATTATAATATATTTTTACCATTTAATCAAATAGTGGCCGTTGGAATTAATTTCACTTTGAAATCGGACTTAAACTAGTGTCAATCTTTTGATACGTTTTGTTTCATAAAAACACGCTATTTGTTTTGACATCGGGAATTAATTATTAAATTAATTAATGAAACTTATATGTTTTGAATTTTTTAAAATATACATCATTTTAGGATTCGGAATATCAAATATAGTTTAGGGTGAAGTATTGTTTTTTTCTGAAAAACTTCAATTTTTGATGAATAGTGAAATAACTAAGTGGTACTTATAAAAACTGATTTTCCGTTTAAAAGAAATTTTTCAACCTTTGTGTTTTGAATTTAAAAAATCCAACATATATGGTTGTTATTAAGAAGTAAAATGCGGTTCAATGGGATTAAAATAATTTTTTTGAGAATAGTAACTTATTAAGTTTTTAATCGCGATTAGAGGTAATTAGTGTAGTTTGAGGTAAGAATAATGTTTTAATAAAATTAAATGACCTAAACACATGTACTAACCTCATTTTATGTGTCATGGCCGACCAAGACAATCCATGGGTCAACTTGGGGACCCCATGGAGACACTTTGGTTGGATAATGACATAAATAACTTTTTATGTAATGTTAAAGTAAAAAATGACACAAACATGAGATGTTTTACTAAAACAATTTTTATGTGGGGTTATAGATGTCATAATTTTGAGTATAAATAATCATTGGAAAGATAAAAAGATTTATTAAATAATAGTATTTTTTTATTATTCTTAGACATTAAATAAATTAAATTATTTATGACATCATGATGTTTCTGCGATGACCTCATTATTTAACGATTTAAATAAAATGGAAAGATAAAGTAAAATATAAGACCTACACATGTCCAAAACCTATTGGATGGGTGGAGTTCTATCCCTTATCACCATATCCTAGAAACACATGATTGTGAGACCATTAAAATCGGAAACTCATTCTAAAATCAAGTAACATTTCCTTAGTTTCCAAGAGTGTCCCTCCCCTCCTCTTATAAAAGGCCCCCACCTCTACCTCCTTACCCACACTACCAAAGCCTTTGTCTCGGCCAACCCCTGCCCATTTTTTCTCTCAATATCCTTACCAAACTCTTATAATACTCACATTGGACATAAGGCTTCCCAAGGAAGCCTTTGTGCTCAAACCAAAGGGAGTTACCTGATTTTAAGGTAATGTCTCCACTTGAGTTCTTTGGTTTTATTTTGCTTCTCCAACCCCCTTAACTCTTTTTATTCATTTATTTTCTAACTACTCCAGTATCTTAAATATAATAGGATTTTTTTATAAGATGTATGTGAGTTACACTTACACACACCTTCATCTAATGGTTGAAGAACATATTGTTTCTGTGGTTGGTGATTTTCTGCCTCACGAAACGATGATTGTTCAATATTCTTTTAATTCCTTTAAAGGTGGAAATTATGATGTAACTATATTTTATATATGATATATGTGGTATTTATGTTTACTATATTCTTCTGTATTTTATATTTAAAACATACCTTTATTCTTTTTATGTTGTTTAAATGCGATAATTTCATATGAGGAAGTGTGCACTACCACCCCCTCAAGTTATGTGACTCGTACATGCAATACATGGAATGTATAAATAATTAAATTAATGAACATATGTGACCAATATAACATATATATTGTACTGTAATTAAAATATATATATATATATATAATTAATTTTTAATTCCATTAATATGACAAAGAAAAAATGAAAGTTGCGTTCATGCGTACGTATGGCCTACCGTCTCCATGAATGGTGCTTTTATTTTTTTATCTCCAAATGATATGGAATAGTATAAAATTAATATCTAATGGACATATATTATATGTTAATCATTAATACTATTCAGTAAATTATTTACTTATAACTACATGATCATTCATTTTTCAAACAAGGTCATTTTCGACTCATGTACCAAACATCGACAAAAACGTCTGATATGAACTAACATTATAAAACAATTATTATAACATTATAATATGTGATATGAACTGAATAATAATCTCTAAAGTAGTTCATTGGAAATTATAAATCTACCATAGATTATTATTCCGGAATATAAAGAAACGAACAATACAAGTCGGACTTGAGGTAAGGGATCCTACTCTTCTCTTTCTTTTTAAGTACACTATTTTATGTAATTCCTTCTAAAGATCATCTTTCTTTTTTGGGATGTTCTTTTATATTACTATTACTGTAATTTTTATGATCATATGATGATAGACCCTATTCTCTCTCATCAATCCATTTTGGATGTTTTGATTGGCGCTGTTAGGCTGCCGAATTTTCGTAAGAGATCTAACCTCTCTCTTTCTTTTTAAGTACTATACTTTATGTCACTTCTTTTAAGCTCCACATTGTTATGTTGGGGGATGTGATTTTATATTCCTTTTTCTGTAAAATTTATTTTAATATGATGAGAGACCCTATTTAATCTCATCAATCCATTTTTGTATGTTTTAAGTGGTGCAGTTAGGCTGCCGAGTTTTTGTAAGGGATTTTTCATCTCACTTTTATTCCTGTGAGATTTATGCTACATATTCCACAATTTCCATTGAGTGGTGTATGTACTGCCCATTATTTTACTCATTGTGTAATATAATTTCATTTATGAGTATTTACATCAATGTTGTATTGTCCTTCTTTCACAGGGTTTATGTTTCCAAAGATACCCATGTTGGTAAGGGAACCTTTCACCATCCTCTTTTTAAATGACATCTTTTGTTATGTCTTTTAATTCAGATACTATTATGTTGGGATATGTTATTCTATATCCTTAATGAATTAAATTTTATGTCCCTTTGATGAGATAGCCTTTTTATATCTCATCAACTCATTTTCTGAATTTTGTAGTGACGTCGTTAGGCTGTCAAATTTTTGCAAGGGAACTTCTTAACCCAAATTTGATTCTTTGGGATAAACTTATACTCCTTGAATATGTCATTCTATTAATATGTGTGAATAACCTCTGATTGTTTTACACTTAATATCTACTTATATTTGGTGTATTCATTTGTCACACAGAATTATGTAATTGATTTATCCATAAACCAAGGATACCGTCTTTGTATGGGACTTCATCTTAATATCCTTTCATTGAGGAATATTTTGTTTTATACACAAATTTCTTTTATATGGTGTATAAACCCCTTTGACTTTTACGTTTATCCAAAATGAATGTTTTTTATACGAAGCATTTTATAAAACGACAAAAGGGAATGTTTTTGTCATACGTATGCATCGACAATGACTTCTCTGCCGTCGTGACCATTATTCGAGTTTCAGCTTCCTCTACCAGCCATACCTTCTATTTAAAAGAAAAATAAATACCATGTTTTTTCTTTTCTTTTTTTTTGATATTGAAAATGGTTTTCATAAGGTTTTTTATATCAATGTGTTTTATTGATATATTGTGATTGAAATGTGGAAATGTTATGTTTTGTTTATGCATGTATTATGTGGTATGATTATGTTATGGTTCTTGGGCATTGTTATGCAGATGGGTTGTTCCATGATAAACTAAGGGCGGGTGAGCCCGATATAGCTCTCCAATGCATTGGGTAACGTGAAGGAGTGAAATGTTAAGGTTTCTCGGAAGAGATTTAGGGAATATACTGTGATGGGTATTCCAAACGTAACCAAGAGGGTTACTCCCTATGTATAAATGTTATGAATGCCACAAGTTACCTTTTATGTCTTATGATTTCTATGATTTATTCATGATTTTATGAGGTATGTTAAAGTGCCTATGTTTTATGGGTAAAGTATGATTTCATTCTTATGTATATATTAACTCATGTATCCTTTCAATGTTTCTATATCCCTTACTGAGCTTTTTATGCTCATCCCATGTTTTTTGAAATGTTTTTCACCGGTAAAGGGAAAGGTACATGATATGATGATAGTGTCAAGGGAGTGTCAAGAAAGAATCCATGTTTTATTCTAAAAATGTTTCTGTTGATGGGAAAAAATGAATACTATCTTTTTGTAACCACTTTGTTTAAATGTGGAATGTAATGGATGTTTAATGATCTAATTCTCTAAAACTCTAAACCAGAAAAGATCTTCAATGTTTAATCTTGTAATAACTCAAGATTAAGCAAGGTTTAAGGCTGGGGCCTTAGACAACCAATGCCAGAATGCTTTTGGATACCTAAAGGAGAAGCTGGTTAATGCTCCAGTGCTCAGATTACCAGAGGAAGGGGTGTTGTTTTAAGTGTTCTATGATGCTTCTGGCCTTGGGTTGGGATGTTTGCTAATGTAGGAGTGAGGAGTGATCACTTATGGTCCTATGTAGTTACATCCTCATGAACGTAACTATTCCACCCATGATATGGATCTCGAAGATGTGGTGTTCACATTGACGTTGTGGCTGCATTATCTCATCGGAGAGCACTTTGTGGCCTTCTCCGATCACAAGAGCTTGTGTTATGTCTTCTCCTCGCAGGATCTGAACTTCCAACAACAGAAATGGTTTTAGTTCCTCTAATATTACGACTTCGATATCTCTTATACTAAAGGAAAGGGAAATTCTGTGGCTGGTTCCCAGAGTAGGAAATCTCATAAGGAAGTAGTTCAGGAATCTACAGATGCTTGGAGAGCGATGGAAGAGTTAGCGGCCTTACATTTGGATGCAAAGGCGGAAGGTGGAAGAGGTCGTCTGTTTCAGATGACTGTAGTTTCCTCTTTAGTGGTGAAGGTGGAAGAGTCTCAATGGGGGGACACAGAGGTGGATGTGATGCGAGATCGTATTTATTAGGGAAATTCTCCTGTGGGGTGGTTGGAGGATGGTCAGTCTCATATGATTTTCTGTGGAAGGTTTTTGTTCTGAAGATGATGTGAAAATGTGTTCTCCATGACTTCCATGTCTAGGCTTCAGCGGTACATCCTGGGGTCTCAAGAATGTACCAAGGCCTGAGTGGACAGTTTTTGTGGCCCATGGTAAAGCGGTTGGTGGCATAGTATGTGGTTAAGTGCCTTGTGTTTCAGCAAGTGAAGGATAAACACCATTTTCCTACAGGATTGTTACAGCCTTTAGATGTTCCCGAGTGGAAGTGGGATGACATCTCGATGGATTTCATCACAGGGATACCCATCGATTAGGGGGTATGTGATTCCATCTGGGTAGTGGTGGACCGGTAGAAAAAATCATCACACTTCTTGGTGATTAAAGAGTCGAGCCCGGTGTGCACCTTAGCCTAGATGTATGTCGATGAGGTGGTGCGGTTACAAGGGAATCTGAGATCTATTGTCTCTGATCGAGACACGAGGATTACCTCACGAGTCTGGAGGGGATTATAGCATGACTTTGGCACCCATCTATGCCTTAGCACTACTTTCCACCCTCAGAGAGATGGAAAAATAGAACGAACAATCCAGACGTTGGAAGACATGATGCAGGCATGTGTTCTAGATTTTGGGAGATCGTGGGTATGACCCTTGCCTCTGAAGTAGTTTTCTTATAACAATAGCTTCCACTCTACTATTGCCATGACACTATTTGAGGCCTTGTAATGATGTCTGTGTCGTTCACCCATATGCTGAACAGATACTGGGGAAGTAGTTGTTTTTGGGCCATAAGTGGTGCAAGCCACCACTAAGAATGTTTAGCTCGTGCATGAGAGGATGAAGGCAACCCAGGACAGGAAGAAGTCTTATGCTGATAATAAGTGGAGGACCTTGGTTTTTGTGGTTGGAAATCATGTGTTCTTGAAGGTTTACCCTCGACGTGGGCAGCAATGGTTTGGGAAGGAGAGTAAGCTCTCCCCTAGGTTCATTGGACCTTTCGAGGTTTTCGGACGAGTTGGTGAGGTGGATTATCAGCTTGCGTTGTCAAATCAGTTGGAGAAAGTTCACAACGTCATTCAAGTCTCCCAACATTGTCGATATCTACACGACGACTCAAACGTCATCGATTGGGGAGAGTTAGAGTTAGAAAACGATGCGACCTTCATAGAGCGACCGATCAAGATCAAGGATCGTAAAGATAAAGTGCTTCATGGAAGAACCATCCCCTTGGTTCCTGTGTTGTGGTGGCATGGTGGCCTTGAGGAGAGAACATGGGAGCCGGAGGCCCAGTTACGCGTTCAGTAACCTAAGATATTTTGACATCCCTTTTTTGTTGTTTTGAGTTTTGTTGAGATGTTTTACCTTGTTCTTTAATATATCAAATGAATTTTTTGCTTTTCTATTATAAGATATGTTCCAAGTGTGTCTGAATGTGTGATTATGGGAAAATATGACTGCTAATTATGCCCCATTAATGTGGATGTGATTAACCCCGTGCGGGCAAGTAAGTGTCGCCCAAAGAAGATAATATCCTGACATGTAAGAAGGGACTCCCTGACTAAGGAGTTGGACATTGTGATTCATGTGGTTTTTGTGAATGTTTGTGGTTGATAACTCTTGGGAGAGTATTCCTGGAGGTAGGGGTTTTGTTATAGCATTCGAACAGCTCAGGTGTTTTCCCCTGAGAAGTGTCTTTAGAGTATGGTTGTTTAGATACCACTTTTCTCCTTTCTCATTTGTTTTTATATTATCAGGGACGAGAATAGTTGGAGAAGTATCTGATATAATAAAACGGGGCTTTGGGGTCCATTAAATGGTGAAAATATGTTGTCTGGGGAATTCTGGGCGGTCTAGAAGGCCATCCCAGCTTCTCGGTGAAGCTTAAGGCTCCCAACGGTGGCCTCGGCCTACCGGTAGCTCATCCTACTGGTAGCTCGGCCTACCAGTGGCCTCGGCCAACCAGTAGCTCAGCCTACTGGTGGATCGGCCTACCGGTATCTCGGCCTACCAGTGGCTCATCCTACTAGTAGCTCGGCCTACCACTGGCCTCAATCTATAGGTCACTGGACCTACCGGTAGCTCGGCCTACCATTTCCCTCATCCTACTAGTATCTCGACCTACCGGTAGACCTAGCCTACCGGTGAACTCTCCATGGGTTTTCCAGTAGAGCCTCCTTTGCGTGAATTGGATTGTAAAAAATGTTTTGACCAGCTTTTTAATTCTGTTTAAAAACCCAATAATGGTATTTAATTAAATTTTGGGTTAGGTGTCTGTTTTTTTAACAACCACGAAGGGTAGGGACCTTTTAAGTTACGTGTGCGGTGGCCCAGCCGCGTGGTCAAACAAAGATTCTTCTTCATCCGTGGTTTCGAGTTTCCCTCCATATCTTAACTATCCGAGAGATGCCGTATCTCAACCTTTATTACCTAAAGGATTATCTTCTCCCTATGGATCCTTTTCTCTATCACCATCTGCTCGTAATACCCATCCTCCGGACGAGTTGTACCCACACAAGTTTTCCTTGATTGCGTTCCTTGGAGTTCCTGCTACTCCTGATTTCCAGTTTTCACGCAAGGACCTGACATCGATCCTTGATCAATCTGGTAGGGATTTTCTCCTTCGTCTCTCTTTCTGTGTTTCATGTGGGGTGGGAATGCTTTTTCCTCTATTGAAGTTGATGAAACCGAACATAACAAAGATAATGAACAGACCTTTAAAGAATGAAAGGGGGGGGTGTGATCGATGATATGCTATACTCTTTTATGTTGTTATGGGTTGTGAATTGTAGGAGCCTGTTCTCACTGAAAATTAGGGGCGTTGGTTGTCCTTCTCTATGAAATAATGAACCTCGATGATCCTGGATTATTAATTAACCGTAACATGGAATTAGTTAATTACTTATACTCAGTTAAATAAATTGAAAGCACCAAGATCAACTCTTTTTCTGTGATAACCCTGGTTAAAGCACAGTGGAATTGAAACCATGGAGTGTGTTAAATCTTTTTAATCTGAAAATACCTGCATGGACCTGCCTTGTCTTGGTGGTAGTGGTTTGGTTGTTTTATTCACGGGCCGATTACTGGGGTGATATGGTTGGGGATGGGATCCCCTATTGTTATACATCCGCTGGTTGTGAATCTGAGGTAGTGTGGTTACTCTTCTTATATCAAAAATTGGGGTGGAATACTCTATTGTTGAGAAACCGTTGGCTCCTGGTTTTTTGGGGACATGGGGCTGTGACTCGGGGATGTTTTGTCTCCAGTACATCGAGGGATCTCACTTAATCCCTAGTTTTGGTGACTTTACAAGATAACCAGGTGTGAACGCTTAAATTTTTTTACCCGATGGTTTTCCTTTCTGCCTTATTGTTGGTTCATCTATGAATATGCATGTTAGTTTCCCAGTTGTGAAGGGATTAACCCATACTGAACTATAATGAAATGTTACTTGAATGGGGAAACTAGAAACTGTTTGTGGTGTGACTGTTTTCTAATGTCGCAGTTATTGGGCACTTGATTGTATCTATTGAGGAGCCATAGGTTGGGCTGTGTGTTGGCATATATATATATATATATATATATATCTGTAACTGTATGTTTTGTGTTTAGTTGCACCCCACCCACATTGGGAAGTTAGTGTCAGACACCCCAATTCATGGGGAAGGGTGTTTTCCCCAAGTTACTCTCCTCCCTGCTCCCTCTTCCCTTAGATGTGATGGCTGGAGTTGAACATACACCCCAAATTCTTTGGGTACGTTTTGATTGGTGTGTTTTTAGCCAAGGAATCTTCATGCAGGTTTGTTTTCCTAGTTGTCTTCAGGATGAGGCCAAGTTGTGTGTGTGAAGGGATGGATGGTTGTGAGGCCCAGGTGTGTGTGGACATGGATGTGTGGTTGTGAGGCCCAGGTGTGTGCGGGTAGGGATGTGGATGGTTGTGAGGCCCATGTGTGTGCGGGCAGGAAGATCGTGGTAGCGTCAGGATGTTTTCCCTTAGGGATGAGCAGCTAGCTAGTGGGGGAAATGGTGGTGCGAGGTACCCAAATTTTTTGTTCTTTACTATAATCTTAATTCTTGTGTTATTTGGTGAGTGTGACTGTTGATGTGGGATAGAATGATTCCTTGATAGATGATGTTTCTTCTGCTTCTCACAGGACTTTAGGACGTCTCTTCACTTTTACACGTGAGCTTTAGGTTTTCCTACATAGTATACTTTGTATGCTCACCCTATGTTTTCTTTCTGGTATCGATGAGGGCTTCAGAGGCTTTGTGGGACCATACTAGTCAGGACGTTAGAGTTGGTTTTGGTCGTTGTTGGATTCGCCTTAGCCTTTTCTCCTTTCCTGTTGGGTATTGTACTTTGGAGTCCTTGTACTTTGATCAGTTTTATTATTAAACATGCATGTAGTTTGTTTATTTTTCCTTGAGTTTTTTATACATGGTGGTGTTTGGTGTAGACTCATTCTTTCTCCCAATCTTGGTTAACAAAAAAAGGTTAATGCCACCCATATTGTGAAAATGTTATACCCTTGGTGCTAGTCACCACTCTAGGGCCTACTAGAGGCGGGACTCGGGGGACATTATCTCCTTCAACATAAGGAAGGAATGTCTTGGAAATATTCTATCCCTTCCCTCATTTCGGTGAAGGAGGGTCATGACAAAGTCAATGTATGGTGAACCTATATTTTAGAATTAGTAAATAAATGTTTTAAAACTAGGTTTTAACAATAAATAATGCTTTTAATTAAATATTAAATTAATCATATTTTGATATTTTTTAATAATGGATTTTATTTTTGGATTATACCTGTTAAAAAATAATTATTGTGATTTTGGGGTATATTTCTAAAATACTGGAATTTTTAGCGAATAGTAAAATTAATTATTTTACCATATAAATACATTATATTTCAAATATACTATTCCTGACATCGCAAGTGGTGTAAGCACCCAAATCTCGAACTCACATGCATTAATTATTCTTCTTGGTCATCGAATCATCAATATTTCTTGTCTTTATCATAATTAATAAACTAATGATTATAAAATTATTAAAACCCTCCTCACCACCACTATAAAACCCCCCTTCAATCCCTCTTCTCTTTACTCATCTCAATCCTTGTGCCTTGCCAATATTCTGTCCAAATACCTCCCAAATATCTCCCCCCTAGTCTAAAGGCCCCAAGACTCTTCGAAATACCCAAACCTCACCCAATAAGATCTTTAAGAAGGAGGTAGACTCAAGAGTACATTAATAAAAAGTTGAGAACACCACCATACTTAATGTAAGTGATATTTTCCATTTCACTCTTAATCAAGATGTCCCCTTTTCTATGCCATTTTCTGTGTAATCCAAAATGATGGGGTTTGTTTTTTAACCACTCCCATACTCCCCTCATGATACATATGCGATGAGAAACCCCTTTTCTATCTCATCAAGACCTCTTAAATTCACCCGAAACAATGCCAATAAACTGTAATGAATTCTATATGAACCTTCTTTTTTCATTCAGGTAGCAACACCATTATTTATATCAAAAAGGATTTATCATATCTATTTATGTACATATTCAAATTGTTGTTTAGTTTTACAAAATATATTTATGAATAACATTTCATCCCCCATTTTCTAGGATATACATATTTATAAATGATTCCCTCTTTAGAACATTCCAATAAGTGAACCTGTTTCTAGGGAACTTTCTAAATTTTT
The DNA here is from genome assembly GCA_963277665.1 of Viscum album. NCBI lineage: Eukaryota > Viridiplantae > Streptophyta > Magnoliopsida > Santalales > Viscaceae > Viscum > Viscum album. The sequence goes on along the minus strand of OY728128.1, from coordinate 579,978,828 downwards.
ACCCAATTTCATGTAAACACTATAATCTATTTTAAGACACCATTATGTTTATAAAATCACTTTTTTAATTATGGAAACCTTTTTTTCTATTTTTTTTTAATAAAACATTTTCCAATTTTTTAATTTTAACAGATCTATTTTATTTTATTTAATACCGCATAAAAATGATTTAATGTTGTTGTTTCTAAAATACATTTCTTATATGTTGTCACATATGTTTAACACCACATTCCATTTAATATTCATATTTTACCTTATGAACGTCCATGTATGTTCTCATTCATTTCTTTCATGTAATCATTCACGGAATGCACACTGGTTATGCCTTATGTCCTGATTGTGGTACCAAATTCATTATTAGCATAACCTTATATTTATGTATGGTTGATTGTGTATGATTATTTATGTGGAATGAATATTAATGTAAATGTTGAGATTGGTGCACCCACATTGTGTACCAAGGCATTGGGTAATGGTATGTCTCATGTGATTTTATGTGAAATTGGATTTCTAGTTAGGCTTGACCTGTACTAAAATGGGAATCAGAATTGGCGGATAGCCATGACACGTAGAAAAATGGGAATCAGGATTAGCGGATAGCCATGACACGTACAAAAATGTGAATCATGATTGGAAATTAGACTTCGGCCATAATAAATTTGGAATTGGGATTGGGGGTTACCCTTGACATGTAGTAGAGTCATGTTTTATGATGCATCCACATTTATATGATTCATTTTATATGATCCCATGATTATATGAAGTGATTTCCTAAGTTCCATGATTTGTATATCATTATTTCATTCCTCCTATCTGATGTTCTTAAGCTGTATCATTACGTTCTTTCAATTATTGGGATTTTTATTTCAACCCATTGATCATGTGATCCCATGGGTGCCCTATGATGAGGTAAGGGATCAAATGATGGTAGTATATTTTATGGATATTAAATAACAAATTGTTTTTTAGACCCATGTTTTATTTTATAAGTACCTTGACTTCCAAGAAACTAGACATAAAGATCATTGGCATGTACTCTGATGTATAATTATGCTTAAAAACATTAAATGTTATATGAAAAAGGCATGGGTCACTACAGTTGGTCTATAAACAATTCACTATAGTATATGGTATATGGACCATTGGATTTTAAAAAATTTATTAGTTTCTAAAAAACCATTGACATTACCCATCTTGTTCATGAAAATTACATATCACATTCACATATGTTGGTCTGCATGTTCATTAATCACCATTTTCATAGAATGATATATATATATATATATATATATATATTAACTTGTGATAACATTCCCCAGGAATGATACATCATCCATGAAAAACTAAAATTTATTTAATTTTACAGATGAATTATTATTTATTGAAATATCTAGCACAATATTGAATCACTCTTTATAATTCTCAATCTACATAGAGTATATTAGAACAAAATCTCTAATTTTAACCAATAATTAATCATGTTAAATATTAAATAATCTATTAATTACGTAAATGAGTATTAATGAATCATTTGTGAGTATAATGTGAATAATTAGGAACTCATTATGTCTATAACATGTTCGAAATGCAGTATTTTAGAATATCATCCATCACAACTTTTAATGGGATACATCCTTACTGATAGTCCACTATAAAGATGTATTGGGACCAATATATCTAACAAAGAAAGTCATTAATCTATATAAATGAATTTATTTCATTTTACATTATTTTTAATTATTAATAAAAAACTCATTAGTGACCCAACATTTTTCATCAAGAATATGATCATCACACTTATGTGTGAATCACTCAGAAATATAATACAATTTACTTCATTCTATTACAATTTGTATTCTATTCAACCAATTCAATAGTTTGAATTCTAAATGCATTATAATATAAGTGAAAATATATAGGTATATGTTCAAATAATAACTAATCCTCTAATTTGAGAGTAAAACTAGAAAAATATCAAGGGAATACATCAGTATTTCACTCATAATCGTCATGTATTCAAGCATGGTTCTCCGTATTTTCTAAATCATTTGGGTAATATATTCTTCCTAAAAATAATATAATATTCATTAATGAGGATAATATTCAAAATTAGATCCATCACTCTTCTAAAAACTATATAAAATTAGATGATAACATGATATATGTATATTTATTTCATTCACTTGACATTTGATATTGACATTATACAAGGACAGTAAATCCATGACTAGTATAGAACCAAATTCCACAAATATAAGACAATATTTTCATATATATTTAAAAAAAATACATTGTGTGTGTGCGTATATATACAAGGGATTCAATAATTTTCCCATATTATATTCTCATAGTTAACTCATCAACTATGTTTTGTGGTTGTGTCAGAATAGTTATAGAAGGAATGCCGGGATTTAAAGGATATGTAGAATAGTAATCATATATGAATGTTGATGTTCATGAGTAGATACTTAGTGCACGATTGAAAATTTTATTTTATATATATTCATTTACTATATATATAATATATATGGAGATCACAATACTGAAACTAAAAATAATATTAGACATAAACTATAAACAAAGAATACATAAGTCATTAATTTCATTTTTAAACTAACATATAAGTCTCTATGTTTGAATATATGTTACACATGGTGTTTTTTAAATTAGGTTTACTATCATAATAGTCTATTTATTTCCTTTATAATTTTTCATAATAAGTTTTTAGTTTTCCATGTCATATCACTCAAGAGTGTCAAATGTGGTATGAAACAAGGAACCTTTTCTATAAACCAATTACTCATTGATTTAATACCTAATGATCCCTTTCAAGATTATTACCGATGTTTACATCTACTCTTGATCCATATCAACGTATAGTATCTATATAGTGAATTCGTTCCTTGGAAACCTCTCACCCTATACATTACCTAATTATCATGATGATTTCCTATACTTTGAATTTTCACATTGTATATTAATAATATTTCATTTTTCTCGCATGAAAAAAACTAGAAACCTATGTAATACGAATTATAGGGAACGAATCCTCATAAACATATTATTATATTCATTTTAATATAAATATCCAATAAACACTTCTCAATGATTAATATGACAAATTCCTTTGGGAGATTATTTCTATAGAACATCAAAAAGAATATAAAAATATAAAATCATATATTTATTTAATATAATGTTCAAATAAATAAAATTAAAATTTTATAATTACATATTATATTTTGGTGAATACATAAAAAAATCCGGTGATCTATGAAGCTGAGTAAATGAATAAGTATGAAAAAAAGAGCGTGGAATATTAGTTAAATGAAATAAAATTTTTATGTAATGGAAAATGTACATGAATAATAACATGATGTGATAACATAAATATTATTTAATAATATAATTATAACATCATATGAATGTAAAAACATCATATTAGGAAAAATCAAAATCATAAGTCATGGCTCCCTAATGATTCATTATAACAATGTGGATATTGTTCCGCAATGATTTAGGGTTACACCATAATCATATTTGTATCTTATCATGAGATATAAAAATTATGAAACCCATTGGAGTGGTTTCCTAGTGCACCCATCGCTACTTGTAAACACATATGTGTGCCAGAAGAGGAAATCTAATAGAATGAAAAAGAATAATAATTTCATATTGAATGAAATTTGTTACATAAGGAGGTCATATAAAAAATATGAATATCAAAAAGGTTTTTATAAAAGAAATTATTAAATAATTATTTGAGGTAATTAGAGGTAAAATACGGATATTCATTGAAAAATTAAGTTTTCCTGAAGAGGAGACTATATTAATGTATATGTAACTTTGAAATGTACCTATTATGAATTACATTATAGAAAAGGTTAATGTGTATTTAAAAAGAATAAAATCCTAAAAAATTACATAAAAAAGAAGTAATCTAAAATATCCGTCCAAAATAAAATGATCAAGTTTGGGAATCACATATGGTTTAATATATTTAATGGAATATTAATTAAAATTAATTAATAAAGAGAGATGTTCCCTTTAATTTGGTTTTCATGACGAATGAAATTTGGATAGAAACATTAAAAATGTTCTCATCCATATAAAAAATTAATAATAATTGAGTATATTTATGAGTGGAATATATAATTTGTCCTAAATAAAAATGGGAATTATAGTTTTATGATTTTTTTTAGGGAAATTTCATGACACAAAATAAAAAAATTAGGTTCATTAGCACCATTAACCCAGGACCAGAAGTGCACTAGAGCTTCACATAACATATTAAATAAAAATACTGGACTTATTAAATCACATATTAATGAAAATATTATAATATAATATGTTTATTATAAATATATAGTTTTATTTTATATTCATTTAATTGAGATAAAATATCTATTTTAACATTATCAAGGACATTCATGTCATTGTTCAAAGGACCCATAAAATATAGGTAATTATGAATGTTCATTAAATATTTGTTCCATAAATCTATAATGATGGGAAAATGATGATAATTTAACTGTTTGAGTTCAAAACGATTTTAAATGTTTAATTGTATTTAAAATACACAAGGGTCATTGAATTTAATTATAATTGTTATATCAATAATTTAAAAAGGTGTTATTTAACAACCTTGAAATTTTTGGGCTCCATTAAAAATATGGATATATATCAAATAAAAAATGTTAATGAAAATAATACATAATTATTTATATCATTTAAATACATAATAATTAATTTCAAAGAATCCATAATCGTGGTGGTGGAATTAGGATTTCACTATTTATGGGGTGGTGATCCAACCACGTTATGAATAAAAATTTCCTTATTAAAATCGATTGAGGGGATGGTATAAAATGGATATTACAACATAATAATCAAATATAAGAATATTGATGATTCAGATATAATTATGTCAAGGGAGATAGATAAAAATGAATAGGGTAGAAAAGAATAAAACTGAAATAGGTTTAGTTTAGAATTTACCTCTTCCTTTAGGATTCTCCTCTTAGGAAGACCCTTAATAATTCATGGAATTAAATTTTGGGAGAAAAGAAGAACATGAAATTTGTGTGATGATTTTAATAAAAATAATTAATTTTTTTTTGAAAATATGATGGCTAATAAGGTGTGAGGGAATGGGGGATGTGGTGTCGTATTTATAAGGGATGGAGATTAGTTTTGGTCCACAAAATAATTATTATTTTTTTATTATGATTATATATATTCCTTATTAATTTTAATATATACAGTAACAAGTGCATGTTATTTTGAGATAATGGCATATTGAATTATAAATGAGTCAATAATTCATGTTTTTAATGCATAATGTTAATTACCATATTTTATTGTAATTCAAAATTTTTTATAATGAAATATAAATTAAAAAATATATTAAATCCAAAAAGATTTTATTGTCAAAATATCAAAAAGGTAATCATTTTTTAAAAAATATTTTATAATTATGAAAAATTAATTTTGAATTGAAATCTTTGTTTATTTTGAAAATAAATTTTTTTTATTATCATATATTTTATAAACCATTAAAAATTAAATATGGAATCATAAATTAGTATTGTAATTTTAATTATAATTAAAATTATTTTATTATACCATTTTAAATATATTTTATTACAAATTTATTATATTTATCATAAAAATAAAAATATTCTTATATGTTCGAAAAAAATCAATGAATTATTTAATAATTTTAAAACATTTATTTATTTTTATCGAGATATAAATTTTATATATTTTCATTTTATAGGTCAACAAAATATTATTATAAAATTTTATTGGTGTACATACTATATTAAAGGTTAGGATACTCCTCCAAACATCCATTTAACAATTCCAACAATAATATTTATAATAACCATATGGGATTTATAACTACTATATGTAAATAAATTCCCATATGTTTTTCAGTCAGATACATTTTCAATCATGGATGGATATATTTTCATTTTAAAAAAATAATATTTCAGTACTAATATAATATTTCGTTTCTAATGGTTTTTATTTGAGTGAAATCATTCGAGGTAATCAAGAATATAAAAATATTAATAATATTGTTTCTTTTTATCTATTTTTTGTCCCATTATAAAATATTCAATTATTATGTCTATAATTTTTCTCTCCATGAAATTTTCAATTCTATATAATAATTTTTTTGTTGCTGACATGTGGTCTATAACATATTATATAATAATATATTATTTAATAAGAATCATTAGTTTAATATGAAAATTAATTCCACTACAAAATAACGGGTCATTATAGATTAATTGATATATTAATAATCGGAAATGAGATATTATATTATTATTAGAAATATAAAAAAGTATCTTTTCTAATGGATAAAAGTTGGTAAAAAATGGGATGCTCTTTTATATTGACCAAAATAGTTATACACTATCTATATTCCCTTAGGGACATGCTGAAATATTTACCTAACTATTGATATACTACCTCCTTTACTAATAGATAGATTTTAAATACAAACTATTTTTCATCGCCATTCAATAACATCAACTTTTGGCTCATGGAATATAAAATAGGTTTTACCTGATGATATTTGTTTCATGGACTCTAAGAATAATTGTGATTTTCACTAAGTGTAACATAATTCTTGAAATATTTTTTTCTATAAGGGAAGAGGTCAATTTAATAAAATGGTCAAAATTATTAATAAATAAAATGAAATAGGGAACCAAATAGGATGGATTTTTTTGATTTTTTTTGATAAAATAAAAATATAAAGAAATATTTTTCATTGAAAACACTAATATGAAAAAAAATATTTGGTAAAATATATCAATTCACTGTTTATTCATCATTATACCATATGTTAAAATCAATTTCATAGTAATCACCTAATATTTTCAACACCTAATAAAAATGGAAATAAACACATCTATAACGATGGAAATAGATTATCACAAGGTTGAATACATGACTTCCAATCCTGGATCTATAGATTTATTATAATATATATTAAAACTACTGGCCAATATCAAATTAGGGAATCATATAAAAAATGGAAATAAGAAATAATAAGGTATCATGACTTGATTTGAACCATTAAAATCAATCATATGTTCGTTAGATTTGGGTAATTAGAAGTAAATATAATGATTTAAAAAAGGCCAAACTCATGTTCAAAATGAAAATAAATCTAGTAAAATAAAAATTAAAATCCAATTAAATTATTAAATTTTTTTAGTTATTGTTTATAAACATATTAGAAACCAAAAACATTCTGGGTGTATGAATTAGATTGACTATGATTGGAAACAACTCTCTTATTAGAAGAGTTGTCATCATGGGGATGATTTTCATATATATGGTATTAAAAGTGTAAAACCAAATAAAACCACTACTCATAGATAACAAACCACATGATTAATTTATAAGAAGTTTAGAATAATAATAAAATTACATAAATATAGAGAGTGTACTCAAACAACATCATAGACTCAAGAAGCAATATATTAATTGGAACTCATTCATAGAATTAATAATTGCACAAAATATTGCATCTTTCATATGGTTTGATATGTTTAATAGAACCAATATCATTAGAATATACTCTAAACCATAAAAATGGTTTGGTAAGGCCTAATCCATTAAATCCATCCCAACACACCATTAATGGAAAAATTCATCCAAAAAAATTAAACTATATATTTAATGGTATAAAATATAAAAATAAAAATTAATCTGAAAAAGAACCATAATGTTTCAATTCAAATTTATATAAAAGGAATTTTTTTCTATAAAATTAATATATTAAAATTAAATTAAATAAATAATTTCAACGGAATTTTCAAATTAAAGGTATATATACATATTTCTATTAAATATTTAAATATGGATTAATTCTAGAGATTTTTTTTAGCAATTTGACAAAATAAATTACAAAATAACATTTTATTAACTCTTCAACTTCCACATTTATACTCCAATTAAAATTCACATGTCATAAAATGTATAAAAATTTTCATTTGGAAATTTATCCATCCATAACAATGATATGATCATAGAAAGAATAAAAAAATCATTCAAAATAAATTATAAGGAATTAATTGCCTCATAAATTATAAAAATATATAATCTAGTGAGATCAATGACACTAATAAGGTTGAAATAATTTATGAGTATTCAATGCTATAAAACCCCATTTTGTGTGTGAAATTAAATCATGCTTGTCTCTCCTACCATTATCATACAAAATATAATTAGTTAAATAATTTTATATTGACTAATTATATTATAATAAATATATTCTATATAATTTGTAACCAAATTACCAAAGAAACCATTTTTAGTATTCCCAAAAGTCTAACATTAAACTTGTAACCTAGGTATCACAATATGTTGTACATTTGATTTATCCCCAGTGTATTGTATTTTATGTGGGATTATATTAGTCATATATAATTTACACACATATATTTAAATAAATTATAGTAGTGAATAATCTTAAAAGTGAAACAACCATAACGACCAACATTTTAATTAGAAGAAAAAATATATATCTAGAATATACCATTAATTTATTTAAAAAACAAACAAGTAATGATTTTGTGTGATGTTTTCTAGAATGATTAAATGAAATAAATTTACAATATAATCTAATTATTTACTGATGAATAAAATAAATTCATTTCAAAATGAAACAATTAATCAAGTCATTTATCATCTTCAATTTTCAGTAAAATCACCCACCAAATATGAAAATATCACAATTCATAACATAAGGCCAATTAGAATAGAAAAATAAAAAATTCATTTTCAATAGGATCTATGGATTAAATGTCATTAATATAACATAATTTTTAGTATTTTTATTTCATAATAAATAAAAACAATTAATATTGAAAATAACAAAAGAAAATAAAAAAAGAAACCCAAAATTTCATCTCACAACCACACGACAAATGACACTATTTCTATAATGTGATCTAGAAAAATGAAACATTCACATAATATTTTGAATTTAAATTACTGAAATTTACTTAATAATGAGATTTTATGGGGTATTTTGATATTTTTATGTGATCATGGTCACTTGAAATGCGATTAAATCAACTGTATGTATAGACAAAACTTCAAATTACTACTTATACCATTTTTCATTGGCTAAAAATCTTACTACTATAAACTGTTATGTGACCTCTAATGAATAATATAATAATTGATAAAAATAGGGATCCAGACATCTATAATATATCATTCTAGGATTAATAATCAATAATAAACTATAAAGAAGTAATTTATCTCAATCATGAAACTCCATATTGTGGATCATTATATCATTGGAGTTGATCAATATTTCATTAAACTACCTTGTATAATGATATGATAAAATTAATATTCCATCATGATCTTACGGTTATATATTATTTTATTCCCTTACATTGTCTTAATCCATGATTGATTTCATTATAACCTAATATGCCAAACTGTCCAACTCCTCTGGAAATGACATGATTTCTTAAAAATGATATGACATGGGGAAATTCCAATGAGATTTTGGATGATTTTCCTATAATTCAATATCACCTCTTCATACTTTTTAATCTAATCCTTCTTACTATAATTCAACATTATGTTTACCACCCAATAGATCAAAAATAGGTAATTAAAATTTCATATGAAAAAGTTTAATACTTTTCACTAAAATGGATTTGGTAATCTAAACCAAAAAAACTTTTGAAACATTTAAAAATACTAGAAAAATCGAGATTCAGTAGTATTGATGGCCATAGATTTCACCCATTTGATTATATAGCTATCTTAAATAAAATAAAATTCATGAATATGACTAATATTGAAAAAAGAAAAAAAAATCAACACCATTAAAATAAAAATATCTTAGAATAATATGGGTTATTTGAGAATTTGTTATCTCCCCTAAATGTTTCCAATATGTTAGAAACATATTCATGACTATAAAATCACATATGAATGATGTAAGATGGTAGAACATCATAATTTAGAGAATTAGTATTTAATATGTGTCCATTAGGGTCCAAAGTTTCCAAAAAATGATGAATAATAATAAATAATCTAATCAAACTCATTATCAGAAGTACATATTCATATGATATGGTAATTATAAATTCTTATATGGTATGTATCAATCCACACATAAAACCCATATTTCGTCTCCAATATTGTAACATGATATGTGTTTAGTTTTATAGTGATTTAAAAATAAACCATATACATTACTAAATCACAATACCATGGATCCGTATCAGAGATAGAATTAAAATGATCAATGGAATATGTTTCCCACAGTTGTTCTTAGTTTTGGTTCACATGATCTAATATGTGATTGATCCCTATGGTCTAGTTCACCATTGTGTTCTCTAATCAATATTATCCATTATATATTTTATAAATAATTGAATATTTAGAATATAATGAATAGGAATCTTATTTGGATTTGGATTCTTTAATAAGTACGTGAGTGATACATGATTATAAAAATCCACTTTGTATCCCAATTAGGAAACAACTTCAATAAATAAAATATGATCACTATAATATTATTTTGTGCTGTTATGTAGTTTAGATGTGGTGAATCCAATGTTTTGAAATTATATTAAATAAAATGGGAATTTTTATCGACTATATGAGAAAAAATTTATCCAATTGTGATGTTTAGAGCACTACTCCTAATTCCACATGGGATCTCCAACCACAAATGATTTGTGTGACCCCCCATAAAAATAAAGTAAAAAACCATGTTTTGATTTCATGTATGAAACACACAACCTAGAGAATATGATAATAGAATATCTAGATAAATTATAATATATTTACAATCTAAAATATATTACATGTAATTAAATTCAAACATCATAGAGTTAGTATGTGATACACACAAGAGTGACCTTCTTCCAAATCATACGTTGTACGCAAGACCGAGATTCACCAAACAACGATATATTATTAAAACATAATTATGTAATATAATGATATATAAACTAGATATTTTGGATAGTATTAAATAACATTTGAGAAATATCGTTTACATAAATATAAAATGATTTCATGGGTAACTAATTAATTATAAATAAAAATAAGGATCAATTAGATATATAAGGGAATATTATTATCGTTATGATTCGCTAGGAGTTTTATCTGAAAAAAATTAATTAATCAAAATTAGTAAATTATTATAATTATATAAATATGTTATATAAATCAAATATTTATGATATTAATCCATTATTTTTTATATGAATAAGATATGAACTAACACAATATTACAAAAAAAACATATATTTTCATAAGTATAATTTTACTATAAATTTATAGAGACCCTATTTTAAATCAGGCTTTTTACACTCATATAAGATATTTTTGATGAAATAAAATTAATATTTTTAATTGGTTCATAAAAATTTATATCGGTTGAGGATTTGGTATTTTTTTATATATTTATCATTTAAATGAATAGAGAAAATTTCTGGATTTAAATTTAAAACTAAATTTTTGTCTAATTTATTTTCATAGTTAGATAATCCTATTGATTTATTTTAAATAATTATTAATTAAAATTTTTATTATTTAATAAAATTTTGTACATTTTAATAAATATTAAAATGAAATTGACTATAAAAACTATGTGAACTTTTGAACATTTTACTTAAAAATACTGTTTTATTATTCCATCACCGCAATATATTATTAATTAATTTATAAAAATTCATACTATTGAGTTTTGAAAAATTGATTCCATATATGGAATCATAAGGTCCCCAATTGATATTTAGGTCCCTTATTTTATTGTAAATTATGAATAGATACTTGGGTAATTTTTTTTATTATCACTATTAATGGGTAAATTTGGTAAAGAAAGTTAAAAATAAAAATATAAAAATATAAAAATACCCTAAAACATGTGATAAAATTATTTTATGAGTCATGGCTGACCAAGGATATACTTTTTCCATACTATTGGACTTTGGATTCCACTTGGGATTGATTAAGACATTTATTAACATTATTTTAATATAATGGAAAAATATCATAAACATGTCTCTTATTAGAAAAATTTTTTTAATAAGGGATTATATAAGTGATATATTTGACAATAAATACTTATTAGATATAAAATAATACTACATAAATCATGGTTTTTTATTTATAATTTTAATCCATTAAATATCTTAATTTATTTTTTACACAATTATGATTCAATAATATATCTATAGATGAAAGAATCAAAAAAATGAAAATATAAATATTATAATAAATATTATCTAAAATATTTGATGGCATATAAGATTTTTTCAGATTACTATGACATATCATTATTATGATAATTTATTTTGAATCAAAATAATCAATGTTTTATAAATTTTAAAAAATTTCAAGTAAGAATAGTGTCAAAATTTACAGAATTCAAAGCAGAAATTAAAAAATAGACTATTATATATCATAAAACTCATAATAATATGAGATTTGACCAGAAGTGTTATTATATGTCCTAATATATCTCAAATAAAAATTTTTGGTCTTTATTCATTTTATGGTAATCACATTAACTCACCAATTACTAGTAACAGAATATCCTGATAAAATTTAAAAATGTAAAATAAGGGTTAAAAATAAAGGTAAGGATTAAAAAAATTCAATAATGACAAATTTAATGTGGATGATGTGTATTTGAATAAAATTTATCTTATATTCAAAATAAATGAATTTGGGACTATTTGAAAATGAAATTAAATTTATATTAATTTAATATTTTATAATTTTACCAGGTTGCCCCTCCCGTCTCCAATAAAAAGGTACAATATTCTATCTAATACTCATATATCTAGAATAATTGTTTTGGCCATTATATACACATTTTTGTTAAATCTATACCTTCATTCGAGAAGTCTTATATATGGGGGAAACCCTCCAAAGGATTCTGGTTGTTATAAACCAAATGAAGTTACTTGCTTAAGTGGTAACACCTTCTGTCTTTTTTTAGATTAATTTCTTATCTACACTGGTTATACTCTTCACATTTTATGATTAAATAAAACATCCTTTATTCTCAATATAATAATATTTTTATGCAATTTTTCCATTCTATAGTTACACATACTTCCATATAATGGGTAACGAACATAGTGTTTTTGTTTTAGGTGAACTACTGCCTCACAAAATGATGATTGTAATATTTTCCACTACCAACTCTCATGGTGGACATTATGATAGAAACAATTTATATATATATACATGTTATTTTTAATTTATTTATTCTTTTAATTTAAAACATACCTTAATGATCTCCTTATTCTCTAAATACGATAATTTCGTTTGATGAAGTGTGGACTACTGCCCCCTCAAAAATATATGATTCGTTCATTCTATACATATAAATTTTAAATGACATTTTTATTTAAAAAATATAAAATATATGAAATTTATAATATTTATTAATTATAATATACATTTATATGAATTAATTTGTATACAATAATGAAATTAATCTAGTGTTCCAATGTTCGTACGACATGTAATCACCATGAACTGTGCAATTCATTTCTAATATCCAAATATTATGGACTACTATAAATAAATATTTATTGGGTATATAATATATGTATGTCATTATTATTATTATAGATATATTATTTAATGACTCATTTTACTATAGTTGATCTAACAATGTTGATTTTGTTTCATTTACAGAATTTGGTTGAAACTATAGATAGAAAATTAAATTTTTATGTAGTTATAAAAAAAGGTTGTAATAAGTAAAATTAAAGTAATTATCTATATGAAAAAGGTTATAAATAATGTATAAATTTAATATAAGTTTATTATATATGATGTTAAAGGATAACCCCCTAGATGGAAATTCGTGTTAAGAATTCTCATCTCATTGTTTACATCCATAAGATAAATGTCATAATCACTAATTACATCTCTTGTGTGGTGTACATACTACATATGTTTTATATATAATATTTTTATTTCATTTATATTAATTTAATATAGATTTTTAATTTTATGATTATCACTAGATGATATTTTGATTCATGTGTAAGGGATTTCATCTCAATTTCCTTTCATTGAGGCATATTGTATTATTGTGGACACAATTTCTTTTATATGGAGTATATATTTCCATTGAAATTATATATCATGAATCTCATTACAAATATTATATTTTAAAATTCATTTAATATTACTCATTTAAAAGTTTATGATTAAAAATTTTCATAGACTTATGAGACACATTGGGATGTTTAATGATTATTTTCCTCAAGACTAATCCTAATGACCCCTTAATGGAATTTACGTTGGAGGAAATTATCTAAACATTGGTAAATAATCCATTTAATTCCTATTTGTTTATTCATTACCATTTTCATGTACTATTACCATTTTAAATATTTGGTACTCATTGGGTTTTAATAAATGTTTTTATAAAAATAAATCATTCTTTCCCTCTCTAGTTGAAGAACCAATTTTCTCTAACAAACCATTTTTTACTAAAATATTTTCAAAAATTATCTAAAATTTATATAGTAAAGGATTTTCTTGTTTTTTTTCATTTAAATTTTTTTGATGGAATATTATTGTCTCTTTTTGAATAAGTTATTTTTCTCACCTTTTTACCATAATCAATTACTATTTTTTAACCTCATATAACATCTATAGATTTATCCACAAAAAATTATTTAAAACAGTCTTTTCATGTTTAAAAGGATTATATTCAAAATAAAATTTTTTTAAAATTAAATTTTCAATTAAATATACATTGAAAAGGTTTTACAAAATAAAATTATATTTTACTCAATAGTATTTTTTAATGTTATTTATTTATTTCATCAATGACAAAAAACCACTATTTTACCCCACATGTGATTTGTAATATTTATACCATCCTTAATCTTCCACTGAATTATTTAATATTTATTTGTGCAAATAGGGTATTCTAGTTCATTTCCATAATTTATTTGTTATTTTTCATGAAATATTTATTCTCATTTGACTATCGAAAAATGAATTTCCATTATTTTTCATTTCATTTACTTGGAATTTAATATTGCATAAACCATATATAATATTACATACGATGCTTAATATGATAGTTATTTGATGAATTGGGGAATTATGGATAGATCCTTATTACTTATTCAATATAGTTATTCATTATGGAATATTATTTAGTTTGGATATTCTATATGTGATATGTTATGGACTAGAAATGATATGTGGGGCCTGAATTTCATATAGCCCCTCGAGGTATTGATTGATTCTAATAAGTCAAATAATTCATTATATTGATTTCTGACAATATTTTTTAAATCGTCTTTTGATAAGTCTTGATGGGATGGGTTTTCATGTGCCCAGACATGGTGTCAAATAATTAATCATGTCCATCATTGATATTTCAGTTCTTATTAATCTATGTGATTTTGTGTCGACATATTAATGGAGAAATTTCATATTAGTTTAAAGATCAATGGGGTTGGTTTTAGTTTGATACATTTCCATATTTATTTTGGCTATATCTTGTTATTTAAACTGAATTTATTTCATGTAATTACCTTTACAAACTATTTCATCAGTTCTATGAATGATTGCTGATTACATGGTATACTGGTTCAGTTATTTACCATAATTTTTATTCTCCTCTAATGGCCCGAAGACCTTCGTTTTTATTGATTTTTTATAATCCACCTTCCAAGGGGTGAGGTGGAACACTTTTTTTTAAACAATGTTCAATGAATTTAATTTTTATTTTTTATCAATTTTTTCTCAAATGGCCCGAAGGCCATCTTTTTTATTTTATTAAGTATAATACCACTTCTAAGGGTTGAAGGGAATCTCGTACATGAACCGTAGGCCCAAGGCACAGGGCCTGACAAACCTGCAATACATGACCCGAAGGCCTAGAGGCATTCCATGCCCAATACCTGACCTGTTGTCCCAACCCACTTGAACTGCCCCTCCACAGATTTCTACATCATTGATCACTGATCTCCCAGCCTTGCAATGTTGATAGGCTATAATTTCCCCATACAAAGTTGCACGGCGGTTTTTCCTGATGGTAGCTTCTATACCCTCTCATTCATCCAATCTGGTTAGCTCTGCAACTGGTGGCTGGTACACCGGTTACATTAATCCTCTTCTCGGGCCTTTTTATGTGAATTGGGCTACTCAATGGTCTACGTGACTCGACGTCCCAGTGGCCCGAAGACCTTTGATGACCTGAAGGCCTTGGAGACCCACAGGCTCAAATGGGTGGCCCGAAAACCAAAAACGGGTGAATAGTTCTAGCTGCTACAGTATCGAACAGTTACTGCTACAGTACTGCTACAATACTACTACAGTCCTCCTACAGTACTTCTACAGTATTGCTACAGTCCATAGTTTTAATTCTCATTGATACATTTTTTCTTTGACTATATTTTACCAGCAATGATCATATAATCTCACCCATATTATGTTCCTTTCCAAAAGAATAAGATAATTTTAATATAAATGATAAGACGGAAGATACTTTTGGAATTATATATTATCCTCGATGATTTTATTATAGAAATATATGTTTCTATTAGTGTATTAATTTGTGTTAAATTATTCAATTATGTATGTAGTTTACCAAAGACTACTAAATTTATTTTTCTATTGGGGCTTGATTCCTTGAAACCATGCAAATATTATTGATAGTAGACATTAGCTTCAGTCTATCTCGGGTCAGGTTGCTATAATTGTTATAAAATGATGTTTAGTAGCATCCTTGATAAATATATTTGGGAAAATATATGTTCAATAACATAACTGTAGGATATAATTTTAGGATAATTATATAATAACACCATAGAATATTGGAAAAGTATATATTTTTTGATTCTTCCAAGAAATTGAAAAAATTATGCATACTATAAGTGGATGTAGTTATGGAATAGATGTACATAGGAGTAAAAACCCCAAAATAGTGTTATTGGATTGACTCAGTGTATCTTATTACACGACTAAAGTCCTTACATCACAATTAGTTTGACAATACCAGAGGTATATTCTATGTATAATCCAAATTTTCATTACAAATCACTATAAATGATCTGAATAAATAATGAAAATAGATTACCTTTGTTAAACCTTACGATATTTATATTGAATATAATTAATCATGATTAGAAATTATACAAATGTTATTATAGATAATCCCTAAACCAATGATGGACCTATGTAGAAATAATAATGATGAAGTATTGAGGATGTATTGAAAAGATTAATTAAAATTCTATTTATATGTTAACCTAATTTCAAGTATGTCCATAATATATATTTTTTAAATTATATTAATTTGGTTATAGAATTGGACATCCTTTAAAACAGGTGAAAACCATTCAAATCTAGCTTTTCTGTAAGTAATGAACCCATGCCCGATGAATGTTAAGGCTTTCACGCCAACCACCGTCTTGTGTGATATCCTTATTATTTTTTTCAATCATTTAATATAAAAAACATGACATATAAATGTTATTTATAAACTATAAGTATCAAATTAGAGGATTAGGTGTTAATTTATTTATAGAATTAATTTTGGAAGATAGTTGGGGACTAATAGTTAGACCTCTCACCCTTACGATCCATTAAATGATTCTTTTTTTCTTCCAGAAGAAAAAACAAAATTTCTTTTTTGCAATTAATTTTTCTAATTAAAATAAATAATTAGAATTTGATCCATGGAAAACCAAAAGATAGTATAATTCATATTAAATATAATTCTACCAGGTTAGAATATTTGAATATATTCTTGGTTAGTAAAATAATTATGCAACATAAAAGAAAAATATATTGTCCAATAACGTAAATTAAAATAAATTAATGTTATTCTACATCATCTCAGATTTATGGAATTGAAGACCTTAACATTATATTTAAAAATTATATTTTTTTTATCAATTATCTCATTTACTGGGATTAAATATTTAGGATTTTCATCCACGTATGTATCTATACATTCCTCTAATTTTCTCCATCATAAAGAATTAATTACACTATAGTCCATGTGAGAATTTCACATTCCATAATCATATTTCAAAAAAAATATTATGAAAACTTTAATCGATGACGGATTTCAATGTAGGAATTATCAATCCATATATTACCCAGATCATGTTTAAATTTCAAGCATTCAATTTAATTAAGGTTGGGAGAATGTGACACCCTGAAAAACTAATTTTAGAAGCTTGTTTTTGATATCATGTATGACAAACAATACTAATAGCACAAGGTTATATAATAATAGGATACATTATAATATACATATTATTTTAAAAATATTATATGCAATTCAATGAAAAAAATATAGAGGTTGCACGTGATACACATAAATGCGTCCTTCCACCATCTCTTGCATTGTATGCACGATAGAGTTTCACCAAACAAGGATATATTATTAAAATAATTCTATTTAATATAATGAAATATAAACTATCCTTTATGAATAGTATTAAAAAACCTATGATAATATATGGTTAATATGAATATAAAATGAATTCGTGGTTAACTAATTAATGATTACTGAAAATAATAATCAAATCGATATAAATATAAATATTATTATTTTTGATGATTAAAAAGGAAAATTAACTTAAAATTTTATTAATTAAAATTATTATATCACCTTAATGAAATTTATAGGTTATATAAGTCTTATATTTTTTATATTCATCCATTAATTTATATATTATTATATAATAACAAACTCAATATTACCCATAAAAATCTATATTTTAATAAAAATAGGTGTACCACCTTTTAATGGATAACCTATTTTAAATCCAAATTTTTAAACAATGATAATTTTTTTTATAAAATGAACTTTTTATTTGGAAGAGGGATATAAAAATTTACATTTATTGAATATTTTTTATTTTATTTAGAAATTTCTTATTTTAATGAATATTGAAAAATATAGATTTTTTTGTTCAAAATGAAATTTTCTTCTAATTTATTTATATAGATAGAATATAATTTAGATTTTTTTAATTTATAAATAAATAATTTTTTTAATTTTATACAATTTTTTTAATTGTAATTATTTTCACCATGAAATTGAAAACAAATGTGATCCTTCGAACATTTCACTTAAAATACTCAGTTTCTTATTTCATCAAAGAGATTAATTTTTTATTAATTTTGAACATTTATGTGTTTTGAATTTCAAAAATGGATATAATATTATTTAATTAAATGTTCCAAATTATGGAAATAGGACCCATTAATTTTTCATCATTATGAATAATAACGTTGGTAATTATTTTTATTACTATAGTTACTGTGAAAATCAGGTAAATAAATGTTAAAATTATAATATGATAAAATAAAAATTCCATAACACTTATCCTAACATATTTAGATTAGTCATAGATGGCAAAAAATATTTCAGGGCTGATATTATAGCCTTTGAAAGACACTTGTGTGTGATTTAAACAGTTATAACACTTAATTTAATGTTTACACACAATTTTCATCACCATGCCTCTTATTACTAGACCAATTTTAATATGGGATTATATGAGTGATATATTTTACTCTAAATAGTCATTATAATTATACAAATACTAATAATATAATTCTATATAATTTATAATTTTAATAAATAAGATATGTAAATTTATCTATAACACAATGATGATGCAATAATAGATTTATTATTAAATAAATCAACTAAATGATAATATAAACATTAAAATAAATATTATTCAAAATATTTGGTTAAATAAATAAACTTTATGGATAAAAATTAAATGATATTATTGAGTAATTTTGTTTCTTTTTGAATATACATGTTATGATTTTTAAAAAATGTAATTTACGAAAAGTGTCAACATTGACAAATATCATAACATAATTTATATAAATTTTTATTAAATGATATAAAATTCATAAAATTATACTATTAAAAAATTATTAGTATAGGTCCTAATATATCATAAATGAATCTTTAGTTGGACTTATTACATGATATGGGAATTACATGAACAAAAAAGTGTAAATAACAAGATATCGCGATATGAATAAAAATGATAAAATAATGTTTAAACAAAAAAATATAGGGATTAAATTTTTTAAAATAGTAAATAATTTTTATTATTAGATAAAGAATAGATCCAAAAACATTATATATGAAAAATAATACATTTTGGGACCATTTGAAAATAAAATCGAATTTATATTAATTTAATATTTTAAAACATTTCAAGGGTGCCCCTCCACTATCATAAAAAAGTTACCAACTCCTCAAAAATAAGCACACATCATGAACAATTTTTTTTGGAAACAATATGAACACAAATCTTTCTAAAATTACTACCCTCATCATAGGGGCCACTATTAGGTCCAAAATACTACCATTGAATGCTTTTTGTATAATCCAAAAGAAGTTACCTGATTAAGAGGTAACACCTTCTCTCATGTATTATATTTAAATTTATATTCCCCAATCCCAATATTTTTACTATTATATTATTACATAATAAAAACAGTAAAATAAAAATATTTGGATGTTTCTAATTCTATGGTTTCATCCTTCTGTTACACACATGACCATTTTATGGGTAACAAACATACTATTTCATTGAACGATGAACTACTTCCTCACGAAAGAATGATTGTAAAATTTTCCAAAGGCAATAATAATTTCTTAAATTATGATGGAAATAATGTTTATATATTACATATTTTATCTATAGTGTCTTTATAATTCTAATTTGAAACATACATTTATGCTTTCCACGTTGTGTAAAAACGATGATTTGGTTTGAGGAAGCATGGACTTACCGTCCCTTCAATCTGATATCACTTGTTCACTCTATATATGGGATGCATAAAGGATGTAATTATTATAAATATGAAACATACATGAAATTAATATAATATTGGAATTATCATATACATTTATATCATTTAATTAATAAACAATATATAAATGAAAATAGCATCCATGTGTACGTATGACAAACAGTCTTCATGAGCGATGCACATCATTTATAAACTCTAAATATAGTGGAATATTGTAAATTAATATGTACATAGTATATAAGATAATTATATGATTAATATTATTTGGTATATATTATCTAAGGACCCATTTTACCATATTTTACCCAATAATGTTTATTTTGATACATTAACCGAATTTGGTTGAAACAGTCGACGTAAGTAGTTTGAAAAAACCAGTTAATAATTCAAAAAAATAATAACATGAATAAAAAATATTTTAAGTATGTATAAAAGTTGCATATGTTTATTATGAATGATGTTCATGGACGTTCAACCAAATGGAAACTCATGTTAATGATTCTCGTTGGACTTTTTACATCTGAGATATATATGTCTTAATCATAACTTACATCATCTGTATTGTGAAACAACAACACATTTTGATACAAAATATATTTAATTAATTAATATTCCATTTTTAGACATTTGATTTTCATATTACCACTTTTCGATATTTTGATTCATGTGTAATGTATTTCTTCTAAATTTCTTTTCATTGAGGGATATTCTATTATTATGCATCTTGTTTCTTTTATATTGTATATATATTTCCATTGAAATTATATATTTTGAATATCAATACACACATGATATTAGAAAATTAATGAAATATTAATCCATCATGAGGTTATTATATAAAATTTTTTATAGTTTAATGGGTCAGTTTTGGTTGTTTAAATATTATCTTCTACAAGACTAACCCTAATGATATCTGAATAGAATTTCCATTAGAGGAATCTATATAAACACTGGACAATAATCCCATTGATTCTTATCTAGTTTTTCTTGATAATATTCATGAATTGGTATGATTTTTACTCTTTCGTTCTCTTAGTGATTTAAAAAATGTTTTTTATAAAATTAACTTAATTTATCTCCTTAGTCGGAAAAACTATTTTCTTTTAATTTTTTTATTAGTATATTTAAAACAAATTCATAAAATTATTACAAAATAATATTTCTGCATTTTTTACTTCTAACAATGCTTTTTAAAATATTCTTGTCACATTATGAATAAGTAATTTTTATTACCTTTTTACCATACAAAAGGAATATACTTTTTTACCCTGTACGACATATAAAAATTTATCTACCATCATTTCTTTGATCTCGTCATTTAATGTTTAAAATGATTATTTTTAAAATATTTTTAAAAAATATATAATTTTCAATGAAATATATTTCTAAATGGGTTTTCAAATAGAAAGCATATTTTCCTCAATATTATTTTTAAAATTTTCATAATTTATTTCTCTAAATACTAAACCATATATTTAACCCTACATTGGATTTTTTGTATTGATAGCATCCTTATTCTCCCTCTAGATGGTTTATTATTGGTTTGGACAATGACAATATTCAAATTCATTTAATAGAATTATTTTTTAATCTTCTTGAAATATTTTATCTAATATTCCCATCGAACCAAAAATTTACATTATTATCCATTTTATTTTTCATTGATATTGATATTGAAAAAACCATATTCCATTTTACATACATTGACAACACTTACCATTATTGGACTAATTAGGGAATTATTGATTCATTTATATTACTCATTAATTAATGATGTTTGATAAGGAATATTAATTATGTTGGTTCTTTAATATGAAAAAAATTGGAATGGAAATGATTGGTGTTGACTAGAATTTATATTACTCATAGTTTTTTGGATAGTTTAAACTGAGATAAGTAATTGTTCAATTGGATTTATACCTATAGTTTTTAAAGTATCTTGTGAAAGGTCCAGATGGATTAGGTTTTCAAGTGCCCGAGACATGATCTCAACTAATTAAGAGTGTTCGTCTTAGATATTTCAGTTATCATTCACTATTCTTATTATTCATCAACATATCTATCGATACGTTTAATTTTAGTTCATTGATCAATGGAATGTGTTTTTGTGTCATATCATTATATTTTAATTTTCCCTTATATAGTAATCTGAATTCCATGTATTTCCATTAGTAATCTAGCTATATTATTTAATCAGTTCCGGGTAATTATGTTGATTACATTGTCCATGTGTTCAGTTGTTTACTATATTTATTACTCTCTTTGAATCACAGTTTCTTCATCCATAAATTTATCATTGTTGATAATTTGAGTTCACCCTAATTACATTTCATTCGCCAGGAATCCAAGAAATATACTATGAATGATATGGAAGAATATATAATATGGATTAGAGATTATCCTATTTGTTTTTATTATATATTGATATGTTGAAATTAGTGTATCCATTTGTAATTCAATAATCATTTATGTATATAGTTAACCATGAATAATAAACTGATTAGTCCTTCGGGTATTGATTCATTGAAATAATCCAAATTTAATACATAGTAGAAAATAGAAATGGGCTATATGGGTTGGTTTTCTTCATTTTATGATTATTTTTGTGGGATAATTTCATTTAGATCATCAATTGAATACTTTAGTGACTAATAAATCCCATAATTATAATCCAATTTAAACAGTATTGATATGGGTTGTGAAATATTACTATAATATTTCATAAAGAACTAATAAAATTTTACATATCCTAACAAATATATAATAGGACATATATGTATATGATATAATCTAGAAGAAAAAATCTCTATTATAAATCTATAAACATCTATTATAGGTTTAGAGACCAGAAACCATAATTAAATGACATGATATATAGTTAAAAGAAATTTATAAATAAATAAAACTAGATTATTCTCAGTGATAAAATTTAATGCATACCAACATTCAACATTAATTCCTTAAATAACGATCCATTAATAGAAAAATAAACCACAAATAATTTGATGAATGTCTCCATAAAATAAGGAAAAAACACTCACCCTACTTCTTTAGAATGTTCCCATTTGATTACAAAGATTAGTTAGTGTAAATAAATAACTCCATTAAATGAATGGGATGGTTAATATCATATTTTCATGAACTATTTGAGTAATCAGTACAAAAAATAAATTTTAAAACATATCCAAGAAATAATATTATTTCATTCCTAAAAGCCTCTTAATCAATTTATCTAAAATAAGAGAGGAATTTTCCCTGTTATTGGATTGATTTCATTTCCTATAATCAATAAAAGAATGAAAACAATTTTTTACCATCCAAGTTACAAAATCATCCTTCTCAGATTTAATTTAAGAAAAACATGTTTTCTTAGGTATAAACTGAATAAAACCAACCCACTGAGAATCAAATATGGGTTAAATTATACAAACCTCAAGAAAATTTTCAATTTCATTTAATCCAACTTCTAAAAGAATGGGATTGTGTTTCATTTTAGCATGTATTACATGTTTGTCACCATATTATATAATATTAATATACATGAAAATGGAGGGTCTATTACCCAACATATCTATCAAGGAGAACAAATTACACAGATTTCGACCCTCAAAATATTTAATGATTTTAATAAATGTTCAAAATAAATATTTTGACAAATGATAATGGGTTATCTCTCACTACTCGATCAATATGAATATTTGATTTTTGGTGTAAATTAAACTAGATTCAATGTAGGTGAATGTTTTATGGAATTATACATTTAAGGTATAAAAATATATACTAAAAATAAATAATTTATATTATTCATTTACAAAATTGATGAATAATGCATCAAATAAATCATAATACGAAAAAATGATGTAATTGTTTTTTAAAGAACGTGATTATTATTAGTATATAAATCCTTATAAATATCATACACAAGGGATGTGTTCTCGTTGAATTGTTTTTAATCAGATAATTTCCCAAATCATAACATAAAATATATCCAATTGGATTTTCTGTATCAACCCCGAAAGATATTAAATAAATTCTCTTCAATTGATCCTCATTTCTTAAATTCTATTCACATCCCTTTATCTAAGAATCATGTGAAATAAATTACAATATATATAAAATAATATTATAATGGTGAGGTAATATTCATTATCATACATCTTGTCATATCCCTTTTATTATAATTAAAAACACAATTTGTGATGTGTCCATTTACCATTATCGTAGAATATATGTTTCCAATTTCTATTAATAACTTCATAGTAGGTAATAAAACAATTTTAATGGTCAAAAACGTTTTTCATTCCTTTTATATATCCTATTTTGTGTTCTGGAATCAACATATATACTTAATATTTTTTATATAAAGAAACTACTTCATTATTATCAAAGTACATCAAACTAATCTAAACAGATATAATTTCTATTTTATCTAATAAATCATCCTATTATATGAAAAAATGATATATGGTATAATCTAAATTTTTTAAAACATATAAATACCATTTTATTCTGTATCACTCATTTCTATTCCATTTGAAAAGAAAATCCATATAAAATAGACCATGGAAACAATGTAATGAACACACACGAATCAATGGATATAATAAAATATTATTAATAAATTGGTGAATTTTTTAAAAAAAAGATCATATCATACATTTATAAAATTAATATTATACCTTAATATATTAACAACACTCATTTAATTGTTATACAGAATTATTGGACACGTTTAATATTTCACAAACCCAAGGTAAGGGAATTCTTCACCTAATATCCATTATTTATGATAACATTATAATTCATTTATTTATTCCGGATACAATTATTTTTAAAATTACAATTTATTATATTATGTTTTATTATTTATATTTTTTGTTTTTATATATATTCCTTTCATATGATTAATTATTTCTTTAATGATATTTTATTTATAAGGGAATTTCCATTTAAAATCCATTTAAACGTCTCTTTTATAAAATTAAAAAAAAATCATTCTTATAATTTTATTCAAATTTTAATTTTTTATATTACAATAATGTTTAAAGTAAATGATTTTAATGTTAATTTTGAAGGATATTACTTCATTATTGTATTCACAGTTTCTATACTGTGATGGTTATTTCATTAATTGAAAAGTGTATTGTGAAATTTTAATATGTTTTCTCAACAGTTTAAATGGGTGACAAAGTGTGGTATTTAATGATATATTCCATTGTAAATTTTATGTTTTTTTAGAATATTATATATCTTGATATGTTGGGATGATCCCTAATGTAGATTATTATATGTTGGTTTGATACAATTATAACACCAGATATAATAAGTGAGACCCATTGTAACTCACTAATGAATTGGGTACTCTGAAGATTTATGTGGACTGAATGGTTAAAAAAATTTGTAATGGAGAATATAAAAGTGATATGGTAAATATTTCCCAAATAAAGTTCATGGTGTTTCTACGAATGATAATTTTTTTAATGACAGCAAATTTATGGGGTTTTATGTCATCACTTGATTATTGATTTCCTTCTTTAAATCCCTTACTGAGAGTTTTGGTCTATTACCAAGATTCTAAAATGTTTTATAATGTTAAAATTATGGGTAATATAATGAATGTAGTATGGAATAATGTTATGAATGTTTTTCAATGTTGTCATGTTTTATTATTATTGTTTTATATTTTGGAATAAATGGATAGTGCATTAGTAATATCCTATTTGTACGAATGTAGTATGTTATGTATGTATTATTTCATAATATTATAATACTCAAAACATGAAAAGATACTCAATGTGGAAGGAATTATTTTCTTTACTAAATAATAATATTATATAATGTTTTAAAGATATCTCTTTATAAATTTTATTACTGGATGGTTTAAATAACATTGAGGGTAAGAATTATTTTTTTAGAATACCATAAAGGAATTTACATTATGGTTAATTTGAAATTTTATATCATTATATGATTACCGATTTTATTATACTAATATATGTTTGTGAAGAATTAATTTCAATTGAATAAAAATGGATTTTGATGATGGAATCCCCCGAGAGGCTGATATATGTTCAAATTTGTAGCATGGAATGGGGGAAATTGGAATCGACCAATTTGTGAAAGTAACATGTCATCTTAATCAAGAGATAAATGGTTGTGGTTTCCAATATATAGAATACCTGATCTACCAAGAATGATCATGTATATTGAGGATCATTTCATGAGACCACATCCCCCATCATTCAGTGGATCATCTGACTCGATAATAGCTGGTGGATAGATCAATACACGGGTAAATATTTTAGTTTTAATTTTGTATTCAGAATGCCAAAAGGTAACCCCGTCCATTTATCAATTTGATGTGGATGATGATCAATGATGGTATATGGTTATGAATCCCATAAGTAATATGATATTGAATTATTTTAATCGGATCATTTTTTTATAATATTCCTAGAAAATAATTTGCTTAAAATGATCGACTTAGAATAGAGAACCAGTTCTTCGACCAAAAGCATAATTATCTATATGTTGTGGTCAATTATGAAACTAATATTATTAGAGCATCCACATATGTAAATGATTTTATTTGATATGTTCAAAGTAATGTTAATAGATTTTACTCTATTTTGAAACCATATTTATGGTTGGCTTTTTCTTAATGTGAATTTAAAAGCTACGATAAACACATTCATTTTTCTAAAATGGTTGATAACGACATTGATCACACATATGTGCTTTTTGAGGACAATTATACAATGTGTTCAGGATGTAATTATTTTATTAAATATTTAACAATGATATATGTATGTTTGAAAATAAACGTTTCTACTTGTGAAGGGTGTTGTAAATGAATCCTTGAGAATGACTTAAAAATTCTAGTAAATTCTACTAATGTGGTTATTTTTAACAAATTATCATGTGTGGAAGGGAAATGACAATAATGATAATGAGTGATCAATATTGATATGCCTTAACAATGTGTAATTAGTGCATTTTTCTAATATGTTCCCAAAACTATTAAGTTGGGTAGGAAATCTCTAAGGACGGATGTAGAAGGTTATTAGAAATTCATTTTCAACCACTTCAGATGATTTTGAGACGTCAAATAAGGTGTTATTAGGTGTATTTCACATTTTTACTAAATATTCGAATGTGTAGTTTGATTCATGTTCTTCAAATTACATAATTTATACGAATTTATCTACAAAATTAGAAATTCCACGTCATGAAATAAAGCCACAACTCATGGTAAAAACACAATGAAAATTTATTTTGGAAAAAATAATAAGAATATACCTATCACTATTTGTGGAAAGTGTATACAAGAAAACCTTGTTGAATTTACTCTAATAGTGTATGATTTTATTTTGATGCATGGATTGGCTTTTAGTTTATTATGATCTGATAGAATATATAGATTAACATGTAGTTCTTATGAAATATTTTCATTTTATGTACATTAATCAACCCATATCATTAATAGCTCATCATGAAGCCAAAAAACTATTACAATATGGAAATGAAATTTTTCAGGCATATATTGTTGAAAATAAAGGAACTATTCAGATTATTGATGTTCCAATGATAAATAAGTATCTGGATGTTTTCCTTAATGAGGTTCTAGATGTTGTTGATGATTAAGAGGTCAAGTTTACTAATGAATTAGTTCTTGATGCTAATCAATTATATATAGCCCCTTATCAATTGCATCAATAGTAAATTTTTGAGATAACAAATTTAGTTTAACAACTTTATTATATAATGGAATTATCAGACCTCGCAAATAACCATGGGGTTATCCTATAATTTATTAAAATTAATGATCATTAAATGTGACTTTGAATTGATTATAGATCCTTGAATACAATGAAATTTAACTAAAATTATCATTTTCTTTATATTGATTATTTATTTATTTTGATATACGGAGAAAAATATATTTATATGGTTAACATGAGGTATGAAAACTATTAATTGAAAGTAAAAGAAACAAATATTTTAAAGACCATGTTTTGTACTAGATATGGGAAATATGAATTTGTAGTCATCCCATTTGGGTTTACTATATATCCAGTTATATTCATGGATCTTATGTAGTTTCATGAGTTCTTGGATAAATTTTTTGTTATGTTTTTTATGAAATTTTTTTATATTCTAAAAGTATATAAGTACATGAAATATATCTAAGGGAATATTTTTAAAACATTATACAAAAAGAAACTATACAGAATTTTAATAATGTTATAATTTCTATGGTAATAAATTCATTCCAAGGAATGATTGTTTCAAAAAATTTCATAAATGTTGATCCAACAAAAACAGATGTTTTTTATTAATGAATAATATCTACATATATAATTATGATTCATTATTTCCTTAGTTGTAGGCTATTTTATATGTTTTAAGAAACAATTTCCCAAATATATATCCAGATGACTATGTTAACTCAAAACGTTGTTATGTTTATATGGACAAAATAATTTGATGATTATTTTCAAGAATTTAAAATAAGATAATAGAATTAACCATTAATGACCTTACATTCTAAAAATGGTGATTTTTTAATATTCAGTGATGCTTCATTGAAATTATATGGTTGTGTCCAAATATAGAATGATCAAGTAATTGATTGTGATTCATGTCAATTTAATCATCATGAATTAAATTACCTTATACGTGATTTGAAATTATTTGTTTTTATTTATTCATTTATTATTTAACAGAATCATT
Organism: Viscum album; assembly: GCA_963277665.1. Classification (NCBI taxonomy): domain Eukaryota; kingdom Viridiplantae; phylum Streptophyta; class Magnoliopsida; order Santalales; family Viscaceae; genus Viscum; species Viscum album. The sequence continues at coordinate 579,949,236 of OY728128.1, read as the reverse complement.
TTTTAGAGTAAAACACAAATAATATAATGGATGTACAGTTTTGAGTATATAATTCCTCCAAAAGAATTGAACATGTGATATAGAATATGGTTGTAACTAATTAACGATTATGAATGAACAATTCATTACTGTCCTAGAAAATAAAACAAAGTGTATTATGTTTTGAGTTAGAAATGTAATCATATATTATCCATGTTATGATTGGAACATGAATCCTTTCATAATGTTTTGATAAATTTCAGTTTGGATATTATTGGTGTAATAAATTCCTCTATTTTGTATCAGGCTTCATTGTTGTAGTCTCAATCAGACAGAATAAAAAATTCTAATAAATACCATAGTTAGATGGATAAAAAGGTTGAAATGGTAGAAATGGGTGTGTTTACTGATTTTCCCATTCTTAATGATTATTTATTTATTTTTATTAAAACAATTTGTGTTCTTTATGATTCCTATATGAACAAATAATTTTTTTATGCTCATAGTTTTTTGTAATCAGTTCATACTTATAGAAAAAAGATGTATAGAGACCATCGAGAGTGTTGATGGTGGGATGGAATTAAAAGTTATATTATTGATTTAATAATGACATTTTTTACAATTCAATAGGTAAAAGAGAAGCTGTAGTTACCAAAAGGGATGATATAGTCAATTCCCACTCAACGGTGAATATAGAAAATATTACCATGGTGGGATTTTATAGTATCCCCCATAATGACTAAGATAATTGTAATTCCCCTCTTGGTGGGATTTTATTTGGAACACATGAATTCTATTACATATTACATACACTAATTTTTTGATAAAGATGTTTTCATGAATTTTGTATCTGTTTAAATTTACTTTAAACAATGTATGGGCATGGATATGTGTGAATGTATATAAGTACCTTAGCCTGTGGACTCCCATTTGTGTTATATTTCTTTTTACCATTGGTTAGTAGATCCTGGCTTATTAAAGGTGGGATTGTAGTGTTACACATGGATTACCATTAGATAAGTGGGAATCGATGGGTCTAGCCATAATAGTGTGGTATTCAAGATGTTGATATTAAGCTGGTATTTTAGAGATTTTCAAGCAGTGAGGTTATTTTGGGAATTATAGAAATCATGTTAATGAATTTTGGGTTCTCATATCAGTCCTAGGAATCCATTAATTGTGTGGTGGCTGATATATAAAATCACCATGAATCTAATTATTTTCTTATTGCCTCAATAAATGTTGAATCTAGTTGAATGGAAAAAATTGGATCATAAATCAAATAATATTTTGTTTTTGTTTCTATTTCCTTATTCAGTCAATACACAAAATACACTCTTTCTGCTTAGTAAAAATTAATTTTATTTTAGGATGTATTTATGAAGTCATCTGACTAGGATTACACAACACAATTATGATATTGAGATGTATAGTGATGATGTTCTAGTGTGGGGTCCTGAAACATGGCCCAATTTTTATGAGTTATTTTTTTAAATATTATATTATATTATTTATTTTTACTTATTTATGTTTTTAAATTTATTAATGTCCTGTGTTGTATGAAACACCATGATAAAATTATGATGCCCACAATACAGAATAATCTTATGGTATATTCAAAACTTTTTCTGGCTTGTGGGACCCACAATTTTACGTTTTTTTGATAAAGTTTGTTTTATACAAGACAAATTTTAAGAGAACAAATAACATATAATTATGTTTCCTAGTAACATAGCCAATATAATTGTAGGTATGAACAATATTAACTAAAAATGAAAATAGTCTTTAAATAAGGTTATATAATTAATTCTTTGGTGAGTAATTATTTATAAATGAAGAGAAAATCTGTTTTAAAGAAATTAAAATGCTTTTTTTTGTCAAAACATTTTAATGAAAATATGTCAGTTCATAAAATACTAAAAGAACACATGATAAATTTTATTAATTAAATATATAGGTAAATTTTATTAAATTAATTTATTAGAATTCATCTTATATTTTTATGTACATGATGTATGAACAAATTAATTTTCCTAGATAAAAGATGTATTTTTCTAAAATATAGGGTTTCCACGTTTTGATGGCGTACACATTTAAAATAATGTTTTTATAATATTTTAATATTCTATTTGACAATATATAATTATTAATTTTATGTGAGGTATTAATATTTACTTTTTATATTTTTTATATTTTTCAGATAAGTTTCATGTTTCGATGAATAAAATAAATATAATAAATTATTATCAATAAATACCTCTTTCTTAAAACTATTATAAAGGGTTAATTAATTTTATTGAATGGTTTTAATTCATAAATAGAATATATTTTTATTATTTAATATCATGAAATCCATTGGGATTTATTTTATATTTAATTTAGATTTAAAAACACTTGAATTTTTTTTCATTGTTTTAACTTTAAAAACCCATAATATCATTCCCACAATTAGAATTATATTGAATAGATTATTGAAAATTATTTTTTTTCAATTTTTTAAAATTTTCATTATTATTGTAATTATTAGGTCCAAATTTTTTAAATATAGATCTTTAATATTTGGGAATTAGGAATCATTATTTCGTTGATTTTTTAACACAATAAATGGGTATAAAGGTTATTACGTGTAAACATAATATGATAAAATTTCACTAACGCCTATAATAATATCATTGGATGAGGGAGTTTCATTTAAAATGATCATTGGGGAATAATGGATTACTTAGGAAGCCTCATGGATGAGATTCAAACATTTAATTTATTTTAATTATTTTAAAATTAAATATATCAAACTCATATTATAATAATTATTTCATTTTTAATATATAGTAATAGACAATATTAAATTGACTATAAATTATAATTTCAAAGCTGAAAAAGAATTTATTTTTATGGTAATTTATATGTAAATTTAGTTATCAAAAAATTACATTAATATATAATACATTGATTATGAAATTAATATTTATTTGATGAAAAATAAATAAAATAATATTTATTATAATGATAATAACAATTTGAAGGTTGAACGGAATGACCTAATAATATTAGCCAAGTTTATATCGACCATAATCATCCATGGGTTGAGTAACTATCCATTTGGATTCATAAGGAAAAGATTACGACACTTATTAAATTATATTTAATGTGATGTTAATGAGGTCACATTCATGTTTTAATAAGTTTTAAATTTTTTATTATTTATTTTTTAGAATAAATATTCTAAAGTAAGTATTATTTTTAGATATAGAAGAATAATATTTGGAGAAAAAATTTTATAGTTTTTACCCATAAAATAATTATATAAAATAATTATAAATCTTTTTTAGTAATTAATTTATTAGTGAAAATATAAATTTTATGGTGTTGAAAATATTAAAATAAATATAATATATGATAATTGAAATATTAAATTAATTTTATAGGTGTCTTGGACCAGAAAAGGATATAATATGTATTTTTTTAGGATAAAAACTTATCTTGATATTTTTAAATATCTATAAATTAAAATTGGAAAAAATTGACAATATAGATTATTCATCAAAATAATGTATTGATTAATTATTTAAAAATAATGAATGATTTTAAAAATATATATTAATTATTATATGGTGTAAAATATAATAAATTAATCATTTATGTTGTTATTAAAATAAATTATGTAAATAGTTCCCACTTTTAATATTGAAATATTTATTATGTTATTTAAAAAATAAAGAGAATAGCAATGTGTCAATCATAAGGATGAGGAATAATTTGAAACAAAAATAAAATACAATTTCTTGATAATTATATTAATACATTATATTATTTTTTACTCGAATCTATGTTATTTTGGAAGTTTTTGGATGGTTTTTTATATTATTATAAATTAATATTTTTGTAGAATCAAAATGTGCCCTTCACCTCAATTATAAATGGGCACATCCTCCCTCACAACTTCCCTTCACATTGAGCCTCTATGATCTTCCATACGTTGATCAATTACCTTATAAATATTTTTAGTAACATTGTAGTCGAACTGGTCTTCTCAAAGAACAAAATCTAATTCATTTAAGAGGATATTTTGATGAATCTCATTGAAGAATAGGTAATCTCGTCTAACAATTCTTTAAAATTTATTTCATTTTATAATTCCTCGCCTTTATTTTTAATTAATATAATGTAATAAAAATAGTATAACATATATTACTATGTTTTATTTTGATTTTTTAACAACTATATTCCAGCTTTTATACATCCTATAAAAAATTAAATCACTATGCATGCTTATGTATGCCATACCATCTCCATGCCAAAGTGTATTCATTTTTTCACCACCGACATAAATTGGTGTATATAATGATGGAAATAATAACTATATATGATTATAATTACAATAATTGGAATTTGGAAAAATATATATACCATCCACTTCCATACCATTCGATAAGTAAAAGAATGACATCACCACTTGTGTGTTCTTATGTCCTACCATTTCCAAGATCTGACGTGATTCATTCAATAAGATAATCATTAAATTTCTATTAGATTAATTTTTATAATGAATAAATATATATTATTTTTTATTAATATAAATTTTTTAAATATATAAATATAACCTATAATGAGGAACTTGAACTTATCCGACAAACCATCCGTGCATAAAATAAATCATTTAATACCTAAAGGGTGAGAAATAATGTTATTATAAAAAAGTTAATAAAATTATAACTTAATATATAAAAAATTATTATGATTATGGGTCAAGATAAAAATATATTTAAACACATATATAGGATGTTCATACACATATGATGTAACTGAGACCTATGGTTAAAGATAATTTTTCGATTTCATTATTATATGTGATTGTTTAAACATTTGTATTTATTGGGGTTATATTTATAATCAATGTCCATGTATCCAGAACAAATATTCCAAAAATTATTTCTATTCTGTAAAGATTATTTTATATCAATTTTACCATGTGATGAATTTTTCACAAATGGTATGAATATAATCTTTTCTCTTTTCGATTCAAGGTACACGTGACATATATAAAAAAATTACTAGAGTAGTATTTTATTTTAACGTATTTTGATTGAACAGATTTTTAAATCATCATAATGAACAATTTAAATAAATATTTGCCTATATAATTTAATGTTAACATTCAATGAAATTGTTTTCCTTTAATATTTAACATTATTTTATCAATAGAAAACATTTTCAATGATGAAATGTTATATTTTTAGAAAAACGTTATTTCATGTGTCCAATGAATATTATTTTCAATGTATGATGGACTTATTTAATAGCATAATGATTCATATATATTATCCCTATTATTGTTTGATCATGTTTATGAAAATTATGAAATACCATTATTTTACATGGACTATATTTTGAAGGAATGTTATTTAAGGAACATCATTTTGTTACTTGGGTTCTGATGTGATGAATGATTTATGTTTTTGTGGAATAAATCAGAATGATTTTTTATGACATGGGTGGGATCTATATATCCAAACGATCATTGGGTAAATATGGATAACTTAGGAGTTATGAATTTTATTCCTGAACGTGATTTATTGATCACAATTTTATAAGTGGACATGGTACTTTAAGTCCATATATTGATGCAAGGGCCACTTTTCATGTCTTATATTTAATAAGTGAAGAAGTTACTATTTATACATGTTCACAAAGACAAAATTTTATGTTTATACCATAATTCCATGTCTTATGTTAATTTTATGTTCTCATGGATTTTGATTCACGGTTCCTATATAATTCATGTCTTATGTACTATAAAATAAATTATTCCATGATTTTTGATGTTTTGGGTGTGTTTTTTTTTCATGGTCATGTTCGTATACCCTTATTCTCCTGATATGACTTCATGTTTATTTTATATACCCTTACTAAGAATCTAAACTCATATATTTATATGTTTTCTTTTCCTTGTGATATAAAGATGGGGTTTAGGTAGGGCCACATGAAGGGATGATCATTTTCAGATATATTGATGATCATTCACCAAATTAGAAGAATGTGTTCCAAGTTTCTAAAGGAACGAATAGAATACATTATTTGGGAATTAGATTTCTAAATGTATTATGTATTCCTTAAAAGTAATGTAATATTAATGAAAATAAATATTGGGTTATTAGTGTTGTTTGTAGGGAGATGGATTAGTTATCGTTTGGAAACTTGGATGTTAAAAATTGAGTTAGGTCACTAGATATATTTATTAGGATATTCCTTGGGAAGTCCATAAAGAAATGTCAAATTATAAGCCATAATACCATATTCTACTTATAAACATTGTTTAACTAGGATTAAAACATATATGTTTTCTTTTTTTATGTTGTTTCTATAATTATTAATGTTTTTAACACTATTCATTTTAGTTTTGCTCAATGTATTGAGCAAAACAGAACCATGTTAATTATAAAATAAATGTGAAATGAATGTATTTTTCTTCTGAGGAACCAAATGTTATGGTAGTTTTAGTGAAACATTTTATTTCTATACCCACACAATCTATAAGACATGATGGACATCTAAATTAGAATAATTGGGAACAACTTTCTCTCAAGTCCTTCATAAAGAAACGCCCACCCTATTATAGTGTGTCTTTTAATTCACTTGTTTTTGAATGATGTACTGGTACCACTGAAAAAATATTTATCATAATTCACTATTTTTAACATGAAAAATTTATTATGGTTGTTTCTGGTATAGGAGATGATGTTGATTAGTGGGGTATATTTATTAATAACATGGTGGATAAAGAATAAAAAGAAACTGCATAATGATAATATATTAATGGATTTTTTAAATAAGTACTTACATTATATTCCACAAATAAAATATAGAGATGCAATACTATGAGATTAGAAAAATCAATGATAAATCTGTTTGAACATATGAGGAAAATTTTACCAGACATTCAAGGTACATATTTGGGTTAATTATAAACCCTGAAAGAAAAATGTACTGATTTTTTGTTGTCCTATAACCAATTCAAGGAAAGGGCTTATCCTTGGAAGACTTTTTGAGATATTAAAAATTTATTTATTTTGAACTTAATGTGAATAGGGTGGCTAAGAAATATTAAAGTTCTCAAGATACGAAAATAATGATAGATCTTAATGGAAAATCCAATGGTTTTCCACAATGAGAGAAGAAATATTAATAGACTCTTACTTTTAAAAACTATTTCAAATAACACTGAGTTGAATTCATGAAAGGAAGAATAAGTGGAAAACTAGACATACTAAAATATAGTGTTTTAGTGATGTAAATAGTCCATTAAATGTTGTGATATGTGAATAATATGCACCACCCACAAATCAATTATACAGGTGAAAGTAAATGGGTCATCTTGTTACCCAATTCCGTAACCTAAGGGTTTATGATAAAAATTAATTTCAGAAACCAATTAAGGCTAATGAAATAGTATATTCCCATGTGATCACTATTGGAGATGTTGAGTATTAAAATTATGTTATGGAGTGATAGAGTGTTTATGTAATGGGATAACAAAATGATGATTTAGAATATATTTTATGTAATTATGGAATAATTATTTCATTGTGATATTTCCATATTTATTTAATATTATATGTTGAATAGTACCAGTAACCATGAAAATAAATTCTTATATTTTAACTAAAAAATGATAAAGGGAAGGGTACACCTTAAAATGTACTTAATAATTGGGTGAGGAAATAAATATATGATTGATATAATTAATGACCTTGGGTCTAAAATAAAGAATTCATTGATTGAGTTATAATTTTGGGATTTATTTTATATTGAATGAAAATATATAATTAAGGTATTAACATGTTTTAAATTTTATCAGTAAGATATACCTTGGGAGATTTGGTAGATAAATTATCACCTGATCTAGTTCACCTCTTTCTAATTTTTTCAATGATTATTTTTTAGAATGATTTTATTGTTATAAATTTACGAAAATTTTAATTTAATTTTATGACAAATTTCATTAGATTAAAGTTTTATATTTCTATAGGTGGACCTATATATGTTTTAAAACTTTCAATAAACTATTTTATTGAGAAAAAGACACAATAAATGACATATCATTATATTTATGGATCTCATGATATGCTAATAATTAATGAGTAAAAATAACCATAATTTTTTGGAATAAGAGATGACTTTTAAATTTTGAATGTATCAATAGAAGGATGATATTATTATTAATCTTGTAATTATTTAATTTCTATATTTAAATCTATGGAATGGATCTTGAAAGTAAAAAATTTATCCTAGTACCTTCTTTACCATTGAATAAGATGGTCCCTTAGATCATCAATGATTTATGGAATTTTATTGTTAAATTTTCACTATTTATTTTATCTAATAAAATCCATATGAATATAAGAATTCAATTTCTCTTCCATATCCATGTTTTCAATTTACACATACATTCTCCTATGTGGAAACCCAGTTACAATTGACTTTGGGAAACTGAAATTTTCTTCACATTCATTTCTAATACGATGTTTTATTATTAAATATAGGGATGTGGGTTTCTATTAATGAACAATTAATGTATTCTACATTTTATAATGGAGATGGATTTTGAAATAGAAATTAATTTTAATGGGGTAAAATGTAAAACACTAATATTTTTATGATATAGAGTATTTCATATATTATTTATTTTATATTAATTATATCTTTTTTAAAAATTATTTGATTTCCCATGTTGTATCCTAAACGAAGATAAACATTCATTACATGAATAACTAGCATAGTTTGTTATATATCCATCAATATTCTTTGGTTGTGTAAAATACAATTTGGCGTGCTTCTTATAGAGTTCAAGTCACACAAGACCAAGTTTAAGCTATGTGAAAAATCTTATGGTCATACCTTATAACATAACCATTATAATGGTGGGAATGAAAAATATTATCTAAATTATTAAATTATGATATACAAAAGATTATATAATTAATTGTTTTGGTGAGGAATTAATTATAATCCCAAATCAAAATTTTTTTAAATATGTTGAAATTATTTTCACAATAACTATTTAAATGTAAATAATGGAATTTATAAATTAATAAAATCACCAATGATTTATTTTACCATATAAATATATCATTAAAACATATTCAATATAAATTTTAAAATTCATCTTATAACATTTAAATAGATTATAACATAATAAATACAATTTTTCGGATAAAAGAAGTATTTTAGGAAAAAATATATATTATTTTTACAACATTTGATGACACAACCACATTAAATAATGTTTTTAACATGTTTTTATATTATATTTGAAAAAATAATATTATCTTTTTGTAGTTAGGTAAAAGATTTACATTGGATTAGTTTTTGATATTTTTCTGATAAGTTTCAAAGGTTGTTGAACTGTAAAAATAGACTAAATTTAAATTGAAAATTACATTATTTCATAGAATAATTTATATGGAAAATTTATATTTTTAATGATTTTTTATAAACATATTGTTTTTATCATTTAACATCATGTAGTTCAATGGCATTAATTTTACATTGAATTCTAATGTAAAAACATATCAATATTTTGTGAGGTTTTATATTTTAAATACAGTTTCCTCATCTCTTGAAAGACATTTATTCTAAATTAATTATTGAAAAGTATATGTTTTATATTTTGAGAAATTTAATCATAATTTGGAATCATTTTCTTTAAATTATAAAAATTTATTTCTATTATTTTTGGGCATTACGAAAAGTATCATTGGTAATTTTTATTAATAAGGTAAATAAGAAAATAAGGTATTTATGTGTTACAAAAATATTATACAATTACCTATGAATTGTAATAATATCATTGGTTGAGTTTGTTTTGACATAAATCATTACTAGGTCAAAATGGTATTCTTTGGAAGAATCTATGATGTGATTAGAATATTAAATTTATTATATTTAATTAAAAGTAAAAAATGTATTACTGAAATATTACTAATTACATCATTTTTAAGATAAGGTTATTGACAATCTAAATTCAACAATAAATTTTTTTTATCATATAGTATTTATATTTATCATGGTAATTAATTTGTTGGTTTTAGGAAGTAAATAATTACATTAATGGCTTATACATTGATGAGGAATAAATTAATTTATTAATGAAAAATAAATTAAATAATTGTAATTAAAATGATAATAACCAGTAAAAGATTAAAACACTTTGATTAAACTTATTTATCAATTGTATATAAGACATTTTAATCCAATGGTCTATTTATTGATAATTTGGAGCCATATGGAAATGATTATAACATATAAAATATAGTATTTAAAATGATGTTAATGTTGTCACATTCATGTTTTAATACATATAAGAAATTTTATTTTAGGATTTTTAATAATGAATATCATACCGCAACTATTATTAAGAAATACTGAAGAATTATATTAATTATCATATTTTAATTTTAGTTTTTCAAAATAATTATATTAAATAATAATTGATTATTGATCTAAGAATTATTTTATTAAACAAAATTTAAATTTAATGATCTTAAAAATAATAAAATAAATATACTATTAAATAATTAAAATACCCAAAAATTATTAAATAATTCTGTGTCCATATAATTATATAATAAAGTATTTATTTATAGGATATCATGTATTTTGATATTTTTATAAATCAATAACTTAAATAGTGTCAAAATTGACTGTGTTGATTGTTTATGTGAATAATGTATTATTAAATCATTTAAAAATGATATATCATTTTAAAAATATATATAATAATAATATGTTATAAAATTTTATAAAATAATCATTTTGTGTCTAATGTAATTCCAATAATTAAATATTTTACCCTTTAATATTGAATTATTTGTCTCCTTAGATGAAAATGAAATAGATTAACTAAGTGTTAATTAAAAGGATAAGGTTTAAATTGATATAAACACTTGTATAAAATATATTGGTATATAATATTACAACATTATCATATATAATATTCAAAACTACTACATTTTAGAATTTTAATGGGGGTTCATTCAATTATAAATTAATATTTTTGAGATTCCAAATGTTTCCCTCACATAGATTATAAAAGGGGACATTGTCCCTCACAAAATTAATTCATAATGAACCATCATTATCAGCCATTACATGATACTTTCCATTATAAATTTCCTTAATTAAATTCAATTGGTTTCGGTATTCTCAAAAATCTGAATCAAGTTCCATTAATGGGAGATTTGGAGGAATCTCGTCGAAGAAGAGCTAATTGCCTCTTTTGATTCAGTGAAACTTATTTCTTCAACTACTTACTCTTAATGAGTTATATGCATTATAATGTAATTAATACAGTATAAAATATATTATGATATGTTATTATGATTATGTGAGAACCATATTCCACCTTCTATCTATTTAATGATAAACAAAATCATCGCATGTGCGTACATACAACATATTTTCTCCATAATCTGTTGTAATCTATTTTTCACCACCACCATAAATGGATGTGTACAAGGATGAAAATAATTACTCTATATGATTATTATAACAAGATTATGATTCTAGTACAATATATATATAATCCATTTTCCTTCCATTCTAAAATTAACGGAATGATATTTTCGCCCATTCCTACATACGACCAATCGTCTCCATGATGTGATACGATTAATTCAACATGACCATCAAAAAAGAAAGATTATATAAATGTTTTTAATGAATAAACATGGTATATAGTATATTAATAAATATATTGAATTTATATAACAATAACCTATGTAGATTAACATGAACTGACCTGAAAAAACATGCGTAAAAAATAATGTAGTTAATTGTCGAAGGATGTGTAATAAGGTTTTTAATAAATTGGTAAGAATATGATCATTTATGATATTATAAAATTGAATATGATTCTGGAAAAATGAAAAATAAATTATTTAATAAATTATTCAATTGTGTTTTACACGTGCTGAGGAACCAAGACCTATAGTAAAAGATAATTTTGCAATATCACTAATATCAGAGATTTTTTATTCGTAATTATTTACTATAATATATTTATCATCCATGTCAATGTTTCTAAATATTTATTCCAAAATATTATATTTATTCTAATAAAATTATTAACAGTAAACTTTACCTTTTGTTGAATTTTTATTAAACGGTTTGAATGGAATATTTTTTCATTTTTGATAAAATGTACATTTGACTCATACAAAAAAAAGTATGAGAAAAATGTTTTATTTTAACTTATACGGAATGAATATTTTTCATGTTTTTATAATGATTCATTTCCATGATTCATTGTTTACACTATTTCATGATTATCTTAAATGGTTTTTTATAGAAAATCACTATATCTTAATTAAAGAAATCATTTTCGATGAAGAAAATATATTTTCCTCTGGAGGAAACATTCATGTGTTCTACAAAAATTATTTTCCATCTATGATGGAATTTTTGAGCATTTTTACTATACCTATTATGGTTTTATTATTTCAATGCTTCTTATCAAATAAAATTTTTTATATGGATAGTGTTTTGAAGGAATGAAATTTAGGGGATCCCATTTTATTCCTTGGCTTATGATGTGATGAATGATTTATGTTTTTGTAGAGCACATAAGAATTATTTTATTAGGATTTGGGGGGAACTATATGGACCCCTAATTAAATGGGTCATGATGGATAATTCACAAGAGATATATGTTATGAATGAGAAAATTTTCTTATTTAGAATTTTATGTGTGGACATGGTTTTTCATGACCATATGATTAAAAAGGGTCCTTATATCTTATACTAAATTTAATGATTGAACCATTACTATTAGAAAATGTTCACAATGTTACATATTTATGTGTTTTACAAAATTAAATGTCTTATGTTAATGTTATGATCTCATGTATTATGATCTTTTCTTCCATTAAGATTCATGTCTTATGAACTATTAATTCAATGATTTTTGATAAGCAGGCTATGATATTTTCTTTTCACGATCATGTACGTATACCCTTATTCTCATGATATGCCTACAGATTTCATTTTCATACCCTTACTGATCATTTGATCTCACTCCATTATGTGTTATCTTTTCCATAGGATATATATAATTGTTTTAGGTATGGGTACTAAAGGGGAAGTTCATTAGGGGAGATGTGTAGTAATAACAGCCAAATAGAAGAATGTCTTCCGTGGTTCCAAATGCACTAAACGTATAGTTTATTTGGGAATAAGGTTGTATACTCTCTTTTATATTACATTAATGTAATGTTTTATTCATGAATGATAATCATGGGGTGTTAGAGTAAAGTTACATCAGTTGGTATCTCATGATGGTTTTTTAGTTTTTCACCACCTATTGAGTAGAAGGGTTTCCTCGTAGTATCAGATATAGATGTGTATTGGATTATCATACTACATTAGTTTAAATGGTATAAACCACACAATATTCACGTTCTTCTATACAACCATGTAGCTGATGAATTTCTATAGGATTTCACCAATGTTTTATTCCTTTGGAGGAAACCTCTAGATGTGATGGTGGTTATTGTATAATATATTCTACATAGATCTAATGGGTGATACTAGAGCCTGGTTTCTACAAAACAAAATGATACCAATCTATTTATCTCAATTTGTATCATTTATTCATAAAATAGTTATATTGTTCCATGTTGTAAAAAGTACAAATAAAGAATCTTATGTAGTTGATGTAGGATAGTATCCCATAATAGAGTATTTAACATGGTTCATTGGCCTGTAATGATACTATGTGGATAACGATCTGGATATTTTATTTTCAGATCATTGAAATTCTATAAGGGTATAATTTAAGATACAAGTTGTGACACCCCAAACTTCTACGGTACGCTTCTCTTTGAATATTTCGATAGCGTGTGTTGTACGCAACATCGAGTTCTAACACACCACAACCAATCAAACTAGCCATTATGAATAGTAATACCTACTTTTTGAAATTATATATATATATTATATTTCAAAATGATCTTCATGTTTGGATTCAGAATATCGAAATTATCCTAAGTTGAATTTTTCTAAGAACGTCCAATTTTTATGAATAGTGAAAAATACTAATTTTTTTTTAATCATAATAATTTATAGTGATAAATTATATTATTTAGTGGTTTTATAGTATAATTAGAATATATTTTTATTATTTTATCTAATGGTGTTCATTATAATTAATTTCACTTTGAAATTGGACCTAAACAATTGTCAATCTATTGATATATATTGTTTCTTAAAAACACGCTATTTGTTGTAACAGCGGGAATTAATTATAAAATTAACTAATGCAGCATAAATGTTTGGAATTTTTTAAAATAGACATCATTTTTGAATTTGGAATATCAATTATATCTTAGGGTGAAATTTTGGCATTGTTTTGAAAAACTTCAATTTTTGATGAATAGTGAAACTACTCAGTGGTTGTTAAAAAACTGAATTTTTCATAAAACATAATTTTACCGCTTATGTGAATGGAATTTCTAAAATCCTAGAGACACTGTTAATATCAAGAAGTAAAATTTGGTTCAATGAGATGAAAATAATTTTTGGTGAGTAGTAACTTTTTACTTTTATTTACCACGGTTAAAAATAAATAGGGTAATTAAGGGTAAAAATGATATTAATATTACCCTAACACATGTCCATATTCTATTATACAAGTTTATCTCGACCAATAACAACCTTATTAATAAATTATTATCATTTAGATCCACTTGGACTAGATTAGGACATTTATTATTATTTAATTCAATGAAGAGTTAAAAAAGTTAAAATCAAAATTTATTTACTAAAACATTTTTAATATAGGGTTATACATAAGCTAAATTCGATTGTAAATATTAATTAGAAAGATTAAATGATTTCCTACATAATGATATTTTATTTATAATTTTTATACATTAAATAATTTATTTTATTTATGACACAATGATGATGCGGTAATTACCATAATAGTGAAAAATTAAAATAATTGATATTATAAATACACAAATAAATATAATTTGAGACTTTTTATGAATTACACTAATTTTCTAAGTTAATAAATCATGTTAGGAATGATTTAATTAAAAAAATTAGAAGTAATAATTCTGTTATGAGTTTCACAAAAATCAACTATTGAATAGTGTCAAAATTGACATAAAAGGGTTTTCCAAACAAATATTATATTATTAATTGATATTAAATTACTAAAAATATAATGATCGGCCAAGAGACTTATATCATAATAGTTGTATCATTAATGGACCACTTAGGTGTCTATTGGATGTATATAGTAAGTTTATTAACTATATAATATAAAAATACAAAGTGACATGGTGAATTTCAAACTAATTAACTAAGAGTAAATACTTAAAGATAAGGTTAATATAGTAACCCAAACCGGTCTAAATTCTATTGGTTGAATGGTTTTCGACCTATACCCACCTTAAAATTAAAATAATCAATTTTTGAGCCATTAGAAACCGAATATTTAATTATTATAAATTTATATTTCTAGCTTTTCCAAAGGTACCCCTCACCCCTCTTATAAAAATTCACTCTTCCTTCTCATTTATTCACAACTAAAAAGCCTTTTGGTTCGGCCAAAATCTATCCAAATACTCTCCCAACATCCCACAATACAACCTAGAGGCCTTATTTTAATCATAATTCCAACCTATGGATCCCTTTGGATCAAATCAAAAGGAAGAACCCGAAGAAGAGGTAATGATTTCACCACCCTTTTCCATGTTCCTTTCTTCTTCCACTTCTTCTTCCTTTGTTATTACCATTATAAAATAATAAATCCAGTATCATATATATATTGTGATTTTATTATAAATATGGTACAACCATATTCAGTATTCTATCCACCCTTTGAATAACATGTCACCATACGTGCGTACGTATGGCTTACCGTCTCCACGTCGTGGTGTAATTGTTATTCAATATAATATTATTTGGATGGGTATAATAATTATTTTTAACTCATGTAAATAAAAAATATAACATTTTAATGATTCTATATGTATTATATACCATCCATTTATATATTATTTTAATATCAAAAGAATGATATTGTCGCTCGTGCGTACGTAGAGACTACCGTCTCCACGAACGCAATGAGATTCATTCTCCATCATATCCATTCAAGTATAATTATCATTTGATGATTTAAAAATGATGTTTATGGACATTATATAATTATGGATATGAATAATATACAACCTATCCATTACAAACATGGCTTACGTAACAAAACATATAAAAGAAAACGAGTAAGTTAACACCCGAAACAACGATAATACTAAGATATTATTAACAAATCAATGTTAAAAGATCATATATGATATCATATTAATGTATATGATTCTTGTATAATTTAATAACAATTATTTCACCATTATACAGGATATTAACCTACCCAAAACAAGGAAAAGTACAAGGTAAGGGTTTATTTCACAATCTCTTCATTATCCGAGGTTGTTTATACGTAATAATCTACTGGGATCTCTTTATCATCCACATCCATGTTTCTTAAAAATGAATTTAAAAACATTTTTAATATTTACTAGAATATGGGTTAAAGTCATTTATACGCTTGTTTGACTTTTTATAAGAGTTTTATAAAGTAATCTTTCCGTCGTTTTCCAAATAAGGTGATTTTTATCCTTTTTGACAGAATTAAGGTAAGAATGTTTTTTTTAACTTATACAGCGGGTGCGGCTATTTTTCACTGTTATAAAATCTTTGAAGCTTCCCTTACAATATTATAAGAATATTTTAAACCAAAATGTTTTATTTTATAAATATATTACTCTTAGATGATTTCAAAATAGAAAGATACATTTCACTAAAAAGAGTTTTGATTTCATCTTTGTCAACATCCTTTGATGGATTTTACGCTTATTTGAAGTTTATTTGTTATGATACAAACCTTATATATTGTATTTAAGGTTTTGTGATATGTTTAACTATGGATTTTCTATTTTTATAAAATTCATGGTTTATGGTGAAAGTATTGACATTTCGTATGCTAGTTTTAATACAAATGTGTATGTTATGTTTAAACCTTTTCATATGGGAATGCATTTGACTTAATATGTGACGGGTGGTGCCCGATATAGCTCCTTGATGCATCGGTAGGTCTCATTGGACAAACTAGTGTCTTGGCACAAGTCCTTGACAGAATCTTATTTGTAGTCTTGGCACGAGGCCTTCGCTATGTGTTTATGATAGTCTGGCATTATGCATTCCACCAATATGAAAGTGGTTATTGATATTTCATGTGATTATTCGATTAGTAGAATATCCATGTGAATAAGAAAACGACATTATTTCATTTTACTTTTTCCATACTATGTTAAGTTCATGTTTAAAAGGCTTTTGTTTTAGTTATACATTGCCTTAAATGTTTGTTCTTATTTATGAAAGTTTCCACTATATTGTTATCCTTACTGGGCATTTGAGATCACCCCTTTTCTATGTTTTATTTTTCTCAGGATGTGAAGAAGTAAATTATGAATGATCTACAGGGATATTATGAGGGGATAATAGTGTGTATTATGGAGACAATTTGTTGTTGTTGTTTTTTTTCACTTCATGATGTAATGTAAAACATTATGAATATATCTAGTGTTTCCAAGGCTACTAAACCTATCGGTCATTCGAGATTTAATCTTTATTGTGATCAGGAAATTGTTATGTAATAATGCACTGACTCTGGGTAACTGGGGTCGGGGCGTTACAGTTGGTATCATAGAAAGTATATTAGAAACCGTGGAAGCTAGATTTATATAAAATCTAATTAGAGCACGTAGACCTAAGATGAACGTTGAGGATTAGTATAGAAGAAATTCCTAGAATTTTGGTATTGTAGAGATTTTGTGAGTTTTCCGAGCAATACATCCCTGTCTGGATACGGGCAGGTAGAGGCGGCTCTGGCATAGATGTACCTAGGGGTAAAACCCGAAAACACCGCTTTGAGCTAGACTCGAACGGGAACTGGTGCACGACAACGGGCCTTGCTGCACTCTTGGTTACGACACTCCCGGGGGATATGCTTAGGATAACTCTCATTTTATTTAAAAAGCATTATGAAGGGATTATGAGTATATACTTTCTCAAAGAAAACATTCTTATGATTATGGATTATATCCATAAATAGTTGAATTTATGTTAAGTGTTTTATAAGTATGGAATTATGTATTTTGATTCATAAACTGATCTAGTTTATGCCATTGTGTAGAAATGTCACCTAGTGGAAGAAATGGAAACCGTATCAATGCATGCAATCCATGTAGGGATTTCCCTCCTACTCAAGATAATTATAGTGGAGCTGGTGATGCAACTAGTGCCAATCAGCTAGTCACCATACTGGGACAACTCACTCAGGTTATGAATAATAACCTTACCCGTATAGAGCACCCCGATCCACAGCGTGTAGGATCAATGTTAGATCGATTCATGATGAAACAACAACCAACGTTCAATGGGAATACAAATCCCTTAGTAGCTGAGCAATGGATAAATTCCCTATAGAAAGTATTTCAGGCTTTGGGGAGTAGTGAAAGGGAAAAAGTTATCATGGCAGTTTACTGACTCACTTGAGATACTGATCAGTGGTGGGCATTGATTAAAAACATGAAGGAAGATGATGAAGTATCAAATATAGAATGGAGGGAGTTCAAAGATCAGTTTTTAGAAAAATACTTTCCTCGCAACCATCGATCATATATGGAAAGGATGTTTCTGAGTCTGAGACAAAAGGAGGATGAAAATGTCACAAATTATGAGGCTAACTTTACAAGGATAGAAAGGTATGCTGGGGATTATATACGTAACCCAAGAAGTAAGATTAATCATTTCTTTGATGGGTTAAATCCATTTCTCTGTCAATAATTAGTCTCACAATTCTTTTCATCGTATGAAGACATTGTCTCATGTGCTATCAAGACCGAAAAGGAATTCTCTAAGTCTTATGACTTTAAAGAAAAGAAAGAGAAGAAGAGACCTGCTGATCAATCTGGGAATGTAAATAAGGGGAATAAGGGAATGTTTGAATATCCATCCTTTGGTAAATTTGGGAAGAAACACCCTGTTACTTTCTTGAATGGAACAGGAGTCTGTTACAAGTGTGTTGAAAAAGGCCACCAAGCTCGTGATTTCAAGGAGAAGAAGGAAGCTACCAATGATCAGTGCTACAATTGCAGTGATATGGGACATTATGGAAATGAATGTCCTAAGCGTCAGGAGAACTTACCTCATAAAAGGCCAAGGGATCAAGGCCAAGCTTATGCTATCACTACTGCTGAGGTAGAAGTTTCGAAAGACCTGGTGGTAGGTAATTTAATGGTTTCCTCATGTTTAGAAAATGCATTTTTTGATTCTGGATCATCGCATTGTTTCATATCTTCCCAGTTTCCTAAGAAAATTAGATATTTCCAATTTGATTTAACAAGGGAGTTGTCACTTAAAATCCCTAAGGGAAGTATCATTGCAACAAAGTTTTGTGAATCAGTCCCCATTAGAGCACATAAATGTTCTCTATCTACTGATATCATCGTCATACCTATGATTGAGTTCGATATAATCCTCTGTATGGACTGGATTTCAGACTATGATGCGAATATTTATTGTAAGAAGAAATAGGTTACAATTCTTGATGAGGATGATAACGAACACCTTATCTTTAGAGCAGAATCGTCACCACCTAATTCTTATCTAGATCCACCCCCAGTAGCTCAACTAAATTCATTTATTAGGGAGGAAGAGAATGAAATAACTGTGGGTGAGGAAAGTAATGTTCAAATAGAGGATGTAAATGTTGTGAAATAATTTTTAGATGTATTTCTGGACGATTTACCTGGACATCCTCCAGAACGAGAAGTTGAGTTTTCCATTGATTTAATTTCTGGATCAAGGCCTATATCGAAGACCCCTTATAGAATGGCCACTGTAGAATTAGTTGAACTAAAGAAACCACTAGAGGAATTGAGTAATAAGGGATTTATTCTCCCTAGTGTTTCTCCATGTGGATCCCTTGTTCTTCTCGTTAAAAAAAAGATGGATCTTTGAGGTTATGTGTCGACTACAGGGAGATCAATGCTATAACAATAAAGAACAAGTATCACCTACCTCGAATTGATGATTTATTTGACCAACTGTATGGAGCTCAATAATTTTCAAAGATTGACCTTCGATTTGGATACCATCAGTTGTGTGTGAAGAAGGAAGACATTCCGAATACAGCATTTCGAACCAGGTGCAGGCATTACGAGTTTACTATAATGCCTTTTGGATTGACTAATGCACCCTCTGTATTCATGGATCTTATGAATAGAGTTTTCAAGGAGTATCTCGATAAATTTGTGGTGGTATTTATTGATGATATCTTGGTATACTCAAAAAGCTACGAAGATCATGAAAATCACTTGCACATTATCTTGAAGACTCTGAGAAGACATGAATTATATGGGAAGTTTAGCAAGTGTGAATTCTGGCTTCAAGAGATTTATTTTCTTGTCCATATTTTCTATAATGATGGAATCTCTGTTGATCCTTCTAAGACTAAGGAAATCCAATAATGTCCAGCACCAAGGAGTATAACTGAGGTACGTAGTTTTATTGGTTTAGCATGTTATTATCGACATTTCGTCCAGAATTTTTCCCGATTGGCTAACCCATTGCTGAAGATCACACGTAAATGGGTTAAATTTGTTTGGACAAAAGAGTGTGAAGAATGTTTCGAGGAACTGAAGAGAATATTATTCAATGCTCCTATATTGACTCCACCATCGGGGAATGATGGGTTCGTTATTTAAAGTGATGCATCGAAGAAAGGACTTGGATGTGTTCTTATGCAGAAAGATAGGTTTATTTCCTATGCATCACGGCAGTTGAAAATTCATGAACAAAACTATCCTACTCATGATCATGAGTTAGCAGCTGTGATATTTTCTTTAAAGATATGGAGGCACTACCTCTATGGTGAAAATGTGAGATTTATACTGATCACAAGAGTTTGAAGTATATTTTCTCACAAAAAGGACTCAATATGAGGCAAAGGAGATGGCTTGAATTACTCAAGGATTATGATTGCACGATACACTCCCACCCAGGGAAGGCAAACAAGGTGGCAGATGCTTTGAGCAGAAAAGATCATGGAGTTTTGAACAATATGAGAATTGAATGGGATCCAATTTTCATGGATCTAGTGAAGATGGACATGGGAATAACCAGGGAAGGTGAAACATCAATGATTTTTCAAATGGTGCCAAACCATATTTACAAGAAAGGGTTAAGAGTTCTCAGACCGAAGATGAAGAATTTCAAAAGAAGATTAAAGCTGTGAATGATGGGAGATTGAGAGACTTTGTGTATGAAGTTGGAATTTTGAAAATTGGGAAGAGGCTTTGTGTTCCCGATATACATGATCTAAAAAGGGAACTGTTGGATGATGCTCATAGTTCCAATTTCTCTATACATCCTGGGAGCACCAAAATGTATAGAGATTTGAAGGAACATTTTTGGTTGGACAACATGAAGAGGGATATTGCTGATTTTGTGTCAAGATGTATGGTTTCTCAACAAGTGAAAGCTGGAAGGCAATATCCTGGAGGAGTCATTCAACCTCTTCCCATACCGGAGTGGAAATGGGATAATATTACGATAGAATTTGTCATGGGACTACCAATGAGTCCTAGAAGGAACGATGAAATATGGGTTATTGTTGACCGTCTTACCAAGTCAGCACATTTTCTTGATATAAGAGAAGATCTACCCCTGGAACGTCTAGAAAGACTATATATTAATTAAGTTGTGAGACTTCATAGAGTACCCCTATCGATTGTTTCAGATCATGATCCCCGTTTTACATCAAGATTCTGGAAAAGTCTTCAGAAATCCCTGGATACTGAACTTCATTTGAGAACTGCTTACCACCCTCAGACAGACGGACAATCAGAACGGACTATTCAAACCTTGGAATACATGTTGAGATCTTGCTCACCTGACTTTCAGGGTATGTGGGATCAGTATTTACCTCTGATAGAATTTTCCTATAACAATATCTTCCATTCGAGTATTTAGATTGCACCATATGAAGCGTTATACGGAAAGAGATGTCATACACAAACCTGTTGGGATGACGTTGGTGAAATAAAACATGTAGGTCAATAACTATTGGAGGAAACGATGGAAAAGGTGAAGGTAATCCTAAATCACATCAAAGTAGCTCAAAGTAGGCAGAAGAGCTATGCCGATAATCGAAGGAAGGATTTGGAATTTCAAGTCAGTGATCATGTTTTCCTGAAGGTATCTCCATGGAAGGGAGTCATAAGTTTTGGCAAGAAAAGTAAATTGAGTCCCAAGTACATCGGACATTTCGAAATTCTAGAACGAATTGAGGCTGTAGCTTACCGATTGGAAATGCAGCCAAGTCTCACCAAAGTTCATGATGTGTTCCACGTATCTCTGTTGAGGAAAAACATGCCTGACCCAACGCATGTACTCACTGATGAGGAATTAGAACTGGAAACCGATCTGTCTTATTGCGAAGAGCCCATCAGGATTCTTTATACGAGGGAACAAGTACTGAGAAACCGAACAACGCGTCTGGTAAATGTTTTGGGGAGAAACCATAAGATGGAAGAGGCAACGTGGGAACCCGAGAAACTTATAATGAAGAACCACCCAAGTCTTTTCATGCGGTAGTATTCTGGAAATTTCAAGGACGAAATTATTTAAAGGAGGGGAGAATGTAACACCCCCAAGCTTCTACGGTACTCTTCTCTTTGAAAAATACGATAGCGTGTGTTGTACGCAACATCGAGTTCTAACACACCACAACCAATCAAACTAGCCGTTATGAATAGTAATACCTAATTTTAGAAATTATATTTATTTTATATTTCAAAATGAACTTCATTTTTGGATTCATAATATCGAAATTATCCTATGTTTAATTTTTCTGAGAACGTCCAATTTTATGAATAGTGAAAAATACGTAAAAACAACATTTTAAATCTAAATAATTTATAGTGATAAATTATATTATTTAGTGGTTTTATAGTGTAATTAGAATATATTTTTACCATTTTATCTACTGGTGTACATTATAATTAATTTCATTTTGAAATTGGACCTAAACAATTGTCAATCATTTGATATATATTGTTTCTTAAAAACACGCTATTTGTTGTAACAACGGTAATTAATTATAAAATTAATTAATGCAACTTATATGTTTGTAATTTTTTAAAATAGGCATCATTTTTGAATACAGAATATCAATTATTTCTTAGGGAGAAATTTTGGCATTGTTCTGAAAAACTTCAATTTTTGATGAATAGTGAAACTACTAAGCGGTAGTTAAAAAACAGAATTTTTCATAAAACTTAATTTTACCACTTATGTGAGTGGAATTTTGAAAATTCGAGAGACACGGTTAATATCAAGAAGTAAAATGTGGTTCAATGAGATAAAAATAATTTTTGGTGAATAGTAACTTTTTACTTTTATTTACCACGGTTAAAAATAAATAGGGTAATTAAGGGTAAAATGATATTAATATTAACCTAACCCATGTCCTAATTATATTGGACAAGTGTATCTCGACCAAAAACAAACTTAGGAATAAAATATTGTCATTGAGGTCCACTTGGATTAGATTAGGACATTTATTATTATTTAATTCAAAGAAGAGGTGAAAGAGTTAAAATAATAGTTTATTTACTAAAACATTTTTAATATAGGGTTATACATAAGATAAATTCAATTGTAAATATTCATTAGAAATATAAAAATATTTCATACATAAGGATATTTTATTTATAATTTTTAGACATTATATAATTAAATTTATTTATGACACAATGATGATGCAGTAATTACCAAAATAGTGAAAAATTAAAATAATTGATATTATAAATACACAAATAAATATAATTTGAGACTTTTTATGAATTACACTAATTTTATAAGTTAACATTACATGTTAGGAATTATTTAATTCAATTTATTCGAAGTAATAAGTATGTTATGAGTTTCACAAAAATCAACTATTGAATAGTGTCAAAAATGACATATAAGAGTTTTTAAAACAAATCTTATATTATTAATTGATATTAAATTCCTAAAAATATAAGGTTCAGCCAAAAGACTTATATCATAATAGCTGTATCATTAATGCACCACTTAGGTGTCCTTTGGAGATATATAGTATGTTTATTAACTATATAATATAAAAATACGAACTAACATGGTAAATGTCAAACTAATTAACTAAGAGTTAATACTTAATGATAAGCTTAATATAGTATCCCAAACATGTCTAAATTCTATTTGTTGAATGTTTTTCGACCTATCCCCACCTTAAAATTTAAATAATCAACTTTGGAGCCATTAGAAACCGAATATAAATTATTATAAATTAATATTTCATGCTTTTCCAAATGTTCCCCTCACCCCTCTTATAAAAAGGCACTCCTCCTTCTCATTACTTCACACCTTCAAAGCCTTTTGGTTCGGCCAAAATATTCCCAAATACTCTCCCAACTTTTCTAACTACAACCTAGAGGCCTTAGTTAGATCATAATGACAACCTAAGGAGCCCTTGTGATCAAATCAAAAGTAAGAACCTGAAGAAGAGGTAATGATTTCACCACCCTTTTACATGTTCCTTTCTTCTTCCACTTCTTCTTACTTTGTTATTACCAATCTAAAATAATAACGCCAGTATAATATATATACTGTGATGTTATTATAAATATGGTACAACCATATTCAGTATTCTTTCCACCCTTTGAATAACATGTCATCATACATGCGTACGTACGACTTACCGTCTCCACGTCGTGGTGTAATTGTTATTAAATATATTATTATTTGGATGGGTATAATAATGTTGTGTAACTCATGTAAATAATAAATATAACATGTTAATGATTCTTTATATATGATATACCATCCATTTATAAATTATTTTAATATCAAAAGAATGATATTATCGCTCGTGCGTACGTACGGACTACCGTCTCCACGAACGCGATGAGATTCATTCTCTATCGTATCCATTCAATTATAATTATCATTTGATGATTTAAAAATGAGGTTTAAGGACCTGATATAATTATGGATATGAATAATATACAACCTATCCATTAAATACATGTCTTACATAACAAAACAAATAAAATAAAACGAGTAAGTTAACACCCGAAACAACGATAATACTAAGATATTATTATCAAATCAATGTTAAAAGATCATGTATGATATCATATTAATGTATATGATTCGTGTATAATGTAACAAAAATTATTTCACCATTATATAGGATATTAACCTACCCCAACCAAGGAAAAGTACATGTTAATGGTTTATTTCACAATCTCTTCATTATCCGAGGTTGTTTATACGTAATAATCTACTGGGATCTCTTTATCATCCACAACCATGTTTCATAAAAATGAATTTCAAAACATTTTTACTATTTACTAGAATATGGGTTAAAGTCATTTATA
Source organism: Viscum album (assembly GCA_963277665.1). NCBI lineage: Eukaryota > Viridiplantae > Streptophyta > Magnoliopsida > Santalales > Viscaceae > Viscum > Viscum album. Next base: position 579,923,725 of record OY728128.1, on the reverse strand, counting down.
CCCTTGTTTGACTTTTAATAAGAGGTTTATAAAGGAATCTTTCTGTTGTTTTCCAAACAAGGTGCTTTTTAACCTTTTCGACAGAATTAAGGTAAGAATGTTTTTTTAACTTTTATGGTGGGTGCAGCTATTTTCCACCATTATAAAATCTTCAAATCTTCCCTTACAAGCTTATAAGAATATTTTAAATGAAAATGTGTTATTTTATAAATATATGAATGTTAGATGATTTCAAAATAGAAAGAGATATTTCTCTAAAAAGAGTTTTGATTTTATCTATGCCAACATCCTTTGATGGATTTTATTCTTATTTGAAGTTTATTTATTATGATACAAAACTTCTATATTGTATTGAATGTTTTGTGATATGTTTGACTGTGGATGTGCTATTTTTATACCATTCATGGTTTATGGTGAAAGTATTGACATTTCGTATGCTAGTTTTAATACGAATGTGTATGTTATATTTAAACCTTTTCATATGGGGAAGCATTGGACTTAATATGTGACGGGTGGAGCCCGCTATATCTCCTCGATGCATCAGTAGGTATCATGAGAAAAACTAGTTTCTTGGCACAAGGCCTTGAAAAAATCTTATTTGTAGTCTTGGCACGAGGCCTTGGATTTGTGGTTATGATATTCTGGCATTATGCATTCCATCATTATGAAAGTGGTTATTGTTATTGCATGTGATTACTCGATTAGTAGAATATCAATGTGAATAAGTAAATGGAATTATTTAATTTTACTTTTTCCATACTATGTTTAAGTTCAAGTTTAAAAGGATTTTGTTTTAGTTATACATTGCCTTAATTGTTTGTTCTTATTTATGAAAGTTTCTGCTATATTTTTATCCTTACTGGTCATTTGAGCTCACCCCTTTTCTATGTTTAATTTTTCCCAGAATGTAAAGAAGTAAATTATGAATGGCCTGTAGGGATATTATGAGGGGATAATAGTGTGGATTATGGAGACAATATGTTGTTGTAGTAGTTTTTCACTTCATGATGTAATGTAAAACTTTATGAATATATCTAGTTTTTTCAAGGCTACTAATCCAATCGGACTTTTGAGATTTGATCTTTCTTGTGATCATACCAATGTTATGTAATAATGCACCGACTCTGGGTAACTGGGGTCGGGGCGTTACACAAGTTGTTGATTAATATCTTCTTTAATTCCAACCAATGTTGGGGTGATATAATAGACTATTATTTCATAGATCTTTTTGGATGATGAGATGTCAAGAGCCTTTTATATCATTGTGAACATAGAAGATCAAGAATATTAAATTTGTATCCTTGGGTAGTAATTAGAATCTTGGAATGTGGCATTCTTCTCAAGATATTCTATGAAATAAGGTTCTACAATTTAGGGATCATATGATGGTCCCAGTCAATTGAGAGAGAAGATGATTTTCTATTTCAATAATCAGGTATATATCACTTGTGATTAATCAACCCATTAGTCAATAAAAATAATCAGGGTTTACGGACAACAGAGGAATGAGAAAAATAATGAAAATGTTTGTTTATATAAATATTTAAATAGCATTGGTGTGGGTAGAGATGTTTTATGTGGAAGTCTATTTGATCTATTTCCACCACCATGACTTCCATGACAATATAATAGAGTTGGTGGTCAAGGATATAAAATAATGAAAGTAGTAGAGGCCTATGATCCTAAGGACAATGGAATGATAGAGTTATGACAGGTGAATTATCTGCTTTATCTATTGTTATGATAAAAATAGGAGAAATTTTTTTTTTCTACTTATCTTGTTCAAGACATAAAGTTTATAGTGGATCCATTTGCTCGACCCAAATACATAGAGTCTCCTACCTTAGGTTACTCATCAATCGTACACTTGTATCGATAGTGTGAACTAAATTTTGGATGATATATATTCTTTTGGGATATCATTTTATTAGTGACAAGGGTATATGATTTCCATAATGGTGTTGAAAAAATTTCCATAGTTCAGGCCCATATAAGATATTTTAGCAGGGAAAGCATTGTTTCTATGGTAACTGAGTGATTTTTTCCTTCATGTGTTAGAATGTAACCCATAAAAATAATTATGTGCTCATTCATAAGAAGACTCAATAGATTATGCAGCACTTGGGTAACATTTCACATATAGAATTGTATTCTATGGACTTTAGTCTTCTTATATTGGTGTCACATTATAATTATGTCTTTCTAAAAAATGTTCTGGGATTACATCACCGCTGACATATAGACATCAACTATGAATAGGAAACAAGAACTAAATGTGTATATATTCCAAAATATTTGTTGAATCTGACTATGATTCATGAACTAATGGTATTGTTTTATGACATATATAAGATGAGTTTTTTCAATAACTGTGTGTCACACTGTGTATCCCTAGAGTTTTTTACTAAGATGGAATCTGTAATCTTTAGGTTCTTCCATGATTAATAGAACTCTAACTAGGGGTCCATAAAGAATCATTATCCACTACCAAGGATAAAAAAAATATTTTATTAGTTTAGAGGGGTGATATGGTCTTCAAATACTGGTGATATATTGGGTTATAACCTTCATTGAGTATGATATGAGTATATTTAGAAGATGGCCTTATGTTGTTTCTATAGTCACTCTGATTACTTATGATTATTTTATCACGAAAAACACCCTATATATTATTCAAAAAATCACAAAATATATCATTAATCATTTCATAGATATTTTTTTGGTTCTTTTAATTGAATATATCATATTGTAATCAACATCTATATCGGGTCACATGATACACATTAAATTGATCACATACATACTTTGTGAAGTCCAACATTATAGGAAGTTATTGAAGAAATAGTTCTCGATTATAATGGTCTATATGTTGATAAATTTTATCTCATTATAGTTTTTAGTAGTTGAATATGTTAATGATTTTGGTGTCTTATATTTAGAGAAACTCAATAGAATGAATGTGGTGTCGAGACTCCTTGTGTCAGTTGGATTATACATATGATTTGTGCCTAATTACTATAGGATATATATACCATTGAATTATTGGACCCATATAAGTAAAAATTTCCAATAAAAAATACAATGTAATTTTTAGGAGTTGTGATAGTGGTATATGAGCACCTCTTATTAGTATTAATAGATAAGGATGTTGAGTATGTAGTGTTCTGTGGTTCCATGTGGACATTAATTGGTTGTGTTATGATTTTGATTGAGTAAGTGATTACTTATGGGACTTTGAAGAAGATACCAAATGAAAATAAGATGACCAATTATATAAGTTATAATTGGTAGTGTTCAATATGATGATAGGGTTACACTAACTTATAAGTCTGTAGTTATTTGTCTATTGTGACAAAAAGTTTATCAAGTATATGTTCCTAAAAAGAATCATCATTTGAATCAATGGTAATGAATAATGTTTCTATAATATTATGAATATTTGATTTTATATACTATAATGATGGGTAATTTATTATACTATGATCTTTTAAGATGATATTCATTACCATTATTATTTGATAAATCATAGGATTTTGCCTCATTACGGTTTTCTATTGTGGACTATGATGGGGAATCATATCTATAGTCATTGTTTGTTTCCCCACTACTAATACAACATGCTTGGGGGACTCATATTAGAGATAATAAGTATGATTAATTTTCTAGTATGATATATGATCGGTATCATCCTGATAGATTTTATAAAGATGTTGATAACATTATCCTTTTCATAATATAAACGACAGTTCTAGTGACATTTTGTGATGAGTTTGTGAGGTTTTTTCGTAAATTTCCCTTGAAATTATATCATAGTATAGTGATGATGTTCCATGACCTTCCACATTAGTTTGGGTGGCCCTGAATGATTATGTGGGTAGAGGAGTTTGTCTCTTGATACGTCACATGTCCGAAGGTAATGGATGAGCACCAATTTCCCATTGGTTTTCATAAACAATTGTTTTTTAAGGGGAATTATGATTTTATATCTGTCACATTCATTATAGGGATACCAAAAACGTCTAGAATACATCATTACATATGTGTTTTTATTGATCAAACCAAAATTCCATCTCACATTCTAGTTAAATGAGATAAATGTTCATATGAGGGATTTCTATGCATTTATTTGAAAGAGATAGTCTTGCATCATGTGATTTCATCAGTGATTTTATTATAATAGAATGCTCTCTTTATGTGATAATTAGTGAGAGGATTTTATGTGTCCTTTCTGAATCAATTTCACTTGAGTTTTGAGTTTAACCCTCAGAATGACAGCTAGAATAAGATGATCATATAGGATATGGAGGAAATTTTCCCTTCTTAAATTTGGGACATCGGTAGTAGTTGAGAGTATCACCCACCATTTTTAGAGACATCGTCAAAGAATATTTATAATTCCACCATTGTAATGGAATCATTTTAGGCATTCAATGAGAGACAATACTGGTTACAACATTACTAGATTGATCCATGTGAGAGAACTCATGATCCCCTAGTTGGTTTGATCTATGATAAGTAAGTCTCAAATCAATTGTCGAGAATATGAATACAACCCATATCCATCATAATTCCTATGTGAACTAATGAAGGAGGCCTTTAGAGTTTGATGAGAGAGGCCTTCTGTTCTTGAATGTGACACATTGAGATTTTAAATGTTGGAAAATAGTTTATAGAATATATGAAATGAAAAACCAATAGTTGGAGATAATATAAAATCATTATAATTTTAGAAATTTTTACTTTTAAATAAAAATAATCCCATTGATAGAATGTGATAAACATAATAATATGTTTAAATGAAATGTTATAAAAAATTAAAATATTATTATTCCACCAAGACAATTTTAACCTATCCATTATGTTGGTGGGTATGAAAATTAGTAACTAAAAATTAACATTTATAATTTTTATGCATTTATAAATATTTATTCAAATCATATATATTGAATAAAAAATAATATAATTAATTTGAATGAAATTTATATGTTTTTTATAATACAGTATTTTTTTAAAAATAAAAATTATTCTACTAATGAACTCATTATTTAAATGTATTTTTACTATTTTTATGAGTAAAGTTTAATAATATAAAATAAAGTTTGGGAAATATATTTATATAAATTATTATTGAATTATGTTTTATTTAATTTTATAAAAACAATAAATTTTTTATGAATTGTGGAAAATTCTATTTTTTAATGAAAACTACGACATCATTTAAATTATATAAAAAGTAAAATTAGATTATAAATAGATTTAAAGATTAATTAGTTAAATTATATTACAATTTAACTAATTTAGTTCATTATAATTATGTTAAAATTTAATTATGATATAAATACATTTTGATCATTTGATAGATTTTCATTGATACCACTTTTTTCAACATGTCATTGATTTTAATTTTAAATTTATGTCTAACATTTATGTGAGTAAAATTTGGGAAAATTAATTGATTATTTTATATAAGATTAATTAATATATATATATATAATAATAAATAATTATATTTAAATTTGGAGGTGTTTTACATTTTTCTATCTAGATGTTTTACTTCGCATGTAAGCATTTCCTCAAGTATCTTGTACCTTTACACTTTTTTAATAAATTTTGGGGTCATGGGTCTCTGAACCCATGACTGTGCCTCTTTTAGTAAGAAAAAAAAATATCCCAACTTTTTTTGTGGCCATATATATTCCATATCCATTCCAATTATCTATAAATATCGACATTTTGGATTTTTTATCTTATAAAGGTGTTATCTATTTTATGTGTAGAAAAAAATACTATTACCCCACCCCCCTTTTAAATTTATACACCCTATCCTCGACTATTAGCCCCTAAAAAATCCATTTTATCATATTATTACTTCCAAAATACCGTCCATATATATATCCTCATATCCAAGTGTCCGTAGATGGATTCAAAATATCTCTTATGATGGATTTTGGTGTAAACCTAAAGAGCCTCTCTAAATATGAGATAAAATTATGGAATATTTTAATTTGTTTTATTTCTTCACCCACATCCTTCAAATAATATTAAAATATAATAATAATATACGAAAAGTAGACCCTATAAAATTATATGTTATTATTTTAATGATATAAAATAAATCCTTCCACATGTAAATAAAATAAGAAATAGCATTCGATCATTGGTCTGAAAGACAACCACATCAAGAACCCTTGTAATTGGTGTTTCATCACCACATATTATTATTGAATATATTGAAATATTAAACATATGTACATGATATTTATATAATTATAATAATATCGCAAGTACAATATTTTTTAATTTATTTTCATGTCTGAATATAATGTTATTATTTATGAAATTATTGAAAAAGTTTTTACAATATAATAAATTCCTCTCCTTGTGCGTATGTGTGAACTACGACCACTACATTGTGTTGTGGAATGTTTTAAATTTTTTATTGATAGTAATAAGGATATATTATATTTATATAAAACATATATGTAACATTATAATTATTATGTAATGTTTAATTAATATAGATTTTTAATTTATTTCATATATCGATAAAAATGTGAATAATGTTTATTTGTACATCTGGCCTACCATCTCTATGAATGGTTTAATCCAAATTCATTCTAAAAATTATATATATTATTAAAAATAAATATATAATGGTTATATATGATAATTATATTATTTTTATCATTCTTTTAATGATTTAACAATGATCAATTTAAATGATAAACAATTACTGAACCAAAACTGTCATAAAAAATGACTAATTTATTACCTATAATAAAAATTTTATCTAACAGTTTATTTTAATATGGTAATATGTTTAAATATTTAAATAATATATTTTATGAGATATATAATTATTATTATATAATATGTTTTTAATAAACATATATTTAATATATAAGAGTTTCAGACACAAAATAAGGTAGTTGAACATTAGGAAAGGTTTTCTTGTCTCACTTTTACTTACAAATGCATATTCCATATTCACCATTTATTCCTTTTGGGTGGTGTGTATACCTACCCTTATTATATTTTATATTATTAATCATTTTCTATTAATTTAATCTAATGTATCATTTTATGTTATTTATTTAATGTGTATTACAATTGAAATGTTACAATAGTTGAAATGTTTTATTTCACAATATCATCATTAATCTATATTTTTCGTGGTTATGTATAATAGGGAGGAATTTATTTGTATTTATATTTTAAAACCAATATATTTCTCTCTCCTTTGGTTATTCATTATCTTTCTATTATTCCAATCATTTCAATTAAAATTATTGATAAAATGTTTTGGTAAAAATACAACTTTATTTCAATCTTTAGTAAAAAAATATTTTTTAATATAAAGTAATATTTTCTAAAAATAATCTAATTGTATTTAATTCTAAAAATTATTTATTAAATAAATATTTACACATTTATTAATTTTTTAAAAAAAATTCCGAAATCAATCTTTATGCTATTTTCCAAACAGGGACATTTTCAATTTTACTATGAATGTAAAAGAAATCATTTAATAACACGTATGAAATATAAAAAAATTCGGCCATCATGACAACCAAAATGTTTTTTGATTTTTCAATAATAAGAAAATATTAATTTAATGTAAATTTTTTAACTATTTATTGAACGTTCAGTATTAAAAATATACAGAGGTTATTTTGTTGATGAATGTATTAATGATAATTTTATTTATTCTTATTTGTGAATGAAATAAAACTATTGTTGTAAATATGATACAAATGGGATATATAATATTTATATGATCATTATACATTATTTACATTGTTTATGATAATTATTTTTTAGGAAGATTCAATTTATTATGTATGACAGTATTACTCTTGATGGTTTATGATTATGGTTAGTTGACTGAGGGTATGTACTAAAATTTAATATTTTAGTTTTCAAATATGTAATTATCAATTGATTATGTTTCACCCATTTCATATTTATAATGAATTCCAATTAATATGGGAAGGGTGGGGCTTGATTATCAATATCCCTTTGATGCACTGAAATCTCTTATGACTAAAACCACTAAGTAAAATTAAATTGATTTATACCCAGAGAATTAAAAATTATCTTGAATGTACTTGAATATATGTTTCTTATGTAAATAATTATGAATTCCCTAATAATAATATTTTATATTTATTTCCATATTATTATTTTACTAGTTATAATATACTGGGAGATGTTTCTAGATCCTGTGATTATTTATAACAATTTATCTGATCATTATTTATTCAATCATTATTATTATCATGTTTTTATTTATAAAAAATATATTATATTTTTCTACGTTTCCATTTTTATTATTATTATATATTCATGATTGATTACTCTTACTATGAGTCCTACCTCACTCATTTCCTATGATTTATTTTTCTTCTGGATTATAGAGAGTTGTTTTGGATGATATTTAGGGTTATGGTAAGGTGAGTAATTTTAATATCAAGGAAACAATTTATGTATTTCATTTTTTCAAATGTATTTAGAATTCATATACATATTTTTTGTTTCAAGAATACAATACTATTCAGACATTTGGGGTTTGATTCAATTTATCTAATGACAATTTAATAAAGTAAACACCTTCCTTGGGTTAGTTTCTGTCGGTTTCACTAGGGTACGCGCATCTGTATCATTCAGGGGATGAGGGACGCGTTTTTTTCCCACATTCCCACTTTCCAAAGGTGGGTGAGATCTCCTCCTTATTCAAGTATGTCTTCTCCATGATTGAAATAGGATGATAGGAAGTCAGTTATCCCTTCTATAGATTCCTCTGCGAAACATGTCACCTAGTCCGGGTCTCCCTCATAGATTTAAAATGTTGTTCATGAAACACTTCCTTGTTCCATTTCTTCATGGACAACAGTTAATTACGCTCCATCTATTAGGACATTCCAGGGGGTCCTGTTAGGGCAGAAACCTTCAGTTAGGGGAGTAGTCATGTGGGGAATCACTGGCTTGTTTGGACATTGGGTGGGTTGGCATGTCTACATTTTGTCCCTTATTATACGACTTCTCAGGGGCATTGAATCCCGAGGAATCCCACATCGAACATGGGAAATCATATGTCATGGGAATGTTTCTCTATTTTTTATCATGTTCCCATGTTTAACATTGGGTAAGTCGTATGTTTATTGTCCAATGGAGAGGGATCGGGATGATCAGAACACTGACTGGTGTGGATAAGATGGTGGAACCCCCTGGAGGGAACACCAATGATGGGGCCATCATGTGGGTTGCTTCCCGAATGCTGTTAGTGGGAAAGAAGAATTGGGTTGCATGATCCCACCAGGATCTGGTGGCCTAGGTGAGAATCTGGATGGATAATGCAAGGTTCTATGAATTGGATGGTGAGTGGGATGGAAATGTCATGGGGATGATTATGGTTTTTGGCGTGATACTCTAAGAGAATTCCTAAGTATACATGTGGCAGGGAATTAATGTCCACATAGTTCATCTGATGATGGCATGCCATCAATTTGGTGTTTCAACAGCTTACAGCTGGATTGGATCACAACAGCATACCACTGGATGGGGGTCGCAACAGCTAACCGCTGGATGGGGTCACAATGGCTTAATGCTAGTTGGGGTGGCAATGAATTAACGCAAAAAGTGGGTCATAGTTTAACATCATGAAGGATGTGGGTGAACTGCCCTAAAGGGGGTTAGAACTGCTGGATGTTGGGCTTGAAAATCGTGGAGTCATCTTACATACCTTTCCATGGAAAAGATTAAAACTGCATAGATCAGGATGGGTCAGAACTGATGTGATGGTGTACCTGCGGTCCAATTGGGTGGTGGTGGGATTGAACCTCATGGAGGGTTCCTACGTACCCTGCCTTGGAAAGGATCAATGACCATGTAGTTTAGAATGAAACGGGGCTCGGTGCAACGACATGGGGTAGTCAGGACCAATGGTTGTGGGGCTTGAACCTCATGGAGGCATCCTACATACCTTGCCTTAGAAAGGATCACAATACATGTTGTTCAGATGTTGTTCGCAGATTACTCTCTAGGCTTCACATTGTTGGCCTTGAACCTCGTGGAGGCTTCCTATGTACCTCTCCATAGGAAGGACCAATGTCCTCATAGTTTGGATGTTGTTTGTGGCTCACACTCTAGGCTGCCCAGGTTGTTGGTGAACTGATGTGAAGGTGGTCGGAATGACTGGGTGTTGGTATTGAACCTCATGGAGGCTTCCTACATACCCTTCCTTGACATGGATTGAAGACCTTGTAATTTAGGTGGAAAAGGGAAGATGTCAGGGTCAGTGCTCTCTCTTAGCCCACATGATTCATGCTCTGTGTGATAAATAAAAGATAGTAGAGACCCAACAATCACGTCGTGAATGGTGCATCCGTGGGAAGTGGAGTTTGGTTTACATGTAGTTAGAATCCCAGAGAGGAAACAAGGGCTTATGCCTGGTTAATAGCCCGAGATGAAAGAGATTGGGACTTACTCCAGGATGGAGGCCCGATTGGTGAAAAAGAACAGTCGGAGAGGGATTAGGCACCCTGGAAGAGAAGAGGAGAAGGGATGTTACCTCATGCAAGGAAAGATAGGGGATTACACCAGGGTGGTTTCCCTTTCCGCATGGACAAACACCACTCCCATAAAGAGGATATCATCCCCTATGGAGACAAGGGGGAGTAGAAAATGACCAAGGTGGGGGTACCCTGTGTGCGAGGCACGAGGCGAGTCATAATTTAATGTCATGTGATGAGGATGATGGTGCTTGGTAGTTTAAAGTCCTACAGCTCGGAGGATGAGGGTTTTGTCCACAATCCTAGGACATACATAACCGGTACCCTCTACTCCTTAGTGCAGAGAGGGGACAAGAAAATCCGTGGTGAGGGTGTGTCATGGAACAAACCATCGAGGGGCCCACGTTATCATGACTATGCCAAGAAGAAATAGTAATTAGTGTTCCTATCCGAAGAAGCATGAGGCGAAGAAACACAACGGGGGGTATTGTCCAAGGGACTCTGAAGTTACTTCGTGCGATCCTAGGAGATTAAATGGGAAATGAGTATATAGAGAAGGCGCTGTGTGTGCTGGATGTGAACAAAAATGATGCCCATAGGAGGGATATCATGGTCGCATAATGTGGGAGTCTTTCACACAAAAGGGACCATTTCAATAAAAAAACGGCCGACCAAGTGCACAAAATGAATTGCGCACATGAAAAATCCATGTGGCCCGCAATTGAGTGCTGGGCGTGAAATCGAGTAGGCTAGCGCGCAAAAGGATTTTCCCACGGAAGACATAATTGCACGCAATCAGAAGGAATTTAGCATAGGTAAAGGGGTTCGAGGGGATTTAGACAAAGATCAAGACTGAGTAGTCGTGTACAAAGGCGTACTCTCGGGCGACCTGGGGCGAAAAATTTTCTACCTGTGAGCCATCTTCATTGAACACGCGAGAGAGGAAATTCACGTGGGAGAGGCTGTTCAAATTCTTTGGGATGAATTCGAAAGGGGTGGCCTTTTATTTAGAGTTTCATTGTATTGAGGGTCCGTGTGAAGAATGATTCAGGAAAAAATATTGTATTCGCCAATTTAGGCAGCGTGAAGGTTGACCATGCAGACCGGTTGCCCGAAAGAGTTCTGGCCACGCGTGGAATGACTCTCGTGAATCCATGAATTTTTTTCTATGGGCATATTTTTTCGTGTGCCTTATTTTGTTTTTCACTCCACCCCTCTGGGACCCCCGTAATGGATCGCTGGCTTCAAATATGGCTTTACATTGTCGCGGTCGAACATTCCTTAGCCCTAGAGTGCTTTTCGGTGTCTACAAATTCCCCACTCCGAATCGAATCAGTGAGGGGCCGCAAAAGTCGGATTCCAAGGGAAATTCCGAAATATAGGACTCCCTGGGGCCATCACACACGTAAAACTGGAGTGGGGAAAATAACCTTCCCTGATCGCACAATCCACTTTTTGTGCATGTGTGGAAATTGTTCATCGTGCCTATAAAAGGCCATGCTAGCCCCTTTATTCAGTATGAATTTTCTCACACGATAAGGTTGGAGCACTCGTGCATGAAAAATTCCTCCCTTGCATGAAAAACACTAAGTTTGTGAATAATTCACCATGATCAGTCATCTTTTGTCATGCCAAACTGAGATTTTCCACACCAGTCATGTTTTTTTCGCGATTCCAGCTAATTCATTGCGCCAGATCATTCTTTTTCACGACAACCCCTACTCTTTCGTGCCGACTCCTTAAAATGATGTTGTTAAGAAATTGCCTCCAATAGGGCTGACAGTGAGAGGGAAGTCATATCTGCTGATCGAAGGGCTGAGATGGTTTCTAACCCTGAGGTTTATGGTGCTCGAAGGGTCATATCTGACAAACATACACTCTTCAACATTTTGACCCCTGCGCAAAAATAATATGCACTGTCTTCCAATTTGTCTATCTGGGACTTCAGAATCTTGGAGGAGGTACATGTGTCAAGGTTTGAGGTTAACTCACCATGGTCTTGGGTGACCTACGAGGATGACCTACCCTGGTATAAAATCACCTACAAGGGCCAACATGATTGGTAAACCTGGCACCTAGATGTTTACATCATGAATCCCCGGACCAAGACCATCTCAGGGAGTGACCCTATCGTGTAGAGTTCTCTAGCCCTTTACGCAAGCACCATCCGTCATACTGTTATTGATGAGGAAAAAGGCTAGCAGCAGGATTGGGATATGAAATATGGAGGCAACATCAATAGTGAATGGGCATGCGCATATTGGGTTTTCTTGACATGTGACCAATTTGGGGCCGAACTACGACACATCGGTTTGTTCGAAGCGGTGTGGACGTCACAGTTTAAGTCCTATATCCAGCCTGTGATCGGGCCAAAGCTATTCATTTGATGGTCCCCTAACACCAATACCTTCCACCTTCATCATGTGGAAGTCAGAATCATCGTGTGGGAAATCCATTGCATTGGAGGAATCCCTCTGGAGGGGCATCGGTATGATGAAAACCTCCAAATGAGTGACATCTAAGGTGACAGATCATGAACCCCTATACTGACATGGAACCTACTGGAGCTGGCCAAGGAGTGGTTGGGGTCAAGTATTTCTTGAAGTACATTTCATATAGGATATGGTTTAGCTTGTTCCAGGAAAAAAATCTGGAAGCCATGATGCTGGGGTGAGGGAGACGGTGTCCGACCACAACACTGTGGAGCAAGAGTGGTTCGTACTGGGGGATCCTGGAGGCGAGGGACTACCAGTCATCAGGCTTCATCATAATTGAGGTTCAAGTCCCAAACGCCTGATATGCTGGATACATTTCCACATTTATGAGTGTATGGATACTACCAGTGAGGGATTCAAGGATGGGGGTTCGTCCAGCGACCCTGGTGAGGGCTGACATCATGGCCGCCAATTAAATATTTAATATGGGAGTCCCTATGCTAGACCTTTTGTATTCCATTTGGGGATGCATCTCATGGCGAGGGTCAGCAAGGAAGATTTTTGGCCCCTTCCAGATCTTTTATGGATGGGTCGCGGCCAATTATGGCTGGTATACCTTCCAGAAAGCCATTCGGCCTCTAGGTAATGGCATGTGACTTTTCCTACTAAAAAACGATGGGGTCACGCTGATGGCACTAAATGTGTAGGGAGTAAGAATCAGAATCATCAATCATGGAAAATTATCTTTCATCTCATTCCCCACCCCGACATTCTAGAATACAGATAACTATAAAGGATCACTAGAGTAGTGGGAGTACATCCAGAGCATAAGAGGTGGGGTGCTCGTGGCCCGAATTGACACAAAGATCTTTGGCGAACCCTATGTGCCATCAATGATTTCCCAGAAGTCTGGATGCCTTCATCGGATTCCAAAGAAGGTGTACACAAATTACCGATAAGAGAGGCACCACTGTGTTCTTTTCCAGATGTGGTTGATGTTCACAGCACATGGCTCCGACGACATTATCACCTTTCCTCCCGCATAATTTAATGCTAGCCTCTCAACTGAATATGATGGGCACTGGTCCATAGCGTACCATGATAGGATTTTTCAAAGTAGATTTCAGCAACTCAAGTGTGCCAGTGTAGAACATGGGTGGCGAGAGATTAAGCAGGGTGTTGCTGGGGTGGAATGGTCGGAAGTGCGTTAGGAAACAGGGCCCGCACATGCTGATACTTCAGTGGAATGGGTGTCGCATGGTGTGGTCGGGACCTCATTTTCTAGTGGGAGAGAGGCTCATGCAGTGGCCAAGGAACTCCTTTGGAAGCAGATAATATATTTCCTTCATCCTTCCAGTGATGTAATCCTCCCCGATCTGTGGTTAGCCTGGATGACCCTACGACAGTTGATGTGTACCGATGCTCTTTGGAAGAAGATAATGCGAGATGGAATCCAGATACCGGAGGTCGAACACATTCGGTTTGTTGAAAGGGTGAACATCCATTATCGACATGCATGTGTAATGTCCATGGATTCATATGCATGACAACGGGGTTGGCATTTGGAGCCACCCTTCATAGTGAATGTAATTCTCAGCCAACAACACGATCCCAAAATGTTGACTTCATAGGATGATGATAGTGACGATGAGCCAGAAGGCACTAAGATTGAAGTGGATGAAGAAGGATAAGGTGTAGGAGGGGGTAAAGTAGAAGGTGATCCTGAAGGTGAAGGGTCTCATGGGGCGTCCCACCAAGGGAGTATCCTGTAGATTAGCGAGATCGTCAGTTCTAATGTGGGTATAACCGAGCTTCATGAGGTACGTCTCACCCCTTGAATATATGATTCCCCTAATCATCATTCATAGACCTCAATTTGACCTCCTTATCCAGATCAGGAGAATATGGGCTCGACTATGTGTCTCCATGCGGAGGGGAGGATGCACCTGTAGAATAAGGTGGGTAGCTGACACTCATTGTTGAACTGACTAGTGCTGAGGGAACACCCGCATTGGAAGCTCCCTTAGTGGATAGAACACTAGAGACTGGCGCATTGGGATCCTATAAGAACCTTAATTCAACATTGATTAGTCACCGTTGGAGAGCTCAATTGATCAGGTTGTTCCTTTATTGTGCAGTTATCACAGCCTTGGAGGCTCGCCGGGATACTGAACCCGGTTCGTCCAAAATTGATTCAACTACAAACGTGTCGTTCCATTCAGGGAACACTTCAAAAATAGATCCGAACCCAAATCTCGGTGAGCAGGGAGCGGTGAACATCAGCGGTACTCATGTTGGGAAAGGGCCGAAGGACGATGAGGGAGCTACCGAGACTGAGGCGAGGGGGGACAGTCACCCCGGAATTGAAGAGAACAATCCCTTGGAAAGGACTCCTAAAGAAGACTATACTACTGGTCTGTTGGCTGATTTCCCCACCTATTGTCCAGTAGATCTTGAAGAGATTGATTATTCAGACTTGGGGGTGGCCGAAGAGAGAAGAATGACACCTCGCAATTGGTGGAAGTGCATCAAACTCTTTCTCGGTCAGCCCCATACAGAATTGCTGAAACGGATGGGATCACTCCAAACCTAGATGTGCTTTCTCTATGCTGGAGGGGTGGATGCTCGGTGCATTTATTCGATGGTCCGCGACTACATTGCCGATATGCTTTACGAGAGAAGTCAACACTCTGATGTTGCCTGGTGTCAGGAGGAGTCAAGGAGTATCCAATCATTCATCCACATAGAACAAGAGGCCTGACGCCTGGACAAACATGTTAAAGCAAAGGAGATATTCATCCAAACTATTTTGAGATGGTGGAGTAGTTAAGGGCCTAGCTGGCAGATGCCCAAGATTAACTACTGGAGGCGGGTCAACAATTATCTGCACATCAAGCTAAACAGGCACAAACACAGACTAGGGTCAGTGGACTACGTTTTGCAACCTCTAATGAAGATAGATCCCTCAAAGGGTGGGAGGCAGTCCGGGAGGCCACCAGGGAACAGGTAGCAGCACTGAAATGATCCATCCATGGAGGTGGCCTTTTAGGACCATATTTTGGATGAACTCATAAAATAAATTCTCTTTACTACTTCTTATTCTGAACTGCATGTATGGATGAATTTATTTCCATTTTCATATTGTTTAACACATCCATCCACTATCCTAGAATAAATATAAATCCATTCATAATCTCACACGGGTCTCCCCCAATGTGAGAAACAAGTGATGTTCGCTCTATTAATTTTCATGATGTCAGGAGGGTCAACCATGCTTTGGGCATCCGGGGATTGAATAACCATCCAGGATTTCTCGGAGAAAATAGAAGAGATCTGACTAGATGATGAAGCTCTCAAAACAGCCGAATTACCATTTTTCTATTGTTATCTTGAGCAAGAATGGGATAACGCTAGGGGCGTTGGAATAAATCCGAATGGGGGAATGGAAGGTGTGAATAACAATACCCAGTATTAAGAACACTTTGGGGGTGGCATGATAATGAATAATAACAGTTTAACACATTCAAAACATAGTATCATTATTGTGTTGGCCTGGAATGGGGATGGAAAATGTGGTCCAACCACTGACAACATTCGAAACATGGGTCCCGACTCAAGATGTCATCCAATAGCCTTCCAGAACATTTTCCTGAGACAATAGATGGGCCATAGGCTGAGCATCTATATTGTAAGGGGGTTCCTCCAGATTTGAAAGAGAGAGAGTGTCTGAATAAGGGGCACGCAAAGCATGGGATGTGGAGTGATGGTCTGTTCAACCAGAATCTAACACTCTCGAAATTACACCACCATGGTGGAAGCACATTAGATGGGTGCATTAGTCTGATCATGGATCATTCGTTCTTTTTTAGATAGGACATCTCTGACGAGCGATTCGTTTCTTCCCAGGGTCATCTTGGGGAATCTTGAACTTGTTCAGGGGAAAATTTCAGATTCATGGTACCCCACAAGGGGTTAGGAAAGGGACCATAAATGAGAAGGAATAGGATTTAGGATTCCTGGGGTTGGACCAGAGGTGATATTACATGGTGTCCCTATGTATCCCATGAGGATTCAAATCAAGCCATACGTAGTTCTAAAAGCTATATTAGTTTATGGTCTTAAGTCTCAGACCGTGGATGGTATGAAATGCGGGAGTCACATGGTGGGGTAATTATAAAACTCGACGTGAATGGGAACCTTGGGATTCAACCACCACCTGTTCCCTAGGAAGGTTCTAGGTCAAGGGACTGGAAATGAAAGTTAATCTGGGACTGAGGAAAGGTGCACAGACGTTCCAACATACCCCATGAGGATCGGGATCAATCTATACATAGTTATAAAAGGTGGCACGGTAAGGTACCAACACTAGGGATAAAAGGGGAATGTAGTTGTGGCCATCGCGCAAAAATAAGTGGTATTTGATGAATCATGTTTGTCCTCTTAGGTGAGTGTTTTTTTTGTGATTCTATACGCCTTGGATAACGAGTCATGAAATCACCACAAAATTCAAGCCATGTACATGCATTGAAAAATGGTATGGGATGTGACCGATACAAAACATGGCGTCCCCATGAGTGAGGACATCAAGATGCAGTGCTGTTTTCCATCGGGCCGCCCGGACGATAATTTTACAGTTTAGAGTCATGTGAGGGGACTAGGTGTGCATTTTTACGTCATGCCGTGTGGACTTAGTAGAGATGATTCTATGTGGGGAATTTGTATGGTGAAATAAAACATAAAATTTTTGAATGCGGACATAATCCAATACCACGCCGTATGCAATTCTGAGAAAGGAACATCGGGTCAAGGTGCCTAAATAGAGGTGAGAGGGCAAGGGGAATGAGGAACTATCTCCTGATTGATATGGACCTGAAAATTAGATGTCTGGATGTTCTTAAGAATCCCATGAGGATGGGAATCAAGCTATAAGAAGTTCTCATGAAGAGGAAATATGAAAATATCTTAGTTTAATGTCATATAACTCGGACCAGGGAGAAGAAGGACTATAACATGTAAAGGCAGACCATAACCAAATCCCTAAGCCAATGTGAGTTGAACTCAGTGTAGGAATCAAGGGAGGATATGGTTTTTCAATTCGTGATATGTATACAAGGGGGAATCGGTGAATCCATGAGCGATTTCCTTATCGTAGATTTTTTTCTCCTAACCTGTAGATGCACATTGATGAAATGTACCAAGAGTTTCGAAGTTCTACTTATACATGATGAGGTGGAAACATATGTGAATCATGTAACCGACATTTTGGGCTTAATGGGGTTGGAATGATGATGAAGGATGTCTTTTAACAGTGTTCAAAACAAAACATCCATATTTCATTAGCCTGTAATGGGGAAATACAAATGAGCGTCGACCGCTGAGCATAATCGCAACTCGAAAGATGTATCAATTTGTTGTCTGAGACCCTCAAGGACGTCGACCCATAATGGTAGGATAGACCTTAGGCCTTTCATCCATGCCACATGGGGGTCCCTTCAGGTATGAAAGGTTATGGATTCCCTAATTAAGTGGATCATAAAGCCTGAAAAATGGGTGGATTCATGTCCGAGTAAAGTCTGAAATTTCAGGCATTAAATCAGAGTATGCTTAGGCACATTGGTGATTCACCGTAGAGGACCTAGTGGTGAATCATGGGATCGGCTAATTTGAAAAGGCAAGGATAACACAAGATGATGGAAAAATCACTGGGGAAATAGGTACATGACATGGATTTTATAAACCCAAAGTGAACAAAGATATAATCTCATACCACACTGTATATCCTTTTCATGGATGAATGTGGGCTGATGTACCTATATGGGGCAGGACCCAAAGAAGAGATGCTCAGGTGGTTCTACATATCCCATGAGGATGGGAATCAATCCATAAGTAGTTCTAGAACTGCACATAGGGGTAAGATAGCCTAATGAGGGGTGTGTAAGGCATCGCCAGTAACCCAGCGTCAATGAGGACATAATACCATACCACATTGTACAACCCTAAATAGGAACTTGTTCCCGGGGCCAGAAAAGGCCAAGGGACCTAAAGCTGGGCCTCAGTTTGGAAGGACCGACCAGTTTTCATTTTAAAATCTTGTATTGGGGACTAATAGAGGATAAGGTATCTCATTCAATGGTGTGTATGGAATGGTGAGTAACCTGATGTGAATGAGGACATAATCCCATACCACACCGTACAATCCCATAAGAGAGATCCTTGGCCAGGGGATTGAAAAGGCCAAGGTTCCTGAGGCTGGTCCTCCAATGGGAAGGGAATACACCCCCTTGTAAGTTTATTGACTCATCAAAACTCCAAATCCCACATGAGCAGTGCTTGGTTTGGGAAAAAAGGAGCCAGTCTCATCTCACCCCGTCATAAGTGGGTCAAAAAAGCTGGCTTTGAACAGAGGGAGTTTGTCACTAAGAGAAACAATGGGGCAAGATGAACCACTAAAATCAATGTTTGGGACATCTTTGGGTCAGTTCAACGTCACATGACAGCTGTTGACCATGTTTGAAACACAAAATCCTTATAGTGACCTGAAATGGGAGCAACAAATGATAATTTACCACTGACCATATTCGAAATGCGGGACTTTTATCAGCATGTTTCTCAGCATCCACCAGGGCATTGGCCCTAAGTGGTAAGAGAGACCTTAAGCCTAGTATTCATACCATTTGGGGGCCCTTCTAGACAGGAATGATGATGGAGTCCCAATCAATGGAGTGGGTGAAGCATCTTTTTACCCATCTATGAAAGTGGAGAACGTCTACAGGGAGTGGGATGCATGGCCGGACCATGAATAGATTGACATGAATTGGGGCAGAAGTCTGTACCCCACCATATGTCTTGACCTGAGGGGATGACTATGGAATATGGGCAGGGCCAACAGAAGAAATGTTTGGGCACTCCTACATATCCCATGACGATGGAAATCAAGCCATAAGTAATTATTGATGGTCATGAAGTATAACTTTAGTCGGTGAAGATGTGGGAGAATATAATAATGTGGAGCAAGGATATGGTGTGACCGTTATAATTCTGGCATGAGTTGGGAAAACGAAGTCTACACCATATCATTCAAATATCCTTTGAGAGAACATTACCCTGGGGGGTATTCAAAGAGAAGAGTCTGAAGGTTGGGCTCCATATGAGGCTTCTGAGCATTCCTATGTATCCCAAGAAGAAGGGACTCAATCCATACATTAGTCTCATATTTAAGATTAACATCATGTAGAACGATACGCAGTTTAAAGTCATGTAGGAATAGACATTATAAGGTCATGCGGTACTGGAGTGTAGTTTAGGGTCATGTGGGACCATCCGGTTTAAGGTAATTAAGGACTAGTAGGAACATGCATTGTATTGCACGAGGAACTTGGCATTGGTGGGTGGAGTTATACCATCACCATCCATGGTAACCTGAGAGTATGCTCCATTGTGGTAAACCCTATGAACTATGTAAGGTTCTTCCCATTTGGGATCTAACATGGGTGGTTTCCTACCAGGGATCATTGGCACCCAGAGGGCCAATACCAAGTAACCTTGTAGTTAAGAGAAGAGGTAAACCTTATTGTTGAAGGCTTTAGAAATCTTATTCTGATTCCTTTCCTTGTTGTTCTAGGCACAAAGCCTATTCTCGTCAAGTGATTCCAATTCTTCAAGACAAATTTCGGCCACTATATCTGGCGCCTGCTAGTCATAGAGCACTGTGTGTAACAAAGGCAGCTAGATCTCAATGGGTAGGACATCCTTATCTCCGTAAACAAACGAATATGGGGTCACCTAGGTGGAATTATGAGTCGTCGTCTGATAGGCCCCAAGGGTTTTGGTGAGCTTGTCAGTCCAACTCTTCTTATTCTGACCAACAATTTCCTGCATGATATAAGAGAGGATTTTTTTGAATGCCTCAATTTTCCCATTCGCCAACACGTGGTAGTGGGAGGTATGGTTCGAATGTATAGTCTACTTGGTGTATAATTTTTTCAACTCGGCTTCTTATAAGTTGGTTCCATTATTTGTAAGGATAGCGTGAGTGACTCTAAACTAGTGGTTGATGTTGGATCTCATGAATTCAATGATCAATTGGCCCTTGACCTCCTTGAGAGGAACTGCCTCTGTCGATATTGAAATGAAATCCATGGTGATCTGGATGAACCTGCATTGGAGAGATGTCTCCAGTGGATATGGTCCCATGACATTGAGTCCCCGTTCCACAAACATCAAGTGGAGAGGTTCCGGCTGTCGATTCCTGAGGTTTTCCTGAAATTGGCACGCGTGACATCTCTTGGTGAGCTCGATACAATCATGGATCATTGAGGGCCATAAGTACCCCAATCTTCAGATATAATGGGACAACATCATCCCAGCCTGGTGGGAACTGCAGGAACCAGTATGAACCTATTGAATGGCCTGAGAAATATCGAATCCTTGGATGCAACGGAGGAGAACACCATCGAACCCATGATTGTAGAGGATCTACTCTATTCTGGGACCACTCTAGAGGATAAATTTCAGTATGAAACTTCGGATCAGCTCACTGTTGGCCCGACCAGAAGAAAGGCAACAAATTTGGTGGTAATCCACAAAAGGGGCACTTGATTCGGGAGTCACTTCGACCACAACATCTTAAGAAACTGTGGGTCCTTCCATGGAGGATCTCACGGTAAGACGATGTACAATAATGTCGTCATCATCAACTAGGGTGATGAGAAAAATGACTCTCTAATGTTCCACGTGTATAGTCAGATCATCTCACCCAGGTTCTGCTAGTGACGCAGCCAGGCTAGCCAAGGCATCGGCTTGACCGTTCTGAGATCAAGGGACATGTGTAACATCTAACTTAGATGGAAACTGGGCCATCATCTAGAGGATGCGCTCCAACAATGGTATGATCTATGGCTTTCGGAAGACAAATCCACCATTTACATACTTGATAACTAGTTCAGAATCCCATTTAACATTCAAATGAGGTATATTGATCTCGATGTCCAGCTCGAGGGAAGTGATAAGAGCCTGATACTCTGCCTCATTATTGGTGCAACCTTATGAAAATATGAATGAGTACAGTAGAATGGATTGTGCTGGGGTAATAAAGACAATACCTAGGACCACTCTATTAAGTTTGGGATCATTGATTCTTCTGCTGGTGGGGTACCGAGAGGCACCATCGTGGTGCATATTCCCACATGGGATGGAAGGATCTACTGTGAGGATTGCTTCATCGAGAAAATCGAAGTCCAGGGACTGGTCCACAGTGGTCGGATGGGAAACATGAATGTTTCCTAACGCTTGAATCTTGATATCTTTCAGGTGAAAAAACCTGATGTCTAACTACTAGAGGATTACTTCCCACTGTACTAGTGATCATGTCAACATGGGGAGGTATATAATGTACTTCAGCAGGTCTACCTGAGAGACCAGCTGTACCTCATGGTGCTACTGGTAATGTTTCAACTCCTGCAAAAAAAATACCATCACAAGGAACCTATTATCTATGAGGGAGTATCTGGTCACTGTATCTAGGAGCATGCGACTGTGGTAGTAGAGGTTGTTTTCCATCCCCTCGTTGTTCCTCTGGGTGAGAAGAGCACTGAGAGATCATTCCAGGGTAGTCATGTACAAGATCAGCGGCTTTCTGGGGATGGGTGGCATCAGGACGAGAGGATGGATCAGGTACTGCTTAATTTCCTAGAATGTGATTTGACTCTCTTTTTCCCATTTTTAGGAAGATCCTATCTTCAATACCTAAGAACAGGGCCCACACTTATCGGCCAGATTCACAATGAATCAGCTTATGTAGGCTAACTGGCCTTGGAAACAACGAAGTTCCGAAATATTTCTCTGGGGAGGAAAATGACTGATTTCCATTATATTCACTGGGTTGATCTCAATGCCCAGGTACCAGACACACAAATCCAAGAAACATCATAGAGGTGACCCTGAAAGCACATTTCAGCGGGTTCATCATCTAGTGGCGGGAACGGAGGAAGGATAACACTATCTCAAGGCCCTTGATATAGTCCTAAAGCTAGTGGGATTTTACCACCATATAGTACACATATCATTCCACCAATGTCCATAGGATTGGCTTCAATATGCGGTGCATGGCCCGCTGATTGGTGGCACCTACATTCTTCTGGAAGAAGGGCATAACCTAGTAACAGAAAGTACCTTATGGTTCCCTGAATGATATAGACTCCTCATCCTTTGGGCCCATCATGATATGATTATATATAGAGTAACAATCCATGAAGGATAGGGCTTGGGATCTAGCCGTAGCATATATCAACAATTATGTCACTAGAAGGGGAAATTCACCCTTTGGATAGTGACATTTGAGATCCTAGAAGTCGATGTAGACTCTAATCTGTATGTTCTTCATCCTGACATGCACAATGTTGGCAAGCCACTTGGGATACCAAACCACCTTGATGAATTTGTATCGGATGAGCTTTTCAAATTCAACCTCGACCATGGAAATATGGGTAGGGCCAATCTTCCTGGGAGGCTTCTTGAACCCGCGATGACTTGCCGAAAGACCAAGGTAGAGGATGACTACCTGAAGAGATGGTCCTGGAATTTCATTGTAGCTCCAGGAAAACAGGTCATGGTGCTTTTAAAGGATGTCCTCGTACCACTGATTCTCATCAAGGGGCATGGAGACACTAATCAATTTGGGTCTCAGATCTGCATCGCTATCAAGGTTCACCTATACCTGTTCATTGACTATGGTGGAAACACATTTCTCAAATACAGGGGGAGCATCCTCCAGATCATCCTCTTCACTTGCAGGGGATGGATTTACATTGGAAGAAGATTCCTTTGGGTTGGTAGATCCTGATAGGAGAATGGTACCATCCTGGACATCAGTGGAATGAATATCAGGAGATTCACGTGCTACCGAAATCATAACAATGAAGGCAGTCGATCTGATCCAATCTAGTCTTCATCCAAAGGGGCCACACTTGATGATATTTAAGCAGTAGGGGCGAGTCGTCTTGAGACAGTTGATTCCATCCTGGTGAAGTAGACACATATGGTGTACTGTTGTTGCCATCGGTCTGAAATATTGATATCGTATAGGGGTGGGATGTTTCAGGATCACCTGAGCCTGAATTGTGTAGGAGTACAAGGTGACTTCCCACCGTCACTTGGATTTGGGAATATGCCTTCCTCTTTTACCATAAACAATAAAGAATTGCCCCATGTCGGGGGTCATGTCCTCCAATTGATGGATCAAGAAGACGTAGATGTCATCCAGACCTCCCCAGGGGTCAATTGTGACCATGGTGGGCTCAACCTTACATTCTAGAATCTGCTTATCCTTTCTCTGGTAATTTTAAGTATCCAGGTAACACGCTTCACTTGAGGCGAATGGGGATGCATCAACTTGTAGTATTCCTCCTTGACCATTTAGGGAGTATTTGATGCACTGGTGATATGACAATGGGACCACCGTGTTATGGTGGATCTATGGTCTTTTAATCAATGGATTTTAGGCAGTGTCCTGGGAGACAACCATTAGCACAGTACTGGAAACTAGGCCACCAAACTGGGTCTTTAAATTGATCTTGTCGACCGGGGTCTGCTCTTTCCTTTCATATTCTTGGATTCTTAAATCGAAGGGAGTTAGGTCATCTTTGGAAAACCCCAGATTCCGTCGTGTTCGCAATGGGATAAGGTTGATACCAGAGTCGGTGTCAATAAGACAGCGACGAACCTCCATTCCGTTAAATTGACCGGTGATGTACAATGGGTGGATATACCCTTGAATGGGAGATCCTTCATCTTCTCCTAAGAACGAAATTATTTCCTAGCATTTGACATTCTCAACTGTTTCATCATGAAAGGATTCTGCAGCTGCTACCTCCGTCTCAAACTAGAGGGGGAATCTTAAAGCATCAAAGAGGGCCTCATGCATATCTAATGACAGGAGAAGGGATTCAAGGATGGAAAGGCTCGCTGGGATGCTGGTGATGTGCGTGAGGACATCATACTTCTGTGCCATGGATGAACTTCTTCTTACAAGAGGCCACTCTATTTTTTGAGACATGGCAGGTGCTCCGGCTGGACTGGTGGCTGGATGGTGCTTGGCATATCCCACTATTCACTAGTCATAACCCAGAGAGTTTCTATTGGGTGAGGACCATACGAATGAGAGTGGCTTATAGCTGGGTGAGGCTGGTTGCGGTCTGAATGAGGATGCTCTACCTAATCCAGATACACAAACTATGGTGGAGGCAGTCCAAACGACACGAGATAAATAGGTTTGGAGTGCTGAGCTCTATGTTGGGACTGCTGTCTAGTCACATTGGCAGGAACAGCCTAGCTGGAGATTCCAACTGATGCACCTCAAAGACCCATATGGTCGTGGCTCCACCGACGTTGGCTTCAACATGGCACGTTTGGGAGGTTTTCCTGGCGCTCTCCCTCGTCGGGAGTCATATATGGATTTACCAACTCCATGGTATTCACCAAAGCATAACCATGAATTTCACTTGAAGAGTCATCCAATACTAGGTGGATTCTAGGAGGGATCCCCATCTCAGGGGACTTGATGTTTCCGAGAGTGCGGGACAATGATGGCATTGGCGGGGCACATTGTTTTTTTCTTGCGCCGCTGATGCTTGATCTACATGGGAAGAGGCAGGTAGAGAAGACGATTCAGAAGTGGTGGCCACAGCTTCTGAAGGCTTTGTCTGATTGAGGTGTGCCCGAATGATTCCATGGGCAAGAGAAACTATCTTATGATCCAACCAATCATCATACTTCTAGGACCCGCGGTTAGAAACCTACTGCCACTCTTTTTCGTTGTAGCTACTATTGGATGACCATACAAATACACCCTCCACTTATTCCAGGAATGGGCCCAACCTGACTATGTTTTTGTTGACTAGGTCTTGAAGCTAGTCTTTGAACACACATCAATGCTTGAGGGTTTTTCCCACAATCTGATAACAGGGGCAGTAGATGGGGCGATCAGTGAGATTCGCCTCATCAGGCCATATGCACTCAGGAAAGCATACAATCACCTGCTATAAGGTGTGACGGAAGTATCTTAAGACCTTATTCATGTTGAACGAGTAGGTTCGGTTACATCTTTTTGGAAAGGGGGTCGTTGGAGCCTGTCCCTGACATGGAGCTGGAGGGTCCTGTCGAGGAGGAGGACCCTAATTTTCCCACCTCGGCAGTGGGGGAGAATTCTGAAGAGGATCATGTCGATCCTGAGGATGTTGCTGAGTCGGAGGTTGTGCCTAAGGTGGAGGTCTTCTACGTGGCTATATGACCGGTGCTACTTGTAGAAATTCCAGCTATCTGGGACCTGCTATTTGGGCCACTGTGGCTAGCTCGGCTCTGATAGCTCTCCTTGTTGGGATTACAGGGGGAAATAGATGTTCCTGGATGGCCTATTATAGGGCTTCCTCAAGGTGATGGGACATTTCAGAGATGTCTTGGAATCCTCCAAGGTAGTACTGGGTGATCCGAGAAGAATCCAGTTCCATCCTGAAATTCCCTATGCACATCGTTGGTAGTTTCTCCTAAGTCAGTGGCATGTCAAGGGAGTATGTTAGCCGCTTCCACTAGTTGATAAAATAGATGACTTGCTTATGAGGCCTTTGCTTACACTAGAAGAGGTCTGAAATACTGGTATTCTGAGTGGTAGAGATGAACTGGTAGACGAATTGCCTACGAAGGTCCTCCTAGCTGGTCACAGATCTGACAGGGAGCTAGTTGTACCATAGGAATGCATGTCCCTCCAACGTCTGAACAAAACAGTGGAGCTTGGATGGATTATAATGCGCTGTAGTCCCTAACCTGGACCCACACATTGAGTTGATGTGGGCCAGGTGGTGTGGTGGTTCCCCCATTTTGTTAAAGGTGGAGAATATGGGATTCCCGAAGCCCGGAGGTGCTAACATAACATCCACCCATGATGGATATGGATTACCATCTGGTGGGATCTCCACTTGTCGGGTTTCCAATTACTATAGGTGGGATATGAGCGCCACCATAGGATCATCTTGGCGGGGGTCCCTGTCTGGACGAGGATCCCTAACCACGAGCGCCTTGCCGGGTTGTTCAACATCGTAGGAAGGCTCGTTGGCTCAGGGAGAAGCTGGTGGAGTGGACTGCGGGGTAGCTCGGGGATCCCCGAACGGATTCCTTGGATTTCCGCGCTGTTCAGGAGGGTTTGGTGAGACATACCACACCATGTTTTCATGAGCTACACCATCATCCATGTCCGTAGGAGTGACATGATTAGGGTTTCCTGGGGGCAGCTTACCCAGGGGAAGTTGTTCCTACCCCTGCCATACCATCCTAGGAATGCTGTAGTCGGGCCGTTTCTCTACAGTGCGTTCAACATGTAGTTTTTCAACCAACATTGTATTCTCTAGAAGTAGTGGGTGCAACGTGGCCATCTCAGGGTCATCCTCTGTCTTCCATAATGAAGTAGACGAGTCAGTTTTCTTGAAAGCTCAGACGTGCTCATTACACTTATTAGAATTCATGCTAAGTACTAATGCCTTAGTGGGCACATGGAGACCTAGTAGGTTACACTGCTGGCGTGTAACCCTTCCCGATGTGTCCAATAGTTGTGGAACTCCCTACGTGGGTAAGTCTATAACGAGAATCTCCAGCTCGTCCTCCTCGTCCACTAGGTCGGCCATATTGACCGTGACCATTCTGGGGGGCATGACCTCAATATCGCATAGCGAGTCGGGATGCCTCCAGATAATATTGAAGAGGAGGGAATCATACTTCCCCTATCCATGGATTTTTACATGGGGGTAGCCTCCCTGATAATTTTTCGGAGTACCTTGATTGTTTAAATGTGTTGCTGCTGGAGAGCCTCTGGGAGACCTAGTGACTCGGGGTGGTTGGCAACAGGGAGTGCGGCCAGATCGAGTATATGGTACTGCTCCATGATGTTTTCGCAATGAATCTGAATCCTTGGATAAACCACACACTGATGACGGAGAATGAAATGTTCCACCTAGATGGAGTAGCAGAAACACTCAACTTCTTCTGGGGGGAGAGACTCCGGTATGCAGATATTATGTGCTGCGACGAGCCAGAACATTATGGGGAAGTGGTCTGCTACAAGGATACTCTAGAAGCCCCTTGTCCCATATTCAGGGACATGACCTTGATTTACCCACTTGCCAACTAGGTGTGGTTGAGGAACTAGTTTCGGTACTGAGGCAGACTTCATGGACGGCAGGTTGGCCAGTGGTGAATTTGATGAATGGGCTGAATTGCCGCCAATTCTCAGGCTGTCCTATGAAGAGTGTAGCTACCTAGCCGCTACGTCGCGATAAGAGTTGATGACGGGTTTTTTCCTAGATAAGGGGCCAATGATGATGTTGATAGGCTGCAATGCTGCTCTTCTACCATTGGTACACAGAATAGCTCTCTGTGATCTCTTGTAGTGGTAGAAAGCACTTCCTGTGACAATGGTGGTGATAACACAATCGTTACCTCTGGGGTTGCCAGATTTTCATCCTCCTAGATAATCCTATGGAGGGATGCGGTAATCCTGTGGACCTTGTAATCTGGGAGCACCAGGCTAATGTTCCTTGTTTCTGCCCCGACCCTTGACTCGGATGAGTGAGTCGAGGGTTTCTGAGCTGATTCACACTATGCATCAGAGTCTGAGAAGTAGACCGAGTTGATCACAGTACAGGCCTTCCCAGGATTCTTATTGTGGCCGTAAGGACCCGCCTTCCTACCCCTTGGTGGCTCCTCAGGACAGGGCTGATTTTTGACATGTGGTTTTTTCAACCGCCCTAGTGCTAGGGTGGAGAGTGTTTCCACCCAAGAAATCATGGGAGTGTGGACCACAAGGAAACATGTCGAAGGAGACATGGGGAGGACCTCCATGAATAGAAATAGAGCCAGAAACACATCTACTAGAAAAGGAAGGATCAGGGGGAGGACCCCCATGCCTGTTGTGGGAGGACTGGGGCTCGTGTTCACCCCTCTGGTTTCTGTGGTCGGGAGGACCTTCTCCTACTATGAAGAGGTTATAGGGAGGATCCACAAATTAGATAGAGAGACCATATGGGAAATGTCTCTTCATCGGCAGTCATGTGCAGGAGGAGAGACTCCATATCTAGTGTAATGGGAATAATAGAGGCTTCTGTACCTTGTATCGCTAACGCAGGGCAAACCCTCATTCAGATTGGTGTAGCACGAGGTAGAACTCCATTCCGAGCCTTGAATCAGGGAAGAATAACTCTCTCTATGGTGGTGGTCCTGGGAGGTCCTCCATATGTGGTGGAATCATTGTGGGTTGGTTTGTGGTGACCACTGCTTGTGCCTACGACCAGGGGAGTCGACCCATCCTACCCGTGGGGCAGTTGGGGCCACAATCCCTGTTGGAAGTATAAGCGCCCTGATCAGTGTATACAAGGACATGAATGTATGTGTCGGCAGTGGCTCGGTCAATATTAGTTGTCGATGTTGATGACCCTTGGCGGGAATCTTCCTCAGCTCATGCCTGACGTTGGGGATGGGTCAGATGATCTAGGGCTAGTATTGCAGGTGCATAGCTTACATACTCCTCCTACGGCAAGATCGGGCAGCAGCGCTGAAGCGACCGGGTGGGAGCCCTTGCTTGGAGCCCTTGGATTGGGACATTGACCCGGCTTGGGCGGGCATCACCTACTTCTTTATCATAAGGTAGGAAATCATCAAAGCACTTCGGGATAGGCTCCCGAAGTGGTTGTATGTAGGGGTGTGGAGCAATGGCTCCCTGTGTGGCCCCCCGGGGCAGTGTTGATGGAGAGGTGAAAATGCTTCCTAATCCACGCGGGCCATATCTCGGGTTGTGATTATACCATCCTCCTCGTAACGATGCACGAGGTCATTAATTACCCTTCGTTGGAGAACATACGATGGGGAGATGGGGTGTGGGCGCCCCATAGTCATGGATGCAGAGGCTGCCACGAAAGCTGTTATGCCACACAAAATGGTTGTGCTAGCGTTTCCCCTAACCATGCGTAGACGGGCAGCCGGTGATCGTTTTCTTGAGGGAGCAATCAGATTCTTGAGAAGTAGAGAGATGAACTAGTCATTTCTGAAGGAAAAAGGAATTTCCAACCAATGCCCTAGTGTCGTCCCATCTTCCATGATCGGTAAGAGGGATCTATGCTGAAAATGTTTCAGAACAAGATATCCTACATTCTACTACCCCAAATTCTTGTGAGTTTCACGCCAGTCCCGCTATATTCTTGGCGGGACCTGGTGCAAAATAACTGGATCTGGGGACATGTAAATCTATTGATGTCGTGAGAACAACTAATATTAATATTGAGGAGAATAAATTCACACCAGGTTCACCATTTCTGTTACTCATTCTTTCACTGGGGCACGCGCATCCATCTCGTTTGGGGAACGAGGGAAGCAGTTTTTTTTCCTCGCATTCCTACTTTCCTAGGGCGGGTGACATTTGATACTTATTCAGGGACGTCTTCTCCTTTATTGAAATAGGATGATGGGATATAGGTTCTCCCTTCCGTGGATTCCTCCGTAGAACTTGTCACCTAGTCCAGTTCTCCTTCATAGATTTAATATGTTTTTTGAGAAACTCTTCCTAGTACCATATTTTCATGGACCCCAGTTATTTATGTTGCTTATGTTATGGAATTCCATGGGGTCCAGTCCGGGCAACATCCTTCGGTTAGGGGAGTAGACACATGGGGCATCAATGGCATGTCTGGACGCTAGTGGATTGGCGTGTCTGTCTTCTGTCCCATATTATAGTGCTTCAAGAGGGTGCAAAAGGCCGAGGTATCCCTCATCAAACGTGGGGAATCATATTCCATGTGGATGTATCTGAGGTTTTCCTCATCTTTCCATGTTTTACATGTGTTATGTCACAATTTTAACATCCAGCAGAGACAGATCTAGCTGATCAGAACACTGACCGGAGTGGATCAAATGGAGGAACCCCCTCGAGGAAACACCGAGGTTGTGTCCATCGTGTGGGTGGATTCCCAAATGATATTAGTGGGAACCGGGAATGGGATGGCATGATCCCACCGGGATGTGGTGGCTTGGGTGATAATCAGGATGGATGTTGGAAGGTTCTGTGAATTGGATGGAAAATGGGATGGAACCTTCATGGGGAGGACGATGGTTTTGGGCTTGTGCCTCGAAGTGACTTAATACATATACCCGTGGTAGGGAATAAAAGTCCTCGTAGTTCATGTGAAGATGACTAGCCACTGATTGGGTGTTTCAATGGCTTACTTCTTTATTAGGTCACAACGGCTTACCGCTGGATGGGGGGTCACAATGGATAACCACAGGATAGGGTCGCAACCGCTTACCATGGGATTGGGTGACAATGTATTACCACTGAAAGAGGGCCACAGTTTAACGTCATGCTGGACTGGGGTGAACGGAGGTGAAGTGGGTCAAAACTGCTGGATTTTGGTCTTGAACCTCATGGAGGATTCTGATGTACCTTGCATTGGAAATAATCAAAAACCTCATAGTTCATGATGGGTGAGAAACGACATGAAGGTTAACCTAGGGTCCAATTGGGCGGTGGTGGTCTTGATCCTTGTGAAGGCATCCTACATACCCAACCATGGAAAGGATCAATGTCCACCTAGTTCGGCATGGAAAGCAGCTCGGTGCACCAGCATGGTGTAGTCGGGACAAATGGTTGAGGGGATGGAACTTCATAAATTATTCCTACATATCGTTCCTTGGAAAGTATCAAAGTCAACATAGTTTAGATGGTTTTTAGGGGTTACACTCTTTGTGTCCCGGTGTTGCGATTGAACCTCATGGAGGCTTCCTATGTACCTCTCCTTAGAAAGTATCAAAGTCCTCGTAGTTTGGATGTTGTTTGGGGCTTACACTCTAGGATACTGAGGGTGTTGGTGAACCGACAGGAAGACGGTCGGAACGACCGGGTTTTGGGCTTGAACCTCAATGAGGCTTCCTACGTAACTAGCTTTGGCAATGATCAAACACTTCGTAGTTTTGGTGGTAAAGGGAATATGTTGGGGTCAGTTCTCACTATAAGTCCACATGAGTCATGTTCGGTGAGAGAAAAAAGAGATAACATAGACCTGACGATCACGTCACGAAAGGTGCGTGTGTGGGATGTTGAGTTGGGTTTACACATTGTTAGTGGCCAAAATAGGAAACATGGGCTTACACCTGGTCAGTAGCCCAAAGTGAAAGAGATTGGAACATACTTCAGGATGGAAGCCCGAATGGTGACAAAGACCAGAAGGAGAGGGATTTGGCACTGAGGAAGAGAGGAGGAGCAGGGATGCTACCTCTTGAATGGAATGATTGGGGCTTACAATAGGGTGGTTTCCTTTTCCCCATGGAAAAAAGACACTCCCATAAAGAGAATATCATCCCCTTTGGAGTCTAGGGGCGTGGAAAATGTCCAAGGTTGTTGTACCCTGTGTGTGAGGCATGGGGAGAGGTCATAGTTTAACGTCATATGCTGAGGAAAATGGTTCTTGGCAGTTTAGCATTCTGTAGCTCAGACGAGGTGGATTTACTACACACCCCTAGGACATACATAACCGCTACCCTCTACTCCATGGTGCAGAGAGGTGATCAGTTAAGCCTCGGTGAGGGGGTATCATGGAGAAAACAATCGAGAGGCCCACATTAGTGTGACTATGCAAAGAAGAAATAGCCATTAGCATGCTTATGTGAAGAATCATTGGGCGAAGAAACACAAAGGGCGGTATTGTCCATGGGACTTTAAAGTTACTTTTTGAGAATCTAGGAGGTTTTGCAGGAAATGAGTATATAGAGAAGGCATTGTTGGCATGGGAGGTGCTCGAAAATGAATCCAGGAGGAGGGATATCACGATCGCACAATGCCAGAGGCTTGTGTGTAAACGGGCTCATTGTGTGAAAAAGGGGTTGACCCAGTGTGGAAAAGGAATTACGCATACGAAAGAGTCCGAGAGGCGCGCAATTGAGCCATGGGCGTGAAATAGAGTGGGCCGGTGCGCAAAAGGAATTTTGCACTGAAGACATAATTGCGTGAAATCGGATGGAATTACATGTAAGGAAAGGGGTTCGAGTGGATTTGGACAAGGATCAAGATGGAGTAGTCTCATGAAAAGGAAGACCCATGGGTAACCTGGCTGAAAAAATTTTGTACCTGAGAGCCATCTTCTTGGTGCACGCGAGAGAGGAATTCCGCATGGGAGATGCTGTTCAAATTAATGAGGCTGAAGTAAAAGGGGGTGTACTTGTATTTATAGGTTCTCGGGATCCCTGGTCCGTGAGAAAAACGCTTCAGCGCGAAATATTATGCACCCAGATTTCGGTAGCGTGAAGGTCGACCATGCAGACCGGTGGCGTGAAAGAGTTCCATGCTCACGAGGAAAAACTCTCGTGAATGTAGGTGTGTTTCACACAGGGCATTTTTTTCGCGTGCCTCACCATTTTATTAGCACTTCCACTCCGGGAAACCCAAAAGAATTCGTTGAATTAAAATATAGATTCTTATTGTCAAGATATAAACATCCTTAGCCCTGGAACACTTTTTGATGTTGTCAGGACCCGTCCTCAGGGCCCGTTCTGTGACGTCCCCAATCCCGCCTTCCATAGGCCAGGGGCTGTCAACTTGCACAAAAGGCGTAATTCCCGATATCTGGGAAAAAATTTCCTTTATAAAAGTAAACAAACTCCATAGAGTACAAGCGGAAGTAATACAATATGTACAAAAGGAAGTGCTGAAATTTAAATAGGCCAGAATACAAACCTAATCGAAAGTACAGCTACAAATGATCAAAAGTACAACAGAAAAAGACAACAGTTGGAAGAATGGAGGCAGCTCCTGGGTCGTCCTCCTCGGATCCTACCTAATGGTTAGGTACAGAAAGTGCAACTCCTGGATCGTCCACCACAGATCCTACATGAAGGGTAGGTACATATATCCTCCACAACGCGCTTTCCCGTCAACCTCCTCCGAGTATCGTCTTGACCTGAAGTCCACCTCCTAATACTGGCTCGTTGTGAGGTCCACCTTTGGGTATCGTCATGTCTTTGAACACTCAGCCTCCGTCAGCACTATTCATCATCTGCAACCAACACAATGAGGTGCGGGCATAGCCCGTGCAGGGGTGAGTATAACGATACTCAGTAGGGACCCCGAGACCCTCAAGGTATCTCTAAATCCAACAAGGATAACAACAAATAAGATCTCAACAAATAACCTCTACTTAGGTATATGCCCATACATATTCCAAGTTTATCAAGTAACCCATCTCAATCTTGTGGAAACACAAAGAATATGAAATCAACGGATAACCACAACCCAGGTATATGCCCATACATATACCTAAGTTTTCAAGTGACCTAACCTATCCTCGGGCCCCGTGTCGTGACTTCCCCATGCCCGCCTTCCATAGGATAGGGGCTGGCGACTAGCACCAAAGGCGTAATTCCCGATAACTGAGAAGGCATTGCCTTTATAAATGTAAACAAACACTACAGAGTTCAAGAAGATGTAATACACTATGTACAAAAGGAAGTGCTGAAAATTAAATGGGCCAGAATACAAACCTAATAGAATGTACAACTAACTACTAAACAAAATTACAACAGAAAAACACAATAGCTGGAAGAATGGAAGCAGCTCCTGGGTCGTCCTCCTCGGATCCTACCTAAAGGGTAGGTACAGATAGTGAAGCTCCTGGATCGTCCACCACAGATCCTCCCTGAAGGGTAGGTACAAATAGCCTTCACAACGCTCTTTCCCATCAACCTCATCCTAGTATCGTCTCACCATGAAGTCCACCTCCCGTTAATGACTTGTCGTGAGTTCCACCTCCGGGTATCATCGAGTCTTCAAACACTCGACCTCCTTCAGTACTGGCCATCGTCTGCAACCAACACAACGAGGTGCGGGCATAGCCCATGCATGGGTGAGTATAACGATACTCAGTAGGGACCCCGAGACCCTCAAGGTCTCTCTAAATCCAACAATGATAACCAAAAATAAGATCTCAACAGATAACCTATACTTAGGTATATTCCCATATATATAACTAAGTTATCAAGTAACCCATCTCAATCATGAGGAAACAAAAAGATTATGAAATCAACAGATAACCACTACCCAGGTATATTCACATACATATACCTAAGTTGTCAAGTGACCCAACCCGTCCTCGTGGCCCATGCCCTGACTTCTCCAAGATCTCCTTCCATAGGCCAGGTGATGGAGACTAGCACCAAAGGCATAATTCCCGATAACTGGGAAGGAATTGCCTTTATAAAAGTAAAAAAACACCACAGAGTACAAGAGGAAGTAATACACTAAGTATAAAAGGAAGTGCTGAAAATTAAATGGGCCAGAATAAAAAAACCCATTCGAAGGTATAGCTAAAACAGAACAAAAGTACAACAGAAAAAGAAACAGCTAGATGAATGGAAGCAACTCTTGGGTCATCCTCCTCAGATCCTACCTGAAGGGTAGGTACAGATAGCGCAACTCCTAGATCATCCACCTCGGATACTACCTGATGGGTAGGTACATATAGCCTCCACAACGATCTTTCCAGTCAACCAACTCAGAGTATCGACTCGTTGTGATGTCCACCTCCTGATAAGGACTCGTCGTGAGGTCCACCTCTAGGTATCGTCCAGTCTTCGAACACTCGCCCTACATCAACACTGCCCGTCGTCTTCATCCAACACAACGAGGTGCGGGCATAGCCCGTGCAGGAGTGAGTATAA
Source organism: Viscum album (assembly GCA_963277665.1). NCBI lineage: Eukaryota > Viridiplantae > Streptophyta > Magnoliopsida > Santalales > Viscaceae > Viscum > Viscum album. The sequence continues at coordinate 579,888,042 of OY728128.1, read as the reverse complement.
TGATACTCAGTAGGGACCCAATGACCCTCAACGTCTCTCTAAATCCAACAAGGATAACCACAAAAAATATCTCAACAGATAAAATCTACTTAGGTATATGCCCATACATATACCTATGCTATCAAGTAACACATCTCAATCATGAGGAAAAAGAAAATTATGAAATCAACAGATAACCACTACCCAGGTATATGCCCATACATATACCTATGTTTTCAAGTGACCCATCTTAATCATGAGGTAAACACAAAGGTCATAGACTCAGCTCAAACTAGGATTTTCATTATCGAAACCGTAACTGCTGAAGAGCCCCGTCTCTGGAGTGTATAGTGTTCCTGTCACGACTCCAAGGTAATGCTCACTAACCTAAGACTACTGAGGTACTCCTCCTATCGAGTACCACAGGTCCGCCACCCAAACACAGTAGTGTTTCCCACCGGGGTATGCCACCAAAACACAGTATTGCATCCCCCTTGATAGCCTACAGAGGCACTCTCCAGACGAGTACCGCGGGTCTCCACCCATACTGAGTAGTGCTCTATCCCTCATGGGTCTACACCCAAACAAAGTAGTGCTCTATCCATTGGGCTAGTCGACTCACTCCAAGTTGAGTCGGTCAACCAGTCGTTAGGTCTCAGACGACTACACGGTCTCTGTACTCCACACGCTCGTCTCTAGGAGGGCCCGCTCCACGAGCTACTGGTCAATAATCCAAGTATCACAAATTCCCATGAAGAAGTATCTCAAAGGACTGGCTCGTCATAGGGGTCTCAACGCAACAGACGACGCTTCAATCGGACGCCTGTTCTCTGAGTTACTAGCCATTTCTTCCAAGAGGCCTGGTTGGTTTCGGGTGCGAACCAACCTGGCCGTATCTCAACTGTACCCCGAACTATCATATGGTAGGCTCATAAGGACCATTTGTCAACGTGATCACCAATGCCACTAACGGTTCATCAAATGGACGTCCGGTCTGAATGTTATCAGCTTTTCCGTTAGAGGGGCCCGTTTGGATTTTGGGTACAATCCAACCCGGACACTAACCAACTACAACAAAAACATAGGATAAGTATGCCAATAGTTCTGTCTCATCAAGAGGAAACCAACAAAGTCAACGACACGTCAATCGGACATCCGGAGCTCAAGATATAAGCGTTTCCGCTCTGAGGGCCCGGTTGGTTTCGTATCCGAACCAAACTGGCCATACAAAAAGATCTCTGAAACCATTAGTGAAATATACCAAAAGGACTTCCTGGATCCCAGGATCACATTGCAGCTGATGGTGCGTCGATCGGAGGTCCATAGCCCAAGATATGAGTAAAATTCCATAAGAGGTCCTCGAATAGGGGGTTCGAGCCCGGTCCGACCTGGCCCGAGACCCCCTGGGTCGGCCCGAACCGGGTCGACCCGCCCCGGGTCTGTCCCGCTTGGGTGCAGCCCCGCCCTGCTAGCACGGCCCGGCCTGGCCTGGTAGTGGCTCGGCCTGGCGTGCTCTACCTGGCCTGTGTGGCCTGGCGGCTCGGCCGTAACGGCCGAGCGGAAGGGGAGCAGGGGGGCGCGCTGCCCCCCGCCTGTTCGTGTGACCGCAACCCCCATGTGGGGGCCTCTCCTGTCGGCCAGCTGGGGGTTATGACCCCCGTCTTTCTTAGTGACCAGCCAGCCCGGTTGGCCAGCCGTGCTGCTGCCGCGGGACCCCGCGGTCCCGCCCTCCTACTCCAGCACCGGTGGCCGGAAGCCGGCCGCCGCTCTCTGCTCTGCCGCGGCCAAAGGCTGTGGACATGGTCTATCCGGCATGGCAGAACATCGTCGCGTCCCTCTGCCGCGGCCCCGCTCTAGTCGCAGTCTCTTCCAGGTTCTCCGGCGCGGCGCGACTGTGCCCCGACTTTTTCTACTTCAACGGTGTGGCGCGATGGCGCCGTGCTTCTTCGCCCAATCTTTATTATTTTCCACGTGGTGAACCTGCACCGCGCTGCCTTGTTCGTGCCATAAAGAAATCAACAATCAATGGGGGAGGAGGGTCGACCGTGTTTGTACGGTCTAACCTCCTCCCGTTATTGCGATATCAGTTAGCACAAAAAGTACGATAAACTGCGAAGAATGTATTCAGGAATAAAAAGAAATAATCCCCCTACCTCGATGAAAAAGTTGAACGAAGGTTCATCGCGGAATTTCATGTCACCGAAGAAGGCGTCGTGGAAGGAGGATCATCACGCCACGGTGAAAATATTCACCAGAGTCGCGTTTTCGATATCTGTGGATCAGGAATTCTTGTCAACCGTCGTCAGAGGTCACAGTTCTTTGCGTTCTTCGCGTTCCTCATTAAGGAAGGCGTGCTTTGAGACTTTGAGTGATTTCTCCCCAGCCCTCTCGCACAATGAACCCCTTTACAAAAATAAGACTTGTATTATTTTATTAACACACAAGAAAAACGTTTTGAAATTAAAAAATTGAATCAATCAATTATTTTAATTAATTAAGAAGTTTAAACCACCCAAATTTATGAGGCGTTTAAACATTATGTTAAACGTAAGAGTTGACTCTCATTTAGGGGGGGGGGGTGCAGGTGAGTTACCTAATTAAAGGTGGGGGGTTTCGAGGAAGTTAAAATGGTGGGGCTTATGTGGGCCTCAACCCACAAATATCCTACCTAGGTAGTTAACTACAAGTGGGTCCCACCCCAACTCCCTTACATAGGATATAACCACATAAAAGGGGAAAATTCTTGTGACACAACACTTAAATCTATTTAACAAGAAATGAAAATATAATTGTAAGACAATTATATTTTTATTCCTCATATTTTTTTAAAACAACACCTCTCGAGAAAACTCAACTCCAGAAAGGGTCTTTTTATGCAATTATCGGTGCTACGAGTTCATCAGTGCCCTCAGATTTCAATTCCGAGCACTGGTTCAAAAGTTAGAAAAACCCGCTCGTTCGTTCACTGAACGTACCTGAGCTAAACTTTGGAAAATGATTCTGGGCACACCGGGCCTCAGAATCAGGTGTTGTCAAAAACTGCATTCTTGTATAATTCAAAAGAAATTATGAAAAAAAAATTCCTTGAAATTTCCAGGTCATTGCATTACTCCCACCTCAGGGCTTTACGTCCTCGTAACGCTTTTAACACAAACTAGGGATACAAAAGCGGTACTAAGCACGCATCTGAGCCTTTCACTCCCATGTTCTCACCTGGAGGATGCCATACTGCCAATGAAATTGTACCTGAGGAATCATCCATCCTTATAGGACCCGCTCCTGTTGATCCTCAACCTCTACTGGAACCCCCGTACATGGAACCCTGTCATCGATGTCCAACTCCCTGAGGTCGATGATTTGTGAAGAATCATGCACGTTCCTCCTCAGCCGAGGTATGTGGATGACATCATGCACCCGGTGCAACTAGGGTGGAAAGGTCAAGCGGTAATCTACCTCGCCTACCCAGTTGAGGACCTAGAAAGGTCTGTTGAACCTCAGAGAAAACTTTTCACATCGACCACATCTCCATAAACCTCGTCGAGGTGAGTCCCATTTAAGGATGTGTTCATCATCCTCAAACACTAGAGGCCTCCACCTCCTTATTAGATTTGAAAATCAAAACTCTTGCTACCACGAGGGTAACGTTGACAGACTCAAGAGTGATCGGCCGCACCCTCCTATTCTTGAGTTTATCCTGTGTTTCTTGGGGTTTCCTTTTTGCCGACCAAGGAAAAACCACCCTGACGTCGTAGTTAAACCTCAACCTTTTTGCCTAATACAGCCAATCTGAGCATGAACTGTGAATCCAATCCATACTAAGAACAACTTCTTAAGTCCTCGATGCTGCCACAAAGAGATTCCAACTGAAACTCTCGCCTAGAGGGTCATAACACACTGTCGGCATACGTGTGATTATTGAGTCTCCTCCAAAGGTATCTATAAACGTGAGGGTCATGTCTATGGATTACCGGAAACTCTAGGTCTGGGACAAGATTCGTGGAAGGATGTAATGATTCGTATCGACGTCTGTTACTACAAAAGCTAGTAGTGGACACAGACTATCCATTGAATCACTTTTTTTAGATCCATTGGGTCACACTCCTTGAACGCATGTAGATTCACTCTTCCCCTGCCCTCCAGCTCCCTGATCCTGGCGGGGACAACTAAGGCAGGTGGTTGTAGCATGTTAAAATGTTCACCACCTCATGCTGCTCTCCTAGCTCTGCCTCCACGTATGCTGCTTCGTAGACTCATCTCTCCTTAAAGCTTCCTCTTATTGAAACATTTAACATGCCCGAGTCTCTAAGACTGGCACCAGTTTCATGTTTCCTACTGCACTATATAGTCTTCATCCACTCCTGGATGATCTGCACCTTCCTTTCTTATGATCTATACGAGCTGCTAAAATTTCTCCATTGCCGAAAAGCGAAACTTGGTCTCATCCCCTGGATGAACCACACCCATTTCCTAATACATTCAATCCTAACATGAATTATGCATTCATGCCATGGATGACGTCGTATGGCCTCGATGTTACTACTAAGAGATCCAACCGTCACTCTCGCCTCCAAGGGTTGAGTCATGCTGTCGGCATCAGTGTGTGGTCATTGGGTCTCCTCCAGTAAAAATATCAAAAATGAGGGTCAAGTCAACAGTTTTAACAGGGACCTCTCAGTATCAACCAATCAAAAGGATAGGAAGGAAAAATCCCAATGATAAGTGTCTTATTATTACTGCAGCTCATAATATAAAGAAAAAAATACAATAGAAACATGGAACTAGAAGTACCAAAAACAAAGGTAATCCACTAGTTCCGCTCCTGTCCACCTGATCCTAGAGCTCTACTACCTTGTCCACTGCTTGGCTGTTTCTGAAGCACCCACCACAGCTTCTACCTCGATGCCTCCTCCAACACCCGCGGATCAACTATGCGGGGGTTCGGACAGTCACGTGCCAGGTGACCCTTCCTACCGCATTCATTAAACTTCCTGATCCTCGAACGGCTGGCTCTGGTCCACTTGGACCTCTGCATCATCTTTCTACTGCCTATAGATGACACAACTACTGATCGAAAAACCTGTGGCAAAGTTAGCAGCTCCTGAACACGCTCGGGGTGAAGAGCTACTGGTACAATCTCGAACCTGAAGAAGGTCTCGAATTCACTCCATGTTAAGGTTATCCCGTCGAAAAACTGGAATAAGTGGCTCCACCATCTCACAGCTATTGACTGAAGGAGGCTGGCAACAAAGTTCACCATGAAGTTTTCTTGTGTCCCCACTAGCCTTAAGACTCTCACCACAGCCTCCAGCCAATCCTCAGCCGCCTGTGGGTCTGTCTCTCCCCAGAACCAGGGTGGCCTCTGGCACTGGAAGACGTGCAGTGCACTTAAGCAGCATGCATAGCCTACTGCTAGGGCTGGTGGCATCGGTGTCCAAACTTATGGTAGTACCACTGATGCCTCAGCTCGTGCCTCTACTGTAAGAGGGCCCTGTACCAAATCCTTGTCTCTCGGCAGGCAGTCAGTACGCACATGCCTCGAGGATCTAGCTGGTCATCTGTGGAAAGGAATCCTGAAAGAAACAACGTGACACAGTCAAATGATTATACCTGGTGAGCTGACCTGGTTTGAGATAATTTAAGAGAAAACCTTTGAAAATACAGACGAAATTAGTCTTTTCTTGCACAAAGTCAGAAATCAGAATTCAGGGTCTTGGTGTATGGATACATTTGCCGCCCGAATCAACACTGGACTCCCTGAACTGAAAACCACACTCGGTACTCTTAACACTATCAGTTAATAGAAAGAAAATATCAGAGTTATAAGTTCTGCAGTAGAACGGAACTCCTCTGATACCAATTTGTCACGACCTATCCTCGGGGCCCGTGCTGTGACTTCCCCAAGCCCGCCTTCCATTGTCCAGGGGGTGGCGACTATAACCCAAGGCGTAATTCCTAATAACTAGGAAGGCATTGCCTTTATAAAAGTAAAAAAACACCACAGAGTACAAGAGGAAGTAATACACTAAGTACAAAAGGAAGTCCTGAAAATTAAATGGGCCAGAATACAATCCCAATGGAAAGTACAGCTACAACTGAACAAAAGTACAACAGAAATAGACAATAGCTGGATGAATGGAAGCAGCTCCGGGGTCGTCCTCCCCAGATCCTACTTGAAGGGTAGGTACAGATAGCGCAGCTCCTGGATCATCCACCACAGATCCTACCTGAAGGGTTGGTACAGATAGCCTCCATAGTGCTCTTTCCCATCAATATCCTCTGAGTATCATCTCACCATGAAGTCCATCTCCTGATATTGACTCGTCATGAGTTAAACCTCCGGGTATTGTCTTGTCTTCGAACACTCGGCCTCCATCAGCACTGCCCGTCATCTGCAACCAACAGAAAGGGGAGCGGGCATAGACCTTGTAGAGGTGAGTATAACGATAATTAGTAGGGACCCCAAGACCCTCACAGTCTCTCTAAATCCAACAAGGATAACCACAAAGAATATCTCAATAGATAACCTATACTTAGGTATATTCCCTTCCATATACCTAAGCTATCAAGTAACCCATCTAAATCATGAGGAAACATAAAAATTATGAAATCAACGGATTACCACTACCCAGGTATATGCCAATACATATACCAAAGTTTTCAAGTGACCCATCTCAATCATGAGGTAAACACAAAGGTCATATACTCAGCTCAAACTAGGATTTTCATTATCAAAACCGTAACTACTAAAGATACCCTTCTCTAGAGTGTACAATGATCCTATCATGACTCCAAGGTACTGCTCACTAACCTAATACTGTTGAGGTACACCTCCTGTTGAGTACTGAGGGTCAGCCACCCAAACTGAGTACTGCTTCATCTGCCATGGGTCTGCACCCAACCAATGTAGTGATCCATCCACTGGGCTAGTCGACTCACTCCAAGTCGAGTCGGTCAAGCAGTCATCAGGTCTCAGCCGGCTACACGGTCTCCGTACTCTGCACGCTCGTCTCCAGGAGGTTCCACTACACGAGCTACTAGTCGATACTCCACGTATCACAAAGTCCCACGAATATGTATCTCAATGGACCGCCTCTTCATAGGGGTCTCCATGAAACAGATGGTGCGTCAATCGGATGCCCGGTCTGTGGGTTACTAGCCTTTTTGTCCCAAGGGCCCGGTTGCTTTCGTGTGCGAACCAACCCGGCCGTATCTCAACTGTACCCCGAACTCTAATAGGGTATGCTCATAGGTACCATTTGTCAACTTTATAACCAACGCTGATGACGGTTCGTCAAACGGACGTCCGGTCTGAATGTTATCAGCTTTTCCGTTCTAGGGGCCCGGTTGGATATCATGTACAATCCAACCCGGCCACTATCAAACTACAACCAAAACTCAGGAAAAGTATGCCAAAAGTTCCATCTCATCAAGAGGAAACCAAAAAAGTCGACGACACGTCAATCAAACATCCGGAACTCAATATATAAGTGTTTCCGCTACGAGGCCCCTTTTGGTTTCGTATCCGAACCAACCCGGACGTAGTCAAAAATTTTCTGAAACCTTGAGTGTATTATACCGAAACAACCGACTTGATCCAAGGATCACATCGCAGATGAAGGTGCATCGATCGGAGGTCCGTGGCCCAGGATATGGGAAAAATACCGTAAGAGGTCCGCGAATAGGGGGTTCGGGACCGGTTCGACCCGGCCCGATACCCCCTGGGTTGGCCCGAACCGGGCGACCCGACCCGGGTCTGGGTCCGGCCCTCTTGGCCGCGGCCCTGCCCGGCTAGCGCGGCCCATCCCGGCCTGCGAGGCCCGGCCCGACCTGGTGCACTCGGCCTGGCCAGTGTGGCCAGGAGCTTGGTCGTAACTACCGAGCGGAAGGGGTGCAGGGGGTCGTGCTCCCCCCCACCTGTTCGTGTAACCATGATTCCCATGTGGGGGGCCGCTCCTATCGGCTAGCCAGGGTTATGACCAACGGCTTTCTCAGTGACCGGCCGGCCCAGCTGGCCGGTCGTGGTTCTGCCGTGGGACCCCGCGGTCCCACCCTCCTGCTCTGGCGCCGACGACCAGAAGCTAGCCGCAGCTCTCTGCTCCGTTGCGGCCAAAGGGCGTGGCCTTAGTCCGTCTGGCACGGCGCGACGGCACTGCGTCCCTCCTCCGTGACCCTGCTCCGGCCACGGTCTCTTCCAGGTTCTCCGGCGTGGCACAACGGCGCCGCGTCTTGTTCGACATCAATGGTGTGGCACAACAGCACCATGCTTCTTCTCGAAATCATTATTATTTTCCGCGCGGTGCACCGGCACCGCACTGCCTTGTTCGTGCCGAAAACAAATCAACAATAAAGGGGGGAGGAGGGTCGGCCGTGTTCGTGCAGTCCGACCTCCTCCAGTTATTGCGATATCAGGCAGCTCAAAAAGGATGATAAACAGCTAAGAAAGTATTCAGAAAAAAACGAAATAATACCCCTACCTCGAAGAAAAAGTTGAATGAAGGTTCATCACAGAATTGCAAGTCGCGGAAGAAGTCGTCACAGAAGGAGGATCGTTGCATCGCGGAGAAAAGATTCGTCAACGTCGCGTCGTCAATCTCCGAGGATCCGACGTTCTTGTCGACCTTAATCGGAGGTCGGCGTTCTTCGCGTTCTTCGCGTTCTTTGTCAAGGAAGGAGTGCTTCCAGGCATTGAGTGATTTCTCCTCATCCCTCTCGCACAACAAACCCCTTTAATAAAATAAGACTTGTCTTATTTTATTAACCCACAAGCCAAACGTTTTGAAATTCAAAAATTGAATCAATCAATTATTTGAATTAATTAAGAAGTTTAAACCGCCCAAATTAATGAGGCGTTTGAACATTAATATAAATGTATGTGTTGAATCTCATTTAAATGGGGGTGCGGGTGCGTTACCTAATTAAAGGTGGGGGGTTTCCAGGAAGATGAAAAGGTGGGGCTCGTTTGGGCCCGACCCCACAGATAGCCTACCTAGGTAGTTAACTACAAGTGGGTCCCACACCCAACTCCCTTACTTAGGGTATAACCACATAAGAGGGGAAAAGTGTTGTGACAAAACAATTAAATCTACTTAAAAGGAAATTAAAATATAATTGTAAAATAATTATATTTTTATTCCTCACCTTTTTTAAAAAAACAACACCGCCCAAGAAAACGCAACTCCAGAAGGGTCGTCTTAAGAAATTACTGGTGCTACGAGTTAATCGGTGCCCTCAAATTTCAATTCCAAGCACCGATTCAAAAGTTAGAAAAACCCGCTCATTCGTTCAGTGAACATACCTGAGCTAAACTTCATGAAATGATTCCGGTCACACCGGGCCTCAGAATCAGGTGCCTTCAGAAACTGCGTTCTTGTAGATTACCAAAGAAATTAAGAAAAAAAATATATATTGAAATTTCCGAGTCTTTATAGATGTCTATAGGGATACAACAGTCTAGGTATTTACATATTGTATCCGAATAATATTAGCTAAAAATTTAGGGAATATATTTAATAAAACATCTATTAGTAAATATAACCCTATTATAGACATTGATTACTAGTAAATACAAACATCCTAATGGATTTTATGGTATATATTATGTTTTATTTCATTAAAATATTTTTATTTCTAGATACTAGAAGTGGACATGGTTCTCAAAAAAATATACTTTATGGTAATAACGACCCTAAGGTGCCTTAGGGTTGATTCAAGCATTAATTGGTACATGATAAGGGTCCTTATTTCAACCCATTATATAAACAAAGTGGTATATTCTTTGTATAATTAAAATATTCATCAAAATAGTTATGATTTATTTGAAACATTATTTATGATTTGTAAAAATTCCCATTGAACCATTTTTATGATTTTTAGATTATCTATAAACACATTATTTTAGTTTATGTTAAATATTTTACATTTATTGGGTTTATAAATTATTTTTCAGAATTTTATGACATAATTTAATATTTTTTTAAAATAGATGCTAATGGATGCAATGTAATAAAAAAGGAAGAACATATATCATGTTATAATTTCCCACATGTGAATGATATTAATGTTATACGATGATATAAAACTATAATTGATCTAATTATTACTATATTGGAGTAGATAAATCTTGTTGTGAGATATAACCATTCCCATATGGAGAAACCAGCAACTCGCACATGTTTTGGATCAATGTTAAAAGACATTATGCATAAAAAACCTCCAATATTTAATGAGTCTACAAATCTGTTTGGAGATGAGAAAAGTATATATTCATTATTGAAATTATTTATTTACATTGGAATTAATAAAAGGGATAATGTTTTTAGTGGTGTTTATAAACTCTCAAGAGATTTTAATCGAGGGTGGTCATCATTTCATAATCCTAATGATTCTGAGAAAAAAAACATTAAATTTAATGATTTTATGGTACTATTATAGGACAAGTATAATCCTAATGATATGGAGTGGATATAAAGAGAACATATGTGAGTCTTATAAAAATGTATGAAGAAAATTTGTTTATGTATGAAGATATATATTCATTCATATAGAGAAATTCTACAGACTACATTTTGAATCTAAGTAGAAACATTTATCACTATTTTATGTGTCAATGAAAATCATTTGGAGGGAATTTCTCTCCCAATAATATCTATCATATGAAGACATATTATAATTTTATATCATTAAATAGAATGAAATATATAGGTATTATATATTAAAGAAGAATAATGAGAAGAAGAGTATGATATAGAAAATAATCAATAATGGGGAGATGAGAAATAATGATTTTCCCACACGTGATTCTTATAGAATGAAACACCTATGTACTTGATTAAATGGAATTTTATTTAGTAAGAACTATGGAGAGAAAAACTATATTACTCATGATTGTAGTGGAAAACGTAACTTCTTAATCATTAATTCTTCAACCATGAAGAGACTGTTCACTAAACAAATGAATTCCCCCAGTGTCAAGGGATTGTACCTCTGAAAAAGATAATGGATCATGGTCAATATTACTTTTATATAAAAGATAAAGTGTATTTATTAACACTTATTTGTTTGTATTAATTCATTATGTCATCGAGGTATTTTAATAAATGATATACATATTTTAGGAATTGTAATATTTGTAATGAGGTTAGTAAAAAACTTTTTTTTATGGATTTGATAGAAATTAATTAATGAAATTACCAAGAAAAGTGATTATGTTGGATATTGAACACCAGGGTGAACTCATTATTAAGTGAATAAAAACATTAATATGTTCTTAATGTTGAGATAATAATGATAAAGGCATTTTTTGGGCATAATATTAGTGACCACGATATTGGTTTTTGATTGGATGGTTTATGTAATCATTGATGTAATTTACTACATATTTGGAAATATAGAATATATTTGACATCCTAAAATTTCATATTTATAAGAATTAAAGTTTTCATTAATGTTTTATGGTTCTATATGTATTAATATATTTGGATTCATGATCCCATTCGGGTTTCCATCCAACCGGGAACCTGACCTAGATGAAGGCATGTCGTGAAGGGAGTTCTGGATTCTCATGGGATGGAAACTAGGGTCGAGCATCAAAATAATTATCTTTGAATGAGTTATCCAATATAGATAGAGATAAATCAACCAAAAAGAAAATGAGGCAAAACCAAAAATAAATAATCTTCAAAAAATATAGAACCCCATCAATATTGTAATGACGATGAAGAAATATATAGTGAATACAAGATGAAAACCACAAAATGTATCACAATCACCATGTGACCACAAGAAAACCCCTATTAACAAGAACAATGTGATCCAATTAAAAATTGACCAGAAAAATAATACTATAAAAAATCTCACAACTACCAATTAATAGTGAAATTAGTAGGGGGTGAGCTTAAACAACTCAATAGGTAATCTCTACAGATTTCATTCCATTCTCTTAATGAAATAGTGTACAAATAATACATAAAAACACATAAAGGAAGATAAGATTTAATATTTTTTAACAACCAAACACATCATTCAAGAAATTTCCTTTTTAAAATAACATAAACTTAAATTATTTTCAAAGAGGATTTTGTATTCCACAATCATGTTCAAAATCAAATCCCAAATGAAAAAGAATAACATTGGACCACCAAGGGGATACGAAAAATATAAAGGGAAAAAAAGAAGACATAAGTAATTAGGGAATATTTTTAACAAGTAGTTAACAAAAACACATACAAATAGTAAATTATCTTCATTTGATAACTGTATATATAGGAAATCCATTGATTTCTTTAGTTAGGATTAGAATTCTTACATATGGTGAAAATCAGTATATTATAACCTTCTGGCCTCCCGAAAAATGGATGCCATATTCATATGCCACATGACCTCTTTTAAAATTCTTGGGGATTAACTCATCTAATATGGTTCAACATGGAACTATCACTCAACATACATGATTTTTCCCATGAATCCCATGATAATAATACATGGTGATTATGAAGTTCCTCACATTCATAGATTAATTGAATATATAGCCACCTTGTTTTCCAATACCATATAATGATAACACATGTGTGATTCCCCTTTTTCATGGAATAATACAAAGAGATTCCCAACTCCAAATTATTAATTAAAAAGTGAGTAAAGGGATATCACATCATTTGAATTTGAGAACCCACTTTCCAAAACCTATTAACTTCCAACCGGACCATCATGTTACCCATGATTTCCATCCATTTTAAACAAACATGCCTAAATATCCACTAGTCCCTCATGCCCCATGGGATATAAAACAAATTTCAAAAGCATCTAAATGAACCAATTTGGCCATCACATCATGTCGCATCAAACCCGTCTATCAAAAGAAAACACAATGTGTCCATCATGCCTTTAAAATTTCAAACAATAATCAATTCCCAAGGTAAATTGAATATAAATAATAAAAAAGTTCCAAATATTCCTTCATCATCAGATAGTCAACACATATGTCCTTAATTTAAAAGAAAATCAATATTTACCAACACATTCATAAATGATAACTGAATATGAAAAATGGTAAAAGCATTATGAAACAAATTTGAAACCAAATTTAATGTCACATGAATAACAAATAGTACATTTTTTTAATCAAGAAACCATTTTGGAAAAATAATGAGAAAATATGAGAGAATAATTATGGAATCATTTGTTCAAGGAAGATCCTATTTTTATCAATTTTATAAATGGGAATCATGAAACAATTATAAAAAAAATATTTCAATTAGAATCCATCACATCAATTACCAAATAATCCCATTTAAAAATTCATTTAAGAAAACCCAAACAAACATTCAATTAAAATAAATAAGGGTCTATAAAACCACCCAAAATTATTTTCAATGAAGAATAGCATTCTTTTAAAACAACACAACAAACCACAGATAAGAATCACCACACAAGGGTAAAAAAATAAACATTACAAATACAATTCACCCTAAAAACACATTACCAAAACATAAACACATACAAAAACCAACAAAAACCCAAAATTAAACATTAAATATTGAAATGGAATTATATCAAACACATTGCATGAATTTAGAGATTGTCAGAAATTAAGAAACTCTTTTGAAACCCATTTTACACTGAATTACGATCATGAAAACCCAAAAAAATTGGTATACCACACCCAAAGAAGTATTATTATATGTTTAAATCATTAAAGTAAATATTATTCATGAACATAGTGTGATCGAAATGAAATTGATGGAAAATCCTACCACAATGAAGGTTTAACGTAATGATACTTTTGGAGAATGAGGAATACACACCAAGAACAAATCATCACCCCTAAAATCAGGAGAGGAGAATCCTACATATTATATATAGGCCCTAGGGTTTGACTAAGATTGGTCTATACCATATAAAACCAATAACTGATGAAATGAAGTAGAAGACAAGAAGAAATAAACCCAAACAAAAAGAAACTTATCTAGTAACTTTCAATTACATTCTATGGACGAAGGGGAGAAATGGAGAATGGTTTTCTAGTGACCTTTGGGGAAACTAGGTTGAACATGGGAAGATAATAAAGAATTTGGGTAAAAATAATAAAGGAAATTAAGAGGAATTTCCCACATTTAATGATTTGAGAATCTCTCATAGTTTGGCCACACTGATTGAAAATTAATGTTCCAACCATTTGAATAATAATGAATATTATAGAACCCCTCATTGGATAAACACATAGTCTCCGAAAATGTGTGCCAACCATGAAAAATTAAATTGTTTAATCTCGAGTACCCCATGCATGTATTCTGCATGGCTTACTCCAACAGTGCACAGTCTGTGCACTATACCCTAGACAATAACCCTCAAGATTCATTGTTATTTCACTGACATCACATGGTTCATCTCAATACATGGTCATATTGTCAATGACAAACTGTGAATGCTGATTTTTAATAGAATACACCCCCGAGTTAACAGAATGTATGATTAAGTACAAAACTGTGAACTAGAAAAAAATCCACGTGGAAACCCCAAAACACAAAAATATAACAAATAACTCAGCATGAAACCCTTCTAAAAGATACATAAAAAATTAATTTAATTTATGTTTAAATGTTGTGGTGTGACAATTATCCCACCACAAAAATATTATTTCATATAATGTCCCCCCATTGAAATAATTACAAATCACTATCCGCAAACCCAAACCGAAAGGATGAAATACATAACCACGAACCAAAAGGTCTCATTTTTCATCACATGTCACACTCTACCAACTCTAATAGACTCTATAACAATATAATAGTGAAAATTAGAATGGTTATAACCACCCCGGAATCTAACTAGCACCACAAACATTAAAACTCCCAACAACACCACCATGGGTTAGCTAACGCGGTATCTCCCTAAAAAAAATAATTAAACCTTTTCTGCACTAGATATGGAAGAATTCACTAGAATTAATAATTATAAAAAATTACACAATGGTCATACAACATGAAAATTACCAATGAAAAAAAACCCTCCAAAACTAAGGGGAAAATCTCAGATGAAATCCAAACCAAACAATGACCAGAACCCTAATTAATTATTTCCACATGATCAATGAATCCCCCCAAGAAATAAAACCATGAATGAATCCATATAAGGGGATGTGAAACCCACATAAGGGACACAATTAAAATATTTTCATTTAAAAGGGCATAAATATTTAGTTCACCAATGAAAAAACCACCAAGCCTCTCATTGGTACTATGAAAATACAACAACAATGAGATCTACCTAAGGGAACATAAAAAATATCCCCTATAATATTTGATACAATAGTTGGGACAAGGATTCCCAAAAAAATAATTATTTCTTGAAAATTTGAAAATCATCACTATGGTCTGATGTCTAGATCCCAAATGACATGATTTATCTGAATCCCCACAGTTCAGAAGTGACATCCATTAATTAAGAACTATTATTTTGACCATGATTCATATAGAATTTATTCAGACGAACCAAACATACACATCAACAACAAACAATTTGAGGATTTTTCAATGAATGACTGAAGTACCTAAATTTACCACCATAATATAAAATAAGATAATGAAATAGTTATTTAGAATTTAGAACCGATGAAAGAGGATTCTCAAAAACAAGATCCTTTGGACCACATATCTCTCCAAAAGGGGTACCTGCACGGTAATCAACCACCACTAACATCACTCTAGGAACTGATTCATCAAAGAGAGCCTCATTGACTAACTTATCAAAATATATTTAATATTATTATAGGACTAGATCCTTATAATTTGGTTGAAGACACCAAATAAAGAGAGGTTCCCTCAATGGATCCTCATATGATATATCTAAAGGGAAAGAAACTAACTGATTAAGGTATCCAACATAATTCTTCACCATCCAATGTCCTTGAAAAATACTGAACAATTAAATCGGGTTCCTCATATTCATCATATTGGGTAATAACCATTTCAATATGGAATTCTTACAGACATATCATGTCATCCAAATATGTAATGAATGTGAAAAAATACCCTCCACTGATCAAAATATGGAACTTCAATCAAACCCAGAACAAAACATCCACTAATATCCTTAGGATATCCCAATGACATGAAGTCACTCTAATCATTCTCAAGCCAATATGAACCCTCTAATAGAAATCTATCACAATTAAATACATAAACCAAATGAGAAAAACTAGTAACAGGGTTGTATTAGCACAATATCATAGGGTCCTTTGTTGGAGGAAAATTTAAAAAAACATTAGGAACAAAAAATGTGATTCACACATTATTAAAAAACAATCAATGAGGCATGCCCAATTAAAAACAACAGACTCATAAACCAAACATCAAAAAAAATAATCATCATTTCAAATATAAAATTTTTGTTTCAATTCCAATTTTCCATCTTCAATGTCCACATTACAAATAAAATTCCAATTTTTACTATTTCAACTCTATCATAATGTTCCTATATTATAAAATAACCATAACCACGAAATTATTTTTCATTTGGATTACCTATTTTCTCGAAACCATTTTCCCAGTAATATATCAAATTTCAAATACCCATTTCCCATTAAAAATCATCCCACAAAAATGAAAATAAAACCAAATAGAAACTCAACCCCAAAACACAGGATGAAGAAATTATAGTCATGAATAACCCAACAACACGATAAGTAGGCCATTCCACATGAATACATCAATAAATATGAGGAATATGAACCATGTAATTAGACTATAAATGGTTCAATAATCTATGTGATGTCAACATATGAAAATCTCTCAACTCTATTTTAATTCATCATAAATACCCCAAAAACTAAAACAATTAACTCAAATACATTTCAAAAGCAAGAAAAATAAGGACATGAATGAGAAAGGGTTCATAACTTTCTTCCATACCTATCACATGATTCCTAAAAATTATATTCTCTAATATACCTAATGCAACAATAAACAAGGACCTACCACGTTCCGATTTTTCATGATCCTATTTGTGATTCCATCCAACACAACACCTGAACCATCCAACGACATGGACTAATGTGCATTCATAATCCCCATTTACAGGAAACAAATATGTTAGGAAACCAAATATATAATTTGGAATGATATATTCCTAATAAAACATGATCAAATAACCAAAATGAACATGAATAAAATCCAATAATTGTTAAACATCAATAAAAATAAAAACCAACACATATAAAATAGATAATGAAAAGACATAAATTTAATACCATAAAAATATAGAACCACATAAAATAATCACCATGTGACATCTTACTCACCACCAACTAAAATACTAAACCACTACATTGTAAAAACAATAAAAAATTTAGAAACTATAAAATATATTATGTCTACAGACACAGATTGGAACTAGTAGTGTCTGATATTAAACAACATAGTTGGTAATAACCACATATTATTTTAATTTATCTACCAAAAAAATAAAAAAACTCCATTAAAATACCAATAGTAAATAGGTTTTCAACCCTTTAAAACAACCAAACACAACGCCACAAAAATTTTATTTTAATAAAACACATGATGATTTCATCGTTATAAAATGTTTCACATTCCACAAACCAGTTGAAAAACAAATCGTAAATTCAAATCCATATCAAGTGATGAGAAATGGGATCTTTAGAATGTAAAGGGAAAAAATACAGACCTATACTTGCAATGAAAATATTCTACATTCAAAATAAATTAAAAAAATATATTTAATTAACAAAGTAAATTTCTTAATGTTCTATAATGGAAATAATTTTACATACTATGTTTGTACTCAATGATATAAATATGGTGAAACTCCATAGTCAATTACCAACATGTCTCTCTAAACTATCCAATCTAGTGGAACATCCCAGAAAGAATCTCTGAATATCTAGGGATAAAAGAAACCTAATTTGGATAAAAAATAAACTACCAAACACCCCTATAGATGACATATAATAATATGATTATAATAGTACATGATGAGTGGAAAGGTCCTCACATGTGTTGATGAACTGATCCCACATCCACCGTGCTTTATATCATATACACCAACACAACCTATATGATGCCTTTATTTGGGGAATCCTCCAAGGAGGTGACTTCCCAAATAAGCTTTTCACAAGTTCCAACCAGGATGCCACATCATTTAATATTGATAAATAAAAATACACAACATTATAAAATACAAACCAAGACTTCAGTCTACCCAAGAACTCAAAGCATTTAGAAAACATTCTTAAATGCCCATTGGTCCCACACAACATATGAGATAAAAAACCCATTAATAGAACATAAAAACGTGCCAATCAGGCCACCACATCACCCTTCATCAAGACAATATTTTTTAAGACTACAGATATGATAACAATAGGTCATTAAAGTTTCATATCCAAAAACAATTCACATACCAATGTGAAAAAATGCACGAACATGAAAATACATATATGTGCATTTTTCATCAAATAGTTCCACATATTTAATTAAGTTCCAAATGAATTAAAAATTAGTTTATGAAAATACAAAACAAAATTCAATGATATTCATGATGTGTCCAAAAATCCACCAAAACCATATTAAATGAAACATCAAAATATTTAAACCCAAAACTAATACATGAATATTATTATAAACAAATTTTTTTTCGAAATTCACACATACAACTTCAATTTCACAATTAAACCACATTACCAAATCATTAAAATAGAAAAACACAACCCAAAATAGCCAATTCTACTTTAAAAGTTCAATAAAAATTTTATCAATCACCGTACATACATTTAAACATAATAATAATTATATAATACCTTCGAAATCAATTTGACACCCATTTTTCATGATCAAAACACATAATAAAATAATACTAATGATCAAAAATATTGATAATAAATTTTTTTTTCAATAATGTAAAAAAGAAGCATAGAAAAAGTTATAGAAAGGAAATGTTTGAAAACACATAACTCTATGATGTATGAGTGAATCCTAACCTTTACAGAATAAAAAATACACCCCAAGAGACAATTATTACACCATAACATCAAGAGAGAAGCTACCCAAAACTACCCTTCTATATAGAATTCATCCATTAGAAAACCTCACCAAAGAAAACCATGAACTCAATAAAAGAGTAATTAGAGAAGTGGAAACACAACCAAAAACAAATAAACATACCTAAGAACATTTAATGAGATTCAATAGAGTATGTGAATCAAAGTAAGTGGTTTCTTGGAGCCCCATTCAGTGACTATGTCAAACCAGTGAGGAGAATTTTTAATTGGGGTTAAAACAATGGAGGCCAAAAGAGGAATTTCCCACTATCAATGATATGAAAGATTGCATGGTTTGGCTATGTGAGTTCATGATTAATGTTCCAACCATGTACACCCTTCTTGAGGTGGGGGCTCCTTACATGGGATAAACGTAAAATCACCCAAAATGAGTTCAAACGATGAAAAAAATGAATTTCTAATCCATTGTAATTTACACTCTCTTCATATGGTTTACTCTAACTATACATAGTCCATGCCCCATTCCGGAGATACAATCACTCATGTCATACCATTTTATAATAAAATCTAATGGTTCCTCTCAATCCATGAACAAAAAATTCAAGTAAGACTATGAAAGAATAATTTTAACTGAAAACAACCCTTCTTTAATATGCAACATGATTAACACCCCACCCATGATAACAATGTGTGCATAAGATAAAATCCTCCATGAAACCCAAAAACAGAAAATATCAAACCGGGATCACAACCCAAACCCCATATAAAAGAAATAAATCAATTTAAATAATAAAATAATGGTAGATCTATGGTTATGGTGTGAAATTTTCAATGTTATATTAAGTTCCATGATAGGTTTTTTGTGGAATTTAATTTTAATTTAGGGACATTGATTAGAAATTTTTGGATGTTGAATTTCATCTGAAATATTTAGCAGGTTTCATGAGGGAAAATGTATACGGAATATATTGAATGTAACTTTTGGTTATATCTAATTAGTAATTCTAAAATTGTTTGTTCTTGGGAACCTTCTAGTCATATGTGGAATGAATTATCAATCTCTGGGTGATCTAATTATTTGATAGATTTTAATATTCATGATTCAAAAGTAAAAACATTCCTATTTAAAAATTCATTTCATAGAATAATAGATGTATTTTTGAAATTACTGGAGCCAAACATAGGATGAAATTTTATGTATACTTTTTTTCCATATCATAATGGAAACCTAATTCCTCAAATATATAAAAAGTGTCTAGAAATAAATATTTTATCATAGTACTGTTATTTTTTAGGAATTATACGGTCCCATTAAATTTTTTAGTATATTTATTTTTCATCATTAAATTTTCTATATCATTCAATTTATTATTATTAATGGAATCAATAATTGTCCATAAGTATTTACAATTTTATTCCATTTCAATGTCATTATTTCCAATATTGTTTACCCTACTGGGAAACCGACTAATGTGTTATTTTGGATAATATAAATAACTCCCTTTTTATTTGATAAACATAATTTTTTAAGAAAATATTTTAAATGTGGTTTTCCAATTTTTTTTACAAATTTCAAACCCTTGGTTGTTGAGATAAATATTTAATTGTGAGAACACTATTAATTTAATGGGTGTAGAATGTAACTGTTTAATATTTCAAATAAGGCACATCATATTCAATAGAATTTATGACATGAAAAACTAAGATTATATCTGAATTTAACATATTGATAGATTATAATATTTTTTTATATAAAATCAGTCTATTCAATTTATTGTGATTCATACAACACTGGGATTAAATAAAATGAGATAAAATATTAAGAAATCATTTTTTAAATCATGAACATTATAACTAAAATGTTATTTTTAGGGTTTTAATAGGGATAAAAAATTTAGGAAATATATATTGTTCAAACATGTAAAAAACTAAATTATATGGATATTTATTGATGATAAATTAAATATAAATGAATTGAATGAAAATAACGTTTAAAAAAAATATTTATTTAAAAGGGTAATTAGTCGTATATTTTCAAATAATTAAAAATTAATTTTCACAAATTTTAGAAAATTTATTATCATAATAAACATATATATATTTAAATCAATATTTCAGAATTATCATCTGGGGAGTCTTTTATAATTTTCTAAAAATATTAATATTTTGATGAATATTGAAAAATACTAATTTTTAATTATAAATACATTTTCATTTAAATTAACAAAAATAAAAAATTATATCTTTAGTTATTATAAATGTTAAATTATTATAATAATAAATGTGAAAAATTTAGGTCATTGTAATAAATTACAAGTTGAATTTCTATATAATAACATTTTTATCATTTGGAATTGTATCTTTGGGAAAACTATTCCTTCAAACCGTTTGTGGGATTGTTTTGAAATTGAATTCTTCAAATTATTTTAATTTAATATGAAATAAAATATTATGGTTATTTAATAATAATAATTAATATATTATAAAATTTAATATAATATAACAATTTCATCATAATTTTCAACCATAATGTAAATTAAAATACCTAAAATTATATAGTTCGTATGAAGTTAATATTTTTATACCCAGGGGTTAAATTTCGAAGATAATGGAGGAAAATGAAATGAAACTTATAAACCATTAATTTCATTGGAAAATTTATACCATATTACCTCTACGTTTTTTTAAATAATTTTTGTTGATTCCATTGTAATTATAAAAATGTGGTTGTAAAATTTTCTCATCAAAAGATCCAAGTTTTTACTCTCTCTGCTTATAAAAGACCACCCCTATCCTCTATTATTCACAAATACAAAAATATTGGGATCATATTAGAACTACACAAATATATTCCATAAATACACATCATAAACTAGTGTTACAATGGTTATTATGAATAACTCATAAGAAGGAATTAAGAATAAACCTAGAGAGGCTATCTGACGAAGATGTAAAATTCTTAAACAAACATATTTTTTATATATCATAAATAAATTATTTAAATTAATATTAAACAATTATAATAATCAAATATAGTATCCCGTAAATATTTATAAGTTATAATTTAATTTTAATAATCCAAATACATATCTACCCCCATTAAATGGCCAATGTAATCATCAATCGTTTTTACAACATACAACCTTCTTGAGAACTATTGTAATTTAATTTTTTCCACGCCATTTTAAGTAAATATATAATGATATATTTAATAAATACACACACATATATATAATATAAATAGCATTATTATACTATACTATTGATAATATCACATATACATGTATATTTTACATTCATTGGTAGTATACAATATCATAGCTCATGTGTATGAGGGATATCATCTCACAAAGTGATGTGATTCATTTTTAACATTGTATTTACTAAAAATGTATTAAGGATAATGTAAATGAATATATTTTATATGTATGATTTAAAGATACATCGTAAAATATAATATCACATCTAATATTTTAATTTCAAAATCATATGAAGAATATATCGTTGCTCATTCATATGTGTAGACTACCACCTCTACATAGAGATGTAAAGTGGTTTTATTTTTTCGGTTTACATTGATGTTAATACAATTTTATTATGTTAATTTAAATTATATATTTATATTTATATATATAATTAATTTTCAATAGTGAAATAATTTTTCTCTACCTTTTATTCTATGTAATGAGAGAAATTGAAACTACATTCATTCGTAGATATGATCTACCATATTTTTAAATAGTGTGGTATATTTTTTATCGTATAAAATTATTGATTACTATAAATAAATTTATAATTAATATATATTAAATTTATATATATTTTAAATTTTTTGAGATGATTTATCCATGATCAAATATAAATTATCAAATTTAGTAAACAAAACGTGACATGAAAAATGGACGAATTATCACCAAAAATAGGGATTTTAAAAATGAATTTCTAATAAACTGGTCATTAAAGACTACATATAATCATATATGATGTGATATATAAATTTATGGTTTTTAAATATAATTATTATTATCATATATTTATTATATACGAGTTTCATACAAATATTAATGAAGTGAAACTAAAGGTATGTGTTTCACATTTCATCTTTACTTCAATGACACATATACAATATTTACCACTATTTCCATTGTGTTGTGTAGAGACAACTACTTTTTATATTTTATAAAAATAATAACATTATAATTCTATTATTTAAAATATCATTATATTTATTTTAATTTTATATGTTTTATTGTTAAAATGTTTCCAAAGTGGTAAGGGTTTATTTTATAATGTCATCAATAATTAGGATTTTTTTTCTATGTATCCCAAAGAAGAATTATTATTTATTTATATTAATGTTGAAATACATTTTTTATGAAGTGTATATTCATGAAAATGTTATTTTATATTATAATATTTACTTGTTGGATGTAAAAATGGTTAAGTGCGTGATTTTATGAAAATTTAACATAATATGTCTCTTTGGTCGAAAATAATTTTTAATAAAAAATTATTTTTTATATTTTTTCATGATTTCATTCAACATTATCAAAAATATTTTTGAATACAAAATTAGTCTTACGTATCAATTAAAAAATAATTTTAATGGGATATTCTTGTCATTTTCCAAACAAATCCCTTTTGAATAATTTGAAAAATGTGAAATAAATCATTTATTTAATGTGTATAAAATGAGTTGAATTTCGATAATGATGACCAATTAATGATTGAAATAATACAATATAATTTTTAATTTTTTTTCAATAAAATATAATTTCCAAATACGTTTGGAACTAATAGTTTTAAAAATATATTCAAAAGTAAAAAAAGATAATTTTCCTCAAAAAAATTCTGAGGTCATTTGTAAGGAATTTTTGATTTTCATCTTTCTCAAAACATTATTTTACATGTGATCCAATATTAATATGTCATGTCAATATAATTTTTTTTATTCTTTAGATTGATTATTCTTATTTTGGTTTAGGATGTAAAATTTAATTACCTTTCACCATCCTACATAGTATGGTTTATGATTATGTTCATTTTATTGGAGTATCTATTAAAATATTCTATGCTAGTTTTTCAATAATATATTTATTTTTATTATTTTTCACCAATATTATAAGAGTAATTAATTTTAAATAATACATTATATGTGTGGGCCAGTAATTGAAATCCCCTTGCTGCATCAATAAGCCTCATGAGACAAATTGGTTTTCAATTCTGGACGGATTTATAACAATAGTTTTATGTTTTCTTATGAAGGGTATTGATAGTATGTTTCATATACACAAAATTAGGAATTTATTTATTATGATATTAGTAATTGATTAAAATTTTATTATTATTTTATTTAGAATATATATGTATAAGGTTCATTATCATGTGATTCTTTATAATGATTTATTTATTCATCATTATGTCCTAGCATATTATGATCATGATGTTCATTAAAAGGTATTTTTTCAGATATTTATGGTCTTATATTCATTAATATTATTTATACATGTTATCTAATAATATATCATACCAAAAGAAAACAATATATTTTATTTTTGTTTTAAAATATATGTTAAATTCGTATATGTATATATTTTTCCAAGTCTATTAGTCCTTTTGGTCAGTCAGAATGTATTTCCTTGTATCGTATTCCAATAAAATAATTTTTACAAAAACCATAGGGTACTAGGGTAAGGATATATACACTGTTAGTGTAACTCAGTGTCAATTATTGAGATTTTCAAGGGAAATTTTTTTTATT
Organism: Viscum album; assembly: GCA_963277665.1. Classification (NCBI taxonomy): domain Eukaryota; kingdom Viridiplantae; phylum Streptophyta; class Magnoliopsida; order Santalales; family Viscaceae; genus Viscum; species Viscum album. Next base: position 579,863,287 of record OY728128.1, on the reverse strand, counting down.
TGATTAAATACCCATTTTTATAATCAATATTGGTTATGTTAGGTTAAATTCTTCTGAAACCAACATAAACAATTAGACTTTGTATGAGAAGTGTTCTACATGTACCAATTGATGAAATATATGAACAACCCATTGTATTGTGTTGTCTAGATGTGCGGGACACCATGGAAGGAGAAACCATTATAGGGTACACTATTGAGATCAAGGAATTATAGGATAAGATATTTTGTGGGAGAGTGTTTTCCTTATTCATTACCTTGTACATGAAAGTAATCCTGTTGGAGAGAATCTGGGTGTGGGAGAGCCAGATGAGATCATAGTACCCTCATTATTTTGGAGTCTTATTTCTTCATTCCTATATGAAAAATACCTTTAGGGCATAGAATTTATGTCCCGTATTTTTTCATTATTATACATTGAAATATATTTTGTAATACTTTTAGATCAAGGAATTAAGAGAAAGTTAATTTTTAAGGCCCAATGATCGTCAGTGTTTATATAAAAATATTATTAAAAATATTTTATCACATATGTCTATGTTTTTTTATATAATAGATTAAATATGGAATGTAACATCAAATCAAAAATCAGAGACCAGTTATTAGTCCGGAATGTAGGTATTTCCCTATGTGTGACAAAATAATTATGCGCAATGAGTGTTTTGATTGGGCACTATAATGCGTGTAAAAATAATTAATTAAATATATTTATTTAATTTTTCAATTAAAATAGTTAACTAATTATCCTCTTCAATTACAAATTTATATCAAATTCATAGGGATTTCTGTATATCCCTAGGATTAAGAGAGTGTATCCATTGAAGGAGACCACGATGAATGAAAAAGGATTAAATCTCCTAACATTTTTCTTAAGGATCGTTTTCATTAGTATATCATAATGATATCACCATTAAGGATCATGAACATTCATTAATGTTCAGTGATCAAACCAATCCAGATTTAGGTTGTTTTGATTTCATGTTTTAATTTTCATTTTTCTCTAATGAAAAATGTGAATCAATTCTTCGGAATGTTCAATTTGTGGGGTTGTTATGTTGTTTTGTGTTTGGGTTTTTTTACACAGGTCTTAGGGAATTTTTATTATTACCAATTTATTTTCATTCATTCATTATTCAAATATATATTAATTGAGGATAACCCATCCAATGTTTGAGGTTCATTTCATATTTTTTTTATTTATACATTTTTACTGTGTTTTATCGAACATTCATAACATTCGATCACATTAGATTGTGGTTCCTAAAATATTCATTATTAGATTTTGGTGAAACATTTAAGTAACATAAGGGATCAATATAGTGTTTTTGTGGTTGGGATTTACAAATACATAAATGTGGGATGAATATGATATGTTATTTGTGGTATATCGAAACCATATCATCAATTATCAGTTAATGTTATGGAATAAAGTGATGAAACTATACGATGGTATTGGTTATAAAATCAGATTAATGGATAGAATTAGGATGATGGCAGTGAGAGTGAATAAATATATTAATATACATTTCAATTGACGTTCTCATCTGTGGAATTAGGGTTGAAAATGAAAAGAACAAAAAATTGTTATAGATTTAAAAAATAAGAATAATTCATATCCAAAATGTATGATGTATCATTGAAATAGAATGTTTTGTCCTATTTATGTTGAAAAATGGTTTACATGCTGAGAAAAATACCACACAATGTGTGACATGTGAAATATTCTGAGTGACATGGTTCTATAATCTCAACATATATCCCAATTGGTACACATTTACATACATGAATAGGCAAAGGAGAATACACATAGTACATTAGAATTAACATGCTCTTAGACATGAATAGGTTCCTATAAAAGAGCAGCTACATGAACATGGACATGAATATTTATATACCTTATGTACATGGGAATATATATATGAAAATGGGAACTGATAATTAGAGTTCTGTTTATATAGGAATATTCAATTTACTATTAATTCATGTTGTGTAGTTCCTCTAAGATAGTTTGGATTCCTTGATTTCATATATATTGACCTAGTTCCATTTAGTTGGTTTCCTTGATCAATCACTATTATGAAATATTGTCTCAATACATCAGTAACATAAGATTGTGATCCCAACTATATTTATATTCCAATAATGCGTTATGTGTACCCCTAAATATAATTGATGTGGGATCCTCTATCATTACATCCTTGTTCTTGGTAGAGTTCATTGTAATAGTGTAAAAACAATACAGAGAGTGTTCATCCCCAAACATGAATATTTATCATGTAGGTTTTTTGTTGCCACCCTGTTCTCCTAGGCTGTGATCCTCTTCCAAGATATCATCATCGTCTAAGATTCATGATTTAAATTTTGATCAATACCTAAAAAATGAAATATTGGATTATATCAATAAGTGATAGAAAGGATCATTGAGTGCATTTTCATGAAAAAAGATACCTTAAATCCTCAAGTAGAATATTGTGTCTAGTACTAACATGTGAAAAAACAATGAAATGGGATCATTTATGAGTATATGGAGCATTATTATTTTTATTATTCATTTTATGCTTATTGACATACAAATATATTGATAATATTAATACTTTTGATGCTTAATTTTTTGTTCTTTCACGGTTTCCTAATTGGTATTTTTACCCCCATGTTGTATCTTATAGAGATGGTATTTCATTTGATGATATCATAGGGGGACTATGAATAGGATGTACAGAGAATATTTCTATACCGATCAAGTTTTGTACTAGTGTTTCATTCTATCGATGTCCCATACTTGTGAGTTTGATAGAATTTATTTAAATTTTGGGTGGATTATATTTGGTTGTTTTTCATTAAAATGACATCATCTTACATTGATTAAGGGATATAGATGTATTCATGCATTTTCAAAACAATTTTACATTACATTCTACATTTTATTGAATTAGATATGTGTTATTGTAAAAAATTACCTAAGGATGTGGCCTCCAATTTGATTGATTATCCAACATGGCACTGGATCCCAGCCCCTACCCCAATAGAGGTAGTTTGGGTTTTCACACTCAGCTTACCACCGTCTATGAGGTACAAAGTGGGTCAGTTCATGAAAATTTTAAGATATCCATATTTAATATTTTAATATATGTTTTTTAGGAATGGGGTTTCATATAATAAACATAGAAGATCAATGATAAATAAATCAAGATGATAATTACCTCTAAAATTAAAAAAATAAAAATATTGAAAGTGATACTTTTTTTAGAATGTAAATTTAGTTTAAATAGGTTACTAATGGTGAATATAGAAAATATAATATCTTAATTATTTATAGTGGAACATTTTTATAGTGAAACATATTATGAAAAAACCATACCGTATTTTTGTTTATCATATACAGTTGAAAATAATAATTATGGATAAATTTATTGAAAAAATAATTAAGTGATTTTGGAGGTATGTAATATCAAAATATAATAATTTTTATTAATTTTTTATTGTTAAATAGATCCATGGAGATCTATGAGTATGAAAACAATATAGATGGATACAATTGTTTTTATGTAGTAGATGTAATTTAAATAACTATTTCTGGATAATTATTTTATTAAATTTTATTAAAACAAAATGGATTGATAGTTAATAGTTATATTAAATGTAATATGACATAGTGGACAACAATAAAAAGTTTTTTTCCAGACTACCTATGTATACACAAATGTTTTTTATGAGCCATGAGAGTAAAATTGATATATTATACATAGGTCCAATACTAATTTTATTAATTACATTAGATTACAATGAATTTAAAATTTATGAGAATGTTGTTTTTGGTTTATATGTAGTTCATGATGTTTTTTTCAACACATATATAATTTTTGGAAACAAGTGTAGGAAGAAATCATGCTGAAAAGAAATGGGGAATCATTTGACATAAATAATCCTAATTTAAGACCAAAAAATGTTCCGTGTGTGATAAAAAATTTAATGAATGTACATCTGTATTTTTAATTAGTTACATATTTGGTATTCACATTCTTTTGTATTGTGAATACATGAAAAATAATATTAATAAAAGTAAAGAGAAAATATTCATCCAAAAGTAATTTTTTATGAGATGAGAAATTTTTATGACATATACCATTTATAGTTAATCATGGTTGTAATCATCATTTTCAAAAACCATATGACATGGTGATATCTTTTTCTTCTATAAAATTAGATAATATACCCATAAATTATGTAATTATAAAATATTTCTTGTTTAGTTAGATTATGCCAATGTAAAATTCGATTCATAATGTAATAATTCTTCTATATATACGAAATTTGAATAAAAATGGAAATACCATATCATAAAATGATGTTAATTATTTGGGTAAAAACTATTAGGGCCAATATAAAGGCAAAATTATTTTTTATAAATCTTATTGTTTCATATGTAGTATACTTTTTCATAAAAATATATTTTCCCGTACCATTTTACATAAGGATGTTGTTATCTCTATGAAATAGAGTTAAAATTTTCATGTTAATATATATATTAATGAATAATAATTTATTCTTAAGAATGATTTTTATTTTCTATAAAATTATTAATTTATACATTTGTGTAGTATAATCATTCTATTAAACATATATATGATGATATATAAAATTTTTGGTTTAAATATAGTTTAAACGAAATGATGTTTTAAAATTTATGATACTCTAATAATAAATCAACCACTATATTTATTTAATTATTAATTTCTAAAATTTACATCTGATTGGGATTATGAATTTACTATTTACTTAGTGCCAAAATATAATCAAATTTAATAAATAGATTATCCAATGGATCCTTTATAAATTTTGGAATTTAAAACACTTTTTCATGAACTTATTTATACGGGTTTAATTCAAACTAGTATTTCAGAGTGGTGTTCTATTTTTCTATTTGTTAAAAAAATAATGGTTCATTTTGACTTTACAATAATTATATGGAACTCATTAACATCTCTATTAGGTTGATTATTTGTTTACATATATCAATGAAATTATTTTAACCAATATTAGGGTGATCAATATTTTTCAATGTATTGTATATGATCTGTGTATCACTACTTAAAGGTAAAGGATTATGAAAATCTAGGGATGACATTATATAATAGTCCTAAAATTTATGAGTTTGTATATATAAATTATTGGTAAATTAATTAACCATTTGAATTCATAGACCTCATTAATAGATTTTTATGACTATTTGTACAAATTTATAATATATATCAATGATGAAATTTAGTTTTATGATAGAGGTTATAAAGTTGATGGCCAACATTAAAGGATTTTTTAAAGACAATAAAATAACATAATTTATATGATAAATTTATTTAATTTTATTTCATTGTAATACATTTAATTACAATGTAAATGATTTATTAATATGAAATATCTAATGACATTGCTTATGAAATTAGTGGAAAAGTTTCATATGAATAAATGATTAACTGATTTTAAAATGTTTTCATTGACTATAGGTTAACTTTTGGTGTTTTTTTGAATGATTTTATTAATTATATTTCAATGTAAAAAAGGTGACTATAATATTAGTATAATAAATCTATTTAATTGAATGAGATAAATGATTTCATGAATTTATATAATGATTTATTATTTCTCTAGAGTTGTCATTCAACATGAAATATAGAATCTATTATTTATACTGATTCTTCTATGAAGGAAAGTTATTATGTATTGATGAAATAATATTATTTAATTTCATACATTTCATGTTAATTATACCTTATTGTTCATAATTATCCAACTCATGATTTTGATCTAAAAAAATTTACACAGAAATAATAATAATTTTTATATAGGGTAAAATGATTTTTATATACTTAAAATAAAGTTTCAAAGAATATATCCACTCAATAATAGTTGAACAAAAATAATATAAGTTGGGTAGAAATCAAAATTTATAATTAAATCATGATTCATTGTCATACTGAAAAATTAATCTAGGTAGTTTATTCATTGAGTTAAATGATATTATATAACATACAATTCTACATTTGGAACAAGATCATTTGGATATTTATTTAATGAACATTGACATAGAAACTGTGGATGAAAAAATCTATCTATTTTGGATGAGGTGTTATCACATCCACCTTTGTTTGATAGAATTAATCATGAAAATAATGAAGATGATAATTTGTAATCAATAGTTTAATTTCATATGATGAGAATTATTACTTAATTTAAAAGGAAATAATAATTTTTTATGAGATACAAATAGAGTTAATGGGTGAAATGTTATTCCCATTTGAAAATATAATTTCATGGTGATGCTCACAACTCTCCATTCTCAAATCATTATAATAACGGAAAGATATACAAAGACCATATGTAATATTATTGATGGTGTAGAATGGTGAAAGATATCTCTAATTTTACTATTAAAGGATAAAATTTTCGATAGATTAGATATCATAAATGTCTAAATAAAAGGATTAATTTGAAATTTTTTATTACTAGGTGGAAATATGATAATATATCCATAAATTGATTTTTTTGACAAATGAATTTCATTTTAACAATGTAGATTAAGATATTGTGTATCCATTAACAAAATCAATTCATTTGCATCCACTTTCAGATGATATGACTATATATAATCTTGATATTATTTATCATATATAGATATTTTGAATAAATGGTGTTTATATCACTGTTTCATTTGACTATATCCTAAGGTTACCATATATTATTGTAATGTACCTCAAAATTATTTAGTTAAGAAATAAAATTTAGTATAAATTTTTTTGTATAATTTTATAGGCAATTATGTGAGAAATTAATAATTTTGAATGATATTACTTTGGAAATTAAATTAAATTATTTATGATATATGAATTAGTAGTAATAATTGGTGGAATTTACTTATTATAAATATTTTAATTCTAGTATATATACAAAAAATTTGGTTGTTTATGATAGAATGTCATGTGGAACTCTATTATATTTGGGTGATGTAGAAGAAATGTTGTTTTGGGGATATTATTTATAAAATTAATGTATAAGAAGGTAATGATGATTCAAAAAAATTATAATGAAACTCAATTTGTAAAAAATAGATTTATAGTTATTAGGAAGAATAACCATTCATTTGAGGTAGGAGAACAAGAATTTGTTAAAATATATCAATGGAAGGGTGTTATTAATTTTGGTAAAAAAATGAAATAGGAACATAAATTTCACTGTGCATAAACAAATCGATTAGAAATTGGGATTGCTTTTTATTTGTTATATTTTCAACTACATTTATCTCAAGTACATGATTTGTATCATATTTCTTTCTTAAAGACCCATGTACCATATGAAACTCATATATAGAGCCTTGAAATAGTTCAATTGGAAGTGTATATTTTTAATAATGATAAAATAGTTCAAAATCAAAAAATCATTGATAATACACTATGAAATTATTTGATTCAAATTGATATTAGTTTGTAGAAAAAATTCACTATTAATCTAGAAACATGGGAATTATAAATAGTTATGATGAAAACACCATCACTAGAGTAATGATTCAAAATATAAAGACATAATTTTCTAACAGAGAAGTATTTTTAATACCCTACTAATCCTAAAAATTTATAAATATTTTGATTTTTTATTACTCATTTTTTGGATTCAGAATTAACATATTTTAAGAGATTAAATTATTATAATTTATAAATGAAAAAGGTAAAATATTATTTTACGATTTTACATGTATTACAAATATCTAATTCAATGAATAATTATATAATTTAGAATTATAATTCATGAGAAATTAATTCAATTTTTTGATTTGAAAAATTGAATATATCCTTTGATGAAATATTTGGATTTTTCTTAAAATGTTATTTTTTTCAATTGTAAAAAATGATGATTTTTATTAAGACTATCATTTCATTAATGATTTTTAAAATTCTCAATAATTTATTTTATATTATTATTAATGTTAAATTAGTCCCATTTGACTATAATCAATCCAAATAATTGATTATCAAAAATAATTATTCTTTATTTGTGTATATAATCATATTCTATAAAGTAAATATTGGTAAAACATTATTTTCAATGTGGTTTGAATATTAATGTTGAAATTAATTTTTCCACTTATAGATATTGAATTTGGTAAAATAGATTTAACATTATAAACTAATAGTTAATAATTTTAATAAAAGGCTTATATTTGTTTTATTTTTAATAGTTTCCTCTTGGAAAACATTATCACCACAAAAAGGGTTAAAATCATTTATATTGGGGTTTAAATGATGTCACATGGTCCATAATATAAAAAATATGTTATTTGATGAATACAATTAAACTCATATTCATCCTATATTGGAACTTTGTCAATTAGGTTCGACATTCCATTCTAGTGGATATATAATACATTGTAATGTTTTTAGTATTTACAAGTTTTACACTCTCTTTACTTATAAATGGATGCATACTCTGCACACTTATTAGCACACATTGAGAACTATATCTTATATAATCCCCACACAAATCTCTTCCTAATAGTTATCTTCATGTATTATAGGTCCTAGTATAACCAAATTAGAAACATAATAATTATTAATGACTAATCCCTTATTGTACTTTGAAAGTAAATTTATAATTCCTAACTATTAATTTATTATTTATTTCTTGTTCACCCATATTAAAATGTTATTGAAACATTATCAAATAAAAAATGAATTTTTTTCCATATACATAAATATTTTCATGATTATAGTAAAACCATTTTTAATCTCTATTCCCTTCTAAAGGTAAATGAATAATTCACTCATGTTTTCTTATGGACTAACACATCCATAAAACGAGGTGTATGGTTTTCCTTCACCACATCATATAAATGGTTAAAATTATGAATAAGGAGAATATTTATGAAATTTGATAATAAATTATTATTATTATTTTAGGATAATGTATTATATATATTATAATCCTCATTTACATTTGAAATTTTAGTGGTCCTCATGTGTATATTTGGAAAACAACATCTATAAGATTAGTGAGTTTTTTTAGTTTCCACCAAAAAAGGAAGGCTATACTGACGGAACTGGTGAATATTTCATCTATAAAATATTTTTAATTATTAGAATGTAAATAATATCTTATTTTTTCCATCTTTACCAAACAGAAACATGAAAACTTTTTTCATACAAACATAAAAACTACCATACCGATGAAATGACATGGTTAATATTTCAGGACCACCTAACATGATTTATTTAAAATATGTTACTAATGATTAAATAATATAATTATTAAATTATTTATTATTGTATTGGAAATAAAAAAAATACCATTTTGTATGAACCATGGTTTTTTTAGGTTATAAATGGAAGATCCCCAAAACAACAAATGTTGACATTAATATATTTGAATGTTGATAAAACATGGTATTAAACGAAAAAAAGAGATGAATTATAATTTAATGATCATAAAAAAGTTATTATAAAATTAAATATATTTTATATTTTATTATCCAGGATTTAGATAATGTATGAAGGAACACATTGCGTAAGTAAATATATTTTTATTTGAATCATTATTTTAATGTATTTCATTAAAATATTTCTTATTCGTATACATATATTCAGAAATATCTAGATATTTAATTATTTTCGGATATAATATATTTAATATTTTTTTATTTTTATGTTAGTATTAAATGTTAAAAATATTATTTTTTATAGTTCAGTATATATGCCATTTTTAATTTTTACCAAATTAGAAAAGAATGATTTTTTAATATGACTTCATCACCTTTTGCACTTCAAAATAAATTATTCATTATAATAATACACATAATTGTAACATGTTATTTTATATAAGATAATATACCATATCATATAGGAATTTTTTAGTATTATCATTTGTAAAAGAAAAATGATATCTCACATTAATGTTATTGAGGAATGGGAAGTGTTTTTTATATTGTTTTAAATGATATTTTAAACAGTTTTATGAAAATAATTTGAACTATTAAATTTTTTATTTTAATTATAGTTTACATGAGAATTATATATGACGATTTTTTATAATAATATATTTTATTATTGTTGGTGATATCAATATAACTCTACATGAAATTAGGTAATGATGTAGTCATTAGAATTGAAAATGATGTATATAATTACGAAATTTAGTACATCAAAATGAAATATGATTTATTTAATTATTTTTGAGATAAAAATTATTTAACACACGTTATGAATATTATGCTTCATGATAACTCCATTATTATAGAAATATGTTCATTTCAGAAATATTTTTATTCCATGAGGTATTGAATGTTAATGATCTCTTATTGTTAAAAGGATTGATTTTAAAAACATATATTAAAAAATTCCAAAATTCTTTTATTTAACATCAATGTTTAAATATTCTTAATAATGAGGTATCATATATTTTTCTATAGTTATTTTCTTTTTTAATATGTTGAAATATCATATTTTCATGTTAAAAATTTTATTGTTTTCTAGTTAATCATTTTCAAGAGATTTATCATTTTTATTTTAGTAATGAGAATGTTTTATTTTCATATTCACCAATGTGATTTTTGTGGCATTTCAAAATTTTTAAATGTGTTTCCAAATATATAAGGATATATAAAATATAGAAAATGAATAAAATTCCACATTGAAATCATCGTAAATGAATTAAAATAGTTTTTAATGAAATATGGGTTTAAATTAAATGCGATATTTTCATTGGAAAAAATGCACACTCTATGTATGTTAACTATTTATATTTAATGATTTCCCTAACTAAAGAAAACTCTATACAGAAACTATCATTTATATTTATGATGATTAATATATGTTTTTAAATATTGTAATTTTGGGTTCATTATATTTTGTGGGGTTAATAAATTTGTTTCCTAAAAAATCTCATTGTAGAGTTCTAATATGGATGAGACCCATATCATGGTTCTAAATATTAAAAGTACATCTCTATCATGGTTGACAAAATTTTTTTTCATACAACCTAATATAGATCCATGTATTATTTATATAAATCCTTGTTATTTTTTTTAAAAGGTTGGCTTATTTTTGTTTTAGAGAATGTAGGAATCCATGCCTTAGGACATGATTTTCATATCAAATATTTTAATATCAAAAAAATATTTGTTTACATTCATTCCCCTTCTAGTATAAGGAAGAATATTCCCTTCAACATAGATTACCATGAACCTGTTTTACCTTCATTCGTCGATATTTTTTTGAGAAATAATAGTATTTGATTAATCATAACAATATATATTGAAACATGTTCATATCTATATTAATTAATTCATACTTTAATATTAAATAATATATTTTTTGTAATACCTTGATCATCCACATTATGTTTCTTTATAAATAATACAATATTGTGTAATGAAAGCAACACCATGTTCAAACAAACCATGACCAATCATACTAGCCATTTAAAAAGCGGTTATGAGTAGTAATAACTACATTTTGAATTTTATATATATCCCATATAATTTTAACACAATTATTTGGTGATTATTACAAAGAATATGAGGTAAAATTAATTTTTTATTAGATAAAATAAATATTTTCTGAAAAATGATGTATGTTTGACTTTTAATGGAGAACATATTCACAATACCATATTTGACACATTTATATATTCAATTTGACAAAATAAACATTTTATTTAGAATGGGGACATAAAATATTTGTTTCAATAAATTTTTGGTGTTTTTCTGATAACTTTCATATTCAGGTGAATAGTGAAAAATGCTAAATATTAAAAGAAAAAAAAGATTTTTATTCAAAATTATTTATAGTTTAATGGTTTGGAATTATATTTAGATTATATTTTAACCTTTTAAGCCAATTATGGTCATTTTAATTAATTTAACTTTGAAAATATACATAAACAAGTGTCAATATTTTGATTTTTTTATTTCATAAAAACATGTTATTTGTTTTGACAACGAGAAATAATTTTAAAAAAATTAATAAAACTTCATATATTTTAATTTTTTAAAATAAAAATCATTTTTGAAATCGGAATATCATATATAGATTAGGCTGAATTTTTGGTATATTTCTAAAAAACATCAATTTTTGATGAATAATAAAACCACATAGTAGAAGTTATAAAACTGACATCTTCATATAAATGAAAATTTACCACTTCTGTGAATTAAATTTTGAAAATAAAAGATTCATGGCTGTTATTAGATTGTAAAATTTTGTTTATTAAGTTGAAAATAAGTTTAGGTGAATAGTAGCTGTTGACTTTTATTTAACGCATTTAAAGATAAATAGGCCAATTCTAGGTAAAAATAATATTATAAAAATACAAAATTAACTAAACACTTGTCTTAACATTATTGGATTAGTAATGGACGACCATGGGAATCCATGGGTCGAATTTTGGACCCTATGGAGCCACTTAAGTATGATTAAGACACTTATTTAAATTAACATAATGTAATGACAACTATGACATTAACAAATCTCTTTTAGTATACCAATTTTTACATGGGGTTATATAAGTCATCATTTTGATTATAAATATTAAATTTTAATCTAAAATGATTTCATACATTATGTTATTTTTTAATAAGTTTTAGACATCAAATAAATTAAATTATTTATGACACAATAGTGATGCAGTATTCACCTCATTAATAAATGATTTAAATAAATATGATTATTAGTATTAAAACAATATTACAGACATGTCCAATTCTTGTTGGATGGTTTTAATTCAAACATGAGTCATCTTATCTTAAACATTAATGTGTTTTGGACCTTTTTTAACCGATGATAAGTTTATAATAAAATAACATTTTCAATCTTTTTGAATGAGCCCCTCCTCTACCATATAAAAGGACACCACTTCAAAACCATTCATCACACCTCTAATGCCCATTGTCTCTTCGAAACCCTGGCCAAATAATATATCAAGATCCCTATAATCCACCTTGAGGCCTTACCTTAGGTAGATGTCACTTCAAGAAGTCCTTTTGGTCAATCCTAAGTTAGTTACCAAATTTATTGGTAACGTTTTCTCTTAACTTATTTTCTTTTATTTTAATTCTATAAACTCCTAAAATATTTTAATTCATATATTTTATAACAAAACCAGAATCCTAAATATAATAGTATGTTTTTAGGATAAGGATTAAAACTAAAATTACACACTCCTCCTTCTGATGGGTAAAGAACACACTGTGTCTGTGGATGGAAATCTAACATCTCATGAAACAATGATTTTTCAATTATCTTCTACCGCCTCTCTTGGTATCTATTAAGATGGAAATTTATTTATATATGATATTTATTCTATTTATGTATTCTCTATGCTTCTTAATTTTCCATTTATATCATACATTTATGGTTTCCATTAGGGGTAAATGAAATAATTTCATTTGAGAAAGTGCTGACTACCACCCCCTTAAAGTGATGTGATATGTTCATGCCTTATGTGGGACGTATAAAGAATGGGGTTATTTATATTATATATTTTATTATATTAAAATTATAATCTACCTTTGTATCACTATATTTTAATTCCATTAAAATAAAAAATTGAAATGAAAGTAGTGTCCATGCGTACGCATGGCTTACCATCTCCATGAACGATACATTTCATTTCTTATCTGCAAATGTTATGTATATTCATAAATAAAAAAACTTTCTGGATCTATAATATATATATATGATATCTAAATCATTAATATCATTCTAGATATAAATTATTTTTTACCTCATGTACAACATTTAATTAAAAGAAGTTTACTTTTGACACAAGTATCAAATATCATCAAAACGACCGTTGTTAACTTAAATTAATTTGTAATGTTTTTAATATACTAATATGTGATGTAAAAGGAATGATAAATTTGAAAAAGTTTCTTAAGAAAGTAGAAATTAACTTAATTTTATTATTTAGAAGATTAAAAAATGAACGGGTCTAGTTGGACACAGGGTAAGGGTTAATTTCACAATCTCTATATTATGTGTGGTTGCTTTGACGCAAGTATCTATTGAGACCTCTTTATCGTCCACATAGATGTTTCATAAAAGAGTATTTCAAAAATATTTCTACTATTTACTATTCTATTGGTTAATTTCATTTATTTTCTTTGTTTTATTTTTATAAAATGGGTTGAAATAAATCTTTCCATCGTTTTACAAAAAAGGATCATTATGACATTTTCAACAAAATTATGGTAAGAATGTTTTTTATATTATACAGTGGGTGAGGCTATTTATTAATGTTATAACATTGTCAAATCTTCTCATAAAATATTATAAGAATATTATCAAAATCAATGTTTTATTCTATAATTATGTTACTTTTAAATGATTTGAAAATAGATAGAGATATTTTTCTAATGCTGTTTTGATTTCATATATGTCAACATCCATTGATGGATTTTACACATGTTTGAAGGTTGATTCGTTATAATATAATCTTCTATACTGTATTGAATGAGTTATGATATGATTTATTCTTGATATGTTATTCTTATACCATTCATAGTTTATGGTAAATGTATTTACATTTTGTATGCTAGTTTTAATATGAATGATTATGTTGTGTTACAATCTTTTCAAATGAGGAATGTATTGGACATACTAAGTGACAGGTGGTGTCTGCTATAAATCCTCGAGGCATCAGTAGGTCTCATGAGACAATTAGAAATGGAATTATCTGTAATGTCCTGTAAATTTCAAGGAATTTTTATTCTTAAATTAGTTGGGATTTTACGAGTACACAGTTTCTGACGGCACCTGATTCTAAGTTCTGGTGTCCCCAGAATCAATTTCCAATGTTTAGCTCGGCTACATTCAATGAACGAATGAGCGGGTATTTCTAACTTTTGAACCGGTGATCAGAATTGAAATCTGAGGGCATCGATTGAACCACAACGTCGGTAATTGTTTAATAAGACCTTTACTGGAGTTGCGTTTTCTCGGGAGGAGTTGTTTAAAAATGTGGTTTAAGTGTTAAGTTATATAAAGTTGTGTGAAAACTTTATTTCTATCATCTAAGTGGTTTAACTCCCATGTGTGGGAGTTGGGGTGGGACCCACTTAATCATAACTCCTCTTGATAGGATATTAGTGAGGTGGGTCCCACAGAAGCCCCCACCTTTTCAAATTCCCCATAACTCCCTAACTCCTCTAAACCCCTATCTTTAATTATATGGATCTCCATCACTTTAATCTTGCCAACCTAAACAGTCCATTTAGTTTTGACAACGCATGATTAATTAAATGAATTGAATTCAATTTGGAATCATAGTGTTTTTGAGATGCATGGCTTGAGTAATAAAATAAGAGAAGTCTTATTTTATTTGGTTGGAGCTTGTTGTGTTATGTTTTTTGAGAGAATAATCTATGTTTGGGAGATCTCTATCATTCTCATTGAAGAACGTCAAGACCTCGACGAAAAACACTGTCACTGCAAGGAGAGATAGATGCACCATTCTTCTCCTCTTCATAGTCGATGTGAGACATCATTCCCTCCTTGGATGTATGTTAACTCTGTCGTCAAAATCATCCCTGTGACACTAGCTTCCACGAACTTCTTCGAGTTTGGGGTTGCTTCATCATTCATGTTTTATTTTGACATTCTACGTTTTTATCAGCCACTTGTTATCAATATAATGGGAGGAGGATGGACCGCATAAACCCAGAAGACCCTCCTCCCCTTTTGTTGTTGATCACCATTGTGGTTTGGAACGGAGGCAGTGCAGTGCAATGTCAACACACAAGAACGAGAGAACCGCGGCCGAAGCGGGCCGCGACAAAGGAGCACGACGATGTCACGCCGCGCCGGTGAAACTGAAGGAAGTTGCGGCCGAGGGAGGGTTGTGGTGGAGGGGCGTGGCGCTGTCGCGCCACACCGGAGCACCATGACGGGCTGCAGCCGGGGCTGGCCATGACGGAGGGGCGCGATGCCGTCACGCCACGCTGGATGGGAAGAAGTCATGGCGGTTCGGGGGAGCGGCTCGCTGAGCCGGCCTCTGTTGCTAGTTGGAGGCAGGATCCCTCAGGTCCCATGGAATCAATTCAGGTCGGCCTTAATTGGCCAGTCATTTTTCAATCAAGGGGAGCAGTGCCCCCTGCATCCCACTAGGCTGAATGCTGAGCTGCCGGCCATGCGGGCCGGGCCAGCCGCGTTGGGCCGGGCCGCCCGCACTGGGCCGGACCCCCGCGATGGGCCGGGCCGTGCCGCCTGGGCTGGGCCGTGCCAGCCAGGCCGAGCCGTGCCCAATGGGTTCGGGCCATTCCCAAAGAGGCCGGACCCAGACCCGGGTCGGGTCAACCTGGTTCGGGCCGACCCAGGGGGTATTGTGCCGGGTCAGACCGCGCCCAATCCCCCTATTTTCGGACAGATCTGTTCAAACACCAATAACCTGGGCTACAGACCTCCGATCGATGCACCGTCAGTTTTGTTGGGATCCTTGGAACGAGGAGGTAGTTTCATTATATTACACTCATGGTTTCAGAGAACTTTGGGTACGGCCAGTTTGGTTTGAACACGAAACGAACTGGACCCTCAGAGCGGAAACCGTTATAACTTGAGCTCCGGACATCCGATCGACGTGTTGTCGACTTTGATGGATTCCTCTTAGTGAGAATGATATTTTGGCTTAATCCGCTCTAGGTTTGGACGATGCTGGATTATGGCCGGGTTGATTTTAACTTTAAAACCAACCGAGCCCCTAGGAAGAAAAATCCAATAACTCTCAGACCGGGCATCCGACTGAAGAGCCGTCTGTCGCATTGAGTTCCTTTTAACAAGATAGAACATTGTGATACATAATCTTGGGACATTGTGACAATTGATGTATCGAACCCTTATCTTGTGGAGCAGAACCTCCTTGAATCGAGCATACTATGTGCGGGAACCCTGGAGCTTGCTGCGATGAAGATGGCGACTTCCGTACAAGGATCCTCAGTGGTTCTACGCAGACGACTACCATACTAGGATCCTTAGTGGGTTCGATGAGGATGACTACCATAATGGTATCCTCCGTGGGTTTGACGACGACAACTACCATACTGGGATCCTCCATGGGTTTGATGATGACGACTACTGTGCTGGGATCCTTCGTGGGTTCGACAATGATGACTTCTGTACTAGGATCCTTTGTGGGTTTAGCAGTGTTGTCGACTGTACTTGGATCATCTGTGGGTTCATTAGCCATGACTAATATTCATGGATCCTCTGTCGGTTTGTTAGTGATGACTTCTATACAAGGATCCTACGTGGGATTGGTAGAGGTGATGATTCATAGGCTACATCTAATCATCTACACCTCTCTTCAAAAGTAGTATACCTGTGTGAGGTGAGTCTTGACTTTCAATATTTATCTTCGATAAGATTGAATTGCTTTACTATGTGGATTGGGACGTACTTTCCTTTGTTGATGGAGTTATGATTTCCTATGTGGGCTGGGTTGTACTTGAGCTCGTGTGTTGAAGAAGAACTGGAATTGATGAATTAGGTATATGTATGGGCATATACCTAAGTACTGTGTGTTGATACTTGTATTCGTATATTTCTTTTGTGGTTTATGCATTGTGGATGTTGGAGACCATTGGGAGTCTCAGGGTTCCTACTGAGTATCGTATACTCACCCCTACATGGGCTATGCCCACACTACGTTTTGTTGGATGCAAACGAAGGACAACGCTGATCAATGTTGAGGCTTAAGGACTAGGACGGTACCTGGAGGTGGTCTATCAGGTGGGACGTACACGGAGAGGACGGTTGGACTCGAGGAGCCGAAGAGACTGACAATACTCACCCATCAGGTGGGAGTTCCAAGAGGACATCCTGGTGGTTGTTTCTTTGTCTTTCAATAGTTGTACATTACTTTTCAATTGTACTGCAC
The DNA here is from genome assembly GCA_963277665.1 of Viscum album. Taxonomy (NCBI): domain Eukaryota; kingdom Viridiplantae; phylum Streptophyta; class Magnoliopsida; order Santalales; family Viscaceae; genus Viscum; species Viscum album. The sequence continues at coordinate 579,845,378 of OY728128.1, read as the reverse complement.
TTCAGTTGGGTTTGCATACTGGCCCATTTAGTTTCCACCACTTACTTTTGTTTTTAGTTTACGTAGTGTTTACTTTAGTATGCGTACTCTGTAGTGTTTGCTCTATTTATAAAGGAAATTCCTTCCCTATTATCGGGATTTACGCCTTTGGTGCTAGTCTCCAACCCATGGCCTATGGGAGGCGGGCTTCGGGTAGTCACGGCATGGGCCCAAGGACAGGTCGTGACAAATTTGTATCAGAGGAGTTCAGTTCTACCAAAGAACTCAAGACTCTGATCTATCTCTTTTATGTGATGCAATAGTGTTAAGGGTATTGAGTGTGGTTATCAGTACATGTAGTCTAGTGTTTGTGCGGTGACCCTCGTATATATACACTAGGACCATGACTTCTGATTTCTAACTCAGTGCACGAAAACATTGATTTCATGTGTGTTTCAAAGTTTTCATTCTGATTACTTTGTGTTAGCTCACCTTGTATATTGTATTGACCGTGGTGCACCTGTTTCTTTTTAGGATGGCCCCATGATGGTAGGCAAATAGGGTTCCGAGCATTGTGCGAGATGGTAGCCCACCGAGCGATGAGTCCTCGGTGAAGGGCCCCATTACAGTGAAGGCATCAGCGGTACCTTTACCCGCCAAGCCTATAGAGACCCAAAGCTTGACGTACATGGACATTACATTACTTTTGCAGAATAATTAATACATAACAAAAATAGACACACAAGGACCGTAAGAGTTTATTGTCTTTGGAATCTCAGAATATAATCTTCTATTCGTGTTGTACGATATTCAACATCTCCCATAAAGATCTTCCCCTTTCATTATTACCTAAAACATTTCTTTATATCCTAAGGAAATGAAAAACATAAAAGGGGTGATCTCAAATTCTCAGTAAGGGTAAGCATAGAGATCATATGACAATCCTTAGACATTTGAATGTAAAAAAACATGAGCATAAAATCTAAACATCAAAATCTTGAGCAATGACATAAAACATGGCAGTACGTAAGGCATAGATCATGAAGAAACATTAATCATGATATATTATCATGGGGAAAAAAATGTAATTGTGGAAACCATTAAGCACATGATATGATTTCCATAGTAGCCAAGGCATTGTTTCCAAGACCATCTTCGGGGACAAAGTTCCTTTCTGAATCGAGTTCACTCCTCGTTCCAGTCTTATATTACTGAACCGGTTTAACATTCCGTTCCTTCCATGTTTATCTCATGAGATATAAATCTCTACCCAATGTATTGAAGGGAGATATAGGTCCCACCAATCTCATAATGAAATCATGCTTACTTGTGCCACAAAATAAACAAACATCATTCATAATAACCCAACGAATAAAACTGTGTTTCATAAACATCATCCCATCATCACATAATACATATAAAAGAAATGGATATCATTTCATAATAAGAAAAGTGAAACCATGTAAATCATAGAGACATGATACTTGAAACATACACATATGAAATAATGTCATCCTAGATGAAAATGGTTTTGATAAAACACTTGAAATTAATTCTTGAGGAAAATATCCTTTTTCTTCAAAATCATTTTCTTTTCACAAAATGTAATGAAATTTTAAAAGAAAAGGATTTTTTTGAAAATAGTCATGAAATATTTTGGATGAAGCTTCATTAAAATAAGGCTTTATAAAACCGTAAAAATCCTTTCATGCCGTATACGTTAAAAAAACATTCTTCTCGTACTTTTGTCAGAAAAGTCAAAAAGTACCTTGTTGGGTAAATAAAAGAAAGATTCCTTCCATACCATGTGGTAAAAGTCAAAATTGGTAAAAAAGAATTTAAAAATACATGAATAAGCTTTTATAAAACATGGACATGGATGATAGCAATAACCCCAGTAAATACTTACGAATAAGCAATCTCGGATAAAAATGAGATTTACAAAATATCCATTACCATAGGTCCGATATGCTTCGTACGTATCCGAAACTCCTGTATAATGATTTAAATTATGTCATTGCCTTATTAAAGAATCATATTCATTGTAATGATAACATATATGTTTCACTTATGACTTTATATTACCAGTTCTTTTGTAAATTCCATGTTAAAGCAGCGTTTTAGGTAAAATCATTTCATTTATCGTATGTGTTTCGACATGTTGTTCATGATATTATTACTTATATCCCGATTTAAATAATTCTAGAATGTAAAACATGATTTATATATAATATATATTCATCATATACATATATATATTATAGATCGATAAAAGTAATGAAATACACCATTCATGGAGACAGTAGGCCATACGTACTCATGAATGCTGTTTTCGTTTCCTTATTGAATTGAATGAAACTAAATAAATGACATACATATATATATACATAAATCCAGTAGCATTATTATTTCAAATATTTCATTATTATTCATTATATAAACTTTATGATCATTAATGTATGGTTAACATGGAAAATGAATCTCATCACGTCGTGAAGACGGTAGTCCGTACGTACGCACAAGCGATGATATCATTCCCATAATTATTGAATAGAATAGGATTGGATGGTATAATATATAAGAATCATTATGATGTCATAATAACCATATATAGTTATTCATTACTCCATTATACCCATCCATGAATTGTGTTGGTGGAAAAATAGATTTCACCACGGTGTGGAGACGGTATTCCGTACGTACGCACGCGTAGTGATTTCGTTTTCCGTAGGATGGATAGATGGTAAAATAGGGTTGTTTCATACTTATAATAAAATATTCGTATATCAGTTATACTGATGTTATTTCTTCATAATGAAACAACTTAAGAAGATGAAGTGGAAGAATAAATAAAGTTGAACGAATCGGTAACTGACATTACCTCTTCTTTGAAGCACCTCTTTGAGACCACCTCTTAGGTCACTAAAATTGGTCTTTGAAGAAGACCAAAACCTCTAGGATGTTTATATGGAAGTGGAGAAGAGAATTTTTCAGGGGTTGGCCGAGAATGAAGGCTCAAAGTGGTTTGAGGAAGAGAGGGAGGAGGTGCCCTTTTATAAGGGAGGAGGGGGGAACCTTTGGAAAAACTAAAAATATTATTTTATTATAAAGTCATATTCAGTTTTTAATAGCTCAAAATTGATTTATTTCAAAGATAATGCTATGATGTGTCTAAATAATCTCATCCAATGGAATTTAGACATGTTTAGGTTCTATTTTAACCTTATCATTTAGATTTAACATTAAGTTAAATAATTTTACTTTTATCATGTCTTCTTCTTTTCATACACTATAATGTTAATAAACTTACTATAAAAGGCAAACGAACCCCAAGTTGTTTATTATTAATATATATAACCTTATATAAGTCATTTGGACGAACCATATATTTTTAGGAATAAAATAACAATTAATAATATAATATTTGTTTTAAAAACTATTTTATGTCAATTTTGACACTATTTGCAAATTGATTTTTGTGAAAATCATTACAGAATGATTAGTTATAAAAAAGTTAATTAAATCAAAACTAACATGTCATATTAACCTATATAATTAGTTATATTCATAAAAAGTCTCAAATTACATTTATTTGGGTATTTATAACATCAATTATGTCAATATTTCATTAATAAGATAATTACTGCATCATCTTTGGGTCATAAATAAATTAAACTATTTAATGTCTAAATATTATAAATAAAATACCATTATGTAGGAAATATTTTTTTATTTATTATTAATATTTATATTCTAATTTATCTTATGTATGACCCTATATTAAAAATGATTTACTTATTAATCTTTTATTTTAACTATTATAACCCTTCTTTAAATAAATTAATATTAAATGTCGTAATCTAATCCATGTGGGCCTAAATGGTCATATTTTATTCCTAAGGTATTTTTTGGTCGAATTACACTTATCCAATATAATTAGGACATGTGTTAAGGTAATAATAATAACATTTTTACCCTTAAATATCCTATTTACTTTTAATAGTGGTAAATAAAAGTAAAAAGTTACTATTCACCAAAAAATATTTTCATCTCATTGAACCACATTTCAGTCCTTGATATTAACCATGTCTTTCGGATTTTTGAAATATAATTCACAGAAGTGGTAAAATTTAATTTTAATTAAAAAAGTCAGTTTTTTAACTACCACTAAGAGGTTTCACTATTCATCAAAAATTGAAGTTTTTTAGAAAAATATGAAAAATTCATCCTAAGAATTATTTGATATTCCGAATTAAAAATTGATTTATATTTTTCCAAATTCATAACATATAAGTGGAATTAATTTATTTTAAATTCAACTTTCGTTATCAAAACAAATAGCATGTTTTTAAGAATAAAAAACAATCAAAAGATTGATACTTGTTTATATCCAATTTCAAAGTGAAATTAATTCCAATGAACAAAATTGGATTAAAAGGTAAAAATATATTCTAATTACACTTTAAAACCAATTAATAAGATAATCTAACCATATAAATTATTGCGATGAAAAAAGTTGTTTTTAATTAAAATATAGCGTGTTTTTACTATTCATTAAAATATGAAGGTTATCAGAATAATATGAAAAATTTATCCAAAGTATATTTTTATTTCCAGATTCCAACGAAGAATTTTATTTTGTCAAATTGAACTTATAGACATTTCAAAAAAAAGATTTAAGGTGGGTGCGTCATCAAAAGGCGGGAAAACTGTAATTTTTTAAAAATACATATTTTCCACGAAAAATTTATTTTGTTCTCATACCATATTCTAGAAAATGTGTAAGATGAATAATAATGTTATGAAAATCAAAATTTAGTTAATAATATTCATAACGTCTAGTCCATAATAATATTATAACAATATATCATTGTTTTGTGAAACTTGGTATTCCGTACACCACACGCTATTGAGGAAGGTCGTGATTGCGTGTAATGCAAGCCAAGTCAGGGTTGCTTGTTGAGCAAGACTACTCCGTTCATTCATATAACAGAATCCAACAATATTTCATTTATACATTTAATATATATATATACACTAAATGTCTCGTAGAATAACTACTATCAAAATTATGTGTAACATGATCCAAGAATAGTGTTGTGTATACTGCAAGCTCATATGGTGTTGCGTATAGCACAAGGCAATCTTGCTTTAGCTTAAAACATAAGAAATCAATGAAATTAAAAGAATATTTTTCATAAAATTTTGGGGTGTTACATTCTACCCCCCGTAAAATGAATTTGTCCCTCGAAATTCATCGGGGTTATAAATCGTTTACTATTTATAGAAACCCACATCGTAAAAAGAAATACTAAAACTTAATTTTAAAAACTAAAGTATGAAATGTAATGATTAACCAAAGAAACTCATCACTGGGTTTCCATATAGGAGAATAGAAATGAAAATATAGATATGGAAGAAAAATCTAACCATCAAGTTCTGATGGAGAGTGGTAGAGAACATGGATATGAAAAATCCATCAATCACAAAGTCATAGATTTTTGATTATCTAAGGTACCATCTGATTCATCGGATATAAGGGCACTTGGACAAATTTTGTGTATTTCAAGATCATTACCCTATAGTAGATGAAATTGGAATTATAAGAAATACCTTTTTGATTTTGTTACAGTCTCACTGTTGGTCATTCTTTGGACAATTTCCACTTCATCTCCTAAAGAAGTGATGTTGAATTTGTCATTCCTGGAGTGTTAGCAGATCATGTGATAGAATGATGGGTCATTCCATCTGTCTCAAAAAAAATGGTATAAAAGTTATCAAAAATACATATGTCCAACTATAGTGATATTAATCTTATCTGGATCCTAAAATGGACTTATACTTCATATATCATACTGCTTAATATAATAAAACTAGTATCTACTAAAAAGGGACTTCATGTAGGCCAATGGTAGGAAATAAAGGCCAGGGGCACTTCGGTTGTGGGTTTGATTCCCACATCCTTGTCCGACGCGATAGGTTTTCGCCCATCCTGAAGGTTGTCCTTTTTCTAAAACTACATTACTATAACATACCATCAATAATATCGAAAAAAACTTCTATCCCTAAACAATACAATCTTATTTCCAACATAATCCATTCCAATATTTAGTCTTATCCATAATACTGCAGTCCACTCTCATATTGTAGTGAAAATGATTACCAAAGATTTCATATAACAAGCATGTTAATACCATAGTTGATCCCCATATATCATAAGATATGTCTTGTTGGTCACATTGCAAAAATTCGATGGCCTTAATCATGTATTCTCTTGAAAAATGAATACCCATTTAATCTTAGTGAAAACATGATTGCTGAAAAAAGTTAAATCTTTCCACATACCAAAACCCCAAAATTCTATATACTCAAACCACGATATAACTATTTCCTTATATCAATCATGAGCTCATGAATACTATCAAACATTTCATTTCCTCCTTATCCCTTTATTATGTGCATAACATCTTTTTTCAAAAAATATCTCAATCACATTCCATGGTTACCGGTACTATAAAATTATTGAAAACCACAATAGACAAATACATAAATACTCCAATATTCCACGATATTATATACAACATTATTTTGGAATCCCATTACATAAACACTTAATCATTCAACCACGTCGTTTTCATATTCAACATCACCAATACTGACCGCCTGTGACTTCCCTTTGTCCTTTGCCTTAAGTTGTTTCTCATGTCGATCATCACTATCCCTTGGATTAGGGCATTTATTAGCATAATGCCCCATTTCCTTGCACTCGAAGCATTGAATTTTTGGTGGTGTGTTCTCTGCAGTCTTTTGTTTATTCACATAATTAGTAACCTTTTTTCCATTACATTGACACTCATCTACTCAATGTCCTTATTTTCCACACTAAAACCATTTTCTAGTCCCCTTAAGACAATATCCACCATGATTCTTTCCACACATTGAGAATAAGGAAACATTCATCTTCTTTTCCCTATTATTCTGAGATTTCTCCTTGACCTCCATCTTTCGTTTCTTGTCAAAACCAATAGATGGATAAGGAACGCCAACTTTCATTTCTACTTTGATAGCACAATGCACAATTTCTTCATAGCTACTGTAGTCTCTTATAGATAATTCCCTTTGAAGATTTGGTTTTAATCTAAAGAATAATCGATCAACTTTACATTCAGGTAGGATGATAAAGCCAGATGCATACCTTGCAAGCCTTGTAAAATTTGCTTCGTATACACCAACAGATTCATCATCCTTTTGCAATTGTTCAAGAAACTCAATATCCATCTTTGTTCGACGAATACGAGGGAAGTACTTATTGAAAAATAAGTTCTCGAACTCATCCCATTAAATGGACTCAATTTCATCTCTTGGCCTCGTATTCTTGATAATATTCCACCATTGATCAGCTTCACATTCCAAACGATATACTGCTAAGATGACTTTATCATGTTCAGAACATTGAAAAACTGAAAATATATTTTCATTGGTACTGATCCATTGTTCAGCAACAAGTGGATAAAAAGACCCACTGAAAGAAGGTGGATGTTGCCTCATGAAGGACTCATTAGAATATTGTTCCCCTCTCTTCTCATTTGGATGTCCAGAATGATTCATATCTTGTGTAAGTATAACAATAAGATTGTTGAATCCATCTGTCATAACATTAGTTTTTTCAGGAGGACAATCATTGCATTGTCCATTTCATTGATCAACACTATTACTTTGGGTTCCATCCATCATCTAATACCCCAAAAAATAGCGTGAGAGGAAAAAAATCATGCTAGGGAAAAAAATAATAAAGGGGTAGTACCTTCAATATCTAACATATTAGGTTTAATTCGAACATTGTTACCATAATTCTAGGACTATAACCTATACTTATACATAACCTTAGGGACATCCCTAGACATACCTTAGAAATATCTCTAGGGATCTCACTAAAGTTCGCACATCCTAGTTTCCAATGGTTGACCAAACCATTCATCTATTCCAACTGTAGAGAACCAAATCTTAACGTACATGGAAATTACATTACTTTTGAAAAATAATTAATACATAACAAAAACAGACACACAAGGACCGTAATAGTTTAGTGTCTTTGGAAACTCGAAATATAACTTCTAATCATGGTGAAAGATATTCAACATCTCCCATATAGATATTCCCCTTTTATTCTTACCTAAAACCATTCATTATATCCTGGGGAAAAGAAAACATCAATGGGGTGACATCAAATGCTCAGTAAGGGTAAGAATAGAGAACATATGACAATCCTTAGACATTTGAATGTAAAAAAACATGATCATAAAATCTGAGCATCAAAATCTTGAGCAATGACATATAACATGGCAGTACGTAAGGAATAGATCATGAAGAAACATTAATCATGATAAATTACATGGGAATAAAACATTTAATTGTGGAAAACATTAAGCACATGATATGATTTCTATAGTAGCCAAGACATTGCTTCCAAGACCATCTTAGTCGAAAAAGTCCCTTTCTGAATCGAGTTCACTCCTCATTCCAGTCCTCTATTACTAAACCGGTTTAACTTTTCATTCCAGCCATTTCTATCTCATGCGATATAAATCATTACCTAATGCATTGGATGGAGATATAGGTCCCACCAATCTCATAATGAAATCATTCTTACATGGGCCACAAAATAAACACACATCATTTATAATAACCCAACGTATAAAAATGGGTTTCATAAACATCATCCCGTCATCACATAATCCATATAAATGAAATGGATATCATTTAATAATAAGAAAAGTGAAACCATGTAAAAAATATATATATGATACTAGAAACATATACATATGAAATAATGCTGTCTTAGTAGAAAATGGTTTTGATAAAACACTTGAAATGAATTCTTGAGGAAAATATCCTATTTTCTTCCAAATCATTTTCTTTTCACAAATTGTCATGAAATTTTAAAAGAAAAGGATTTTTTTTGAAAATAGTCATGAAATATTTTGTATGAAGCTTCATGAAAATAAGGCTTTATAAAACCGTAAAAATCCTTTCATGCCATATATGTTAAAAAAACATTCTTCTCGTACATTTGTCGGAAAAGTCAAAAAGTACATTGTAGGGTAAATAAAAGAAAGATTCCTTCCATACCATGGGGTAAAATTAATAATGGGTAAAAATGAAATGAAACATACACGAATACAATTTTGAAAAACATGGAAATGAATGATATCAATAACCCCAGTAAATACATACGAATAAGCAATCTCGGTTAAAAATGAGATTTGAAAAATTATCCCTTACCTTAGGTCTGATATGCTTCGTATGTATCCGAACCTCATATATAATGATTTAAATAATGTCATTGACTTACTACAGAATCATATTCATTGTTATGATATCATATATGTTTCACTTATGACTTTATATTACCCGTTCTTTTGTAAATTCCAGATTAAAGCTGCGTTTTAGGTAAAATCATTTCATTTATCGTGTGTGTTTCGACTTGTCGATCTTGATATTATTTCTTATATCTGGATTTAAAAAATTCCAGAAATAAAACATGATTTATATATAATATATATTCATCATATACATATATATATTATAGATCGATAAAAGGAATGAAATTCACCGTTCATGGAGACGGTAGACCGTACGTATGCATGAACATTGTATTCTTTTCATTATTGATTTAATGAAATTAAATAGATGACATACATATATATATATACATAAATCCGGTAGCATTATTATTTCATATATTTCATTATTATTAATTATATAAACTTTATGATCATTCATGTATGGTTAACATGGAAAATGAATCTTATCGCTTCGTGGAGACAGTAGTGCGTACGTACACACAAGAGATGATATCATTCCCAAAATTATTGAATATAATTGGAGTGGATGGTATATTATATCAGAATCAGTATGATGTTATAACAACCATATATATTTATTCCTTACACCATTATACCCATCCAGGTATGGTGTTGGTGGAAGAACAGATTTCACCAAGGCTTGGAGACGGTATTCCGTACGTACACACATGTGGTGATTTCATTTTTCATAGGATGAATAGATGGGGAAATAGGTTTGTTTAATAATTATAATAACATATCTATATATGATTTATAATGATGTTATTACTACATAATGAAACAACTAAAGAAGAATAAGTGGAAGTATAAATAAAGTTGAATGAATCGGTAACAGACATTACCTCTTCTTTGAAGCGGCTCTTTGAGACCTCCTCTTAGGGCACTAAAATTCGTCTTTGAAGAATACCAAAACCTCTAGTATGTTTCTATGGAATTGTAGAAGAGAATTTCTCAGGGTTTGGCCGATCTTGAAACTTCAATGTGGTGTGAGGAAGAGAGGGAGGAGGTTCCCTTTTATATAGGAGGTGAGGGGCACCTTTGGAAAAACTAAAAATATTATTTTATTATAAAGTCATATTCGGTTTTTAATATCTCCAAATTAATTTATTTCTAAGATAATGTGGGTATGGGTCTAAATAATCTCATCCAATGGAATTTATCCAAGTTTAGGTTTCAATTTTAACCTTATCGTTTAGATTTAACCTTAAGTTTAATTATTTTATTGTTACCGTGTCTTCTTGTTTTCATACACTATAAGGTTAATAAACATACTATAAAAAGACAAACGAACCCCAAGTTGTTTATTATTAATATCTATAACATTATCTAAGTAATTTTGAGAACCTTATATTTTTAGGAATAAAATAAAAATTAATAATATAACACTTGTTTTAAAAACTATTTTATGTCAATTTTGACACTATTTGGTAATTGATTTTTGTGAAAATCATAAAAGAATGATTAGTTAGAAAGAAGTTAATTAAATCAAAAATAACATGCATAAGAACCGATAAAATTAAATAAATTCATAAAAAGTCTCATATTACATTTATTTGGGTATTTATAACATCTATTATGTCAATATTTAATTAATAAGATAATTACTACATCATCATCGTGTCATAAATAAATTAAATTATTTAATGACCAAAAATTATAAATAAAATACAATTATTTAGGAAATATTTTTATATTTCTAATGAATATTTATAGTCGAATTTATCTTATGTATAACCCTATATTAAAAATGATTTACTTATTAATCTTTGATTTTAACTATTTTAACCGTTCTTTAAATAAATTAATATTAAATGTCCTAATCTAATCCAAGTGGCCCTAAATGGTCATATTTTATTCCTAAGGTTGTTTTTGGTCTAATTACACTTATTCAATAGAATTAGGACATGTGTTAGGATAATAATATTATCATATTTACCCTTAATTATCCTATTTACTTTTAACCGTGGTAAATAAAAGTGAAAAGTTACTATTCACCAAAAAATATTTTCATCTCATTGAACCACATTATAGTCTTTTATATTAACCGTGTCTCTTGGATTTTTGAAATTCAATTCACAGAAGAGGTTAAATTTAAATTAAATTAAAAAAAGTCAGTTTTTAACTACTAGTAAGTGGTTTCACTATTCATCGAAAATTGAAATTTTTCAGAAAAATAACAAAAATTCAGCCGAAGAATTATTTGATATTCCAAATTAAAAATTGCTGTCTATTTTTCCAAATTCATAACATATAAGTGGAATTAATTAATTTTAAATTTAATTCTCGTTATCAAAACAAATAGCGTGTTTTTAAGAAATAAAAACAATCAAAAGATTGATACTTGTTTATATCCAATTTCAATGTGAAATTAATTACAATGAACAAAATTAGAATAAATGGTCAATATATATTCTAAATAAAATTTAAAACAAATTAAAAATATAATCTAACCATATAAATTATTGTGATGAAAAAAGTTGTTTTATATTAAAATATAGGGTGTTTTTACTATTTATTAAAATATGAAAGTTATCAGAATAATATGAAAAATTTTTCCAAAGTAAATTTTTATATCGTGATTCCAAAGAAGAATTTTATTTTGTCACATTAAACTTATAGACATGTCAAAAACAAGATTTAAGGTGGGTGCGTCATCAAAAGGCCGGAAAACTACAATTTTTTAAAAATACATATTTTACACGAAAAATTTATTTTGTTCTCATACCTTATTCTAGAAAATGTGTAAGATGAATAATAATGTTATAAAATTCAAAATGTAGTAAATACTATTCATAACGGCAAGTCCATAAAAATATTATAACAATATTTCATTGTTTAGTGAAACCTGGTATTGTGTACAACACACGCTATCGAGGAAGGTTGTGATTGCGTGTAAGGAAAGCCAAGTCAGGGTTATGTGTTGTGCAAGACACCTCTGTTGATTCGTATAACAGAATCCAACCATATTTTATTTATACAATGAATATATATATATACACTCAATGTTTCGTAGAATAACTACTATCAAAATTGTGTGTTACATGATCCAAGAATAGTGTTGTGTATACTGCAAGCTCATATGGTGTTGCGTATAGGGAAAGGGAATCTTGTTTTATCTTACAACACAAGACATAAATGAAATTAAAAGAATATTTTTCATAAAATCACTGTGTGTTACAAAGCCACCGATGCCACCACCCCCAGCAGCTGAGAGTGCACGTCGCCTGAGTGCACTGCACGAGTTTCAGTGTCAGAGACCGCCTAGGTTCTGCAGGGAGACGGACCATCAGGTAGCCAAGGATTGGTAGGAGGTTGTTGTTTGAGTTTTCAGATTAGTAGGGACAACATCTGACCTCATGGTGACCCTTGCGGTGAGTCTCCTGTACGCAACAGCAGGCAGATGGTGGATCCTGATGCTCCAGGTGCACGATGAGTCATCTCTACTTTGGACGGACATCGAGATCATATTCCACTCGGAGTTCATTCCAGCCACCCCCCATGCAGTTGGCATTCAAGAGTTACTATAGTAGCGGTAGGGCAGCATGACTGTGGCCCAGTACTCGGCGAGGTTTACTGATCTCTCGCGCTACTCAAATGACATGGTATGAGACCCGTTCTTTTGGGCCCAAAATATTGAGTTGGGACTGAGGCATGAGATCATGGCTTCGATGATCTCCCTCAACATCCTGATGTTGGCGGGGGTGCGGGGGAGAGCCCTTCTAGTGGAGAATTTTCTCCCTGAGCAGTCACCAGCGGCGAGACCCTCTGCAGGGCGACCCGCAGCGGAGTCTTCTACAGCAGGCAGTAGAAAGATGACGTAGAGGACCAATCATGCCAGACCATCAGATGACCAATCTCATGATAAAGGTATAGTTGTGCGGGGAACATGAAACAGGGCCATCCACACGAGGAGCAGACAGTGCTATGCATGCGGCGGGCAGGATCACATGGCTCGAGATTGCCCGACCCACCCAGCTGATGAGCAGAAGGTGGTAGAGGGACCTCCCAAGCAGAGGTTTGACCATGGCGGTCCACAAGGAATAGGAGGATGGGGCAAAGGAGCTGGCTGAGCAGCTGGTGGTGGGAGACTCTTTGAGGACCTACCACCACCACCCCCAGGAAGACCACCCCGAACATAGGGAACGAGTGGACATGGGAGAGCTCAGCATCATGCAGCTGAGGACTAAGAACATGGAGATCCGGGAGTAGATGGACAATAGTATGACTAGATCGAGACATGGAGACTTTTTTTCATGATGCTTCAAGATTTGTTGATGTTTTTCTTGTGTATGCTTTGTGTCTTTGTACCTTGAGATGCTGTAATAAAAGACACTTCGTCTTGTAACATTTACTTCCCTATTCTTTTTATGTAGTTGATACTGAGAGGTTCTGGATAAAAATGTTGACATGACCCTCACTTTTAAGATTCATACTAGAGGAGACCTAGTGACCACACACTACTGCCGACAGTGTGATACGACCCTTGGAGGCGAGAGTAACAGATGGATCTCTTGGTAGTTGCGTTGAGGCCTTACGATGTCGTCCATGGCATCAAATAATACCATTCATGACAGGATTGACTATATTAGGCAAAGGACTTGATTCATCTAGGGGATGAGACCAGATATCTCTTGTCGGCAAACGAGGAATCTCGAGAACTCTTGTAGATTTTAGATAAAGAAGGGTGTAGTTGAGTTCTTACAAATGGCTAGTCTCACCCATTTTTTCGTCGAGCGAACAGTTAACGGTTATCACCAACTTAATAGTCTCAGGTTCATCTTTTCTCAAAAGGACATGAACCTAAGATATCGTTGATGTCTTGGGTTCCTCCAGGACTATGACATCGAGAGAGTTTATACTCCTAGGAAGGGGAATGTTGTAGCGGATACTCTTGGTAGGAGGTCGGGCATTCAACTTTTAGGAGTGGCGAGACAACAGATGGCCTCTTTTTCAGATATCCATTGTGGATAGTGTTGGAGTGTGTACATGTAGAACTAGAGATGGTTCAGGCTACGATGGAGAAGGTGCAGATCATCCAGGAGCAGATAAGGAAGACTTATAGCTAATAAAAGTCATATGATGACAGGAGGCGGAGACCACTAGAGTTTGAGGATGGAAACCATGTTTTCTTACGGGTCTCACCTCGACGTGGATTATAGAGATTTGTTCGGGGAGGCAAGTTATCTCTTCACATCATCAGACCATTTCAGGTTCTCAGCAGGATAGGCGAGGTGGATTAATGCCTGGTCTTCCACCTCAGTTGCATAGGGTGCACGACGTCTTCCACGTATCTCAGCTGAGGAGATACGTGCATGATCCAATGCATATCATCGACAAAGGGGAGCTAGATATTAATGATGGGATGACTTTTGCAGAGGTCTTGGTGATGGTCAAGGATCGACAGGAGCGGGTCCTATGTGGGCGGTCGATTCATCTTGTGCGCATCAGGTGGCACCACAGGAACCTCCAGGAGAGCAATTTGGAGCGGGCGGCTCACATGGGTACTCAGTACCCTCATTTGTTTTCCCAGTTTATGTTTTATCATTATGGGGTCGTAAAGCCCTGAGGTGGGACTAATTTAAAGGCACGTAAATTACAAGGAAATTTTTTCTTATATTCTTTGGGATTTTATGAGTACACAGTTTCTGACGGCACGTGATTCCAAGGCTCGGTGAGCCCGAAATCAATTTCTTATTTTTAGCTCAAGTACATTCAGTGAACAAATGAGTGGGTTTTTATAAATTTTGAATCGGTGCTCGGAATCAAAATCCGAGGGCACTAATGGAACTACAGTGGCGATGATTTCATAAGAAGACCTTTACTGGAGTTGTGTTTACTCGGGAAGAGTTGTTTAAAAATGTGTTTTAAGTGTTAAGTGAAATAAATTTGTGTCACAACATTATTTCACTCATCAAATTGGTTTAACTGACATGTGTGGGAGTTGGGGTGGGACCCACTTAATACTAACTCCTCTTGTTAGGATATTAGTGAGGTGGGGCCCACACTAGCCCCTACCTTTTCAAATTCCCCATAACTCCCTAACTCATATAAACCCCCTCATTAAATATGTGGCTCTCCCTTACTTTAATCATTCCAACCTAAACACTCCATTTAATTTTGACAACTCAAGATTAATTAAATGAATTGAATTCAATTTTGAATCGTAGAGTTTTTGAGATGCATGGATTGAGTAATAAAATAAGAGAAGTATTATTTTATTTGGATGGAGCTTGTTGTGTAATATTTTTGGAGAGAAAACTCTAAGTCTTGGAGATCTCCATCATTATCATTGCAGAACATCAAGACCTCAATGAAGAACGACGTCACTGCAAGGAGAGATCGACTTGTCGCTCTTCTTCCCTCCGCAGTTAGTGTGATACATCATCCCCTCCTTGGAGGAACGTCAACTCCATCATCAAAATCATCCCCGCGATGATAGCTTCCACAAAATTCTTCAAGGTAGGGGTTGTTTCATCGTTCAAGATTTATTTTGACGTTCTTCGTTGATATCGGCCGCTTGTTATCAATATAACGGGAGGAGGTTGAACCACACAAACCCGGCCGAACCTCCTCCCATTTTGTTGTTGATCATCGTCGTGATTCGGAATGGAGGTGGCATGGTGCAACGACACCGCACCAGAATGAGAGAACATCGGCCAGAGCGGGCCGCGACGAAGGAGCGCGGTGCCGTCGCACCGTGCCGGTGAAACAGAATGAAGCCGCGACCAAGGTAGGGACACGGTGGGGGGGCGCGGTGCTGTCGCGCCCCGAAGAAGCACCATGGAGGGCCATGGTGGAGGGGCGCGGCGCTGTCGCACCATACCAAATGGGAAGGAGCAGCAGCCTATGGCCACGGCGGTTCGGGGAAGGGGCAGGCCGAGCCGGCCGCTAGCACTAGCTGGAGGCGGGACACCTTGGGTCCCAAAGAATCAACTAAGTCCAGCCTTAATTGGTCGTCTATTTTTCAATCAAGGGGGGAAGTTCCCCCCACATCCCACTCAGCAGAAATCTGAGCCACTGGCCATGCGGGTCGGGCCGCCAGCACCGGGCCGGGCCAGCCGCGCTTGGCCGGGCCGCCCGCGCTGGGTCAGACACCCACGACGGGCCGGGCCGTGCCAGCCGAGCCGGGCTGGGCCAACTAGGCCGGACCTGGACCTTGGTCGGGTTGCCCTATTCGGGCCGACCCATGGGGTATTGGGCCGGGTCGGACTGGGCCCAAACCCCCTATTTTCTGTCAGATTCGTTCTAACACCCATAACTTGGGCTACAGACTTCCGATTGACGCACCGTCAGTTGGTTTGAGATCCTTGAATGAGACGGTCGTTTCGTTATTTTACACTCAAGGTTTCAGAGAACCTTAGGTACGACCGGGTTGGTTCGAACACGAAACCAACCGGGCCCTCGGAGCGGAAACACTTATAACTTGAGCTTCGGACGTCCGATCGACGTGCCGTCGACTTTGTTGGATTCCTTTTAGTTCGAAGGTTATTTTGGATTACTCTACTCGAGGATTGGACATAGCTAGAGTATGTCTGGGATGATTTTAGCTTTAAAACCAACCGGGCCCCTCGGATGAAAAATCCAAAAACTCTTAGACCAGGCGTCTGATTGACTTGCCGTCTGTCACATTGAGTTCCTTTTGATGAGACAGAACGTTGTGATACATCAACTCTATACTTCGTGATAGTTGATGTATCGACCCCTTGGATCATGGAGTGGACACTCCTGGAATCGAGCGTGCTGTGTACGAGAAACCTAGAGCTGGCTGCGATGAAGATGACCACTTCCGTACAAGGATTCTCAGTGGGTTCGACGAGGACGACTACCGTACTAGGATCCTCAGTGGGTTCGATCAGGACGACTACCATACTAGGATCCTCTGTGGGTTCGACGACGACGAATACCATACTAGGATACTTTGTGGGTTTGACGATGATGTATACCGTGCTGGGATCCTCCGTGGGTTTGACAACGATGACTTCTGTACTAGGATCCTTTGTGGGTTCAGCTACATTGTCGACTATACTTGGATCCTCTGTGGGCTCAACAGTGATGACTACTGTACTTGGATCCTCCATGGGTATGGAAGTGATGACTTCTCTACTATGATCCTATGTGGGATCGGTAGAGGATATGATTCAGAGGCCACATCTAATCATCTCAACCATTCTTCAAAAGTAGTATACCTATGTGTGTTGAGTCTTGACATTCAATCTTTATCATTGATAAGATTGACTTTCTTTCCTGTGTGGATTTGGACGTACTTTCTTGTGTGGATTGAGTTATGCTTTTCTGTGTGGACTAGGTTGGACATGAGCTCCTATGTTGGAGAAGAACTGGAATCGATGAGTTAGGTATATGTATGGGTATATACCTAAGTAGTGTTGGTTGATACTTGTATTCGTATCATTCCTTTTTGGTTTATCCTTTGTGGATTCTGGAGACTATAGGGAGTCTCGGGGTCCCTACTGAGTATCGTATACTCACCCCTCCATGGGCTATGCCTGCACTATGTTGTGTTGGATGCAGACGATGGACAACACTGAGCTAGGTTGAGCCTTGAAGAGCATGACGATACCTGGAGGTGGTCTATCAGGTGGGACGTACAAGGAGAGGACAGCCGGACTCGAGGAGCAGACGAGACTAATGATACACGGAGAGCATGAAGGTACCTGGATGTGTAGTGATTCATCTTTTATGGACCTAAAATTATTTTCAATCTAATAAAAAATATCTTATAAATCATTTCACTCAATCAATAATTATTGATGTTCTTCTTGGGTATGTTCAACCGAAAATTGTAGTGATGAATAATCTTGTTTGTGATCAGATATATGATAATAAATAGAGAGTATTATACTTTTTTATACAATTACATATCTTTTATAAAAGGATTTTATGTTGTGGTTACTTTTATTTATACCTAACAACTCATTCTATACGTTAAAACCATTATATTTTATTAAAATATCACATATAAATTATCTCATTAATTATTCTTATGAATAATTATTGTATAAAAAGATATATAAACCCAAAATAAATATAATGAAAAAGTCCATATAATATTTACAACAATATTAGACACATAATAATTTATTCCAAATAGTCATTTTACAATCCTATATATAACCTCAAACACGTCTTCAAAATAACTCATAATATTCTCTAATTCAAATTGTATATGTGGTAATAATCTGTCTAAAATTGTATATACATCATATAGTATAAATTAGAATTCTAAAATTCAATTAGAACCATTAGTAATAGGTCATCATATTTGTCATATTTCTATTTACATAAGGTTATTTCCTTCTGTCATGTTTATATTTATATTTCATTAATATATATTGTAAATTATTTAATTTTAAAGTGTAATTTTATAAATCGAGGATGTAGTAAAATGATAAATATAACATTTATTCTCTATGAAGAATATGTAATAATATAATTAAAGGTAATGATAAAACTATAATTTTGTGTTCTTCTATAGAACATCCAAAATCTATAATACACATATAAGATCATGTCCAGACATGAATCCAAAAATTAAACTACCAAAATCCATATATAATGACTATAAATCATAGGAAAATCATTTTATAAATTCCAAAAAAAACATAGAATAATTAACTAATGAATACCTATTAATATAAAACTGAAATACTATAGACAAATGCACACATAATACTCTTTTAAGATAGAGAGATAAAAAACAATGATGATTTAATATGATTTCCACTAAAATCCAATTGAATATATCTCAAAATCAGAAGTACAGTATGGCCAATTAGAAGAAATTACATTAAAGGGGGAGATGAAAGTTGAAAATATAGATACTTATGGATTAGGCATGAATAAATCCCTCACATTAACAATAAAAGAAGAGGAAATATGTGGGAGAAAGAGATAATGAAAAGATGTCAATGAGATTCCCTCATGCTTCTAAAGAGGAGGGACTTTTAAATAGATGGTGTAAAATAAATTGAATTTATGAGAATGGAACCATGATATACCTAATTTAATAAATAAATTGACATATATAATTGATAACCAATATAGGTTCATTAGGTATTTGGAGGATGCAATGGGACACACTAGGATCTAGGAAATACATTATGTACCATATAGCCAACCACTGGGTACCATATATTCCATACCACAGACAGAATAATAGAGGAACCTCTTTATTGATTCAAAAGAATTATGAAACCTCAAATAATCAAGAATTATTGTCCAAAAAAACCATTTAAGTCATCTTCATTCTCCTAAAATCACATAAAAATCAAAGAAATAATAAATAACACATAAATAAACTGAAAAATCCAACAAAGACAATACATTCGAACGTCAAAAATCTAGGCCTTAAACCATTATAAAACATTAATTAGAACAATCAATACACTGTGAGTTATATAATTTCATTCCAATTTTATGAAATGATATTGCTATTATATATTCTTGAAAAAAATATTACCAGGTTAATCTTCTCCATCATAATTTATAATATTACCATATATTCTGATTGTTCATATTATATTCTGAATCAATTTATAATTTCACATTTGACCCATCAGTTAAGTTTATATATAATGTTTACGAACGAGATATGTTTTATTTGATACTAAATATATATCATAAAAAGTATAAATATTTAATAAAACTCCATAAAATAACTGTTGTAAACATTTATATCATTTCCCACATTTTTATACATTCCCTCATAATCAATATTAACTACCATATTTTTTGGTTTTTAGATAATCAAAATCATATAAACGGTTATATCGAATGAGTAATAAAATCATATATATCAATTTCAAAAATACTTTATTTATTTTATTATTTTTATAAAACAAATATTAATAATAAAGGGAAATTAAATAAATCTAGTGGAAATTCATCTATACACATTACAATTAATCCAATAGAGAACTAATCATTAAACATCACAACAACATTAATCATTTTAATGTTGAACAAATAAACATATCAAGGAAGAGTAAAATATCATTGATTCCAGGGGGTGGAGGGTGGTCATTTTCGTATGGTAGGTTAAATAATAGTTTAAAATTCGTAATTGATATTTCATGTAACTTAGTTTCATGTTCATTTTCAGTTTTAATGGTCTAAAAAACTATGTAAAAATCGTTTTTCATACTTTGTTTCATAAACCAATCTAAAAAATTATATAAAATCATTTTTAACCATGTATTCTCTTTGGTAACCCACTATCATTGATTAGGAAAATAGATCAAATTGTCCAACTATAATTCCATTCAGGGCCTCATGATTTTAGATATCCTACACCCCCTCTACGATGCAATCCCCAAAATCGCCCACAACATAACCTTACAACAGCTAATATTTTCTACTAACATAAAATAATTGTTTTATTCAACAATGGAAAATGGAAATCATCCCCATATCATTATCATTATACTGTGACATATAGAACCTCTACTCGACCGCTATCAGACACCCTCCAATATGACCGGACCCCTAAAACCCTATACCACCACCTATATATATGAATTAAATTTATTCATGTATTTTAAAAATAATGTATATAATTTTATTTCCTATATAATTATTAAACTAATTAGGGATTATAAAATCTTGTTCATATTGAAAATAGGACAAAATGGTCACGAAAATTTGGTCTATAATTATATGAGTGAATATTCATAATTTTGGAGTATCCTAAATTTCCAGTATATTTAATAATATATCTTTGGAAATTTTTCTCCCATAATTTATTAATAATCCAAAATTATTTGAAACATGGAAGCCATTTCAATAACATTATTATAGATAGAATCTTATAGTCATAATTCACTTTTATGATCATCTAAATATCAATTTTACAAAAAAAAACTTCCAATGATATATGAGGCAACCATTAATAATCAAAAGGATAAAACATTTATATTAGGATACTATAATTCATATTATTCTTAATAAAATTTTGAATGCATGAATATTAATTAGATTTTATAAAATATAATCATCCTTTAACAAAAATCCCAAAATTTTATAACTTTAAAAAAAATTCATACCTATAAATAGTAACTGAATAAATAAATATATATATATATATATATTTATACATATATTTATATATCAATGAAATGATCAACCAAATATTTTTTTTAATGAACTAGTTATTTTTCTATCATCTTCTAATATTATTGCTTAAAATATCATGTAATTTAACATGTATCAACTGAATATACGTAGATTAAATGGGTCATCGAGGACACATAAGATCTAATGAATCATAAATTTTCATGGTGAAAAAATATGTGTCTATTATTTCAAAATAATAATATTACCTAAATTAATACAATTAAATTTTTTATAAATTCAAATTAAAATTTTAATATATATGAAAATTTACAAAAGAAATACAACCACTGTGTAAGAACCAACAGATACACAAGCTCCTTCATACACTCGAAAACCACTTGTGGTATGAAAAACCATAGTTAATGTCGTTTAATTGTACTAAATCTATGACAAACAAGTTATCATGAATCGTTAAAGAACCCATAGACAATAATTTCCTACTCTCGGACTCTTTTTATTTTATTAACATAAATTTTAGGGTGAATTTTTGATATTTCCATATAAGGATGAATTTTATACAATTTATATATTGTATCATATTCATAATATTGTCAAATAATAAATATCTCCCAAAAAACCTAATAAAATGAATATCTAATTTTTCATCTATACAATGCATCCAATGGTGAAATTCTTGTTGATGAATTTTAGCTGTAATTAAAAAACAGTATAATAGTAAAAATTGAACCACCTATGATCCATTAAATTAATAAAATTAGACCCTATAAATATATCTATAAACAAATAAATTATCTTCTTAGTTTTACAATTTTACTAGTGGTGGAATGTTATGAAATGACTAATATGCTACCAAAGGAATAGTTTAATCCCATACACATCTATGGTGTATACAAAGGGTTCAGATTTGAAATAATAATTCTTGAAATTCCATTATGTTTCACTACCTCTTACACATAACGTATCTCCAAAACATCCAATAGACTAATTCCATGTTAAACAATAAATTATATGATTTGATATTCATTAAATAATTACCGAAATATAAAAATTTACTCCAAATTCATAGGGAATTATAGTCATAAAAAACATGGTGGTGTCCTTCAATTTCCACTGTGAAATATTTTATTGTTTTAACAAACCTAGTAAAATTTGATGCTTGATCATGAATTCTTTACATGTTTATTATTTAAAATATAATTTCCGAACTAAATTCATTATTCTAGTAAACCTATCAAATTAGTTCAATGAATAGTGTATTTAATCAATAAATGAATTTTTAACTTATTACGATCTATGATTATAATAAAAATTATAACCCTTATATGATGTGGAACATGTAAATATTTATAAAAAACCACATGAAAGTCCTCATCTCAAGTCAAATTATAGAGAGAATTTAAATTAACGATCCAAATTTATTATCCCATTATATCTGGGTCTCTAAGACAAGACTACATGAATTTATTAAAGATGAGGGTGTATACAACTTTCTAATATACAAATACTAGTATTTTCAATATAAAAAATCTAAATTAAAATTCATGAAATTTCCTATAACATTAAATAATTCACAGTATTATTATGTATTACTATATGTATTGTTTTAAATATTATAGGATATCATTATATATTTATGTATGGAACATAAAATTTGAAAATAAAGTTTTTTGAGTTACTTAGTTAATCACAAATATTTATGATCTAAGTCACTTATATAGAAGATATAATAAATATCTCATGACCATTGAAGACTACTATGTTGTTATTAATCATGTAATGTCTTCGTAACATCAAATAAAATACAACACCTACCAAATTAGAATAATTAGTGTAATATTTATATTCCTCATGACACAATATAATGGAGACACTTGATTGAATCATTTTATTTTTAATTAATACACACACACACAATAAAATACATGATTAGAGAAGCTTAATATATATAAAACGTGATCCCCGATAACAGATTGTGAATGATTAATATAATATATGACATCAAAATTAGGAATTTGATGCTTTTTATGAATAATAGAGTCTTTTTAGAATATTAATCTACCTTATGTTAAGATGATAAAGGTAATGAAAACTAATTTAAATTAGTTACAAAAAAAATTATTTAGCAGTGAGAAGAAAAACATGAATATTTTAGACATTGTTTGGTGTCTCCCCTGAAACAACTACATATATTATAAATCCATACAACGAACTCCCCAATAATAAAAAGTATTACTAAAAATGTAAACACACCAATTAGGAATATACTATAATAATAATTATAATGTATATGACGTTTTTGATGTATCTATGAAACCAATGTTAAATATTCAAAAGTGTCCTCCCATGTCCATAAGTAAGAAAATGAAAATAATGAATGATATAATAAATCATGACAAAATGATAGAATCCATTGCATCATCCCCATTAATTCCAATAGTGTATTTATCAACCCAAAAGAAATCACCAAAAATTAAAAAAAATCACAAAAAATTATAAACAAAATAATTTGGAATAACATCATCATCATCATTAATTTTGTATAAATATATTTATTTATTTATCTAAACAAAAAAACATAATTACATTGAATTTGTTACAAATAATTTATTTTTACTTGAATCTACCACAATAAGTTGAAATTAACCTATAAATTAAATAATAAAACAGAGGAATGATTCTTAGATATATTATATTTTATAAAAACCCATTACAAAATATAATATTTGTTTCTTTAAAAATATTGTAGCACTATAAGAATGATTTGATAAAAACTGTCAATATTAAAGATATACCTAGATACAACCATACATTGATCAATATCTCTATGTTCAGTGGATAATTGTAAACTTTTTATAAAATTCATCCCTAAAATCTACATCCACACTAAAAAAACAAATTCTACAATGTGTTATCAAAAAAATAATAACAATATCATGAGAAATTTCAAAAATATATTGTCAAATACATCACAATATATTCCATTTATGTCGCTCTATTATATGTAACATGAATAATAAAAAAATATTAAGAAAAATTTACCATCCATCAATGGAAAATATTATAGTTATAAATAAAAATAAACCTATGATTTGTATTTATGAAATCACATGGTAATAGGTGAAAAAAATAGGAAACACTTAATATTACATCCTTTTATCACCATATCTAAACAATAAAACATCTCATTCTACCTCAATAGATCATTAATCTAAGTATATATTTGTTACATCACGCCCCTCTATATAGGATTGAGAAGTTGATGGACCATTAGTAGGCCTTGATGGACATCCTAAAGGAACAAAATAATGGAAATAAAATTTGATGGGTTCAATTCAATTGTGGGACAATTTTCCAATTGAATATGAAACAACCCAACCAAACATTTCATAACAAAAAACAACTACATAATGGTTGACTACAATGTAAATAAACTCAAATAGTGACCATTAGTATTAAAAACCAACATCAAGAATGTACCAAAGTGGAATATGACCCACATCATAGTACATCATGGAAGAAAAATCCTACAGAGCTCAAAGAAATCAAGATATAACTCTAAGATACAATTATATCTAGATTTTAAAGTATAATAAATTATTAATAGTGAATTGTAATGATTTTCCCTTACATGTATCTCGATTGACTTTAACTATAAAATCTGCATCATTCCACATAAGAGTTGAGTAATGAATCTCTTTAGGTTTTCCAAAATGACTTTCCAAGTCTTGCCACTAGGATAAAACATGTTATAAAAATTATAGAAAAACAATTATATAATCCAATTTAAAATAGTTTAACACAATATAAAATAATTTTAAAGAAAATAGATATCAAAATAATTTTTCTGATCAATGTAACCAACAATATTCTTCTAAACCATTTCATATTTCATTATTGATATATCACATTACAATAAAAAACACACACATCCATATAGTCATGACCATATAACATTTCCACACTCATGGAAAATATATTATCAATCTTGAAAGTCATCTAAATTTAATTAAAATATCATTTTCCAATACACCTTTGGCATATAGCACCATTGAATATTTCAACAGGGCCTTATAAAATGCAATATTAAAAACAACAACCCATTATTCTGAACCATGCCAAAACAATCATTCATGGAAGAATTAAATATATAAAACTTTTTTTGTAATAAATTTCACAATTCCAATAATAATTTTAAACGAATACCATATTTTTATATCATAAATTTAAAATTAATTCTCACAGGACATTGAAAAACAATTCCAAAATCCAACAAACCATCACTAAAGACAGTTTCTACAATACAATGAACACTAATTACAAAATGAATAAAATAAATTTTAAAATAGGATGTTCATATTATAAAAATAGTATTTCATAATGAATCAATATACCTATTTTTTTATTGTGAAATTGAAGAACAATAAGAAAATGACAATGAAACTTGGATGAATATACAAAAAATAAACATATATCTCGTCCCCTTACAACAACAAGGAAAAATATAATCCTGAATGGAATAAATATGCCTCTAGCTCAGATAGGACATCAGATGGTTGTCCCTCACTGATTGAAAAACCGTGAACCAACCACAAAACATCAAATGGTCCCCCTTTACATGGTTTCTCCAGTGTGGCAACACGGTTCGGAAATACAGTGCACCTATTCATGTACCTGAAATTTAGTTATTGTCTCATAGTTAACAGTTTTTTATAAGAGATCCATAGTTTACCCAAACCACTAACCACAAAAGGATAAAAATACCTAAAGTCTTCCAAACACCACCAAATATTTAGATAAATAGCTTATGTACATAAAAATTATAAATAAATTGTCACATACATTAAAATTTGTCCATTCCACCCCCAAAAAGTATAGAAATGATATTATCAAGGAATATTTTTGGAAATATCTCAGCCATTTCATTCTCTTGTTACCAATACTATTCCATATTCTGAAAATGTTTCCATGAATACTTCAATAGGACAATGCCTTTACCATGTAATTCATTCTCTTGTATCTCCACAAGCCACACATGCATGTGCACAAACAATGAACCTGAATATAGGTCAATGTGAACACATTGCATCACATGGTCAAGATTAGGCTATAACAATTTTAACTTATATACATAAATAAAACAATATAATACACTGAACGATGGTGGTAAATATAATATATATGACACCTCACTAAATAGATCATCTATCTAAAAGGGACTATGTATTGAGTTTATTACATTCCTTGATTCCAACAATTTTGATATCCACACATTGGGGATATATTCAAGAACACATGATCTATCACCATGAATTAATTTTTTATAGAATGTGTTCCAAATTTGATTTATGAGAGCTGCCTTCAAACTCTTCATGGTCCCATTTTTTTGTCTCTTGTAAAAGTATTGACCCGGCCAGTGAAGTCTCCACTGTCACCATTAAAAAATGTTTTGAAATATGAGGACAACAATTAAATGATTCAAAATGAACCATATATATCATGTCTTGATAATTGTTGTTGTATGAGAACAACATTAATATAACATCATCATTCCATGATCAAAAAATGTCCCTTAAATAATTCCAAAACATATCATCCATCATTTTTATAGTCCTTTAAGATTTTACACACATCTGAGGGAGGTACTCCATTTTCATGGGAAACTGATTCTAAAGGTAATTTTGTAACGATTTACAGAAACAATACATAATATTCATATATCTATTTGAAACTATCAAAAAAATTATTCAATTCCTCTTTACCACACCTGAGATACTGATTTTTGAAAATTAATATAAAACATGGGATTAATGATTAGGTATGAAATTTATTGACATTATGATCTGATCCACTATCCCCCATATTGAATCACATTTCCCATCCATTATTTGAATGATTTTACACAATTTATTTCTAAATACATTTATTTATACACAAGAATAGGAAAACAATAAAAATACATGTTGGTCATTGATGATCTTCCTCAACCATCTAACAAATTAAGCATCTCGAAACATATTCAACCTCTTTCATTTTTATACTGATCCATGAAAACTATTTTTTATAGTGTTAGACATATTTTTTCATATAGGATGAATTGAATATCTCAAATAGTGGTATGAATGAATAATGGGTTACTAAAAATCCATTTTTAAGTCCATCTGATCATAGAACCACATAACTAAACTCTCATCCAACATTCATCCCTCAATGGTCTCCCCAGCTTTGAGGATTGACCATAATTTAACACATTCTGAATAAGACATCAATTTATCTTTAACAATCTCCAACAAATATAGATGAGATGAAACTATAAATAAAACTACAATATCACCTCAATCCTCACATTCCATGTGCATGTTGTCAAGGACCTATAAAAACTACCCCTAATCTAGAACTTATTTTTCCAAATTAGTATATTAATTAATTATTTATTCATCCTCAACCAAATTACCTTTACCTTGGGTATACATTATGCAGATTTCAATCATTTTGAGACACATTATCTATATTCCTTATCTTAGGTTCAATTCCCATTGTGAGGAAAATGTTTTAATCTCTTTTGATCTATAAACAATGAAAATTTCTCAAAAAAGTGGGAATGAATCAATATATTCAAAGATTATACTATTAAAGTTGGATCTAAATAATGTGTTTGTTATTTCATTTAATAAAATACAAACTGAATTGAACAATAATTAACAACATGATCTCCCTTTATGAGAACACAAACAACATTGAAACCAATGAAACAAAATACACCACCTACAATTATCATGATTCCAAAAAATTCATGATCAGGGAGATGTAAGTGGAAACATTATCCCTAATAGAGTCATATAAAAACTTCTTCCTATTGGATTGAAAAAAAATTTATCATAAAATATATCATCTGTGAATCTAATCAAGAGGAATCATGAAAAAATAAATGGTAATAACTAGCCCAGTGAAGGAAATAATGTATCTCAAATACATTATTTAGTAGTTTCTATGAGATAAAAACATAAATCCTTTATGGGATCATAGAATCCCTTGTTTAAAAGATTACACCTAAATGAAAATTTAAGAATTTTTTTCAAAAAAGAAACATTAATAATTTGGAATATAGACAACGATCCCCCAGGATTCGTAAAAATATCACTATGTGTTTTCATGATCCATCCTTTTCCTAGAATACACTAATATGTCATCGATAAACACCATAAAAATAAATCAATTATCACTTGAAATATCATATTCATAAATTCCATAAATATTTATAGTGCATTTTCACTGTTTAATTACATTACCACATATTTATAACATCAATATCTGCTTCTAAAAGAGTATTTCAAAATATCTTCTTTCCAAACACTAAATTAGTGATATCCAGATTGGATGCCAATATTGGATATCCACTAATATACCATAAATTGATGAAAAGGATAATCAATGTGTGTATATGGATACTAATTCATTATCAAAACATGGTTATGATTATGATAATCCCCACACAAGCAACTATTTTCATCCTCCGTTGAAAAAAAATGATTTATTCAACATAAAACGTTACGCATAGATGACTAAACACTTTTCTTTATATCTCTTCAAACCATAATTTTTGATCATGTAATTATTTTTGTCACATTCAACTAAATTATAAGAAAATAGTACTTTTCAACATAAAGAGATAAATAATATATTATACTTTACTTATGGGAATGAAACTTGATATGTTTTTGGAAAAGAAATCCATAAATTGATTCACAAATGATGTTAAAAATTTTCCTTATGTATCCTCTATCATTTCCAAAATAACATCCTCCATATAGTATAGGTTCTGTCCATGTAATGATACTAGTATTCCATATACCCCTACAGTTACATTATTATATTCTTTAACATGATTATTGATTCCATCATTACATGTGAAACTATTAATTTTGGTATCAAAAGTCGATTAAATCCTAGATCATAGTCAACTAATCATTAATGCATCAGCCATAGTTTCCTGGGGCCAGGGCATAATTATATTACATTATAATAAATACCAGAATTTAGATATCCACAAGTAATTGATTGTTTATTATTTTTATAAAACATTAAACAAATATTAGTTCAACATTACAACATGAATTTAAATACATAACAACAATTCCATTTTAAACATCTCTGACTCCAAGATTATCCCTAAAATTTATTCATAATAATCAACATGGAAACCTAGAAAAGTTTACACATATGAAATTTTTGATAACACAGTCTAGGTAATTTAAATTAATATTGAATATGTTATAATAATAAAAAACACTAGGCATGGTGAACATCTAAACACACAATCCCTATAAAATACACTTGATCATAATATGGAAGGAATGAAAGCATAATAAATATGTCCATATAAAATATCATAAAGGAAATAAACAATGAAAATTATATTCTACTAGTTTAATAATAATTTACTAATATCATAATTAGGAAATTCATAATGATAGACATGTTTAAGAAGTTGTCATGGCATCAACCTGGACATCTCAAAATACAATGGTAAGGCCTCAGCCAAATCACAATTATGTTTTTTCTCATGAGACCAACTAATTCATATAGGGGCTATATATTTTCCCACAAATCACATTATATCTCCAATTAATTACTTATATAAATATGGATAATCCTAAAGATCATATACATGTTAAATGTAAATATCATTCCACAATATGTAAACATACTTACTATGCCTTATTAGTAGTATGGAGAATGGTAACAAGATAAAGAATTCATGGTCAAACTGAAAAAAAACCCATTTTACTAATTATAGTGGATGATAAAAATGTGATATTAACATCAGTAAGGAATAAAAATTCAATACATGTGATAAATTATAATAAAATACTATAATAAATAAATCGAGTAATTTTGGAGAGAAATAAATCCTTACTTTGAATTGAACAGTTATTATGAATAATATTTTCAAAAAAATAGAAATTGAATTATATATTTTTTACATGATTACATATTTTTTATTTTTATAAAATAATTGTTTCTTAATATAGATTATTCATTGCACTCGATAATATGTATGAAATAGGGAAGTTTCCATTAAACAGTCTTAAATATTAGAAAAAAACTGAGAAGGGAACTATTTTAAATCATGTATTTTCTACAAAACAAATATCAAATGATCAGAGTGAATTTATTTGTAACATATAAATATATTTTATAATAATTATATAAAATAAATGAATAATTACATTTTAATACAATGGATGTAAGCATAACCCGAACTAAAATGATGGTTCTGTAAGGAAAACCTTACCTTATGTCTGAATGTGTTCAACATTTGACCATAACATCTTTTTTAATAAAATTGAAGACATTAATTAATTAATTTAATATCTAACCTACATTTATTTTATTTAATACAATTTTGTTAAGTTCATTTATGTTATTTTGGATGAGTATTATGTTACAATTTTATCGCACGTGAGCGTTTTATTCAATGGATTCAGTGATCGGTAAACTTATATTTGATTATTGAATATCAGGTGGAATTGGAATAATTATAGAGAATTGTATTTGTATGATACTAATGAAAATAAATATGATTAAATGGGGTTTAATTCATTTGGTTATATGGTATGAGGATGAGATATTTGATAGAATATTTGTGACAATCAGTTAGATTATTCAGGAGAGATTTCGATTATTATGAACTAGTTTTGTTGTAGGAATCAATATTACATATATATACAAGATAGATAACATTAAAGAAAACATAATTAATATTTTTTCATAGAGTTAAACCAAACATATATGGTTACAATACCATCCTTTAATGATAAATTGAAGGATGAAGTTTCGTCATCCATGAAGTTTATAGATCGACACCACCCAGATGATTGTGTCGTTCTTTAAATAAAAGATAGAGAGAGTGGGATAGTAGTTTAAGGAAATATATTTAATTAACATGATATAAATTCATTATATAGATAATACTGGAGTTATCATTAAAATTTTAATAGTTTATTTGATGATTTTATTAATATAAAATTTAAATTGAAGATGAAATGAAAAGAAACGTAAGAGGGGTTACCTCTTGAAATATCTATATTCAGATCCTCCTTAAGGGAATGGTTTTTTGGTCTTTTGGCATGACCATGAGATCCTGGACATGGGGGGAGACCAAGGAAAACGATTCTCAACGAAATTTGAATATCTCCAATGATTATTTTAGTGACGATTGGAGGATGTGATGGGTGGGTTTTACAGTGGTTGAGAGGGTAGATTTTTTAATATCATATTCATTATTTTAATATTTTGATGAAGATAAGAATGTTTGTTGATTCATGTCACCTAAAATATTTATAAGATCTTGTGTATTTCAACCCATAGTGATTACATTATACAGTACTCAATTAATATCATATTTATAATTTAATATATTTATATCATAAATAACCATATTTTAATTTTCACCGTAAATTTATGTTTTTTTGAAAAATTTAAAAAATTTACCATAACTATTTTTTAAAGTATTAAATTGAAATTTGGACTCAATTTTATCAAAATAATTTTCCAAATATGATAAATTTAATTTCAAGAAAAATCATTATTTACTTTAAATATAATGATTTTAATATTAAAACTAATATTATAACACTTTCATAAATTAACAAAGATATAATAAAATTATCCTAAAATCAAAGGAAAATATATTTTTTAGTAATATATTTTTGGAATATTATTTTTTATTTTAATTAAATTTATTAATTTTAATTTCTAACTAAATATTTCATAGTCACAAAATACGAACACATAATTATTAATTTTTAAAATATTCACTCTCATTTATAAGGTTCATAAATTTTATTTATACATATAATTGTGAAGTTACTATTTATAAGGGTCATATTAGTATTTATAATGTATATAATTATTAATAATTTTCTAGTTACTATTATAAAAAAATGTAATTTTATCCTACCAGACAATTAATATGTTACTGATCATAATAGTGTATGTCAATTTTTAAAAATTCTAAACATTGTGGCAGAAAGTATGTTTGATGGATTGTTTATGATAAAGAAAGGATTCTCATGAAGAGACTCTCTATATCATGAATTACAATCTATATTAAATTTATTTGTATATCCTTGGGGTCTTACATTCAGCCAACATTACAAAAAAATTGTCATGGAAATTTCCAAAATTCTACCTCATAAAAATATTTGGGTTGGTGTCCATCATATTCTCCTCAAGATCACATGTTTCCTCTTCAATTTGATGATTTTACATAGAAATTTTTCTATTTGAGTCATCTGATTCCCCAACACATATTATTACTTTTTAGTAATCTGGATAGGCTCTTCACAGTATGATAAGTCATGTTCCAATTCTATAATGTCAATAATGAGTGCTTGCGTTGGCCCATCCATGTAATTTCATAACAAAAAGTCATAGAAGACATTGTGAACCTAGAGAGGATAAAATTAATGTAAAAATAATAAGTCACAAGTCCAATTATCACAATAATTTAAATAGATGAAATGTACATCAGGTTCAATTTCCATTTCTTCCGAAATATTATAACACCCTTCAATTGAGATACTTATAAAAAGTCAGGATCTCCCACTTGAAATTCCAAATCCATACTTTGATTATTTTCATTCATTTTTTTCCTGATTATGAGCTGATTTGATATGGGGTTGAATATCCTTCACCCTCTTTGTTGTTTCTTCAATAATTTATGGTATTACAAGATTCATTTCAACAACATCATCAAAACATGTTGGAGTACATCATCTATTTCCCTAAAATGTTTCATATAACTCCATTTATGTATATGAATGGATATTATAATTTCAGTAAATTCATATAAAAGTTAAATAATCAGCATGCATACCTTGAAAATAAAGGTCACATGATCTCTCCATGTCTTTTAATATTTGGATCATCCATTCTAAATACCTATCAGTTTGAGTATGATAAGATGTCTGAAATAATTCTCAATATATATAGGATTTTGAATACTGTGCTATAATATTGATTTGAATCCCAGATCATGAACAGTGAAAATTTATAAATATTTTCCATTAAATACTTCATCATCATTGATATATATTCATGGAAGTCACTCTAGTGTAAAATCCTACCATATTGTATTTATATATATATATTTGGTATTTAGATCAACAATTGATAATATTATATAATTACATCATGGAGTTTTTGTTAATGTAGTGATGAAATCCTTGGTTATGTCATCCCATTTAAATTTATTAATTGATATATGTTCCAGGACTCCTCTGGGATGTTGAATTTCACCATTAAAATGTTTAATATTTAGGCATATTGACATATATTAAGAAATTTCATGATTCATGTGGTCCCACCAAATATGTTCATGAAAATATATAAGTATCATTGTGATACCATGTTGTATAGTGAAATTGAAAATAAGGGAATCATATAATTACTCCATTTTTTGGTTGGTTATTGAGGTAACAAATACCCTTATCCAAAATTTAATAATTCCATACTCACAAACGATTTTTGGAAACATCCCATTATTCACATATTTAATTTTAATTTGAATAATCACAATGTTTTATTAATAGCATTAAATTGTTTCCAATTAAGGTGGTTTGGAAGAAAATTGAAAATGTAATGATGCTTCACCATCATCGATTGTTCCCATATCCAACCTCTATAGATCCGTGTACATAATATCATTATCAATCATTATTTTGTTCTTAACTCCACAATCATTCCTTTTCAATAAATCTTCCACCTTATTTTCCATCCTAGGTTTTTAGTTTATGGAATAATCATAATCCTTTTGTAGCTTTAGCAATCACCACTTCCTCATGGTGAGTTATTTCTAGGGGAATATTTATTTCAATATCTTTTGATCATTATATATCTCAAGTCTTTCACCATCGTGATAATGTCTCCATATCATCAATGAAAAAATAACAACTAGTAACTCAAGATCCTAAGTTTTATTTTTTTGATGATGAATTTTGAATTACCATAATTCTAAGGAATATAATCTATCCATATTCATAAGCACATAGCCAAGTCCTTTCATTGATGCATCTCTATATATCACAAATCCACCATTTGCTAATATTAGATTTGAGATTGGATAATTCTATAAAAGAATCATCAATTATTCAAAACATTAGTCACACTCATTTTTTCATATGTGCATAACAACATTACGAGTATGCTTGATTAATGTTTTAGGGAAGCCAGTGATGTTATGAATTAAATGTCGATAATAACCAGTGAATCCAATAAAACTATGTACATTTCTTATGTTCATTTGAGTATTCCATTCCTAAACACCATTATTATTTAGAATATAAACTATGAATCCTGCCTAAGAGACAATATAGACAATAAGGGAAAATTTTTGAAATCAGAATTGGTAAACATCCCATATAACTAATTTATTCTGTGAGTCTTCAGAATACTGCTCATGTGATTCTCATGATATTCATATCATTTTGATTATTTTAAGATACCATCAGTAAATATCATGAAAATTTCACCATGATATTCTTGTAAAACACTATTCAATAGATCCATGAAATAACACGGTACATTAGTAATTCCAAAAGGCATTATTATTAACATGTAATGCCCATACCATGATTAAAATGATATATTTTGATTATAATTCATCCTCTCATGAAACTGATGATATCCATATATATGTTCACTCATTAAAAAAAATTGTTCTTCATGAAGTTGATCAAATAAATCAATTCTCCGATGTAGGGGATACCTATTCTTTATTTTAATAGCACTGATATCACTATAGTAAATGCATATAATCGTGGTTCAATATTGCTTCTTGACAAAGATATCATGGCCAACACTTTTAGAAAAACTAGTGATTAAATTTCCATTATCAATAAATTACTCATGTTGTTTCTTCTTTTCTAATAATTCAACTATGGCCATTCTATAAGGAGTCGTGATGTTATCCTTGAACCAGGAATTAAATGAGTTGAAAACTCAATTTCCTGTAACTAAGGATGAATAGGTAAATTCATAGAAAATATATCAATGTATTCATTCACATTAGGTACCTCTACAATTTTAATATTTCCTTCCTCACCCACATATTGTGCATTATCGTAACACCCATGAATTGAATTCAATAGATCTACTGAGGGTCGATCTACGATGGAATAAAATTATAAGTTTTCTTCTCTAATTTTAATGGATTCTATATCATTATCTAAAATTGTAGCCTCTTTTTTCTTGGAATATATTTTATCATCATAAATTTAATACAAATTAATACCAATAATAAAATCAAATTTATTCATGGGTATAAATATATGGTCAGAAATTAAAAAAATAATTATGTGTTATAAGGGGGAATATTCGAAACATATTTGCTTCATTGAAAAATTCCCTTAGAGTTTTGACTAAGAAAAATTTTATTAAATAAAATATAGAATATATAATTATCTTGAAAAATGGATTCATATAAATTATTTGGTTGATCTAGAAACAAATAAATAATTGGATAATTGTGGGGAAACAATTAATGTACTTACAACCACATCATTAGAGACATCAACATTAGCTGTTGTGATCACATAATATTGGCCATTATCTCTTCTCCGTTTCTGGTTAATGTTTCCTAAACACTTTAGAAAATCATTAGAATAATGTTCCATCTCTTTTCATTTGTTTCATTAAACATGGTTAGAATATTTCTTTACCATGAAATCATAATATTTGTGGCCTCTTTCTATAAATATTTAATAGAATTATTTTCCATTTAAGAGGGCTCTGGAGTGTTTCATTCCATAAGTACCACATGTTGGAATACCCAACTTCTTATTCATCATGTTATCCATTATTTGTTATGCCACCATATTCTTATAATTTTTTCATTTATAGTCATAATACATATAGAATTATTTATCAACCATGATTTCAAACGAGACTGAATCGTCATATGAAACAATTTTTTGGGAAACCAGTTCCCATCAGCGGAATTAGATTAATCCATCAATGAATCGATCGATCATGCTTGTCAAATTACGTATGTAGTCAACGAAATTCTTTCTTTTCTTTGTAAAATTGTCTTCATACTTCACAATTATTTCTTCTGCATTTTGTTTCAAACTCAATAATTTCCTCCCCATTTCATCCCACTGTTATTAAGGAAAATATTTTTCCAAAAATATTTACTTAAATACCCAACACACCATTTCATCCATTTCATCATCCTAATTATTGTTTTCAATATTAAATAACCACTGATCGACATCTCCAGATATATGAAAAATATATATGACATTCTTCTCCCATTAAATACATCCCAATTCATTAAATATCCTTTCTATTTAACATATCCACTACTCCAATACGAAAGGGTATATAGTCACATTGAATGGTGGAGGATATTGTCACATAAAGTGGTCTAGTGTTAATTTTCCATGTTGTGGATCAAGATTCTTCATACGAGTTAGGTTATTTTTCATAACCTTAGTTTGATGTTCTTGTATATTTATATGTTTTTCAGAACTAGTCATAGATTCATAACCAACATCATTATTTTTCATAGGAATAAAATCCCTACATGTGATACATGCATTAATACAGTTTCCATTCCAACAATTATGTTCCATTTTTAAATGATGACATACACTAACTTTGGAGATGAATCATTATATATAATTCCTAACAAAAAACATGTAATATAAAGTTAAATTTTATTCTTGTTTAATTACATAATCATAATAGCGGTTAAATTGATGAAATATTTACATTTCAATAATTAATAATGTATTATAAATAAAATGATATATATTTTATGAATATCCCCCATGGAGTGTCAAACTAGGTGTGTAGTAATGCCGTCTGTCATGTAACAGGTTACTCCATGTCAATAATGGAACACCTTGTCTGAGTTGATACTCCTAGTTACATTTATACTAAAACCACATCAACTTATAGTATCCAAAAATGGATTTATTTTCTAGAATGATCCAAATTATTTATACCTTACCAAAATAATAGGATGTAATTGTATAATTATACTTAAATAAAATCTCCGGGTTTTGTTCACAAATCATTGTTTTATAAATATTGTTTCCAACTTATCTATTAAACATTATCTAATACCAACTGTAATACCTCGAACCCCGTTTCTTGGAGATGGTGAATTATTTTATTAAATTGGTATTAGTACAAGAAAAAAGTATTTAAAAGTAATTAATAGTTTAGTACCTTTTGAAAAAATGATACAAGTTGTATATCCATATTAAAACATGAAACAAAATACAAAATAGAAGTTCCTTTGGAAGCATTTATGATTCCATGATTTTTACTACAAGTCATTCATAATATTCTTCATCACAACCTGGGGAAATTATAAGCTAATAATGGGGTGATCTTAGATTCTGAATAATTTTATATAATATAGTGGTTTTTTTATAAAAAAACACAATGGGGGGTGAACAATTATAACCCCATTCCAATAAAAATATATATTAATATAATATGGCCTTAAAGAAATATTATTAAATAAGGCCATATAAAATAATATAAAAGTCTAAAACATTACCATTTATATTATAAGAGATTAATAATAAATTAATAATAACATGATATTTGAAATCATAATCTTGGATATCTGGAACAAGTTGCCATGGCCTCGGCGAAGACATCAGAAAATACAAGGCTAAGGCCTCAGCCAAAACCAAATTTGGTTTTGACTCAAGAGACCTACTGATGCATCTATGCGTTATATGGGGACCCCCCATTACATGATAATTCCCCTTAGTTCCTCATATAAATGGGTATCAACATGTAAATCATATACATATGAAATGTTAACAACATTCCCCAGTGTATTAACATAATTAATAACCATTTCGAGTTGTATGGTTAATAGTATCAAGACATCACATCCATATTCATCCAGACAAAAACAAATTCAAAAAAAATATTGGCGGAGAAACATAAGATATTAACTTCAATAATACATAAAATTAAATATATTTTTTAAAATTAACAAAAATACACTAATAAAATCATCACGCAATTTTTGATAGAAATACACTTTTATTTTAAAAAGAAGAGTTATTTTTGAAAAATATTTATATATAACTAGAAATTATATACGGTAGTATTCCATGATTAAATGAGTGGTTTGAGAAATAATAACGGTCTCTTAAAATAGATTATAGAGTGAACATGAAAAATTAATGAAATCAGGACATTCCATTTAATCATGCTTTCTTATCGTGAAGAATTGAGAAGAGAACACATTATAAAAAATTAACTTTTCCCAAAAAAGTACAAATGATAAGAATAAAAAAAATTAACACATAAAAATATGGTATAGAAATTATATAAAATAAATGAATAATTATATTATTTTATATAGGAACTAAGAACAATTCTAATGAAAATGAATGTTCTAGAAGGAAACCCTTACCATATGCCTGAATGACTTCTACAATAGAACATTACATCCTTGATAATAAAACAAAATAAATTAATTAATTAATTAATAACATTTTTTATTCTAATTTTATTAAGTATAATTTTATAATGTTAATTTATTATATTTTTGATGAGTGATAAGATATTATTTTTTGGCTTGGGAGTGTTCGATTCCTTGGTTTTCCTAATCGATAAACTTGTATATGAGTGATTATGTTCATGAGTATTTTGTATAATTACCGAGAATAAAATTTATATGATTCCAATGAAAATCCATAATATTAAATGGTGATATAATTTTTGTTATATAACGTATGTTTATGTGTTATTAGAATTATCATTAGTGATAATAATTATGATTATTTTTGGGATATTTCAATTATTATGAACTAGTTTGTTCATATGAATTAGTGTATCGTATATATATTATTTTTTTGAAATAAAATAATTATCAATACATATTTTATAATTACTATAAAACATAAAATATTATTTATTACCATAAATGAAATAGAAATTAAAAAATAGGGGCATTTTATCCACACAGGTTGTAAAACGACACTTTTCGAAAGATGAATTCATTTTAAAAATAAAAGAGAGAGAGACATAGTAGTTTTAGGAAGGATATTATATAATCATGATATCATTACATTATATATATGATAATAGAGTTATCATGATTATTTTTATATAGTAGGTGAAGATATTATAAGGAAATTTAATTAATTGAAAAATAAATCAAAAGAAAAAGGAAGAGGGTTTACCTCTTGAAATATCCTACTTGAGAACATCATTAAGGGAATAGATTATGGTCTTTTGGAAATACAATGAGATCATGGCCATGTGAAGTGAACAAGAAAAAAATTTGGTATGAATATTGAGATGTATAAATTCATAGAGGAGTTAGGATAAGAGGGAGTGATGGTGGGCTTTATTGTGGAGGAGAGGGGGGATTTTTTAATATCTTATTCTTTATTTTATTATTTTTCACAAGACAATAAATAAAGTTGATTCCATTAAAAAAACAAAGTATGTGACAGTGAATTTGTGCCATGGTTTCATAAATTATCTATACCTCAAGTAATTTTTTATTTAAATTATTTTGTATTTATACCGTAAATTACCCTATTTTACTATTTATTAAAAATTAATGTTTTTTAGAAAAATTCCCAAAATTCACAATATCCATTTTATGACTTGTAGAACTAAAAAATGTAATCCATTTTATAAATACAATTTTCTATCTATGTGATGTTCAGTTTTAAAAATAAATCATTATTTACTTGAGAAATATATATTTTACATTTAAAACTGATATTATTACACTTTCAAATATTATTTAATGTCTCATTAAATAATCCTGAAATCATTGGAAAAAAAATAATTTTTATGAATACATATTAATAAAATGAATTTTATATTAAATTAATTTATTAATTTAATCTTATAATAAATTATCTATTACTAAAAAATATGAATACACATTATTATTAATGTTTAGAATATCTACTCTTAGTTATAAGGTGCATAAATTTTATTTATAGTTAACCAGGTGAGTTTACTATTCATCAGGGACATATTACTGTTGATAAGGGTACGTTACAATTCAGAAGGGTCGTGTTCAAATTCAACAAAAAAATTAATTTTTTTCTTATTAAACTCTAAATATCTTACTAATACAAACAGTGTAAGACCATTTTTTGAAATTCAAAACATAGAGTCCACAAAAATAATATGTAATGACTATATTATAATAAAAATGTTTTGTATCTCAAATACAAAATGTTGAATGGATTACACTGTATATAAAATATATTTATAAAACATTTTTGTGGTACACAATCCATAACCAATATTATTTCATATAAATCCATAGGAATCATAGAGAAATCACATATAAAGGCATCTACATCAATATTTATTGATCATGCACAACACAGAAAGGATTGAAATTCTCTTTGACCAAATTTAGTTTTAGGTTTTAACAATGAATGATTCATCTCAGAATATAAAACCAGAAAATAAATATAAAAATAAGAAATAAATTAATGGGAATCATTTCCTATCAAACTAATATTTCATTAGGGTATATTTAATAATAATTGTACCTCTCACTATCAACGATCCAGATTAATCGTCATCAATAACCTACTCAAATCCATATAATTTCATACTAACTGAATTTTTTTTGTTATTTCCATGTTAAGATATCCCTTACTGAGGTGTCATGTTATTACTATAATAACCATAGATAGATATATTATTCTAATGATATTTATTCTACTACCCTCATCCCATCGATGCATACAATACTTGAAACAACTGAGAAGTGTCCCAATCAACCGACCATAGAGAAATTCCTCTAAAGAAATGAATATGTGTCATTTTAATGATATTTATTCATGCTATTGGTGGTGACCTACAATCATTCTTCATATGGTCAAAGTAAAAAAATTATAATCATCTATCCATTTTCATGGGTCTTGGAGGAAGAGTTACTTATCCAGCTGTTTGATTCTGCATCATTCCACTACCTTGTAAATTGGTTCCCCTCTTCCCTTTTCAACGAAATTATGACTTTCCGCTATTTCCTATAGGTATCAACATCCTCCGTCATCTCACAACCCCTATTATATCATGTGGACACATTTCTCTCTACTGACTATCATTTTATAATTCACTAAACCAAGGACAATAATCATCAATCGAATCTCCTACAACCCTCTAGATTCAAATATGTGTACCTTTAAGGATTCACAAGCATAAAATAATGCTGAAATATAGAGTAAATACCAAAATTTATCAACATACATTGACATTATGAGGATATAATTATTCAATATGATGTAGTCCATGTTCATAGAATTATGATTGTATGAGGATAAAATTGTCTGTTGGAAACTTTCTCAAAATATTCCCATTACCATATTTGGTAAAATTTCTTACTAACTACAAAATCCTGCCACTGGTGATTGATATCTTCCATCATATACATTGAAAAAATCAATTTTATCTCTATTGGAGTTAAAAGGAAATTAATGATTCGATTTATCCTATTCACAACCACCTCTACCATCTCATGTCATAAATCTCCCATAAATATTGATGGATTATGCTTAACAGAACTAGATAGAATGATCAACATCCCTGATTCATATATATTTCCCCTCAATCCAAATTCTAAAATTCTTGTATAATACTCTTGGCAGGATTTTTCACTATCTATGGTTCTAGTGCAACCACATTCTTAGTATCTTTTTACGGTCAGACTCTAGGATTCCTATAAGGTGACATTTCCTATAAATAGAACAAACTCCATAAGTACCCCAATCGAGAAACTGAAGGCATTCAATTTCATATTATACCACATAACCAATCAAAAAATTATTTTCCAAATTTCAAAATTTTTCACATTCAACCATTTATGAAAAAAAACCACTACAAATTTGAAAATTAAACCTATTACAAAATATAACTATCAATACCATCTCAAAATTATATATAGAAAATCAACATTAACATTTTTCAAAAATCAATTTTTTTTACAAAATCAGAATCATTACTCAATATAATGTATTCAACCCTATTGAGAATAATTTATAAAATGCAGGTCATGCTCCTCTCATTAGTAAACATATGAAAATGATATTTAAATTTCTATAAGTATCTTCAAAAACCTTATGTCCCAAGCATCCTAGTAACATGATGTCTATCATAATAATGTTATCTATAACATTTTATTATCAATATTTCATTCTCTGACGATCATTCTCCATTCATCCAACCCAACATATGGAACATTCCAGAATGCATTTCAACTCAAAGACTGAGAAAAGATAACTTAGTCAATGGCCAGCCAAGGGAAACCAACAATAATTTCAAGGGCCGATTAACCTAATACCACTTGTTACATTCTGCCTCTCTTCATTGGAATGAGAATTAACTTTATTGTTTCTTGTCCATAAGAGACATCTCCAAGGTTCTAAGAGAATGACCTAAATTCCACGGGCTTCAATGTTGTTAGGGGATTATTTTAGCATAAAAATAATCCACCCCTACCAAACAATTCACAACGTAAAACCCACTATAAGAGCCATTATGAAAATGTAAATCAAAGTAAGGAATCACCATTGATAATAATAAAAAACTACAATAATGTACCATTTCAAATGCCTTTTGACATCAAATTACAATGTGGATTTCAAAATCGATAATTATTCAGGATTCCATGTTATAACTCCATGTTCATACTCCAACTTCATGAAAATGTATCATAAATCTCCACAAAATAAGTAATTTTTTGTACATTTAATAGTATACTGATAAAAAATATCTTATATAAAACAATCATTAAAAATCTACTGTGACTAATGAATCTCAATAGGTTTTCCCTAAACTAACTCTATAATAATGCCACTATGATAGAAAATATTATAAAATTTTCATAAATTTGTTTATATAAATCAATTATATAACACAATTTAAAAATAAATTATAAAAAAACAAAAACTGTTTCTGTGAAAATACTTTTTCAAACCAAATGGGATTCCATAGAAGAAAGCATGAATTCTATTCCAAACCATTGTATATTACATTTTGGAATATCCTATTCCAATATACAAACCCATGCATCTAAAAATTCATTACTATATGATTGTTCCACATTGATGATCAATTTCTTTTTAATATACATGTCTTCGTAGGGTAATTAAAATGCCATCTGTCATTACTTCGTTGGAACTGAGCACCGCGCCATATTTTAATTGGGCCTCATAAAATTCAATATGAACACATGACTACCAATTCACTGCAAACATTTTGAAATAATAATTCTAATACCATTTTAATGAAGGATAATTTTCATAGAAAAATATTCCTCAAAATAGTTTTCATAAAATGAAACCCAAAAATATTTTTAAATAATCAATTTAAAACCAATTATTAAATAACTTTTCACAACAATGACAAAATTTCCCAAACCATCTATAATGATGTTTTCTTCCATGAAATGCACAAAAAGTTCCCAGTAAATTTCAATAAATTTAAAAAATTAATAACAAATCTTTCATGTTGCAATAAAGTGATTTGATAGTGAATCCACCTACATAATAATTTATAGTGTAAATGAAGAATGGATTAAAAATGTAAATTAAGTGAGGTTTAATATCCAAAAACACATCTTAGATATATTTACATAACAACATAAACCCATATATAATGGATATTATCCCAAAAAGACATTTTATATATCCACAACAAACTAGATCTAATAATCTTACT
The DNA here is from genome assembly GCA_963277665.1 of Viscum album. Taxonomy (NCBI): domain Eukaryota; kingdom Viridiplantae; phylum Streptophyta; class Magnoliopsida; order Santalales; family Viscaceae; genus Viscum; species Viscum album. Next base: position 579,801,207 of record OY728128.1, on the reverse strand, counting down.
GATAGAGGAATTTAGAACAATGAAAATTCAAGAAAACTATAGTAAATGAGAACTTACTATGGGATTTGGGATCACATGCACCAAGATTCAACTAGGAATTTCTTTAAATTATATTATAAGGCTTCCAAATGTATTGCGAAGATGATTTTATGAGTTAAGGACGAAATTTAAAATAAATTATAAGTTAAATTTTCATCCAAAACTATATACACGTTTTATGGATTTTTTTGTAAACCAATCAAGGTTAGTCGCTTGATTTTTAAATACATTCCACTAACCATGTACTAGCCTCTACCTAAAATATTACCATGCATGATATGAACACATGGTTACAAAAATCATGAACCAAATTATAATAAGTTAACTACCCCACTTTTTAATGATCTCCTTGGGTGGTTTCATGGTTCATGAAAATAGTGCTCCTAACCATGTTACATCCCATTAGCCCATGTCTTACTATGAACTATTTTTTTATGACATTCATGGTCTCCACTAAAAATTCTCCAACCATGAAATTGATAAAGAACTTGACAACACTAAAAAATACATCTAAAACCTTCATAAAATCACATAACAATCTATATACATAAAAAACTAATATAAAGGTTTACATACATAGAACTGGGGTTTTTTAATATGTCTAAAGGTTTCAAAATCCTATGGATATCTAAATGTAATCGTATCTATATGAAAATGGTAATAAATAAATGTTATGTTAAATAATAAAAAATTACCATAGAACGATTCCTAATGATATAAATAATAATGATTAACACCACGACTTCTCCATACTCTACAACTTTAATTTCATGTTGATTTCTATGACATGATCCTCTTATATGCTACAGTAATTATTAAATAAAATTCCACTATGAATATTCTATTATATTTGAGGAGTGGAATTTTCTTGTGTTAACCTCCTCCTGTACATTATATACTTGTGGCCCATTAATATTTTTCTAGATATGAAAGGGGGATTCTATAGAGGATGGGATGACCCACATAATAATACAATATAATTTTTCTAGGTGAATATATATAATATATAAGAAACATAAATTACCAATTTCAACAATATATTAATAAATAATATATTACATTATTACCTATATATGAGGGTAATGATTAACTCTCTCATATGAGTCAAATAAAAGCAGTCTAATGATGATTATGAAATATCCTGAGATTGATATGCTTTTCATCCCAATCCTACATGATATCTAGATCATTTAGGTCCCTCAAATTCAGCTTAAGTATATAAAAAGGTTCTATAAGTGATATCACATATTTTTAGTGCGTCAGTTCATGTATATATTGTTAAGGGGATGAATTTCATAAAAATATCATGTTATAACACACTCCTAAAGGGGAAAAATGTAATCTATTATTAAAAAAATTGCATAATAGAAAAAAATATAATGAATCTAAACACATAAACAATAAAAAATATTCTTAAATATGAAATAAAAAAATATCATCTTCTACCAAATTTGTTAGATATTTGTAGTTTTTAATTCCACCTTAAGATAATATCTCTTTTATATCTACCTGATCATAGAATCAAAATAATCACCAATAAAAAATGCCAACCACAATGATTTCATCCCATTATAAAAGATCATTACCACTGGAATTGATTGAATTTAGAGAACCATCATAAAATAAAATTAATTATCTATATTTTTTATACATGATTTCATTTTTTTAAAAAGACACCATATATAATTTCATGATTAACTAATAAAATTGAGGTAAATTATTATATTATGTTCCCACTTATTTTGAGTACAACATATATTAAAAAATAGGTTTATCGTATATCCTTTCATTCTCTAACTTAAATACCAAAATTAATGGTGTCATTATAGTAAAAATAAACCATGTTAGGAGATTTTTATTGTTAATATATCTATTATCATTAAAAAATAAAAAATAAAAAATAAATATTAAATTTAATCAAAAAATAATCATTATGGCCAAACACTATAGTATACAATAACTGACACATTAATAACCACCCCACTAATTGTTAATAGTATCCCTATTAATGATTCAAAAAAAACCACATTTAATACTAATATTTTTATTGTCCCTCACTTACCAAAGTTATTTTTTCAATCATATTTCACACACTGGGATAAATTGATCATATATCCTTACCATACCATAAAAAACAAGGTAATACTATACTCTAGTCCATGAAACAACACTCAACTTTATATCATTTTTTCACATCCAATCCACAAAAATACTAATATTGACATGAATTTTAGAATGACAGTGACCCCCATTAAGACCGCCAGAATGTGGAAAAATAAAAATCTATGTGTTTTATATGATGGCACAAAGGTGGTGATTTTTTAGAATGAACCCTAAATAAAAATATATAATTAAGATTAATTGGATTTGATTTGTGATATTATGAGGGAGCTCCTTTTTTGTTTCTTATGCTGTGTGTGATTTCAGATAAACAACACTAAAATAACATGCTTTTTCTTGTGGTGAAAATCATTAGTAAGATATGTTACATAGATGGGTAATAGCCTATGGTGTGTTGGGTAGGTATAGAGGATATTAAAAAGGACCCACAAGGTCATATGGATTGATTTACGAAATGCGATGGTCGGATCTTGAAAAATGATATAAAATACTATAACATGAAAATTATAGTGGAAATTTCTATGTTGGTCGTTTTTGGATCAAAATGATGATGTTTCTCATAAAAGGGTTGGATACTATAAATCCCATGTAAAAGTAATAAATAAACAGAATAATATTAATTCCTTTTCCGCCATTGTTATGATTTCTTTTCTTGATCCTACATGATTACATTCCTATTGTTATGAATTCTTGTCCATGAATACTATTATGATGTGTAACCTCTGGGGATGTTTCCAAGGGTATGAGGGTGTATGGAAAAAGAAAAATGAAAGATCATATTTTTTCCTATGAGGGAATTCATTAGTCTGATTAGTTACACATGTGGGAACAATACTATGAAAATATAAGATGGAGTACATGTTATTATAGAATATCTATGAGGGCAGATAACTAGGTTCATGTCAAGGGGAGGCCATGTCAAGAAAACATTGAAACCATCCTTTAATAGGTCATGTGGTTGTTACTATAAGTAATGTTTGGAATTAATATAGTTGTAATTGAAATTATTTTAAATAAATATTGAGCACTTATGATATAAAATAAAAAACCAACAACAATATTATTATGGGATTACATGAATGAGCATGTTAAAATGAAAAACCATAGTAATTTGATTACATTAAAATATGAATGTAAATAAAATATACTTTTATAATTATTTCGTATAACACCACTATTAACTAGGTTCAATATATATCATTAATTAAGGGATAACTAATACTATAATGACTAAAATCAATTTCCCATTAAATATATATAAAAATATCAAGAATAATAATAAGTATTTAATTATTCAGATATAATAATAATAATAATTTCTAATTTTTGAATACAACATCACATTATATTATACAGTCATCATATAATTCCCCACAATTTTTATAGAATATAACTTCTCCCCAACACATTAACCATTAAAAAATGAACAATAATTAGAACAATTCACTACATGAATAATAATGTCATATAAATTAAGACATTATTCAATTAATAATCACAACCTATTCATATAACAATTTCTTGTATCATGAAACTTCTAAAAACAAATTAACAATAAAAACATCATGTATATTTTTTGGATTTAATCACACCATTACATATAATTTTAAGAAAATCTTAACATTTTATTATAATTTATTATACTTGTATTCACATAACATCATCTCATAAGTAATCAAATCATGTACATTATTCAATTTCATCCTTATGTTATTAAATAACCATATTCTTATATTTTAAATAATTTAATCACCACATGTTAATATACACATAAATAATATACCGTAGTTGATTCCATTTTATATAATTCTTATTATAAGTTGTTATAGAATTTTAATTATTTATAAAATATAAATTAACAAGGTTTATATCTAATTGACCTCAAAGAAAACCTTAAATAGATACTAGAAAAAATAATAAATTTTTTTCCACAAAAAATATATAAGGGATAATATAGTATATTTAAAATTATTATCAAAATTTGGCATTTTTTCCATCAAAATAATGATTAACTACCAATTATTTCAATGTTTAGATAGTTATAATTAGTGAGATACTATTTTAAATATAACATAAAATCATCTAATAAAATTAATAATACTCCATTATCATTGATATAGATTTGTAAAATATTTTTTTTCCACGGTGATAAATGATTGAGAATATGTAAAAAGTTATTTGCTGTTAAAGGAGAATATATGTTATATAATGTTGTGTGTGTGGTTATTCACTATGTTCCCTTCAACATTTTGGCCGCATAGAATCAAAAAAACAATTTTGTGGGAATATTTAATCCTTCTCTAATGATTTTCAAAACAATTCACTATCTACTACCCTATGAAAATAAAGTATATAAAAAATAATAGCTTCTTAAATCATGAAACCAACCACATATACTAATTAAAATATATAATAACAACAATATGGAATATATATTATAAGAAAAATTAAAATGAATTTTAATAAAAGATTTAGGTTATAATGATATAGTCAACATTATTCTTTTAGATTATTTAATTTTTATATCACACATTCACATTACACACTCTATGATAAACTAAAAAATTTTACAAAGAAAAATTATTATTCTTTATATTATATAATCTTAAATTAAATTTATTTATAAAATTAAATAAAATTAAAACAGTAATTAGATGGAATCCAAAAGAAACCAAAACAAACATAATATTCTAGTTGGGAATTTATATTGGTATTAGAGACCCAATTTAATTCCAACGGAAATAATTGGACAATTAATTACTAATATAATTGTAATTATAGTTATTTTATATAATAATTATATTAATATAAATAAAAAATGGTGAGATATTAGTGATTTATGGTAAATAAGTAGATATTTATGAAATAATTTCTTCTCCTTCTATTATTTTTGGTTCTTATACATATTATGACCCTAAAGGATAAACACATTCTTGTTTCATTTTTAATATAGAAAGAATAAATAAGAAATTTGCTAACAATCATAATATTTTTATGATGTCCAATATAATTTTTTTGAACCACCTCTTATTTTTAATGATTGTGATTTTACAATAATTTGGATGGTTTTTAAATAATATTTTATTAATATGGTGGAATAATATATAGTGTTGGACCAAATTTAAATTAAAATATTTTAATTTTTTGGAAATTAGTTTTTTATAATATTTTGAATGAGATATGGTTTCTTGTGTATAAATGATTTAGTAAAAGAAAATAATTAACATAATATGATTAAATAGTCAAATGAAATTTTTTATAGAATTTATTCAATAATATTGGAAATTGAAATTTTTTGGATCGTGTTTAGTAAGAAATTTTAAGTAACTATGAATGGGAGAAAAACATAACTATTTATTTTCTTAATATTTAATATTGTTTTATTTAAATATGTCACCTTAAAAACCACACAAAAAATTAATTTAAGAGGCTATAATACAATACTGCGTATAGTTTATTGTTCTAAAGGAGATAAAAATATAATTTCTTGAAAATTATCAGTCTAATTACATGGAATTTATAAAAAATGTTACCCTATTGATAATTTTTAGACACAAGATAGAGATAAAATCAATTTCATATATTGGTATCCAACTGTATATCAAAATTAAAATAACTCCATCATTTATACTTTTGATGTACTTTTTAGAGAAGTGAATCAAGGATGATTAAAAAATAAAAAATAGTTATCAACTATATGAGTCTCAATGAAAAACTGTCATAATGGTTTTTTAGTTTTTATGACCATTTTATGTACACATATGTTTAAGAAGTATAAATTTTATATTTTTTATTATTAGGATGCTTGATATCTCATATGTAATTTTAGATACAAATCTAAAAGAGTAAATTAATAGAAGGTAGTTAAAACTAATTTTGTGAGATATCATTAATTAATACCATATCTATATTTGATTTATAATTCAATAAGTGATGAAATCTTCATACACTAAGTTCTAAAAACTGGCTTGTGTTAACTTCACCAGTTACTAGAATAAAATTTATACATGGTTGAAAGGGTGATCCAGATCCCCTTGAGCTGGAAGTAGTGTCGAGGGATCTATAAACTAACATTGGGAATTATTTTACCATCTAAAATAAATTCATATTAAATTATTCCATCGTAATATCCATTATAATCCATTTACACATTGGAGAACCATGATGTCAAAACAAATAGATACAATATAAAATTCCACCATAGAATTAGAGATCTAATATAAAAAAATAAATAACTCAATATTGTAATAAATAAATAAAAATAATATAATAAATAATAAATAAATATAAAAAACCGAGAGAAACGATTATATGTAAAAGAGGATAATATATTACCACCAAAAAAATTATGAAAATCCAATCTAATACCCAATATCCACCCAATGACCCCTCTACACTTATCATTGCCCGATAATGACAATAAATTCTAAAAACAATTCATAAATACACTAAATTAACTTCAATGGAACTTTTTATAATAAATATTAGCTATATAATTCAAATTTTCAAATAGTTTGTGTGTAGGAATCTTTTTGTAGGACTCTACAGATGTGTTCATGCCATTTACATTAAAAATTAACATACATACTTATATATATTTATATATATATATATAATTGTTTTTTCACCTAAAATTTAATTATTCCCAAGTGATATTCCCCTTCTTAATTTATAAATATCGAAATCATATGTTAATAAGTAATATTATTATCAATTCTATCCAAAAAATGTTGTCTAATGTGGAATGTTGTATCATTAAATTATTCAGGAACAATGAAAAAACTACTATTCATTCTACTGAATAATTAAGAATTACATTTTATGTAAAAACGATCAATTTTAAATTAAAAAACACCATCCAAATAATTCTAAAATGAATTACAATGTGAATAGACATGGATCAAAATATAAAAAAACAGGCCAATTTAGTCTAAGAGAGAAACATATCCAACAAAAAATAGGATAAAGATATTATTAAGGTCTATAATGGTATCCTGTATAATATACTGAAAAGAGTTTTTATACTAGGTAACTCCCAATGATCAATCTAGGATGAAACATGAACATGTATCCTCAGAAAACAATTCGATTTTTGCCAAATAGTGAAATCATTACATGATTCTTAGTAGCTATTTGGGTCACTTAGTATAAAATAGACCCCTACGAGGGAAAATACTCACAAAGAACTAATTAGTGTGTGCACAATGTACTAGTGTAACAAATATATAATACTTCTATTAGTTACTGATGTTCCATTAATATAAAAAACAAGAGGTAATTAAAAATCATTCCAAAAAACATGGTTTATCAAAAAAACTATTTACTATAAATTTAACCTCATATCATAAATCCCTAAATGAAATATCCTGGTTTCAAAACCAATGAAAAAAAATCCATAAATATACAAAAATAATAATATTTTTCTCTATCGGTCTTAAATCCATGTAATAAAATAAATATGTATGGGGTTATCTAAAGGTCTCACACATTTAATAAAACCTCTTAAAATTGAATAAATTCCAATTTTAATAATTCTCATAGTATAATGCACTTTGTCGTAGTATGAAAATAAAATTTACAACACCATTTTAAAAAGAAAAAAATTCAAATCATATTGGAATAAACATTGGATACATACACACTTTATAAAAAAAGTGAGAAATCAGGAATCTACAAATAAACCGAAATTTTTCTAACTCATGAACCAAACATAGTCATCTAATTTTAAATATTTACTAAATTTATGAAAATAAAACTATGATTTTTTATTTCATCTTGAATTCATAAAAACCCTTTAAAAATAAATAAAAAAATAAAATATATTTTATTCTATTTGGAAAATTAATATATAATTTATGAAACATAATCAAATTGTTATATATCAATTTTATTCATAAAAATATGTAATTTAAACTAAAGAGATTTTGTTGATTTTAATTTAATTAAAATATTTGAAAAACCCACCATGAGTCATAAAGAGTCATTATGAATCCTTATTTGAAGTTACTTCCCATGTTAGGGAACCTTAAAACTAGAAATAACATGATTTCAGTAACCCATAACAAAAAATAACTCGCATTAAATACCGACCTAACTAATATATGTATCTGGAGAAAACTGTTAGGATATGCTAGAAAATAATCAAACCAATAATAAAAAAATAAAAATAAAAATTAAGGGAGAAGGATAACAACCATGTACTTCCTGGGAGGATTGTATTTGAATTTGAATTGGTGGGGATCAGAATTCTAGGAGTAAGGGATGAACACACTACCTTTAAGAGAACATGGATAGAATTAATTAAAAAAATCATAGGTGATACCAAAATATAAGAACCAATATGTAATAAAGGGAAAGTTATATCTTTTAATGATATTTTGGTAGGCTACATGATTTTCCAAATCATTAACTAACCATGTGGGTGGATCTGGATCAGAATAATATCCTCATATAGCTTGGTCGAATAGTTTTTAAACAGTGTGAAAATAAAAAAAAATGAATAATTAAATCTATTAATATTGATGCATTGTTTCACATGTTTATCACTAATGTAAAAAAATCATGTTTAGGTACACTTAAAAGCTAATGGTGTTACAAAATCAGTGAAAAGATTCACATTGTTTCATCCCAACTGTGCTTTACCCATAAAAACTAACCGATTTAAAAAATATTGAATTTAAACCCATATTTTTTAATTGTGAAAACATTGTATATCAAAATAATGAATCAGAATTTTTTATAATGGAAAATATTAACCATAAAAACAACATAAAAACACTAGAAAACATTAAATTATTAAAAAATAAGAAAACATTATAATTTTTTTATGGTCTAAAACTAAGAATGGTTAAAATTACATAATTGTAAAATATTTAGTAGTGAAATTTATAACTAATATAGTATATAAATACAATTATTAACATTATTCAGTTATACTATTTTCAACTATCTTATGAAAATATCAATGAGAAATGGTTTCATATTATTCAAATATATTGTTAAGGGCTGTATTATTTATTCAATGTCTTATTCTAATGTGGCTAGATAAGTTATAATAATTTAAATTTATATGGGGAAGAGTTATGTGGTGTGGAGTTTTTAACCAATGGTTAACTATGAAGTGGGAATTCACATTGGAAAAATTGGATGTGTGATGACTTATTATGGTGATATAGTGGTTCTTATAATTAAAATATAGGGACAAGCACTTCTCCTTATTAAGGGAGAATAAAATTGACAAGTTATTAGTGTATATTCAACGTTATTATAATGGTGGAATTCCATAAGATTTCTTAATTATACAATTAATGTAGAAGGATGATTAAATTGACGAAATAGTAAAACTATCTACAAGATAATGTGTGTTCATATAGATCATATCTAACATAGGGATCAAGAATACATGTGAGTAGGATGATAATTAGGGTATTTCTTTCATAGACCATAATAGAAATAATCAAATAAGTAATAACATGAAACTATTTAAAGGATAATAAAATATTGTTTCAAAATAATTCTGGATGGAATTATATTTTCTTGATGGATCTATAAAATTCATAGGATGGATTTACTGTTATTTGAGGAAGTTTATTAATATAATATATTTGGATTTTTTTGTATAATATTAATATATTTGTTTTTCTTTAAAAAATTATTATGAAATTTATCATTTCATAAAATTTTATTTCAGTGTAAAAACGAGATCACTACTCTCATCATATTGAAGCGAAATCTAGTATCTAAATTAAAATGTTGTAGTGGAATAATTGGTAATGTGGACATATCCTGGTGCTTTATACATACCAAAAAAATATTTTACATCCTATATAGTATTTATTAATATGTAAATTATATTTATGACATCAAAAAATATAGATGGAATGTTACCTCCACACAAAATATTGAGTTAACAATATTTTTTTTCTATGTGATTTAGTTCTTTTGGAAAAATATTTGGTTTGATTAATTGAATTTGATAGGAATATAGGATTTTTTCCATACAAGATCTATTCCATAATGAAATTTAAAAATATTTCATAGAGATACTCATTGAAAATGAAATGGAATTCATAATAAACATACTAACAATAATTAGTATGATTTAAATATGTTTTTATTTTATTTAAATGTTATAATTGGATAAATAAATTTAAAAACAAAATATTTTTTCTATAATAATGGATTTTTAGACCATGTGATATCCTTGAGATTCCCCAATGACCATTGATAAGAAGGATGATGATAATTAATGTATTTATTCCTAGTATATGAAAATTAAATATTGAAACGTAAAAAAATACCATAATATTATTATTATCATGTTCATTGATATTTGTGGGGAAATAAACATATTAGTATGTAAAAAATTAATGAAGGAGATACCATCAACTTTGGGTGATTGAATTTTTTTAGATACTAAAATATCATGAATATTTTTATATGTATTATTTTAGAATGATTTGAATTTTTTACAAAGAATGTTGTTGAAATACATCAAAATCATAAAATTGAAAATAACACAAGCACTATGTAATAGAAATATGGTGTCCAATACTTCCTTCCATAGGTCACATACTTTGGTATGTAATGAAATAGTGGATAAATGTAAATTGATGATCATTATAAATTTTTAAATGTATATTTATGAGAAGAAAGTGGTTTGAGGGTATTGTGTTAATTTCATCCCAATAAACATGGTTTCTCAACAAGATATGAATATTCGTATTTTATGTGTCAGGAGAAACATTAATTTTTCAAAATGTGGGAATAAAATTGATTCGTTGACTAAAGAACCAGTTGAATTTTTTTTTTCATTGTCATTTGTGGATAATTCTAAAATGTATTTAATATTTATAATTTATTTATGTTTTAAATGTTTGTATACCCATAAGAGAGTGATCATTATGTATCATAATAACAAAAACTAGTTTAGCATACTAGAATAAAGTGATAGATAATTGGATTTATCTCTATATTAATTATCTTTGAAAATTAATATTATAAACACCAATGAAAAATAAGGTTTATAGGCATGTTTCATTCTATATATAAATAGAATATTGTTTTTTAATCTTCTTTTAACTATAAAAATATTTTAATTAATGGGTAATTCTATTTATGATTTTATATATTATCATTGTATGTTAAAAAAAATTCATATATATTTTTTATTGTATTATAATAGGTGATCTATATACATTTCATATAAAGGAGGTGGATAAATTAATAGTATTATTAAATCCACCAAATATTACCATGTCCAATATTTTAATGTCATATTTTTAAAATGAATTTAGGGTTCTATTAGAATTCATATGAATATATGAACAATGAATCTTACCCAACATGATGGACAATTTTTGTAGATGATATATTATTTAGTAGATATTCTATGATCTTGTGTTATAATTTTTTTTGACATCTATGGAGGGTTATATATAATTTAATATGATTTATTATAATTAATGTCACCAAAGCTCAAATTAAATGGAATGATTCAAAGTGTTTCATTTTATACATGATAATACTATATATGATAGTGATAAATATTGATTAAATATCTTAAAAATTCTACTTTTGTTTAAATAATTTAAGGAAATGGTTTATTTTATCCCGAAATAGAAACAAATACACATTAATGGAATTCCAAACATTAATGATAACCATTGGATGATTCTATTATTGATCAAATATTTTTATTATAACTATAATTGGGTAATTTTTAAAACCAAAATTACCAAAAGTTGATGAATCAATATATCACCTTTTTATATTATTTCCTAGGAAATAGAGGATCATTATTAAATATCATCTTATTTAAAAATATTATCATTCTTGGAATAATTTTGGTGTCTTAGTTATAAAAATATCATCTTAGACGATAAAAAATCATCTATTTGGATTAAATAGAAATAAATCATTATTAAAAATTTATAGCTATTCCATTAGATTATTGTTCACCTAGATTATCTATTTCATAGTAAATTTATACCACCGTTTTGGATGTTGTTCTAGAAATATAACATTTCCCAATATGAAGCATGGGTGATCTATTCCCCCATGACCCAAAAATATCCTCAAATGTTTTTGGAAAGGGTGTGATCTATGAAAGTATATTGGTGAAATGTCATATTTTGAGAAAAATTATTCATTATAATTATTTTATATTAAATAATATCAAAGTGTAAGTTAATATTTATCTAAAACTAAGAAAGGAAAAAGATAAATGATTTAATTAATAAAAAGCTTGATATGTAAAATTTTTATCCAAATCATAAATATATTCTTATTTTAATTTTCATCCACTTAATTTTATCTTTAAAATAAATATATTCATAAAAAACATTTCATTAAATTTATTATAATGAAATTTGAATAAAATAGATCAAATGCCTCCATAATCCCTCATTCCACTCATAATGAAAAACCACAATGGAATAAATATTTTAAATTTTCCTTCTCTAATATTCTTTTTTCTTAATCATAAATTTGTTTCACTATGACACCATGGTAAATACACTTTAATATCCTCTCATTATCTTTATTCATCAATTTGTTCTTTAAAGAAAATTAATGACGTATTAATTTATTTTAATTTAATGTATGAATTACTTATATAGTTTCAATTTATATTTAATGTGATTATAGACCCTATATAACCTAATAAATATTATAAAGTGGATTATTTTGTTCTCTAGTAACGATATCAAGGAACATGGATATGATAATTTCACAATTTCAGGTAAATAAATTTGTATTTATGAATTTATATAGTTAATTTTCATTGAAAATATTAAATTTATTTTATATACAATGTTTGGATGGTTATGAAAACCCATGAATTATAAAAATGATTTTAATTCTAATTTGATTTTAGGGATTTATGAATATTTATTAGAAAACGTTTTCTAAAATGGATATTTTAGTTGATTAAAAGTTTTATTTCTAAGTTATATTGATATTTATTTTATCATTGTTGTGAAATGATTAAAATGGATTTAATTGATCCTATAGAGATACCATGAATGAATTTAATTGATAAAGGGTTGTTTGGAAATATTCAAACCACGATACAAAACCTATTTTCTTTTTTTAAATAATATTTATATAAAGGGTATTGTTATATTTTTTCTCATTAGTTGATGAAATCAATCCTGGATATGGGTTCACAATTTTCACTAATGAGTCATACCCATTTACCAATTATCTTGGATTCCTATGATATTAATATCATATTAAATACAAATATAAATTAAATTTTGATATGTGATACCATGAATTCATATATAGGTGTGTCATAAATATCTATATCCTTTTGTTTTTTTAAATTTTGGGTTATATAATTTAAACATTTTAATGTTTTAATTTCTATTTTTAATGTGTGGGTGTATATATAAATTTCATGGTAAGGGTAATAATTTTAATTAATATAAACCATTATATACACATATTATACATATATATTGATCTATAATAATTATATGAAGAAATCATATGACATATATATTTATTTACCTCTAAATAAATTTTATTATTTTTCATGCAGATGTAATTTATGAAGAAATAAGTAAATAGAATAACTATTTATTCATTATCAATGAATCATAGTATCATTAATAAATCTATGAATGATGTATGGTATAATTTTGACTAAATATATAGATTATAGAGGAGTTGTTAACATTTTCACATTCATCAACAAATATATTTAAATCATTTTTATATCGATAGTCTTATATAAATTATATGGTTTTATGGTATGTTTTGAAAATACACGAGTTCAATTTACCTTGATTTATCGAATTTTATTCATGTTATTTTTTAAATTTTTTAATTTTAATACTTGTATTGTCTTAATATCAAAAAACACACACACACACATATATATATATTATTTGATATGTTCTATCTAATTATATCTAGTAAAAAAATAATTTCTCAAATATATTAATTTTTGAATGTTATATATATATATATTCATGTTGAAATTTTAATAAAATTCCCTCGAATAAGATATATAAATTTAATAAGTTAAAATATACCACAAATTTTTTTAAAAAACCTTAAACATTCTAGTGTTTTTTATTTGTTGGAATAAAATGTGTAACAGCCCAAGTAAATAAATAATTATGTATTTTCATATCTATGTCTATTAATGAATTATATAGTGTTTTAAAGACTTAAAATGATAATAAATCCAATCTGAAGTTAGAATTCTCTAATATTTTTAAAAGATTGTTTTACAGACTTTTTATGGAGAACCATTTTTAAATATATATTTAGAAAATTTTATAATCTCTATTTGTCAAAATAATCTTATTCATTACAATTTGGAATTGAAATTTACTTTGGAAAATTTTTTGGTATTTTTCTGACAATGTTCATTTTTTAATGTATAGTGAAAAATACGGCATTTTACATCCAAATTTATTTTTCATCTAATTTCATTATATAGATAGATTTTACATTTAGTTTTTTTAAAGGTTAATTAGAATATTTTTTTAAAATTTAATCCACTGGTGGTCATTAGAATTGATTTTACATTGGAATTGGGCATAAAAAACTGCCAAACTTTTCATAGATATTGTTTCAAAAAAACCCGCTATTTGTTTTGACAACGGGAATCATTTTTTAAATTAATTACTGTAATTTTTTTGTTTGGAATTTGTTAAAATGGATTCTATTTTTTGAATTAGATTGTCCAAATTATGTAATTAAGACTCTTTTTTTTTGACAATATGAATAGTAACGACAGTAATTAACATTAATTATCGTGATTAATTAGTAATCGGGTAGTTAAGGATAATAAAATAATATCATAATGACAACAAATGACCCAAACATGTGCCCTAATTCTACTGGTTATGTCATGTCCTACCATTGGATTCCTTGTGCCAAACCTAGGGACCCCATGTAATCACTTTTGGGTGATAGTGACACTTTATCATTTTATTTTTAATGAAAGGAGAATATTACAAAAGTATGTAACACCTATTTAAAACAATTTTAATAACATGTACATAAAATATATCATGGAATATGAATATTCAATGGAAATATAAAATGATTTCCTACATCATAGTATTTTTTTATAATTTTTAGACATTAAATAAATTAAATTTTTGATGACACCATGATGATGCAGCGATTACCTCATTAATGAACGATTTAAATAAAGTGAAACTCTAATGTAAAATCTAATACATAAACATGTCAAAAATCTTTTTATGAGTATATTTAGAACCCTTATCACCTTATCCTCGAAATATATCAATTTGGGACCTTTAAATTCCGAAACTCATTTTAATATATAGTTACATTTCTTGACTTTCCAAAAGTTCACCTCCCCCTCTTATAAAAGTCCCCCACATCTACTCCTTACCAACACCTGTCAAGCCATTGGCTCATCAGATATCTACTCATTTTATCTCTCAACATCCCTCTATTCTCGATTAAATCCATACCTTATTAAGAAATCTCTTCAAGATTTCCTTTTGGTTCAAACCAAGAGGAGTTACCCGATTTAAAGGTAATGTCTTCACTTGTTTTCTTTTGTATTATTTTGCTTCTCCAACCCCCTAAAAACTTTTTATTCCTTTATTTTGAAACAACACTAGTATCTTAAATATACTTGGATGTTTTTTTGATAATTATTTGATCTACACATACACACACCTCCATCTAATGGATAAAGAACATACTGTTTCTGTGGTTGGTGAATTTCTGCCTCATGAAACGATGATTGTACAATATCCTTTTAACACCTTTCATGGTGGACATTTAGATGTCAATATATTTATATATGATATATATTATGTTTAAGTTTTCCTTATTCTTCTGTTTTTTTCATTTATGGCATACCTTTATGGTTTCCATTATGGGTAAACGTGATATCTTCATTTTAGGAAGTGTGGACTACTGCCCCCTCAAAGTGATTTGATTCGTTAATGCCATATGTGGGACATATAAATGATAGAGTTAATTATATTATATATGATATTATACTGGAATTATAATATAAATTAAAATCATTATTATTTCATTCCATTAAATATGAAATATAAATGAAAGTAACGTTCATGCGTACACATGACTTACCGTCTCCATGAACGGTGCATTTCATTTCAAACCTCTAAATGTTACGTAATATTATAAATGGATGTATATACTAGATATATATGATATATCTGATATATACATCATTAATATAATTCTGGATATAATGGATATTTTACCACATGAACAACTTGTAATTATAAGAAGTTTATTTTTGACTCTAGTACCAATGATCGACAAAACAACCATTATTAAGTTAAATAATTACATAGTGTTCATAACATGGTAATAAGTGATATAAAAGGAATAATGAACTTTAAAAAGGTTCTTAATGAAGTATAAATTAACTCATGTTTATTATTCAGGAGATTAAATAACGATTAAGTCAAGTCGGATACGTGGTATGGGACTTCGTCTCAATCTTCTTTCATTGAGGCATATTTTTTTTATACACAACATTCTTTTATATAGTGTATAAACACATTTGACTTTTACATTTATTAAAAAGTAATCTCTTTATATGTAGTGTTTTACTAAACGAAAAAAAGGGAATGTTTTTGTCGTACGTATGCCTCGACAACGACTTCTCCGCTACCGTGACCTTT
Source organism: Viscum album (assembly GCA_963277665.1). Lineage (NCBI taxonomy): Eukaryota > Viridiplantae > Streptophyta > Magnoliopsida > Santalales > Viscaceae > Viscum > Viscum album. The sequence goes on along the minus strand of OY728128.1, from coordinate 579,784,387 downwards.
TTTTGAATTTTGGCTTCCTCTACAAGACATAAAAAAATTAAATGAAAAATAAACACCATTTTATAATTTTTTTTATTATGTATTGAAAATGGTTTCGATAATGTTTTTATTATATCAATGTGTTATTGATATCTTGTGATTGAAATGTGGAAATGTTATGTTTCTTTTATGCATGTTTTATGTGATATGATTATGTTATTGTTCGTGGGAATTTTTTATGAGGATAGGTGGTTCTGTGATAAACTAAGTGATGGTGAGCCCGATATAGATCTCCAATGCATTGGGTAATGCGAAGGGGTTAAATTCTAAGGTATCTCTAATGATATTTAGGGAATATACTGTGATTGGTATTCCAAATGTAACCATGAGGGTGACTCCCTACGTAAGAATGTTATTAATGCCTCAAGTTACCATTATGTCTTACGATTTCTATGAGTCATTTATGGTTTTATGAGATATGTTGAAGTACCTTTGTTTTATGAGTAAAGTATGATTTCATTGATTCTTATGTATACATGGACTAATGTTTTCATTCCATATTTTCATATACCTTACTAATATTTTTTATGCTCATCCCATGTTTTTGAAATGTTTTTTACAGTTCTAGGGAAAGGTACATGATGTAATGACATTGTCAAGGAAGTGTCAAGAAAGAATTCATGTTTTGTTTTAAATATGTTTCCTTTGATGGGAAAAGTGAATATTGCCTTTAATTTAACCACCTTGTTTAAATGTGGAATGCAATGCAAGATTTAGGATCTAATTCTCTGAAACTCTAAACCTGAAAATATCCTCAATGTGTAATCTTGTAATTACTCAAGATTATGTAATGTTTAAGGCTGGGGTCTTATAGTTCATATCAGAGGTCAGTTTAGATAAATTTAGGAGTTATAATTCAATTAAATGATTATCTAAAAATATTTTTTATTGTCAAATTGAAATGATATATATTTTGAATATTACCATGATGCTTCATCAACGACATGTTTGTTCAGAATGGTTTTATGTAGAGGAAACATGGAAGAAGTGCTAGGAAGGCATACAGAAGGAAATTACCATCCGAATTAGCATCCTGAGATGGTCGGAATTGGAACTGAACATTTTTTTGCAGTAATGGCGCAGTTGACTCAAGTGATAAATGGTGGTGGTATTCATGCATGATATCAGCTAGATCAACCACAATGGAACATGTTAGTGGTGGAACATTTCATGAGGCAACATCCCCCATCATTCAGAGGATCTTATAACCCTGTGGTAGCTGAAGGGTGGATTAAAGAACTAGAGAAGATTTTCGATGTCATGGGGTGTTTATAAAATCAAAAGGTTAGTCATGCAATTTACCGTTTGGAGGGTGAAGCAGATCAGTGGTGGTCGATGGTTAAAAATATCAGGGACACTAATGAGATTGATGCTGTCGACTAGGATGAATTCAAAGGTATGTTTCTTGAGAAATATTTTCCTAAGGCTATTCGACTTAGGATGGAAAAAAATTTCATGGAATTGAGGAAAGAGGACAACTTAGTGGCTTCTTATGAAGAATGGTTGACTCGAATGAAAAATATGCTCCAAATTTTATCCGAGGCCTCGATAGTAAAATTAAACGTTTTTACTCATGATTAAAGCCAAAATATTGAAGAGCATTAGATTCTCGTGATTTCAAAAGTTATGAAAATCTTTTTCGATGTGCTGAGAATTTGGAAATGGAGTTTTCCAACTATCAAGTGTTCTATAACAACCAACAGAAGTAGAGACCAAGGTGGCAGGAGAAAGTGATGAATTCTTCAAAAAGGACTGATGGTAAGAAAACTAAGTTTTCAGTTTGTGATAAATGTGGTAAAAGGCATACTGGGGAATGTCATCTGAATTCTTGACAGTGCTACCGATGTGGTAAGAAGGGACATAAAGCTAGTGATTTCACTGAAAAAGAACATGATTATGGTAAGACAAAATTTGATTTTCATTTAGTGAAAATTTTCAAGTGCAATGAGATGGGTTATTATGCAAGTGAGTGTTTGATAACGAGCTAAAATGATGGGAAGTAGTCAGACTACATGAAAAAAAGAGTGGTGAAATCCTTTGCAACTACTTCAACAGTTTTTGGATGAGAAAATAAAGTGGTATCATGTACAATGTTTGTTTTCTCAGATTATGCCAATGTGTTGTTCGATTTGGGGTCTACACATTCTTTCATCTCTGATAAATTTTCTAGTAAATTGGGAATTCCATGTCAGAAAATGACTCTAGAACTTTTTGTAAAAAACACGAGGGGAAATGTTGAGGAAAAAAGAATTTATAAGAATCTTAATATCCTTATATGTGGAAAGAACCTACTAACAAACCTTATTGTTTTTATCTCAAGTAGAGTTTGAAGTTATCCTGGGTATGGATTGGCTCTCTTTTTACCGTGCTATGATTGATTGTACTACTATAGAAGTTTCTTTTTAGAAAGAATTACATTTTTTATACAAGAATGAACCCTTAATATTGATAACATATCAAGAGTCTGAAAAACATGTAAAAGAAGGAAATGAGTGTTACCTTTCATATATTGTTGAAAACAGAGGAACCGTTTAGATTAATGATTTTCCAGTGGTAAATGAGTATCCTGATGTTTTTCCTGATGAGTTTCTTGTAATAATACCAGATCAGGAATTTGAATTTACTCTTGACTTAGTTCCTGATGTTAAGCAAATTTCTAAACCCCTTATCGAATGGCTCAAATTGAACTTTTAGATTTGAAAGAGAAATTGAAAGATTTATTAGAGAAAGGTTTCATTCGACCTAGCACATCACCATGGGGTGCCCCTGTCTTATTTGTTAAAAATAAAGATGGTTATATGAGACTTTTCATTTGTTATAGAGCCTTGAATAATTTTAATGTTATGAAAACATATCGTTTTCCTCATATCGTTGATTTGTTTGATCAGCTCAAGGGAGCTTATTATTTTTAAAAGATTGACCTGAGATCAGGGTACCATCAGTTGAAGGTAAAGGAAGCAGATGTTCCGAAGACCGTGTTTCATATAAGATATGACCATTTTGAGTTTATAGTAATTCCTTTTGGGCTAACCAATGCATCTGATGTATTCATGGACCTTATTAATAGAATTTACCTTGTGTTCTTGGATAAGTTTTTGGTAGTTTTCATTGATGATATTTTTTTGTTTTCTAAAAGTAAATAGGAGTATGAAAGTGATTTAAGGGTCATTTTTCAAACCTTAAAAGAAAAGAAATTGTATGAAAAATTTATAATGTGTGAGTTCTGGTTGCAACAAATTTCTTTTCTTGGTCACATTGTTTCTAAATATAGAATAACAGTGGATCCTGCAAAAATGATGGTTGTTAAAGAATGGACAAGAACCAAAAATGTAACTGAGATTCGTAGTTTTCTTGGTTTGGCAGGCTATTACCGATGGTTTGTTAGAAATTTTTCCTTGTTATCTAGTCCAATGACTAAGCTAACTCGGAAGGGTGTTAAGTTTATCTGGACAAAAGAATGTGATGATTGTTTTCAGGGGTTGAAAAGAAGATTGGTGAATTCTCCAGTTTTGGAACTATCTTCCAGGAATGGTGAGTTGTTTATCTACAGTGATGCATCATTGAACGAGATTGGTTGCGTCCTAATGAAGAATGATCAGGTAGTTGCTTATGCTTCACGTCAGTTAAAAACTAATCAGGTAAATTACCCTACACATGATTTGGAATTAGCAGCTGTTGTTTTCACTTTAAAAATTTGAAGGCATCATTTCTGAGGTGTAATGTGTGAAATATATACTGATCACAAAAGTTAAAATTATATATTCACTCAGAAAGAATTTAACATGAGACCGAGAATATGGCAAGAATTGATAAAGGATTATGATTGTACAATTCATTACCATCTGGGAAATGAAAATGAAGTGGCTGATGATTTGAGTCAAAAAAGTAATGCTTCATTAACAATGCTGCATTTGGAACGTGATCCTTTTGTTAAGGATTTGATGAACATTGGCATAGAAGTAGTTGGTGCAGGATGTTCTTCTGTTTTGTTTCAGGTATCAGTGAAATCTTCTCTATTAGAGAGATTTAAGCAAGAACAGAAGAAAGATAGTGAGTTATAGAAAAAGTTGAGCTGGTTCAGAAGGGTATGTTGCCTGAATTCAAAATTGATATTGATTGTGTTTTGAGATTTGGGAAGAGATTGATTGTTCTTTGTGATTCACAGTTGAATAGATAGTTGTTATGTGAATCTCATAGTTCTCTGTTTTCAGTTCATTCAGGATATACTAAGATGTATAGAGATCATCGAGAGTACTACTGGTGGGATGGAATGAAAAGAGATATTGCTGATTTTACTTTGAATTGTTTGACTTGTCAACGGGTTAAATCAGTGTGGAAGTTACTGAAGGGGATGCTTCAGCCTTTTCCCGTGCCAGAGTGGGAATTAGAGAATTTATCCATGGACTTCGTTGTTGGGTTTATGAAGACACCTTGAGTTAATAATGCAATCTAGGTTATTGTTGATCGCTTGGCTAAATCTTCTCATTTCCTTGATATAAGAGAAACCTTTTCCCTAGATCAACATTATCGTTTGTATGTTAAAGAGATAGTCATTTTATATGGATTTACCCTCCCCATTGTATCTAATCGTGATCCCAGGTTTACTTATAACATTTGGAAAGGCCTTCAGAAGTCGATGGGTACTGAATTAAAATCTAGTACATCTTTTCATCCCCAATCAGATGGGCAGTCAGAATGATCGATTCAGACATTAGAGGATATGCTACGTGCTTGTTCGATGGATTATCAGGGAAGTTGGGACCAACATATTTCTATGGTTGATTTTTCTTATAATACCATTTTTCATTCTAGTATACATATGGCACCATTTGAGGAATTATATGGGAAGCAGTGTCGAAATCTAGCTTTTTGGGATGAAGTGGGTGAATGGAAGTAGATGGGACCAGAATTGGTAGATGAGTTGGAAAAAAATTTCAGCTGATATAGAAACACATGAGAACTGCTCAGACCACGCAAAAACGTTATGCGGACAATAAGAGCAAGGATATCTCTTTTGAGGTAGGTGATCATGTTTTCCACAATGTTTCATCATGGAAAAGTATGATGTGATTTGGAAGGAAAAGGAATACTGAGTCCAAGGTTTATTGGGCCATATAGAATTCTAGAGAGTGTTGGATTAGTTGCATACCCAGTGGATTTACCTAAGAGTTTATCTCAGGTACACAATGTTTATCATGTTTCACTGTTAAGGAAGTACATTCAAGAATCGTCTCATGTTTTAAAACCATAGGTAGTTCACTTGGAAGGGAATCTATCTTATGAGAAAAAACTGTTCCAGATTCATGACCACGAGGAGCAAGTGTTACAGAAAAGGTGATTCATCATGTAATAGTTTTGTGGAAAACCACATGATTGAAGAGGTAACATGGGAATCTAAAAATGCAATGAGGGATAAATACCCCCACTTATTTGATAAGTAAATAAATTGAGGGGACGCAATTTTCTAAAGGGGAGAAGGATGTAACATCCCAAGAAAGTAATAATTATGTATTTTCATATCTATGTCTATTTATGAATTATATAGTGTTTTAAATACTTAAAATGAGAATATATCCAATCTTAATCATAGAATTCTCTAAAATTTTTAAAAGATTGTTTCATCACCTTTTGATGGCGAACAATTTTTAAATATATATTTTGACAATTTTATGATCTCTATTTGTCAAAATAAACTTATTAATTATAATTGGGACATTGAAATTTACTTTGGATAATTTTTTTGGTATTTTTCTTAAAATGTTCATTTTTTTAATGAATAGTAAAAAATACTGCATTTTACTTCAAAACTGCTTTTTCATCTAATATAATTATATAAATAGATTGTACTTTTAATTGTATTTAAAGATTAATTAGATTATATTTTTATCATTTAATCCATTGTTTGTCATTAGAATTGATTTCACTTTGTAATTGGGCATAAACAAGTGCCAATCATTCCATATATATTGTTTCAAAAAACCCCCCTATTTGTTTTCACAACGAGAATCATTTTTTAAATTAATTAATGTAATTTTTGTGTTTGAAATTTGGTAAAATGGATTCCATATTTGGAATCAGAAGGTCCAATTTATGTAATTAACACTATTTTGTTTTGGGACAATATGAATAGTAATGACAGTAATCATCTTTAATTATCGTGATTAATTAGTAATCGGGTAGTTAAAGATTTTAAAATAATATCATAATGACAAAAAATGAACCCAACATGTGTCCTAATGATACTGTTTGTGTCCTGGCCGACCATGGGATGCCTTGTGACATACTTAAGGACCCCATGAAATAACTTTTGGGTGATAGTGACAGTTTATCATTTTATTTTTAAAGAAAGGAGAATATCACAAAAGTATGTAACACCTAAGTAAAACAATTTTAATTATGTCTAAATAAATGATCTCTTGTACTATAAATGGTCATTGGAAATATAAAGTGATTTCCTGAATCATATTAATTTTGTTTTATTTTTATACATTATATAAATTAAATTTTTTATCACGCCATGATGATGCAACGATTAATTCATTAATGAACAATTTAAAAAAATGAAATGATAATGTAAAATCTAGTACTTAAACTTGTCAAAATCCTATTGGATGAGTATATTTCGGACCCCTATCACCTTATCCTTGAAATATATCAGTGTGGGACCTTGAAAATCAGAAACTCATTTTAATATAAAGTAACATTTCTTGACTTTCCAAGAGTTCCCCTCCTCCATCTTATAAAAGTCCCGCACCTATACCTCCTTACCCACACCTCTGAAGCCTTTGTATCTTCCAATCTCTACTCATTTTATCTCTCCATATCCCTCTCTTCATCATATAATCCTTACCTTATGCATAATTCTCTTAATGAAACCCTTTTTGTTCAAACCAAGAGGAGTTACCCGATTTAATGGTAATGCCTTCACTTGGGTTCTTTTGTTTTATTTTGCTTCTCTAACCCCCCAAACTCTTTTTATTCCTTTATTTTGTAACAACAGTAGTATCTTAAATATACTAGGATGTTGTTATGACAAGGATTCGAGCTACACTTACACACACATCCGTCTAATGGTTAAAGAAAATTTTGTTTATCTGGTTGGTGAATTTCTGCCTCACGAAACGATGATTGTTCAATCTTCTTTTGACACCGTTCATGGTTGTCACGACCCCCTACCACAAAATATGCCCCTCCTGAGATGGAAATGGTGAAAGGGATATAATGACCCCCTGAGTCCTGCCTCTAGTAGGCCCCGGTTTGGCGACTAGCACCAAGGGTATGCGTTTTCACAATATTGGAGGCATTACCCTTTTATTATTTTAAGATTGGGAAATAGGACAAGTCAACCACCAAAAAGGAAAAGAACAAGTTTATAAAAATAAACCCAAACGACGACCACATGCATGTTTAATCAATTTTATAACAAGGTGAAAGTACAAGAAAACTCAAAGAAAAATACCAAAAGAAAACAAGAGTACAACAACTTCAATAACTCCAAATGTATGACTAGTAGGGTCCCCCACGTCCCTGGTAGTCCTCCTAGAAACCTGAAAGTAAACGTAGGGTGAGCATACAAGTATACTCGGTAGGGAAACCTAAATCTCTCGTGCACAAGTGGGGAGACATCCTAATGTCCCTTGAGAGCAACCGAAGAATCCTAGCAAGGAATTCTATCCACCCAACCTCACGAGCCACACTCACCAAAACACAATCACAATAGGTAGTAGTATATAAGAAACACGAGTATTGGGTACCCCGCACCATTTCCCTTTAGTTAGCTAATCTTCATAACGGCGAACGTCCTGACGTTTCCACACTCTCCCCACCCGGGCACACCTGGGACTCACTACCACGTATCACGCCCGCACACTCCTGGGCCTCACAACCACGTATCCTTCCCACACACACCTGGGCCTCATCCCGAGGATTCTTGGGAAACAGTGGAACCATCCCGAAGAGTCATAGGCTAATGCCACCCCAATCAATACCTACCTGAAGAGTCTTAGGTGTAAGGTCACCTCAAGCCATCACCGCCTAGGGGAGAAGGAGCAGGAAGGAGATAGTAACTAAGGAAAACACCCTCTCCCATGAAATGGGAGTGTTCAGCACTAAGTTCTCAACATGGGTGGGGTGAAATAAAATACAAAAGATACAGATATATAAATATATATACCAAACACACAGACCAACCTATGGCTTCCAAACAGAGTAACTGAGCATGTGCCTCGGCACTGCTACTACGAAGCATCCATACAACAAACAACCCCAACCCCATTTAGGTTTCACGTTTCAGCATAATTAGTTTATATAGTTCCTTAACTACTGGGAAACTATCCACAACCAACCACATGAATCATTCGTAAAACATATCCCTACCATCCACAAATCAAGTTAGGAAAACACAAGCAACACAACCAAGTCATTCTTATTAAAAAAATAGCCCCATTGTTTATTAACTCCGTTTCATTTCCACACCCCACCATTCATTAACACTTCCACTTTTATTTATTAACAACCCAACGTCCTTTCACATTCAACCCATCCTTGTAGCCCCGCTGCCAACCACCATAACCACAACCGCACCATACATCATTATCCCATTAATACCATTTATCGCTGGCCCACTGCCTGTTACTAACATAGAATTTACACCAACCCACAACCAAGCAACCATAGCCCCGCTGCTCACCCTATCCACAACAACCCACAAAACACCCCCATCACATGCCACGTATTCAAGACAACACCCACATGTTCATTATTCCGTTTTTGTTTAACCGGGGTGATCACACAAGGGTTCCAAATTTTAAACAGCCAACTTTACATGATTAACCAATTTCCACATTCGACAAAGTTCCATCCACAAAAAAGTTTTATAATGATAGGGAAACATTTAATTGTGCAAGAAAAGGCCCCCAATGACTGTGATTTTCTGTAGGTAGAAGCTCATTCAATTCAAAACATAATATCACATGATATAAAGTAACAGCAATAACAAACTTCCCAACCCCGTTCATTGACCAGTTATTATCATCATTTATTGGTTCAACTGTTTCTCATGAAAACAAGATGGTACCCACCCCGCATGATGCACAATTTAGAGAGAGACAAAGGTAAGATCCATACCTCAACATGTTCTGATCGAAATGCTCCCCCGGATCAACCATAGAAGGCGTCCGTCGGCGTCCGCCACTTCTTTCATGTCCCGGAAAAAGCTCCTCAGGTTGAATTCAGAAAGGAAATGCCATAAGAAAGACAATGGATCCAAGCTCGGATGTTCCACCTCGTCGTTATGATCCTATGGCCACTGACAGATCGTAAATCAGAGCATGGATGAATATGTTATGGAAGAAAAGGAGCCTTTGAGTCTCTTTGGAGAGCTCTTCTCAGGGGAAAGGGGAGGAGAGGGGAGAGTTGAAAGGAGGAGGGGACACCTCCTTTTATAGGCAAGAAAAGAAAAAGTACACGATGTGTACTTTATGGTACATGGCGTGTACTCGGTTATTTCCCACGGTCTCCACGTGGCTTCCAACACGGCTCTGCGACCATTGATTGGACAACACACGGTTTGAGGGTAACACATACGCAGGGAGGGACTACACACCATGTAGTTTGGACACACGGTGTGTAACCATTTATTTCACACGGCAAGGACACGACCCCAATATGTCACACAGCCGTTGACTAGTAACGCGTACGCGGGGAAGGACTACATAGCATGTTGTACTGGACACACGGCATGCACCCATTATTTCACATAGCAAGGACATGACCTGCAACACTGGGTATACCCGGGAATGTGGTACAAGGCATGTAGTTAAACTACACGGCGTGTACTCATTTACTTCACACGGTGAGGACACGGCCTGCAACATGGTGTATACCCGAAAAGGGGGTACATGGCATGTACTCAAGCTACACGGCATGTAGTTTTAAAATTCTGAAAGGTGTGGGAAAAGTCCATTTTACCTTCCAGAACACTTCTTTAACTTCTTTGAAAAATGGAATGGTCCGGAGAGGTCCGGGACATTACAACCGATACCCCTTAAAACATTATCGTCCTTGAGAATTCAAAAACCAACCCAGAGTAACCCAACAAGATACCACTTAGGGTTCTTGTAATAACAGGAACCCAACCAACAAACCTAATCATATGTGTTAGGAATTCCTTCTCCTATGTCGAGATATTATCCGCAGTAGGCGGTACTAACTCGCCTGCACGGGTTTAGTTGCATCCTCATTAATCCATCTTGATTAAGGATTGGGCCTTCCCACTTCTATATATTAGGATTTTTCAAACATACACTTCACCCAACACCGTAAAACCCACACATTACCCGAACACATGGCTTGGGGAATTCCTTCTCCTATGTCGAGATATTATCAGCTTTAGGCGGCACTGACTCACCAGGACGGGTTTAATAGAATCCACATTAATTCATCTCGATTAGGGGTTAGGTCTTCCCCTCCCCACATGATAGGGCTCTTCACGTACATTTAAAGAAAAGAGGGAAACAACATAGCATTAATAACACTCAAAAACAAGGTCCAGGCCTAATGAATGAGCAAAAAGAGTTCCAACAATGGAGTGTAGTGCTCCCAAACAAAACATAGAGGATATCATTCAAGAAAGCCCAAAAACATCTCTATCGATCCCTGGTCCTTCTAGAGATGTTGCCTCTGATGCATGAAACTATCCGCGCCCATCTCCTCTTCCACTCTGTTGACGTCCGCTCCTCGATCCCATCCCGGTTGGAGTCCTTGAGGAACTCCATGTGGCTGGCCACCACCTGCTCCATCTCCCCTCAGAGGTATTGGAGCCTGTTTCTGCTGGAAGGGTCTTGCCAGCGACTAGTACCGCTGAGGCGGGCGTTGAACCTGCCCACATCCACCATACTGAGCTTGGGTCGGGCACTGACTCTGGACGTGCCCGAAAACTCCACAAGAAAAACACTTCGGTCATGGGCCCGTGAAAAAGGGAAGAGGATCCGAAGCTTTGAACTGGAACTGCAGGGGAATGCTCCCTACCAGCCTGAAACTGGAAGGTCCCGTCGCAGGAGACCTGATGCTGACTGCCTCCCCCTTGGATGAACCCGGGTGGATCCCCTCTCATGGTGCACCTACTAGCGAGTGCATCCTCTATACAACCTCTTCCTTCTTTTTTTACTTCCATGTATGTCGGAAGGGTGAAGGGGGTGATAGCATACTGGAGCGAAGGACGAAGCACCTCCTCCAAACGTCTCGCCCGAGACTCCTCATCCGGAAATAGATCTGGAGCAAAGAGTAGGAGATCCTTGAACTTGATCCCCAGCTATCGTACTGACATACTCCCCTTCTGAAGGGAGTGTAACTCATGCCTCTTCTCCAGCTTGATCATGGAAGAAAGCAATCCCTCTCAGAATTCCATCTCAAAGTCAGCCCATAGAACCTCTACCTCTATCCTCTCTCTGAGGTAGAGTGTCCACCACTGTCGTGCTACACCTCTCAGCTGACTGACTGCTAGGGGAACCTAGTACTCCCTCGGAGCACAGATCAAGGTAAAAGCGATCCCTAGATCCTCAAGCCACCCCTCTGTCTCTGTATCTGAAGTACTACCCTCGTACTTCATGAGGGTCTGCCGATGGAAAGAATAGAGAGTCTTCTGACACTAGCTATCTTCCTCCTCTAGGTCAATCCTCAACTGATTGACCGCCTGAATCTGCTGGGTCTCGGCAGTCTTAGCCACACGGGGACAACATCCAGGTGCCATAGCTATACGGTAAACAAGGATTTCCTAATCCCAAGTAGTATGGAAAACTGAAGGTTTTATTTTATCAATTTATTTAGATTTAATTCCTAGAACACCCAAATCAAGTAAAAAACAATCATGATGATGCATGTACCTTCCCTAGGGTCTCTTAACTGCAATCAATGTATTCTCACTTGGTCGTTCGGTATGCTCAGAGTCCTTGCATCAGATAACGGGGGGCCCTAAAATCCCGTGTCCTAGCCAGTCTTCCTTGGCCTATGTCACGCACCAAGATAAACTAACACTGTTGCCCTACCTTCCAATGCAATCCTCACTATTCATAACTCTAGACTCCATCCTATCTTTCAACCATCACATCTGATACCATTATGTCATGACCCCCTCCCACCAATGATTCCCCTACTGAGCTGAAAATGGTGAAAGGGAGATAATGACCCCCCGAGTCCCACCTAAAGTAGGCCCCGAGTTGGTGACTAGCACCAAGGTTATGAGTTTTCACAATATGGGAGGCATTACCCTTTTATTATTTTATGATCTGGAAATAGGACAAGTCAACCACCAAAAAGTAAATGAACAAGTGTATAGAAAAAACCCAAACCAAGCCCACATGTGTGTTTAAACAATTTTATAACAAGTTGAAACTACAAGAAAACTCAATGAACAATACCAAAATAAAACAAGAGTACAACAACAGAAGAAACTCCAACTATCCAACTAGTAGGGTCCCGCATGGCCCTGGTAGTCCTCATGGAAACCTAAAAGTAAATGTAGGGTGAGCATACAAGTATAATCAGTAGGGAAACCTAAAGCTCTCGTGCACAAGTGGGGAGACATCCTAATATCCCGTGAGAACAACAGAAGAAACCTAGCAAGGAATTCTATCAACCCAAACTCACCAGCCACACTCACCAAAACACAAGCACAACATGTAGTATTATATAAGAAACAACTGTATTGGGTTCCCTGCACTATTTCCCTTTAGTTAGCTGCTCTTCCTAATGGTGAATTTCCTAACGTTGCCACACTCTCCCCGCCCGCACACACATGGGCCTCACTACCATGTATCCCGCACGCACACACCTGGGCCTCACAACCACATATCCCGCTCGCACACACCTGGGTCTCACAACCACGTATCCCGCCCGCACACACCTGGGCCTCACAACCACGTATCCCGCCCGCACACACCTGGGCCTCACAACCACGTATCCCGCCCGCACACACCTGGGCCTCACAACCACGTATCTTGCCCAGACACACCTGGGCCTCATCCCAAATATTCTTGGGAAATAGTAGAACCTGCCCAAAGAGTCTTGGGCTAAAGCCACCACAATCGAAACATACCCGAAGAGTCTTAGGATTAAGGTCGCCTCAAGCCATCACAACCTAGGGGAGAAGGAGCAGGAAGGAGCTAGTTACTAAGGGAAAACACCCTCTCCCATGAAATGGGAGTGTTCGTCACAAAGTTCCCAACAAGGGTGGGGTGCGATTAAACACAAAAGATATGGATATATATATATATATATATATATATATATATATACCAAACACATCGCCCAACCTATGGCTTCTAAATAGAGAAACTGAGCACGTGCCTCGACACTACTACTACGAAGCATGCATACAACAAACAACCCCAACCCCATTTAGGTTTCACGTTTCAGCAGAATTAGTTTATTTTGTTCCTTAACTACTGGGAAACTATCCACAACCAACAACATGAATCGTTCGTAAAACATATCCCTGCCATCCAAAAATCCAGTTAGGAAAACACAAGCAACACAACCATGTCAGTCTTATTAACCAAAAAGCCCCATTGATTGTTAACTCTGTTTCATTTCCACTCCCAACTATTCATTAACTCTTCCACTTTAATTATTAAAAACCCAAAGTCCGTTCACATTCAACCCATCCCTACAGCCCTGCTGCCAACCGCCATAACCACAACCGCACCGTATATCATTATCCCTTTAATACCATTTATCACAGGCTCGCTACCCGTTACGTACATAGCATTTACACCAACCCACAACCAAGCCAGTCGTAGCCCCTTTGCTCACCCTATCCACAACAACCCACAAAACACCCCCATCACATTCCACGTATCCAAGACAACACCCACATGTTCATTATTACCACTTTGATTAACTGGGGTGATCACACAATGGTTATAAATTTTAAACATACATCTTTATGTGATTGACCAATTTCCACATTCCACAAAGTTCCATTCACAAAAACGGTCCTTAAAGATAGTGAAACATTTAATTTCACAAGAAAAGGCCCCCAACGACTGTGATTTTCAGTAGGAAGAATCTCATTCAATTCACAACATAACATCATAGGATATAAAGTAACCGAAATCACAAACTTCTCAACCCTATTATTTAACCAATTATTATCTTCATTTAATGGTTCAACTGTTTCTCATGAAAACAAGAGGGTACCCACCCTGCATGGTGCCCAATTTAGAGAGAGAAGAAGGTAAGATCTATACCTCAACAGGTTCTGATCGCAATGCTCTCCCGGATCAACCTTATAAGACGTCTGTCGGCGTCCGTCACTTCTGTCGGGTCCCGAAAAAACCACCTCGGGTGGAAGTAAGAAAGGAAAGGCTAAAGGATAGACAACAAATCCAAGCTAGAAAGTTCCACCTCGTCGTTAGGATCTCATGGCCGCTGACAGATCATAAATTAGAGCTCAGAGGAATAAGTTATGGATGAAAAGGAGCCTTCGAGTCTCTAGGGAGAGCTCTTCTAAGAGGTAAGGAGAGGAGAGGGGTGAGTTGAAAGGAGGAGGGGACCCCTCCTTTTATAGGAGAGAAATGAAAAAGTACACAGTGTGTACTTTATAGTAAACGGCGTGTACTCGGTTATTTCACACGGTCCACACGCACCTTCCAACACTGCTCTGCGGCTGTTGACTGGTCAACACATGGTTTGATGGTAACACATTTGCGGGGAGGGACTACACGACATGTAATTTGCACACACGGCGTGTACCCAGTTATTGCACATGGCAGGGACATGACTCCAACACAGCACAGAGCCTTTGACTGGTAATGCGTACCTGGGGAAGGACTACATGGAATGTAGTACTGGACACACGGTGTGCACCCATTATTTCACACAGCAAGGACACAGGCTTCAACACGGGGTATACCCGGCAAGGTGGTACACGACGTGTAGTTCAACTACACGACGTGTACTCATTTACATCACACGGTGAGGACATGACCTACAACACGGGGTATACCTAGAAAGGGGGAATACTACGTGTACTCAAACTACACAACGTGTAGTTTCAAAATTCTAGAAGGTGTGGGAAAAGTTCATTTTACCCTCCAGAACACTTCTTGACCTTCTTTTGACAAAGGAATGTGCCGGAGTGGTCAGGGCCATTACAACGGTGGCCATTAAGATTTCACTCTATTTATCTATGATAAATATTATGTTTATTATTTCCTATGCTTCTGTACTTTTCATTTATGGCATTCCCTTATGGTTTCCATTATGGGTAAACGCGATATCTTCATTTTAGGAAGTGCGGACTACCACCCCCTAAAAGTGATTTGATTCGTTAATTCCATATGTGGGACACATAAAGGATGGATTTAATTATATTATATATGATATTATATAGGAATTATAATATACCTTTATATCATTATGATTTCATTCCATTAAATATGAAATATAAATGAATGTAGCGTTCATGCGTACATACGACATACCGTCTCCATGAACGGTGCATTTCATTTCTTACATATAAATGTTATGTAATATTATAAATGCATGTATAATCTGGATATATATGATATATATAATATCTACATCAGGAATATAATTCTGGATATAATGGATATTTTACCACATGAACAACTTGTAATTATAAGGAGTTTATTTTTTACTCAAGTACCAATCATCGAAAAAATGACAGTTATTAACTTAAATAATTACCTACTGTTAATAACATGGTAATAAGTGATATAAGAGGAATAATGAACTTGAGAACGGTTTTTAACCAAGTAGAAATTATCTCATGTTTATTATTCAGGAGATTAAAGAATGATCGAGTCTAGTCAGATACGAGGAAAGAGACTTCGTCTCATTCTCTTTTCATTGAGGCGTATTTTGTTTTATACACAAATTTAATTTATATGATTTATAAACTCCATTTAAATCTCATTTTATTCTAAATTAATCTTTTTATACGAAGCATTTTACTAAACGGCAAAAGGGAATGTATTTGTCGTACGTATGCGGTGACAATGAATTCTTCGCCGCCATAAACATTATTTGAGTTTCAGCTTCCTCTACAAGCCATAACCTTTTTATAAATGAAAAATAAATACCATGTTTTACTTTTATTTTATTTTGTTATTGAAAATGGTTTTGATAATGTTATTATTATATCAATGTGTTATAGATATCCTGTGAATGAAATGTGGAAATGTTATGTTTCCTTTATGCATGTTTTATGTGATATGATTATGTTATGTTTCTTGGGAATTGTTTATGAAGATAGGTGGTTTCATGATAAACTAAGGGCGGGAGATCCCAAAATATCTCTCCAATGCATTGGGTGACACGAAGCGGTTAAACGATAAGGTTTCTTCGAAGAGATTTAGGGAATATACTGTGATGGGTATTCCAAACATAACCATGAGGGTTACTCCCTATGTAAGAATGTTAGGAATGCCTCAAGTTACCTTTATGTCTTATGATTTCTATGAGTTTTTAATTATTTAATGAGGTATGTTAAAGTGGTTATGTTTTATGATTAAAATATGATTTCATTGATTCTTATTTATACATGGACTAATGTTTTCATTCCATATTTTTATATACCTTACTGAGCTTTTTTTTGCTCATCCCATGTTTTTGAAATGTTTTTCACAAGTCAAAGGAAATGTACATGATGCGATGATAGTGTCAAGGAAGTGTCAAAAAAGAATACATGTTTTGTTTTAAATATGTTTCATTTGATGGGAAAAGTGAATATTGTCATTAATGTAACCACCTTGTTTAAAAGTGGAATGTAATGCAGGATTTATGTTCTAATTCTCTAAAACTCTAAACCTGAAAATATCCTCAATGTGTATTCTAGTAATAACTCAAGATTAAGTAATGTTTAATGCTGTGGAATTATAAAAATTGGTCCATGTTATAAACCCAATTTAATAATTGGTTCTATAAACAAGTAACATCTATAAAACCTTACAAAAATTAGTCAACTATGATCTAAAAAATTCATCGATCCATATTATTCTACATTTTATTCTATATTCATTCAAATGTTTTCTATGGAATAATGTTAAAAACTATAAATAATTACACTAATAAAATGTATGAGTTATTATTATTTCTAGTGAAAATTTGAAATTAATCATATATATTTTATATATGATTATGAAATTAATGTTTCTTTAAAATAACAGATGATATAAAAATATATCTATACCTCATCAAGATATTGAACAAAAAATAATATAATTTATATATTATTGAGGTAGTCCTTAAAGACATATAGACATAATGTTAATGTGAATGCATTGATGTGGCGCCCCCAGTTTCAGGTATGTAACATTTTCATAATGATTTATAAGTACATAATGTTGGTGGGTTATGTTTGGGAGAATTTTTACGTATTTTGGATTGGTTTAGGGGATTTTATAAAGTTTAATAGTTGGTGAATTTCTAGTAGAAACCGTTCAACTCCAACAAGAACCTGTGAACACTGAGATATAGACTATGTTGAAGGAACATAATTTGGTTAATGGGTTTTCCAATTTGTGTGAACACCATGGAGAAACCATGCGATGTTTTATAGAGATATTTTACATGGATGGGGCACAATTTTTCTAACCATGAGGGAAAACCTTTGATGCGGCTCTAGAGATAGTGGTGGGAAAAAAATAGTGCATGGTTTTTTCATGTATGCTACTAATCATGCATGGTATAGAAACGATTTCCCCAAAAGTGGATCGATTTATTTATTAACATTTAAAAACTTATTTTTTATCCATTTAATCCTTAAATAAAATATTATTCCTCTTAATGGCTATGAAACCCTTCCCCAATGAAATTGGATGTGATCTAGATGTGTTTAGGTAGGGAAAATCCCGATTCAATTGGTATGTCATCTTTTACGATAGGATTTCATTGTTTTCTTTATATATACATTCTTTTCTCTCTCAATTTCATAGACCATTTATTGTCCATCAAGATATAAGTTTTTTCATTCAAATCATTGTTGGATATGAAATACACGATGAAAGGGGAACAAAGGTAATGAAAGATTTTGGATATTCTACAGGGTTTTTTTTTTGTGTTTTGTGCCATTATTCATTTTCACCATAAATCCTATGGTTGGTGGATTTTCTATTAAATCCTAATATTTGGAAATGAAATATTTATTTCAAGGGGGTTTCATGACTTATAATGAAATTATTAGATAAAAAATATCCCCCATTCACAATAGAAAACTATGATTTTCAAATGTGGTTCTATTTTTCAGATGAAGAGAGAGTCTACAACACCTCCCAGAGAATGAAACAGATATAACCAGATAAGAAATATTCAACATTGATGTCATAGTATCACACAGTCTGTTGATCATGACACTTCTCAGGTGTTATAATCATATTATGCTTCATCATCACAAGGTCATTAGAAAACCCCTCATCAACATAATAGAGCTAGCATTGGTCATTCTAGGAATACCATAACTCCCCATCATGGGTATTCTCAATTGATAAATAATGAAAACATTATAATGTATAAGAAATTGTATAAATAATTTGATATTATTGTGGATTATTAATCCGTATCATCAATGCTGAGAGGTAAAATTCATTTTAATTATACACTTTTCCAAGCATCGTTTCCTACAGGATAATTAAATTCCACTATTTTTTCTCATGAGGTTTTTTTGGGTATAAAAGATGAGATTATTCATTCGGTCATGATTTTTCAAACTCATCATAGTAAAAGAGAATTAAAATCCATATGTGTAGAGAATGTTCTATAAGGGTGAATGTAGTTGAGTAGATATTGGATTTACATGTGCTATAGATGAATTTTGGTTATATAATCTAGGGTATGGTTTATTAAAATAATAACAAGGATAAAATATATAATCATTATACACTTCAACAAATTACAGATATTTTTGATCAATTAAATATATTTTAGTGGTTCTCAAAAATTGAATAATAACTAGGATATCACCAATTATGTGTTATGAAATATGATATTCATAATATACATTTTAGGATTAGATATGTCAAGTTTGAATATATTGTAATACCTTTCTCTCTGAAAATTTCAGGTGAGGTCTTTATGGAATTGAAAAATTAGATATTTAAAATGTATTTGGATTATTTTCTATCACTGTGTGTTGATGAAATACTAATGTACTATAGGGAAATGATGATGTATGAGAAACAAATGGTGACAATTTTGGGATTATTTAGAGATCATAAAATGAATGAAAAAATATCAGTGTGTTATTTTTGGGTAGAATAGGTAAATCTCCATGGACATTTAATCTTTGAAAAAAGTGATTTTGTGGGTCCAGAAATGATAAAAGTAGTTATATCATGGAAACCCTTAATGGATATAATTAGGATACAAAATTTTATTGGATTTTCTAGACATCATTGTTGGGGTTTCCATGATTTTTTATTTGTATCCTCATTTGGGAAAATTTTGAAAATGAAAAAGTTTCCATTCTAATGGGACAATGACTAAAAAAATAAATTCCTAGATATTAATGTTATCCTATCATCATCACCAATTTGGATATTTATTGAACCAAGAAAAGGTTTTGTGGTGTATTCTATTTCATTAGGATAAGTTTTGGGATGTGTAATAATTTAGGGACAACATTTTGTTGCTTATGGTCCTTGCACTATATAGTGGAATGAGAAAAACTACCCATACCATGATGGAGAGTATGTTATTGAAGTATATGTTTTGAAGATTTTGTTTCAATAAATATTTGATGAGATATTTAAGGAATTTATAGATCATAAGAGATTAAAATATATTTCTAAAAAATGGATTTGAACCTGAGATAATAATGATTTATGGGGTTTCTCAAAATACTCTAAATTATCATGATGTAAATACTGGGATAAAAAAATTCTATAGTAGATGCATGAATAATATCTCAATTTAATCAATTGTAAAAAAAATCGTCAGAGCAGTAGTAAATTATATCAAAACGAGTAGACTTGAACGTAGAATGTGATGACCATGGAAGTGTTGTATTTTTCAATCTAGTTTTATTCATTACTGATTTGGTTGAAATAGATAAATAGGTACAAACATCTAATTCAGAAATTTTTTTGATAAGTTGAAAACTCATTGTTGGGGAGACCATAGAAGGAAAAAAGTTGAATGAGAGTTTATTTTTTTTGATTGGATGGTTGTACTATTTTTTTTCTAAAAAAAATTCATCATTCCTAACACAATACAATATGGTCAATCCATAATGTAATTCAGATGATATATGATGAATGGAAACCAATTTTTTTGGTGTGTCAGTATGAATAGTTATGTTGTTGAGTTTGTTTCGAGATCTTTAACAAGCTATAGGATAAGGTAGAGCATCACTTATCAACTAGTTTTTTCTATTCATATTTGGAAATGGTAGTATTTTTCTATGTATTTTATAATTTATCTCCCATGAATAGTTCAGAGAAACAATGAAAAATGGGTTATACTGGGTCATATCAAAATTTTTCTCTAATTCATATCAATTCAAGAATCTCATACTGTATAGAAATTGTAAAAAATCAATATCTGAGAAGTTTTAAATGGGCATTGTGTGACAGTAATGATAGAATTATATAGATATTCTAGGTTTATATATCGATTCTAAAAAACATTAAAAAATCCCTTGGGACACAATTAACCATGTATACAGTGTATAACCCTTATATTAATGGACATTCTAAAGGGATGATAAAAAATTTAGAAAACATTATATAACATTGTGTAATGCAATTCAGTGGCTCATAGGTAAATCAAGTATCATTAGTGGAGCTCTCTTATAATAGCAATTATCAAGGCTCGATATATATGAATACTTTAGAAGCATTGTATAGACATCATTTTTGTTCCCTACATTGATGGATGGAGATAGGAGAGACATCACAGGCCAGTCCCAGCCTTGCACAATATATAATAGAGAATATTTATCTCATCAATAAGAGGATTAATATGGATGAGAGTCATCAAAAATCATATACATATCACCAACGATGACTGTTTTATATCAATATAAGTGATCATATGTCCTTGGAAATCTCTCTAAGGCTTGTACATATTCGTTTTGTGTAGCATGGAATGTTATTGACTAAATTGATTGGCCATGTTAAGATACTTGAACAGGTTGGAGAGGTGGCATGTCAGTTAGAATTGTAAATATAGTTCATTGTATAAAATATTTTGTATCTTGTATACTAGTTGAAAAATTATCAATATGATCTGGAGCTTGTGATTTGATAAGACAAAATTTAAATAGTGATGGATGTTTTGTTGGTGAACCTACCCATGTGGATTTTGGAAAAGAGATATAATGTATTTCATGGGAGATGAATTACTCTTGAGAAGGATTGGTGGAAACACCGTGAGATCCAGGATGAGACCTGGGAGTGAGAGAATGAAATGATAATGAAATAACATAAACTATTTTTGGGAATCATTGGTTGTGAACATTATAGGGATGGAAATGCCAATATTGGAGAGAAGTTAGAACCCACATTTTTCTGTAGGTAATCCTTTATTTATAATTTATAATTATATAATGTGTTTTAGTGATGTTTGTGAGGGTTTGGAAGATCTTTAGAATGTTTATATGGAATTTTCAAATTTTAATGAATGGTGCACCGAATGTGGAAATGGAACAAATCCTATATGAATCCATGCATTGTGAGATTGGTGCTAATAGGACGGCTCATAGTTAGGAACGAGTCTTGTCAAAACATTGAACCCACAAAAAAAAATTATGAGGAGTGGGAAATTGATATTTTTCACAGTAAGCACAATGTTTCTCAAACCATTCGGTCCAACTATTTAAGGTGATTCATGAGATTGTGGCGTCCACATAGTTAGTGCAATGTTTTTCCAAAATGTGTCACAAAATATTCATGGGTTTAAATCTAGATCGTACAAAAATTTATATAGGTCAAGGTAATCTATTAACCCCACCTTTTACTATATTTTTTCATTTACTAGAAAATTAAACATCCCAATGCATGTTAAACTCTTTCCCATCATATTGGATGATATATGAAGGATTTCATGATTCATTGAAACCCAATACCTTTGGTAAGTCCATGTTTTTAGTATTTTTATATAGCTGTACCCATATCTATATTATTTCCTATCTCAGATTATTAGTTATTTTCCACTGTGGATATATCTAACATTATTGATGACAATCATGGAAGGATTTGACCTTTTTCTTGTATGGGAAGTGACCTGATTCTGGTTTTTTAGACTCAAACAGGTTTTATAGTGATTTCATGTTGCTTTTTTTTGTTCCATAAAACTAATGGTAGAAGGATTCACTGTTGACTCCACATATTAGAACACAAATTCATGACTTCAAAATTATTATTTTTATGAAATTGTTTGTGATTTTATTTTTTAATGATTGATTGAAACCCTCATTTTGTGATTTACTATGGAATTTCACAAAAAAGAATATGTGGGGAAATAAATTGGTAAATTTATTTTAAAATTAATATTTTAAAATTGTTATTTGGATTTTATTCCTAGAAGATAATTTTCAATAAAACTAAGGGTATAATAGAGATTTTTGGTTTGAATGGTTTTCATTGAATGTTGGGTTTCATTGGAATGGAAAATTTGTTTGGTTATAAATAAAAGTTTGTGTTATTTTGAAAAGTTTTAATAGGTTTGGAAAAGGTTGAACTATGATGTCGTTGGATTATTTGGTGGAGAATGATTTGAATGGGATGGATATTGATCATGAAATACAACTATCAAAGGTATGGGTTATGCACCAGATGTTCCACTATCAATGGTTAAAATAAGATTTTTTTTGTCTGAGTGTGTGTGACTATTTGATATAGAATGTGTAATCCCAAATGAAATCATGAAATTGATAGAATGACTTGATTTGATCCCATCATAGGAAAATGATGTTGTTTTGAGAAAACAAATCACTATTGATTTTTTTATTAAATGTTTCAATTTTTTAATATAAATATTATTATAAAATATGGATAACATGTTCAATACTAGTGGAGTGAATAGGGTATGAATTTGGGGAAATACCATTGAGTTTTATTACCCATCCATGATTTGTATTTTTGGTGATCTGGTAGATATTATCCATCAGGATACATGAAGAGATAAAGAATCACACATATTTAGATGTGCATCATGAAGCCTTTTTGTTATGCGGAGTTGGGATATGGAAAATGTTTGGAGTTATGGAGCTATGTATTTGGAATATTTTCATCTTGTTGGTTTTTATTTCGCTATTTACTTTAATGATTATATGTATTCTTATATGGTACACTGCTAAAGATTTATTTTGATATCATTGGTTTTACATTGAGTTGTTTTACATTGTTATCATGCAACAATTAGTGGTTTTTGGTTATGGATTTTTTGGCTGTGTTTTTTATTCTATAATGGTAAATCATTCCCCATATTTTTGAAGCTTGAGTAATTTATTACCATCCAATGGAATATTAAGGATTTCACTTAATAACATGTATCTTTCCACCACCTTTTCATGACAATTAGGATGGGTGGAAATTAAAATATTTATGAATCATGAGTATTCATATAACAAAATAATTAATTCATAACATTTGTAGTAAAATAATATATTTTTAGTAGTAAAAATTATATCAGCATAATTAAATAATCTTTTTTATTTCATTAAAGGATTATTGGGACACTATTTTCATGGACCATATATTCTTCATAAATTTATCCAATGTCTATTTTATAATATTCCTTATAGTGATTTTAATATTATGAATAAATTAGAAAATATATAATTGAAACTAGATTTTAAAATACATTGCTTTCTCCACTAGTCATTCCGATGGACAATTCTCTATGATCAGATAATAGCATAACCAATTAATTATCATCCAATCATTTATCTAATGGATGAAGTCTTAATATATCATAAATAGCTCACACCAAAGCGTAAAAAATCTACCACCTCCTATATTTTTTATATTATAGGTAATATGAAATCTAGAACATGTAATAAATCAAAATGTATTCAATGATTTTATGGAAAATTTTAGGTTCTAAAGAATGACTACGAAGGGTTTTTATTGTATTCAATGTCCCATGTGGTATCTAATATAAAAGGATGTTATGTTTCATAGATTTACCATGAATTAACATAGTAATGGTGTAAATGAATGATATTTATTGGTACCCATTATAATTAACATTGAATGGATTATTCTATTTTAATTTATAATGGATGTTATTTATTTTTCTATAGGATTTACACCTGTAAGAAGAAAGATATAAGGTAAAATGTTATCAACTACAATTTTATGAAACTAAATTAATAATATATTAATAATTAAACAAAAAAATGAATAATTTAATTTATTAGGTAGTGATATTTAGAAGATAATTCATTACATTAATGGTTATTAGTTTCAAAAATCAATCATAAAAAATGTATTTAATGGAAAATAACGTTTCAAAACAGATGATTATTTTATAACTATAATTTCATTAAATTTTTTATTTTGAAATAAAAATAAATAATGGTGATGATAATAATATCAATGATCACGTTTGAAATATTTATGAAACCAAAATAGTTTCATTCACTACCACCAGTGCTCCATTTCTATTTTTATATTAATATATTGTACACAACAGTAGATGACCATGAAATATTGACTTGGGGTAATGGTAATGTTGTGTGGATCATGAAAAAATTATTATCATATAATTATAGGATTCAATTTTTACCATATGTGTGACATTACAAAAATGAAAAAATGAATTCTTTAAAATGTAGAAGTATATTGGGTTATTAAAAATATTTATTCAGTAAGAGGATGAAGGTTTCATGACATTCCATTTCCTTACATCGTTTTAGTGGAAAATGAGTAATTTATTATACTACAACCATGGTGATGAAATAAGTAATTTACTACACCACAATTTAATTGATTTCAAGAGAGTCATTGGAGAAAATAAATCTTGAAAAAGTTCTTGAATGATTTAAAAATAAAGGGATTAGACAAATATAAATATATTATGATTAAATATTTTATTTCAGGGGTATCATATTTAAGGGTCCAATACCAATTTCATATAGAAGTGAATATATATTTTTTCTGGACGACTGTGTATCCAAATGAGTTTATGTTGTGTCATTTCCAATTAAAATGTATTGTAAATTATTGTAAAATATTTTTGTAGTATCATATTTTATATATTTGGATTTCATAGAGAAATAATTATTGATAAAGGGTGGTATATCAAAAAGTTTATATTCCTTACATTTAAAGAAAATAAGAATATGGACATAATTTGAAAACTACATCTTAACAATAATATATTGGACAAGATTAGGATTAATACAAATCAATTAAACATATTTTTATAATTATTTTGATAATGTCAGTAAATGATTTATATTTGAAACAACACATTTCTCTCTAAGATTAAAAATCGATCTAAAAGTAACCTATTGTAATTTAATATAAAATATATAGATATAGAGATTTTTAAATTTATATTTAATATTAAATAAAAAATGTTTATTAATGAAATTATTATAAATTTTATTTTCAACGGGGAAAATAGATTATTATATATACGATAGATGGGGGAGTTGAGAATGGAGTTATATGAAATGAATGAGTTTTATTAAATGGAATCATTTGATAAAAAAATTCTCATATACATATAAAAGTTTAATTTTTTAATTCAAGATTTTTTTATTATATTAGTAAATTTCAATCCATGTTGTTATATATGATTTGTATATTTAATATACACACTATAGATCAGTGAAATTTTATAACTAATGGAGAGGTCATCCATTATAAATTTAGATAGGCTAAAAATATTTAATTATATTAATAATTTAATGGAAACAATAAAAATAATTTTTTAGTAGTGGGATAATAATGATTTGTGGATAAAGTCAATATACATAAATATCGTTGGTGGAAATCCAAACAAAAGTGTTTTAATTTAATTTTATCAATGCTTTTAATTTTATATAATCCAACATTTACAGAAAAATTGTTTATACATTTGTAAAATATAGTATTTTTACATAGTGGAATGGAATTGATAAGGATACTTGTGAAGATCTATAATGGTAATTCTAATTAAATGATGGGATCATTATATTATGACATTAATTTTTATTCTCTCAATGGGTCCATTTCATGTTATATTAACTTGAAATTACTAATTTAATAATGTTACATTAATTAATATATGTTTGGGGGGAGTGTTTTTGGTTAATATATAATAGGGATTTAAATCAACCATGGAAAATTTAGAATTTTCAATTATGAAATAAATTATTCACTATTATTTAGAGAAATGGTTTTTGAAATATAATTTATGTGTGTATTATTGAATAATATATTTTGTACGAATCAATTGATAAAACATAATGTAATTTATTTTATTTTTCTATATTAGATGTTATTTTATAAATAAAATGTAACATAAATAAAAAAACATTATAAGAATATTCATGTCAAAGTATTTTGATAATATTGGAACATAGTTTCATAACATTTAACTAAGTTAGATGTTATCAAACTACTCATCTATTTTTGATATTTGTTATCATAAATTTTAACAGAAGTTATGGACATATAGTTTGTTTTGAGATCAATGTTTTAAATTGAATTTTATTCTCTCTTGAGGAAAATTTTTTATTCTTCTATAATTATATCATACTGCACCAGCCATAGAAAACAAAATTATATAATATATTAACTACATATTGCTACCATCTTTTAAAAATAATTTTTACGCTTCACATAAACACAATATGATTGATAGTGAAGTAAAACATTATTTTCTTTCATTTTGGTAATCATCCATGAAATTATATCATTATGATGATTCCAAATAATCAATCATATAATAGATTCATTTAGTACATTTCAATGACCAATTATCCAAATATTGGATTAATGTTATAGGATCATTGTAACTATTGGTGAAAATTGAAATTTTATTAAATTATATTAAATTCCATGTAGGCTTGTGGAGCCTCTGTGAGGTATATATAAATATGTAGAATACAATGTAATTATTTAATGAGACCTTAATGGATTCTCCAATGAAAATAAGTATTTCTCCACCACATTTATGAGATATAATAAAATATAGAGTTGTATAGGACAATCCAATGCATGTATTTGGTGGTTCGGGTCAACCCATAGATACACCACATATGAAGGAGCTTGTTCAAATATTCTTAATGATCATCATCAATGTTTTTGTCAAATATTTAGGGATCCCCCATACTTTTTTTATGGTACACAAGTTTTATCAATTTATATTATATATTGTGTTGGATCCTAATATGGTTATTTTATGTTTTCATTTTCTCATTGTGTTACATGTATGAATAATTATTTTTTGATCCGTAGAAACCATGAAATAATTTTAGTGCTATCAAGGCTTCATATGATTCCCAAAATCAGGGTTAAATTACAGAGGAACAGATATCATATTTTTTCATCTGAAATGATATAGTTTTTTAATTACATGATTATTTATATTAGGTTGAATAAAAAGTTGGTATAAAGTAACACATTATGATATTGGATATCTCAATATGAAACATATAATAATTCCAATAATACTGGAAATATTAGTGTATATGATATAGTTTGTCGTATTAGATGATGGTTTTATAAAGATTTAACTTTAACACCTAAAAGAGAGTCTCACATCATCAACAAGATATGCAAAATATTTTTTTATTTTAATTACAAGATGATGAAGGTCATGTGAAAAGAAATCAATCACCAATATTAATTTGTGATTCTTTTTTAAAAATAATATACTAAAATATAATATATTATATAATGAAATATTGTATACAATAACTAGTTTTTTAATTGTAAGACACAATCAAATATTGTAATCCATAATATTGTATTTTTATTTTATCATGGCTTACGATATGGGTGAGTCATAGAATTTGAAAAAATATAATTTTTTTAAAATATGAAATAAATTATTTAATTTATAATTTTTTTTTGGAATTGTTTAAAATTTTCAGGTATTTTTATAATTTATTACATTTTCTAAAATTATTTAACTATAAATTTTTTCATTTAAATAAAAATATTTATCCTCAATTTATCAAATAAATGTTCATCAAATTAAATATTTAATACAAAATATACATTGATTAAGATTTCATATATTATGAATTAAATTAGACAAATTAATATTGAAATTATATGTCAGTTTATAAAATGATTATATACTAAAAAATTATTATTAATTTGAAAATTTCAAATTAACTGCTTTATTTAAGAAAACAATTGATCCATATCGAAATTTTTTCGATTATAGATTTATTTAATGTTAAAATTTTTATGATATTTTGATTATATAAAATATTCACATAATAAGATTTAAAATATAATGTGTCTATATTTATTTGATATCACACATTTATTTAAACTCAACATAAATGATAATGTGAAGTATGCATATTAGAATTTATCATTTTATGTCTTTATTAAAACTATGATGTTGTGTGTTGAATTTGTTGAGTAGAAGTGTTGAAGTTTTTTTGATGTTATAGATTTTGTTTTCTCTATAATAATAATACATACAAGTATATATGATATTAAACCTTTTTATTATTATTTTATAATAATGGATATCATTGATTCTGAAAGTGGAATGGATGATTATTTTATTAAATGTTAATGCAGAAGAGAAGTGTAGTTATTTTTAATAATATTAAAGATTGAAAGTATGAAGGATTTATTATAGAAGATGTTTCAGATGCATGGATGGTACTTAATTATTAACATACGTAATTGTATATATAATTTTTCTTGAATCAATAGACAAATAATATCAAAATCTATGTTTGAATGTCTTACTATGAGGTGGAAGATAAATTTTCTATCATATTTAAATTGAGAAATGTAATAATGGTGAATCATAGGGATATATATAATCCTATGGGATGATACAAAATTTATTTCTATTTGGAATTATTATATAAGGGTTTTTATTTTATCACCAGTTGACATTGTATAAATACATGAATCTTGTGGTGAGAGTTCTTATTTTAAAAATGTTAATCTATTAGTGGTATCCTTGTATATGTAATGTATTTCAATTTGTTTCATATGATTTTCTAATGATAATAATTTTTAAAATTAATACATACATCCCATAATACATAATTGTTAATTTGGAAGAATAGATTAATTTCAAAAACATCATCTAATTTAAAATTAATATTATTAAAATTATAAATAATATTCACTAAAATAGTAAATTGAATAATAAATGAAATGATTTTTCTAATATAGAAGGGTATGTTGAAATTATATAATGGAATACAATACTTATTATATTGTAAAATGTAAAATTGTTTTAAATTTAATATTTTTTGTTATTATGCAATATATTTTTGGGTCCTTACAAGTATGTTGTGTCTTGGGATATAGTTTATAAAAAATGATAATGTCACGTACATGGATAAAACCTAATGTAAATGAAGATCATTTTCATGTTGCATCAAATCTAATACCTACAGATTATGATATACATTATTAATCATATAATTTTATATATAATGTATACACCATTATGAATAACATATATTACATAAAGAGACAAAATAAGACTTCAGTGATACTACTTATTTGATGGTGTCACTATTGAGGAGTAATTTCATCCCATAATAGATTTATTGATTCATAACAAGTATATGATTACACTTCTATTTCCATAATAATTTCTTAAAATATCTATGTGGATTATATTTATATATTAATTTACTGTGAATCACAAATTGCGGATTAATATCAAAATATGTTGTATGTGCTCAGAGGACTTTGTGAATATGAACTAATTCCATACATAAATTCAACATTCAGTTTAATGGATATTTTAAAACAATATATGGTAGTTCTTTTATAATAAGAGTGATAGAGTTTAAAATAATTGAATATATTGTAATTAATATAATTAATTATGTATATATGTGGTTGTGATCATTTGATTGTCATTTCAATTAATACAGAGAGTGTATGTGGAAGATAAAGGTCATACCTTATCATATCTTCTATTTCATGTAGGATAGTATTGAGATAATTTCATTTTGAAATTATCTTTATTTGGATAATGTGATTTCATTTATATGGGGTTTTGGAAGGAAATGACACAATCCTCACAACAAGGAGTTGATATAATCGGGACAGAAAAGATATGAAAATAATTAAATCAACAATACAATGAATAAAAAAATATGGAGTTATGATTCATGAATAAATACTAAAAATATGTTGAATACTTTATCTATATATTGAATGCTTCATCCACATAAGTTATGAGTTGAGGAAAAGAATAAGATGTGTCCCTTGAACCGAAAATGTTTCCTTAAAAAATGGGGATAACTCATGACATCAATTGGTAGGAGATATGGAGAAATTATATTTTTATATTATATTTTGATGTGAAAATATTAATATATCCTTTGAGATAATAATTGATAAGTTTTAGGACCACTGTGTTAGTCATAGAATTTTTTTTTACCAGAGTAAAAATGTTTCATGGAAATTTAATCAATTCAAATTTTTCCAAAGAAATAAATATTTAATTAATTCAATATTAATTTATATGTTCAATTTTTTCTATCATATCATTCAGACATTTCAACAAATTTAGATTCCATATCCATAGATTAGGATATTTTTAAGGGATTTTCCTATAGGTGGAAAATACCCATCACTTGTGATGTGGTGGGACATGTTCCCCTTTTCATTTCTTTTCAAAAAAATACGACTTTTTTATTTGTTATTTATTATTTCACTATTTTCCATTTGGATTCTTATAAATTCCACTTAATAAATTTTCATTACATATTTGAGAGAAGAATAGTTGATAATTAAATGATGGTGTAAGTGGAAAATCATGAGGAGTCTGATCGAGTTCCAGATTATAGTGAAGTGGTGAAAAGTTAATGTTTCGGAAAGATAATTATGAATTTATTATATAAATGTAGGCATGGTTTTAGTAATTTACAACATATAACAATTTTTTACCCTGGGTTTTAGTGTGTTTTGTGATTTAAATTCTGAAAAACTAATGAAAATGATATGTGGTTCAGAGAAAACACAAAATTTATTCTTCCTATTCAGTGAATATAATGTATTCAAAGTACAATCCATGTACTTGGGTGTGTATTAATTGTATGGAGACTTGAGGTATGTTCAAGTACTCTTCTAGATACCATGTGTCTCAGTAACATGGACATTATGGGTACACAACCCGATCCTGTGTGATGTAAATTTTTATTTCTATGTATGGTACTTGACAAGAACCCATGTTCATTGAAATTATTGGCATATTTTGTATAACATATGTTATGTGTGATTGGAACAAATTTTATATTTGAAAATTTTATAGGATGACCATGGATGGGGTAAATTTTTTGGTACCCCCTTTTGGGAACACACTATTTTCAGGGTGGAAACACATTATACATTATAAATGTACATGTTGTGTGGGTAGTTAAACAAGAATATATAGGAATGATTTCGGTAAAGAACATATATCCAAGGTACACACAATATACAATTATTATATGTAATGTATTGTATGTTTTCCGATAGTTTATTTGATATTATGACTATGATTCATATATTCTTTGAATTTTCCTTATTGATCATGATGGCAAAATCTATTCATTATTTAGAGTTCAATATGGATTTATTTGCACCATGATATTACATTAGGTAGACGGTTTTTTAAGATTGGATTTTTAATCCGATTTTGGGTTAGGATGTGTGTTTGGAGACCAGCGTGGGTGTTGACTTGTTGGCGATCAACATGAATTGGGTATTCTATTTTAATACATTTGAGGTTATTTTTTAAAGATTATGAAATGTTTGATCATGTAGTGTTTGTTTGGGGATCATGTATTTTTCATTCATGATATAACCAATTTATCAACAATACATATTTCAATGTTTAGATCATATGTTTATAGAACAATACAATTGGTGTGTTTATGTTGGGTTCCCCTATGTGACGCAAATTATGACTGAGTACAATAGTTGTGTAGAGATGTGTCAGAGGGATAGTTGAAAATTCCCTTATTGTATGGTCTCTAATAAATTGATCATTGCATTTCATGGATGGCTTTGAAGAATTCCCACTATTAACTGTGTTTCATTAGATTCCCCTTTTGGGTTAGAGGGTATACATGGATGGAAAATTTTAAAGGGAGGATGGATATTGTTTAATTAGAGTGGGATTTCCCCCTGTGTTTTTGCATGAGGTAATAACACCTTTTAGTGTCATAATTTTCAGGTTCTTATGAGTAAAATATGTATGTATTAGGGGAATTCCTTTCTTATGGATTCCCCTTTTGGGGATATTTTTGATTGTAGACTAGTTAGAGTTCACAGATTTATGTTTAGGTTGCTCAAATAATATGTGTTTCATGTTATTTGGTTTAGATAGAGGAAAAATTATTTGGGTTTCCATCTCTTGTTTTCTCCTATAGGAAAATTTTAGGATCTTTTTAATCACGTGGCTTGACAAAATTGCACTAGAAATGAATTTCATAGTTGGAATTTACATTATGATATTACTACATGGTCCATTGTAGCCTCATGTTCTGTTTTCTACATAAGGATAGCCATGGAGATCCAGTGGTGTTAGTTTATTTGATTATGAGGTAAATGACACCATAATATTCAAAATTATTTTTTATAATATAGTTT
Source organism: Viscum album (assembly GCA_963277665.1). Lineage (NCBI taxonomy): Eukaryota > Viridiplantae > Streptophyta > Magnoliopsida > Santalales > Viscaceae > Viscum > Viscum album. The sequence continues at coordinate 579,751,595 of OY728128.1, read as the reverse complement.
ATCGACATTGATAGTTCAAGTGTTTGAATGGTGGGTTTGAGAGTAGAAGTGACCCATTTTTTCATGCCTATTGGCTATGAGGATTGAGGATGTTTATAATCAAAATTATGGTTTAATGTCATGTAACTGTTGGTATATTAGATAGAGCATTGGATCATATTTTTATTTGATCTCTCATTTGATTCCAAGATATGGATAGACATGATTATAATTACAATAGACGTTCTAGATGAGATCCATCAATCTAGTTGTGTATTTTACATAACTGGAGGGGAAACATTCTAATGTGTTGTCATGGACATCCTCATGTGGGTTCTATTTTACATGGATTCTATTTAGCATATGTGTTATTGCACACATTTTATATTATTCCATGCGAGAACATAAACCCAAAAGATTGAATTTTTAATGTTTATTCATTTGAAAACCCAATAGGGTCTGTGATTCATACTGATATATTTATCTAACATATAGGTGCTCTATATATCTAGTGAACATGAAAGATTTTATCTAGTGGTGTGTCCAACTTTCTACAAATCCACTAGAATGGTCCAATTTAGAACTTGTTTCAACATTGGTGTATGTTCAGAACTATTTGATGGATTTGTTTTTATTGTAATTAATCCCCCTTTTTTTAATGCAATTTTTTATTCATATAATTAGTTTTGATCTTTTTTGGGAATATAATGTTTTAGTGCACTTATTATTATATGGGATGATATGTTGACCACTGGGGGTGATGTAATGAGTTTTAATTTACACCCACTGAACATTAAACATTGTATGCCAATATGAATGATGTATTATTTCACTTTGGATTATAGGTGGTGTAGGGGATACAGAGGATCCCCATTATTTCATGATCAAGTAGATCCAGGTGTCTGGAGTCTCATGATCTGGATGGTGCAACACAAGGATCACATAGTCCTCGTATTTGGTATGGATCATAGTTTTAATTATCGTATGTTGTATTTATTTTTAGTTTCATTATTTTTTATATGTGGTAATACCAGTTTGTGAATAACTGTTAATTTATTACTTTCATGTGAGTTGTTATGATTGTATTCCATATTTAAATTTTATAAAATTATTCTGGTTTAGTTGTTTATAATATTATAATTAGATGTTAATGATTGTTGATGTTTATGTAATTGGTGAATTTTTATTAATTTTGATAATGGTTATATTTTCCCCAATATATATATTAGACCCTATTTTCTAGCCTGAATCCTCTAGAACTTCTGGATCAATGCATGATGCCTTGTTGAATGCTAGATCATGTTACATATCATGTTGACCTCATATGGTTCATTAAAAAATGGTATCATATGTTCACTATTTAGATTATTTAATGATATAGTAGATAGGTCCAATAAAAATGTTTATGAAATTGTGATATATATTTGAATGACGTGTTGTAATTTTTTTTCTAATAATAATTCTACTTTTATAAGGGAAATAATTTCTACCATAGGTAAACATTTTTTGTGTTTGGTAATTAAACCTTGTGTGACACAAAATGAGTTTTGTAATTATGGGTTACTCTTTCTTTCAACAATTTTCCATTTGGAATAGTGGAATTGTTTATACATCATTTTATGAACATATAATTCACATGACATATTAATATTTAGATGGGTTTTTATAATGTTGGATATTTATATGTTTATGGGGGATGGATCAATCTATATAGTGTATCAAACATATATCCATAGAGGTATTCTACTAAACTGAATAAATTTATATATCTTTTATTTTAATGATTCATCATGTGAATCCAATTCCAATAAGTCCCATTGAGTTGTATATGGATTCCCATTGTCTAGGTATACAAGGAGACCCATATATGTTGTTAGAGCGATAAAGGATACCTATCGGTGACTCGATGAGGGAATAGATGCCTGAGAGATATTTGGAATGGTTTTGGGTATCACTCTATTGATGGTCACCCCAAATTTATAGGTTATTTTTTTATTGGGACAATGTTTTTCCATCCACATATTTCCTTCCAGGACTTGCAACGGGGTGGGCATGTCTGCTATCACCGATGTATTTTGTGGTCATTAATATTCTTACATGTTGAAATTAATGAGGCCTACTTTCCTCACAACCATGTTATGAATTAGGATGATGGGTTTTTAAGAATTAAATCATCATATGTTGTCTATAAAATGTTGATGGATTGAGAGGTCATGTTTGTTTTGACCCTTATACATACTCATTTTAGTTTTTATTTGGGTACCATAATGAAGAATGGTTAGACAATTGCACCATTCAATCAATACTTAATAGTTGTGTTTTCATGTGTTTCATTTTTAAAAAAAATATTGAATCAATTTTTCAGTGGAGTTATGAGGGTGGTTTAGTATTGTTAATTATACTATTTGATGACCATGGATGGTGGGTTTTAGTGAATTATATTGATTTGTAAGGACATGACCTGTGAGTGCATGATTTTAGGATATATTTTTCGAGAGTTTTAACAACACCATTATATAAGGGAGTGGACTATAGCTTGTTGGACATCATAAACATAATTTTAAGTTGATAATTTCGAATACAAGTTTCTTTTTTTAGTGATATGGGAATGTCCATTTATTTTTTTTCATTTTTATTTCAGAGCATATGCATGATGCATTAGTCAAAATCTATCCACTCCACATAGTGATTAATATTTTGTGGGTCATGTGAGTTTCTATTTTGGATGTCAGGATATGATAATGATATTCGTACGGTGGGGTGACTTATAGATATCATGGTTAAATATCTCGCTTTTTGGTATGGGGTTGTGGGAGAAGTGATTCTGTTCTTTAGAAAATTGAGATATTTATTGATGTGTCAATGTATGGGTGAGAAAAATATTTCATGTCAACCATCGATGATTCATGTCGGTGAGAATTATTTGTGTCTGATATTTTTTTATTTCTCATGTAGTAATAGGTATTAAAAATAATGGGAAATGTAATTTTTTTCTTAAGGGTGTTTTATGATGAAAATTGGTATTTATAATTATTGATGTTCTAAAATTACTTTCCATAACCATTCAATTTCTCCATAAGGAGGGTTCTTATGATATGATAAGATTATTATTTAAATACAAACATTTAGAATATTTAAAGAATATTTGACATTTTAAAAAAGTTATATTTTTGTCACAGGAGTTCATTAAGTAATTTCAATTAAATAGATACCCAGATTGATATTCCTTCTGTATAGTTGAGTCCTTTTGAGAGAATTTTCAAAGGTGGCAAAAAAACTCCTTGCTAGCTATAGGGTCGATCTTGAATCCCAATTCATCTCTATTTCATGTTCATTTTCCTCCCTTTTTTTTCAAATTTAAATTTTTATTGACATTTTGTCCATATTCACATTAAATTGGGATTTTTAATAACATATATATGAAATGTAATGGGAGAGAATATTGATATGGAGGTGGTGACCCAACCTAGGGAGTTCAGATGAGGCCCAAATCATAGTTCAGTGGCTTTAGGTGGAAATTTCACTATTAGTATACAACAGTTTCCATCCATATGTATGCCCATTTAAAATTAATTAAATAAATATCCATAAATGTTTTATTTATTAGAAAATTGAATTCGTTGTTGGGGTTTTTCATCTGCAGTTGATATAAGTATAATCAGATAGAAATGACTGATTCATGGAATTTTGGGGGGTTTAAATTCAAAACATTTCATGTATATGACTTATGGTTTATAGGGAACATTCAATTAGTTCTTCCATCATTTGATATTTGAATTTTTTGGACTAAAATATATGAATATTTTAAGTCACTTCATGTAGTGGAATCGTAGCTAATTCATGGGTACTCATCCAAACACCTTATGTTAGGAGAACATAGTCATGCGGGTAACATGGAGAGATCCTATGTGATGTATATTTCTAGTGGATAGGTACTGTACATTTGATACCCTCATGTATGATATGTGACATGGAATCCAATGTTGAATAAACACATCATATTTTTAGTACATATGGTGTATTTGTGAATTTTACATGTCAGGTGGTGATGAGGTACATATATAGGTACCCCATCTCAGGTAATGACTATGTACGTGGTGTACACATTGCATAGTTCATAAATTCATAATTTTATTGACTACTGGAATATTTCATTGAAGAAAAATTTAGGGTAAACTTCATGTACCCTCGGTAAACAATATGCACTTTGATTACCTTGGTTTTTTTCTTTTTCCCCTCTATATCGAGGTAATTAGGCATGTGAGAAGTCCATTATGTATGTTTCTCTATTTAGATCAGGGTGGTGGAATATTTGTTTTTGGTTTTATTGTTTTATAGACAGTATTTTTACTAAGAGAGTACCACACACGGGTTTTATTGATGGTAGTTTTCAAAATTCCCTTATGGGTTGGGATATGAGATTCAATTCCCATGTAAGGGTTGTCAGATAGGTGAAAGGGATACATTAATTGTGCCATGGAAACAAATATTAGGTTCATTTGGATTGACCCTGATATGTGGTGTCATATAATATCAATGGAGAGATCCTGGTTTTTCTATTTGGGATGGGAAGAATTTAATGTAGTTAGATATGTAGTGTTTTAGACCCTACATCTAACTATTAGAGATTTTTTGGCATTTAGGATGGGTTGACGACTTGAAATTGGGGTTAAGTATGGGTTCCCTCATGGGAAGGGGATGAAACTAAGGACTTTTAGGGTTCTCATTAGTGATGGTTTCTAATAAAGTGATTAGTGGATGAAGTGGATAGCTATTATGAATGTATGTGTGGAATTAATATTATTTTTTTACCCTTTTGGGTGAGTTATCTCCTCTTGATGAATTTTTTAATAGGTAAAATTGTTAATTCTTTCATGTAGTTTATTTTATCTATGGTTTGGTATGTTTCTAAGATCACTTGAATGTTCATTATTTTTGATGTGTTCATGAAGAAATTTGATAATTACATTGTGGGTGTGGTTTGATTTTATATTCACCATTTGGGGGTTTTTTGATATAGAATCAGTAGGAGGCCATGTAGGAACTTTTGGATTGATTACACCATGGTTGTTTTCCAATAATATGGACGATATAAATGAAATATATATTGAAAGACCTGCTCCATTGGTGGATATTGTTCCAGTTTGACAATCATTTGACAGGTGTGTCTTATAACATGGGTGTAGTAGAGGAGTACATAGTTGTGGGTCACATTTTCTTATGATATTGGAGACTATTGGAGCCTTTTTTTTGGTTTCTACTTGAAGAGTTTTATTGAAATTTATAGGTGAATGATTTTTGGGTAATGAGATAAAAGCGATCAAAAGAGGAGACACTTTATAAGGCCCCAGCATTAAACCTTACTTAATATTGAATTAAATGAGTAATTCACATTGAGGATCTTTTCAGGTTTAGAGTTTTAGAGTATTAGGACATAACTATTACATCTCAAAAGATTACAAAGTAGTTGCTTCTACTAAATTTCCATAAAATTAAAACTCTTAAAAAGAAACATGTATAGTTCCATGTTTTCGGTAGCATGACTTTCCCTTGATCCCATCCTTGACCCTATTCCATTCTAAGTCCTGTGAAAAACATTTCAAAAACTTGGGATGAGCATAAGAAGCTCAGTAAGGGATACACAAAGAATGAAAACTGATTGTTTTTCAAAACAACAAGTAAACCATGAATAATTTATCAATGTAATACTTTTCACCTTCATGAAGTAGTAAAAACTTTTCACTGAAAAAAAAGTATCATTACTTACCTTTTTGTAACCAAAGGATTACCATAAAACCCATATAAAGAACACATAACATATATAAAGGTAACTTGGGACATAAACATACTTAAGTGGAATAACCATACGGTCGACTTCCACACATATCACTTAATGGAATAGCCATACGGCCAATTTCCATACATACTTAATGGAATATCCATACGGCCGACTTCCATACCCAATGCATTGGAGGTTATAACATAACCACCCGTCCTGGTATTCACGGCACCACCCGTCATATGGTTTATCACTTAACCACCCATAAAATGTCCATGTACCATTATAAAATTATAACACATAAAACCAATATAAAGGAATGATAAAATTTCCACATTTCAATCACAATATATCATAAATATATTTACATAATAGAATCCTTTATCAAAACCATTTTCAATACAAAAATACATAAAAGAGTATATGGTATTTATTTTATTTTAAAAACATTACGGCTTGTTGAGGAAGCTAGAGACCAAATAATACTCGCGGCGGCGAAAAAGGTCATTGTCACCGCGTACGTAAAAAAAACATTCCTTTTTTTCGTTTAGAAAAACGCTTCGCAGAAAAATATTCCTTTTGTATAAAAGTAAAGTTCAAAGGGGTTTATACACCGTATAAAAGAAAGTTGTGTATAAAACGAAATTTGCCTCAATGAAAGGAGATTGAGTCGAAGTCCCTTACCTCGTATCCGACATGACCCGACCGTTATTTAATCTCCTGAATAATAAACATGAGATAATATCTACTTGCTTAAGAACCTTTTTCAAGTTAATTATTCATTTTATACCATGTTATGAACATCATGTAATCATTTAAGTTAATAATGTTCATTTTGTGGGTATTTGGTTCTTAAGTCAAAAATAGACTTCTTACACATACATGTTGTTAATTTGGTCAAAGGTTCATTATATCCAGAATGATATTAATGATTTGGATAACACATATATCATATATATTCAGAATATACATGTATTTATAATATTACATCACATTCAGAGGTAAGAAATGAAATGCACCGTTCATGGAGACGGTAAGCCCTACGTACGCATTAACGCTACTTTCATTTCTATTTAGTATTTTATAGAATGGAATCACAATGATATAAGAGTATATTATAATTCTAGTATAAAAACATATATAATATCATTAACTTTATCCTTTACACATCCCACATATGGTATTAACGAATCAAATCACATTCAGGGGGCGGTAGTCCGCACTTCCTAAAATCAAGATATCATGTTTACCCATAATGGAAACAATAATGGTTTGCCATAAATGAAAAATACAGAATCTTATGGAAAGAATAAACATATTATATATCATATATAAAAATAGTGACATCATAATGGCCACCTTTGAAGGTGTTAAATGAGTATTGAACAATCATCGTTTCGGGAGGCAGAATTTCGCCATCCACGGAAACCGTATGTTCTTTAACCATTTAATGTAATTGTGTGAGAGTGTAGCTCGAATAAATATTATAAAAACATCCAAGTATATTGAATATATGGGTGTTGTTACAAAAGAAGTAAACAAAAATATTTTAGGGGGTTGGAGAAGCAAAATAAAACAAATGAACAAGAGAGAATGAATTACCTTTAAAAGTGTAACCCCTTTTGATTTGAGCCTAAAGGCTTCATTTGAAAGGATTATTCCCAAAGGGAATCCTCTAGGATGAGTAGAGGGATGTTGAGAGAGTAAATGTGCAGGGTTTGGCTGAGCCAAAGGCTTGAGGAGTGTGTGAAATGAGGTAGAGGTGGGGTCCTTTTATAAGAGGAGAGGAAGGGCACTTGTGGAAACCCTGAAACTATTATTTTATTTGAAAATGGGTTTCGGTTTTAAAAGGTCTCACATTGATATAATTCGTGGATAAGGTGATAAGGGTTATAAATCCACCCATCCAATTAGTTTTCGACATGTGTAGTTCATATATTTTATATTATCTTCCCATTTTATTTAAATCGTCAAATAATGATGTCATCGCTGCATCATTATTATGTCATAAATAATTTAATTTATTTAATGTCTAAAAATTATAAAAAAAATACAATGATGTAAGAAATATTTTTATATTTCCAATTACTATTTATAATCAAAAATATGACTTGTATAACCCCATTTAAAAATTGTTTTAGTAAAACAACTCATGTTTGTGTCAATTAATTTTAACATTAAATAAATATATATTAATGTCATTTTCCAACCAAAGTGGCTCCATGGAGTCCCCAAGTTGACCCATTGGTTGTCTTGGTCGGCCACGAATCATCCAATAGGAGTATGACAAGTGTCATGGTGTTTTCATATTTTTATAATATCATTTTTACCTTAAATTACACTAATTATCACTAATCGCGATTAAAACTTAATAAGTCGCTATTCACCAAAAAATTATTTTAATCTCATTGAACCACATTTTACTTCTTAATTAAAACCATGTATGTCTTATTTTTTAAAATCAAATCACAGAGGTGGTAAAATTTCATTTAAACAAAAAATCAGTTTTCATAAGTAGCACTTAGTGATTTCACTATTCATCAAAAATTGAAGTTTTTCAGAAAAATACCAAAAATTCACACTAAGCTATATTTGATATTCCGAATTCAAAAATGAAGTCTATTTTACAAAATTCAAATTATATAAGTCAAATTAATTAATTTAATAATTAATTCCCGCTGTCATGACAAATAGCGTGTTTTTGTGAAACAATAAGTATCAAAAGATTGACACTAGTTTATGTCCGATTTCAAAGTGAAATTAATTTCAACGACCAATATTGGATTTAATGGTAAAAATATTTTCTAATTTAACTTTAAAAACAATTCAAACTATAATCTAATCATATTAAAAATTAGATTAAAAAGATGTTTTGAATTAAAATACCACAATTTTCACTATTCATTTAAAAAAATGAACTTTATCGGAAAGGTAGAAAAAATTTACACAAGGTAAATTTTAATGTCCCGATTCTAAAGAAGAGTTATTTTTGGTCCAATAGAATTTAAAATATTGATCAAGACTATATTTCATGATGGTTCGCCGTTAAAAGGTGATAAGTGAACCCTTAGTGAAAATTAGGATATAAATGCCTAAAATTGAACTCTTTCCATATTTTAAGCCTTTATCTTTTATTGGGTAAATGTAAAAACATTTAAAAACATATATAATCATATTTTAGTTATTTCTATCCATTCCCGCCAGTAAAAAGGCTACTTGATAACTAACAATTAAAATAATATTATTTTATTACTTGTGTGCAACGTAAGTTTTCAAAGAAACTCATCGTTGCGTATCGAGTACGCTATCGAACGTATAAACCCCTTTTAATTAAAATTAATATTTAATTCATAAATATTAATAAATATAAAAATTATTTATTCTTTAATTTCCTGGGATGTTACATCCTTCCCCCCTTTTGGGAATTGTGTCCTCGCTATTTTATTCACTTATCAAAATAAGTGGGGGTATTTATCCCTCATTGCATTTTCAGATTCCCACGTTGCCTCATCAATCACATGGTTTTTCTAAAAAACCATTACCTGATGAATCACCTTATTCCGTATCACCTGATCCCTGTGGTCAAGAATCTGGACTGGTTGTTCTTCATAAGATAGTTTCTCTTCCAGCTGAACTACCCCTGGACTCAAAACATGAGATGGATCTGGCATATACTTCCTCAACATCGAAACATGAAAAACATTGTGTACCTGAGATAAACTTGGAGGTAAAGCCACTCGGTAAGCAACTGATCCAAATTTCTCCAGAATTTCATATGGTCTAATAAACCTTGGACTCAGCTTTCCTTTCTTACCAAATCTCATCACACATTTCCAAGGAGAAACCTTGAGAAAAACATGATCACCAACCTCGAAATATAGATCCTTCCTCCGGTTATACGCATAACTCTTCTGCCTGCTCTGAGCTGTTCTCTTGTGCTTCTGAATCAACTGAACTTTTTCTGCCATCTCATCTACCAATTCTGGTCCCATCAGCTTCCGTTCACCCACTTCATCCCAAAATGCTGGAGTTTGACACCGCTTCCCATACAAGGCCTCAAACGGAGCCATCTGTATACTGGAATGAAAACTGTTATTATAACAAAACTCAACCATAGAAAGATGTTGGTCCCAACTTCCCTGATAATCCATCGAACAATATCGTAGCATATCCTCCAAGGTCTGAATTGTTCGTTCTGACTTCCCATCTGATTGAGGATGAAAATCTGTACTAAAATTTAAATCAGTACCCAACGACTTCTGAAGGCCTTTCCAAAAGTTATAAGTAAACCTGTGATCACAATCCGATACAATGGAGAGAGGAACTCCGTGTAACCTGACTGTCTCTTTAAGATACAAAAAGGAAAGTTGATCAAGAGAGAAAGTATCTCGTAATGAAAGGAAATAAGCAGACTTTTTCAAGCGATCAACAATAACCCAGATTGCATTATTACCTCAAGATGTCTTCGGTAATCCCACAACAAAGTCCATGGATATGTTTTCCCATTTCCACTCTGGCACTGGTAAAGGCTGAAGCATCCCTTTCGGTAACTGCCGCTCTTCTTTAACCTATTGACATGTCAAACACTTCACAGTAAAATCAGCAATATCTCTTTTCATTTCATCCCACCAGTAATACTCCCGCAGATCTCTGTACATCTTTGTACTGCTAGGATGAACTGAAAACGGGGAACTATGAGCCTCACATAACAACTCATTCTTCAACTGTGAATCACAAGGCACACATAACCTCTTCCCAAACCTCAAAACACAATCATTATCAATGTTGAATTCAGGCAACTTACCTTTCTGAACCAGCTCTACCTTTTTCTGCAAATCGCTGTCTTGCGTCTGTGCTTGCTTGATTATGTCTGATAGAGAAGATTTCACTGATACCTGAAACAAAATAGAAGGACTTCCTGCACCAAGAACATCTATTCCAATGTTCATCAAATCAAAAACCAAAGGATCTCGTTCCAAACGTAGCATGGATAATGAAGCATTACTTTTTCGACTCAAAGAATTGGCCACTTTATTTGCTTTTCCCGGATGGTAGTGGATTGTACAATCATCATACTTGATTAATTCCAGCCATCTCCTATGTCTCATGTTCAATTCTTTCTGAGTGAATATATACTTTAAACTTTTGTGATCAGTATATATTTCACACTTTACTCCGTACAAATGATGCCTCCAAATTTTTAAAGCAAAGAAAACAACAGCTAATTCCAAATCATGTGTAGGGTAATTCACCTCATGAGTTTTCAAATGACGTGAAACATAAGCAATTACCTGATCATTCTGCATTAGGACATAGCCAAGTCCCTTCAACGAAGCATCACTGTATATAACAAACTCACCATTCCTGGAAGGAAGTGTCAAAACTGGAGCATTCACTTATCTTCTTTTCAACTCCTGAAAACAATCATCACATTCTTTTGTCCAGATGAACTTAACACCCTTACGAGTTAGCTTAGTCATTGTACTAGATAACCGTGAAAAAGTTTCAACAAACATTCGGTAGTAACCTGCCAAACCATGAAAACTACGGATCTCGGTTACATTTGTTGGTCTTGGCCATTCTTCAACAACTTTTGTTTTAGTAGGATCAACTGTTATGCCATCTTTTGAAACAATGTGACCTAGGAAAGAAATTTGTTGTAACCAAAACTCACACTTACTGAATTTTCCATATAGTTTCTTTTCTTTTAAGGTTTTCAAGATAACCCTTAAATGACTTTCATGCTCCTCTTTACATTTAGAAAACACCAAAATATCATCATTGAAAACAACCACAAAATTATCGAAAAACTCATCGAAAATTCTATTCATAAGGTCCATGAATAGAGCTGGTGCATTGTTTAACCCAAAAGGAATAACTACAAATTCATATTGGCCATATCTAGTACGGAACACAGTCTTCGGAACGTCTACTTCTTTTACTTTCAACTGACGGTACCCCGACCTCAAGTCAATCTTCGAAAAAAACTGAGCTCCCTGGAGCTGATAAAACAAATCATGGATATGAGGAAAAGGATACTTGTTCTTAACAGTAATATTATTCAAGGCTCTATAATCAATGAAAAGTCTAATTGATCCATCTTTCTTTTTAACAAACAAGACAGGAGCACCCCATGGTGATGTGCTAGGTCCAATGAAACCTTTATCTAATAACTCCTGCAATTGTTTCATTAACTCTAAAAGTTCAACTTGAGCCATTCGATAAGGGGGTTTTGAAATTGGCATAGAATCAGGAACTAAGTCAACAGTAAATTCAACTTCCCGATCATTAATAATACCAGTCAACTCATCAGGAACAACATCAAGATACTCATTACCACTGGCACATCATTAATCTGAACAGTTCCTTTATTTTCAACAATATGTGCAAGGTAACATTCATTTCCATCTTTTACTAGTTTCTCAACTTCCTGATATGTTATAAAAATCAAGGGTTCATTCTTGTACACAAACTGAAAATATTTCTGAGAAGAAACCATTTTAGCTCTGCAGTCAATCTTAGCATGATAAACAGAAAGCCAATCCATGCCCAAAATAACATCAAACTCTACTAGAGGCAAAACAATAAGGTTTGCTGGTAGATTCTTTCCACACACAAGAATAAAAAGGTTCTTATAATTCCTTTTTGTCTCAACGTTCCCTCCGGGTGTTTTTACCATAAGTTCAGGATTCATATCTTGAGATGGAATTTCCAATTTACTAGAAAACATCTCAGAAATGAAAGAGTGTGTAGACCCTGAATCAAACAACTCATTGGCATAATCTGAACAAACAAATAGTGTACCTGATACCACTTCATTCGATGGCCCAACATCTGCTGAAGTTGTTGCAAAGGATTTCACCACCACTTTCTGCTTGTAGTCTGGCTGCATTCCCCCAGTTGAGTTCTTTGTTGGACACTCATTTGCATAATGACCCATTTCATGACACTTAAAACATCTTACCGTTGGCTTTTTATTGCATGATTTATCATCCTCCTTACAGTTATGAGAAATATGAACAAACTTACCACACCGAAAGCACTTACCAGACTTGGATAAACATTCTCCAGGATGCATTTTACCACACTTCTCACAGGATGGATATTTGGTTTTCTTACCTCCTTGCTTCTTTGATGAATTCTTCCCCTTTTCCTGCCAACTAGACCTCTTATTCTGTTGTTTGTCATAGAACACCTGATCATCGAAAAACTCCATTTCCACCTTCTCTGCACATCGAACAAGTTTTTCATAACTTCTGAACTCTCGAGAAGCTAAATCCCTTCGATACTTTTGCTTTAACCCTGAGTAAAAACGATTTATTTTACAATCAAGATCTCGTATGATGTTCAGAGCATACCTTGCCAATCGAGTGAACTTTGCTTCATAAGCAGCCACTGAATCATCCTCCTGCCTCAATTCTAGGAACTGTTTTTCCATCCTAAGACGAACCACCTTAAGAAAATATTTCTCAAGAAACATACCTTTGAATTCTTCCCAGTGAAGATCCTCAATCTCATCACTATCCCTGATATTTTTCACCATCGACCACCACTGATCAGCTTCACCTTCAAAACGGTAAACAACAAGACTAACCTTTTGATGTTCTGAACACCCCATGACATCAAAAATCTTCTCCAATGCTTTAATCCACCCTTCAGCTTGCACAGGGTCAGATGATCCTCTGAATTATGGGGGATGTTGCCTCATGAAATGTTCCACCACTGACATGTTCCTCTGCGGTTGATCTGGCTGATCTCGTGCATGGATACCACCACCATTTATAGCCTGAGTCAACTGTGCCATCACTGCAACAAACTATTCAGTTCCGATTCCGACCATCTCAGGTTGCTGATTTGGAAGTTTTTCTTCCTCCTGATGTCTTCCAAACATAGTTGCTTTGTTTCCTCTGTGGAAAACCATTCTGAACACAGAAATATCTTAGGCGAAGCAATATGGTAATCCGTAAATGCTATATCATTTCAATCATATTACAATTTAACACTTTTCTAACTCCTAAAGTTGTCTAAACCGACCTTTGATACCAACTATAAGGCCCCAGCCTTAAACCTTACTTAATATTGAATTAAATGAGTAATTCACATGGAGGATCTTTTCAGGTTTAGAGTTTTAGAGAATTAGGACATAACTATTACATCTCAAAAGATTACAAAGTAGTCGCTTCTACTAAATTTCCATAAAATAAAAAACTCTTATAAAGAAACATGTGTAGTTCCATGTTTTAGGTAGCATGACTTTCCCTTGATCCCATCCTTGACACTATTCCATGCTATGTCCTGTGAAAAACATTTCAAAAACATGGGATGAGCATAAGAAGCTCAGTAAGGGATACACAAAGAATGAAAACTGTTAGTTTTTCAAAACAACAAGTAAACCATGAATACTTTATCAATGTAATACTTTTCACCTTCATGATGTAGTAAAAACTCTTCACTGAAAAAAAGTATCATTACATAGCTTTTTGTAACCAAAGGATTACCATAAAACCCATATAAAGAACACATATAATATATAAAGGTAACTTGGGACATAAACATACTTAAGTTGAATAACCATACAGTAGACTTCCACACATATCACTTAATGGTATATCCATACGGCCAATTTCCACATATACTTAATGGAATAGCCATACGGCCAACTTCCATACCCAATGCATTGGAGGTTATAACGTAACCACCCGTCCTGGTATTCACGGCACCACCCGTCATATGGTTTATCACGTAACCACCCGTAAAATGTCCAAGTACCATTATAAAATTATAACACATAAAACCAATATAAAGGAATGATAACATTTCAACATATCAATCACAATATATCATAAATATATTGACATAATAGAATCCTTTATCAAAACCATTTTCAATACCAAAATACATAAAAGAGTATATGGTATTAATTTTATTTTAAAAACATTACGGCCTGTTGAGGAAGCCAACGACCAAATAATACTCGCGGCGGCGGAAAAGGTCGTTGTCACTGCGTACGTAAAAAAAACATTCCTTTTTTTCATTTAGTAAAATTCTTCGTAGAAAAAGATTCCTTTTGTATAAAAGTAATAGTCAAAGGGGTTTATACACTGTATAAAAAAAGTTGGGTATAAAACGAAATATGCCTCAATGAAAGGAGATTGAGACGAAGTCCCTTACCTCGTATCCGACTTGACCCGACCGTTCTTTGATCTCCTGAATAATAAACATGAGTTAATATCTACTTGCTTAAGAACCATTTTCAAGTTCATTATTTCTTTTATACCATGTTATGAACACCATGTAATCATTTAAGTTAATAATGATCATTTTATCAGTATTTGGTTCTTAAGTCAAAAATAGAATTCTTACACTTACATGTTGTTAATTTGGTCAAAGGTTCATTATATCCAGAATGATATTAATGATTTGGAAAACATATATATCATATATATTCAGCATATACAAGTATTTATAACATTACATCACATTCAGAGATAAGAAATGAAATGCACGGTTCATGGAGACGGTAAGCCGTAAGTACACATGAACACTAATTTCATTTCTATTTCGTATTTTATAGAATGGAATCATAATGATATAAGTGTATATTATAATTACAGTATAATAAAATATATAATATCGTTAACTTTATCCTTTACACGTCCCACATATGGTATTAACGAATCAAATCACTTTCAGGGGGCGGTAGTCCGCACTTCCTAAAATGAAGATATCATGTTTACCCATAATGGAAACAATAATGGTATGCCACAAATGAAAAATACAGAAGCTTAAGGAAAAAATAAAAATATCATATATCATATATAAAAATAGTGACATCATAATGGCCACCTTTGAAGGTTTTAAATGAATATTGAACAATCATCATTTCGGGAGGCAGAATTTCGCCATCCACGGAAATTGTATGTTCTTTAACCATTTAATGTAGTTGTGTGAGAGTGTAGCTAGAATAAATATTATAAAAACATCCAAGTATATTGAATATACTCGTGTTGTTAAAAAATATGTAGATAAAAAGATTTTAGGGGGTTGGAGAAGAAAAATAAAACAAATGAACAAGAGAGAATGAATTACCTTTAACAGTGTAACCCCTTTTGATTTGATCCTAAAGTCTTACTTTGAAAGGATTTTGCCCAAAGGGAATCCTCTAGGATGAGGAGAGGGATGTGGATAGAGTAAATGGGCCGGGTTTGGCCGAGCCAAAGGCCTGAGGAGTGTGTGAAATGAGGTAGAGGTGGGGGCCTTTTATAAGAGGAGAGGAGGGGCACTTTTGGAAACCAAGAAACTATTATTTTATTTGAAAATGTGTTTCGGTTTTAAAAGGACCCACATTGATATAATTCGTGGATAAGGTGATAAGGGTTCTAAATCCACCCATAAAATAAGTTTTGGACATGTTTAGTTCATAGATTTTACATTATCATCCCATTTTATTTAAATCGTCAAATAATGATGTTATCGCTGCATCATTATTATGTCATAAATAATTTAATTTATTTAACGTCTAAAAATTATAAAAAAAATAATATGATGTAGGAAATAGTTTTATCTTTCCAATGATTATTTATAATAAATTATGTGACTTGTATAAACAAATTTAAAAATTGTTTTAGTAAAACAACTCATGTTTGTGTCAATTTAATTTTAACATTAAATAAATATATATTAATGTCATTTTCCAACCAAAGTGGAACCATGGGGTCCCCAAGTTTACCCATGGGTTGTCTCGGACGGCCATGACTCATCCAATAGGAGTAGGACAAGTGTCATGATGTTTTTATAATTTTATAATATCATTTTAACCTTCAATTACACTAATTATCACTAATCGCGATTAAAACTTAATAAGCCACTATTCACCAAAAAATTATTTTAATCTCATTGAACCACATTTTAATTTTTAATTAAAACCATTTATGTAGGATTTTTGAAAATAAAATCACAGAGGTGGTAAAATTTCATTTAAATGAAAAATCAGTTTTCATAAGTACCACTTAGTGATTTCACTATTCATCAAAAATTGAAGTTTTTCAGAAAAAAACCAAAAATTCACCCTAAGCTATATTTGATATTCTGAATTCAAAAATTAAGTCTATTTTACAAAATTCAAAACATATAAGTCAAATTAATTAATTTAATAATTAATTCCCATTGTCATGACAAATAGCGTCTTTTTGTGAAACAATAAGTATCAAAAGGTTGACACTAGTTTATGTCCGATTTCAAAGTGAAATTAATTTCAACGACCACTGTTGGATTTAATGGTAAAAATATTTTCTAATTTCACTTTAAAACCAATTCAAAAGATAATCTAATCATATTAAAAATTAGATTAAAAAGAGGTTTTGAATTAAAATATAACAATTTTCACTATTCATTTTAAAAAATGAACTTTATCAGAAAGGTACCAAAAATTTACAGAAGGTAAATTTTGAATTCTTGATTCTAAAGAAGAGTTATTTTTGGTCCAATAGAATTTATATTGTTGATCAAAACTATATTTCATGACAGTTCGCCGTCAAAAGGTGATAAGTGAACCCTTAGTGAAAATTAGGGTATAAATGCCTAAAATTGAACTCTTTCCGTATTTTAAGACTTTATCTTTTATTGGGTAAATGTAAAAACATTTAAAAACATAAATAATAATATTTTAGTTATTTCTATCCATTCCCGCCAGTACAATGGCAACTTGATAACTAACATTTAAAATAATATTATTTTATTACTTGTGTGCAACGTAAGTTTTCAAAGAAACTCATCGTTGTGTATCGAGTATGCTATCGAACGTAGAAACCCCTTTTAATTAAAATTAATATTTAATTCGTAAATATTAATAAATATGAAAATTATTTATTCTTTAATTACATGTGATGTTACACACTTATTCTTATCCAAGAGTTCATCGATGATGTTTTTGTAATATTTGGCTGGTGGTCTTGATATTTGGATCATCCCACATTCAGTTGAACATTGGCGTTGATGTTTGAGGTATTTTTTACATAGAAATATAGATTAAGGATGAGACCCTTATTATATCATCAATTCGAAATTGTACAATTGATTGATGTTGTTTTATCATTTATTGTCTAGTTGTTATTAGACGGTTATAGGGAGCCAATGGACTATCTGAGCAAGTGAAATCAAATTCAAGTTGATTTTACCACATTTACTGATGGGAATCCCTTAATGAGCTCTAGAGGAACTGACATAATGATTTATATTTTTTTGATTTGGATCCTCTCCCAGTCCCATAGATTTTTTGTGCTCCTATTTTTCTGTATGGAACCCTTGGGAAAATTTATTTTTCTAGACCATAACTAATGACTGATTCATTATGTTCGAATTTTGGGACTAACATAATATATTATTTTGTTGATATATATGTTAATGTTTCTAGTTCATATTGTTCCACTAGATTCTTATACACTGGTAAATGTGAGGATTCATGTGACAACAATATTTAATCCCATGACCCAAGTATTTATGAATTTTCACACAAATATATTTGAGATCTATTATATATTCGATAGAGGTATATGATGTTATTTTTTGGGGATCCATGTGTTGTAAATCTACAATCTTGGGCTGGAGGTGGGATAGATTCACCTCATGTTTAAGATTATTAAAAATGTTGTCTATTTGATTTGATTTTATTTTTACCACATTATTATTTATAGTAGTTATTTTTTCAATTTATTATAGGATTTCGGTAGGATGGTTATATAATGTTTTTATTTAGGTTTTATGATTTTTGATTAGAGGTTATGTTTTAGAGCTGTCATATTTTAATTTATTTCTCACCACAGAACATATATATCAAAGTGCATGGAAACCTGATGTCTAATATTAGGTAGCTGAACATGTTTCTCATAGTATTGGATGGACACTGCATCTTGATTGATTTAGTGAAGAAACTATTGTATATTATTATCTTTGGGATGATGTATCTTATGAGTCATGGAGATAAGGTATGTCGATTCTCACATATTTTTCAACAAATCCTAATGTATTTAATTTAGGTATATTTATTTGTTATATGTCGATGGACAATTAGTCTATTAGATATTAAATTTTTTATTTTCATATGAGAATGTATTATTGTATACTACGTTTTTTTATTTCATGATTTGATTTCAGTGATTTATTACTTTTACTATTTTGTTTTATTACTTGAATGTTGTTGTTATTTCTATTTTTTTATATTTTTAAGAGTTTTTATTGTCTCCCCACTATATATATTAGTACCTTTCCCTTAATCAACAACTTCAATAATTTAGAGTGGCACATTTTGAACTTATGGTAAATGAGATCGGGTGACCTATCATAAATTACTAGGCAATTTTGTTAAAAAATAATTATATTTGATGTTCACCATGGTATAATATATTCATTAAAAAAATAGAATTCCATTGAAAAGTAGTTAAGTATATGCATGTGAACTTTTATATCTCCATCTTTTTTTCTCTATGGATTATCCCATAGTTGTGAATCTTGTTAAACTACAATTTGTTATTTTGAATTTTTTTTGACATTCAAATTTAATATTTGGTTATTTCATTATAAATATAAATAATTTTATTTAATATTTTTATTAAAATATGGAAACAAGGTAAAAATAACCCAGGGAACTAAAATTCTAGAAAATGATTAAAATTTCTCTGAACAATGATTCTTTATTGCTCTTGAGGTGTTCATTCAATTTGACCCCAAGAGGTGGTATCAGATCCAAAATGGTCTCACGTGACTTTTTATCCTCATAAATGATTTATATTATTTATTCAGTCAAAATCAATGAAAACTAATTCAATTTTTGTTGAAATACCATTCATGTTGAGAATAAGGGTATGTTTAGGATTCTACTAGATTTTGGACTGGATGTCAATGTGTATATTCATTGATGAAATAACATTAAAAATAATAATGATATAAAATGGGTTTCATGTTAAATGCAGATCATGAGTAAATAATTTTATAAGGTGTTCTTCATATAAAACAACTCATTTTATGTAAATAACTCAAATTTCCATGTATTTTTTATATATATAGAAATTATATGAATCTTTGAAAATTAACGGTGCGAGATTCCTAGGATTAGTGGGCCTGGAATGATTTTCTGAATTTTTTTCAGGTACGTGTAGTAAAGGTGAAGGAGGGTTTTTCTAACTTTTGAACCGCTGCTTGGAATTAAAATTTGAGGACACTATTGAACATACAACGCTGGTATTCGCTTAATGATTCTTTCCCCTCAATGGTGGTTGGTCGAGGGTGAATGTTAGTATTTGGGTTTTCCATGGGAATGGAAATAAAATAAAATAATATTTTTTTTAAAATGTCCTCAACATTAGTTATGGTTTTGAGGTCCACCTGAGTCCTCGAAACCTTGTAATTATGAATTTATGGGTGAGGATCACCCAATCCCTCTTAATGTGGGATGAACTTCTCAACTACCCCAATTAATTCAATGTGTCAACATAAAAGTAAATTCTATGTTATTAATTAATTTTATGTGTCAACATAAAATTAAATGTTATGTTATTATTTAATTTTTGTGTAGGATATTTCTTTTTATTTCGGTGGAATTGGGGAAAGGATTGATAAAAGGAAATTTGGAGAGATCTTGGAGGATTATTCAGTCCAACGATGAATGTGTTCTCCTACGTAGAACGTGCTCCCCAATGAAGAACACTCACACCCACATCAACCCTTTTACACATTTTTGTCCATATCTATGGCACCAGGAATCCATTTGAAAAACCATCTATGGTTCCAGAATACATGAAGAGAGATGGACCCTTTTGTATACACCACTAATTATTTGGATAATGTTGGGGAAAAATCGAGTTGGATTGAGCACAAATCCAACCGGGCCCTCAAGACTAAAAGGGCGAATAATTCAAAAATCGAGTGTCCGATTGACGCACCATATTTTTCATTGAGACCCCTATGATGTGGAGGTCCATTGGGATACGTCTTCATGAGACTTAGGGTTAGTTGGAGTATCGACCAGTGGATTGTGGAGCAGACCCTCCCAGATACGAGTGAGATTTGCGCAGGAACCCTATAGCTAACTTGGACCAGAAGAATGGAGAGAGATCATGTGTGGGGCAGAACCATGAGATCTTGTGTGGTTCAGTACCTATAAATCTTCTGTGGGTTATCAACAAGTGATATTGTGTAGGGTAGCACCTAGCGATCCTTTGTGGGTCAGCACTGAGTGATCATGTCTGGGTAATCACCGAGCGATCCTGTGTGGGTCATCACTTATAGATGTTGTGTGGGTCAGCATTGAGTGATCATGTGTGGGTCAACACCAAGCGTTCTTGTGTGGGTATACCTCTTAACATACTTAGATGATTCATTAGTAACATACAAACATCTCTACTATTGTACTTATGTTTTACCTCGTGTCAGCTGAGTCTGAACCTGTGTGGTACTTTCCTTCTTCGAAATACATTGGTGGTATTATTCTGGGTGGAGTACTTGTGTGGTACTTGCCTTCGTGGTATTACATACATTGTAGAACTTTTGTACATGGGGATTTGCAGTTGGACTCTGTGTTTTATTAATGATTGATATAGGTTTATATGATAACATAGGTATACGTATGTGCCTATACCTAATTAGGTTTATCAGTTGTTTCCTATCATGGTGGTTTATCCTTTTCTGTTTTGTGATACCTTGTGAGTCTCGGGGTCTCTACTAAGTATAGTTATACACACCCATGCACGGGGTATGCCCGAACTAGGTTGTGTTTGGTGCAGACAGTGGACAACGCTAACTGAGGTCGTGGGTACCAGGAATGGAGGTAGCTCGGAGGTAGACGTTATACGAGGCGAACCATAGAGATAGTCGTTCATGAGTTGTACCTACCCATCTGGTAGGATCCATGGTGGTTGAACTAGGAGAAACTTTCCACATATCAGTTGTCTTTTACATTCATGTTTTCCTTGTACTTTCCAATTGTGCATGTATTCTGGCCCCTTATTACTTATTGTACTCGCTCTGTTTACTATTTAGTTTACTTGAGTTCGTATCTTTTTGTGTGCTTGATTGTGTGTGTTACAGGTTATAATGGAAATAACATCCTAGTTTTTAGGAATATGCCTTCAGTGCTAGTCACCAGCTCATGGCCTATGGAAGGCGGGCTTGGTGTTGTCACGGCACATGCCCCGGGGGACAGGTCATGAAAAATTGGTATTAAAGGAGTCAGTTCTACTATAAAAAAAATTAATCTGATCTTTTATTATAACAGAAATAGTGGTATGTGTAGTGAGAGTGGTTATCAGTTTAGGGAATCCAGTTTTGGTCCAGAGGCCAATGTAACCATGCACCAGGACCTTGACTTCTGATTTCCGACTCAGTGCATGAAAACACTGATTGCATGTGTGTTTTCAATAGTTTTCTTTGTGATATCTTGAGTCAGCTCATCAAGTATAACATAATGAATGTGGAACACCTGTTTCTTTTCAGTATTCCTCCACATAGACAACCAACAAGGGTTCTGAGAGTAGTATGCACTAACAGACCACCAAGTGACAAGGCCTCGGTGTAGGACTCTCTTCTTGTAATGGCACCATCGGTACCATTACCGATTTGGACACCAATTCCTCCAAACCTAGAAGTAGAGGTTGCATGACTCTGTAGAACATATCACGAGTTCTAGTTCCAGAGGGAACCCAGGTTCAGGGAAGAGATGGACCCACTGGAGGCAAAGGATTAGATGGAGGATGTGGTGAGAGTCTTTCCACTGGTAGGGACACCAACCGATCTCATTAGGATTCTTGACGCCAGTCTGTTACCAGCATCAGCGTGATGATTGTGGAGCCTGATGCTCAAGGTTCACGACGAGGTGAGGATTCTCTGGAAGGACTATGAAATCCTGTTTTGGGCAACGTTGGTTCCAATGATTCTTCATGCAGTGCGCATAGAGGAGATACATCATCTACAACAGGGCAGCATGACTGTGGCTCAGTATGTAGTGAGGTTCACTGACCCCTCACTCTACTCCACAGATATGGTGCAGTTCTTCAATGACCATACCTTTGAGTATGGATTCAGGTGGGAGATCATGGCTTCGATGTTCTCACTCAGCATCCCGACGCAGGATGGTTTTTAGAGTGAGCCCACTTAGTGGAGAGTTTTCATTCTGAGTAGTCATCAGTAGCGAGACCAACCACCAGACATCATATAGAAGAGTCTTCTTTATCTGGTAGAATACATATGTCACAGATTTCCAAGAGGACCAGACCTATAGGTGGATGACTTAATGATTTAGTGTCAGTTGTTGAGGGAAACCAAGGAAGATCTGGTCATGCCAGGAGTGGGCAATGATACTGATGCGTTGGGCAGGGTCCCAAGGCTCATGACTGTCCGACCTGCTATATGGATATTCATTAGATGGTCTGTGGACCACCCAAAAAAATACATAGATTCATTTTAGGAGGTCCTCTGGGATTATGTGGATATGGTAGATGAGAAATTAGTGCAGCTAGCGGTGGATGACAAATCAAGATGTTACCGCCATCACCACTAGGTGGTCCACCCCGACCACGGGGAGTAGGAGGATAGGGGAGGGCTCGGCTCCAGGAAGCTGAGGCATATGATCAGATCACTCTAGATATGATTCGATGTATGATCTATTTCTATTACACCTTAGATACAATTATTATAGAAACAGGTTCCAGTAATTCTTATATTGACACTACCCTCATTCAAAGCTCAGAGATTCCTACGGAGATGTTGGCTAGATCATTATGGGTAGAGTCTCCTATGAGTGCAGATTCAATGATTATGCACTAGTTCCGACTATGAGACCTTACTCTAGGTGCTATGAGAATTAGTTGGGATATTCTAGTAGCAATGGTGGGGCCTTATGACATCATATTTGGTATGGAATGATTATCTACAGTCCATGTTCAGATTGACTGTATTAGGAGCATAGTGAGGTGTGCCTGCACAGATGCGAGATGGTTTACCTTCACTGTCAAGAAGGGATCCTGTGTAGCATAAGATGTACTTACCCAAAAGTGAGTGAAACCGATCACTTATCAGTTTTCTATCTTTACCCTTGGAGCAGTTGATGTGGAGAGTCAAAGTTATCCTTTATTGGTGGACCAATACGTGGATGCCTTCCACGATGATGTTCTGGTTTTACCTCCTCATTGAGAGGTGTACATTTACATTGGAATATACCCTTGTATGACACTAATATCTACACCGACATATTGGATGGCTCCTGTGGAGCTTCGTGAGCTACATCTGTAGCTAGAGGACTTCCAGGGGAGGGGATTCATAAGACCTAATGTTTCTCATTTAGAAGCCCCGATTTTGATTTCAAATTATGAAGATGGGATCTTGAGACTTTGTTTTTATTATCTATGCCTGAACCTGGTGAACAGGAAGAACAAGTACCCTCTCCCTAGGATTGACGACCTCTTTTATTCGCTGAAGGGACCATGGTGGTTCTCGAAGATAGACCTCAGATCAGGCTATTACCAGCTCAGAGTACGACATGAGGGTGTGGAAAAGACGACTTTTGGATGTTGGTATGCCCACTAAGAGTTCTTGGTTATTCCATTCGGTGTAAAAAATGATCCAACAGGGTTCATGGGACTCATGAACATGATCTCCCAAAAATTCCTTGATCGCATTGAAGTAGCCTACATCGATGACATTCTGATCTACTCAGCTACTAAGGAAAAGCATGCCAATCATTTGCAGGTAGTACTGGACACACTCTGAGCAAACTAGACTTATGGTATGCTATCGAAGTTCTATTTATAGTTCAAATAGGATCACTTTTTGGGACATGTCATATCAGTGGATGGAGTTGCAATGGTTCTGTAACGCCCCGAACCTCGTTACCCAGAGTCGGTGCATTATTTTAATACATTAGCATGATTACAAGGAATCATGTCCTGAATGACCGATTAGTTTATCATTTTTGGAAAATAGATTAAATATATGAATGTTACATTACACTTTGTAACATACAAAAAAATAAAAATAATCCTTTATGAATTCCATTATTCCCTGGGCTTAACCCTGTATATCAATCACAATACACTTCTTGGAATCCTGGGAATAATAAAACATAGAAAGGGTTGAGCTCAAACGCTCATTAAGGGTAAGAAATACAGCAGAAATGTTCATAAATAATCGTAAACATTTAAGGCAATGTATAAAACTAAAAAAACTTCTTTTCAACATAAACTTCATCATAATATGGAAAATATAAATCAAAATAATGAAATTTACTTACTCACATGGATATTCTACTAGACGAATAATCACATGCAATATCAATAGCCACTTTCATAATTATTAAATGCGTAATACCAGACTATCATAACCAAAAAGTCATGGCCTTGAGCCAAAAATAAAAATATGATTTTGGAAAGGCCTTGTACTAAGACACTCGTTTGTCTAATGAGACCTACTGATGCATCGATGAGCTGTAGTGGGCTCCACCCTTCACTTACTAAGTCCAATGCATTCCTCATATGAGAAGGTTTAAACAAAACATAATAATTCTTATTAAAAATAGCATAAGAAATGTCAATACATTATCCCTAAACAGTGAATGGTATAGAAATAAAAAATCCACATTCAAAGACATCAAAAAAAGATCAATAAAATATGGAAGATTTTTATCATAATAAATCATCTTCAAACAAGTTCAAAATCCATCAATGGATGTTGACATGGATGAAAATGATTTGTAAAACTCTTTGTGAAAAACAGCGATTTTTCATGAAAACATTTAATAGTCACACAATTCAGAAAGGAAGACATTTAAAGACATTTTTTAACCAATGTGTCCCATTCCACTTTGAATCATTTGAATGGAATTACAATTTTAAAAACATTCATGTCCATATAATTAAATCCTTAATACCAATTTGAAAACATGGATATTAATGAGAATGATTTAGAGGAATAAATATTTAGAACATTTAAAATGATGTATTAGTAAAAAAAATCCCATAAAAATCCCATTGAATAAAATTTATTGATACATGGAAATGGTTAATAAATATTTCCCATTAGATACCTACGTAAAATCAACTTCCGATAATAACGATATTGTGAAATTAACCCTTACACATTTGATAACATATGAAACATACATCCCATGAAAGAGGTATCATAAAATGAATATTTAAATAATCATAAATTAAAGTGTATTACACAAATAATACAATTATGTGAAGTACATACACCACAAAAAAGGTAATAGTGTCAATATGGCATGAATTTCACGGGAATAAAGAGTGAGATGAAAACCCCTTACCTTGCACTTTCCATTAGTAGAGGTAAAGTTAAAACTCTTGTATGATAAACATAATATGTTATTAAATTACACTAGAAACATATAAATATTTATGATATCATACATTATTCATTTATGACTTTATACTACCCATTTAATAATATTTTCCATGTTAATTTAACATGTCAGGTAATAATCGCTTTCTTTATCGTACGTGTTTTAAGATGTTACTCTTGATTGTGTCCCTTATATTATGATTTAAATACATCCAAAATATAAAAAATGATTTATATATTATATATACTTAGAATATAAATATTTATAATAGACATATATATGAAATGGAAAACACTGTTTATGGAGACGGTAGTTCGTACATATTCATAAACAATGTATCTATTTTCACATCGTATTGACCTGAAGTAAGTGAATAAGATATATGTAAATTAATAAATAAACACACACACACACACACATATATATATCTCCAGTACCATTATTATTTCATATATTACATAGTTATTTGTAATAGATTTTTATAATCATTGATGATTGATGAACTTGGAAATGAATCTCATCGCATCGTGGAGACGGTAATCCGTACGTACGCACGAGAGGAAATATCATTTCCTTAATGGTGTGGAATTCAATGTTATATAATATATGAAGAATCGTTATCATGTTATATTTATTATTTACATCAATTACACATCATTATTATACCCATCCAAATAATAATGTATTTAATAACAATTACACCACGACATGGAGACGGTAATCCATACATACGCACATATTATGACATGTCATTCAATGGATGGATAGAATAATGTATTTGGTTGTACCATTTTTATAAAAAAATAAATGTATATAGAATATTCTGAACTTATTATTTATTATTGGAAAAAACAAATAAAAACTTTTAAGAAGATAGGAACTATAAATAGGTGGTGAGATATTTACTTCTTGTTCGGGTTCTTCCTTTTGATTTGATCAAAAGGGATCCATAGGATGGATTGATGATTAATGTAAGGCATATATGATTAAGTTAGGATAGTTGAAAGGGTATTTGGGTAGGGTTTTTCTGAGCCAAATGCATTGATGGTGTGAATTAGAGAGAAGGGGGAGTTCCCTTTTATATGTGGTGTGAGGGGCACCATATGAAAAGAAAGAATTGTTATTTTATTATAAAATTATTATTTGTATCTAATGGTTCAAAAACGTATTATTTAAAGGATAAGGTCGGGATGCGCTGAAACCCACTCAACCAATATGTTTTAGAAAGGTTTGGGTCACAATATTAACTTTATCATTTAGATTTAACTCTTAGTTAAATAGTTTGACATTTACCATGTCTCCTTATATTTTTATATTATATGGTTAATAAACATACAAAATACTTCCAAGAGAACCCCAAGTTGTTATTTAATGATACAAATATCATTATATAAGTCCTTTGGGGGAACATTATATTTTTAGGGATAGAATACTAATTAATAATATAATACTTGTTTTAAAAACTCTTCTATCTCAATTTTGACACTATTTGATATTTTGTTTTTTCTATATTCATAATTGCATTATTACATCAAAATAAATACCTATAATAAATACCAACATGTCACATTGAAATATAAATTTCATTTATCGGATCAAAACATTCAAATTATATTCATTTTAACATCTATAATACCATTTATTTGATTCATTCATTAATGAAGAAAATATTGCATCGCCATTGTGTCAAACATTAATATATTTATATTGTGTTTTAAAATAATAAATAAAATATAATGAGGTCGTAAATCTATTTATATTTATAATGACTATTTTTAGTCGAATATATAAACTACATAACCTCATATAAAAATCATTTTACTAAAATATATTTTCTTTTGTTATTTAAGTCACTACTTCAAATTATTTAACATATGATGTCATTATCACTTCCATGTGGATCCATGGGATCCCAAAATTGACCCAAGTATTCCCATGTCCAGCCATGACTCTTCCAATAATCTTAGGACAAGTTTAAATGTAATTTTGTATTATTATAATATTATTGTTTAACCTTATTTACTGGATTTACAATTATAACCACATTAAATAAAATATTTACTGAAGTAAATATTCCTAATGTCTAAAAATAAAATTTACATATTTACAAAATTTGGACCTCTTTATTTCAAATATTAAATCCAATTTTTTAAATTCAAAATACAGAAGTCGAACAAATTAATTTAAAATTAATTCCAGTTATCAAAAAAAATGTGTTTTTAGGAAATAATAACCATCAAAAGATTGACACTTGCTTATGTCTAGTGTAAACGTAAAATTATGTACTACAACTAGAATGGAATTAAATGGTGAAAATATAATATATTTATAAATCTAATCCATTAAAATTTATAATTTATCACTATAAATTATTTTCAATGAAAATGTTTTTTACAGTTAAAATATATTATTTTTCACTATTCACCCAAATATGAATGTTATCAGAAAACCACCAAAAAATTATTGAAACTAAATTCATATGTCACAATTATAAAGAAGATGTTTATTTTTTCAATTGAATATTTAAAAGTTTCAAATATTGTACTAATAAAAAAATTTCCATTATATGGCTGTAAAATTGAATTTTTTTAAAAATAATTCATTTATTTGGAAAAAATTTAATTTGTTCTTAAATTATGTCAAAGAAACCAATAATATTTATTCTAAAATTATAAGTATTATATAATTTTCAAAAATCATTTAATACTATTTATAACCTCTTTTGAACGGCTAGATTGGTATTCCATGGAGTGCTTGAACTCGGTGTTGCATGTAGTGCAAGTTACTGCATTATTTTGAAGAAATAATGTACTATGAAATCTTGGGGTGTTAAATTCATACCTCTTAATTAAATTTAATCCACAAAATTTTAATTTGTTCTTTAAAAATAAAAAGTGTAAAATATAAAATACTTTTATGGGGAACCCAATCGAAAATCGGGTTAATAAGATTTAGTCTTAATAAGAGGAAAAGGGAAATGAAAGGGTCACCACCAAATTATGATCATTATTAGGAGAATATTTGTGGAAATTAGAGACACATAATTGGAGGGAAAACAAAAATATTTGTAGGTAGTGATTGAGGTCATCGATCACAAACAAGGGTAAAAATTTTTGGCGTCCAATCCATCAATCTATGATGATTTAAAATACCATCAGTTCAACAAAACATAAGGTTTTAAGATAACATAGTTTAGGTTTTAAGATTCCTTTAATAAATATTAATAATTAATTTCTTCATAGAATATGAGATGAATAAAAATATATACTTGACATTTAGAGTTCCATCATTTAACTAATTTCTACCACAAACTCATCTTTCACTCTAAAAGATAATAGAACATAAAAAAATATTATATTTATCCTATTTGTATAGGGTTCCAAAAAAATTGAATTTATAATTCATCTATAAGACCTTTTAAAAAAAACTACATTATTCAATCCAGGACATCACATGGGCCAGTGGTAGGTAATACACCCTTGTCACCATTTAGTTGCGGTTTCAAGTCTCACGGCCTTTTGGAATACGACAGGTTTCCACCCGACCTCCAGGTTGTCCATTAAATGGAAATCCAAAAATAACCTTAAAAATAATATCTAATTTCAAACTTAAACCATTCTAACCTTTATAATTATCCAAAATAATTCTATCAAAACTCACAGTCCAAAATTTATCAGGAGGTCAAACACAACGAAGATCCTTTTTTCCACATAATTACATGTTAACACCTTCATAATATATCTTTATAAAACATGGTGACACCCTGAATTACCATAAACACTTATTGATTACAATCATGCTATCTTATTCCTTATAGAATACAAGATAACTTCTTCCATCCAAAAAAATTTGTAAACTCTAACAATGCCATAATATACAAATCATTAATCAGTTTCAAGGTAGTCAAGTATATCAAATATAATTTATCCTAATCAAACAAGTATTATTCAAAAATAACTACCTCAGTATCAGTACCATATTATGGTATATATTTATCTCAACCATATATTTTCAAAAAAATTAACCTATTATTGAGTCACGTTTCATGGTTCCACACGATATCAATCCTTAATGAAATAGAGATGTAGTACAATCATTATTTATTTCATAATTATTATAACTAGTATATCGTTGATACAACACTCAAATGACATAATTATTTAATAAAAACATAAGAAATATAATAATTCCTCCTCATTTTTCGTAATATCATAATTTGATTATTATCCAATAGCATCATATGGGGCATACTCTGATGATTTGGACATTGGTTCGTGTAGTGTCCCAACTCCTTGCAGAAGAATCATTGTACTTTTGAAACCTTTTCCTTACCCTTTCAGTCACATACATGGTGTACTTTTTCTACACACATATAACAAACTCCCATTCCCATCAGGAAAGTTCTAGGGTGATTCATTCCACATTTATCACATATGGGAAAATCCTTCTTTCCCCTCTTCTATTTATCCCTCTTTATCTCTACCATCCTTTTCTTTTCTTACTTCCCTTAAAATCAATAGGACTCATAGAATTCATTACTTTTCTTATTAACACATGATATTGTTTCTTTATATGTAGAGAATACATGGGAGACTATTTCCATTCTAAATGTTGGCTTAATACCATGAACGATATGATCATTCTTACTCTTTGATTCAAACATATTGTTGGAGTTCTCATTCCTTCAACTGAGCGCCATTTCTAATCAATGGCATACACTAGGTCATTTTATGAAAAAAAATGAATAATTCCAAAAATGGAAAATATCTAACATAAATTGAAATATTTATGGATATAATCTGTAATATTAAAAAAAACAATTCGAGGAAGTATTTACTCATAAATCCTTCAAAATGGCTTGTAATGAATATTTGAATTATCCTAAGCATATCCCCTGAGAGTGTCATAACCAAGAGTGAAAAAAGTCCAATTGTCATGCCCCAGTTCCAGTTCGAGCCTAGATCAAAGTGGTATTTTCATGTTTTACCCCTATGTACATCAGTACTAGAGCCGCCTCTACCTTCTTGTATCCAAAAAGAGATCTATTACTTGGAAAACTAACAAAATCTCTACAATATCATAATTCTATGAAGTTCTTCTATAGTAATCATCAAAGTCTATATTTGGGTAATGTGATCTAATAAGAGTTTATCTAAATCTATTTTCCAATGTTATTTCTAAACTTCCTCTGATACCACCTGTAATTCCCCAACACAAGTTACTTAGAGTCGGTGCATTAATTTAATACATAGGCATGATTACAAGGAATCAAGTCCCGAAGGACCGATTAGTTTAGAAGTCTTGGAAAATAGATTAAATACATGAATGTTACATTACACTTTATAACATACAAAACAACATCAATAATATTTTATGAACGCCATTATTCCCTTGGGTAAAACCCTACATATCAATCACAATACACTTCTTGGAATCGTGGGAAAAATATAACATAGAAAGGGGTGTGCTCAAACGCTTCGTAAGGGTAAGCCATACAACAGAAACTTCACTAATCAGCATAAACATTTAGGGTAATGTATAAAACAAAAAATAAAGCCTTTTCAACATAAAATTCATCATAATATGGCAAATATAAAAAAATTCTATTTACTTACTCACATGGACATTATACTAGTAGAATAATCACATGCAATATGAATATCCACTTCCATAATGATTAAATTCATAATACCAGACTATCATAACCAAAAATTCATGGCCTTGTGCCAAGACTACAAATATGATTTTTTTCATGGCCTTATTCCAAAACACTAGTTTGTCTCATGAGACCTACCGATGTGTCGAGGAGCTATAGCGGGCTCCACCCGTCACATACTAATACAAATTCATTCCACATATTAAAAGTATTAAAAATAACATAAATATTCATATTAATACTAGCATATGAAATTTCAATACTTTATCCATAAACCATGAATGGTATAGAAATAAGATATCCATAGTCAAACACATCACAAAACCTTCAATACAATATGGAATGTTTTTACCCTAATAAATATTCTTTAAACAAGTTTAAAATCCATCAATGGATGTTTACATAGATAAAAATGACTTCTAAAACTATTCAAGAGAAATATTCCATTTTCATGAAAACATTTAAAAGTCACACAATTCAGAAAGGAAGAAATTTAAATTCATTTTTTAATCAAT
The DNA here is from genome assembly GCA_963277665.1 of Viscum album. Classification (NCBI taxonomy): domain Eukaryota; kingdom Viridiplantae; phylum Streptophyta; class Magnoliopsida; order Santalales; family Viscaceae; genus Viscum; species Viscum album. The sequence goes on along the minus strand of OY728128.1, from coordinate 579,719,322 downwards.
GTGTCCCATAAAAAATTGAAAAATTTTAATGGAATTAACAGTTTAAAAACATTCATTTCCATATATATAAATCCTTAAAAACCATTTTGAAAACAGTGAAATTAATGAGAATGATTTAGAGGAATAAATATTTAGATCATTTAAAATGTTTTTTAGAAAAAAATGTCCCTAAAAATAATCCCTTAGAAAACCCATTCATGATACATAAACATGGGTAATAAATATGTCCAAGTAGATACATACATAAAAACAACCTTAGATAATAAATAGATTCTGATATTAACCATTACGAATATGGTAACATACGAAACATACACCCCATGGAAGAGTTATCATACAATGAATAAGTAAATTCACATAAATTAAATTTTATTACACAAAGAATACCATTTATGGAAGTAAATACACCACACAAAATGAAATAGTGGAAATATTGCACGAATCTCATGAGAATATGGAGTGAGATGGAAACCCCTTTCCTTGCACTTTCTTGTAGTCGAGGGTGCGTTTAACCTCCTCTATGAATACCGTAGTATGTTATTAAATTAAATCAGATAAATATTAATATTTATGATATCATAAATCATTCATTTATGACTTTATTCTACATATTTAATTATAATTTCAATATTAAATTAACATTTCGGGTAATAATCGCATTCTTTATCGTATGTGCTTTAACTTGTTACTCTTGATTATATAACATATATCATGATTTAAATATATCCATAATATAAAACATGATATATATATATATATCATATATATTTTGAATATAAATCTGTATAATAGACATATATATGAAATGGAAAACACCGTTTATGGAGACGGTAGTCCATAATATAAAACATGATATATATATATATATCATATATATTTTGAATATAAATCTGTATAATAGACATATATATGAAATGGAAAACACCGTTTATGGAGACGGTAGTCCATACGTACGCATAAATGTTGTTTCTGTTTTCATATCGTATTTTACTGAAGTAAGTGAACAAGAGATATATAGGTATATATATATATATATATATATATATCTCCAGTAGATTTATTATTTCATATATTACATTGTTATTAGTTATATATTTTTATAATCGTCAATTAATGGTGAACTTGGAAATGAATCTCTTCGCGTCGTGGAGACGGTAATCCGTACGTACGCACGACCGGTAATATCATTTCCATAATGGTGTGGAATTGGATGTTATATCATATATACAGAATCATTATCATGTTATATTTATTATTTAAATCAATTACACATCATTATTATACCCATCCAAATAATGATTTATTATTTTATAATGGAAACAACATAGAAAAAGGATGCTGATGATGAAAGGATCTTGAAAAAGGTGTTGAGATATTTACCTCTTCTTCGAGTTCTTCCTTTTGATTTGATCAAAAGGGATCCCTAGGATAGCTTTTTGACTAAATTAAGTCATCTAGGATGATGGTACGATATATTAAAGGGTAATTGGTCTGGGTTTGGTAGAACCGAAAGGCTACGATGATGTGAATTAGAGAGAAGGTGGAGTTCCCTTTTATAAGTGGGGTGAGGGGAACCATCGGAAAAGAAAGATATATTATTTTATAATAAAATCCGTTTTTGTTAATTATGGCCCCAAAATGAATTATTTAAAGGATAAGTTTGGGATGGGTTGAAATCCACTTATCCAATAGGATTTAGACAGGTTTGGGTCACAATATTAATCTTATTATTTAGATTTAACTCTTAGTAAAATAGTTTTACATTTACCATGCCTCATTATAATTTTTTACTATATTGCTAATAAACATACTATACACTTCCAACGAAAACCCCAATTGGTTTAATAATGATACAAATATCATTATATAAGTCCATTGGACGATCCTTATAATTTTATGGATAGAATTTCAATTAATAATATAATATTTTTTTAAAAACTCTATTATGTCAATTTTGACACTATTTGATATTTTGTTTTTTCTAAATTCATAATAGCATTATTACTTAGAAAAAAAATTCATATAATCAATAATAAAATTTCACATTTACCCATAGAATTCATGTGTGTCATCAAAACTTTCAAATTATATTTATTTTAATATCTTTGATACCATTTATTTGATTCTTTCATTAATGAAGAAAATACCGCATCATCATTGTGTAACAAATAAATATATTTATAAAATGTATAAAAATAATAAATAAAATATCACGAGGTACTAATTATTTATATATTTATAATGACTATTTATAGTATAACAGATCAACTATATAACCTCATATAAAAATCATTTTAATAAAAGTTATTTTCTTTCATTATTTTGGTCTCTACTTTAAATTATTTAATATAAAATGTCATTATCACTTACAAGTGGCTCCATGGGGTCCCAAAATCGACACATGGATTTCCATGGTCGGCCCGAGTCATCCAATAATGTTAGAAAAAGTGTTACGTTAATTCTGTATTATTATAATATTATTTTTTAACTTTATTTACTGGATTTACCAGTTTAACCATTTTAAATAAAATTTTTACTCAAGTAAATATTCCAAATGTATAATAATAAAATTTACCTATTTACATAATTTTTACCTCTTAATTACAAAAACGGAATCCATTTTTTTAAATTCAAGACTCATAAGTGGCTGAAATTAATTTAAAATTAATTCTCATTGTAAAAAAAACGTGTTTTTAAGAAATAATGACTATCAAAATATAGACACATGATTATGTATAGTTTAATAGTGAAATTATGTAAAATGACCAGAATAGGATTAAATTGTAAAATTATAATCTATTTATACTTCCAAATTAATTAAATTTATAATTAATCACTATAAATTATTTTGATTGAAAAAGTCGATTTCAGTTAAAATATAGTATTTTTCAATATTCACCCAAATATGAAAGTTATCATAAAAAAAATTAATTGAAATTAAATTATTATGTACCAATACTAAATAAAAAGTTTATTTTGTCAAATTGAATATATAATAGTTTCAAATAATGTATTTTAAAAAAGTTCACCATTAAAAGGCGGTAAAATCACATTTTTTTGAAAAATGCTTCTTTTATTCCGATAAAATGAATATGTTCTTACGTTATGTCTATGAAACTCATAATATTGATTCTAAAATTATAAGGATTATATAAATTTCAATATTCAGTTAATAAAATTCATAACTACTTTTGAACAGCTAGTTTCGTAAGCCATGGTGTGCTAGAACTCGGTGTTGCTTGTAGTGCATGTTATTGCATTATTTTGATGAAATAACATCCTATAAAATTTGGGGGTGTTATTGGATCCAGCTAAGATTGAGGTTGTACATTCTTGGGAGACACCCAGTAGTGTGATGTAGATTCATAGTTTCTTGAGATTTTCTGGTTACAACCGAAGATTTTTTCCAGATTAATCCAGAGTTGCAGCACCACATTCAGTATTGATGAAGAAGGGGAAACCCTTTGTGTTGTCGGAAATATGAATGTAGATATTTCAAGAGCTGAGGCAGAGGCTGACTAGTGCCCCCATCATGAGGCTTCTAGAGAAGTGAGTAGGGTACGTAGTCTACATTGATGCATTGGTGACCAGACACAGATGTGTCCTAATGAAGGAGAGAGTCATGATTCATTATGGTTCCACACATCTGAGACATCATGAGTTAAACTATGCTACCAATGAACTGGAGTTTGAAGTAGTGGTCTTTGCCTTGAAGATGTGTCGACATTACATGATTTGTGAGCGTTTTACAGTGTACTATGATCATAAGGGTCTCATGTATATATTCTCTCAGAAGGACCTGAACCTGAGACAACTATGATGGCTTGAGTTCCTTCAGGACTATGACATTGATATTGTCGATACACATGAGAAGGGGAACATTGTGGAAAATTCACTCAATCAGAGATCTAATAAACAACTCCTAGGTGAGAGGACAGAGTAGTTTTCCACTTTACAATATTCTTTTTGGAATGTGATGGAACAACTTTCCTTCAGTCTCTTATAGTCACTCCACCACATTTTCAATGAGTCGGGGAGGCACAACATTGATATAGTGACTGTGAGACACAATGCGCTTAGATATCCACAGGGCAAGCACTAAATGGATTTTTAAATGTGGGGAGTATGTCATCCTCATCAGAGGATGTATCATGGTACCATTTTAACATCAGGTTAAATTGTTGAGGGATTTCCACACATCCCCTCTAGCAGTACATCTAGGAGTGGTGAAGTAATATAGCATGATCTCTGACGATAGCACTGGTCGAAGAGAATGAATAAATCAGTAGTAGAGATTGTCTCTCAATGCCTCACTTTTCAGCATGTAATAGTGGAGCATAAGGTACCAGCAATCATGGATCTTCCTTTGGAGGTCCCAGACTGGAAGGGGGACTAGAAATCTATGGACGTCGTGACAAGGCTTCCACGTACATCTAGGGGTCATGACTCGATTTGGGTGATCGTCGAATGAATCACCAAGTCGACCCACTTGCTACCGATCAGGGAGTAGGGATCTGTGAAGAGCATGTGACACCTATATGAGTAGGCGATTGTGAGGCTACATGGAGTACCCTCGATGATTGTTTCTGATCATGATACAAGTTTTTCTTCCTACCTATGGAAGGGGTTTTAAAAGGATTTCTGTAGTCAACTTCATTTGAGCACCACATTCCATCCTCAGACGGATGTCCAGACTGAGCGGACTATTTAGACCCTCAATGATAAGATATGTGCTTGCATCCTTGACTTAGGTCACAGGTGGGTGGATCACTTTCCGTTGGTGGAGATTTCATTCAACAATAACTATGAATCCACTAATGGGTTGGAAACTTTTGAGGCATTGTATGGGAAACCTTGAAAATCACCTTTATGATGGACTCACTAAGGGGAGTAAGCACTAGTGGGACCAGATATTGTACGTCCTACTACAGAGAAAGAGAAAATCAAATATGTGGGGATGAAGATAGCACAGATCAGGAATAAGTATTATGAGGACAAGAGATGGAGACCTCTGGAGTTAGAGGATGGTGACCACGTCTTTCTATGGGTCTCACCCCGAGGAGGTTTACATATATTTGGTCGAGGCGGCATGTTATCCGTGAGGTTCATCGGACCTTTCCAGGTCCTCAACCGAGAATGTGAGGTAGCTTACCACTTAGCTCATCCACTTTAGTTTCATCGGGTGCTTGATGTTTTCCACATATCCTAGTAGAAGAGATACGTGCAGGAACCTTCTCACATCATCGACCATGGTGAGCTGGACATAGACGATGGGGAGAATTTTACAGAGGTTCCAGTAGAGAATGATGATCAATCGTAGTGGGTCCTTTGTGGGAAGTCAATACATCCGGTGCGTGATCGATGGAAGCATGGGAACCTCCAGGAGTGAACATGGGAGCGGAAGGCACATATTTTTTCTTAGTACCCCCAATGGTTTTCGTAGTTTTGGGATATGGATTTCATGGACGCAAACCCTAAGTTGGAGAGAATGTAAAGAACCAAAATTTCCATTTAATTGTATTCAATATATGAAAATTTTACATGTCCATGAAAATTTATGAAGTGTAATTCTGAGTCTTGGTGTGCTTGGAATGATTTTCTGAATTTCTTTTGGGTACGTTCAGTAAATGGGCCAGCAGGTTTTTCTAAATTTTGAACCGGTGCTTGAAATTGAAATCATAGGTCACCGTTGTACTCACAACACCAGTATTTTCTTAAAGATACTTTCACCAAGACAGCTGTTGGTCGAGGGTGACAGTTAGTATTTGGGGATTCTATGAGAATAAAAATAAAATAAAATAAAATTTTAATTTATTTTTTTAATCATCCTCTACAAAGGATATGGTGGTGTGGACCACCCGAGTTCTCAAAACCTCCCAATATAGAGTTTAGGGGCGAGGACCACCTGAACCCCCTTAATGGGGGAGAAACCTCTCTACTCCCCCAATTAATTCTATGTGTCAACATAAAATTTAATGTTATGTTATCAATCAATTTTATGATTAAAATTAAAATTAAATGTTACATTATTATTAAATTTTTGTTTTGGATATTTATATTGTTTTAAGTGGAATTAGGGAAAGGATTGGTAGAATGGTGTTGGGAGAGAGCTTGAATGATTATGCTCTCAAACGAAGAATGTGTTCTCCAACGTAGAACATGCTCCCCCACAAAAAATGCTCATGCTGACTTTGACTCCGACTTATTCCTCGGACAATTTGTTGATGAGGAACAACTTAAACTTCAGTGAACCAATGATCGAGGAATCACTGTCATCACCAACATCCGTCTATTCTCAAATACATAGTCTCCTTCCCCATGGTCAATCTTCAACAAATCTAACAAACAAGGTAGGGGTTGTTATTGAATTCAAGTAATTCTCGAATAAATATCTAAATCATAGAAAGCATGAAAAATGTGGATCAACCAAAATGAGTTGATCCCTGATTAATATGAAATTGTTGAATTTGACGCTCTTGATTCAAGGTTTTTTTTGAACTTCTTTCAACCGCTCGAACGCAGAGGGTGCGTTCCGAAAAAATATAGCATGTCCCCTAAGACGTTCTTCTTTTTGTGTGTTCTCCAAGATGGTGATGGAGATCGATGCCCGCCTTTGGAACCAGAGGAAGTCGATAATGGAGGCCGGCACCACCATTGACCATGATCAAGGAGACGACGCAATGGTGCTGCCACGAAGCCCTACCGCCCCACGGCCATGCCGCGCCGCCCCCCGAACTCGCTCCAATGCCCCGCGGCCTACCGCGCTTCCATGCGGCCTCGTAGTGGCTCCCCACGGCCTACCGTACCATCCAGATGCCTCGCGCATAGCCCCATGGCCTGTAGCGCCATCCAGCGGCCTCACAGCCCCGCAGACTGCCATTCCTCCCCATAGCCTCACCACCTCAGGGCCTTGCTGCCCTGCGGCCCTATGCGCCCCCCCTCGTGGCCTCCCCTCCCCTCTCATCCACCGCGATGCTGCCATGTCTGGCCACCCAGCACGTGCCGGGTCAGTCCTAGCGGGGTAGGCCACCCGGCGCAGGTCGGACCGGTCAACCCGAAAAGGGTCGGCCCATGATGGGTCGGGCCAAGTCGGTCTGACCACGTCAAACCGGACCCAGACCCAATTCGTCCCATTTATTCATTTTTTGCCATATCATTGGCACTAGCCATTCGTTTGACAAACCGTGTACAGTTCCAGAATCCTTGAAGCGAGACAATCCATTTTAGTATACTAAATTGGTGACTTGGATAATGATGGGTAATAATTGGGATGAATTAATCACGAATCCAACTGGGCACTCGGGACTAAAAGGCCTATTAACTCATAAACAGAGCATCCGATTAATGCACTCTCTATTACGTTAAGACCCCTTTGACGCAACAGTCCACTGAGATAATTCTTCAGGAGACATTGTGGTATTTGGAGTTTCAAACAATGGATTTTGGATCAAACCCTCCAAGAGACAAGCAAAATTAGTGCGGGAACCCTGTACCTAGTTGTGACGTGAAGAATAAAGAGTGATCTTATGTGGGTCAACACCTAGTTATCTGGTGTGGTTCAGTGCCTAGAGATCCTATGTGGGTCCACACCGTGTAATAATGTGTGGGTCAGCACCTAGAGATCCTATGTGGTTCAACACATAGCAATCTTGTGTAGGTCATCTCTGAGTGATCCTATGTGGGTCAGCACCCATCGATCTAGTGTGGGTAAGCACCGAGTGATCCTGTGTGGGTCAGCACCCAGCGATCCTATGTGGGACAGCACCGAGAAATCTACTTTGGGTCAACATCGAGCTATACTTTGTAGGTCTACCTCTTAACAGAGTAAGATGATTTATTAGTTATATCTAATCATCTCTACTATTTTACTTATGTTATACCTAGTGTGAGTTGTGGCAGTACCTCTTCGGTACATTCCTTCACAGAAATACCTTGGTGGTATTATTTTTTGTGGCGTACCTATGTGGTACTTTCCTTCATGGTATTACTTCCTCTTTGGAACATTTGAGCATGGGGATTTGGAGTCGGACTCTGGGTTTTCCAGATGATTAAGATGGGTTTACATGATAACATAGGAATATGTATGGGAATTAACCTATGTCAGGTTATCAGTTGATTCCTTTCATGGTGGTTTATACTTTGTGGATTTTGTGAGATCTTGAGGGTCTTGGGGTCCCTACTAAGTATCGTTATACTCACCATTGCACAGGATGTGGCCGGGCATCATTGTGTTTGTTTCAGATGACAGAAAATTCACACTAATGACTAGGGTTCCAGGACTGGAAGTTTCTTGAAGGTGGACATTAGACGTGGTGAACCGCAGAGATGGTTGTTCATGAGATGTACCTACCCTTAAGGTAGGATATGTGTTGGACAACCCAAGAGCTAATTTCCACCTCTCTGTTGTCTTGTTGTTTTTAGTTTTCCTTTTACATTCTATTTGGGCTTGTATTCTTTCCCATTTTAATTGTTCTCAATCTATTTACTATTCAATTTAATTGATTTTGTATAGTGTTGTGTGCTTGGTTTTGTGTGTTATAGGTTATAAAGACAATTCCATTACCGTATTTGGGTATACTCCTTCGGTTCTGGCCACCAGTAGTTGGGATATGGAAGGCAGGCATGGTGTCGTCATGGAATGAGCCTTGGGGGATGGGTAATGACATTTTAATACTTCTTTTTAAATTTGGATGACATTGGAAATAATGTATGGGAAAATAGTACACATAAAAGTTTTTTAACGTATCATTGTAAAAATTAAAAAATTAAAATATTTATTTAAAACAGTATATAAATATGAATATAATGAAGACACAGAATATTTAAAACCCCAAAATTATGTATGAATATTTTTCCTGAAATAATTAATATGGTATCTAATACCTGAACATGAAGGAGGATGATATATATATATAGATATATTACTTTCATCAAGATGAATTTACATACAATAAAGATTTTTCATGGAAAATAGACGACTTAGGGGAGTTTAGGAGTGCCCATATGATGTCATTATTTAAATGGGAATGAAAAAAAAGTCACAAAGAGACAAAATTTATGATATACAACATGAATAAGGAAATGAAATTACCATTGAAAAAGATATTAAATGTAGTATTTTTCCTCTGAAAACTCTACTTGAAGGGAGGGTAAAATTTTGAATGGATTCTACATCAATAAAAGAATAAAAGGAATCCAAACAGAGGATACAAAAGTGGATGTTGAAAAATATTTATAAAATATTAAATTCTAAAAAGAAAAAGAAAATATTTGATCTTCAATTGAAATGATCAAAATGTATCTTATGCAAGATCCCATGTCTATAATAATTATGTACTTGGATGATTCTTGTGAAACCATAAATAAATAACTATAAAAATATTGTATTTAATAGGTGATACTATTATTGAGGATTTGGACACATAACTTGTGTTCTTCCAGAGTCTAAATAGCTCAACGAAAGTGTAGAATATTATGCATATTCGTATCAACCAAGAAATTACTAATTGATGTATGACTATTACTAGAGACGTTTTGTTTTCATTAATTGTTGACACATTGATACCTATTTAAGCATGACAAAAAATAAATATTTCATAATGAATTCTCTCATTCCTATATAATTTTTGCAATGAATTATTCTAAATGATAAACTATTATAATGGAAAAAATTTAATATATAAGATGAAAATATTTATCGATTTCAATGAACATTTCAAAAATAAACAGGTATGGTATAGTCACATTAAAACTCATGGAGATAAAGAAAAAATGTTTTTTACAGCAATCTAGAAGCTGATGTAACTGTGAAAAATGTGGATAATCTTTCAAGAATGACATACCAATCTTAAATTATCCTAATGTGATTCTAAAAGTTATAGAATAAGAAGAAAAAAATTAATTTGAATATGGCCTCATAAATACGACTTGACGGAATGAAGTGATGATAAATGGGGTATCCCACAAATGAAGAAGGATGCGTGATAAAAGATATATAAATAATGAAAAAAAATATTTATGAGTGAAACCAATTTAACAACTATGGTAATGCCAATAACATGAAATGAGATGAAATTATAAAACATTATAAAATATTTTTACAAAAGTAAAATCACATAATGGACAAGAAATAAAAATTATTCATATCAAGTGATATCTAAAGGGTTGGTTCTCAAATACAATATCATTTCCTCCTGTTTAGGATATATTGATTAAAATCATCTTGTAAGATCGATATGTTACTAGTTATTGTATAGAAATGATTGTGTAGATGTTCAATATACAAGAGGGGTGAATTGTATACTTTAAAAATTATCTGGGAACATTTAATGTTGGTTTGAAACATTTCTATTGTTTGACAAGGTTAAGCAAGGATAATTCACAAAAAATCTTGTTCTTTAAACTTGCTTGATTTCAAAAATGTGATTTTGAGAATTTGATTCCAGAAATGTGTTTCTGGAAATGAAACAAAACAAAGTTTTACAAAGATAAATATTCTACCATAAAACATTTAGAATCTTACTAAATCAATTTGTACAAGTAAAAGGATGCATAGGATAGTTAAACATTCCTCAACAATTAGAAAGCAGCAGAAAACATGAAACAAAACAAGTAACAAGTAGTAAATCATCTATTCCAAATAGTAGCATATCTAGGAAAATTGGATAAAGGTATCTTGTTTTATATTTTCAAAAATGTTTGTCATACCCACACCAGGGTAAGCCCTCAGTAGGAAGATCTAAGTCTATCTTGATATCCCTGCAAGCACTCAACTTCAAGGTAGTCGGCACCTCTGCCTTCCTCAGCAAGGAAGTCCTCAAGCTTTAAGGTAGTTGGAACCTCTATCTTCCTATCCCATGTAGCCCTCGAATGTATATAGCAATATTTGGAGTTGAACGAAGAATTTAGGAAAAAGATGTTCAGTACGCAATAAGCATGAAAAGTCATTTTCTCTAGAAATCACATCAGGAACATGTAATCTATAGACTGATCAACTTGTTGTCAACAAATAATGAGCTCTTTCAAATGAGATCATTTTTGTAGTCACATTCTGTACGGTCATCTCCCACCTCCAACGGTCATATTTTTCATTAAATTATGGAGGAACCTGTACACATGTCACTCAAACAATGGATAGTTAGTAACTTAATGCATGAAATTGTTTTATAACAAAAACATGAGTAAGACAAAATATGGTTCATAAATTAATTCATTTTTCAGAGTGTAAGGAAAAATACTTAGGAGTATAACCAAAAATACATTTCATATATATTTAATATTAGGATATTCGGATTTTGATTTCCAATGAATTCGGAACATAAATTCTATAGAATTCATGAATCTGAATTTTATGGAAATTCAGAATATGAATTCACAAAAATTCCGAACCTGAACATACAATGATCGGAGTTTTAATTAATATGAATTTGGAGTCTCAACTCATAAAATATCAGAGTCTTATATCAAAGAACTCGGATTCATAACTCATAAGAGGTTAGAGTCTGAATTCATTGGAATTCGGAGTCTAAACTTATAAGATTTCGGAGTCTGAATTTAGTGGAATTCGGCTTATGAAATTATAAAGGTCCAGCATCTGAATTCATGGGAATTAAGAGTATGGACATATAAAGGTTCAGAGTCTAAATTCAGGGTAATTCAGAGTCTGAAATTATAAGAGTTTAGAGTCTATATTCATAGAACTCAGATTCAGAACTCATAATAGTTCGAAGTCTGAATTCAATGGTATTTGGAGTGTGTACTTATTAGAGACCAGAGACTGAATTCAGAGAACTCAGAATCCAAATTTGGATCTTGAAAACATAATGTTCTATATATATGTATTATATGATTCTGAGGTTTTACATATCAAACTGAATTTCACACTTAGACAAAACAATGAATAATAGAAAAAATTGTGAGGATAAATTTCATTGGAGAAGGATAATTTTCATTATGAGAGTAAAGAAATTGGTAAAATATATTTTCGTTAAGATAATGTGTTTGTGATTTTAGAAACAATAATTAAAGAAAAATCCATAAGGAAATATTATTTACTCAACAAACACCCCAAAACATGATGGAATTTAAAAGTCATAATGAAACCTTATTGATTCAACAATCTCCCCCTTTATGGAAAATAGGAACAACATTACAGAAAAGAATATAAGGTCTTTATAAACTAGTTTTCTGAACTCTGAAAGTAAAACATATCTCCCTAAATACATGGGAAATGATGAATACGACTAACACCCCAATAGGATTTGGAACACTACGTATCATATTCTAGATTTTTGTATTGGGAATTCAAATTTTATTACATAAGGAAGATTTCCTAGATATAAACTCCCCCTTATTTGAACTACCCCTTACATAGGGGCATCTGTTCTTTTCATAGTATTCTCTTTTTAATATCCCCCTTTGGGATTTTTAAAAAGGAATACAGGGAATGGTATAGAAAATATAGTACCTGAAAAATTAGTACAACACATAAAAAGTACAACCATCCAAATATTGCATTATTATTGGAAAATTTTATACAAGGAAGAAAAATAAAAACAAAAGATTGGAGTTGATCAAATTTATCCTTCCTTTTCCTTGGGAAGTATCTTCTTCACTATTGATTTCGTCTTTTTGAGCACCTTGTGATCTTTCTTTGCTCACTTAAGAATCCAATCCGGATCCCCTGCTTTATTTTATAAGGTTTTGATCTATTATTCCTGAGAATTAAGAATTTCAGCATGAGCCTTCTTTTTTTTTCCTGCTTTACTAGATTCTTTTCAAACTCAATCCTGAGAACTCTTTCTTACATACAACTTTGATCAACTGAAAACATTTTCCCATTCAAATCCATCTCTTCTTGAATCTGAAAATTTTGTTCCAGAGTAAGATTCTCCTCAAAACTACATGTGAGATCCTTTTATCTTACAATCTTTGATGTCAAATCCATCCTTGACACATTTTTTTGAAATTCATCAAGAATCCTAATATCATATATATTTTTCCATGACCAACTAGTCATATTTTTTAAGGATCACTTGTGGGATCCATAGATTATGAAAAAAGGTTTTAAATGAGCCTCCAACTTGATACACTTATCAATCACCATGGATAATGAATCTAACTTCTTATTTTGTGTGTGTTAAAGGATCTGGAATCTAGATTCTATGCATGGACAAATAGGAATAATCCCATCAAGTGTCTTCAATAGCTAAATAATGAAATCATGTACATGAGATGATGATTTTGAATATGATACTTTACTTGGTGAAGATTCTTTTTCTTATTAAGAATATTTTGTTTTTGAAGGTCCACCAGCTTCCTTCTTCTTCACAACAGCTTTACTTGGTGTTTCAGCAACCACCTATTTTCCCTTATTATCCTTCAGAATGGCTTCCTCATCCATAGATTCATGTTCACTTTCAGATAGGTGAAATTTTTTATCTTTATCTATATTTTCATTCTCATCTTGTGCCACTGCATCCTCTAGGTGTATGAAATCATTATTAGAACTTTCTTCTTCAGACTGCTTATTCACTTCTTCTTCAACCATGTCATATTTACATTTTTCATCTTTCCCAGGGGTAGCAAGCTTTGAAGATTCAGATTCATAAGTTCTGATTGAGAGTTTCTCAGATGGACTTTCTTTATCATGAAACATGTCTACATTCTTACGAAGATCTTTGGTATTACCACTGCATTCTTCTTCCTCTTCTTCCACTTCTTTTTCATTGGAATTTTTTGGAGTCACATACTTCTTTCCCAGAGTCTCTGGTAAGGAATCTACAAAGAATGATTTTGGTAATGGATTTTCTCAGAGGCCTTCTCAGTATCCTTCAGATGTTATTAAATAATTTTAGCTTCTTATATCTTCTTCTGTTTCTTTTCTTTTTCATGTTTTCCAAGCTCATCCGTAGTCTTCTCCTTTAAAAAATTCGCATCTGTAGGATCCTAACCAAAACTAGGATTCCTTGATTTCTTATTCTTCTTGTCTTAACTCCACATAGCTACTACCTCATCCAGATAATCTTTTTGCTTCAAATGGTTTTGGAGGTGTGGATTGAGTATCCTTAGGCTCTAGAGTTTTTGACTTTTCTTCAACATCCTTCACATTTTTATTCTTTTCACCCTTCTTAGAGGTATGAAAAACCTCATGTTTCTTCGATAAAGATTCAATTTCTTCCTATGGTAGTTCATAAATTTATTCATATTCCATAGAATATACAACATTCATTCTTATTAGACTATCTCCACTAACCAGCATGACATTGAAATTCCATGGCTCTGAAATGCAAGGAATTTTGAAAGACTACAAGCACTGACTAATCAGCTTCGAATGAATAGCTGGGTAAATAATGATCTGAGCCTTCATATTTACATTCATTATATTCTCAATCATAATCAGAATATGCTTAACCAAATTAAAACTCCTTATATTCAATAGGAAATCCACGATATACATGTTACTTTTCTCTAATGTATCATTTTCCCCTTTTCTCGGAATTATGAATCCTTGAACCCATATTTTGAGATTCTGAAAAATTATATAGAGATGAGAAATCTTCAATGTCTTTACTTTAGCATGTACAAGAAAATCCATAGCCTTAACTTTATTTATTCAAACATGAATATCAGGAAAATTATGGGAATAAAAGTCATCTTCTCCTTCATATGGAACTCCAATAAAATTTGCAGCCTTGGTGTAGGAGAGAGCATATGTCCTTCCATAGATTTTTAAATATAAATTATCTCTTCCTTATTCCTTAAAAAACTTACAGACTCATAAAATTCAAATAATAAATACAAATATACTAAATCTTGAGGACCTGGCTTCGATAGGGAAACACTTTCCCATCTGTTCAGTTGGATGTTCTTTGAAATGATAGAATCATACTTGGAGAAGAAGTTTTGATGCACCAAATTTCACTATAAACCTGTCACTCCAATATGGGCTTGACAATTGGCATGTCTTTCTGATAATATTCTTCAAAAAACATTCAAATTTGAGAAAGATATGAAATGTTCAGAACATTATTAAGTAGAATGACAAGGATTAAGCATGTGAAAGCTTTGAAGTCGATGTGGGAACACCATTTGAGGTTCCTTTATATAGGAATTTGGGGTGACAGTTCAACATCCAAACTCAATCCAATGGTTGAGAACCGTTCTGATTAGATCTAACGGCTGAGATGATAGCCGCAAGGAAAATATCATCAAATCCGATCTTTTGAGATTTATAAGAAAAACAATTGCATTTAAGAAAAAATTAATCCGAATATTTAAAAGAAAATACCAACATGTAAAAGATGATTATGAAAATTCAATAAAGTAAACATATCTTTAGGATTACTAAGAAGATTATTTGTAATGGGGAAAATTTGTCTTGAAGAAATTTAAATTCCGAAAAATATTGAAAAATAATATGAATACCTAACAATGATTTTTTTTGAAAATCATCATTACGAAAATTTATATAATCATCATGACGAAAAATTTTCATAAAGAAACATTTTAAGTAAAAAAAACATCATTCAAAAAATTTTCATTACTGAAAATTTAAGAGATAAAAATTTGGAAAGGAATAAGACTACGAATATTTTTAGAAAATGAATAATTTTGTCTCAGAAATTTTTTTAGAAAACTAAGAAACAAATTTACTCCCCCATTGAAAAGATGTTTATTACTGTAAGGATATTAATTTTAACATGAATTAAATATGGAAAATTACCTTACAGTTATCATTTCTAGATTCTGTTTGATGTATTAAAATCTATCGAAGGGTAATGATTTTGTGAAAATATCAGAAAATTATTCTTATGTTCTGATAAATTTATGAATGATAACTCCTTTATGTGTGTGATCCCAAAGTATTTGTTTCCTATTATCTATGGGTTTTTCATTAGAGTGATATTCATGGTATTTACATAAGGCAATGAAAGTAGTATTATCACACAAAATTTGTGTTTTTGTTAAACTCATAACATTTTCGGTGAGTGTGTGTTTCATCCACAACACTTGATCACAACAACCTCCAGATGCTTCATATTTGGCTTCAGCAATGGGAAGTGCTACAGAGTGTTACTTCATATATGACCACGATACTAATGAATCTCCTATGAAATGACACGTTCTAGATGTACTTTTTCTATCCATAATACGTGCATCAAAGTCAGCATCCAAAGAACTTTTCAAAACAAAATAATTTCCAGAAGTATAAAAGAGTCATAAATCCATGGTTCCCTTTATATAGAAAAAAATTTATTTCATTGCCTTTAAATGAGATTCCATGGTATTGGATTGATATCTTGTGCATTAGAATACTGAAAAAATTATGTCTTGTCGACAATATTTTATGTAATTTAAACTTCTTATCATACCTCTAAAAGATGTTTGATATACTTGTTTTCCAGCTTCATCAAGATAAAGAGAATTTGAGGTACCGATTGGAGTACATATAATCTTAGTGTTTTCATATCCATACTTTTTATAAAAATCAGTAATATACTTATGTTTGGATATATAGATTCCCTCTGGTTTTTGAAAATTTTGAAAACTAAGTATAAATGTTAACTCACTCATCATAGTCATTTCAAACTCATGTTTCATTACATGTAGAAAGGTATCAATTAAAGATTGCAGAATTTAACCAAATATAATGTCATCAACATAAATTTGAGCAATAAAAACATTTTTTTTCTTTATTTATAAAAAAGGGATAGATCTTCATTTCCCTTAACGTAATTATTTTGAAGAAAAAATCATGTAATTCTATCTTACCAAGCTCAAGGGGATTTATTAAATCCCTAGAAATCTTTTGTTTGTTTGTAAACATGTTTAGGATGTTTTAGATCTTCAAAAAAGTATTTTGTTCAACAAAAACATCCTCTTGAACATAACCATTAAGGAAAGGTTATTTCACATCCATTTGAAAAAAGTTTGAAATTGAAGAATTCTACCAAGGCAATGGAATACAAATATATTCAAGTCTAGATACTAGATCATAGGTTTCTTCATAGTCTATTCCTTCCTATTTATTATAGCCTTTTGCAACCAATATAACTTTATTTCTAACCATGATTCTTTATTCATCACACATAATTCGGAAAACCCATTTTACTCCAAAAACATATGTTTCCTTAGGGTTTTCAACCAATTTCCAGACATTCTTCCTTTCGAATTCATTCAGCTCATCTTGCATAGATTTTATCCAATCATCATCACCTAAAGATTCAGCAGTGATTTTTGGTTCTAATTAATAAAGGAAATATAGATGTTCTACATCATTTCTTAAGGAACATATAGTCTTTACAGGTTTATTAACATAACCAATGATACAATCATAGGTATTATTCTTTAGAAACAACTAGTTTGGGTTTTGTAAAACTTGTTCATCCACAGAGCCTAGAAAGTCATCTAGGGTAAATGCTTCAGAATCATTTTATTGCATATTTTCCATATTAGATGGGTCTTCTAACAAATTATTATAATAATTTATTGAAAACACATATGAAGATGTTAGTTTTAGTTGTTTAAAAAAATGGGTCAGTTTCATCAAATTTGACAGGTACTATTTCTTCAACAATAAATGTATTTTTGTTTAAAACTTTATTTGCCTTAGTAATTGTGGATTAGCCTATGAAAATTCATTAATATGATTTTGGTTCGAATTTTTGTAGATTATCTTTAGTATTAAAAATGAATACCTTGAAACCAAAAACCATAATGTAGTAATGTCTAGGTTTTCTACCATTCCATAAATTATAAGGAGTCATATTATGAAATGGTCTAATCAAAACTCGATTTATAGTATAGCAAGAAGTACATACAGCTTTAGCCCAAAAATGATTTGCTATAGAATAATCACTCAACAATGTTCATGTTATCTCTTGAATAATTCTATTTCTTCTTTCAACAACACCATTTTTTTGATGGGTTTTGGGTCCTGAGAAGTTATGAGTAATGCATTTTCTACTAAAAAATGTTTCAAAATCAGAATTTTGAAATTCTCCTCCCTGATCACTATGAATAGTTACAAATAATTGTTTTTCTCAATTTTAACAAGGGATCTAAAACCTTCAAAATAAGAAAAATATTCAGATTTATTTTCTAGAAAATTGACCCATGTAAATATAGTTTAATCATCATGTAAGAAAAATACATAATATTTTCCTCCAATGCTTCCACTTTTTGTTCAACCAAAATGATCCTTATTCATCAAATGTAATGCATCAGTGGTTGAAACTTCACCGACTGATTTAAAATATGATTTATGTAGCAATGAAAATTGACAAGGAATACAAACTTTTGAAGAATCAAATATAAGATCTGGTAGATCCTTAACTAGTATTTTCATAGAGATTTTTCATAGGTTATAAAGGTTAAAGTGTCCTAAACCTCTATGACACAACCAAGAATGATATTCCATTTCACTAAGGCATGGTAAGTATTGGCTACTAAGGTCATCTTTATTTAGTGTGTAAATATTCTCTTTCCTATTGGTAGAAAGAATAAACTCTTCCTTGAAATTTTGTACTACACCCTTTTCATTTATAAAATTTACAAGGAAACCTTCATCACATAATTGAATTATAATAATGATGTTGTGAATAAGTCCTTTAACAAATAAAATATTTGAAATCAATGTTTTTCCAATAAGAAAAAAAGTTACCTATACCAATAATTTCTCCTTTATAATTATCTCTGAAAATTACTTTCACTCCTTTCGTCTTGATGACATATTCAATGTAGATTTTATTACCAGTCATATGCATGGAACATCCACTATCCATGTGTCATGTATTATTGTTGGTACTTTCTTTATTTTCCTAAAAAAAATTATTTTTGACTTTCAAAATCCAAACATTCTAGCATCTGGAAATTTACGAAAGAAAAATCTTAGGTATCCACGTTTTCGTTGAAAAATAAGCTTAATGAAATCCTAAATTCCATGTTTTCTTTAAGGAACAATTTTTACCCAGTGTCCACCACACTGACACATGGTGTAGAATGGATCACTTTGAGGAACAAAATAATTGTCACTAAAAATCAGTTTTGAACTTTTATAACCAAAACCATAATTATTCCTAAGAGGTCAGATTTGAGAATACATCTTATCAATATTGTCCTTACCTAAGGTAAAGATTGAAAAACACATCATTAAGGAAAATATTTCTGAATTTAGTCTAATAAATAATTTCATTTCTTCCAAAACATTATTTTTAGAACTATAGTTAGACTCTAAAACATTTATTCATAGAAATTACATTTTCGAGATCATTATATGGTTTATACTTATTTGAATTTACATCATCAATGTTTTTTGAACCACATTAAAAATCAAGGGTTTTCTTATCATGATCTATAGAAAGATATGATATTTCATTAGTAGGAATAGTATTTTTAGAATTTTATTTATCATGGTTTTTCATGAGTTTTGAATTCTAATTCTCATGGAGTTTAGAAAATCTAGAAACTTCTTCATGGGTAGGAAAAGTAATATCTTCATCATAAGAAGATTCTTCATCAGAAGAGTTATAATCTTTACTATGACTATAGATAGATTTCAATGATACAACGGTCATGGATTCCGCATTTTTTATCATAGCAATTAAGAAATTATTTTCAAAAGGTAGTCTGGCTATCAGTCCAAGATTCATCTATCCATAAGATTCGTAATCAGATGATTCATCTGAAGAGTCACCACCACTAGCACTCCATGTGTCATTAGCATTCAAGAGATTCTTAGATTTGGATTTTTAGTACTTCTTTTTGTTTCTCTTAGAATTATATTCCTTTTTATCCTTTCTATTAATCATAGAACAATCATGTCTTATATGTCTATCTTTTTTTCATTCGTAACATGTCACATCTGATTCATTCTTATCCTTCCTTTATTTCTTTTTGTATCTAGTTCTAAAGATATTTTGTCTAAAAATCATGTACATCCTTCGAGCAAGATTGGATAACTCATTTTTTGAATATTCACTTTCAATAGATTCATATTGAATATTATCTTTATTTTTCTTTAATATAGTAACACTTTCCGGAGTCTTGGCTTTTATATGTTTTGATGTAGTTATAAAAGAAACACCTACATTCCCATTCATATTTTTAACCTTATTATCATATCTCTTCATTCTAGTCTCATGATGTATTAGAGTTCCAAACAGCTCATCTATGGAAATCATGGTGACATTCTGGTTCTCATAAATTGTTGTCCTCTTGGACTCCCACTCTTATGGAATTATGTCTATAATTATATATAAAATTACATCATCATCCAGACCCCTTTCTCCCACATGTTGTAAGCTATTAAAAATGGTCATGATTCTTTGATGAACATTACTTAATGGTTCTGCATAAGGAATGTTAAAGCCCTAATTTTATGCTCTCAAAATAGCTCTTCTTATCTCACTAACCTTATAAGATACAAAAAGTGTGACATTAAATTTCGTCCAGATACAATTTGTAGCTTCACATGAAGATATTGGACTATAGATTTTCCTAATCATGGAATATAGAAATTTATTTTTGACTCTGAAATTATCATGATATTCAGATTTCTCCAGATTAGTAAATGTTATCAATTCCTTATTAGGAATCTTATATTATCTTGTTAGAATCAGGTAGTTATCAACTCCGGTGTCAATAATGAAAATCTTCGTTTTATCTATCAATTAATCATAATCATTTCCATTAAAAATAGGAGCTCCGGTAAGATTTAGATAGTCGATTGAAACAACATTTATTCATGACATCATAACGAAATTAATTCCACACAAACTTGTTAGTAACAAAAGTTTGTATACAAGAATAAAAATGTTCTAAGCATGAAAAATATAGAAATAGACTATCTCTTAAAAAAATATGAGTCCGAACATTATGAGTCCCAAAATATTATTCTGAAAATTTGAAGAAGAAGATATTTCTCTTCTGAATGTAATTGTTAGATTAATTCAGATTGAACCAATTCTATGAAACATATTTAAGGATAATATCATGGTAAAGGATAATCTCCTCTGATACCAATTGCAGGATTGGTTCAGAATATGATCTTATATTCCTCTGATACAAATTCTAGGATCGATATGATATTAATTTTTGTATCGAAATGATAGTGTAGATGCACAATATACAAGTGGGGGGGGGGAATATATACATTAAAAATTCCTTGGGAAAATTTAATGTTGGTTTGGATCCTTTCTATTGTTTAACATGGTTAAACAATGTTAATTCACAAAACAACTTGTTCTTCAAACATTCTTGACTCCGGAAATGTGATTCCAAGAATGTGATTTAGTAAATGTGGTTCCAGAAATGAAACTACACAAAATATTTCAAAGTTAAATATTATACCTTAAAGCATATATAATCTTACTAAATCAGAGTGTATAGGAATAAGGAAGTATAAGATAGTTTTACATTCCTCAACAATCAAAATGAAGTGGAAAACATGAAACAAAACAAGTAACAAGTAGTAACTCTTCTAAGCCAAAAAGTAGGGTATCCAACAGCCTCAGATAAAGGTCCCTTGATTTATACATTCAGGAATGTCTGTCGTACCCACATCAGGGTATTCCCTCAATACAAATTCGGAGTCTATCTTGATATCCTCATAAGACCTCAACTTATAGGTATTTTTCACCACTACCTTCCTCATCAAGGAAGTCCTCGAGCTTCAAGGTAGTCGACACCTCTATCTTTCTATCCCCAGAAGCCCTCAAATGTACAAAAAAACATTAAAAGTCACATTAATCAATTGTAAAAAAGATGTTTAGAATGAACTAAGCATGTAATGTCTTTCTCTATAGAAGTCACTTCAGTGGCAAGTAATCTCATGATTGATCAACTTTTTGTCACCATGATATGATCTCTTTCAAATAAGCTCCTATTTAAGGGCACATTCTCAAAGGTCTGCTCCCTCCTCCAATGGTCATATTTTTCCTAGAATTTTGGATGGACATGAACACTTGTCACTCAAACAATGGTTAGTTTGTATCTGAATTCACAACATCGTTTTATAACCAAAACGTGAGTAAGATAAAATATGGTGCTTAACTAAATTCAATTTTCGGAGTGTAAGGAAAAATAGTTCATAGTCTAACCCAACATATATTTGGTATCTATAATATAAAGATATCTAGATTTTGTTTTCCAAAGAAATCAGAACCTATATTCTATAGATTTGCATAGTACAAATTTCATTGAAATTCAGAATCTGAATTCAAAATAATTCTGAACATGAACATACAATGTTCGGAGTCTTAATTCCTTAGAATTCAGATTCTGAACTCATAAAAGTTCAGAGTTTGATATCAGAGGACTCAAAGTCAGATGTCATAATAGTTCGGATTCTGAATTTAGTGGAATTTGGAGTCCGAATATATACGAGTTAAGAGTCTGAAATTAGTGAAATTTAGAGTATGAACTTATAAGGGTTCAGAGTCTGAATTCAGTGGAACTAGGAGTCTGAAATTAAAATGGTTTGGGTTCGAAATTTAGTGTAATTCAGAGTCTAAACTTATAAGAGTTTGGAGTCTAAATTCATAGAACTCAGAGTTAGAACTCATAAGAGTTTGGAGTCTGAATTCATTGGAATTCGGAGTCTGTACTTATGAGTGTTCAGAATCGGAATTCAGAGAACTTAGAATCTGAATTCGGATCCTGAAAACTGAATGTTCTCTATATAAGTATTATATGATTCCAAGAATTTAGATATGAAACTTAATTTTACAGTTAGACAAAATAATGAATAATGAAAAACATGTTATGGATAAATTTCCTAAGAGAAGGAAAATTTTACTTATGAGGGTAAAGCATAGGGTAAAATAGATTTTCCATAATATAAGTTGACTGTGATTTTCAAAACAAAAAGGAATGGAAAATTCATAATAAAATCATATTGACTCAACAAACTTTCCCAAATATGAAGAAATTGAAAAGTCATATGGAATCCTTATTGACTCTACACCTCTCCCCTAGTGTTTATGTATCATTAAATCTTCATTAAATTATGAATGATTTTAATGGGATATATGATCCAGGAGATGATGATGTGTAGAAAGAATATACATTTATGTAATTGTGTTGAATGTAGAGGAATGTTTAATGTGATTTTATAGGTATTATAGTTCATAGATTAAATAATTCCATTACAAAATATTCAAATGTTATCAAGGTCATATTTAATACAAAAATTTGTTTTGATGAACATCTTTTTATCTCTAACATAAATATGGAGTTCCATGATATGATAATGAAGTAAAAATATTTTAGAGCCTTATTGGGTATTCATGTGGTGTGACATACTAATATAAATATATATAGTATCAAAATTTTTATAAATCCCATGTAATAGTATCATTCCACATTTGATGTGATATAAAAAAAATAAAAGAAACATAAGACAACTCTAAATAATAATAAAAAAACAAAATAATTCATATTTATTTTTTATATATTATAATTGTAGAATCTAATATCTTTTTTAAATGAATTTTCTCTGATAGAAATGATTCATAACATAAATTTTGTTTTGTCATATTTTAAATTATCTCAATAGAAGGATTTAATAATAAAGGTAATTCATGTTGATTATTTTATGATAACATAAAGGATGATGAGAATCATTTTATAAAGAATTATCTTTATGAAAAATAGAATAATAATACATATGGTGTAGCATAATATGTTTATCATGAACTTGTGGTATCAATTGGGTTAAAATGTTGTATGACTCACACACATAGTAAATTAATGTTTTTCACAATTTTTTAATATTAGTTCTATTGTGGTAATATTAATAATATTTTAATGAATAAAAGATGAAGTATAAAATGTTAATTGATGTACGAGAGTGACATTGATAAATTAATATTATTAACATAGTCTCTTGTTTCATACACAATGTTCTTGAATTACTTGGATTAGGTTATTTTTAAAGAATCATAGACAAGTTGATAATTTAATATCAGAAATTCATTGCGTACATATGAAATGGTTCAATGAATGAATGTTTGAAATAATTTTATTTTTATTCAAAATGTTGTATAAATGATGATGAAAAATATTTTCTGTTCCAATAGTGATAAATATTTCTTGAGGATCAATCACCATGGGGTTTTAGAGACTAAATGTTTAATGAATGTAAATGGATCCAATATTCCTAGTGCTATGGATGATGTGGAAGTGGTCAAATAATATTTTTTTTATTTATTCATTGAATGTTTTTATAGATCCATGAATCAGGTATTTTATAGAGTCAAATCATGTTGGATTAAGGTTGGTTTTAATTTTTTGATGTGGTTAGAAATTCACAATATAAAAGTTTATATGAATTCATTGAATAAAAATTGAAGGGTAAACAAATTTCTATATTGGTATTTTATACTTTTACGAGGAAAAAAATCACCAATAAGAACATTGTAGATAATGTAAAAAATATCTTGAAAAATTATAATTTATATGAAGATGTAGTATAATTGTGGTAGTTCACTATTGAAATTATGTTTACTAGGGGAAAGATTCAAAAGGAAAAATTTGATAAATTGACCTTTTCATTTCATTTTAAATTATTTAGTTAGAATAATGCACCAAAAATACATATATTGTATTTAAAGATATTATCATTAAATGGTTGTATATGTATTATAAGAATATAGATTTCTTATTTTTTTGATAATAAGTGTCAATGTTTGTTTTGATATCATAGAATTTGTATGTTCCATATGAAATGATCAAAGAATATAAATGGAATATTATTTAAATTTCAAAATGTTTTTATGGAAGATGATATGAAGTCGTTTCTATAAGATCATCTGATGAATTAAATATATAGGTTTGTCTGGATCAAAAACCAAGTTGTGTTATGGAATGGATATGGATGATAGTTGGAATGAAGAATTAAATATGTTTTTGATGATCTATAGCAGGAACTATGTAATTATAATTATCTTTCTGTATGTACACATGTTTTTAGTAAAATGGGTTTTTTATGATTGAATGTTATTAATGGAATATAGAGTAGACATGGAAGATCTGAATTTGATCTAGGATTTATATATATATAAATAAAAAATATGCATCATAATAATACTTAATATAAACATTGTTGGATACATTTTATATCTGTGTAGCTAATTAATTTTGAATGATTCATAAATTATCATCTGTGACATGGTGTGAATATCAGAATCAGTGCCTAAGTAAAATTTTATTAACATTGTTAATGACTTGGTATCACCATTTATATATATGATATATTTAGGAATTGTGTAATATTTCTGAAATAATAATATCTTAAAAAGTAATACTGATATCCCAATATACATAAATGAATTTTTTCAGGAAGAGACAAATGTGTAACATGAATTTTTTTTCCATGTATATGTTGTATTGTTGGAAGGGTATGTTATATCATATGAAATCTGAGAATTTGTAAAGTTAAAAATGGCTTGGAATATAAGTAATATTTTAGATATTAAATATCTTTTATCTATGAAGTCCATACTGATTAAAATGGAATGTGTATTGAATTTTTGTTTTTAGCTAAAAACTAATTTATTCTCAAATAACGACATATCGGTCATTTCAGGTGATGTTTCATATAAAATATATAAGACACTTACATAGACAAAAATATATCTATATAGATGATCATATACATTTTTCATCTCATAGCCCACCAAAAATTAATGATATATATTATCAATCAAAAAATATAATTAACAATCCTTATATCATAAGGAAAATATTTGTTCCATTTAGGGAAAAATGATAATATTAGACATACAAACTATAATAAAGAGTCCATACCATTATTATATTTCATATTATAACATGTTTAATGAATCAAGATTAATTATAAGATATCGTCATGATATTAATTATATTATATATACAATATGAGTGGATTTTAAGTATATAGGTGATGAATTAGTATCAAGATATGAATTAGATGTGGATGTATGATACCATGGATTATGAAAGAAGTTACTCCTTGAAGAGGTGTTACCTATAATATATTGCTGATTTGTTTAATGTTTCTAATCAGTTGATGGAATGAGTATTTATAATGTCAATTCAATTTTATTCTCTCACCATGGCACTATTATGATATGTAGATCATTTTCAATGAATTTATTATATTATAGGGCTATTAATTTATCCTAACCATTAGATTAAGGATTTGATTTATGGAAGGTGTAAGAAAACAATTGTTCATACCTCCTGATGAAGATAGATCTAAATAGAATTAAATACCCTATTTTAAATATATAAATATTAGTGGAGAGCCATAGATAACCTCTATTTTTATACCAGATTATTGATAGAGATAACGCTTGAGGATGGAAAAATCAATATTGTTCTATTTTTTAATGATCATAATTTGGGGGAAGGTTTTAAAATACAATGCTTTCTTGGATTTAAAATAATTTTCCATAAAACATGGAATTGATCTCATAATGTCATGGAGGATAGGATGACAAGTGAATATATACCTCAAGGAATTAAATAATGTAGATCTTTTTGGTAATCTACAATAATGAGCAAGGGTGGAACCTCATGTATATAAATTTTCCATTTCTATAATCCAAGAAGTTCATAATAGAGAGATATTTGGAGTGTTACATGATTCATCATTTTGTATTTATAAAACTTTGGGTTGGCCATTCTACATTATCAATAGTCATCGTGACAAAAAACGTGCATCCACATAAAATGATTGTAACAGATTTTACAACACAAGTACAATAACAATCGGAAAATAAACCACTGGCCTAGTGTTTGTAAAAATGTATCAAAGGACCCCAGGTACACTTCCCAGAGTTCACGAGGCTTCTAAATAGAATTTTTTGGTAAAGATGTTACCCTAAAAATTTTATATCATTATATAATATTAAAAATGTGTCAAATAACACTCAAATTCAATAAAAATAACCATTTTTTGTGGAATAAATCTCACCTATAAAGGGAATTTAAATTAAAATATTTATTTAAAATCACATGTCACAAATGATTATACAGTAGGATGATATTATATATAAAAATAAAAAATGATTGAATATACATGGAGTCTCTATTATCGTTCATATAATCACATCATCCTAGTATGAATACATTATCTATGACATCCCGCCCAATATAAAAAAACTAGTCTTCTTCCCTACAAAACCATTGAACATTGAATTCTGACCATATAACAATGTCCACTGGCTGCTTAATCAGGGATTGAGTAAAACCTATTGGGCCACTACTAATGGTGTCTCTAAAATTACTAGAAATCAAGGTACACAATATATCACATGATCAGAAAATTAATAGACAATTGAACATAATTAATTAAATACAATAAATACATATGTTCTATGATGTCCAAAAAGATCAACCATACATAATTTTTCATATCGTAGATGACTCTGGGCATGATATATTACTTCGGGGGTTGATACATATAATTATCCATAATAATATGAATATATATACACATATAAAAGATCCCTTGGGGTGATGAGAGAGAGGTTCGACTAAGAATTTTAGGTATACATAAGGGGGGATGAGATGACACAACTATTCTCATATACGACAGACATGTGGGATATGTAGACCTCCAAATATTCACATATAAAAATTTAACATGGGAATAGTGTCCAAATAACCATACTGCATAATTCATCTATGGGGATGTGTGGCCCAACCTGAAATCAAAAATCATATTTTCATAAGGGAAATGTTCACCACCCATCGGTCACATGTATATTGTTCAAAGAAATAGAATCATACCCAATAACATCACCTATAAACCATTGGTGGGAAGAAGCATCACACAAAATACAATCTCATGTAAACATATATGGGAGACGAAATCCACCCAGGAACCTCATCATATAGTCATATGGGGAGATGCAACCCTCCGAGTGAGTAACACATAAGAATAGGTAGGGGAGATGTGGCTCTCCAAAAAATATATAATTAAAATTATATTCCTCACATGGGTTTCCCATTATAAAATGCATTACCCAGAACCATGCTCATCATTTCTAGAGAATAACCATTCTTTCCAATTTATCCATACGATGATACAACGTAGATAAATTCGCAAAACCACCACTTTTATTTGTAATAAGAATTGAAGATAAGAAATTAAGGCCCACTATGTATCATTATCGACTAAGAACCGATCATGAAATCTTCTATCTCATTTCCATGTCTTTGGAAATTTTCTAACACTCATATTTCATAATGTCTCTCAATATTACCTTGTTTAGATTTAAGCATCAATAGACTCATTGAAAATACAAACTAACACAAATAAAGGGAAATATAATAATTCCAATATAAATTCACATATCACAGGTCTACCCTCATTGGACAAAAATATTCATAACACTAATCGTTGTATACCCACCCGGGTGACACATACTCACAAGGGAGGAAAACTATTCATTATTTATAACAAGATATCATAATGAATATTTGTTATCTAAAAGTCCTAGTATGAAATCCTCTATCAAATGATTCCATGCCCAATCGTCTAATCTATAATAATTAATCTACAGGTACCCACTCCAGGAAAACATTGTTCAACAACTTCATTTAGACACATCTTGGGTTCATATATCACAATAATAATATTTATAATGAACTCATTAGTAATATATGGTTGAGGCACGAACCAAGTATCAAGAGTCCATTATAGATTAATATAGTTTTAATATCATTTTATAAGATAAAGGGAATCAAATTTATTTTTTTTATAAATTTAAATAATGAAATGTGATGAGGACACATATCATATTCAAGATAAACATGATGAATATACTAATGGAGATGGTCAAGGGACCATATAACTCATATGTTGTAATTTTATTAAGAAAATAAAGAACACAATCACTCATTATTGTCCAAGACTCATAAAAGTGTTTAGTATCTCTCATCATCATTTGAAAGTCCATAAAATTAAAATAAATAATTATAACAATTTGTATTCAATCGTTCAATTAATTTAAAATAATTATATATTTCTATAAAACTATACGTAATCAAGTCTCTCTAAACAATTGATAACATTATTTAGAATATGCATGGAGGAATCCCAACATCTTATTTAGAAAATACCAAAAACGTTGACATTTTTGCATCTATCAATATTATCTAGTATAATTGTAAATAATAAAAAGATTCACTATACACCCCACATCTTATGTAATGTTGAATGAAGAAATGTGATCATCATTATAAGATAACATAAAGCTTTGATGTGAAAAGGCCACCTCATTTATATAATTTCCACCATTATCTAGTGGAAATAATTTCCATATTCCTTTATTGGTTCATAACAAAATAAATATATTAAAAGGGAATCTTTATTTTAGATGAAGTAGATGTGTGACCTGGAATTCAATAAAATAATCCCTAAAAAATAGTTCATATCAATTTGAACAATGACATGGTAGAATGGGGAAGATGATATTCTCCTGTTGGATAATCCCAAATGAAAAGAGACAACAATATTTTTATATTGGATACCGAAAAAGACCATTATTCTTCTCTTAAATAATAACCCACATAATGAATTTTTTTTTATATTTTGGAGTAGTGCTCTATTGGAAAAACACTATCATGTTGATTGCCTCCAAGTGCATGACCTACATCACTTAACCAAGGGGTGGATTAAGAATTCACAAAATAACATCCATTTAAAAACTGTTTTTGAACAAATTGGTCAAAATATAGATTGATTTCATCCATTAATATCACAGTGGAAAAAATGGTAAAATATCATAGACCCATCCTGGAAATCATTGTCTCCATGAGAATTTCCCCTATATAGTGAATCCACAAAATAAATGACCTTCTATTTAGAAATAGTAATAGAATTCATATTTCCATGAATTCATTTAATGAGGTATTATCACACTATGTGAAATAATATTTAAGCCTAAATAAAGAATTTTCATAGAATAACCTAATGGTGACACATTAACCAATAATTAGCTGCAATAATTGCAGCCATAAGGCCACCATTACCCAACATCATCTGTCAGTATTGCACATAAAATACATATTGGAACTTATTACAATAATTAATAAATATCCTCAAGTCATTGTAACCTTTTAAATTCCAATTCAAATTGTGATGATCAGAATATACACATTAATAAGACCAAAAACCCAATTTTCTATGGAATTTCCCATCCAATAAAAACAAGATAATTTATATCCTCCTCAATATTACACATACAATTATTTAGATGACTCATTGTACCATTAATAATTAATATCAACTTATATAATTAAATAATTATTTACTAACTCCTAATTTTATACCCAAGTGATTCTGAAGGGAATATTTAATGAACACCACACATGGGATACATTACTAATCAAATTTCATAGAACCCACCCGTCATTATCGTGAACAACATAATGGTGCTCAACTACACCCATCTATCTAAAAACTACATGATAAATTTTTTCTAAATTGTCTTAATGATTACAGTCCCTAACCACAATACTAAAATAATAAAATATAATTATAATCCTTGTAGTTCCCCAAAAAAAGATTCACCTAGTAAAATGTATTCACATATTTCATTTAATATGACGTTTTCATTTACATTTTAATTAACTAAAATTTATATAAAATCAATGATCAAAAATCATCTGGATGAATCTCTCAAAAAAACTAACCTACATAATTCAAAACACTATAATGTCACCAAATCATGAGGTATCATTGCTCACATCAATCAAATGATGTTGAAACCACTTTTTGTATGAAGATTGTGTATGTTGTCAACAGTTTTCAATGCTTGTAAAAATGAAGAACGAGATGAAGAATGACTCCAATGTTATTGGAATCGGCTACCAGTCATATTTAGTTTTATTTGGAAGGATAGATTCTAGTAGAAGATAGGGAATCATATAGTACATTTCATGGAATCTCTGACAATTCTAAATTTGTTCGATCAAAAGATACATATAATTATAGTGAGGTTCGTGATGAAATTTGGGGAATGGATAATCTGGAGGTATCATAAAATAACATTTAAAGGTAGCACTATTTTCTAGTATTTTCCAAATTTGTAGTCCATAAAATCGAGATATGGAGAATGGTGTTTTGGAACATAATTTCACATGCATGTTTGAAGATGTGTTGGAATTTTTCAAGAAATGTATGATTTGAGGTTAGAACATTGAAAAATGAAAAAGGCATAGAGTGCACAAAAATTAGGTTGCGTTCACCAAAAAAAAGACTGGACACAATATTGTTTTTCCATGGAATATGAAATATGGTATAGAATTTAGTGCACAAGTTGTGTTTAGAGATCAGAATAAAGAAAAATGGAAAAGACATAGAGTGCGTGAAAAAATAAGCATAGTGCGAGAAAAAGAGGATGTGGGAATGATTGGGTTTGAGTTCAATATGGAAAAAGGTGTGTACTTTTTGATGGAATTGGTGTATTGTGATTCTAATTTCAAAAACATTCTAAGGAAATAGGTGTGTGAAAAATTGGAGATGTCCGCACAATATGCGTGGAACATCAAACTTGTGCGTGTAAAAATTGGTTGTGCCCAAAATTTTGCACTAATGGAAAATAGACTTATTCCCACGATTTTTGGGCAAACTATTGGGATGGGTACCCCTATAACCATGGTTTTTGAAAATCTTTGGCATAAGAAACTTTTCAGGACCTATAACCATGGTTTTGGAAAACCATTTGTATTGGTCCCCAAATACCCACATTTTTCCAAAACTGTGGGTATAGGTCCTGAAAAGTATAATATGGCCACAGTTTTCAAAAACCACAGGTATAGGGGTACCTATCCCCATGGTTTTCCCCAAAACCATGGGGATAGGTCTGGCCTAAAATGCGTATACCCACGGGTATGTAAAACTATAGGTATATGTTACCAGTGTGTGGGCGGGAATTTTTTTTTCCGCTAGAAGGAATTTTTTTTCGTGGGAGTCCTATACCCACGATTCATACATCTATATCCACAGTTTAAATATCAATATTTAACAATATATATATATATATACACATGGGTGTTGTTATGGAAGTGGTTAGATGTAGTGTTTGCAGCGAAGAGGTTGTGGGATTGAAACCCACCTTCCACATTCTTTTAGGATTTATACCCACAAATAAAAAACCATGGGTAAAAGACTTTGATAGTGTGGAAATTGTGTATGATTCTTTGACAAGGAGTCAAAACAGCTATACCCATGGATTTGGAAAACCGTGGGTATAGGCTGGGGACCTATACCCACGCCACCAAGGACCACGGTTCCCAAAACCGTGGGTATAGGATATACTGACATTTTTGGTGGCTAAAACCACGGTTTTGAACAGTGGGTGTATGCCATTTTTCCAGTAGTGTAGGTTTTATGTTTTACATTAAAGAGAGGCTTAATGTTTAAAATGATGAAAAATGGAAATGTCATGTGGTGCGTGAAAAAACTAGGTAGTGCGTGGAAATAAAGGAAGAAGTGAATAATATAATGAAGTGAGAGTTAATTTTACATGAAAGAAATAGTTTTAGGTGTAGGAAGGGGTTCTATGAGAAGGGTAAAAAAACCTATAAATATGTGGTTACCCCCTCTCATATTTCATGGATCGATAGATAGAAAAATTAAGATATCTAAAACGGGAAAAAAATTGACTTATTCAGTAGTGCGTGAAAATAAAATGTGTTTCATGAAACAGAAAGTGTTTCGCCAAAATGATTTTATTGAGTGAAAAGGGAAGGGTCGCATGAAAATAATGATTAGTGAAATATAGGAAAGTGTTTCACAAAAAATTGAAGTACTATGTGAAAAATAAGAGTTGCACGTAAAA
Source organism: Viscum album (assembly GCA_963277665.1). Classification (NCBI taxonomy): domain Eukaryota; kingdom Viridiplantae; phylum Streptophyta; class Magnoliopsida; order Santalales; family Viscaceae; genus Viscum; species Viscum album. The sequence goes on along the minus strand of OY728128.1, from coordinate 579,686,485 downwards.
AATTTTACACCAAAAGGTTTTTTTTATGTGATAGGTTTGAATTGTTCACACAAGACACCTGGAACAGTGAACATAAAATTTGAGGGTTCTACATGCCTTTAATAAATGTTATGTTTTCTTGAAGTGTCTTGCAATGAAGGAGAAACACAATCTTTGTACGAAGAAGAAACCCCAAACTAGCGACTGGTTTTCTCAATAACTTAATGTGTTTTGTGAAGAATATCTTATGTGTACACAACTGGTCAACACTCACCCTTATAGTGCATTGCAGAGACAGATACACAATCCCTCACTAGTTATCTGAAAGAAGAATCACACGTCCTCTACATGATGAAGATGACATGTGGAGATATCTACTAACAGGAAGGAGAACACTATGTTTTAATGATTTATGTACAATGTTTGCATGGGTGTTGTTTCATGTCTGATGAAGATCCACATGTTCAACTAAAATCATATCTTCAAAAAATAAGTTGGAATTATACCAATACACTCTTCTGTTGGTACTGATAATTGAAGAATGTGTATAATAAACGACATCACTATTTCATAATATTTTGTGTCAATCCGACGGAAGATAATAAGGATAAGAGAGTGTACTGTTTGTATTCAGTTATTTAGGCCATAAAAAATTTGATAATATTAATCTAAAATGTACATCACTGATCTGTTAATCACAAAGAGAACCTATGATTCAAAAAAATGATGTAGAATAGTTTAGTAAAGTTGGTTTTTCACTGAAAGAGGAAGTGGGAAATAGAGCAGGTTTTAATGAAGCTAGTTTTTTATTGAAGAAGTAGAAGAAGAAAAAGATTGTATAGCTTACAGGATATCTAGAGTGAATGAATAGGATTCTTAATTGAATGCTTCTAGCATGTAACATGGAGAAGAAGAATTTTTTGGAAGAAAGAAGATGCACTGTAGTGTCCAATAGATCTCAATTGTTCGACGAATCATTCGGTGTTGCAAACTATTTTAACTGAGAGTGGACTATCATTAGAGGTAGTATAATGAACCAACTAGAGTATAAAAGAGACCATCTACACTAGAATTATAATTAACCATCAATATGAAGGGAATATACTACATATAGCATCTTGGAAGAGGATTATCTCCCATCCCCTATCCATGTGTAGGGAGAAACACTAGGAAGCGATTATATTCAGTCCCCATCATGGTGTCTGGTGCCACACTAACTATAGGATTGTTTTCATAGTCACTCCACTATAAAATCATATCACATTATAGTGGAGAATCCATGCACTGTTCATTACCATGAATGTAAATGACAAAGAATCTCTTATTGAGTGGTGAACCTTGTGTAAATATCGAGTGAATATTTTTTATTGCTTTCTATTATTGCTTGTGTCAGGGAATAGAGAGTAAGAGAATCAAGATCCTAACAGGTTAAAAGGTATAGGGATAATGAGTTGGACTTGATTTCAAAAGACCCAAACATTGATTCACCCTCCTCTATGTGTTCGGATAATCTAAAACTAGTCCTCTCAATTTGTATCAGAGGGATCGGTTCACCTCTATTGGATTTTCTACACTGATGTTATTGTCTTTTGAAGACTTGTGTTCCTTTTATGAGTCAATAATGAAGTGCAGTATTTGTGAAGATTCTGTTACCTCTGATCAAAAGGAAATATCTACAAAGAAAATGAGAAATAGGAAAAAGAAACAGAAGAGAATGTTGAAGTAGAATTTCCTTTTACATAATGATGACGAAGCATCTGGATATCCATATCTGACTGACATTGAAGACACTCTAGTCCTGGAAAGTAATGATAATATAGATCATGTCCCCACAAAGAAGATGAAAAACCTTCCTACCACAACTGATCAAGAGATATGTGTTAGTACATTCGGAAATTATTCTCATGATGAAAATGATAGCATAAGAGGGGATGATGAATCAATAACATCTCATGAAATATCAGTTGATAGATATAGAATGATTTTTCACACTATTCCTGAAGATAGTGAATCCTTAGTTTGTGGATTATTTCAAAGCATGTAGGAAAATATCACATATCTAGAAGAAGAAACTGATGTTATGGAGAAAGGAATACCAGAAAAAACTATTGTGTGTTTAAATCTATCTATATTGGTTGGAGCCTTTAATGAAACCATGTAGGGATTTGAAATAAGTTCTTCAATGTTTCTGAAAGATGTTGATGAAAAGTAGGGAGCAAAAAATACTCTTGAATAGAAGATACATGCACATGAAGATGAGCTGAAAAAATTAATTCTTTTTAAGGAGTTATATCTCGAAGAAGACTCCAGGAAGATCAAAGAACTTGAATCTTTCAAACCAATCAAATAAAAGATACATGATGGTGATGTTGAATTATTAAAGAAGGATTGTGATGAGAAGAAGACGATGATTGAAGTTCAGGATTCCATCATCAATATGAGATGTCTAGAATTTGAATCTGAGATGACCAATCATGAGAAGACACATATTGATTATCGACAAAATATGGAAAAAATTAATTCTAGTCCCCAATGCTCACTGGAGGATTCTACTGCAAAAGACCTTCGACAAGTGAAAAAAAGATCATGGTTTTACTAATTGATCTATCACTAGAAACTCAGAATATAAATGTAAAATTCATACCAACATGTACTCATTGATCTAAAATTGAATATACCAAAACTGCAGGTTTGATGAAAAATTCTAAAAAAATATGCATGATGAAATTTGAGGAGATACCTATCACCAACGCATTTTTGAATAGGAATAAGAGTGTGGATTATATCTCCCCACATAAAGGAAAACATATCAAGAAGAAGATTTAGAAATCTTATAATCAAGATGGAACGAAGTCAAGGGGAGTTTTTCAATGCTGGTGTTTTAACATATTTGGAATTTTGCACTCGATGGTTGGCACAATACTTATAATGTTTATGCCTACAGAAAGCCCATCTCAAGGAGGAGAATGCTGGAGAAGATGAAGAAGCCACAATTTATCTAGAAGCACCTATATACTGCAAACCGATTCGGAATGTTAGATATCATCTACGATGTATGGAATAGGAGTGGTCACAAGAATGGGGCATGTTAATTTCAACAGTAACCCAAATCTTATATGAAAAGATTCTCACATGAGCTGGATAAGAAAAAATAAGAATCCTTGAGAAGAAATCTGAAGAATAATGTGAAAAAAAACATCCCAAAACAATTTCAAGAAGAAAATATGAGAGGTAATTGGATTTTAAAGACAATAAGTTGAAGGGTAGTGCATCTAAATTTACTACAATGAAGGATGAAACATTTAAGAATCCATATAGATTATCCAATATTAATTCCTTAATCCATAATGATATATTGGTTGTTTTGCAAGATGATTTGGAAAAAATGTGGAAAATGTAAGGTGCATAGGCGGAGGCTAGTACTAAATGAATTAAAAAGATTCAACATGAAGGAAAAAAATATTGGTGTGTGAAGTGCATCAAGCCTTGTCATACTATAAGAAATTTCTCGGAATTTATTCCATCTCAACAAAAATTCCATAAGGGGATGAAATTTTCACTGGAAGATTATAGTGCTTGGAAAGACCTTAAGTAAAGATGATTCACAAAAAAAGAGATGTATGAAGTACATATATTCCCATAGAAACAATCAAATTTAAATATAAAAAGAGAATATGTGAGGTGTGGGGAAAATGGAGCATCTTGGTTGAGATAATTATCACAACCTTCCTACTCAAATTGAAGAACCATGGAGGATCAACCTTATTACCTTCAATCATTGTGTATTGTATTTGTTCTTTAATTACATGGAATTGAATGTGAAGCTAGATCTCTTAGGGAGAACCTGATATTCGGTAATTAGATGTGTTCCCTTAAGAGGGAGTCACATGAAGAAGCTTTTAGATTCATTATCTTAATAAGTATCAACATCATTTGGTACTAAATTCAACTACTCTAACGATTGTATAAGGACAATCTCATTGGAAAAGGTATTTCATTTTTTAATATATAATCCCTGACTACTCAAAATTAAGAAATTTTTTCTATGGGGGGGGGGGTGGTATCCAATCCAATTAGTTACATATGAATAATGAAAGTTCCCCAAGTCCACAAACCCTTCCAATTTCACTTGAATGTTCTTGATCAGTTTGTTGAAGTTTTTGCATGAATTTTATGTTGATTATTTCATATCACATTCACTATCTTCATCCAGGAATGAAATTAGAAACCCTTGAAGGCATGTGAATGAGTTATCATCTAATGAGGTGTCATATTCAATTGGTAATGGTCATCATTGTTGTCTAAATTAAATCCTCTTGTTTTCTACACCGAGAATTGATCAAGAAGACAGAGAGTGAAATCTTTGATGGAACATTGTTTATGTATGGAATGATTCCCACTATACCATGAGCATTGTATTTATTGACAACATGTGGGTGAGAAGTTAAATGAAAGTCAATTGAAGAGAATGTAGTAAAGGGGAGAGATAAGATTCTCATTTTGACATTGACACATTCATTTCAAGAGAAGAATTATGGTATATACAACAATACAAAGGGGACATTTATCGGACCAATTTTTGTATGAATAATATATTTTTTGTCAACAATTTTCATTTCTGGTCAAAATGAATATGGAGATGAAGAAGGACACCAATGTCTATGGAGATCGTCATCCAGTCATATTTAGTTTTTATTGGATGGAAAAATGCTAGTGGATGATAGGGAAATTTATATTACTTTCCATTGAATATCTGATGAACTAATTTTCATCGATCAAAGGATAAAAATCATGATATTGGATTTTGGGATGAAAGATGAGGAATATATGATCTGGAGGATATTAAAAAGAATATTTTAATGTGGAAATATTTTCTAGTATTATCCAAATTTTTATTCATAAAAACCATGAGATGTATAACAGTTTTTTTGGAAAAGGAAGTTGAGCGTATGTATGAAGATGTCTTAGAATTTTTCATATAAGGCATGATTCCATGTCTAAACATCAAAAAATGACAAAGGCATGGAGTGCTTGAAAAAATTTTCCGAGTGCAAGAAAAAACGATTGCACAGAATATTGGTTTTGTGCTCAATATGGAACACGATGTAGAATTTTGTGCGCAAGTGGTGTTTGGAGATCATAATAATGAAATATGGAAATGGAGTGGACTGCGGGAAAATTTGTGCAGAGTGCACAAAAAAGATGTCGTGGGAATGATATGTTTTTTGTGCAATATGGAATAAGGTGGGGAATTTTGTTTAAAATTAGTGTATTGTGATTAGAATGTCGAAAAAGACAATGGAAATAGGTGCATGAAAAATTGGAGATGTTCGCACAATGTGCGTGGAACATCAAACATGTGCATGTAAAAATTGGTTGTTCACAAAATGTGGGTTTTATGTTTTACGCTCAAGAGAGGATTAATGATTAGAATAATGAAAATTTTAAAAGTCATGAGGTCTGTGAAAAATATAGGTGGATTGTGGAAATAAAATAATTTTCACATAAAATAAAGAAGTGAGAGACAATATTAAGTGCATTAAGGAGTTTTATGCGTAGGATTGTATTTTATGAGAAATTTAAATAATGCTTATAAATATGAAGTGACCCCCTCTTATATGTCATGTCTCGGTACTTAGACAAATCTTCAGCTCTAACACGCTGAGTAAAATTGATGTATTGTGTGGAGCGTGAAAAGAAAATGTGTTGCGTGAAAAAGAAAGTGATGTTCTTAAAAGAATGTAATGTGCCAAAAAGGATGTGCTTCACGAATAAAAAAATTTGCATGAAATATTAATGTGCTATGTGAAAATGTTATGTGTTCCATGAAAACAAAGAGTTTCATGAAAATGTTTTAACAAAAATAGTTGTTTTTTACTCGCAAGGTATGAATTTTATGTGGAAGACACATTAAAGGGTGCACGTAATATTTGAAGGTACCACAGACCTTTAACATGTGTTAAGTACTATGGAAGTGTCCTGCAAAAAAGGAGATCAACTCCCTCTGTGTGAACAAAAAACCACCAACAAGAAACTAGTTTTCTTAAACCCTTACAGTGTTTTGTGAAGATGAACCCATGAGTACACAACTAGGGAATACTCACCCTATCAGTGATTTGTGGGGATAGATCCACAAACCATAACTGGTTCTATGAAAAAATAATCACACATACTCTGCACAAAAATGAAGACTCGTGGAGCACTCTTCTTACAAAAAGATGAACACTCTCTAGTATCACATTTTATATACCTTGTTTTCTTGGGTTTTGTTGCTTGTGGGATGTGGATCCAGATGTGCAACAAACTCATATCCACAAAAAGGAGGTAAAAAGTATATCGATACACTCTTGTGTTGGTATTTATAATTGAAGAAAGACTACAAGACAGTACTAAACTATTTTATATTATACACTGTCTATTTTAAGTAAGAGATGATAATGAAGAGAGTGGAAAATTTTTATTGAGTTATTCATTCAATAAAAATGTGATGATGAAAAACTAAACAATAATAAATTGATCTGATAATCACAAAAATAACATGTGATTATAGCACGAATATGAAAAAGTGTTCAGTGTAGTTGGTTTTTCTCTCAAATAGGAAGTGTGAAAAAGAGTAGGTTTCAGTGCAGCTGGTTTTGCAATGATGAAGCAGATGAAGAAGAGTGTACAAATTACATGTTTTCATTTGAGAATGAAGAGGTTGGTAACATGAATGATGCTATGAATGTAACAAGGAGAATAAGAAGGTTGTGGAAGAACAAAGTACCACTATAGAATATAATAGGTCTCAACAGGTGGAAGATTCTATTGATGATGCAAAATGTTTTAACAGAAAAAATATTGTTTTCAGAGGTAGTATAATGAAACAATTGGAGGTTGCAAGAGACAGTTTTCATAGGCAGTATAATGAAGCAGAAAGTGTAAGGGAATATCATTATTGTTTCATGTTGTAAAGGGATTATCAACCCCCCCCCCCCACACCCTAAATGTGTAGGGATAAACCCATGGAAGATATTATCTACAATACCCCTACAGGTTTACGGAGCCACACGGCGTAGATGATTGTTTTACATGTCCCACCACTGTATCATCGTATCACATTTTTGTAGAGAATCCATTCACTGGTCCTTCCCATGCAAAGAAAGGATGTAGCTTATCTTATTGAGTGGCTAAACTTGTAAAAAAAGCTTGTGCAATTTTTTTTACTTGATTCTATTATTTCAAGTGACAAGGAAAAGATAATAAAAGAATCATTATCTTAACAGGTCAATAGGTAGAGGGAAAAATATTTGAATTGATTTGAAAAGTCCACAACACTGATTCACCCCCCTATCAGTGTTAGGTGTATCCCAAACTCTTCCTCTCAAATGATATTTCACACACACACATAAAAAACACCATATTTCAATCCAAAATATCAATATAAATACATGTCATGATCACCACCATCATCACGAGCCATCATGTTTTCACCTTATGATCCACCTCACTTTAGATCTAACTCTCCTTCAAATCCCATCAATTTGATTATGATCAAGATGTCAATTACCAAACTCTTTCCAATAATAAATATGTATTTACATACAATAATAACAAGATTACTGGTGAAAAAATGATCATATCACTCCTTGAAATAAAAATTTGTTGTCGATCGTCCACAGACAGATATCTCTATAGTTGTGACTATTAAAAAATGGTGGTAATTTATCCATAAATGAAATTATGCTCCCACCATATAAGTGTCCCAATAAATTCTCTACTAAATCGGAAGTTCATTAATGTTTTTTATAATTTATAATATCTAATAGTTCAATCCCCTAAAATCAAATTCCCTAATATCATTCCAAAAATGTACCCTCAAAACATTATTCTTTTATACATGCATTTATCCTCCCAATATATCATCACACATCTTGTAAAATTATGAAATAATAAACACATGAATATAACATATCAAATAATCATAAAAAAACCAAAAAAGAATGCGCATAATGTGACTCATAAAAACAATCAATCCCCATCTCACTCGTTGCTACTCACTAATCCATGAACCATTGGCTTCACACATAACTAGAACACGATTTTTCAGTATATTTTATCCATAAATGTGTATTCTTTCCTCCCACATATTCTCATTACTGTAATCACACTTATATGAGTCTCTCAACATTAAACACTATATCAAATTCCAATAACTGAAAATGGTCCTCATGAATGCCACAATATTAATTAAAAAAATAACCATGATGATATATTTAAAACAATCATTAGATTTCACTGATATCAAGGAAAATGGCATGGTAATCAAATAAATGAGTATCATTTCCAAACTATAGGTTACTATCAGCACTCAATACATCATATACATGGATATCACTAAACAAAATATACTACAGTATTACGAATTGTGGATGAAGGAAATAAGACTACCTATCTTAAAAATGTGACAAAATATAAATATGACATAAATAATACATTAATATTATGAATTAAATAATATATTTCCCTAATATTGGAACAACCTATGGGTATATATAATTAGTGTCTTGGGGAATATCTATATTACTAACATTTTTTTAAACCATGAAATAATTTACCCACAACCATTCTCCTTTTATCACTTTTCAAAATACCATATATGAAATAATGATCATTATAAACCTGGGATAGGAATAATTAGAATAGGGTGAAAAAAAATTCATAGTTAGTGAAAAATATATCATAAAGTATTAGATCATAATTATTAATAAGAACTCGAAGGAGGGGGAAAATATCATATTGATGGGTCATAAGACATATAGAATAATCATAAAACTTTTTAGATATGTGTATCATCATTAATAAATCATTGAAGATGAATAGAAAATATACATAAAACATGAAAACAAGACATAAAATTTTAGAAATCATAAAAATTCCATAATCATGAAAACATTGATTTTAATGGAAAATGAAATGAAAATTTAAAATTTTGAATTTATTGATAATAAATATGAATATTTTTTATAATCATAAGCCTAGCCAATCATGTTTTATCTAGCTTGTTATTATAAAGGCCATTTGAACAACCTCTTTATGTCCAATCTTACAAATGTGAACAATCTAACCATGCTCAAACATATATGGAAGGAAAAATGATTTCAACACATGACTTGATCATGATATGAAATAATAAATCAATTAATTATATGGTGATATGGGAATATTTAAATCCTAATCCATACGTACATATACTATATAAACTCAACTATATTAATATATTATTCAACTGAATGATGAAATATTGGATTCATTAAAAATGTTAAAAACATCACATAACCAAAATATAACTAAGAATATGAAATAAAAGAATATATGATAAAAAATAAATAATTTACAATATAATATAGAGGATTATTGAAATAATAATAAATGAGATAAAATATTTGGAGGAAAAATAAATGTTACAAGAGAAATATTTTCAAAAAAAATTAAATTAATTTAGAAAAGATGAACTGAAAATTAGAAAAAATGTGGAGGGAAAGGAAACTAATTATTATAACCTCTTTATAAAAATATCTATATAAAATATAAATTAAAAACCATAAATTTTATTAAAAATGTTGAGTGGAATATTAAAAAATTTACATTAGAAGGATAAAACCCAATTTGTTTTATATTGTCAAATAACAGTATCCACATTGTAAAAAGTTTATAAAACATGAAATTTGGAACTGCGTTTAGAGAATTATGAGGATCATTATAAAATAATAGAAATTATCAAATTATAGGTTATTGATAATGAGAATTAAATTTACCACAAAAATATAAATAGAAAATATAAAATTTTAATGGTGCTATCATGTAAAACATGAAAATATAGATTCATGTATAAAAGGATATGTTCTAATGAATTATAAATTTTGTCATTAAAACAATAAAATTTATTTTTATCATCATAGATTACACTATAATATCATGAGTACTAGACATAAATATCTTATTCACATATTTTAGAATAATTTTAATTTGAATTATCTTTTATAAATTTAATTTTTATGGGAACCAATAAATTATATTATATATGAGTATTCACAGCATGAAGATGGAAAGTTTATGAATGCATTTGATTGGATTAGGTCTATATCAAAGGAATTTTGAAATGGATTAATGTTATAGAAATGTTTGACCTCATAAATAATGAATCATTAAAATAATATATGATTGATTATGTTCATTTGAATAATTAATCATATGTAAATCAAAATTCATAAAGAAAATTCATAAACTGAAAAGAACATAGAGAGAATCACTGGGTGATTTCATCGGTAAAATATATATACAAAATATTTTTATAATGGGTATAGAGAATGTGAAGGGTATTATCTCATAAATGAGGAACAATTTCAAATTTAAATGTATGAAAATTAAAATTTTAAAAAATAATAAATTGAAAGTCAACATACTTATCCGAAATGTTTATATTGAAAAAATAGGAGGAAAACTATTAAATTTAAATGTAGCTTCCTTATTCATGGGATAACAAAAAATAACCACAGTAACACCTTGTAATGGATTTACATTGGTAGAAGGAAGGGAAATTATTGACGTATTAATTTTTGGTGGAGTGTATTGATAGAATGGGTGGGACTAAGATCCATTTATTATTGAGAATGTGGGAATTTTTCTACTAAAACAAGAGTAATTCCTAGGGTAAAAAAGGAATCACATGGTTGGTAGGTATGAAAGGTGATTTACATAAAAAACTGGATGATAATATATGATGGTACGCCATCAATACCCAATAATTCATTATAGAAGATATATGTGTATTTACAAAAATTATGGATACATTGTTAACCAATTTTAACCTTATTATTATTGATTAAAAATTATCTAAAATATTTATTTTTCATGAATAATATCATTATACCCATTATACCACATCTGGATGTGATGTACCATAATTAGGATCCCATTATCCCAAATTAACCTCTATAATGTGAAAAAAACATTATATAATAATTATTAAACAATAGTTTGGGAATGATTTATTTTCTAGGATTAAAATGAAACATTTTTATTGTATGATTTTATGTAGTTTTAATATTTCTATTAAACATTATGACACCTTTGGATTTAATGTGAATAATTTAGTGGTATCATTTAATAATATTTATTATGTAATATAGATTTTTTATAATTTCAGTTTAGTTTTTTGTGCAAGATGATCTATTCACATGGTATTTTATTATCAAAATGTATATATAGAAATCATAGTTTGTTTCACTACCTTCTAATACTAAAACATTTCTTGAGAAATTAGGGTCTGGTATACACACTAATGTACCAAGGATAAAATTACTCCATTGAGAAGGGGAATGAATTAGCAGAGACTAGTATTTATGAATATGTCCAAATGAGACACACCCATGTAAATTCATAATTTAAATTTTATTATAGTGTAAAGTATCTTATTAAGTCATTAATTAATAAAATAAATTTAAAATGGGATTAAATATATTTTTTTCAATGTTTTTTCCCTTATTGGGTATTATACTTCCTATGGTGGTTGGTTTATCTCCCCAAACACACATTTACCACTAAAGAAACAACAAATCCAAATCATATAGTATGGGTATAGCAATACTACAATTTTACATATTCTATCCAAACTATGTTGTTTTATAATTCTGTCATAGATAATAGGTAAAAAATATGAGAAATATATTATTGAGGGATGAGTTTTATTAGTAACAACAGTTATACATCTTCGTCATGGAACCTCTAATAATTATTTTCAAAAATTGTTGGTCAAATTAAATTTGATATATAAGCTCTTTTTATTTCCTAGCCTAAAATGATATCATAAGTATTTAGAAAAAATCATATGTATAAGACTATCACCAAACATACACATCTACAACTCAATTCCTCTCAAATATTTCTTCTCAAATTCTTTGATAATCAAGGGGCTCTTTCCAGCTTTCTTCAAACTCATTCAATAAGAAAATTCAATTCAACGGAAATTTTTTATGTGTTTAATATTTTTCATTATTATTTAATATTTAATATTAATTATATCATTAATAAATTAATATATTATTAATTATTTGTTAGCAATTATTTATTTTATAGTATTCTTTGATTTGAACCTCCCAAATTTTGGTTATTCTGTAAATATTTTAGCAATTCATCCATCTCTTTAGGTTGGGGCTAATATAACATCAATATGTATATATATACTTGGAGACAAATAAATTTAAATACAAATTCAGTAATATAGTTTTCATTTTCCATTTTTATTATTATTTAATTGTATATTATTTTTATTATTTAGTATATATATATATTGGTAGCCTAGACGCACTTTTGAGGAATTATGGAATGAATAACTTCCAATATGGTTCAAAGAGAATGTAGATGGTGTCTCCAAAGGCAAACCAGAACCTGGAGAATGTGGATCTATTTTCAAAGATTACCTTGGCCAGTTTCACGGATGCTTATTTGCCGGATGTGGTAAGACCTCATCTCTGGAAGTGAAAATGATGGGGGTCTCACAGGTTTTTTACTATTATAAGAAAAAAGGTTGGAAGACTATTTCGATTGAAAGTAATTCAACCAGCATTATCCATGATATTTGGAAGGGTGGGGTGCATCTTGAATGGCCATTTACATCTCGTTGGATGAATTGTCTCGCTTTGAATTTGGAATTCAACTGCATTATCACACATGCATTCCATGAAGCGAATATGGTTGCAGATGGTGTTCCCAATATGGGAGTGAATCAGGGAATTACAAGGGAGGAATATTTTCATGGTGATTTGTTTCCTTTTTTGAGAATGATAGTAATAATATTCCATATTCCAGAGTCACGTATTCCTCTTTTTTTCTATATTCACGAAAATGGGCCTTTGACTTTGACTGAGGCACCACCTTCTTAAAATAATAATCAAATAATAAAAAATCATAAAGTATAATGAAATTAAAAATTACTGATAAATAATAAAAAAATAAGAAAAATAGTAATTTTAAATGTTAAATAATTTAAAAATTAAATGAATAAATAAATAAATATTAAATGGAAAATACATTATAAATATAAAATAATAAATAAATAATTACAAATAAAAATTATTTGATAAACACATGTTATATTAAATAATTATAATTAAATAAAAAATAATAAATAAAAATGAAAATAAATAAATAAATAAATAATGAACACCAAATAATAAATTATTATAATTTATTAAAAAATAAATAATAAATAAATTAAAAATAATATTAAAAAATGGTAAATAAATAATAATAATAAAACCTAAGATTTATAATTTATAATAAATAATAAATAATAAATAAAACATGATAAATATAAGAAAATAAAAATATTAGTATACAATAAGTAATAATTTATAAATAAACAATAATCAATAAAAAAATTAAATATATAAATACTCATAATATTATAAATATTTTCAAAAATGCATAGATATATATATATATATATAAGTATTTTTAATTATATATTTGTGTATGTAATTATATATATTTATATATAATTATACATAAATATATATACCCACACACATACACACAAATATATATATATATATATATTCAAATAATATATAACGAGTCAACAAAATAGTGAAGGCCATAATAATTACAATTAAATAATATTAATTGGAACATAAACTAAAGGAAAAAAATCATTAAACACCCCAATATCTTAAAAATATTATCTTAAGTGAAGGTGAAATTCTATTGAATGTTTTTTAATTACAATATCTAAAAGACATAGGTATAATGTCATTATAGGAAAATTTGGATCCTTAAAAAACAAGGACAATTAAACCCATATGTCTAAAAAATGTAGATATCATTTTATTGTTTTATTATATGGGTTAAAGAGGCCAGAAACACAACTGCAGTACCCCGAGACTCCCTAAGATGAGAGGTTTGAATCAGGGTGTCATATATTCTTTTAAACTGATGGATCATATTCCCACGTAGGTAGGAACTAGTTAAACCTATATGAAGGATATTATCAGAAATCAAACAATCACTTTTAAAGTGACGACACAACACTTTTTACTTGGTTCAACACCATGGGCTACGTCCAAGGAGCATATGCCGACAGGTTGTCGGTCATACCTAATTCCACTATTATTCACTGGTTGTAGATTACTATGGTTCGGGAATAGTTACTCTATCCCAGGTACACTACCTTTACAAATTTACAGGGATAGTCCATTGCATCCCTCAAGTCACTCCCGTTGACTCCCCTAGGCTCGCTAACTTTGGTGAGGTCCAATTCAGTTTATAGACGTGAAGTTCTCTTCAATAGATTATCATTGAAGTCTTTTCCTCTTCTTAGCATAATACTATACTTGTGTCTTAGCCCCGAATTGATTCACATTAACACACTAAACAATAGAACCAGATAATCAGAATGTCAAAACATGATACAATAATGATTTAATTCCACACCTACCCTTTGTGTTCACGTTCTCACTATTGTGTGCACTACATGATTTTTACGTGGAAAATATTTTGCGCGTCACCCCATTTCTGTTCAACTTTCACATTTTTACATAGCCTCCAATTTTTCACATAGAATATCATTTTTTTTGCAACGTCCAATTTTTTACGCATCATCAAATTTTATGCGCAACTTCAACCTTTTCGCGCACCTTAATGTTTTTTGTGCCACTCAAACTTTTTCATGCAGCTCATAGTTATTCACGCAACTCCCTTTATGTGAACCTTTTACGTGCATCAGCACTCAGATAATATCTAAGTCCTTTGACCGTACTGAATGAGGGGGTCACCTCTTATTTATAGGCATTGCCGACTATGGGATCCTGCATTTTTAATACATAACTTTTAATTACATTTTACATATAGAGGATCTTTAAATTCTACTGTCTTAGAAATAAGGAATAATAAAACTTTAAAACAACATAATACATTCATCTAATCCACTTGTATAGATTCATAATAAGTTCAAAATAAGTACAATTACTATATCTCATAACCTGGAGACATAAATTAAAGGAAAGAGTTAGTAAAAGGCCAAGTAAGGGTAAACAAGGGAATCAGTTTTCTTGTGATATCAATACGGGCTGGAATAAAACATAAAGGAAAAAGAAATTAAAGAAGAAGAATTTTATAATTAAAAAAACTCAAATCATAACATGAATATGTGGCTTCAATATTTGATTTGGACATTCCTGAAAATATAACCAAGGTCCATCACCAAGGTCTCATAAAAATTACCAAGGTCATTCATCAAGGTATCATAAAACTTGTCATCTCTAAAGATTAATTCTTTACCCAATGCATTAGAGTGCTATCGGGGATCACCCATAATATTTATTTACATTAATGTGATCCACATCGATCATAATAAAACAATTCATTAATAACCCAAATAGATTCAAAGAAATGGGTTTATTTTCAAAATCATGACGTTTAAAAAGAGCTCAAAAATAAGATCATAATGCCATTTATAACCAATGGAAAATGAGTGAGGGTTATATGTGTGTCAATTTAAGAATAAAATATATCATATTTATATATTAATGAACACCCATAGAAATTAAATAGTTCTGGGTATTCACATAAATAAAAAAAGCGAATTTCTTTAGAGAATGTCCTTGATATTTTGAGACAAATTTCTGCAGCATAACGGCTATAAAAATGGTTTTAGAAATAATTGCAAAGAAAGGATAAAAGGATCACCCACTAAAAAATAATTCATAATAAATTATGGTTTCTGAATAAGATCATGGTGTGAATATTTTAATGACATGCCACAAGAAAAGGATACATCAAATAAAAGATAAGACACAATTTCGTTTTTGAGAAAATTCGGCAGCCTAACGACGTCACTTAAAAATTCAGAAAAACAAATTGATGAGAGAGGAAAGTGTATATCAACAATTAGACATGAAATTTAAATAAATGATAGAATATAATAACATACACTAAACATAAAGAGATAGAAATTAGAAAACACAACAAAAAGGAAGTCAGGACTTAAGAGAGGAGGGTGAAAGGATCCCTTACCTTGAATAGTAACATCAAAAGCATGAATTTTGGGACCTTGGGAGGCTTGAGGGAACCTTGGGAGGACTCCATGGGAGGTAAAGATACCATAAATTCGTTTAGGAGGATTTTGGAATGAAATAGTGGTGATAATGTCTTGGAGTTTATAGGGGATGTGAGCGAACAAATCATTAATTTCCAAGGGACACTTCATCGGTGGTATTGGAAAAACCATGGGCTTTCCCATGGTATTTTCACATGTTACTGGACACTTGGGACATCTCATGCCTTATATTACAATTCACGAGTCTACCAAAATGATTAAATAATTATTGTATCCCTTATAATGTCGTTAAACACCAAAAACTACAAAAAATGTATTTTCACTATTCACCAAAAAATCATTTTTTTGTAGAAAAATATCCAACATTCACCTTAAACTATTATCGATTCACTGAATAATAAAATGAAATCCATTTTATATTAATAATTTTCTAAATATTTTAAAGTTAATTTTTAATAGAAAAATATTATTCACCCGAAATACTAATACATGACTAATAATCTCAAAAACAGTTATTTACCTTTTTTATTGAATCACATTAATTAATCAAAGTCCCTAAATTACCTCAATTCTTTCTTAAGTGGGGATAATTAATCCATTTGGACACATATGTAATCATAATAATAAAATCACTATAAATAATATACTATTACCAACAATATAGATGATCTTATTAGACTGTATATTTCATACTAAACACAACTGTAGATGACAAATTTTTCACAATCATTACACATTATTAATTATTTATGTTTGACCTAAATATTTTAAAATATCCTTTTTTTAAAACTTCAGTAATATAAATTCAATATTCATCTGGACATTTGAAAATTCACAAACTTCTCCATGAGAAGAAATCACAATTTTTAATTATATCAATGAATAACATTAGGAAGTTAATGTGTCGATACATAGCCCCTGATAACACAAGCATATGACCTGTGATTGAGGGTAGCTAAGGTCATATAATCTTGGGGTAGCTCGACCAACATTTCTCGAGTGGTGATTTCTATCATCTTGATCTTCTCGCGAAGGTGAATCCATTCCAACTTCACACTATGATGTTCGGCTTGGGTTTGGTCTAGATCAAATCCTAGTGGTGCTACCTCTTTCTCGAGTTCCATCAGATGGGCCTTGATCGGCCCTAGACTACTGGATGGGGCCATCAAATATTCTTTTGTATTAATTAAACATGATCACTTTTATTTATGAAAAAAATTGTAAAGTTAAAAGTTTTTCATCCAACTGTCATATTGACCAACGATCATATAATAGTCGAAACCCAATGGTCTCATTTATTTATAATCACTTCATTAATTAATGAATATATATTTTTTGAGTATAAAATAAAATAACACACAAAATTTAGGAAATAAATATTAATAAAAATTTGGAGTCGTTACATTCTTCCCACCTAAGAAATTTCATCCCCGAAACATTTAACTCGTACCCTCAGAAGAGAAAATGTGTGGGTACTTTTGCCCCATAGACACCTTTGGTTCCCCCATGGCTTCTCCATATTTTTTGTTCCTCCACAACACCTTTACATGGTGGGTAATCTTGTTGTGTAGAACATTGTCACTGTGATCCAATATCTCCATTGGCTGCTCCACATAAGAGAGGTCATGATCCAACTGTACCACCTCTAGGTTTAGTAAATGTGAAGGGTCGGGTATGTACTTCCTCAAGAGGGATACATGGAATACATCATTAACTTTTTATAGATTTGGATGATGTTCAAGCCGATAGTCCACTACTCCCATGCGATCAATGATTTCATAGGGGCCAATGTACCACAAACTGAGCTAATATTTCATCCCAAAACTCATGATTATCTTCCAAGGTGAAATTAAATGAATGACCTTGTCATGGATATCAATCTCCAAGTCTCTTAGATGGTTTTTGAAAAGGTTCTTTTGCTGACTTTGAGCTGTCTAAATATGATGCTGGATGGCATGGAATATTTCTGTTATCCCTTTCACAAGATCATGCCGAATAAGATTTCTCTCACCAGATTGTTCCAAAAAAGTATGAGTTATAGATCTCTTCCCATATAGATCTTCATAGGGTTCCATTTGAATTCCCAAGTGGAAGCTTTTATTGTATGTGAACTAAACTAAAAGAACATGTTGATCCCATCCACCCTTAAATTCCATTGAGCACATTCTCAGCATGTCCTCGAGTGCTTGAATAGTCCTTTCAGAATGGCCATCAATTTGGGGGTGATAGGCCATACTGAAATACTATTCAGTTCTACGATCATGTTGAATACATCTCTAGAATTTTGATGTAATCCTTGGATCTTTATCAGATAGCATAGAAAGTGGATCTCCAGGCAGGCTTAACACTTCCTTTATGTAAATCCTGGCAAGTTGATCAAGAGGGAAATCATTCTGATGGGAGATAAAATGGGAAATCTTGGTGAGACAGTGCATAATAACCCATATCACATTGTTTCCATTGGATGTTCTCAGAAGACCAGGGATGAATTGAATAGTGATATTGTCCCACATCCATGCTGGTATGGGTAGTGGTTGCAATACCCATTTCGTAAGTTGTTTCTCTGCATTAATATTCTGACATACTCTTCACTATGAAGAGTATTCAACAATATCCCTTTTCATATTATCCCCCCCCCAATAATAATCTCAAATGTACCCATAAATGTTTTTTCTTCTAGGATGTATAGAGAGTGTACAGCTATGAGCTTCATCCATCATCTCCTTCTTTATTTCAGAAATAGACGGAACACATAGTCTTGTACGAAATTTTAGAACACCTTATTGATCAATATTGAAATCAAGAAGCGTCTCATCCATTATAGCCTCAAACTTCTTCTGTAACAAAGGATCTTCTTTCTATGCATTCATAACCTTCTCATATAATGATGGTTGAAAAATCATTTTTTTGGGTTGATGATTTCCCTTACCTTATAATTCCCAAGTCCAACATTACTAGGTCATTTTTCAATGGATCTCTTTGAATCTGCATCATAGAGAGAACAATTAGGTATCCTGATTTATGCATTAGCGACTTTGTTTGCTCTTCCAGGATGATAATGAATTGAAAAATAATAGTCTTTAAAGAGTTACAACCATATCCATTGTCTGATGTTAAATTAATTTTGTCTGAAAATATACATCAAACATTGGTGGATTGTGTATATATCACATTTCTCCCCATAATGATAGTATCTCCATATCATTAGTGTAAAAACAACTACAGCCAGCTCCAAATAATGTGTAGGATAATTCTGCTCATGAGTCTTCCACTGTCAAGATTCATAAGCAATGACCTTGAAATTTTTCATTAGGATGCACACAATACCATTTAGAGATGCATCACTAAAAATAACAAATAATTTTCAACATGAGGGCAGAGGTAAAACAGGTGAAGTAACCAATATCTTCTTTAGCTCTTGGAAACCTTCTGCACACACCTTTGTCTAGATAAACTTGACTGATTTTTAAGTTAACGTGGTTAATGGATTAGAATATCCTGAAATGTTATTCACAAACCTCCAATAATATACTAGTAATCCAAGGAAGATTTGAATCTCAGTTATTGTTGTAGGTTCGGTCCACTCCTCTACAACTGTTGAGTTTGTAGGGTCAACTATGATTCCTTCATTAGTTACAATGTCCCCATGAAAGAAAATTATTGTAACCAAAATTCACATTTTCTGAACATACCAAAAATCCCCTCACATTTCATAGTTTGAAAAATATATCTTAGATGATCCTCTTTCTCCTCGAGACTTTTGGAATATATCATAATATCATCATTAAAATCTACCAAAATTTTATCACGATAATCCTTAAAGACTATATTCATCAAATCCATAAAAATGGAGGGTGCATCAGTCAGTCCGAAGTGCATAACAAAAAACTCATAATTCCCATATCATGATTGGAAAGAAGTTTTTGGAATATCATCATTCTTCACCCTCAATTGATGATAACCAGATTGAAGATCAATCTAAGTGAATAATTGAGCCCCAGGATGTTGGTCAAATAAGTCATCAATTCTTAGAAGAGGGTATTTTTTATTTATTATGATCCCTCTCTTTTCTCTATAATCAATATATAGACACATCGATCCATCCTTCTTTATAACAATGAGAACATGTTCTTCCCAAGGAGAAACACTTGGTCAGATACACCCCTTCTCTAAAAGATCATGGAGTTGTTTCATTAATTCCTCCATCTCCACATTTTCCATTCTATATGTGGTCTTTGATATCTGATTAGATCGAGGTACGAGTTAAATAGAGAACTCTATCTTTATTAATGGGGGAGGTTCAACAAACTCATTAGGAAGCACATATTTGTATTCCAAGACAATGGGGACATTTTATATCCTCAAACTCTCATTTCCATCTTCATATTCACCGATCAATTCCATAAAGGAGGATATAGGAGGTGCTTCTAGAGAAATATCAGGTTGAGATATCTCTCCGTGGAAGATAACTATAGATTTTCCATTTAATTATATTGAAATTGACATGATTCTATATTTGATCATAGAATTATACGTTGAGAGCCACTCCATCCTTAGTATAATGTCGAATTCCAGCATGGTAATGACTACTGGATTTTTGATAAGAGTTTTCTCCCTAATGTAAATACTAGGGTTTCAAAACACAGATTATGCATGGATAATGCCACCAGGATTCTTGACTAATAAGTTATAATTTTTCAAATTGAGGGTTGATTCTAAATTCTTTGAAAACATGGAGGAAATTAAAAAATGTGTAGAACTAGAATCAAACAAAATATAAGCTAGATTTGATAGAACAACAAGAGTACCTACTACCACATCATTCAGAGCTTCTACTTCACCTGTCGTGATACCAAAAGCACGGCCTTGATCCCTTGGACATTTCTAAGGATGATGGTGGCTCCAGTCCACTACCCTTGGATTTCGATAGTTATTGGCAATGTGCCAAAGTTGTACACACTTAATGAACTGGACAACAGGTAGGGCCTACACCGTCTTCCCCTTTTCATTTGTGTTTGGAAGTTGAGGTTTCACCTCTTAATGAAAACTCCTCTTAATATGGACATCTCTTCCCCAATTTTATCATTTCCCGCTCTTGATTAGGTAGTTCCCTGAATTATTCTTCCCACATTTATTACACATGGGATATTGAACTTTCTTTCATCCTCTTCCTGGCTCAAAGGTCCTCCCTAAGATGGGCTCTATCAATCTCTTCCCATCGTTTGATGTAAGAGACCCCTCTTTATAGAGACCCAAACCATAGAGTACATGGAAATTAAATTACTTTTGTAGAATACATAATACATAACAAAAAACCAAAACTCAAGGATCGTAATAGTTTAGTGTCTTTGGAAACTCGGAACATAATGTTTTAATCATGGTGAAAGATCTTCAATATCTACCATAAAGATCTTCCCCTTTTGATTTCATACCTAAAACCATTCTTTATATCTTGCGAAAAGGAAAACATATAAAGGGTGAGATAAAATTCTCAGTAAGGGTATGCTTGGAGAAAATAAAACAAACTGTATACATTTGAACTTCAAAACATGAACATAAAGATTAAACATCAAAATAGTGAGTTGTGAAATAAATCTTGGCAGTACATATGGAATAGATCCTAAAGGAACATCAATCATTATAAAATAGCATGGCAATAATACATTTAATTGTGGAAAACCATTAAGCACATGATCTGTCTTCCCTATTAACCAATGCATTGCTGCCAAGACAATCTTAGTGGACAAAGTCCCATTCTGAATCGAGTTCACTCCTTTTTCCAGTCCTGTATCACTGAACTGGATTAACTTACTGGTCCAGCCATGTCTATCTCATGAGATATAAATCATCATTCAATGCATTGGAGGGAGATATAGTTCCCACCCATCTCATATTGAAATCATTCTTATGTGTGCCACAAAACAATCATGAATCATTCATCAGGACCTAAAGAATAAAATGCGTTTCATAACCATCATCTCATCAAAACATAATACATATTAAAAATATGGATATAATTTCCTCATATTAAAATTGAAACCATGTAAATCATAGAGACATTATACTTGAAACATACACATATGAAATAATTTCATCTTATATGGAAAATTGTTTTGATAAAATACATGAAATTAATTCTTGAGGAAAATATCCTTTCTTTTTCAAAATCATTTTCTTTTCACAAAAGGCCATGAAATATTAAAATAAAAGGATTTTGTTGAAAATAGTCCTAAAATCTTGTAGAGAAAGCTTTATTTAAATAATTATCTATGAAATCGTAAAAATACGTTCATGCTGTATATGTTAAATAAACATTCTCCTTGTACTTTTGCCGGAAAAGTCAAAAATTACCACATCTAGTAAACAAAAGAAAGATTACATCCATAACAAAAAGTAAAAGTCAAAGAGGGGTAAAAATGACTTTAAAATTACATGTAAGAATATTAAATACCTTTTTAATAACATTTTTATGGAAAAGGATGAAAAATAAAACCCCAGTAAATACTTATGAATAAACAATTTCAGATCAGAACGAGATTGGAATTATTATCCCTTACCTTAGGTATGATATGCTTTGTATGTCCCCAAAACACTTCCATAATGATTTAAATAATGTCATTGACTTATTACATAATCATATTAATTGTTATTATATCATATATGGATTACTTATGACTTTATATTACCCATTATTTTGTAAATTCCATGTTAAAGTAGCATTTTGGGTAAAATAATTTTATTTCTAGCACGTGTTTGGACTCTTTGTTATTGATATTATTATTACTTATATAATTATTTACTTTCTTCAAGAATTTAAATAATTATTTATATAAAATATATATTCTATATATATATAATAGATAGATAATTGAAGTGAAATACACCGTTCATACAGACGGTAGGACGTACGTACGCATGAACGCTATTATCCTTTCCTTGTTGAAATGAATGATATTAAGTAGATGTCATATATATATATACATAAATCCAGTATCTTTATCATGTCATATATTTCGTTATTATTCATTATATATACATTATAATTTTTATTGAATGTTTAACATGGAGAATGAATCTCATTGTCTCGTGGAGACGGTAATCCGTACGTACGCACGAGTGATGATATCTTTCCCATAATTATTTAATTGAATTGGAGTGCATGATATAATATATCAGAATCATTATGATGTTATAATAAATATATATAGTTATTCATTACACCATTATACCCATCCATGTAAGGTGGTGGTGGAAAAATAGATTACACCATGGTGTAGAGACAGTATTCCGTTCATACGCACACACGATGATTTTGTTTTCCGTAGGATGGATAGAAGGAGAAATGGGGTTGTTTAATAGTTATAATAAAATATATTTATATCAATGATACTGATTTTTTAAATTTATAATGAAACAAATAATGACGAAGATGTTGAAGAAGAAAGAAAACTTGAATGAATCGGTAGAAGAGATTACCTCTTCTTCGACACACCTCTTTTAAGCTTCCTATTAAGGAACTAGATTTGGTCTTCTGAGGAGACCATAACCTATATAATTTTTCTAGGGAAGTTTATAAGATAAATTGGATGGGTTTTTCCATGCTTTAAAGCTCAAAATTGTGTAAACAGAAGAGGGAGAAGGTGCCCTTTTATAAGAGAAGGGAGGGGCACCTTAGGAAAAACAGAAACTATTATTTTATAATAAATTAATATTAGTTGTATAATAGCTCCAAATTTATTTATTTATAAGATAATGTGTTTATGGATCTAAATAATATAAACCAATAGGTTTTAGACAAGTTTAGGTTACTATTTTAACCTTATTGTTTTGATTTAACTCTAAGTTAAATAATTTATCTTTTACCTCGTCTTCTTGTTTTCTTCAACAATATTTTTTATAATCATTCTATAATAAGAAAAACGAACCCCAAGTGGATAATTACTAATATATATGACCTTATATATGTCATTTTTCCAAACCATATATTTCTAGGAATAGAAATACAATTAATAATATAATATTTGTTTTAAAAACTATTTTATGTCAACATTGACACTATTTGGTAATTGATTTTTCTGAAAATTATAACAGCATTATTAGTTCTAAAAAAGATAATTTAATCAATACTAACATGTCATATTAAACTAAAACATTAGTGTAATTTATTAAAAGTCTCAAATAACATTTATTTGGGTATTTATAACTTCAATTTTGTTAATATTTCATTAATGAGGTAATTACTGCAACATCATTGTGTCATAAATAAATTAATTTATTTAATGTATAAAAATTATAAATCAAATACCATTATGTATGAAATATTTTTATCTTTCTAAGGAAAATTTATTTTCGAATTTATCATATGTATAACACTATATTAAAAATATTTTAGTTATTAAACATTGATTTTAACTATTTTAACTATTATTTAAATAAAATAATAATAAATGTCCTAATCTAATCCAAGTAGACCTAAAGGGTAACATTTTATTCCTAAGGTTGTTTTTGGTAGAATTATACTTATCCAATATAATTAGTACATGTTTTATTGTAATTATAATATCATTTTTACCCTTAATTACTTTATTTACTTTTAACCGTGGCAAATATAAGTTAGAAGTTACTATTAACCAAATATTACTTTTATATTTTTGAACAACATTTTACTCCTTGATATTTTAAATGTATATCAGATTTTTCATATTCCACTCACATAAGCGGTAAAATTGTGTTTTATGTAAAATTTCAAATTCTCCTAGGAGGTGGGTAAAAGATGGTGAAAAGTTTAACAAAATTTTTATATATATAAAATTATTATTAAATGACTCCAATGAATTAAAATAAACTTATATAGGTATTATGTATCAATTTTTACAAAAATTAAATTTAAATAAAATGAAAAAATTATTTAAATAAAAGTTTTGTTTTTAAATAGTAACCTAGTGTTTTCAATATTCATAATAAATTGAATGTTTTCAGAAAAATACCAAAAATTCACCCTAGGCTAATTACGATATAATAATATCTCGTTTTGAGAAACACGGTATTGCGTACTACCTACTCTATTGAGGAAGGTCCTGATTAAGTGTAATGCAAGCCATGTCAAGGCTGCGTGTAGTGAAAGATCCATTTGGTGTAGTGTATAACATAATCAAATATTATTTCATTTATACATTAAAGAAAATCAATACTTAATGTGGCGTAGAATAATTTCCACAAAACGAACTTGAAATTGTGTATAACACGGGCCAAGAATAATGTTGTGTATACTGCTAGCTAATACGGTGTTTCCTATAGTACTAGCTAATCTTGGTGTACTGTATAATATAATACATCAGTTTAATTAAAAATAATATATCTCATAAAATCTCAGGGAGTTACATTCTACACCCCTTAAAATGAATTTCTCCCTAGAAAATTTTCGGGGTTATAAATCGTTTACTTCTTGAAAGTTTCATTCGTAGAAACCCACATCGTAAAAGGAAAAATAAATCTTAATTTAAAAAAAGTATGAATTGTAACGGTTAACCAGATTAACTCATCACTGGGTTTCCAGATAAGAGAACATAGATGGAAATATGAATATTGAAGAAAAATATAACCATCATGTTCGGATGGAGACTGGTAGAGAACATGGATATGAAAAACCCACAATCACAAAGCCATAAATTTGTGATGATTTAAGTTACCATCTGATTCATCGCATAATGGGACACTAGGAATACATTTTTAGTTTTTAAGAACATATCCCCAAAGTTGAAGAATTGTTGAATTAAAATAAATACCTACGTGAGTTTGGTACAATCTCACTCTTGTTCATTCCTTGAACAATTTCCTCTTCATCTCTTAAAGAAATAAAGTTGAATTTGTTATTCATTAAGTGTAACTATATCATGTGATAGAATGATGGGTCATTCCATATATTTCAATCAAAAGGTTAGAAAAAGTTATCAAATATACATAAGTCCATCTACGTTGAGGTTAATTGTATATGATTTCAAAAATGAACTTATAATTCATCCATCATACCTGTCAATAAAATAAAACAAGTTTCTACTAACCAGGGACATACTGTAGGCCAGTGGTAGGTGATAAAGCACGATCTCACTTCGATTGTGGGTTCAATTCCCACAGCCTTGTCCGACGCGATGGGTTGTCTCTCATCCTGCAGGTTGTCCTTTTTCTAAAACTACACTATTATAACATTCTAGAAATAATAACGAAAAAGGTTCTATCCTTAAAAAATATTATCTTATGTCCAACATAATCAATTTTAAGTCTGTAGACTTATCTAAATTACTTCTATCCAAGATGATTGTATAATAAAAACAATTACTAGAAATTTCATCAACCAAGCATGTGTATACCATCATATATCATACCATATATATTCTTGGTCACATTCCAAACATGTGAATTCATTAATAAATTATTTTCTTGAAAATTGAATACCCATTGAACCTTAGTTAAAACATGAATGCAGTCAAAAGTTAACTCTTTCCACATACCAAAATCCAAAAATTCTATATACCCAAAAAAATGATATCACTTTGTCCTTATATCAGTCATGAGATCATGAATACTATCATACATATTATTTTCTCTTCATCATTTCATTATGCGGATGTCATCTGCTTTCGAAAAATATATTTCAATCCCTTTTCATGGTTACCGGTACCATAAAATAGTTGAAAACCACAATTGACCGATACATAAATATTCCAAAGTTCCATGATACTATAACACTATTTTGGAATCCCATTACATAAACACTTTAACATTCCACAACATCATCATCATACTCAACATCACAAATAGTGATCGCATGTGAATTCCCTTTGTCTTTTTTCCTTCAGTGGTTTCTCATGTTGATCATCTTTAACCCTTGGATTAGGACATTGATTAGAATAATGCCTCACTTCCTTACACATGAAGCATTTAAGTGTTGGTGGAGCATTCTTTGTAGTCTTTTCTCTATTCAAATTATTAGCTACCTTTTCCCCATTACATCGACACTCAACTGCTCGATGACCTTATTTTCCGCACATAAAACTATATCTAGTACCTTTTATGAAATCTCCACTATGCTTATTTCCACACATTGATCATAAAGAAACATTCCCCTTCTTTTCACCATTGTTCGGAGATTTGTCCTTGAACTCCGTGTTTCGTTTTTTGTCAA
Source organism: Viscum album (assembly GCA_963277665.1). NCBI lineage: Eukaryota > Viridiplantae > Streptophyta > Magnoliopsida > Santalales > Viscaceae > Viscum > Viscum album. The sequence goes on along the minus strand of OY728128.1, from coordinate 579,659,228 downwards.
AACCATGAGACAGATATGTAACACCAATTTCCAGTTCTACCATGATAGAAAAATGCCAAATTTCTTCATAGCTATAGAAATTTCTTATCCCTAATTCCCTTCAATGACTTGTTTTTAAGCCATTGATGAATCGATCAACATTGATTTCAGGTTGGATGATAAATCTAGATTCATATGTTTCAAGCCATGTAAAATTCGCCTCGTATATTCCAACATGTTCATCATCATTTTGCAGAGGCTTGAGGAACTCCATTTCCATCTTTGTTCTAAGAATACGAGAGAAGTACTTATTGAAAAACAAGTTCTTGAACTCATCCCATTCCATGGATTCAATTTCATATTGGGGCCATGTATTCTTAATTAGAGTCCACCACTAGTCTGCTCCACCATCTAAATGGTAAACAACTAAAATGAAATTTTCATGCTCAGAACAACGATATATGGAAAATATCTTTTCAATGGTACTGATCCATTATTCAGCAACAAGTGGATCAGAATACCCACTAAAATAATGAGGAAAGTTCCTTATGAAGGACTGAGTAGAATATTGTTCCCTTCTCAACTCATTTGGAAGTCCAGAATGATTCATATCTTATGTAAGTATAACAATAAGATTTTACACTAAATATCACATATCATTGTTTTTTTCAGGAGGAAAATCATTTATTGTCCACTAAATTGATCAACACGATTCTTTCAGGTTCCAGAAATCGTCTAAAACCCAAAAACAATAGTCTGAGAGGCAAAAATTTGCTAGGTAAAAAACAAAATAAAGGGGTAGTAGATTAAATATACAACATATTAGGTTCAATTATATGATTGTTACCCAAATTATAGGACTATAACCTATACATATACTTAACCTTAGAGACACCCCTAGACATACCTAGGATATATCTCTAGAGATCTCAATAAATCTTTCGCATCCTATGTTCCAAAGGTTAACTAAACCATTCCTCTGATACAAACTGTAGAGACCCAAATCATGGAGTAAATAGAAAAAAATTACATTTTAGGAATACATAATACATAACAAAAACCAACAGTAATGGATCTTAATAGTTTGGTGTCTTTGGAAACTCGGAACATATTATTCTAATCATGGTGAAAGATCTTCAACATCTCCCATAAAGATCTTCCCCTTTTGTTTTCTTAGCTAAAACCATTATTTATATCCTGTGGAAAAGAAAACATATAATGGGTGTACACAAATGCTCAGTAAGGGTAATCATGGAGAAAATAAAGCAAACCATATACATATGAACTTCAAAACCTGGACACAATGTTTAAACATAAAAATCGTGAGTTATGAAATAAATCTTGGAAGTACGTAAGGCATTGATCATAAAGGAACATCAATAATAATAAAATATAATGGGAATAAATCATTTAATTGTGGAAAACCATTAAGAACATGATATGATTTCCATAGTAGCCAAGGCATTTCTGCCATGACCATCTAAGTGGACAGAGTCCCCTTTGAAATTGACTTCACTCCTCGTTCCAATCATGTATCACTGAACCGGATTAACTTACCATTCCATCCTTGTCTATCTCATGATATATAAATCATTACCCAATGCATTAAAGGGAGATATAGGACCCAACCATCTAATATAAAAATCATTCTTACGTGTTCCACAAAACGATAATAAATCATTCATCATGACCCAAAGAATAAAATGGGTTTCATAAACATCATCCCATCATAACATAATCAATATTAGAAAATTGGATATAATTTCATCATAAAAAATGGAAAGCATTTAAATCATAGAGACAATATACTTGAAACATTCACATATGAAATAATGTCATCTTAGAAGGAAAATGGTTTTGATAAAAAAATTGAATTGAATTCTTGAGGAAATCATCCTTTCTTATTAAAAATCATATTATTTTTACAAAATTCCATGAAATTTTAAATGAAAAAGTCTATTTTTTGAAAATATTCCTGAAATAATGTAGGGGAATCATTATGTAAATAAGGCTCGATGAAATCGTAAACATCCATTCACTCCATATAAGTTAAAAAAACATTATCCTCATACTTTTTCTGGAAAAGTAAAAAAGTACCATGTATGGTAAACAAAAGAGAGATTCCTTCCATAACACAAATTAAATGTCAAAGAGGGGTAATAATGACTTTAAATATACATGGAAGAACTATAAAAACCTTTTTTAAAACATTTTTATGGATAAGTGTAATAACACGGTTCTTATTTTAGAGGTATGTGCTTCTTCTTTTCATTTTCCTTATCTTTTTGGGAAAATATGTAAAATTGAGAAAATACTAAATTTTGGAAATACACGCCGTGTACTTTATCCACACGCCATGTACTTTTGGTCGTGTTGGGATGAGTACACAGGGCGTGTAGCCATGTCGGTGACGAAGGGTGTAGGAACCGAATACACGACGTGTAGTGGTACCTTACACGCCGTGTAGTCAGTTGGAAATCTTGAATAGTAAGGCGGTGGAGTCTCTGCCAGTTGGGCGACAGTACACACCATGTACTTGAGAGTACATGCCGTGTACTCATGTCGACAGATGAACAGTGTGTCGGTGCCGCCAAATGGACAGTTAAATGAAAGAAGTACACGTTGTGTACTCAGAAGTACATGTCGTGTACTTTGTTTTTTCGGCATAAAATAGGCAGTAGCCTCCTCATTTGGTAGAGGAGACAATTGAACTATTTTGGAGCCAAAGAAGGAGGCCGGATCATTGATGATCCACTAGGTGTTCGTCTGGAATCTGTTTTGGCTTCAGACGATTTTGTTGGAATCGCACGGGTAATCCCTCTCCTCTCCTGATACTCTTCATTCCAATTCTTCTCCTAACGTATGTTATTTACATTTGTTTGGTTTTTGTTATTCGTTAGATCTACTCCATTCTTGGGCGTTTCAAGAGTCAGTATTCGGGTATAATGCTCATTGACATATCAGGTAGGTGGCTAGGTGTTTAGTTTTCCAAATGTTGTGTGTTTTGTACGTTTTTATGCCATGAACCCATGATGGGGCGTCATGTGGCTGAAGTCGTTGCTATATTAAACACCTAGAATTGATTAAGTCTTTAATTATGATATTAAAATGCTGGTTGGAATCGTTTCATGGATCTCGAACGACCCCAGGGGTGTGTTTCACTGTTTAGCCGTTTGGCCAATGTACCCGAGGGTATTCCTTTTAAGTAATAATTGTAGAATTTCCTTGAGAGGAATTGATTTTTAATGCTTGTTTACCAGTTGGTCATGGCCCGATTACATGTTTAGCATGAGGGCGTTGCTTTATTTGGCCTGAGGGCATTGTTGTCATTAGCCTGAGGACATGACTGTTTTAGCCAGAGGGCTGTCGTTATTCCACCTGATGGCAACCTTTCGTGCCTGAGGGCTTGACTTCTGTGCCTAAGGGCGACACTTCATATGCTTGAGGGAGAGATTATATTACTCCTAAGGGAAATACCTGCGGGTTGGATTCTATAAAGCCTGAGGGCATGGTTACTATTTTAGCCTAAGGGCACGGTTTTGGTTGGCCAGAGGTCATGGTGCTGTGAAGAACAAGAATGCTACTAATTTAAATAAATTAAATGAATAATAAAATGTAAATTTAATTGTTAAGATAGTTACCTTTAGTACTGATTACTTTATTGCATTTTACTATTGCACACTGTTGTTGCAAGCTTACACGCAATTGGGCACGGGCCTTTGGTGGATTCCTACTGAGATATATTTCTCACACCCTATTTGGGACACGCTTTTTGGCCGAAACAGATTACGTTACTGCAGGTGTAGATAGGGGAAAGAGTCCCTATACAGGTACATGACTGTTGCTGAGGAGTAGGAGGGCATGGGACTGAGCCTAGGCTCGCGATGCCGCTGCCAGCTATTTGTTTTGCTTTTTTTGTACTATATTGATGTATAAAATGTTCTGGTTGTTTTCTTAGAACATGAAACATGTAGAATCATCATTTATATATTGTTGGTTATATCCACAGTTGTAGTTTAATTCAGTTATGTATGTTTACTGCTTTCGATGTCATTGTATGTTTATATTCTGTATTCCGCTGCGCTACACATTGACAAATGTGGGTATAGTTTCCCCACTATCAGACCTGGGCCCTCGCTGCAAGTTGGAAGCCTCTGGAATTTGGGGAAATGCGCTTGAGGTCACGTGGCGAACCGGGCTCGGGGCACCCATTGCGTGGCACCCAGGTCCGGGACGTTACAATGTGGTATCAGAGGATTTTCTTTTCTTTGACATACTATTTGGAGTCGTAGTTAGGGATAGGACAGATTGGTAGTTAGTAATAAGTTGTGCCCGGGCGTAGCTAACCCATGTACAGGGAAAAGCTAGTCTACCTTCAATTTTTCAATTCTTTTGATTTTGCAAATTTTACAGTTGATTTGATTTCACCATATGGTGACACACTTGTGATTGTGTTGTTTATATTTTATCTGTGGGTTCTATTTAGTTGAAACCCAATGAGATGAGGGTATTTTGTCTCTTGAATCATATAGGAACATGCTAAATATCAAATTCCATGCATAGTTTCTATGCCATGTAGGTTCATTAGAATTTTCATGTTGTTGTGATAGTTGATGTGCTAATAAAGCATGTTGTTGTGATAGCTGCTTGATAAATATCTTCCTTGTGATATGGAATGTTTTTTTTGAGCTTATTTATAGAATGGACGCCAAACTATGGTTTTTGGGGAGTATGGGCCCCCATCGATCGAAATTTGATGGATCATTGACTGTTTATTGGTTATAACACATATAAGATGTCAAACATTGATTCGTGGGGAGTATGGTCCCCCACAGGTAGGAATTTGATAATTAGGTGTTAGTTTCAGTATTTTATGGGTTCCGGGGATGTTTCCGAGGAATACTGTCCAGAAGACCCAGAAAACACGCCGTGTAGGACCTCAAACACGTCATGTGTGTTCTTCTATTCAGGAAGAAAAATGAAATTTTTGAGTACACGCCGTGTACCCTTAGTACACGCCGTGTAGTCTCTTCTTGTGTCACAAACCGTGTGGGCGGCGAGATGGGGTGGTGCAAGGCTTGAGTAAAACACGTCGTGTGCCGAATGGACATGCCATATAGTGTGACTCAGAGTCCGGCCATGTAACTAACAACACAATTCAGTGAACTCCTTTACAGAATATGTCGTGCCAATAATAGACACGCCATGTAGTGTGACATGTGGACTCGGCCAGGTAGATAACAACACGGGCTGGTGTCACCTATCCTTGGACACGCCGTGTACCTGTGGGACACGCCGTGTAGTCATGTCTGAGGACAGACCATGTGATGTTAGTCATGTGGCTAGGAAACGAGGTGTTGTACATGCCGTGTACAGGTGTAACACACCGTGCGGAGTTAAGCCGAGTAGTCGGCCGTGTCACAGATGACATGAGTAGTTGGAAAATAACATCGTACACGCCATGTAGATATTATACACGCTGTGTAGTTTTATTTGACGGAAGACGTGTGGATTAGCCGTGTAGATGGATCCGGGCAGGGGAAGGGAAGTCAAGTACACGCCGTGTAGTCATTGTCCCCACTGTGTAGTCTTGTCTTGCAAAATTTTTTAAATGACTTCTTCCTCTTGTTTCCTTTGAGGTTCCTTCGATTTCCAGTCTTAAAAATATTGAATCTGAGGCGTGCTTTTGACCTTGTAGTGTCATGCCTCTTAGATGACCGCGAGTTGTTCTCCAGGAGAGCGGCGACAATTATACTCTAGAGATGGTGGGCCATGGGCTACTAGTTGATCCTCCAGCAGATCCAGATGTAGCACCAGCTGCTATACCAGTCACAGGCACGGAGGCACAGTTCTGTGAAGGCATATTTCGGTTCATGCAGACCTTTCATGGAGCACCGCAGGCTACCACATCTATGGCCGAGATGACACTTATCTTTCAGTAGTAGCATCCGCCTACATTTTTAGGGGATGGCGGACCACAGGCTGCAGAGTGTTGGCTAGGATCGATGCAGAATATTTTTGAGAACTTGGATATGTCTCCAGGGTGGAGGGTCAAGATCGCGACTTACCTGCTGCGTGATTCTGCCAAGAGGTGGTGGGATGTTACCACCTATTCATAACATCACATGGACATGGTGTTGAAAGATTTTCAGGCAGTATTCTATGACTTCTTCTTTCTCAAGATGCTAAGGGTATATAGAGCTCAAGAGTTCAGGAATCTGCAGCAGGGCGCTATGTTAGTGATGGACTATTCTGCTCGTTTTATAGAGCATCAGCACTTTGCACCCGTGATGGTGGGTGATGAGACATTTAGAGCCAGACGTTTTGAGGATGGTCTTCGGTATGACATCTGAGCACTGGTAAATGTTTTTAGGTTACCTACTATACACGCGATTGTGAACCAGACACTGATTTCAGAGAGGATCCTGTGGGAATCTAGTGGTGTGGGCCATGGTGGTTCAGCACAAGTTACTGGTACTATTTATGCTGGCAAGAGGAAGTGACAGATGGACTTCTCTCAGGGTGGCAGTACCAGTAAGGCAGTGTCTTCAGGTGGCCCGATCAGGTGCTACCAGTGTGGCAGAGAGGGGCACAAGAGACTGCAGTTTCCACGAGACCCGGTTTTGTGTCAAACATGCGTCAAGATGGGTAATCTGTAGCACTTTTGTAGGGCGTTTCTACCAGTGGCTAGTGAGAGGGGCTCTGATCAGACTCCGTGTGATGGAGCAGGACTAGTGGCTTCTTACCAGTCAGGGAACATGAATATTTCAGGGCGTGCAGGCAACGATGGTGGTCATGTCCGTGGTTTCCAGAGACTAGGATCTCAGAGGCAGCAGGGAAGGACAACTCAGGGTAGCCAGGCAGTGTCGTAGGGCTGCTGCACTGGGCAGGCATATGCAGTGAAACAGACCTAGCAGGAGCAGGATCCCAGACCTTCTACAGTCAGAGGTACTATTCTAGTAGCTTCTGTTTTATCTTCGGTACTTTTTGATACGGGTGATATGCATAGTTTCACATCTGTACCCATAGTGGAGAGCCATGGGCTTGGTGTTTCTACTTCTTCTGATATCATGACGCTAGACACTCCGTTAGGGACTAGAACGACTTGTGTGTGTCAGTGGAAGGAGTTCCCCCTTGAGGTTGGTGGGTGTCACTTCCTTTTTGACCTCTATTTCTTAGAGATGACGAGTTATGATGTCATTCTCAGGATGGACTGGTTGGTTCCCTTCTGATCCTTCATAGACTGCTACCATCGCAGGGTGCGTTTCACGTCACCAGAGGGCGGAGAGTTTCTATACAAGGGTGCATTGGATTTTCCGGCGAGTCTAGATGGACCAGAGCATCATGGGTGAGGTGGAGTCACAGCCCAGATTGCGAGTTTATATTGGGATGATCAGGGGACTTGTTAGATGGATTTATCTCCAATTGTTGTTCGTTTCATGGATGTCTTCCTGGATGGCTTTTCAGGACTACCTCTAGTGCGTGAGGTGGATTTGTCTATCGAGCTTGTGCCAGGATCAACACCTGTGTCCTTTCCTCCATATATGATGGTCATGCCTGAGTTGAAGGAGCTCAAGAGGTATTTAGAGGAGATATAGTTGAAGGGCTTTATCCGACCCAGTACTTCTCCTTAGGGTTCTCCGATCCTTTTTGCGAAGAAGGTGGATGGTACCCTCAGAGTTTGTGTGGATTATTGGAAGCTGAATCAGTTGACAGTTATGAACTAATATCCATTGTCGAGGATAGATGAACTGTTTGATCAGCTTCGTGGACCACGAGTGTTCTCAAAGATTGACTTGAGATCAAGATATCATCATTTGTGCGTGAGACCATCATATATATCAATTACAACTTTCAAGAGTAGGTATGATCTATATGAGTATACGGTTATGCCATTCGGACTCACAAACGCGCCAGCAGGGTTCATGGCTCTGATGAATCTTGTGTTCCATCCGTATCTTGATTCTTTCATGGTAGTATTCGTGGACGAAATTTTGGGGTACTCTCACACTCGACACGACCAAGACACCCATCTTGTGATCGTATTGAGTACACTAAGAGGGCATCGACTATATGTTATGCTCTCGATGTGCCACTTATGGATGGACCAGATTCACTTCCTGGGTCATATCATTTCAGAGGCAGGAGTTGCAATAGACCCAGAAAAGGTGGGAGAAGTACTTTCCTAGGAGAGGCCTAAGAAAGTGTTTGAGATATAGAGTTTCTTAGGGATGGCTAGTTACTATAGATGCTTCATACATGACTTCTCCTGCTTAGAAGCACTATTGACAGGTCTAACTAAGAAGGGAGTGATGTTTGATTGGTCAGAAGATTGCAAGACAGCTTTTTTGGACCTGAAGGGAAGGTTGACATTAGCACCGATCCTAATACTCCCAGAGCAGGGGAAGAGCTATACAGTTTACTGTGATGCATCAGGGATTGGGCTGGGAGCAGTTTTGATGTAGGGCGACCGAGTTGTTGCCTACGGGACTCGGTAGTTGAGGCCACATGATAGAAATTACCCGACGCATGATATCGTGTTGGCTGTAGTTGGTCATGTGTTGCGCTGTTGGAGACATTATCTGTTGGGAGAGCATTTTGTGATTTTCACCAACCAAAAAAGACTCAAAATTATCTTTACTTAGTGTAACCAGAATCTGAGGTAGAGAAGGTGGGTTGAGTACCTACAATCCTTCGATTTTGATCTTGCCTATACACCTAGAAAAGGTAATGCAGTAGCTGATGCACTGAGCAGGAAGACTCAGATACAGGCAGTGTAGGAGGCCAGTGGTGAGCGGCAGCTTTTGGCTTTTTTCTCTGAGATGCATCTGAAGGTGCATGACAGTTAGGGAGGGACTTATCTTTCCTCATTAGCTGTGGCTTCTACCCTCCTGGATAGAGTGAGGATGAGGCAACTATCTATTTCAGAAGGCCTAGTTCTATGGGAGTCGGTGGCAAATGAGGACCCTCCTCCTGTTTTGACGATAAGCGATGATGATGTTTTGAGTTTCCATGGACGTGTATGGGTTCCAAGTGATATATGCGAGGATCTGATGCTGGAGTTTCATGATTTAGCTTCGGCAGCTCATATTGGGGTTACCAAGATGTACCGAGAATTGAGACATCAGTACTGGTGGTCGGGTATGAAGAGAGAGTTAGCTGGGTTTGTTACGAGATGTTCCACCTGTCAGCAGGTGAAGGCAGAGCATTAGAGACCAGCTGGACTGTTACAGCAGTTACCCATTCCAGAGTGGAAATGGGATGATGTCGTGATGGATTTCGTGACGGGCTTTCCGAGGTCACCTCGAGGCAATGACACTTTGTTGGTTGTTGTGGACAGACTCATGAAGGTAGCTCACTTATTGCCAATCAAGAAGTCCTTCAGTGTGGACGAGCTCGGAAGGCTGTATATCCGATCAATCATATGTCTTCATGGGGTACCTCGTTCCATCGTTTCAGATAGGGACACCCACTTTACGTCTCGTTTATAGCAGATTTTTCAGAGGGCGCTGGGTACACAGGTGCTTTTGAGCGCAACATACCACCCTCAGACAGATCGCCAGTCTGAGCGGACGATAATGGTGCTACAGGACATGCTGCACGCATGCTTCCTAGACTTTCGGGGCTCATGGGAGAAGCATATACCCTTAGTCGAGTTTTCCTATAAAAATAGTTTCTAGGAGACTATTGAGATGTCACCATACGAGGCTTTATATGGTATTCCATGTCGATCACCTTTGTGCTGGTTAGAGGTAGGTGAGGCAACTTTACTGGGGCCACAGCTCGTATAGGAGACATCTGAGCAGGTCCTGTTGATTCGAAAGCGGATGGCTACCACATAGTCTAGTCAGAAGTCTTATGCTGATCGTTGCAAACGACCTTTGGAGTTCATGGTCGGGGATCAGGATTTCTTACGTGTTTCTCCGAGGCTGGGACACAAGCAGATCAGGAGACAAGATAAGCTTTCACCGAGGTATGTGGGGCCATTTGAGATTCTGGAGAGAGTCGGGCTGGTAGCATATCGGTTGCAGTTACCGAAGCGGTACCGAGCCATGCAGGACGTCTTCAACGTGTCTCAGTTGCGTCGCTACCATTCAGACCCATCTCACACCGTTCAGCCCGAGGAGTTTGAGCTTCAGCATGATGCGTCCTTTGAGGAGCATCCAATCGGTATCATTGATAGGATCATGAAGGTTATCCGAGGTCGGTTAGTTCCTCTCCTATAGGTGCTATGGAAGCACAACCGAGTGCAGGACGAGACCTGGGAGCAGGAGGCCGACGTACGTGCTCAGTGGCTAGAGCTATTCTTAGCTTTATCTTATCCACCCTTAGAATGCCAATTCGGGGATGAATTTCTATAATGGGGGATGTTTGTAAGAACCTGGTTCTTATTTTAGAGGTACGGGATTATTCTTTTCCTTTTCCTTAAGTGTTTGAGAAAATATGGAAAATGGGGAAAAATCCTAAATTTTTGAACTACACGGCGTGAACTTTATCCACACGTCGTGTACTTTTGGCCATGTTAGGATGAGTACATGGGGCGTGTAGCCATGTCGGCGACGAAGGTTGTAGGAACCGACTGCACGCCGTGTAGTGGTACCTTACATGCCTTGTAGTCAGTCGGCAGACTTGAATAGTAAGGCGGTGCAGTCGCCGCCACCTGGGCTACAATGCACGATGTGTACTCGAGAGTACATGTCGTGTACTCATGTCGACGGATGAACAGTGTGCCAGTTCCACCAAATGAACAGTTAAATGAAATAATTACACGCCGTGTACTTTGTTTTTTCGGCTTAAAACAGGTTGTAGCCTCCTCATTTGGTAGAGGAGAATCTTGAACCGTTTTGGAGCCAAAGGAGGAGGCCGTATATTTGAAGATCCACCGGGCATTCGTCTAGAATCCATTTCAGCTTCGGACGATTTTTGTGGAACCACATGTGTATTCCCTCTCCAATCCTGGTACCTTTATTTCCAATTCTTCTCCTAACGAAAGTTATTTACGTTTGTTTGGTTTTATTTCTTCGTTAGATCTACGCCGTTCTTGGGTGTTTCAGGAGTCAGCGTTCGGGTATAACTTTCATTGACATATAAGGTAGGTGTCTTGGTGTTTATTTTTCCAACTGCTCTCTGTTTTGTAAATTTTTGTGCCATGAACCCATGTTGGGGTGTCGTGTGGCTGAGGTCATTGCTATAATAAACACCTAGAATTGATTAGGTATTTAATTATAATATTAAAATTCTGGTTGGGATTGTTGCTTAGATCTGAAACCACCACAGGGGTGTGTTTCAATGTTTAACCATTTTTCCAAGATACCCAAGGGTATACCATTAAGTAGAAATTGTAGAATTGCATTGAGAGGAATTACTTGTTACTACTTGTTTACCTATGGGGCATGGCCCAGTTACCTGTTTAGCCTGAGGGCGTTGTTGTATTTGGCCCGAGGGCGTTGTTGTGATTAGCCTGAGGGCGTGACTGCTTTAGCCCGAGGGCTTTCGTTATTGTGCCAGAGGGAAACCTATTGTGCCTGAGGGATTGACTTCTGTGCTAGAGGGAGACACTTCGAATTCCTGAGGGCGATATTCTGTTAGGCCTAAGGGAAATACCTGCGGGTTGGATTCTATAAATCCTGAGGGTTTGGTTACTATTTTAGCCTGAGGGCACGGTTTTGGTTGGCCTGAGGGCTTGGTGCTGTGAAGCACAAGAATGTTACTAAATTAAATAAATTAAATGAATAATAAACTAGAAATTTAATTGTTAAGTTAGTTACATTGAGTACTGCTTACATTATTGCATTTTACTATTGCACACTGTTGTTGCATGCTTACACGCAGTTGGGCATGAGACTTTGGTGGGTGCCTACTGAGATATATTTCTCACACCCTGTTTGGGTCATGATTTTAGGCCGAAAAAAATTATGTTGCAGCATGTGTAGATAGGGGAAGGAGTCCCTATACAGGTACTTGACTATTGATGAGGAGTAGGAGTGCATGGGACCGAGCCTAGGCTCGCGATGCCGCTGCCAACTATTTGTTTTGATTTTGTTGTACTACATTGATGTATAACATGTTCTGGATATTTTATTATAACTTGAAACATTTAGCATAATCATTTATATAATTTTGGTAATATACACTATTTTAGTTTAATTCAGTTATGTATGTTTACTGCTTCTACTGTCATTGAATGTTTATATTATGTATTCCACTGCGCTACACTTTGACAAATGAGGTCATAGTTTCCCCACCATCAGACCTAGGCCCTCGGTGCTAGTCGGCAGCCTCTAGCATTTGGGGAAATACGCTTGAGGTCACGTGGCGAACCGGGCTCGAAGGGCACCCATTGCGTGGCACCCGTGTCTGGGACGTTACAATAAGGATGAAAAATAAAACCCCAGTAAATACTTACGAATAAACAATCTCAGATAAGAACGAGATTGGAATAATTATCCCTTACCTTTGGTCCGATATGCTTCGTACATATCCAATCCTCCTGTATAATGATTTAAATATTATCATTGACATATTATAGAATCATATTCATTGTTATGATATCATATATAGTTCACTTATGACTTTATATTTCCCGTTCTTTTGTAAATTCAATGTTAAAGCAGCGTTTTGGGTAAAATCATTTTATTTATCGTACGTGTTTGGACATGTTGTTCATGATATTATTATTACTTATATAATGATTTACATACTTAAAGAATGTAAATCATGATTTATATAACATATATATTCTGTGTATATATATATATATATAATATATAGATAAATGAAATGAAATACACCGTTCATGGAGACGATATGTCGTACGTACGCATGAACGCCGTTTTCCTTTCCTTGTTGACTTGAATGAAAGTAAGAACATTTCATATATATATATACCTTAATCCATTTGCTTTATCATGTCATATATTTCATTATTATTAATTATATATAATTTATAATCATTCTTTAATGGTTAACATGAAGAATGAATATCATCACGTCATGGAGACGGTAATCCGTACGTATGTACGAGTGATGATATCGTTCCCATAATTATTGAATTGAATTGGAGTGGATGATGTAATATATCAGAATCAGTATGATGTTATAATATCTATATATAGTTATTATTTACACCATTATACCTATCCAAGTAAGGTGGTGGTGGAAAAACACATTACACCATGGCATAGAGACGGTATTCTATACGTACACACACACAGTGATTTCATTTTCCGTAGGATGGATAGAAGGTGAAATGGGGTTGTTTCATATTTATAATATAAAAATTATATTAATGATACTTATGTTATTACTTTATAATGAAACAACTAAAGAAGAATATGATGAAGAATAAATAAATCATGAATGAATCGGTAGAAGAGATTACCTCTTCTTCGACGCATCTCATTTAAGCTTCCTATTAAGTAAATAGAGTGGGCCTTTTGAGGAGTCCAAAACCACTATAATAAATCAATGGATGTTTAGAAGGGAAATGGGAAGTGGTTTCCTGATATTGAATGCTCAATATTGTGTAAAGATAAGAGGGAGGAGGTGCGATTTTATAAGGGAGGAGAGTGGCACCTTAGGAAAAACATAAATTATTATTTTATAATAAAGTCATATTCGGTTTATAATAGCTCAAAATTGATTTATTTCTAATATAAAGTGTTTATGGGTCTAGATACTCTCATACTATAGGTTTTAGACAATTTAGATTATATTTTATCCTTATCATTTAGATTTAACTCTATGTTAAATAATTTAACTTTTACCGTTTCTTCTTGTTTTCTTACAGTATATGGTCAATAAAATTACTATAACATGCCAAATGAACCCCAAGTGTATAATTATTAATAAATATAACTTTATGTAAGTCATTTTTCCGAACCATATATTTTTAGGAACAGAATAACAATTAATAATATAATTTTTTTTTAAAAACTAATTTAGGTCAATTTTGACACTATTTGGTAATTGATTGTTGTGAAAATTATAACATCATGATTACTTCTAAAAAATTAATTTAATCAATTATAACATTTCATATTAGCCTATAAAATTATTTAAATTTATTAAATGTATCAAATTACATTTATTTGGGTATTTATAAGATCAATTTTGTTAATATTTCATTAAAATGTAATTACTGCAACATCATTGTGTCACAAATAAATTAATTTATATAATGTCTAAAAATTATAAATAAAATACCATTATGTAGAAAATATTTTTATCTTTCAAATGAATATTTATTGTCTAATTTATCTTATTTATAACCCTATATTAAAAATTATTCATTTATTAATCTTTGATATTCACTATTTTAACTATTCTTTAAATACTATAATAATAAATTTCGTAATCCAATCCAATTGGACCTAAAGGGTAATATTTTTATTTATAATTTTTTTTGGTCGAATTATACTCATCCAATAGAATTAGAATATGTGTTAGGGTAATAATAATATCATTTTTACCCTTATTTACCCTATTTACTTTTAACCGTGGAAAATAAAAGTAAAAAGAAACTATTCAACTAAAATTATTTTTATCTTTTTGAACCAAATTTTACTCCTTTATATTAATTTTGTCTCTCTGATTTTAGAAATTCCACTCACATAAGCAGTAAAATTATGTTTAATGTAAATTTTTGAATTCTCTTATGAGATAGGTAAAAGATGGTGATAAGTTCAATTAAATTTTTATATATCTAAAATTATTATAAAATGACTCTAATGAATTACATTGAAATTATATAGGTATTATGTATAAATTTTTACATAACATTAATTAAAATAAAATAAAAAATTATTTAAATAAATAGTCGGTTTTTAAATAGTAACATTGTGTTTTCACTATTCATAAAATATTGAAATTTTTCTGAAAAATACCATAAATTTACCCCATTATAATTTTGATATTCCAAATCAAAAAATGAAGTCCATTTTGAAAGATAAAAATTATATAATTTCAAAAAGTGGGTATTACTATTCATAACGGCTAGTTCATAATAATATTACAATAATATCTCATTTAGTGAAACATGGTATTGCATACTACACATGAAATCGAGGAAGGTCTTGATAACAAGTAATGCAATCCATTTCAGGGAATCATGTAGGGAAAGCTCCATTTGGTTTTGTGTATAACATAATCAAATATTATTTCATTTAGACATAATATAAAATCTATACTTAATGTTGCGTAGAATAATTTCCACAAAACGAACTTGAAATTGTGAGTAACACAAGCCAAGAATAGTGTAGCGTATTCTACAAGCTAATATGGTGTTGTGTATAGTACACACTAATCATGTTGTAGTGTATAATAGAGGACATCAAAGAAATTAAAAATAATATATCTCATAAAATCTCGGGGTGTTAGGCTACGTCTCACCAAACTCTAGCTCGACATTCATCGCACTCCGCACGATCTCCTCATAGATGTCATAGTCATGGTTATAAATATTTTTCCATAGATGAAATCTTAGTCCACTGAAGAATTTATTCCCCATAAAATTTGGATCTATGACAATGCTGGTGGTATATTGTGAATGTCGGGTGAAGTTCACCTTATAGCTTTTGACAGATTCGTTCTCCTTCAGCCATAGTTCGACAAACTCCTTCTCTATCCTTGTTATCATGGAACGAGGGAAATACTTAATGAAAAAGATCATTCTGAACTCTTCCCACTCAATAGATTCAATCTCTAATCTTGTCACCATGTTTTTTTATCAGTTCCCACCACTGATCAGCTTCTCCATCTAAGCGATAGACAACCATGGTGAACTTCTCTTTCTCTGAACAGTGGAGCACATAAAATATCTTCTTGATGGAGATGTTCCACTCCTCAGCAATAAATGGGTCAGTCGATCCACTAAGAGTTGGTGGTCGTTGGCACAAAAAAGACTCAACAGAATGTTGTTCCCTTAGCGTTGAGATCGGTCACTCAACTTGATTCAAGTTATTTCCCATAACTTGAGTCAGCTGGTTCATCAGTCGCATTAATGCTTCTATTACGGCTTCCATCGGAGGGCCGTCAGTGCATGGTCCATTGTGGTCACCAATTGCATGGTTCCTCATAAAGCCCACCATTTTTTAAAATAATAAAATCATTGTGAGAAACATATTTTACTTAAGAATCATTTAACTATAAAAGATTTTATGTCTTAAAACTTCATGCATAAACAATTACATTTCTCTATAATTAATTCATAATGATTCATAAAAAGCTCGTGATTGACCAAAGATATCCCCCGAGAGTGTGAAAACTGAGAGTTAAGTAGGGCCCGTTGTCGTCTACTAGGATATCGCAGGTCAAGCTAGAAACTCTACGTCAGAGTTTTTACTCCTAGATATCTCTGTGCCCGAGCCACCTTAACCTGCTCGTATCCAAAAAGGGTTGTATTTTCTTGATAAACCAGTTACTCAATAATCACCAAAATACACAGAAGTTTTCCTAAATTTATGATTTTATATAGGATTCTTCCTAAATTTTTAATATCCTAATTTCTATAAATAACTAAACTATCCTTTGATACGAACTATAGTATCCGACCTTTTTTAATACATAACATTTCATTACATTTTACATACATAGGATCATTAAAGTCTAGTGTCATGGAAATCAGGAATAATAAAACTTGAAAACAACATATAACATTATTCAAATCCATTTGTGAGGCTTTATCATATGTACAATTACAAAATCTCATAACCTAGAGACATACATTCAATGGAAAGGGTGAGTAGAAGGCCCAGTAAGGGTAAACAAGGGAATCTGATTGCTTGTGATATCATGAGAATGTTGAATAAAATATACATACAACAACAATTTAATAACATGAATATCATATTTAAATGAACAAGAATAATTAATTGAATATGTGGCTTCAAAATTTAATTTATAAATTAATGAAAAAATCACCAAGGTCCATCCCCAAGGTGTAATAAAAATTAATAAGTATTTCCACAAGGTATCGTAAAACATGTCATCTCTAGAGATTAATTATTTACCTAATGAATTGGATCACTATCTAGGAACACCTTTAATATGTATTTACATTAATGTGATCCACCAAGATCTTAATAAAACATTTCATAAATAAATCAAATAAAATCAATGAAATGTATTTCGTGTCAAAATAATGGCATTTAAGAAGATCATAAAAATAAGATCATTGCGTCATTTTTGACCCATGGAAAAGGATTGAGGGTAATATGTATGTCAATTATAGAATAAAATTTAACATATTTATATATTTATGAACACCCATTGAAATGAAATAGGTTTGGGTATTCACATAAATAAAACTATAGAATTTCATGAGAGAAAGAGATAGAAATTTTGAGATGAAATTTCTACAGCATAACATCTTTATAACATAGTTTTAGAAAACATTGAAAAGTAAGGGGACAAGGTTAAACCAATCATAAATAATTAATAATAAAATATGGGTACTTAATATGATCCTCGTATGAATATTTTAATGATATACCTCAATAAAAGGAAACATGAAAAAAAGGGAAAATGTGATTTCTTTTACGAGAAATACGGTAGCCTAATGACGTCAGAAAAAAATTCAGAAAAAAAAATTGATGAGGGAGGAAAGGTCTGTCAAAAATTAAACATGAAATGGATATAAGTGATAACTTATAAGAACATACCCTTAACATAGAGAGAAGGAAATTAAAATACACCACATAAAGTAAATCATGATTTAAGAGAGGAGGGTGAAATGATCCCTTACCTTGAAGAGTATCTATGAAAAATTGATGGTCAGAACCTGAGGGGGCTTGATGGAAACTTGGTATGATTCCTTGGGAGGTAAAGTGACCTGAACATCATTTAGGTGGATTTTTTAATGAAAGGGATTAGGGAATGTCAGTGTATTTATTGGGGAAGTGAGGGAAGAAATCATTCATTGCCAAGGGACACCTCATCAGTGGTATTGGAAAAACCATAGGCTTTACCATGGTATTTTCACATGGTATTGGCTAATTGGGACACATCATACATTATATTACTATTCAGAAGTCGACTAAATTGATGACATAATTGTTACATCCATAATGATGTCATCAAACATCGGATACTAAGAAACTGTATTTTCACAATTCACCTAAAATTCATTTTTTTAGAAAAATCAACAAAAATTACCATAACCTAATATCGATGCACTGAATTTCAAAATGAACTGCATTTAAAAAAATAATTTTCTAAATAATTTTAATAATATTTTTAATTAAAAAACACTAATCACCAGAAAAAACTAATACTGGACTAATAATTTCTGAAACAGTTATTTACCTATTTCATTGATTCACATTACTTAATGAATTTGACTAAATTATATCAATACATTCATAAATGAGTTTAATTAATCCATTTGGTCAAGTTACTAATCATAATTGTAGAATAACTATTCATAATTTACTATTCACCCTAAATTAAGTTGATCTTATTAGACTCCAAATTTCATACTGAACACAACTATAGAAGGCGATTTTTTGAAAATCATTACCCATTATTAATTATTAAAGGTTTACATAAATATTTTATAATATCACTTTTTTCTAAACATCCATATTATACAACCTATATTTTTCAAGGAATTTGAAAATTCACAAACTTCACCATAAGAAGAAATAACTATTTTTATTTATATCAAAGTATTAATTATGGCAACTAAGGTCTTATTACATAGCCCCGTATAACACTAGCATAAGACCTAAGTTTAATGTGTACTAATGTGATAGAATCTTGGGGATGCTTGGCCAACATTGCCCGAGTGGTGATTTCAATCAGCTTGGATTTCTCACAATGTCGATTCTATTCCAGAATAACACTATGATGTTCAGCATGGGTTTGGTCTAGAGCAAAGCCCAGTGGTGCTAACTTCATCATGAGTTCTTTCAGATGGGCTTCGATCAGCTTAAGAATACTAGATGAGGTCATCAAATATTTATTCTGTATTAATTAACAAGGATCTAATGTATTTAAAAAAAATTGCAACATTAAGGGTTTACCTTCCAATGGTCATATTGACCAATGAACAACTAACAGTTGTTACCCAATGTCCTCATTTAATTATACTCTCTTAATTAATTAAGGAATGTAGTTTTTTAGAGTTTAAACTAAAATAACACACAAGATTTAGAAAAAAAAATATCAATAAAATGTATGGGTAGTACACCGACCCCGACAAGAAAAACCCATCTTGGTGCAAAAAAACCCGTTCAACACACAAAGCATTTCACGTAGGAACCATTTTCCATGCACATCTTCATGTTTTTCATGTGGCCCATTCCATTACCATTTTTCAACATTCTGATTATAAAACACCTCTTGTACGAAAAATCTCTCTCCACTATTTGTCACCCCATGTAGATTTTCACGCACACCTCCCTTATTTCATGCACAACATCCTCTTTGTGCACACCTCCTCTTGCCAAAAACCTACATATTCATTTTCTGATTTTCAGTGAAAAAAATTTGGAAAGAACTGGAGAACATCACCACCATCAACAATATTGTCTCCTTGAACTGTATGATAACTTTACGGGCACACATTCTGAACATCCACTGACGATTTGAAACAAACAGAAACCAAACTCCAATATAGGCATAAAACGACCACAGTTCAAACATTAACCCTCATTTGGTTTTTTGGAAATCAGAATATAAATTCAATGGAGAACCAGCCACATGAAAAGCCAAAAATGAAGAATCAACTTAGCTAACAATCTAAGTCTACAAGAGAAATGCTTGATGTAGAAAAAAAGAGGGGAGAATAAATTGGGATCCCATGTTTTTGAATTCTCAATGATGCCCAAGTAATTCTCTTAAATTTTCCCGGAAGCATTACATGTCCAATGTATTCCCTCTCATTCTATCATTGAATTCAGATTATTTCACTATAGTTTCATCATTTCATAGAAGCATCACATGTCCAAAATTTATTCCTTCTCTCCCATTGATAATAAACCCAATGACTTGTAATTGTTCATTGGTCTGCTCAAAACAAAGTCCCCCTAGATAGTATCTCCCCCCCAAACCTACATCACATCCACACACAAATTAAAAACAGTAAATATAGCTGGGAAGAGGGGAATTTCATAACCTCTTTATGCACTGGGAGGTAGCTGAACTCCAGGGTTAAACAGATGTTTCTCAAACACAGCTACTGATAGTGGGTCGGTCTGGATATCAACCACTTTATCATCAATTCCCACTCGATCAACTCTAATCATGCCTTTCTCAACTTTTTCTTTGATAAATTGATTAATGATTTCAATATGTTTTGTATGAGAATACTGAACATGATTCTTTGTAAGATGAATTGTGCTCTTGATATCACATTAAATCACCATTGGTTGTTTCAACTCATTACCAATATATGTCAGTTTTTCCTTTATCTATATTAGTTTAGTGAATGCCTTTGAAGCAGAGATATACCCATATTCAATAGTACTAAGAGAAGTAAATTCTTGTTTCTTGCACAACCATTAAACACATTTCTTCCCAATATAGAATGATCCACCATTAGTGGGATTTATGGGCACTACATCGCCAGCCTAATCAGTATCAGAAAATGCTGATAATTCAATGTCCCTTCTTAAAGTATAGTATAACCCAAAGTTATGTGTACCTAGACTGTACATCGTGATTCACTTCACTGCCACCATATATTCCACCTTTGGATTACTCTAAAAGCAGACCGCTTGATAGGCTGCAAAGACAATATCCGTTCATGTCACTATTAGGTATAGGGGGCTCCCAATGATCCTTCTATACATGGTGGGATATACATTGGACCCAACCTCATTCATTCCAATTTTTGTTTCAACTGCAATCAGATCTGGCCTGGGTTTGGAGTCAGGCATATTAAATTTCATCAGAATCTCTCTTGCATACTTATCCTCAGAGATGATAGTGTAATCATTCTTTTGAGTCACCTAAAAACCCCGAAAAATTTATAAGCTCCCCAATCGTTGACATTTCAAATTCTAATTTCATGCGGTTGAAAATTTCATCCAATGATTTATACTTATATCCACCAAGTATAATTTCATCAATGTATTCTAGAAAAATGAAATGTTCTTTTGGGGAATTCATCGCATATAGATTGTGATCTACTCCTCCTCTTGTGAATTCAAGTTTCTTGATATAAGAATCCACCCAGGAATACCATGCTCGTAGTTTCTGATTCAAACTATACAGGTCCTTATTTAGTTTACAAACCATTCTTTAATCCGTACCAAGAAGGAAACCCTCTGGTTGTTCGATGTAGGCATCTTCTTCGAGAACAGCTTTCAATAAAATCGTCTTAACATCCATTTGATAAAAGTTATATCCTCTTTGGATATCCATACAATGAAAAATCTGGATTGACTCCATTCTAGAAAATGGTGCAATGGTTTATTCAAAATAGATACATTTAATTTGTGAATATCCTTTAAAAACCTGTCATTTTTTATTTGTAATAACACTTCAATTCACATCGAAATTGCTTCTGAAAATCCAATTTGTACCAATCACATTATGAATCTGTGGCCTCCTGACTAGATACCAAGTTTGATTCATGTAAATATGATCTAGCTATTCATTCCTAGCTTTCACTCATGATTCCTCGTTTGTATCTTATTCAAATGAGGATGGTTCCAATGTATTTAAGAATGCATATTGTGCATCAATCCTCATTCTCCTTATTTTTGTGGGTTTAGTCCAATCCCCATTGATGTTGGATTTATCAATTTATGCTCTTAGATTCCTCCTTTGAGGTTCAATTGAATTCACACCAGCTATGGTTTCAAAAAAAGATTCTTCTTCTTAGTAAACTTCACAATCCGACTCCTGGGGGTTTTGTACGCCTACCTCTATTTCAGTATGTGCATTTACTCCATGCTCACATTTTTCCTCATCATCAATCTCATCAGCCTAGGAATTATTTGAATCTTTTGGGGATTTTCCATCAATGATCATAACATCATTGCCTTCAACAATCCTCCCCAAGCATTTATTGAAACACTTGTTGGCTTTTCTATTCATTGGATACCCAAAAAAAATTCATTCATTAGCATTGTCGCCAAACATCCCTTGTTTTCCTTCATTATTTTGGATGATAAAAATTCTTCCTAAAACACGAATGTATTTCAATGACGGCTTCCTTCAATGAAACAAATCATATTGTGTATTTATTCCTCCCATATAATGCCACATTTGATTATGAATGTGGTCTACTGCTTCAACAACTTCTTTCTAGTAATGGCAAGATATAAAACTCTCATTCAGTATAGTCCTGACCATATTATAGTCCTATCGATTCTGGTGCTCATCAACTACATTTTGCTATGGAGTACTCACAACATATACCTTGTGTTGTATTCCATGTTTTTCTAGGTAATTATTAAACTCAGGGGACATTTATCCCCCTCCATTGTTAGATCGCCAGACATTTAGTGTCCATCCCATATCATTATCGTCAATCTGGAGATAAGTTTTCAGGAAATCAAGTACTGGTCGCTTCCTTTGAATAAATATTACACAAGACATTCTACTATAATCATCAATGAAAGGGATAAAGTGCCTCCCTCCACGAGTTCCAACAGCATTTATCAGGAAACATACATCTATAAGTATTAGATCAAGAATGTGTGATTCCCTTTTCATCTTTGGTCGATATGAATTACAGACTAGCTTCTCTCATTTTCAAGAATCACTATTCTATTCCATATCATGTTTTAGAACGGGGATATCCATGAAAAAATTCATCTTAGATATCTTTTCCATGTATGGTTGGTTAATGTTCCCCATCCTTCAATGGCAGAGGTTTTTTTCTTCTTCAAAAGACAAATATAGAGAGTTCACTTTACTGTCAAAATGATACAGGATTCCATCTTTTCTACATCCATTCATAAGAGAATTCCATGTTTTTACATTTCCAGTTCAGCCTTTTTGATTGAATGATAATATGATCCCTGATTCATAGTGTTGACTCACACTGCGGAGATTTTGGTTTAGATCATCGACATAAAGAACATCAATCTTCTTCAGCTCTCCATTGGTGAGAGCAGTATTCTCACTACCTTTAATAATAAAAGTACCATAACTACCAAACCTCACAGTTCCATCAATGTTCTTTTTAATGTTCATCAAAAGGTTATCATTTCCTGTCATATGTGAAGAGCATACACTCTTAATAATCCATGTGTTGTTTCTATTTATTTCTTTGAACTCTACTTCTGCATGATTAGATTTATCGATCATCATCTTTTCATTCTAGGAGAAATTGGATTGAGTATAAGATAATGATGGCCTTATAATTATTTCTTCCACATAATCAGATTTTTCATACCCATAATATTCATCTAGAGGAGAAATCCTATTTGTGGGAACAACGCCATCATGAGGGTGAATATTGAAACGTCTCTGAGAGTTTTATGAATCTCTACTATCTTACCTCTACCAGCAATACATAGCATTAAGGACAAAGTTAGAACAATGAAAAAATTATCCAAATAAACTATTTCTCATATAAGATGGAGGATATGAAATCAGTCTCCTTTGTTGATGTCCATGATCATCTAAATTCAAGTATCTCCTTTCCACTTTGCAATATGACATGGTTTTGCCCATATAGCCATAGAACTGACACTTCATGTGAGGAAATGTCTTCCCACATAAATTTCTCCTCATTCCTTCTTCCATGAAAAACATTGTTCGACTGCCTATCATTTGTGAATCTTTGAGGATAATTGTCAGTTATTCTTTTAGTTTTTATTGAGGGTTTCTTTTTCAGCACTTCAAGAAATGTTTCAACATGTACAACTATCTTATTTTCTTTCTTTGGTCTCTCTTCACATCCAACAGTTGATGTGTTAGCTTCATAGACGATTTCACTCTTTCCCATGCATGTAGGTCATTGATCACTCATGAATTTTCCAACCCCATCTGAACAACACTTGTCTCATACTAGTAACTTAGCATCTCATAATCTTCCAAAAATAATTTTCTTCATACCCTCATTTGTGGTTGATTGACATTCAAATTTACTCCTAAGAGTAACAAATTCTTCCTCAAAACCATTAACAGTAATTTACTTCACATCTAGTATAGATGAAAGATAATTTATGATATTTTCATGTTCATCAATACAATTCTATAGTTCCACAACTTCATAGGTGCTTTCAAGGATTGAAGACTGAACCGTCACTAGTTCTTCTTGTCGTTCAATTTCTACTTCAATCTAATCAAAATATTCATATGATTCTTCCACCATTTCCATAAAATTATTGCATCTCTTACATTTATTATCAATCGTGGAAAGGAATAATTAATTACAATCATTGGATCACCATTAGATGTAAGCTCATTATCTTATCCTTTATTGATGGAGGGTTCTGACTTTTCAATATTAGTGTTCTTAAAAGCATGGTTTCCTGTTTTAAATTTTGGTTATACCTCTTCACAAAATTCAATATCATCATCTAGATCTTAATAGACATAAAACATCTTCTTTTCATTCATTCCAGATTTGTGTTCTCCCTTTTTTGAGAAAACATTTCTGAGGCTTCTCGATGTCTAATGCTCTTCTCCTGTCATCATAAAACATTCATTGGCACTACGAGCCTATGTTCCCAACTCGTCCTTTACGAAAAAATGTCATAGGTATCTTACAATTAAATTTAGCTTTTCACTTCTTAAACTTATTAGTGCTGAGAGAAATAATTTATTTTTGCTCATCATTTCCACCACCACTAACTTCTATTTTTTTAGTTTCTCCATGGCCTGGAATGCCATTTCCTTTCATACACAAGTCATAGAATCTTTAAGTTTGACTACCATCTCAAATTCCACTAGACTACTTAGCATATCTTCAAGATATAGTTTAGATAGATCTCATTCTTCAAGGGCTGAATCCATTTCATTGTACATTGGAGGATGTCTTCTCAATATTTTCATTACAATATTAATGGATTTGATTTCCTCTCTATGACCTTGAATTTCTCCCAATACTTCAGTAATTCGATTGAACAATGAATCCGAAATCTCATTAGGATGAATCTTTAGATCGTCAAACCTATTCTATAATAGTTGGTATTTTTCCTCGTTCACTTTTGTTTCTCCTTCATAAATGTTTTCAAGTGTATCCCACATTGACTTTTTTGAGGTGAAACTCATCACCTTTTGATAGATCTGATGTAAAAGAGATGCAATGTTATCATTCTGAGATTTAACATGTATTTAAAAAACTTTCCTATCTATATCAATCAAACAAATCCATGTTGGATCTATAACTTGTATTCCTTGCACAGTATCTAAGAGGACATCCATTTTAAGTGATATTCAATGGGATTTCTGTATTTTCTTCCAAATATGAAAATTACTTCCATCGAAGAGAGGTATTCCCCTTGCATTTATTACATTCTCCATGAAGAATAAAAGCAAGATTTAACAATAGTAACCATTACCCTCTGATACCACCTGTAGGACACCAGGACTCCCTGAGAGGGGAGGAGTGAGTCATGGTGTCATCTTTTCTTTTAAACTGATGGATTTTGTTCACATGTTGGTTGGTAATAGTTAATCCTGTATGTAGGATATGATCTGAAATCATAAATTCACATGAAATGGGATGACACAACACTTTTTACTTGGTTCACCACTATAGGCAACATCCAAGGTGCTTACACCGACTTGTTATCGGTCATACCTAATTGCAATATTCCTCATTGGTGGTGGATTACAATGGTTCGGGAATAGTCACTATGTCTCAGGCACACTGCCTTCACAATTGTTCAGGGATAGCCCACTGTGTCCCTCAGGTCACCCTTATTGATTCCCCCTGGCTCAATGCCTTTGGGGATGTCCCAGTCAGTTTATAGATGAGAAGGTATCTTCAATAGATTCTCATTGATATCTTTGCCTCTACGTGGAAGGAGACTATTCTTGCACCGTAGTCTAGAATTGATGCACATGAACACACTGAACCACTAAAATGGATAAACAGAATGTGAAAATAGGTTACATTGATGTTTTTGCGCTGCACAACCCTTTGCGCGCATGTTCCCACTTTTTGATGCAATACATGATTTTTGCATGGAAAAATATTTCACACAACACCCCCTTTACACTCAACTTTCACTTTTTCACGGAGCCTCCACTTTTACGGGCATCTTCGCCTTTTTCTCATTACATAAACATTTTCGAATAACCAAAAATTTTACATTCAAATTCTACCTTTTCACACACATTTATCTTTTTTTGCGCATATTAGTATTTTTCGCACAACTTGTCATTTTATCCACATATCCCTTTATGTTCTTCTTTTACGTGGATCAACCCTTAGATCTTCTCGTTGTCTTTTAACCGTATGGAATGAGGGGGGACACTATTTATTTATAGGCGTCACAAACCCATATGTGAAAAACCCATATTTGTGCAAAAAGAGTCTCATTCGGTGCGCAAAACATTTCGTGCATGAACTTTTTTCTGCACACATCATCAGGTTTTTCGCGCAGCCCATGCCTTTACCATTTTTCGACATTCTGATCCGAAAAACACCTCTTGTGCGAAAAACACCTCTCCACTATTTGCAACACCATGATATTTTTCGCGCACACCTCCCTTATTTCGCGCACAACTTCATCTTGGTGTGCACCTCCTCTTGCCAACAACCTATGTCTTCAATTTCTGATTTTCAGTTCCAAAAATTTGGAAAACACAGGAGAACAGTGCCACCTTAAATATTTTTGTCTCCTTTAACTGTATGATCATTTATCTGACACACATTCTGAACTTCCACAAGGGATAGAAAAATACACATCATACTCCAATTCACGCATAAAATGACAATGACTTAATCAACAACTTGTTACAATGTTATATTTTTTGATGATGAAGTTGGAATTTAAACATGTCCTTGAATCGTAACAAAATTTTAAATATCTTTTATTTCAAATTTTTTTTATAATAACATATCATTTTATCTCAAAAGTATAAATTTTATTGATCATGGATGATAAATTGACACTGAAATCAAATGATTTTGTTATTTGATTATAGAGATTGGTTTTCAACTTCTCATTAATAATTATTACTTGTTATCATTAATTAAGTAGATGTTTATTTAAAAAAAAACAGGAATTAGTGAAATTTTATTGAAAAATTTACACAAAATAATTTTGAATATATAAAATGTAAAATATATATTTTAGTTAATATTATCAAATCTTAAAAAATGGAACATTTAGTGGTGGTTTTAGAAACACTATAAAAATAAAATTTTCCATATAATGTCATCTTTTGTTACAAAAAATCATAATTCAGGTTTAATTAAGTTCCCAAAACCAATTTTCTAGCTCCGTATGAAGGATTTTCTATTAAGGAAATTTTAATACATGATCTAAATTTAATTAATTATTCTGTTAATGTTACAATCAAGATCCCATTTTTTTGAATATTCTTCAATTTTAATAACATTTTGTTTTTATAAAAATCTAACATCTAATATTAATTTTTACTATAATCCAAATGAAACCCAAATCCACAACATTCTTCACCATAGACCATGAATGGGATTATTAAACAAATAATTAGCTTTCATATTCCAAGAAAAAATCTCATCTTCCTTCTAACTAATCATTTTCAAAAACTAGATTCTTAAAATTATCAATCATAAAAAGAAAAATATATTAATTTTACACAACAATACCTATTGAATTGATCCTTAATTTTTGTATAAAACTTATTCAACCATTATATTATCTAATTATAGTGGTCATTTCATATTTAGTCCTATAAAAACCATCGTAATAACAATTCAGATATAACATCATCAGATTCATATAAAATTAAAAAACATTTTGGAAAAAATTGTTTTAAATTAAAAAATATTGGGATAATGAACCAACTTATGAAATAACCTCACCTATTAAATAGTCACATCAAACAAAGTAAATCACATTTTTGTTCAGATGAAGTAAATATTGAGGATCATTTTAAGCATTGAATTGTTTCATTCCATCAAAAATTTAAATCTCTACAATCTCACTTTATAACCTATAAAAATCACATAAAAATAAAAAATTTATTTCACCGACTATAAGTAAGACCGACCAGGTGATTCTACATTAATATTAAAATAAATAATGTTCATATACCACTCATTTTGTAAAACCATAACATTTTAGAAAACACACAACAACTTATTGATGAATGACCTTGTGATCGGCAAAACATGATATTATATTTGTTTTGTGCTTATTCATTGTAATAAAAAACAAACCATATTTTTTGGGAAATTGGAAACATACTAATTTCAAGTCACCACATATATATTTAAATCCTAAGTCTTACTATATGACAAACTAGAAGACAAATATACTGAGTACATTATTATCTAATCAACCACATGATCAACTAACTGAGCCCTCAGTGAAAATAATGTATATTTCCAAAAGAATCATAATAAGAATATAAATTCATTAAAAAGTCAATAATCCTCATAGAATTATCTAAATATCATTCATCACATTCTTAAAAAAATTGAATATATTATAAGACAAATCAAAGCTAATAAACATATCATTAATAAATCCAGTGTTACTTCAATCTGCCCCTTTTAGATTTATTAATAGTATGTGTCAATTAATCAATAAATCACTATTTATATTAGTATATATAAAAACCACATATTAGGAATGAAAAATCACAATTTATCATACGATAAATATATTGTACCCCACAACCACATAAGGGTTTCCCCTTGTTTTTCAACAAAAAAAATAAGATAGTGGGGATTTGGTACCCTATTAAGTTAATTGAGATGATTACTCCCAACATAAAATTTAATTCTAGACTCAATTAACCTATATTTTATAATTAACTTTTTAAATATTTGTAAAATCTATTTGTATGATGAAATGCAATCATAATTGATTTATCCATTTTTAAGTCATTCAGTAATGATATTATACCTGTTCTGAACATGATTGAATCTAGATATTTTTAATTGTTTCATTAATAAAGCAATTTCACATATTTTTTAAAAAAAATACTACATATATTTTCAGTTTCAACTGTATAAAATTTTTAATATACCAGAATACAAAATTAACATGTTCATTCATGAGTGGGAACTATTTATAATTCCTTGGATTTGTAATGTTTCATTGAGTTATCATCCTTACATTAACTACTTACACAACCATCCAAAATGAATATATACATAAGTAATTTTTATTATAGATATAATCACATTCATTGGATAAATCAATAGTAAATAGATGATGCAAATCTATACTACATTTTTATTCTTGACAATAATTAGAAATTCCTTTCACATTTATTAGCATCATCATATTCTCATGTATGTGTTACTCAATTCTCTAACTTGATGATGGAGAAAAATGTATTCCAAAATAGGATATGTCAGGTCTTGATTCCTCCAGACTAAATAGACTCCCAATGTGACTTTTCAATTTCTTTTTTCATTAATAGTTCAATTATTAATTTTTTTAAATTTGGTTCCAATTAAAAATTGGAATGGAAATTCTCATGATTCCTTAATTCTAATAATTTTTATAACCAATTTTAATAACTTTATTATGAAATGAATAACATTTCACCACATCTCAATCATTAACACATAAAATGTAATTTAATATTATCATCATAATCATCATGAATCATTCAATATTTTTTTATGAAAATACCGCACTTTGGTACTCTTATTCAATAAAAAATTTAATAACATAATTATAAATTATGAAAAGCAAGATACCTTAAGGAAACACACCTAAAAAATTATTTTAATTTTTCCCATTATTGAAAACCATTTTCATCATGGAATAATTAGGTTTCACATTCCAGGATCTGGGTTCATGTTTCAATATATATAATTCATTAAATATATGAACAAAATAATCCCACTATGATCATTAACAAAAGCATATAATTTGTAAATAAGGAATTATTAATCAAGGTGACCATTTAAAAATGTAAATTCTAGATTCATTTTAACCTCAATGAAGTTATTTTTTTACACCTATTAATTACATTTGAGTATAATATATTCATAACAGTGTATGTTTGTTTCTTATAAATAAATATTTTAATTATGTTTTTTCATAAACATCATTTTGATACTATTTGAATTCTTATCATCTAGTCATATGAGAAGACCCCTTTTTGAATACTTACAATGAAAAATAATTCATCATTCATAGCTTGTTCGGATTCATCATTCATACAACATTAAATATTATTCATTATTCAACACTTAATATGTGTGTTGTTTGATATTTTTTATTTACAATTATTATTTTATAAACATGATCTCAATTTTTTCAATAATGTTATCAACAACAATATATATTTTTAATTTCATAAATTACATTATAAAATATTCCACAGTCTATTAATAATAATTACTGTGTTCTATATTATTATTTGTAATAATTATTCTATTCTATGGTTCTTTTCCAACGTGTTTTTTTGAAATTGTCAAACAACTATCATCAAAACTATGAATTATTACTACAATAAATAGATATATATTATTCTTATTTAAAAAATCCTGACATCAAAACATTACGTCATCTTGTGAAATTTTTTCTATTAATTCATGATATTTAGATATGATAAATTCCATAAAAATACCCCATCAAAATATATTTTTTAAATATTTACTTTTTCCTCCATTTATTTATTGTATCATGGAATTAAAAAATCATTACCATGATTTTATGTTGGTTTATTTTTATTCTATATTTTATATCTAGATTGATATTTCTTGTTCTTCTAGTGAAATATATTCTATATTTTTACTAGATCATATGTATCCTCTATGAATAAATACATTGAATTTTTTTATTTCTGAATGTATTGTCTTGAAGATACAACAAAAATTGAATTTTACATTATTAAAAAATAATTCATGTTGTATTGTGTTAGTAAGTTGAATATTTATTTCATTTGTATAAAGATAATATTTAAATTCATCACCAATAATATATTTCATATGTTATAAGATAAATTAATTAATTCAAATACCCATTGGTTGGTATACTATTCTTCTCAAATATTTTATCATATTAAATACCTTATATTTTTTATTGAGTAATACCACATTGGTCAATATAGTTAAATAATTTTTTAATGTGCTCATATTTAACTTCAAATTATTAATTTTCCTAACAGGATCCCATAAACACCAATTTATGATATCTGGGGTCATAGAAGAAGTAATTTATACCATATGATTAGTTTAATTTGTCATTTTCTCTATTTGGAATGTAGTACGCACATCAACATGTTAACTATTCAATTATGTAATTCCTCCCATGAAATATGGCATCATAATATTATTTAATCAGTTATTATCTAGAAGGAAAATCCATCTATGGCATTAAAAAATTATCTTTTACCCTAATATTTCAAAAATTAGAAGGATCGACTATAAAAAACTTTCCTTAGGGTTATTTTTCTTGATAAATGATTCATCCACACTATATTCATTTAATGAAATAAATAAACATCATGAATCTACTATCATGTCTATTATCACATATCTGGGTAACTATAAATTGAATATGCTTCTACACTTCCATATTCAAATCATCATATGATTTCAAGTTTTCATGTTCAATATCATAAAATATAACAACCAATAATTTTGATGAGTAATAATTTCAAAAATTAACCTACACAACATAATTTGATAATAATTTATTAAAAAATAACAAGTTAGGAGGCAGGAGCATCCACTATAAGAAATCCACGACTTATCTTCTCTATTATACTTCATTGAAACTATACCATGGAATGAGATCTCATCCATGGGCTTCGCAATTCCATTTCCTTTAAAAGATTATTTTTTATATAGGTATTATTTTTATAAATTCAATTATGTTATGGATTTATTTACAATATCTATAAAATCATTCTCAATTCATTAAAATATATTATATTTATACTAACATGAAACATTTGGCAATCCATTCATTTTTATTTAAAAATATATTTTGAATCACGTGGGATGAAAACCTATGAATTTATGACTATTTTAAAATAAAATAAATATTATAGAAACATGTGAAATATTTGTGATAGAATAATTAGTTCCCACAACATTACCCATAGAATAATAATATTACTCATTCCTAAAAAAATATTCATATCGTGTTGGCCTAAATTTCATTCTTCCTAAATATTTTCTACCATTATTTTAATTTATTTGTGACATTAAGAGACTCCATTGAACTTACATATATCAATTAATGTGGTAGAATGTTTCTATACAAATTATTTTACAATTCATAAACATATTTCGAATTTATTTCCACAATATTAGAGTAAAGCGTATAAAAAAATGAATTTGTAGTTGTATGTTTGACCTTATCTTTTGTGAATTTAATATAGGATAAATTATAGGATTCATCTTCGAAGTAATTTTTTTTTTAAATCATTCATTAATATCTTCTTTTAATTTTTAGTTTCATTATACATAGAATGCTTATTTGGGAATTATCCATCATTAAAACCACATTTATCATGTATATCTATTATAAAATTCCTTGGATTTGAACCCTTTAAAACATTTTTCTGATCTCTAACGGGAGGGATTCATATTTACTTTCACAGTCTTTCATTTCATTATCCTTGTTTTTTTCATTCCAATGATTTTCTCTTAATAATTTAGTATAAGATTCAAATGAAAACATGATTGAAGATCATTCGTCATTAAGGGTTCCAACATAATAGGTTTTGAGTCATATTCTCCATTTAATGAACATTTGACATATATTTTAAAATTATTGAAAAAAATGCTACACGTTTCACTAGAATAACATTGAGATTCACTAATATAATAGTGCCCAAAACATTCTTCTTTACTAATTATTTTTATTTTCTTGTCTCTTGAAAAATATGTTATTTATTATTCAATATTTGGATGATTATTTGGTGCATTTAGTCAAGTTTATTATATATGATTTATTATCCTTTTTTGATTCAAAATATATTTACAAATTCTCATGAATGTTTTTGAAAGGTAACCACATTCACTACGTTTTAGGTATCTCATTGTATACAATACATTACCCATGTTCATTGGATACATGAATATATTTAGAAAAATACCCATTAATATATGACATTCTCTAAAATTATAAATTTACTAAGTTAATTTAATATAGAAATACATCGTTTTCATTAAATTTATACATATTCAATTCCTAAAATTAAATTTCATATTTCTTCTATTTTGATAGTACGATTTTTTTCTAATTTCATAATACATGATACTGATATTCAATTAATATAAGGAAATATCTTATTTTTCTTATAAAAGGGATATATTAGTATCAAAACATAGAAATATTTATCTACATGAGAAAAATAAAAATTATTAAGACATGATGATTTCGAAAAACCCTCATATATTAAAAAATAATACATTTACCAAAATGAAATAATCATTAATATTCTCTTCCATAGATATCTTGATATTTTAAAATATTTTTAAAATATTTTTAATTTATCCTCATTATCATTAAAAATTCCATTAAATATAATTTTCTTCATGTTATCGATTACATTATCTAATTAATTATCCATCATATTAATTTATTTTTATAAAATATTTTAGAATATAATTTTTTCATTTCCTATTTATCTCAGTAATAATTTTAACTTCTATTTTATTTACTAAATTCCATTCAATGTGTTGAAGAATAAATACAACAACATAAATAACATCGAATCTAATGGATAGACTATATCATACAATTATGATCTTCAATATATGAAATTTTTTTCCATAAATATTATTCCAGCATCTATTTTTTATATATATTAAATTATCAATTAATACATCAGAATTGAATAAAATTGAGGGAAATATACGAGATACTAGAAAAAATATATCCAAAAAAATACCATACTTTGAAAGGGACATAGACTAGTGTAGTCCAATGAATAATAATTATTATAAATTAAATAAAACATAGAAACTAATTATGAGTTTATTATCTAATTTATAGATAATCATCCTTAATATTATATTCAAAAAATAAATTGATAGTGTCTATTATTAGTTTTATATGATTTATAATGATAATTGGATTCATGCTCCCTATATGGGTTTGATAATATCCCAAATAATGAATTCTAACATATATTACCAAACATATTAGGAAATCTTACTATTGGTATAACATTAATCAATTCCAGGTAAGAGTCACTATAAAAAATGATGTTTCACACTTCCATTATAAATAATACGTAATAGAGATGGGAATGATCATTCTTAGAGATAAATTTAATCTATGACAGTAGATATTGATATTTCATGATGTATATTTAGTAATATACCGAAATAGACGCTCACATGATACAGATATAATAAATAAATTCTTATTAATACCCACAATAGGATGATATAAATGATTTATCAACAACTATCAGACGTAAAACTATATCATTGAACTTCGAAATCAGAAACACCCATAAAAGAGCTATATTTTTCTCAACTTCTATATTAATCATGGGGATTTCTACTTATTTGATTGAATAAATCATATAATATAGATAATCAATGTTATGAAAAAAAATAATTATTGATTCTCATTTTTAGTATTACCATTTTTAGTTCTACTATCAACAAAAGCATTCTACATGATCCTCCTTTATTTCTAATTATTTATTGATTAAATAAAACAAAAAAAAATATAGTAAATATTCTTGAAATTTAATAAATTCATGAATTCATGTAATTTGGTCTAATAAAAATTTTATTTATTTGATGTAAAAGAAAATCTATTTTCTTAATCTTCTTCATCCTTGACCATTGATGAGATTAAAAAAATAGTGAATTTTTATATTAAATGAATAACCATAATATTCCTCCCCAAATATATGTCCTGAACTATATATTTTTAAATTAGATAATGATATGAATAAATGTGTCTCAAAATTACACATCATTACTTGTTGAATTCAGTTTTGATGGTCATATAAATCGACACAAATCACTTTTTTTTTTATCTAATTTGAATTATTGGTTGATCATAATATTAAAGAAATCACTTTCACAATAACATTAAATATTTAACACAGCAAATATATTCCGGAATAGAAAGTATTAATGATGGAAAAAAATACAAATTAATGTATTTCTGAAATAATTATTATATTTAAGAAATAAACACTAATTTTAAAATCTCATATCGAACTATTTTAATAGAATTTTATTTTTCATTCTTTAATCATATAGAATATAATAAATCATAATCATATTTAATTAAATTTATAACAAAAAATATTCTAAGTGAAATGATATTTGAGATTACTAAAATGAATGTTTCATAAGTATACATCATACTGTAAGGTAGATCGACATTGTAATCCTATCATACAGTTGGATCAACTGACTATGTAGTCCACATGTTTTTACTGATTGTTACATTATCGACATAATTTCATAACTAATTAAATATAATATGAACTAGTTAATCACATATTCTAATAGAATAATTTTGTGTATATTAATTGTATTTTTCATTTGAGTAAATGAAAATTCCAATTGACGGAAAGATGAGTTAAATAAACCACACACACATTTTGATAAATCATATTATTATTTTACAAACTAAACCAAAAAATGGCTGACTATATGAATGTATAATAATCTACTTGATTTTATTGATAATTAATTATAACAGTCATGAAAAATTAGTGATTAATTAATATAATAATTATATTTATTAGGAATGATAACAAGCCTCAAGGAATAATCTCAAAAGAATTCATCACCATTATAAACCACTTCATGTACGTGAAAAGAAATTAAATCTAATATTAAGTTTAGCAGAAAAATCATTAATTAGTGTAGAGACCCAAATCTCGACATACATGGAAATTACATTACATTTGAGGTATACTTAATACATAAAATAAACAGACACACAAGGACAATAATAGTTTATTGTCTTTCGAAACTCGGAATATAATCATCAAATAGTGGTGATAGATCTTCAACATCTCCCATAAAGATCTTCCCATTTTGTTTTCTTACCTAAAACCTTTCTTTAAATACTGGGGAAAAGAAAACCTATAAAGGGTGAGCTAAAATTCTCAGTATGGGTAAGAATGGATAAAATAGAACAAATCATATACATTTGATCATAAAAAAACATGAACATAATTTTTAAACATAAAAATATAGAGCAATGACATAAAACATCACAATATGTAAGAAATAGATCATAAAGAAACATTAATAATGATAAAATATAATGGAAATATAAGATGTAATTGTGGAAACCATTAAGCACTTGTTATGATTTCCATAGTATCCATGGCATTGCATCCAAGACCATCTTAGTGAACAACGTCCCTTTCTGAATCGTGTTCACTCCTCATTCCAGTCCTGTATCACTAAATCAGATTAACATTCCATTCCATCCATGTCTATATCATGAGATATAAATATTTACCCAATGCAATATAGGATGATATAGGTCCCAAACATCTCATAATCAAATCATTCTTACGTGTGACACAAAATAAACAAAAATCATTCATCATAACCCAAAGAATAAAATGGGTTTCATAAACATCATCCCATCATAACATAATCCATATAAAACAAATTGATATTATTTCATCATAAGCAAAGTGAAACCATATAAATCATAGAGACATTATATTTGAAATATACACATATGAAATAATTTCCTCTTAGATGGAAATTTTTTTCCATAAAACACATGTAATGAATTTTTGAGGAAAACATTATTTCTTCATCAAAATAATTTTCTTTTCACAAAATGCCAAGAAATTTTTAAAGAAAAGGATTTTGTTTAAAATAGTTATGAAATGATGTAGAGTTTTCTTCATGAAAATAATTTGTTATAAAACCTTAAAAATCTGTTCATGCCATATAAGTTAGAAAAACATTTTCCTCATACTTTTTCCAAAAAATTCAAGAAGTATCTCGTACTGAGAATGACAAAAGATTCCTTTCATATCTTTTACTAAAAATTTATCAATAGGTAAAATTGGATTTAAAAAATTGTTGGAGGATAGAAATAAAGTAACATATTGAGGAAAAATTGATTTGGATGATAAATATTCCATAGTAAAATCAGAAGTATAAAAAATTTCGGATAAAAAATTAGATTATGAGATTTTCCCTTACTTTAGGTCTGATATGCTTCGTACATATCCGAAACTCCTCTTCTTCGACAAAACTCTTTTAAGATTCCTCTTAATGCACTAGATTTGGTCTTTTAAAGATACTAGAACATCTATATTTTTTCTAGATATGTTGAGAAGTGAAATGGGAAGGTTTTGGCTGAGATTGAATGCTCAAAATTGTTTAATGAGAAGAGGAAGGAGGTTCCCTTTTATAAGGGAGGAGAGGGGCACCTTATGAAAAACATAAAATATTATTTTATAATAAATTCATATTCGGTTTATAATAGCTCCAAATTGATTTATTTATAATATAAAGTGAGTATGGATCTAAATCCTCTCATCCAATAGGTTGCAGACATGTTTAGGTTACTATTTTAACCTTATCATTTAGATTTAACTCTATGTTAAATAATTTAACTTTTACCGTCTCTTCTTGTTTTCATACACTATATGGTTAATAACCATACTATAACAACCCAAAAGAACCCCAAGTGGTTCATTATTAATATATATAACCTTATCTAAGTCATCTAACCGAACCATATATTTTTAGGAATATAATAACAATTACTAATATAATATTTGTTTTAAATACTATTTTATGGCAATTTTGACACTATTTGATAATTGATTATTGTGAAATTCATAACAACATGATTAGTTCGAAACAAAATAATTAAATAAATAAAAACATGTAATATCAACCTTTAAAATTAGTGTAATTCATAAAAAGGCTCAAATTAAATTTATTTGGGTATTTATAACAATAATTATGTTAATATTTCATTAATAAGGTAATTACTCCATCATCATTGTGACCTAAATAAATTAAATTATTTAATGTATAAAAATTAAAATTAAAATACCATTATATAGGAAATATTTTTACCTTTATATTGAATATTGGGAGTCTAATTTATCTTATTTATTACCCAATATTAAAAACTTTTTACTTATAAAACATTGATTTTAACTCTTTTAACTCTTCTTTAAATAAAATAATAATAAGTGTCCTAATCAAATCCAACTGAACCTAAAGGGTATTATTTTATTCCTAAGGTGGTTTTTGGTCGAATTAAACATATCCAATAGAATTAGGACATGTGTTATGGTAATAATAATATCTATTTTACCCTTAATTTCCCTATTTACATTTAATCGTTGTAAATAAAAGTAAAAAGTTACTATTCACAAAAATATATTTTTATCTTATTAAACCACAATTTACTCCTTGATATTAACCATGTATCTAGGATTTTCTAAATTTAACTCATAGAAGTCCTATAATTATATTTTATTCACAATTTAAAATGCTCCTAGGAGGTGGGTAAAAGATGGTAAAAAGTTCAATAAAATTTTTATGTATCTATATTATTATAAAATCTCTCCAATGGATTGCTTTGATCTTATAAACTTATTACCTTTATAATTTGACATAAATAAATTTAAATAAAATAAATGATTATTTTAATCAAAAGTCAGTTTTTAAACAGTAACCCAGTGATTTCATTATTCATCAAAAATTGAATGTTTTTTAAAAAATACCAAAAATTTTCCCCAGGCTAATTTTGATATTCCGAATCAAAAAATGAAGTCCATTTTGAAAGATAAACTTTATAAAATTTAAAAAATTGGCTATTACTATTAATAAAAGCTAGTTTATATAATATTTTAATAACATATCATTGTTTAGTGAAACTCGGTATAGCATACAACACACACTATCGTGGAAGGTCAAGATTGTGTGTCAAGCAAGCCAAGTTAGGGTTGTGTGTAGTGAATGATTTGTTTATTGTTTTATATAATATAATCTTACCATATTTCATTTATAAATTGAATATATATATATATATAAACTCAATGTTGCGTAGAATAACTTCTATCAAACGAACTTGAAATTTTGTGAACACGATCAAAGAATAGTGTTGTGTATACTGCAAGCTAATACGGTTTTACATATAGATAAAGATAATCTTGGTGTAGCATAAAACACAATACAGAAAATAAATTAAAAATAATACTTTTCATAAAATATAACGGTGTTACATTCTAGCCCCCTTAAAATGAATTTCTCCCTTGAAATTCGTCAGGGTTATAAATGGTTTACTACTTTAACATTTCAATTATAGAAACCCACATCGTAAAAAGGAATACTAAAACATCATTTTAAAAAGGGAAGATTGAATCATAACGGTCACCCAAAGTAACTTAGCAATGGGTTTCCATATAGGAAAACATAATTGAAAATATGTATATGGAAGAGAAATCTAACCATCATGTTATGATGGAGATTGGTAGACAACATGTCTTTGAAAAAACCGATAATAATAAAGCAATAAATTTGTGATGATCTAACGTACCATCTGATTCATCAGATTTAAGAGCACTAGGACAAAAATTTTGGTTTTCAATATCATTTCCCTAAAGTTGAAAATTTTGAATTAGAAGAAATACTTACTTGATTTTGTACAATATAGTCATTGATCATGGCTTGAACAATTTCCACATAATCTCTAAATGAAATGATGTTGAATTTGTCATTCGTGACGTGTTAGGAGATCATGCGATAGAATGATAGGTTATTCCATATGTTTCTATCGCAATAAGTTTAGAACAATTTATTAAATATACATAAGTCCATATATGATGAGATTAATCATATATGGTTGCAAAAATAAACTTATACTTCATCTATCATAGAGCTTAATAAAATATAACTAGTTTCTACTAACCATGTACTTCCTGTAGGAATGTGGTATGTGGTAATGACCTGTCACACTTAAGTTGTGGGTTCGATTCCCGCAACCTTTTCTGATGCGACTGGTTGTCGCGCTTCCTACAGGTTTTCCTTTTTCTAAAACTACACTATAATAAAATTTCATAAATTATATAGAAAAAAGTCCTAGCCTTAAAAAATAATAACTGAGGTCTGACATAATCCATTCCAAACATTAGAATTATCCAAAATGTATCTTTCCAATCACATAGTATAAAGAAAACAATTATTGGAATGGTCACATAATAAGCCAGTGAAAACCATCATTTATCCCCCATATATCCTAATATATATCTTATTGATTTCATTCCAAACATGTGAATACGTTAATAATGTATTCTTTTGAAACATAAATTACCCTTGATCCTTAATGAAAACATGAATGGTGTCAAATTTTAACTCATTCCACATACCAAAATCCCAAAAATTCTATATTCTCAAACCATGATATCACTTTTTTCTAATATCAGTCATGAGCTCATTAAAACTATCAAACATTTGATTATCAACTTATCCATTCATTATGAACATATTAGGTTCTTTCCAAAAATATCTGAATGACCTTTCATGGTTACCGGTACCATTCAACAAATACATTCAAAAATATAAAGAAAAAGAATTGTGTAATAATCCTTAAATGTCTCCTTATTCCATAGAACCATGAGATTACTTATACAACATTACTCTTGAAAACAGGTAACCATTCTACTACCTTATTAAACCATTGACTGAGCTTGAACAATTCTTTCATCTCATATATCATTTCTTGTCTCTTCATCTACATCAATATAAATACTACCCATACGAGCATGTTGATTCTCTTCATGAGATTTTACCTTAGAGCATCGGTTTTCATAATGCCCATACATTCCACATTTAAAACATATAACTGTTAATGATGTCTTAGAAATACCATTATCCTTTTTCATGGTGTTAAATAAACCTTTCCCTTTACAATTACTGGATTTGTGTCCTTCTTTTCGACACCCAAATCATCTTCCAGATCCTTTCAAACATTCTCCCTGATGTCTCTTCCTACATGATTTACATGGGGGAAACTGAAGTTTCATTCCTCTATGATCATCCTAAAACTCCATCTTTATCTTATTAGCTCAGTTAGGAAACATACCAATGTTGAGATTATTGATAATATTATGAGGTTGCTGATTAGGCATAATAATGATGTTTTCCCATCCAAATCCCGTTTCATTTGGTTTCTCATGACGAACATCATATTCTCCATTAACATGAATCCTCCTAATTCCTACCGTTTCTTAAAACCCAAAAACAATAGTATGAGAGGAAAAACTCGTACTAGATAAACAACATAATCAAGGGGGAGTACATTCAATCTCTAACATCTTAGGTTTAATTCTATGATGGTTACCATAATTCTAAGACTATAAACTATACTTATATGTAACCATAAGGACATCCCTAGACATACCTTAAAAATATCTTCTAGTGATCTCACTAAAGTATCTGAATCCTAGTTTCCAAAGGATAACTAATCCTTTCCTCTAATACCAACTGTAGAGACCCAAATCATTACGTACATGGAAATTACATTACTTTTCAGAAAACATAATACATAACTAAAACAGACACACAAAAACCGTAACAGTATAGTGTCTTTGGAAACTCGTAATATAATCTTTTAATCATGGTGAAAGATCTTCAACCTCTCCCATAAAGATCTTCCCATTTTGTTTTCTTACAAAAAACCATTCATTAAATACTGGGGAAAAAATGTAAAGGGTCAGCTCAAATACTTAGTATTTGTAGGCATGGAGAAAATAGAACAAATCATATAAATTTGAACTAAAAAAACCAAGAACATAATGTTTAAACATCAAAATCATGATCAATGAAACAAAACGTGGAATTATGTAATGAATTGATCTTAGAGACACATTAATCATGATAAAATAGCATGGAAATAAAACATGTAATTGTGAAAACCATTAAGCACGTATTATTATTTCCTTAGTAGCTAAGGAATTTTTATCAAGACCATCTTAGTGGACAGTCCCTTTCTGAATCGAGTTCACTCCTCATTCCATTATTGAATCACTGAAATGGATGAAATTTCTGTTCCATCCATGTCTATCTCATGAGATATAAATCTTTACCCAATTCATTGGAGGGAGATATAGGTCCCACCCATACAATAATGAAATCATTCATACGTTTGCCACAAAATAAACATAAATCAGTTATCATAACCCAAAGAATAAAATGGGGTTCATAAACATCATCCCATCATAACATAA
This sequence comes from Viscum album, assembly GCA_963277665.1. Taxonomy (NCBI): domain Eukaryota; kingdom Viridiplantae; phylum Streptophyta; class Magnoliopsida; order Santalales; family Viscaceae; genus Viscum; species Viscum album. The sequence continues at coordinate 579,617,003 of OY728128.1, read as the reverse complement.
TCACTATAATACAAATGGATGTCATTTTATCATAAGAAATGTGAAACCATGAATATCATAGAGACATTATACTTAAAACATACACATATAAAATAATTTCCTCTTAGATTGAAAATGGTTTTCATAAAACACTTGAAATGAATTCTTGAGGAAATTATCCTTTCTTCTTTAAAATCATTTTCATTTCAAAAAATGTCATTCAATTTTAAAAGAAAAGTATTTTTTTGAAAATAGTCATAAAATCTTGTAGATTAATCTTCATGAAAATAAGGTGTTATAAAATTGTAAAAATATGTTCATGCCGTATAAGTTAAAAAAAGATTCTCCTCATTCTTTTTCTGGAGAATTAAAAAAGTATCTCATACTAAAAAAGAATAAAGATTCCTTTCATATCCTTTACTAAAAAATCACTAATAAGTAAAATTGGATTTAAAAAACTGTAGGAGGATAGAAATAATATTAAATATTGAGAAAACATGGATGTTGAAGATAAATATGCCACAGTAAAATCTGAAGTATAAACAATCTAGGATAAAAAATGAGATTGTGAGATTTTCCTTTACCTTAGGGCCGATATGCTTTGTACGTATCCGAACCTCCTCTTCTTTGACGCACCTCTTTTAAGATTCCCATTAATGCACTGGATTTAATCTTTTGAGGAGACCAGACCCTCTATATTTTTTGTAGGGATGTTTAGAAGTGAAATGGGAAGGGTTTGGCCGAGCATGAAAGCTCAAAATTGTGTAAAGAGAAGATGGAGGAGGTGCCCTTTTATAATGGAGGATAGGGGCAGCTTAGAAAAGAGTAAAAATATTATTTTATAATAATGTCATATTTGGTTAATAATAGCTCCAAATTGATTTATTTCATTGCTAAAGTGGGTATGGGTATAAATACTCTCAACTAATATGTTTTAGACAAGTTTAGGTTACTATGTTAACATTATCATTTAGATTTAACTCTATGTTAAATAATTTAACTTTTACTGTGTATGCTTGTTTTCTTACACTCTATGGTTAATAAACATACTATAACAAGCCAAAAGAACCCCAAGGGGTTCATTATTATTATATATAACCTTATCTAAGTCAATTTTAATAACCTTATATTTTTATTAATAGAATAACAAGTAATAATATAATAATTTAAAAAAACATTTTTTTTCATTTTTAACACTATTTGATAATTGATTTTTTTGAAAATCATAACAGCATGACTAGTTCGAAAAAAATTAATTATATCAATACTAACATGTCATGTTAACCTATAAAATTATTGTAATTCATAAAAAGTCTCAAATTACATTTATTTGGGTATTTATAACATCAATTACGTTATTATTTCATTAATAAGGTAATTACTGCATCATCATTGTAACATAAATAAATTAAATTATTTAATGTTTAAAAATTATAAATAAAATACCATTATGTATGAAATATTTTTATCTTTATAATTATTATTTATAGTCGAATTTATCTTATGTATAACCATATATTAAAAATGTCTTATCTTTTAAACTTTGATTTTAACTCTTTCAACTCTTCATTAAATAAAATCATAATAAGTGTCCTAATCTAATCCAAGTGGACCAAAAGGGTAATATATTATTCATAAGGTTGTTTTTGGATTATTAAACTTATAAAATTGAATTTGGACATGTGTGAGGGTAGTAATAATATCATTTTTACCATTAATTGCCATATTTACTTTTAACCGTGGTAAAAAAAATTAAAAGTTACTATTCACCAAAAATTATTTTTATCATATTGAATAACATTTTACTCCTTGATATTAACCGTGTTTCTTGGATTTTAAAAATTCAACTCTCAGAAGTGGTAAAATTATGTTTTATGTACAATTAAAAATTCTCCTAGGAGGTGGGTAAATGACAGTAAAAAGTTCAATAAAATTTTTATGTATCTATATTATTATAAAATTACTCCAATGGATTACATTGAACTTATATAAATATTATATATATTTTTTGTCCTAAAATAAAATTAAATAAAATAGATGATTATTTAAATAAAAATCCGGTTTTTAAATAGTAACCCAGTGTTTTCACTATTCATCAAAAATTGAACGTTTTCCGAAAAATACCAAAAATTCACCCTAGGCTAATTTAGATTTTCTGAATCCAAAATTGATGACCATTTTGAAAGATAAAATTTATAAAATTCAAAAAAGTGGGTAAAATTTTCATAATGGCTAGTTTATATAATATTTTAATAAAAAATAATTTTTAGTGAAAATCGGTATTGTGTACAACACACGATATCATGGAAGGTCGTGACTGTGTGGAAAGCAAGCCATGTCAGGGTTGCATGTAGTGAAAGATTCATTTGTTTTTGAGTATAATATAATCCAACCATATTTCATTTATACATTGAATATATATATATATATACACACACACTCAATGTTGCATAGAATAAATTCTATCAAATGAACTTGAAATTTGGTGTAACATGATCAAATAATAGTGTTGTGTATACAACCAGGTAATATGGTGATTCGTATAGCACAAGATAATCATATTGTAGAATACAAAACCAGACATCATATTAATTTAAAATAATACTTCTCTTAAAATCTCTGGGGGTTATAATTAGTTCTCACAAAATGAATAAAAATTATTACATTTCATTTAAACATCTATAGTGATAATCTTAATAATGACAACTAATCTTAATATAATAACAAAAACATCATGGTACCCATTATAAAACTCATATTTCTAATATCATGAGTACCATATTAAGATCACTAGGCTATCCCATGTATCCTATATTATATATTTCATTTATATCACTTCTCAAATGGTTTTATATTTTATCCCAGAAAAATATCGTATGAAAACTGAAATGAAGAAACACAACTTAAGAATTCATAGACATACAAATTACGACCATATACCATTTAAACTACCCAATATTAGGATAAAATAGTCCCTAAAAAACCATATAATTTTTCCCCATATAAATATATGTATCTACCATAACCACATAAATTTTTTTTGGATTAATAAATCAAAAAAAGATATATAATTAAATTAATTATTGGGTTTTTTGATACATTATGTAATTGAACCAGTGATACCATAACCCAAAATGGGTTTATTAATTGTGAATCCAACACCTAGACTGACCCACTAAGGGTTAGTATGAATATCGTACAAATATATATTATAAAAACATATTCTAGAATATACCTCTTTAATCTCTACATTTACTATCATTAGATGAATTATAATGTGGTTTAGTTGAGTAAAATGACAGAAAAAAGTTATATAAAAAAGAATATAATTTATTATTGTCACTTTAAATTGATGGATATCTTCACCAATGATAGAAATTACAAAGATGGAAATTATTTCCTTGTAAATCCTGTATTCCATTTATAATTCATGATGTCACCTCTTTATAGTTTTCTCATTTTCATAAAATTAAAATACCAGTATCTAATAAACTCTACATATTTGACTAAATATATATGGTATAAAAAATATAATATCAATACCATATCCTTTGAAACAATTAATATTCATTTGAATACGTTTTTGGGGACCATTTGTTTGAGTTCTATAGGTTTCTATAAAAAATAATTCATCAATACATTATCTCATGTATTATGAAAATAATAATTATCATTATTTCTATTTTATGTAATTTCTTATGGAAACTCACTTGATTTCTTGACCTCAGCATCACATGAGGTGAGGTGGGACTTCTTGTGTTCCTAATACTACTAATGAAAATTGAGTGTCTATGTTCCCACCCTGGAGAGAGTATAACTTTAAATCAAAGTAAAACTAAAGTAAAAATGTTACAAAATATCGATGATAACTAATCAATGTATGAGGAATCTATAAATCAAATCCATGAAATCTAAAATGTAATGAATGAATATTCTCACACATCTCAGCATGTAACCCAATAATCATGTTTTATATATATTAATAAATTAAATTAATAAAACCCAATTATGGACAAGTAAAATCCCCAAAACTCAACTCATTCTATTCTCTAGCCTTTTTATGATATATCAAGATGAATCATGAAAAATAATTCATCTTCCCTCGATGAAAATGTTTACAACATAGATTTTTCAAGTAGAAAAGTGCCCAATATTCTCATTAATTATGTGAAAACAACCAAGAAGGTTACAACAAATTATCTCCTTCATATATCTAATAAATCATAGTATGGAAAATGTGATATAATTTTAAAATAATAAATTTTTTTAATATAATAAAATAGGTACAATTTACTCTTATGTTATTAGGTTTTATCAGGTTCAACAAAACCAACATTATTTAATATTATATGTATATAATCATGTAACAAAATTTATATGGGATAAAAATATTTAGATATAATTCTATGAACATTTGTACAAATTTATGTCCTCAATCAATGGGAAAGGGTACATCTTGGTTAATGTCATATAAAATACACGCATGTGGATGACTGAACATACTTTGAATATCATGAATATTATAATTGGGATGATATGTGACAGATATAATATCACATTAATGATGCATTGGGAATAAATTTCAACCCAATAATCTTATGAATACAGTCTATGGAAAATAGAATCTTGACTTCAAATATAATATAAAAAATACTTGGGGAAAATTTTCCCATAAGAAAATCTCTTAGTATAGTTGATTGGATGAGTGGATCACCCAAGGGACTATCATATAATATTTATTAGGGAATATATAAATCACTATAGATTGTGTAGTGTATACATATGTGGGAGAATTATCCCATATTGAACTCATCTCATGAATGGATTTTTTGGGGGTACTAATCCCCCAAAAAAACATATCATGTAAGCATATGTGGGGGAAGTGACCTATTCATGAAACATCCCACATAATATTCATCCTCAAACGTCTGTATACCCACAAAACCAATCATAAAAACCCATGTCATTAAAAAAAATTAAGAAAACAATCACAAAATCGAAATCCTTAATAGGATACATCAAGTTTGGACTCACTATACCATCCATAATTTGAGTAATCATAAAATTACAAAACCCACAGTGGTCTATGTGTAAAACAATAGTTATAAGACGCCACCCGAGTTTCACTATTTAATTCCTATCTATGTTGTAAAAATCAAAATATTAGTGGGTATAATGTTCCCCATAAATTCCATTATGGAATTTTAGGCTCATTTTACACTTAATAAATCCACACTAACATATCTATAGAGATTCGACATAATTCCCATCTCACAATAAAAGTCATCGGGTGGTTATCTCACTAATATCATAAAGATAATTTTACCTATGGAACATCTACAAGGTTCTCACATACCTATGGGGTTGTATAACTTATCCCACTATCTAATAGACCATTTGTAATTTTATAAGTAATCATAAGGATCTATAATTTAATACTATTTCCAATAATTCTTTATCAAATACATTAATATATAATGAATATTTATGGAACCCTATAATAGGGCCACTATGGTCATCCATCATTTATTTGAATTTTTTTTTGATTATATATTAAATGAAATTTATTTATGAAAAATACATAATAAATCTATAGTTTAGGCCCCAACCAATATTCAAGGTTGTATCATGGCCCAAGAGACATTCAATTCTCAAATTCAAATTAATGTGGAAAAAATTAATTATTAAATAATTGATTGGTATTAGGATTTTTTTTAAAAACATATGATCAACTATAAAAAATTTAAAATATACTAATGGAGATTTTCAAGTCAAGAAATACTTCATATACTGACACTATAATTTAGTAATCCTATAAAACCATTAAGCAATCCTTCATAATCATAATCTAATATCATAAATACACATGAAATGAATTGTCAATATATAAACAAAATATAATAATTTTTTTAATTTTATAATAAATTATTATATTTAATTATTAATTTTATAATTTCATATAAACATAATACCCCTCCTATTATTTAAAAAACAATATAATATCATAATGGGAATATCCATGGAGTACTCCAAATAAGAGCCCAAAAAAATCCCAATTAATTTGCATTGATTCATATATAAAACTAATTAAATATAATTATGATTTTATATAAAATCATAATGAAATATTCATATCAATAAATGGAAACAAAATGTGTGTTAATGAATATGGGTCTTCATCATTCCATATTGATTAAAATACAATTCATTCTGAATGATTTCTATAATTATTATATAAAAATCATCCCTAGACTAATGTAAAAGGATAATAATGGATTATATAAAGTTAATGGAGAGGAAATCATCTTGAATAGTAAAATAATACAAGTTACATCCTTTGGATTGATTATATCAAAGTGGTGGTGGTGGTGGTGTGTTTGGGGGGGGGGTTAAGATAAGGTCATCCCTCCACATTCATCCCTCCCAAATGATAAATCATTATAGTGTTTTTATTGTACAAATGAAAAAATGTCGTTATTCAATTTTGTTTTTAAAATTTTAGTATTTTGGTTTCTGTAATAAACATGGGGTATAATCTAGTATAATCCCATAGAAAATAATTATTTTGTAGTATCCATCATTTGTTGTGGAGAGATGCACATCACCTATTGGAGGCCAAAAAATTCCATGAGTGGCCTCCATTAACAACTATATTAATAAATAGTCTAATTGTAGGATGTCATGAAATGAACTCAGTTGTCATAGAATAGATGACCTTCCTTCGTGAATATCACAAAGGAAACACTATAATTGTATCATGATTCCTTTTTGAATGTTACCATCTTGATTCAACATACTCATTTTTAGCTAAACTTGTTCAAAATGATCCTGACATTTTCAAAAAATTACCATCAAAACATCACTCTATAAATCCTATGATTGTATCATGAAATACCATAATGTGAGAAAATAGGGTTATTCATAAGGGCCCACAACGACATTATATGTTTATTATGGAGAAAATTATTGTCATTAACAAAATTATCAGATTTAAGACACCCTTAATGTGCTCCAGCATTCACATTGGAACATAAAAAATCTTATAGACATCATTAAATATCCATAAACATCACCATATGATGTTCAAGAATATATAATTTTCAAATGAATCTCTATCATTATAATATCCCCTTCATAAGGTCTAAAAATTCAATTTTCCTTTATATTTTCTAAAATTCCAGGACACTAGGTTTTATAGGAAAATGAATATGTTTATATTCTTTAAAATAGTCTCTAGTGGTAATCCAATTAAAAATTATCATAATTATTTTGATTTATTTAATGTGTTAATATTTAATATTAAAAGATATTTACATCAATATAATTATATGGATTGAATTTTTCCAACCTATTTTTTTAAAATTATTTTAATGGACTTGGGGAATGAAGGAATATAATATATTTTTTAGGTGGGCACTAGGACACCAGACTACTATAGGGTTAATTAATTCAACCTATCCACACTATATTTATATTTAATTATAGATCATCCTAAATCATGACTAAATTATACATTGATTGTTTTTTCAAAATTGATGAATTGTTTATAAATATTTAATTTCATATTCAACAATATAAATTAAATAATTATTCTTTATAAGATAATTTGTCAAAAAATAAATAATATTATATATTGAAATGGTTTCTACATATGTTTTAATTGTTAAAATTATTCTATTAGTTAACATACTAGTTTTTATAGAGTTATATACCAGGTATGATTATTAATTTACTATTGCTTCAATTCCAAATTTGGATTTTATTTGTTTTTGTTCATAAATTTAAAATATAATTATCGTATTACAATATTGTATATTTTTAAATATGATAGAATTTATGTCTATTATGTGTAACAATACTTCGGTATATGAACATTGAATTAGACTTCTAATATTATAGCGAGCTTAGGTTTTTTCTACCAAAGTGGAGTTTTCTCCCGATATCTATATATGTACTTTTATGGAGATATTTATTTTTTATAATCAAAACATTACATGATATAACATAATATAAAATATTCATGTTTTAAATTTTGAAATGTGTAAATATTATTTTCTATTAATTGGGGTAATTTATATATTCTATGAGTTATGTAAATTTAGATAGGTCAATATGAATGAAAATAATGATTTGGTGGAAGTAATAGGGATTAATATATGAAATCATAATATGAATAAATAAATAAATGAGAATTCATAAGACAATATATTTATATTATAATCCCATTACAATTCAATGTGTCAAAATAATTCCAAAGTGACAATGTTCTACAACATTATCATCCTACCTAGAAGGATTACTGTAATATTTCATGGTCCTAGTTTTTCTTATTTAGGAAAATTATTTTATGGGAAGATATAAAAGGATTGTGTGGCCATATTTTTTTATTACATCTTGTAATGATTTTGGATTACATATGTTTTTGATAATAAAGGTATAAATTTCCGTAATTTTTTTACTGATTATGATAAAGTGTTGTCCAAAAAATTAACCCAGAGTTATATCTGATTTGTTTGGTATTATAGCGTACCTATAAAGCTATTAAATTATTTGAATACTAAATTCGAGATCTTGAATTTTTAGAAATTGATATTTTTTGGAATCCTGGTTCTAATAGATTTAAAATGGTTCCTGCATTGTTTATGGATTATATTTAATTACAGCCCATATTAAATGAAAGAGAAAAATAATACACATGAAACAATGTATTATATCATAAATAAAAAGTTTTAATCACCCTAAAATATTGAAACTTTGAATTCCTATGAATTAAAATATTATCTATGAAATTTCTTTAACTAGGACTAAATAATAAGAACCATTCTTATTCCATATTGAATATTTACTTTTAATAGAGAAATTCCATAATGGGTAACTAATTTTTGATGTTATTCGAGAGTCGTATATTAATTATTATGAGAAAACATATTTACTGAAATATTTTTTTGTTAAATTTTTATCTACAAATTTAATGAATAAATTTAGTCTATACTCATTTACAAAATATAATTGGGTAATTTAATATCTTATAGGGAATGTAGTTTTCCATTTTCTTGATCTATATGTGGAATTATATTGTTATTGAATATATTTTTGAACATGGTTTATTTATAAATTGGGACGATTTAGATGGGATTTTATTCATCCATACATTTAAATTTTAGAGAAATCATATATGAAAAAAGTATTTCCGAGAGATGAAATAGTCGATCCTAGATTTTTTATACAATAAATGAAATCTAGATTAGAACACTCATAAAGGGGATATTTTATAGTATTAATGTTTGATTTATATAATATTTCAAAAAAAAATTATATTATATTCTATGTTTTGTAATAGATGATTAATTACATATGTATTATTATAAAATGAAATATTTTTTATTATCAACTTGAAAATATTATTTTTAATCTTTCCTAAGTATTCAAAATATTATATATTTTCAAAAAGGCATGTTGGAATATATTTAGTATTAGTGAAGTTCAAAATGTAATATATAAGGGATTATAAGATCCATAATTCATATTGAATTTAAATTTATGTAGTCAAGGTTTTTAAGAAATTTCGGTAATTAGATAATTTAAGGACTAAAATTTTGTAAACATGATGATCTCAAATATAATGTTTTTTAGTATAGTTTCAAAATATTATGATGATTCCATTAGATAATATTTCAATAGAAAACATTAGTTGTTGACATCTTAAAATTGTTTTATTTGATGTAAAGGTGTTTGAATACATATTTATTCTGATTAAAAATAAGTGCTTTTATTCCTAATAATACTATAATTAAAACTGAATTTTCATATATATATATATATTAATAAATAAATGATTTCACTGTATTTAATTTACAGTAACCTAAATATATTGTCGGAATTATGTTGATATATAATGAGTATAAAAAAACTAAAATTTCCACAGATAGATGACCTCTCTTACGGTCGACTATATTGTATGTTATTAAACATTTATTTATGCATGGGGTTTTAGTTTTCTTAAATAATAATAAGGAAATATAATATACATTGTTATTAAATAGGTTATATCTACAATTTTCCCTTGATTGCTATATATAACACTTGATTAAAAATGAAAATTGACCTCTTAAATTTTGACTCGGAGTAATTACTATCAAATTAATATAATGGTGTATTATTGGTTATAATGAAATTGTAATGTTATTATGAGTGTGATTTTATATCTAGATATAAAATATATTTCGGAGATGCAAAAAAGTAATATTTTCTCGATGATCCATGAAATATTACACATGGAGTGTTATAAACTATTTATTTGGTATAATATGGGTTCATGATTGATATGTTTATTTCCCAAATACATATTTTTATATTTGATCATTATAATGAGATAATTTATAAATTGTTACAATTTTTATTCAATACTTGACAATGTTATTATTTGGGGTTGGCATGAAATATTGTTAATCATTTCATTTTTATTATTTAATCACAATTGGATTTATCCTCATATATGTTGAGTATTGAATTTGGTTTCTCAATTTAGATATAATAAAATAATTTAAAACTATACATATATAAGATAAAACATTTTGAAATATGAATTTATTATGAATCACCTTATGTGAATGTCTAATAAGTTCAATTACATGAGATGTGTTCATACATCTCGTCAGACTATACATGAAGAAGTAAATTATTTATGAATAAATATAATGGTTTGAAAAAATATTGGTCATGTGGTCACCCAATATATTTGAAAAATGGACTATGGTAATTTTTAATCCAGTATATGAATCATCTAGTGGACATATATATAACGATACATGTGTTTGATAGAGATCATAATATGCCACTCTATAGTTAGACGTTAATTGATTAATTTCCTGAGGACACTCAATATTTATGTTTACGAAATTATTTATTTTTATACATTTTCAATACTCAATGGTCTAAGAGGAAAAATATAATTATTGTTTCATTGGTGTATAGGTTTTGTGAAAATAATAACTATTATTTGAATATGCATTGTAGTTTATATTAAATGATATGTTGATGAATATTTTTAAGTTGTTTAATGTTATTTGAAAGATGGTATTATTGATAGTAACAACCCAACAATGTTTTTGATGATATCCACATTCAATTTTGGATTTGAGTTCAAATGTTATTATATAAAATATGATATAAATTGGAATAATTATAGTCTACATTGATTTATTTGAATTTGGTTATTGGTGTATTTATTCCCTAAATCACAATGTATATATAGTATATGATTTCCTACAGCCCAATTAAAAAAAGGATTCCATTTTGTATAACATCCTTATAATAAAAGAAATGTAGTTTGTTCTTAGGGATATCATTTTATATGATAAGATGTTATTGTATAATATTTTCTTATTTTAATCAAAATATATTATTTGGATGTTAAGTAATGTAGTGTTGTGTGTTGAATTATATTTGATCTTTCAAAAAAATCATCTATAAATATAATGAACAACATTATTTTGAGTTAATACTTAAGTAATATTCTATGTAATGTAATAATTACATTCATTTCCTAAAAAATGTCTAGTAAAATCATTTATTTAAATTATAAGATATTAAAATACTTGTATAGATGAGTGGTAAATTATTTTTAAATTATGATTTTACAAAAAATAATATATAATAATTGGTAAAATTAAATTATGGATTGGGGAAAACCCATATGGCTTATATAATGAGACTTAATGCAATGAAAATGGTATGTCTGTTTCCATTGGACACATAAAAGACAAATCTATCATTAACCATCTTTATTTGGATCAAAATATATTATAATATGATGGAGTGAAGGAGAATCCGACATAAACATTGGTTAAATCATGAAATACCATTGATTCACCATAGAGTAATTATTCCATGTTTTACATCCTAGGTATCCTCATTAAATTGGGTTTTTTAATGAATACAGTAGACAATTTTTATTTAATGGTTTAAAAGATTCATCTTTTTATATTCCACATAGTTTGAATTTCATAACATGGTGCTATTTTGTCAATGGGTTCATATAGTTTTCCTTTGCTTCAATAAGTGTTATTCAATCCCCAGATTCCTAAAACTAACTATAATGGTGTCGCCTGAATGAGTTTACATAGATAATATATAAATACATAAATTTGTGTTTCTTATAATTCATGAGACTTTAATGCCATTATAATGAGAATAAAGTCTGGGGGATAGTTTATGTTGAGTTAACTATTTACAGTTTATTAAATTATATGATCTAGAATAACATATGGAGACTATACACTCCCCATGGTTCCTTTATGGTAACATAAAATATAAAAGTGGAAATTATTGTTAGAAATATGGTTTCTACAAATTTTAATGAACTACATTAAAACACATTTAAGAGAATAAAAATAAAATTATTGTATTATGTGTGTTCCACATTTCAGGAAAAAATAATTATATATTTAATTGAATATATAAATTTAATAATAATAAATGTATATTATCAATTTATTTTATCAATTTATTTTTTTATTAATCTATTTTAGTTAACTAATTAAATTTGGATTATTATGTTATGAAATATTATTTAATTGTAAATTAATAATTTAAACAAAATATAACTATCTTTTACATCATAGAATTTATTTTAAAACATTTTAAATAATATGACATATTTCTTAATATAATTAATGGAATTTACAAGATTACTAGGGAAAAATATTGTATAGTAAAATGTGATTATGGAAATATCAATGAAGAATATTCATATCGATAAACTTATTTGGATGACAACAATGAAAATTCCAATCGTAATAGTTTTGAAATAAATATTTTTTCTAGATTTATATATTCTAATGATTTGGAATGAGGATTTTCATATTATTTTAGGTTATAATATAGTATATTGGAATATTTATTATGTATTAAAAATATATAGATACAATAAAAAAAATTATATATAATTTTAGTAACCTCATTTTTATTATGTTGGAACATTAAAAAAATTAATTTCTAATATATAAATATAAATAAAAATTGAATAATAATAAATATTAGATATATAAACAAATACATTTTTATATTAATTTAGATATTGGATATTTTTTGATTTTTCGTAAATTCTGTTATTTAGTTTTTATGGGGTTTTAAAATTTAAAAAATTAATTATGGTTATGGTTTCATATGCTTGATCGAAAAAGGATAGAAGATGATTAATTGTGTATGGAATGGTGTTTCGTGTTAGATGATCTAGTTTTTTGATACAATGAATATCTTTTTATGATGATATTAATGTGACATTTTCCTGATCTATAATTATCAGGACTCATTCCCCCATTGATATTTGTATACATCCATTGTCAAATACCAATTAATTATGCCATTTCATACGAAAACTATTAAATAAGGGTTTATAAATAGATAGTTGGATCTATTAATGAAAATACAGAGTAAAATCCACCAAATACCATAATTCAAACTTCATGGTTATATATTTCATCAACTAGATACGGTCTATCATCAATGATTAAGGATTCACTATAGGTGTTTGAAAATTTATTTTTCTTAAATGAATCATTGTTATTAAATAATGAAAATACAAATATAGTTGATATTTAATGAATAATGGTACACACTGCATTTATCACATGGTGATTTTTATTTTTTAGACCATAACACTTGAAACTAACCTAAATACACTATGTTTTGTATTTTAGAGTCATTTGTTTGAGTGGTAGAAGTATTGAAAAAATTTACCCCAATAATAAATAGTGGTATGACCGATCACTTCCCAAGTTGAAAAAATTAACGTGTATTCAGTATTACTATTCCGTGATTTATTTTTATATGTTGATGGATGTGTATTGAATTTATCATTATTACAATATTTTGAAAACTGGTTATAAATCACATTGAATACACTATGGTGATAGGTGATAATATATAGACTACACATCATAGGATACAAACACTCATATAAGGACTTCTATCATTTGGTTACAATAATATTATAAAAGAATGTTTTTTAGTATATTGTAATGTACAATGATTCCAATCCCATCATATTAAAGTAAAGAAATTAGTTAATTCAGAATGATAATTTTTATAGGAATTTATAGGTTAGATGAGATATGTAATGTCCCATAATTTCCATGTATTATTTTAATATTATATCATAATTAATTAGAGACCAGGCTCTGAGACGGCGTGCAGTTTCGAGGCCCAGTGATCCCAGAACTAATGATTGAATTTAATTGAATAATTAAATTACACGTGTGTGCGGTTTTCCTGAAAAAGTGGAATAACTCCCAAACAGTTTCTCGGATCAGAAATCCGAGGGCACTGTTGCGTTCAGAAGAGTGATTTTACCAAAGGCGAGGCCTAACATCAGTAGCATAGGTCGGTGGTGAAATCTAGTTTTTGGACGCTATAGTAATAAATTATTTAATTAAAATATTTTATTTAAACCTTGTTACGTCAAATATCTCTTATCTTTTAAATAGATATTATACAGGGGATCTAGGTAGGATTTCATTGTGATTTTATTCTTCCCTGTTTTTTATTTCTACAATGAACGCGGACTAATCTACGAACAGATTTGCCCGCGGATTGATTGTTCTTGCTGGACGGGATTTTTCGGGGCTTTTGGGGATTTTATTCTTGTAATTGTTTGGTTTCGTTCAACCTTCTAACGGTGATGGACCAATATCGACACGAACATCGATCGAGGTTCATCCCTCTCGATTTGTGTGTGTCTCTTCCCCAAATTTATTGTGTTTTTCATGAGTGTTCTTCGCGTTATTCACAGGACGAGGAACATCGGATCGTTGAGAACCCGTTGTGAGATGCAATGGTACCAAATTAATGATCTGGCATCGGTACAACCCTACCGAGGTGCGGCTACGGCGGCAACAGACAGATCGAAGCGGATTGGCAGAAATCTTTCTTCAAACGATTTCTGCACGGGTGACCGGAATCAAATTTTGGTGCCGATTAAAGGCCCGATACCCATGGATTCAGCATCACAATGACGAGGCGATCCAGCATCTTCAGATTCGCGGCAAACAGACGGCTGAATCAAAGTCCATAGGATCAGCCGAGGCGTGCGGAGGAAGACGACGTTTCTGGAAAAATCCTGACTACACACCGTGTAGTATGGCTACATGGTGTGTGTTCGTCGGAGAACAACATGGCATGTACTCCGGGAGTACACAGACATAGGAAGGGTACACGGCCAAGGACACGCCGTGTATACCCCTCTCTATCCAGACCCGGCCAGATACACGGGATACCCCGTGTACTGGTACACGGGCAGGCGACACGGACACCGGAAGAGACCTTGTATGTGCATATGGCCAGCACACACGGATCAAGCCCAGGTGCTTGGACACGGCGTGTGATTCTTCTACACGTCGTGTAGTTGCTTTCTATCCGATAAGCCGAATGAAACGGGCCAGTTACATGAGCAGTACCCGGGGTCAGGGAACACGACATGTACTTTTCTACACGCCGTGTAGTTTGGTTTTTCACGGCTTGAACGAATGACACATGCCATCTACAGGGGCAGTACTCGGGGTCAAAGAACACGGCGTATAACCATACTACATGTCGTGTAACCTTTTTCTTCATTACTTAAGCCACTTTTCTTCCGTGACCTGGACTAGCCTTCTTAGGGTCTGTACCCTAGTCCTTTCACTTGAAGGTTTCTGATAACATTTCATAATATACAGAAGTATGATCCCTTCAGCATGACTTCCTGAATATAGTTTTTGGAATCCCCTCTATGAGAATTAGAGCCGAATCGTCTATTCATTCTTGATACCCTAGGTAGTGTTCATGGTATTGACGTGACCTACCTTACCGGGCACCGATCCTCTGCATAGAAAATTAGCTCAGACTGAGTTATTAGAATCTCCCTATGACTTGGTTGTGATCCTCACCTGAGCATCATGTTCTCAAGGTACTCGTGGAGTGTGTTCTCCTAGAATGAGTACTTCATATCTCTCTCTTCAGACCTAGGAGTGTGTTCTCCCAGTTGTATTCTTAGTGGAATCTTCAAGCTGGATCTTAGTGGTGGTTTTGTGATGGTCATCTGTGTATGAGTATATCTAGATATTCATGATGTATGTTCCGTAGACATATTGTTTGTGGAGCATAATATACCTTTCTTTTTGGTATTTTGCTTGTTTTTATTTCCTTTGTGGTTTTCGGGGTGTCCTACTGGGTATTGTTATACTCTGCCCTACACGGGCTTTTCCCGCACGTGTCGTGTCTTGTGCAGACGAATGAGCCTTTGACAGGATTCTTGGTGGACCAGTACCGAATGGTGCTCAGTGAGATTAGACAGGACGAGGTGTGTTCCTTTGGCCATGGGTTATTGTCCCAATAACTTTATCTACAGGTTGGACATTGTTGAAGACATTGTTTTGGTGGGCTTGTACTTTTTTCCCAGAGTTTTACTTTACTGTACTTTATTTCCCTATCATACTCTGTTGGATGGGTTTTTAGTGTATGCTTGTTTTCCTACCTTTAGTAGTTTTTACTTTTATGCTTTGTGGGCTTGGAGATGTGTGTGTGTGTGTACAAGTTAATAGGCAATGCCTCCCATGTTAGTAGCATGCCTACTCAGTGCTAGTCACCATCCCCGGGCATATTGGAGGCGAGCTTGGGGAGTTGCGGCTCGGGCCCCACTAGGAAGGGTCGTGACAGAGTGGTATCAGAGGGGGTCGGTACTACCATAGGACCGAGAGTCTGTGAGTAGGTTTGGGGCAATAATGTTAAGTGTTTCGAGTTCGACTCTCAAGCCAGGGACCCCAGTGTTGGTGTTGTGACCGACGTATACATACACCAGGACTCTGATAACTTTATTATCGACTAGAAACATGAAAACACTAGTTTCATGGTGGAAAATAATGGTACATTCATCATATAGTAATGGGTTGTGGTTTCCATGTCCTTCTTAAGTCAGCTCTCCATAGGTACTCACTGACTGTGATACATCTTGTTTCTTAAACAGGATGCATCAACGATGCAAACCCGCTAGGATCCAGCAGCTCGATCATGATGATGACCCCCTCAGTGATGAAGCTTCGATAAAGGGACCAGATCCCCCAGTTCTACCACCATGTGGCGGTCCAGTTATTCCACCACTAGGGGGGAGTGTTTAGCGCCTGCTGTACCAGTGGAGGAGGAGCGCATGCTGAGCGCACTCCAAGAGTTTCAGATACAGATACCCATCAAGTATCTAAGTGAGTCTGAACCTCAGGAAGTAGAAGACTGTCTTGAGGCAGTGACCAGAGTCTTCCATTTGGTCAGGACACCAACAGACCAGATGGTGATCCTGGCAGTGAGCCTTCGGCAGGGCTCGGCAGAACGATGGTGGAGTCTAGTTGTCTAGACTCAGGACGAGGTGACACTTTCATTGTCAGAGTTTGAGCGTCTCTTCAGAGAGGAGTTTAACTGGTTACCCTAAGAGCAGTACAAATATAGGAGCTTCTTTAGCTCCATTAGGGAACCATGATGGTGGATAACTATTCATCGAGGTTTACCGACCTCTCGCGGTACTCGATGGATATGGTCATAGATCAGTACTTCAGTGATCAGAATTTTTAGCGGGGCATGCATAGAGATATATGAGCTAGCATCATCCCTATGAGTATTCCTACTTATGATGGGGTGGTCGAACGGGCATTGGTGGTCGAGAGCTTCCTGGCTGAGCAGGGACAACCAATAGTTTTCAGTAGTGGGCGAGCTGGAGCAGAGAATCGGCGGCAGGGAGCCGATGTCAGGGACCCATGTGTGGGAGACATTTCCAGAGGAGATCCTAGGACAGTGGACCAGTTGTACAGGGATCACAGGGTACATACAGCCAGCCTCAAGAGAGGCGATGTTAATCATGTGACGGTAGGGGGCATCTCGCTCGAGATTGTCCGAAATGCCGTACTATTGACAAGTGGGATGTGGATGGACCACTGAGGCCGAGGCAACGTGTGGTGCAGGCATATCCGTGAGCCGGCGGACATGGAAGAGTAGCTGGGAGGGCAGCTGGAGGTGGTTGGCGTTTCGACCCCTTAGTACCACCACCCCGAGGAGGTCCACCACAGGCTCGGGGAGTTTGTGGATAGAGGCAGGGAGAGCTGCAGACGGCAGAGGCTGATGACCCAGGTACTCCCGGAATGATTAGAGGTACAATATGTGTCTTTTATACTTTGGTTGTCATATATATAGACATAGGTTCAAGTCATTCCTTTCTGGATTCTTATCTTGTTTGATACATTGAGATTCCAGTGGAGTCGTTGACTCGACCCTTACACTTAGAAACATCGACTGGAGAAGATTCAGAGATCACACACCTTTGCAGGCAGTGTGACCTGACCCTTGGAGGTGATAGTTTTGGTTAGAACCTCTTGGTGATAGCGTCGAGGCCTTACGATGTCATTCTTGGTATTGATTGGCTATCCACTGTTCATTCCCATATTGATTGTTTTAGGCGAAGGGTGTGGTGTGTCTGTAGTGATGGGACAAGGTTCTCTTTTGTCAGTGAAAGAGAGACCTAGGCAGTGTAGGATGGACTCATGCATAGGAGGGCACACCTGATTTCACATCAGTCGGCTAGCCAAGCCCTTGTTGCGGCAGATGGTACGAGATTCATGTTTCCTGCAGTGGTGGTTGAGTACGAGGATTTCATTCTGGAGAATGTCCCTGGTCAACCTCCCCTTTAGGAGATAGATTTCTGCATTGGGTTGCAACCGAGTACGACCCCGATATAAGCATAAGATTATTGGATGGCTCCTGAAGAGCTTTGAGAGTTGACGATGCAGCTGGATGACTTGTAGAAGAAGGGCTTTGTGAGACCCAGCGTTTCACCCCGGGCGGCCCCAGTGTTGTTTGCCAAGAAGGAGGACGAGAGCGTGTGGCTGTGTGTGGATTACCATTTCTTAAATTAGGTGACCGTGAAGAACCGGTATCCACTACTGAGGATCGATGACCTCTTCGACTAGTTGAGAGGGGCATGATGGTTCTCGAGGGTTGGTCAATGATCAGGCTATCACCAGTTGCGAGTACGAGAGGAGGATATATCAAAGACAACTTTCAGATGTCACTACGGTCACTATGAGTACTTGGTGATTCCCTTTGGCGTGATGAACACCCTAGCTGTGTTCATGGGACTCATGAATCAGATCTTTCATCCCTATCTAGACCGGTTTGTAGTGGTCTTCATCAATGATATCCTTGTGTACTCTGCGTCGGAGGAGGAGCACGCGAGACACCTAAGGATGGTACAAAACACACTCCTAGAGAACTAGTTGTATGGGAAACTATCAGAGGGATAGTTCTGGTCACAGGAGGTCCACTTTCTAGGGCATGTTATCTCAGCGTATTGTGTAGCTGGGGACCCAGAAATGGTGGGGGCAGTGCTAGCATGGGATCCACCCAAGAGCGTGATGGATGTGCGGAGATTCCGTGGTTTGGTAGGCTACTATCGGAGATTCATCCATGGATTATCCAGGATTGCAACACCCATAACAGTGTTGACCTGAAAGGTACAACCTTTCGTGTTGACTGAGAGGTTCCAACATGCTTTCCAACGGTTGAAACAGAGTCTAACGAGTGCCCCAATATTGAGATTACAGGAGGAGGGTGTTGAGTACGTAGTGTTCTGCGATGCATTAGGAATAGAGAATGGTTGTGTCCTGATATAGAGGAAAGTGGTTATTGCTTATGTCTCACGTCAATTGAGACCACACGAGCAGAACTACGCGACCCATGATCTCGAGTTGGCAGCGGTAGACTTCGCATTGAAGATGTTTCAGAACTACCTGATGGGCGAGCGGTTTACCTTCTACTCTGATCACATTAGTCTCAGATATATATTCTCTTAGATGTTTCTAAATTTGATAAATAGGTGGTGTCTTTAGTTCCTCCATGATTACGACTTTGAGATCGTTTATACTCCTGGGAAGGGGAACGTGGTCGCAGATGCTCTCAGTAGGAAATCCAGTTCGTAGTTGCTGGATGAGGCGATAAGGCATTTGGACTCGTTGCAGTTGTCCATCGTAGATGTAGATGATGGATCTTACCTCCAGTCGATGGTTTTTATCCCTCCACTCTTACAGCGAGTCAGTGAAGCACAGCGCGGGGATGCTAGCTGTGAGACTCTACAAGCTCAGATATCCACAGGTGATGCTGCAGATGGATATTTAGAAGGTGGAGAGCATGTTGTCCTTTTTAAAGGGTACACGGTAGTACTAGTGATGTTGCAGGATGAGGTTCTGATAAAATTCCATACATCCCCTTTGGTGGTGCATTAAGGTGTGGAAAAGATGTACCAGGACCTCCGACGTCAGTTCTGGTGGCCAGGAATGAAAAAGAGTGTGGCAGAGTTTGTTTCTCGGTTCCTTACTTGTCAGCAAGTAAAGTCTAAGCAACAATTTCTAGCAGGTTTGACTCAGCCTCTTGAG
Source organism: Viscum album (assembly GCA_963277665.1). NCBI lineage: Eukaryota > Viridiplantae > Streptophyta > Magnoliopsida > Santalales > Viscaceae > Viscum > Viscum album. The sequence continues at coordinate 579,596,580 of OY728128.1, read as the reverse complement.
GTTACAGATTGAATGTGTGATGGGATATCTATGGACTTCAGGACAGGTTTACCACGTATGTCCAGGGGGGACGATGCCATCTGAGTGATCGTTGATCGACTAACCATGTCGGCCGACTTCCTAGCCATACAGGAGAAAAGTTCAGTAGAGAGATTGGGATGCCTCTTCGTATAGGAGATAGTTTGAATTCATGGAGTAACATCCAAGATCCTCTAAGATCGTGATGATCATTTCACATGCCTGTTGTGGAAGGGATTGCCAGAAGCTTTTTGGACTCAGTTACATTTGAGCACAACGTTTCATCCCCAGACTGATGGTCAGACAGAGCGGACCATCCATGTCCTGGAAGATATACTATGATCTTGCATACTTGACATCGGTCATAGCTGGGAGGATCACCTACCACTGGTGGAATTTTCTTATAACAACAGTTATCATTCCACTATTGGTATGAAACCATTCGAGGATCTATACAGGCGACCTTGCAGTTCGTCACTTTGATGGACTGACCCGGGAGAGTCAGCACTCATGGGCGCAGAGATGGTGAGAGCTACTACCGAGAAGGTGTAGGTCATCCAGGAGCAGATGAAGACTGCACAGAGTTAGCAAAAGTCTTATACCGACCGAAGACGGAGGCCCTTGGATTTCGAGGAAGGAGACCATGTGTTCCGTTGGGTCTCACCTTGATGGGGATTACGGATATTTGGCCAAGGCGGAACACTATCTCCGAGGTTTGTTGGCCCTTTTCAGATTCTTAGTAGAGTTGGAAATGTGGAATATCGCATGGATCTACCTCCTTAGATGGACCGGGTACACAACGTCTTCCATGTGTCGCAGCTACAGAGGTTCGTGCTTGATCCATTGCACGTCATCGACTTCGGTGAGCTGGACATCGACGATGGAGTGACCTTTGCTGAGTACCCAGTAAGGATCGAGGATTGGCAGGAGAAGATCCTTCATGGATGAGCTATTCCCTTGGTGCATGTCTAGTGGCAGCACAGGAATCTTCAAGAGAGAACATGGGAGCGGGAGGCTCAGATTCACGTGCATTAACCACATCTTTTTGAGTATCCCTTATTTTGGGTTTTGAGGATGTAAAATCCCTAAGGTGGGTGTGATGTAATGTCTCGGAGTTTTCCATGTATTATTTTAATATAATATGGGAATTAATTTGAGACTAGGCTCTGAGACGGAATGTAGTTCTGAGGCCCAGTGAGCCCGGAACAAATGTTTGAATTTAATTTAATAATTAAATTTTGCGCACGTGTGATTTTCTTGAAAAAGTGGAATAACTCCCGAACGAGTGCTCGGATCAGAAATACAACTGCACCGTTGCATTTAGAACAACGATTTTACTTATGGTGAGGCCTAACATCGGCCGACACAGGTCAGCGGTGAAATCTGGGTTTTGGATGCAACAATAATAAATTATTTTATATAAACCTTGTAATGTCAAATATCTATTAACTTTTAAATAGAGATTATGCAGGGGATCAGGAATACAATCCCCATTACCCTAATTTTCATCTGGAGGATTTGGGAATGCTCTAGAAGAAAACCCCAACGCGGTGATGACATTCATGACGAATTTCATCGACGACGACGACACGATGACCGAATCTTCTCCAACGAATGCCGGGATCCAGGTAGGATGTCGTTGTGATTTTATTCTTCCCCATTTTTGTTTTCTACAACGAACACAGACTAATCCATGAACAGATTAGCTCATGGATCGATCATTCTTGTGGGATGGGATCTTGTGGGGATTTTGGGGATTTGATTCTTGTTATTTTTTGGTTTCGTTCAACCTTCTAATGGTGATGATCCAATATCGACACGAACATCGATCGAGGTCCGTCCCTCTCGATTTGTGTGTGTCTCTTCCACAAATTTATCACTTTCTTCGTGAGTGTTCTTCATGTTCTTCATGGGACGAGGATCAACGGATTGTTGTGCACCCGTTGTGCTATGCAACAGTCCCAAATTGACAATCTGACATTGGTATGACCCTACAGAGGTGCGGCTGTGGTGGCGTCGGACGGATCGAAGCGGATTGGAAGAAATCGTTTTTTGAATGATTTTCGCATGGGTGACCGGAATCTGATTTTGGTGCCGATTGAAGGCCTGGAACCCATGTATTCGGCATCACGATGATGAGGAAATCCAGTATCTTGAGTTTTGCGGCAAACAGATGGCTAAAGCGAAGTTCATAGGATCTGCCGAGGCGCGCGGAGGAAGACGGCGTTTCTGAAAAAATCCAGACTACATGTCGTGTAGTATAGGATACACAACATGTGTTCGTCGGCGAACGACCTGGAATGTACTCCAGGAGTACACGGACACGGTAATGGTACACAGACAAGGACATGCCATGTATACCCCTCCCCGGCCAGACCCGACCAGATACACAGGATACCTCGTGTACTGGTACACGGGCAGGCGACACGGACACGAGCATAGACCATGTACGGGCACTTGGCCGGCGTACATAGAGTGATCCAAGGTGCTCGGACATGGTGTTTGATTCATTTACATGCCATTTAGTTGATTTATATCCAACAATCTGAATGACACGGGCCGGTTACAAGGGCAGTACACTGGGTCAAGGAACACGACATGTACTTTTCTACACACCGTGTAGTTTGGTTTTGCATGGCTTGAATGAATGACATTGGCCGTCTACACGGGCAGTACACAGGGTCAAGGAAAATGGTGTGTAACCATATTACACACCGTGTAACCATTTTCTTTATGGCTTGAGCCACTTGTCTTCCACGACTTGGACTAGCCTTCTTAGGGTCCGTACCCTTGGCCTTTCTCCTGAAGGTTTCCGATATCATTTCAAAATAAACAAGAGTATAATCCCTTCAAAAGGACTTCCTAAATAGTGTTTTTGGAATCTCCTCTGTGAGACTTAGAGTGGGATCCTCTATTCATTCCTGATACCCTAGGTAGAGTTCTCGGTATCGACGTGACCTACCTTACAAAGGCGACGATCCTATGCCTAGCTGATTAGCTCAGAATGGGTTTCGGAATCACTCCATGACTTGGTTGTGATCCTCACCTGAGCACCATTTTCTCATGGTACTCGTGGAGTGTGTTCTACCGAAACAAGTACTTCTTATCTCTCTCTTCAGACCAAGGAGAGTGTTCTCCCAGTTTTATGCTTAGGGGAATATTCAAGCTGAATCTTTGTGGAGGTTTCGTGATGGTCGTCTGTGTATGAGTATATCTGGATATTATTGATATATGTTCCATAGACATATACTGTGTGGAGCAGACTGTACCTTTCATTGTGGTATTTTCCTTGTTTGTATTTTCTTAATGGTTTTCGGGGTGTCCTATTGTGGATTTTTATACTCACCCCTGCACAGGCTTTTCCCGCACGTGTCATGTCTTGTGCAGACGAGAGAGCCTTTGATAGGATTCTAGGCGGACTAGGACCGGATGGTGCTTAGTGAGATCAGGCAGGCCGAGGTGTGTTCCTTCAACGACGGGTTGCAGTCCCAGTACCTTTATCTACAGGTTGGACTTTGTTGCAGACTTTTTTTTTGGTGGGCTTGTACTTTTGGTCTAGGGTTTTACTTAAGTGTACTTTATTTTCCTGTCATACTCTATTGGTTGTGTTTTAAGTGTACGCATGTTCTTCCATCTTTATTAGTTTTTATTTTTCAGATTTGTCAGCTTCGAGATGTGTGTGAGTGTGTACAGGTTTATAGGCAATGCCTCCCATGTTAGTAGCATGACTACACAGTGCTAGTCACCAACCCCTGGCCTATTGGAGGCGGGGATTGGGAGTTTCGGCTCGGGCCCCACCGAGACGGGTTGTGAAAAGATATATATGATCACAACACACTGTTGAGAATGATATCAGTGTGTATGTTTCTCAATGAAATCAGTGGGGGACTTATATTTGTAATCATAATGTTATTTCAAAAATTGTACAATAAAATTGTACACAGATAAAGATATTATACCCATGTAGAATTATGGGAAAGTTCGATAGATAAATTTAGTTGTTCATGTAATTTTTTAGACAGAAGTTATTTATTAATCATGATTTTTATAAATTTGAAAATATATAAGACACTATAATGACATATTCTATTAATAATTCATGGACATAAATAGAATGTTATACTATATTGGAATGAGGTATTATGGAGATTCTAATTTTATAATGTGAATGGAATTATCCTTGATTAATATTAATTGATTTAATAATGTTTATGAATTTATTGTTTTGTGATATATTTTAGATTTTCTTGAAATGTAATGGAATGTGTGTTTTTTTAAACCAGGAAAAATAGACCAATAAGAACCTGGTTGGTGTATTCCGTGTTTGAAGTATATCCTCATGGTTTTTAGAAATATATCATTTTTCACTAGGTACAACGTGGTGGTGTACTAGTTACCTTGTATCATTTCAAATGGGGAGGAACACCCTTGGAATGAAATAAATTTCCTAGGGGCCATACACCATATTCATGGTGATACCTGATTGGATTATTTCAAAATTTGGGGACAATGTTTTCCACCATTTTTTAATATACTATTATTTAGGGGTTACTCTTATTAGTCTAATAGAAACAGGGGACACATCTCATTATAAACATTTCCTCCCCTTATTCAACCATGTATATGGATATATTTGGATATGTGTTTCTCATAATTTATGTTATGATCCTCCAATAATATCGTTATATCACATATAATATTTTCTCCCAGTTTTTTAATTGAATTGGAAATTTGGAATGATTCAATCATATCATAGTTTAATAATTTTATGCTGAGGGGGGTTTCATGATATTTATAAACGTGGTGAGTGAATGAAAAAAACAGGTTACCAAGAGTTGTTATAGAAATGTTAATTTCTTTTATGAATAAAACTTTTATATTATAATTTTTTCTAGAGTTGGTAGATTAATTTATATTCTAAATTAGCGATTTTGAATGTTTAAGGTACCAATTTATGTCGAGATATTTCTTATGGGAATTTTATTTGAGTATATATCAATTTTTTTGATTTCAAAAATTATTCATAATTTAATTAATTATGAAATTATTATGAAAATAATTTTTAATTTATATATAATTTGTTAAATAGTAGTACTTTGAATGATAGGGACTTGTGTATGTGATGTGATAAAAATATGGTCTTATATGTGTGAAAAATACATCTTGGAAAAATTGGATAACCCCATGTGAATTTTAGTGATACTTATTTTTAACATATTTCAATATGTGGATATATAATATAAGATATATTTGGTTTTTATATGGTTGAGAACATCCTAATAAAGAACTATGTTCAGTGTTTATTTTTGTGGCATGATTGTTAAGCTCTTTTAAGCTCATAACCTATCCATTGACAATAATACAATGATTATATTGGAACCACATGAATTGTTTCCAATTGAAAATATATAGAAATATTATACATGGATTGTATAGAGTTTATGTAAACATAACCATGTTTTTAAATTAAATTTTAACATCATTAATGTTAGTATTTAATGTTCACCTAGTGAAATATAATGGTTTGTGATGATATTATAATGGATTGATAATTTTTGGTCAACCAATAATGGCTCTACTCTATAACCGTTGGTACGAGAATTTTGAGTAATGTCAAGGGGTCCAACACCACCATTGTGTTGAGTTTTTATAGCAATTTCGTAAGCCGATATGGTTGGATCCACTATGTGAATCAGTTTTTGAGATTCCTTATAATTTACCAAGTGGAATAACTATGGGAATATGTTTTTTTATGTTATGATGTGATACAAATGGGGTGTCATGGATTATAATTGAGGTATCATATTTGAATAAGATGGTTCCAATGTATCAGATATAAAAAATGATATTTTATAATATATATAGATCCACATGGGGTATTTTAAATATAGATAGGGTAGTAATAATGTATATGCATACATAAAAAACACATATGTCATATATGAAATCATAAATTTATATTCAATCAATAGTGGGTCATTTTAAAATGAATTGTGAAAATCCATTCATAATCAAACATTTAAAAATACTAATTGAACATTAAGTTTTTCCTTATATTATAAATGGTGAAACCACAATAAAAACTGTTGATTTTTTATTGGTGACAACACATTCACTATTATCATGTACTATTATTTTTTATTACCCATTTACTATTACGATTATAGTGATTGGTTATAGTAAATTAAATATCACATTTTATATTTGTGATAGAACCATAAACATTACACTGTATGATGACAAGTGGTCACAAATTATATAAATAAATTTTCGAGTTGTGCCAATGGAATTTTCGCTACTGGCTTAATTATTAAGGATAATCAAGTCACCCTTTCATTTTTTAACAACTTTTGAAAACATATTCTTCATTGTTGATATGATAGTCACTATTGAGTTGGTATGATTATATTCCAATACGATAATAGGTGATCTGTTAATCTGTATATTGGATACTCCATCCTTCATTAAAAAAGATATGAGTGTCATCCTCATGATTTTATCAGGTGATATCCATTACACATTTTGGAGGGATTGGTGTTCTTCAAACCTAGAGTATCTATAAATAAGTGGAAAAAATTAATTTTCATTAGATGTAAATTTACAAAATCCATCCCACATTGGAGTCTATATCCATGTTAGAAACATACCAATAAATTATGTTTTTACATCTATGTTTTGATAAATCAAGAGTATATATATCCCAATTTTTAGCACTATACAAAAATGGATTCAACAATAATGCTAGATTATCCCATAAAAATACATAAAATGGTTCTACACATATGTTTTTTTGTATTTTAATTACGATATATTAATTTTATGTATATACACAATTATTATTAATGAATCCATTTCTGATTGTCTATTGAGTTTCATTTTCACACCATAAACATACAACTTCACTAACATGTAGGTGTTATGATTGGAATTTAATCAAGGGTCAAGATCTAGTATTGGTGATAATGATAGAGGAACACATTTTTTATGTAATAAAATTGATTAATTAATGGTAAAGGAATAGTGGTTATGTATTTTCTAATGATTTTTATACATTGTTAAATTCTTTTAATTGGGTGAACATTTTTTGGATTCCTAAAATTAACTATTGAACGAGTTCTATTTTTTATTGAAGGGATAACATGTAAAACAATTATCCGTAACTCCATGTTTTACAATGATATATTACTCTATTATAAATTTTATATGAATTATTAGTTATTATATATTGTAATTATATTTGTATTTTCACTTTGTGATTTTTTTTCCATCACGGTATGTTGGTTGTCTCTATTTTTTGGGGAAGAATACATGCGATCTGTAATTGTCTATCTTATTTTGTAGGGCTATAAAATATTCCAAAAATTATGATTTTATATAAAATAACGTCATTTCATTTTTAATAGATTATTATGTTGAAATTAAGAGTATAATCTGTCAACACATGCTATGAAAACCATATTGTCACCGAACCAAATAAAATTATGCATAGAAATTACTATTTATATTGATTTGGGATTGACATTTATAGAGAATTTTTAAATTAATTAACTTATTTATTATATTTTTAAATTTTTATTAGTTATAATCATTTAGTTAACCATTAAATATATATGGTAAGAATTCTGTTAACCTGAATATTACATTGTACATATGGCCTCATGTCATGTTAATTCATTTATATAATTGACAAATGTCTCAAGAATAATGAAAAATTCTCAAATTACATTTAAAATAAATAATACCATATTTAATATTATCCTCAATTACATATTGTTCATACTTATAACTCTTTGAACATAATCATAGGGTTTTAGATAATCTTCAAAAATCCCTCATGAACATATATTTATTTAAATTAAGTGTTTTAATTGTAGAAATAGTATAAATCATACACCATAGAGACTTATTCCTAAAAATATGATAACCATACACTATATAAACAATATAAATTATAATAAGAAATAAAATAATTTATGCAATCATATAATAAATCATTATATAAGTAATACAACATTAAAAAAAGAATTGTTACATGAAATTTAAACATCATTACTCATCAATCACAGAAAGGTTATTAGTCAATATTTATAATAATATAATGAATATATTTTAATAATGTAGTGAACACAAAATATAATTTTTTTTTATTTTTAGGAACTCTCTTCATACAACCAATCCACCTACTCATGCCTCCTATATTGGGCACTACCTCTATGATTTCTCCCTAATAAAAATGATATCATGTACACAAGGGTTTATGTATAGGTTGGGATTAATAAAATTATGTTTGAAGATAATTAAAAATTATTAAAATAACTTTGATAGATATGTTTAATTTCAAAAATTGATGGAAAAAAGTAAATAAAAATAAAGAATGCATCCATGATAGGTAATAATATTTTAAAGAAACAGGACGAACAGTTACTATGGTTCATGTGATCGATAATACATGGATGAATTCATCATATATATAAATAATCATTATTATTATTAGTAGAGGCTAGTAGAGGGAATAATAATGGAAAATTAATGCATAGGAAATTCAATCTTCTCCACATAAGGATCCTTTGAATTGTCTGATGTCCTCTAATCTTATAAGGATTAATTTGAGGATAGAGTATCATATATAACAACTCTCATATATGTAAACCATGACCCTATGAGGTAATTATCGATATATAAACCAAAAAAGAAATTCAGAACCATAGTTTGATGTATATAAATAGTATAACATAGAAAAATTCCCATCAAATATGAACCAAAACCTCCACTACGGGAGGATTGATGGTCAAATATATCAGGATATCACATTAACTAGAAGGTGAGGTTACTCAATTTAATACCTAAAAAATAAGGGATAAAAACATTCCTTATAACACTATACCAAATAATAGATCTAATGGGGGGGGACCCTTTCTCATCACTTCTATTAAACCCGGACAAGATTCTCATACTATCCTTGGGTACTCATAAGCTCGTTTTTATTTGAATTTGGAAAACACAAATACCCATACTCCATGATCAATGTAACATAATAGAAATATTATGTCATTAAATATGTATTATTTATCCCCATTCTAGGAGGAAAACAATATACTAATGTCCCATAAGCACTTAGGTTCATCAAACCCTTCTTAGGAACAAATAGATACCCTGACATAGGTAAATTGTATAAATTCATCCAGATCAATCACTTAAAAATATCAGGTAGAATAATTAAATGCATACTCACACGTTATTATTCATAAAAATAAAAACAGCGACATATGAATGATAAAATGTGAAAATGAATTTAGAAATAAATATTTAATGAGATGACTCACCAACCCATATCATCTGATTCAATGAAAACCCAAAAAATCTATAATTCTAGACAAAACCCTTCATTATTTTGGATAACATTTATATGTAGGAAAAATAATAATATATACTAAAAATTATGTCTTAGATGGATAAATACAAACCAAGGGAAAAAATAATTACAGTAACAAAAAATTAACCGTAAATGGAATATGAAATGAGGAGGATTGGATGATAAAATATGAAAAAGTGGGTTTATATTGGTGGGGTCATGGGAGGATGAAAGAGTGTGGTAAAAAATGTATTATATTAAAATAAGAGACAAATTTTTGAATAACCAGAATATAGTCAATTGAGTACTCAATATGAATAAACTATGTAGTCAGTGCTCCATTGACCACATGAAATACCACTGTTGGAAGAAATGAAAGGATTCATAACCCTAAAATCCACTACCAATGTCACAAGGTACCAAATTATTTTATTCTAGTAACGCGATGTTTTCTATCAACATTTTAAGAAACCAACCATGAGTACAATTTTATTAAAAAACAGAAGACCTCATCCTAGAATAAACGAATCAAATAATGTTATAATAAACTATTTATAGCAAAAAAATCATCAATTCATATTTAATATTTGATGGATATTTTAAACAACACCCTATCTACTTATAGTGATTAATTATAAAAATGGAGAATCCACTCTTGATAGATAATGTAACTGGGATCATATTGTTTTTATGACATCTCTTACCTCTCCGTGAAAATAAATTCATATTTCCACCACATCTATAATAGTGGAAAAATCATTCCTTAAAACACATTGTTTTCCATGTTTATAATATGGACTGGGAATTTCTTAAAATTAATATCAACCTCAAACTCAATAATAAAATTTAATTTCCTATGTATGTGGCTGGGATAATCATCTCAGATCTTCACCACATAAAAACATGAGGAATACCCTTATTAAAAAGTGAATATTAAGATGGTATGAAATTTTCAGGATTTGACAAATAATATTTTATTATGAAATAAATAAATATATTTGGATTCCCTTGTTAATTAAAAATAAATTCCAAAAATATGTAAATAGTTTTAAAAATACCTGATAATTTGTGGTTTATTTTAGGTTCACCAAATCTATTTCAAATATCAGAACTACCATCATTATGTGGTATTAAATTAATTAATTGTGAACTACTCCCAAATTGATTTCTTCTATACAAATATTTATTGCTAAATTGATATATTAAAATTATTTTTATTTATAATAGTTTGAGAAGAATGAATAACCGTACCTGGACACATAGGTATCCAACCTGATAAAAATATTTTATGTTTTATCACATGATTATTATTCCAATGCTAGATGGTAATATGAGACTCCTATAAAATATATCCTGAAGACTGGATTTCTATTTTATATGATGTATACCATCATATTAGACCATTATTCAATATATGGGTGATACATTATACATGGATTTATATAATATCACATATAAATGTATAATATATACCTATAATGGGATGAGAAATGAGTATCATGATTAGGTATAATGGTCATAGTTATACCATGAATATGGACTGTTTATTGAAAATACGGATATACCAACTAATCCAATATTTTATCTCTCTAATATGAGAGAATTCCCCGATCTTTACAATATGATACCTTCTAAACCATGACACACATTGAAATCTCAATATCCTCATGAGTCACATGATGAGTTATTTCGTCACCTCTTCTAACTTCAACATAGGCTTTTTATGTTGTTATTTTAACACTCTTTAGAAATACTACTAGAATCTATCATATAATATTAAATTAGAGTGACATGAAACCAATGTTATTAATCATAATACATGGTATATATTTTGTAAGCACAACCCTTCCTCAGAGGCTCATCACTTCATCATCATCAATTGACCCTCCAGAAACTGTGTTGATGCCAATTAGAAATTATTTTATTAGATTAAAATTAATATAATTACCTTCAATATCATCCAATTGATCCAATTATGTGGAAGTAATGGAAATGGACTGAAACCCACATCATTAATCCCATATAACATATCTGATTACAATATATAATAAGGATCAATAATCTTCATTCCTTACAAGATTAAATATCCAACTACTATAAAGTCATCATACAGATAGTGCATTCAATGAAGTTCCCCTTATATGGGAAATACACCACTATAAAATCAGTTTTCATGAGGTACCCCACTAGCATACCTATCATAGGGTCATGTTTCATTAAGAGAATATTTTTCAAAATATCAATTTTATCTTGAGAGGATTCTAAATATAGTGTATTACCCATTCCTTGGTTAGAATGAATCAAAAATAGGGCATTTGTTAATGTTACTATTCTTTCTTAAATAGAGGCCTCCAATTGATTCATCCACTGAATCTATTTTCCATTTTTCTTGTGGAGTATCATAGAAACTATTAACTAAGACAATATAGAAGTAATCAATCATCATACATAGCTATAATGAGAAATTTCTTTGTTTTAAATTCATTACGGAGCAGAACCGCAGATTTCAGAGCCTACATATTATTTATATGAATGGAAATTCCATCCTCAAATAATATAATAATATATATTTTATAATATTAAATCATAAAATTAAACATCAACTAAAATGAATAATCCCAATGTGGTTAATGATTTCTTCAATTGATCAACATTTTCATAGTGTGTAACTACTAGGTCGTGAATATACAAAAATGTCATCAATTAACTCCATGATAATGATTTTCTACGATTGAATAAAAAAGAACGTTCATGATATCCAAGAGAACCACTAACAAATACATAATACTAGATGTCTTCGGAAAATAATCATATAACTCATTCCATATATATAATGACATCGTTTATATATTTTCAATCCTGACACATAACTAATGTTGGGAAAAATATTGATCAATATTAGAATTCCCTGGATCTCCCCTCCACAAAACAAACATATTACCAATAAAAGGAAATGAGATATTTTGGATTACCATAACCTTTTAATGATTCTATTAATAGAAACAATTTCATAGGTAACTATACTACTTCTCTACAAACAATTCATGAATACCTCATGAGGCATTTTACATTTGGATAAAAACATTTTCCTCATAAGCGTTGACTTGTTTTGGCATCTATCTCAATATATAATTTTGTATATAATAAGAAGGTATTAATATAATATTATAAAATGAAAAATACTCAATATTTAACATAATATCCTTTTTAGGATAAATATGATAAAAATAATCCATAAAATCATTTTAAAAATAATCCAACATAATATAAATTTATAATGAATCGTCACCATAATTTTTTCACTGACTATTATTAATATTTGTACTATAATATCCCTTATCACATTTAGTCTAATACCCACAAAACCTAAACCCATATACCATTAATCCATGAGAACATACTAATATAGAGTATGTTATGTTAAAGGTATCGACCTACAGTGAAATAATGTGATCTTGAAATCATTCCAACTAATCTATCTAAATTATGATTAAAAACTCATTGTTTACTACTTCATGAAATTTACCAAGATAATATGTCCACCAAACATAATTATCATGATCATAATATGTATATATGAACCCCAATCATTACTCTAGGTCTATCATGATTCATAATACCATGGAGAAAACTCTATTTCATGCAAAAAACCAGTTACCATATTAAACTATAAAAATGAATCAGATTTATTTATATAAAAAAATTTACAATAATCATAAAGGAAATAATAATTATTCCTCGAATGGTGGATGGAAAATTTAACCATAAAAATAACAAAAAAATAATGAATAATCCTTTATTTCCTTAAATCAAATGCATCTACAATGTGATACTATACTATCTTGACGAACTAATCCATGAGTTTTCTTTTTCTACAATCACCAATAAAAACCTAGACTGAATCACTGATGTGATATTCCCAATGAATCATTATTATCCTATAGAGTTTGACCTAATCAGTCTAGAAGAACATTAATCAACCAATATCTTTTTCATAACCGTTCTGGGATACACTCATATAGAAAAACTTGTGTTACCAATAAAATTATTTATATCACACATTAATGATTGGATAATAAATTGATGATTTTATTTAGTTTTCCCACATATAGTTATATAGCTAAGTGGGGGAAAGGGTGACTCAATTATAACTATTTCATTAATTAATATTCCTTATTAATACAACCATTGCATCTGGATAATGATTTAACCCACAACTATTATTTTATAATTTCCTTACTATTAAATTTTTAATTTAAATTGAACATCACATAACTATTTACATTGTTAGTCCTTGAAATCCTACCCTTTAAATATGGTGACTTTTTATGTACTAGTTATTTGATAATGAATCACATTAATAAAATGATCATGGGATTTCTAATAAAACATGAGGAGATATATCTTGGAATACAAAATAGAAGATCCCCAAAAATGATAGGAAATTATGTGTTCAAAATAGCTACCTTAAAATGGGTTCATTATTATTTTATCCCTCTAGTAGAATAAATCTGATGAAATATAATTTTTCAATTATTATGGATCTTTATACTTGTTCTTGATATTTCATGACTTTTCATTTTAAAATTATCCTATAATAGGTCTTCAATTAGATCTCTACAAATGTAGTGTCTTTGTTGGCCTTCTAATCCATTAAATATGAAGAACCACTTTTCTTTAGGATCACATAATGTAGATCACTCTTATTTTGAAAATGTAAAATCATTAGTATTAAGAAATGTGTTCCTAATACTCACTTCTTCCTCAATGTCATTATAATATAATTCATGTTGGAGTTATTCCCATTCCAATTCAATGTATAATGTATCCATAATTATATTACATCATTATTCCTAGATACACTTAAATTATTTTCACAATTTTTATAATTAGGAATTACCTATTTATTTTATTTCTTCTCCAAAAAACACTTAAAAACACATATCCATATTATTTTATCATGAAAAATTTTCCATAATTTTTACGAATTCACTATGAAGGCAAGAATTGAGATATTATCATTTTCAACCATATTAAATATCCTTTTATTGAGGTAAAAATTTATATTTAGATCTATATACAAGATAGAAACATATTTATTGTGATATGAATATATTTACACCCTAATATTCTTAACAAATCAAATCGATTTTATTTATTTTGAATATGTCTAATAATAAATGATTTTCTAAAAATAATAAAGGATAGATTATTATTTCAAACACCATGATGTTTGATTTTTCAATCAATGAATTCCCAAAAAAGAGAAAAATTAAATATGTTATAATGTATTACACAACATTTTTATTGTTACATATTATTCTATAATTTGATAATCCATGATCCCCAAAATGTCCACGATGAAATAACTAAACTATTTAAGAATCACCATATCTAATAGGTGAACTTTATTCACACTAAAGAATCCATATAAGAACCAAGATCTTCATTTTATGTATTTCTTCATTTTTCTAGTGTTTTTGAGTAATAGAGGAGTTTTTAGAAATTTCTTAAGTACACATCGTGTACTTTATGAGTACACACCGTGTATTTGGTTACCGCAGGTAGCCGGGTGATGGCCTTGAAGCATCCAAGAACACGATTTTGTGTGGTGACCTAGATACCGCCTAATGTGGGGGCCTATAAGGGCAAGTACATTTAATGTACTTATAAAATACAGGGTGTGTACTTTCAATTTTTTCATTAAACACGCCGGTGTCACATTTGACGGATAGAACCATATTTTTCTAGGTTTGGTTTGTCCCTGAGAGAGAGAGAGTACAACAATGATCCTTCTCTGAGCCCCCGACCGTGTATTCGTTCTCTGATTCAACCGCTATTAATTGCGTTTGGATCATCTAGGTATGATCTTACATATTCTAGATCTTCATCTCCAGATTCCTCCTCTTTCACATGTTATCTCATGTGGATGTTTTTATATTTTTTGGTATATCTACGGTGATCATGGGTGATTGAATGCTTCAGGTTCACATATAATGATCCTACAACACCAAGATAGGTGTTTTGTGCCTTTCCGTTGAATGCATTTGAGTTATATATGCAATATTTCCAAATACCCTTGAATGGGGTATTGGGTATTTACTATTTTGGACATGTTAATTTCCTGATATTCTTATATTCTTGAGTAGAAGAAAATTGAATGAGAATAGGGTTAATGGTAATACATTGGAAGTGTTTTCTCATGCATGTTATTATGACCATTTGGTCATGCATAGCCTATTAGGGCGCATTGTTGGTTTCCATACCTTGTATTGTTAAGATGGAGTGTTTATTACATGTCTTTCTAATATGTTGTAGACTAGTTAGCCATGTAATTCTTCATGTTTACTTTATCCTAATTACATTTCTATGCTTGTTTGACTTACATTGTGATGTGGGAAACTAGTGTAGTGGACTATAGGGAGAATAGATGTAAGGGATCCTATAGAGTGTCCATTATTTTTGATACGATGCGAGATGATAGAGGGAATTGATGTAAGTGCTTCCTTAGAGTGTATGTAGTTCCTCTACATGGGCCATAGGATAAATGTGACTTAAGTGCTTCCCCAGAGTTCCATTTTGTTACTGATACGATACTATAGGGGAAATTGTTGGTGAGTTCTTCTCCTGAGAGTCTATATGAAAGTGAAACCAAAGGGGATTGTCTGTGTGTACATCCTAGAGGGTTTCATGTGTTTTCTAGGATGGACAAGAGTGGATTAGGCTATGAGAGCATCCTAGAGGGTTACCGGTTTATGTTTATTTGCTTACTTGGTCTATGGTGTTTGAATGCTTTGAAACTATATGATTGCTTTCCATTGAGTACTTCCTTATTTACTGCTGCTTTTTCTTATTACCTAGCATATATATTCACTGACTGTTAGGCACAAACCTCTTGGTTTTTTCCTACTGGTATATAGTTTCCCACTATGTTTGGGTCATTATATGGGGCCCAAAAAGAATATATTTCCACAGGTATAGATATAGGAAATCACTCTTCTACTTCCGGTACATGACAATTTTGGAGATGGAGTGCATGTGACCATTCTGAAGCTTGCGATGCTGAGGTGTTGTTTATTTATTTCTTTTTTTCAAGGAATATTACGGTATAACAAATTTGTGACATGTTTTGCTACATTCATAGACATATGTATCATCCATCATTATAAAATGGTTCCAGTTACTTCTTAATTTCAATAATCCACTGTTTACTATTATATTCCATTATTACTGCTTCCTATATAGTTATATGTTTCTCATCTAATGTGTTACTCTACCAATGATGGCATAATTTACCTACAATCACACCCAATGCTCTCAGTGCTAGTCGGCTGTATAAAGCATTAAGGGAAATTCACTTGGGTCCATGAACCAACCAGGTAATGGGGGCATCTAAGAGGCTTCTAGAACTGGGATGTTACAAAGTGGTATCATAGGAATTCAATTCTCTAGAATTACTATTTGGAACTTATAGATTGGGATATGAAGGAATAGGTAAATGGTAATAAGTTTTGCCTGTGAGTATCTAACCCCTGTACATTGAAAAGGCATTGAACCTTGTTTATTTTATGTTTTTTGGTTTTCAAAATTTACATTGGATTTGATTTTCACCGTTAGGTAACCCACATGTATTGTGTTGTTGTTGTTATTGTAGTTAATGAGGTTATATTTCACTTGAAACCCACTGAGGGGAGATTATTCCATCTCATGAAATATATTGGAAGATTATAGGAATCCCTTGTCATACATTCCCTCCATTCAATTAAGGGAGTATTAGTGATTGCATGTTGTTGTGATAGGTGTTGTGCGTGATATGCAGGCTCTTGTGATAGATTCCTTTATAAAAATACCTGATATGTGATAGGGTTATGGTTTTGTAAGGATTCTTTTTAATGAATGCCAAAAATTGGTTCTTAAGGTGTTATGGGCCTATATGGATTTAAATTTGGTGCGACATTGATCAATTATGCTAGTTTATCACATGTGTAAGATTCGAAGAATTGATTATATGGGAGTATGGGGCCTCACAAATCAAAATCTGGCTCTTTAATGTTTGATTTATAGTTTTTATGGGCTATAGAGTAGTTCATGAGGCTAAAAGTCGGGAAAATCCTAGAATACACGGTGTATATTTTTGAATACATTTCATGTGTTCTTATATTCCTGATGAAACTGTTTTTCTTAATTACACGTTGTGTACCATATACACAAGCCATGTAGTCTCTTACCGTGTCCCAGGCTATGAGGGCAGAGACACGAGGTTTGGAAATATTTTATAGGACACACCATATACTGGATATACACACCATGTTGTTGAACAGTGTAACTGGCCGTGTTACTAACAACACATGTCGATTGAGTCTTTTATAATACACATCGTGTCCATATGGAACATGTTGTGTAGTATATCCCGTGAATCTGACAATTTCACTAACAATAAGGGTTGTAGACGTCTTCCTAATACACGCTGAATCTATATAGAACACGTCGTGTATTGTGAGAAATGTATACGGCCATGTCACTAACTACACGATTCGGTGAAGCTCATCTAGTACATGCCGTGTCTGGCACTGACACGCTGTGTAGTCTTGTTCTGGGACAATTGTGTGTCCAAGTCGGGTAAGGGAACTCGGTCCAGAGAAGTAGATTCAAGTACACGACGTGTATAAGGAAAACACGCCCTGTATGCGGTGTTATACAACCAGTTTGGGGAGAAGTACAAGCCCATGTGAATGGATTATAGTAACAATCCATGTAGTTACATATACATGTTGTGTATCCATGTTTTGAAAAACTAGGATGCTTTATTCCTCTTGTTCCCTCCTTACTCATCATGTATTTAGTCCTTGATAAACCTGATCTTAGGTGTGCACTTGACCTTGCAAGGTCATGCCACCAATATTCCATCTAGTGGTACGCTAGTTACAGGGAAACGATCAAATAACAGACATTGTTGATCATGTAATTCTAGTTGATTAACCTTTAGTATGAGTATTGGCACCCTCAGTCATTCCAGACACAGGTGTTGATGCACAATTTTGAGAGGGCTTCATGAGGTTCATGCAGACCTTCCATGGAGTACCACATCATATCCCTTCTAGGAAAGAGTTGACATGGGTTTTCCAGCAGTATCATCCTCCCACATTCACAAGGTAAGGAGGACCTCAAGCTGTAGAGTTATGGTTAGATGTAATTATTACCATCTTCAATCATCTAGAGATGCCTCTAGAGAGGAGGGTCATTCTTGCTATGTACATGATTCATGATTCCACGATGAGGTGGTGGGATGTGATCTCACAAGCTGGACACCAGAAGGTAATGGTTTGGGATGAGTTCTAGAGTGCCTTCTACTACTACTTCTATCCAGCGACCGTGATGGCCGATAGATCCCGAGAGTACAAGAGTCTAGAGTGGGGTACTCATTCCGTCATAGAGTATTCTTCCCCCTTCACTGTGCTGCAACACATCACGCTAATCCGAGGTGGTGATGAGTTATTCCTGGTATGGAATTTTGATGATGGTATAAGGAACGACATTCGATCGCAGGTGAACATCATCAGGTTTACTTCAATCAGTAAAATCATCTACCAGGCACTGATCACAAAGCACAATTTCTGGGATTCATGGGTAGTTATAGACATTATCTATTGGGAGATACCCATTTCCTACAACTCCTCCTAATTTTTGTGGGTATCTCCCCACTAGTAACTTGAGTTGGTTGCAGTTCCTCATGCATTACATTGTTAGAGACATTATCTGTTGGGAGAGGATTTTTTGGTTTTCACATACCACAAAAGTCTCATGTATATTTTCAGTCAGCGTGAAATGAATTTTAGACCGCAAAGGTGGGATGAGTACCTTTAGTATTTGGACCTTGAGCTTGCCTATACGCCTCGAAAATACATTGCGTAGTCTGATGCACTGAGTCGAAGGACTCAGATACATGAAGTTCAAAAGGATAGTAGTGAGTGGAAGATTATTTCTCTATTTCCTGAAATGCATTTGGATGTGCACAACAATTTGGGGAAAACATTTCTTTTTTATGTGGTGGATACCTCTAATCTTCTTGATCAAGTGAAAATGAGGAAGCTAGAAGATTCTGAAGGCCTTCTCTTATGGGACATCATGTCTGGAGGGGACCCTATTCCTAGATTCACAATAGACGAGGATGAGCTCTTGTGTTTTCTTGGGTGTGTTAGGGTGTCAGTAGAAATACATTCGGAGATGATGCAGAAAATTCACACCTCAGTTTGAGCAGTTCATCCTAGCAACAATAAGATGTATCATGATCTAAACTATCAGTATTGGTGGCCATATATGTTGAGAGATGTTTTTGGTTTCATGATGTGGTGTTCCACATGTCTGTAGGTGAAGGTGGAGCATCAGGGACCACCCGAGCTTCTACAACATTTACATATTCCAAAGTGGAAATAGAATGATATCTTGATGGATTTTGTGACAGGTTTATCGAGGTATCCTCAATAAAATAATGTTTTTTGGGTTGTCATTTACAGACTCAAGATGGTTTCTCACTTCTGGTAGATTAAATAAACCTTCAGTGTGGACAAGATGGGACCGTTGTACATCCGCGAGATTCTACATCTATATAGAGTACCACACTCCATTGTTTTAGTTAGGGATGCATGTTTTACTTCATGGGTCTGGGAGGGATTACAGAAGCCCTTGGTTACAAATGTTCATCTATGTACATCTTACCCTCCCTTAATAGATGCAACTTCCAAGCGTACAATTCATGTTCTAGAGGACATGTTCCATGCTTGCATCCAGGATTTTGGACATTTGTGGGTGAATAACATAACCTTGCTGGATTCTACCAAAAACATTATTTTTCAATCAAATTTTCAGATGGCACCTTATGTGGATTTATATGGTAGGTCATGACAATCACCCTTTGTTGTCTGCATGAATGACTGCCAGGTATGTTGGGACCTCGCCCTGTCCAGGAGACCATAA
Organism: Viscum album; assembly: GCA_963277665.1. NCBI lineage: Eukaryota > Viridiplantae > Streptophyta > Magnoliopsida > Santalales > Viscaceae > Viscum > Viscum album. Next base: position 579,576,236 of record OY728128.1, on the reverse strand, counting down.
AGTAGATAAAGCTGATTTAGAAGAGGATGGCTACTAGATAGTCTCAACAGAAGACTTATGCTGATTAGAGAAGTTGACCTCTAGAGTTCAAGGTCAGGGATTAGTTATTCCTATGTGTTACACCGAGGTTGGGACACTAAATTATTTGTATAAAGTGTAATATTTCGCCATGTTATGTCGGGGCATTTAACGGTTTTGATAGAGTTAGGGAGGTTGCCAATTTGTTGAATTTACAAAAAATGTATCAGGATAATCCTAAATTCATCCATGTTTCTCCCCATAGATTTACCTCTCAAACAGATCTCATGTTTTTCAACATGATGAGTTTGAGTTGGATTTGGATGCCTCCTTCGAGGATAATCCTATTCAGATTGTTGATCGGAGTACTCAGGTTCTCTTTTGCTGGTATGTTCCTCTGGTACGAGTGTTGTGGCAGCCTAGGCAGGTACATGACGAGACCTGGGAGAGCGGGGATGATGTAGGATCCCAGTGGTCAGAGATATTGGAGGATTCTTCCTCTACGACGCCTTGATAGTGAAATTCAGGGATGAATTTCTTTAAGGAGAATGTTTGTAAGAACCCCGATCTTCGTTTCAGGTATATTTTCTTTTTTCTAGTGTTTTTGAGGAAAATAGGAGTTTTTGGCCATTTCATAAGTATATGTCGGTTACTTTGTTAACACAGGTAGCCGGGTGATGGTCGTGTAGCTCCCAAGCACACATTTGTGTTGGGTGATCTAGAGACTTCCTAATGTGGTTTCCGATAAAGGAAAATACACTTTATGTATTTTTAAAGTACATGTCCTGTACATTTTTTCATTAAGCACATTGGGGTTGCTTATGATGGTTAGATCCATCTCCTTTTTGGTCTAGTTCATCAAAGAGAGAGATATTGTTCAAACACGATCCTTCTCTGAGCCCCTGACCGAGCATCAGTTCTCCGATTCGACCGTAGTCGATTGAATTGGGATTGTCTTGGTAAGATTTTCCTCCTCTAATAGCTTCGTCTCCTAATTCATCCTTTTTCTCAAATTATCTATTGTTGAACATTTTAGACGTTTTGGTAGATATAAAGTGTTAATGGGTGATTCAAGGCTTAAGGATCATGTATAAAGAATCTACAACACCAAGTTTATTGGTTTGTGCCTTTCAATTGAATGTCTTTTAGTCATATGTTAAAAAATTCTCAATACCCTTGAATGGGGTGTTTTGTGCTTACTTTTATAGCCCTGTTAACTACATTATTTCTTTTATTATTTATTATAGGAAAATTGAATGAAATTATGGTTAGTGTCTACGCTTTGGAAGTGTCTACCCATGCATGATTATTTACGACCGTTTTGTCTTGCATAGACAGTTAGGCTGCCTATTTAGTTTCCATACCTAGTATTGTTTGGATATAGTGTTTATTATTTGTCATGTTGATATGTTATTGACTGGATAGCCAAGTAGTTATTGAAGTTTTATTTGCAAACATTGCATTGCTATGCTTTTTTGGCTTGCACAGGGCAATGAGAACCTAGTGTAGTAGACCATAGGGAGAATTGGAATAAGGGATTCTCCAGAGTGTTCGTTATTTTTGATACTATGCGAGACCATAAAGGGAATTGACGTAAGAGATTCCTCAGAGTGTATATAGTTCCTCGATGTGGGACACATGGAGAATATGATGTATGTGGTTCCCCAGATCACCTTGTATTATAACATTTATATTCCGCCTCTTCACATTGTGATATGATGTAATGGTTTTTTTGTTTATTCAATGAGATGAATGTGATGTTTTATGGGAAAAAAATACAACTCACTTTATGAGGAAAATTCCAAAATATATTTTCTATCATTAAAATTACACTATAATTTCTAGGATAATTTTACTATTTTTCATCAATATTTAAAAAAATTATTGATGTATTGTATGATTTTTATCATCCTCCACCCTCTCAGTTTCATTTTATTCATTATTTAGGAAATTTATGAAGTGTGACCCATAACTACATCATTTATATACTTAAAATGATTAAAAACTTTTTACATACATCTATTTTTTATAATGTTTTTTGAATTATGAGATATTATTCTCTTGTATTCCCAATAACCATTGAGTTCTAATTATTAAAGTGGGTTATCTTTCATCTTGATACCATTCAGAGATTTAAATTTAATTTAATTTCTTATCTTTCTTATGATCATATGTGACTTTCTACAGTCAGAATTGAGATATGTTTTTTAGGAGCATTAAGGGATATAATTTAAATATATTATAGGGAATATATATCTGGATGTTATATTTTTGGGTAATCTCTCATTAGTTTCTTCAAACTGGTTAATTATTTTAATATTCCTAAAATCTATCTATTTTTACTCAAAAATTCACAACCATAGGTAAATTTTTTATTATAATCCAATGTATCAATTATCTGACTATAACTAGTAATTTTATATAAATTTAATCCATATATACCTTGATATTTACATTTCCATCATAATTATTTCAAATTTGTTTCACATCTCCTTGGTTGTTTCAAATCCCATATTTTTTGTTCAAATTTTCTTTATATGGGATTAATGAATGAAAATCCATTCACTACCATTAAAATTAAAATTTTACTCTTATGTATTAGTAATGGGTTCATATATTTTTAGTGGAGTAATTCCCACTATAAAAAATTCATTTACCATGTAGATTTAGGAAAATATATATAGAAGAATTAAATTTTTCCATCCATTAAAGTAATTTCCATCAATGAAGGGAAATAAAATTTTTTTATTTAATATTAACTCCTATTCATCAATAATAAACAAATAAATGATATTTTTATTATGAAATGGGAAACTGATGCTATATATGGATACTAGTATCAATGAGATCATCGAATGGGATAATTCCGATAAAATACCACATTTTATTTTAGGAATATTCCTTATTAAATAAAAATTAGTATCTAGTTTAAGCTCTAATCCCCTATTATTATTATCTATTATCCATAATCATGTTCGAACATATTAATGAAATTATAAAAAACAATTTATTATATTATAACATAAATTAAAACATTATTCATGGTTCAAATTATCCACGTCATGGTTTCTATAATAGGAATCACTTTATTAAATTGATCAATATGTATTATAAATATAATATAATTATTCTACGAAAATAGAAAATAATAAATCTCCCTAAATTTCTATTTTTAAGGCGATAAAAACAAATACATCCTAATGGGTTCCATATATTATGGTATTAACTGATCAATTCAAATCCCAAAAGATACTTGTCACATCTATCTCTATTATTACACAACCATTGAATAGTTTTTATAGTATCCTTCATTAGTCCTCCAAAAAAATATATTCAACTAAAATTCACTTAACATATTTTTTTTCTGATATTTTTTCTTTCTAATATGTATATCCTTACTGCATGAATATTTCATCGACATTATCACATCTATATCTAAGATGAAATATCATAGGTTGATTGAAAAAGATCCATTAAGTCTCACTTTTTCCTCATAATCATCACAATACAATTATTGTTCCCATTCATGTTTATTTTCATTGATGCATAGGATATTTTTAATGTTATTCATTTACTCTCCTTCAATGTATAATAATTTTTTTATGTAAATTTTTATTTATATCTATATCCCTCTAATTATTCTCATATATATTTATATATTAATCGAATATTATTTTTAATAATATTACATTATGTTTTATAGAAACTCCATGATTGAATGAAGCAAAAATATTATATGATTTTAACTCAATAAATATCATCTAAATAAATCCATTCATTCTCATTTATATCTCTAATGGATTAAGAAATAAATAGAAAATCATATTCTGTTATACATGGATAAGGTTTCAATATAAATCCCATAAATTTTATTTTTTTTGAATATCCCAAAATGTGGATGTGATCTATGAGACACCATTTTATGAACTATAACATTTCACATCGACTGTTATGATTTCCACAAAGAGGAATTGAAAAAATTACAACCATGATTAGAATATATTGTCAACCATATAATTGTGATTATAAATATTTATTCACCAATTTAGAGATGAAATGTACACAAAACCCACTGAAGATTCACTATGCAATTTATGATTCCCAACATCTCATAGGTGAACTTATATATCACTACACTCACAAAAAGTCCACGATTAATACACTATTGAATGGGGGTGTCCATAATTAAAAAATGGATGAATAGAATATTTTTTATTGGACACACACATATCTCAACATATTGTTTACATAGAAACAACTTGATATATTTTATGTAAAGGGTCCTCATTTGACAACACCCTAAATCATAAAATTTATGGTTTATTATGATACCAACTTATTTTACTATAATTGCCAATTTATCCATTACTTAATATTTTAAAAATATATGAATTCTATAAACACATATTTTCCCTGATTAGACTCACAATGGTGATTTAATGTGATGTAGTGATGTTTTTGTGAAGATATAATCTAAATATCAACTGTTTTTAACCAATGAATCATAATGGATTAACACATGTAATAACTCAGTAGATTGAACTCATATATATTTTTCAAACTATAATTATTGAGATTATTTAAAATATATAGACCATGAATAAAGACCATGTTCTGAAAATATTTTTAATGGGTATTTTTATGGACTATATATAAAAATTATTGAACAAGAATAATGACTAATAGGGGTATAAAATGTGTCTATCACATGTTCATATAAATGAATCAATCACGTAGACATTCCAAGATGTGTAAATTCCATACCTCATTCACATAAAATATTTTCCTCCTAAAAAGGACTGAAAACATATTAGGTTATAAGGACGCGACATTAAAACATTACATAATATTGAATTAAATGAAAAATTCACATTGAGGATATTTTCAGGTTTAGATTTTTAGATAATTATGCCATAACTATTAAATCTCAAAAGATACAAAGTAGACACTTCTACTCAGTTTCATTTTTTTCATAAAATAAAAACTTATGAAAACAAGAGTCATTTCATGTTCCATGTTTTAGACATCATGAAATTCCTTCATCCCATTATTGAACATATTCCAATTTATGTCCTATGAAAAACATTTCAAAAACTTGGGATGAACATAAATATCTCAGTAAGGAATACACAAAAAATGAAACTGTTATTTTTTCAAAACAACAAGTAAACCATGAATACCATATCCTAAGTAATACATTTAACCTATATGAAGTATTAAATACTCTTCACTGAATAAAATATCATTGCTTACCCTTTTTTAACTAAAAGGTCACCATAAATCCCATATAATGAACACATAACATATAAAGGTAGTTGGAACATAAACATACTTAAATAGAATAACCATATGTTCTAATTCCAAACATGTTACTAAATGGAATAGCCATACAGATGACTTCCATACCCAATGCATTGGAGGTTATAACATTACCACCCATCCGGGATTATCAAAACACCACCCATCATTTGGTTTATCATGTAACCACCCATCAAATGTCCAAGTACCATTATAAAAGCATAACAAAAACAACAAATATAATGGAAAGAAAACATTTCCAGATTTCAATAAATATATATCACATAAATATATTGACATTACAAATACATTATAAAAATCATTTTCAATAAAAAAATACATAATAGAGTATATCGTATTTAGTGTTCCTGTTAAAAAAATTACAGCTTGTTATTGATGTCAATAGTCAAGTAATACTCGCTGTGGCGAAAAGGATGTTGTAACCATGTACGTTAAAAGAAACATTACTTTTTTTCATTTATTAATATGATTCGTATAAAAAGATTCCCTTAGAATGAAATGATAATTAAAATGTTTTTAAACATCGTATAAATGAAACTCTTGTATTAAAACAAAAAAAATCCTCAATGATAGAATATTGAGACGAAGTCTCTTACCTCATGTCCGACTTGAATCGATCCTTATTTAGTCTCCTGAATATTAAACTATAGTTAATTTATACTTTATTAATAACCTTTTTCATGTTAATTATTTCTTTTATATCACTTATTACTATGTTCTGAACATTACGTAATCATTTATGTAAATAACGGTCGTTTTGTCGATATTTGGTACTTGAGTCAAAAATAAACTTCTTATAGTTACAAGTTGTTCATGTGGTAAAATATAAAGTATCACCAGAATTATATTAATGATGTTGATATCATATATATAATATATATCTAGTATATACATGCATTTATAATAATACATAACATTTATAGGTACGAAATGAAATGCACCGATCATGGAGACGGTAAATCATACGTACGTATGAACGATAGTTTCATTTCTGTTTAGAATTTAATGGAATGAAAAAATTATTATATAGAGGTGAATTATAATTACATTATAATATGAAATATAATATTATTAACTCCATCCTTTATACATCGCACATATGGAATTAACGATTCAAATCAATTTGAGGGGGTGGTAGACCACACTTCCTAAAATGAAATTATCGCGTTTATCCATTATGGATACCATAATGGTATTCCATAAATGAAAAACACATAATAATAAAGAAAAAATAAAAATAATATATATCATATATATATATATATATATAGTGACATCTTAATTTCCCTCATAAGAGGTGGTAGGAGATATTTGAATAATCATTGTTTCTTGAGGCAATAGTTCGACATCCACAGAAATAGTATGTTCTTCACACATTATATAGTGGTGTGTGTATGTGTAGCTCAAATACTTCTCATAAAATAATCCTAGTATATTGAATATACTGTTTATTTTAAAAATAATGGAATAAAAAGGGTCTAGGTGGTTGGAGTAGCAACAATAAAACAAAATAACATAAGAGAAGATGTTACCTTTAAATCGGGAAACTTCGTTTGGATTGAACCAAAAGGGTTTCTTGATGTGCTTTCTGACTATGGTAAGCCATTTATTATTAAGAGAGGTATATTTAGGGATTATTTGAGTAGAGTTTGGATGAGACAAAGGGCTTGAGAAGTGTGTCAAATGGGTAGGAAGTGTTGTCTTTTTATAAGGGAGAGGAGGGTTTTTTTGGAAATCTTGAAAATATTATTTTATTATATAATTAATTAAGGATTATAAAGGTCAAAAAATAATTAAAGAAGAGTTTAAGGTTTAACATGTTCTAAATAAAATCATCCAATAAGAATTGTACATGTTTTGGATATTTTTATAAATTTTATCTTCTTATTTATTTAAATTATTCATTAATGACGTAAACACTGCATCATCATTGTGTCATAAATAATTTTATTTATTTGATGTCTAAATATTATAAAAAAAATTACCATGATGTATGAAATCTTTTTATTTTTCAAATTAATATTTATAGTAAAAAATATCAATTATATAAACTCATGTAAAAATTGTTAAAGTAAAACAATACATGTTTCTAACATTTTTATTTTTACTTTAAATAGAAGGTTATTAATGTCATTAGAATATCCAAATGGCTCCATGGGGGACCCATATTGAGCCATGGATTGTATTTTCTATCCATGACTCTTCCAATAATGTTAGTACCTGTTTCAAGGTAGTGTTATATTTTTATAATATTTTTTTACCTTAAATTACCCTAATTACCTTTTATCGTTGTTAAAAAAATTGAAAAGTTACTTTTCACCAAAAAATATTTTCATCCCATTGAACCACATTTAACTTCATAATGATAACAATGTATGTCAGGTTTTTGAAATTCAATTCACAGAAGTGGTAAAATTTCCTTTAAACGAAAAATTAGTTTTCTTAACTAAATGTTAGTGGTTTCACTATTCACCAACAATTGAAGTTTTTTAGAAAAATACCAAAAATTCACTCTAAGCTATATTTGTTATTATGAATTAAAAAATGATATCTATTTTAATAAATTAAAAACATATATGTTTCATTAATTAATATAATAATTAATTCCCGTTGTCAAATCAAATAGCGTGTTTTTAAAAAACAATACATTTAAGAGATTGACACTTGTTTTAGTCCAATTTCAAAGTGAAATTAATTCAAATGTCCACCATTGGAATAAATGGTAAAAATATATTCTTATTTCAATTTAAAACCAATTATAATTATAATCTATCCATCTAAAAAAATTATATTAAAAGGTTATTTTCAATTAAAATACAACAGTTTTCCCTATTCATTATAAATGAACTTTATTAGATAATTAAAAAAACATATACAAAGTAAATTTTGATGTCCCGATTCTAAAGAAGAATGTAATTTTTCCAATAAAAAATATTAGAGTGACCAAAACTATATTTAAACAGGGTTCACCGTTAAAAGGTGATAAATCGACCTTTTAGTAAATATTAATGAATTTATGCTTTAATATTTGATTCTTTCGCATTTTAAGCCTTTAACATTTATTGGATAAATGTAAAAAAATTTAACAAACTTATAAAATCATGTTTTAGTTATTTCTATTCATTCCCACCAATATAATGGCTACATGTAACCTACCATTTAAAATAATATTATTATATTATTAGTATGCAACATATGATTTCAAAGAAATTCGTTGTTGCGTATTGGGTACGCCATCAAACATAGAAACCTAATTAATGAAACATTAATATTTAATTCAAAAATATTAATTAATATGAAAATGTATTATTCTTTATTTACATGGGATGTTACATAGGTAACATCAAATAACTTCAAAATTGTTGTATACAGAGGATTTATATACATTAAATCCTTTAATTATTTTTCATGAAAATGAGAAAAATAATTACCACATTTCAAGAGATATCCATGTATATATATGTCTAGTAGTTTCATATAAAATCATGTACATATTTCCTTTCCATGATGGATGGAAGAAACATAAAATAATAATCACATCTCTATAATCACATTGAATTTTTATTATTTAATATTTATTCAGAAATAATCATGAATTGAACTTTATTAATTCCCTTAACAACTGGAGAAATAAAAAACATTTGAAAACACTCCAGAATAAGAAAATAATGAACATAAATTGTATCATTATTAACACATGATCCAGTGTAACTTATTTATATATAACTCTCCCAACCATTACAAGTTTAATCATTTAATAAGATTATAATCCCACCAATATGTGCAATTAGAAATGGAAGGAAACTAACAACACTCCCCCTACCAGGAACTTCTAAGTGGGGTTAACATTACATACCACCAATATGACAACATGAGTAGTTCATAACAATTAATTCAAGATTTATTAAATTACAATAGAATTATTAAATCCGATATGATTGGTAAGTCTAGTGGATTGTTAATAGTATGTAAATCCCATAACAATATAAAACATTGTGTATATTATCATAATTGAACAAATATTTATCATTCTCAAAATTCTCTATCTTTCTTAAAACTAAATGGGTTATCCTAGGGACATACATATTATATGGGTTAAATATAAATCACAATATGGGAATAAACAATGAATATCATAAATATGGTAATAAATGTTAGACAATAGATATTTTAATGGGATAAAAAAGAATGGGAATCAGAAATATGAAAAACGATGGATCATATAGTGGGATACTATAAAGGAAACATGGGAATGTGGTGACAACATTAAACATGACATAATAAGCACAAGTCATGGTTTACCACCAAGTAATAAATAGAAAATGTTTATAGGAGAACAACATATAGAGTTTATGTGGAATATCATGGGACTTAAACATTACCTAATGCATTGTTGCACAATCTTGGCACAACCATCGTAATCAGTTAATGACATGTTTTAGTGTGGAAAAAATAAAAAATAAAATAAGAACAGATATCATCAAATTTACTATCATTATTACTCAATATGTGTAAAATAAATTTAATTTATAAATAAATTATGTATAGGTACAACTATGTGAAGACCATTGAGTGTAAAAAGGTAGGATTATACAAATAAAAAATATTTGTACTTGAAAAATGTTGTGAAATATTTATTTCATAACAATAGTACATAATGATAATTTAATTTATTTAGTACGTGATAAAGGTGTTTATCATCACATGGAATTAAAATGTAATTTATGTTGGATATTAATGAACATAATACATCATTAATATTTTAGAATATACATTTATATGAAAATGAGGGTTCATTAATTAAACCATGTCATAGAATAATTGGTGGATAATTTCTATTTCATAATGTGGTACATGATGAATAATATAATGGTTTAATGAGGGTGAATTAGTTTTATAATCACATCAATATAATAACATAATTTAGATGATATGGAGAAATATATACCATCAATTGTAAATGTAAGTAAAGTTTCATTTCATAAATAAGATTCCTAAATAAATAGGAGAAAGTGAGGACCTCTTACAAAACTTTGGTAGTGTAATGGCTTATGTAAATGATGTAATGATGGAGGATATAACATATATCATTGTATGGAAATTAATTTAACATTATACATATATGTATAATTTAATGTTAACATAATCAATTTAGATTCCAAAGAGTTACTAAATATAAGTCTCTTGAATTTAAAAGAAGAGAGGGGAATACGTTACTAAATCTCATCATAGTAATATCATATGTAAATTAAATAATGAAAGAGGATTCATGATGTATCATTTTTTAGAAATAAATATAATAGTATAGGGATAATTGTAGGTCATGGAATCATTAAAAATTTATAATAAATGTGAAAAAACACAAGGAATGATTTTGAATTTAAAAGAAGAGTGGGGTAACTTACATTGAGTGAGTTCATCAAAAATATCAGGGGGAGACTATTGAGATATTTAGAGAACCATTGGAGAAATATAGATAGATTAATGGTTAGTAAATATGTTCTCAATAGTTTATGAGTCAATAGGAATGGGATATTGTGTGTGTTGATATAGGAAAATAGTGGAAAGTTCATTAATAGTTATCATTCTTTTGTTTTGGATTTAATACAATAATAAAATAAAACAGAGAAGAATTACCAAAGGGTTTAACCATTGATTCATTCAAAGAAGATTTACATTCATTTTTCTTTTGTATAAGGGATGAAATAATTAAAATATTACTCCTGGGGATGTGGAAGTTAGTCATCTTCATTATGAAATGATTTTAATATAATAAATTATAATTTAGGTTTTTGTGGATTCATAAATAGTTTTTAAAAATAAATTATATAATATTAAAAAATGTATATTAAATGAGAAACATATAATTTGTATTTTATATAATTTAGAACATTTTTTTCAACACATTTGGGTCCAAATGCTGTCCTAATACACATATTAGATTTATACTATATTTAATTATTAACCAAAAAAAGACTCAATCAGAAAATTTTGATAAAATCACCATTGAATAATTTTGAAATGTTTATTTCGAAAAAATGTTTATTTTTTAATAATTATTTTAGTAATATTGTAATTTTTTACTTTTAATAAAATATTCAATATTTTTTTGAGAAATACTAGTTTTTTTAAAAATAATATTTTTCAATGAGTTAAAAAAATTACATTTGTTTTTAAAAAATTAATATTATCATTTAGTTTTAAATGATTAGTTATTGTATTATATTATTAAAAAATCATTTAAATTTATAGTTTTCAAACAGATGAAAAATAATGCCTTTATTGAGATGGCTTGTCGCACAAAAGTAGAATTATTGTTTTATAAAATCAAAATACAAATTTAGTAAAAATCATGCCATATTTAATTATAAATAATAAAACATATTTAATTATTATTATATTAAAATAAAAATAAAAATATACTATTATTGTTATTTTTTCTCATCATTGTATGATTATGTTTACACTTAATTATTTTTTTAATTTTACCGTTCTATTACATATTTAATAATGTAATTATTTATTTATCATAAAATAATGTAGAACATATTTCCCAATTTTAATTATTATAATAAAAAAATATCAAATCTATTTTATTAAAATACATATATATAGGTTTATGAATTTAATTTAATATATAACCTGTATGCACTATAGAAACCATTTCTTTCCAGAAAATGCATTTTTTATCGAAAATATGATTTTACGATACTCTATAACTAATAATATACACTATCTGAAATTCATAAATAAATAATATATACATTATACACACATATAACTTCTGTAATTCCCTATTAGGGGTTATTTTAATTTATGTAAAAAGAAAAATCATTATGCATTTTAAATTAGAGTTTAAAAAATTTATTGTCGATTGTGAAAACAAAATTTTAATAAAATCAAGTATAAGGATCATTAAAAAATAATTATTAGTATTATATATAACTAAATAATAAATATGTTACATAAATATAAATATTAAATAAATTTTTTTATTTTATGCCACTTTATTTATAATAGTAAATGTAATTTTTACAAAAAATCTATATTTTCACTATTCTTTATGAAATATATATTTTCCAAAATATAAAAATCATTAACCAAATGTTAATATTTATATGATGATTGAAAAATGTTATTAACTTTATATAATGGTTTTTTACATTTTATAAGACATTGTTATGATATTTTTCATAAAAAATTATAAATCATTTTTAAAAACATATTTTTAAATAAAAAAAATGCATTACTAAAAGTTGTGTGATTATTTTTTCATAATTTATATATAAATTTATGTTGTGTTGGATATATATATATACATATATATATATACATATATATATATATATATCAAAAAATAGTTATAATAATTTATAAATAATATTTTTACAGGTATATTATAACTGATATGATTGAATAATCATATTGTGTTTGGTTTAGGTGTTGCGTATCACATATGCTATCAACCATATTTTTATCTTTGTAAAATTAAACGAATTAAATTATAAATCCATTAAAAAATTGAATCCTTAAAATTTGAACATTATCTTGTTTGGAAATGTTTTGAAACATGAAAAACATTGATCTACAACTAAAATCATAAAATGGTATAATAAAACATCAAGTTGATGTTTGTCAAATATCTATGTTTCCATGACTGAGAACAGTAGTGGGATGTGAAAATATAGGCATTGAAGAAAAAACTACTACCTATGATCCAATGTATATTTATTGGGGAAATGGTTTGTATAATATCAATGACCACAAAACAATATTATTATGAGGGGTGAAAAGGCCATCCATTCATAAGAAATGATCACAATATGACTACATAATTGGTTTAAGATTATATCCCACGAGTTAAGGAAATAGTTTATAATATATACTATAAACATAAGTAATTTACATTCCTAAATCGTATAATTTCATTCATTAATCAATCCCTACTACAATCACCTCTTTTTCTACAAATTATCATTACCCAAGATGATAATTATTGTCATTATGTAGTAGATTAAACATATATTGTATCACATAATCCACCAGAAAAGAAAAATATATTTTTATTATATTTAATATATCCAAAATTGTTATCATAAACTAAGATAATATAAAAAATTAATAATCCATAATAAATTAATCTCATACATTTAACAAATAGTCACAATGATTTTACAAATATCATTACTAAAATAAATAAACATATATCTCGAACACAACCAATAACCTACACACAAGATATGATTTTAATAAAAAATGTTTTATCATACCATTTATCATAAATAAATAAAAACATAATATAATTCGCATCAAATAATATTTTATATTAATCCTAATGCTTTTATATTCCACGACACATTTAAACGTCGACCTAAATATCATTAATCACCTAAAAATAAGAAAAAGTTATCTGATAATAAGAGACCCAAAATATCCCTGATCATTATTATACACCATAAAAATTTAAAATATTTTGATCAATTATTTTAAAAATAAAATTACAAAAATAAATATCACCCCCATATTTTTTAAGAATTATCCTCACATCAATGACATATTAAGGGTTATTAATCCTTCAATAATGTTTTTTCAAAAATATCCCTATGTCACTAAATCTATTTTATAGGTTATTTGTACCATTAAATATATGATTGAAAAACTTAAATAAATAAATTGTTGAATAATACTTATATGTTTCATGATTTTTATATTCATAAATTCATTTCTAAAAAACATTTATAATATAATTCTTAATTACTAATACATAAACCAACCAATACATACTCCTCAATAATATTAATATCATTGGAGATTCATTATAATATTAATTAACACATGGAATATTGAATTTACTATAATTATTCTCATATTCCCCACACATATGTTTTTATTATCAAAGGGGTTATACAATTTAATTTATTTCCTATCAACTTAATCTTTTTTTTCGAATAGTAATCACATTTCAATTGATATTTTTTGTTATCTAAGTTCATCCTATTTCAATCAAATGTTTAGAAAACATTTAAAAGTCTGGAGGTGTAATTTCAAACTATTAAACACATAACAAGAATGAAAAATAACAACATAGGGGTAACATAAGAATGATATATATAAACATTACTTATTAATTTCATGTCATTAATATTGGTTACCAATAGTCTATTTCTCACCATAAACTCTTATGCACTTTCTATTTATATTTGTAATTTTCTATAAAGATCTTGGGAACATTCCAAATAATATCCCATGGGAGCATAAAACTGGGTGTCTGGAAAGGCACATTGTTGTGACCAATTCCTTATTCAGTCTACCTCAATGTAGTTTCTTTAGGATTTTTATCCCAGGATACATCTATTTTAGAGAAACATAAACTTTTAGTATGCTGATAGAGTGTTATTTTCTAGGAATCCACATACTCAATACTTAACGAACAAATGTGATGTTTTCAATACCTAGTTTTATACATAATTAATTCTCTAGGGTTTTCTAATCATAATTTTTAAAAAAAATCTAGTCCATTAATTGATACTAACTATGGAAAACCAACTCTTTGATACAAATTTATTCATGGTTTATTAAAAAACAATACACTTTGCACATCCTAATTTATTGTGAATTGTACTCTATTTGGGTAACTAGGTACATTATAAAACAACATAAAAAATTGTGTAAATCAACATTATTGAAACATTTATTAAAATTATCATAATATTCCATCTTTATTAATACAATACGGGATAACATAGGGTGATACATAGGTATGATATGTTCAATAAAGCCTTGAAGGTGGAGAATAGAACATAAAATTAATAAATTTATACATTTTAAATAATATTCATTTTAATGTATAAACAAAGTATGATAATCATAAATATGAACAATGATGCATGTTATATCATTGTAAAATTTACATCATAATCATTATTTTATGTTAATCACTATGAAAAAGTAACATAATGTTGTTTGGATATACTATCAAACAATAATTTAGGAATATAATGAGACTAAAAGATTATCCAAATCATTAGAGAGATATTTTTCATAACAATCATAATCATATCATGTACATTTATAAGTATTCCAGATATATTATATAACTTAAGAACATATTTCATCATATTTGACCACAATATAGTGTATTTTGGGTTACTAAATGAAATATCCCAGTCAATATTTTTACGTAATGCTTGGTAAATTCCCGTTGGAAGAAATGGATACATGTATAAACTTCAATAATGTACTGAATGGAATATTACAGTGAAATTTTAAAATCCTAATTAATGTACATAATGATTCGTAAAATGTATAAATGAGAGATAAATGGGTCTCTCATTAGGTGTATGTAAAAAAAATATGAGGTATATGTACATATATAAATAATCCTGAAAATTTATTAATTAACGTGGGTTCCTAAATAAAAAATGGCATTGAAAAATATGATTAGAATTTGCACAACATAACAGTGCTACATATTGAATAGTTTGAGGGTGTAATGTGACTGAAAGGGGAAACTAATCACATTAACAACATCTTCTAAGTAAAAGAGATGTAAAAGGTCATATCCTATAATTAGGAATTGGAATATAATGGGTATTATAAAAATATGCTTCTTGAATAAAAAGGGGAATGATAAGACCCCTTATCAAATGAGCTGTAGTAACAACTTACTTAAATTTTATTATAAGAGTGTTAAAATGATAAATCATTTTAAGGATATGAATTAAGAAAAATATATATCAATATAAAGTCACGAAAATATAACAAATTGATATTATAATGTCAAATTACAATGAAGGTTCTTGAATTGAAAATATGTTATAGAAATCCGGAACGAAATTTCAGCATAGTAAAAGCATAGGTAATTGATTCAATGTGAGGTGATAAACCATCTATCATTAGTAGGACATTAAAAAATAGTATAGGTTTCATTATAATTTCATAGAAACAAAACCAAATTATATTCAAAAGGTAAAATACATTGAATGAACTTGAATTGAAAATTAGTGAGAGAGATCACATAGATTGAGTGGCTGATTTAAAGTGATTTGGAGGAGCCTCTTGAGAAATTGGGCACAACATGGGTGGAATAAATAATGGAGAGGGTAGAGTAATAATGTGATTCATGGTTTTTTAGTGATCAATAATGTGATCTTGGAAGGGTTTATATAGGAAAATAGAGTCAAGTTCTTTATTATTTACCAAATGATGTTTTTTGACACTATACAATATTTTCAACAAAAATACAAACCAACCCTTATATTAATAGATTATATCATTCATTTATTAGAGTATATAGTTATTTTATTTTTACTAAGGATGAAATCATTATAATATTATCCTTGCTGATATTGATATGATCCATGTTCATAATTAAATGGTTTTAAAATCATAACATATAATATATATTTTGGATAATTCCATAAAGATTTATGAATGAAATAAAATAACATCCAAATGACATTATTTTAATACATAATCATGTTTTATTTCATTTATTCCATGTTTATAACATATTACCTCACCTTTGGCTAATTATGATTTAATAATAAATGTTTTATATTAATATTATATTTAATTATAAACCCAAAATATAATACCATATGAAAATTATGAAATCTAACCAAATGATAATATCAAAATTATGATTGAAAAAATAATATTTTTTAAAAATAATTATAACATTATTTGAACTTGGAAATTTGAAATACACTTGACATTTTTTTACAAATGCTCATTTTTTAATATAACTATTACGAAACCATTTTAACAATTACATTTATCATCAATATTTTTTTAATATAAATATATTTTAATGATAACCAATTTATAGAAATATTCTATAAAGAAATAATTTATTTGGAAATTGATGAATTCATAAAAAATTAATTCACTATTTCAATTTTATTACTAAAAAATTACATTATGTGTTTTATTGAAACTAGGAAAATTGTTTATAAAAATCATTTCACAAATATTTATAAATGTAACATCGATAGAAAATAAGTAAAAACCATATTCATAATAATAATTATTATTAAATTAATTATTAATTTCAATTTAAGGGGGTTTCAATGTTTGATGGCTTACATGATACACAACAACAAGTTACTTTGAAATATTACAATGTGCACTAAAAATATAATAATATTATTTTAAATTGTTGTTAATGCATTGAATTTTTATTGTTGGGAATCAATATAAATAACTAAAATTAGATTTTACAGATTTGTTAATTGTTTTTAATTTTACACAATAAATCTTATTGGCCTAAAATGTGAATTAATCCAATTTTAAGCATAAATACTCTATTATTAATTTAAATGTCGATTTACCGCCTTTTGATGGTGATCCATATTTAAAAATAGTTTTGGTAACTTTTATATGTTCTATTTGACAAAATAATATTTTTATTTAGAATCTGGGCTTCATAAATTAATTAGGGTAAATTTTTTATATTTTTCTGATAAAATTAATTTTTTCATTAATAGGTAAAAATACAGTATTTTATATCAAAAATGACATTTAATATAATTTATTTATATGTTTAAATTAAATTTTTAAATGTTATTAATGTTTAATTAGATTATATTCTTACTATTTTATCAACTATTGTTCATTGAAATTATTTTAACATTGAAATTGGATATAAACAAGTGTCAATCTTATGATTGTTAATAATTCCTAAAAACATGCTTTTTGTTTCAAACATGGGAATTTATTTTAAATAAATTATTCCAACATATATGTTTTTAATTTGGAAAAATTGACATCATTTCTGAATTTCAAATATCAAATATATATTAGGGTGAATGTTTTGGTAGTTTTTTGAATAACATCGTTTTTAAATGAATTGTGAAACCACTAAGTGGTAGTTGAAAACTGACTTTTTCATTAAAAGGAAACTTTATAACATCTATGAATTAAATATAGAAAATTTTACATACATTTTTGTTATTATTAAGTAAAATGTGGTTCAATAGGATGAAAATAATTTTTTATAAATATTATCTTTTAACTTTTATTTTCTGCGGTTAAAGATAAATAGAGTAATTCAAGGTAAAAAGAATATCATAATAATACATAATTACCTTAACACATGTCTTAACCTTATTTAATGAGTCATGTCCGACCATGGGCATCCTTGGGACTATTAAGGTACCCCATGGAGAAACTAAAGAGTGATAATGACACTTTTTTTTAATTAAGTTAATGTAAATGAAAAAATGACATAAACAAATATCATTTAGTATATTAATTTTCACATAGTGTTATATATGATATCTCTTCTACTATAAATAATTTTTTTTAAATATAAAAAAATTTCTTACATCATGGTATTTGTTTTATAATTTTTATAAATCTAGTAAATAAAATTCATGATGAAACAATAAAGATTTTGTGTTTACCTCATTCATAAATGATTTAAATAAAATATAATATAAATATTAAAATAATCTCCAAAACCATTCCAATTATTTGGGATGATTGTATTTATACCATGATTCATCTTATCTTCAAATTTAAATATGTTTTGGACCTTTAGAAAACGAAAATAATTATATAATAAAATTATATTTTCACACTTTCCTAAAGAGCGCCTCCTGCCCCTTATAAAAATCCCTCACATCTAACCCATTAATCACAACTCTCAAGCCCAATGGATCGTCCAACCCATGACCAAATATGATCTAAAATTTTATATCTTCCACCTCTAAGTTTTAACTTAGGGACAAGGCACTTCAAAAATTCATTTTGGTTCAAACAATAGGAGTTACTCGAATTAAAGGTAAATGATTCTTTTAAATTATATTCTTTTATTTTACTTCACCAACCCCTAAACACTTTTTATTCTTAAAATTTATAAAAACACCAATATCCTCAGTATACTTAGATGTATTTATGATTATTATTCTAACTACACTTTCACACATCTCCATATAATGGATAATGAGTATACTATTTCGGTGGATTGAAAACTAATTCCTCATTAAACAATGATTGTTCAATTATCTCCTACCCCCTCTCAGGTTGTCCATTATGATGGAACTATATTTATATATTATATATATTATATTTTCATTATTCTTCTGTATTTTAAATTTATATCATATGATTATGGTTTCCATTATGCGAAACATGATAATTTCATCTATGGAAGTGCAGACTACCGCCCCCTCAAAATGATATTACTCATTAATTCCATATGTGGGAAGTATAAAGGATATATTTAATGATATTATATATTCTATTATAATTGAATTATAATATAACTATGTATAATTATTTTTTAATTCCATTAAAATAAGAAATATAAGTGAAAGTAGTGTTCTTGTGTACGTACGACTTACCGTCTCCCTGAACGGTCCATTTCATTTCTTAACTCCAAATGTTATATAATTTTATAAATAAATATTTATAATCGATATATAAGATATATTGTATCTCTAAATCCTGAATATAATTCTGCATATAATGAACTTTTGACCATGTGAACAACTTGCTATTATAAGAATCCCATTTTTGAGTCATGTAAAAAATACCGACAAAACAAATTTTATTAACATAAATGACTACATAATGTTTATAACAAGTTATTGAGTGATATAAAAGGAATAATTAAATTAAAAACATATTTCAAGCAATTATAAATTATCTTTAGTTTATTATTCATGAGATTAAAGAACGAACAGATCATGTCGGACATGAGGTAAGGGATGCCGTCTCAATATCCTTCATTGAGATATATTTTGATTTTTACAAGAAATTATTTTATATGGTGTATATAACCCTTATAATTTTAATTTTGTTAATAAGGAATCATTTCCTTACAAATAATTTTACATAAGGAAAAATAATAATGTTTATTTTAACGTAGGCAGTGACAACAACCTTCCTGCTTTAATGAGTATTATGTGATCTTAGGCTTCCTTAAAAAGACAAAATGTTTTTAAAGGAATGTAAATACCATTTAAAATTTTTACATATATTGGAATTGAGAATTGTTTTGAAAATGGATTGATTATTTCAATATATTTTAATGATATATTGTTATTGAAATGTCGAAATGATATCTTTCCTTTATGTTTGTTTTATGTGTTACGAATATTTTACGATTCAAGGGAATTGTTATGTATAAGGGTGGTAACATGATAAACCAATGTTGAGTGAGCATGAGATAGCTCTCCATTTCATTGGGTAATGTGACATAGGTAAACATGAATGTTTCTCCTAAGATATTTTGGTAACATAATCTGATGTGTATTCCAAATGTAACTCCCTACGATGTTCTAATTGCTACAATGTAAGTATGATATTGATGCCACCGGTTACCTTTATGATTTATGTTTTCTCTGTGTCATTGATAAATTCTATGATTTCATGTAGTATGTTAAAGAGATTATGTTATGTGTGCAATGATTAACTAATGATTTTATTCTTTTTTTATAACCCTTACATAGCTGTGTATGCTCATCCCATGTTTTGAAATGTTTTCATATGACATATAGATGAGTATGGTCAAGGATGGGATGAAGGGAAAGTCATGCTGTCGAAAACATGGTACTAGACATGGATCTTTTTTTCAAAATTTTTTATTTTATAAATAAAATGGAAACTGAGTAGAAGTTTGTACATTGTAATTTATGTGGTGTAATGTAATAGGTATGTCCTAATTCTCTAAAACTCTAAACATGAAGAGACCCTAAATGGGAATTATTCAATTAATTCAAGATTATGTAATGTTCAAGGCTATGTCCTTATAGATGGTATCAATTTTCAGTTTATATAAAATTAGAAGTAGGTTTATTGATAAATTAATATTCATAAATTATTTTATGATAATATTAAAATGATATGGAATTTATTGTCTACCATATTGCTTCACCTAAGATACTTCTTTGTTCAAATAGGATTTTCATAGAGGAAACAATGCGACTATGTTGGGATGACATCAAGAGGTTGAAAACCTTCCAAATTAGTAACCTGAGATAGTACGAATCAGAAATGAACAGTTTGTAGCAGTGATGAAATAGTTGAATCGGGCTATAAATTGGTGGTGGTAACCATGCATGAGATCAGCTAGATCATCCACATAAGAACATGTATATAGTGGATCATTTAATGATGCAACAACCCCCATCATTCAGAGGTTCATCTGACCCTGTGCTAGATGAAGGGTGGATTAAAGAACTGGAAATGATTTTCGGTGTTATGGGGTGTTCATAACATCAAAAAGATTGTTTTTCTATTTACAATTTTGATGGTGAAGCTGATCAGTGGTGGTCAATGGTGAAAAATATCAGGGACAGTGAGGAGATTGAAAATCATGATTGTAATGAATTCAAAGGTATATATCTTGAGAAATATTATCCTAAGGCGGTTCGTCATAAGATGTAAAAACAATTTCTATAAATGAGTCTGGAGGATGACTCTGTTTCTACTTATGGAGCAAAATTCACTCGACATGCAAGGTATGTTCCATATTTCATACAAGATCATGATAGTAAAATAAACTGTATTTTATAATGATTAATTCTAATTTATCAAAGGGCATTAGCTTTTCATGAGGTCAAAATTTATGAAAAACCTATTCGATGTATAGAGGAGGAGGAAATGGATTTTTCAGATGATCAGGTGTTCTTTGACAGACAATTTTTTAAGAGGTCGTGGTGGAGGTTATAGGGAAGAACTCTTCAAAAAAGGGTGATAACAAGAAACATAAGATTAAAATTCGCCCAAATTTTTATAAAAAGCATATTGGGGAATGTCTTATGAATTCTATTTAGTGCTACTGATGTTGTAAAATGGGATATAAATCATGTAATTGAACTAAATAAGAGCAGATTAAAGGTATGAAAAAATCTTATTTACAGTATGTAAAATGTTTTAAGTGCAATGAATGTTTCATTAAGCAAATGAGTGTCCATCGAAGAACTCTACTATGGGATAGAATCTAGACTATATGCAGAAAGTGGTGGTGAAGTCCTTTTCAACTACTTCTGCAGTTGTTGGGGCCTCAAATGATGTAGTATCAGGTACACTATTTGATTTTTCAGATTATGCCAATGTTTTGTTTGATTCAAGGTCTAAAAATTCCTTCATTTCATAAAATATATCATGTAAATTGGGATTCCATTTAATGTTATGAATCCTGAATATAAGGGAAAAACACCAGGAGGAAATGTTGAGGAAAATGAAGAAAATATAAGAACCTTCATATCTTTGAGTGCAGAAAGAAACTACCAGATAACCTTATTGTTTTTCTTCTAGTAGAGTATGATGTCATTTTGGGTATGGGTACACATTCTATTTATCATTCAATGATTTAAAATAGAGCCAAAGTGTTTTCTTTTCAGAAATATTTTTAGTTTGTTAACAAGAATGAACCCATACATTTGACAACATATCATGAAGATGAGAAACTCGTAAAAGACGGAAATGAATGTCACTATGATTATATTGTGAAAAACAAAGGAACTGTTCAGAATAATTATTTTCCAGTGGTAAATGGATATCTTGATTTTTTTTCGGATGAATTATTAGGTATTATATAAGATCAAAAAGTTTAATTTCCTATTGACTTAGTTCCTGATGCTAATCCAATTTCAAAACACCCTTATCAAATGGATCAAATTGAACATTTAGTGTTAAAGAAGTAGTTACATAAGTTTTTGGATACAATTTTATTTTGACCTGTAACATCACCATGGGGGGCTTCTATCTTTTTTTTAAAAATGAATAATGCTTCAATGAGACATTTAATTGATTATAGATCATTGAATAACATAACTGTTAAGAACAAGTATCATTTGCCTCATATCAATTATTTGTTTGATCTGCTCCCGAGAGCTCAGTATTTTTTGAAGATTGACATGAGGCCGGGGTACCCTCATTTGAATATAAAGGAATCAATCATTCTGATGATCATGTATCATACTAGATATCAGCATTATTAATTATTTTGATATTAATTTTGGTTTAACCAATGCACATGTTGTATTAATAGATCTTTTGAAAATAATTTTTTGTGAGTTCATGGATAAGTATTTGGTTCTCTTAATTGATGATATTTTGGGTTATTCTAAATGTAATGAGGGGCATGAAAGTAATTTAAGCATTTTCTTAAAACCATAAATAAACAGAAACTATTTTGGATATTCAGAATCTGTGAGTTTTGGTTACAGCAAAAATTATTACTTGGTCAAATTATTTCAAAAAAATGGAATAACTATTGATCCTTATAAAAAAATTTGTAGAATAATTGAGAGGACCCAAAAATATAACCAAGATTCATAGTTTTCTTGTTTTGGTAAGTTTTTACAAGAGGTTTGTTGACATTTTTTCTGGTTTATCTAGTCCAATGACTATTTTAAATTGAAACGGTGTTAAGATTGTTTGAAAAAATATTGTGATGATTGTTTTTAGGAATTGAAAAGAAGATAGGTAAATGATCATGTTTTGGAAAACCTTCTAGAAACTGTGAGTTCTATATATACAGTGATACTTATTTGAAATGAATTTTTTGTGTCCTTATGAAGTATGATCAATTAATTTCTTAAGATTCACATTAGTTGAAATCTCATTAGTTAAATTACCCTACAAATGATTTGGAATTAAATGCTATTTTTTATATAAAATTTTAGAGGCATCATTTGTATGTTGTAAAATGTGAAATATTTTCTGTCCACAAATGTTTGATGTATATATTCACTTGAATGAATTGAACATGAGATATAGGAGATTCATGGAATTAATCAAGTATTATGATTTCACTATCCCTTACTAACCTGAAAATAAAAATAAAGAGGCTGATGGTTTGAGTCGAAAATGTAATGCAACATTAACCATTCGATGTTTGGAATGTGATCCTTTGGTTTTTGATTTGATGAAACATTTTCATGAAATTTGTTGGTTCAGGAAATTATTATATTTTTTTAGGTGTCAGTGAAATCATCTATGTTAGATAGAATAATTAAATCATAGATGGAAGACAATGAGTTGCATTAAAAGGCAATGTTGGTTCATAAAGATAAGTTTCCTGAAATTTTCATTGATAATGATTTGGTTTTTATATTTGGAAAGAGATTATGTGTGCCTTGTGATTCATAGTTAAAGAATAAGTATCTATGTGAAGCTTATAGTTCTCCGTTTTTAGTTCATTATGGATGTACTAAGATGTACAGAGATCATCAGGAGTATTATTGGTGGGGTGGAATAAATAATGATATTGCTAATTTTATTATGATGTGTTTGACTTGTCAATAGGATAAACTAGAGTAGTAGTTACCAAAAGGGATGCATCAGTCATTACAAATTCCATAATAGAAATGGAAAAATATATTAATTTATATCGTTGTCTGATTACCGAAGACATCTCAAAGTAATATTGTAATCTGAGTTATTGTTGATCGGTTGACTAAATATCCTCATTTCCTCCCAATTTGAGATAATTTTTCTCTTCATAACCATTCTCAGTTTTATGATAAAGATATTATCAGGCTACATGGTATTCCCTTCTCAATTGTATCTATTTTTTATCCTCCTATAACTTATAACTCTTGGAAATTCTTTTATAAGACATTGGGTAAAAAATTAAATTTATTATACCTTTGAATCAGCAACCAGATGGGTAGTCAGAATGAACAATTTAGACCTAGGAGGATATTCTAGGTGCTTGTTCACTAGATTACCAGGGATGTTGGGACCAAAATATATCTTTGGTAGAATTTTCATATAATAATAGTTTTCATTCATTTATACAGATGGATCCATTTGAGTCATTATATTGGAAGTGGTGTCGAACTCTATCTTTTATGGATGAAATATGTGAAAATTTGTTTATGGGACAAAAATTGGTAGAAGATCTGGATGTAATGGTTCAGTTGATTCCTTAAAGCATTGTAACAACTCAGTGAAGGTAGAAAAGTTGGGCAGATAATCAGATGAAGGATCTCTGTTTTGATGTACGTCATCATTTCTTTCACAATGTTTCTCTATGGAAAAGTGTGATGCGTTTTGGAATGAAGGGAAAGTTGAGGACAAGGTTCATTGGAATCTAGAAAATCCTAGAGAAATATGGATATACTGTTTGGAGTGTGTTGCTACATCCAATTTTATCTCAGGTACACAATGTGTTTCATGTTTCAATCTTGAGGATGTATATGCCAGATCCATCTTAGCTTTTAAGTCCAGAGGTAGTTCAGCTGGATGAAAATATCTCTTATAATGAACAACCAGTCCAGATTCCTGATTGTAGAGTGCATGTATTGCAGAATATGGTGATTCAACATGTAATGGTTTTATGAAAAAACCATATGGTTGAAGAGGCAACATGCGAATCTGAAAATTCAATGAGGAATAAACACCACCACTTATTTGATAAGTGAATAAAAATTGCGGGGGAAAAAATTCCAAAATTGGGGAAGGATGTAACCTCCCATGAAAATAATGAATAATAAATTTACATAATTATTAATATTTATGAATTAAATATTAATTTTACTTTAATGGGTTTGCAATGTACTATGGCTTACCTGAGACACAACAATGGGTTTATTTGAAATAATATATTTCACTCTAATAATATAATACAATTAATTCAAATGGTATTTAACGCCTAGAAATTGTGTTGGTGGGAATGAATATAACAAACTAAATTATTATTATACTGTTCGTTAAATGTTTTTACATTTATCCAATAATATTTAGAGGCTGAAAATGTGAATTAATGAAACTTTAAACATAAATTCTTTAATATTCATTTAAAGGTCGATTTTCCACCTTTTGATGGAGATCCCTCTTAAAATCATGTTTTGGTCACTTTTATATATTATTTTTGACAAAAAAACATCTTCTTTAAAATCGGTACATCCAAATTTACTTTTGGTAAATATTTGCTATTTTTTTATAACATTCATATTTTGATGAATAGTGAAAAATACTGTATTTTTATTCAAAACCGCCTTTTAATCTAATTTATTTATATTGTTAGATTATATTTTTATTTGGATTTATGGTTTAATTACATTATATTTTTACCATTTAATCCAATTTTGGTCATTAAAATTAATCTCACTTTAAAATTTGTCATAAACAAGTGTCAATCGTTTGATAGTAATTATTTCTTAAAAACACGCTTTTTGTTTTGACAATGAGAATTAATTTTAAATTAATTAATTAAACATATATGTTTAGAATTTGGAAAAGTAGAAATAATTTTTTAATTTATAATATAAATTATATCTTACTCTAAATTATTTGTAGTTTTTTAAAATACTTAAACTTTTTATTAATAGTGATACCACTAAGTATTAAATAAAAACATACATTTTTTCATATAAATTTTTTTACCACTTCTGTGAATTGAATTTCAAATATATGACTTACATTTTAGTTATCAGTATGTAAAATTTGGTTCAATAAGATGAAAATAATTACTGTTGAATAGTAACTTCAGACATACTCTTACCACCGTTAAAGGTAAATTGGGCAATTTAATGTAAAAAGAATATCATAATAATTCACAATTACATTAACACATGTACTAACTTTATTTTATGGGTCATGTATACCCATGGGAATCCTTGGATATATTTCGGGACCCCAAGGAGCCCCTTATGTGTGATAATGACAATTTATTTTAATTTACTTAATGTAAAGGAAAAGTTGACATAAACAAATATCTTTCAGAAAATTAATTTTAACATAGAAATATATAAGTTATATCATCGAATATAATTATTCTTTGGAAAGATAAAAATATATCCTATATCATAGTAATTTTTTTGAAAAAAAAACTAGACATCAAATAAATAAAATTATTTATGGCACAATAATGATTTAGTGTATACCCACTTAAAAAATTTTCTCAATAAATAATATTATAAAGATTAAAATTATATCCAAAACCTATTAAATTCTTATTGGATGAATTTATTTTTACCATGAGTGATATTATCTTCAATTTTAGCAAATTTCGGACTATTACAAACCATTAATCATTTCTAATAATATAATATTTTCACACTTTCCTAAAGAGCCCCTCCTCCCCCTAATAAAAAGTCTTCACTTCTAACCCATTCCTCACACATCTGAATCCCCTTGTCTCATCCAAAACCTGCTCGAATAATTTCTCATGATCCATATCTTCTACCTAGAAGCCTTAACATATGTAGAAGGCACTTCATGAAGTCATTTTGGTTCAATCCAAAGGGAGTAACCCTAATTCAATGTAACTATTGATATTAAATTATTTTCTATTATTTTAATTCTCCAACACCTAAACAAATTTAATTATTTTTTTTATAATAACACTAGTATCCTAAATTTTCTAGGATTTTTTATAATAATATTTCAATCACACTTTCACCCACCTCCATCTAAGTGGTAAATAACATACTTTTTCTATGGATGGCAGACTAATTCCTCACGAAATGATAATTGTTCAATAATCACATATTGCCTCTCATAGTGGCCATCAAGATGAAAATATATATATGTATTATATGTATATTATGTTTTATTTATTATTCTATATTTTTCATTTATATTATACCTTTATGGTTTCTATTATGGGTAAACACGATAATTTCATTTGAGGAAGTGTGGACTACCGCCCCATCAAAGTGATATGACTCATTAATGCCTTATAAGGGACATATAAAGGATGGATTTAATGATATTATATAGTATTTAATACTAGAAATATAATATAACTACGTATAATTCTGTTTTAATTTTATTTATATGTGAAATAGAAATGAATGTAGCTTTCATGCGTACATATGACTAACCGTATAAATGAACAGTGTGTTTCATTTATTAACTCCAAATGTTATGTACTATAATAAATACACATTTATACTGGATATATAAGATATATATGATATCTAAATAATTAAAATCATTCCCGATATAATTAACATTTGACCATGTGAACAAATTTTAATTACATGAAGTCTATTTTGGACTCAAGTACCAAATATTGAAAAAATGTCCATTATTAACTGAAATGATTACATATTGCTTATAACATGGTAATAAGTGAAATAAAATGAATAATAAACTTGAAAAATAATCATAAGCATGTATAAGTTATCTTTATTATATTATTCTATAATTTATATAATGAATGGTTTATGTCAGACATGAGGTGACAGATTTCGTCTCAATCTACATTCATTTAGGCATATTTTGTTTAATAGATGACATTATTTTATATGGTGTATAAATTCCTTTTACATTTACTTTTATTCAAAAGGAATCTTTTCTCTACAAATCATTTTACTAAAGGAAAAAAAATAATGTTTTTTAATGTATGCAGTGACAACGACGTTTCCTCCGCTGTGAGTATTATTTGATATTTGACTTCCTTAAAAAGAAAAAATATTTTTTTAAGGAAAGTAACAACCATTTACTCTCTTTAAGTATATTGGTATTGGAAATGGATTATATAATGGATTTATTATTTAAATATATTTAAATTATATATTTTGATTAAATTGTTGAAATTTTATCTTTCATTTTTTATTGTATTTTGTGTTATAAATATATTATGGTTCTTGGTCATTGTTATGTATAAGGGTTGTTCCGTGATAATCCTAGGGTGGGTGATCCCAGGATAGTCTCTAATTAATTATGTAATGTGAAAGTGGTTAATGTGAATGTTTCTCCTAATATATTTAGTTAATATTATGTGATGGGTATTACAAATGTTACTCCCTACGTAGCTATAGTAGCTACAATGTAAGTATGATACAGATGAAACAACATAACTCTATGATTTATGTCTTTTATGTGTTCTTCATAATTCTTATGATTTTATGAGGTATGTTAAAGAGTTTAGGATATGTATGAAGTGATGAAATAATGTTTTCATTCATTGTTTTATAACCCTTACTGAGATATTTATTTTCATACAATGTTTTTAAATGTTTTCAGAAGACATAATGATGAATAGGGCCAAGGATGGGATCAAGGAAAAATAATACTGTCTAAAACATGGGACTAGACATGACTCTTTTTTTCAATAGTTTTTATTTTACGAAAAAAAGTTAACTGAGTAGAAGTGTCTTCCTTGTAATTTTTGAGATGTAATGTAATAGTTATTGCATAATTCTTTAAAATAGTAAACATGATAATACCCATAAAGAGAATTGTTCATTTAATTCAAGATTATCTAATGTTTAAGACCTGGTACTTATAATAAAGAAAAAAAAGATAAATAATTATTTATATTGAAATAAATATATATATTCATTCTATTTGGGTTACTTTGTTTTTAATCCTTTAAAAATTATTTTTATCAATATTTAATATATCAATATTTTAATATGGTAATTAATATTCTGTAGTTACTATTTATATTTTCAAAACATTATTTATAAATTAATACCTAACATAAATTCATATTATTAGAAATATATAATTAATTTTATAAAATAATAAATAACTTTGGATGAAGAATTTAATTTTAAATAAAACTAGAAATCAAGATGGAAATAATTTATATCAAAAGTGCCATTTTAAAAGGAATATATGATTTTACATTTACTATATAAATATTAATAAATAACATCTTTATTTTATTTCATAATGAAATATATAATATCCCTTAAATTTAATTAAATTATTCCCCTTATGTGATTTTTTTAAGTTATTA
Organism: Viscum album; assembly: GCA_963277665.1. Lineage (NCBI taxonomy): Eukaryota > Viridiplantae > Streptophyta > Magnoliopsida > Santalales > Viscaceae > Viscum > Viscum album. The sequence goes on along the minus strand of OY728128.1, from coordinate 579,546,241 downwards.
AAAACGAGAATCATTGTGATTTTTCGATTAGTTTTCAGGGAAATGTGTTTTTAAACATAAAAACAAACTTATACCTACATATGGTATAATGTATATTTCAATGAAAGTAATTTGATTAAATATAACTAAATAATAGTATTATTACATTAAAATATAATTATAATAATAATAGTAATTTTAAATTAATGTATTTATCAGAATAAATTATAGTTTTACAAGAAAATAGTCATTTTTCCATATTTACTACAAAATACATATCTTCTGTAAAATCCAAATAAATCTCCCCATGCTATTTTTTATTTTTATTTAATTTATTATTTTAACTATATAAGAAAATTTCAATATGTTTTAGAACATAATTATAATTTTTTTCCACATTAAACAATACAAAAATATTTTTTGACAGAATTATATATATTAAGAACAAAATGACATTACCAAAAAATTAGTCATTAGTTTCTAAAAATTTATCCATAGTGATATCTTGATTAGTAAGTATATATATGTGTCATAAATTAGTTAATAATAACTATATCAACTATCATCCAAATAGGTTATAAAATCCATGTTAAAATAATAATGGATTATTATTGTGGTTCAGGGTAGTGAATCACATATTCTATGAAACAAAATTTTTTCATTTAAAATAGGGAATTACAAAATGTGGATATGTTGTTAGGTTGAATATAAAAATATTACACCTTATATTATGAATAATAATGTAATAAAAATGATGATTTTTTTGTCCTCATTACAATTGATAAAATATGGATCTATAACAACATTAGAAAATGTGTTACATAATTTATCACCAACAATACCCTATTTTGATCCTATAAAAAATCCTCTCCACATTGTAGTTGTATCAAATAATGGAAATAATCTAAAATTTATCAATGGAATAATATTTTAATCCACCATTCCACTTATTGGGAATCATATTCACTTTTATATCGTTATTGTTCTCTAATGCCTATATGCATCCAATATCGCACATCAATCACCATGAGTCCCCACATGCACAATGAAACCCTCCGTGAACATAATATAATCTTCAATGTCCTAAGGACCAAATTATTCCCTGAAATATTTTGGAATCAAAATCCTAAATTCTAGGACGAAGAATACTATAGTATCTCTACTCTATTGGATCTCTTAATCACATGCAGTTATGAATTGTTACAATTATAGATGAATGTGATTAAATGCCTAAACCACTAAACCATACTCATGATCATACTAAAATATATCCTCCTAATCCATTATTGGTATAATGATAAAATTATATACCTATGTTATATCTATAACCATTTTCCCTAATTTTCATTATAAGACATGACATATGACACACTTTTCATAAATTAAAATTACAGACATTAAAACATATTTAATTATATAATTCATAAAGTAAATTAATTGTCAAAATTTTAAAATATATAAATACCATATGTATCCTACATAGAGGAATCACAAAAAAATATTCCAAAAAATTAAGACATCATACTTACAAAATTATTAATCATATTTTACATGTACTACGATATTAATCATAGTTATATATATATCATTTATAAAAAATTTACTTGAAAAAATAATTATGATTAACCATTAATATATTTGGGAAAATATTAATTGTATTATTGTTAATAGTTAATGAAATTATGTCTTAACTATAAAATAAATATAGTCTCATTTTTTTATCGAACTTGTCAAATAATTTTTATTGAAATGTTATGCTCCTCCACCCAATATTGGAGATAAATTCCCATAAATCATTTTGTGATAATATAATATCATAAAAAATATGAAACTATAATACAACAAGAAATAAATATAATTTCTCATCTATTAATACTATAAAATTCAATATACTACTTTTTCTGAAATTAGTCTAACATCCAACTTGAGGTGAAACTAATCTATACCTGGACCACAAATCAAGAACAATTATTTGAGAAATATATGAAATCATATAATTTTTTAATCCATTATCTAAAATTTCTAGTATGTATTTGGATGACCACATGTCCACATATATTCATTTTCTTATGGAATTTGTTTTTGAATATGTCTGATTTAATAAAAAATATATTTTGGAGAACATGACCTCATTATCAAATAACAACCTAATATATTAAATTTGGATGCAACATTAATAAAATATAGATAATATAGAATCACGAATGTATTATTACCATGGATATTTCATGATATATTATAACAAAATTAGTATATGTTTGTCAAATATTAAAAGTCCAAATACTATCGAGAAAATAAGTATGTATATACATAAATAAGAAGAAAAAAATAGTACAATGTAAAACCCCTAAAATGAATTATGACTATGTCAAGATATAACATCTATTCAGACCCAATCCACAAACTCATTCCCAGGATATAATTCTCATTTCAGTAGGATAGATATATATAAAAAATTCTTGTTCACTAGGTTTTCAATGTTTTTTTTCTATAATAAAACTATATAGACATCCCAAGAATATCATTATCATAAGTATTATAGATTTATATGAGTGAATAAAATCATGGTATATAAAAAATAATAGGAATTACATAAAACATTCTATATAATTTTTTTTTTACCCGGATACCACAATCACTGAATGTACAAGATGATTTCATCAAAAAAAGGGGAGAGTCAATATGTTCAAAAACCGTTATTGTTGTTACAAGAATACATTTATTGATTTAATTACACACCCTAACTCTCATACCAGAAAGAATGTAATCTTTTTTTAAGGTTCCATAACTATATCTCTGCTCAAATATTTTCATAGAATATTTTTTGATAAAGGAATAATATTTATAGCCACTCACATAAGTGAAACAAATACTTATTTATAGGTAAGAATATAAGTCAAATTAATAAAACAAATTGTCATAAATGGGAATGGTATTTTAAGGGAATTACATAGCGATCCTTAAATCCAATCCAAACTAACACCTCCTTAGATGGAGGGAACATAAATTAATCCATCCCCACATCAGATATAGTCAAAAACTGATGAATCCACAACCAATACTCAAACCACATGAGTGAACTTCATAACCTATCATGCCATCCAAAATTATAACACACATGACAGTATACATTAATCATTCCATTATCTCAAATCATGTAAAGGCTCTTACACTAACCTTTCCAATTCCTAAACACATTAATATTTAATAGAGAAAACCAACCATATGAAAATGACATACTATAAGGTCACCTAATTAGAAATAAATGTCAATTAAAAAACACTTAACATCACAACAACGAGAATTAACTATAATCCATATATTAAAATAAAACTATTTGTATGTTTAATAGTATGGAAACATTCCCACCAAATATATTCATCACATAATTCCATTGTTGACATGAATTGTGGACCATATCTCTATTTCATTATTGAATAAGATATATTAAAAATTTCAAAATCTATACATAATTTCTACATGTCCATAGTCCACACATGAGCTAGCCATAAGATTCACACCAAATGGAATGTGATCAAATTTTCAATGTTTACTAAACTCTTTCCATAGTCTTTACCAAAAAATATTAAACCACTATGTTCTGATTCTATAACAACTTATGGAATACATCCATAACATTTACAATATCATACACCCTTATATACTTATTAAAATATTTATAAATATATAAAAATATATTTTAATATATAATTTTATACTATTTTAATTTTAATCATAAAAAAATCATAATATATTGGAAAACCTATTGGCATGGTTTTTCAAAACTACAGACACATGTGAGTTGTATTGCAATGGTTTCATCCAACTGTGTCCAAAAATAGATAGGACATGGATATTATCATGAATAACTAAAATAATATAAATAGGTGGCACGTATTTGTACAATTTTCTAAAAATGTTTTTTTATAAATATTTACATTTTTTCCAAAATCATTATCAAATATATGCCAATTTCTAATGTTTTGAAAAATTGTTGTCGTGGGTAGGGCTTTTGTCTCAATTTCATAAAATAGTTCTCATATGTGATATATATTTACATCGAATTCATAATTCATGTACATAGGTGTTTCTATGAGATTTATGACCATTGTTTTTTTAAAACCATGACCATAGGTGATCTCTATTTGGATATATTTCCTATATTCTGAAAATATGCCTTCCTAGATAATTTCTAATGTTATTTTCTAGGTTACTGACCAAACAATTTAGTAAAATTATTTTAAATAATGGATTTATGATATCTAAAGGATTCATTTGAAAATATTTTAATAAAACATTGTCCATGTGCTACCCTATAGAAATAGTTTAATAATACTATGATTCAAAACAATGGCAATGATCACGTTATTTTAGTTATATATACTAAGAAAATAAACCCACTAAGCTTTTTTATGCTAACTTGATCAACAATATCTACCCTCAAAGGTAAATTTTATATAAATTGTACCTAAAATTAAATTATTATACATAAGAATAATAATTTCAAAACTATACACACATCCTCATACACAAATTCATATGGAATCACAAGTGAATTTTTTAATATGGTATTGAATTCATACATCACCTATCTTGTAAAACACTTTCTGAAACATATCACTAGATTGAATAATGATTAATATATAATGAAAAGTAATTATTTGATATTTGAAGATATGATAAGGGATAATCACATCCACCATTGAAACATTAAATGGTGATGATTTAAGGGTCAAAAGAAACTTTTATTATCAATGTTGTCCCAAAATCATGTTCTATCCTAGTTTATGTTTTAGGAGGAAGAGGGAAGGATATAGAAAGTCTCCCTTTTAAAATAATAGGGTAACAACTAAAAAATCTCCAATAAATAAGCTAATTTTTCATTGAGTACTAGGTGTCTGATTCTCCACATGAAACCATACATACACCAAAATGATGACCAATGGGGATCTAACTATATAGTTCAGGTTATTTTCGCAACATATAACTAGTGACGTTATTATGTATAGAAATTCTATAATCAAATAATTCAATCATGGGTCTTATTTTACCTATATACAAAAATATATTGACTTCCAATATATTCCAAATAATGTGCAATAATTTTAGAATAAATAAATTAAAGAGAAATATAATCTTGTAATACATAGATGAAATTTCTCAGTTGTTATAAACATATACATAACCAAACCTTTTCAATTAATACTTATTATATATGCATCTATATATATTAATATAATTATCCTACAAATGAATTTGATAGATATGACCATATTTTATAGGTATGTTCATGGGGATACCAGAGCTGGATGATGTCTACAGAGTTCATGATTTACCATATGGCCATCCTGGGTAATATGATGTTGAATCCCTAATTTAAATTCAAAAATTGGAAGAAAAATGGAGTTTATCAATTTAGGTATATGTGGAAAGTCAAAATGTCCTGTTAATGGAGAATATGATATAGGTTAGTTGAGAGTTTTAGCAGTGTTACATGGTGATTTTCATATTTCTAAAAAAATGGGTTGTGGTATTCCTTGGTTGAATGGGATATACGATATCCTTGATATATGGATTCCTTTTAAAATTGTAGCATAACTGTTTTCCATATATGATTTGAGTAAAAAATATTATTATTCATTGGATGTAATAATAAAATCAATAGATTTTCATTGGTATGATTAATAATGAGTAAACATATTGTTATTTATAATAATAATTATTAACTAGAAAAAGAGGAATTATTTTCATTTTATATAGGCATGAGCCTATATTGATGGTATATGATCCATAGTGGAATGATATGTGATTTAGTGATGGATATAATGATGTAATAAACCATCATGGTAATATGATTCAACAAATTATTATAGATACTATTCATAATGATGGGATTAAATTTATGGAACTGTCATTCTATATAATGAAAAAATGTTTTTTACATGAACATTTGATAGTACATTATATATATAAGAACTATTAAATATACATGTTTAAAATTTTAAAAATTCGGTCGAATAATATATGAAATATCATTAAGTTAAATACAAAATTTACAAAATTAACATAATGTAAAAATAATATATGTTTTAAAAAAATAATCGTTATGTTACATCAGTATGTTTCAATATATTTTCATGTTTCACATATTAGGGGTCTCTATTGATTAATGGATATAAATGGGTAACCCTCCAAGGACTGTTGATAATAATTTTTGGTGAGATATATTTTATTTCTTTTAGATACTATGTGATGAATCACCATTTGTCAATATGAATTAAAAAAATAAGAATAATGTGGAAGTGTTTTTTTAGTTTCCATTAATGCTAATATATGAAGTGTGATGTTATTAAGAAAAAAAATAAATTTCATTGCTAATTTTTTATTAAGAATCAATGTTTCATGAATAATACTACATATAATAGAAGTATTTATGTAGATGGATGCAAAAAAGGTCGATGGTCACATATAATAAGGATTTATCTGTAAGAATAAATACAGAATATATATTATATTTATATTATGTTCAAATTTTTAGAGATAATGAATCCATGATATGATGTGAAATTAATAATCCAAAAAATACTAGATTTAGTCAGAGAACATGTCTTCTTCTACAAACAGTGCTTTATTAAAAAAAAATTAAAATGTTTATGGACAATATTAAAATGATTTAGAAATTATATTTCTACATTTTTTTAAATATCTTTTTAGTTGAATTTTTTTCTATTTTTAAAAAAGACATTTTTCTAAATTATTGACTATGAAAAATTAATACTCTCTTTACCTATTAAGACATGGAAAGATTTAGCCACTATAATATTTTATGCCTCTATTGAATGTTTAAAAATTACCCTTGAAATAAAGCATTTTAAAATTTTATTTTCAGTTAAAAGGGTTTGAAATAGGTTTTTCAAAAAACCAGGGGATATTTTCTTCATGAATGTTTTAAATGATCTTTTTATCGAATTTCTATTAATCAATTAAAACTATCATTTTTTTCTCAAATTGGTGACATTATTTATTAATTATATCCTTACACGTAATTAATAGTTTTTATTGATTTAGTATTCAACAGAATTGACATTCAATTCCTTGATTTATTTGTTATGTAACATAAAATTTATAATTTCTAAGGATCATTGAACAATTATTTTCCACAAATTATCCATATCATTTATCAATGATATTTATATTTCCAACATAAAACATATGACATATGATGAATTCATTGAAAATTATATTATTATTGGTTACATATTTAAAAATGAATATACATTATTTAATATATATATATATATATATTTGATAAATAGAATTATTTACCTCAATTTTTAGATATGAGGAATGATTGGAAATAACATGTTTGAACCAAACTATATATATCCCCTCAATACATCAAAAAATTCATATGATAAAAACTAGTTTCTCAAATTAATAAGGTTTCTACCTATTGAATTGAATTTTCTTGTGAAAGGTATAGATGGTATAGGTTTTTAGCTTATCTCACACGATTTACAATAATTAATCATTTCAATAATTTAGATTCATTTATTATTTATCTATGAGATTTTTATTCACCTATGTATAAATACATTAAATTTTGAGCTCATTTGTCCAATAAAATTTGTATCACTATATTACATTTACATGTTGTTCATTAATTTATTTTATAGATTACATGTCATGTGACTTTAGTTATTTCATTTCCATATTGATTATTATCATTGATTCATTATTGATTCTATTATATTTTTCCCATACTGATCATTTGAGTACACCCTTATTATTTTTCCATTCCCCAGGAATTCAATATGCATAAATTGATATATATTCAGGGATAAAATAGATCGATCAATTTTAACCACATAGGAAAAAATTATGTTATAATTATTGTAATAATATGAAATAAAAAACACATTTATGTAGTTTTTTTATTAATAATACTAAACACATTGGTCCTTTGAGATTTGATTCCTTTTATAAGTCCAATTCAATAGAAGTAGACAGAGGATATAAGATTTCTATGTTTTATTTCTACAAGGAACACTAACATGGACATACCTTTTAATATTAAAAAAAGTAGTTTTTAAATGAAATAAAACCATTCAATGAATAAAAAAATGAATTTTTTATTCAGTTATATATACTTTTGAAATATTCTTTCATTTATGAGGGCCATTTTAGTGAAAATATATTACAGGGCCCACTATATGAGAATTTTCAGCTCTAAATATCCTATATTGATAAGAATCAGGCAACTAATAGTTCTTCAAATGGGGTCCTTATGTACATTTTATCCATGTATAAGAAATAGTATACTAGTTTCATTATAGTGAAATGGTATGAGCTGATCTTAATATGAATAGGTGAAATTAAAAAAATATAATGGATAATTGATATTGAAATCCTTTTTTCAGGATATAGTAACTCTTTGTCACTATATATCATGAAATTATAGGAATCCTAAAACACATAATTCATAATGAAATTCCATTTCAATGAATGAGTTCATAAATATAATGAATAAATCATTTTGTCATAGTATAAAGATAATAAAGGAGAAGAAATATTAAATAATAAAGGAAAAATTTTCTTGAGGAATATAAAAAATTTAAATTCATTTTATTTCCAATGATAAGGGATATAGATTCCAATATAAATCTGATCATAATGAAAAAAATGATGTTATTTCTCATAAAAGAGGTCATTGTGCATATATGGATTTGGAAATTGAGAAGGGAAAATATTATGAATTGGGGTACATGATTATATGGATAATGATAATCTCAATGTGAATTATTGATATTTCACCAATTTTGTTAAATAAAAAAAGTGTGGGGAATTTAATCCATATGGATTTTTTCTGAATACAAGCTATCATGATTCAGAATAATGGAGACTATAAACATATTACATAATCTAATGTCATTTGTAACTGATTAATTCAGGTATAATATAATGGATTATTAATAATATTTTTTATATGAGATGTTCTATGTGTTGTGAAACTTTTGTGAATATAAATAAAACCATCCACAATAAAGATTGTTAATTTATGAGTACAAACTTATGTGTTGTAGTTTAGAGTATATAAATTAGCTCTATATCATATGTATTATAAGGTCAAGTGAAAAAGACATTATTCCATTTAGTTTATTGTATAGTGTGAAGTATATAAAACTATACATGAATATAAGAGGTAATTTTTTACGGTGCATTCATTGGTGGGATGTTTGATATGCTCGCAATCCAAGGAATATAAGGAATACAATTCATTAGGGAAGACATTGGTTATGATTTAAAATCCCCCTCATTTAGGTTTTAATTTTGAAAAATTACTTCTAGTGGTAATTTGTGTCATTATATATATAGATACAATTCTCCATGAAGGAAATGATATTCACTAACATCTGTTGAATAATCATGACACTATAATTTTACAGACATCTATTTTGATATATAATTTTTTTATTTTTATTAAATCATTAATACTAAGAAAATTATATTTGCTTTTGAATATTTACTCAATTAATTAAAAATGAATGTTCAGGACCTATATCCATATAATATAAAAAACAAATACAATCATATGAAATATTATGAGGAGGAACTACTCACAAACATGAGTGTTTGGTCTAGTTTGAGAAATGGTAAGCTAGAAAACTACATTTCTATAACTTCTAGTAAATATGGGAAATAAAATCAGGCCTCTAATTGACAAATTCAACTTATATTTAAAGATGGATACTATATACTTAGGTTATGAAAATAAATATTGAGATTATCGTCAGCTAGGTGAATCAACACATGAAGATGATCGTTATGAGAAATTTGGTAATGTCATAAATCATATTTCCAATTATAGAGATAAGGATAAAGTGGAACAATGAGGTAGGAGTATTCATATATAGATTTTTTTACATAGCAACAAGAATTTAAATTCCACAAATCACATGACCTTGCCCCAATTTTTAGAGTTCTCCAGCTGAAAAATAAAGTGGTAGTTGAATGTTAATTTCTCAAAGAGCTCATTCTCTATTCTAAATATGTGATGCCCTGGGAGTCCTTCCAAATCAGTTTATTAAAGGTGATTTCCCAAATCAATATTCAATTACCTCTACATGTTTTTCCTATTAAAAATATACTATATTGAATAAAAAATATTTATTTTTTACGTGGATTCCATTAGATACACACGTGATTCAATGAATAATTGAATACATATTCATAGATCGTCTTCCATTTCAAGGATATCAAAAATTTTAATCCGAACATATATGAAACATCCATTCAATGGATGATTAATCAGTAAATCAATTCTAATTATGAATTTTTTCTGAATTTCCTATCTATATTTATTGATATTTTTTAATATGTATCCTAAATTTTTCACATATTTCCTTATAATTTATTTATTAAAAATATTGATTATTAATAATGTTATGGGTGGGGGTTGTTAAATATAAATTGGTATTAAATCCTCCGTCACATAAAATATGGAATATTGGGAAACCTATATTGCGGTGTAAATAGTTATTTGTTATACCCATAAAAATCATGAAGTTTATCTGGACATGAATTGTTATCCCTATTTAAAATCATCTCTAGGATTATTGAATAGGTTTTTACTAAATTATTGAATCCTTCTTTTTGAGACCACAAAATAGAGTATATAAATATCTGACTAGAAACTATAATTTTTATATCAATTCATTAAAAAATTCATAAATATGACTATAAATTTATCCAAGAGATTAGGAAGAGGATGTAAAATTCTACAAATGAAATTACTTTTTATGAACAAACTTAAATATTTAATCCAATATTCTATGATGGTTAATACATTGGGACATTAATGAATAATTAAATTTATATGGGGAAAAAACTTTAATATTGATCCCTCCTACATTATTACATGGTTGTAACATTTATCCCCAATATGGTAAATAGATTGGCGTAGTTGGAAACATAAATTACCCTAGATGATAATGTATGAAATTTGCCTGAATTGGGAATGCAAGTTATATATGTATAACTCAACATAGTATTACAATATTTTAATATAGTTTTATCTGATCCTTATTAGATGGTTACTATTTTTGTACACCGACTGCTGGGATCCACATATTTCTGAGTTGACCTCAATAGTTATTTTGGTTTTCATTCAAAATTGGATTCATCAAAATAAGATCCCAAGAAAACATCTCTTAGAATGTATTCTGGAAGGCCATACATCATCGAGTAGGATAGTGTTCATTAATCATATATTAATCATTCATTATAATATTAATCATATATATGAACCTGTGATTAATAGAATTCCCTTATTATGGGCATCCATTTTTTCATGTGAGTGTTCTGAGGAGGATAAAAATATTGAACATATAGTGGGTTGGTTTTGATTTTTATCCAATAAATCATATTATTATGTCAAGAATGATGATACTACACTTTTATGTATGATATAGAAAATAGTAATATTTTTTATGTAATAGTTAAGAGAGAAATAAATTTTTCCATTATATAAAAATATTTAATTTGAGACCATTCAAATTAATGATATCACATACTTTATAGAAAACCATTACATATGATTTTTTTTATGAATGCGTAAAGGCTTCATATATTATTTTTAATTTGAATCCATGATAATAATTTTATATATGACATCTCTATTATTCCCTTATTATTTAGTTAAGTTATTATAATTTTTTATTAATTCTCTAAACCAATAATGAGATCTATGCACTCCATTTCATTATAAGTAAATACTTTTAAGATGAAATAATGAATATAGAAACATTGATATAATATATAATTTGGAAGTACCATTTAAAACCTATATAAAATTATTGTTCCTATAATTTCTTTCATTTGGGATCATATTCATTCTTTAATTGTGTTTATAAATTGTTTGGGATATTTTTTAAATGAAAAAAAATTATTATATTGAAGATATATATATATATATATATCTGAGAAAATATAAATAAATAGGTTGTGTCATAGTAATTATAAATAACCTAGCCCTTGGATTCCTTATATGATTAAAATATTACATTAAACCATTATTAATTTTATTTGATATGATCTTGGTACTTACTCATATTACAATAAAATATATAATTTTTAATCACATCAATTTTGAATGTCAGATTGAGTTTGTAAGAATACATTTTCTGACACTAGTATTTCATCACTTTGTTTATGGAAATACTATTACATTATTTGTAATATATTTCTTCCATGTTTATATTATAATCAAACAAAATTAAAAAAAATTCAGTTATATTATGATTAATTATTATTATTATACTCTATGATTTCAGTAATTATTTACTCCAGATTTTCAACATTGAGGATGTGTGAATTTATTTCAACTAGATGTACTGACATCGATGAGATGGATAGATACAACTTTTGGATATCAAAATCCAATAGAAAATTATTCTTAAATTTAATTGTTATGACATCCCTTTTTTGTTTTTTCCAGGAATATAATATTCTATGGATGTTTAAAAATATTTTATGATATAATAATGGATCCCTTGGAAGCCCCTCATGAAAAAGTAGTTCAATGAAATAGGATTGTATCTAATATCTATAGTATTTTAATAATCTACGAAAATACTATTGTGGTAGATTATGATACCAATGAAAATTTCATGTGTGAACCCAAATGTTCATTTTAATCAGTTAATCATTAGGTTGTGATTTCGTAATCTATAGAAAACAACATAATTATAGATAATATGTTACTTCACTAGTGACACATAACCACCAGATCAACCACATTTCATTTTACAACATTATAAAGATTTTTATTAATCATTTTATGTACCACCCATTTATATATTACATTTAAATTTCGTAAACATATTTTAATCATTATAAAATTTTACAATCCATGTGGTTTATTGAAATCCATTTCTCATTATTGATAAAAAATGTTGTTCATACACAACAGGAACTGAAAATCATAAATGAAATGTGATTTGGAATGATTATCCCTCTTCATTTCATATATATTATCCCGTGATGGATAAATTCATTTCATGTGTCATTTTTTCCCACGATATTGGGTCTGGATACTCAAAAATTGAGTGTGAACATATGAATATAATATTCATATATCATTTTATTTTCTAGTGATGATATATCAGCTTGTATTGATAAATTATTTATATTTATCATGATTGTGAAGATTGATGTCCTCACAGAATAATGAGGGTAATGGATCATAAAAATTACCCATTCACATAAATAATTTTATCCAAGAAAAATGTATTTTACACATAAACAATTTTATTGGAATCATCATGTTTTTAATTTAATATAGGAGTAAAAGAAGAGTTATTTTCAATAGTAGTTTATAATGCAGTGGCCATATATATACCTTCTTTATCACAGCAATGATCTATTTGTCTATTCTATGACTCTCTTTTAGGCATAATCATTTGTACTACAATTCATTCCTAAATAAATGTTACTTTTTTCATCAACAATTACCATATTTGTGTAAATTTATAGAATTCAATGGAATAATTGATAATTTATTGAACTGGTTTTATAATTACTATAAATCTTTTATGACCATGTTATATGGAATTCCATTCATATTTCAATAAGGAATGTAATTTTGTGTTGTTTCTAAATATTAAATCTATATACGAAGAAACATTGAAATTTAATTCCACAAAATGTGGAGTTCAAATCATCCATGTAATTAAGAAAGAGGAATAGGGATAAATTTTCATTACCTGTGTATTAAAAATTTCAATTATGTACAGTCATTGGATATATAATATTTTTAAATCACTAGGTGACTGACCTAGAAGATCATCACTACGGGGATAGTAAGAATTATTAGATCATCATCATCCTTTTGAACTATATATTTTTTTCTAATATGATGAATTTAATGTGAATTTATTGATTTTTTATAAGAATTGATAGAAAAGATGGTCTATACATATTTTGTGATACATAAGATGGATTAATGGATTTATTGGGGTTTTAATATATAATCACTGTATAATAAAATGTTAACTATAATTTCACCTATAGAGTTATTTTATATGAAATGTATCCATGTTGAAGAATATCATGATATTAAGGATATGTCACACATCATACTATATGTCATCTATTATTTAATTAATTCAATTGTTTCATTAATATAACTTTGTATTTGACCATTTCCATTTAAATTTTATTAAATATATGAAAATTTAATGTATTATGGTAAGAAAAAAATTTGTAAAAATTTGATGATTCCCATAAAATAGGGTCTATATTTATTTGAAGAGAAATTCACATGGTAGTTTAATAGGTTTTAAGTATTGAGAACCAAAGATATGACAATAATGAATTTTTATTTTTATTAATACATGGGGAGAATAAGGTTTGGTAAATTTTTTGAAAAAATGGTCTTAACTAGTCATTAATTAATTCAAAGTTACCTATCTAACCCCCCCCCATATTTTTTAACTATAACCAATTATTTATTTACACCACTCATCCATTAAAACATATGAAATATCCACATATCCTTCCCCCTACACTATCGATATCTCACATGTATTATTTCTTGTTTTATGAATGTTTTCTATGGGATGTTCTTCAAAAACATACCTATTTGTTATATGTTACATTTATATTCATATAATTTTATAATATGTCTATGTAAACATATTTTATGTGGATAAAGAACATTATCAAAGTGGTTTCATCATTTTTTAGGTTGGGTTTATCTGTATGAGTGTATTCTTCCTAATTCTGTTGGTTTATCCCCTCAGTCATTTCATGTTTCTTTTTAAGATTGTATTTCTCTATTCATGAGTATTTATTTCATTATCCATTACTGATTTCCCAATTTAAAATATTTTGTATAGGTCATTATATTGTTAATAAAATTACTTTCTATTTTACTCTAATGGATTGGGTTTTCCTAGTAGTGATACTTTTTTTCAATAAAAAACATTTTTAAGTAGTAATATTCTTTTTGTAACAATACTCATCACGTGGTTTCAAAAAATTACAAATTGGATTTTATATTTTTAATTCAAAATAAAATTAGGTTTTTATCTCCCCAACCCACAAGAAAATTTTCTTCCACTCAAAATTATAAATTTCACATGTTTTTACATAATTTTTTATATTTATTTTATTCTTGAGATACATATTTTTTATAATATTTATTTTCCTGAAAAAAACATTAATAACTTCCTTTCGAAAAGGATTATTTGTATACCATTTTGAAAATTTAAATAAAATTATCTAAATCAAAAGACACCCATTTAATATTCCCAAAATAATTTGATTAAAATTTATTTAAATATTCATTTATTATGTAATGTATTTATATAATATTATTTTTAATGAAATGAGACTATTTGTAAGGTGTTTTAATTATTGAGTGTGTGTTTAAGATTCATTTCTAGAATATACTAGTATTGTTGAATTCAGGATTTCCCATCATTATTATATATATATAAATATATATCATAGTGATTCAATATTAGAAATTGGGATGTCCTCATACACATTACATAATAACCTTTGATTAATTATTTTCAAGTGACCATTAGTATGTATTTCAAACAAAGATGAGAATCATAACCTCAGATAGGATAGTTAGGGTGAAAATAAGTTGTCGGGGGGTTGGATTTCATTAGGTGGACATATATGATTGGATTTTAATCATTTTTCCAGATAGCCCCTATAATCATCTATTTTCACTTGGTCATTAAATTTTATCCCCATTATTATAGTTATAAATATTCTTCTTGTATGTTAGATAAGTAGTGATTATTTATTATTTCGATTATTCACCAATAAAAATTTAATAATAATAATTATTATTCTATTATTCTTTGTAATTATCTTTTAAAATAATTATAATATATTTTAAATTTTATATCACGTATCTGCTAATATTTTGGGACCTTTTCACTATTTCTATTAAGGATGGTAATAATTTAAAAAAATACTATCATAACCTCACAATAAATGTTTTAATTTTATATTATTTATCAAATTTATTTTATCCATGTTATTTTAAGAAAAATAATTAAAAAAAACTACAATTAGTTGATAATGAATTTGAAAATTCTTGTATTAATAGTAGTATTCCCAGAATCCAGGAATGGATTTATATTTGAAGGATTTCAATGAGTTGAAATGTAGAAAAAATATTTTTATGTCTAAACCTACCATAATTTATGTTCCTTCCAGTTTCATCATGGAATATATAGATTGTGACTATGATTGGGTTGGTTTGGATGGGTGTGGGTTGTTATATCGCTTCACTTACTATATCGTGATAGTGATATATAGATTATTTTTAATCAGATGCCTAAATTAGAATTTTATAAAGACACTTCAGCTCCTCTATATCTCAATTTTACCAATCATTTTACACCATGTACAATATTTTGGATTATTAGCCACATGATAAACATTTTATGAGATCTTCTTCAGGAATATTCCATATCATGTGATTTTTTATTTTAATGACAATTTTTTTTCATTATGGATAGATATCCAACATAAGGAGTGTTCATTCCAAATTTACAGTTTTGGGGGATATTGTTCAATATTGATAATTATTTACATGATAAATGTTCCCATATTGAGTATGTTTCAATACATTGAAAACATTTCCTCTTCCTGTGTAACTAGAATGTCTTTCATGTTTTTACATGATCTGTCTAGGATTACCAATTGAGTGGGAAACACATTACATCATGCCCAAATAGATTCAAATTGTCACAATTTATCAATGTAGTGGTGTTATATTGATGAAATTATTTGAAAAACACAATTAATTCATGTACCAAGTGATAGTTAGTTCATAGTTATTTTTATCCTCATGTTATCAAGTGATGTTCATATTATTAGTATATCATAGGATTTATTTATTTATTTAAATTGTATTATCTCTATAATTATTAAATTTTGACGTCTATTGGTGTTTAATGTGTTATTTTATGGATTTCTATTCCTTAGGAATGATAATACATGAACAAAAAAGGAACAAATTTTTCATTAATAGTCTTGATAACCATGAGAATAATTGGAGAATAGTTTTTTCTTCCATATGGTTGTTTTACAGTTTTAAAAGTGACCAATAAACCATGGGACTAAATTGGGAATTCCCAGTAACTAAAATGAAATATTTATCTTATATACTATGTGATTCTGAATTTTAATGGTTTATGTGTACCAATTTTTTGGGATGTATAAATGGATATTTTCATAGTATCTAGGTGTTATTTGATTTGATTTTTGATGAGATATGGTCAATAAAACATGGTTATTGAATGATAATACTCATTTCCTGCTGGTATAAAAGTCATTTTTTGAATGTGGTTTTATTAGATAGATGGTAATTTATTTTAGATAGCGAAAGACAAATATAAAACGTATGAAGATATTTTAAATGATGTTTCTACATTTCCTATGTGATATTTGTTAGTGTTTTGAAAATAAAAATTTTACTTTATTATAATCTCTAATATTTTAAATTAATCTTTATATTTATTAAAATAAATCTAAATAGATTCCATGTTCAAATATTTGAATTATTATTTTCATAAAGTATTTTTTTATAATAAAAAATGAACTATATGTTGTATTTAATATATATAATGATTTATTTTGAGATAAAATTGGAATAGATATGACATACCAAATTATTTTTCTCATTCACCAATGAAATTTTATATACATAAAAACATTTTCAAAATTGAATATTAATGTTTTAAACCTATGTTAAATATCTATAATTTTTTTAACAATATATTTCAATAATCTTATGATTCATTTGATTTAAACATTTCTATAATTTTTATTAGGTTTTTAATTCAGTTGAATGTGAGGCTATTTTTATAACACTTTTGATCGGGTATCATAATTTTATATTATTTAATGTATTCTTATTAATATATTCATTAGGGGTCAAAGAGAATCAGTATAATAGAATTTTATTTTTAATCATATCTTATAGGATTCGAGTGTTTACATTATTTTCATTTCCCCTATAGATACTCAAATTGGAGTGGTAAAAAACAAGACATTATTCATTCATTTTCAGTATATGGGATATTATATTTTCTCATTCATTGAACACATTATTTTCTATCTTAGATTATTAATCACTCATTATTTGAATACAGGAAACCAACTCCTTGGTGGTTGGATGAGTCCATTGGGAGGTTAAATAATTAATTTACTATAAGCAAACCCATGTAGAAACATGAGTGGGCTCATTTGAGTATTTAATATTATTCTATATTCTTTTCCTTAATATTTATTCCTATTTTTTTTAAATTATTATATAAAATTTTCATATTTTCAGTAAAAAAATTTTACTTATTTTATAATGGGTATTATATTGTTTAGAAATTCAACTAGGGTCGTCTCATATTTTCAATTTTTTGACACATAATAATTCAACTAAAGTACCCTTATTATTCTAATGGACCATATATTTTTAGTCATTATACTATTAGTAAAATAGCTAATGATTCTAGTCTATTTTACCATATACATTCAATATATTTCCTTTTATTTTGGAATTATTGTGATTTGGAATTTTTATATGTATATTGATTTAGAGACATGGCTCATATGTTTCATTTGTTTATTAATCTAAACACGGGGTCATCTATATTTTTATACTAAATAAGATGTTCTCTATTTGTTGTCATTTTGGAGAGATATTTAAACATTTTGTGGATGAATCCTTGTTATGGTCAATCTTCTCACCATCAATTATGTTTTGATATGGATATTCATTAATATATCTTATGTGGACTCTTTAACTCTAGAATGTACATACATCATCTTAAGAGATAACCTTAAATAACATCACGTACTTCCCAAATTTATCTCTTTCTTTTTCATTCTTATATTTATAATATAATATATAATTTTTATTTATCCCATATAATGGTAATTCTAAATCATTAGTGATTATAATCGAGGTTCATCTATTATTGGCAATGGATTCCCTATTTGGTGATGTGGTGACTAATTTAGATGAAAACATATACAATTTATTTATCATCTTTAGATACTCTTAACTATAAAAAAAGATATTGATGTTAGACATTTTAGAAAAAATTTATTTAAGAGGACTTCTAAATTTTTTGGGTAGATCACTATATTTCATTTTCATGTATCATGCATTATATTGATCCATTATAGAGTAGTGGTGACATTTCCCCATGGGTGCTCTTTTTTTTCACCAACCCAGACCATCCTCAGGTTTATATATGGGACCATTAATATCAGTTATTTCTATTTTTATGACTAATTATGAATTTTGGGTTACTACCATATATGATGTTTTTTTATTAAACCTTGTATTATTAGATAATAATTATTTTAAAATACATTTTTTGTTATATTTTATTTTTGTTTTATAAATATATTTAATTGACTTTTAGTTTTTGATTATAATTATATCTATTTTATAGGGTAACTGGGTTCATCATGGTAATTGGTTTTGGAAATATAGGGTGGCATATAACTCATTACACTCATTATCCAACCATCACTACTAAGACATTCTAGGAAAAACATATTGTGCGGATTTGTTTCACTACATAACCTCTATTTTGAAAATTTTATATTGTGAATTCTTTTATTCTCTAGTTGGTGATTATTAGGTAATTTAATTGGTTTTTTTAAATTAAATAAAATAAATAACTGTAATGATAAAAAAAATGTAGCAAAAACCTTGATATGATAGTGTCATAAGATATATTGTTTTAAATAGTGATATTCACATTGTTCATAAAATTTTCATTTAATGATATAGGAAAATCATGTGACAACACCATCCTTGTCCAATATCACCCACATTTTTGGTGTACCATCTATCAAACCATTTGGGAAAACAAGGTTCCTTACATAGCCATATAAATAATGGAATTTATCTATCAAATACTCTGTTTTTTACTCTAAACCCTTATTAAATCACCTACATACCACTATCCACCAAACATTTACGTCCCTTTAGCTTTTCTTCTCCTCTAGGGACTCTCCCACATATTGGGTCACATTTTACTATAATTTCATACTTTTAGTGCGTAAAACCCGATAATTTAATGAATTAACATCCTTTTGTTTATTATCCCAAATTTTATCACAGATGGATAATTATTAAGATATATTTATTTTCACTTAGTTATTTCATTAGTTTGTGGTACGATATTATCTTTAAGAGTAGTTTGTTCATATTTTGGATAGTTTATCACCATAGTCATTGAAATCGAGTAAATGTAGTCAGTTTTCTATTGAAATGAGTATTTTATTATATATCTTTTAGTCAATTCTAAAATTAATTTCATATTTTGAATTACATGAGATAATATTCAATAATTATATTGATTTTTCTCAAAGGTGCCTAGATTTCCCTATAGATTTCATTTTATGTAAAAAAAATTCTTCAACAATTTATAATATTTAATTTATTCTAATCAAACATGATAACCATGTGTCTTAAAAAATTAATGAATATTATTTATAGAATATATCAATGATTAATTAAGTTATTTAGAAAATATTAGAATTTTCCATGTTTTTACCGTGGTCATTTTTGATTTGATTAAGTCATTTTAAATTCTTTTAATATTGTTTTTAATGAATGAGATATTTTTTTCCTTATGAAATATAATTCCTCAAAATGTATTTGTATACATTTTTTCAAAAGTAATGTTTCACTAGTAAAAATTGATCTTTATAAACAAGACATTCATGATTAAAAATAACACTAGGAATGTGACCATTTTACCATTTGTTTTAAATTTGATGAAATTATCCATGTTTTATCATATGCTTGATATATTATTATTGTCTATTATGATGTTATATTTTGTTAGGGGTATTCAGAGGAATGTGTGTGATTATTTTTATTATATATTATATATTTTTATTTGTGATAATCTTATTTCCCAACTCTACATTATATATATCATGGGGAACCAAGAGTATCTTGTGGGATGTCTGGATAAACATTTTGAATATTGTTAAGAAAAGACTCATGTATGTTTCCCTTTGTATTGATTTCACCACCCATTTTGAATTTCACCTCATCTATCCATGTTATATTATGAATGATTGTTATGGAGGTTGGATAATATCTATTATGATAATTTACTGGATTATATTTTTTATTGTTCTAGAATCCCCCAAAACATCAATGTGTTCCCACTATAAATGGATTTTTGAAACATTATAATTGTAAATATTCATATTATTCTTTTTCCCATGGAAAATGATTTCATTATAATGTTTTATGATATTGTTGAATCATTTATTATTATAAATATTCCATATACCAGTTTATTTGTCTACTGGAAAAGAGAATGCAGATACGAAGGAGTAAAGATGAATTGTCTCTAAAATATATGAGGAAATTTTCTATGATTCCATATTATAGAGATTTTAGATATAAATAATCAATAAAATATTATTATTTTAAATGATTCTTCTTATTAATTTTTTAAAGAATATTTTATATGAAATATATTATTTCTTAATTTTTATAAATTATAATAATTTAAATTAAAAATATCATTATCGTGGATTTTATAAAAAGGTAATGGGAATAAATTAATATTTTTATTTCAAACTATAATTTAATAATTTTTTTTAATTAATATTCAAGGGAAATGGATAAGGAGTCCTATTGGGGTTTTTTTATAACAATTGGCACATCTAATGTTTTATTTAGTATCTTTACGTATTTAATATAGGTTTGGGTTTGGATTTGTTGGTTACAGTTAGTAATTCATGACGTTTCACTCGGATCATGGAGATTTCTAGTCACAGTTATTTAGTAATTGAATATTTTTCATTATGATGTATATAACAACATTATCATTACTTTGAATTAGCTTTTATCATTACAATAATAAATTATTCAAAATTTTATATTATTTGTTTTTTAATAGTTTTTTATTTGTGATTTATTGTTATTACAATATGGGTTATTCATATTTATAAATCATATTATTTATTTAGGAATGGATCTATAACATGTGAAGTGTTCATGTTGGAGTTCAATGTCGAGGTTCTATGATAATAATTATATTTTTGATAAATAATTCCACCATGTTTATTTTTTATTCCATATAATAATTTAATATATCATGTGTGTTGGGAAGACCCATCATACATTCCATTGAGTTATATTAGGTTCCAGATGTAGGGGTGACCTTGCTTTCATCAATAATGTTTACACTGAGGATTCATGCCACATATAATTGAATAAAATGTTATGTATTGGTTTAAATCATTTAGATATTGTAATTGGTCTATGAGAGGGGAAATTATATATTTATGTGAATTTAATCATATCCAATTTAGTTTTTTTATATTTAATGAGTCATTCCATACCTTTTTTAAATGTGACCATTACTGTACCAGTTCCTTTTACGATCATCACAACATGTCTAAGTATATGAATTTTAAAATCATAATCCAAGGACCAATATGTATAATGTATTAGGATTTTATAACAACGACTAGCTCCGTGTACTTTAATATCATATATAATGGACTACTCTCAACACATTAAAATTAATGGTGTTTTTTTGGAAATTATCATTAGTCATTCATTATATTTTTTTAATGATTTTTTATGGTTACTATGATTAATCTACAATATATAGGTTATAATAAATTTGAGAAATGTTCCATGAATATCTGATGTGTTATTTCATTAAGAGAAAATATTTGGGCATAATATAGATCAATCTAAAATTTTAGATCTCCAATACATTGATTATACTAAATAATATTAACATATATTTAGAGGATTTAGATGAAACCTCATATTTTTTATTTTTTCTCTCGTGTGGAACAAGTAATTACAATAATCTCATAATGATATGGATATATATTATTGATGGTTTAAATGATTTTATGTACTATAAAATCACATCGACTAGAGGTAAAAATATGTTGATCATTATTTTCAAAATAATTGATACCAATTATTATTTGAGTACATTATCAATAATTACACTTGATTATTATAAATTTAATTATTATTCATATATAATTGTTTTAATGAAAACCATATTGGAATGTTATTTATAAATTTTCCATTTAGTATAAATTATTCTATCCTAGTTTAGATCACATACGTTCTGTGGTTTGGTACTAATGATGCTATGTTATTACTATGTGATAATAAATATGTTCTATATAACATCAATCAAAAACCAATTACACATGAATGATATTTATAACCTGTATTAAATGTATTCAGGAGAACAATATAGTTGAAACTTGTTTTATTTGGTGACACCCCTTATTCTAGTGTTTTGGAGTTTTTGGTGATGATGGTGTCATTATTAGTTAGTGTTTATTACTCTGTAAATTTAAATAAAATATAACATTGTGATAAAAATGGGGACTCATTTTTATCTTATAATATTCATAATCATTGATCCCATGAAATACGATTAAATTTATCACATAATAAATCTCCCATAAACATTTTATTTCTCTATAATGGGACAGTTTTCAGAACCTATCAGAGTAGTGATTTCCAATTGTGAATTTCCATGAAAACAATTATGATGTTTATGGTCCCCCATAAAAAGAGAGTAAAACATCTCTCAAAATCATTTTTATATTCTTAACATTAACACATTAAATTTTTTTAATATCATGTTCAAAATATTTATCTGTTATTATTATCAATGTAAAATCTTTTAAATTATAGATATTAAATATAATCTAAGAATAATTGTGTAGTTGAATAATATATTCATGATAACATAAATACATGTATATATAAAATTTTATACATATGATGAAAATCGATATGTTTGGGTTTGAGTTTGTTCTGGGGAATCCATTCCTACAACACACCCATATACACAAGATCTAACAAAAAATTACTCATAATGTATTAAATTTTGTAAGAAAATAATGTTTTGAGATATGAATTTTGATAGGGGTTTATCCATATTATCCTATATGGAAACATCATAAACTACAACATTACAAATTTATATAAAACCCATATGACATAAAAATTTCTATTTATTTTCTTTTTCCTCTATTATGAAATATGATCCTTTTAGAGTAATACTGAAATAATATTTTAATAAAATTCTAAAACAAGGCCAACGATAATAAGTACAACCAAAATATATGAGATTTAATTTTAACTTCTAAATTGATAATTTAATTACACTTGAAGTTGTTATATTAATGTATTTCATTGAAGAATAAAAAAACAAGATTTCCTTATATATTTGAAAGTTCACTATATCACCATTCAGGAATATATATATCTTTATTTTGATTTTATATCAATATGAAATATCTAGAAAATATAATTTATGTTTCATACTGAGCCCATAAATTTTAAAATAAGACAATGATTGATAGTGTAAAAAACAACCCATAGTGAGCATAAACAAACCAAAAATTAATATTATTTTAAATATCAATATAATAACCTAATAGTTTATTTTGAGGGTATCAATTTAATTTATTTAATTATGATATATATTTATATGATTTTCAAAAATTAAAATTTTATTGATTATTTACAAGGAAATAAGAACATATTTTTAATCAAGTGATTTTTAATTTAATTATCCAAAAATTAATTTTTATTTTATTTTGTGAGAAAATATTATAAATAAGTACAACTAATTTATGAAGAATAATCATATGATCATGAAATTATTTAATTATTTTATAATATATTATTTAGTCTCTATGGAAATATTTCTATTTTTCAAACAAAATTAATCTTTCATTGAACTGATACAAATTAACAATTTTATAGAAAACTATATTTTCTATTAAATTATATAATAACATCCAATTTTGAATTCAAATGATTGAAAAAATTTCATTTTTTTTATTATACGTGATCTAAATATTTTAAATAGTATTACAAAATAATTTTTTTTCATACAAGGACATTTGTATAACAAAAAATGAATTTCTCAAAAAAACCATTATCAAAGTGTTGGGAAGGAAAATTTTTCATTAAATGAATTAATATTATATTAATTTAATTTAATAAAATTTTATCAATATTTTTAATTTTGTGGAATAATTTTTGAAAATGGGCACCATTTATTTTTCTCCTAATAAATATTAATTGTTGCAAATAATTGTGTTATTATTATGGGTAAATTGGTAAATGAAGTTGAAAATTGATATGATAATCAATTAAAAATATTTCTAAAAAATAAATATTTCTGTTTAATGAGTTAATTTTAGAAATACAGTGCACAAATTTTAACATGTAGATACAGTGTTTAAAATTTAATGGCCCCGACCTCTCTAGTCCATTCCATTGTGAAATGTGGTACTAGAGGTGTTTCGGGAGGACAAGGTGACTTTGGGGGTGAGTTTGGGTGGAATTTTAAGGAAAGCTAAAGTGTAATAGCTTTCGCACAGTTGGCGCATGGTTTTCCTAACCGTGCGAACTAACTGTGCGAGGAGGGGTTGTCTAGGAAGAAGCTAACGCACAATTAGCGCATGGTTTGTTAAATCGTGCAAACTAACCATGCAAGCACTTAATGTTCGATCCTAAAATTGTAAATCTTACTCGTTTTTACCTTTAATTACCTTGTTTAAGCCCCTATGTGGCCATAACTCGGTATTATCCTTCCTTGGAGGTGGAAGAACCTCTCCCAAGTGTTTTGGAGTCGATCAACAGGCTTTTCTTCCCAAATCTAAGCCGGTTTCTCAAGGTAAGTAATCCTTTTTGTTTCTTTTTCATAGATCTACCTAGATCTACTCCTCCTCATCTCTCGAGATCTTAGATCTACACCCATTAGAGGTAGATCTATGTGTGTAGATGTCTTCATGATGAGATTTGGTATTGGTTGTGTTAGGGGAGGAGATCTAGGGAGGATTCGTGGAGAATCGTCCCGGTTTCTTGGGCGTTGATCAACCATTGTGGTTTTCCTCAAAAACCTTTGAGGTAGGTGATTCTTGGATTCTCTAATTATTTATGTGCAATCATAGATTTAAAATGATTCAGCCTTTTGGATCACAATGGAATTGACCTAATTAAATACTTGAACCAGAGTAAAAGAATTGGTTTGATCGCATGTTGTTGATTTGTGTCGTGATAACGGTTCGCCCCTTGTATTCCTAGATAGTGTGATATCTTTTACTGGCTTGTTAGCATGTTTCTCTTGATGAAAAAGGTAAATAACGTAAATCCATAAATAATTGATAATTAATTGTATAAAGATAAAGATGCATGTAAATGAATCCTCTTGTTGTTGTTGTGGTTGTTGTTCCAAATTGATGTTAAAACAATGGATGACAATGTGCATGTTTAATTCCGATGGTTGGTAAACATAAAATCTATTGGTGCTTGTTGTTTGAAGGCCGAATGCATTGTTAAAGGGCCAAGAGACCAAATTAATGTGATGCTGATTTTTCCTGCTACTTGTGTTGTGATGTTACATGGGAGGGTGTTGTGATATGTGGAGGCATACATGCATGTGGTTGAGGAAGAAGATGACACCTAGAGTGGCGAGATGCATCGGTTTAAGCATGTGGGTGTCGGGGAGGACACTAGGGATGATGTTATGGGGTTGTTGTGTTGGCAGAATGTTTGGTGGTTTGATTGGTTGTTTATCTGCTTTACTATTCCCCACTGCTCAAGGTAGATGTTTTTTCTTACCCTTCTTCCGAAAAAGGCAAAGACATGCGGGTTATTCCACGTGCTTTACGTGCTTAGCCTCTCGAGGGAGAATGAGTCTACGCTCTTTCTATAGGTAGAAAAGACTCGACGGTTAGTATATCTACTCACCGTGTTGATCCCCCTTTTGTTTAGTAGCATAGGATGCTTTTCTAGAATTCCTTGGAATATGGGAGGGAAACTCTGTAATGAAATATTGATTAAATGGTGAAAATACGTGGGGATGGAGATGCTGGAATATAATGATGAGGTTGTGATCTTTTGAAGGAAAAATTGACTTTGGGTGTAATGCTAATGAACATTAATGTGAAATGGTTTATAGATAATTAAATTTTAAAGAATTAATTAAAATTTAGTGGAACTAAAAAAAGGGAATGAAGTAATGTAATAAAGCTCCACAAATGGTTGTGTGCTTATAGGATACCTAGTCTTATAAGTAGCAGACTAGAGTCTGAGAGACGTTAGCTGCAGTTGTGTCTATGAATAGGTAATTGCCATAGTGTGGTTGTGAGTTATAATATATTCTTTACTTTTTGTGTTTATATACTCTACTCCACCATGTCAGAACGAGAACCTAGAACCCTGGGGATTCTGAGCCCAGCAGGGGTGTTTTCCCAAACATTCTGATGGGAGGATGAATGGCTGACTACCCCCTTTGACCCCGCTCTCTTCTCTTGGTAGATACTAGTTCCATTAGGTACCATGGTTAGTTTTCCCCTTATATGTGTGTAGATGGATGTAATGGCTTGTGGTTATTCAGACACATATATTCTGGATAGAGTATCTATGGACTACTATATGTTTAACATGTATAGGCTGTGATGGCATGAGGATACTTACTCAGCATATGGGCTGTAATGGCTTGAGGTAGATTACCCGAAGTATGATACTTGTTATGCGAGCTCTGCTGGCACGCGGGAACTACCTGGTTACTTTTGGATGTGAGGATGGTGTGTTGCTTACCCCTGGTGTCTGCGGGCAAGCCTTTGTGTGGCACGTGGTGTAGATTGTGGTACATAGCCCATGTGTATATGGGAAAGCCTTTCGAGAGAGATGTACATGACATATGTCATTGGGGAAGAGTGGAAAACGAGTGGGGAAGTAGTAGTGAGGTTCCATTGATAATATTTTCTATATGCTACATTCTTGTATGCGCTACTTGGTGAGTGTAGAAATGGTGAGGTTGGGAAATTAGTATACCTGTTTAGGTGAAAAGTTAGTTTCACTTGTTGTTCTATATGATTTAGCATGCTTTCTTTACCTTTCAGGAGAGGCTTCAGGGAGGATCCTACTGAGTATATAGTTATACTCACCCTACATTTATATAAATTGATTTTCAGGTCACTTGGAGCAGGATGGAGATCAAGATGTTTACTACGAGCTTTTGGTTGGAGTAGTTGTTCGGGATTGTGGTCGCTGCCGTTTAACTTTCTTTGGGTACATGTAGTTTTCCCCTTTTTGTTTTAGTACATTTGAATGGCATTTCAAATATGTACTTGGGTTTCTTTTATATTTATGTTCTGAGTTGGATTTGGTTGGTATCTATCTTATCTCTCTCTTCCGCAGGTGTTCTCTTAGAGGGTAATGCCTCCCATTTTTGTGTTTAGTATACCCTTGATTCTAGTCGCCAAACCGGGGCCTACTGGAGGCGGGACTCAGGGGTCATTATATACCTTCTCACATTTCCGACCCAGGAGGTGTACACTTTGTGGGGAGGTGGTCATGACACAGTGGTATCAGAGGTCTGGTTGAGGGATATGATGGAGTTTGGAGTTAGGCACATGTGATGTTGCATGGATTTCTAGTGAAATAGTGTCATTCATGTTTAGAAAGTGTGGTACACACTGGAGACCGGCTGAGACATAGGCGTTTAGGCCCCCCTATGATCTTATGTACGAACCTTTAAGTTTAAAATGGCTACTAAACAAGGTAATACTCATTGCAGGGTACAGGCCTAGGAAAGGATCATGCATCATTCTTCTTTGTACCTGTGTTTGAATGGGTATACCTTACGATAGGTTAACCTAAAATGAAATAAATAAAACAATAATTAATTAATGTGGACACTTCCATATTCCAGGTTTAGGAGCTCTAGTGGTTTGTTATTTTACAGTTATGGCTCCAAGTCGATGTCCTCATCTGGTTTGTGCAGAAAATGTCCAGCAGGCTGTTCCAGCAGAACGCCACAGGGTAGAGGTTGACGAAGATGACACTTAGAGGAAGACACTCTGAGAGTTTCAACGCCAGAGTCTGCAAATGTATGAGGCCTCTATTTCAGATGCACTCACGGAAGATGGTTGGAGGAGGTCGAGATAGTATTCAGTTTGATTCATGCTTGGAAGGACCACTAGGTGTCCTTAGCTGTGATGATGCTACATAGAGCAGCGAGGCAGTGGTGGTTCTAGTTCCTCATGGATTGTGGGGAGTCAGTGATCTCATGGGAGGAGTTCTGACACAAGTTCAGAGTCGAGTTCCTCTCCTCGAATGCGAAGGCGTCCAGTCGCCAAGAGCTTCTTACCCGTCAACTGGGGAGATCTACTGTCTGAGAGTTTGGAATCCGTTTCCGGAATCTTTTATGATATGCTTGGGATCTATTACCAGATGAGGAGGCCAGGGCAAGGCATTTCTAGGAGGCTTTGCATCCATAGATCCAGCGCCTGGTCACCCCATTTATGCTGAAGACATATCTCGAGGTGCTGGAGGGGTCAGAGGTTGTTGAAAGGACTTTGGCCAGGATCAGATCATACGAGAAGGGGATCATCATGATCCCTCGGGAAGTAAGGCTGTGGTCCGGGAATCCCTGTTTTTAGGGAAGAAGAGTTTCCATTAAGCCGGGGGTAGGTCCCATCCCTTCACGTCTCATTTCTCCAGAGTCAGCAACTCTCATGCCTATGCCAAGGGAACATGTGCTTGTTTTTTCTTATGGTGGTCATGGCCATCAGTAGTGGGATCGTGCAGAGGGCTCTACGCTCTAGGTTCTTCCATTGAGGCTGTTCCAGCCGAGGAAGCAGCAGCCAGTTGTACCAGCTTTAGATCAACAGAGGATAGATGGGGCAGCAAGAGGATATCCCCATGAAGCTCCTCGTCCTCAGAGAGAATAATGCAGCTGTGGTGGTGGTCATCATCATGGTCAGAGAGGCCATGGAGGAGGTCATGGTCAGCTTCATGCTCTAGAATTTCTAGCACCAGTTGAGCCAGATGTCGTTCGAGGTACCCTTGGATTGTTTTCTACCTTGTTGTATGCCTTGTTTGACTCAGTATCGACACACTCCATTATATCACCTACCATTTTCTATGCTTTGGGACTTGAGGTAGAGAGGCTTCCACTGCCCATGGCGTTGACTATGCCAGTTGGATGTTGAGATGACTTGTTTGATGTATGCAGATATTGTGAGCTAGTGTTGGGGTAGCACCTCTCTTTAGGAGATTTCCTATGTTTGCGAATACAACCATTTGATGTCATCCTCGGCATGGATTAGTTGTATTTGGTGCAGGATATCATGGATTAATTCAGGAAGAAGGTCATCTTCATCGGTGCGGATGGAGAGCAGGCGGTGTTTGTTAGTGAGCGAGATCTCAGATGGGTCATAGGCGTGTTCTGTCCTTATCTCCCACGGCGGCTGAGATGATGCTGAGTTTATCAGAGGTTCGGCATTTAGCATTTCCTAGGGTCATAGAGGAGTTCCCTGATGTCTTTCCAGAAGATGTTGTAACATTACCACCTCGAAGAGATATTGAGTTTGGGATCGATCTACATCCAGGAGCGTCTCCTATCTCTATGTCTCCATATTGGATGGCTCCTACTGAGTTACAAGATCTGCGTATACAGCTTGATGCTCTGTTTCTGTGCAGTTTTTTTCGACCATGTGTGTCCCCATGGGGTGCACTCGTTCTATTCGTGAAGAAGTCTGATGACAGTTTGTGGTTATGTGGCGATTATCGTCGCTTAATCAAAGTGAAAATAATGAACCGCTATCCTCTTATGGGTATTGATGATTTATTCGATCAAATGACGGGTTCATGTTGGTTCTCAAAGATCGACATACGGTCAGTAAATCATCTGTTGCATGTAAAGGATGAGGATATCCCAAAGACTACATTCTATTGTCGTCATGGGCATTATAAGTTCATTGTAATGCCGTTTGATGTGACGAATGATCCAGCTATGTTCATGGTTTTTATGAATGTTGTGTTCTATGAGTTCCTTGAAAAGTTCGTTGTAGTTTTCATCGATGAAATCCTTGTGTACTCCATTTCTGAATAGGAGTATGAAAAGCATCTGCGAGCCATTTTTGGAGTTCTTCGTCGACAATAGGTGTTCAGGATGTTGTCAAAGTGTGATTACAGGGCACAAGAAGTCCATTTCATGGGACATGTTGTGTCCCGACAGGGAGTAGTTGTGGATCCATCGATGGTAGAAGAATTTTTGTCGTGGGCATCCCCCAAGACAATTTCATAGGTTCGAAGTCTCCTTGGCCTCGCAGGCTACTACATAAGGTTCTTATCCAATTTCTCACGTGTTGCAACCCCTCAGAGAGCTTTGACCAGGAAAGATCAGGCTTTCATATGGATTAACTAGTGTCAGGCATCTTTTTAGTATCTAAAGGCTAAGTTAGTAAGTTCTCCAGTACTTTTTCTTCCAGCTGAGGGAGTTCAATTTGAAGTTTTCTGTGATGATTCACATCTGGGGATAGGCTGTGATCTCATGCAGTAGAGGTCAGTTGTTTCTTATGGGTCTCGGTAGTTTCATTCCCATGAATTCAACTATTCCACCCATGATATTGAGTTGGCAGCCATGGTGTTTTCCCTAAATATGTTCAAACATTACCTCATTATTGAATGCTTTTTGGTTTTCACTGATCAAAATATTTTGAGGAATGTTTCCTCCCAGTGTGACTTGAACTTGCGACAGCATCGGGGGATGGAGTTCTTGCAGGAATATGACTTCAAAATATTGTATTCACCTGGAGAGGTAAATGTTGTAGCTGATGCGCTGAGTCCAAAGTCACCTAGTGATGTTGTGTGTGAATCCAGTGATTCATGGAGAGTAATGGAAGAACTTTCCGCATTTCATCTTCATATGGGAGAAGGTTGGTGTAGAGGCTGTCTTTTTCAAATGACGGTGTAGTAATCCCTGGTGCAGAAGGTAGAGGAGTCCCAGTTTGGGGATCTTGAGTAGGAGGTCAGGAGAGACCGAGTTGTTTGTGGTGAAGCCCCTGATGGTTGTCCTGAGTATGAACACCACAGAGTGTTGTATCATGGAAGCTTTTTTGTTCCCTTGGCGATGCGTGAGACAGTACTCAGAGAGTTCCATGGTTATCCTTTAGCAGTGCATCTCGGTGTGACAAAAGATGTACCGATCCTTCAAGAGTCAGTTTTGGTGGTCTGGGATGAAGCATGCAGTTATGGAGTTTGTTTCTCGAGGTTTAGTATGCATGAAGGTGAAGGCCGAACACTATGTTCCTGGTGGTCTTCTCCTGCCATTAGAGATTCCTTAGTGGATGTGGGAGGAAATATCAATGGACTTTGTTACTAGTTTACCTCGAGCTCAAGGAGGTTATGATTCTATTTGGGTGGTTCTGGATCGTTTAACAAAATCAGCCCACTTTATAGAAATCAAGGAGTCATGCTCATTGGAAGTTTTACTGAGGCAATATCTAGAGGAGGTGGTGAGACTTTATGGAGTACAAAGGATGATCAATTCGGATTGAGATCCTCGTTTTACCTCCAGGGTGTAGAGATGTCTACAACATGCTTTCGGTTCTCAGCTATGCCTTAGCACTGCTTTTCAACCTCAAATGGATGGTCAGACGGAGTGAACCATCCACACTCTGGAAGACTTTTTGCGTTCTTCTGTTCTTTATTTTGGAGGTTCATGGAAGAGTCACTTATCCTTAGTGGAGTTTTCCTACAAGAATAGTTTTCACTCCACCATCGGTATGGCGCCGTTTGAATCCTTGTATTGTCCGCCTTTCCATTCTCCATTATTCTGAATTGGGGTCAGATATTCAGAAAATCTCAGACCGAAACTAGTGCAGAATAAAAAAGAGTTGGTTCAGGTGATTCGTGAGAGGATGAAGGCAGCACAAGACCATTAAAAATCCAATTCCGGTCAAATGAGGAGACCCTTAGAGTTTAATGTTGGGGATCATGTGTTTCTGAAGGTGACTCCCAGTCATGGGCAGTGATGGTTTTGCCATGGTAGTAAGCATTCACCCCACTTTGTTGAGACTTTCTAGGTGTTAGCTCGTGTTGGAGCTGTAGCATATCGAGTAGCACTTCCCCCTGAGATGAGTCAGATACATTATGTTTTCCATGTATCATAGCATCATTGTTATCTTCATGACGACTCCCACATCATCGATTATCGAGAGATCGATGTTGATGATGATGCCACCTTTGAAGAGAAACCCGTGGAGATCCAAGACCACAAGGAGAAGGTGTTGTGTGGACGTTCCATACCCATAGTTCATTTCTTGTGGTGACACGGTGGCATGGAGGAGAGTACAAGGGAATGTGAGTCACATATACATTCTCATTACCTAGAGTTATCTAATATTTAACACTTTCATGTAATGACAATTATTTATATTTTTATGAAACCTTCATGTTTATGAGATGTGTCCCTTTTTTTCTCTGGTGGCTTGCTCTCTTTTGAGAGGTATCGCGGTGGGTGGTATGTTCAGACCCAGTTTTGTTTTCTCTTTAGATGGGTTTTGGATTCTCCAGGATGAGAATCTTTTTAGAGGTATATAATGTAATGGCTCAAACCACTATGGTCCATTATATTTGGAAATGTGGTGCTGGATGTGTTTCGGGAGGTCAAGGTGACTTGGGGTGCATTTTGGTGGACTTTGAAGGAAAGATAAATGGTAATAGGTTTCAAACGGTTTGCACACAATTTTCCTAAACTGTTCGGCCAAACCATGCTAGGCTGATCTTGAGGGTAGTGGTTAACGCTCGGTTTGTGCACGATTTGCATAATCATGCCAACTAATCATGCAAGGAGGGGTTGTCGAGGCAGAACCTAATGCACGGTTAGAGCACGGTTTATTAAACGGTGGTAACTAACCGTGTAGGCACTTAATGTTAGATCCTAAAGCTATGGGTCTAACTCATTTTGCCTTTAATCACCTCGATTAAGCCCCTAAGAGGCCAAAACACAGGATTACCCTTCCATAGAGGTGGGCGAACCTCTCCCAAGAGTTTTAGAGGCGATCTGGAGGATTCTCTTCACGAATAGAAGACACTTTCTGGAGGTAATTGATCCTTTTTGTCTGGTTTCTTAGATCTACCTAGATATACTCCTCCTCTTCTCTCGGCATCATAGATCTATGCCTGTTATGTGTGGATCTATGTTTTTGGATGTCGTTATGATGAGCTTTGGTCTTGGTTGTGTTAGGGGAGGAGATCTAAGAAGGATTCGTGGAGATTCGACCTAGTTTCATGGGAGTTCTTCTACCTTCATGGTTTTCCCGGAAAACCGTTGAGGTAGGGGATTCGTGGATTCTCTAATTGTTTACGTACAATCGTAGAGTTAGCATGATTTATCCCATTGGATGACCATGAAATTTACCTAATTAAATAATTGAACCGAAGTAAAAGAATTGTTCTGATTGCATGTTTTTGATTTTTGTCATGATAACGGTTTTCATATTGTTTTTCTAGATTGTGTGATATCTATGCCATTCATGTTATCATATTGCTCTCGATGAAATTGGTAAAGAACGTAAAGCTGGAATTAATTGATAATTAATTGGCTGAAGATAATGAGGCATGTAAAGGAATCTGGTTGTTGTTGTGGTTGTTGTTCCAACATGATGTTAAATCAATGGATGCCAATTTGTGTGTTTTCTTCATTTGGTTGATAAACCTGAATTCTGTTGGTGCTTGTTGTTGGAAGGAGGATGCCTTGTTAAAGTGACAAGTGCCCAAATTTACATGATGTTGGTTTTTCCTGCTACTTGTGCTGTGATGTGTCCTTGGGAGGGAGTTGTGATATGTGGAGGCATAAAGGCTAGTGGTTGTGGCAGTGGATAATGCCTAGAGTGGAGAGATGCATTGATTTATGCATGTGGGTGTCGGGAAGGACACTAGGGATGATGGTATGGGATGGATGTGATGGATGAATGTTTGGTGGATTGATTGGTTGTTTATCTGCTTTACTTTTCCCCACTGCTCAAGGCAGCTGGTTTTTCTTACCCTTCTTCCAAAATGGGTGATGAAATTCGGGGTATTGCACATGTTTTATGTGTTTATCCCCTCTAGGGAGAATTGGTCTACGCTCTTTCTATAGGTGGAAAAGACTCGACGGTAGTAGCTCTACTCACCTTGTTGAGCCCCCTAGTGTTTAGTAGCATATGATGCTTTTATAGAATGCCTGGGAATATGGGAGAGTAATTATATAATGAATGATTGATTAAATGGTTATAATGCATGGGGATGGAGATTCTGGAATTTAAAGATGAGGTTGTGATATTTTGAAGGAACAATTGACTTTGGGCGTAATGATAATAAAGATTAATGTGAAATTGTTCATGGTTAATTAATGTTTAATGAATTAATTAACGTACAGTGGAACTGATAAAAAAGGAATGAAGTAGTCTAATAATGTTCTTAAAATGGTTGTGTGCTTAAAGGATACCTAGTCTTAGAAGTACCAGCCCAGAGTCTGAGAGACGTTAGATGCAGTTGTGTCTAAGACTCGGTAATCCCTATAGTGTGGTTGTGAGTTATAATATATTCTATACTTGTTGTGTTTCTATACGCTACTCCACCGTGTCAGTAAGGGAAACTGGAACCTAGGGGATTTTGAGCCCTGAGGGGGGGGGGCATTTTCCCCAACATTCTAATGGGAGGATGAATGGCTGACTACCCGGTTTGACCCCTCTCTCTTCTCTTGGTAGATACTAGTGACATTAGGCACAACGATTAGATTTACCCATATATGTGTTTAGAGGGCTATAATGGCTCGTGGTTATTCACAGACATATATTCGGGATATAGTATCCTATGGACTACTATAGATGTAACATGTATAGGCTATGATGGCTTGAGGATCATTACACGGCGTATGGGCTATAATGGCTTGAGGTAAAATACCCGACGTATGATAAATGTTATGCGAGCTATGATGTCTCTTGAAAACTACCTGGTTACATTTGGTTGTCAGGATGGTGTGGTGCATAGCCCAGGTGTCTGTGGACAAGCCTCTGTGGGGCACGTGGTGCAGATTGCGGAGCTTATACCAATTGTATACGGGCAAGCCTTTGGAGAGAGATGCACAAGACGTATGTCATTGAGGCAAACAAGAAAACCAGTTGGGAAGTAGTAGTGGGGTACCCTTGATATTATTTTCTATATTCTACATTCATGTATGTGTTACATTTTGAGAGTAGCCATGGTGAGGTTGGAAACTTAGTATACCAGTTTAGGTGATGAGTTAGTTTCACTTGTTGTTCACTGTGCTTTATCATGGTTTCTTTACCTTGCACGAGAGTCTTTGGGGAGGATCCTACTGAGTATACTATTATACTCATCCTATGATTATATAAATTGTTTTTCAGGACACTTGGAGTAGGTTGGAGATCAAGCTGGTTACTACTAGCTTGTGGTTGGAGGAGCTTTTTGGGCTTGTGGTCACTACCGTTTTACTTTCTTTTGGGTACTTGTAGTTTTCCCCTTTTTGTTGTAGTACTTTTTCATGGCATTTCATATATTCCCTTGGGTTTCTTTTATATTTCTGTTCTGAGTTGGAGTTGGTTGGTATATATCTTATATCTCTTTTCCGCATGTGTTCTCTTAGAGGGGAATACCTCCCATTTGGGTTTTTATTATACCCTCGGAGCTAGTCGCCAACACAAGGCCTACTGGAGGCGAGACTCAGGGGTCATTATCTCCCTTATCACATTGTCAGCCTAGGAGTGGAACACATTGTTGGGAGGGGGTCATGACATGAAACTTCTTTGAATACGCTCTTAATGTTATTTTAATAAAATAATCTATACAAAATTACTTGTTCATGTTTTAATATATTGAATTATTTATGTAAATGATTCAAAATCTAATACCAGTTTTAGAATTTTATTTCGGAAATAAATTAATTTTTTATTATGGTTATACATTTTAATTTTAGTGAATCTAATAATTAAATTATATTCATTCCCAACACTAATAGAATATTCTTTTAGATGTATTAAAAATAAATGATTTTGAAAACATTGAATGTAATATTTCACGGTACATTTTAAGCAACCCTTGTATTATTAAACAAATACAATTTACTATTAATGTGTTAAAGGATTATATTAAAATTATAATATTCTATTTTATTTATTTATAAATTCCAATTAATTTAATATTTTTGAAATTGATTGTAGTGGTTTTTATTTGATAATGAATTTTTTAAAACGATTTTAATCTCATTAAAATATTATCACATGTTAATATAATGGTAAATGGTTTATAATTTAAATTATTTTACCCTTATTTTTAATTTCCCCATTTATTATAACATTCACGAACCATAAATAAATAGAAACATTATTAATATAGTAATCATTAAATGGGAAAACTGGTGGTCAAAACTGAGAGATAAGGGTTACAAAATCAGGTAAAATTTTCCAAATTTTATTATAACACAGTATTCGGACAAATACTAATAGTATATTAGAATTTTTTTCAATTTATTTCATATTGAAAATTATTTATAAATATTTATTGAATACATTATGTAATTATATTTGTTCTTGTTGCTCTAATATATATTTTCCCAAACACTGTTATATTCCACATAGTCGTTGAGAAACTTTTCCATAAAATACCCTTAAAACACATTTATGATGTTCATTAAATATGCTATATAGTTTATTTCCTTCTTGTAATACCATACCTATGATTCTTAAAGAGGGATATATGTAGTAGGTTATTCAATGAATAGGTAATCATATTGAATGATAAGTTTCACATTATATATTAATTTACATTATTCAAGTTGTATCAAAACATGAATATATAATTACAAAATTTTCATAAATATTCTGAAAAGTTATTATGATCACTGAATGAAACATTATAAAATTATATTATAAGATATTTGATGTTTAAACAGCATCCCTGCTGAGGTTTTCACAACCACCACCATGAATAAATGGGCTTCATTTTTCATTAGCACATTTTATGACTATTTGTCATAATTGATTTAATTTATATACATTATATTAATGAGATAAATATATTTCAAGGAATATAATATATTATCAATCATTTTACCATTTATATGGATTAACATAGAATCATTACACTTGTGTATGTATGGAAAACCAAATCAACATAGTGATGTACAATATTTTTCATAAACGGCCTCCCATGGTTGGTGATGGAGAATTATTTAATTATTTTTATTTATATTTTATATCCTTATAATGAATATTTAAAGATAATTGTTTATTTTATTTTATTATTTAATATTTATTAAATACTTAAAACTACACCTATGTTTACTTGTTGTCTAAAACATCTTTAATTGTGATAATTTTATTTTGAACTCTTGAATAGTTCAAGAATAGAAATTAATCCAAACAGTTGGAACAAACAAGATTTGGATATCACTTTATCTTAATAAAAATTGGGAAAATACTAGAACCAATCTGAAATATGTCTTTCCCTAAGCACACTAATCACTTAAGGTTCATTTTGGTGTGAGGTATCCTGCCACTCAATTAGAACTACATCCTATATCTCAAAAATATTTCATAAAATGCATAATGACATCAAGAAAAAATAAAAATATACTCCTTCTAATACCACATAGTCAAGAACCATCCTATGTACCCTAGTAACTTGATTACTGATCTGGCCTTAATATTCCATGAAGGGAATTATTAATCCCCATTGGTTGGCGACTAGAACTTGAAATCATTCAATATGAATGTGGGAACAAAATTACAAAAAAACATAGCTGAAGAAAGTCATGAATGTCATTATAAATAAAACATAAAATCTACTGGGAGTAATGTATTAAAATAGAAAATGGCATAAAAAATGTATTAAAACAAATGGTCCAAAATAGAGGAAAACATACTATGTCCCTATGGACATTGCTCACCATGACCAAAGATTAGTTGGTGGATCCACCTCTATGAAATCATTTTCCCTTTCTCAAACCGTGATGAATAATATCCAAAAACACTT
Source organism: Viscum album (assembly GCA_963277665.1). Classification (NCBI taxonomy): domain Eukaryota; kingdom Viridiplantae; phylum Streptophyta; class Magnoliopsida; order Santalales; family Viscaceae; genus Viscum; species Viscum album. The sequence goes on along the minus strand of OY728128.1, from coordinate 579,507,357 downwards.
TAAGGGAAAAGTATGAAGTGAGCATAAGCAAGCTAGGATACCATAAAATATTCAATATCATTTTACAAATAGAGATTATCAAATAAAGGAATTTCAATTATAAAAATAAACATGTATGTAAATTATAAATATTATTTTAAAAAACACACTATACATATTGAAAATGATGGAAAATAATTTTAAATCGTCATATTTACATTACAAGAGATGGAATATTGATAAAAGAAATTGATAAACTAAAATATTTATGTCAAATTATAACTATAAAATCAATAAGCATTTAATGAAATTCAAAATGAATGGAATATATTTATGTATCAAATAAAATTAACCTGTGAGAAACATGGTAATTTTTTAAAAACTACAATAGTATTTCCAGCATTAGGGGTCTATGCTCTCTAAGTTATCTCAGCAATATGTGCACCCAAAAAACCCCCTAACACTGGTAAGAGGCAAATCGTCACCCTCCCATCTGGTATGTGACCCGCAACATGTATATTTTATAACGTTTTAATTTCATAATATGTGTCCAATTAACATACTAACTAATTGAGACGATCATGATCTATTACATAACTAATTAATATAAATTTTATTTTATGAAATACAAAAAAAACTAATTCACAATCATTCATATTAATTTCAATTTTCTATTTAAAAATTGTATTTTATTCAAAAACATTCATCTTCCAAAAAATAAAAAATTGGTTTCTATCAAATCTTTGGAATCCATTTTTAAACATTTGAAATCCCATAAAACCTAATTTAACCCTTTTAAAAATTCATTTCCACTATTAAATTGATAAATCTATTTAGATAAATTTTACCTTACTTCCATAATTTAAATTCTATAATTTAAATCCTCAAATTTTCACAAACTCACCTCAAACTAATGGAATTGGAGTTTCAAAAATGTTCGTGAAAAACCATTTCAAATATACTTATTCATTAAAATCATGTGTTTTAAATTTAATTAAAATAAATTGAGATAAATTTAATTTAAATAATAAAATTTAAATAATTGAAAAAAATGGTAAATCTAAATTTATGTAAATGTGAAGAAATTGCCTCTATTTTTCTTATACCCGACACTCGCAATGACACCCTTTAATGAGAATTCTTGTTGAGTAGATCAATAAAACCAACCCAGACGGGTGATCTACACAAAAAAATATTTTAAATAAATTTCAAGATGATCCATTAAAAATAAATTATTATAGAAATATAAAAACATGAAAACAAGGGAGGACACATACCAAAAAATCACATCGTCCGTAAACATTGATCCAAATCCAACCAAATGGGTTTAGAAGGTTGGTAATTGTATGATATTTCATAGATAATGACATAGGTCATAGAATATGCGTCTGGAGAAAATAGAGTGAAATAACCATCAACATTTCCTGTTTCAAAAACTACATTTAGGGTATTGTATGATGTGTAACCCCAATACACATCCTCAACCATCTAAATTTCATAACATCCCAAAACATTTATAGGATTAAATTATGATACACATAAATGAACGCCACTCATTATCTCCTTCCAATTTGGAATGGTGACTCACATAGTATTCCCATCACAGTGTGAATTCATTCACGATATGAAAGCATAATCATTTCATTATGTATATACCTTTTACACAAAGTGTTATGCTATTGATGACTACATAAAATGTTTTATTTAAGGATGGGAATAAAAATAATCTTTGACATCACCATTATTGAAATCATGAAAATCCAAACTCAACAGTTACCCCACCAATAGAAGAGATAAACCAAGGCAAGATTTAAGGCATACCAATCAGAGTTGTAAAACGTTGTTGCATCTATAAAATAATGGAGATGATGTTCCATTTTTTAGTGAACGAAATGATAAAAATTATAGATACCAAAACATTTCATACAATACCATTACATCCTTTTTATGATAAACAATATAATATTATTACACATTGATGATCCAATGGTTTAGTGTCATGGGAAAACTATTACCAAACATAACAATTACAACATCGAGCATGAACATATATTCAATTTATTCTTCATTAGCTTCTTACTAGCACTTGACCTCTCCTTAGAACAAGTAGACTCCTATGGATATAAATAAAATGGGGTGATCTATAATCCTTGTAATGGGACAGATAAGAACAATATAGTATGGGTGAGCATAATCAAAATATATGCAATGGATAATGAGAATAAGGGGAAGCATAAATATATGACATGAAATGTTGCTGGGCATAAAAATGGAACATCATGTCATAGTAGTTAACTACCACACATATTTGTGAAAAAATGTGTCACCTTTTTCACACATAATTTCACATTTACTCATGAGATTAATCTCATTACCCAATGTATTGGGGAACTATATAATTTCGGGTTCACCTATCAAATTCAAACATTTATATTGCACTATATAAATCCAGGTGCACCCGTCATATCATAACATTATCATTATCATGCATGCCACATATAAAATATATCAGTAATGAACAAAACTAACATATGACAAGGAATGGTTTTCTTCCCATAATAACACATTCATAATATTTGTGTTCCCAAAATAATGAGAGAATAACATTCTTGTTACAACAACCGCAAACCTTGAATGAGAGGTAAATAGTGAGTTCTTAAATGAAGATTTCTTTTGGAAAACATTTTGGTCGAAATAATCTTCCTTAGAATACATTTATATCAAAGAAAAGTTACAATAATGATGGAAAAATTATTTTCAAGGAGTTTCCATTCTATATTTGGAGTGAAATAGGGATAACCCAAAGAATGAAAAATGGGTTCTAGATTTTCCCCAAACTTTATATCCCAATGCATCCTTCAACTTAATGTCATGTATAATGACATTTTGTTAATTAATAAGAAATTAAAAGAACCTTTTATTCATTAATATGACACATTTTGGTTTTATTATGTTTTTTGGGCCTTTTAATAAGTTTTAGAGGTCAAAAACATTTCTCAGGAATGATCGTTTTTATGGTTTTCATAAGCTTTTAAAAGGTATTCATCAATTGATGTTTGTCTAGAACACAGATAAACATCCAGAACATAAATTACATGTTATTTATTATATTACAGATTTTTATTTGATCTTATAGTGAAATACATTGTATTTTATGTGGATGAATCATTAGATTAAAAATACGTGATGGTTTTTTGGGTTAATTTGTGTGGTTTTTTTACCACAACAAACTTGTATTGATTAATCAATTTGTAATATGTACATAAGTTAGTTCCAGAACATAAAATAGGACATGATACATATAAAATATTCTTTTACAACCATTCAAGTGGTTTTATGACCATATATGAAGGTGAAAATGGATAAAGAAAACCTGTTATTCTTGAAGGTGATAGATTAACACCTCACTAACAACGTTTTCTTTTATAAAATAAAAGGAAGATTAGAAGGTGATTGGATGATATAATATCCCATTATTATCAAAAAATTCCATTATATGTATAATAATATAGTTAACAAACTGTTTTTACAAGGATTGTTTGGTAGAGAAGAAGAAAAGAACATTAAATTGCAACGAATTTAAAGGGGAAAAGCAAAGAAATTTCCTCTTTAATCCTCCTCTCGAGACCCTCCTTAAGGGTCCTAAGAATGGACTTTTGAGGAGAATAGAAGCTCTTTGATATAGGGTAGGGGATAGAAACTATTAATGGGTCGAGTTTAGGCTAGGCTTGAAGCATGAGATTTTTAGTGGAATGAGGGAGTGAAAGGTCATATTTATAGTAGAGGAGAGGGGGATTTCTAATTATAAAATCCCTAAATTTATTATTTCCCAAAAATACAAGGAATAGTTAGACTTCCCTGACCAAAAATAGTTATTTAATAATTTAATCTGAAATCAAGTGTGCTTACATCATCAGAACATCACACATGACTCTATAATTAGCATATTTAGCTTTTTTTTTTGTAAATTAATGTATGTCACTATTCATCAAAAAATCATGTATTCCAGACAAATCCCAAAATTTCACCCAAACCAATTTTTGACATATAGAATCCAAAAATTAATACCACTTTAAAAAATATAATTTAATATATGATTAATTAAATATTTATTTAAAATCATACATTACTAGAAAAATAATATTTTTGAAATTAAAACAGATTTTATAAGGATATTAAAAAATAAGTAGGGTCTTATAAAATTATATTCAAAATATAAGACATTGATTTTTTAATTAATAAAAAAATTAAGAATATAAATTATATTTAAAATTAAATAATTATTATTAATTATTTATGACTATGAAAATACCAAAATGTTTACTATGGTCAAATCATCAATTTCTCAGATGCCTAACTATTATTTAGTTTTTCATGGTTAAGGTTACAATTATTTTGGAAAATTTAATATTTATAAGGGTCATAGTACTGTTCATAAGGTAGGTTTCCATTCTATAAGGAAATGTTACTATTCATCAAAATTTATTTTTTAAATTAGACAAAAAAACCGTCTTGAAAACAACAGTGTATGTCGGATTATTGAAATTCAATACATAGATGTGGAAAAAATATGTTTAATGGTCACATAATATTTAGAATATTTAATTTTAATTGTTATTACTAATGTGACTATACTATAAAGGGTAATTATAATAAGGGTATTCCATTGATAAAACATTGGGTCATTACATTCTTCTCCCCTTAGGAAATTTCAACCTCGAAATATTATTTTACAAAAACAAGTGAGGGTACTTCTCCTTCATCACCTCCTCCAGTTCCCATGTATTTTTTTCAAATAGATGGTTCATCCACAAAACATTGACAAGGTGGGTTGTATTTTTGAGTAGAACCTTATCTCTCTAGTCCAGAATTTATATTGTATTCTCCTCATTGGATAGATCATCTTTTAATTGTACAACCTCTGATTTGAGTACATCTGAGGGATCAGGTATGTTTTTTTATCAAGATTGATATGTGTAACACATCATGAACGTGAACCATATTCGGTGGTAGAGAAATTCGATAGGCAAAGGATCCTATGTGTTCAAGGATCTCAATGGGGCCAATGTACCATGGGCTTAACATCTCATTCTTTCCAAACCACATGATCGTCATACAGGGTGATATTCGAAAAAAGACAATATCTCGAACATCGAACTGCATGTCCCTTCAACGGTTGTCAGTGTCTCTTTTTCAATCTCTGAGCAGCTTGATGTGATTCTGGATTACTTGAACCTTCTCTGTCATCTCTTCCACATGATCGAGTCCTTGTAGCTTTCGTTCTCTAACTTCATCATAATAGGTTAAAGTTATACATCCCTTTCCATACAGATCTTTATATATAGCCATCTAAATACTCGAGTGGAAGCTATTGTGATATGAGAACTCAAAATATTGAAGATTCAGATCCCATCCACCTTTGAATTCAATAGATAATTCTCGTAGCATATCTTCATGCTTCTAAATAGTAATTTTATATTGTCCATTGGTTTGGGGGTGATAGGTCGTACTGAAATTTAATTCAGTACTCAAAGCATGTTGAAGGGTCCTTCAAAATTTAGATGTGTCCCTTAGATCATGGTTAGAGGCAATTGATTGTGAAATACTATGTAGTTTCACCACTTCCTTCACAAATGTCATTTCATGTTTTTCTATTTATATATCTTCTCTAATTGTGATAAAATGAGAAGTCATGGTGAGTTGATCAACCACAACCCATATCACATTATTTCCGTTTGACATCTTCAAGAGACCTATGACAATGTCCATAGTAACATTTTCCCATTTCCACATGGGTATAGGATATGGATGCATCATCCCTTTGGACTTTTGACACTCTACTTTAACTTCTTGACATACCAAGCACCTTTATATATATTCTGTAATATATTTCTTCATGTTTTCACACCAGAAGTGTTACCAAAGATCATTGTACATCATGGTGCTACTAAGATGGATATAGAATGATGAGATATGTGCATTTTTCAAATGCACTTTCTTTATCTAGGGTGATTATGGAACACAAAACCACATTCCAAACCAAATCACACAATCATTTTCAATATCGATCTCATGAAACTTCCCATCCTATACTACTTTCACCTTATTTGGTATCTCCACATCATTCCTTTTTGCCTCCATAATCTTCTCTTGGATGGATGGTTACACAATAATTTGAGAAAGGTAATATGTATACCCTGCCCATAGGATTTCTAAATCCATCCATTGCATACCAAAAGAAGACATGGACTTTCTCCATCCATAACATGGATTGAGTAGTAGGTTCCTTTATACTTAGTGCATCAGTTACCTTGTTCGCATTTCTAGGATGGTTGTGAATAGAGAAATTTTATTCCTTTATTATATCTAACCATCTACTTTGATGCATGATGATCACCTTTTGTGTGAATATATACTGTAGGATCTTCTGGAAGGTGTATATGCCAATACTCTTTCCATAAAGGGAGTGTCGCCAGATTTTTAAGGCAAAAATCAAGGCTGCCAGCTATAGGTCACGAGTCTGGAGTTGTGCTCATGGATATTCAACTGTCATTTGGCGTAGGCTATCACATTATCATTTTTCATGTGTACACAACGCATGCCATTCTATGAAGAAATATTGTATATCACAAATCATTATCCACTTTTTGTTAGTGTCTGTACTAGTGCAGTGTTCAAACTTTTATATAGCTCCTTAAAGCCTCCCCCACATTCTTCCGTCCAGACATACATTACCCCTTTGCTTGTTAAAATAGTTACTGGGATTGAAAATCATTGGATTTTTCTCACAAAAAATTTGTACTACCTTGCTAATCAATGAAAACTACGGGTATCGTTGACAACAGAGGTCCTGGTCTATTCCTTAATTTCCATTGTCTTTGAAGAATCGATAGAAATTACCTCACTTGTGATCACAAGTACTATAAATGTGACTTGCTTCATACAACAGACTCACCTGCTGAATATGGTGTGCAAATTCTATTTTCTCACTATTTCCAACACAACACGTAGATGTTCTTCATGTTCCTCCATGATATTGGAGTAGATGAAAATATCATCAATAAACACTACAACAAATTTGTTGAGGTAATGTCTAATGAATATATTAATCAAATATGTAATGCTTTCAGGAAATTACTAAGTTTGTAGGGAATCACAAGAAACTCATAGTTCCCATACCTTGTATAGAAGGAAGTCTTTAGAATATCTTCCTTCTTCTCCTTTAGATGACAATATCCAGAAAGAAGATCCACCATTGGGAAGTATAGATATCCACTAAACTAGTCAAAATAGTCATCAATCCATGGAAGAGGATACATCTTTTCTATGGTGATCTTGTTGAGTACCTGATAATCGATACAAAGCAGCATTGATCCATCCTTATTCTTCATAAAGATCACTTGGGTACTCCATGTTGATGCACTAGGGTATATGAACCCTTTGTAGAGATTCTCGTGCAACTGCTTCTTTAACTCCACCAGTTCGATAATAGAAATCCAATAAGGACACTTTGAGATAAGAGTAGCTCCAAGAATGTTTTCTATTGAGAACGGCACCTCATGATCCAGGGAAATTCCAGGTAACACTTTGGGAAATGCATCACTATATTCCTCCGAAATGAAAATTTCCATAATGTTGGAAGTTTCATTTGACACAACCATTTTGGCGAGGTATTCTTCTTCTTATAAAATCAACACCCAGACAATTGATTTAATTTCAATGGAGATTCATTATCTTCCTTGAATTTTTATAGGGGCATGGGATGGATTGGAATATGAAAATATATTTCCTTTTCGAGATAGTTGATATGTGATCTATATAATGAGAGCCAATACATTCCCATTATATCATTTAATTCCACCAACTAAAGTATTACACTATTTTTTGGAAGAATCTCCCCAAATATTCCAACAGGAGGTGAGTCAAACCCATGGGTTGGAATGAATCCAGCACTTTTTGTTTTTACAGATATCTCAACTTCAACAATTCTAGGCATCAATTATTAGTTCTATAAAACATTCCCTATATAAAGGAATGCGGAAAAACAAAATCAAATCATAAATTTTCCATTCTGGAGTGAATAAGATGTGTACCTTGTATGACTTCATTACCTTTCTCCAATTCTACAGTAGTGATGTCCTAAGCATTCCGTTGTTCCTTTGTCTATGGTGGGTGCAGATGTTGATTACCCTTGAGAACTAGAGGATTAGTGCATTGGTCGTCCTAGTACCCTAGCTCCCTACAGTTTCAGCATTGAACCATGAGTGCTTCTCTCCTTTCTTTTTCCACATTATCCTTCCCTTTTATGTCTTTTTGATTCTCTTTGGCATGGTTTACTTCTTTCCCACACTTGAAACATTTCCCCTTCCCTTTAATGCAGTTCTCATGGGTCCACATTCCACTTTTTTGGAATGTAGGTAATTGTGTTTTTCTCACCCCATTGTCATTATATCCACTTTCTTGAAACTCCATGTTTTTTATATTATAACCATATCCATGGTGAAGGAGGACATTCCACATTATTATAGTTATTTTTAATAAACTATGATAATTGGGTATGTATTTCCATGAATTTTTGAACTCCACCTCCAAAATAATTTGGGATGTCATTAGGGCTGTTGTTGCATTGGACCTCACACGAGTTTTTGGCCTAGTTTCTCCTGGTTCCCACCATTTTCTAAAATATAAAGTAGAGAAAAAAACATAAGTCACCATGTTGTGAATAACATATTAAATTAAACACATTATACTAAAATTATGACATGTGGTTTCCCTATGTAAAAATTCTTGTTTGAGTATTTATACTTAGTCTCATGCTAGAGGTTTTCTCTAGGATTCACTAATACTAATTCCTATATTAACTAAATCTTTCCCTTGATACCTAGTATAGATACCCAACATTTTTTACATTACTATTAAATAATTTTAAGGACAAATAAATATTAGTATTATACATAGAGGATCCAATGGTATAGTGTCCCGGTAAAACTAGGACTATACGTAAAATATACGACATCAAGAATAAAAATTTATTCAATTGATTATTCTCTAGCTTCTTACTGGCACTTGACCACTCAATAGTACATAAAGTCAACTAAGGATATAGATCAAAAAGAGTGATCGTGAAGTCCAGTAAGGGGATAGATATGAATGATATAGCATGGGTGAGCAAAATCCCAACATAGGCAAAGTATCATGAACATAAGGGGAATCATAAATATAAGAATTGAAATATGGAAATGCATAAAAATGAAACATCATATCTTAGTGGTCAACAAACACACATAGTTGTGAAATAATTTATCCTCATGGTCACACATAATTTCAAATTTACTCAAGAGATTCATGACTTTAAAAAATTCATTGGATCATTGTATATTTTTGGGTGAACCTGTCACTTTCAAACATTCATATTGTGTTATATTATTCCGGGGGTGCTTGTCAAATCATACCATTATCATTATCATGAATTACACTTAGAACATATATCAATAAGGAACACAACTATGACATTTAATGGAATGAGTTTAATCACATATGAAGACATTCATAAACATTGGGTTCCCAAAAGAAAGAGGGAATAACATACTTGAAACAAAAACCATAGACCTTGAATAAGAGGTAAAGGTGAGATTTGAAAACAAGAGTTCATTTGGAAAACATTTTATTGACACAAACATAAATAGAAAATATTTATATCCCAAAAAAGGTATGATAATTATGAAAGAATGATTTTTAAAGACATACCATACCAAAATTGGAGTGAAAGAGGGAGAAGCCGAAGAAAGAAATTTGGGTTCTACCTTTTCCCCCTTCCCTTATATCTGAATGCTTCATTTGCTTTATTTTCTGGTGTAATGACATAATATTCATTAATTATAAATTAAACAACATTTAATACATTAATAGGGGTCATATTTTTATTATGTTATTTTTTGGGCCTTTTGATATGTTATATATATCAAAATCATTTCTCAGGTATGTTTGTTTTGATGGTTTTCTGGAGCGTTTCACATGTATTCATGAATTTATGTTCGTATGGAACATGTATAAAAATTCATAACATATATTCAAAATTATTAATTAGATTCAAAAAGTTAACGTTATCATATAATTAATTACATTGTATTCCTTGTCGGTGAATCATTAGATAAAAATTAAGAGATGATTGTTTGTGTTAATTGGGAAAGTTTTTTTACCACAATGAAAACATGACCAGATTTGATGGTTGAAATGAACAATGAAAATATGTCATTCTGGAAGATAATTGATTAACACCTCCTGAAAAAAGTTTTTTTATAAAATAAAAGGAAGGTGAGAAGGGGGTTGGATGATATAATATTTCATTTGTATCATAACATTCTATTATATATATAATACTAGAGTTACGAAAACATTTTGATAAAGATAAGTTGGGATAGAATAAGAACATAACTTGAATTTTCAAGGAATTTTAAGGAAAAGGAGCGAAAAATGGGGGTTCAAAACCCATTGGGCACAGGATACTGTAGTAGCACTGTAGTGGGTACTGTAGCAGCGGCGGTACTGTTGATCGGCGGGCACTGTAGCGGTGGCGATACTGTAGCGGGTACTGTAGCAGCCGGGTTACTATTCACAGAATAGGAATTTGGCCCAAAATTCGGGCCTACGGGCTATGTAATGGGATACAAGCCCACTGGGCCTTCGGGATATGTAATGGGTCTCCCTCTACCCAGTTAAAAGAGGTCTTTGCTTTGCTTTATTAATAAAAATGAGGCTTCGGTCCCTACCGTAAAAAAAAATATTGAAACCTCCTATTGAGATCCTCCTTATAGGCCGTATGCATGGTATTTTGATGGGACCAGAAGCTCTTGTACGTGTGGAAGGGTCTAGGGAAGATTCTTGGGTGGTTTTTAGACATAGATTGATTCTTGAGTGGTGTCGGGGAATTAGGTAGTGAAGGGTGGTATTTATAGTGGTGGGAGATGAGATTTCATAATATAAAAGCCATTAATTTATTATTTCCCCCCAATACAAGTTAAAGTGAGTATTCCATTACCAAGAATAGTAATTTTATAATTTAATCCCCAACCAACTGGGCTTACATCAAGAGAACATCACAAATGACTATATATTTACCTTATATAGCTTTTTTTGTAAATTATGGTATTTAACAATTCATCAAAAATTCTAATATTTCAGAAAAATCAAAAAATTTCTTCCCAACCATTTTTCAGTTTGTATAATTGAAAAATAAATTACAAATTTCCAAATTATTTTTCTAAATATAATTTATTTAATATTTAATTAAAATCATAATTTACTAGAAAAATATAGTTTTTAAAATTAAAACTGATTTTATAATGCATTCAATATATATATACGATCTTATAAAATTATCTTAATACTAGAAGACATAGATTTTTTAATTTATCAACACATTTTATGAAAATAGATTTACTTATAAATTAACTAATTAATTATAATTAATTATTTATGACTAAAAAATACCAAAACGTTTACTATGGTCAAATTGTCACTTTCTATGATGCCTATAATTTATTTAATTATTCATGGGTAATTTTATTATTATTTTGGAAAATTGAAAATTCATAGGGGTCATTGTACTATTAGTAACTTTATGTTACTATTAATAAGAATATGTTATTATTCAACACCTTTTTTTGTTTATTTAGATTCAAAATATTCAACTTGAACACAACTGTGTATGTTGGATTTTAAAAATTCAAATCCTAGAGGTGGAAAATTTTCATTATTGGTCACATAATATTTAGTATATTTATTTTTCATTGTGATTCCTAATGTGACTATACTATAATTAATAATTATAAGTAGGGAATTCCACTTATAAAACATTGGGTTTTTTACACATATGAAATTAGTGAAAATATTTAAATAGTATAAATTTATTTTCTGCTAAAATTGGAACAATTTTTGTACAATTTAGTAAAAAATATAATATTATGCTTTAAAATCGATCAAAATTAAAATTTTAATGGTTTATGATTTATTTTAAAACGTATTTTTTAGAATAACCAATTTTTTTAATTAATTTCAACGTAGATATAGTCAAACTTGTTCAATCTTATGTTGTTATAATTTTACATATAATAAATATTTTTCTAATAAATTTTATATTGATGAAATTTTATAAAATTTATAGTGGAAATATTTCACTTTGAATATTTTTATTAATTATAAATATTTTATAGAAATATTATTTGATATTTACAATAATTATATTCATTTTTACAGTATTCAATTAATCACAATTTAATGAAATCATTGAAATTGATGGAATCAAAATATAAAACATTTACCCATCAATAATATATTTTTATTATTTTTATTAACATTAATATTATTTTAGAAGAATAATTAACCCCAGAAACATAAATTTAAATACTTTCACATTTATTTACCTTAATATCCCACCCTTTTCACTGGCACTATGTCAGCATTGAAACAAGTTTATAGTAATTATATAAACACTAAAAATTAGAAATAAATTGTTATCATGAAATTAAATCTATTAATCTAAAGTTAACATCTAATATCCAACCACAATGTTTTTAATTACATTTGAACACATGAAAAATTTAATGGAACGAGTGTGAAATTTTTTATTATTCATAATATAAAATTATATAAATTTCACAATTTTATAAATATTTCAAATAAAATATATATATTAGAAAATTGATTACAATGATCAGTATAAACTCTTCTAAAAAGATAAAGTAAAATTGAATGTATATTTTAAATCCTTGCCAAAACATTTAACAATATTTTACAAATTTTTCCCCCACTGAGTTGAATAATATTTATCATGGTAAAAACTCATAATGGCCAAAAATTAATGGGAACTATTTTCCAAATTAAACCGTATTATTAGAAAATAGGGAATTTTTTTTCAAATAAAATTTCAAGTAATTCAATGAATTTACTTAAAAATAAATCTAAAAAATAATATGGAAAATTTATTTTAGATAAAAATACATTTTATGCCAAAAAATTGACTTATAATAATATCATAAAAAATAATGATTCTAGTTGAATTGATTTAATTTTTTATCCAATTATATGTTATATTAAATTAATAATAAATTAAAAATAGGATTTTACATTTATAATTCTTTATATAATCAAAATCAACTCATGATTTTAAAAAATCATAAATTTTTCACTATTTGTTGAAAAAACCCATTTTTGAAAAATCCCAAATATTCAGTGGATGAACTAAGAAGAAATCTACCATCCTAAGAAATATATTACTTTTAAGTGAAAAAATATATATACAGATCATGATTCCATTATTTATAAGTCTCATAACCTTATTCTAATTTTATATTCATATGAATACAATATCTCTAATTTTGAACTCTAAATCTCACCAACAATTATCATCATTATTTTTTTATTATCCTTTAGCTTCACATATGAGTTTTTGAAGTGATATATCCTAATATGAAATTCATTAAGCTTTATTAGCTATAAATAGTTTTATTTCTCCAATTGTATCCCATTAGGCTACATTTGAACGCTTACTTTTATAGAGTATTTATTGGATGCCATGTGATAACACACTAAAAATCTATTTTTAAATAATAAATCTATGCCAAATAATATTTTTGAACCCAAACACCATTGAAAACAATAGATAAAACTCATAAATCTTATTCTATATTTTTATCTACCATCACATACTATCTACTAATATGATGATTTCTTGAATTGCCGATACTCATCATCGTATCAATATCCTACTGAAGGATTCTGTCACAACCTGTCCTTGGGGCCCATGCCGTGACTACTCCAATCCTGCCTTTCATAGGCCAGGGGCTGGCGACTAGCACTAATTGCGTAAATCCCAATAAAAATGGAAAGCATTGACTTTATGAAACAAAACACACACAAAAAGAGTACAAGCGGAAGAAACACTAAGTAAAGCAGTATAACAAGTGTGCTGAAAGTACCAAAAGGGCCGGAATACAATCCCAAAAGTAAAGTACAAGGGAAAGAAAAAATAGAAGGAATGTGTGAAGCTACTCCTGGATCGTCCTACGGAGTTCCTACCTGATGGGTAGGTACAGATGGCTACCTCTGAATTGAATCGGATAAGCAGTCATCAGGTCTTAGCCAGCTACAACGTCACCATAATTCATATGCTTGTCTCAGGGTGGATCCTCTACACAAGCTACTAGACGACACACCAAGTGTCACAATGTCCCAAAAAGATGTATCTCAATGAATTGCCTCGTCATAGGGGTCTCAACACAACAGACGGAGCGTCAATCAGATGCCCGGTCTGTGAGTTATTAGCCTTTTAGTCCCGAGGGCCCAGTTAGTTTCGTGTACTAACCATCCTGAACGTATATATTCTGTACCCAGAACTCCCATGGGTTATACTCAATGGTACCATTTTTCAATGAGATTACCAATGCCACTGAAGGTTCGTCAAATAGACGTCTGGTCTGATAGTTGTTGGCTTTTCCGTTCTAGGGGCCCGGTTGGTTTATAATCTAAACCAACCGGACCATACTTTAACTGCATCCAATCCTTAAGTGGAGTATGAAAAAATAACCGTCTCATCAAGAGGAATCCAACGTAGTCGAAGGCACATCAATCGGACATCTGGTCCTCATGTTAATGCATTTCCGCTCCAATGGCCCGGTTGGTTTTGAGTTCGAACCAAAATGGCTGTACCCAAACATTGCTGAAACCAGGAGTGTAATATAATGAAATGACCGTCCTGATCTGTGGAATCCTATGAAACTGATGGTGCATCGATCGGAGGACCACAAATCAAGATATGTCTGTTTAACCGAAACGGTCCGAAGATTGTGGGGGTCTGGGCTCGGTCTGACCCGGCCCAATTAAATATCTAAAATTAATGTAGATATTCTCAATAGTTCAAGGTATACCAATTAAATATATAAAATCCCATGACATCTGTCTTTATTAGAATTATGTCAGTTCCAAGTTGTACTCATATGCTCATGAATCACCTTGATCATCCCAATCCACACCTAAAACATAAATAACCCAACAAGTGGTATATCGCCATTATCAGTATACAATCCAGGTGACCAATAGGGTTTCCCAGAAAATATATTTAATTGTTCCATGGTGATAGTTGAGTGACATGTAGCATTATAAGAAACCTATAATAGTGTAAGTTGATCATCCCAACACTAGATGAAGTTCAACATACATCTCTTAGCATAACCTCAAACACATATATTGATTACATGGTCATCCTATCCTTATAGGGGATAAATGCCATGATCATATATGATCGGTTTCCCAAAACCACCGGATGTCATGTACCCAGTCAGTACTTAAACCAGTTATCATGGTTATAGACTATAATCATGGGTACCCCATGATGTTGCGTGACATATCCCATGTACAACTACGTCAAACTATTAAATATACTATTTTCCATAATTGGAAAAATATGTGATTAATTGATAAGTTAGTCAACAATCAACTATATATCATCGTTCCCTTTATCTACCTATTGACTACATTTTATGAACTCTATCACTTTTCCATCTCACTTATCCTCTATGATATCCATGGGATGGGTCAATCCGACTAGAGAATGTATTTTTTCCTTTACTTACTAATGAGTAAGACCTCATGACATAATCTCAACAATGCTACGCATCATTCCATATTACCAAAAGTTTCATTTAATTTCAATACTCATCATCTTCATAATTGTATTTCTACTCAAATGTGTATATTAAAACTCCCACATCAACTCCCCACAGACCATTACCCGAACCACAATTCAACCATTTAAAAAAGATGATGTAATCCTATTCTTCAGAAAATATATCCAGTTAAGCAATTGAGAATATCAATATAGGAGAGAACCCACAGTAGATGCCTCCCAACAATTCCTCCCACAGGGGCTCTGGAAGAAATGGTCTTACCACCCTCAACTAAAGATTATCAGCACCTCTCCACGATATGGGTCAACTGCAATGAATTGAACAACTCGAATACCTCCACCACTATGAATTAAAGATATTTCCTACTAATAGAAACTTATAAAAAAATTTCCTTCCACAATAGTGTAAAATTTCTCATTTTCATAGTCCTTTAGGGGCACCAACAAACACCTCCCTCTCATTTTGGGATGTCTATTAGTAATGTTTCTCTTGAGACTCTAGTGGGTTGGGAAAATAATTAAATACTCACCTATATCATACTATCTCCATGTCTGCAATGATAATAATTATATTACATAAATCGAGTTGGAAAATAAACATTATATCAATGTCTCAACTACTATTCCCTATCAGTAAACTCTTTATATATCGACATCAATAACCATTCTAGCCCTGAATTGTAGTAAACATAAAAAAACAAATCACTCAGCTCTCTAATATATAATTTCCAACCCTAGATCATTGATAATACTGATAATCAACTATCTGGTTGTACACAAATAAATTTCATTAAAGACAAAGATATTAACTTTATCTATCATGATGGAAAAAACAGTTGTTATCATCGAAAAGTATATGACAACCTCCTGTAAAAAACCTCAAAAAATAAAAAAATATCTAAAAATTGACACAAGATTGGATTGTCATCTAGATGTAACTAAATAATACATTATATTGTCCAGAATAACACCAAATAATAATATGTGTAATTCAATTAATTAATGCTTGAGAAACTATGAGTGACATATTGAGATATTCCCTTATATCTAGTATTATCGTAGAATATCCATAACTATCCACTCGTGTCTAACATGTCCCCAATATGACTCCAGGTGCATAAGGAAATAATTATTAATGTCATAAATGAAATAATAAAATAATGGATTATGAAATCGATTAATATGTTAATAAACTACTAGTTTGGTGTTCGTCATGTAGAAGTATAATAAAAAGGAATCAACCCACAGATAGTTGGATTTAAAATCAACCCTTAGTATATACTTCTATCACACCTGGATCTCTTGATAAACCATTCTTTGGGATAACCCTATGACCATGTCCCCCCTATCCATTAGTCAAATTAGTCTTAATTTACGGGGAGATCCATCCTCGCCCACACATAGATAAAACCTAGATTCCCAAGCGAACCATCTTGGTTTCAAAATCCCTTTCTCATAGATTATCAAAGAAAAAATTCACATCTCATTGCTAAATGGGAGTATCTGATATACATGTAAATATTTTAGGCTAACCCTATTGTATTTCCATGATGAAATGAAAACAGCAATGGGAATGTAACTCTAAACATCATTTTGCCGAAAAATCATTATACACATATATCAATATATGAATCTAAATTCTCATTGAATCCACTACTCTTATGTTTATACTAGAAGATTGGTAAAGTTGCCTACATCATCCAACACGTTAGATTATTCTATATTTATTGGGATTCATTTTGATTCAAATTAAAAATTCCATCCCACTAAATTAGACTAATTTCTACCATTATTCAAAATAGTCAAGATGGATATATAAAGTAGACAATGATTTCATATCTGTGAAGACATCATAATGTATAACATCCAATAATGGAGAGATTCCATATGAGGATCCATCCCCCCACTGAGTTAGTTCACTATATTTGTTTACATTTTTGAAACCCTATCATTATCAATAATAACACCAAATAATATGAAAGGGCATAAAATTTTCCATAAATAACTACTTGTCCTCATACATTGTATGTATTATATTATAAGTTCTGGATAAGTGTCCATGAATAGAAATTAAAGGATAAAAATCCATAGATCGTACCTCAATAAACACCTTAAACATCTATGTCATATTATCATATAGTCTAGTGATATACCTCCCTCTGTACACTTGTTATACACAACATGATATTTATTTGATACCATTTCATATCTATATATATGATTCAAAGGTATTTAAAAGCCATACATATACAATATCCTTATAGGGTAGAACAGAAATTATTTCAATATTTTAAATATTTCCCAATGAATGTGTTATAATTGGTATGTTTACCTCATCTATAATTTTAGGAAACCATATAAAATATCTCCATCATATTTCTTAACATAGTACTATTGTCACCATAAAAAAATTCACTAATAGGACCACCATAATTAATGGTCATAACCATGTAGGAAGAAAAATCCACAGAGACAGTCAATAAAAAAATATCCTATATAAGGGGACTATCCCAACACAAAAAATGGATGATCATTATCTCTAAATTCCTTTATGTGCCCTCATAACAATAGCATAATATACTAGTACCCCTAGAACCATCATTGATTCAATGAAGAATAAAATTTGAGATTTCATAGATTAAATCAGTGGCAGTTAAAAGGATAGAAAACACAAAACACTATATCAATCTAATCCTCTATTTCCCAATGAAATGGATCTCTACAGAACCTATCCATTAATAATGGATTGTACTAAACATTCTTTATAAACAAATATGTATCATCATTATTACTCGAAAGAGCAATGAGCCACCCAATATTTGATAGATCAATAATTTAGACCACTGATGGTATACTTATTTTATTATCTATTTTTGGCATCATAGATCTATGAACTCATATATGAAATGAATCAGGTATAGTTCCAAAAAATTATGCCTCATAGCTAAAATATATGTTTCCAGGAAACAGAATCAGAATCCTAGATGGCTATCATCATTTAGATATCATAAATGTTATAAATACATATAATAGCCAATGATAATATCTAGGGAGATGGATCAATAAGGAAATGAATTTGAATAGTCTCAATCCAATTTTATAAATCATCCATTTTATTACACGTAATCAATGTTCTTATTCTGAATTAACAAGTAGGTGGTCAGTGTCCCAGTATATTGATATGTCGGTAACCACACCATTCATAGGTTCAGTAGATTGAGATCCAAACTCAGATCACTCAAAAATAATTTTTCTACATCCCAAAAACAATCAACATTATTCTGCTCCAACACTGAAAATATAAAATTTGTTTCAATTTCAACTCTAATACCACTCTTTCATCTCCATACCCATGTGGTATTACCTGGATGACATTTATCCAATAGAGACACCCCAATCATTCCTCGTATCAACCATGTGATGGCATAAAGTGCCACATAATAAATTATTCAATGGGATCAATTTCATAAGTGACAATATTCACACATAAATCAATGAATAATAAATTTTTATGAAATTAAATAATGTAAGGCACATATTTTGTGTAGAAACATCCAAAAAATCCATTAGTTACAATATCAATAAATAAGGGTAATAAAAATTTAATAATGGGAAAAAACATTCCTAATGAAAAAATAATGTCCAGAAATGAAAAAATGACTTTGGAAGAATGGAGATATTATGTAACACAATATATATGTAATAATTAAAAAAATTGTACATTTGAATCCAAAAATAAGATCCTCCAATTCTAGGAACACTAATATCATCACAAATAAATCTATCATCATTGAAAGACACAACACCTATAAGAATATACCATATAGGGTTGAGTATATACATATATAGTAGGAAGCCCAAAACCCAAAAAGGGAATATCATAAAAAAATATTCAACTCATCCCATAAAAAATAGGGTATAGATGAAACAAATAGAATTACAAATAAATATAAAATAGTGATAGAAAATGTGGATACCAATATCCATAAGCCAGTTTTGAACGTAGTGGTATCATAAAACTCCAATGATCAATCTTTGATTCCCAAAACAACATTATACAACAATAGAACATGTATGGAGGTATCTTACCTCACCATTATGATCAATTACTATCGTAGAAATATATATAATAGAAGACATGCAATATATTATAAGATATATACTGGAGGTCATAATCATCCTCACTACACCACTCAGCTAAGGGAGTGTAATCTTGTGTACATGCATATCACATAACATATAATCATTCTAGGAGGATAATACCCCATGCTATTGTGATCCATAGCCTAGGGATCACTAGATCCACTAGAGGAGATACTCCCAGCCGAAGATAAATGACTTGTTATTTCCACTATATAGATAATGTGCCAATCCATATATGGTATGGGTGTGTAACAATACTACCTATGTATATTTTATTGTGGACCAATACATTGGTGTGAAATAGGGAATAAAAACACATGTATCCCTAAGATAATAATATCTGATTGGGGTCATTGGCTGTGTGTTGAAATTATTAACATCCTGATAGTGTATTCTAATATCAAATATTGGATTCCAAATATGGGGCCACCATTTAATTATACAACATATAAAAAATCATTATAGGATACTTCTGGGGCCTAATACAAGACGAAAAGAAATATATTCATGAATAATATGTCTATTAGGGGAGTAGATGATGTGTCCTCAAAGAATTCATAGTGTTCCTCATGGGGCTAACCTCTTTCTAGGTCTCTTCATGGTTTATAGTGTGTAATATTAATGTACAAAACAAGTATTTAGTGTGACATGTCCACACATGGAGACCTAGGAATGTCCTATCCTAAAAAATTATAGTCTACCCAAATTATATTATATTATATGTAAAAAAACTACACATTGTTTAATGAAAGACAATTGTATTCTTATTTCCTCAAGTACATTAATATGGATTTCATCCAATGTTATTGTATGTAATCATTCTAGGTGTATAATGACATGATATTTTACACATGGGGAATGAACTTGTTTGAATACATGAGCATGTCCGCATAAAATTTAGTGTAAGTCCATGTAATCAACCACATTTCCACCTAAATCTACATATTATATACTCTGGGAACACTATATGTATTCCAAGAAAATATTTCATCTCCCAAATATGAAGAACATATGACATGTTTTCCTAAATCGAATGCCATTTAGTTGGTATTTCCGAATGGGAAATAAAATAATGGCTCCCAAAACAGAATTTTTTTAAATTAAATAATTGATATAACTCTAGTGTACAATGTAAAAATAATAAAAATAAAACATATAATTAAAAAATTTACAGGGACAATGTTGAGTAAAATAAATCCTCCTAAACTATTTCTAATGCACAAAATATTTTTATCAGATGTAATACATAGATGTTAAAACACATAGATCTATTATCGATCCATGTCAATGATTATGTCTGGTTGTTCCTCTTCCCCCTTACATCTATCATCTTCCATGTATGGGAGAAACCATATCCCTTCCTCTTTTATATTGGAAGGGAAAAACACGGTTGGGATTTTATTAAATACACAATTAATTAAATAACCTAAATCATTTATCACTTCCTCACAATATAGCCTTCAACTATATTCATTATTTAAAATGATATTATACCAATTGTATGGTAAACCCTATGTCATAAAAACAAAAACGGTCTTATATTTCCCATTAGAGATTCAGAATAATATAGATAATATTTATTATGATAATATGTGAGTTAATCCTATAATATATTAATATTTATAATAAATAAAGTACAATTTATTATGAGACCTAAAAAAGATGCAACAATGGGTAAAATATCATATATATATATATTCAAAGGACTATATAGGTGAAACCAGAGTCGTTACAAGAAATATTATATGTCTAACTGTAGTCACATTTCCTACTTATGTTTTATATTTTCAATATCCTTTTACTTCTATATATTATCCAATAAATATAAACATAAATCCCCATTTCTATGTATTTATTCAGTTAATGAGAAATTACTTAAATCCTTATATAAATATATATGATAAATATATTTATCTCTAATTCAAAAGACATTTTGAATACTATCATCCACCATAGATGGGACTCAATTTTATATATATTCTAATATTTAAAGTACATGTTCATAATTGGATAAATTTTTTTTCCATAATGAATCATCAATATTTCATTGTAAAAAAGGTATCATTCCTCAATTCAATAAAACTATTCCCTTATGGTGGTTGAGGAGGATTCAGTTGGGAGATTATCTTCCACTCCATTATGTGGTCTATTAATTATTTTGTTTTATTGGAGATTATCTTCCACTACATTATTTGATCAATGAATTTTTGTTTATTATATTATGTATAGTGTTCTGTGAAGAGATTCATCATAACTTTTCCATTATAATTATTTTCTTCTTTTAGTAATTCCCAATCATTTGTTAATGATTTTCAATTATAACACCTAATGTTGGAATAACCATATCTATTAAATTTGTTAGTAAATTAAATGATTTAAGAATACATTCCATATTAATCTACATTAAATGGACATCATAAATTATTAAATATAAATTCCATATTATTTATAGTGTTTCTATATCACAATTTAAATTCACTTTAGACATTTATTACAACAAGCAAGAATCACCTGCATCCATGGGTTTTTATATTATATATTTCAAATACCCTACATGATGGGGATTACATAATTGATTTTCATGTATATGACCAAGCCATACATTCCAATGGTTAGAAGGATATTATTCTAGTTCAATGTGTTTTTGAATGATTATTAATACAATGTACTTGGGATTATGAAATATAATAATCATTATGATGTTTCATACCCAAGTATATATTATTATTTTAAAATATGATATTTATAGAAATACTTTAAAATTTACCATGATTTACAAACATGGAACAAGGACAATGCTTTTTGAAATTGATGTTACATAATATCAATTAATTAATAAATGAAGAAACCCACTAAGTAATTTAGAGTTTAAATATATAGTTTTTATGAAAACCAATATTACACCATAATATTTATCTTAATAAAAAAATATTACACCATATTATACCAACATACACAATTATCTTAATGAAATATTTATAAATTTTATTGTTTTAAAAATTTTATTACAGATGTTTTAGAAGCAATATGTATCTACCATTCCAATTTAGATATATAATGATTATATTCAAAGTAATATCCACATGAAATTGAAGTATCACATTTTATCTTCACAAAATTTAAATTATTCTTCGGGTGTAACTTGTTTCCATCAGTGAAGCATATAACATAACATTTATTACATCCTCTCTTAAAAACTATATTCTTATAAGGAAAATATAGTGGTTCCATTTAGGTAAATATATTCAACAAAATATAATCCTTCCTCTTTCGTTTATTTTATTGTATTTAACAATAATTTAGATTTAGTCATATCAATAGACTATTGGAGAACCAATTAATAATGTTCTATAAGTGACTTATTGACATTTCATTCATTTAATAATGAGTGAATTTTTTCAAGAACAAAGACATTAGAGATGTTAGTGTAATATCTATAACATTAGTTATTTTATTTTAATCATTATAACTACAATAACTATTTATACCATATCTTCATTAAATCATGAAGATCTACATGATTATATAATCATTTCCAAAATATATAAATAATTCTATGTATCTCATAAATTTTATCCCACTATCCAAAATAACATTATTTGATGATTGAACATATTACATGTATCATTAACATTATGATTTTTTGAGTTCTTTGGAATGAATAATATATAGGTTCATTTAATGTATAATTATTTATTTATCTTCCTCCATTATCGCATCTTTTTATTATATTCTCACACCTTGATTTTTCCTAGTGGGATATTAGGACACCAATACACATAAAATCCTGCCTTGGAATATTAATTTGGGTATGGTCAATTAAGACATTTGTATATTGTTAGTGGTTAGAATATTTAATTTTTCAATTATTGATCATAGTGATTTGGAATTAGTGGAAATTTATTCAATTAGATTTGGAATGAAAAAAATTCACAAACATATACATTATATTGATAACCTATATAATAAAATATATTTATTTATGTAGATTAAATGCCTCCCAATAATTTTTTACAAATCCTGGTATCCCTCAAATAAATAATTAGAAATATCATGTCACATAACTTCTCTAGTCACATGGATCATTAGTATTTATATTTATAGTCAATATTATGGATGGGATACTATCTTTAGATTTTTTGGTGAGACCCTTTTCTCTATAATTGCATTATCTAATGCCCCTTTGATATATTGAGTGGAGTTTTATATCAATTTAATTTTTAACATAATTTTATCAACTATTTTCTAAAAATGTATTTAAAATATATATATGGATATTTCATTGATACAAAAATTAATTTAGTCATATCTCCTCTCAAATAAAAATACATGTATAGTTAGAGAATCTATTAAAAATATTCCTTGCAAACCCCCATAAATAAGGTTTTGGTAAAATTCAAATTATATATAGATTTTAACAAGATTATATTACATTGAGGTGTTTCATGTTCATTAATTTTCATACATAAAGAAATAATTTTATATTTTTCATAATTATTGTCACGTGATAACACTAACATAAATATCCTTGTATAAATAGAAAAAAAATCATTCCACATTTAAATATTCTATCTTTGATAGCTTATTAATTAATATATATCATTCTGTATAATCATATATCAAGTAAATAACTGAAAATGGATGGAAAATAAATATATAAACGTGATCATGATCTATTTGGATTTTTATTGGACAATAAATATAATTATGGATCAATAGATACCCTAGGGTAAATACATGAATTATTTTATCACATGAATTCTAGTGCCCCATCATATTCAAATGAAATACATAATATTTTTTTCATTATAATTTTCCTTTTAAGAACACATCACATCATTGATTTCAAATATATATATATATATATATATATATTCACATGTTTTTTTGGAATACTTATGAACAATTTTTAGTTTTAATTACATCAAATGTTGACATATGGATCCCTATTTATAATTATGATATAGATGGGGATAAATCAAAGATTGATATATATATATATAGTAAATAATTACTATAAATATTCACAAATATTATAATAATTTTAATTAAATATTTTATTAGAAAATATAATTGTTTTTAGATTGTGATCAATAATTAATATTTAAATTTTATTAATAAAATTAAATATACTAACATTCTACTTAAGAATAATATTAACAAAATGAAAAAAAACCATTATGATTAATTTAAAACATTCAACCCAAATAATTCTAAAAAATAAAACATTTTTAATTTATAATGATATTTCATAAGAATATATAAATAAATTATAATGAATTTTTGGGAATCAAAAGACCCCCTTAATCTAATATTCACCATTATTAGTTCGGAATGTGATGAAATAGTTTTCTAGGATGTAAACCATCCACACATAGTTCATATTAAACTACATAGACAATAATAAAAATGTGAGGTTTCACACACCACTCGAAGAACATGGGTATTTTGAAAGTCAGTTCCCATGATCGCCACATTTAATTAAATTTTTAAATAAATTACCAATATGTGATGATTTAGTCTCGATCTATCCCTGGTCAAAATGATTTCAAATATACCAGCTGGATGTATACTAATGAAATAATTAATATATACTTTTTATTATTTTCCATGGAAGTGAAACATCCCAAATTTAGGATGGTGCTTGGAGGAAACATGTTCAGTTCCCAACATATAATTTTTAAATTAATATATTTAGTATTACAATTAGAATGTATACCAAGATATGAATATCCAATTATAAATGACATAAAATCAAATAAATAATATAATTTATATTATTAGAGATGTTTCAGAAACATTTATTCCATCCTATTCAAAATATTTTTTATTTTAAATTAAACACATAGACATCAACTTTGATATAGGTTTTTGGTAATGTATAAACTATATAATTATAAAATGTGAAACAATTACATTTTATATATCAAATTTATCATTAAAATAATTTCCCATAATGGATGTTCAGGATCCATATGTTTAGGATCACATATAAATAATTTAGGTCGTCAAAATTAAATTAAAATTTTTCCACAGTTGAATTGAATATTTTGGCGTGCTACACTAATCACTGGTGGTTAAAGCTCTAATAAACCATTCAATGAATCGTCACACAATCCACACAATTTTCAAACGAATTTGTATATTTTGATATAAAAAAATTATATTATAGTATTGATAATGGAATTATTTATGAAATACATAAGGTTATATGATCACTATTTACTTGACCAATGATAAATATTATAGATCATGGTGCTACGAAATCCATTTTCACCCACAATGAGATTTAAGAGATGAGGTAGAATCCCCGAATTTAATAAAATGAGTAGGGATCATTAATATAAACTTATTTTTAATATATCTTTATTTAAACCATTATAATTGTACGTATGTGATTAAAATATCCGTCCATCTAAATAAACCATTTATTGATTCTTATGACTTAGTAAGCATTTCAAGACATCGAAAAATATTTTATCTCTAGTATTACACATAAAATTAATAACGATAAAATAAGTGTGATTAATGATTTGTTACTCTACCATAATATATGATTTAATATCTCTGAATAATGAATATTTATTGATATAATACTTTTCTGTTATCTACATAAATCTTTTAAACAACATGTGTTAATAAAATAAAATAATATTATTCATACATCAAATAATACTTAATTTATTTTATCACCAATTATTAGTTAGATTTTTTCTTTAACTAATAATATAAAGAGGACCACCATTTCTTGAAATCCCATTTATAATAATTTGAAACCAATTAAATACACTTTTTTGGGAAACCCTATAGTCCCTTTTCATGATAGAATATTATGGTACTCACAACCCATGAGTGTTTTTTGTAGCTCATCAATGACTACAATGAGATAATGTTAAGTCATAGAAATGATAAATTCTCCTTTGAATATAGCATATTTTTATAATCTCAATATTTATTGATATATTATATTGAAATTCTCATATAAATATGTTGGCTTCCATTAATTATTTATTATTCCTTTCATTTATTATCCATGATGTTACTACATTATTCTACAATGAATATTTATTTAATGATTGTATATACATATTGTGTCTCCCTGATATTTGGTTAATTTTAACTAAAATTAATGTAATATTCATTCGATATTTTTAATTTCACACAACAATTCAGATTTTTCATATGAATGATCTATGTTTGGATTTTGTTTTACATAACCATATGTTATGCTTAAGCTTAATACATCACTCTGCATGTTTGGGGGAATCATATTTTGAGAATAATCAATGTATTTACAATTTTGAATATATTTCATGTATTCCATATATATTACAATGCATTTTTTTCATGTTATCATGTGTCACACACAATAATGAGTTTTCTCAAGTACTTTAATTATATAGAATATCACATTTTACTGAACCATAATATGTTAATATAATTTTACTATATAAAAATATATTACCTAATCATTAAATTAATAGTTTAAAATAATATTAACTAAATTATGAAATCACATGGTTTACCAAAAATTTAAAATAAATTCATTAGTTACAAATTATTTAGAGATGGATATAAAACACAATTGTACATAATGTAATAATTTTTTATAAATTTTTTTTATACACAGAATGTTATTTTATCATAATAAAAAGTTATAAATATATAATTATATTAATAAAATTTATATTATTTATATTAAATGTAATATATTTTATAATCAGACAATATATTTTATAAGAATAAGAAAATAACAAACCCAGTATTTCTCATAAAAATCAATGATTCTATAAATGCATTTTTACCTATTTATAATGGATAATATATTTTAAATCAATTAATTTAAAATTTATTAAATATTATATGTCAAATTAAATATATTTTTTGAATATAAAAATAAAAAATTTATATGAGTGATTTTTTCTGTTATTCTATATATTTTCATATTTTTAATGAATATTGACAAATAATGGATTTTACTTCAAAAAATAATTTTTTATCATTTTAATTACAGTGATAAACATTATTTACATTTTCTGAATTAAAAATATAAAATTAATTTATACATTAATCTAATTTAGGTTATTGGAATAAAATTCCATTTTCAATTGAATGTAAAAACATAGAAAATATTTTAACATTTTTTAAATCAAAATCACACATTATCGTCTCGCCATTGTGATTAAATTCAAATGTATATCTTCCACTTCTGTGATTAGAATATAAAAAATGGATTCTATATTTGGAATAATCATAGAATATAATTTTCTATATGTTCTATTTGTTTTTATTGTCAAAATAATATTTTTTAATGTAACTAAAACTATTTACAATGAATAAAACAAATTAAGCTTTTCAAAGGACTAAATCATAAAATTAATGGCCAATATAATATATATTTGTTAAATAATCAATATGATGTTCATATTTAGACACGATCCTACCTTTTATTGACATTGTAAAATTGTTGGAGCCACATAAAATGGAAAAAATGTTAGTGTAATTCCCTTTTATAAAATTTATAAGGGTTCCACTCCTACTCCAACATAAAAAGGCCTCACCTCATGAAACTTCCTCACACCTCTCACTATATTGTGCCTAATAAATGATCAAAAATAATATCAAAAAAACCCAAACCATCATCCAATAATCAAACCCATTTGAATAACTCTATCCGGGTAATCCATTGGGTGCAAACCAAAAAGAGTAACCCAAAGAAGAGTTAACATCATTCCTCAGGATCATTATTTTTATATACATTATCCCCCACATCAAATATCATAATTCCACAATTATGATACCACACCTGTAAAATCTATATAACTATACATTTTAATTCTATTTTTTTCTCCAAAATTACACATACATCAATGTAATGGGTAACAAAAAGATTGTTTATATGTACAATGATTCACTACCCCACGACACTATGACTATTCGTTATTTCTAGGATTATATTTCATGGTTGGGAATTATGATTCGAAAAGAGTTTATATATGATTTATATTATATATATTAATTTTTATTCTTCAATATTTATTTAATATGACATACCAATATACATACTGAATTTTTTAAATATGATATCATTGATTGTGGACATTTTGACTTCAACCTCCTCAAAGCGATGTGATTCATCCACACATTTTATGGATTATGTTAAGGATGATATTAAAAACAATATATGATATATATATATAATAATAATTCTACTATTATTATATTATATATATACAGACACACTCACATGTATTCAATTTAATTACATTTATTAAATAGGACAATGAAAAAAAAACAATGTTTTTTCCTACAATCAAATTATTTTCTGCATAAACAGTGTATTCCATTCTATATTTCACTATTTAATAGAATATTTTAAATAGATATATAATGAAAATATATCATATTTATATAATTATTTATATTCTATAAGTAAATAAATAATTATATATATAAGACAACCATGAATAATAAGTCAAAAAACATATGAAGAACAAATTGGATATTACCCAATGTGAAAGATAAACATGGAATTGTTAATTAGAAGTTAATATAAAGTCCTTATTAAATAAAATAATTAATTATATATAATAATATAGTTCTGTAAAATATTTATAAGAAAATGTATTTATTATTTATGAGGTTTTTATGATTACTACGAGAGTCAAGACATAAGGTAATGTAATTTTATCTCACTTTATAATTTTGTGAGATACATTCATTATTGACACATCATTTCATATTTTGGTGTATAAATCATTCCAAATAATGAATTATATTTTCAATATACAAGTATTTATCAGTATCTTCCTAATTATTTTATATTATATATTTCTTGTGTTTAAAAGTCCAATAGATAACAAACTGGTAAAGTAATTTTTTCTCAATTTTCCTTCATTGAGACACATGTTTTATTATGAAACTATATAATCAAAGGAGGAATATATTGTCCTAATGAAATTTTTATATCATTAATATCTTTATTATTCATGATATTTTTGTCTCTATGTAATTTAATTTACCTCCATGTGGAATATTTTTCAATGTTACTAGGTGGTATGATTTTACTGAAACGATGTTGACATCAGTTGATAATGTTTACGATTATTATTTCATGGAAGAAATCATATGATACATATATTAAGAACTCCAATGAAATTTCATACTATTTTTTATGATTATTATATTAATATAATGATTTAATTATTCAAAATTTGGAACATATGAAAAAGAAGAAATAATATTTATTAAAATGTCAGTATATCTTTTCATTCAGTTGGAAAAATATGATCATTCAAAACCATGATTTTTAAATTGTTTTCCAAATAAAATTACTATTATCCAATGATTTTTGATGAAATTTTTTCCCATGAAATAAATATTTTCAAATAAATTTTGAAAGAAGTATTCTCTTAATTTTATAGTCAACTAAAATTTCTATACTTTTAATTTGAAAAGGAACGTTCAGGGGACATGATTTGAAAACATCACAAACACTTCATAAACCATTATGAAGGATATAAATTGATGTTAAATAAGAATAACCAATGATAAACCTTAGGTGTTATATTTTAATAAATGTTTCATAATTTAGAGATAACATA
The DNA here is from genome assembly GCA_963277665.1 of Viscum album. Classification (NCBI taxonomy): domain Eukaryota; kingdom Viridiplantae; phylum Streptophyta; class Magnoliopsida; order Santalales; family Viscaceae; genus Viscum; species Viscum album. The sequence goes on along the minus strand of OY728128.1, from coordinate 579,476,949 downwards.
TGTTTTCTTGGCTATTATGTGGTTTCTCACTAGGGTAATCATCACTTACTCATTGTTTCATTTCTTTAGACAATTGAGTGAATAAGAAGAAACTTGATTAATGTTGAATGTGATAGAATATTCAAAGATTTGATGTAATATGATTAGACCACTAGAGTAAAGTGTGTTGTGATCGTGTCTCTCTAATTTTCATGGAATATGAAAGACAATGTTTCACATAACCAACACTCAAACTCAACAAATAAGAGACGGTTAGAGTTCACTAAGTGTTTGGGTAATGAAGACCATTAAGGAAACTATATTTGGTTTCCATTCTGTCAATGATATGAAAATAATAACCTATCTGAATGTATTTGAATTAAAATATATTGGTTTGAGTATGGATAATATATAAAAAATTTAATTTAACTTAAATGAAACAATTTACGGTTTGGTTAATGAAAATGTGGTGAATTGTAATAACCCGAACTGTTACATATACAATTCTCTTATGATTTAATTAAATATATTATTATGTATTAAAATTATATAAGACTCGTGAATCTATTTCATATTTTTATATAATTCATGTTTTAATATATTTTTATGCATCCTTACCACTGGTGATATTGATATTTAATACTGACCACATTATTACTATAAATATAGGGATATGAAAAATCCAATTGAAATATAAAAATGAAGTCCATGCATCAATGAGTAGGATCATACCATGTGGATCCCACTTTTCAAATCATATAAGGAAGATAACATATATATTTTATTACCCAAATGATGCTGAAGACGAGATCCACATTATATGCATGTCGGGAATATTTTACAAGAGATGTTTGAGGTCATTGAGATCATGACCAAAACCATATTCTTAGAACCACCCCTTGAATGTCAAACCATCTTGATCTATGCCGATAGGGAATTTTATTAAAGTGATTTTTAAGAAGACAGTAGAAATATGAGTGTGTATATTATTTATAATATAATAATTAATATACTTTGATCCTATTATTGCTACCATGTAAATTATTATAATTTAAAAAAAATGAGAGAAATTTTAGATCAGATTCAAATTCATTTAATGAATTTATATTTTCTAAATAATGTGTTTTTTAATGAAATAATATTCTCATAAAATAATTTTATTAAATAATCTTTATCAAATATAAATGATCGTATAATTTTTAAATTTTTAGGGTAATTTGTTTAAGGGTTTGAAAATTGATACTAAAAAAAACCGTTGAAATTCATAAATAATTTTAACATTAATTAAAATTTTTAAATTTTAAATTTTTATAAAATTATATGGATAGAATAAATAATAATCTTTGAAGGGTATTTTTTTAATTTTCCAATGGTGAATTTTTCATAATTTTGTGAGATAATTTTGTTTTCAGGTATAAATTAAATACCGTAAAAATATCATTTGACTATTATGATATCATAATTACCCAAAAGTAATGTAATGAAAATTTTAAATGGAATCTTAGACCATATACATATTTTAAATTTAAATTATATGATTTTATGTTTATTTGGTAAATTTTATAAATCCTTTATGAATGCTAAAAAACTAGAAATATATTTAAATGTTTTAAATTCTATTCATTAAGAGTATAATTCAGCATCTCAAAATCAAGGGAATTATTCCATTAAATCTGTAACATGGAATTATAAAATAATTATAACCATCCCCATTTGGATTACACCAAGGGATAAACCATAGGAAGTTTTGGTTTTAAGTTATTTATTATATAGAGTCGAAAACATAAATAATAAAGGGATCCCGCGATTCTCTTATATAAGCCCACCCATGATGCCATTTACCTTAAATAAAACAACTTGGAGGCCATAAATACTCTTTCAAAAACTCTCTTGAGTCCTCAATGTCTTCATAAATGTATCATTAATCCCCTCTCAGTCATTGGGAGTTACACACTAATGTAAAATTCATTTCCTCTACTCCTATAAATTCAAGGACCTAATTTTGAATTTGTATTCTTAATTTCATTTCGATATATTGTAATTTATCTTTAAAAATACCATAATATAAAAATTGATGTTATTTGATTGATATATAATTTACTCTATATTATTTTTACCTTTTCCTAAGCAGTAACTATGATGAAATTCAATAAGGGGTTTCTCTATTCTCATATCTATTCGAGAATTTTTATTTTGTTAGATCTATAAAAGAAAATTTTATTTTATTAGGATATGATCATCAATATTCCCCATACTATAAAACATATCTAAAAATGATTATATACCTCTTTAAATCTCATTAATCATCCCTTGATCCTTTATGTTCAAACATTACCTTTCTTAAATATTGTTCGGATTATTTTCTTTGGTCAAGATTCATCAGTACCATTTTCATATATTTTCAATTTATAATTATGGGTTAGGTTTTTTCATAACCATATTAATCCACATTGTATGTATATGTTATTGAAGACCCATGTATATTTTATCAACATATTTTCATGAATATTTATGTGACTCTATTATGCTTCTAAAATATCAACATGATTTTTTGAGAAAAAACAATTGTTTAGTGAATATCATGCACATTTCATAGGATGAGTTTTCAACATTATTCACATGTACTTTTTATTGGGTACTTACATATATATATATTAGACACTCCTTAATCAGGAAAAATATTACGTTGATGAATGATTCTGTGGTGTATGATCTATATGGATGCATAAATATGAAAATGAAATGAATGTGATATGTGAATCCTAAATTACGTAGCACGCTAATGAATTTGTTAATGTTTAGTATCATGATATGTCATGATGTGATAGGTAATTAAGATGATTACATTATGGGATAATGCTCATAGATTTTTTCATTGCTTTTTATCATAAACCTTCTTTTATGATGTTGTGTTTAGTGTTGGTGACACATTTCCCACATTATTATTGTCAATCTATAACATGTTGCATTATTCATGTTTATTATTACTATTATTTTTCTACAACATTTATAGGCCTATTTTATTGAGATGTATCACCTTATTACTTGTTTATTTCATGACTTAATATTATATAACACCGATTTCTTATTTATGTCTCTAGGTTACCTATTTTTGTTTTTAACGTCCATGAAATTTTTAGAAACATGTGATGATTGTTTTCAACTATGTTGTTGTATTCCAAGAATAATGTGTAATGAAATTTACCTATTCCAAATTACAGTAGAATTATTGAATCTTTTTGAGGTATTAAGTTAAATTTTATTTAATAAATCATCTATTAATTTGATTAAATGTGATGGGTTTTTAATGTTTATATCAGAGAAATAGTATAGTTATTTTATTATTAGGATTAAAAAAATATAAAAAAAGACATAGGGAAATTCTAATTATATAAAAACACCCCAAAATTTGAGTATTTAGTAAGTTTTATATCTTGAAAAAAAATCCCTATCCACATACTATAGGTGGACATCATTCTTGTAATGATGTATCTAGGGGTAAAAACTCTAACAAGGTGTGTTGGGATTGACATGGTGTAACATGGTATATAATATTGGGCCTTACTGCACACATGTTTAGAAAATATTATGTGATATGATTTCATTAATTTATATTATCATTATGAATCATTGCTATGGTAACAAAAAAGGATATATGATTATACGATTGGAAATAGATCATGGATAACATCGAATGATTTTGAGAAATTCATTTGTTATTTAAATTAATCTAAATTATATGAAATCCCATTTATGTTAGTGAATTACCCATATGTACTTTTTACATATAAATACACATTCATAATTTTATCTATATTCTATAAAATGGATTGAAATTGGAGAAATAATGTATACAATCTATGTGACGTGAAATGTTTTGACTAGACCAAAGTCTTTCCCAACCCAATGGGTAATGGATTTAAAAAGATGTTTTTAATACTCTCTCAGAAGGATCATGTTCTAAATAGAACATTTGATTAGAAGGAACATCAAAATCCTAATAGTAGATAAAAAACATTGATTCATATCCTTTTGTAGAAAAGGCCTAAGACTATCAATAGAACATGTGATCTCATAGTCACAAATAAGTGGCTATACCCCATTGATATGTTCATATCCATACATAAATGATTTTAGATAGGGAAAATTATACTATAAATTTTTCATATGGATGGATAATTGGATAAATGGTGGACATTAATAATGAATATGAAGACTGAGGAAGAGATCTATGCACCAGAGTGGAATTAATTTTAGAAAATATTTTGAGATAAATATTGTTTTCGTACTCTCAATCATAAAATTTAATTGGATTTCATTAAAATCATGGTAAAATTACAATGAATAAATATAGGTTTGTGAGAAAAAATGCATAATAATTTACTGATATGACTATGGATTTTACATTGCCCCTGAATTTGAGGATGACCATTTCTTTGGTGGGAAATAAGAAAGTCTTTAAAAATCCAAAGTGACCAGTGATTTTGATAACTATGTGCATGATTTATAATGTTCTATGAATGATGAAATTGTAATTTTTGAATCTCATTGGTATCATGAGGATAAGAAGTGTGATTTGATTTTAATTTTTTCTATCTGATTGAGAAATATAATGGTTCCATGAAATTTCATCATCAGAAACGAAAATAGTGTAATAAGAATCACCATATTAATTGACTTTGGTGAAAAATAAAATTCATTAGGTGTTGGACGGAAGGAAGCCAAGATTGATGTTACCGATAGGAAAAATTAACTAATGTGAAAGAGGAAAAGAATGCATCAGTAAACTATCAGTTCATTCTCCATTTATTATACATTATGGAACCATGGACCATTGAAAACAAATTCACTAATAATTGTGTTTTAGGATAAAAACCCATAAACTGCAACACAACATGGGAGAGATTTTTCATTCAGTATTTTTGAAGTGTATTCCAATAATTATGTGGTAATAAGAACTCTAGTTATTCCTTCATTAATAGATAACATACTCTTTTTATTATGTTTATTATCATTACTTCATATCGTGAAATTTAATTGAATTATCCATACACCACCACAAAGCATGGATTCAATATGTTTGATGATAATATAAAAATTTGGTAATTATTGTACCCCCTGAATATTACTTCTCCCCTTTCCATTTTTATTGGATGTAATTTCCAGTGAACCTTATGACACTCCATTTGTAATAATTTGACTCAATTAGTTGAATAAATTGTTTTTCCTTATATAAAGACATCATAAATTTCTGGAATAATGAAATAACTCTATGTAATATAAATTGATCCCAAATTTCCTATATGTTTAATAATGATGAGGATTCTTATTTATAACTATCATAATAAGAATTAATATTATTTCCCTATGAAAAATCATATGTATCTCAAATTATTTAGTATAATGAAATTACTATCATTGATGAGATTCGTATTTTTAGGAAATATACTAATGTGATTGCCAAAAAATTTCCAAGTCTTCCTCCTAATCAAAATGTTTTATTTTTAGTGAAGATTATACCTGGGAGTTACAATTATTGAAGACTTCATATATAATTGATATTGTGGATCTTGACGAGATAATAAAATAACTATAGGAAAATATGGATAATGGGATCAAACAGACGAGTGCTTCACCATTTGGTGCATTAGTTCTCTTCATCAATAAGAATGATGTGACAATGCAAGTTTTCATTAACTATCATGATCTCAATGAAAACATGATAATTAAAATTTATCCTATTTCATGTATTATTGACTTGTTTTATCCACTACATGGAGCACAATTATTCTCCATAGTGTATTTTTAGTCTTCATACTATGATGTATGGGTGATGATGGAACATACAATCTTGACCACTTTCCGTTCAACGTATGCTCAATATGAGTTCATAGTGATTCCATTCATACTCAATAATTCTAAATACATCTTTATTAACATGACCAATTTAGACTTTATATATTACCATGAAATATTGATGTTTGTTTTTGTAGATTATATTCTAATATAATTTAAAAGAAAGGATGATCATTAGGTGAATTAGAACATTATTCTTAATACCTTTATAAATGAGAAAATTTATGCTAAGTATAGAAAATTTGATCTCATGTTGAGAAAAATATCATTCATGGTGAATATCATCATATGAAATGTGATATTAGTTGGAACTTCCATGATATATGCATGTGAATTATAGTTGATTCATACATCTATTAAAGACATATATAGATTCCATGTGTTATATTTGTATGATTGTCAGTTTTTTAGAATCTTCTCACAATTATCAAACCCTCTGTGAATGATAAATTGGAAGGAATTATTATTTTTTGGAATGATGATTGTCAGATGAGAGACATGGAGTTGAAAAGGGGGCTTATTTGTATGCATGTAGTCTTATTATTGACAGGTGGATGATGTTTTTGGGAATTTTGTGATTATTATAAGAAGATATTATGATTTGTGTTAATGACCAATGAAAATTTTATATCCTACGATTCATGGTATATGAATTTTAATGCATTAAACCACCCAAGACATTATATTGAGTTTGTTTTAGTGATATTCTCTTTGAAAAAATATGGAGGCATTATCTCTTAGGGGAGAATGGTTAAATGAATATAGATCAGAAAAAATTCAAGTATATATGCACTGTTATATTTCTGAATATGATTCAATAAATACGGTTAGATCTGATCAAGTACAATGAATAAAAAATTAATTAACATATTGGGGAATCATGTAATGTGAATGATTCTCTATGTTGAAAGAATATAGGAATGTTATCATTGATTGTAATTTAGAAGGATGTTATTTTATTAGACATAAAGATGATGAATGTGGGAATCATAAAGAATGGATCCTGGTAAATCCTTTAACAAATGGTTCCTCAATATTATCTTTTGTATAATATAAAGGATGTAAAAAATACATAATTTGGGAATAAATAAGAAAACAAAAACTATAATAAAAAGGAAATCATTGAAAGTACATTGTTAGTGAAGAATGAATTGTGATATTTTGATCAAGATTATGTGTTCTATAAAATCCCATTTTAAATAGGGAACAATTGGATGACAAAAACTAGTTTCACTTTCTCCATTCATACTTGAATCACATAGATGTATCATGATCTCTGAGTGTACTATTGTTTGCACAAAATCACAATGGATATCATATCATATTGAATAAAATTCATTTTATGTCAGCTAGTTAAGGAAGAAATGTGTAAGTATAAGGATGTGATGTAATATAAGGTCACCATTATATGGTAGTTTTCCCTCATTCTATGATCCATATTGGTTTTAAAATAATATTATGTGATTTTTCTAGTTTTACTGCAGACTAAAGAATAGAGACACACAATGTACATGAAGTTCATGTCATGTACTTGGTGTTGATTTCATGACCGGACATGGGAGACCATGTCGTGATGTATGAGGTCACCTTGGGACCATGAACACAACATGAATTATGGGTACACATCATGTGGGGTGATTTTTTTTAATCTGAGGAGATAAAATTTCGGCGTAACATATCCATCAATGACTTCACGTCGTGAACAAGGGCTTCATGTCATGACCCATCCCATGCCCAATTTAAAGTCACGTATTCAAGTGTTTTTTCAATCATTTTATTTCCTATTATTGTGGCTCTCAATGAAAAATTGTTCCTTTTAATTTTTCAATGGTGTTTCACCATTCATATCAATTAGAACTCCTCTAGTTTATCATTTTTTCTACGGTGCATCACTCTGAGTAAGTGTTCAATTTGATTCATCCTTTTGATTAATCAGTACAGATCTATATACATGCTTTATTAGATCCATAGATTCATGTTGGATGTTTCATGTCAACTTCATCAACTTCAGTTATGAGAACTCATTCTAGATCCCTTTTTCCTTTGTTGGTTTTGGGGTGGAAGGTTTCTTTCTTCATGGTATGTGGTTTTCCTCACTTCCTCTGACATACTGTGTTTATTTTTTAATCAACATGTAATTGATTGTATGATATGGTCTCCATTGGTGTTTTTGGGATTCGTTATTTGTCATGGTTTATGTTTTGGGCTTGTCTGACCAAAACATTGAGGTTGGTGGTTCCACCTCTATCCTATGATAATGAACCATCGGGGTTTTCAATGAAAATTTCATTATAAATTTATTGTTGACATTGGAATCACTGTTGTGTGTTTAGAAAAAGGTGTTTTAATGTAAAATTGTTTTCCTTGGATTTTTATTATTGTATTATAAATGGGTTTGAATTGTTTTAAGGTTATTCATATGGGTTTCAGATAAATATTACATGTATTACTTTGGATACATAGGTGGATGGATTAGATTGAGGTCATTGTCTATTTATTTTGGAATTTCAATGAGGTTTTTCTTGGGTTTTTCCTCTATTTCCTATTCCAATTATTACAGGGAAACAATGTTGACATTATGGGGGGTTTACTAATGGTATATTATTCTTCAACTAAAGTCCATTATTCTAGGGTCAGTTTTTAGCACTTTATTATTTTTTTACAAGACGTCTTCTACACAGACTCATAGTTTTCCTTGGTATTGTGATATATGTTTTTCTAGTTTGTACTACTTGTCATTTTGGGTTATTCATGATATGAATGATTATGCAATTTAAATATAATATGGAAATATTAATTGTAAAATTATATACATGTACATGTTTAGAACTATAGAAAAATAAAGAATTTACCAATATTTCTATAAAACTTATTACGTCTTATCATTCCATGTTTTATTTCAAAAATGATCAAATAAGATTTTTTATAAAAACAATTATTAATGAGCAACATGGTGGGATCCTACTGATCCTTTTGGATCACACCCTGATCACTACATTATTGGTGTGTAGAAAATTATTTTTCATCTAGTGTTGGTAAATATAAAAAAGAGATAGTGATGTGGTGACAACTGTTTTAGCTAGGATGAGTGGTTGATTGTGAGATGGTTTGTGTTTATCCATGCCATCATTTGAGTTGTTGTTGGTTTTGAGTCCCTATCAGTTGGAAATTTATTTTGGAGTTTTTTCTGTTAAAATTTCTTTGTTAAGAATTTTTTTAATGTTATGGAAACTATATTTTTTTTTCTTCTATTTTTCCCTTCATTAAATTTACATTTATTAAATGTGTTAGATCAAGTTGGGGGAAATTGTTCCCTAAATTTTTCATTCGATGCCCGATGGATTGTTGCTACACTATGAGGATAGGGAATACCCTTCAGATATGCGACAGATTAGGTCAGGTTTTGGGTTTAATGGTATCCTGGGCCGGTTATTTGTTGTTTGGTATCATAGGATGTCTATCCTCAATAATCCATTCCTGTGATGTATTCTAGGCAAGATATATGCTTGTTGGGACTTTAGAGGTATGTTGCGATGAGTTCCTTGCCAGATATTTTTATAATGAGACTCCATATACCAAATTATTTCTAGATATGGGTCTTTACTGGAGGTTTTTTTCTATTTAGATCATAGTTTCTACTTATTAGTTTTCTGATTTGAACTGAGATAAGTTCTGTGTCTCATAGTTCTCATTTTTATTTATGTAGCAGTATTCCTCTAAGACCTCATCCATAGGATCCTCAGGAAGGTGCAGTGGAATGTGTTCATGGAAATCCCCTTTTGTATCAAATTCTCATAGACACTTTCATATTAGATGTCCTTGTATCTATTAGGATGTTCTCTGAGTTCAGAACATAGTTGTTTGTGTACAATCAGAAGATGGAGGAGAAAAAGATCATTTCTGGGATTTCATATGACAGAATCCACCATACATTAAATGGTAGGGTGATCTTCAAGAGGTATAGTATTGAATGGACAATAATGAAAAAATCTTCATCTTTGTGGAGACACCTATGAATATCATGGTTAAGTCCCCAACATTTTGACTCATGGGGTCCGACAAGCATTTGTGGGACAATATGATCCAGGAAGTCAAAAATTTATGTTTCAAAAGGAATGGATTCCAAACACATACATTTCAATAGATTTTTCTAGATTATCTGATGTCAATATAATCTCAGGATTTCTTAACATTGCTGTAGGGAGAGAATTCAGTGTCATCCTACTCCAACTGGTTTCCATAAATTTTAGTTTTGTTACGGACGTGTTAAGGGATGACCAGATGAAGGTGAAAAAATATCTATAGGGATTGTGACCAGACTATAGAACATAGGTGTTTATCTTGAATCATTCTACCAATGCCAATACGGTGGATAGAGAAATTGTGGTAGTTATGGACATGGTAAGCAATGTATGAACTAATTTCTCTTCTCTTCCAACTGATGAAATCTTCATTGGTGAGCATGGAAAGAAGATAATGTGGAAGGACTATATCTGAAGTGGGGGAGGTGGGTATAAGTATAGAGCCTCCTCCACACCAACAATTCCATCAGGAAGTGTGCGTTAGACTTTCTATAAGTGCGGAAAGAAGGTCACACAAGACAATCTTGTCCTTTACCAACAATTACATGAAATAAATACAGATTTGTTTGTCATCTATATCGTTTCTGTTAGGCTATGAATTAGCCTAGGTATGGTATGGGATTGTCAGATCCAAATACTACTACAATACAGCCACAATCTTCAAAGAGTATAGGGATCAAGTCATAGGCCTCAAGAGTGAATCATTAACATGTAGTCGATGACATTCCTATAGAAATGATTCAGTTACAACAACAGTGATATGTAAACTCCTTATTTCATCATCAGTTGATACCTCCTTTTCAAATAATACTGCCTCCATCTCCATTATATCTACATGATTTGTGGATATTAATAAGCATCCAATACAACATATTCCCATTAAAATGGAGTTAATGAATCCTCTTAGTAAGAGGAATGAGTTGGGTTTCAAGTTCCCTTCTTGTTATTTCAAAACATATTACACAGAGTTGGTTTTGGATTTTCTTATTGTTGATCTGGATTTGATTGACGTCTCTATCGGTATGGAATGTCTTTTCACTAATTGAGTTTTCGTAGATTGTTTTCATGATTGTTTTTTATTTCTTTCTTCTGAGAAAAACTATCGTGTATTTTAGGGAGAGTTAGAACAATTGTCAGGTCATGTAGGACCATCAACAAAGAGATTATGTGTTTGTGGGTTACTGTGGAATTTGACCCCAATACAGTTTTATCTATTGAGAATAATCAAGATTTTGTTTGTTAATTTACTGAAATTGTCCCTGATGATTTCTTGGGTCTTTCTCTTGAATGATAGGTGGAGTTCACTATTGATGTGGCACCATGTACACATCCGATATTGATTCTTTCAAATCAAATAGAAATAGAATGGTTGAAAGAGTTCTAGATTTTTTTTGAATGACCTATTAGAGAATGTTTTTCTCTCTCTATTGTTTCTCATTGGTAATCCCCTATGATCATTTCCAAGAAAGTGGGTGGTTCATTTTATTTATTTGTGGACTATGAGAATATAAACTAGGTGACTGTAAGTAAAAAAATATCATTTTCCTCAAATTGGAGATTTATTTGATCATTTGATAGGATCAAAGTGGTTTTCAACGATCAATTTTTTGTTAGGTTATCATTAGCTCAGATTTTTGGAGTATGGAATACCTATGATGGACATCAAGAGTAGTTATGGCCATTATGAATATCTTGTTATGCCTTTCAGTATAACAAATACATCAATAAATTTTATGTCCACGATAAATCATATATTCCACCGATATCTTGACACTTTTGGGGTTGTATTCTTGGATGATATTTTAGCTTATTAAATATCCAAGATTTTGCATGAGATCCATATATGTGTGGTTAATGGAATTTTTATAAATTACTATCTCTATAGAATGTATTCAAAATAAAAATTCTTGATTCAAGTAGTAGAGTTATTAGGGCACAAAATTTCTAATACTTGCTAATCAGTTTGATCCGAGGAACGTAAATGATGTTTTATCCTAGAAGGTGTCCTGTAATGGAATTGATATAGAAGGATTGATTGGTATTGTTGGATATTATTAACATTTCCTCAAGGATTTCTCTAAGATGATGCCTCATTTGAATACTCTTACTAAGAAAGTTGTGAAATTATCATGGGATGAGAACTATCAGCCTACAACTGATGAATGTAACATAGTTCTGACATCAACACCTAATACGATCTTACCTGATCTAGGTAAGGTGTACATGGTATTTTGTTATTCATTTGGGGATTGTTTGGGATGTGTATTGAAGTGGGTTGATCATGTGGTATCTTATGGATCTCGTCAACATCAACCACTCGAGAAGAACCAACACACTCCTGATTTAGATATTATTAAGGCGATGCATGCACATAAATTTTGTTGGAACGTCATCTTTGGGAAGATGTTCATAGTAATATCTGATGATATGGGTCTAATTTGTAACTTTTTCCAGAATTAATTTAATCTCCAAAAAAATATTATGGGTAGAATAACATCATATTTTTTACTTTGATATCGCTATATCCTGGGAGAATGGAATGTTGTTATAGATACTCTAAGATGAAAGGTACCACAACATGCTATTATAGATGCGATGTATGAGTGGAATCTTATGATGAATCATTATTTCTTGTACATGGATGTTCATGGAGATATATCTAGTATTGTTCTAACATGTGTCAATTTTTCTTCACTCTCACGGAGTCTATCATCAAAATTCATTTACAGGAGGACACATTTCTGATTAATTGGGGAAATTATTATAGTGGGGAGACAATTACTGATTGGTCTCCTTCTACAAATGACATACATCACATCCGGATGTTTTTTATCATCCCATCACCAACATGCAGATCAGTATTGTTTTATTTTCATATATCTTCATAGGATATTCATCCAGGATCTATAAAGATGTATTATGAAATGAGATTATGATTTTGGTGGAAGGGTATGAAGCGTGACATTGAAAATCATGTGTCATGTTGTTACCCCTTCTAATGGATAACAATGGGTCACTTAACCCATATAGTATGCTTCTTTCACTTTCAGTGACAGTTTGGATGTGGGATGAGGTGTCCATGGATTTTCTATGTTGTGTTTCCATGGACTCATAGAGGGGAAAATGCTATCTGGGTTGTTGTTTATCGGTTGGAAAAGTCTACTCACTTAATTATAATCGATGATATAACTAAAGTTGAAGATATAGGTCTTCTGTATATATAATAGATCATGATAACCTAGTGGAGTTATTTTTCCATAATATTAGATATGGATACTAGTTTTAACTAAAGGTTCAAGAAGATTGTTCAAGTGGTAATGGGGTATTAGGTCTTTTTGATCACAGCTTACCATCCACAGAACTATGTCCAAACATGGCATATAATTCTATTCCATAAGGATATGCTTCATACAGGTGTCTTGGATTTCATTGGATTGTGGGATAGCCATCTGGGACTTGTTTAGTATGCTTATATGAATAAATACTAGTAATCGATCAGAATTTCTCTTTTTGATGTATTTTATGGACTCCTATGTAGATCACATCTTTGTTGGGAATAGGTGGGATAAGTAGATTTGGAAGGACCAAGTTTGGTTTGGTAGACATCGACAAAGATTATGGAAGTGTGGAAACATCTTTTATAGCCCAATGTTGACAACGATCATATGAAGATCAGAAAAATTCCCCATTAGATCTTTCTATAGGTTAATGGGTTCTCTTGAATATTTCCCCTCAGTTGGGTCACCGTCATATAGGAAATCCACTAAAATTATCACCGTGATATATTGGTCCATTAATGATAACTAAATATCTTTGGAAAATGTCTTATCTGTTAGAAATTTTGGTTCATCTGATAAACTTTCATAATTTTTTCCACATAACTTATCTCTAAACGTGTCATCCCAACCCTACCCATGTTATATTTTGGGAATAAATTGAATTAGATCCAAATTCTTCTATTTTGGAGAAACCAGTTTACATTATTGACTCCGAGATGTTATTCCTGCATTTGAAGTCTATTATACTAGTCTGAGTTCTTTGTCAACAAGGATCAAAATCTCATGAGATGTGGGAATGCGAGTCATTGATGAGGGCTCAATGTAGTCATATTTTTCCCTAGGATACATCTTACACAAGAATTCCCATGGAAATACTTTCTTCACTGTGGGTAGTTTGTAACATATTTTTACCATGATCGAGTTCATTTTCCCTCATTTTACATTTTCATATGGTTTTAAAATATTTTTATATGGGTTTTTTTGGCATTACTATAGATTTATGAACAATTACATGCCATGTAATAGAAATACACACCGTTTACATACGGTACACGTCGTGTACTACGTTCTGGTTTCTTTTTGTGGCCTTGGAGACCATTTTGTGAAGGGGTAGGTCACATTGTGAATCAGTACACGTATTGAATGATTAGTAATGTCACGTAGGTTGAATATATTAGTACTTAATCTGACGAAATGTGTTTTTTGGCATAACTAATCCATAATGGCTCTTAATTCATGACCTATGGGTAAACGTCAGGACCCTACCCATTCCCAGCATAATGTCATGATTTCAGAAGTTTTGGTTTGTCATTTTCTCTCCAAACATTTTGGATCACAACCCTAGAATCTCCCTAATATTTTTTAAGAGGAATCTCACCTACCAGATAGATCTACCGGCTTTGGTTCATTGGGATTCTACGTTGCATCTCTCCGGGTAGGTTTTATCTCACATTCTTCATTTTGATTAATCAAAATAGCACCACAACGTTGCGTTATTGGATCTACATATCCAATTTGAATGTTTCCTTTCATGTTCTTCGAGATCTATTGTGTGATATCATTCTCGAGGCTTTTTTCCTTCATTGTTTATGGTGTTGTAGACTTCCTCCTTCGATACATGTGGTTTTCCTCTCTTCAAATGACATTTTTTTATTATAATTGAATCAATATGGTCGTGGAATGGATCCTTGAATCACTGTTGGTGCTACTGTGATTCATTCCATGTCATGGATTCTATTGTGGGTGTGTGTGACATGATCATTAAACTTGGTGGATCTGTCTCTAGCCTATATTAATGAAACATCTTGTTTTTATTAATATTTTCATTTTAAATTTATTTATGAAATTGGTATGATTGGTGTGTGTATTGAAAAAGTGTTTTCTATGATAAATGGGTTTCTATGGATTTTAATAAATGAACTATAAATGGAATTGAGTGTTATTAAATAAATTGAAATGGGTTTGTGAAAAATAGCACATTGGTTTCCATTGGTACATTGGTTGAAATATTAGTAAGAGGTCGTCGTCCATTTCTATGTTATTAACAAAGTGGTTTTTCCTAGGTCATTCCTCTGTTTCCAAGGTGTACTGTTCTTGGGACCGATATTGTCATTTTGGGAGATTACAAATTGGTTATTCCTTTTCTTCCTAGGCCTATTTTTCTAGGATCAATTTTGTGCACATCATTATTCTGGAAAAAATAAGTTGCTGGATAGACCAATAGTATTATTTACTGTTCTGATACAAGTGCTTATGGATTACATATCATGGAATTTTGTATTAGCCTAGATATGCTACCAGATGCTTGTGTAAAATGAGATGGAAATATCCTTTGGAAAATGATGTACCATCTTTTGTTTTGAAATATGTAATATGATTATATTTACCATGTTTTCTATAAAAACATATTACATCATATAATGTTGTATTTTATTTCAAAAATGAGCATACATTATTTTCTACATATAGACATGTTATGGTACCCCAAGGGGGGGTTCTACTAAACCTGTTTGCTCAGATATTGTGAAATGCTTCGGTGGTTCATATAACTGCATTTTTCATCCAGTTCAGGGAGAGGTAAGGAGCCATAGTGAGGCGATAAGGATAATGTGTGCTAGGATGGGTAACTAATGGTGAGATTATTGGAGTTTTTCCATCCCATCATTAGAGTAGCAGTTGGTTTTGAGTTCATTGCATTCAGACATGCCTTTCATTTTTTTAGCTACTATTATAGTTATTTGTTTCTTATGTTTTCTTAAATTTATGGAATATTCATTTTTTAGTCTTATATTATTACTTTATTTCCATGAATATGTTTTCCATGTGGTTGTCCAGGTTGGGAGAAATCGTTCCAATAGTTTTGATATTCAATGCTAGAGTTCATTTCACTATCCCGTGGGGATTGGGAACTCCATTCATGTATGTTACATATCAACCAGGGTTCCTAGTTTTAGGGTAACCAAGGATGGTTCTATACATGTGATTTAACCCTTACACATCCAAAAATAGAAATGGTAAAACATCACCATTGAAATTTTCATTGGACATACTAATACATCAAAAGGAAATAAAACTATCAGGGGGTTTGTTGATTATTTTACAATTAAATCACACGGTATCTTGATTTAATTGGATTTCACACTAGATCAACTTGCACATAAAATCATTAAATTTTTTTTGAGCATCCTGGATTTCCATTGTTGATTTAATTTGATCATGATCCAAGATTCACTTATAAGTTCATGGAATGTATATAAGATGAGGTAAATGATGATCTAAAAAAATTATGAACTTTCATCCCCAAAATGATTGTCAATATGAGAAAACTATATATACACATTATGAAATGTTGATTTAATTTTCAATTTCTTTTACAGATGGATGGTATCCACGTTTTCCTTTGGTCGATTTCTCTTACAAAAACAGTTCCCAATTGAGGTTCAAAATAGCTCCCAATGATGCTTATAATGAGAGGTGGTGCATCACACTTGAAAAATGGGATGATGTTGGTGGACATAAACTATTAGGTCTTAAAATTGATAGATTAAATTATGTAAATGATTAATAAAATTTTGTATCAATTCAATGATGATCCATGTTAAAAAATTCTACGATGAAAATCATTAATGAGTGAAATATTTTTATATTTGAAACACAATTTTTTTGTATATTCTAATAATAAGGTGGTGATATTTATGAAGAATGTAATGCTTATTCTATGATACATTATCCCCTTTGATACCTGTGATCACATCAATGTTGTCCCTGATTGACTAGAAATATCAAAAAACATGTCCCGAGTACATGATGTATTACATGTATCCTTCTTGAGACAGTACTTAAAATACTCCAAAAAAGTACTCAATTTGGATTTATTTCTTTGGCGATGGATATTTACTTTTATGATTAGCCTATGAAGATCATAGATCAAAGAGAAATTGATATTCAAAATAAGACAATGAGTTAGGTCTAATTTTTTTTGACAAAACATATGATTGATAAAGTAACATGAGAATGGGATATGGTAGTGAATCAGAGTTACCCTAATATATATTATTGTGTTAAAATATAATTTCTATGTATAAATTGACTAAGAGGGGTAATTGTAACTACCTAAGTTATTATAAATCATATTACACCTCTTATTTTATTAAATATATTCTTATATATTATGGGTATACAATGGAAATTAAATTATTGGGTTTTATTATATAATATCAATTTTAAAAACCCATAAAGATTAATAATTATTGGTGATACGACCATTGAACCTTGATCATATGATTAGAATAAATGTTGGTTTTTGAAAAATCCAATTAATAATGAAAAAAGGATGTGATAGAATCAATCAAAAGGATAAAACACTATAAATCCCATTTTTTAGAGAATCAAAGGGATATAGAATCTATTTTATTTTACAATTACCAATCCCATTATTAGATCTATTCACATTAGTATGATCTAATTCTTTTATGGGAGAAGTCCATTCTTTTTGAGATCATGTCCAAAACCATGTTGGCTGAACCACCAAATGAATGTCTCACTATCATACATCACACACATATAAAAATTTCTATTGGCTGAAATATATATGTATTAAGATCATATAAATATGAATATATATATTAGTTTTAATATAATAATGAATATATTTTAATCCTATTATTTTTACATTATAAATGATTTATATTTTTTAAAAGTAAAAAAAATCGTATTTTTTGTTTATATTGAAATTAAATTAATGAATTTTTTATGATGAATTAATAGATTATAAATATAAATAATATTTTGATAAGAAAATATTATAAAAAAATTATCAAATAAAAATGAACATATAATTTTTATGATGTCATGATAAATTTTTTATGTGTTTGAAAACTTCTATTGTAAAAAAACCAACCAATAAATATTAAATGTCACTCATATATTAAAAAAGTAAATAAAAAAACTATAAAATTAAATAGATAAATTTAATAAGTTATTTGGAATAATAATATCAAAATTATTGAACTATGATATTTTCCAATTTTTTTAGTAAATCTATCTATCTAGTAAAAACTAAAAACTATATAAATATTCGTTGCATTTTATGACATCAAAATGACCCAAATTTGATATAATAAATAATATAATGGGTGTAAGTGGCCATATAAATTCATTCCGTTTCTAAAAATCTAATTATATGTTTGTTTGAAAAATTTTATAAAACATTTGTGAATCCTCGAAAACAAATATAATATGTTTAATGTTTTAAAATCATTACTTATAGAGTATGATTCCCCTACATTTTAGGAAGATCTTTATTTTATTATGTATGTCCATTTCAATAATAAAATAATGGGAAACCCTCGTACTTGGTTTATTCCATGAGAGAAAATGTTTTAATTGTGTGTTTGGTTATTTTATTAAGTATATTCTAATACCCAAAAACTAATGAAATCGACCGCTTCCCTTGTATACTCCCACACATGCTCTCTTTTATCTTCACTCAAAATCTATGTATATAGTTCATTATCAAACCTAAACTCGATAGAATCCTCCCTTGTCGACCCATGATCTGAAGATGCACATCTCATGCATTTTGAGTCACATACTCATGCAAGGGACATTTCCTCTACTCCATACAACTCAAACACCAACATTGGAATTTTTCTTACTAATTGCAATTGTTTTTAATTAACTTTACTTATAAAAATATTATTTCCACATAGTTTAGGTCAATGTGAATTATATATCCTTTTATACATATCATTTTAACCATTATATAAGCTACTACTATGTCGAAATTATGCAATGGAATTCTCTCTTCAAATTTCCATTCAAGAAAATATTTTATGTTTTGGATCCTAAATTCTATTTTATTATGTTTGGAGATTTTCATCAATTTTTTATATAAATTTTACTAAAAATGATTATATCTCCCTTTCGGCCATTTAATGTCTATCATGATAAATTATGTACACCCATTACAATGTTGATATATAGTTAGGATTATTTTCATTGTTCAAGACATTTCATTACATTATGTAACTATTTCCAATTTATAATATTGTTATTTGTTTTTACATGTTTATGTTACATTACATTGTATTTTTCTTTTAGTATAGTAACCTTTATATCACATTATCCATATTTTTTAAATCTTAAAGCGATTTTGTTATGCTTCAAAAATATCACGGTTAATTACCATGCAAAAATAAGTGTGTAATGAAAACAATAACCATTTTCAATAAAGGGTGTTAACAATTATGCACATATACTATTTATTATGGAAATAAAATTATGTATTGAACACTCCTTGATCATGAAATAAATTATTACGATGAATGAATCCATGTTCTATGAAAAATTATAAACACTTAACCATGAGAATGAAATGAATTTGAGGGGTGCACATCAAATTATATAGCGCTCCAATGCAATGCATAACTTCTATTATCATGATAATTCATGTTGTGACATGGGGTTAACATGATTCGCTTATAGGACATTTCCAACATGATTTATAGAGGTTTTAGATTTGACATATGTTTGTGAGCCATTATTTTAAGTTGGTGCTTCATTTCCCATGTTATTAATGCCATTCAATATCATTTCTCAATTTTATTGTCTATGATTAATATTTATTCTTCCCAATTGATATTAATATCGTATAAAATGTGTCATGATATTCCACATGTTTTCCATTACTGGGATTTATATATATCCCCATTCTTAATTTTTCACTATGTTACCCTGGGACGTTTCCAATGTCCGTGATAGTTTAGAAGCATATTATGAATTTTTTCTATAATGTTGTATTATCCCATGATCAAGATGTAACACTATATACAGAATTCCCAAAGACATTATCCATATCTACATTTTAGGTATTAATTTGAGTAATTTTATGTTATAAAAAAATTTATTATGGGGATATAAATATTATGGTTGTTTAATGAATATCTGCCTTTCTAACACATCATAAAAGGCTAAGTGCCTTAGGTGTGGAATTAATATTCACTATGTAAATTGACTTTCAAAAAGGAATGATCCAGAAGAAAATCATCACGATGATACAATTATTGTTTATATTATTAATGATGATGAGACTATAGATGAAATGTGTTTGGAAAGTGGAATTAAGTAATATAATGGACTACCTTTCATAAGTGTTATGGATGAATTGGATAATACATGTTTTTATTTTTTTTAATTAATGAATTTTGGTGGAATATACACCGAATTTTTAGTTTATGTATCATGCTATATATTTACAAGATTATGTGAAATTTTTCTAATGAAATGAAATGGTGATATTATATTATTGTTAAAAAACAAGTATAAATGTTTATGGGATAAGAATAATATGAATTGATGTTATCGATTACCATAGAACTAATTAATAACATTTGGACAACTGGTTAATCCATAATTTATAGAATTTACAACTTTTTTTGATATGGAATATATACTACATATATTGGAATATGGAAACAAGCATGTTTTCAAAAATTAATTTTGGTAATTCATGTTATGATAATGCTTCATGAGAATATATTATGAGCATACTCACATTTTTGTAATTTGAAAAAAATATAATCATTGTGATATATTGGAATAAATGTCACTATAATTTCATGACATTATCTATAAATATATTGTATTTTAATAATTGTTAATTTTTATAAGGGTAATAATTTAGGGAATGTTATCTTACAATTTAGTTGATGCAATTTTGTATAAAGGATATATTGAAAACCATAGTTAAAAGGATATTTTTTGTTTAAACATATTTCATGAATATCCAACATATTTATATTGGTAGTTATATCAATTTGGTTTTGTTATAGGGAAATACATATGACTAGTGAAAACACTTCATGCGTGGAATTTTTGTCGGTCTTGAACCTATTGTAGAAGGACAATAAGGGTTTTACTCATGACATTGTCCTACATGATGTCCTCGCTATTGTGTAATTAATTATTTACCTAAAAAAAGTGTCAATAAATATTAATGAATATCCAATTTTACTGTTTTAGTCTATATATTCATGTGTCAGCTATAATGAAATTGGAAAAATAGTATGATAAAAATACATATAATTAACACCCTTTTATAAGGATTAGGATTCATATTTTTTTGCTTCATGTATGAAATTTTAATTCTGATATAATCATCATGATGTAATAGAGGAATTATAATTTCATCAATGTAGAACCCAAGTATGAAATTGTATATTATAAAAAATCATTTATGTATAATTAATTATATTTTTGGTCAAGATAATAATTATTCCATGTTAGGAAAATGATAAAAACATGCTTCCCAAATATGTTAAATTCTATTGAACTGATAGGATTTTAAATCATCATAGATTTTGGACATTGACATAAAAAATTTTAATAGATCATTAAATTTTTTATGATTTATGGCCTCAATCAATCCACAAAAATATTTACACCTTCCCACTATGTCCAATATTCACTACCTAGTTATGTTCTCATATATGGAAGCCAATTAATAAGTCAGTCTTGGTAAAAATTATCCTCCAAATAAATTTATATGACATTTTATTATTTACTTTTACAATATGGGTAACAACAAAAATCATTAATGTATTAAAAAATTAATAACCAATATGATATTTGGTGGATAAATTTATTTTAAGGGGTGTAGAATATAAAAACCTGATATTTAGTGAATTATTAATTTATTAATATATTAATATATTACAATTTCATTAAAAAATATATATCTTATTTTATGAAATCACTAATATTGGATTACATTATAGATAAAACCAAGTTATTCTTATGATACATACATCTCATAGCCCATAAGGGGACATTAAAACTTGTGAATTTATTATATATTTAATATTATATAGGATTTAATATATTTTAGATAGATTAAAATTAATGTGATACCAACTTATCATTTGTCATACATAAAAATTATTTTTTTCAATTACATTGGTTTAATTATTTAACGAGTTTTAACGATCAAAAAATTATTTTTAAAATTATACTATTTAATAAGATATAAGATAGACAATAAATTAGTAATTATGATTAATTTTTACAAAATTATGAAATTAAGTGTTCTAAAAAAATTAAAATTGAATCATTTGATATAAAATTTATTAGACAAGGAGTTAAGAACAAATTTAACATAAGGAGAAATATTTTATTGAAAATTATTTTTTAAAACAAAAAGATTCTTTTTCATAAGAAATTAATTAATGTTGGATAATGATATTATTGAAATATAAATTAATAATTTTATATTATATATTTATTACATTTGTAAAATAGATTTGATATGAATAAAATTTGAAGCAAACCAATATGGAACATAACATTTAATACTTTAATAAACATACATTTATAACCATTTAATGGAGAACCTATTTTGATTCCAATTGTTTCAACTATTATAAATACTAAATTTAAAAATAAAATACATCTATTAAATTGAATCCTAAAAACTATATGCCTGTATAATTTGTATTTCTTCTTTTATGTTTCATTATACTATCAATCATGATTAATAGTAAATTTAAATTAAAAAATATTTCACATTTAATTTAATTATAGTGTTAAATTATATTTCAATTTTTTGAACTAAAATTATATCAATTAGTTATAAATTAATTCAATCAGATAAACTGGTATCATTTTAAATTTGAAATTAAATAAAAAAACATTTAAAACTTTTAAGAAATTTATTTTAAAAACCTGCACTGTCTCCCCCATTGCAAGTTTAAATTTAAATTTATTTCATCCAATTATGTTATTATATTTTGTAAACTTGGATGGATTATTTAAAATTATCATAATTTATAATTTCTAATAAGTTAAAATTTCATCATGAGAAAATAAATTTTGGACAGTAATCGAATCTAATTATAATTATTAATGTAAAATTATTATTATTAATGGACTAAAAATTAATCATATGGGAAAAATGACCTAGAACCTTGTTAAAAAGGTATTTGGTGTCCAAATTACAACACCATACTCCCATGGATATAATTTAGTATATATTACATTCTAATTCATGATGTAATACATTTGTGGACCTTTCATGCATCAATTTACATTAGATTCACTACTCTTCCACTATAAAATTCCTTCTATCCACACACTTCCTCATAACTCTCAATCCACATTTGATTAAAAAATATCACATAAAATATTTTCTGCAAATCCCTACCCTTATCATTGAAGCCTCCCCTTGGGATGATATCAAACAATGAAATCCATATGGATAAAACCAAAATGAGTTACCTAATGATGATTTATCCCCAATCCTCAATAACATTAGTATTATTTGAATTATCCACCTCTCAACTATATTTATAGCATTACTATTTAATATAAAATGTATCATAAATATATTGATATTTTTTTTATAATTTTTATACATATTCCTTAACACACATTAGTCTAATTGGTAACTAAAATACCGTTTATGTGCATGGGGGAACAACCTCCTCATGAAATGTTGATTTTTCATTTTTTATTTACAACCATTAATAGTTAGGAATTGTTGTCGATATGAAATTTATAAATGATATATATTATAGTTTTTATGAATGAATCATCATTATTTATATTATAACACAAACCATAATACTTTACATCTTCTGTAAATACTATTACATCGTTTTTAGATGTGTGGTGTACCTCATCCACAATGCGATGCGATTCATTCACAACATAAATAGAATATGTTAATGATGATTTTAACGATATTATATGAATTATATATCATAATAATTATAAAATAATATATATATATATATATAGATTTCATTCACTTCCAATCTATTAATATGAATAATGGAATCAATGTTAATGTATACATATGACCTACCGTTTCCATGAACTGTGTATTCCATTTCATCATTGAATATTCGATATATTATTTTATAAAAATATATATTAAATATATATGATATTTATATAATTTCATATGCTTTGGATTATGTAAAACATGATCTTAGAAACATGATCATGATTAATTTTTCAAAACATAAATTAAGATCAAAGATGATATTATCTAAAGAGAATCCTTATTATATAATTGTTAACAAACATACAATAAATTTTTTGATTCAAATGTTCTCTTTTGACTTTTATATCTTCTTTTGTAAATCAAAAATGTCTTTATAATCGTACCGACTTTATCAATAGTATCATACTGACCTTGTCAATCATATCGTACTGACCTTGTCAATCATATCGTACTGACTTTGTCAATCGTATCATACTGACTCTGCCAAACGTATCATACTGAGTCCTTCAATCATATCGTACTGAACTTGTCAATCATATCATACTCACTTTGTCAATCGTATCGTATTGACCTTGTCAATCGTATCGTACTGACTCTGTCAATTGTGTCGTACTGAATCTGTCATTCATACTTTCATTACTTGTTTAGGTACTTTGTCAAAAAAACATGTTTCATATTAATCATACTCTTGTTTATCATCTTCATATATCTTGTTTTAACCAATACGATGTCTTTAAGTTAGTTAAAAACTAATCAAAACGATGTCATGCATTATGTTTCAATATGACCGTTATAATTCCAGGTGTCCGAGTCCCTCCATGTTTTTCAAATAAATATGACCGTTGGAGGAGATGTGACTGTTGGAACCCGAGACCTATAAATAGGAGGTCATTTGAAGCTGAGAAAATAACGAAAAACTGAGAACAAGCATGAACGTGTTTGTACAATTGAGATACTTTGCTTCTGTCAAGTTCTAGAGAGAGACGATGTGACTTCTCTCCTACTTTGTGCTTTGTGCGTCCGATTATCGTATCGAGGGATTTCATGTTATTGAAAGAAAGATGTGATGATTACCTACAAAATTGAGGGATGACGGGGATAGGCAGACAGACGTTTCGATCATCGTATCGAGGGCTTCCTAGGATAGGCAGACCGTCGTTCCGATCATCGTATCGAGGGTTGCCGGGGATAGGCAGACGGAGGAACCGATCATCGTATCGAGGGCATACCAAGGTGGTGGTAAAATAGACCTCTTATCCTAGGTGAAAGTATAACCCTTCTCATTGGGTAAAAATATTTTTAATACTTTTACATTTCCGCTGCTGTTTGTATTAGAATGGAATTTATTGTTTCCTTTCTTCATTACACTTTCAATTGTAATTGTCTCAATTACAATTATTCTATTACATTTTTTATTAATATATTCTATACGCTTTGTGGTAGAATCTCTCGCTTGTATTACTCTGATCATTGTAATCATCTTGAATATAATTACATTACTTCTCTAAAAGTATTACATTACTTCAATCCTTTATATTCAATACAATTATGGTTGTTTGAATTGTATTAGTTTACGATCTTTTAAACTAATATCTTTATGTGTTTAAACTATATGTTTTTAAACATACAATTCACCCCCCTCTTGTATTGTTCCATATAATATACATATAAATCTACAGTTTTGATCCAACATTTGGTATCAGAGGAGGTTTTCCACTGATTTGTATTACTTGTTCTATTTCTTTCATAGTACTAATTTTTAACTACTTACCACACTAACGTGTGGAATGGAAAAGATATTGTTTCTTTATATGGGAGGAATGAATATTGGGTCAATAGACAATCTAAATCCTTATAGACCACCCATATTTGATGGGAATGATTATGAGTACTGGAGAGATCGTATGAAGACTTTTGTGATCAATACTGGGGTAGACAATTTTATAATGCTTACTGGAGGTAACAAAATTCCTGACAAAGAAGTCAGTACATTCACTAAACAAGAGAAGCATGAATATCAACTGAAATACAAGGTAAATAATACTTTATTATACTCTATGACCAGAAATATATATAGTCAGATATCTTCATGTGAAGCAGACAACTGTATTTGGAAGAAATTAGATGTCACTCATTTTGGTACATCCAAGGTTATAGAAAAAAAAAAGAGAAATGCTTCTAGAAGATTATCATGGATTTGTTTTTCCTTATGGAGAGCCAGTATGTAATGTACAACAAAGGTTTATGACAATTGTCAACATCTTACAATCTATGGGTGAAAAAGGTGTTGATAATGAAGCTCTAGTAGATAAGATTATAGATATAATTCCAAATGAATGGGAGTCAAATTGGACAGCTATTGATGAAAACAGAAAAGTTTCCTAGATTACACTTGATGAACTCTTTGGAACACTTCTATAACACGACACAAGAAAGAAAAGAGATGTTTATTTCATCAAGAAGAAGAATGGGAATGGAAGTGTAGCCTTTACATCTAAAGCTAAAACAACTGAAAGGCTTACAAGATCCAAATCCATGAAAGTTGTTTTATTAGAATCAATTGATAATGATCACTCAGATAATGATCTAGGAAATCTTGCTAGAAGGATGAACAAGATTGTGGGAAATAAATAATTCCAATATAGATTCAAAATGAAAGATAGGAAGGATAAGAATTATTCAGAGGTAACTTGTTATGAATGTAAGAAATTAGGATATATAAGGCCTGATTGTCCTTTACTAAAGAGGAACGACAGAAAGGAGAAACACTCTTAAAGAAACAAGAAAAAGTTTTATAAGACAAATAATGTCTTGAAGGAAAATGATACTTGGAGTGAAAGTGGTAGTGATCCTTCAGAAGATTCTTTAGAATATGATTCCTCAGGACTAAGGAATATTGGACTTATATCCATATTACCAATCGAAGATCATTGTCTCATGGCTAAGGTACACAATGATGAAGCTATTACAATTTTCTCTTTAAATAAAAATTATATTGATAATAAATATTATGAATCTTAAAATGATGAATATTCATCATCAGAATATGATACATTAACTTCTTTTGAAGAAGTATCAAGATTTTCAAAATTACTCGAAAATGAAAATTCTAAACTCAAGAAGAAGCTTGAGAAAGTGAACTATATAATTTTAGTTTTAACTGAAGAAGTAACGGATCTTTCTAATGATCTTGATGGGAAATATTATGATTTTGAATGTTTTTTAAAAACCATTGAGAAAGTCAAATTTGATAAGGATAAACATTCTAAGGATCTAGAAAATGTGATCTCAAAGATAAATAATTTAGAGCATAACTCTAGTTTAAAATTAGATGTTTTGGAAGATAAAAACAAGTTTTAAGACTAAAGTAAGAAATTTTTTCCTTAAAGAAATGTTTTTCAATATTTAATAATGAAAAGGAAAACATTGACAAGATTTATTCTAAAATTATACCTTTGAGAAATCATTCTGGTCTTGGTTATACTCATTCCAAACCTATTTTTAGTAATAACTATTATGTTCCACAAAAAACCTCTTTTTGTTCTATGTGCCAATGTGGTGGAAACTGGAGAAGAGAGTGTTCTCTCAATGAAACTCAATATTTAGGATTTCATAAAACTCATTTTGTAAAACAAATGTGGATTCCTAAAATTTTGTTATCTAATCATTCTGGATCCCAACATGTTTTGATTCCAAAAAATGAATTGTTTATTTTTCAGGAAAATTAGAAGTCTACCAAAAAAAATATTTGGTACCTGGATAGTGGTTGTTCTCGACACATGACCAGAAACAAAGATCTCTTTGAAAATATTATCAAAACAAAAGGTGGAAAAGTTACCTTCGGAGATAATTCTCAAAGAATGATTGTAGTTATAGGAAATATTTTTTTTCTTGGAAAAGTTCTTATTTCAAATGTTTTTTTGTTAAGTCTCTTAGGCAAAATCTCATCAGCATAAGTCAATTTTTTGATGAAGGTCACCTTTTTAATTTCAGAAATGATAAGTCTCTAGTTCACAATTCCAAGGAGGAGTTCATTATATCTGCCCATGTGCAAGAGAATGTATACACTATTAACTTAGAAGACCTTAGGAGCCAAAATTTACCCTGCTTAAGTGCAATAAAAGACCAATCATAGCTATGGAATAGAAGACTAGGACACTGTAATATAATAATCCTTTGTAAACTCTCAAATAAAAGACTTGTAAAAGGATCACCAGACCTTATATATGATTCTTCAAAAGTATGTGATCCTTGTCAATTTGGCGAGAAACATAAAAGTAGCTTTAAATAAATTAATGAATTTTCAACTTCTAATGCATTACATCAAGTGCACATTGATCTTTTTGGTCCATCACAAACTAGAATAATTGGATGAATATAATATGTAATTGTTTTAGTTGATGACTTTACAAGATTCACATCGGTCTATTTTCTCACAAAGAAATCTGAAGACTATTCCTACTTCAAAACTTTTAGAGCCCAAGTTAAAAATGAGAAAAACCTACCATTGATAACTATTCATAGTGATTATGGTGGTGAATTTAAAAATTCAGAATTTGAATCTTTTTGTAGTAAGAAAGGTGTTACTCAAAATTTCTAAGCTCCAAGAACTCCTCAGCTAAATGGTGTTGTTGAAAGAAAAAACTGTATTCTTCAGGAAATGAATAGAACCATGTTGAGTGAATAATCAATTGCTATGAACTTCCGAGCTGAAGCTATTAGTACTGCCTGTTATACTATAAATCATGTTTTAACGAGACCTTTTCTTAATAAAACACTTTATGAGTTGTGGACTGGCCGAAAACCAAAAGTTTAATACTTCAAAATTTTTGGTTGCAAATTATTCATTCTGAATACAAAAGATAATCTACAAAAATTCGCACCAAAATCCGATGAAGGAATCTTTCTAGGTTACTCCACAACTTCTAAGGCTTATAGAGTTTTTAATAAAAACACTTGTACTATTGAAGAAACGGTGCATATGAAATTTGATGAATCTGATCCTTTTGTTTTTAAATCATTCCAACCTATATCCTCAGATGTGTTTTCAAAAACTTATTATCAACCTTTGATAGAAGATCCTTCTGATAAAGAAAATTTTCAAGAAGATACTTCTGAAACGTTTAACACAGAATATCTTCTACCATATGTTGATGAACAGGTTTTAAAAAACCCAAATCAATTGTTTCTTAGGAATCATCCCAGTGATAACATCATTGGTGACGTAAATCAACCTTTAATGACCATAAATTCCTTAAGAAATGAAATAGAACATCATTCATTTCCTTCCAAATTTGAACCAAAAATTCTAAGTGAGGCCTTAGGAGATGATGATAGGATCAAAGCAATGCAAGATGAACTTAATGAATTTGAGAGGAATCAAGTCTGGACTTTAGTTGAAAGACCTAAAGAAACAACTTTAATTGGTGTAAAATGGGTTTTCCAAAACAAATGCGATGAAAAGGGAATCATTGTTTGAAAAATAGCAAGACTTGTTGCTAAGGGCTATAATCAACAAGAGGGAATATACTATGAAGAAACATATGCGGCTATAGCTAGACTTGAATCTATTCGTATTCTACTAGCCTTTGCATCATACTTTAATTTCTAACTTTTTCAAATGGATGTAAAATGTGATTTTCTAAATGGTTTTGTTCAAGAAGAAGTTTTTGTCTTACAACCTCCTGGTTTTCAAGACCTAAAACATCATGATCATGTATTTAAACTTACCAAGGCTCTATATGGTCTTACACAAGCCCCTAGAGCATGGTATGATAGACTTACAAAATTTCTTTTACAAAATAATTATACAAAAGGTACAGCAGATCCAACACTTTTTATAAAAATGGAAAACAAAAATGTTTTTATTGATCAAATATATGTTGATGAAATATTATTTGGATGAACTCAACAATATTTTTAATTGATTATTTTGAAATTTTAATGAAGTCTGAGTTTGAAATGAGTATGATGGGTGATTAAAATTCTTTTTAGGTTTTCATATTTCTCAAAAACTAGAAGGAACATATATATCCCAACATAAGTATATTAAAGGCTTACTCAAAAAGTATGGATATGAAAAAACTAAAAGTATTATCACTCAAATTGGTACTTCAAATACACTTTATATTGATGAAACTTGGAAACCAGTAGATCAAATAATCATTAGAGGTATGATAGGATGTTTTCTATGAATGACAGCTAGTCGACCAGACTTAATGTTTTATGTATGCTTTTATGCGAGATACCAATATAATCCCAAAGAGTCTCATTTAAAAGTTGTAAAGAGAATCTATCAGTATTTAAAAGGCACTATGGAACTAGGTCTCTTTTATTATTCTGGAAATTGTTTCATTTTAAAAAGTTTTTCAGATAGTGACTTCAGAGATTATAGCCAAATGGAGAAAGGATAAGGAACATAGAAAGGAAGGTGATCCAATGTTTGGACTTGATCTAGCCGAAGCCTTTGGTGATTGATTAAGGGATCAGGATACCCTTCAGGCTGAAAAGAAGAAGATGTTTTTTTGAAATGAAAAGCACATGAATTTGATGTTTCAAATCTCTTATAAGGATTTGAGGATGCTAGTTCTCAACTTACCACAGATGTGCATCAAGATCCCATCGTACAAAGCCTTCTTGAGAATGAAAAAGGAAAACAAATGATGGATGAGATAGAATAAGTTGAATAGGATGAAAGAGATTTTCTAATAGAATTCCTTCAGAGTTCGAAAAAGAGTATAGACGAATATTTTCAAAAGCTGAGTGAAGGTGTTCAACAAACCCCTCATGCCGATCAAGCACCTTTTGAAACATCTGAAACACCATATAAAACACCCCCTCAAGAAAATCAAAGTGCTAAATCTTCTCATACTGAAGAAGATATTGTCATCAGTGACAAAGTAGAAGACGAAATGAGAGAAAAAAATAAAAAGGAAAACAACCAGTAGTTCACTCAATCTGATCAAATTAATTTTCTTTGTACGATGAGGATACTGATTCAGAACATAAAATCTCTCTCAAGAATCGTGATTATATTGTTCATGTTTTAAGAATGGTTGAAAAGACCATTCATTACTTTCCCAGACAGGAAGGGAAAATTGATTTCATTACTGACAATCCGAAAAAGAAGTTTGGTTCTATAAGGGAGTTGAGAAAGAATGTTTTGACAGTTGAAGCTGATTTGAAAGTTCATTCTGAAACCTCGGCTGCTCATAGGAAAGCATGCAACAGGATGACCAAGTGGTCATATAAAACGGAAAGTTCAGTAAATGACCATGAGATAGCAATTGATGATATATGGAGGTTGTCAAATGATTTTGTGATTGCTTTCAATAATCTTGACAAAGAAACTGTTGAAAGGCTGAATTAGATAACTCATGGAGCCGATATTCCTTCCATGAAAGAATTGCAAGAGAGAATGAATGATTTTCAGTCTAAATTCTCAAAGGATTCATATTTCAAGGATGAAATGGTTTTGTTGAAGAAACAAAATTCCATGTTATCCAATGATAACAGGAATCTGCAAGAAAGAATTGATACACTTGAGGAAGCAATCCGAGTCCAGGAGGATACTATCAAGAATCAAGATCAGATTTTTGCGGACCAACAAGAGCTTCTCATAACATAGGGTGATTCAATTTCTGAATACAAGAATGAAATAATGAAGATGAAAGTTGTTCTTCATGAGCTCATCAAGAAGGAAAAGGAAAGAGAAAACAAATGACTATTGTTTTTTTCTTTTCTTTTGGTACCTGTCTTTGTTTTGTAATTACTTTTATGATTCTTTTATATTGTCCTACAATTATTTTCTTTAACCCCTTCGGGAAATTCAAAGTGACCCCATTCTTTTTTGTGAACCACAAAGGGGGAGAATGTTTTATAAAGTGGGAGAATGTTTTACAAAGGGAGATTGATTTACTCAAATACTCTGAAACCAAGGAAAATCTATGAATACAATCCTTAGGAAAGTATACACTTAAGGGGGAGTTAGTTGTATTCAAATTTATATTCAGAAGATTTTCCAATAACTCAGGGGGAGATAAGTATTTCTTGTTGTATTTACTTTTTGTGTAGTGCTCTCCAAAAAGGGGGATATTTTTGAGTCAAAAGTTCTCTTTTGAGTTCTATAGCTTGTTTTGGAAATCACAAATGTCTTTTTAATCATACTGTCTTTATCAATAGTATCGTTCCGACCTTGTCACTCGTATCGTACTGACCTTGTCAATCATATCATACTGACTCTATCAATCGTATCGTACTGACTCTATCAAACATATCATACTGACTCTGTCAATCATATCGTACTGACCTTGTCAATCGTATCATACTGACTCTGTCAATCTAATCGTATTGACCTTGTCAATCATATTTTTCTGACTCGGTCATATGTATCGTACTGACTCAGCTATTAATACTTTCATTACTTGTTTTGGTACTTAGTCAAAAACACTTGTTTCATATTAATTGTACTCTTTTTTATCGTCTTCATATATCTTGTTTTAACCAATACGATGTAGTTGAGTTAGTTACAAACTAATCAAAATGATGTTGTGCTTTTTGTTTCAATATGACCGTTATAATGCCAGGTTTCCAAGTCCCTAAGAGTTTTTTGGAGAAATATGATTGTTGGAGGAGATGTGACCGTTGGAACCTGAGGCCTATAAATAAGAGGTCATTTGAAGCCGAAAGAATAACTGACACCTGAGAACAAGCATGAGCGTGTGGGTTCAATTGTGATACATTTCTTCTGTCATGTTCTTGAGAGAGACGATGTGATTTCTCTCATGCTTTGTGCTTTGTGCGTCCGATCACCGTATCGAGGGATTTCAAGTTATTGAAATACAGAGGTCCCAATTACCTACAAAATCGAGGGCTGATGGGGATAGGAAGACATACGTTCTGATCATCGTATCTTGGGCTACCGGGGATAGGCAGGCAATGTTCCGATCATCGTATCGAGGGGTGCCGGGGATAGGCAGACGGACGAACTGATCATCATATCGAGGGCATACAAAGGTGGTGTTAAGACAAGCCCTTATCCTAGGTGAAAGGATAAACCTTATATTTGGGTAAAAAGAATTGTAATACTTTTACATTTCCACTACTGTTTGTATTAGAAAAGAATTTATTGTTTCCTTTCTTCATTACACTTTCAATTGTAATTGTCTCAATTAAAATTATTCTATTACATTTTGTATTAATAGATTCTATATGCTTTATGGTAGAATCTCTCACTTCTATTACTCTGATCATTGTATTCATCTTAAATACAATTAATTTACTTCTTTAATAGTATTACATTACATCATACCTTTATATTCAATACAATTTTGGTTGTTTTAATTGTATTAGTTTATGATCTTTTAAACTAATCTCTTCATGTATTTAAACTCTATGTTTTTAAACATACAATTCACCCCCTATTGTATTGTTCAATCTAATATATATACATCTACATTTTCGATCCAACAAAAATGTCATAGTCAAATGATAATAAGGGATTATATATAATAGTATTTTTTAATAAATTTTTCATAATTAAATTATTATTTATTAAATAGTTTGTGTGTGTGAGTACGATAAGAGTCTGGACATAAGGTATCATAATTTCATATCACTTTTTATTTCAGTGAGATACATGCCTTCTTCACTACTAACTTATTTTTTTGTGATGTATCCCAACCCATTAATGTTTTATATTATTATTATAAATTAATATATGGTTATATATATATTAAAATATTTCATTTATTGGATTTATTTTTAATATGATACTAAATACTTAAAGTAATTTTGTCTATGTTTTTACTCTTTAAGATTCAGGTTTTTCTATGAAACTATGATATTTCATGAGGTGTAAATTCATAAAATTTAAACATTATTTAATTAATAACCTTATTTTTCAAGATAATTTATGCGCTATTTAATTTCATTTTCCTTCATGGGGAGTATAGATTAATATTACCAACTGTTAATATTTTCTTGAAACAATGTCATAGTTTTAAAATATTTGTTTATGAATGTGACATTATTTATGAAATATTATGATCCATATATCAAGGAGCCAGAAACCCTAGCTTCGTCCATCTTTTGCTAGCCCTGGCAGCGTTCATCTCCTATTATCTATTTATTCTTGATTACATTTTCGGAGATGGTGAGGGTTAGAGTACTAAATGATGCTCTGAAGAGCATGTACAATAATGAGAAGAGGGGTAAATGGCAGGTCATGATCAGGCCACCCTCAAAGGTGATCATCAAGTTCCTTCTCGTCATGCAGAAACATGGGTACATTGGGGAGTTTGAGTTCATTGATGACCAAAGGGCTGGGAAAATTGTGGTTTAACTCAATGGGAGGCCGAACAAGTGTGGGGTGATCTGTCCAAGCTTTGATGTAGGGGTCAAGGAGATCGAGTCATGGACCGCCAGGCTCCTCCCTTCTAGACAGTTTGGGTATATAGTGCTGACCACATCAGCTGGAATCATGGACAATGAAGAATATAGGCGTAAGAATGCAGGTGGAAAGGATCTTGGCTTCTTTTATTAAGCATGCAAGTTATTATTTTTTGATAACCACATCCTTGTTTTATTAAGGATGCAAATGATATTTTTTGGCTTTTTTTTAATTTTTTGTTGAATATTATTATTATTGGATATCATTATCATTACATATTACATATATCAATTAATATTAGTAAGTTTCTTAACCTCTACATATGCATGTCATATCCAGGTAACAATAAATTTTTTCCGCCCATTTTTACATAAGAAAATTATGTTTTTTTTGGAATATGTGGTTTTATCATTCCTTTTAGTTGAAAGACTTTGTTGTAACAGAAGCATGATTTGTATAATGTTTTAAAAAATGGTTTACTATTATCCTATGATTTTCAATCGATATTTTAACCAATTTTTTATCTATTTAAATTTATTTAACATGTATTTCTTTTTTTTCTATTCAAGGATCATTTCGATATATCTAACGTGATAATGGAATGTTTGGAAAGTATAGACTTACAATCCATCATGAAAATAATATCCTTGAACATACCATTATATGTTTACATGGTCAAATTTGAAGTGAAATGTCTCTTAATATGATGGAAGGATTGTTAATTTAAATAAATTTTTAATAAAAATGTATTAATAAATGGATTATTTTTATTATGTATTTTAAGGGATTCTCAAAGCATCATTTACATGATTTTAAAATTTTATTTTCAATGAAATGTATTAAAATGTCTTCTTACTTATCTATACATTTGAAATTTAATTTTCTATAACAGTGTTTTCAAAATGATTCAATATTTATTTATATATTTTCATCGTGTTTTAAAAGAAAAATATTTTCAATCTTCTTTTATAATATTTCATTGAAAATGATTTCAATTGATATCAATAATCCATTATAAGTTTTCAAGTTAATTTTAAAAGAAAATCAGTTTTAAAAGGATATATTTTTTTACAAATTATAATTTTAAATAATAACAGATACATTCCTCATTAAATTCCATTAAATGATCTTTTAATATTATTTTTAATCTATGATGACATACTTTGATTTTACACATGCATTAATGGGAAAAGATCAAATGATGCCATTCATATTCTTTCCCCGACTGGTTTACACATTATTTCATGATATTATGGAAAACATTTATCCATTATGGGTTATATGTTTATAAAATAAATTTATCAATCCTGGGTTATTTTCCTGTGAATCCTCTTTCTTTTCAATGATTATTCATTGATGAAATGCTTAAAAACCGATTTCATCAACTTGTTAAGATATGATTACATGTTTATGACACCAATTTCAATTTATATTTTATGATATGTTTTTTAATGAACTTATATCACATGTATATATGTTTCTATTATGATATTTTGGGGGAAAATTATAGTCTTCAAATTTATTGGTAAATGAATAATGCCTCATTAGATAGAATAAAATGGTCTCGGGAGTTAACCTTAACATCTATATCACATGTATGTACGCTTCCATTATCATACCACAATGAAAATGATTATGTTGAAATATATATCTTGTTTTCCCTAACTAAAAATCTCATAATCAAAAATTTTATTATCATTAACCAAATTCATGAAGATAAGAATAATATTAGTTGTGTCATAGAAGGGTGTTAGTCAATAAGAACCTAGTGGAAGTTATCATATCTCACTTATGTCCTAGTGGTAATGTTTCACTATTTCCTAATGATATAGAATAATATGGTCTCTAGGTGGTTTATTTTATAATTTTTTAAGCATTCCACAAATGTTTTTTAATTTTAATGTATGAAATGTGATGGTCTCTATACATACTATTCAATACGGTTTCTGATATCTCTCCTGTAACGTCCCAGATCCGGGAGCCATGCAACGGGTGCCCCGAACGCGGTTTTCCATGTGTCCTCAACCGCATTTCCCCAAATTCCAGAGGCTGTCGACTAGCAGTGAGGGCACAGGTCTGATAGTGGGGAAATTATGCCCTCATTTGTCAAAGTGTAGCTCAGCGGAATTTGAATAAAACATACAACAAACAACGGAAGTAGTAAAGCATACACATCTGAAATAAACGACAGTAGTGGATATATCCCACAGTATATAAATGATGATGGTACATGTTTCATGTTCTAATAAAATAGCCAGAGCATGTTATACATCAATACAGTATAACAAAATATAGAGTACAACAAAAAAAGCAAACAGCTGGCAGTGGCATCATGAGCCTAGGCTCGGTCCCATGCCCTCCTACTCCTCAAAAACAGTCATGTACCTATATATGGACTATTTCCCCTTTCTGCACCTGTAGAAGTGTAATCTGTTTGGGCTGAAAAATGTGTCCCAAATAAGGTGCGAGAAATACATCTCAGTATGCACCCACCAAAGGCTCATGCACAACTTCCTGTAAGCATGAAACAACAGTGTGCAATAGTAAAATGCAATAAAGTAAGCATTACCCAAATGTAGCTATCTTAACAGTTATATTTCCATTTTTTTAATTATTTAATCCATTTAATTTTAGAAACCACCATAGTGCATTTTTATGTAAACAATCCACATCCCCGGACAAGTAAAATCTTACCCTCAGGTAAACAGAACAAAACTCGCACATATTGCCCTCAAGCTGAAACAGAAATTTCCCTCAAGCCTAAAAAGTGTCACCCTCAGGCACAGAAGTCAATCCCTCAGGCATGAAAGGTTTCCCTCGGGTGAAATAACTACATCCCTCGGGCTAAATAGTGTAGTTTCCACAGGCTAATCACAACCATTCCCTTAGGCTAAACAGGTAACCGAGCCATGCCCAACATATCAAAATGCAGAAATCATGCAATTCCTCTCAAGGAAATTATACAATTACTACATTAAATGCATACACTCGGGTATCCTGGCCTAACAGCTAAATAAAGAAACACACCCCGAGGTGGTCCTAGATCCAAGCAATGATCCCAACCAGCATTTTATTATCACAATTTAATCACCTATGCAATTAAAGGCATTAAATATATCAACGGCCTCAGCCACACGACACCCCATCATGGGTTCGTCACACGAAAACGCACAAAAACACACGACAATTGGAAAAGTAACACAAAGCCACCTACCTTATTCGCCAACGAACGTTATACCCGAACACCGACTCCAAAAACGCCCAATAACTGCGTAGATATGACTAAGTACAAAACCCATTAAAATGTAAATAACTTCCCTTTGAGATATAATTGCTAAGAACGGTACAAGGAGAGAAGAGTACTTACCCGTGTGGTTCCAACGAGATCGTCCGATGCCGAATCAGATTCCATACGAACACCCAATGGATCTTCAATGGTATGGCCTCCTCCTTCGGCTCCAAATCGTCTCATGTGTCTCCTCTTCCAAATGAGTAGGCTATTGCCTATTTTACGATGAAAAAATGTAAACAGCGTGTAGTTCTGAGTACACGACGTGTACTTCATTCATTTAACTATTCATTTGGTGGCACCGCCACACTGTTCATTCGTCAACATGCGTACACTGCATGTACTCCCAAGTACATGGAGTGTACTGTCGCCCAGATGTCGGCTGCTCCACCGCCTTACTGTATTGGCCTGCCGACTAAATACACGGCATGTAAGTACCACTACACGGCTTGTAGTCAGTTCCTACACCCCTCATCACCGACAATGCTACACGCCCCGTGTACCCGTCCCCACACAGCCATAAGTACATGGCGTGTGTAAAACGTACACGGTGTGTCGTTCCAAAATTTAGGATTTTCCCCATTTTCAATATTTTCTCAAAAACACTTAATAAAAAGGAAAAAGAAGAAGCTCATACCTCAAAACTAAGAACAGGGTTCTTACAAACATCCCCCCTTATAGCAATTCGTCCCCGAATTGCCCTTCCAAGGGTGGCGAAGATAAAGCTCAGAACAGCTCTGGCCACTGAGCATGTATGTCGGCCTCCCGCTCCTAGGTCTCATCATGCACTCGACCATATTGCCATAGCACCCGTACGAGAGGAACTGACCACCCTCGGAGAACCTTCGTGCTCCTGTCAATGATACAGATCGGATGCTCCTCAACGGACGCATCATGCTGAAGCTCCACCTCCTCAGGCTGAAAAACGTGAGATGGGTCTGAATGATAGCGATGCAACTGAGACACGTGGAAGACGTCGTTCTTGGCTCAGTATCACTGCGGTAACTACAACCGACAAGAAACCAGCCTAACTCTCTCTAGAATCTCGAATGGCCCCACATACCTCGGTGAAAGCTTACCCGGTCT
Source organism: Viscum album (assembly GCA_963277665.1). Lineage (NCBI taxonomy): Eukaryota > Viridiplantae > Streptophyta > Magnoliopsida > Santalales > Viscaceae > Viscum > Viscum album. The sequence goes on along the minus strand of OY728128.1, from coordinate 579,438,206 downwards.
CCTGATCCGTTTGTGTCTCAGCCTCTGCAAAACACGTAGAAAAACCTGATCCCTGACCACGATCTCCAAGGGTCGTCTACCACGATCAACATAAGTCTTCTAATGAGATTGTGATGTAGCCATCCGCTTCCGAATCAAATGGACCTGCTCAGATGTCTCCAGTATGAGTTGTCGTCCCAGTAACGCTTTCTCACCTGACTCTAACCAGCACAATGGTGAACGGCATGGCCTACCATATAAAGCCTCGTAAAGTGCCATATCAATAGTCACGTGGAAGGTATATTTTAGGAATACTCGACTAAGGGTATATGATTCTACCAAAAGCCTCCAAAGTCTAGGACGCATGCGCACAACATGTCCTCTAGCACCTGTATTATCCTCTCTGACTGGAAATCTGTCTGAGGGTGGTATGCGGTGCTCAGAAGCACCTGAGTACCCAGTTCCCTCTTAAAACTCTACCACAAATAAGACATAAAGAGGATATCCCTATCAAAAATGATAGAACGAGGGACCCCATGAAGACGTATGATTTAACAGATGTACTGCCTTCCAATATCGTCCACACCGAAGGTCTCCTTAATCAGAAAAAAGTGAGCTACCTTCATGAGTCTGTCCACAATAACCCACACGGCGTCATTACCTCTAGGTGACCTCGATAACCCAGTCACGAAATCCATCACGACATCATCCCATTTCCACACTAGAATGGGTAACTAATGTAATAGCACAGCTGGTCTCTGATGCTCTGCCTTCACCTGTGTACATGTGGAACATCTCGTAACGAAACTAGCTAACTCTCTTTTCATACCCGGCCACCAGTACTGACGTCTCAAGTCTCGGTACATCTTGGTGTCCCGAATATGAACTTCCTATGCTGAAGCAGGAAACTCCCACATTAGCTCCTCGCGTATATCCCCTATAACCCATACTCATCCATGGAAACACCAAAACTCATCATATCCTATCGTCCAACCAAGAGGAGGGTCCTCACTAGCCACTAAATCCTATAGAACTATGCCTTCTGATTCTGATAGCCGCCTAATCCTCACTCTATCCAGGAGGGTAGAAGTTACAGCTAAAGATGAAAGATAACTCTGCCCCTAACTGTAATGCACCTACAGATGCATCTTTGAGAAAAAAGCCATGAGCTCCCACTCACCACTGGCCTCCTGCATTGCATGTATCTGAGTCTTCCTGCTCAGTGCATCAGCTACTACATTTCCATTACCAGGTGTGTAGGAATGCTCAAAATCTAAGGACTGTAGATACTCAACCCACCTTCTCTGCCTCATATTCAGCTCACGCAGAGTAAAGATATACTTGAGGATTTTGTGGTCGGTGAAAACCACAAAATGATCTCTCAACAGATAATTTCTCTAACAACGCAACTCATGAACAACTGCAACCAACTCGAGATCACATGTCTGGTAATTTCTCTCATGTGACCTCAACTGCCGTGACCCGTAAACAATGACTCGATAGCCCTACATCAATACTGCTCCCAGTCCAACCCCTGATGCATAATTGTAAACTGTATAGCTCTTCCCTGCTCTGGGAGTATCAGGATCAGTGCTGATGTCAACCTTCCCTTCAGGTTTTGAAAAGCTGTCTCGCCAGATTCTGACCAAATGAACTTCACACCCTTCTTAGGAAGTCCTATCAACGGTTCTGCTATGTATGAGAAGTCTTGTATGAAGCGTCTGTAGTAACCAGCGATCCCTAAGAAAATCTGTATCTCAAACACATTCTTAGGATGCTCCCAAGAAACTACCACTCTCACCTACTCTGGGTCTACTTCAAGTCCTGCCTCTAAGGTGATATGACTCAGAAAGTGAATCTGGTCCATCCAAAAGTGGCACTTCAAGAGCTTATCATATATCTGATGCTCTCTCAGTGTACTCAGTACGAACTCATGATTGGTGTCATAGTCTTGTCGAGTACGAGAGTACACCAAGATGTTGTCCATGAATACTACCTCAAAATAATCAAGGTACGAATGGAACACACGATTCATCAGAGCCATGAAAACTACTGGCGCATTCGTGAGACAGAATGGCATAACCAAATACTCGTACATACCATATCTTCTCCGAAAAGCTGTAAGAGGTATATCCGATGGTCTCACGTTCATCTGATGATATCTAGATCTCATGTCAATCATTAAGAACACTCTTTCTCCATGAAGATGATCAAACAGATCATCTATCCTCAGAAAATGATATTGGTTCTTAACCGTCAACCGGTTCAGCTTCCGATGATCCACACAATGTCTGAGGGTACCGTCCGCCTTCATTGCAAAAAGGACTGGAGAACCCCAAGGAGAATTACTGGGTCGGATAAATCCCTTTGCCTACAGCTCCTCCAACTTCCTCTCAATCTCCTACAACTAAGGTGTAGCCATCCTATAAGGAGGATTGGACAATAGTGCATCTCCTGGGACAAGCTCGATAGAGAAATCCACCTCACGCACCGGAGGTAGACCTGAAAATTTGTCCTGGAAGACATCACTGAAACGTTCAACAACTGTAGGGAAATCCATCGGACAGGTCCCATGGTCATGCAGACAAAAACTCACAATCTAGGTTGTGACTCCACCTCACCCATGATGCTCTGGTCCAGCTCAACTCGCCTGAACATCCCATTCGCCCTTGTATAGAAACTCTCCACCCTCTTGTTATGTGAAATGCACCCTGCAACGATAAAAGTATACAAAGGCTCAAAAAGGAACTAAGCAGTCCATCCCGAAAATGACATCATAGCTCATCATCTACAAGACATAGATGTCCCAAAGGATGTGACACCCTCCATCCTCAGGGGGGAACTCCTTGCATTGACGCACATTAGCAGTTCTAGTCCCCAACGGATTGTCTAGCATCATGATATCAGGAGAAGATGAAACACTGAGCCCAAGGCTCTCCACAATGGGTATAGATATGAAATTATGCGTAGCACCTGTATCAAAAAGTAAAGATGCTAAGACAGAAGCTAGTAAAATAGTACCTCTAACTGTAGAAGGTCTGAGATCCTCCTCGAGCAGGATCTGCTGCACTGTATAAGCATGCCCAGTGTCGCGGCCCTGTGACACAACCTGGCTACCCTGAGCTATCCCACCCTGTTGCCTATGAGATCCTGGTGTCTGGCTACCATGGCCACGACCACCATCTCTTCCTGCACACCCTGACATATTCTAGTTACCTGACTGATAAGAAGTAACTGGTCCTGCTCCCGCACGCGGAGTCATACAGTACCCCTCTCAGTAGCCACTGGTGGAAACTCCCTACAAAAGCACTGCATATGACCCATCTTTCCGCATGCTCGACAATATAATAGATCACATGGACACTGTGGCCTCTTTTTCCCCTCTCTACCACACTGGTATCACCTAATCGAACCACCTGTAGAAGCTACATGGCTGGTACTACCTCCCTAAGAGAAGTCCATTTGTCTCTTCTTCTTGCCCGCAAGAAATAGTACCAGTAACTGGTGCTGGACCAACCTGTCCCACACCACTAGATTCCTCCAGGTTCCTCTTAGTAATCAGCGCCTGGTTCACAATAGCATGTATCGACGGTAACCTGAAAACATTCACCTGCGCTCAGATTTCATATCGAAGACCATCCTCAAAACGCCTGGATCTCAATGTCTCATCACCCCACAGAACAGGTGCAAAATGATGAAGCTCTATAAAACAAGAAGAATAGTCCATCACCAACATAGCACCCAGCTGCAGATTCATGAACTCTAGAGCTCTATCTACCCTCAGCATCTCAGGAAAGAATAAGTCATAGTAGACTATCTGAAAATCTTCCCACGCCATGTCCCTGTGATGCTCTGACTGGGTGGTAACATCCCACCACCTCTTGGTGGAATCACGAAGCATGTAAGTCACGAACATTACCCTCCGCCCTGGAGGCATATCAAGATGCTCGAAAATAGTATGCATCGATCCTAGCCAAGACTCCACAGCCTGTGGTCCTCCATCCCCAAAAAACGTAGGCGGATGCTGCTGCAGAAAGATACATGTCAACTCAGCCATAGATGTGGAAGCCTACGATGCTCCCTGAATGGTCTGCATGAACCGCATAAAGCCTTCATGGAACTGCGCCTCCACTCCTTTGTCTGGTATAACAGATTGCACCACATCTGGCTCTGCTGGTGGATCAACTAGTAGCCCATGGACCACCATTTCTATAGTATAATCGTCGCCACTCTCCTGGAGAACAGCTCGCGGTCGTCTAGGCCGCATGACACTACAAGGTCAAAATCACACCTCAGATTCAAGATTATTAAGGCTAAAAGCGAAGGAACCACAATGGAACAAGAGGAAGAAGGCATTTAAACATTTTCAAAACAATACTACACAGCGTGTACACTAACTACACGGCATGTACGTGACTTCTGTTCCCCAGCCCGGGTCCTTCTACATGGCTAAGCCATACACCTTCCGTTTAACAAAAATGAAAAATCGTGTAAATAATCTACACTGCGTGTATGGTGTTATTTTACAACTGCCCGTGTCATCTATGACACGGCTGACTACTCGACGTACAACTACATGACGTGTTACACCCGCACACGGTGTGTACAACACCCCGTTTCCCAGCCACATGGCTAAAACCACACGGTCTGTCCTCGGACAAGACCACACGGTGTGTCCCATAGGTACACGATGTGTTCAGTGAGAGGTGACACCAGCCCGTGTTGTTAGTTACACGGCCGAGTCCCCAGGTCACACTACATGGTGTGTTCAACATTGACACGTTGTGTTCTATACAGGAGTTCATCGACCCGTGTTGTTAGCTACACGGCTGGACTCCGGGTCACACTACATGGCGTGTCCATTCGGTACACAGTGTGTTTTACCCAATCCTTACCCTACCCCGTGTCGCCACCCACACGGGTTGTGACACGGGAGGAGACTACATGTCGTGTACTCATGGTACATGACGTGTACTCAAAAAGTTCAATTTTCTTCCCAAATAGAAGAGCATACACGGTGTGTATAAAACATACTACATAGCTATTATAATTTGTTTCTAGACAGAATGCCTCAGAATGTTCCTCGAAAACCAGAAAATACTAGAAAACAACACCTATGTGTCAAATTCCGACCCGTGGGGGCCCGTACTCCCCACATATCAATGTTTGACATCTTATATGTGTTATAACCAACAAACAGTCAATGATACACCAAATTCCGATCAATGGGGGACCATACTTTCTAGAAACCAAATTTTGGCGTCCATTCTAATAACAAGCTCAAACAAAAATACCATATCACAAGGCATGTATTTATCAAGTAGCTATCTCCACAGCATGCTTTATTTGCACCAAAACTATCACAAAAACATGAATATTCTAATGCACCTACCTTTTATGGAATCTATGCATGGCATGTGATATCTAGCATGTTCCTATATGATGCATGAGATGGAAAACCATCATCGCATCTGGTTGGGACTAAATAGATCCCATAGATAATTTATAAACAGCACAATCTCAAGGTGCATCACCCAACGGTGAAAACATATCAACCATAAAATTGCAAAATCAAAAGAATGAAAAATACGAGATATTCTGGCTTTTCCCTATACACGGGTTAGCTACGCCTAGGCACAACTTATTACAAACTACCATTCGGTCCTATCCCTGACTATGGCTCCAAATAGTAATTCATAGAAAAGAAACCCCTTGATACCACTTCGTAACGTCCTGGATTCGGGTGCCACGTAACGGGTGCCCCGAACCCATTACTCCACGTGACCTCAAGACCATTTCCACAAATGTGAGAGGTTGCTGACTAGCTGCGAGAGCCCAGTTCTAATAGTGGGGAAACTATGCCCTCATTTATCAATGTGTAGCGTAGTGGAATTTGAATAAAACATACAACAAACAGTGGAAGAAGTAAATCATACACATCTGAAATAAACTAAAGAAGTGGATATAACCAATAGTATATAAATGATGATTCTACATGTTTCAAGTTCTATGAAAACAACCAAAACATATTATACATCAATAACATACAACAAAATACAGAGTACAATGAAACAAGAAAGACAACTGGCAGCGGCATCGTGAGCCTAGGCTCGGTCCCTTTCCCTTCTACTCCTCAGCAACAGTCAAGTACCTGTATAGGGACTCTTTCCCATATCTACACCTACAGAAACGTAATCTGTTTGGACCAAAAAGCATGGCCCAAATAGGGTGTGAGAAATATATCTCAGTTGGCACCCACCAAAAGCACGTGCCCAACTGCGTGTAAGCATGAAAAAATAGTTTGCAATAGTAAAATGAAATAAAGTAAGCATTACACAAAAGTAAGTATCTTAACAGTTATATTGCCATTTTATTAGTCATTTAATCCATTTAATCATAGAAACCACCAAAATGCATTTATAAGTAAACAATCCACATCCTCAGACAAGTAAAATCTTAACCTCAGGTAAACAGAATCCAACACGCAGGTATTACCCTCAAGACAAAACAGAAATTTCCCTCAGGAGTACGAAGTGTCGCCCTCAGGCACAGAAGTCAAGCCCTCAGCCATGAAAGGTTTCCCTCAGGCGAAATAACTATAGCCCTCAAGCTAAATAGTGCAGTTCCCACAGGCAAATCTCAACCACGCCCTCAGGCTAAACAAGTAACCGGGCCATGCCCAACATATCAAAATGCAAGTAAACAAGCAATTCCACTCAGGGAAATTCTACAATTACTACATTAAAGGCATACCCTCGGGTATCCTGGCCAAACGGCTAAACAGAGAAACACACCCCTGGGGTGGTTCCGGAACCAAGCAATGATCCCATCCAGCATTTTATTATCACAATTTAATCACCTATGCAATTCTAGGCATTAAATATAGCAACGACCACATCCACATGACACCCCATCATGGGTTCGTGTCATGAAAACACACAAAAATGCACGACAGTTGAAAAAATAACACAAAGCCACCTACCTTATTCGCCAACGAACGATATACCTGAACACCGACTCCAGAAACGCCCAAGAATGGCATAGACCTGAAGAAGAACAAACCCAATTCAAACGTAAATAACTTCCCCTCAAGAAAGAATTGGTAATAACGGTACTATGAGAGGAGAGGGATTACCCGTTTGGTTCTAATGAGATCATCCAAAGCTGAATCAGATTCTAGACGAACACCCGATAGATCATCAAAGTTCTAGCCTCCTCCTTTGGCTCCAAATCGGCTTAAGTGTCTCCTCTGCCAAATGGGGAGGCTACTGCATGTTTTAAGCTGAAAAAACAATGTACCCTGCATGTACTTCTAAGTACACGCCGTGTACTTATTTCATTTAACATTTCATTTGGCGGAACCTACACGCTATTCATCTGAAGACATGAGTACACGACATGTACTCCCAAGTACACAGCATGTACAGTCGCCCACCTGTCGGCTGCTCCACCGCCTTACTGTATTGGCCTGCCGACTGACTACACGGCGTGAGAGAACCACTACACGACATGTAGTTGGAGCCTACACCCCTCGTCACTGACAAGGCTACATGCCCCGTGTACCCATCCTTGCATGGCCAAAAGTACACGATGAGTGGAAAAAGTACACGGCATGTAGTTCCAAAATTTAGGATTTTTCCGCATTTTCCATATTTTCACAAAAACACATAAGGAAAAGGAAAATGAAGGAGCATGTACCTCAAAACTAAGAACCGGGTTCTTATATCTTCATAAACATATGTGTGAAAAAAAATTACTTTTTTGACCATTCAAAATATTTTATACCATCAACAAAAAAATCTACCCCATATTTATCACAAAAAAATAATCAATTATGCCTTTCAATATATATATTTTTTAATTATCATGATATAAATTAATAATAATATCATGTCAGAATACTAATTTACATGAACATATCTAGGAATACCAAGTTACACATAAAACATGTGTTGTTATTTTTAAAGATTAATCCATCATAAAATAACATACTAAATAATACAAAGGAAATACTTTTGGAAAACATTTATCAATGCTTGTGACTCTCTCAAACCTGCTAGTAATGAATTATTCTTGTCCCATTAAATTGATGTATATATTGAACAAAAAAATTCACATCATTATCATTATATATATAGGATATCATTGGATCTATTATTATTTATTAGTGTAATATATAATTTAATGATATTATTATATAATATATAAAAATAGTAATTTTTATGTTATGATAGGATAATGTTGGGTATGTATCGAACATAATAAATTTGATTAATTTAAATAACAAAATGTTCATTTTTTGATTATAGAATCAACTCTCAAATCATATATATGGTATGTGGTTATTATAACCTAACCATGGTCTTCAAGAATAAAACTTAGTGATTGGTTAAATATATATACCCGTAGAATACATATGGTATATTATAATTTTTCTGGAGGTTAAATATAAATTGATAAGAGATTTTGATAGTCATTAACCATTAAGACTCCCTATCCACAGTGATTTATTAAATTAGAATCTTTTAATAATTATTGAATTATCAAACATATTTTGTGATAGATAATTGGATTTATTATCATATATTGAAAGAGAAATGTTCCCGGTATAACATTAGGAGAGGAATATGACCCTTTTAATCAATTTCATTAATTAATAAATGATGAATAATTTATGAGGTAATGTAATAATATATTGAATTAAAATTATAATTTTACTAAGGTATATTTCAAATTAGAAAATATAACATCAGTTTTCTCCATTAAAACCAATGATTCATGAGAAAAATGTTTATGTTGATATATATTAAGAGATGGGTGGTGATATAATATTCCATGATACTCATGAATGTTTGTGAAATTGAAAATGAAGTATAATTAAAACAATTTAGTTTTGTGGATGATTTTAATTAATGATTAATAACAACTAAACCTTAATAGTGGGAAGTTATGAACCACATAAATTGTCCAACTGTTTATGGTTAAATGTTAATTATATAGTTGGTCATCACTAGAGATTCATTTGTTTGTGTGACTGTTATATAAAAAGAGGGAAAATATAAAAAAATCCAATGATTTCGATTGATTATTGATGAATTAGACTATTATATTTTTTTAAACAAAAATACCGCATACCAGATCGTATGGGTTTTGTGAGGGTTTTATTATAACTAAAATAGATTGGTTATTTAGCATAATATTTCCGAGATAATGTAGCATGATAAGACAAATTATAACACTATAAATATTACAAAAATTATAATGGAAATTAGACTATATGTTGATTACTAGGAAACAATCCACTTTCTTCTAAGAGGAGGAATATTTCATGGTGACATGAGTGTGTAAAAAATGAAGTAATGGTTGCGGTATCTCACTAAAAAATTGATGAAAATCACATAGATATGTCTAGAATAAAGAAAATTTTGGAGTGTTATATTTTATTTTTATTTTTCAGTGAGGTTTTATGTAATGTTAATCAATGGATTTCTAAATTTAGAAATAATCTAGTATGGTAATCATATTTGGACTACATATATAGATGTAAATGTTATGGATGACTTATAAAATAAAGGACATATTCATATAATTTACATTTCTTTGGGGTGATACCCGAATTTGAATATTTTTTATATTGAAAAAATGATAGGTATCATTGTCATGTGGTCAATATTTATATTTATTATATTGGAATAAATAATTATAGTCCTATTTTTATAAAATGTGTGATATCTATACATAGGGTTTGTACATTTTTATAGATTTGAGTTATTTTCACATTACTGAAGAGTATTGGACAAGTATTTTTCATGGATATCGGTTCATGAAGTACCGACAATATAATTTGACATGTGATTAAGTGTAATGAAATTTTATTTACATTATTGATTAAATTTGAGAAGAATCCAATGTATTGGATTATAATGGAACAAAAGAGAATCCCATTTTTGGATATAATTTCTATTTCATGAGTTGTACCAACACACAAAAAAATAGTTGGGTATTCAGAAAAATAGTGTTGTTTATATTTAACTAAAAAATTTATTTTAATCGACATATATAAATATATCTCTCATAGAAAAAAAATTTAATAGTTTTGAGTTTATAAGATTATCTACTATTAAATGTTCATTGAATTGAAGGAAGAGATTTATCGTGTCGACCAATTGCTAGGGTTGTTTTACATGTTGTTATTTGGAAGCAATTCACATGTATTGCGTATTAAATGAACTATGATTTTAGATATTCAATGAATTTATAGTGAATATTTGGGGATTTTGATTGATAAAATGTACACGAAGACAATATCTGAACTGATAGAAGGCATTGCATGGTTACCAATGGTAGAAAATAAGGTACAACATATGACCATGTGTATTATAAATTTTTTTTTTCAACTATAGAGTACTCATTTTGGAGTAATATGTTAATTTAAGATGATTTATTTGGGATAAAACATTTAGGATTTATAATTAGTAGTCGATGATTATCCAATGGATAAAATGAGAAACCATAATTTTCTTTAATTTTAAGTATAATGTGGAATTATAAAATATACATGTACACCAAAAGTCATGATTCTGTGACACCATTTGGATAGAACAATGGAGATCACTCTCAGTTATCCTCCTTTCCATATATTTTTTTCTATCATGGATGTAAATTGTTTGGAATATTTATTTCCCACCACATAATATATGATACTTATTTTTTCATTCCTGTATTTATTTATCATTTTCCTTCTAATTTATACTTATTTTAATTATTTATTAGTGAATTATTCCTAGAAAATTTCTATAATTGTATTGGGATTATTTTTCTTTTATTATTGGTGGAACATTTATGTATGATAATGAGGAATGAATAATGTAACATGATATTTCATTAGATGAAACCTAATTTATATATTATTAATTTAATATTATCAATTTTAAATAGAATTATTTAATGTATTATGATAGAAAATTTCAATTTTTCAAAGAATAATTTCATGGTTTTAATAAACCTTCCTTTTTGACTGATAATTATTTCCTAAAAATGTTTTTTAGATTATATAATACATAAAAAAACAGATCAATTGAATGATGTAGTAAATATAAAGGGAAATGTGACAATTATGATTCAACCATTATATAAAGATTTGTAAATATTGACCGTTTTTCAGTATGACCAATGGGAACTATAATATTGATAAAAAAATTTAATGTCATAATTAGAGATTATAAGTAAAATTGGACAGAGGATAATTGATATAGAAAGAAGAATTTATGGCCTCAACAATAAGAGTAATAACATTTGATCCATATATTTTGTATCATAAGTGGGTGGAATCATCAATGGGGTTTACCTATTACAATGCTCAATCAAAGCATTAAAATGTAAATCATGATCATAATCGATAATTGGAATTGTTTAACATTTTTGAGTTACCACTTGGTTAATGTTAGTTGAGACACCCCACGAAACTACCACTAGGTCCCAACTTACACATAAGGAATAGACAAGAAAATTATGGCGATATATATTCAAGGATAATTTATGGAAATTTTAATATATTTTATTAAATAAAATTTTAATTCCATCAATTTCCTTTTATGAATAGTTTTTGTTAGTAAACATATGATTCATCTAGATGGAATATGAAAATATGACATGTCGAATTGTAATTTTATGTTTTATAAAAAGATATGTATTCTTATAATAAACAAATGAATTATTAATATTATGTATTTGGATACAAATTTATGATTTCTTTTTTATTTAAATATAAAATCCAATAAAAATAAAAATCTTATGTGTTAGAAATTATACTATTCATTTTCAATCCACTATTATATTTAATAAAAAGGTTTTTTATATTTAAATATTAAATTATCATATTTATAGAATTATTATAATAGTATAAACGTCATTTTTTAACTAATATTATCAATATTATGTTGTGGTGAATTTATTTTATTTTTCTACATCATATTTTAGATGAATATTAAAAATACAGTTTCAGGTTTTCTGTATGTACAATAACTTCAAAATTATGTCATAATGAATTAATAATTAAATAAACATTGTCCATTGAAAAAAAAACATTATCTAATTAATATCATGTATTATAATATATTTTAATGAATTTTCGATCCTATTAAATATTTTAAATATAATAAAATCGATACATTATCATTCATACATTATATTTTTAGAGAAATTACTTTTTGATGAAACAATTTCTAATATAATTTTTTGAGTGATTATTTTGGATTAAAATAACATATCATGTATACCAAATTTAAATAAATAAGTAATATTCAATGGGAAATCCCATTTTTTTATTTTTTAAAAGCATGATTTCCAAGGCCTTTATTTGTATATAAATAAAAACATCGTCAACTTTTCCAATAAATAATCATCAATTTCAAATTTTATGTTCACTAAAAAGACGTAATATATGATTAAAGTGTATTTTTACCTCTCAATGAGTTTTAAAATGGTTTCATCATTCCTTAAATCTTCCAATATTCATGTTTAAGGAGTTATATTACATGGTAATGGAATTATCCATATTTCCTTTTTCAATTCAAGAACATATTTTCATATAACTATTCTAAATGTTTTGTTTAATTTCATACATTACCATTTTTATCACACCATTAAATAAGAATTATTTTTAATCAAAGTGGGAATCATTACCACTCTAATTGTATACTTTTTCAAAACCTCGATCTAGATCCATTATGCTACCGAATTTTCATCCCAACATTTCCCTTTTTTATAAAGAAATTATAATTTTTTTCTTTTATTGAAAACCCAAAAATCTTTATTTTATTGTGATATAAAAAATTATTCAAAAACTATTTATCTAATTATGGGATTTATATACATGGTATCTACATTCCGCTTCCAAATTCTGAATATCACATAATGATCATGTTTTTATAAATTCTTCAAATGATGTGATTTTGATATAAAACAAATATTTTTCAATACATTTTTTAATTAAAAAATTTATAATTATGATCTAAGTTCCACCGATGAAATTAATGCATATTAAGGGTGTTCCTTGATAAAAAATTAATTCACTGGAAAATAAATTTATTATTAAGAGATGACATGATGTACAATTATTTAGTGAATACCATTAGTTTTTATGAATCCTACGTGACTAAAATTTGTGATATTCATATGAATGTATAAATTAAATGGTGTATATTCATTTAGGTGTTATAATATCTATTATTATTATTATTTTAGTCCCCTTTTTCACTTTTTGATGCCACAAGGATATTGTTTTGTTGATATTTTTAATCCTCATGATCATATCTAAACAGTTTTCCATAATTGTTCCATTACTTTCACATATGCTCACCATTTCCTTTAATGCATGTCACCATGTTTTGAGATTCATTAAATGTACTGATTATTGACTAATTAATATTCATATCATTTTTTTCAGAATAATTTTTTGTGTTATCATGTATTTTTTCCTTATTTCAATTAAAATATACATTAAATGATAATATATTTGTATAATGTAATGAAAAATTAATGTAAAAAGAAAGAAGGATGACATAGTTGGTATCAATAGAAAGATTATTTAATTGTGAAAACAATAATTTAATCATTTTATTGAATAACCAAAGGTATAAGATTAAATATATTAAAACATCATTGTATTTTTGTGACTTATTAAGAATGTGGTTTCTGAGTAAAAAAATTATTGGATGCAGATGAACATGTTTATGTGGCTATTGAAAAAATGTTTCTAGTCGAAGAAGTAAAAAATTCCGTTATAGAATTTAACATTATAATGGGGATGGAATTTATGTGAGAGTATATTTCCATGATCAAATGTAGAATGAAAAAGAATATATAATTGAAAATATTATCATCATTTTCAATGGTGGGATATCGTGAATGTTTATTTTTCTAGAACCACCTCCTGTAACATTCCTTATGATGATATTTGGGTATAAGGTAGATATAAATAAAAATATAGTAATTGAAAATCACCCAAAAATTCATTAATATGTTATCATACATCTAGAATAGTTATATTTACCTCACCTATAAAGATATGTTTATTTCTCTATTTAACTCATTCATGGATCCATGATGATGTCAAAGATCCCAAACAGAATGGGAAAAGTGGATATGGTGGAATAAAATAACAACATCAAGATGATTTGGAGAAGGGGTTTGTATATCTATGTGTGTATCCATGGGCATTCGCATGCTCTCTTGGTCAATAAGAAGGATGGATCAATAATGTAATGAATTTACCATAGAGAACATAATGGGATCATAGGGAAGAACAAGTGACATATCCAATGGATTGATTATTTATTTGACATACTTTATGGGGAACACATTTTCTCTAAGCAATATTTGGATCATGTTATCAACAATTGAGGATAATGAAAGATGATATTCTTGAGCAAAATTTTGATAAATATATGGGAATTATGATTTTTATGACCTTTATCTTAACTATTTCTCCATTAATGTTTATGGATTTCATGAACAGATTCATTATGGACTACCTGAATAACATTATGGTAGTTTTTATTAATATTTTTTTATTTAATACAAAATTCATGATGATAATGGATTTAATCATAGTGTTATATTGAAAATTATGATGATGGAGAGGATATTTTGAATGTTGAGAAAGTAGGAATTTTTGTTACAATAATATTCTATATTAGGGAACATTGTAAACAATGAATAAATCTCACGTGACCTCTACAGGAATAATGATGTCTATTATTGGCCTCATCCTACAATATTTATTGAGATTCATATTTTCCGTAGAATACTTGAATATTATTGGATTTCTGTGAAAAACATTTTATGAAATAATAATCCACTAACATAGTTAACTCAAATATGTTATAAATTTATTGGGACAATGAATTGTGTTGAAAATATCTATGATCTAAAGAACATATTTGTTATTACACACGTGTAATCACTACCCACTATAATATAATGATTCATTTTTAATAATTACCGTCTAAGAAGGGTATTGGGTAAGTCATCATGCCATTTTAAATGAATATTTCTTAGGGATATCGAATGTTAAATAATCATGAATAGAATTATCCTACACCCAGCCTGGAGAGGGATATGGTTGTTTTTTCACTGATGATTTGGTGACACTATCTTTATGTGGAGATATGTGACATATACTAAGACCAAAACAATTATAAGTTTATCTTATTTCCAAATGTATAGAACATGACCCATATGAGATGGTTGTAACATCTTATATTTAAATAATATTTAATACATTAACCCGTTGGAAGTTAAAATAAATTGGTTGATGAAATTAGTAAGAATTAACATGTTGTTATAGTATGAGAATTCAAGTAGATACATTGATCAATGACATAGTAAAACATTACATTGTAATCATATGTTATGGGAAATCATCAACAATATCCCAAATAATTCACAAGCATCATTAAAATAGAAGATCAATAAATCATACAGAGTAAATGCATTATTATAAATGAATTTATAGGTTATGATGAATATGTAATTTCCTAATTTCAATAATGATAATGAATATGTATAGAAGATTCAAACAATTCTGTTTCACATCAAATACCAAAACAATGAATGATCATATGTATAAATCACCTATCACATGTTTTTATATACATAATAGAATATCTCAACTGTATATGGAACTTCATGATCATTATCTAAGGATTATTATAAAAATTGAGATTTTTTGACTATAATGCAAGGTTCTTGGTATGTCAAAAAGTGAAGGTGGAGTGAGAAAATTTTAATGGGGTGTTACCACCACTACCCAAACGAGAATGGAATTGGGTAATTATCACCATTCACTTTTTAATTAGTCTCCCCAGAATATCCAAATAAATAAATGACATATGGGGTATAGTGGATCAACTAAACATGCCTTTAAATTTTACAAATATTCAGGATGATTTCACTCTATAATCATTAAATGATTAACGTAAAGGATATGGTGAGTTTTCATTTAGTGCATCATTTTATAATTTTTAATCATAATCTAGAGTTCACAAAAAAACATTATGTTGAAGTAATAAACATGGATTGAATATTAAATTGACTATTAGTATGGCCTATCTCCCCCAAAGTAAAGGATAATATGAAAGTACTATTTTGACACTCAAGGACATGCATATATCATGCTCAATGGAAAATAAATGTGGATGTGATAAACATCACACATTGGTTGAGATCTTGTAAAACTAGATATTCCATTCAAGAATTGAAATGGAAACCTATGATGCAAAATATGGGTTGTTAGTAATAACTCATAGTAGTTGGGATGATTTGTGTGAGAGAAATTTTCATTGGAATGATATTGTTGAAGAGATGATAGAACAAATTCAATGAATCCAAAAATAAATAAAGGGTTCCCTAATTCAGTATAATAGATATTCTATCAACCATTGAATGGACATAGATTTTTATTAATCCAAAAAGAATTTCGTTGAATATCACAATAGAATAGATTCATTCATTTTGGGATGAATGGGATTCATAGCACTATGTACATTGACCCATATGAAATCTGGGATCTCATATGTTATTTGTCATATTGGTTAACACTTCTAGAGAATGTTTCCCATGATAAGGATTTATTCTCAGTATCTCTCTTGAAGATGTGAATACTTGAAGACCTACTAGTACCAAATCTGTAGGTGGAACAACTAGAACATGAACTCAATTATGATAAGCGTCTAGTATAGATATTATACTATAGATATGATGTTCTAGGAAGCATTATTATCCACCTCATAAAAGTTTTGTGTAGGACAATAAATATAATGATTTTATGTGTGAACCAGAGGAGACAATGCGATTGAAATACCCACACCATGTCTCATCATAGAGAACAATTAAATAATTTTGGATAATATTTCATAAGGTGGAAGATTTTAATTACCCAAAAAATTTTAATATAATTTTTTAATGAAAATGTGTGCTATATTATATTATACCCTGGAAAACCATATCTCTTTAATAATGAAGTGAAAAAGAAGGGAAATTTAACCATCTGGATTTAACCGTTATATGGTCGTGGTAAATTATGATCGGTTTTCTATATGACTATTTGGAACTATACTCATGATAATAATTTTATCGTTATAATAATTTTTTATTTAGAAAAGATGAAAAAGGGAAATCGATACCGATAGAAGAGTCGAAACACTAAACTAGTAGAGTCATGTCATTTGAAGCTCATATGTAGAAACATTATTTGGAGTAATAGTCACTATGTTTCATTCATAAACAAGAGAATTCCTAGATTAAAAATGTGATTATTTAAAAAAAATCTTATAGGATATATTCAAGTAAGTGAAGACTTCAACTTGGTCGATGTTTGCCAAGCCACCCCACCAAACTACCACCATCACACACCTTTCTATTATGGAATACATATGTGTAACAAGCAGTTACATTTCAAGGCGTTAATTATCTAATATGTAATATCATTGTATAAATAAAATCATTATTCCATCAATTACATTCTATTAATGTTATTTAGTAATAAAATAGTTTCAATTTACATGTAATCTGATAAATTTCCATTTCATACATAAATACTAATTTTCAAAAAAGATATAAAATTTCAAAATCAAATATGGAATTATGAATAATATTTATTTTAATTAAATTTTATTATGAAAACAATTTTATTTATATAAAAACGAAAATATTGTTTTAAAATATATAAGTGTGAAAAAATTTATTATTCATTTTCGACCGACAATTATTTTTCATAAATTAGAATATTAAAATATAACTTAAAAATTACCATATTTAGAGAGTTTTTATTAAAAAATAAGAACCATTATTTAAATAATCACATTGATCATATATTATTGTGTATTTATGAGAATTTCAAAACATAATTAGTTTTTGTTCGTTAATAGTAAAATAGTAGTTTGGGGTTTTTTGTTGGTTTAATGAAATAATAATTAGGTCATAATGATATAATAATTAATATAAACAAATTAATGGCCTAAATTATATTCTTCAATTAATATCATGTATTATAATTTATTTTAATCAATTTACATAACAATAATGTACTTCCCAATGTCTAAAATGGAATCAGCATAATTAAAAAAATTATTTTTATGAAAACTATACTTTTCTATGGAAAAATAATTTATATAATTTTATTATTGACTCTTGTATTTTATAATAAAACAAAATATGTCCCAAATCCCAAAAACCCTATGAAAATACAATGGGAATTCGAATTATTTTTCATTCTCCACATCATTATTTATGAGTCCTATATTTAAAAATTAATAAAAAAACAACTACTTTTTCTACAAATACCTTCTAATTTATCCATTTTATATAATGATAAATTCATAATCCACAAATATCTAGTATTTTTATCTTCCAATGAGTTCCCTCTAGGTTTTCTCAATCCCTCGATGGTCCAAACATTATTGTTTTCATAGTTATATTTCATGGTACATGAATTATAAGTATTTCTATATCAATTCATGTTCATATTTTAATATAAGGTTTCTAAATATTCTTATTACTCATTATTATATTATATTTCTTTATCATACCATTACATACATGTTATGTTTTATCAATGGGGTCCTTTTTCCCCTAACATTTTAAAATTTATCCAGACCACGTTTTATACCCATTATGTTGTACAATTTATATATCAAAATTTCCCTCTTATTCTCCTGATATTATCATTTATTTTCATTTTATGAATACACAATCCCATTTTTCCAGGGATATTGACCTATATGTAAATTTTTTTATTATATTGACAGATTAACATAGATGAATCCCATATTAATATTTTAGGGACATAAAATTACATAATGATCTTGTTTTTAAGAACTTTTGGAACACCGTTATTTTGATTCAAATTGCATTTAATTTAATCTCCAAAAATTATTTATGGAATGTTTAACTATTCCACTTATGGATATCCCAAAATTAATAGACATTAATGGTGCACCCTAAAAGTGATACATATTATTTTTTATGAATTTACTCCCTAAATATGTAATGTTATTTGATACCTTGGGGAATAATTTTGTTAATTTTGATGACAAATAAGTTAGTTACCATGTTTATATTCATTTGATTGTCCAAATTAATTGTTTTAGAAAAATTTACAGGTTTTTACTCATGTTATTTTTATTATTTTATTCCTCATGTTCTATGTTAATGCTATAATGAAATATCTTATGGTCAAATTAATATTCCTCATTATCAAATTTAACATGTATCCTATTATTTTTCACTTACTAGGTCGTATTCCCACCCTACCTTGTGATGTATGTTTATATTTTATGAGATTTTGTAATATAACATAGTATGAACCCATGTAGAAGTATTTTAATTTTTTTAGAATAATTTTCATTGTTTTCATGTATTATGTAATATATTTCCTTAAAAATAAACCTTAATGTATCCTTTATTGGTAAAATGAAATGAAAATTTATGTAAAAAATGGCATGATACCATATTTTTAAATATTATAAGTGGAAAAAAATTCAATTCTAGGATTTTAGTTTGAGTAAATATCTCAATTTTATGAAAAGAAGAGTTATTTGTGAAAATAAATTAATTTTTTTAATTTTTATCAAATGGCGGATTATGTAGAGAAATTAACCATTGAATTTATAGATGATTGTTAATGCTAGTAAATATTGAGTAATAACTACAAAAAATGTGAAAATATTAATTAAATGTAGTGTGTATGTAAATTTACCACTTATATAAATTTAATTATTTTGTGGGATATTCAAGTATGGTATTTAGAGAATTATTAAGATAGAAACGAGGATTTTGTGTCATGGGGAATGGTTAGTTTTAAATTTTAGGCTATTAACTTGTATGTAACGTGTTATTCCATGATTACAATCCCTCAATATGATTTTCTCCCATGGTAATGACTCGAATAAAGTATATTTTGAACAAAAATATGATTTCAATCAGTTAAAAAGGGACTGTGGGACATATGTGATTCATTGTTGTTGGTGTGTAATGCATAACTAGAGCGATGAGCTAGAGGTGGAACTAGTAAATGGTTTTTAGTGAAACCATATAGGGCCTTTCTTATTCGATATGGATGAACTATATATTTTAAATGGAATGATAATTATTGGACATGATGGGATTTTATAGTTTGTAAAATAACTTCTAAAAATGATATAATAGCTGTGAAACTGTGAATTGATCTGTTTTTAGGAAATAATTGATTACTATATACTATTAGTGTAATTTTACAATTATTATAAATTTTGGTTGAGTTATTAGATTTGGATCAGATATATTAGATTAAAAATTAATGTTTTAAAAAGATTGTGACTTATGGACTACTGCTGGAAGAATATCTTAAACTAAGATGATAGGAGGTATAATTTATTCCCCTAGGCATGTGAATTGTTTTTAATGAAATGGTTAATGAATTACATCAGGAGATATTTTATATAGTGTTAGGATGATCCATTGTTGTTTTCACCAACATAGTTTATCAATTTATGCGACTCATTCTTATATTGTATATTTTTTTATTTACCATTTTAATTGGATTATTTCATGAATTTTTACATATATTTGGATAGGTTATAACAAAGTGAATGGTGTTAAGTTTCATAAATATTATTTTTTTTGTTGTTATATAAATATTTATTTACTGATATAGTAGACATTGAGGGATGATTTTTATCGATATAACCCAAATATTTTAGATATATTTAAGGATTTTTTTATATAACATCTATGAATATGATAGAAGTTATTTCATATTGAGGGTGTTATTATAAAATAATTATTATTATTTTGGAAATAATAAAATATTTGAAATGAATATAAATAGTTAATACTTTCCCTAAATTATAGTAGGTGATATCTTACTCAGTAATATATTTATATGATTTCTGAGGAGACATTTATGATTTCCTTATTATATGATTCGAAATGATATTATCAACATTAACGTTCTTAGGTATAGGTATATCTAAATCATATTTGTATTATGGATTTATGATAACAAATTTTTTTATTTACCAATTTGATGAAATTTTATATAACATTCACCAATACATTGTTCATGACTGGTCATGTCCCATTCAATAATACCTTATAAATAGATGATAACCCAATCCTGGATTACTTATTTCATGATTGGTAATACATTAGTCACTATAAGTGATATTTTTTGTACAAATAAGAGGATATTATTACCTAAAAGTACTAATATAGGTAATATCATATTCATAATATGATAAACTCTATTAAATTATGTGATTTGTATAAATGATTGTTTTCATCATGATAATGTTTGGTGAATAACATTATTTGGGAATATGTTTGGGAATGACATCAATAGACCTGAACCATTTAATAGTGAAAATTGATTCACAAATATATGATTTTGGTGGATGAAGTACTGATCCATATAGAATACTCTATCATTGTTTAAAATGTCATTTTTTGGTGTTATTTTTCATAATTTCAAAATAGAAAATGGAATATCATATCCAAATTTCGGAATCGGTCAATGTTATAGGAGTAGACCATTATAGTAGTTTGTTGAGATACTAATAGATCCGAAGGTGTAATGATTGTGATTTTTAATATCATCATATCTCATATAATAAATATATAAACATATATACTATCTATTATTATAGGAACAATTTGGAATGTCTTAATGAATATTTTCCTCACTCCCCACACATAAAATTAATTAGATATGCATAACTTACTGTTGGGATAGAGCACATAGAACATTCCATTGTGATGGTTTGTGTGTTATTGGAACTAATTTTGGATATGTAGATTGGTCAGTGGTAAGTATAATGACATGTATTTTGGTGTTATTATTGTTATATTTAGCTTTTTAGGTATTTAATATGGACTAACCATCAGGTGATATCTGTTTTCATGTATGAATATTTTATCTACATCAATTTTTATATTTTAATTATATGATAATTATTATTTTTAAGCATGTGATTTATAATATATTATAGCATTAACTCATAATGTATAAGTTTATAATGGATGTTTTGTAATTAATCATTTATATTATTTATTGACAGTAATAGTATACTCTCCCCCTTATTTTTTATCGACCCTCACTACAAATGACATTATAGTGGTGTAAAATTTACTATCACAAGATGTATAAATCTTTAGTTGGATGGGTTCAATAGGTAATCAAATTTATTTATTAATGAATAAAATGATATAATAAAGGTGTTTTGGTAGATATTGGCTGATGTGATGTCCAAAATGGTGATTTTTTAAATCATAAATGGTGGATATATTCTTTACATTGTTTTATAATGATTGTGTAGTTCATATGGAACATGAGAAATGATTCAATGAATTATATTTAAGAAATTGATAAGTAAAATCATCCAAAACATAATTCCATTACATTTTTAATGGTCATATGGATGGTGGAATTCTAGGAATTCTAACATAGATATAATGTAAATTAAATTTTTTTTATGAAATTAAAACGGTCCAATAAATTGTTTTTAATAAAATATAATCCATAATGTTTTCATTTTTTGGTTTTTAAGTCTAATTGAATTATTGGTAAATAAAATTTATGGAGTGAATTAAATATTTATGAAACACTAAAACCATGAAAAGTCATTATACATGTTTTTATTGTTCCATATATTGAAGTATATGCCAATTGTTAATAGTATATTCATAGTTGATACTATGATTTTTTTTAACAAGTCATTCAACGGTTCTGATGGGTTAATATCCATGGAAAACATATGAAATAATTGGATAAATATTATTACCTAATGATATAAATTGAAGATAATTTTATGTTGTTCAAGAGAATATAGATGTAGAATTATTCACCAAGAACATTTCATGAAGGATTTGATATATGTATAGTTTAAAATATTGGTATCATTTGGTCAATATATTTGAAATGAAAAATGTTGAGAAAATTAAACTCAATGCATTTTTATAGAAAATATGTTTCTATAGTAGAAGATGAAAAATAAAATAAAATTTTATATATTATAAAACATAATCTATAGAAATAATTCAATAAATATTTAACATTTTATTCATTTAAAAATATGTGTGACTCTTATATATCACAGGATGATTAAAAGTGTTGTGTTGATTATGAATTTACATATAGTATTATCCAGTTGAGGTGCAAATACATTTCAATTAAGGAATAAATTTCATTATAAATTTTCTGTCACTATTTTTTATTATTCAATTTAGATAGATAAATTAAATGAAGTAGAAGTTAATTGGAGTATCGAAAAAGGTAAAAATGTATAATATATACTACGTACAATTTGATGGGGAAATAGTGAAATTTTTTTAGTCATCACTAGAAGAACTATAATAGATTAATGAATTATTTTATATCAATGATTGTGTGTGTTAAATATTGTGTGTTATCATATAGTCAAATAGTAAAGACATATGATTTATGATTAAAACAATAATAAAAGATTTTATGAGTTTTTCACTATATATTCCATCACTATAGAGTTTCCATTTAGTAATATTTTTTCACACATTATAATTATTTATGATGACTAAAATTTTAAAAAGGGTTATTCATTTACATTTAGTCACTCAAATTATAAAAAAATTCTAAATTCCATGATAAATTCACTTAGTATGAATTAAAATATAACTAAAACTGTGAATAAAAAATAAAGAAATAATGTGGCATTTGGAAGAATACAATTTATTTTATATAGTGTAAAATTAACACTATCAAATGGAGTTTGGTATAGATAGTCTGATAATGTCCATTTCAACCAAATGAGTAATTTTCATACACATGGTATTATCATAAGATTATTTAATGTTGCTACATTACCCCAATTTTAATGTCGATGATGATTTGGTTATGACGAATAGAATAGATAATAAAGTACATTAAATTTACATTGATGTTATGAAGATAAGTGAGAGGATTATGAGAGTGTTGAAGAACATAGTACGATATTCAACATGTGTGGGAATAATATTTGAAATAAATTTTAATCGTATTATATTTATAGATTTACTTTTACATGATCATAATTGATGAATTTTATTGTGGGGTATTTGGGGGATATGGTTATGTGAGATAATATTCGGTATTGATGGTTTAATTTTTTGGTTTAACTTTATTCCTTTGAATTTATTTAGTTTTCAAAAGTATAGATTTCATTGGGGTGAATGATTAAATAATGTATAGGGTTCATATTGATCACTAGATGAATTAGTTTACGAGGGATCTCTAGAATCATTTAGATAACATCCATATTATATTAATTTCTATTTTTGTGTTCTAATTGAAACAATATGATATCTCTAGGTCAAAATTGAAATTAATTGGTGAAATGATGTGGAATTTTGTGTATAATGTCATTATTTGTAATCACATATCTAAAAATTGATGAATTTATGGTATAAATTATATTTTTTACCAAAACAAAACTAATTTTTAATATAATTTTAAAACACTCATCATATGATTTCCCTCACTCACACATAATTTCACTATTCCAGAAAGATAATAAATAATTTTACTTTTAGTATTTTTAATACAATAAAAATCCATACATTTATTTTTTTACCCCTTTACAGATAATTCATTCATTTTATTATCAATATATATCCTGGTTAATATGACTTGGTACTCTATGAATAATGTTCTATAATTTATACAACAAAATTAATAATTTCTAATTTTATGATATTTAATCACACCACCACAACATGTTAAATACCATAACATCCCATCACACTCAATTTTATAATCAATAATGTCATATTGTTAATTTCGTATTGAAATGTGCATCTGTAGGGACGATATATTCCATTCAAAAATTGGTTTCTGAAGTGACTAATCCCATTACTCATCCAAAAATCCTTTTTCACATAGATTAACGACTACTTGATTTTTAAAAACAATAAAATTATATTTATTATCTTTTTATACTAAATATATCCCTTTGGGTAACATATGAATAATTAATGTATATACCTAATAATATATATATAATTACATACATGAAACATAATAAATAATGTAGGTGATTTTGTTCACCTAAATTATACGATACCATAATATATAAAATATTAACTTTTGGTGGAATCCAAATCATTTAGAATAATCCTTAAATAAGGATAAAAATATACTAAACCTATAGTATAGATTTATTATTAATGAAAATTTCAAATATAATTTGATGGATGTATTCTAGAGGAGTATAGGGGGAGAGGGGAGAAAAAACCCCTTTTATTATTATTTTATAATACTAATGCACAATATTTTTTAGATTATAATGAATTATAGCGTGTTATGGTAATATTATTTCATTAAATCCTTTTAATAATTTTTAATTACATAATATTATTTATATAAGTTTATTATAACTTTTAGTCGTCTATTAAAAAATTGATGGAAATATAATAATTTTTCGACATTATATAATATTAAAAATAATTAGGATATCCTAAAAAAAGTATAGTAGATGAAAATATATTTCTACAAAAAAAATGTTGCGGAATATAATAAATCATTTCTAAACATAATATTGTGTGTGACATTACAAACACCATAGTAACCGAATTATTTTAATAAAGGAAATATGATACATACCCCATAGTAATGCATTGGTCACTATGCTTAATAAATTCATATCATACATAATTAAAAACTGAATGAATGGAATAATATTTTAATAAATTGAAATTTTTACAGGGAACACGTTCTATCATATTAATGTAACCCATGGTAGTGATAATGAAATATCACATACTATATTCCAATAGCACAACATGAGTATCCCAATAACCAATAAACAAAAAATCACATCCTTATAATTAATCAACATTATTGATTACATATTATAGAACTCAATTCAAATATAAATTCTATAAATATTTGTTCAATTGATGTTCCATTACAACACATCTACAAAACTAATTTCTTGAAAATATTTTCTTAAAGAATACAAGAAATAGTATCTTCATAAATATACTTATAAACATTCTAAATTATCCCTTGATAAGTGAATACTGATAAATTACCTACATTATAATAATTTTCTTACATGCTATGAATAATATTCATTACATTTTAATATTGGAAAATTTAACCACAGTTTACAAGAAATAGGTTGATCAATATACCAAATTTTATCTTAAATTCCAAAGTATTTATTACATAATAAAAATTATCTTGAATTTCATTCACTAAATATTTCTTCTATATATGCATGTGATGGAAAATACCAAAAAACAACATTATTTATATTAGAAATTACTATTACTTTAAAATTATTTTCATAACATTCCAAAATATATGTGAAAATCAAGATTCTGATGTTCTATTTTAACAAGATCCTACTATTAACTCAAATTTTTTATCTCATATTATTTCAATCTCTATTTATATTTCCCATTCATAAGAAAAATGATAATATACTCAATATAACGACTCTATGATATAATTCACTGATACCAATCCCATTCATATAAATTATTCAATATAATGTAATGTAGATCCAAATTTATGTGATCACCTGAGGTTATAAAATATCTCACTCTAAATGTTTCTCTAATAAATATTATATAACATTTTTCATAATTTTTACTTTTTAAATGGCATAGAAATTTATTCATAGAGTCTTATTGAACATAATATCTGGTGACTCATAATGTAAACCGTAATAAATTTAAAAAAAACTAGGAAAAACATGTTATTATATACTATTATCCATACACTATAGTAGTACATAATTAATCTAATGTAAATTATTGATATTCCTAATTTTACAATTCAATAATACATTATTTCACTCAATATATAACTCATTTAACACTTCTCATGTTATTAAAATTGGGTTTCATAAAAAACAAGATAATATATAGATCAACAAGATTGGTAAAACTAAACCATATTAAATTTCATATCAATAGATAATACTATGGATGATACATATCATATATTACACATCAATGAACACCCATTCTCGTAACATGATTATTATTTCCAACATTACTCACAACATAGTGTGGTTATAAGGTTAGTGATATGTCATATAAAAATGATATACTCATAGAATCAACTCAATCCAATCAATAGTATTCTATAATATATAACAGCGATCATTAATGATTCATATATCTACCTAAAATGTTCAATTAAATGGTTTTGTATTTGGATCCATCCCATACATCATCATCCCTATCACATTACCTAAAACCTGAAATCTAAATGATTACACAATGGGAATAGGTATAAAAAATAGATCCTATCACTAGTCCCAAATTATATAAATTATTAGTCATATATATATATATATATTATAAATCTGGTGTTTTCAAATGTTGGGAATTTTATTCAATCTAAATATGTCATTATGAATGACCTCTCATATCATTATTATGTGATCAAAAGTGAATCATATATCAATCATATAGTTTTAATTTTTAACTGCTCTCACCATGAATCAAGAAAGATCATTAAATCCTATAATCACATATCAATATAAATTTTCATACATTATATCACAACATTAATAAAAATTTCATAATATAATAATTAAATGACACAAATTATATCTGTCATATAATGTAATATCACATGATATTATTTTATATAAAACATATTTATTAAATAGATTTTCAATTTAAAAAATCGTTATTCATAAAATAACATATATCATAATCATTCAATGTTTTTAAAAAGATTTATTTTAAAAGCTATAAACATATGAAAAAACTTAATAAATACATTATAATAAAATATCCTTATTTTTAAATAAAATATACTAAAAATAATCTAAAATAGTATTTATTTTTTATTAACACAATCTCAAAATAATTTTACATATATCACAAAAAATTATTAGAAAATATGTAATATAATAACAACAATGATGATTAATAAGTAATATAATCATTATTAAAATAAAATAAATTATAAATTACATAGACACTAATCTAAATATTTAAAAAGTAATTTTATCACATTATAACATGAATCATTACAATAAATCAATCAAAAATGGTATTTAATAACCATCAAAATATTTTATGGAATTTTATTTTAAATTATCTTCATTATATTATAATAACATAAATTTATAATAAAACAAAATATATCTTATCATTACTAATAAAAAATAAATTGGATAACATATTATAACTCATGAAATTGTTAACTATTTATATGATAATATTCATAATAATTATTTATGTTATTTTATAATAATTTTTTCATTTTTATTTTCTCATGATATCATAGATTATGTAATATGATCATTTAAAACATTTAACATCCTTGATAACAAATTTCGATCCATTTTTTATTATCTCCCCAATTTGTATATAACTAATATATATTATTAATTTAGTTACATAACATAAAAACTGTAGTATTATTTTTATTTTTAACTGAAAAATATAATATCAATTGAATTTTAATATAT
The DNA here is from genome assembly GCA_963277665.1 of Viscum album. Classification (NCBI taxonomy): domain Eukaryota; kingdom Viridiplantae; phylum Streptophyta; class Magnoliopsida; order Santalales; family Viscaceae; genus Viscum; species Viscum album. Next base: position 579,409,740 of record OY728128.1, on the reverse strand, counting down.
CCAGACACCCCTTTTTTTAATTTATAATTAACATAATTTTTTATATTGACATAAACGAAGTGAAATAATATAAAAATAACACTATCATGCCTTATTGTTTCTATATACTCTTCCAATGAAATAATATCAATATGAATAATAATATAATTCCTTAAAGTAATTTTTTTAACAATTAAATGTATGTCATCAATTTCTTGATATCAAATCATTATGCATCATATTCTTACGATACCCATTATATCGTAACATACTCATTTTATTTTATTTATAAAATTATTACAAGACACAATAAAAATCATGAAAGGATTCATAACAATTGTCACAAAATTCATTGTCAAGATATCATCATCCAATAAAGATAAATGAATTGAAATCAATAAATATTTGACGAGATTTAAATTACGTATGAAATAAATCATAATTTGTATAAATAATTTTTTATTCTTATTAATATTAATACCAATATCAATTTAAACCATATAAATAACACTATAAATAACATTATATGATTCATTCATTAAAATACTTAATGCACTATTTTGAAAATTAAACCTTCCATTCTTGTCTATGAATTAAATCATGAAAATAAAAATACTAAACCACAGTATATCACTGACCAAGATAACTATCCAAAATATTCAAGGAAAATAGTGATTAATTGGTAAATATTTTTATAATATAATTTTATTTCTATATTAATGAATAATAAATGAATCATTCCACCACCACAAAAAAATTATAGATACTCAAAATCACCTAGGTATAATTTTCATAATGAAAAACATAGCAAAAAATTCTAAAACATTATCACATGATCACCATTCCTCATACAGACCTCCCCTTGATATTGAGGTAATTGAATAACTTGTAGGATATAAATGAATTATTAAAGATACAATTCGACAAATCAATTTATAAACAAACCAAAATAAATATAGATATTTTTATACACGATTTACATTACATATCTATTGTGTGCCATTATGAAATTATATTATAATAATATTATATAATTTGATAAGAAACTAATAATTATATAAATTTTACATTTAATAGTCATATTCATAATGAATTTTAGGACACATTAAATAAATATAAAAAATTATTGTCTTTGGAGAAATTATTTTTATCCCATTAAATTTACTTACACTAACAGAACTTTAATTGTATTTAATCTCTGTAATATTTATTTAATATCATAACATAAATTTTTGATACCTATTATAATTCCATAATAACTTCATGTTTACAAAGGTGCATATGAAGGTTGTTAATATCATTCTATTATTTTCAACACCAAATATCTATAATCAATTCTAGTATTTTTAAGTATTTATGGATATATATTTATATTTTCCTATTATTAATAAACAAATACATTAAATATTTTTTTAAAAATAGTGATCCATTTTCATTTTTTAAAATAAGATGAAATGAATTACCATCATTAGATTTCCCTATTCTTATATAGCTTCTAATGTCTATAAAAAATAATTTATGGATTTTTGATTTTTTATTAAAAATTTTCTCAGAATTGAGAATGAATATAATATAACACTATTAGATTAAATTAATCCAAACCCAATAGTTTGAATATTACATTGAATCCCTGTTACAATTTGATAATGTACCCCACTAGAACAAATAACCACAACATCATTTGTCTCACATCCTTCCATATCCCATGGCACACATTACAATTACGAAAAACTACATCATATTGTTTAATTTTGAAATATTTTGTCATCACAATCGAGTCCCATTGGTTGAAATTATAATCAATCCCACCAAGTGGAAACATAACTCATCATTACTAACTAACATCACTAACCTTTCCAAATAGATAATTTCATAATAATAAATACTATATCAAATTATAAACAAATTTCACTATCATAAATCACATTATATCCCCATTAGATCACATCCAACCCATTCATTTTGTTCAAAATAAAATACAATTCCACTAGATAAAATAATACACTTTCATAAAAATATTAAATAAAAACCAATACTGGGAAAATCATATCAAAATTCAGTACCACTGGACCACATCATAGAACAACCACATTATCACATATCTAAAACCATATATATTTTCTCACATCAACAGATAACCACACTAGCTCACATTGTATCCTATTATCGTGGACCACATCATTGATTTAATCTACATGAATGAGTTATATAATATCCAAATTGAATCACATCATTGAGTTCATATGAAACATATTAATATTCTGATATCATAATAATCCGAGACCTAGACATGCCTAATCATTAAACAATTAATTGAAAATATTTTGATCCATATTTTATATCCTCAAATTATAATATCTTTTCACCTAATAAAATGATTTATAAAAAAATATCTCTATTTAAATAAAAATTTATTATATTTTATATAACTCTTGAAATTATTAAATGACCATTTGAAACATTGATTCTTTTTTAAATGAATATAAATTTCATCAGACAGGAACTCCATCTCTAGTAATATAACAAGTCATCTTACATGGGAAAATAACCTATATATGATGCATGTAGTTTTTATATTGTCATTGTTAACCATTAAGATGAAATTTTAATTTAAACCTATTAATTATTAAAAAGATACATCATTTAAACATCTCCTTATTCAACTATTATTGGAAAAATAAATAATTCAATGCAACTTAAACCATAATAGTCATAAATTTACAATCACCCTACTACTAATTTTTATTCTTTAATATTTTTTCTCATACACAACATATTTAATATTTATATACGAAACATGATATGGTTAATATAATACTTACACCTAACATATATGTTATTCGTAAAATATATATTGATATTTATTTTCCATTATCCACTATATCAAGACAAATAAATGAAGGCAATACAACAGCTATATAAACTTACAGAAATTCATATATAATTGATGTGATCTGATATTATTTTTCATTAAATGTTCGAAGGAGAATACATTTTATTGTAATGGATTTACCTTCCCCAATATCGATTTACAATACAATCTATTTTTGTATTTAGAAAAGTTACTATATAAAAACTCACCCATGCAACTAATTTATGAACATATTTATTCAATACAATATATAATATTGATATTACCTATATAATTATAATAGATTCATTATTTATATAAAAACTATGTTATAAGATAATATAACCCAATTGGAAGAATTCATCAAATGATCATAATAAATAAAAATCCATGTAGTAAGACAACTCCCTTTTAGTGCTGATAATTATACTACAAGTTATCCCCCTTAAGATAAATATAAAAAAATATCTAACATTATCTCATTTTATAAATTTAACCAATATCAAATTTAGTACATTAAATTCTATTTATTTTGAAATCAAAATCAAACATTATATGAAATATGGGATGCTACACTCATCTTTCCTTAAAATAATTACCCGTAACTAAATAGTAAAACCTAATTTCAATATTAATATATTAATATCTAACCGAGTTTATGAATGTATATTTAAAATGATAAAATATATATTATTATATTTTTAGTAAAAAAATATTTATTTAAATTTCCCCTCTCACATGTACTCACACGAGTGAGTGTGATTATCATTGATTTATATTATTGTCTATATAGAATGATATTATTTTTATATCACAAAATAAAATATTAATAATAATAAAAATATTTTATGAAATACAAAATGAATTTAGAACATATATTACATTAGGTAAATATTATGTTCCGTAGATTACACTACATGCTATAATGAATTTAAACTATATGAGACACAATTTTTCATGGTAAATTAAAAAATATTAATTGTGGGCATTATAAAATATAAAAATAAAGAGATGAAATAAATTTAAGTAACCAATTCTAAAATCCATATATAGAGATAAAGAAAATTTATGTTTCACTATAATTAATTGAATAAATTAAATTTGAGTTTTTTGGGCACAAATACAAAAATTTGGTGCTTAAAAATTTATTTTCCTGAAATGTTGTTTTTTTAGCTGCTATGAATTTATAATTTATGAATAAACTATTACGTTTCCTAGATGTTAAAATATATTTTATATATTAATTATATATTATCAACACTCTAATTATTAGTTTAGTTTATGTAATAATAAGAATATGAAATAGTTAAAAAAATCATCTTCATATGAAATATTTTTTTATCTAATTTATATTTCCTATTAGAAGATAAAATAATTATGTTTAGATTTTTAATTTAATAAAAATTAACATAATTTTTTTATTTATCAAGATAATATTAACATATAACCTTGTTTGGGTATTTTTATGAAAAAGATAATTTTTAGCTGAATAATCAAAAATTCTTATTTGAAGATTATTATAAATTTTACGTCATAATTATTTTATAATAATAACAAAAACAATTTTAATATTGTTAATAGGAAAAATATATATTTATGCCATAATAAATATAATATATAAAATTTTATTTCATTTTTATATCCTATGATTTATGTTTTATTAACTACGTGATGGTTTATTATAATAAAATAATTACTTCTGGTCATATAGTTTAATTAATAAATTATAAATAAGATAGATATAGTGATAAATAAATTTTAATGTTAACTAATTATCATTTTTATTATGAGATAAATAAATTTCATTAGAATCAAATGTATATATTTTTTCATGATTTTTTGGATAAAAAGAAATGTTTTCTACAAAAATGTTTTTACCTTCGATATAAATATAATGAAATTATATTTTAAAAACTATGGGGATTGAATTTATTAAAATTGATTGAATTTTTAGAATCCTAATACTAAAATTATATAATAATTCTCATTTCATTTTCATTCATTGCATACAGTTACCATGGTTAACATCTTCTAACTACAGTAAACGGTTAAATGGATAAAATAGGGTTTATGTAATTTATAATTTTTTCAATATAAATAATACATCTATAAATAATATTATTTTTGATCGATAACTTTTGTTGTGTAATATTTTTATTTTTTCCATTTTCATCCACTCCACATTAAATAGATATTTTCTTATATTAATGTTATTATTTTTTACTAGTGTGACACTCCAATAAATATGAAAGGAAAACAAGTTATATAACATAAAAACACCGATAAATAATGTTTTATCAACTAATATACTCATGAATATCATCCCAAAAACATTATCCACATCATAGAGGGTCTATTATTCACAAAATATCATCATAATAAGGCTTCCGTAAATATATAAAGGTGAATGTACAAGGAAGACAATATAATCCCAAGTTATTAATTCATGTTATCTTTCTTCATCTACCACCACAATGTGTACATTAATGTAATGATATAATAATACTTGAATGTTTTTTGTAGAAAAATTAATTATGTTTATCTAATTGAGAGATATGATCTATAGGGAACGTTTAGAGACCTAGAGACCCTAATTGTTGACTCAGACCCTTGTAGGTCGACAAGAGTTTTGATCCATGGAAAAATATGATTGTGGTTTTCAAGTGTTATTGGATTATTTCTTATTTAGTTATTTTTGTTATACCCTAATTTAGATAGATATTCATTTTTTTCTTTGGTTTCTGAGTTATCAGAATAATAATTCGTCTAATTTGATCGAAGAACCTACAACGCATTGTAATCTAGACTAGATTCAACGAGCAATATTATTTAGGTTCTCAACATAGTTCATTAGTGTTTCATCCATTTATAATATTTTTTGATTGTGTATTGATGCTCGTGATTGTAAAAACGCTAGGTAAGGATCATTCATGGAATAAATTGCGGCACATGTGAGTCGATCGATTTTGAGGAGGAGTTTCTAGGTATATTCAAGATTATGGAGATAGAGATATTGTTTGTCATGGTAATTTAATTCTATTTTTGGATGGCATGTTAATGATTGGTATAGGTTATTAAGGTAAACACTATTTTTCTATGGTACAATTTTAAATCAAAAATAATTGTGTTGTTTTGAATGAGCCTCAAACTGATGTTTTCATCATCTCATGGGAATGGTTCCCCAGAGTGCGGTTAGTTAACTAATAAACCACTATGGTAGAGGAGACATTTAGGATGAAGTAGGTACTGAATGATTGTTGACTCATGATTAGACCTGGTCACGCATTGTCGGGTTACATGGTTTAATGTGATGATTAAAATAATTTGGGCCTATTGTATGTGATCAAGGAATAGATAGATCCGTAAATTCATTTTTAAATAATCATAGATTACTCTTGGATATATATGATCATTGTTTATAATTACATCATCCTGAATATTCTATTAGAGTATTAATTCCACTCTGGGCTTACATCCCTCAAAATTGTTCTCATAGTTTTTAATGAAACCAATTGAGATGGTTCATGGGGATTGTAAAACCTAATACAAATGGTGGGGAGTTCACCATATGCCATTTTATAGTGGGGACTCTTGTTTTAGTTGAAATTGAGCATTCTCTATGGACCTTTGGGCTCATAAGTTTGTCATAATATAAATATAAGTTTATTAGTATGTTGGGCATTACATGATCGGTTGTAGTTGAGTGTCTTATATATTGATAACAATTATTTATCCAATGAATCAATTAATTAGAAAATAAAGATATTTTGTTTTTTAAATAATCTTTATAGTAGAATGGTTTCTAATCATAACATTATTTATCATAGGGATGATATTTTTTATGGTGGGGTGGTTTTACCCACACAATTTTCTGAATATTAATTTCGAGGAATAATTTAACATTATTCATTCTGATGATGGAAATGTTGAAAATGGTATTTTACCCCATAATATGATCATAGAAATTTTTAGACCACTCTGTTAGTCCAAAAATGTGGAATTTTTCTAGAGAAAAATGTTTTGAATAATAATGTTTCATTCAGATTTGATTCGAATAACAATTATTTTATACTTATTTATGTAATTATTTACTTATATCCATTGGATCAATGAGTCATGAATTTTCTATGGAGTATCAGATTGTAATTTTCCCTCCTCTGTTGAGTCTCTAATGGGTATTTTTATCTTTGGTGGGGTGTAAACTCAAGTTAGGTAATGGGGAAATCCAGGTCCCCCATTTTATTTTTTTCCATTTTATTTTTCATATTTTCATTATTTTATTATTTTATTCTTTACACTCTCCTATAGATTATCTCACAAGCCATTGTGTTTATTCCCAAGTAAGGGAATATAGTGAACCTTCATATCTTACATTACATTAACATCCTTTAAATGAAGAACAGAATAACAACATTACAACGTGAGGAACCTAATGTTTGGTGTGTTCGGAAAACTAGGGAAATGATTAAATTTTACAACATAAAACATAAATTTTTTTCAGTTTCCTCTTCACTATCTTCTTATTGGCTATGGATTTCTCACTAGTACACATAATCAGTAGAGGATATACATTATAGGGGTGATCTAATATCCTAGTAAGTGGATAAGAACCCGATACAATACAAAATGATGACAGCATTATCATTATAATAATAACATAGTCATATGATCATAAAAATCAATCTTTGATTTTATAAAATTATTTTAATGTAAAAAATGAATAAAAATAAATCCTTATGACTTTTTGGATAACTACCACACATTGTTGTGAACAAATATAGCATCATTTTCACAAATATTTGTCATTCGCTCTTATTATTAGTCACATTAACCAATGTATTATAGATATATATAATTCTGGGTGCACCAATCTCATCATAACATCAACAAAGCACTATATATTTCAGAGCACACCAGACACATTATAACAATAACACTATCATGCATGTCACATAAAACATATTTTAATCATGTAAATAAATAACCCATATAATGGAATGGGTATCATTTCATAAATCATATATTCATAGACAATGTCTCCCCAAATGAATGAGTGAATACAATACTTCATTTGAAAACCATCAATCTTGAGTTAAAAGTAATTTGTGTGTTTTTGGAAAGAAGAGTTCTTTTATAAAACATTTTATTTGACATAAACTATAGTGGAATTTTTTTCCCAAAAATCTAAGATAATTTTGTGTAAAATATTTTAATAGTCTAACCATAATAAAAATGGAGTGACAGATGGATTAACTAAATAATGAATGTTGGGATTGATAATTCCACTTGCCTTGCGTCTAACAAAATTATTCACTTTATTATAATATATAATGACATTAGATTCATTAATTAACTATTATAAAACATATTATACATGTAATTTATTTATTATGGTTTCATTATGTTCTTTTATGGGGATTTCAATGAATTTTAGACTATAAATTCTTTGTTCAGGTGTGTTATTTTTTTTAGTTTCAGTGAACGAATCATTTGTACACATTAATGGAAGTTCATGTAAAACATGGATAAAAATAAAAAAAACTTCATTTCATTATATTAATGATCTTCTACGTGTTTTAATGATAATATAATGACTTTTTATATACCATATGTCAGAATAATTAGTAAAAATTTAATAATGGTGTTTAGGTTAATTTTGGTGGTTTTTGGATCAAATGGAATATGTTTTTTGATCCATTAGTATTATGTATAAATTTTATTTCTATAAAATAAATTCATTAAAAAAATACATATTACGATATATTTTCAATGATTAAATTGTTTTAATGAGATCCATGAAGGGATTGAATGAAAAATGGAAGTACATTGCCCATGATTGGGGTAAATTAAAACATCATGTGAAATGATTTTATTTTAAAAAACAATAAGTTGTCTATGGATTAGTATAATGAGTAATATTACATTTACAATACATAATAATATTATATCAATCATACTTGTGATTTCATGAAATTTTTATAATAGAAATCATGGATATGTGAATAAATGAAATGAAATTTGAACGAAATTTTACATAAAAGATGGAAAAATTACTTATTGAATTATTTTCTTGAGTTCTCCATCATGGATCCTAGGATTGGTTTTTTGATGGGGACAAGTGCTCCTCGTTGTGGAGGAGGATCTATGTAGAAGGATTGTAATGAATTTGGAAAATACTTGAATCTTGAGTGGTGTGAGGAAATGAGGTTTTGAGGGTTGTTTTTGATCGTGGAGGGGAGGAGTGTTTTCTCAATATTTAATTCAATAGTATATAAATATCCCTCAATACAAAAAATAGGTATGATTCATTGACTGAATATCGTAAATAAGTCATGTGAGTTAGTGATTTGGGTTCATACATTACTCATGTTGTCAAGAATAGTTATTTGGTTAATAATATATGAATATTGTAAATTAACATAATTTACTATTCATAATAAATTCAATATTTTAGAAAAATATTAAACATTAACCCTAACAATTGTCAACATGTAGAATAAAAAAATGAACTCAATTTTATGAAAATAAATTTCTAAATATGAGTAATTTAATTTTAAATTAAAATCATAACATATATGAAAAATAAAAAAAATTAAATTAAAAGTGCTTCTCTAAATCATTGATAAATTGGTTTTGTTCTCAAAAAATTATCATATAATCCTAAAAAACCCATATACTAGTTTACTACTATATTTTATGAAAATACATTTTTTTAAATCATTATTTTAATCAATAAATATTGATGACATAAAAAAATAAAATCCCTATAAAATAATTATATCATATTTTCACTTACTTGATGAATACATTATATTTATTCAATAATTTTTCATGTTCCTATTCACACGACCAATTTACTATTCATAAAGGCCATAATAGTATTCATAAGGTTAACCACACCATTCATAAGGGCATGTCAATTTTCACCAGAAATTATGTTTTTCAAATTCGACACCAAAAATCATACTGATCCAAACCTTGAATGTCAGATTTTCAAAATTCAATTCATTGAAGTGGAAAAAATATGTTTCGAGGACACATCAATTTTTATTACATCATTTGAGCATGTTTTGGAATTTTCTTTTCCTTATGTGAATTTATGTTATTATACTGTATGACATTACTATAGGATTGAGAAAATTTTTATTCATAATATTTTGGGTTACTACATTCTTCCCCCGTATGAAATTTCACGAATGAAATTTCATTTTACAAAAACAGGTGGGGGTACATCACCACTATCACATACTACAGTTCCAATGTTTCTTCTTTATATTTTTGGTTCTCCCACAACACAATGAGATGTTCGGTCATTATGTTGTGTAGATCCATATCTATTTTCACTAGAATAGGTACTTTATTCTTCTCATAAGATATATCGTCTTCCCATTATTCCATCTCTGAGTTCAGTACAGGTGAGGGATATAGTATGAACATCCTTAGGAGTGATACATGAAACACATCATGAACATGAGATCCATATTCAGAGTAAGTTCATCCTAATATGCCATGTATCATATGTGCTCATGGATTACATGTCACGACCCACTCCCCACAATGTATACCACTCTTGGGACGAAAATGTGAAAAGGGATATAATGACCCCCGAGTCCCACCTCATGTAGGCACCCGTTTGTTGACTAGCACTGACAGTATAGTAAACACACAAGTGGGAGGCATTACCCTCTAAGAGAACACATGCAGAAGAGAGAGACAAAGATAGACAACAACCAAGTCCATCATAGAAATAAAATATAAAGGAATACCCATGTGCACATATGAAATGTCCTGAAAAGGTACTACATCAAGAAGGGGGAAACTATATGTACCCAAAAGAATGTAAAAACATTAGCAACCACATGACTGAACAACTCCGAAAACCACATGCTAGTAGAAACCAGCTTGATCTCCAACCTTCTCCAAGTGACCTAAAAACATTATATATAAACATAGTGTGAGTATAACGATATAATCAGAAGAATCCTCCCCCAAGCCTCTCGTGAAAATGTAATGAAAGCATGGTAAATCATAGTGAACAAAAACGTATACTAACTCATCACCTAAATAAGTATAATAAGTTTGCATCACCACCATGGCTATTATATCCAAGTAATGCATACAAGAATATATCATATATTAACGAATATAAAGGTTACCTTAGTACTACATCCCCACTGGTTTATCTCTTTTCCCCAACATCGCATGTCCTAAGCATATCTCTCCAAAACTTATTTCCCACAGACACCTTGGAAAATAACCACAACATGATCCTCGTGCATCAAAACCACCACGACCACTCAATAATGTAACCAGGTTGTTTCTGGGAGCCACCATAGCTCACATAACGTATATGTCACGACCCGCCTTCACCAAAAGGAGGGAAGAGTCAGCGGATTGCCAGGACCTTCCTTCTTTAAGTTGAAGGAGAGATAATGACCCCCGAAACCCGCCTTCAATAGGTCCCGGAGTGGCGACCAGCACCAAGGGTATAGAAAATTCTCGCAAATGGAAGGCATTACCCTTTTTATTATTTAGGATCGGAAAAAGGACAAGTCGACCTCCCAAAAAGGAAAAGAAACAAGTTTATATAAATGAACCCAAATAAAGCCCCCCATGCATGTTTAAACAGTTTACAACAAGGTACAAGTACAAAAGAAAAAGAAAGCTCTCAAGTACAATACCAAAAGAAAAAAAAGGTACGACAACAGCGACAACTCCAACTGTCCGACTAATAGGGTCCCGCGCAGCCCTGGTAGTCCTCCTGGAAACCTGAAAGTAAACGTAGGGTGAGCATACAAGTACACTCAGTAGGGAAAACCAAGACTCTCGTGCACAAGTGGGGGAACGTACTAAAGTCCCGTGAGAAAAGAGTGAACCAAACAACTAACAAGGCAAACTATCCATCCCAGGCCTCACCAAAGCTCACTCCCCAAATAACGCAAGTCAAGTAATATATATGATAAGAGCACATCGATGTTTGGGTACCCCGCGCCACTTCCCCACTGGTTATTGAGACATCCTACGCATCGGACCAATCCCGCCATTCTCACCGCAGTCCCACTGCTACACCCGCCCGCACACACCTGGGCCGCAACCACACGCAGTCCCACTGCCAAATCCCGCCCGCACACACCTGGGCCACAACCACACGCAGTCCCACTGCCAAATCCCGCCCGCACACACCTGGGCCTCAACTGTCACAAGTAACCATGCCTGCAAACACCTAGGCCAGAACAACCACCGCTACGCCCGAAGACACCTGGGCTAAAGGATCCACTGCCACGCCCGAAAACACCTGGGCCTCATCCCGAAGACACTTGGGAAACCACCTGCCGCACACACCTAGCCAACCACCACAACACCCTGCCCGATGGTTCTTGGGCTAATAATGGACTTCAGGCCATCACAGCCTGCCTGAAGGTACTTGGGCTATCCGGGAATGGGAGCAGAAAAGGAGCTAATAACCAGCCACTAAGTATTGTGTTAGGAAAAACACCCTTCCCCCATAAATGGGGGTGTTCGGCACTAAGTGCTCAACTTGGGTGGGGCACGAATAAGAAACACAAAGCTACAAGTATAGATATAGGTAACAAACACTCACCCAAAACATAGGTTTTCCTAGCCAACCTACAGAACACAATACCACAGCGTCCAAGTCACAATTCACGACCCTTGCCCACAAAACCATTTGTCCCATTCTTGTTTCACGTTCAGCCAAAATGTTCAATTAATTTTAAGCACTACTGGGCAACTACTATAAGCATAACCAAGGAAAACGTCAAAATCAAGGATCAACCAAAGCACTCACACCCGGTTCTGTTAACAGAGGATCTGTCCCCAATTTGTGATATTTTAAGTGACCACTCGAATTTAAAACTCACAACCACCGAATCCATACCAACAGGAGATCCCATCTCCAAATTCACACAGCCACCGGGAGTATAAAAAGAACAGGGGATCCCATCCCCTCCCACATTTCCAGCAAACGGCCCGAAGGGAAAACAACCAACCACCGCTACCAACACAAGTCAGGAATTTTCAGATTTAAACGACTTAACACACTCCATGATTTCAAATCCGTGTGTTCTAACCGGGAGTTATCACAGAAAGGTTGATCCTGGTGCTTTCAATTATTCAGCCGGATATACGTGATTAACCAATTTTACAGCAGGAGTTCACAAATTCAGCAACCCATTTAAAACATCGCGAGGGGATTCAAGTGCACACACACGAACACCAACGGCCTAAACTTTCAGAAAACATAAACCAGTACCACAAAAGGATGATTCAAGATAAAACATAACAACGATCACATCCCCTTCCCCCTTCTTCCTTTAGAACTTCGTTTATTATTCTTCATCAGGGTTTGGTTCAACCAATTCCATAGGAACAAAAGTAACGCCCACCCCGCATGATACACAAAAGTGAGAGACGAGAGAAATTCCCTACCTGTTGATAGATGATCGACGTTTAGGCCCGGGGTGCGGAACTTTACGGATAACGACGCGGCGGTCCCGATGCACCAGAAAAAGTCACGATCGAAGAAAGAGGGAAGCCACGGCCTAACCCTCAATTTATAAGAGCTGGGACGGTTGAGATGAAAACACAAAACCACGGAAGACGATGGAGTCGTGGGTTGACCACGTGGCTTGACACATCATTAATGGCACTGGGTGGTTTTAACCGACCCACGAATTAATGAAGTATTTAATTAAAACCTTTGTGCGCGTTTCGGATTCCCAAGATATTTTTAACAAGGCGGAATAGGGTTTAAAACCCAATTTGCGAAAAAAGGAACGTTACTGGAACAACTTGGCAAGGCCGGGCGACGTCGGCCAGTCTCACCGATCAGTCTCACCGATCAATCGCACCGATCGGTCCCACCGATCGGTACCCCGCAAGGAAACCGGATTTTTGGCAAAGGAAGGGGCCAAGGGGGGTCTGGGTCATCACATCAGATACCTCTTAAACGATTCTCGTCCCCGAGAATCAAAACAAACCAGAAGGAAAGAGAGGATCCGAACAATCCATCTTCGAAGATACCTCTTAGGAGTGGACCCCCGCTAATTGAAAACACTCCCTGTCAAGAACCAAGCAACATACCACGCCAAACCGCCCAGTCATGTGGGTTTGGGGAGTTCCCCTCCCCCATGTCAAGATATTATCCGCTTTGGGCGGCACTGACTCGCCCGCACGGGTTTAATCGCATCCACATTAATGCGTCCTGATTAGGGGTCGGGTTTCCCCTTCCCTTTAGCCAGGGCTTTCCACACATAACAGAGGAAAGGAACTAGCACATTTCATAGCCAAAAATGTCAAACGTTCTGTCACAACAGGCACCAAAGGTTCAAATCTCAGAACAACTCGGGGTATTGGGCACGCATATGTGCTTCCCTCTCCCACGTACTCTCTTCGAGGCCGCCATACCTCCACAACACACGAACCAAGCCGATGGTTCATCCACGGAGCACTTTCTCCTTGCGATCCTCGATCCTGACTGGTCGTTCCTCGAAGGTCACGTCTTCTCCCACATCTAGCTCTCCCCAGTTGATGACATGAGAGTCATCATGTAAGTACTGACGAAGCTGGGAGACATGGAAGACGTCATGGACCCTCTCCAACTGAGGTGGTAGGGCCAGCTGATATGCTACCTCGCCAACTCGCCTCATCACCTCGAAAGGTCCGATGAACCTAGGGGAGAGCTTACTCCCCTTTCCGAACCTCCACTGCCCCCGTCGAGGGGAAACCTTCAAAAACACATGATCTCCCACCTCGAACTTCAGGGGCCTCCTCCGACGATCGGCATAAGATTTCTGCCGATCCCGAGCTGCTTTCATCCTCTCCCGCACTAGCTGGACTTTCTCCGTGGTGCTCTGCACTACTTCTGGTCCAAGAGTACCAGTCTCACCAACCTCTGCCCAGCATAACGGTGAACGACATGGTCTTCCATACAAAGCCTCAAAAGGAGCCATGCCGATAGTAGAGTGAAAACTGTTGTTGTAGGAAAACTCTACTAAAGGCAAGTGTCGTACCCATGATCCTCCGAAATCCAGAACACATGCTCGCAACATGTCCTCCATGGTCTGGATAGTCCGCTCTGTCTGTCCATTAGTCTGAGGGTGAAAAGCAGTGCTAAGGCGTAGCTGGGTGCCAAAAGCATGTTGTAACCCCTTCCAGACTCGTGAGGTGAATCGAGTGTCCCGATCTGAGACGATAGTTTTCGGAACTACATGCAAACGCACCACCTCATCCACGTACCTCTGTGCTAAGGTACTCACGGGTCCTGACTCCTTGATAGCCAAGAAGTGAGCAGATTTTGTCAATCGATCCACCACTACCCAGATAGCATCATGCCCGCCCTGAGCTCTGGGTAGTCCCGTGACGAAGTCCATCGAGACGTCATCCCACTTCCACTCGGGAACATCTAGAGGATGCAACAGACCACCAGGAACACGGTGTTCAGCCTTCACCTGCTGACACACCAGGCATTTAGCCACGAACTCTGCCACTGCCCGTTTTACCCCGGGCCACCAAAACTGTCCCCTCAGGCCTTGGTACATTTTCGAAACACCCGGATGTACTGCCAAGGCTGAGCTATGGAACTCACGAAGGACTTCATCACGCATCACCTCTGGAACAAACAACCCCCGATGAAAGAGCATCCGACGTTGGCTGTCCTCCGACCATCCTTCCGGGGCGTTCCCCTGATCGATACGATCCCGCAACACTTCCACCTCAGGATCTCCCCACTGAGACTCTTCCACTTGCTGCAACAAAGAGGACTGTACCGTCATCTGAAACAAACAGCCTCTAGTACCTTCCACCCTTGCATCCAAGTGCAAGGAAGCCAACTCCCCCATCGCCTTCCAAGCATCAGCAGGTTCCCGAACCACCTCCTGATGCGGCTTCCTGCTCAGGGCATCAGCCACAACGTTTCCCTTACCTTCAGTGTATGAGATCTCAAAGTCGTAGTCCTGGAGAAACTCGACCCACCTCCGCTGTCGCAAGTTCAAGTCACGCTGGGAGAAGATATAGCGCAAGCTTTTGTGATCGGTGAAGACCACAAAGAGCTCCCCAAAGAGGTAATGTCGCCACAGATTTAATGCGAACACTACCGCTGCAAGGTCCAGGTCATGGGTGGCATAGTTCCGCTCATGGGGGCGTAGCTGCCTGGACCCGTAAGAGATCACCCCTTGTCGCTGCATCAATACGCACCCCAGGCCCCGTCCTGAAGCATCACAGAATACCTCATAGGCCATCCCTTCTTCTGGAAATCTCAACACTGGGGCACTAACCAGTTTTTCTTTTAGGTAGCTGAAGGACGACTCACACTGCTCTCTCCACATGAAAACCTGGTCCTTCTTGGTCAAAGCCGTCAAAGGGGCTGCTACCCGGGAGAAGTTGGGTACGAATCTCCGGTAGTAGCCTGCCAGCCCGAGGAAACTCCGAACTTCCGCCACATTCTTGGGTGCTGCCCAAGAAACAATTTCCTCAAACTTTGATGGGTCGACTGCTACTCCCTGCTCAGACACCACATGTCCGAGGAAGTGCAGTTCTCGTGCCCAGAACTTGCACTTTGACAACTTCCCATAGAGCTGGTGCTGTCGGAGGACCTCCAAAACCGTCCTCAGGTGCTCTGCATGGTCCTCTTCTAACTTTGAATAGATCAGGATATCGTCGATGAACACCACCACAAACCGATCCAGGTACTCCCGAAAGATGGAGTTCATAAGCCCCATGAACACGGTCAGGGAGTTCGTAACACCAAAGGGCATGACCACGAACTCGAAGTGCCCATACCTGCACCTGAACGCCGTCTTCGGGACGTCACTATCCTTCACCCTCAGCTGGTGGTACCCGGATCGCAGGTCGATCTTCGAGAACCATCATGCCCCCTTCAGCTGGTCGAAAAGATCATCTATCCTCGGAAGAGGGTAGCGGTTCTTGATCGTTACCTGATTCAGCCTCCTGTAATCGATGCACAACCTGAGGCCACCATCTGCCTTCTTTGCGAACAAGACTGGGGCACCCCACGGTGATGCACTTGGACGAACATAACCCCTCTTCATCAGATCGTCAATCTGTATCCGCAACTCCCGTAGCTCCGAAGGTGCCATCCGGTAAGGAGCCATCGAGATTGGTCGAGAGCCGGGCTGCAGGTCTATCCCGAACTCGATATCACGTCGAGGGGGTAGAGTCGTCACCTCCTCAGGAAAAACGTCCATAAATTCACGAACGATCTCTGGTACTTCCACCATTTCCTCATCTGTTGATTCTATCGTCAGTTCGGTCAACAAGGAGAGGAGAGGTTCCTCCCTCCTGTTTCCCTTCGGACAGCTCCGCTCGCCGGTGAACGTAACACGCTGGCCGTCCAAACCGGAGAACACCACCCTCCTTTGGAAACAGTCGATGATGGCGCACACAGAATATAGCCAGTCGATGCCTAGGATGACATCGTACGGCCGAATTTGTAGCAGAAGAAGATCCCTAACCGACTGATGTGGCCCCAACATCAGTCTACATCCCCGACAAACGAACAGCAAGTCGGTCTGACCTCCAACTGGTGTGCTCAACACCAGGGGCACTGGAAGTCTCTCGGCATCTAGACCCAAGGCGCGGGCTAGACTGGGTGCAACAAAGGAGTGCGAAGCTCCGGTATCGAACAAAGCATAAGCAAGAGTGCTAAACACACTGATCGTACCTCAAACAACCTCTGGCCCTGCTGGAACCGTTGCCTCTGCGGCGTGTAACTGTCCACGCCCAGCTCCCCTGCCCCTCGGCTGTCGGCCACCGCCCCGACCACGCCCTGGTCGAGGTCCCTGGGGGGCGCCCTGAGGTTGGCCTCCCCCTCCTATGTCTGTCTGCGGAGGAGCGGGAGCTCGCTGTCCCTGCTGCTGCTGCTGGAAGGGTCTGGCTGGGAACTGCTTCTGCGGCGGACGCTGGGGATGACTGCCACTGTTGTGCTGCACCCGATCGGGGCACTGACTCCGAAGATGTCCAGGGCTCCCGCAGATGAAGCACCGTGGTCCCGAGCCTGAAGGAAAAGAACGTGGGCCAGGGGATCGAAACTGAAACTGTTGCGGCCTGCTCCCTGCGGGTCGGAACCTGGAGGGTCCCGATGCCGGAGGCCTGGTGCTGACGGCCTTACCCTTCGATGGTCCCAGCTGGATCCCTTCTCGTGACAGTCCGCCTAGACCGTGCATCCTTTCCACCACTTCGGCCTTCTTCTGAACCTCTAAGTATGTCGGAAGGGTAAAGGGGGTAACAGCATACTGGAGGGAGGGTCGGAGCGCCTCCTCCAAACGTCTTGCCCGAGACTCCTCATCGGGAAAGAGGTCCGGAGCAAAATTCCGGAGGTCCTTGAACTTGATTCCAAGTTCCCTCACGGACATGCTTCCCGGCTGGAGGGAGAGTAGCTCCTGCCTCTTCTCCGCCTTCATTGTCGAGGAGAAAAACTCCGCCCGGAACTCCTTCTCGAAGTCCACCCAAGCAACCTCAGACTCTTTCCTACTCCCCAGGTGAAGCATCCACCACTGACGTGCCGCTCCTCGCATCTGGCTAACAGCCAGAGGAAGCCAGTACTCCGTCGGGGCCCGAATCAGGCCGAAGGCTATGACTAGCTCCTCCAGCCAGCCTTCCGTCTTCATGTCGGAGGTGCTGCCCTCATATTTCTCGAGGGCCTGTCGCTGAAAGGCTCGAAGAGTCTTATGCCACTGGTCGTCCTCTTCCTCTCGATCAGCTCTCTGCCGATTGGCCAAAGTAGTCTCAGGAGTCTCGATCGCCTGTACCACACGTGGTCGCCTTCCGGGTGCCATAGCTGCAAGGTAAACAAGGAATGCCTAAGCCCAGTAGTGCAAAGAAAACCGTTCTCAAAACTTATTAAGATTTAATTTATTCTTAATTTCCCAAGACATCCCAGAAACACAAAAACACAAGTCATTTATGATGCATGTACCTTTCCTAGGGTCTCTACCCTGCAATCAGTGTGTCCTCACTTGGTCGTTCGGTAGGTCCAGAGTCCTTGCATCGGATCACGGGGGGCCCTAAAATCCCGTGTCCTAGCCGGTCCTCCCTGGCCTAATTCACGCACCACGGTCACCCAACGCTGTTGCCTTACCATCCCATGCAATCCTCACTGTGCCTAACTCCAGACTCCGTCCTATCTCTCAACCATCACCTCTGATACCATTCTGTCACGACCCGCCTTCACCAAAAGGAGGGAAGAGTCAGCGGATTTCCAGGCCCTTCCTTCTTTTAGTTGAAGGAGAGATAATGACCCCCGAAACCCGCCTTCAATAGGTCCCGGAGTGGCGACCAGCACCAAGGGTATAGAAAATTCTCGCAAATGGAAGGCATTACCCTTTTTATTATTTAGGATCGGAAAAAGGACAAGTCGACCTCCCAAAAAGGAAAAGAAACAAGTTTATATAAATGAACCCAAATAAAGCCCCCCATGCATGTTTAAACAGTTTACAACAAGGTACAAGTACAAAAGAAAAAGAAAGCTCTCAAGTACAATACCAAAAGAAAACAAAGGTACGACAACAACGACAACTCCAACTGTCCGACTAATAGGGTCCCGCGCAGCCCTGGTAGTCCTCCTGGAAACCTGAAAGTAAACGTAGGGTGAGCATACAAGTACACTCAGTAGGGAAAACCAAGACTCTCGTGCACAAGTGGGGGAACGTACTAAAGTCCCGTGAGAAAAGAGTGAACCAAACAACTAACAAGGCAAACTATCCATCCCAGGCCTCACCAAGGCTCACTCCCCAAATAACGCAAGTCAAGTAATATATATGATAAGAGCACATCGATGTTTTGGTACCCCGCGCCACTTCCCCACTGGTTATTGAGACATCCTACGCATCGGACCAATCCCGCCATTCTCACCGCAGTCCCACTGCTACACCCACCCGCACACACCTGGGCCGCAACCACACGCAGTCCCACTGCCAAATCCCACCCGCACACACCTGGGCCACAACCACACGCAGTCCCACTGCCAAATCCCGCCCGCACACACCTGGGCCTCAACTGTCACAAGTAACCATGCCTGCAAACACCTAGGCCAGAACAACCACCGCTACGCCCGAAGACACCTGGGCTAAAGGATCCACTGCCATGCCCGAAAACACCTGGGCCTCATCCCGAAGACACTTGGGAAACCACCTGCCGCACACACCTGGCCAACCACCACAATACCTTGCCCGATGGTTCTTGGACTAATAATGGACTTCAGGCCATCACAGCCTGCCCGAAGGTACTTGGGCTATCCGGGAAAGGGAGCAGAAAAGGAGCTAATAACCAGCCACTAAGTATAGTGTTAGGAAAAACACCATTCCCCCATAAATGGGGGTGTTCGGCACTAAGTGCTCAACTTGGGTGGGGCGCGAATAAGAAACACAAAGCTACAAGTATAGATATAGGTAACAAACACTCACCCAAAACTTAGGTTTTCCTAGCCAACCTACAGAACACAATACCACAGCGTCCGAGTCACAATTCACGACCCTTGCCACAAAACCATTTGTCCCATTCTTGTTTCACGTTCAGCCAAAATGTTCAATTGATTTTAAGCACTACTGGGCAACTACTATAAGCATAACCAAGGAAAACGTCAAAATCAAGGATCAACCAAAGCACTCACACCCGGTTCTGTTAACAGAGGATCTCTCCCCAATTTGTGATATTTTACGTGACCACTCGAATTTAAAACTCACAACCACCGAATCCATACCAACATGAGATCCCATCTCCAAATTCACACAGCCACCGAGAGTATAAAAAGAACAGGGGATCCCATCCCCTCCCACATTTCCAGCAAACGGCCCGATGGGAAAACAACCAACCACCGCTACCAACACAAGTCAAGAATTTTCAGATTTAAACAACTTAACACACTCCATGATTTCAAATCCGTGTGTTCTAAACGGGAGTTATCATAGAAAGGTTGATCCTGGTGCTTTCAATTATTCAGCCGGATATACGTGATTATCCAATTTTACAGCAGGAGTTCACAAATTTAGCAACCCATTTAAAACATCGCGAGGGGATTCAAGTGCACACACACGACCACCAACGGCCTAAACTTTCAGAAAACATAAACCAGTACCACAAAAGGATGATTCAAGATAAAATATAACAACGATCACATCCCCTTCCCCCTTCTTCCTTTAGAACTTCGTTTAATATTCTTCATCAAGGTTTGGTTCAACCAATTCCATAGGAACAAAAGTAACGCCCACCCCGCATGATACACAAAAGTGAGAGACGAGAGAAATTCCCTACCTGTTGATAGATGATCGACGTTTAGGCCCGGGGCGCGGAACTTTACGGATAACGACGCGGCGGTCCCGATGCACCAGAAAAAGTCACGATTGAAGAAAGGGGGAAGCCACGGCCTAACCCTTAATTTATAAGAGCTGGGACGGTTGAGATGAAAACACAAAACCACGGAAGACGAGGGAGTCGTGGGTTGACCACATGGCTTGAATCATCATTAATGGCACTGGGTGGTTTTAACCGACCCACGAATTAATGAAGTATTTAATTAAAACCTTTGTGCGCGTTTCGGATTCCCAAGATATTTTTAACAAGGCAGAATAGGGTTTAAAACCCAATTTGCGAAAAAGGAACGTTACTGGAACAACTTGGCAAGGCCAGGTGACGTCGGCCGGTCTCACCGATCCGTCTCACCGATCAGTCGCACCGATCGGTCCCACCGATCGGTCGCACCGATCGGTCCCACCGATCGGTCGCACCGATCGGTCCCAGCGATCGGTCTCACCGATCGGTACCCCGCAAGGAAACCGGATTTTTGGCAAAGGAAGGGGCCAAGGGGGGTCTGGGTCATCACAGTATATCATATGTTGGGTATTATACATCATTCCATTACAGCCCATACACTGAGTAAGGATCCTCAAGCCTTCACAACCTATACAGGATACACCTATAGTAGTCCATATGATACAATATCAATAATAAATGTTTATGAATTACCACAAGCCACTACATCCCTCTGAACACATTTATCCACCAACCTGAATGTTGGGGAAAACACCCCACAAGTCTCAGAATCCCCAGGGTGACAGTTCCCCATACTGAAAGTGTGGAGTAGCGTATAGAAACCCAAAACGTACAGGATATACTATATCTCACAATGACACTATGGGAATAACCTAGTTTTAGACTCAACTGCAGCTAACGTCTCTTAAACTCTAGATGCTACCTCTAAGTCTTGGTATCCTATAAGCACAAAAACATTTAATAACCTTAAATACATTATTTCATTCATTTTTATTCAGTTTCACTTTTTGTTAATTATTTCATTAATCATTAATTAACTAGTACCAATTCTACATTGAAGTTCACCTGCATTACACCCAAAGTACTCTGTCCCATTAAAATTACAACCATAACATTATGATCAAGCAACTCCAACCACATATTTTTACATCATTTATTCAATTATTCATTTTAGAATTACTTTCCAATATTCCCATGAAATATATAAAAACATTCTATTCTACAAAAATATACGTGTTATCAACACGATGAGTATATGTACTACACGTCGAGGCTTTGCAACCAATAGTAAGAGCATATACACATCCTCCCTTGAGAATCTAAACATGAAAATCGCGTGGCATACCCTGCACGTCCTCCCCTCTTTCGTATGAAGGGTAAGAAAGACCAACTACCTTGAAAAGTGGGGAAAAGTAAAGTGGAAAATCATCCAATAAGAAACAGTAATCATCCAACAATCACATCCATTCTGTCCCATGATCCTTGCTATCCTCCCCAACACCCACACGAATAAACCGATGCATCTCGCCACTCTAGGCATCATCTTCTACCACAACCAGAAGGCCTCCATGCCCCCACATATCACAACAGGCATCCAGGCTCACTTCACAATAAAAGCAGCATGGAATCAAACATTTTAACACTTGGGAACTTGGCCCTTAAAAAAATATGGTAACTCAAAACCCTAAAAGGAGTTATCATTTATCAATCAACTGGTTCTTTAATCCATCTCATATTAATTGATTTTTATTCTTATGTTCCAAATTCAAGAAACCTAATTAGTAAGCTATAAAAATAATTAAACATGCACACTGTAGCATTTTGATTAACATAAAATTACAACAATAAGAACGAGATTCATTTACATGCCACTTTAAAATTTTCCAAACCATTATTAATTAATTCCAGATTTACGTTATTTACCAATTTTTATCAAGAAAAAAATTATGAACTCATCAAGCATTGATATCATGGTATCTAGCAAAAAAGGAGGCATTATCATATGGCCGATATCAATTTTTTTATCCAGTTCAAATATATATTCGGTCAATTACATTGGGATCTAGTAAGATAAAACATGCCAACAATACAATTCCATGTAAAAGAAGAGACAAGAAATGAGTCCCCTACCTCACACAGTGCTTGACGTTCTTTATACGAGCACAATCCACAAAGTGGGTCACAATCATCATCCTACAACAACTGCATCCACCCGAGGATGCCACAATACAATTGCACTAACAGAAACCCATGAAAACTCAATTATATGCATGGATATTACATGATATAATATGAAATGGAGAATCATTTGAAGTTAAACCCCAAAATAATGACAATAAAACATACCTTATATCGAAGATTGATTGATACTGCTTGGTTGCATCAAAATAGAGCGGAACCAATCCGAGTAGTAATGTTTGATTGTGAAAATACTATGGGAAGGAATGTGATGTTAAAGCGTCTCACACCAGAGAAAAATTAGAAAGAATTAGAGAGGAATATATCTTGTCCCTTTAGAAGATTTAACAGAGTGACGACTTAAGATGTGTTTAATTTCTCATTAAAAAGGATCGCATTAAACCACACTGTTTGACCATGTAAAAACATCCCGAGCCATAAGAATAATTAATATAGGATTTTTGGCCATTTATTCTACCTCATAGTCCTTAAAACGAGGCTTTAAATGCATTTTACATCATACGAATCATCAAAGGGGCGAACTGTAGGAAGCTGGAATCACTGTTCACAAACGCGAAATTTGGAAAAGGAAAAAACACTATTAATGAACCTCACCATTGAAACGTCACCATTAAAACCTCACCATTTTGGAAACAATGTTCATGAACATCACCATTGAATTCCTACCATTGGAACCTCACCATTCTGGAAACACTTTTAACATAAGGTTACCGATGCACAGTTCTCAACTACCTATAGTTGAAACTGTTCACAGAAGGTCGCCGATGTAACTTTTTATAGAAAATAAAAATTGGAAAAGTGTTGGGGATAAGTCACCTTGACCTCACGGAACACCTCAAACATCATATTTTCACAATGGAATAGTTCAGAGAGTTCCAGGCCATTACATCAGATACATATCAAAAAAATTTCATCCTCGAGAATTTTAAACCCCCACAAAGTGAATAATAAACAGGGTCCGAGCAACCACCCATCTAGATTCCTCTCAAAAAAGAGAAAGCCAAAAAAGAAACAAAAGGAAGCCATCTTATAAACATGAATGGTTTATAACCACAAATTCAAAAGCGATACATGAAAAGAGTTAAACTTCAATCAAATATATGTACTAAGCACGTATCTATGAATCATGTTCCTAGGTACTCTCCTCTATGCCACTATGTCACCAAAATACATGAACCAAGGCGATAGAACTCCCGTGAAACACTATTATCCTTGTGTTCTTGGATATCCACAGGTTGCTACTCAAAGGTTGCATCATCATCAACATTGATCTCTCCCCAATCTATGACGTGGGAGTCATCATGAATATAATGTTGGAGTTGGGATACAACGAAAGCATCATGTATCCAAATCATCTGAAGGGGATGTGCTACTCAATACGCCATAGATCCAATATGACCTAACACCTCGAAAGTCCCAATAAAGCGTCGAGGAAGCATACTATTACAACCAAACATTCATTTCCAATGATGGGGAGTCACCTTTAGAAACACATGATCCCCAATATTAAACTCTAAGGGTCTCCTCATTTTACCAGCATATGATTTCTGATGATCTTGCGCTATCTTCATCCTCTCACGAATCACCTGAACCATCTCTATTTTATTCCGCACTAGTTTTAGTCTGAGAAATGCATACTCTCTGACCCTAGTCTACCACAATAGATAATGACAAAGTCGGCCATAAAAGCCTTTAAATGTTGACATACCTATGGTGGAGTGAAAATATTTATTGTATGAAAACTCCAACAAGGGTATGTTCCTTGTCCATGAATCTCCAAAATCCAAGACATGTGAGTGAAACACGTCTTCAAGATTCGAGATGGTTCGCTCTGTCTGACCATCTGTGTGAGGATGAAAAGTAGTGGTAAGGCGTAGTTGCGAACTGAAATCATGTTGGAGACCTATCCACATCCTAGAGGTACATTGAGGATCTCGATCAGAATTGATCGTACTGGGGTCTCCATGAAGTCTCACTAACTACTCTACATAATGCCTTGACAAAACATCAACTGAGATCGACTCTTCGATTGCTATAATGTGGGCCGATTTTTTTTAAAAAATCCACTACCACCCAAATAGCATCATTTCATCCTGGAGATCGAGGTAAACTAGTATCAAAGTCAATTGAGGTGTCCTCCGACATCCACTGATGAATAACTAATGACTAGAGAAGACCACCCGAAACACGATTTTCAGACATCACCTTCTGGCAGACCGAACATCGAGACACAAACTCTGCAACTGAACACTTCTACCAATTCCAACAATACTGGCTCCTCAAGGGACACTACATCTTTGTCACTCGAGTATAAAACACTAAATGTGAACTATGAAACTCTTTGAGAACCATATTTTTCATTGTAAAATGAAAAAAACCATCTGTGATACAACAATGATTGTTGTTCATCCTCATACCACTGATCAGGGGCCTCACCACAAATAACTCAGTCTCTCCAGACCTCCACCTCTAGATCCCCCAACTGGGACTCTTCCAACTTCTACACCCTAGATGACTGCACCATCATCTGAAAAAGGAAACCTTTTACCCCAAATTCTCCCAAATAATGATGTAATGTTGACTGTTATTCCATTACTCTCTAGGAATCACTGGATTCATGCATAGCATCACAACATGACTTTCAACTCAGCGCATCAGCTACAAAATTCCTTTTTATAGGTGTATATGATATCTCAAAGTCATATTACTGTACTAACTCCATCCACCGACGCAGTTGTATGTTCAGGTAACTCTGGGAGAAAACATACCTCAAACTCTTATGATGGTTGAAAACCACAAAACACTCACCAAGGAGGTTATGCATCCAAAATATCAGATAAAACACTACGACTGCCAACTACAGATCATGAGAGTCATAGTTACGTTCTTGGGGATGTAACTACCAAGATCCATAAGAAACAACTGATCTTTTCTGCATCAGAACATACCCCAAACCCAGATTTGAAGAATCACATAAAACATCAAATGGAACTCCCTAATATGGAAGAAAAAGAACTGGAGACTTTACTAACATATCATTTAGATACTCAAAAGGTTCCTGACACTGATTTGTCCATATGAATTCATGATCCTTACTTATCCAATATATTTGAGGAGTCGCAAATTGTGGGATATCATCTATGAATTTATAGTAGTAGCATGTGATACTAAGGAATCTTTACTGCTCTAACAATATCTTAGGGACTTCCTTAGTCACAATTTCTTCTATCATCGATGGATCTACATATAATCCATTTTGGGACACAACATGCCCCATGAGATAGAATTCTCAAACACATAAACACATTTTAGCAACTTCCCAAATATCTGATTTTCATGAAGAACTCCCAAAATAGTGTGTAGATGCTCTGCATGGTACTCTTCATACGTGGAGTACACAAGGATGTCATCAATGAAAACTACCAAGAACATGAACAGTAACTCATGGAACATAGAATTAAACAATCCTGTGAACATAGCTGGAGCAATATTCATGTCGAACGACATTACAACAAACTCATAATTCTAATGATGACAACAAAAAGTAGACTTCAGGATATCCTCATCCTTCACACAGATCTAATGATATCCTGACCACAAATCCATCTTTAAGATACAACATTAACTCATCAGTTGATCGAGTAAACCATAAATCCGCAGAAGACGATAGAGATTCATTATCATCACTTTGTTTTACCAATGATAATTGACACAAAACATCAAAACACAGTCATCCTTAATCACATAAAAAACAGACTCACACCACGGTGACACACATGGAAAATAAAAAACACACTGTAACATACCAGCATGGTGTATATTTAGCTCTCGTAACATATAATGGGAAATCCTATATGGGGACATTGATATGGGATATTCTCTTGGTTGTATCTCAATCCCAAACTCGATCTATCTTCAAGGGCGTAATTCCATTGCCTCTTCCATAAAAAACCTTAGGGTAATCTTCTACAACCCAAGGAAAATCCAACTACTGAACCTATGAATAACTCAAAATAATCCTTGACATCATGGATGATAATGATGGAATGCTCCTATGACCTATCTGAGGATCTTGCTCACAACATACACTACCAACTCTCCAACCACATCGAAGAAGATGTCCTACTTCATGAAACAATCCAAAATAGAATGCACTAAATAAAAACCATCCATGCTGAAGATGACATCATGTGGATATATTCATAAACATAGGAAATATCTCCAAGAGAAGTGCTGCCCCCACACTAGCTCACTGTTTATATATACTTCAAATAAGTCAGCTTGACCTCAAACTTGTGTAGTCAACACTAAGGGGACTGGAATCCTCTATACCTCAAGTCCTAAATCATAGAAAATGGTAGGTTATTTGATGGAGTGTGTCACTCCTGAATCAAACAAGGCATACAAAAAGTTATAAAAATCAAAGGGTACATTAAATGATGTCTAGATCACCTAGAGTTGGATACACTATAGCAAGAAGCTGACCACGACCCCCTCCATGACCTCTCTGACCCAGATGAAGACCTCCACCACAGTCGCGCTCTACTCTCTAAGTACAAGGAGTGTGACAGGGATGTCCTCTACATGACCCATATATCCTTTGTGGAACTATATGTGGTGCAAACTGATGCTGCATCCTCGGTATGAAATACTTCAATAGAGGAACATCGAGCAGTGCACCTGGTGCACAATGACTGCTCTGAATGGTTGGGCACTCCAGCTTCTGATAACCTGAACCACCACAATAAAAACAAGAGCAGGATTCCTTGGCATAGGCCTGAGATTTTCTTCCACTAGAGAAATGAGATTTCAAGGGATGAGACCTACCCCCTCCTAAACAGAATCTCTTCTGCTCTAAAAACTGGTAACCCCGAACCACAGATCCACTTCGTGAGGAATCAGGACTACTCCCCTATCATAATGATATGGTCCTGGCCAAAGTCCACTAGACAACCTCTTCCCGCTCCACCACCTCAAGATATGTATTCTTCATAAATGGTGTGTCCTGGTGTTGGATATCTTGACACAAATCCTCCTCAAAATGTCTCCCACTGGCCTCCTCTTCTGGAAACAGTTCAAAAGCATAACATAAAATATTCCTGAAACAGATTCCAGACTCTCTCACACTAGAGCTCCACTGTAAAAGGGTATGAAGATCATAGAAACTAGATGCCTTCGTAGTATATGAAAGAATATCAACTCTAAACTTGTCTCAAAACTCCGCACAAGATATAGATGAATCCTCATGATCCCAGTGGAACAAGAACCACCACTTCCTCATTGCTCCATGTAGCATTATCACAACCATGGACACACAGTTCCCCTTCCAAGAATGGATCGAAATAAATTCAATCTCAACCTCCCCCAACTAGTCCTCCGTTACTACATATGAAATTGATCCCTCATAATTATACAGACACTGGAACTGAAACTCTCAGAGTGTCTTCCTCCAAGTTTCATTGTTGTCAATATCTACCCTGTGGCGATCTGCTGGAACAACATGCTGAACATATTCTATGAAATCCTGGTGAGGACGTCGACCTTGAGCCATACCTATAAAATAAAAAACATTTAGGGATCCTAAACCTGGAATATGGAAGTCCAAACATTAATTAATTATTTGCTATCATTGATTTATTTCAGATTTACTTATCACATGGTCAACCCTTTCGAACATAGGCACAATGAAAAATGATACATGATTCATTCCTATACTGCTACCCTACAACTAGTATCACCTAGTTTAGTAGCCATTGTAAACACAAAGGTCTGTAAAGCAGATCATAGGGTGCCTTAAACGAATATGTCTCTGCCGGTATCTTGTGTTGAAATAACTTTCTAAACATGAATGTCACAGTTTCCCTACCAACCCGTGCATCCTCACATGTGCCTAACTCCAAACTCCATCCTATCCATCCACCAGAACTCTAAAAGCACTCTTTCATGACCCCCTCCCCACAATATGTACCCCTCCTAGGCCGACAATGTGAGAAGGGATAAAATGACCCATGTTTCCCGCCTCCATTAGAACCCAGTTTATCGACAAACACTAATGGTATAATAAGAACACAAATAAGAGGCATTTCCCTCTTAGAGAACACATGTGGAAGAGAAAGTAAAGAAAGTCACAAAAAAACTCCAAATTTGAAATTAAATATAAAGGAAATCCCAAATGCACATATGAAATGTCATGGAAAAGCACTACAACATGAATGGGAAAACTGCAAGTATACAAAAGAATGTAAAAATAGCAACAACTACAAGCCTGAACAACTCCTGCAACTGCAAGCTAGTAGAAACCAGATTGATCACCATCCTGACCCATGTGACCCAAAAAATAGCTTATATATACGTAGGGTGAGTATAATAGTATACTGAGTAGGATCCTCCTAGAAGCCACTCATGAAAAAGTAATGAAAGCAAGATGAAGCATAGTAAACAACAAGTGAAACTAACTCATCCCCTAAACCGGTATACTAATTAACCAACCTCACCATGTATACTCTCACCAAGTAACACATACATGAATATTTCATATTGAACAGAATATCAAGGGTACCCCACAACTATTTCCCTAATAGTTTTCATCTCTTCCCCAACGTCGCAAGTCCTGAGCATCCTTCTCAAAAAAGGATTGCCCGCAGACACCTATGCGAAGCACCACAACATGCACCTCATGCAACAAACCCACCACATCCACACAAGAATGTAATCTGGTAGTTTCTAGGAGCTAGCAAAGCTCACATAACCTGTATCATATGTTGGTTATTATACCTCAATCCATTACAGCCCAAACAGCAAGTAAGGATCATCAATCCATTATAACCTATAAATGTTACATATATAGTAGTCCATATGATACTATATCCAGAATAAATGTATGGAAAAAATAAAAATCCATTACGTCCCTCTACACACATATATAGGGAAAACTAACTGTTGAGCCTACCAACACATATAAATACCAAGAGAAGAGAGCGGGGCCAAAGGGGGTATTTTTCCATTCATCCTCCCACAAGAATACTAGGGAAGTCACCCCGGAGGCTCAGAATCCCCGAGGTGTCAATTTCCAATACTGAAAGTGTGGATTATCTTATAGAAACACAAAACGTACATGATATACAATATCTCACAATGACACTATAGGAGTAACCTAGTATTAGACTCAATTGCAGCTAACGTCTCTTGAACTCTGGATACTACTTCTAAGACTAGGTATCCTATAGGAACACAACCATTTAAATAGATTCAATAAATTATTTCATTCCCTTTTAATATTTTGCAATTTACATTAAATAATTATTAAAATAGTAATTAACCAGTACCAATTCTTCATTAATGATTATTAGTATCACACCCTAAGTATACCATCCCTTTAAAATTACCCCCACATTATTATGTTCCAACAACTCCAACCCCAAAGGTTAACATAATTTATTCAATTATTCAATACATAATTACTTTCCCATATTCCCAGGAATTCTAGAAAAACATTCTATGCTACTAAACACAAGGGAGATCAATTCAGTGAGTAGATGTAATACCCGTCAATTCATTACTGACTATAGAAAGTGCGTAGACCCATCCTCGCATGAGAATCTAAAAAGGGGATGCCCATGGTATACCTTGCGCTTCTTTGCCAATTTCGGATGAAGGGTAAGCATGACCAACAAAATTGAGTAGTGGAGAAAAATAATGTGGATAATCAACCAATAAGATTCAGCATGCATCCAACAATCACATACCTCCTTTTCCATCATCCCTAGTGTCCTCCATAACACCCACATCCATAAACAGATGCATCTCGCCACTCTAAGCGTCATATTCTAAAACAACCAAAAGGATTACTTGCCCCAACATATCAGTACAACCATCTAGGCTGAAATCACAACACATGCAGTAGGGAAAAAACATTTTAATAATTGGGCTCTTTTCCTGTTAACAAACAATAGGGTAAATCAAAACCCTACAAGGATTTATCATTTCTCAATCAACTAGACTTTTATTCTATCTAATATTAATCTATTATTATTATTAGGCTCCATATTCGGGAAACATAATCAGTAAGCTATCACAAATAATTAAACATTCTTGTTACACCATTTTGATTAACATAAAATTACAACAAGAAGAACCATATTCAATTTCATGGATCATTATTTTTTCCCAAACCACTATTAATTAATTCTTGATTTACATTCATTTCCAATTTTATTCATGAACGAAATCCTAAACACAAAAAGAATATATATCACACTATTTAGAAAAACAAAAGGCAATAGCATATGACTAATATCAATTTGTAAATCCAGTTCAAATATTTATTAGGTCAATTACATTGTGATATAGTGGGGGTAAAACATTCTAACAATACCATTTCACTTAAAAGAAGAGAGAAGCAATGAATCCCCCGCCTCAAATAGTTCTTGACATTCTTTATATGAGAACATTCTAAACAATGGTTCTCGATCCTTCTCTCACGATAACTGCATCCACCCAAGGATTCCATGTAACAACTTCACCAACTGAAACCCAAGAATACTACATTAGATGCATGGAGATAACAAGTTATAATATGTAATGGATAAATAGGAGAATATGAACCCCAAACAATTTACTATAGTAAAAATCTTATATTGATGATTGATTGATAAAGCTTGATTGCATCAAAATAGACAGATCCAATCCAAGGAGAAAAGATTATTGCGCAACTCCTATGAGAATGAATGGGATGTTAGAGCATCTCACACCTGATTAGAGGGAGAAACAATTAGGGGGAATATATCTCACCCCTTTAGAATATTTAAAAGAGCGACGATTTAAGATACACTAAATATTATATTAAAAGATGATCACAATATACCACATGTTTTGACCATGTAAAAACATCCCAATAAATATGATTATTTAATATAGGATTTAAGGCCTTAGAATCGTCGTAAGAGACATTAAAATGTGGCTTTAAATGCATTTTACATCCAAGGAAATGTCAAATGGCCGATACTATAAGAAGCTAGAAACACAGTTCATGAACAAAACATTTGGCATAGAAAAAACACTGTTCATGAACCACACTGTTGAAACCTCACCAATCTGGAAACGCTATTTAGGAATCTAACCGTTCTAGAAAACCCTGTCCACAGAACGTTACCGATGCAGTTTTCTCAACTATCTACAGTTGGAACTGTTCACTGAGGGACACCAAATCCACTATTTACAAAAAGGGAAAATTGTCATGGTGTTGGGGATAAGTCACCTAAACCTCTTGGAAAACCTCAAACACCATATTTTCATAAAGGAAAGATCCAGAGAGGTTTGGGAAATTAAATTACCATTGGTTAAATTTTCCTTGGGTATATGTTGCCTTTATTTCCAAGCCACATTACTCTAATAAATATTTATATTATAAGGGAGGATTTCTCTCTAATATCATTCTTAATGTCCCATCGATGGTTTTCAGCATAGCTCTATTGCTGACTCTATAACACCCTTAGATTTTATGGACCAATTTTTTTCAAATATTTTTAATTTTCATTTATTTCATAATATGAAATAATTAAAAGATAGTTTTCACAGGGAACTCACTCGGTTTATGTTACACACAACACCAAATTTTCATACACTCCACACAACAGCAACTTGGCGTATGATGGATGCAACACTGAGTTGGCATACAATAAATGAAACACTATGTTTCAATAAAATTTCCCATTTTATTGTTTTGATTATTTATATAATACAATTATTACATAGTGGTTAACCATAATAATATGATTAGTTATTACTACATTAAAAATATTTTTTATTACTGTTTTATATTAATAGAAAATATTGATAAAATTAACATTTTCCGCGTACTTTTGTTGGAAAAGTAAAAAAGTACATCGTATGGTAAAAAAAGAAATATTCCATAGATACATTGTGGTAAATGTTAAAAATGGGTAAAAATGACTCTAAAAATACATGAAATCACTATTAGAAAACATGGACATGGATGATAACAATAATCCCATTAAATACTTAGGAACAAACAATCTCGGATAAGAGCGAGATTGGAATAGTTATGCCTTACCTTATGTATGATATGCTTCGTATGTATCTGAACCTACTATATAATGATTTAAATAATGTTATAAAATTATTAAAGAATCATATTAATTGTTATGATATCATATATGGTTCACTTATCACTTTATTGTACCCATTCATTTGTAAGTTCCACGTTAAAGCAGCGTTTTGGGTAAACTCATTTTTTTTATCGTACGTGTTTGGACTTGTTGTTCTTGTTATTGTTATTACTTATATCGTTGTTTACATACATATAAAATCTAAATCATGATTTATATATCCTATATATATTTAGTATATATATATATATAATAGATATATAAATTAAATGAAATACACTATTCATGGAGACGATAGGCCGTACGTATGCATGGACAATGTTTTCATTTCCTTATTGAATTAAATGGAATTAAGTAAATGAAATGTATATGTACATAAATCCAGTATCATTATTATGTAATATCTTTAATTATTATTTATTATATATACTTTATAATCATACTTGAATGGTTAATCAAGGAAAATGAATCTTATCGCATTCGTGGACACGGTAGTCCGTACGTACGCACGAGCGATGATATCATTACCATGATTATGGAATTGTATAGAAGTGTATGTATAATATTTCAGAATAAATATCACTTTAAAATAAAAATATAAACTTATTTATTTTCACCATTATACCCATCCAAATAAGGTGGTGGTCGAAAAAGGATTACACCAGGGCGTGGAGACGGTATTCCGTACGTACGCATGTGCAGTGATTTTATTTTCCGTCGGAAGGATAGAAGGTGAAATAGGGTTGTTTGATATTTATAATAATATATCAGTATATTATTTATACTGATATTATTAATTTATAGTAAAATAACTAAATTAGAAGAAGTATAAGTAGAAAGAAACTTGAGGGAATCAGAAGAATAGATTTCCTCTTCTTTGACGCACCTCTTTTAAGCTTCCTGTTAAGGAAGTAGAGTTGGACTTTTGAGAAGACCAGAACCATTATAATATAACATGATAGGTTTAGAAGAGTAATTGGCAGGGTTTGGCCGAGATTCAAGGCTCAAAAGGGTGTGAAGAGAAGAGCGAAATGGTGACCTTTTTATAAGGGAAGAGAGGGGTAACTTTGGAAAAACAAAAAATATTATTTTATAATAAAGTCATATTTGGTTAATAATATCTCCAAATTGATTTATTTCGAAAATAAAGTCGGTATGTGTCGGAATAATCTCATACAATATGTTTTAGATAAGTTTAGGTAACTATGTTAACCTTATCATCTAGATTTAACTCTAAGTTAAATATTTTAACTTTTCCCATGTCATCCATTTTTCTTACACTATATGGATAATAAACAAACTATAAAAAGACAAATGAACCCCAAGTGGTTAATTATAAGTATATATATCCTTATCAAAGTAATTTGTATGAGCCTTATATTTTTAGGAAAATAATAACAATTAATAATATAATATTTGTTTTAAAAACTATTTTGTGACAATTTCTATAATATTTGGTATTTGATTTTTTTTGAAAATTATAAAAGCATGATTAGTTCGAAAGAAGTTAATAGAATAAATACTAACATGACATATTAACCTAAAAAATTAGTTTAATTTATTAAAACTCTAAAATTACATTAATTTGAGAATTTATAACATCAATTATGTTAATATTTCATTAATAAGGTAATTACTACATCATCATTGTGTCATAAATAAATTAAATTAATTAATGTCTAAAAATTATAACTAAAATACCATATTGTAGGAAATATTTTAATATTTATAATTAATATATATAGTCGAATTTATCTTATGTATAACCCATATATTAAAATTGTTTTAGTTATTAAACCTTGATTTTAACTCTTTTAACTCTTCTTTAAATAAAATAATAATAAGTTTCCTAATCTAATCCATGTGGACCTAAATGGTCATATTTTATTCCTAAGGTTTTTTGTGATAGAATTACACTTATCCAATAGAATTAGGACATTTTTAGTGTAATAATAATATCATTTTTACCCTTTATTACCCTATTTACTTTTAATCGTGGTAAAAAAAGGGAAAAAGTTACTATTCACCAAAAATTATATTGATCTTATTGAACCACATTTTACTCATTAATATTAACCGTGTCTCTAGAATTTTATAAATTCCACTTCCAGAAGTGGTAAAATTTAGTTTTATTTAATTTTCAAATTCTCCTAGATGGTGGGTAAAAGACCGTGAAAAGTTCAATAAATTTTTTTTATATCTAGAATTATTATAAAATGACTCCAATTAAATAAATTGAACTTATATAGGTATTATGTATCAATTTTTACATAAAATAAATTTAAATAAAATAAATAATTATTTAAATAAAAATTATGTTTTTGAATAGTTACCCACCATTTTCACTATTCATCAAAAAATGAAAGTTTTCAGAAAAATACAAAAATTTCACACTAGGTTAATTTCGATATTTCAAGTCAAAAAATGATGACCATTTTGATTGATATAATTTATAAAATTTCAAAAAGTGGGTATTACAATTCATAACAGCTAGTTCATAATAGTATTATAATAATATCTCGTTTAGTGAAACTCGGTATTGCGTACTACACATGCTATCGAAGAAGGTCTTGATTGCATGTAATGTAAGAAAAGATAGGGATACGTTTAGTGAAATCTATTTTTGGTGTTTCGTATAACATAATAAAAACTTAATTCATTTATACAATAAACAAAATCTATACTTAATGTTGCATAGAATAATTTCCACAAAACAAACTCGAAATTGTGTGTAACACGAGCCAAGAATAGTATTGCGTATACTGCAAGCTAATATGGTGTTGCATATAGTACAAGATAATCATGGTGTAGTTTATAATAGAAGACATCAATGAAATTAAAAATAATATATTTCATAAAATCTCGGTGTGTTACAGATCATTTGATTCTTTTTCATTCCCTATAAAAGGCCACCACCTCTACTAATTTCTCATACCCCCATGCCTTCTAATTTCAACCATTTCCTACAAAATTCAGTCCACAATATCATACCTTAAATATTGTATCCTACCTTTTTGAATAATTCTTTTGATTGAATCATCTGGGAAAAATGTAAAAGGAGTTACCTGATTAAGAGGTAATGTCTTCTCTAAAGATTATTTCCTCTCTTTTTTATCCACTCCTCTACCATCTTTAATCACATAATATGTGATAAAAACAATATCATCTATATAATCTGATTTTGAAATAAAATTTTATGACCAACACAAACACACACCATCATTTAATGGATGTTGAAGATATTGTTTCCATGTACGGTGAACTACTGTCTCATGAAAGGATGATTGTTCATTAACCTTTACCACCAATCATAGAATCCATTTTGTTGGAAAATATATTTATGTAAATTAATAAATTTATTATTTCATTATGCGTACTTATTATTTTTACAACCCAAATCTCTTTACATACAATTTTTGGTATATATAATAATCTCATTTGGGAATGTGTTCACTACTACCCCCTCTAAGCGACATGATTCATTCAAAGACCCCAAAAAATGTATTAAGGACGGTTTTAATGAAATTATATGATATATATGATAAATTAGTTATTATGTAATACTTACATCTATATTCATAAATATAAATGCTATTTTTATTTAAATAATTTCTCTCAATACGATAATAGAAACAGAAACAACGTTTTTTGCATACGTTCATCATACCATCTCTATGAATTCAGTATTCAATTTCATACATAAATATTATATAGTTTTTTATAAAACACATATATTTTAAATAACTGATATTTAGATCACGGTTTATATTCTTTAATCATGTTATATTTATAATGAAAAAATATATAACAAATTATGGCCTAAGTGAATAAGAATGTGAATATTACCTGAAATGAAAACGTAACATTCGATCGTTAATAAGAGAGTAATATAAGATTACAATCAAAAAATATATTTTAGTATATATAAAAATATTAATATGTAAATATATATAATAAAATTTTATTTATTATACATGAATCTTGTTAGAGTACGGAGAGAGTCATGTCAGAAGGAAATGAGATTTTCTTCTAACTTTTAATTCTTGTGAGATACAAGATATTTCTCCACTGATTTATTTTGTGTGGTACTACAAATTATTATATTTAATGAATCATATAATTTAATTTATATTAATTATAATATCCATTTTATGATCCTTAATGAATGAGGATTACGATTCTAATGTAACAAATTGATAAATATAAAATAATTTCTTAATTTTCATTCTTTGAGACTCATGTTTTGTTATGCACCTATGATTATTTTTTCCAAGTGAAAATACATCCATTTTACATGAAATATACAAAATAGTAATATTTTCAACATATTATATGATTCTTGTAATTTAAATCCCGTACATGGTGGGAATTATCCTAATATAGAATGTTATAATAGTTTGTTGAGACAATCTATTTTCTTTTCGAGATTGTTGAGGTTTATGATCGCATTGCTGAAATAATATGAAACTTCTTTCAATAATAATCATGATTTTCCTTATCATGTGTTATTTAATTATAATCCCATTTAATATTACAAGTTTCTACTATTTGGAAAATATCTATGTTATGAATGTGTTTTTATGAAATCCCAAAATTACCCTCTCTTCGGTTGGAAATCATTATTTACTAAGAAATGAACCCATGAATATTATATTATTCCCCTATAATATATAAATGAGTTTTTTACCCTTTCTGTCTTTTTCCCATCCCATTAAGGAAATATTATTGTCTCTTTCTAAACAATGCACTTTTCTATTCTATTTACATGAAAAGGAAGTGTACTTTTGACCTCATCTAATATGTATGGATTTACCCTCCATCATTTCATAGAAGATAAATTTTGGTTTTTTAATGTTTATTCAGTAAGAATTTTTTTTTCAAATATATTTTAAATGAATATGGTTTAAGAAAATAATTTCATATTTAAATGTTTTCAAAGTGTTTTCAAAGAAAAGGTTTGCAATATGGTTTCAATATTACATACATGTTATTAATGTGTTTCCAATGAAATGGGTTTCAAAATGTCTTCAAGATTTATTTACATGTTTATAATGTTCTTTAAAATAATTGATTTTCAATAATGTTTCATGATTTTGTTAAAAAATTTCAATGTGTTTTCATCATAATGGTTTTCAAAACATTTTAAATATTTCTATTCAAGTATTGAAATCATTTTATAAGTATTGTTTTTAAATTATTTGAAACATATATTATATGTTTTTTGAAAAAAAATCTTTTTAAAATGATATCATATTTTTTGAAGGTATATTCAATGAAAATGATTATAAAATGATTTTATTTTTACAAATTTGTTTGCATTCGAGAATAGATATTTTCCTCAAGAATTGTTTTAAATAATTCTTTATAATTATCATATATATACTATTATTTCAATTGATATTAATCATGAATTTATAAATAATTATTTTATTGTTCCATTCATATACATTCTATCAATTAGATATTCTAAATTTCAGGGTCTTAATGAAGTCCATTTCACATTAATGCGTTATATGTTTCTAAAACCCACTTTATTGACGTATTATGCTTTTGATGAAATGATTACGAAACCTATAACGTTTTACATAGGTTATGATATGTTTACATGTAAATGATAACTATTTCATTTCATTGGTTTTGATATGTTTTGATTAACATGTAAGAGTGACTTTATTTAGAGATGGGTGGAATCTATATCTCCCACCAATGAATTTGGTTAATATTTATATCTCATGTAAAATATTGGGATGGAATGAGGGTTTAATATTTTCAAAAATACATGGTTGGAATGTGGGTTACTCAGTAGAATATGAAATGGATGGAATGGGGGTTTACTAGGTTCAATAATCTAGCGCTTGAAGAAGTGATTACTCAGTTTAGTAATACACGACAATAATGAGGGTTATTCATTTCAGTAATACTTGTTTTGATATAAGGGATACTCAGTCCATTAATATTGGTCTCAGAAAAGTTTCACCTTGTTCATTTATATAGGGATGGAATTGGGGTATCCTAGTTTAGTAAAGAACCTTTTCTACTAATTGGGTACATGTAGTGATACCTTCCATACTATAGAAATCATTATATCCTTACGTGTTTTTCAAAATTCAATGTTTTTTACAACGTTATTCTTTAAGGGCTTATGATATTTATTTCATTTAGATTCATGACATTATAAAATCTACTAATTATATTTGGATATCTATTATGATGATTGATATATTGGATATAATGTTTTATGTTAATGTTCCCATACCCCTATTGATCATGTTTATGCTTACATGTCTACCTTATTTACCCTTTTGTATAATTTGAGATCACCCCTTTCTTATGTCACCTTTCTTCAGTTTATGGACAATGGTTTCAGGTAGATTTACTAAATGTGGATAACATTATGTTAGATGATGAAGATCATTCACCATGATATTATATTTTTTACATGTTTCCAATGACACAAAACTATTACGGTCCTTTGGAATGTATATTTTTAATGAACATAATTTTCACAAAAATATATGTAATATCATTGTATATTAATCCTGGGTGCCTACAGTTGGTATCAAAGGGAAGGATTAATCATACATTTTAATTATAATGAGAAAACTTTAGTGAGGTCCAAAGATATATTTTTAAATATATATCTAATGATGTCTTTATGTATATGTTTAAGGATGTGATAATTTTTAGGAAAACGTACAATAATTTTGGTAAAGGATAGAGTGTGTGGTTTCTATGAAGCTCATCCCTATATAGATAGTACATGTAGTTGTGGATCTCTCACTGATGTACCTTGATTAATAATTTCCTCAATATGTTCTGAGTGTGACTTCGGGTAATCTGCTGTGACACTCCTAGAGGATATGATTTGGGAATTCACAAGATCTTCATTAACCATTGAGAAGAATTTTCATATTTTGTATCTTTGAATAACATATTATAAACATATGGTGTCATAGATTATGGAAGGTTCCATGATTTTGAAAACATATATTTATTTCCATTCATGACTATGTTATTCATTGCTATGATAAGTGTTGAACAAACTATTCAACTTTTTTTGTAAATGGAATGTACCAAATGAGAGATTGTTAATGTTGGATGTGTTGGAGGATTTTATAATGATCTGTCAAATTGGATGATTAGTGGTGAACAAGATATTTTCATTATGTCAAATATGATATCAATATATATGATTAAAATTATTTTTTAGTTATATTTCTTATATGTATAATATTTGAAAATGTATTACATGGTACATAACATAGAGGAGAGATGATTCAACTTTATTCATGACACAAAGAAGTGATGAAGAACCTTGATGAATTACATAAATGGAGGGGAACATGTTGTATTTTCAGGAAACAATGTCATAGAGTGATGAGTTTTCACAGAGTTCATGGTCTTCTCTATAGAGAACGTGGACCATACTGAACACAACACCCCAAGATTCGGATTTACATGTAAACTATGTAAGGACCAATTCAATTCCATATATAAACTTGGAAGTATTGGAGTATTTATGTATTACAATTATATAATTAATAATGATGAATTGTTTTTGGATTATTCAATTTTTGTTTTTACTAAATATTTATAAGAATTTTTTGAATGGATACAATGGACTAGAAAAGAGATTTCGTTGAAAGGTGATATTTTTATTAAGGGAAGGTAATCCTAATTAATTCTTGATTCCATGTTATTATTTTTTTTATAATGATATAATAGATACGAATATGTAAACTTCATGGTTAAGATATCCTAATAATTTATTATTAAAAAATATATCTATGTCCACAAGGATGATTTTTACAACTTCATGGATTTAATGCACGTATCCTGAAATTATTCGAATAAGGAAGAATACATGTTTTACAGAATTATTTAAGGTAATTCCGGTTATTTTCTTATTTCTAGATAATATATGATGAAGTTATTCACATGTTTTTAATGTGACAAAAATGATCTCCTTTGTGATATACATGGGAAACAATATTAAGAAGATTTTGTAATCCTTTTTCTAATGTTTTGGGTTTTTACCATTAATAAGGGTTATAAGGATTACCTTTCATTAAAATATTAAGTTCTGTTTTAGAGGAAGTATTTATGAATTTATTTTGTGATAAAAACCTTTTTTATAATGCTAATCCGAGATTATACTTATTTCAAGGATGTTTATTTTTTATATTTTCTTCAAAAAGGAAATCATGTAATTTTTTTGACAACCAATGAAATATGAAATGGCCATTGTTCTTGAACCAATAATTGAATGATGATAAAGGATTCATGCCAACCACAAACCAATGTGATATTCTAGTTAATGTATAATTATTTTTCATGAATAAATATTTATGATGAACCAACAGTGTTATATATATGTTTTTGTGCGTGTTTATTTTGTGTAAGAGAAAAATAGTTTGGTGTTTTATTTATTTTTAAGGACCATAAGTTCCATTAAAATCATGTTTTATTGATTTATTCATAAATGAAAATTTCAAAAAATTCATTCCATGAGTTAATTGATGTATTTTAATTTGTTTAATGAAAATCCCTTGGATGAAAATTTTTTATAGAAATTTATCATTCATTACTCAATGTTTTGAAAGTGAGACAAAAAATGATGTCCTAATACCAAATATTTTTTCAAACCAATGGGTTATAGAATCGTCATAGATTTATGTAATTGAGGCCCTCAAATATCCTTTGATCATTCATTAGTATGTGATTGATGAACACAATCACTCCCAATAAATATTTACGCTTTCCATCCATGTCAAATCGTCACTCCAAAACAATGTTTTGCAATGTGGAAGCCCAATTATATGAAACATTAGGTAACCATTATGGTTATAAATTACCATTTTAAGGGATGTATCAAAATTCATTTCAGTGATGTGGG
This sequence comes from Viscum album, assembly GCA_963277665.1. Taxonomy (NCBI): domain Eukaryota; kingdom Viridiplantae; phylum Streptophyta; class Magnoliopsida; order Santalales; family Viscaceae; genus Viscum; species Viscum album. The sequence goes on along the minus strand of OY728128.1, from coordinate 579,367,382 downwards.
TTTCTATGAATGAAACATTAATAAATTAACCCATTAATAACCAAGTCAAATTTCAAGGGATAAATTCATTTTAAGGAGGGTTGAATGTAACACCCCGAGTTATTATGTTCCCATTTTTTTGATAAAATTTATATTTTATTTTATATCAAGAAATGGATATATTTAATTATTCTATTCATGTGGAACATACTTTGGAATATGTTACATGAAACACCTTCATTGAGTGTGTTCCACGCAATGCCGAATTGTCGTACAATTCATGAAACACTGAGTTGGAATATGAAACACGCAACATGGTGTTTTTATGAAATAACTCCCTGAATTGTTTTAACTATTTTAAAAATAATAATTATAATTTTTCGGTTATACATATTAATATCTATAGTAATAAATACTTTAAAAATATTTTTTATTCATTTTATATAAATAATACCTATTGATTATAAAATATTTGATTTTTGGTAAATTTCTTTTTCTGTTTGAAAATATCGTTTTCCAGAATAAATATTTTTTAAAAATAATTTTAATTTAAGACACATTTTTAAATCAATTGGAAAAATTAAATATAATTTTTGAATTCATATTGACGTAATTAGAATCGGGAAAATGTTGGGATTTTTATGAGAAACATTATTTTTTGATTAATAATAAAAAATAATTATTCTATTCTAAAAACATCCATTTTTATAATTAATTATTAATGGCTAATGGTATTTTAAATATTTTCTAATGTCACATTATTTTTATATTACATCAAAAAATACAATAGTATCAATTTCACTTTGAAACTGAATATATAATTTTAACAATCTTGTGAACTTTTTCAGACATTAAATACTTATTATTTTGTTATAAGTATGGGATTTTATCTCATCTTAATTCTTCTTCTTCAATGAAGTAAATAAAAAAAATAAAAAATACACGGTTTTTTTTCTGTATAATATATATATATATATTTCACATACATACATTCTATCAATATGACAATAAAAACAGTAACAACATTCGTGCTTGCGTACGACTTACTGTCTCCTTAATTAGTGTATTCCATTATCTACAACTATATAATATAGATTACTATAATAAACATAAAATTTATATACATGATATTCAGATAATGATTTAAATTCATCAATCCTGATATATGTATAAGGATCAATGAGGTAACAGTTGGTGAAACATGTGAAGAACAACATGAATATTAACTGAAGTGAAACCATTACATTATATCATTAACAAGATGGTAATATAAGGCTATAATAAAACCATATAAATTAACAAATATAAAAATATCATTATTTAAATCATTTATTATAATTTTATATTTATTTTAAAGGAATCAAGTATAAGAACAGAGAGACTCATGACATAAGGTATGTGTATTGTCATCTCACTTTTAATTTCCTTGAGATGCATGCTATGTTCACCAATATTTTTTAATGTGGTACTTCCTATTATTGAATTATATGTGTCTTATAAATAAATTAATCTATATTAATATATACATTTTTTGGATCAATCATTCATGGGTTTTATGAATCAAAAGTTTCAAAGTTGGTAAATTTGTTTTAGTCTTAATATGCCTTCTTTGATTCTGATGTTTTGTTATACACCTAAAAAATTTATTTGCGGTGCATATAAAACCATTTTATAATAAATATCATGAATGTCAAAATTTTCATGATATTATATTATTAATTTCATTTCATTTCATTACATGGAGTGCAAGATCAAATTATACCATGTTATAATAGTTTATTGAGGCAATCTCATTTCTTTTCGTGATTGTTTATTCTTATGCTTTCTTTGATGAAATATTATGATACATATCTCGAGAAAATTAATGATATTCCTTAAACAGTATTATTTCATTATATACTATCGCATTTATAAAAATTTCTTCTCATTGGTACATATTTTGTTAAGAATGTGTTTATATGAAATCATGACAATTAACTCTCTTCATTCAGAAATTTATGATTTCTAAAAAGAGATTCCATGAATATTATACGTTTCCCATATAATATATAAAATACATTTATACCCTTTGTTCTTTTACAAATCTCTTCAATTGAATCTTATTGTCACTTTCTAAACATAGAACTTTTCGATCCTTTTTACCATTAAAAAGAAATGTACTTTTAAGATCGTACGACATGTATGGATTTTCCTACCATCATTTCTTTGATAATACATTTTCATTAAAAAAGGATAATCCTAAAAAATGTGTTGTCAAAATATAACTTAAAATTAATTAGATTAAAAATTATTTCATGTCTTATTTACATGTTTTCAAAGTGTTTTTGATGAAATTGTTTTCATAAAGTGTTTAGGCTTCATCACATGATTTCAAAGTATTTTCAAAGAAATGGTTTTCAATACATTTTAATGATTTCTCTATATGTTTTCAAGGTTTTTTCAAAATATAATATTTCATAAATTTTGTTTGAGGTTGTTATATATTTTTTAAATAAAAATATGTTTTCAAAATTATTTCATAGGTTTTCATGGTATTTTATAAGAAAATTATTTCAAATCATTCTATGTTTTAAAAAGTCGTCTTCAAAAATAATGGATATATTTTAAATGAATTATTTTTAATGGATATATCTAAATAATATTACATCTAGTATAGAGTCTATTAATTTTACCCATTCCATTCTATGAAATTATCTAATGGTTCCATTCATATGGTTCTTATAAGTGAGTTTTGATTAATTTCATGGTCTATATGAATCCCATTTCTCATTCACAGGTCAATGATTTTGAAACCAACATATTTCAGAGGTTATTATTTTGATTAATTGATAATTAAACCTATAAAATTTTCCATTGTTTATGATATTTTTACATGTTTATGATACCCATTTCATTTAATGGGTTTAGATATGTTTTTTTGAATAGGTTCACATTATTTCATTATAAGACAGGTGTGACCTATAACTATTACCAAATAATTGGGTATTGATTTATATCTCATGATAAATAAATGAATGGAAATAGGGTTTAATCGGTTCATTAATACTTGTATGGAATGTGAGTTACTTAGTTATTTAGGATAGGTCTTGATCAAGGGTTTAAATGGTTCAGTAATATAGTGCTAGATTAATGTTTTACATGGTTCAGTAATACATGAATGGAACGAGGGATAATCGGTTATGTAACATAGGGATGGAGTAAGGTTATCTCAGTCAGCAATATTGGTCTTGAATGAGGGTCACATTGTTCAGTAATATACTGGAGGTACGGGTGATACCTGGTTCAGTAATTGAAATTTACATCTATGATGGTCTTTGAAATGATTATTGGGCTACTAAGGAAGTCAAATTGTGCATATGAGTTTTCCATGATTCAATTTTTTTACTCTTACATTAATATTTTTTGGATTATGATCCAATTTGTTTTATTATTCATGTTATACGAACCTCCATTCATTATACTTTATTCTCTGTTATGATCGTTGATATGAATTGTATGAACTTATATCAGCATGATCATGTTCTCATAACCCTTATGATCATTTTTATTCTTACATGTCTCCCTTGCATACCCATAATATGAATTTGAAATCACAAAATTATTAATTATCTATTCTCTTATTTAGGTAGAACAGTTTTCGGTAAAAGTAATTAATGTGTCAATAATTATGGTATATGTTGAATATATTTAACCAGGATAGAATATTTTGTTTCGACATTTCCAAAGGGAATAATTTATTGTAGTACTATGGAATGTATTTCATGAATGTACTAGAAATTCATCTAAAATGATATAATATCCATTTTTTAAGAATAGGTATCTATAAAATATGAGCACCATTGATATGTTTTTTGATGGATTGAACCTTCTCGGTCATGTCTTGTACTAGATCATGACCAAGTACCATTCATTCCCCAAATTTATCGCAACATGTTAGAGTTCTACCTCACTTTCCATACAAATATTCATATGGATCCATATGAATACTCGAGTGGAAGCTATTAATATATGATTAATCATCCAATATTAAATGGTGATCCAATACACCTTTTAATTCTAAATAGAAATTACCAAGCTTAACCTTGAGAGTCTGAATAGTACTACACTATTGGACATCAACTTGGTGGAGATAGGATGTGTTGAAATTCAATTCAGTACTAATGGAATGTTGAAGACATCACCACAATTTCGATGTGAAACTTGGATATCAATAAAAGTCAATATAGAGTAGAAATTTATGCATTAGGACCACATTCCACACATATACATGTGTATTATGTTCAAGATATAGATCATCCTGAATTTTTATAATGGGATAATTCCTTGGAAGTTCGTCCACCACAATCCATATTGAATTATTTCCTTTGGAAGACTATGTGAGAACCCTGAAAAAATCTATACTGACATTATCCAAATATAAATTAATATTGATAATGGTTTTTTCATACCATTGTAATTCCATTTATCTTCATTAAAAAGGTGACTTATCATGCCCCTTGAGATATACTAATAAATATCATTCTTATTAATGTCCAACAATTATTATTCTCGAAGATCCCAATACATCTTAGTTCTACGAAGACGAATAGATAAGGGTGAGATATGTGCATTGTGAAATATATCCGACATTATCCTAGTTGATGAAGGCTCTCAAATATTCGATCCAAACAAAATCACACTATCATCATTTATATGGATATCTTTCATCCTTCCTTCCTTTATTTATTTCACTTTATTTTGTAAGTTGAAATAATCCATTTGCGCCTCTTTAATAATTTCATGGATAGTTGGTTTTGAAATAACTAGATAATGTTAACATGTATTCCATGACATCATTATTTCAAAATAAATCATTTTAATATCCATGAAAATAGTGTCATTATCAATCTAAATAATGGAAAGAGTTAAAGATTCATTCCTAGTAACAGCATCAACTGTGTTATTTTCCATTCCACAATGATTGTGAATAGTGAAATCCTTGCCTCTGAGTGTATCTAAGAATATAACAAGACACATATTGAGATCCTTATCTATTAATATATAATGTAGTCTCTTGTGATTTCTATATACATCACAAATATCAACATAGAGGTAGTTCCACTCTATCATTAATGAAAGAATAACAGCTACTAGCTCCAGATCATGCATCAGTTATCTCTACTCATGGATCCTTAACTATTGTGGGGAATAGGCTATAACATTATCATTTTTCATTAGTATACAACCCAATAAATCTTATGAATCATCCCTATATATCACAAATAATTATCCAAATTTTTTTAATGTTAGTATAGGTGTAATGATCAACCATCACTTTAGCTCTTTGGGGATTTCCTCACATTCTTCCTTCTAGACATACATTACCCATTTCTATGTTATCGTAGTTAGTGGGATTAAAAATTGTGATAAATATCTCATATAATAATGGAAGTACGTAGATAATCTATGAAAACTATGTATTTCTAACGAACTAGAAGGTCTCATCCATTCCATAATCCCCATGGTTTTTGAAGGGTTCAATGAAATTCCCTCACATGTGACAACAAGTCCCAAATAATGTGACTTTCATCTTCCAAAAGTCACACATTGAATAAATGGAGTACAACTTCCCAATTATCAATGTCCCCAAAACATTCCTTATAGGTTCTTCATATTCCTCCTTACACATAAATTTGATGAGAATATCATCGATAAAAACAAAAAAAATTAGTCGAATAAATGTATAAAGTCTTTATTCATCAAATCTGATAATATTTCAAAGAAATTTGTAAGTAAAAAGGGTATAAACTGATACAAATTGTTCACATTTCTTATTCAAAAGCCCTTATTGTGAATATCATCCTTCTTTATCATTAGCTGATTTTATCAAGAATAAAGATCCACCTTTGAGAAGTATTATTCTCTACTTTGATGACTGAACATGTCTTCAGTCATAGGGAGAAGATAATTGATGTTAATGGTGATCTTTTTGAGTTATTTATAATCAATTTATAACCACATTGATCCATCATTATTCATAAAAAATAGCACTAGTGCACCCCAAGGGGATGAACTATGGTGTATGAATCGTTGGTTCAAATGATCTTGTAGGGGCCTCTTAGGATCCTAATGTGATGTAGGATCAATCCTATATAGACGCATTGTGATAGGAGTTTCTTTGTGTATGAGTTCAATTGATAATAATACATCATGATATGCCGAATGCCTAGGTAACATTTCATAAAATACATCATTGTATTCCTTCATGATGGGAATCTTCCATATGTGGATAAATTCCTTTGACTCAACCATTTGAGTGAGGTATGCCACTTCATAGGGATTCAAGACTAACACCATTGAAGGATTTTTAAAATGAGATTTGTGAACATGATTGAATTTTTAGATGATAATGAGATGGTTTTAAATATGACAATATATTTCCTTTTCATGATAGTGGATAAGTTCCCTATATAATGTGAGCCAATCTATTCACATTATAACATCAAATTCCACCATGGGATGTATCATAAGATTCAGTAGAATAATATACCCACATACATTGATAAAAATGTGTCCAACACATGGGTTTCAATAATATCACCTCTTGGTTCCTTTAAAGATATTTCAACTTCATGGTTTCTAGGATTCGATTCATTAGTTCTAGAAAATATTGCGTGTTATAATAAAATTCATATAACCACAATCAAAAAGGACTTTTTTCCATTCAATATTATGTTGGATGTGTACCTATTATGACTTCATTTCCATTCTCTAAATCCACATTTGGTATTGCATATGCCTTCTAGTTGGGACCACGTTGGATGGATAAGGAAGTAAGAAGAGTTTATTGTTACATACTGATGTATTTTGTTGTCAATGAAAATAAATAAAATCACATTGTAAAGGACATTGAAACCAGATGATGAATTGATGATTTGTATTTCACAAATATCATAATCTAGGATAACTTATTATGTAATCCATATGAAGGAAAGTGGGAGTAAAATGTGTCTCAATTCATATACTATTTTATTGGAAGGTAAGATGTTGGTGAATGACAGGGAAGGAACATTAGTTTTTGTTTCAACTCTGACGATGATAAATATCGTCTATAATAGGTTATATATCATGATAGTGGAGTTCATGATTAAATATGATGAATTGTTAATTAATACAGTGAATAGATTCATGAAAATGGAATGGATGATATAGAGGTAGAACAAAAGATCGTTTTATGATGGCCCCATTTCCTAGTGTTTGAAAAATTTTAGGGCATGCAAATTGGGAGATGATGAAATGTGTTTCTGGAAAGGGATGATTCATGCCTGTTTGAATATTGGGTTTTGAAAACATGATTTTTTTTTAACTCAATATTGAAGGGAGTTTGGAATCTTTCACACAAGGCCTTATTCGAGGTCCAACCAATGAATAATGGAAATGGAATGAAGTGGGTGAACTATTCATAAATTGTGCAAATAATGAGGTTGAAATTAAAGATACTTACGTTCCCAATGCGACATCAAATGGGGTTTTGTTTGACACATCGGGATATTTCATGACGCGTTGGTGTTTTCAGGAACATGGGATCGATTTGGTATATAAATAAGAGGTGACCCCCTAAGTATTGTAATGTACAACACATAGAGAAAAACTGAGATATGTGGTGTAAAAAAATATTATGAAAAGGAGTGTGCATTAAATACATAGAGTTTCATAAAATAAGGATATATTACGCAAAAGAAGAGTGTTAAATGAAAGATTTAATTTGTGCACAATAAGAGGTTCAAAAAAAAGTAAAATCATGCGTACATGGCATAAAATTTGTGCACAAGACACCTAATAGGGTTCATGAATGATTTGGGTTCTTTGCACACATCCAGATTTGGGTATGATAGTTCTTTCTAGCTTATGGGAAGAAAAAATAATACTTTTACTTCAGTGAATACAATTGATCAAATGAAAAAAAGTATGGAAATATTTTTAATTGCCTATTTGTGATAAGAGGGCTCACACACACATGCATATTTTTTTTCTAATTACTACATTAGTGTAAGATTATATCCAACACATTTTATTCCACATAAAAGGATAGTTTTATAGTGTATTTTGTGTTAAGGGATTGTTTATGTACCATAAAAAGGATGTAGATACTCTTGTTGAGTAGTTAAACGTTTAAATCTCGTGTTCCTATAGTTGTGTGTGTTTAAAAGGGAATAAACTCCTTATCAGGAGGTTAAGGTTGTTCCAAATATAAGGAATCACAAAAAAGAAAATGTTATCACTGATTCACCCCTCCCCTCTTAGTGATACGTTTATCCTGACTGGGAACATCACTTACCATGTTACTTTTGATTTTGTAGATGATGATGTTGATTACCCTCTAGGATTAATGATTTATTAAAACAGTTCCCAATGTTTAATTTCTCCCTCTAAATGTAGAATTTGATCGTGGGTGGTGTTACCATTTCCACCACCATATTCTCATACATTTTCATTTATTTTCAACATTCATAATCTTGGAGGCCTTCTCTCCCATACATAATGCATTTCCCTATCCCTATGACGTGGTTACCACGAAGTTTCTTCCCATATTTTTGACTTGTGGGTGGATGATTTTTCATTCCACATTTCTCATTATATTCGCTAGAGTGAAACTTCATCATTTGTTTCTTATCACCATATCCATGGGACCATTATCCAGACTCAATATCCATATTTATAGAACATTGAATGAATAATTCATAACATCAAAAGTCAATAATTTCTGGATACTTTCAATGGTGTGGTTTTAATCCAATAAACAATCTATTAATTTTGTTATCATTTTTTATAACATACACAAAATCTTACCATGAAATACATGTGAAATGAGCTTCGTTTTCCATGTCTGATTCTATATCATTTTCATTTAGATCATTGAATTATCACTCCAATATCATATGAACTGTCATGATAAATAATTTTTATGAATCATTATCATAATTTCTTCCCACTCTATATGTTCAATTTTTTCAATCAGTTTTGTGTTTTTATTCAAACCCTACCATTTGTCGACCTCTCCATCAAGATGATAAATTTCTAGAGTTACCCCCTCCATCATAGAATAATGAATCACATAAAATATCTTCTCTATTATGCTGATCAACTAATCAATGATCTATGTATTAGAAGATATTTAAATAATATGGTCGTTGAAAATTGAAACAATTGAAAGTTAGATGCTACTTATTATGTGAAGGAGGAAATTCCACATTATTCCAGTTAGTTGTCAAAAACACTTTGTGCTGGAAAATAATTTCAATTAATTTTTTATCTTCCCCTCCCTTTGAATTGGGTTTTTTATTTTGAAAATCACTACATTGTCCTCCACAAATGTTGTTGGCATGGTTTCTCCTAGTTCCCAACATTTTTGAAAATATAAAATGATATATGAAAACATAAGTCAAAAAGATATGATTAAATAATTTAATCATTTTTTAAATTAAAACTAAACTAAAATAATATGGTATCCATAAGTTAATAAATTCTTATTTTTCGGATTATATATACTTACTCTCAATCTAAGTTTTTCACTTAGTATCTATAGTCCAAAAATCAATACTAACTAAATTTCCCCCATCTTACAAACTATAGAGAACCAAAATTTCATACATTAATTTTACATCATTTTAATGAAAAAATAATAACATTACACCATGATTATGAAAAGGTTTGGTGTTTTTAGAAATCAATGACAATACATAACATTTACATCATAAAAGACAATCATTTATTAAATTTTATCTTCTATAGCTTCTTATTCTCCCTGGAGTTATACATCGTATGTAGAATTAACTGAGTATATATATCAAATAGGGTTTAGATAATATCCCATTTAGTGGATAATAACACTAGAACATACAACATGGAATGGGAATTTTTCATTACCATCATAACATTGCCATAATATCATCAAATGAAAAGGATGAATTAATGAAAATTCTAAAGGTGAATGTGAATAAAAATGGAACATTTTGTATTAGTGGATAAATACCATACATAGTTGGGAAAAAATAATAAATAATGGTCACACATATTTCAAACTAAATTATGATATTTATCACATTAACCAATTCATTATTGTGATGTATAATTATGGTCACAACCATCAAATATTAACATCAATATTCTGTAATATAATTCTCGATGCACCTGTCACATCATAACGTTAACATTATCAAGCATTCCACATAGAAGATATATAAATATTGGAAATAAATAACCCATGTCATGTAATTGGTTTCATTTCATAAATAATACTTTCTTAAAAATTGGGTTCCCAAATTATAGTTGTATAATCATACTAGATATACGAACCATTATCCAAGTCTTAGAAGATAATGGTGTGTTTTTGAAGTAAGTGTTATTATAGAAAACGTTTTTTCTATCATAAAATCTAGTGGAAAAGATTTATATATTATTAATTTTAATATAATTATGGTGAAATTATCTTAATGGAAGAAGCATATTAACAAAAAAGTTAATGAGTGAATTCTTCAAGGAAGAAATGTCAGATTAAGATTTCCAATAACCTTGTGTCCAAATGCTTAATTCACATTAATGGCCTGTATAATCTCTATATAATAGATAATTAACAATTAATTAAATTTTTAAAAAAGTAATTGATTAATAATGGTTTAATTTTTTTCACTAATTAGACTGTAGATGAGTTATAGTGTTTAAATTCATTTTTCATGACTGTTCTTTTTCATAGTTTTCATGAGCATTTCTCCTCTATGCATGAATGGAAGTTCATGTAGAACAAATAAATCATCATGAATTTATATTACATGATAAAAATTATATAAAATGAGTTTAAATGATATTATATTGAATTTTTTCACAGACCATGTGGATGAATCATTATTTAAAATTTAAGGATGATCATTTTAGTTTAATTTGGGCAGTTTTTGGATCACAAAGAACATGTTTGGTTTTATCATTTAGTATTCTATATAAAATTTGTTTCCTGAACATAAAAGTGGTTAATACATACATATTAAAATATAATTTATGTTTTTTATATCTTTTATGTCTTTTAAGGATAAATGTATGTGCATCACCCAAGATTCAGGTTTATTATCACATCACGTGCGATTATTTAATTTTTACAAAGAGAGAGAGATATATATATAGTTATTAAGGAAGGAGTATAATGAATAATATTCCATTAACATGTCAGAGTAAAATTATATCAATAATAAATATGTTATCATGGAATTTGGATAAGATATGTTGATGATATAAGATGAAAATAATTGAAATTTGAAATGAATTTTTAAGAAGAGAGAGAGGGAAATTCCCTCTGGAATTATCTGCTTCAGAACCTCCTCAAGGAACTTATTATTATCCTTTGGATGATACCAAGTGCTCATGGACAATGGGGAGAAATGGAAGAGGTTTGAGATGAATTTGGACTATGATTGAAGCTTGAGAGGATTGAGGAAAATAAGTTGTAAGGGTTATATTTATAATTGAGGGGAGGGTTGTTTCCTCTATATTTAATTCATTAATTTAATAATTTCCCTAATGAAACGAAATAGTGATGACTAAACGATTAAATAAATTAAATATGGAATGTAATTTCTAAATTTTTCTGCATAATCAACTAATTATTTCTAGAAGAGTGTGCATAACTTTTAATGAATTCATACTCAAAATTTGTGAATTTTACTATTCAAAAAAATCTACGTATTTCATAAAAATATAAAAAAATCACTGAAACCATTTTTCTATGAGGATAATTTAAAATTTTAATCCATTTTATGAAATAAATTTTTTCATTTGAGTTATTTAAATTTAAATTTAATTCATTCATTACATGATAAATACAAATTATAAAATTAAAATTTCATTTCAAACACATTGAAAAATTAGATAACATCCCATAAAATTATCATATAATTATAAGAAAACAAAATAATAGTCTATGAAAAGAATTATGAAAATAAATTTACTTTAAAATTAATAAAATTATCAGTAAATATTAATGAATTACAAAAATACCATCACAATAATATAATTTAATCATATTGTCTCATACAAGATAGATAAATTTTATATATACTATCATTGGTTTGGTTCTCATTCACAAGACTAATTTACTATTCATAAGGGTTATATTATTATTCATAATGTTAACATTAATATTCAACATGGTATGTTACTATTGAGTAGAAATTTGGTTTGTCTTATAAACGCCAAAAATCTTACTGATAGAAACTGTGTATGTTTGATTTTTTAAATTCAAGTCACAAAAGTGGAAATATTATATTCAATGATCGCATAGTCTTTTAGTATTAAATTTAATCATGATGTGGAAATATGATTCCTAATGAGAAATTGCATGATTATACTATATGAAATTAATAAATAACATATAAACTATATTTATAAAATTTTGGGTCGTTACAGTGAAAGAGAGATAAAATAGTAGAGGTTGAGAGATAATTAAAGGGAATGGATGATGGTTACCTACGTGGATCTAAATTTATGCTATATTGTCATGCCACAACCATTAAAAAAGAAAATGGTTGAATATTGGGATGATTATATACAATCTAATCTAATTATTATATTATTTCACAAATCCAATTAGATTAATTTTTTCATCTTTTAATCCGATTTTTCATTTCTTATGGTCTGTTGTCGTGGATTTACTGCATTGGGGTTGGAATTGGTGTTTCAAGGGGATTTGGGGGGTATTCCATTCTGTAATAATCATAAACACAAAATTATTTTTCGGTAACACACGTTGTGTGTTATTTTATTCATGGATGTTAATCATTGAAATGTAATATCTCTTTTTGGTATTTACAAGGTAAGTATTCTAACATGTTCGGGTATCTGAGTACCTGAATATGCTATTGTGTAAGGGGAATATGTTGTATATATTACATAGTTAAACCCCATGTGTTTTGTATTGATTATAAAATAACAGTGACAAGAAGATTACATGGTTAGTGTATATTAGTTACATGTAAGTTACCCCATATAGGTTACTCACCATATACATTAATAGCCCACAAAGTGCAAGGGAATTTAAATGCCACATTCAATTAGAGTACACTACCATGCAAGGCCTTGAGGGTAAACCAATTGTATTGGGGTACAAATGTTTTGTAATCCGCTTCTACTACCCTTAATGGGGTTTTTGTATTTTTTCCTTGTATTTAAATTTTGACAAGATATTATTTAACTATGAGTGTGTTTTTGCATATATTGTGATTGTAAAACCATATTGGTGTTTTGAGGACACTGAGGTGATGTTTCATGTTCTTATAAATTTATTAGGTTCTTCCCCTAGTGTTCGAATCCAGTTGTCTCCTAGGAGTGATATGTTGATTTGCGATGAATTTTGATATAACACTAGGTAAATTTCATTGTATATTTTAATTGAGGATATACCCCTGGATAAATGTTCCCTTTTATCCCATGAGGCCATATGAATAGTTTTTAATTAACCATTGTAGTATCCCTTTTCTCAGTTTTCATGATACTAGATATTGTGTTGGATTCCACTATCATTTTTCCATTACTGAGGATACGCAATGCAAGTACTTCATATACTTGTAAATATTGGGAAGAATTAGGAGGACACATTTATATATGTTATTTTCTGAGGATCCCATGTTCAGGGAGAAATTATTTTTTCATATATAACAAGGGACCACTATAGGATTCCATCACCTGTGTTATATTATGAGGATCCCCAATTGGATGACTCTTCATGATTAGTAATCCTTGATCCCACATAGGATTCATTTATTTTCTATTCCAATTGACGTTCTTGAGTGTTATTTCTCATCTATATTTTTCTTGAGGTACCTAGTGGATGTACATTTTTGATTAACCATGAGCTCGTAAATTTGAGGTTTGGGTAGTGATGGTAGTTTGTGTCACCATTGAACTTATAAAAAAAAATTTACCCTATGAGAATTTAATTTTATGGTAGTTTTTTTTTGTGTAAGAACACCCTAAATCTTTTATTTTTTACTTTCAATTCATTATTACTGACAAAATTATTATTTCTGTGGTTTATTTTATGTTGGTGGAATTTGATGCTAACATGACGCATCATTCATTATTTAAGGGATAACCTAAAATTGAAATTGAATTTGGATTCTGAGTCATGTAAATTTTCATACCATTTTTATTCCCACTTATACTATATTGGATATGTTCATTGGGACTATATTGATGAATACTGAATGATTGTGATTTCTGGAGGTATTTCATGGGATCTGTATATTGAGCCAAAATATATGATATATGGGCTTTTATTCCTTATTAATGATACCCATGAATTATTATCCTCCCTTTAGTGATGAGGGTGTCTAATATCTCCTTATAACATTGTGTAATGATGCTGATTACACTCTCCTCATTTTTTAGATATCGGTGGATGATTATGATCTCTTTAAATTATTTTCAACAAATGAATATTATTATCTCCATGAACTATGTATATTGTAGTATGAAATCTCCCTCCATAATTTTATATATGAATAGGATATCAATATGTTGTCATTGGGAGTAGTATAATGGCACTATTTTATTTACAATTAAGGATGATATTGGAATCTAAATCCTATAATTTATGTTGAGTAAGGAATATTTTATATAGATGTAATTTAATGACCCAGGTTCCATGTGCCAGTTCCATAATAGAGTTGACACATGACCTCAATCACGCCTCCCCATACACTAGAGCCTATTGACTAACAACGGGGGTTTATTTAGACAATCATGGCAAGACTATATGCTCATTTATAATAGAAAAACACAATCAGAAATAAATAAACTAAATGGGAATCTTAAATAACCTAAAAAATAACCATGTGACAAGATAAAAAATAGTTCATACGATACACAATTAAAATTGAATCATTCTATTCCAATATAAGTTTCATGTTTATATAATGAAACTGAATATAAAGACACTACAACTACATAAATAGTTCTCAAATCATGTTGTATTACCTTACTTTAATCTCCATCCACAATAAACTTCCTATCCAAGAAACATTTAACTTATCCTATAATACAACAATATAATCTATTTGGGTGGGGATCAAGAAGCTCAAATAGGATGTGATTACAAATTAGTGGGGATGACAAACATTGTCTAAATCAATTGTCATCAAATGATAGTTAATCCAGTTCTATATGAAATAAGTACAATTCATAAATAACCAATTATTAAATTTTCATTTATTCTTATCTAACTACATTAAATCATGTGTTCCCATGGATACCCATACCTCAAAACTAAATTCATTTCATATCGTATCATATAATTTTAACTAGGTAATACAATATATTGATACCTTTTTCTTGTTTATTCTTTATGTATTCATTATGATATGATACATCAGTACCTAATTAGACTGTTGTTGGTGTTCGAATATTCTCATGTGAGTCCATAACCAAGTGTTCCATTACATTCATTCTTTAATATCACAATTATAGTCCACATTTTCAAATGGATAATATATAACAAACATAAGTATGATGACCATGATTCCATTTTTACTCCTCAACAGAATTTACTTGTTCCCATTATCTTAACTCATATATATAATTACCCTTTTACTATATATACTTCTCAATTTATACTAACCAAGTTCCATTTTTATCATTACATATACGTATGGTGATTGTGTTACAATTTCTACTTCTATGTTAAGATTGACAATATCCCCATTACATATCACATTACTTATTTTAAGATTAATTATCCACCCAAACTCATTGTTAGTTCAATAATAAGATAAACACATCCATTCTTGTAGATAACCCAAAAATTAAATAATTGATCAAAATCATTAATTAAATCATCAATTAATTTATCAATATAAAAATTCATATTCTATAATTAAATTTCCAGTGTCTATAATTTCATTATAATCTCATCTTTCAAGAGTTAATCTCACCATTAATTTTTATGATCATGTTATAAATCCAACAAAATTGAACAAAAATTAATTATTTCTAAATATTAATTTGAATATAAGCTAATTTTCACCCAATTAATTTCCAAGATTAAGACCCCTACCACTTAAAATAAATTTCCCTTAATTAATTATCTAACAGTCCCTCTCCTTAATCTTATTATTAATTCCAAAAATTATACACATATTTCAATAATTCATCTATAAATCAATTGGTCAGTATAATTAACCATATTAATGAAAATAAATTTCTATAGGATTCTAGAAATTATAAAATTTTTTATATTAATATGGAATACATGAAAATAGTAATTAGAGTTAGACAACCTATCATGATCCGTTGGCGGATGTTTGTCCAATAGAAATCCCCAATCATTGAGTAGCACAATGATGTTGTTATGAATTATGTATCAAAATAACTAAACCATTATCAAGATCAATGACATCAAGAACTCATAAATATTATTATAGATCCACAATATTATAATTATATATCACCTCATATGTTTAGAATACTGTAAATAGAGGATATAATCCTTGAAAATATTAGGTAAATATAGGTGAAAAAATGGGAGAAGTATGAGGATGAAATCTACTTTCATAGAGAAGTGTTGATATTAAATTTGGGATTTCGATCTCAATGAATGATGTTATTAAGGGATTAAAATGCCTATAGGACGAATGGTGAAAACTCATTTACCCATAATAAATTATAATCCCCATTTAGGGTGTCATAAAAGGTGAAATAGGTCATTAAAATCTTAAAAAGAGTGACATCCAAAATTGTTGGAGTTCACTGTTTACACTCACATGTTTTAGTAACATAATCAGACAAACCGTGTTCTAACCTTGTGTTAGCCACTATATCAATGGGTACTATACATGGCTACCCCACCCAGCCTATAAAAAGTTTCACTAATCAAGTCATAGCTACTACCTAAAAGACATGAAATCACACAGTTCTTCCTTGGCAGCTGCATAGTTTTTTCATTCTTTTTTCTAACTATACATAATCCCTTTTCTACAAAATATTTTTATAAATCTCCCAAATGCACCCCAATCCATATCTACCATCATGTTTACTTAAGTAAAAACAAAACACTACCGGGATAATGTTCTCGAGATACCTCCAAAAAAAGATGGGATCATAAAATCAACCAACCTTATAAAACCTCATCCTCGACATTCACATCTATGAAATTGTTAGACTCCTAACCAAGCATATCAAGGCATTGAGACCTTATTTATACTTCTCTTCCCAAGGATTCTTCTTATACACATCTATGCAAACAGAACACATGATCTATTGACACATGGTTTCCTTTAATCACTTTATCACAATGATCCAACACCTGAATCATATGCTCTTCAAAGTACGCCTCTATATGAATGTCTACCTCAACCATATCAATGTCAATAGGAGGGTCTATTTGATAAAGTAGAATTTCTGATACAAAGAAAACATCATTGATAACATTGTATATATATAATATTCAATCAGTACACCACTGGTCCTTTTCACTCTATTATCTCAGAGGGTACATCAATCATAGGCACAAAAATTCCCTACAACCATATCCTTTGGTGACCCAAGCTAGGTGAAATCAGAAGTAGAACACAATAACCCTCAAAAAATATGGGGGTTATCTCTGTCTATCATAATATGACTTCTGTCTACTCTAGGCTATATCCATACATTTCAGAATCAACTCTACCTGGTCATATGTCTTATGTAGGATACTCCATCCCAACAATTATATCTCACCAGCCACTATCTAGTATAGTGGCGGTCTATAAGGAATATCATAAAGAGGATCCAACGGTTCTATCTATATAGTTTCTGGATTATTGTAATTATATGCGATCTCCACTAAATCTGATTGTGTTTCCCAAGATCTTCTGATGTCAAGAACGCATTCCCAAAGAATATTCTCAAGAACCTGTATAGTACGTTAGGACTCCCTTGCTTTCTATGGGTGGAAAGTTTTAGTTAATTATAACTATCTGCCATTGGCTTTTTTCATGCCCTTCCAGAAGAGTGATGAAAAATGTGTCAATCAAGATCTGAAACAGTAGTCTATAACACTCCATGAAGATAGAATTTCTCCCGAATGTAGATTTCTCCAAACATATATAGTTTATGGGTTTCCCTTATATGTACTAAACACATTTTATTTTTTTGTCGAACCACAATGACAAAAATAGATTTATTCTTCATAAAAGTCTTTAGAATACCAACTATATTTTCCAAATTCACATCATCCCACATTTGTTTTATGATTGGAAATGGATGTAGTAACCCTCTAGGCCATTGAATCTATGTCTTCACCTTCGGATAGGTGAAGCATCACGACACAAATCATGCTATCATTTTTTTCATGCATAGCCTCAAAACATTTCACCGTATTTCATGGAACCTTTTGGAAACTCCCAAATGCACCACCCACTTTATGGAATGAGATTCTTACATGGTCATTTTCCACATGCTATTAAGTACCACAACTCAATTCCTCAAATAAATGATCCCATATTCATCATTCAAATAATACAAATATATATCCCAACCATCAATGATTTCCCTTAGGGTAATATCTATGGATCTGCATACTATTTTTCGTTGATCAGTCTCAAAATTATAGACTCTACTAGAACTGAAACTATAGTCATATTCTCCTAAATCTCATAAACAACCACATGAATTTTTCCCCACAAGGACATACCCTTCCATATTCCACTTGACTAATAAACCATTCTAGTCTTGGTTTTCCAGTGCTAGAAAAAATCCACTCAATTTCAATTTTCATGCATATATTCATGTTCAAAATTGATAGATGGAATATAAATAACACATCTACGCAGATTATGAATCAATTCATGTAGTGAAAATATATAAATCAAGATATTGAGATATGTATACACTATAAAATATTATTCTAAGAGATAGTTTCAACAAAACATATGATCATATACTGCTACTTCCAACTAGAGGTCATGTGTAGGTTGATTAAATTCATGAGGCCTCAAAATCCAAGACCCATATGCCACAAATTGATCTTCTTAATCAGAAAATCCCCATTTCTCATCCAAAAGGCATCATAATGAACCATATACTACACAACTGACTTAGATAATATTAAAATTGACGTAGATGGTAAGAGTTTATTCTACTCCAAAAAATATCTCTAACCAGACTCTGATCAATCAATGTTTACTTTATTTTTATTCAAGCCTAAATGCAATGCTTCCAGATAATATATGTCATGGATGAATCTTCTACCATAACCCATTAATTCTCAAATGCTTTACATTTTATAAAATATTGGATGAATCCATGAAACCACATGATGAACCTTTTATGGGTATACTGACACTTGTTCCTCTAAGATGATGTGCCATAATAAGTGTACCTCCTAAACCCAAAACATACAAATATCTATTTTGGTATATAACCATTTCACTATTATTTCTCCCAATATGATGTCAATATGTTGGGAATTATCATCATGAGTCATTGATTATATGAATATTTCTTCCAAAAACAAAACCTTGAACTAATCATGAGGCAAATGTATGAGGTTGTTCATCAATTCCACAATCAATGATAGTGTATTTTTATCCCAAACAACATTATTATATAATAACAATCGTTATAACATCTTATGAAATATTCCCTCATTATGTCATAATTTTTTACTCTCAACTAAAGATACCTAGATCTCAAATATATCTTTGAAAACACACAATCTCCCCCCAACCAGTCCAACAGATCATCAATACTTGGAAGAGGATATCAGTTCTTCATAATTATTTTGTTCATCATCCATTAATTAAAATAGAATCATAAACTCCAATAGGAATTCTTTGGGAACAAAAAATTTGATCAAAATATTGATGTATTGGAAGGATAAATCCTTTATCCTACAATTATTCTAACTATGTCTTACATTCATGAATCTCAGTTGGTGTCATTCTGCATAGTGGAATAGACACTAGCTCAGCCCCCAACATGGGATCAATAGTGAATTTCCCATCTCTCTCAAGTGCTATCCCTATAAAGACTTCCATAATGGAATCATAAATTAGTTCCACTACTGGTGGAGGTACATCATTCTTAACACCACTATCATCCAAAAATACACATGTAGTATGGGTTCTGAGCTCAAATAGTTTTGAGTAATTGGCCTTACTCGACATGCCTGGATATCCCACTCATTACAATGGATATAGTAGTGACACTTAAGAGAAATAAATTTTTCCCTCCTGTGGTAATAGTTGATGTGGGCTCAGTATGTGAAAATACAGTCAATACCCATTATTAGGTCATAAATTGTTACATAAAGAAGATAAAGATCACATAGTAAATGATATTCCCTGATCTCTAGAAAACATCCATTGCACTGATAGATATCACTACAACACTATCCTAATGTTTTATATAGAATCATAACCCAACTCAAAAAACAATTCTCAAACCCTTATCATATTTTATAGATATAATATAATTAGAGGCACTAGTATCAAACAAGAAACTAGAAAAAGTAGAATCTACTATAATTATACCTCAAAAAATTGAGGTTAGACCTTTCCATCCACAAGTGTTGGTTGTACTATATGTAACTGTGTTTCACCTCCTCACAATGGTGATGTTTGACTCCCCTAACTAGCACCAATCTATTGATGTGGGAGATCCTACTTAGAAGAACTATATATACTACCACTACTTCCACATCTAGTAGAAAACCATCTTCATTCCATATACATGGTAGAAGATCCCCTTCCCACACTTTGAAGTTGGCTAGCTACTCATTCAGATCCTTTCTTTTTTGCAGACATGCAGAACAATTGTAGATGTGTCATCATGTTTCTTGATTGGCACTTTACTGGTTGTAAGGAATATTGTCGATGATAGTTTTTAATCATACCACAATGATGATCAATCACCCTAGTAAGGTCCTATCAATCTGACCCTCATGTCTACATACCCTACTTCTCACTTCCTTGGATAATGTTTTCATAATGGACCTTCATAATCTTAGAAGTAAAACCTCATAATTGTCTAGTAACAACTATAGATGTAGCAATGGAATCCTACCTTAGTTTCCATTCAACAATGGGGTCTAAATCCAACCCATCCATATACTTCATCATCCTAAATATATTAACCTCTTACTTAATATGACACTTAAATCCATCCGGAAAACATTTTTCCATTGTACCCCTTCTTATACCAGCACTGCATTATAGAATTACAGATCTGTGTAGCATCGATCAAAGTCTATCAGAAACATTCTCCTCAACATCAGATTCATGAACTCAATAGCTTTCTTTGGTCTCGCAGCCTCTAGATAAAATTTTACTAGGAACATATCCATGATCTCCTTTCATAACATACCATCATTCTGTCAAATTTTTCATCAATGTGCCATTGGTGCTTCGATAATCATTGTAACACATATGAAGCAATATTGACTCTCTACTGAGTCCGGATCTATAAATTTTCATGTATTTTCTCAATAGATCCATCCTATAAAAAATCCCCCTCAGTTACGCCCTCTCAGGTAAACATTGGAGGGTTCATCAACTGAAACTCCATTTTCAATTATGACATGGATTTCATAACAAGCCCTTAGTATTGTTCCATGTATTTCAGGAAACAAGTACTGTTCTTTTAGAACATTCTCCCTTAATCTTCATATGGATTGATAGGTTCCACATGTTCCTTAACATAAAAGTCATTCTTAGTAATGTCCCTCAGTCAACCCCTCAAAAAAACCATGTATGCATACTCTCTGCAATTCCAAAAACACATCCTCAGTATCATAACATAAAATTATAACATTTCTTTAAGAGGAAATAATTAAAAAATTCTTTTTTATCCTGTGAAACCACAAGGTCAAAACTAAATTGATTTCAACACCCATAACCGTCCCACTCCTATGTTTTATTTAACAATGGTATAAACACTATAATAATCATTATTCTCATTTAGTTACCAAATTATTATCATTTTTCACCATTTTAAAAACCTTCTCAATTCAAATTAGGAACCATTTATTCTATTTAATATCACCCAAAATTAAAATATTTCATTTTTAACAACATACCCATATCCTGTTTTCAAGTGCATGCCTAATGTGATGCAAGTCACAATAAACGTATGTTTCTAGAATGTTGCATATAGACTCAACTCTCGTTCAATTATTTTTACATCCCAGGTAAATAATGAATATGAAATTTTTATATTTATTAATATTGGAAAATTGATTATTAATTTAACTTTAATGTGAATGCTATTTTAGATGGTGTACTTGATTCAAAACAACGATTTTCATTGAAATCTTATGTTGCTCACAATGGCGAGTCGTACTGAATAATAATAATAATATATTATTTTAAATTATTGTTATCACATAGCTATTGTATTGGTGGGAATGGACTGAACTAACTCCAATATGAATATACATGTTTTTTAAATGTTTTTACATTTATCCAATAACTTTTCGAGGCTTAAAATAATTAACAATCAGATTTTAGCATAAATACTCTAATATTCTATAAAAGGTCGATTTACAGCCTTTTGATGGTGAACCATCATTAAATATAGTTTTGGTTAGTTTTATATGTTCAATTTGACAAATTAAAAATTTTATTTTGAATAAGGAATTCAAAATTTACATTGGGAATGTTTTTGGTATATCTCTAATAAAATTCGTTTTTATGAATAGTGGAAATTACTGTATTTTAATTCAAAACAAGATTTTTATATAACTAATTTATATGGTAATATTATTATTTTAAATGTCTTTAAAGTGTTATTAGATTATATATACACCTGTTAATCCTATATTGGTCATTGGAATTAATTTCGAATTGAAATTTGACATAAAAAGTATCAACCTTTTGATTGTTATTGTTTCTTAAAAACACACTATTTGTTTTAACCAGAGAAATTAATTTTAAATTAATTAATGAAATAGATATGTTTTTATTTTGGAAAAATAGACATCACTTTTTAATTTGGAATATCAAATATATCATATGATGAATAATTCGTATTTTTTGAAAAACATTAATTTTTGATGAATAGTGAAACCACTAAGTAGTAGTTAAAAAAGTAAATTTTTCATTTAAATGAAATTTTACTACATATGTGAATTGTATTTAGAGAATATAACACACATGGTTATTATTAATAAGTAAAATGTGGTTCAATAATATAAAAGAAATATTAGGTGAATTGTAACGTTTTACTTTTATTTACCGCGATTAAAGGTAAATAGGGTAATTAAAGGTAAAAAGAATATGATAATAAAAAAACACATTAAAATATGTCCTAACATTACTGGATGAGTCATGGGAGACCATGGTATTCCTTAGGTCGATTTTGGGTTCCCATGGAACCACATGTTATAATGACACTTTAGAATAATAAATTTAATGTAAAAAACAAAAATGGCATAAACAAATATGTTTTTGTAAAATAATTTTTACATGTGGCGATATACATTATCATTTCTACTATAAATATTAATTTGAAATATAAAGTTATTTCATAAATCATGGTATTTGTTTTATAATTTTTAGGCATCAAATAAATAAAATTATTTCTAACACCAATATGATGTAGTATTTTCCTCATTACTAAATGATTTAATAAATAAAATTATCAATATTAAAATAACATCCAAAACCTGTCCAATTATTATTTAATGAATTTACATAGACCATTAGTCATATTATCTTCATACTTAATATTTTTTGGACATTTATAAACTGATAATGATTATATATTAAAATAATATTTTCACACATTCCTAAAGAACCCCTCCCCCTTTTGATAATTCCTCACTTCTAACCCATTACACACAACACTCAAGCCCCTTGGATCATCTATACCCTTCCAAATTAAGCTCTTAGTATCCCCTTATTCCAACTAGAATCATTAATATATTAATAAGGCACTTCAAGAGGTCCTTTTTGTTCAATCCAGAGGGAGTTACTTGAATTATAAGTAACAATTTCTCATAAATTATTTTCTTTTATTTTACATCTCCTACACATAAACTATTTTTATTCATTTATTTTATATAAAAAAAATTATCCTAAATATTCTAGGATGTTTTCATGAGAAGTATTATAAATACACGTATAGAAACCTCAATCTAATGTGTAAATAACATATTGTTTATGGGGATGGAAAACTAACGCCTCGCAAAACGATGATTGTTCGATTATCTCCTACAACCACAAATGTTGGAAATTAAGATAGAGCTATATTTTAATAGGATATATATTTTTTTTATCTTTTATTTATTATTTTTTATGTTTTTTTCATATCATTCCATTATGGTTTCAATTATGGGAAAATAAGATAATTTCATTTGAGGAAGTGTAGACTATCTCCCCTTCAATGTGATATGACTCGTTAATTCCATATGTGGGACATATAAAGGAAGGAGTTAATGATATTATATATCATATTATACATGAATTACAATATAAATATGTATAATTATTTTTTAACTCCATTAAAAAAAATATAAATGAAATTAGATTTCCTGCGTTAGCACTACTTACTATCTCCATGAAAGGTGAATTTCATTTCTTATCTTCAAATGTTATGTACTATTATAAATACATGTATATATTGCATATATGTTATATATATGATATCTAAATCACTAATATCATTCTGTATATAATTTATATTTGTCCACATGAAGAAATTGTAATTATAAGAAGTTTATTTTGGACACAAATACCAAATATCGAAAAAATGACAATTATTAACATAAATGATTACATTATGTTTATAACATAGTAATAAGTGAAATAAAATAGTTAATAAACATTAATAAGGATCTTATGAAAGTATAAATTAACTTTAGTTTATTATTTAAGAAGAACAAGGAACAAAAAAGTCATCTCATACACGAGGTAAGGGATTTCTTATCTCACTTTTAATTCCGTGAGAATTCCATTGTTCGCCACTTATTTATTGCATGTGGTGAACTGTGTGCTGTAATTTGATATATATTATCATGATTCTTTTTATATTCATGATATTATTTGATTCATTTGGTGGTTATTAATTTTTTTTCATATTAATTCATTGATTACAATGTGGTAAGGGATTTCTTATCTCGATTAAAATTCTGTGATATTTCCATTGTTCACTACTAATTTATTGCATGTGGTGTATTGTGTTCTTTAATTTGATATACATTATCATTATAAATTTTATATTCATGTTATTTTTTAAATCATTTTATTTTTATTAACTTTTGGTGATACGACTCTATTGATTACAGTGTGGTAAGTGGTTTTCATCTCACTTTTTATTCCCGTGAGATTCATGCTATATTTTACACTATATACTTTTTTTGGTTTATGTACTACCAATTATTTTATTCATTTTTTAATATAATTAAATTTATGGGTGTATATATCTTCATTTTATTATCCTTCATTCATGTGTTGTATGTTTCTTATGTTACCATATCGGTATGGGAACCTTTTAACCCAACTTACATTCCATGGGTTTATATACTAATTCTTAATTATGTAATTCTATGATTATGGCTAGAATAACTATTTATTTATTTATGATGTAATTTCCCTTACACATTGTGAGGATATAATATTGATTAAAATATTCAATCCTTTCATAAATTCTGAAGTCCTTCATTTGAAATAGATAAGAGTCATTTTAAATCAATTTCCATTCATTGTGTTAAACATCCAAGTCATTGGTTTTGTATTAAAAAAAGGTTTGAATTTACAATGATTTATTTACAGTTAATATTCAAATAATATTGAGTGTATCTATATTATTCACACTTTATTATTTAATTGACTTATCCTTAATCTAAGGATACACTTTTTATAAGTGAGTTTGTCTCAATTTACATTCCATTGAGACTCCATTATCGTTATGAACCAATTAACTCTTATACGGTGTATATAATGTCATTTTCAATATTATATCATTAATACCTTTATTCTCATGATATTATAATGTTTTATTAAATGATATTCTTCAATTATTTGTATTCAAACATCTCTCATTTTGTTAAAAACTCTTTAAATAAAATGTTGTTTTACATATATTAATGATTTATTCTTCTAAATCAATATCATTAATGTCCATGTTTTAAAATTGGTTTTAAAAAATTATTTATATGGAAATAAATTTTTTCAAATGATAATTTATTTAAATGTGTCAAATTGTTATGGGACACATAGATTATAAAATAAATTTATTAAATTTTTTATATAGTTTTGAAAAATGAATGATAATGCATTGTTTATTTCAATATATTTTATATCTAGGAATGTAGAAATGTTATATATTTTTTATACATTTTTACATGTTTTGATTATGTTATGGTTATTAAGAATTTTTTACGTATATGGGTGGGTCCATGACAAACTTAGGTTGGGTAAGCCTGAGATAGCTCTCCAATTCCTTGGGTTATGTGCCAAAGGTAAATGTTAATATTTATCCTAAGAGATTTAGTGAATATGCTATCATGGGTATTCCAAATGTGAGTCCATATATATCTGTGATAGCTAAAATGAAAATATTTTATGAATTCCATAAGTTAAAGATGAATAGTGTAAAGGATGAGATCAAGGAAAAAGTCATGTTGTCTAAAGTATTGGACTAGACATCTCTCTTTTTTTAAGATTATTTATTTTATGTAAAATAGATACTGGGTAGTTATGTGTACATATAATATTCAAGTTTTTATGTAATAGTTATGACCTAATTCTCTAAAACTCTAAACTAGAAAAGAACCTCAATGTGAATTCTTTACATAATTCATGATTATGTAATTTTTAAGGATGAGTCCCTAAAATTATAGTTCATGAATCAATACTAAAAAATTATAAAAATTTTTAATCACATAACACCACAAGTGGTTAACCTATGGTGAAATAATAACCCACTATAGAAAAAAAACATCAATAAAAATAATCACAACCTCTGTACTTGGGTAGTCCCCCATCATGGGTTTCCAACTCCCATTCATGAGATCATTACCATTCCCCAAATCGATCAGGTCTCCGTTCTAACTTTTCCAAATTTATTAAGAAAAAAGAAGATGATGGATAACTGGTCCTCTAATACCACATTGTAATGTCCCGACCTGGGTATCATACGATGAATCCCAAATAGAGTTCACCATATAACCTGATGCATGCCTACATATATTCTAGAGGATGCATACTATTAGTGATGTTCTGGTAAGTAATTCATGGGGAGACTATACAGTCATATAACAAATTAAAACACCACTATAAATTAGTAAACAACAATAGAATAATATATATCTCAAGAAACACTCATGTAAAAATATTATAAAATAGGAAATACCATAATCAAAAGAAATAGAATAATTATATTCTATAATAATTGTCAAGCGTCTATAATGCAACTGAAATTAATGACACTCCAACTCGAAAAGTGGGTATCAAACCATGTTAGGTTCCCTACTCCAAGAACCACCCCCAATGATCCACCTACCCAAGGTCCATTTCATTAATCTTGTTCATTAATAATATAATCAATTTGGGTACCAATTCGGTTTCCTGGAAAGGGTGTGTGTATAACTTAGTAGTCTAACACCAATGGTGTTTAATTTTTTTTAGTCAAATGATACAATATTATGTATTATAATAAACAATCACAATGCATATATAACATGTTTTTAAACTATCATTTATTCTTATCTAACTACTATAACTATAGAGTTCCCATGGATACCCATACATCAAATCCTACTTCATTTCTTACTATCACCCAAATATTTCCATAATAAATACATTATCTTAATACATTCCCCATGCCAAATCTCAATTTATTTAAGGTTCTATGATATATCAGAACCTGATACAACTCATTCAAGAGTGAAAATATTCTAATGTGATTACATAACTCAGAGCGATATTATTTTCATTCATTAATTTCACATTTATATTTCACATTTCAAGTGTAACCAATATAACATACATAAGTATTATGAAAATGTTACAATTTATAATCCCTTATATAATGAACAGGTTCCCATCCTCTTTTCATGAATTTTTTTTGACCATGTTACCATGTATAATACTATGTTTAGAAATATCATGTTCCCATTATTTTTACTCTTAAAAATGATTTCCATGCTACCATTTGTAAATATAAATTTAGAATGACAATTTTATAATTCCTTATCATATAACTAATTTAAGAAATACTTATCCACCTCAACCGCATTTCTAATTCCACAATTAGTTAAACACATGCATTCTATTTGTTAACTGAATAAATAACAGTTTGATTCAAACCATTAATAAATTCAGTACTTAGTTAATAAATATTACAATTAATATTACATAGTTAATTTTCAATTATTAATTATGTCATTATTATTTCATCGTCCCCAAACTAATCACACAATTAATTATCTAGATATTGTTTTCCAAGGCACTAGATTAATCCTCAATTAATTTTCGCATTTTATCCATTTAAAATATCATAATCATTTCAATGTGTAATTATCTAGATTAGAACCCGTACCACATATATAAAATTTTCCTAAAATACATATCAAATAGTGAATCCCCTTAGTCTCATGATTAATTCCCAAATTAATCCCTTATTTCAATAAAGCATAGATAAATTAATTGGTCAATATAATTATCAAAATCTAAGAAAACCAATTTCTAAAGGGTGAAATGAATTATAAATTTTTTACTATTTGTATAAAATATAAAACTATGGGATTTATATTTATACCACATAATTCAATTAATTGGTGGATGTTTTCCAAAATAAATACCCATATTCTGAGTAGCACAATGATGTTGATATGATGTTTGAATCTAAATCCATAAACCAAAATCAAGATCAATGAAATAATGATTTCACCAGATAGGTATAGATGTATTGAAAGAGAGGATATATTCCATGAAAAGATCATGGAACAATAGAATATGTAATAGGAGCAACATCATGATGAAATCCACTTCTCAGAAGAAGAACAAATATACAATTTGGGTTTCGATCTTAATGAATGGTTATCATAAGACCTATTATTACCTCTTGGTAGATACAAGAACATTATTTTACCCTTATTAATGTAAATTAAATTGTTAGGGAAACATATGAGGTAAAATAGGTCATTAAAAGTGGAAGATGATTTAGATCCACAATTTTAGGATATCACTATCCTTCCTCACATGGTTTAGTCACATAGTTAGAAAAATCATTCCCTAACAGTGTGTTAGCCTCTTCTTCAAGGGACACTCCTCATGTATCCCTCAAATGGAATCCCAAACCGAGTTTTAACTATGATGATGTTATTACCTCAAATACTAAATGTCACATGGTTTCTCATATGCATCCACATGGTTTGTTCAAACCAAACAAAAATCGTACAATGTAAATTTTCTCCAATTATTTTAGACATATCCCAAACACACCATAATTGATAAATAAAATCAATGGTATTTATGATAAAAAATTAATATGAAAACATGAAATAGATAACTCCAGAATATTGTAAGATATTATAATAGATCATGAGGGGTTGGCCTGAGGTCTCAGTTGAGTGATATCTTAATAGATAACATATGGGAAAGACCCTTAGGATTCCTTTGAGGCTCAATGATATTACAACCTTAAAACTGTGACCCATGGAATATAAATTTCTCTATATTTTCATGGAATTTGCAGCATAAAATCATATATAGTGACCCTTTTTTATGTCTCTATATTCTTCTCTAAATTCATACTTTATAAAATTTATAGTCATGTACAAGTGAATCTACAGTTAGAATGAGTATCCAGAAATGGTGACATAGCTTTCAAAAGAACATTTCTATAATTGGATGAAGTGGGTATATATCGATTGGGATTACAGAACCAGAGAGAAACTTTATGACACATGATATGAGCATCAAGATTCCTAGCTCAACTCCATTTGCACAGGATGTTCTAAAAATTAGGATGAAAAAACCATGGATTGATTGTTGATGGATTATTGTGATTTAATTCATTTTACTTATATATATATATATATTTATATTTATATTATATTTGTATAATAATTGGAATCTATTTATGTAATCAATTAAATATGGTCATACATGGTAGAACATCCCTATGTAGACAAGGATTTAGGACTTAGGATTTGTTTTTGGTTTCATGATTATGGGATTTATTGATCATGGTAGTTGAGTATCATCTAGGATGAGAATATTTAATGATCATTCACATATGATAAAAAATTTATTGGTTCAGATTTTTGTTTTCAATAGAGTTTATATAATTTTATATGTAATTAAACCGTGGTCTAATTATATACCTTATTTATTATTTTTAGGTTTTGAATAGTATGGTTGTGAATAAGGATGAGGGAAAATGTTTGATGGCTAAGCAGAGCCACATTGTGGGTTCTTCTAATCGGGCTGATGTAGTTCAAAAATGTATTGATATTAGTTATATTCTCTAGATTGGTGTTATTAATTGATTCCATTAATTTTATCATAGTTTATTGTATGTTTCAAATTATTTATTTTCTTCATCGTGGGTGACAAGTGTTTTAAACATGGAATAGTTTTTCAGGATTATTTATCTTTTAATTCTTATTACAACATGTTCTATTTCCATTTATTTACAACCTACAAAATATTTTTCTATTTATTGGGTTTTCATATAGTTATTTAAAATTTTTAACTCTAATATTAGGTTATAATCTCTCCCCATACCCACTATATGACCTTAGTTCTATTGGTATTCCTATTTAATATATAGAGGCACTCACAAGTACTCATAACTAGTTGGCTTGAAGCACATGTTTAGTGGCATTTAGTTGAGGATGTTATATATGACTTTTTCGTAAAAATTAAAATATGTAAATTTATATATATAAGTAAATTTATAATTATGTTAATTTTTACTTCCATTAAAATTATTTATAGATAATTAAAATGAAATTATTCAATCATTTTTCACGTGACTATTTTTTCTGGAAAAAATTTGTAAAATGGATGTTATTTTATATTTAATAAATAAAACTATTTTCCTATCATCATGTATATTATTTATTATAATGATTTATTTTAATTCATAAATTGTTTTTAAATTATAATTTTAATCTTATATTAATATAATTATTTAGTTTTTGAGTTTTACAAATTAAAGGATGACTACCTTGTTTTTAAAAGAATATGATTATATCATTTATAAAAATTATTCCCATATTTATCAACACCCTTTAATGAATATTATGATCCACTAAATATATTCTCTAATGATACCATCACATAACATTATTTTTATTACTTTTTATGAATAAATTATAAGGTTTTCTTCATGTAAATAATTTCTTATCTATATGTTAATTTCACTAAGATAAATTGTAGAAATTTTATTTTGATCATGAGGGACACATTTGTTGGTTTTTCATTCTATGATGTTTCTGTTTGGAATTATTTATCCATTCAATAAATTGGTTAATATTTAATATTGTGACCTTAATGGGTAAAAAGGACATTAAAATAATATTAATCACATCAACGGTGGCTATCCCATGCCTAAGATAGAAAATGTGTGGTTGGACCCAGAATAAGAAAGTTCACGGGTGGTTAGTGTAATATTAATATGTCATGAATGTTATGATGATAATCCTTGATGTATTAAATTTATTTTTACGTTTATGCCACAAATTAATGATACAAACATATTTTTTATTACTAAGATATTATCTTATATAAAATGTTTGAATATTGATGATTCCATACACTTTTGACAGATGTATTATGTTATAAAAACCCTTATAAAAGACTCATGGTTTGTGAATTTTTTTGTGTATAAGTCAATTAAAAATATTCATTCACTTTGATTTTTTCACAGAACTATATGATCATATTATACTAAACTAGTGTGTTGAATTTATTATACCTATATTTATCATTATTATGACTTTAATATAACCCTTACCATTTTTCCATTTAACTATGTTATTAAGAATGGTATTATTCATGATATGTCATGATTTCTATTATGTGTATATAATTTTTGGGGTTATTTTTAAAACCTATTAGGTTATATGAATGTCAATGTATAATGGTTAAAATTTCAATTTGATTAGAATGACATTGGTTATTTCAATACATTTATTTTATATAAAAATATAATGAACATATCATAAAATGATCTTATGTATATAATTGAATCATATTAGTTTTGATATTGTGTCTATGGATAGATAAATTTGGGTCACATCATTTTTTATTAAATTTAGTTTGTAAAGAATATGTTCTCAACCATAAATCCTAGTGTATGGGTCTGGGGTTCCATTATTATTAACAAATCAATGTTTATATAATAGTAGAGGATATTTAGTAATTAGACGAATGAAATTTTATGATTTTTATTCCATTAGTTCACATTAAATTTATGTATTTTAATATGATCAATGTAATCAATATCATAGTTTGGTATTGTGTGGATGGATGTTAAGGTAATTAATTTTATTTTTAAATTTCATAAAAGTTTATTTTTTATAAGATTTCATGATTAATGAAGTGGTATACCATTTAAATTTTTTTATTTAAAAAACAATGAATTTGATGTTATTTTTTAATTATATTACATGACTAAATAATTGGTATATCTTTCACAAATGTGTGTTTTTTTATTATATTACATGATTAAATAATTTGTGTACCATTCGTTGAGTTTTATTAGTACTTTTGCATACCATTTTATGATTCAATTGTGTTTAAATATAGAATTAATAAATTTTCATTCATTTCACTGATCATATGATATTATAAAATTAAAAATTAATATTTTAGAATCACAAATAAATAATATGTTTTAGATATATTTAATCAAAAAATACATTGTTTCCATATAGTGAATTATAAATTAATTATCTCGATAACAATTGCATCCTATTTTATAACTATACCATGCCAAACTACTTATTGTAAAAAATTAAAAATTTTAAGGATTTTTTTTAAATTTGGAAGGATGTGAAACCAATGATTTTTGATAATATTTATTAATAAATAAACACATAATTAATGTGAAATTATTTTAAAACAGGATTGTTTTATAAAATTTGAGACATTTTATTATCATAAAAGTCTATGTGTTAAGTATGATCTTTATAATGATTTCATTGAATATTAATGTGAAAATATATAGAATACATTTTAAAATATATTTAGAAACAAAAATAATTTCCATTTCAATTCCATTTATGTATAAAATATATGTTACTATATCTAAATAACTAAAACATTTATCTTTTTCTTAAAATTTAATTTTACAAAAAAATTCTTTTTTCATTAGTAGAATACTAATTTCAAGAAAATTAATATATTATGTTTAATGGGTGATTAAATAATGTATTTATTTAAATAATATTTTAGCACAACATTAATAATTAATTGATTCAAATTAGAAATAATAATTTTAGTTATTTGACAAAGAAACTATCAAATATAAAAAATTGTTCATTGTGATTTTTTCCATCCAAAAAGGTAAAATTCTAAATATTATAATTCAGTTTTATAATATAAAATTAAATTATTTATTTCGAACGTAAAATATTATCTTAAGATGAATTTTTTAAACATTTATTTTTAAGGTAAATATTGAAAAATACCAATTTTACAAATATAGAAACTTTTAAAAAATATATATGAAATAAAAAAAATGTTTGTAAATGTTTTTTCATAGAAAATTTATATTTAATGTTTAAAATTATTTATTTATAAATATATGGTTATATATATAAATCTAGGACATATATTTATATTTCTAAATTGATGTTTTTTTAAATATAAAATATCAGTTTTTGATCCTTTTCATCAGTGTATAAATTAATATATTATATAGTAATTTAAATTTATTTTTATTCAAAATATAGTGAATTTTATATTTATAAATCTATATATATTTTTGTTAAAAAATTCAATACATTATTCTGGTGTTATAGAATTTGTATTCTAAAACTAATTTCTCAAAAACTATTATTCATTAATTTTTTGTTATATATATTAAAATATATTTTCACCACCTCTACGAATTGAATCTTGATAATTGATTTTCGATTTGTAATCATAATATTTAAAAATAAATATAGAATCCCTCTATCTTATTTATCGATATTGAATAGTTAATATTGAAAATTTCATTCCACCATGGTATGGGTTAAACATGTAAACAAGGGGTAAATGAATAGATAAGAAATATAATATCAATAAAAATGTATAAAAAATATGTTTTGATTTTATTTAATATTTTACCAATCCTATATTTTAATCATGTTCCAAATTTCTCCACATTCTCATTTATATTATATTATATTATTTTTATGATAATAATAAATACTCAGGTTACAGTTACATTACTTATAAAAGATAACCTAATGTTTTAAAATATAAAACCCACATGAAAAATTTATATCAAGAAATTTCAACCAATATAAATTAAAAAAACAATAAAATTTACCAACAATATTAGGTATTTCTAAAAGAACAACCTGAGAATGATTGGGGAGAGTCCCAATAGAGGATATTGACAGAATACATAATCATGTCTATCTATAACTTTTGTGTTTTCATTATTCTCAATAAAAAATCCAATTAATCAATAACTATATATATAATATCAAATCAATTTCATTATTAATATTATATATAAATATTTTAGTGTAATTATCATTTTACACTCCCTTCAATTTAATGGAAAATGAATATGTTTATAATTTGTAAGTTCCCACAACTACCTCAAGGATGTGATGATTTTCATTAATAATAAACACCAAAATACAAGGATATACTAATGCATGAGATGATTATATATAATAATTTTACATTATTATGAGGTTATATAAATTAATAATTATAAATGATGACTTCTTTTAATTCAATGAAAAATGAATACATCACCCATGGGTTTGTACAAACTACCACTTCCACAATTTTATGTGTTTTATTTCTCATAACAACCATATGGGGATAATTATAAAAATTGTTTTTATGAATATATATTAAATAAATTTTTAATATTGGATATTAATATTGTATTGAAATTTTGAGAAAAAATCACTAAACATTGTAATGTAATCTGTTTCTATCTGTACATTAATTAAAAAAATGATCAGTGATTTAATCTACATGATTTATTAATAAAGGAACTAAAGAATTAAATTATAAAATTATTAATCATCATGGTTCATATAATTAATTATATATTGTAATCTATAAATTATATACTCTATTTTGATTAACATATTCTAACATCACCAATGAAGAACATATGTGAAAAAATCAGAATTACTAACATCCATTTTTTAAAATAAGCATTAACTAAACAATATTTGTTTTTTAATTGAATAAATTTGAAGAATAAAAAGTACCATAGATATAAATAATTTTTTATATAATTAATTAGTAATATTTTGTTCATTATATATAATATTAAATCTCATTTATTGATTTTGTGAGTTACGTTATGGGTTTCTCATTTCAATTTTGTTTCTTTAAGATGATTGTCATATTGAGTAATTTTTTTTATAAATCATGGTGTATATAATAAAAATTGTATTTTTATAGTATGTTGAAAAAATTTATGGAGTTTAAAATTCATTATCATGTTTTATAAATCATGGTAATTCGATTTAATGAATTCTTATGTGATAAGGGTTTCCCCCTATCGATTTCCCTTAATTGTGACAGATTCTAGGATATCAAATTTCATTACTTTTTTAGATGTAAATACAGACCATGAATGTATTTTATTAAAATTTTTAGTTACATTTTGTGTATTCACTAATCCAACTATATTTATATCATTCATTTTCTTTTAATTTTAATGTTACCTAATCTGTTGGGGTTTATCATCTCATATTTTCATCCACGAGACATGTTTCATATTATACAACTATTTTTTTTGATTAAAAGATGAATGTACTACAAATTAGTGATATTTTATTAATATTATAATTTTATTAAAGTTATTAATTTTCCATTTCCAATTATATTGTCAAAATATTATTGAATATGAATCTTCCTATATCATGTGGCATTATGATTGAATCTTATTTTTCATCATGATTTCTTATGTTTCAATTTTATTAGGTTGAATAATATTTTCCTAAAATCATAAAACAGATATATATTTAATTATAATGTTATTTTTATTCTGGATTTAAATTATTCTTTAAATCATCCCCCATATTTGGTACTCTTAAAGACCGAAAATTATTTTTATTAAAATATGACAACATTTTTAATTATTAATGAGTTACCATTAACATCCATATCAATTTTTTATAAATAATTTGATGAAAAATATTGATTTTAAAATTTTTTTGATAAAAATGTTTTATTAATATTTTTGGTTTTTCTATGATTAATAAAATTAATATTTTCCTTAATTTTTTATGTTATTTACTTTTGAATTACAGTAAATATATAGGAAATAATTTTTTTTTCATTAATAGCTTGAACTAATCATATTTTTATTATTTCTACTAAAAAATTTTATGAATAAATTTAATGTTTCAGTAAATTTTAAAATGAAATCATATCCCACTTTTTTAGTAATTTGTATCTTTTAATATAATGAAAAATGATATTTTTTATTTCTTAATGTATGTTTATAATGATTTTATAATAATTTTTTCCATCTATGTCATGATGATTAACACATTCATATATGTAACATTAGATATACTATAATGATAACATATATATACATTAACTATATGTATTATGTTTGTTTTTTTGTAGATTTTTATCATAACACTCATTTAACTATCATAGGATAATAAATTTATAAATAAATATTAAATATTTTTATCCACTTATAAAAAAAATGAATGTTCTTCATTAAATAAATGGAGGGACCCAAAATATTTTATACCTAAAAATAATTCATTATTTCTCTATATATCATTATATATAATGTTACAGAAGTTATTATACCAGGCCTACAAGAGACATGGGTGATTGGGCCTCACCCATGATGGTGAACAAGAAGTTATCCAAACCCCAATAGGTTGTACATATAATAATCCCAAGCATATTATGTGGTAAATGTCAAAAGATAATACATCAATAATGATTTATATTTTCATTTTTCTGCAACGTGTTATTGGAATGGACATAAATTTTTTTCCTATGATATTCACCCTTGAATCATTATTGATTATTGATGATTTCATAATCTTCTGGAAAATGTTTTATGTTATGATAATGATTTATGATAAGACTCATGTTTTGTGATATATTTTTTGTAATATATGGATCACAAAAGATATACCCATTTAAAATGATTTCGTTATAATGATAATAATATTTTATTTTATTCACTTATGATCATATTTTAGTTAGCCCCATTCTTAATCTTATTTTTGTGGGTGAGATTACACTTCGTATGTTCCTAAACTATATGATATGATGAATGATATTATGTGCAATATACCAAGAAGGGTATCATGTGTGGATAATTTTATGACAAATTTGTAATATTTATTTTTAAATAAGAATATCAATTCAATGAATGACTAAAAACAGAAAAGGGAAAATTAAAATAATTATATTATTAAGGACTATCTAGGTTTAGTTTAATTGAGAATTAGGAAAAAGACCTAGAAAATAAAAACCTATTTAACCAATGGATAAATAATCCCACATATCTAACATTTAATATTTCACATTATGTTTTCATAATAATGCATGTTAAATACCATAATGACATAATTCATTCTATCTAATTCCGTTAATCCTATGTAAAATGTATTATATAGATTGTGAAATAAAATTATCAATAATGAAAATATTTAATCATTAACAAAAAAAATTCCTTCATTGAATATAATTAGAGCATAAGGGTCCGATAAAGTAATAAAATTTCATGGATATAAAAAAAGGTGTACTCATAACCATCAATACCAGGATCATCAAATATGAAAACACAGAATATTAATGACCAATGGAAATAGTCATACGGATGAATAATCAAGATCCATGTTATATTAGTATTTATTAAATGAAGCATCATAATCCCATAGGAATCAATGATTAATCATATTTATATAATATAAAAAAATATTCATAGAACACGTATAGAATCATAACAAAAACATTACAATTGGAATATCCATAAGTATGAATTAAAATATAATTATTCATAGAACACAATAATTACCCAATTCCTTGGAAAGATATCTGGGAGAATGAATCATTTATGCTTTAATAGGATAATGTGGTCATATCTAGGAATATTTATTTATAAATTATATAATGGGATCACCTATTATATATAATTTCAATGAACTCCAATATGAATTTTGTACATGTAAAATACATCTCATAACTCAAATAAACAATCCTTAGTCCATCATAACATTATAAGCCCATTTAATATTAATGGGTTTCATTTAAAGAAATTTGAAATAATATTAAACCATGGATTATGAAATGTTACACAACCACATCAACGATACAGGAATAGAATGTGGGAATGAAATTTTTTCCATAATTTTTTTGAATCATAATTATACAAGGGAAAATAAATATATTGTATTACAATACCAATAAAATAATCGTAATCCATCCAGATAAAGAATATGGATTTTTTATAAACCCAACCTTTCTGTATGATTACCATTCCATTTTTCAGAAACCCTATTAATATATTTTCATTATATCTTTATTGGGTTTTAATTTGGGGATAATTTTTGTGAATCTCATAAAATATGGAAGCCCATAGGGTTATGAATTGTCTTGACATGGATAAGGAAAACTTTGATATTTTCTCCAAAAATATGTGTGATGCTTTGTTGAGGCACATAAGGTGGTTTAAAGTGTGTATACATTGTGGGTCCACCATCACTACCAGATGACCCCAAATATAGTTGGGGTTTTCATGGTTGTCACATGGTTCGGAAAACCATGAACCTCCACCTAAAAATACTTTCATGTTGAAATTTAACCACTATATATTTTTATTACTGTACTGAACCCCTGGATTATATGCCCATCCCCCCCACCCACTTGACCTAGCATAACATGCCATGACTTTAGTGGATCTTATAGTTTTTAAATGGATCCTAAATAATATTTTAATGTGAATTGAATATTTTGTGTATGGAATCAATTTATCATTGGTATGTGCTTTCTTCCACATTTGGATTCCCTTACCCCCAATGCAGTTTCCTATTTGAGTAGAAATTCTTCTCCTTTGTAGTCAATGATTTTGATCTAGGTATCGATGTATATTGTTCCGTTGGATATTCATCAATGTTTTCAATACTATATCTCTTATGACATTTTGAATTAAACCATTCCACGTTAAATTAAGTGTCCTCAATATGAAATATTTTATCAATGATGATGAGTTTGATGGTATAATTGTCAATTCTCATAGAAATTAATATAATTGTGTGTATGTAATTGTAATGGTTATTTTTCCACATTGAGAAATTTAATATTAAATTTAATTATTCAATTGATTCCCTTTTATTTTGAACCCTTCATGGATCAGAATGAACTATTAAAATTTTGATAATAGACTTAATATCTACCCATGGGGCGTGACCATATATTTGAAATGGTGATTTATAAATCCTAAAATATTAAAAGGCGAATAATGTGTCTATAAAATTGAATTAGAATCCTCGATTATTTTATAATAAAATAAATAATGAATATGATTAATAAATTGGATTATTATATTTGTTAAATATTTAGTTATTAAAATGGATCATAAATGGTGTATGAATATTGAACCACGATAGGTGATATTTTTTATGGATGTGAATGATGACTTGTTGGTACAAGACTACTACTGACAATACCAATTGGTGATAAGATTTTTTTAAGGAAAAAATGAGTTAAATATATAATTATTTTTATGTGATCAAGGAGTTTTGAGATAATGACTACAAATCCAAATACCCACAAGAATTCATACCATTACTCATGAACTATAATAAATTAATATATAACTATAATTAACTATATAATCAAAGACCATGAATTAATGAATATGATATTTTTGGAAAATGATTCAGTAATAGGAATCGGGAGTCATATGAATTATTGCTATGGGTGTCAGCAAAAACCAAAAGGACTATGTGGAATATTGTAATATATTCACACAATAACCAGTTTACATAATAGCTACCCAAATATATTTCAAGTTTGTAAGACAAGATAGGGGAAGCAATCTATGTTTGATGGAAGAGTTAGGATTTGGAATGGTTCTTAGATGAGGGAACTTTCCATAATTTTAGGACATGTATGGGAGTTTTATTTTTTCCCATCATATACGGTTTTCATTTGACACATGTCACATATATGGAATGACAAATCTAATATTTTTATGGTAACATTTTCCATATTTTTATTCATCATTTGACGTTGTATGATTATTGATTATGGTATTATATTAGTATATTAATCCTCGTTTATAATTTTTATATTTACCTATGATATTTTTTTCCTTTAATAAAGGGGGTAAAATATATGTACATTACATTTTGGACCCATTATTATATTCCTAATCCACTAGAATATGCGGAATCGTCTTTGAGGTCACCTGAAAAACAAAATCAGGGCACCAATATATGTTATATGGGTCGAGATATAACTAAGAGGTATCAAAAGAGATTAATTTTTTTAATTTTATTATTATTTTTAAAATGTATATATGATACAAGGATGATTCAAGACTTGGTCATGATCAGCATAATGGAATTTTCAGACCCATGTGTTGGGGAAAACCGAAGTACAAAGGGTGGGATTATTTTAATATATGTTTGTTGTTATAGATGAGTGTTATTTAACCTAGAGATATGAGAAATCTATGTTATGTATTTATTACTATATAATTGTCCCAGTGGGGTAATATGAAATTTATTCTTAGTATTCAAAAATCCTTTTAATCACATATGGTTTTTTGTGACATGCGTTAAATTATTCTTGTACATAAAAGAATGTTCTATGTCTGATTTGGAAAATAAAAAAAGTACATACTTGTGTAATATAAATGAAATTTTATCTAATAGAAAATGTTAATGAATAAATTGATTCTAAATGTGTTATAATGAAATTAATATAATGTTTTTATGATGGGAAACATTGATATATGGTAACATTTTAAACTATTTTATCCCTTACCTAGGTTATGGATAGTTGAGGTTATTGATAGTGCTTTGGTTTTGATCATTTGTTAGCGTATGGGGATGAATTCATAAATACATATGTAAATACACAATTCTTAAATATATGAATGTTATTTAATGTTGTCCAAAACATGTTTTTTAATTTTAGATATATTCCTTCATGTTGTTTCTTGTTGATTGGATGATGAGATAATAAGGACTGAATTGTTCGATCATTCGTTGACCCATAAGCCTCAATATTTTAGAGTTTTGGAGAAGGGGAGTGTCCCTAGAGAAAATGTCACACTTTATGTAGTTCATATAATGAGTCCAAATGTAGTATTTGTCAAATATATCTTACCTGACATGGGAGTTCTAGTTCCATCACCCTCTGGTATTCACCGGAGATGGTGAACCTGAGGTAGGAGAGTTATGGATTGATTATATAAATATAATTCATTACCACTTATAAAATCAATAAGATAAAAGAGTCAAAATTGTATTCATATATGTTACAGGGTCACACCAAAAGATGGTTGGATATTTAGGATCAATATGCGCAGTGGGAGGGCATGTTATGGAATGAATTACTGGAGAAGTCTCTCGAACACCTATAACCAAAGAAGCTCATATAGAAGCAGTTTGTTTGGTTTTTGTTTTTAACCATGGGTTGTATGACTATGATTGAATATCATGTTTTCATCACTAATTTTTATAATTTTTTCCCATAATTGGGTGGAGGAGAGTAAATGGTCATGAAAAATTTATAATATGGAATTAAATGAGACATTATGTAGCAGTTTAATAACCATTAGACGAAGAAGTGTTTTGGTGT
Organism: Viscum album; assembly: GCA_963277665.1. Classification (NCBI taxonomy): domain Eukaryota; kingdom Viridiplantae; phylum Streptophyta; class Magnoliopsida; order Santalales; family Viscaceae; genus Viscum; species Viscum album. Next base: position 579,325,413 of record OY728128.1, on the reverse strand, counting down.
AGTGAATCTGAATCCATTTTGTAAGGAAAAAAGGGGATTCTAGTGGAATTAAATGTTTTTATATTGGATGACTATAATATAAATATTCTATAAGTATAAAGTGTCTCTATGAGACCATCAAAAAAAATTAAAAAAATCATGGAAAATGATCAATTACCTAGAGCAGTATCTGAGCACACAATCACCAGTGTGGTATGTTGGGACATATTCATAGATAGTGTTTAGAGTCACCAGTGGACATCTAAACCTGAATAATGATAGATATATTAAATAGGTATTTTATAAACCCACCTTTGATTCATAATAATGGTGGTGCATGGTCAAATTATAGTACTAAAAGGGGGTATTATACACCAAAACAATTAGGAGTTCAATGTTCTTCTCGAAATGGTTGTCTAGGTAATGGATATATAAATTAGTGGAATGAGAGCCTAAATCGACTATGCGTTCTAGCTCAAGGGACTCATACTGTGTTAAAGGGAAGAGGAGAAGGACATTTTAATATTGTTGAACATGTTCTTGTGGTCATCAAGTCTAGTCCATCGATAGTCTAATATAACAGTATTATATATTCTAAAAATTCTTATTACTTATTTATAACATGAAAATACCTTTATTTTATATCATCTCAACATGTGAAGGGTTTGAGCATGATGGAAGTGTTTGTTAGTGGATTTATGAGGATTGAAACACCATTGGTAGTATGTTTGGGATACATCAGTTTATATAAGTGGTGTTCTCTTGTGTTTGTGAGTAAAAATTTATTCAGGATATTCATATACATTAAATGTCATCTTATTACATGATATTTCAGATGAACTGGTTGGAATAATACTGATAACTCATCGATTGATACCATAGTAGAGTTACCTTTATATATCATAAGTGAAACATTAATACTCATCACTAAGTGTTTTATATTTATGAAATCCATGTCAGACATGTTCATCAACAACTGTGGGAGCTCACAACACATGAATCAAGCCTTTTTCTGGATAATAGGGTGTGTAAAGCATGATTTCATTCCACCAATAGTGATCTAGATTTAGGGATTGATTCCTAATGAATTCATAGGGATACCATATGAGAAATATGTTTATCATATAATTGATAACCTATTGGGATCATAATATGATTCTATATTGAATAATACCAATAAATATGCAAGATATGAAGATAAATTAGATGTTTTCATGTATACAAAATTTATTCATCCATGTATGTATACTTTTGTTTCTCTGGTTTTGTTTCCGAATAATTTGGAATGGGCGTTGAGTTTCTGTGTTGGTTATATAAAGGTGCAGTAGATGATAGTGGAGAAGTTGTATCCTATTCTACATATTCAATATAATTTTGACTATTTGAGATGTTATTCAATATTCTTACAAACTGAATTGAGATAGGGGTAACATTAGTTGTGGATTTGTCCTTTTGATATACTAGGGAATAATTCTAGAAGCATTTATGGAGGATATATGTTATTAATAAAGTAGTAAAAGATGAATAACTCTTGTCTATGTATATTCCCTTGATGAACAGAATCATTCATAACTACCGATGACATTTTATCTTTACATTTATTGAATAATTCATGGTGTAATACGAGGCTCATGATTATCATTCCCTATAGAAAAACATCATAATTATCACAATGAGATAACAAAATCATTACAAAAATATATAAATTTTCAATTATGGATAAAAAATGGTACATTGCTTTTGTCACATCTCCCCTAAGAAAGTTGTGTTATTTTACCCATATAACTTCTCTGAAATTTTTTCCATGGATAAGAACTAGACTTTTTTTAAAATATAAAAAATTTAATGGTAGGTATGTTATTACCAGATATTATTAAGGTCTATACTCTTATGGATTCCCCAAATTCTGGATTGAAAAAGATGAAAACCATGTTAGAATGTTCTGCAGCATCTCATAATTATTTCTATCATTTTAGTAATATTTTTACTACTATTCTGATTTTGAACCTACCGGATCTAGGTGAAGAGTATACCATGTTTTTTGATGTTTCTAGGATTGTAAATTATTCAGTGTTGATGTAGATTTATCAAGGTTCCACATATGAGTAATCGTAATGGTGTCTAAATGAATAATATTACACAATAAATGAACTCATGTTGTCTTCCATTAATTTTCCGTTAAGGTGTTATTAAAATTAAATATTTAAAGAATAGTTAACTATTCATATTGAAATAAATATCTGGATGTATATCTTATTGTATTAATATTCAAAAAATTATAAAATTTAATTTTTTTTATTATATTTTATTTTTTGATAATTTTTATGCTTTAAAACTGTAGAAGAGAAATAATATTGTTGACGAATTGGGTCATAAGTCAAAAAATCATGCCATTAATGAGTATCCATTTGGGTGGAAGATGATAAATACACAATATGAGATGCATATTGAGGTATAAGAGTTACAGGAGGAGATTATCCTTGTATATTTATCATAGGATTCAATATATATAATATGAATTATGGAGAACTGGTATGAGGATCTATTGTGTTTCTCCTTGAGGTTAATCATTGAGAGTTGGTAGTATCCTTCCAATTAAACCTTAGATGATGATGATATCATATATTTTTAGAACCATGTTGTGGTATATAGATGTTTTCCAATGGAGATGATGTTTTATTTTCATACCTTTATATTGGTAGTGACTCACGAAATGATGAAAATTTACCATGACCATTGTCTAATGTATTGTTGGAAAAGCATGAAAAGGGTGATTGTTTATTCTTTTGTATGAAGAGAAGAATTCATATTGGTGAAGGGTGACCTTTAACAACCCGGTGGTTTTTTGGAGGTGTTTCCAATTCATTAGTGGTTATGGAATGAAAATACCATGGGCTTCGTAGTGGGTCATCTAAGTAACCATGATGATAATGATGTGATTTTGGTGATTCTGGATCGATTGAAAAATATAATCATTTCTTTCATACCTGGGAGACTATTATTAGGGAATATATGGGTGGGACATATAATTGGGATGTATTCTATATTTAAGGGGGTTTATAGAGTATATATTCATACCACATCTTATGTTTTACATTTCTCTTTGGGAATAGATTACAATGGGAATTGGGTACCTTGGAATTACTATGTATGGGTTTCTTCCCATTTAAATATGGTTAAAAGTGAACTCTACATAAGTGTCAAAGGATATTTTGGTAGAGTGAAACATTTATTTTTGTGGATCTTGGGAGAAGTATATAGTGTTAGTTAATATCTTTTATAAAAACAATTTCTTTTTCACATTACATATGTCAAATTGTAAGGATCTTAATCATATTCTAGGTAGATAACCAATATTTTGGATGGAGACATGTCACTTTGAGTTTTATTACTATTAGTTGTATGCATGAAAACATATTTTCATCAACTAATTCCATAATATATCTACCTGATAAGAGTAGGAAGAAGTCATATGTTGATTGATGTTGAAAATATATTTGGTTTTTTGTTGGTGATCGTGCATTTTTTAAGATATTTTTAGATTTTTTTACCAATGGATTCATAGATAAGGATTTTTGGATCATAGTTTCACTATATCATTTTAGATCGATGAGGAAATCATAATGATGGCGTACCAATAAGCTCTTCCACCAAGGTACAATTTAATAAAATATGTATTTCACTTTTCCCCACTTCATAAATTTAACATTAACAATTTTCATGTGAAAAATGTTGATGATATTGATCTTGTGTCTACAAAATCCATTAAGGTGAGTCTAATAAATATTGTATATAATAGAGTTATTTTGATGTAGGGACGAAGTGTTCCATTAGTCCATGTGTAGTGGTCGAACTAAGGTGTTCATTATAGATCATAGAAGCAATATGTATATATTCACACTCAATTCACAGTCATTTTCTTACATCCGAATATTCTATATGATTAGGAGTACAACATTACGATTATCTATTATAAGATGGGGTTATCGAATGAGAACATCCTTTCTGGAGGCTTCCCACTGTCACCTATAAGTATATATTTAACCATGTAGTGATTATACCCATATTTTTTTTAATTGGGGTCAATTTTTAATAAATTTTTAGAATATTATAAGCCTGTGGAGCATGGAAGAGATGGTGAATTGTTAGGGAAAACCATGTATTATTTCCAAGTAAATTAAGAAACCAATTTTAGAGCCGTAGAATCTGGTTGATAGTTTGTAATAATCATGAAAACACTCTCTGGAAAAGAGCACCTTGAGATAGTGGGGGTTCACATTATAACACAAGGATAGTCAATCAACAAGACACATAGATGAAAATATGAAACCATGAAAATGATATCATGTTTAATGAATATTGTTTTGGAAAAATTTCTCTTCTCTATAAATCATCTTGTATATAAAAAATTAACCGTGATTCTTTTACAAAAAGTCCCAACACCCCCCCAATTTTTATTTCAATTCACCATCGCTCGTCCTTACTTGATTTCCATGATTTTGGAGGAACCAGAGAAGATTCCTATACTCCTCTGATGTCATGAAATGAAAATTAATGATTTGGTGAAATGAATCCACCCCAATTTGTAATTTAATTTATTTCTCATTTTTCCCTCTATCTGAGTTTTCTCATTCCTAATAGAGATGAATAATGATTCATTTGAAATTATTTTTTTAGATATATCACTTGATTGATATAGACTCTTAGTATTTTTTTCTCCTAGGTTTCAATAAAATATATCCTCTTACATTGAAAATTTGACTATTCCATGTCAAAAATAGGGTTACGATTTAACAAGGATCCATCAACGTTTTTGATATTAGTGGTTAGATTGTCATTTCAAAATGTTATGACTATAATTATGGGTATGTAATTGTGAAATTTATATTTCCACATTGGTTAATTTATTTTTAAATTGAATTAATTTATTGAATCATTTTTTATTATGAATCCTTCAGGGATCTAATTTGAATCTTTAGTGTTTTTAAACCTAACTAAATGTAAACCCGTGGTGGGATCTTATTTATTTGAAATGATAATTTATTAATTATTAAATTTCAACATGTGTAGTAATTAGTTCATAAAAATAAATTAAAATTATTGGAGTAGTGTTGATAAATGTTATAATGAATATATATGATAAATTGAATTTGGAAGGAGGTTGAATTATATATCCTGAAAATAGTTTCTAAATTTGTTATGAATGTGAAACTATAGTATGAGATATTTTTGATTTATGTTAATGAATATTTCTGGGAATGTGACAAATATTAAAAATATATATGGTGTGTTAGACATCAATACTAATACCCTAATATATATATATATGTGTGTGTGTGTGCGTGTGTTTTTGTGTGTGTGTATTTATTTCGATTTTATCACTGAGTTGTGGCGATGGTACTGATTCCCCAAATTCCCAAACAGTTAACAACTATAGCCATATGAACCCATTGTATGAATGAAAATTTTGAATTATTAAAATAATGAATTCCCCTAAAAATGAAATTTGATACTACTTTTTCATATGATTCTTACCCCCAAATATGATGGTGTAAGTTTTGTTTTATTGCGTGTCACTGTAAATCCTAGGGCTTATGTGATTTAGTAATGAAAATTATATATGTTAAATATTTACAGTATACTTTGGAATTTATTTTAATAACACGTAAACCACTGTTATATATTAAGTATTTATTTAGATGTAATTGGTAGGGTCCTACTGCATTTTAATCATGCCCTATATGCGATTCATGATGTGTAAAGAATAGATTTCATTTTTATGGAAGAGAATATGTTATAGAGACTTATGTTCGATGGATTACTTCATATTTTGGGTATATCATGGGTGTGGAATCCATACATCATTTCATCACCCACAAGAGAGATATTAGTGTGTATTTATTTTGGGTTTTCATTTGTCAATTCATAATTATATGGAATGACATATATAATGTATTATTTACAGTCATTTTTCCTATTTTGGATTCATCATGTGATAATGGATGATTATTTATTATGTTATTATCTTGGTTTCCTGTTATTATCAATATCATATTTATTATTTAACATCGCAATTGTGCATCTTTTGACAAACCGTATGAAGGAACTGGTATGTCATTTTTAGGTCGTATCGTCATCAATTGCATCATAAAAAAATTTTCCCAAATGGAGAATATGTAACAATAATGATATATTAAATTAATTCATTGTAATACCATTAATATATAATTAAAATTATTCTTATTTACAATATGAATTTTATTTTTAAAACCACATTTTAAATCAGAATACATTTTCAAAAACCATTTAATTTAATTTTTTTAAATACAATGAATTTATAGGATTGTTAGAAAACATTTCAATTTATAATAATCCTGTGAACATGGAAAATATTATTTCAATAAATTTATTACATACCAGAGGTTAATTTTAATAGTCTATACTAGATAAAAAATGTTTTCTTTAAACTACTTTTTTTACTTAAGTTATTTTATTATAAATTGACAAGAATATTTCAATCACATATTCGATAAAATAAACATGAGCATTATTTGAAGATGAAATGAAGCTCCCATTTTAATTTTTTTAAAAACGAATAAAAATTACTTCATCAAAATAATAGGACATTAATAAATAAAATTTTAAATCTTTTTTAGAGATCATTTTTTTGAAAATAAAACTAATTTTTGAACAAAGCTGGAATGCATGTCATAGATTCTTAAAAAATATATTTCTCAACAATATTATGTACCAAATAGTGGCGAGATGATACTATAATATATATATATATATAATAAATTTTCATTGTATAAACAAATATATTAGTTTCATGGGATATGTGGACGAATTCTTAAAAAAACAATATACAACGATATTATAAAAAATAACCTTACAACTAATGAAAAATTGATTCATAGTACTCATGAAATAATAACAGTAAATGAATATTACATCATAAAAATAATTAGATTCATGACATAAAATTTCAATGTATATTTATATACTGCACATAAAAGAACACATGTGTATAACATAATTAACATCTCATAAACCAAAATTGAGAAAAGATTCCCTTACCAGTTTGGTACCATTGAAAATATAATCCCCATGAAAAAGAGATCGTAAAATGGATTTCTAAATCCACATAAAAAAATTTATAATAATAAAATAAAAAATAAACGGTCAATACATACACCATAGAAAAAACATAATTGGTTATTATGAAATATATGTCACAGAGATAAATTTGAGACCGGAAACCCTTACATCTAGTTTGATTCATCAAACATGTTGTTTAATTATAAATAATAATCATATGTTTATTATTTTGTTTATTTTGAAACTTTTTCATGTTTATTATTAATTATATTACCATTATTAACATGTTATATATAATTATGTAATCAATTATGTTTATGTCATATGATTTCACCATACTTGGCTTTTGTGTCCAAAATTAATATTGTATATTGACTGTGGTCAAAGAGGACATTATATAAACATATCTAGGGATATAATCAATAAATGATTGTCATATATATATATATATATATAACCATGAAAATGGTTATGATAGAAGGACTACCTTTATGATCACGTTGATCGTAAGACGAACATACTCATGAGAAAAGATTCTATTTTTCAAGAATCATTATAGAAAGAATTTTGGTAAAATTTAACATTAAAAATTGTTACTAATAACCTAATTACCATATTTATTAATTTTATATACTTATATATATCTTTATTGAGATTTGGTGTGGGAAGAAAATATTCACATCACTTCAAGGGGGTGGTAGTCCACACACCCATATATGAAAAAAAATCATTTTTCACTAGGTGAATGGGTAAAAAGAAAATATTATTATATTTTATGAAAATTATAAATATGTATTTAATATAATAAATATTTACATTAAATAATATCTATTTATTATATTATTAATTTATAACTTCTATATAATTCATTATTGAAAAAAAAATCACATCAATTTGTGAGGGAGTAGTCCCCGTACAACCGATCGATGTAATTATATTCCTTAAAGAATGGAATAACTAATGTTTATATATTTTATAATTAATAATAAGGTATAAAAATATTAGTAATAATGTTTATAAAATTTAGAACAATTTTTATTCCAATCTATGATAGGTGGTAATGTAAAAAATAATTACATCATTTCATAAGGCAGTCGTATGCTGTGAAAATGATTGAAAATTGAATAAAAATTTGATAGAAGTTATTGGTCATTTAGATCATACCATCATAAAAAAAATTACATGGATGATTCTACAATTATTATATCATTATTTTATAATTAAAATTGAATGAGGTGGAGAAATTATTAATACAAATACAAAAGTTGAAGAACATGTCGATATTTTTTGGTATCCTTCTTAGGGTTGCACAAAATATTTGATATTTTAGATCTATATAAAAAAATAACGATTCTAGAATGAGGGGGAAAAGATTTGAATTTTTTGAAGTGTTTTTAGATGATCTGAATGTCTCAAGAGTTTTGAAGTAGTTCTGGGAGTGAGTCCCCATTTATAGTTGATGTCGTGTGAAATTTTTGTAAATATTCAAATGAATGTTCTATTTGGGGGTCAATATAAAATAATGTAACTATAGAATAGATAATTAAATTATTTTATGAATTATACAGTTTGGAAACATCTCAAAAACAATATTAAAAACATATTTAAAAAAAATATTTATAACATCTATGATTCAATGATTTTACCATTTTCTGTTTTCTCTAGAATAACTAGTTTTTTATCCTAAGAATTTTATTTACTAATACAATATTAAAGGGGGAAATATTATAATGTATTACCCCAAATAATAAATATTAAATCATGTGTATAAATTGAAAATATTTTGTGTGTGGGATATATTAATATAACACGCACATGTGATGTGAAAAAACAATACATTAACCAAAGGTGTCCTAATATAGTTTATAATTATCTAAGAATAGATATATACACTATAAAAAAATAAATGTTCTTTAAATTGGAAATGGATTATATTTATTAAAAATTATATGTCACTCGGATAAAGATAGAATTTTTTTGTTATTTATAATAATTTAATTCAATATAATTTATCATAATGTTAAATTAATTTTAATTTTGTCATTTTTATTTAATTATAATTTTAAAATTAGCATATAAAATATATATATAGAATATATTTTATGAATCCTGTGTTTTAGTAAATATTAATATAACAAGATAATTTTAAATAGTAAATAATGAAATATTCTTCAATTATAATATTTTTAGTATTATTCATTTAATTTAAATATTATCTAAATGATTAACTCATTGAAATTTCAAAAGTATTTTAAGAAATATTATGTCTATAAACATTAATAATAAAATATTATAGTAAAACAAATATATTATTTTTCAAAATAATATCTATATCTAAACCAATGTGGAGTTTTCCCAATGAAATATCATTTTATAATTTAAAATTAAGATCATTATATATTTTAACTTCTTATTTATATGACATATAATATGGCTGATAATCAACGAAAAAGGGAAAATAATTTCCATATTAAATATATATAGATGGAAAAGGTCCATATAAACTCATTAAATTATATTAATATATTACTTTAATACATATTCACTCTTATCATTCATGTTTTACCCCTAATAAAACTATTTTTACCTTAACTATGGAAATTATGTTTTATATAATTCACTATTAATTTTGGTGAGAATTTAAGATTAAATTATTAAAAATTTAAAATAATAATATTTTGATATATGGAATTCAGTTTTTTAAAAATCAGTTAATACAAGTGGAAAATATTAATTTACAATAAATACCATTGGCATTGAAAGGAAACTGCATTTTATGGAAGGTATTTTTATTAAAAATATGATTCTATATTAATTATACGACTAGTAATAATCAATGTTTGAAAAATTATTAGTATTTTAAAATATATGATATTTAAATTTCATTAAAAAACCCCCATTTGGGATATTTTAAAATTAAATTTAATGGAGAAACATTGTCAATTTTATATATATTTATAGAAAAACTCATTTCCAAAAAACCATATTTTATGAACCAATGACATGTCGATTCAATGTAATTGAGTTAATTTAATATAAAATAGGATACATGATATCATATTCAAAAAATAATTGGTCTTTAATATTAAATAATTTTAATAAAATAGGAAACTAATTAAAAAATCATTATTTATATTATTTATAGGAAAATGAAAATTTTTCAAAAAATCAATAACATTAACACAATGTAATTTTTTATCTTATAATTTAAAAAATTATGCTACTTATAATAAATATATTTCGTAAAGATCTAAAAAAAATTTTAAAATATTATTCAGGAATGTGGCTAAAAATAATTTGTAAAGATAACATGTTTTTGAAGAATAAAATAACTTTTCTAAATAAGTATTGATCATTTAATAAAATTTTATAAATAATTTATTTTTATTAATTCAAACGTATAAATATTTTTTTACTTATATATTTCACAAGGTAAAAAATAATATTAATAATCTTCATTTTAATCATTCTATTATAACAATCATATATATCAAGGTCAATTTGAGCTTGGTGTTTAATGTTGAATATGCTATCAAAAAAACAATCTCATGTTTGCATGTACCCCAAGATACAAAGATCCTGATGGGTAAAATAATATATTAATTAGTTTTTTCATTTTACTCAAGATAAAATCGTTTTTTCATTTCCTATTAGTTACCGAATATAATTTTAACATTTTTCACTATTTGGTTGTTACATCCAATCATTAATAAATTGTATCCCAATAATTAAAACATTATATAGGTATCCAAAAGGTGAAATTTTATTTTAATTATCTTGTAAAAATTACAGTAAAAAGGGTTAATAAAATATATTATTAATATAATATAAATAGAATAACAAATTTCAAAATGAATAACACATAAAATAGTTTCCAAATAGGATAATATTTGTGTGAATGGATAAGAAGTGTAAATAATTTTAAAGAGTGGTTGTGGCCATTGATCAGAAGATATAGAATGATACATTTAATTTAATGATCCAAAAAAACAATATGATGTTATGATTGAAAATATAATTATCTCATTATAAATTAAAGTAATATGATTAATTTTTTTCAAAATCCTTTTCCTATATTTGATTAATTATATTACCATATAGACTATAAAATTATGATAATATAATTTCTAAATGAGTATAATTTCACCATTTAATAAATTTACACCATAGTGGAAACTTTTCCACCAAATGATGTGTATTTACGGTGATTTTTTCATTTTTAATGAACTAAAAGTATCCATTTAAAGGATCATATAACATAAATGGTAAAAACAATTATCGCATATTTCAATTTAAATTATTGAAAAAACAAAATGTTAACATCATGGTATGTTAATTACAAAACATTATTTATCATTAATATGAGATATTAATATTTAATATTCAATAGTAATAGCCAATGTTCAAAATAAACCATTCTTAAAAAAAATCATATTAAATTTGTGTTTTAATGTAAAATGATATCTAGTACCATTTATTTTCCAAGCCCAAAAATATCACAATATGTATTATTTTAATATCATTAATAACGTAGTCTTAAATTTTCATTTTAATATTATTGTTATCTATATGAAAAAAAATGTTTTCCCATAATTAAGAGAATATCCGAGTACAAATAATCCCAAAATATTGTTGATAAAATCAATAATATTTCCAAATATTATAAACTGATACATCAAATTAAATATATAATTTAAATAATAATTAACCAACTATTTTTTCTCCTAAAATCACATTCATCACTTAATGATCTCATCATTTAAAACAATAAATGGGTTTATTATTACTTCGAACTAATTAAAAATAATAATATTATATACCTATGATGGTATACACAACACTTAAGATATCCTCTGAGGATAAAATCAAATTTAGAAATTTTCTATAAAAAACCACTATTAATAACTATAATAGAATATTACCTTCACTCACAGATTTAATGATAAATTTATAAAAATGAAAAACTGTATCACATACATTCTAGAGGACCTTATTGGTTTAATTTTTTGTATAATTATAAAAAAACCTATATAAGCAATACTCATTATGCAAAATAATATTTTCCCAAAACATAATTATGATTTTCATATTTCATATTATTTCATCATCTCTATCCTAAAAATTCACTTCATAAATGATTCATTAATAAAATTGATTTCTAAAGATTAGAAAAATAATCATAATAATTGTTATCTTAATTTCTTAGTTAGTGATAACATAAGAATTAATAAATAAATGAAATCAATAAAAAAAGATAATAAGGGTACGATGAAATAATAAAAGTTCTTATTTATAATATAGGAATATTCTTACCCATCAATACAGGGATAATAAAACATGAAAACCTGAAATATACTTCTAATAAAGGAAGGAGTCATAATAATCAGTAATAATGTGCCATGTGATTGTGATCAGGATCAAATGAAACATCATAAACCCATAAAATGTAGTGCTAAAACACATTGGTATCATATAACATTATATTCCAAGAACAGATAATGATTATATTTGGTGATTATAAAATTATATAATTTAATTTTTTAAATAGAATATTGTAGAATTCTATTTTTATACTCAGTAGTGGAGGATGGTTTCATTAATGAGTGGTTTTATTGTGTCCATTTGCATTATCATAGTCATGTAGTACCATGGTAGAGATGGGAACAAGACACATATCCCAACAATACTACCTTCTTAACAAATTAGATAATGGTTTGTTTACCGAATATGAAATTATTAATTAATTTTTAGTGTATTCAAAATATAGCTCATCTTGCAATTTTTTATGGATGATATACATGCTCCTAGTATAACCCTGAATGTGGGTTTAACTTTATAATATGAATATAAATATTAAATAGTTATTAGTTATTCAAAATTCTAAAAAAAATCCACAATTCAAATATATATTGAAAACTTCATTTTATTTTGACTAAAAACAACATATATATTTCTTCACACGTGATCTTGCAACATCAACATTCAATACAAAATCATTTTTTAAAATTCCTATAAAGTCATTAATATCATAAAATATACATCATATGTAGAAATCATTTATCCATGGTCATTAAATAATCAAAATGTATATATTTTCTATGCCCCCTACCAAAAAACTTCTTACTAAAATTTAGATTATCCTAAAAATAAACTCAAAAATAAATAAAATAGATATGAATTTGTAAAAATAAAATTTATTTTAAAATGATATCTTACAAAGAATTCAAAAAACTACCCACTAAGTATAAATATAGGTTAATTATAAATAAATCATTAAAATTTACAATCTTTATGAAACTCCCAAGAAGTTCAATAGGTATTGTATTTGATTTTACACACAAGTCACCCAAAAAATCATAATAATAATAATAGACAAAAAATAATAATCTAATAATGATCCACTAAATTTAAAAATATTTATTATTTCCCTTACAACTTATATAATTTTTTGATTCTCATCAAATACCATTGAGGGGGGAATGATTATTTTGTATACCCTATCTATCTATTGGATTAATTTTTAAATTTTTTATGATATCCGACATTGTATACTCCCAATTTTGAGTGATAAAATTTTGATTGGAATATTTGTGGTTATATTAATATGATAATTTTTTAACTGGAAATATTAATGGCCTTGATGATTCACTATTATTATAAATTTTTATGAATGGTTACTAGAGTTCATCATATCATTATTTTTCAAACAATACTGATATTATTTAGTAATTGACAATGTAAGATATTATTTAGCCTTCAAAATTTCAAATTTTAATAATAACATGTAATGGAGAGGATTATTTTCTTATAACATGGTATATGAAATATCCATTTATTATTTCACATATTTCCTCTTTTTTAGATAAATGATAAATATTCAAATTTCCTCTAACAATTCACAATTATCAAATTGGATTTGATTAACTGTTTTCTCCCTAATATGTTATAGTCTTGTGATTTTATGATTTATTATAAATATTTAACTACATACGTTTATTTCATTAAGGATAATAAATATTATATTTTCCTTTTTTCCGTAGAATTGATCAAACATGATCTTTATATTCCTCTCATAGATTTCATTTGTATCATGATTTAAGATTACTGTTATTTTTTGTGTGATTCCTTGGACTTACGCATAATGACCTAGTTCCACTAACATAGGTTTTTTCATACACACCTTGATTGCAGTTGTAAAATCCTAGATATAAAATTATAAATATTCAATAATTATATGTGTTATATATAAATATTTAATTATTTACATTTAGTGGAAATATTATTTTTAATATTTATTTAATTTTTAACAATAATAAAATAATGAATTCCATGTATTTATCAAAAAAATAATTTTCATCCATTTATGAAACAATTTAATCAATAAGGATTCCACCATTTCTCTAAAAAATTCCTCACATAAGCTATCCCGGTATACATATCACATAAAAAGATTTCATTTATAGAAAGGATAAATGTACACATTGGAAGGGATGAGATTAACATCATAGTAATGAGTCATATTATAATGACCCGTACATTATATAAATTATTATTCCATCAGAATTTGATAATACTTATTAAAACATATAACAAAATCATGATAGGACCATATATGTATTGTGTCCTTAGAAACGAGGAAACATAAACAACTGGGTCATAAATCATCTACACTGTCTCATGTTTATTTCAACATATATAGAGTCCATTTTGGAATATACTACTTAATAACCTTCTTCCTGGCCTAGGGCAAAGAAAACATAAAAAAGGGTGAGCTCAAGTGCTCTGTATGGGAAAACAAAGCAAATATCAATCATATCAAATTCATAAGAACATAACATTTTGAAAACCGTATATTTCAAAAGAGATCTTAATATCATTACATGGGATAATTGATAGAAGTGATATTTAATCCCAATAATCATAACATAAAACATGAGACATTTTTTTCATACACACATATTCATAGAAAATCATTTCATATTAGTCACGACTCATTTCCTAGACCATCATAGTGGACAATGTCCTTTACAGAACAGAGTTCACTCCTCGTTCCAGTCATGTATCACTGAACTAGACTAACTTGTCAATCTACCCATTTCTATATCATGAGATATAAATGTTTACCCAATGAATTTGAGGGAGATATAGGTCCCAACCATCTCATAATTAAACCATTATTATTTGTTCCACAAAATCATAAATCATACCTAATACCATGACCCAAGTAATAAAAATGGGATTCAAAAACATCTTGTCATCATAACATAATCCATATAAGATAAAGGACTTAATAAAAATAATTCCATCATAAAATATTCAAATCAATGTAATAATAGGGATAGAAACCAAACCATATATCATCATAGATGGAAATAATTTTGATAAAACACTTGAACTCATTTCTTGATGAAAATCTCCATTCTTCTTCAAAATAATTTTTTTTTGCTAAAAATGAAATAAAATTATGAAGAAATAAATTTTTGTTGAAAATAATCATGAAATATTCCATAGGAATCTTCATCTAAATAAGTCATTATGAAATCGTAAAAATCTATTCATGTAGTATAAGTTAAAAACATTCTTCTCATACTTTTTCCGGAAAAGTCAAAAAGAATCTTGTACTGAAAATGAAATAATATTCATTTCATATGTTTTACTAAAATTTTCACCAATACATAAAATTGGATTTAAACAATAATAGTAGGATAGAAATAATATTACATATTGAGTAAATCTTAATGTGGATGATAAATATGTCCCAGTGAATACCGATGTATAAACAATCTGGGATACTAATTGAGATTGCGAGATTTTCTATTAAATTAGGTCTGATATGATTCATATGTATCTGAACCTCCTGTATAATGATTTAAATAATGTTTCAGATATATTAAAGAATATTAATTACTATAATCTTTGTATATTTAAATTTTATTCACATAGAATTAAAAGTGTTTTTTTATGGGGGAATAGTATTTTTATGAGTGAGTTGATGGGGTGGTGAGAGTGATCTTTTATTATATTTGTGAATGAAAAACTTCTGAATATTCAAACATAATATAAAGGGATTACATGTTAAACATATCCATTATATCAAAAATAATGAAATACATAAGTTTAGTAATATATATGTTCAATCCACACATTATAAAATATACTTTAAACATTTTTTTATCATGTTTATTTACATAAAACAATTAACTTTTTACTCTTATACTTTTATATTTTACACATAGGACTACTTTTTACCTATTAAAGCATAATCATTTTTCCTAAAAATAAATTATATACTTAATATATAATTCAGAAATACTGATTTAGAAGATTAAACTCATTTTATATGAATATAATTATAAATATTATATAAATTAGTTTCAAAATAAAAATATATAATGTAATCAAAAATATTTTTTAGAAAATATTTTTTAGGTTCTAAAATCACAATTGAGGGTCTATAATTTAAAACGAATAGTTTGAAAATTATAAATGAATTTATAATAAACCAATTTTGTATTAAGAAGATGATTTCTGAATTATAAATTTATTTTAATATAATTTTTTTTGTAAAATTCATGTTATTTTTAATTACTATATTTTTAAATGTACAAATATATAATATTAGTTTTTTAAAAAATACCAATAAAATAAAAGAACATAAATTATATTACTCTTAATTAAATAATAATGAATATTTTTGGAAAATAAATTTATAAATTTTTTATGTAATTATTTAAATAAACTACCAAATTATAGTTGAAAATTGATTATTTAAGAAAATAGTTTTTTAAATTGTTTAGTATGGATTATTATTATTTTTTAGGAATTAGTACATAAATTCCTTGAATTTTTTTATATATTAATAACATTAATTATTTTTATCTAATCATAATATATATATATATTTAATTAGAATACAATTTTAGACTATTTTATTCTAAACATAAAATTATTTTTATATTGGGTTTTATAAATCAATTGAATTTCATTTATTAAATGTTGAATAAATTTTATATATAAATATGTGAAAAACAATTCCAATATTATTTAATATAAATTAAATATCTTTGTTTTAACAGACATACAAAATATTTATATTTTTATCTAAATATATTTTGGTTTCCTTTATGTTCAAGATTTAGTGTATTGAAAGACAACAACCACATTGAATTATATATTGGTAACCATATATTAAAATATCAATGTTTTAAATTTATACCATTAAATAATTTTACTCAGATGATCAATGTAATTTAAATATAGTGTTTTAAATTGTTCATTCAATGTCATGTGATCATGGGATTAATTTTGAAGTGTAGTTGGATATATCTATATGGAAATTAGTACAATTTTTTTATAAATTGAGCAAACCAATTCATAATTTAACAATGAATTTGAATAATGGAAGAAGATCAAGAAGCATATTGCTTATATTCCAGACATAATGAAATTATTCGGAAGGTAATCATTCAAATATGGATTTTATTTTATAACCCAATATCCCATATTTTTTAAACTATAACATGACATAAGACCCGATAAAATCTTCAATAAAAACTCTATATTTGTTATATTAGTAATATATGTATAGAATTATCTTTTTTATTAATTGTTTATTAATGTTTTATTCATTGTACTCTATAGTAGGATATTGAGTTGAATATTATCTACCTATTTCATAGTTGAATAAATAAAATTTTAAATATTATCTTTATTCCACAAAGTTTTGTTCCTGATGACCTACTTCTCAAAACTTATAGTTTTTACCTGTCCATTTAAGGATATTTTCCAGGGAAAATATAATTTTTTATGATAAATCATTCCCCATTTTTTAATTTATTTAAAATCATAGTTTTTAAAAACATATATAATTTTTCATTTTATTTTTTAACAGTAATTATAAAATAGGTTGTTTCTAATGTTAAATAAGATCACTTATTCTCGTGATTTTATTGGATGTTGTGAAATGGAAAAACATAATTTATAAGTATAATGTATGTGTATGGAAATTATATAGATTAAATAGATTTTCTTTTAATATAGTTTAATGATAGTGATAAAAATATTTTTTCTATATTTGTAAGGATTAGACCCAATTTTCAATTGGTTTATAAGGGTCCAATGGATTTTGATAAAAGAATCACCACATGTCTATACAATATGTATGGTTAAAACCATTATGTGTAGGGGTATACTTTTAAGGACACTTAAATTTAATACAAAGATAATTTATCTTGATAAATTAGTATTCATTAAATTACATTTTGATGAACAAAGTAATCATATTTATCTATTATAATTTGAATCTGGGACACATGAAAAACCACTTAATAAGCTCATCTAATGAAGATCATAATACTCTCACCCTTCCTATAAATCTCAGACTTTATATATTTCCTCATCAGATAGGGACATAATACTTAATAAAGGGTGAGCTCGGATTATATGTAACTCTAAATAATGTATATATTAATGATAAATTAGACATAAAAGGATTATAATTTTTTGGAATCATAGGAATAACATTTGTATAAGATATGAATATTAACAACTAAACAAAAAAATAAATCCTAATTATTCAAGGTTCATACCAAATATCACCATAGTGGAATGGGTTCAATCCCCATTCCATAATTTTATTCATGCTTCACTGCCAGAATAATAAGACTAGACAAATCCCATACTGATCTGGGTTCACTCCATATTCTAGTCATGTTAAACCCATGATATATAAATTAGTACCTAATAAATAGAAATTATATGTAATCTCATTCCCAGTGTTCATCATTTATAATTGGAGAACCACCATTGGTAATTATTTTACCACCATACCTGTTTAGAAAATAACCACCATCCTTGGTTCATAACATAACCACCCATCTCATTTTAATGACCTGAGATACCTAGGACATCATATCTTGTGGATGACTATGCGGTCACAATCCCAAGACGACCACAATAGCCTATAGGCTGGTGAAAATCACCAATAAGGGATTACTAATGTGGGAGGCCTTTTCTTATTCCCCATATGCACACACACCCACCCATCTCCCTGAAGAAGATAAAGGATATTATACTAAAATATATTTACAACTAAAGTAAAATCTATTAATTCAATAACCTGTAAAGAATAAAAAATATTACTCCAGCCTATTATGAAATTTAATGGAAATAAATACATGCCCAACTTGAAATAATGTCATGAACAGATAGTAGTAGGATGAGTGGCATGTTGGACTGTATGGGTCCTAATATCCATTACATGTCCACTGTATATTTTCAAATACAAAAAATATATTTCTATTCCCTACTATAACCATGACAAAAATTTCATTCTTAATTCATGAAAATTGTTGGAATATTAACTTGTATGAGTTACTATATACATACCGTGTAGGTTGGACCACAATATAAATGTGGATAAAAGGAATTCACAATATAATTAATTATCTCAAACCAAATTTAATGTGTTGTGGAACAAAAAACATTGAAATATTCTTATATAACAAACCAATTTGAGACATAAATGTTATACCAATATCACAACCCTATTATGAATATTGATTCATCCTTTAGGTCAAATGGAAAATTAGTTCTTACCACAAAAATAACAACGCCAAAAGGATCCCAATATGAGGTGATCTCACCTCTCCACTATATTAACTAATGATGATGGAATCATATATATAAACCATATATCTTATGTAACATCTATAGAGAAAGGTGGAGGATACAAGACCCCAAAATTGTGATCCATAAAAAAGGGAGACACAACTCCTCTAGAAGGCCTTCACACCGATGAGGAAAGAAGAAGGGGGTGCCACTCTACCATATGGAGAACCTTCAACCAATTTTTTATGGGGGATTACTATCTCCGTATGTATAATTATCATGGGGACCTAATTCCTGGTGTTATAGGTGATTATAATCCCCATGGATTGATTACCCACACCCAAGTGTGATACTGGAGTATAGTCATTATATATAAAAGTGTATGAGGGGAAATATTTTTATACTGTGATACATGATTAACCTCCCATTATATAGAATAAAATTGATTTATTGTGACATGGGAGTGTAATATTTTTGTGTAAAAAGTGCACTAAGGACCATTTCCCTAATACGATAGGGTACTTATACTATGATAAAACATTGATGATCAAAATTGATCAGTACCATCGATACAATGAATCATATAAATGATTATTTATTGAAGATCCTCATATAAAAACATAAAATACAATATTAATTCTATCATCACATTATATAATTAAAAACATTTTAGACATCCTAATCACATTCCAAAATCCATGTAAATAGTATAGAGATATTAGAGGTATAATTTTCACAAAATGTGTTATATGGTTTGAAAATATGGTCTACAAGGCGTGTGAACACATTCCACTACATAGTAATTTCATCCACTATAAATGTATTTAAATAAATTTTTCACCACATGGAATATATAGAACATTCAAAGAGTTTATTTTCCACTTGGGACCTTATATCATTTGTACATTAGCATGTTCCCTTGTTTGTAGTTGTGTATTTAGTGGTGCCTTGGTACCTGGTTATGCTTGTGCACTACCAAAGAAGTCAGTGAAAATGAATACATGGTTAAAATGGAAATTAAAATTTGAACATGGACTAGATCTCAAGGAATATTCACACAATGTGTCGAACCCAAAACATGTTGTTTGATACTTATATCAGATGAAAACCATTTCTGTTGAGGAATAAAATGAACACATTGTGTGTTCTTATGAACTAAATTGAATGGAGTAAAAATTTACATATAACGACAATATAATAATAATTTTTATATATAATAATTAAACAAGTTGAATATAGTTTATGGACTACCTGATATCAATGGGTGTTTCCTCTGGTCGTCGAATTTTGGCCACCATTGTTTGAAAATCATGTGTGGTTGAACTAAATGAAGACCACATGTCACCTGATATACCTCTTATCACCATTAATTATTTTTATTCCACTATATTGATACTAGATACATTAATAATCATCCAAAACCCATGATCCTTCTCAATCCAATATCAAAAAAACTCATGGGAATCTTCTGAAAATTCTGTGGTTGGATCGTGGCCTGACATTCTTGAAAAAGTAGTTACATGACAGTATAGGAAAACCTGAAAGAACATGTAGAACATATGGGGACTAATTTCATTAAAAAATTAAGCAATTTTTTCCATTTTTTATTCTCAAATTATAATAAATATAGTTTTAAATAGTGTTATAATATATACAGTAAGAGGGATTTATTGGTGTAAGAAACTTTTTCTCAACATAGATCATACATTAGATTAATTAATCATAAATAAAATAATAGAACATAATAACCTGATAAATCATTCAATAATGTTGGAAACAATTATATTTTTTGTATAACCTTGATTATGGAGAAATTCTTCAAGAATAACTATTTAAAAAATAATAGAGAAGACTGAAATCATTCACCGAATGTAAATATGACACAATCCAATAACCGATAACTGATCAATGATGATTCTATAACAATGGTAAATAAATATCATCTCAATTATCCAAATTATTATTAATATTACCCTTTATAATTATTATAATGGATTCTTCATAAATAATTTTATTAGGCTATTTGTTAAAAAAATATTTATTTATTTATCATAATTAAATGCGCCTATCAATATCTCCCCTGACCGAACATTTGGAACATACCAACACCATGTCAAACCTATAGAAAACCCCATTCTTCATATTCAACTGTGGTCTCATAGTTTTTTATCATAGAATATATATTGGATATATTCCATTATTTTTTAAAAACTACACATACATTGTATTAATAAATTTCATTTTTTAAAATGTTAACGACAGGATCACGAGACCTCAGAATCATTCTCTGTATCTATTCAGATATAAGAAATATCATAATTTATTTAAAAAATTTGAAGGTTAAAAATATATTATCCTAATAATTCCAACCATCAAATATTTTCATCCCTTAAATAAACACAATAAAAAAATATGTGTTGATAATGGATCCGCATTTGGATCTACATCCCCCAATAGCTTACTGGTGTAATCTCATGACACCATAACATATGAACCATGGTAATATTCCATCTACCAAGGATCCTATCATAGATAACATCAATGTCCCCCAAATACTATGTGAACATAATTCCATTAATGATATATATATTCCCAACTAAATAACATGAATAGGATCATGCATCCATCTCATCAACTATGAGACACGAATGGCATAATTCACCTCTACAATTGAGGAGGTTATTCTAGGAGGTATGAAACCTAACAAACCATATGAATGATCTCAAACCTACTGATAATCATTGGATATGACATTCATACCGAATAAAATTTATGTATTCTTCATCATGACTAAAATATGAGGAAAACATGTTCTCACAAATTGAAGTCTATGTGCAAATTATGTCGAACAGAATAAAATTTCTTCTATCTAAGTGTTGTCCTCATATATTAACATATAACCGAGACCTTTTCTTTTATTACACACTCTATCTATTCCCCAATTATATAATCCTCACATATATCAATTTAATATAAGGAGACCTATAATTTCTCCTATAATGTTCCTAATAATGATCCATACGGATATATAAGTGATAAATATTATTTTGAGAATGCTTTACCAAAGATAAGTGCTTCTCCAAACTTCGTTAGAAGTATAAAAAGCATTCCCTTAGTATATCATCAATTTATTGTATAGTTTTCTTAGTATTCCCAACCATAATGGGTGAAAATATATATCAATCCACAATTGGGTTTGAAATGACTCATTCAAGCCTCTCCAAAAATATCATGTGAACTAGGCATCATGGTTTATGAAAATCATCCGGGGAACCCACTGAAGGTTGAATGTCTCTTAGAATTTTAGCTTCCCTAACCTCACCAATAATTGTGACACTTTGATATTAACGATGTGTGCAGACTTAGTAATTTTCAAATTATTAACCTTATAGAATCATATAATACCATTATCCAAGGATGTTATATCATAAATTCAATGGATATTCATCCCATTTTTACTCTGTGATTTTAATAGGCTATAAAAACATTTTTGAACAAGATTCATATTATTCACATACTACGAGATGAAATACCAATATGAAAACACATCAAATATCCATCTCATTTTTGACCAAAAATACAACTAATAAGGATTTCTATATATATTTATATTATTTTGATGTACAATAATATTGAAAAGTTTCAAAATCCACCATCGTATCCTCTATAAATGATACCAAAACCACACTATGACCGTATAATGGATTGAATGATTTTTTATAAAGTTATTTTCTCTAGTAAATCTATTGAATATATTTTCTCATTAATAACCTCAAAGTTGATGTCACTTAAATGAGCATCCATCAAATATTTTAAATGAAGAGGGGTCATCACCATTGAATAAAGATAAATATCACCCTTATCCTTTATAAGGGTTGGTTGTGGAGAATCCAACACATCTACCACCTCACTCTATAATAGTATATAGAATTTATTTTGTGAGAAACTGTTTCTAGGGCCACTCATTTGGGAAATTTAGAATCACAGACTACATCATCCCAAGTTGATTCCACAATATCTATCATTAATATAATGATATATTACATGAATTGGAACTCCATAATCATAGAATTATCTACAATTTTTCTACATATATTTGGTACACTAGAAGAATTATCAGAACCCAACTCATTTGTATTGGATGTTCCACATTTGACTACAATTATACACAGATTTCGACATAGTATAACTCTCAAAATTAAATCCAAAATGGTTAATGATCTTTTCATAACTATCAAAAAATATATTAGGGAATTTCAACATGATAAATTGTTTCCAAAATTCATAAGGTAGCCATAATGTATAAAGATTTTTCCCTCTGATACATACACTATTAATACTGGAGCAAGTGATAACCTATCCTGAGGTCTAATTTTTTATCCAATTCTCCCTAAACCAATTATTGAATATGTCTATAGTTCTCAAGGATGGATTCTTCTTCTATAAAGTCATCCAATTTATGTGGTTTCAATCAAAACCAAACATCATGTTCTAATCCCAATCTAATATGGAAAACAATGGGATTCATATGTGATTGACTTATATTTTACAGTATTTTTCATGAAATACAAATATGAATTCACCAATAAATCTTTCATCCAATATGTGTAATCTGAATATAATCCCAAATATTATACCCTCATTAGTGTAATTCCCGACATAATGAAAAGACTTAATGGATTTTTAATAAGGATCATCCTCAAAAGGAGTTACACTTACTCATCCACTATTATAGGAATTAAATAATCATGGACTACACTTATCAAACGGTTCTACATACTAATTAATTGAATCAACAATATCTATATACACATTAGTTTATCATATTTATTCTCATTATACACAATAAAAAAATTATTAAACTACCCACCACAGCTTTGTAACATTTTAATCCTTTAAAGCTTCAGTCATTGAGGTATAAATAGTAATAATCCATTCCATACCTTATAGAAAAATAATAGGGTATCATTGCCATTTATGAAAATATTCCACGTAAGTCTTTACCTCCTCCCATAGTAAGGTTAGAAAATTAGAATTCTGTGACATCTAACCATATCTATGGGTGCCTCCGAACATAGATGATTAATAAATTAATTCTATATTTGTTTTACATGGTATAAAAATATAGTTACATCCATATGAAGGTGTCTTACAACAACCTACCAATAATGAAAATTTGTGAAATGGATATAACTTCCATACATCTAAAAACCTAAATATTTATTCTCAAAATCAATCTTTGGATGAATATATATTTCCATTTCGTATCCTTATCTCATTAATTAGGACCCACAATGACACCATTCAAAATGAAAATTCTAGAAACAAACAATTCATTGAAAATACATTTCCACACATCAAAATTACCTATTTTTCATTTATTTTCTACCTTGAAATGTTTAGTATCATGTAATAAGGACACATCTCAATGTAAGAATAATCTCACTCCCTTACATTCCTTACACCATATAGTTCAACATCAAACCCTAGATGACACAAAATACAATGTAGTGTTTCTAATGGAAAATGAAAATTCTAGATGGATAAAAAGGATCATAGATCATACCTCATAATATTTATAAATTATAGGTATCTGAAGGGCCTCATACCATGTTTTTAATAGGTAAATGTATGTTGGATAATGTATATGACATGCCACATTGATCATTGATAAAAAATAAAATTCATTATTTAAATGATATCATTATAAAGTAACCATTATAATTAAAGAAATGAAAATTATCAGTTAAATTTAAAAAAATATTATTCAAACATATATGTATAATTATTTTTATTTTGAATTTATTTTAAATTTATATAATACAAATTTTAAAATATTAGTAAATGTTTTTCTAAAAAATATTTAACTGTTTTGAATTGTGTTTTATAATAATGAAAAAAATATCCTTCATGTTTTATAATATTAATGAAATATATGATAAATATATTAAATTAAATAATTTAAATTCTTCTTTTATATATTATAAAAATTATATAAGAAAAATCAAATTTTATTAGTAAACAATGTTTTTTTTAAAAAAAGGGGTTTTTACTGAATTTTAATTATATATTAGTGTTAAATCAAATTTTTGAATTTAAATTTTATTTAAAGAATATAATTTTTATTGGAATAATTTTATAAAAATTTACATTGGTTTATTTTTTCTGTTTTTTTCAAAGATGCATTATGTTTTGAGGAATAGAGTAAAAAATAATGCATTATAATCAAAAAAATGTGAAAAAGCTTTTTATAGTGTTAAATTATTGTAATGAAAGGTTTTACTGTGTAATTAGATCCATTTTTAATAATTAAACCAATTTAGGTCATTTTCATATATTTACATTGAAATTCGATATAATGACCTTGTGATCTAATGAACACTTTTACATTAAAAACACATTTTATTATTCCACCATTGTGATTAATTTTTAATTAATTAAATAAAATTATATTTTTTTATTATGGAAAAATTTATACAATATTTTTAATCAAAAGATATAAATTATCCACATATTCACCATTTATTTTTTGACAATATGTAGAGTTATTTTGTAATTTATTTATTATAACAGTTAAGGGTAAATCAGGTTAGTAAAGGTAAAAATAATATTAGAAAAATATATAATTATACTAACACTTAGCATAATTTAATTTTATAACTGTGTATCAACCTTAATAATTCATGTGTTGTTTTTATGTCCACATAGAGCCATATAGACGACTTTATGATATTAATAATATTATAATCAACTAAAAAACAATATTATCATAATATTGTTTTTAGAAATTAACAATATTTTTTAAATTTTTAATATAAAGTATATGTTGTACTAAATAAAGTGTATGAAAATATAAAACATTTACCTAAATTATGTCAATTTGTTTATAATTTTTATGAATGGAATTATTAAATTAATGTATTACATATTGATGATGGAGTATTTTCTTTATTAACGGAATATTTAAATAAATAATTTTTATAAAAATAAATTTAATTTAATTTCAAATAATGAGGGTGATAAAATAATTTTTTGGATAAATTTTACATTTTTTGACGAGCTAATAGTGTTTTTTATATCAAGTTGTTATGATATTTTTTAATTTCATATAATGAATACTATTAAAATTCACTTTAACGGTATTTTAAAATATAGAATATTTAATAAAAGGATATAAACTATAAGACAATGTAATATTCATCCAAATTATTATTTTAATTATGAAAATTTCATTAATGATCCATTTTAGGACGTATTAAATATTATAGTAATTATATTCACCATCAAATTTGAAATTACATGACATTATAGTAAGAGTAAAAATATGTTAAAACCTAATGATAAAAATTATGAAATTGTAAAAACATATTTAATTTTAATTTTATGAAATATATTGAAGAAAAAATTATCAAATATTATATATAACTCATATTGGATTAATTTTTAAATTGAAAATAAATCATATTAATTTAATACATTGAAAATTTTTCAATATTGACCCTCCGCTTTCTTTTAAAATAACACTATTTCATAACATTTATTCACACATAAAAAACATTTTTGATTTTAAAATATCTACTGAAATCCCTTCTTATATTCCAAGCCATAATTTAGTGGCCTTATATTAGGAATAAAATGAATCTTATGTGTTCTAATGTTTTAATAAAAGAAGATTTTTTGAAGAAGCGATATAATTTTTAATTATTTGTTTCAATTGTTTTAATATCCTGGTATATTAAAATATTATTAAAAAATTACAAAATAATAACTAAATTACCTTAAATATACTTATAATTTATTATTTTTATATCATCACTTATGTCTATCTTCAATGCCAACAATGTGGGTAATAATTAATCGTTTATTCATTTGTGTGAACTATCTCCTCTACAAACCGATGTATTTTTTCCATTACAATAATTTATGACTGGTTATAATGATACAATTAATGATTATATATTTTAATAATGAAATATTTAAAACTATAATATAATAATATATCTATTAAATTCATTATTCTCATGTACATAAAAATGATAATGTCTTTTATGCGTACAGGTTAACTATCACCTCATTGATGAGATTTGATTCATTTTTAATCACCACATAACATTGATAATATATATATATATCTATATAAGTTTAAATTTTTAATATGATATTAATTACATTATTATAATTATTTAACGATGATATAATATTATCTCTATTTCTAGAAAACATCATTGAATAATTGAAATGTTACTCATGCATATGTACGGATTACCATCTCAATGATTAAAACATTTTTCATTTTTCATATACATATTTAATAAATATATCTAAAAGTATAATTTATATATAAAAGTTAGTAAAATTTCAGGAGTATTATTCTTCATAAGATGGAATAATTACAAATATAAATCTTGACTTCAAACCAACATAATTTCAGACTCAAGTAAAGAATATCCTCTAAACATCTGAGATGAACTTAAATAATTTTGTTATTTCTATTAAATGATAATAATATATAAAAATGAATAATAAACATTAATATGGATATCAAGATTCTAAATACATATCCAAATTTCATTATTCAGTTAGATAATTATTGTACGTTACAAGTCTGACTCAAGGATAGATATTTCATCTCAATCCCCTTTCATTGACAAATTTTTCTATTATATTGACTTTTATTATTTTATATGAAGTATATATATTTATATAATATGAAATTTCATATTAATATTTCATATATACTCATGATATATAATAATTTGGTGAATATTATTTCATTAGGAGGTTATGATTTAAATATTCAACGATTTATAGGACACCTTAAATATTTCAGTATTTAATTATAAATTCAATTTATGCATGTTACTATTATGGATAAAATTTATCATATTTAATTATTATGATATAATATTATTATAATTGAAAATATATGACTATTTTTAATTTCATTCATTGGATTTAAAAATGTAATCTTTTTATCTTTTTTTATAATTAATGGTTTGAAAATTAACAAAAAAATGTTCCAATATTATGAAATACGTCTCCAATAGAAATTATGCCCCTATGGACATTATTTTATTATATTATTTCATTTTAGGATTAAATTATCCTAAATAAAATTTAACATTACCGTTTTAGGTTTTTTATTCAGAATATGGATTTTGAATAAATGAAATTTTTCTATTGAAAAGATGTTCTAATAAGAAAATGTTATTTTAATCCAAAAGTATTTTCATATCAGACTAAAATATTTTATCCAATGTTTTTATGATGAAAGTGTTTTATTAAGGATACATTTCCTAGTAATTATATGAAATATTTGATCCTAATATAGAATATATATGTGGTGGACTAGATAGTGTTGGGAAATCCAATTACTTATTAAAATGTTGTGGCATAGATAACATCTTGAATTCCTATACAAATATAAAAATGGGTTTTCCAGATTGCACCAGGTATGCCCAATATGGAATAGCATGGGGTGTCCTCAATATTAGTGCATATATATCATTAATAGAATAATTAGAATCCAATCATATAGTTGTTCCTATTCAGTGGGTTTCAAATGGTTATATATATATGATTCACTATGTCAACTAAATAAATTGAAATTTATTTCTATTTTATTTAAAAATTTAATTTGAGAAAAACTTTTTTTCTAGTGTTTTTATATATAGTATATTCTAAATGAAAAATGAAGAAAATTTTGATCATTATATGAGTTTTCAGGTTTTTATTGAACTAATTATTTTATTTATTTTAATATTCCTTTTAGAGATTTTGTTTCTCTTCCAATGATTTAAAATCATTTTCTTAGTTTTTGAGATTTTTACAGAAAATTATGATTTCATGACGAAACTATTGATGATTTATCTTAAATATAAATCATGTGCTGTTTAGTAATGTAATCTTTTGCTCAAAAAAATTAAAACTGAGTATAAGATTCAATTTAATATATGTATTGCATTGTAAGAGATTGTTTTAATTATCTACAACTCTAACCTTAAATGATTACTTAATTTGAATTCTATTTCATTAAATATTGGATATGAAATGTTTTTAGTCGATACAATATATTTGGTTTAATAGAATGTTTTAAAAACATTTTTGATTTGTATTTCTTTTTAAGAGTCAAGGATGACATCATGGGTTTATAATTTTCAGGTTGGTTATATGAATAATGTCGTAAAAATATGTTTGAGTATATTATGTAATTATAAGGTGATTAAAATTATTTTTGGGGACATTTAATTTTTAGGAAAATATTTTTTTTCTAGGGTTCCAAATGAATTATATGTGATAATATTTAAGGTTAAAACTTGTTACGGGTATTTTGAGTAATTTATAACATTTTCAGAATGTTATAATAATTAAATTGTTTTAGAAAAAGTAAAACCTATAGGATGTTTGACAACCCATCATTTCCTACAAGTCCTAGAGTCTTAACACATGAATTAATGATGAAAATTGTGTATCACCTACCACTGGTTTACATGATGTCCCAAGTTATATTGAATTTTTTTAATTTTACAATTTTTTTGGAAAAGTAAAAAGTTGATTTTGGGAAAATTATTTTCATAATATTTGAAAAATGATTTGGGGTACTACTTGATGAATGTTTTTTTGAAAGAATTTCACTATTTTGGGAACCCTATATGATAAAATTAATCGAGTAAATATGTGATTTCATATGGAGTAAATGCTGAATAATAAATGTTTGAATCTATTTTTATATTATGTAAATCTATTAATTTAGGTTATTTAAGGAAATAATTATCATATCACAGAGATTTTGTGATTTTGGAAATTAATTTTTTTGGTATGAAGCATTAACATGGAGAGGAAATTTAAAATTTATCTTGTAAGACTATATTTTCAATGTTTTCTAAATTTTGGGCTTCACTATTATATTTTATTATTTTGAGGAATTATATTGAATTTTATTTATTGAGTGGACTATCTTGAACATTGTGTATCATTATCGAATTTTAGATATTACTGTATTTTTCATCGAATAAAGGAAAATTATTTTTTGGAATAATCATATATTATACAAACCATTTTGGTTATTGATAAAATTAAATGATATGATAAATATTTAGTAAATTTTTTGGGCTATGTGACTCTATTGAAGCATGTTATAGTGAATCATGCGTGGAAAATTGATCGTCAAAACTCATCTTTTAAAGAAAAATTTTATTTGTGGTGGAAATTTATTAAAGGAGGAAACTATAAATTTATTATATGTATGCTTCTTACATTCATTTTCTATCTTGTATAATTATTTCAAAAAATTATTAAAAATATTTTAAACAAAAAAATTATTCTTTTAGTTTTATTACTATGAAATCAATGACCATTTAACAAATTATATATTTATGACTTTATGATTGGTAACTTTCTCTTGACCATGACTCTATAACCCTATCCATCAGAAAATTATAGATATTTTTCTATTCTATGGCCATGTATTCCAACGTGGATCTTTATTATGTGTTATCTCAGGTTACCATCATACTTCACGTTTGTTATTTTAAATTCAAATATTCATTAATCCTTTTTCCTTGGGTGGGATTTTAAATAAATTATTATTAAATGTAAGACAATCATTTTCTGATCTTGGGATCAAACATAGTGGATGTTATTTAATAATGGGTTGTGGATAATTTATCATCCTTAGTTTTTATAGGGACAGTCTATGTTCTATAGTGTACTCAATATGAAATATTGAGCATAATCATATAAATAAATAATATTATTTAAATTTTTCCATTATAACCAAGCTGTTAGAAATGATGGAATGAAAATTATTATTTAAATTATTAAAATATAGTTTACACATCTATATATTTATCATTTTTGACAAATTTATTATAAATGAAAATAAAATCCGTTATTAAACAAAAATAATTGTTTCTAAAAACTAGTAATGTGCGGACATGTTTGATATATTCCAATAAAAAAATAAATAAATATTTTTTAATTATATAAATGAATAAAATATTAAATATATTTAATTTAATTTTTTTACAATAATCTTATGTATTTTTTAGACCTTATATAATAAAAAAATCAATTTCTAAAAATTACTGAATTATTATTCATAAAAGGTAGTTTGGTCAACTTTTGATGGGACAATTTTACATAAATCTATTTTTTGACATAGTAATAAATAATGTTTGAGAAAATATACTTCTTATTTTTAATATAAGTATAAAAATTTAATTTGGATTATTTTTTGGGATTTTTCTGATAAGTTTCATTTGTTTATGAATAGTGAAAAAATAGCATTTTAAAGTAAAACTAATATTTTATCAAATTAATTAATAATGATCAAGTATATAATTGATTTTTTAATGCATTTGTCCATATTGATTTTTAATTAAATTAAATTTAGAAAATTGGAATCAATTAAAAATTTAATTTCTATATACAAGCATTGTGAACTTGTGAATAATTTTCCATTAAAACAATTTTTCTTATCTGGTCAATGGGATTAATTTGCATTAATTTCCACCAATAATATTTTTTGAATAAATAAAAATAGATTCCCACATTTTAAATAATATTTTATAAATTATTTAAATATATCCCCTTTTCATTATGAATATTGACATTAGTAATACTTTTTATTACCAAAGTTAAGGGTATATTGTGTAATTATATTTAAAAAATTATTATAACTAATTTAAATTTACCTAAATCCAGTACTAATTTAATTTAGAATGTGTATTTATACCAATTTCATATAAAGGAAGAGTTTATGTCCTCATGGTTCCACATTAACGACTTCATGACATTAATAATATTATATTCTAATAGAAGTAAATTTTTTAACACTCTTCATTTTAACATGTGATATATTTTTAATATTGGGTTATTTAAGGGATATGTTTGAATTTAAATATATATTATAAATCTAAAATAATAAAATTATTCATGAATATTTAGTTATAATTAATACGAAAGAAATAATTAACATCAATTGGGTCACAGTGGAGATGAAATGACTACTTAATTAATGTATGAATCAAAAAATGATATAAAAATTATGTAAATAAATATTATATGATATAATTTATGTCATCCACTAATTTAATAATATATATATATATATATATGTTATAAATGATTTGGAAATGGTTTTTCTATGATATCACGCTTTTATGATATTTTAGAAATGTCACATAATGAATGTTTTCAAAATTAATATTAATGATATTTTAAAATAAATAACATTTTAATAATTGATATAAAATGTATAAATATAAAAAATTCTAATTTTATTATAAGTCAAAATTATTTATTAGTAACTCTTATATTTCCTTTAGATTATTTTATGTAATTATTTTAACCCTCAAAATGTAAAATATATTATATCGTAGTAGGAGTAAAAATGGGGTTAAACAAAAAAAATAAAAAAATAAAATAATATATAATTTTCATGTAATTTATTTTATTAGACCTAAAATTATAATATCTTCTAAATAAATTTTTATAATTCCATTTTTAATATAAAATTAATTAATATTAATTTAATTCTTTAAATAATGTTATGATTATCGTCCCCACTATTATAAAGGAGAACTACATATTATCATTTTTCATCACACATAAATATATTTTTTCATACAATATCTTCCCAAAATACCATCCTATAATACCTAGACAAATTCTATAGGCCATTTATTAGGAATAAATCCATTGCTATTAGTGACATGGTGTTAATAAATAGAGATTGGAAGAAGAAGAGTTATCATTTTTAAATAGGTGTATCGATTTTAATTCTTCATCCTTAACCATTAAATATTTTCAACCATATTTAAATAATTAATCCGTATATTTAATATAAAAATATGTTATTATGTAAAAATTGTCCCCTAAATCTTTCTCCACTTCGACAAAATTAGAAAAGAATTAATAATTCTTGCGTACGTGTGAATTACCAACTACAAGAAAAGATATAAATTTTTTCACAAAAAATATCCCAATAATGATTATAATGATTGAAATGAATTTTATATATGATAATAATTACAAATTTATTATTATAATATAATATATTAAAAATTAATTTTGTATTATCTATTCACATAACAAGGATAACATCGCTTGTGAGTATGTGTGAACTATCATCTCTATGAAGTGATAAGATTCATTTGTAATCACCAAATATCATTAATAATATATATATGTTTATTTAAATTATTAATATGATTTCAATGAATATTTTTTAATTATTAAAAGATTAAACAATACCTACATTCATTCAATAATAATCATTGTAACCAAAAAAATATTCTAGTGTATGTATGGCTTACTATCTCCATTATATTCACATAATTAATTTTTCATATAGAAATATAAGGAATTGTTTTAATATTTTAGTATATATATATATAATAAATTATTAAGTCAATATTATTATTTTTATGATTATGGACTATTAACTATTATGATGTTTTACATCATATCATGGTTATTTTGGACTCAAGAACCAAGTATCATAAAAACAATTGACAAGAACATAAATAAAATCGTAATTTCATGAACATTATAATAAATGATATAAAAGTAATAATAAACAATTATAATGTTCTAAATAATCTATATTATTATTCAATGATTATTATTTTTGTATATAATGATTGTGTGTGGCGATTCAGACTCATGGTAATGGATTTCATCCCAACCTTATTTCATTGAGGCATTTCATGATGACATGCACCTTTGCTATTTTGTAAAGTATATATATAGATATAGTGAAATATAATATCCATATTTTACCTATACTTATGTTATTTAAATTTTTCTAAAATCAATTATTTTTTTGAGATTATTATTTAAATATTCAATGTAGTTTTATACCCATTGAATGATTAATGATTTAATTATAAAATAATTTCATCCATGCCATTATTCATGATTTTATTTTACATATTTATGTATATAGATAATAATGTATTATGAATAAAATTTTAATTCTATTTTTTATTTCATTTAGTGTTTTTTAAAAGTGTATTTTTTTATTTTTTATTCACATTGTTTTGACAACTGATGAGAAATAAATTTTCATCATAGAGTATATGGAGAAAATGATTTTATTCTGTTGTGTTCATTATTTTATTGTAAAATTAATTTTAATGAAATCATTCATAATTTAATAAATATTAATAATCATAAATTTGGGTAATTTGGTATTGACAATGATATTTCAATGAATTTTTATTGGTATTGAAAATGGGTTCTTCAATGAAATGTTTATTCTTATCTGAAGTTGTTTTCATATGGATTAAAAGTGATTTTATAAGAGTTTTAAATCGTTGTATTTGTTAATGATATTATATTAGTGTATTATTGGAAATAGGTGATCCAAATACATCTTTTACATGGAGTGTAATTGATAGCTACAAGAAAACTAGTTACAAAAAAATATTGAGTGGTCGAGTTAAAACTAGGAATGCCCACTACATATTGACATGTGATGGCTTAGATAATACTATGTAAGCCCATTAAATTTTAATATGTGGTTTCAAAACAATAAAAATGTTATATAGTAATATCATAATAGTATGTTGGCTATATGGTTACCACAATTGAATTTATTTTCAAAAGATTTTTTTGTATATGATTCTCTGAGTCACCTAAATATGATTAAATTTCATGATAAAGGTTTTAATATTTTACATGGATAATTTTTTTTGTTTTTATGTTATAATATTTAATTTCCTTTTCAAAATGAAAAATGAAGATAAAGGTAAATTTTATTTGAAAATTAATGTTTTTACTAAACTATCATTTTAAATTCGTTTTTATATACCTCATTCATATTTCTTAATCTTAATAATTTATAAAAAAAATTCCTCATATATTTATATATGTATGGTTAATGAATATATCATGATGAAAGCATTAATGATTTTTCATGAATAGAAATCGGGTTTTTTAGGATGGTTTCTTTTTGGTAGAAAAAATGGATACTGAGTATAATATCCCATTATTAATGTATGGGTTAAATTATGTGAGTTTTACAAAATTGTTGAAAATTATAAAATGAAATGATCCATAAATGTTAATTCTAGTTCAAAAGAACCATCATTTGTAATGTTTATAGATGAGGCCATTCAAGAAGCAATTATGTTCTTCCCTATAACTCCAAAATTATAGGATGGGAAATACTACACTTGAATACCATTCCTAACACGAGAAAATAATATTGCAATAATATTTGTTTTTAATCATCCATGAGTCTTCATATATAAATAATGAACACTTTGACTTCAGATATTACACTCCCACTAAATTATAGACCAATGTTTCTATGAATGTCTTTGAGGAGGTATTTTCCCCTGAGTTCATGTCGACTATCAGCTACTGGCTTCAACAGACATTATATCTCCTTGATAACCACAAACAACCCCTACATACCAATTCTATCTACATATGTATTTCTCTGTATCATGAGACTGAAAATAATTCACTTTTTTAAGTTTTGGGAGACCTGTAGTGGGATAAAAATCGATGTGAAATAAAAACACAAGTACTACACAAGATATCCTTTATGAATCATAATCCAGTGTATCAAAACTATGCTGAGTCATTTCAATTGTATAAAAATTTTGGGTATACAAATTGACCATCAACACTGATGTAGTTTGATTAATATTGAAAACATGATCTAAAAACTCTCACCAACCCTTACACACAAGAGGGTTTGTCTAAACACAAAATATATACTATCCCTAATCCTTTAACTTCTGAATCATTCTTATTCTATTTACATTGTTATAAACATTATCTAGGAATCATTTATATTGTACCAATGTTGTAAAATTCTGGATGGAAGCAAGAAGTGGGTACCTTCATGGATCCATGATTCTATACCACGCTCATGGCCCATATAATGTCAATACAACAAGAAATTTCCATTTTACTAATGCTTAGATAATTCCCCATACATCACAATAACAATAATATAGACATGATTAATCAACCGGTCATCATCATAACCCTATATTTGTATCAAATCTAGCTGATGTGGTAGAAACATCCTAGAAATTGAACAAGCATTTCAAAATCAGATGAGAATTTATACTAGGAAATTACTTAAAAAGGAATTTCAATAGATTTGATCTTATTTGAGGAATTAAATATGACTATTTTTAATTATTTCATAAAATATCATGACAAAAAATAAGGATGTAAATTAAGTGGAGTATAGAAAAGTCATCGACCATAATGATACTACTCTCCATGGATTAAAATATTCACTTGAGACATTCCAACATGATTTCCATATATTATTTTCAAAAATAAAAAGGGGAAAACAATCCATAGACCATAATATGGTCTAATAACCTTTTATTCTAATAATAAAAGTCCCTACCAATATGGTACCACCTAATAGTTGAAATACCTGGCCTTCATAACCTCAATCCCACCTATATAGTTAGGTGATACAGATTAGTTGTTATAATGAACAACTACAATAGGATACCTTTTACTCATGTTCTTGTATACACATATGAAACAATCTTCATTCATTAGTTATGAAGAAAAAAATTTGGGATGTTAATTCATAGAGTATAAAAATTTCATGAAATAACCACTAGTGAATACCAAAGAATACAAAAGTGTAATCCAAAAACTTAATCTGAAAAATACATTCCAAACTAGAAATGAATGACAAACAGGACTTGTAATAGAATGAAACAAAAAATATAATTCACTATTACTGATATCCAAGACCCAACCCCCATACATGGTCATATTCACATCATTATCACTAAGATCCACCAAATTTTCCACTGACCTGTCTATTATCTACATAAGACTCAACATGTCTTGGAATAAACCATGATGAGAAGAACATATATAGATCAATAAGGATTCCACCTAAACTATTGATGTAGAAATAGAATACATTATAAATGTAGTAATTTTGAAACAATGTAAAAGTATTATGAATCCCTTATGGGAGAGAAAGGGGACTTCATCACGTGGTCGTGAAAAAATAACTTCGTTAAAATCAACTCCAATGTTCAATCAATGAGGCCCGACACCACAGAAAATGAAAGAAATAATACCATGTTTAAGGGGCCACTCTTTACTACTTTTCTAAACAAAAATGAGGGAGACATGGAAAAAATATATATATCTTATAGGAACAAACAATAACATAATGGATGGTCCCAAACACTGCAACTGTGAACCAAAACTAAGCGATCCACAAATTTTGTGTAGTTCTCATACTCTACCAAAGGTCAACGATGGTGGAGTTATTATCATGTAGTTGGATGACCTATACCAATTATACTACAGAAAATTATAATCTCTATATGAAAATTTTGAATGGGGTGCTTGTGCAGTGGTGTGACATGATAGTACCTTTCCTTGTGATAATATACTAATTCCCTCATCTAACAAGGGTGTATCATCTCAATATATAATAGTGTCTTGAAGAAACTCAAACTAGTTTTATTATGTTTTTTCATCCCTACATTTAAAATTTTTAAATGGAAACTAATATATGATGAAATATGAGACATCTGACCACCTATAAATGTTTGATTATCACATCTGATTTGTACCATTAACAAAACTTTTCCCACAGAGGAATCACACACTAAAAAAATTTCTTCATACTAAAAACGTGACTAAAAATGATTCTATCACATTATAAATAGGGAAAAACATCAGAAATGCTTCTTATTGGATAAGATTTGGGTCATAACAAAAGATATTTTAGTTATAGAAGTTTCTCAAATTGGGGGAATATGAGGTTTATTGGGTCCACACAATGTGATTCCTGCTCCAATACAATGATTAGTTATCCAATAGACACAGATTAGATTCCATAACACACTAAATGCAGTGTCAAGTACATACATGGATTTTATTAACCACACATATCATTATCGTGTCCTAGATGTTCTATTTTACATCATCATGTGATTGTAGACATATCCATCTACCTAGTTATTACTGGTTACCTGGTCCGGACAGAGTACTCATAGAGTACACGTCATATACAGACACATGGTTCTTTTGTCGACTAGATGATATGCATGACCATACTACCCAGTTATGTTCATTTTACATATGGTACCCTCCACATTATTTGTGTTCCTTAACATGAAAGAAAACCTAATCCATCAAGGAATTATAATAATATTTCATGTTTTCATATACACCACACTATGTATAGCTGTGATATCAAATATAATTCCGGATCATAATGAAATAATCAATATTCCCATTTTTTGTTTCATATATGGTTGTTGGACAGCCTAAAATAATAGTTAGTCACCTATGGATGTTGTTAATTGTCCTACAGTGGTATAAAAAGACTTCCATTGAACCAGATGATTCTTACACACTTCCCGACATTCTTTTAATCATATATTGTTTGATGTTATACCATTTTCAAATCTTGTATCAGATTTTCATTAACTAAAATAAAATATTAATACAAATCCACTATGAAAACACCAAATTATTCATCCCTAATGAATATATCATGAATCCTCATGTTCAATCACTATAAAACTAACCCGACCATGTCAAATCATGACCTTTAGGTAAACACTTATGAATGTGAATTATTTTTGTGGATGAAGGAAATGAAAGAAGTTATACAATCACTTTCCATGTGTTCGTTGAAAATGTTAATAAATCATGGATTAATAGGGGTGGAAAATGTGTAATAACAGAGACATATCAATTTCACAAAATAATTGGTAACATGGTTCATATAAAGTATCAATTATGAAATGATCAATGAATAGTATATTTAAATAGTCATTATATTTTAATCAATGGGTGAAATCAAAAATGAGGAGTCCTACAGAAAATATTTGTTGATCATTGGTGGATTACACATTCCCCACCAATGGAGAATACCGTCTATGTCGATTGACTATTAAATAACAATATTTCAATGGTCGATTATTGTTCAATCTCTATTAAGTAAATTCTTTCATCTGATAACCACGTAATTATCAAAGGGTTTATGAAGATAACACTACATAATATTAATAATTGAATATTTAAGTAATATTTATCTATGTTGTTAATAAAACAAAAATAACAGTATATTTTTATCAATAACCACACCTCCTAAAATTTTCATCAACCAAACATCTGAGGGTGACCATCCTTAAGAAACTCCTATTAGAAACTCTACACAATGGATTCATTCATGGCCTTATATTTTCCAGATGATACTATGTTCAATAGATATTTTATTGTTTATAAAATAGTAAACTAATGATATTTATATTTCTCATTTTTCAAAATAACAATTTTGAGGTCATCAAGCCTTACAATCTTGTACCATCTAAGCACGTAGCACCAAATCACTTTCATAATATGATTCAATTTATTTGAAAGAATAAAGAGTCTCTAAATACTAATTAAAACAATATCTACATTTTCTGAACTGTCAAAATATATAAATTACATCAAAAAATTGTAATTTGTATAATGAAATATTGTTTTATAAATTATTCATAAATTTTTCATAACAGAACCCATGAAAAATAAATGGGTTTGTAAAAGATATATTAAAAATAAAAATAACCAACCATGGAAATACTAATAAAAAAAGCATTCTATATTATTCTATTAAATATTTTTTTACGTCAATAGATTTTATCTTATAGGGTATTTTTTTAAAGGTCGCCGAAATATTTATCATGGAAAATAAAATTTTATCTTTGAAAACAAAATTCAAAACCAAACTATTTCAAAAGTATAATCAATATATTTTCATTGAAAATATACCAAAAATATTTTAATGGGGGATTCAAAAAATTTAGCGGTCACTGTGGAGGATAAATACCAATCATGCTGTATAAAAAAAGAAATCATTTATTTCGCATGTTAGGTAAAAATTTAAAAATTACCTCTTTCTGATATAAAAAAATATTCCTTTGAAAATATTTAATTTATATTAAATAATGGGAAACAAATAATTTAATAAATAATAATAGACAGTAAGAAACTTCGATAATCAAATTTTTAGATAACATGGATATGAAAAAATGGTCTTTCAACTATGTATATAAATAAAAGTGATATTCAATAAAGAATAATTTTTTATATTATAAGTCATAAAGGTTGGGAAAATAAATATGAAAAAATGTATTGAATTGGAATAAATAGAGGAATATAAATTTAATGATTTTATTTTAAATTTGCTCAAAATATTTCTTCATAAAATGTATAATCATAAAAAATCTAAATAAACAATATGTATGAATCATAAAACTGTTACCACATTTATAAATTTTGAATAGTAATCATCATGATTGAAAGAATCATATACGGATATATAATTCCAAAAATGTTTATATGTATAATCATAAAATAAAATCATGGGAAGTATATAGAGAACACAAAAGGTATAATTTGTGAATATGGTATGCCTTTCATTATTATAAATGATATATAGAAATACCTTACCAGAAGTCCAACTCCTCGATACATGTTCAAACAGTAATTATAATATATATTTATTATAAATCCATTTAAAAACCGTAATAATATAAATCATACCATATATGACTTAAATTTTTACTTTTATAACTCATTCTTTAAAAATTATCTATTATAATCATTATTCATGGTGATAAACACATTGTCTATAATGTATTATTTTATATTCAATTTTTCTCGAAATACATTTTATATCGACCCAAAATATTGAAAATTTATATCAGGATATATATATCATGTATGTTAATTATATTCATGTTTAAATTCATCCATAAATTTAAAATTGAAGAAACTATTATGATATCAATCGAGATAGTATGTCATATGTTGACATGAAATCTGTTTTCATTTTTTGATAGATGGAATGAAAGAACGGAAAACAAGAAGTAAAATATACATTATGATTAAAAAATAATATATGTTATATATATTCATTATGTCAATCTTTATTTCCATACATTAAATATTTTAATGAAAAATGAATCATATCGCTTCACAGTTGTGGTAGTCCACACATACACGTGAACAACATTATCAATTTCTAATGGTTTGGATGCTAGGAAGGTAGACATGATACTATCATATCATATGAATTCATATTTATTATAAACATATCAAGAAAAATCCTTCAATGTTGGTGATTTAAAATTATTTATATCCTTACATGGAGAGAGTAAGTATTATGTACGCATGATCCATACATCCACTAAAGATTTTTTTATAAATTGGGTGAATATTGGATATTCCATATTAATTATAACATTCTTGGTTTTTTTTAATAATATTGTATTTTCTTTTGAATATAATTTACATATAAGAGGTAAAATAAGAATATAATTTAATGTGATAAGTTTTGTTGATTAACTCTTCAATGAATTATCAATTTTAGATATCCTATTATGGAATGAAAATATTGTCTTTTGAGAATAAAATAGGTCTTAGATTTTATTATGGGAGTATATAATATACTATGGTATAGTTTGGTCAATATATATGTGTCAATGTGTTTTAATTATTTAATATACGAGTTCCCTTTTATCATTGATAGGAGGGGTACTCATTGTATTTCTAAATTGAGTAAATTTTATTTTACTCGTTCTTAATCCAAATGGTCCAAAATAGACTAAAATAGTACTAATAAGACTGTAAATTGTAATGGTATAAACATTTTCTAATATATCTTATACTCCAAGTTCTTTTTTAATATTGTTATATTTTTTATTTATGTTAATAATATATAATTCTCAAAAAGTATCATTTTATCAAATTTACATATTATCAATTTTATTATCCTTTAAAGACATAAATAAAAATTTATAGTTTTAATATTATGGTTTAACATTAGAATAATATTTCATAATCTTCTATATGAGTATTTTATGAAGATATATCACTAAAATTACATTACTTTATTATTTTTAAAATCATTTGTTATATATTATTTACTATTTATATTAAAATGAAATTAGTGTTATATAAGAATTTTACATCTATATATTATAAATAAAAATTACAATGAAATTTAAATATTTAATTTAATTCAATTAATCAGAAAATATAAACTTATATTCATTCATAACATTGTTTTTTCCTAAGCGGAAAAATACTAGTTGATTAAAAAATATAGACTGAAATTTTGTAATATTATATTATTTAAATACTATACAAGTTATTTTTTGATGAAATTTATTCTTAATTAAATTTAATTTAGAGCCTATGGTAATATATTTTTAATAACATTAATCAAATATAAATTAGGCTGAAAAATTGTGGCTTTATACCTTATTATTGACTATGATTATGTTGATTAACCATTTACCCTGGATATAAAATTTACCATTGGTACTATTCTTATTGACCAAAAAAAGGAAATATTCACCAAATATGATCCTACTAAATCATGATATGGAATAAATTTTACCATATTAAATATTTATACAAAGAAAAAATTGAATTTTAAAATAATCAAGATATATATGGAAAAAGAAATTTTCAGAAAAGTATATTTTACGTATAAATCCTTATGTATTTTTATCCCATGACAAGGAAAATATTAAATGCATGGAATAAAATATGATTAACTATATAAAAAAAATATTTAAATAAAACTGCTCAAAAAATTAATTAAATGTATAAGATTAAAATATATTGTGTTTATAAAAACAATTTCTAGAAAAATTTCACTTTTATACTCTAATGATATTTAATTAAATTTATAATTAATAGAAAAACATGGACATCATTTTATTAATAAGAATTAAATTTGTTTTTAATAATTTATTCATTTATATTGACACATCCAATCAATAGTCTAGGTGATAAATATCATGTAATATTTGTTCTTCTGAATCCCACAGTTCATATTAACACATTGTTGCATGTAACACAAGTTATCAATGAAATCATATTAATTTATAAAAAATTAATATCATAAAATATCAAGATTTTATAATCTACACCCTTAAACATAATTTATTCCTCAAAAATCAACCCTATGATATAAAAAATGTTATGATATCATTTCATCATACCATCCTTAGGTTCCCATATAGCTGCATCAATACTTGGTTTCACTATAGAACTCTCTATGGGTGAGTGGTAATGTTATGTAGCTTATTAACTATATATTCAATAATTTATAACATTTATTCATAATAAATATAATTTTACAATGTAACAAACTCTAATTTTAGTACATCTGTTGGATCATGAATGAATTTCCTCATAGGAGATCATGGAATATATCATGAACCTAAGAGTGGTTCTATAGAAGTTCAAATTGATATTCTATTGTAACTAATAAATCATTAATATAAAAATTTCATATAGACCATTTCATAATATTATAATTATTTCAATATTTAATTACCATATTACAAGTATAAATTTAGAGCAAATACATCACAAAATATTCAAATATTAGGTCATGCTGATGAATTTTAAAAATATATTCTATCATGTTTTAAATGAATTGACATAGTACTAAATGGATATAATTTTCTATGTCATAAAAAATCAAGATTAGGATGCAATAGATATCTTTATAACCATTCATCCATGAATTTGTATTTTTTCTATTTTTTTCATATATGGATTCATAAGACTATATCTAGATACCAGAGTGAAAATTATTGTTACAATAAAACTCAACAAGAAGAATTTGGTGATACCAAAAACTGGTGAAATCCATTAAAAAATATATTCTCATAACATAATTGTTCTAAATGGTTCTATTAAACTAACCATCAATCTGATGATTATAACCAGTATTGAATTTCAATATTGTATCAAGTGATTTACAAAGTATTTTCCAAAACCTTTTGGTAAATAATTGATCCTA
Organism: Viscum album; assembly: GCA_963277665.1. Taxonomy (NCBI): domain Eukaryota; kingdom Viridiplantae; phylum Streptophyta; class Magnoliopsida; order Santalales; family Viscaceae; genus Viscum; species Viscum album. Next base: position 579,280,892 of record OY728128.1, on the reverse strand, counting down.
ATTATATATAATTGAATGAGGAACTCTATGAAACCAATCATATTATATAATATAAATTTTTACATATTAATCATGATAAAAAATTTATATGATATAGGTTTGGTGTTATTACTTCATAAAGTGATTTACTATATCCAAAATGGAATTATGTCTCTTAGATGGTTTGGTGAGCTAATGATAAAGTATATAGTGGAGTTTTACCATATTCATTATCGTATTGGAACATGTAGTTAAAAATGACTAGACTTTTTCACTCAGAAATAACATGTTTTGTTATGAATCATCAAGATTCATAATCCAACATAAATATATTCATGATGTTCCACCATAAATATAGTTTCAAAATTATATACATTTTTATATTTCCACAATTAATAGAGAATGATGAAATGTGAACCTCATCTAGAAGATCCTTTTTGAAATATGTTATTTAATGAATAGAAAAATAGTTCTTAAACCTTATCCATTACAACCTTTTATTTTATGAATTTACAGAATTTATATTTAATTTCTTATATAGAATATTTTACACAAAACACCATGTTATAATGAATAGTGATATAGTATAGATATTTTAATATTATCATTATTATAATAACATAGAAATTTAAGATAGTGGTATGAATAATAAACATATATTTTCAAAATTATTTATTGTATTTTTATAGAATAATTTTTTTTATTATATAAGTAAATGACATCATTTCATGTTTAAAAAATATTGTTTTCTCAAAATATTGAATTTTATTTAAAATGTTTAAAAAATTATTAATCTAATTTTTTTACACCCTTAACAATATTTATAATAAAAAAAGTAATATTTGAAATATAAATTTTTAAGTAATCATGGAATCAATTTTAAAGAATTTTCTGATTTTTTTTAGGAATAATAATAAAATACATATTTTTCTACATTATTTATTTATTATTTAAAGAAATTATGAAAATTATTTTTATTTAAAAATGATTTAATAGTAAAATATGTTCAATTATGTTAATATAATTCCCATTTATGCCACTATAACAAAATTAATATTGAATTTTTTATTCAATCATTCATTACTTTTGAATCTTTTCCCCATAGAGAATTAATTTTTAGTCATATATTTTGGATAAATTTAAAATATAAATTTTAAAATTTACCTAAATAAATTTGTGAAAATAGATTCTAAATTTTTATTGATATTATAAAATAAAAAATTACTAGGTGATATTAATTGATTATAAATACGAATAGTCAATACAGTAAAATATTAATTTCAAAGGGTAATGTTAACACAAGTTTAATGGGGGTGACTAAACGAAATGATAATTATATGTATGATAATAAAACATGCCTAAATGATATTTTGGTCCATATTTCATCATTATATGATAGAGTATTTAATTAACAGTCATATGGAGGTATTAATATAGGGAATAACTTTATCATATTGAATTCTATTTGGATATTTCCACGAAAATTTAAAATGGACCACTTCCCCACTCATAATAGAAATTGGTCAGTCCCATACTATGAGAAATACAAAATAATTTTTTTTCTTCCAATTACAACTTTAATCATTTACAGACTTCCATCACTATATCTTAGATTAATTTTTTTAAACCCTCTTAAGACGTCAATATGTAAAATCCTCAAGATTCACACTGAAGATATGTTATAACTCATAACCATGCATTTTTATATTATTTATTCATCAATTTACTTAAAATGAACATTAACTATGGTGATATTTTTACAAGTGACAGTACAATATGATTATATATTAATCTTTTAATATTCTATCCAATTTCCTTCCCCTCTCCCATCAAAATTCATGATGAAACAAAGAAATTTTTCACAGAAGACTACCCACACAGAAACCGATGTAAATCAATTCCCCCAATCCTTTCAAGGATTATTATAATGATATATTTATCATATTACTATGATATTTATGACATAATTATACTTATGAAATCATAATATCACTCCTACCAACTACCATTCAAATCCATGAAAAATATATTATCGCTCGTGTGTATGTGTAGAAAAATACCTCTACAAATTGGTGTCTTCAATTTTTCAATTTATTTTTATATGGATTTTTTCAAAAGTAAATTTATATAAAATCAATTATATCAAGGAATAAATTGAAATTGGAATTGATATAGTATTTACCATTTTATCAATAATTTTTTTGGTAAAATTGAAACAATGTCCATGAGTACAAATAACATTCCATATCAATAAATAGTGTCATTAATTTTCTATCTCAAGTTTTTATAAACTATAATATACAAATATATACTTAATATATATGATTTTAAATGATATATGTATTAATGGAGACTATTTTAGCATGGTTAACAAAATATTAAGAAAAATAACCAACCCAAACATACATTAAAATGAAGTAGTTTTTACTTGAGATTTGATTTTAGCATTAAATTGATAAAAAACTATATTAATAAGTAATAAATATATCAGATATTTTATGAAATAAACAATAAATTCTATATCTATTCTTCTACATCACCGAAAAAAATCATCCATCATAATGTAGACCCCAATCGCATACCTGAGAGGCCTTCTTTATTCCCTCCAATCTAGTGTTCAATTGTGTTTTTATCATCCTACCCCACTTGTGGCTTCTCTCCTAGGGATCCCAATTTTGGTCCCCCACTCCACTTACAAATACTTCTTCTACTAATACTATATTAAATCCTCATCCATCTACTTAGCAACATGCACATCCACCCCCATTTTCTCTTCGTCTGGCTCCACCACTATCTATTGTTGTTCCTCAGGCTACTCCAATATCGGATCCTCTAACTCCTTCACCTCCTCATAATTATACTATATCTATTCCTACTCCACCATGGTATCCCTCTACCCAGTATATTTATTGCTACTCCCCTACACATATTTTGGCTCAGTCGCACACATATCTCATTTAAATGTCCAGGTTTCTTGAGTTCAGAATATTAGATTACACCATTTATTTCAATCCCATGATTTCTATCATCTATGGTATATTTTTCCCTATTCTAGATCTGTGTGTGACAACTTCATCAACTATATACTATTTGATAAGTTCCAAAATCTCAATCCATCATTTTCCCTCTTCTAAAACATCTATTCATATCAATGTTATTTAATGCTCCCAATATATAATCCTTTTTTGAAATTCACTCTATACCTTTAGCCTTCAACTGGTTAGATAAAAAATTTAATTTCATTGAATTATATATTTTATATTTTACATTATAGGAATATGATTGATTTGACTTCATTCCATTTTTGTTACCTTATTATTCTTTCAGTTGTGGACAATTCAGATAGAATACTATTTTCGTTATGTGATCTCAAAAATATAATCTACATCAATTAGAGGTTAGGTATGAAAACCCAGTATCACTTCCATGTTTTAATTCTATTTCTTATTATATTATTAAATCTCAAATTTTTGTTCCAAAATTGTTTTCCATTTTTATTCTTATTTATCATCCATTCAGAATAGAAATGAGAACATTTGTTATTATGATCCCAATAAGTGAAAAAAACTATTTTGTATCAGGTTCGAAAAATGATATTACATTAATAATTTTATTTTTATTTCATTTTATTTTAATTTAATGTTTTTTAAATTCATTGAATTATTTTTATAGAATTTCACCCTTCATTTCAATTCAAATTAACTTTTATTATATAATAGTTTTTGAAATTTTCTTTTTTAGAATTTTTTGGTGTAGTTTTATTTCTTCTCATTTTACATTTATATTTCATATTTACATTATAGTATTCTCAAATATATATTTCAATTCAAATGAGTTTTTTTTGAAAATAATTGAGTTCACTTATCTTTTGAAGTAAACTTATTCTTTTAATAAAATAACTTTATTTGTATTTACCAATGTTGGTTAATTTTTTTTCAAAATATTTAGAACTATTTCATCTAAAAACTAACATTGATACATAATTTACATGGACTAATATAGAATGAAATTGGTCATCGTGGCAAGGAATACCTCAAATAGGATGCTCAAATGGTTGTGTGTCAAAACACTAATGTCTTATGTGCCATTTGGATGAAAGAAGAAGAAACTAAACCCAATGTTTGTTTTCTAATTCGGTTGATTTTAATGAGGAATGAGGTCCGTATTAGGTAGTTACGCATTTTTTTTTATTTTATGTGACTAGAAATTTACACCTTTAATGGTTTATATTCTATTAAATATTCCTAAATAAAATGTTACAACACTGTGAGTTGGACTATATCAATATATGTCTTGTATTTTAATAATCATTCATGTTTATGAGTTTATGAATTTTTTATAAATTTTTTTAATTTTATTTATTTTCCCATATATCATCCAGTCATCCCATCCCTATTCCATTTGTTTAAATGTAAACTTATGAACTAATGTAGATTTGGAAGACCATAATTTAATAAATAAATTGTTTAGGGAGTTGAGATAAGATCTGGAAAGTGATCACGTAGATACTCAACGGCAACGTAGTAGTGTTTCTTATGTGTTCCATTCTATGAATGCTTCATTTCTAACACTAAAAAATCTTAAATTATTGTTTTTCTTATGTTTTAAAGTTTTATTGAACATGTATATTATGTTTTTTATACAGAGGAATCTAACTTTTTTGAATTATATGAAATGAAAATTATATAAGTTTATTAATTCTTTAAAATAAAATTCCATTAACATCATACTTTTGGGTAGAAGATATAACTATCAATTAATACTATATGTTTTTATATTGAGCATTGTTATTATATCTGACATAAAATTTAGTCACAACATAATTCATTCAAGTTGAAATTATGAAACTCGAAACCTATCATTTTGGATATGTAGATGGATGCTTCGATAATGATGGAGGATATTTCTACTCTACTCTTATTGTGTCTCCAATTAAATCACCCTCCATTTTCCATCTTTTCTAGAACATGTATAGGTATATTAGGGTAACCGACTATGTGATACCGAAGTACATACGGGATGATTCAAGGCATCAAGGAGATCAATGGGAATCACATTGATTAGGAAATCAATGGGATGCTCAATGAGTGCTACATGGATCTTGATGAGACTGTACCAATGAACTTGTTTCTAGGACATACCCATCTCTCTTCATTTATTATTGTCTTTTTTATTTCCTTCATGTTATTGTTTTGTCTTTTTTCATCTATTTTTGGAATATTTAATAGGTATTTATATTCTTAGAATATTATTAGGCTAATTTTAAAATTAGTTTTCTATATGTTAGTGGTATGCTGGTTGGTATTTTTCACTCATTCATGTACTCATCGAGGGATTAGGATTAGGAAAGCCTATTTTTTGGGAGTAATTATTCTTATTCACTTTATATATTAACATTTTCCTATCAATATTATCCATTTGATTATTTTTAATGATATATTTTCTTAACTTATCCAATCCATGGTCAGGTCTTTTCCTTTTATAGGATTTGATTTTTACTACAGGTTACACGTTTTTATGCATGAAGTTTCACTTCAAACCCTACAGTTCTCTCTTAATACCAATATGACTATTTTTATTTTTCTTATTCCTCAGAAGCGCTATCAAATGTTATCAATTTTTCGCTGATGTGAAATCATATATGATAAAATCAACATTATGAAGTTAATTTTTTGAGATTAATTTTCAATGATCAATTCAAAAAATCAGAATGTGAATGTATTGATTTTTTGGCATGTATCATGATGTCATGGAATATGTAATTTCCAATTATATGTCCTTTTAATTTTAAATGTTTTCATTGAAGTATTTGTTCTCACTATGCTTCTATTTTTTTTGGGCATATTTGGATTACAATGTTTTCATGTTCAATTATGAACAAACAAGGAATGGTATCAACATGAATTTATATATCAACCAATCTATCTAAACGAGTCAATGATCATTGGTAATAGTATGCATTATGTAATTTTTTTAATTACTATTATATTATTTATGATTTAATCCCCAATGATTTAATTATATCATTACACAGTAGAAAATTTATCATATTTTTTAAAATTATTATCAACAAAATATGATAAGCCTATAGTGTAGATTATATAAAGTTAACATGACATAGTTTTAATTTCATCCAATATCTATGTTCTTTCTATCTCCAACCAATCTTGTATTTTTGAATATTCTATGTCGAACAATTCCATTCATGTTCCATGTATATTATTTTTTTTATTACATGTTAACATCGAATTCTATTTTCTTGAAATAATGAATAATTGATGATTGAGGTGTATATTTTGACTTGAATATGAAATTTTTTTACATGTAGTAGATTCCTTGAATTTTACCTCATGAATTATTATTATTTTTATTATTGATTGTATTTGTTTCTATAAGATTTCCTTATTAATTATAAAATATTTTTTTCTCCTAACAATATTTGTTCACAGTGTGTAAAAAATAAGATATTTGTTTTACTTTAGAAGTCTACATATTCCATTCAATATGAATCATGGGAAGATTTTGAATTATTTGTTTTCCATACTTCCCTAATACAAGTTCCAATCACGGTCCATACATGGTTTTTATTATTACCTCTTATTACGTGCACCTTATTATTGTTGTTTCATATCCAACAAAGAGGTGATTAATTAATCCAATTCTAACTCTATGTTCATGTCCAATAAATTTGAGCAACTGCCAAATATTATCATTTTTATCATTTATGTGAAATCCCCTCTGATGAATTTTTCATGATTGATAAAAATTATTGAGTATAATTTTCACTATCTGACATAAAAATTCATTATTAGATTGGGATTGTTTTTCATGAACATTTATTAAAGTCATGAAAAGATGAAATCACTAAAAAATAAGTCTTTTAATTTTTTATGTATTCTTAAATGTATTTGTTCTCACTATAGATCCATTTATTTATAAGGTGGAATTTACGTTATTAGAAGACGCTATGTTTCAAAAATTCAAATATTTTTTTACATTTAATGGAATCACTGAATTTGTCTAATTGAAATATTAATTTTTTAGGTTAATTATATTTGTTTCCATAATCATCCGGAATTTATTTTTTAATAAATTTTTTATTCCTGATAATTTTTGTTATGTGTTGTTTTAAAAATTGTTTTCTAATATCATTTTCCAACAATGTATTATAAAATGAAATAGATTATATATGTAGAAAAAATATATCGAAAATGAACATAGAAATGATTGTTTTTTATAATTTTTTTCAAGGTTCATGGAATATGAGAATTGAAAAAAATATAAATGTCATCAATATCTTTTTCAATTATTTTAATGGTGTACTATATTTCTTTAAATATTAACAAATAGATATTTGGAAACCCAGAGTGCCAAATCACAATTTTCATTTCAATGATTGTCTACTATAATTCAAAATAATTTAATATTATTTGATGAATAGATGTATATTAAGTTGGTTTTTAAATTATGAGGATGCATCGGTTTGGCCTAGGTATGGGTAAAAGAGTGGAAGGGATAATAATTCTTCTTATACGTTTTATTATGATATTTATTACCCCGAAAATATCAGTTGATTATTATATTACACTGTAATTCTTTTATTCCAATCTCCTTGTTTTTTCAATAAAATGTATTACAATCCACCTTTTTTATTTAAATTAATTTACCATTTTTTATTTGACATGTTTGTTTGAAGAATATATGTCCAAACTGATTTCTTTATATTTTTTCATGCCTTATTCTTATTTATTAAACATTTATACCATATTTTGTCACATTATTAGATTCCTTGATACATTTACTTCATTTAAATCTATATTATTTTATAGTTTTTTATTTAAGGATCCCTTTGATAAAGCATATCAAAAAACACTTATTAAATTTATCATTTATAATATGTTCTTGCATAAAAATAATTTTGTATATCCAATTTAATATGTTTGTTTTTACCATTTATTTAGATGTATTTATTTTAGTGGTCGTGTTCATGATGATGATAAATGTGAGATGGTGTCCAACTGGTTGGGAGTGGGTGGTCACATGTAGAAGTCACTGGTACACAGTATTGAAGCACACTAAAACCTCATTTGTTCCAACAACTATAGGTCGAAAATGCCTCCGGATTTATGTAACACAATTACAATAATTACAATAATAAGGTATTCATCCCACTCCCATAAATGTAATTAAAATAAATAATGATTGTAATATTCATAATAATGAAACATTTCAGACATTTTATATAGTTTTGTAAGGATTTTTAGGAGAATTTTCATTTATTATTGTCATCATGATTTATTTTTCACTTTTAAAACCCATGTATTAAATCAATGTTAATTAATATATATGCATTGTTGTGGTTTTTATTTTAAATTAATTTTATGACTTTTAGTGTTATTTATGTTTTTAGTTACATTTTGATATATTTTAAGTGACTATCCATGTATTATATCTTATTTGGTCAATATTTTGATTATTATTCTCAATATTTTTTAACAAATATATTTATTATGGTATTAATATAACATAATATGTTTTGAAATCAAACCATTTATTCCATGGATTGTTCTAAAAATTTCTATGGACTTAACTACACAATTATTTATCATAATTATCATAATTTGAAATTTCATTTTTAATGTTATTTTAATTCATGTAATTTAAATACCCCTACTGAAAATAATTTAATATTTCTTATAGATTCTCCCATATCTTTTCAAATGTATTTAACCAATATGTTATATATTATTATAATGATATCTCCATATATTCCCCAATTATATTCTTACAATAAGTATAACTTTTTAGTGATTTAAATATATTTAATAATCATGTTAATTATTATCATTGATATTAATTACTGTCTTCCTATAAATAAGACTTGAACCATATAATCATGGGAACACATAAACTATGAATAGTGTTATGTCACTAAGAGAATGAAAATTTGAGTACTAATATTTGATAATTTTTACCATATGTTTTTAAGAAACAGATATTTATTATACTCGATAATGAAATGTGTTTAATGAAAAATGTGATTTTACCTAAGAGTAATTCATCTCACATTTATTTATGATGTATAGACTACTTATACAACACTTATTTAAATGTTTTGTGGTATTTAAATTCCATTAATTTATTATATTATTATATTCATAATATTATAAGATATATTAATCCTTCTAATAATAATTTTTTCATTGATATAATGATTTAAATGATCAATAATGTGTATGGTTAGTGTGTTATAACTACTTTATATATTTGGGATGTTTTTTATTGAAAAAAAATGATAAAAACATTTGATAATTTTGTTTTTAAACTCATGTATATTTATATACAATTTTTATTCCAATGAATATTTCTATTCATTTCATTTTCATATCATTAATATCAAAAGAGACCAAAAAATTATAAATGAAAAAATATTATTTATGTCATTGATTAAAAATCAATTTTATTCAATGTTCTTGTATTCTTAAATGATTTTAAAGTATGTTCATACACTCTAATAATTACCATTTACATAGATTACATTACCGATGATATGTTTTTTTAAAAAAAATGTTTTAATGGAAGGTTTTATAGTTTTCACAAACAATGTACATCGGTATTTTTTCAAAAAAAATATAGAAATGATCCTTTTTAATGAGTAAAATATAAATAGAATTTTCCAACATAATGAAAACTCAATTATTTTAATATTTCATCAAAATTTATAAAGGATATTTTAAGATATAATAGTTTCCACAATATGTTATAATATATTTATATAGATGATTTAGTTTGAAAATAGAATGGATATTTCTCAAGAATGTGATACTTGTATTTTTTTATAATTATATCCATTAAAAACAACAAAAATTGTTTTCTATTATGAAATAATTATTATATGATCCAATGGTACATTTTTTTATTATTTCTTTATATAGTTTATGCTTGTAATTAAGAGATATTTATTGAACATATTTAATTCCCATATGTAAATCAATGATGAAAAGATGAAATCTTTATGAAAATAATTTAAATTAAATAATTATTCAATTATTGAAATATAAAATTTATATAAATCCCATTCATTTTTAGTGGAATATTTTATTTGGAAAAGGTTAATTTTTAAAAAAAATTAGTTATTTTTTAAATGTTATGTAATCATGAAATTTTTATGAAACCCATTTCATATCATTGTTTGTAGTATTACTAATGTTTTATTATCTGGTGCCACACATATATTTGATTTTAATTATTTGATAAATGATAACTTATTATTACTTTAATAAAATGTGTAAATATTGACATCCCAGGATATGAATTGGAATTTAATGGGGAGTGAACCCGGTTTAGTAATAGTTGTTGTACAATATGATAGTCTTTGGAGTGAACATTTTATACTATAATGGTTTTGTGGATTGAACTGATTAAACTAGTATACACATGGAAATGATCCTTGAATACCAATAAAACGATATTCTATACTTATGTGAATACCCCAAATCCAATTATTATTAAAATTTTATATTCTCATAGATCATTTATTTGATTAATTTATGATTAATTTCCAATGAACATTAACTATTTAATTAATGAATAATTTTATAGACATATGATATGTGGGGTATAGGTTTTAAATTATATATTCATGTTCCATACCGTTATGTACATGTTTTAATGAAATCACCATTATCACACCTTATTAAGAATTTGGGTTGATAATTCATTAAGTTTCATTTACAGGTGTCATAAAGAAAGGTATTATATATGTTATGTATGTAGAAGGATCTATTAATGACAATTCTTAATTGAGATAAAATATATAACATATAAAATTTGGGTTTATGTATCTGATGGTTCAAAATAAACAAAACGATTAAGGTTTTCTAGCACACTTATGAAAAAATGAATATCAACTGGTTTAGAATAAATATCATTGTAAAATATTTTATTTTTAGGACACTTGTTATCATAATATTGATTTTTTAACCTTTAGAATATACGATGAGTAAATATCCGTGATAAATTTTATGATATTTATAAGTATAGTTAAATATAATATAATTTCTGTAGAGGATATAAATATTTTTATTTAAAATAATAACCATATCATGGTATTGTATTTGGATGTGGCTATATAACAATATTACTCTACTATAATATGTACTAAAATTATGCATTGAGATTGTCTCAATAGGGACTAGGTGTGTGATAAAAAACCATTCTACACAAGTGGTTTGAAACATCCATGGGATAAGATTTGGAAATTTACGAACACATGATAAAAAATAATATGTATTTGAATATAGGACACCAATGAATAAAAATGTTTAAACCAATGGTTTAATATTATGAAAAAAAGTTTTCATTGTATGGACATACAAATTTTTTTTCATGATTATTATGTTTTTAACAATTATAATGGTTTCTAAAATTATGTTTTCTCTTTTAATCCAATGTTTTCAACCAAATGGAATCATATTAATTCTTTTTCCACTAGTAAATTCAATGATTTTACTCCTGATTAACCAAGTGTTCGTAGCTATGGAATGAAAAATCTCATATTTATGATCAAATAACTATATTTATCTATGAATCATATTGATATTACAAATATTCAAATGTGGGAAGTAGGTTTTTTTATGTCCATAATGAGGGAATTTTTTTTTCTTTTAGATACATTGATGATAAAATCGATTATTAAAATAGGATCAAAATGACCAAAAAAATTCTATTCACTAGGGTTCTAAAAATGATAAAATCATTTTTGTTACCTATCATTTTAATGGAAACATAGATCAATAGTGGACTATTATTATGAATATAAGTCACAAATACGATATGGAATCAATGCAGTGGAAAAAACAATATTTTATTTATCAATACATACATTTATCATATTTTTAATATAAAAATACCGATGTGTTTTTTCGATATAAAGAAGAAGGGGATTATTCCATTATTACCTATAATTAAAATTTTACAAGATGTGTGAGGTATGTTTCTAGTTTTATTATAACAACTTATGTATGGTTGATTGAGTTATCAGTGTATCTCTTTAGGTTGTTACTTGTAAGGGATATCAAAATATAAATATGAATATATAGTTTTATGTGTTATCATTGTGTCAATATAGATAAGAGTTAATAATTAATTTGAAGGGATTATTATTAAATGAAATATTAAAATTCATAGAAAAATACAGCAAATATTTAATTCATGCTAGATGTGTGGAAGGAAACATGGAGGAAATTTTATTAAATAGACTCATAAATGGTATGGAATGGATGAAAATCATGAAATATAATACATATTTTAAGGGATGAAGATATCTAATTATATGAATAGAGAGATAGCTTTAAAGAATACACATGAACACTCAATTGATTAAAATGTAAACATTGTGTTAATAATGATAACCAATGCCCAAATCCAAAATTTAATTATACAAATTGAAATTAAAAACCATATAATCCATGAAAATTATGAAATCTCATGATATAACTATTCCCTTTAATAGTTATGATAATTTCATGGTTGAAACATCCCCATCGATTTAATGTTATTTCTCTCAATCTATGTTTTTTTGTATTTTTTTTAAAAAATATAGGCTAATTGTGAACCCTAAACAAGTGGTTAAACCACATAAAAAATTCAAATATCAAAATTTAAAATAAAAAATTCATAAATTTCAAATTTCAACTTCACATTATGTTTTTTACTATAATGTAGGATCCTCAATACCCTTGATCATCATACCCATTCATGTCACCTAATTCTGACTTCGACATTGACATCACCACCAACCACAGTGCCTAGAAATCAAATATGGCCACACTATCACCACCGCTAGATGATTTTGTCACCTCCACTCAATGAAAATATGTCATTATCTTCAGAGAAACTATAGACAAATAGGAATCCAAATTATATGACCTCGCCATGGTCAAAATGGAACTACAAACAACAAAATGCAATAATTGGATGAAAACCCCAAAACAACCATTCATAGACTAGTATGAATTGTCAGGATGATAACAAAAAAATAGAATCACAAACAATATATCCAAATATGATCACAATCAAACTATACCAACATAATCAAATACCTCTGGAAAACTCCTCCCATAACCAATATGTAGGGAAAATAGGAACCCCATAGATGAATGTAAACAAAATGGATCATGTTTCATTAATCCCCATGAACATTCAAGCAACACATCCCAAAAACACACAAAAAAACTACAACACTATAATGCAATGTTCCTAATACCATATATATTTTAAACAAAGAAGATATAGAGATGAAAAAGGGCATGGGAAGAAAAGTAGGATCATAGAGATGAATAATTCTATATTAGTTGTAGTCTATAAAACTAAAAAATTAACACACATCATTTCTAATTAATAATAATTATATTGGTGTCATATTTTTGGGATACACATTAATGACATTTTTAGGATTAATTTACTACCAAAATCTACAGTATTGTCTATTGAACAGTTTTTACATCTATGTTATTGGCAAGATTTCATCAAACCATTGATACAAAATTGAGATTCATCACTATGAATCATCTATAGTTAGATGGTTTATCATAGATAAAAATTCAAACAATATAATATCTATTTCGATAATAATCTGTAGATTTCAAATATGGATGTGAATAGAACCTTCTTATGATTGTGTTCTTTATAAAAGTATAATTTTTTCCAAAATTCATATGATTTCTTTTAATGACATGAATCGAATAATTGAATTAAAATAATTTATGAGTAAATTTGGATAAATAAATCAATTAGGATGGGAATTTTATGAATAAATTTAATATTTTTTTAATGAAATTTTAAGAAAATTAATTGTGGAACAATGTAGAAATAAATGTAATGATAATAGTCATAAAAAATATATATAATTTAATGTTCGATAGAATTTTTTTCTAACATTTTTTCCATTGGATAAGGTTATGAAATTTTGAATAACATGAATATTGATCAATGAGGATATGTTCCCCTTAGAGATCCTTGATCTAGTAGCGATGGTTCATATCTCTTGGAGCATCGACTAAGGACCAACCATGTCCACGACATGATCCATGTACAAATATTGAGCAATTACATTGTCATGACCCATTCTTGGGGCCCATTCTGTGACTAACCCAAGACCGCCTTCCATAGTCCAAGGGCTACTGACTAGCACAAAAGACGTAAATCCCGATCAAATGGGAATGCATTTCCTTTTATAAAGGTAAACAACACAATAGTGTATGCAATAGTTGTAACCACAATGTGATACTGTATACCAAATTATGTGTTGAAAGGTAAATGGGCCAGGATACAAACCCAACTGAAAGTACAGTACAACTAAAAATCTTGAACAATAGCAGTAAATGAAAACAACAACCACTGAGTCATCCTCTGGAAATCCCACCTGAAGGGTGGGTATAAATGGTCTCCTCAGCACCTCGGATCCATCCGTCCACTCCGTGTACGTCTCTCTAAGTGGTCCACCACCGGGTACCGTCCATCTCCACAAGTCTCCACCACGATCACTGTTGTCTGTCGTCTGTATCCAACATAACGTAGCGCGGGCACAGACCATGCAAGAGTGAGTATAACGATACTCAATAGAGACCTCGAGACCCCCAAATGTCTCCAAGAATCCATGATGGATAAAACCAAATTGAAAAGATACATTCATGATGTTAAACCAACTCTACCTAGGTATATGACCATTCATATACCTAATTCATCAATCCCAGTTCGAAACCAACTCTCAGGCCCAAGTACAAACCAATCCACATAGGAAATAAGTAAATCACATCAATGCTAATGATTGAATGTCAAGACTCATCTCACACAGGTATACATCTTTATTAAAGTGATGGAGATGATCAAATGTAGTCACTAATTCATCTATGATAGCGTACCCACATAGGATACTAGTCCAACTAAGCTGTCGGACCCACATAGGAGCCTAGACCAGCTACTCTGTCAGACCCACATAGGATTCTACAACAAAAGTCAATCTGTCAGACCCACACAAGATACAAGAATAGTAATCATCGTCGTTGATCCCATGGAGGATTCTAGTATGGTATTCATCGTCGTTGAACCCACATAGGATTCCAGAATGGCAGTCCTCATTGTCGAACCCACTGAAGATTCCATTACGGTATTCATGGCAGTCGAAGCCAGCTCTAGGGTTCCCACACATTGAACGCCCAATTCTGTGAGGGTCCTCTCCTCATTCCAAGGAGTTCCATACATAAAATATCACAAAGTACATAGTTTATGTATCTCAATGTTTTTTATCTTCAGAAGGAACTTGACGCGACTGACGGCGCGTCAATCGGATGCCCCGTCTAAGAGATATTGGCATTTCCGTTCTAGGGGCCTGGTTGTAAATAAGCGTATTCCAAACCCGGACATTATCCAAAGTCTTCAAAAACTCACTTAGTGTATTTAAAAAGGAACACCATGTCACGATGGTCCTTGTGCCGTAGACGGATCTTCGATTAGACGTGAGTCTTCAAGTTATTCACCATTAAGTGAAAACGAGCCCGACCCGTTAAGAAAAGTGGGCTGGCGGGTCAGGTGAACCTGGTTTTGGAGGGTCCGACCTGACCAAGGGTCTAACCGTCCTGGTGAATCACGTATCCTGTCCTGAAGGGGCATGGCCTGGCATGAGGGGGTGTGGTACGGCCTAGCGGGGCACGACCCGGCAGGGCACGACCCGTCCCGTCAGGGAACGACCCAGCCGCAGCTTGACCAGAGAGGGCCAAGCAGTTCGAGAGGGGGGGGGCGTGGAACCCCGTCTACCAGAACCAGAGATGCCAAGAGGCACCACCCTCCCTAACCGGTCAGTTTAAACCAGCCTGCCTTTATGGTGTAAGCGGCCTGCTCGGGCAGGCCGCAGTCTCTCCAGCATGGCACCCTCCTAGAACAATGGTTCTACTCAGCCTGGTCGACCTCTTGCTGGCCGGTTCTCCCACCAAAGGGACCATGTAATGTGGGTCGCAGTCTTCTGCAGTGTGGTTCCCCTTGTGGAACCGTGATCCTCATTCGTCCCGGCCAGCTTTATCCAGCCCGTTCTCCTTCAGCCGAGCGGTCTGCGGTTGCAGACCGCGGTTCCTCCTCACACGGCCGGCACACAGCCGCTGCCTCTTCTCATCGTGACCACCTCTCATTTTCGCTTCCATATCTTCCAAGAACAATTATAGGGTCTTCGGGCCCTATTTGTTTGGCCCGCGCCCTCCACATTAGGTGGTATCAAAAGGCCAAAGATGGACCACGATTTTCAACGATGAAGAAGAACCATTTTAATCAATTAAAATTGAACATAATTACCCCTTCATCAAAAAGATGTTGCATGTCGTCGAGTCGCAGAAGGAAAGCATCTTGGTAGTCGGGAGTCGCAGAAGAACTGTGTCGATTCTATTGACGTCAGAGTTCACCCAAAGAGGAAGTGTCGTTGGTGACTTCGTGTTCGTCAAATCGTAGAGCGTTCTTTGTGGAGGAAGAAAACTGTTCTTCGTGGAAGGAGGGAGCTCTTTTATTTCTCTAAAAGTTCCCCCACAAATTATATTTTCTATGAAAATATCCAAATAGATTTCTCCCACATTAATGAAATTCCAACCAATTCAAAATAATTCAAAAATAGATTAATTATTTAAATATATCATTAATTAAAAGAGTTGGAAGAAAATAAGGGGTGGGTGGGGAGGAAGTGAAAAATCACAATTAAAAGAGGCGTTGACATAAAAAATGCAAGGGGATATTAACTGGGGAGTTAAGGGATGTTGAGGAGTTATTGTTTTATGTGGGACCCTCCTCAAAAATATCCTCTCAGGGACGGTTATGTGGGTGTGGGAGCCACGAAGAACCTCCCCCTTGTAGGATATAACTATCAGATATAAAATAAAATTGTGCTCCACATATTTCTTATTCTTAATCCACCAAATTAACATCCAATCTGCATAAAATGAAACTATGGTAATGGTCCCCTTAAGCAATTACTGGTGTTGTGAGTTCATCGGTGCCCTCAGATTTCGTTTCTGAGAATCGGTTCAAAAGAAAGAAAAACTTGCTCGTATGTTTACTGAAACTACCCAAACCAAACATCAGAAATTGATTCTGGGCACACCGGGCCTCGGAATCAAGTGATGTCAGAAGAAACAGACTCGTAAAATTCCAATGTATTAAGAAAAAATATTTCCCTGAAAATTACGGGCCTTTACATTACTCCCACCTTTGGGATTTGTGTCCCTGTAAAGCTACAACACACACAATGAATATAAATGGGGATACTTGGCTCTCATTAGTGCCTCCCTCTCCCATGTGCTCTCTTGGAGGTTCCCATACTTCCAGGAAATGAACTCTAGAGGAATCAGTCGTCCGCATAGGAACCACTCCTGTCGATCCTCAAACTCCACCAGGACCTCCGTAAATGTCTTCCCGCCATCAATTTCCAGCTCCCTGTGATCGATGATGTTGGTCGGTTCGTGCATGTTTCTCCACATCAAAGATACTTGGAAGATGTCAGGAACCCAATGCAACTGAGGTGGAAGGGCCAGGTGGTATGCCACCTCCCCTACTCTTCTGAGGACCTAGAATGGTCCGATGAAACACAGAGATAACTTCCCGCCCTTTCCAAATCTTCATAGACCCCATCGAGGTGAGACCCGTAAGAAGACATGGTTTCCATCCTCGAACTCCAGTGGTCTCCACCTCTCATCTAAATTGGTCTTTTGTTTACTCTATGTAGTCTTCATCCGATCCTGGATGATCTGCACCTTCTCCATCATAGATTGAACCATCTACGGACCTACGAGTGCTGACTCCCTAGGTTCAGTCTAGCATAGAGGTGATCTGCAGGGTCGGCCGTACAGTGACTCATATGGTGACATCCCGATGGTGGAGTGGTAAATGTTGTTGTATGCAAAATCCACCAATGGTAGATGATCCTCTCAGCTATGACCATTCTCATGGACACATGCACGAAGCATGTTCTCGAGTGTCTATATGGTATTCTCAGTCTGCATATCTGTCTTAGGATGGAAGGTGATGCTCAAGCGAGCTATGTCCCAAAAGCCACTTGTAACCCCTTCAATATCCGAGAATTGAAACATGCATCACGATCAGAAATGATAGTATATGGCCCACTGTGAATCCTTATGATATCTTGAATGTAGGGGAATTCCAAGCTCTCTATTAAGCCATTCTCTCTGATCGGTAGGAAGTGGGCCGACTTGGTGAGTTGGTCAACTATCACCCAAATAGAGTCGTGCCCTCTAGATGTACCTGGAAGCCCCATCACGAAATCTGTGGATATTGAGTCCCACTTCCACTCCAGGACTTATAAGGGTTGTACCAAGCATGATGGTACCTGGTGCTCCACCATCACTTGAAGACAAGTGAGGCATCAGGAAACCAACTCTGCTACGAACTTCTTCATACCTGGCCACCAGTGCTGTCATCTGTGGTCCTGCTATATCTTCGCCACTCTTGGATGTACCACTGGAGGGGATGTGTGAAAATCCCTCAACACTTCCTCATGTAGTGCAACTGGTACCAGGGTATGTCCTATGAATAGGATGTGGTTCTCTCCTCCTTCAGAAAATCCATGAGGCGCCTACCCTGTGGATATTTGAGCTCGTCATGACTCACAGTCAACATCCCCATGTTGTACCTATCTAACTCGCCGATGGAGTGGAAGAGTGACTATGAGTGACTGTAGAAAGGATGCTCCATCTCTATCCACAAAGGATATCTACAATACATCTACCTGCTCTGTCACTTATCCTAGATGCTGAATGCCTGATCTTCTGAAGAGAGCATCAGCTACAACGTTCCCCTTCCCAGGGGTATAGAATATCTCAATGTCATAGTACTGGAGTAACTCGAGCCATCGCTACTTTCTCAGGTTCAGGTCCTTCTGTGAGAAGATGTACCTGAGACTCTGGTGGTCAGATTAGACTATAATGTACTTTCCCATCAGATAGTGTCGCCACATCTTCATGGTGAACACCAATGCTGCAAATTCCAGGTCATGGGTAGTGTTTTTCTGCTCGTGCTGCCTCATCTATCATGAACCATACATGATCAATGCTTTCTCCTGCATCAGGAAACACCTGAGTCCGGTCCCTGATGCATTGTAGAAAACTATGTACTGCACGCCCTCCTTTGATAGCCTCATGATGGGCGCACTGGTCAATCTCTCTCTCAGCTTCAGCAAGCTCAGCTGAAATCCATCTGACCACACGAAGTGTTTCCTATTCTTTTTCAAACCTGAAAGTGGTGCTACAACTCTGGAGAAATCTGGCACAAATCTCTGATAGTACCAAGCTAGACCTAAGAAACTCCCAACCTCCCTCATGCTCCGGGGTGGCTCCCAAGAAAGTCCTGCCTCGATCATCAAAGGATTCACTACAACTCCCGCCTCTGAGATGACATGTCCCAATAAGTTTACCTCTCGTATCCAGAATAGGAACATTGAGATCTTACCATATTGCCGGTTCACTCGTAGTGTATCCAGTAAAACCTGCATGTGTTAGGCGTGCTCCTCCTCAGCGATCGAGTAAATCAATATGTCGTCGATGAAAACCATGAAACATAGATTGAGGTAAGGCTATAATATTGTGTTCAAGAGACTCTTGACCTCTACTGGAGTGTTGGTTACACTGAAGGGCACAACCAAGAACTCATAGTGGCCATACCGACACCTGAATGTCGTCTTCTTCACATTGTCATCTTGAACTCTGAGTTGGTGATATCCTGACCTTTGGTCTATCTTTGAGAACCATCTTTCTCCCTTGAGGTGATCAAAGAGGTCATCAATCCTCAGAAGTGGGTACTTGTTCTTCAATGTCACCTGATTCAGGTGATGGCAGTCGAAACACAGTCGCAAGCTCCAATCCTCCTTTTTGGCGATCAAAATTGGAGAAGCCCAGGGTGAAACACTAGGTCAGATAAATCCCTTCCCCTATAAGTCCTCCAGTTGTACCCACAACTCACGAAGCACAGCGGGAGCCATCTGATATGCTGGAATAGATATTGATGTTGTCCCGGGGTACAGGTAAATGTATAAGTCTACCTCTCTGTGAGGAGGTAGTCCTAGAACGTCTTCTGAAAAAAAAGTCTGTATAATGATCAACCAAAACAGGAATACTCGGACTCCGCACATCAACCGTTCCAAGGAAGAGACTAGCCAACTGATGTGTGATCGGCGGCCTTCTCCTCTGTGTAAGTCCATCCTGCACTGCAAAGGTTCCCTTCTCGCTAGTAAAGGTGAACCTTCTCCCATCCGTGCGGATAAACTGCACCTTGTTCCTAATGCAGTCAATCTGAGTATGGACTGTAGAAAACTAGTCCATACCCAAAATGACATCGTAAGGCTTCGACACCGCTACAAGAAGATCCCAGCCGAGGCTCTCGCCTCCTAGAGTAAGATCAAACTACCGAAACCAGTGTGTTATCATCTTGTCTTCTCTTGTAGGAGTCTCTAGCCATACGGATCGAGCCAACAGCTCCGTCAGAATCTCTGAGCTCCGAACAAGGGCAATGACAATAAAATAATGACTCATACCTGTGTCTATAAATACTGCAGTAGTGTGCAGTAGACACACATAGTACCATGAATCATCTCAGGGGTTCCGTGGTCATAAGCCTCCACTGCCTGGTGTTGAGCCTACCTCTATCCGCCACCTCCCTGTGGTAAGGGTGGACCTCTTGGTGGTGGTGGTGGTAGAGTCTCAAAATGTCATCCACCACCTGTGCTCAGCCAACTCCTCTTCCTCGTCCGCCTGCTCCCGGTGGACCACCATGTTATAACCTCTACCTATTCCATAGAGGACACTATACTCTCTACTGCTCATATGTACGACGGTTCGGGCAGTCTTGAGGGAAGTGAACCTGCCCGCCACATGCCTAGCACTGTCTGCTCCTCGTATAGATAGATCTATTTTGGGGGCCCCGCATAACCAAAAGAGTATCTTGTGGTCGCTCACCTGATGGTCTGGTCTGCTAGGTCCTCTGTATCAACTATCTACCACCGGGTGAAGAATAATCAGTTATGTGTCGCCCCACGGTGGGTCTTTCTGCTGGTGTCGGGTAAGTGAGAAATGTCTCCACAACAAGGGCACTCTACAGCACTCCCTCCTACGTCGAAATGCTGAGGGAGATCCTCGAAGCCCTGATCTCAGGTATGAGTCCCTGCTCAATGGTCCATTCCAATTAGAATGGGTCTCGTACAATGTCCTTGGAGTAGTGCGAGAGGTAAGCAATCCTCACCGAGTACTACGCTACTATCATGCTTCCCAGCCGCAGAAGAAGTTACTCCTCAATATGCACTACACGAAGGGTGGCTGGAACAAAATCAGAGCAGAAGAGACTCTCGAAGTATGTTGAAAGTAGAGATGCCTCGTCATACAAATGTAGCATCATGATCCACCATCTACCTAGTGTTGGGTGTAGGAGACTCAGAGAAAATATCACCATTAGATCAAATGGTGTCCCTCCTAATATGAAAACCCTAACGATAGCCTCTAGCCAATCATCGACTGATTGTGGGTTCATCTCTACGCGGAACCCAGCCAGCCTCTGTCACTAAAAATCGTGCAACGTGCTCAAGTGGCATGCACTCTCTGCTGCTGGAGCTGGTAGTATCGGTGGCTCAGCGAATAGTGGTACCGCTGGTGCCTCCGCTGTGATGGGGCTCTGTACTATGGCCTTGTCGATCGGTGGGTTGTCATCTCTTACGCGACTCAGAACCCTAGCTGGCGGCATTCATGGGGCCATCCATAAAAAAAAGTGATCCATGGTCAAAACAGTTTACCTGGTGAGATGACAGAATGTAATCACAATGAAAACTTTTGAAACACACATGCAATCAGTGTTTTCATGCACTATGTGAGAAATCATGTGTTAGGGTCCTAGTGTATGGATACGTTGGTCACTGCACCAACACTGAAATCCCTGGACTGAAAACCACAGTCAATACTATTAACATTATTTCTTCATAGAGAAGAATAATCGAAGTCCTCAGTTCTACGGTAGAAATGACTCCTATGATACCAATTTGTCACGACCCGTTCTCGGGGACCGTGTCGTGACTACCCCATGCCCGCCTTCAATAGGCCAGGGGCTGGCGACTATAACCAAAGGCGTAAATACGAATTATAATGGGAATTCATTTCCTTTAAAAAATGTAAACAACACAATAGAGTATGCAACATGTGTATGAATAATTTGATAATGTATTCTAAAGTTATTGATGAAAGGTAAATGGGACAAAATAAAAACCCAACTGAAAGTATAGTACAAATGAAAAGCTATAAAAATAGTAGTAAAGGAAAACAACAACCACCGAGTTGTACACCGGGAATCCCACCTAAAGGGTGGGTACAGATGGTCTCCTCAGCACCTCATATCCGTTCATCTGCTCTGTGTAAACCTCACCAAGTGGTCCACCTCCAGGTACAGTCTAGCTCAAAAAGTCTCCACCACGATCAGTGTTGTCCGTCATCCGCATCCAACACAACATAGTGCAGGCATAGCCCGTGCAGGGTTGAGTATAATGATACTTAGTAGGGACCCCGAGACCCACAGAAGTCTCCCATAATACATGAAGGATAAACCACAAATGAAAAGATACATTTATGAAGTATCAAAAAACACTACTAATATATATTCCCATACATATATCTATGTCATCAATCCCAGTTTGGATCCAACTATCGATCTCAAGTACAACCTAGTCCACACAGGAATGATGTCTATCACATCAAGGATAATGATTTAATGTCAAGACTCATCTCACATAGATATACATCTTTTGTAAAGTGACAGAGATGATCAAATGTAGTCACTAATTCATCTAAGCTGGAGATCACACGTAGGATACTAGTCCAGCTAAGCTATTAGACTAACCTAGAATACTAGACCAGCTACTCTTATGGACCCACATAGGATACGAGAAAAGAAGTCAAACTATCGGACCCACATAGTATACAAGAACATTAATCATCATCATCGAACCCTTGGAGGATTTCAGTACGGTAGTCGTCATCACCAAACCCACGGAGGATTTTAGTATGGTAGTCATTTTCACCAAACCCACAGAGGATTCCAGTACGGTAGTCATTGCAGTCGCAGCCAGCACTAGGGATCCCGCACACAACAAGCTCGATTACGGAATGGTCTACTCCTCATGCCAAGGGGGTCGATACATCAAGTATCACGAATTACATATATTATGTATCTCTAAGACCAATCTCATCAAAAGGAACCCGACGCCACTGACGACGCATCAATCGGACGCCCGGTCTGAGAGATATTGGCTTTTCCATTCTGGGGTCCTTGTTGGAAATATGATCGTTACAAACCCGAACATTCTCCAAAGTCTTCCAAGATCACTTAGTGTATCTCAAAAGGACTGCCACATCACAAGGGTCCATGTTCTGCAGACGGCACATCGATTGGAAGTGTAGTATTCATGTTATTCACATTTAAGTGAAAACGGGACCGACCCATTAAGCCTAGTGGGCTAGCAGGTCATGTCATCCCGGTTTTGGCGGGTCTAACCCGGAAGAGGGTTGGACCACCCTAGTTTATTTCATGGCCCAGCTCGAGGGGGCATGACATGAACCGAGGGGGCGCATTCCGGCCCGGTGGGGCGTGACCTGGCTCGGAAGGGGGCAGCCTGGCACGGCTGTGGCTCGTCCGGCCGGCCGAGCGGTCCAAGAGGGCGGGGGGGCATTGCCCCCTGGCTGCCCGAACCGGTGGCGCCAAATGGTGCCAACCTCCCTAACTGGCCGACCATCATGGTGCAAGTGACCCGCTAGGGCGGGCCGCTGTCTCTCCAACACTGCGCCCTCCTAGCGTTGTGCTTCTTCTCATCCCGATCTGCCGCCTGCCAGTAGGTCCGCCCGCCGAGCAGCCTGCGGAATGCGGGCCACGGTCTTCTGCAATGTGGATCGCCTGGTAGAACTACGGTCCTCCTTCGGGCATGCCAGCTCTAGCCGGTCGGTTCTTCTTCGGTCGAGTAGTTCATGGTTGGGGACTACGGTTCTTCTGCTCCCGGCCGACCCACAGTCGCCGCCTTCGTTCATCGTCACCGCATATCATTGCCGCCGTCAAATATTCCAATAACAATTAGAGGGTCATCGGGCAATTTTTGTTCTTCACACGCCCTCCATGTTAGGTGGTATCAAAAGTCCAATGAAGGACCCTGATTTTCAACGAGGAAGAAGAACAAATTTAATCAAATAAATTTGAACATAATTTCCCCGACCTCGAAAAGACGGTGCATGTTGTCGAGTCACAGATGAAAATCGTCATGGTCGTCCAGCGTCGTAGAATAATGGTGTAAATTTTGTCGATGTTGGATTGCACCCAAAGAAGAAGTGTCATTGGTGACTTCGCATTCTTCGTCGAGGAAGAAAACAGTTTTTTGTGGAAAGAGGGAGCTCATCTATTTCACCAGAGGTTCCCCCACAAATAATATTTTCTTTTCAAATATCATAATGGATTTATCCATCTTTAATAAAATTCCAACCAATTCAAAATAATAAAAAACTAAATTAATTGATTAAAGATGTCATTAATTAAAATAATTGTAACAAATTAATGGATGTGAGGGGAGGAATTGATGAGTCAAAACTAAAAGAGGAGTTGTAATAATAAATTCATTGGGAATTAATTTGAGAGTTGTGGTAAGGTGAGGAGTTAGGGGTTGGTGTTGGCCCCACCTCACGAATATCCACTAATGGGAGGTTATGTGGGAGTGGTCCCCACCAACAACCTCCCCCTTGTAGGATATAACTACCGGATATAAAATAAAATTATGATCCACAGTTTTATTTATTTTATTCTAGATCCCCAAAATTAACTTCCAATTCGCATAAAACGAAAGTGCGGTAAAGGCCCACTTAAAAAATTTATGGCATTTCCAGTTCATCGGTGCCCTCATATTTCGATTCCAAGCACCGGTTCGAAAGATAAAAAAACCCGCTCATACATTTACTGAAGGTACCCGACCAAAACTTCATAAATTGATTCCGGGCACACCGGGCCTCGGAATCAAGTGCCGTCAGAAGCCACAGACTCATAAAATTTCAAAGAATTAAGAAAAAATATTTCCTTGAACATTCCGGAACATTACATACTTACATGACCATTAAAATTTACTGAACTCGGAGGACATACCAATAGATAATGATCTTCTGTATGAGTAAAAAAGGTATAGATTAATAATCCAATATAGATAATTCTTCAAATCAAGTGAACTAACCATGTACTAGTTATATAGATAATCCATGAAAATGATGAAGCTACGTCTATCCTGAGGATATGATGAAGCTGAAGTATCGTCCTTTTTTTATTAGAGTGATTCACATTTAAGAGGAAATCCATTTTAAGATGCTTATATATTTACACACTAAGATTATTTGAAATATATTTTTTTCAATGTAATATTACTTCTTCAACAGAATATGTAGTAGGAAATTAGGATTAGTAACAAAAAATGGTATACTCTAAGTACAAGGAATATCTGATTTAAAGGTTATTTTTTGATTAATGATTTTGAATCTGACTATAAATATGTTTGGGAATAATTTTAGAGGGGGATTATAAACCACCCATAAATGATTCCTAAATATTTTCATTATATATTATTTTCTTATATTCTAAAAAAATTAAATTTCTTTATATTGAGAGTTTTTTAAACCACCCAAAAATTATGGGAAAAAAATTTCAAATATAATATTTAATTGTAATTTAACATTTTTTTAAAATGATACATACTTTATTATTTGTAAATTTAACTAATTATAATATTTTAATTAATAAATATGTATAAATATTTGTTATTAATAATTTTTAACTTAAAAGGAATATCTGATAAATTGAATATTAGACATTGAGGTCAATTGACCAAAAGACTTGAATCAAGAGTCTTTTTTATCACCAAAAGATGTAAAATTAATCAATATGAGATGAACTATAAAAATATAAGATTTAAAATATTTAATTTCCAAGAGAAAAAAATTATTATTGTTTTCATAAAATATTGAAATTAGACATGTTATTCAAATTTCCATAACATTACATCTGGTTGAGTATTTGGGAACTACTACCTATCAAATTGAATATTAAGAAGAGATATACGCCACCTCAGTGGGGGAACCCTATCCATATTTATTAAATGTGAAAAGTGTCACTAAACGCTTGAAAAATGAGTTTTTCTTTGGGGTACCCCAATTTATTAACATTTGATTTAATTACAGCCCTATTTTAGGGTATTTTTTTTCTTGAGGGAACTAAATTTTTCAGCAGGTCTTAAATTAATATTGATAATATGGTTTTGGAAATTTTAATCATTTTTTCACAGTGTAGTGTTATTTATATTTAAATATATTCATATTTTATTGCATTTACTTGTAATTAATCACTATAATAAATAGATATTTACATAGAAATGTATTTTTATACATATAAACCGTATGCAAAAAATTATATATTATGAATTTCATTTAAAATAAATAAATATTGACATTATTTGACTTATATGAATGCATTAATATGTTTATATATTATTATACATGTAGTGGTTATATAAAAACATGTGTGCGGTAATAACAACATTTATAGTATTGTGTATATGCTAATTGATTTAACAAAATACATACATATATATATTTATATATAATGTATATATTTGTGTATATAAATATAGTATAAATATATATTTATATAAATGTATAATTATAACTAAATATAATATATAAATAAATTCCCATTAAAAATATATAAATTTGTAACTTCAAATATATATGTAATGATTACATATACTTGTTGGTTTATATTGATAAAAATTATATTTTATATTAATATTCTAATATATGAAAATAATTTCTAATATTTAATATATTTTCATAAATTTACAAGTATATATATATATATATTACATGCATTCAATGAGTTTTCTTCTTCATTTGAGAGTGTATCATAGGTTTTCATGTTATTTTTATTTTTATTCCATTGATTTACAATACTACTGATTTATAATGTTGCTATTATTGTGTTTTCAACTCCATTTAGTAATTTAATAATATATATATATATATATATATATCATTATATGCATTTATTAAAATTTGTGTATATTAATATAAATTTTTAATTTTTATACATATTTTTGTTTTTAAAAATATATATCTTATACTTGTAATATATATATATATATTGATATTTATATTCACATATATATATATATATTATTTATATTAACATATAATTATATATCTATGTTTGTTTCTATATATTTATGTAACATAAATATGTGTTTATATATCTTTATGTAAATTTTTAATATGTATATATATTTATATTTATTTATATCTATTTATTATTATAATTTATTAATTTTTTTAATTATAATATTTTTTTTGTTAATTATTAATTATGTATTATTATTTTTTAGTCAATAATTGTTAATTATTATTTTGTAATCATTATTTAAAAGTTAGTATTTATCATTTATCTTTTATTTTTTATTTTTATGATCTATTATTCTTTCCACTTATTTATTTATTATTTATTTATTATTATTTATTATTATTTATTTATAATTCATTGGATCATGATTCATTTATTAATTATTGTTTTATTTATTATATTTTAATTATTTTTTTGATAATTAATTATTATGTTATTATAAATTTATTATTAATTTGTTTTTAATTTATTTTATATTATATAAACATTATATATTAATTTTCTATTTAGTCATAATTCATAATTTATTTTTCATTAATTTGGAATCGATTATTTATTAATTTATGATTATCTTATCATATATTGATCTATTTTTTAATTAATTTATTATTCACACACTACGTATATATTATATACTATATAGTATATAATTAATATAATATATATATATATATATATGTATTTATTAATAATTATTTACTATTATATATGTGTTATTTACAATTTGTTATTTATTATTATTAATGATTTATTATTATTTTTGAGTTTCCCAATTCCAGATTACACATAATTATATTGGAATAATATTCAATGAATAAAGCAATGATGGAACGAATAATTTAGTATTATCGATACAATATATATATATATATATATGTGATAAAATTAACATTCCATTTTAAAACAAAAAATACAAAATGAATTTTTCTAATTATAATTTCATTATTCCCCTTATCGGATCCCTACATATCAACCACAAATACATCTTAGTATCCTTGGAAAAAATATGAATTGGGTGATATCGAAGACTCTATAAGGGTAATATTAAAATGAAAACTATGAAAAAATGATTTATGATAAATATGATATGGTAAATAAATAAACCACATACCATTTAACAAAAAACAAGAACATTTTATAGTACGAATTAAAGGTGATCAATTAATTCCACATAAAAAATCAAATGATCTAGAATAATGACCATGTATATTATAACTAATCCAATAATATAATTGAAAATGAAAAATAAATACGTAATAATGGAATGAAAAATGTTAGTCATTTGAAACATTCCATCAAGGATATTTCCAATAAATCGAATACCGTTGAGGCTTCTTCCATGAAATATAATACAATCAAGGATTTTGTTTAGACATCTATATAATTTAGTAAGGCCTCATAAAAATATATTTACATTTGGCCTCATGAGACCAACCAATGCATCATGTTGCTATAGTGGGACCCACACATAACATACAAGGTCTAATTCATTCCTCACATGAATGTGATTAAATAAAATTAACATAATAATTTGTATTTACATTGGAATATGAAATTATAATAATTTACCAAATAAAAAAATAACTAATATACCCTACATATTAAATTAGAATGAATCAACATTATAATTCACAAGCCAAACTGATCATAAACCCCCGAGAGAAATAATGAATATGGGATCGTTTGAGTATATCAACCTTACAGGTTATGTACGTCAAATAAAATCTTTATAATTATAAAATGTTTTTTGTAGATCTATTGGGTCAGTTTTTGATGAAAATAAAAAATCCTTGAAAATCTCTCATTTATTTTTTTCCTCGAAATTCCATAAAATAATATAAAAAAACATTTCATTGAAAATAACATTAAAATAATTTCATGAATATTATGAAACCATGAACTATAAATATAACCTTATTTAAATTTAATGGTAGATTCAAATAAATGACATTTTTTATGGCAGTTAATTCTATAAATATTATATAAATTAAACAGAATATTTATTTTTAGCATTAAAATGGTTATTATAGTGTCTCGTTTATAAAACTATAAGGATATTATTTTAAAAAATTAAAAAAATATATACTTGGTAATAATTTATATGAAAAAATGGATAATTCTTAATCATTATTGGAAAAATTTGTAGAATTTTTTTTTTCAGAAGAACTGGATTTTAAATAAATAGATAAATAATTCTTTATTTTATAAAAATTATTTTCATAATAAAAATTAGTACCAAAGGGAAAAAATTGATAGATTAAATGAATATTTCAGTAATAACATTATTGAAATAAAATAAATTATGTTGAATAATAAAATATAAAATAATAATCTAAATTTCAAATTAAATAAAACACATCCCCAAAATTGATGAGATTGTTAAATAAACCCTATCTACTTTTGTAACATTATGATGATAATCTCAATGAATTAAATAACATTAATGGAATTTTTAAATTCAATGAAGATATATTAATTAATTATATAACATAAAAAAATATATATATATACAAAAGAAAATAGTATTAACTGTTGAATATGGTGTTTGTCACATTGAACTAAAAGTGAGACGAGAAACAAATTTCATCTCTCTGAATCTCCACCGATGTACTTTAATTTTCTAAATAATAATAGTATTTTAATAATTTACATTATTATAAAAAATCATTATTATTAATCCTTTAATATAATGTTTTGATCATGTAATATAAGACTACATATTTAATTTTGTTTACGTAATATATTTTTATGATATTTGACTTATGTGTCAAAAGTTTAAGGTCTCGAAATTGAATTAATTTTTTTAATTAGATTGCATTATTACAATAGAAGGTGCTCCGACTGCAGTCAACTCTAAGGCATGATAATCCTAGAATAGATATATGAATATTTTTCATTATATTTAAAATAGTGCATGTATGATGTTTTGGAATCTTAAAAATGGGTACATGGGTAAAAAATACAAAGGCACCAATGCATACAAAATAAATACTTTTCCTAATAATGGACATAACCTTGACAGGCGTGGGACAAGGGTAAAGGTATGATTTTGATCTTTTTATGAAAATTAAATAAAATATTTGTTGTGGAAAATAAAGTAAATCAGATGATCGGTTCATTTTTAAATTTTTATTCATTGAAACGTAATGGAATTTCAATGTAATGTAACTGAAATATAAATTCATAAATGAAACAATTTAAAACCTCCAATGGAAAAAAATGGAACATGTTTTCTATAAATAATGGATTGAACAGGATCAATCATTCACACAATGGATTAATGATCTAAACCATTGGATATTTGGCATTAGTGAATAGTGACTAAAATATGACCAACAATGAGGGATTGTGGTGAGATGAACACAACAATTCAAATAATTCCAAACAAACGATCCACCAATTATGTAGGGGTTTTCTCTCATTGAATTTGTTTCACCATCTGTAATTTCTAAATAATTAATTTGGATCAAAACACGAAATTTTTGATCAGTTAGTTTTCATTTCGTACAAGGGGGTTTCATGATCTTGGAGATTATAATATGTTTTAGTAATGATTCAATCACAATATGCTTCGAATTTGATTAAAAATAAAATTTGGAGGAATTGGGACGACACAAAGAGGACCCAAATTCATCTGTTATGTGGTTTGATGTGTTTTTCATGTACATTCTCACAGATCGATGTAATGATGAGTATGATCCAATAGAATGTATTATAGTGACTTGAAAATTATATAGGTGTTAGAGGATCAGATAGCGGACCACCAGAGAAAATATAGTGGCCCACAGATGTACACACTATCTAGATATCAACAACATGTAGTGGATTACGCGTGTGGGAGGTGGCGTGCACCAGCGTTGTGCCATGTCAGTGGAGGTCCCCATGACATCGCCATCATGACAGTTTAAGGGGGCCACTAAAAACAACCACTTGTGGGGACAGATACAACACGACATTGGTCCGCATCATACGACCCATGGGGTGGTCATGCCACAAATATCATTGCGTCTAGGAGAGACAAGATGAACTACTCACAATTGGTGGGACCCTCTGGATTTGGGTCAGGACCAGTGATCCCGGTCAGACCCAGGTTTGGTTGGTTCGGGTCGTTCTGACTGCATTAGACAGAACCCTTACCCAACCGACCCCTTTTCATTAAAACAGTCATAACTCAAAAACCTTACAACCGATTGATGATCCATTTGTTGTGTTGTTACCCTTGACACAAGGCATCCATTTTTTTATTCTACAATTGAGTTTTTTTAGAGTATTAGATATGAATTATTGATTTAAGCTTATAATCTCTCTAAATCAAGCGCACGACAAGTGGGAATCTTGTAACTAGATAAACTGATAATGGAGTGTCGAGCAGACAATAGTGGCACAAAAAATGAGTAGCAAAGAAGAACTAAATGGTATAGTAGACGAATATCAATGTAGGCCAGTGTGTCCTGAACAATGAGTAGTTGAGTTGATCAAAGAGGCATGGGTGATGAGTAGACTCGCAAACTATAGTTTAATGGATGATGAATAATCATGAAAACCTATGTGGCCTGGAAGATGATTAGCTGAGACGATCTTAATTGATTGATAGAATAGTAGTTTTGTGGTCCTCTGTCACCCAAAATATGAGTATTTGATAAGATCTCAATTACATAGTAGGTGATTGGATCTTAGTTTCCTAACAAACATCAGCGACTCCTCATGGATGCGTTTTGTAGCAATATAAATTTTTCATCTTTACGAATAATAATACTACATTCTATATATTAGGTTATACCTATGTGATCTATATATTTTTTCATGTGTAGTTTTCCATTGTGTTCATTTATTTTGGTTTTGGTTCCTACTTTGTATCTTGCTACTCAACCATGCACGAGCTTCACTCGCACATGTCGTATCTTGTGTAAATGATCGACGGGTTGATAGAAATTGTGGTGGTCCCATTCTAGGAAGTTCTCAATTTGATCGAATAGGCAAGGCACACTCCTATGACTTTATTAGGATACATGACACCAAATCATTGGGTAGGATTTTCTACTATCGGATTTATAAAGACCAATGTACTTTCCTTTTTTCAATTAGTCTTTTTGGTCTTGTATTGTAGAACCTTCCCTTTTATCTTTTAAATTATTTTCTCTGTGGTTTTTCTTTTTCCTTTCATTTTTTTCCATTCCTTTTTCTAGGATGGGGTTATGAAAGGGTTTGGGTACAGATGCTCGAAAATGTCACACACATGCAGTTTTTTGCCATTGGCACTAGTCGTCAGCCCCTTGCCATTAGAAGGTGGGATTGGGGTAGTCGTGGAATGATCTATGGAAGACGGGTCTTGAAAAATTGGTATTAGATGTGGTTTGTCCTACATTAATCACCGGGAGTATGTGGTGTTGTTTTGAACCAAAAGTTTTAAATGTTTTTAGTTTGTATTTTAGGATTATGGTGTCCAGTGTTGGTGTAGTGTTTTATGTATCCATACACTAAGACACTAAATTCTTATTTTCAGCTTGATACATGAAATCCCTTGTTGCATGAATCATTTAGGATTTCATGGTGTTCTAATTAAATTCATGAGTCCGATTCATCTCACCAGGTATAAGATTTTAATTATTGTTCATCAAGTCCTATTTAAGGATGTCGACATGTAGACAGCCAATGATCATTCTAGTGCACCACCATGGAAATGGTACTCCCAATAACAAGGCTTAATAACATGGATCAATATTAGGGACGGCCCTATCGGAAGGTGCACCTGCATTACCATTTCTCATTTGTCAAAATTTCTACTAACGCTACTATTATAGGATTCACATATGATCATTTCCTTAAACAAGTTCTAAATGAAGTTAACTCACAGTTATAGGGGTTACATTGACCCCTAGGTGGTAGAGGATTTTCTCGTGGAGCTTATGTGAGTCTTCTGGCTTGTGTGGATTCCTATCGACTAGATGAAAATCATAACAGATGGCTTTTTTAGGGATCAAATGGGAGATGATGGATTATGATGATCTAGTCACATGATGAGGAGACCCTCACCTAAATAGAATTTCTACATCTCTCAAAAAAATATTTCATTCCAGCGACGTTGTGCTCAGTATGAATACATGGGATACTACACCTATAATGGGATGGCATGGAAGTAGCAGAGTACTCACCAAGAATCACTATGATAACATGATAATCCATGGAAATGGTGTGAGACCCATTCATTAGTGCTCAAACTTTTTAATAGGGAATATGCAGGGAGATAAGGGGGTCTAGGGTTTCCCATAGCATCCCTATTCAAGAAGAGGTTCATAAGTGATACCAACTCGTCGGAAGCTTCCTAGATGATAATTATCCTATAGCAGGAGATACTAGTAAACCCCAGGCTATATTTTCATCAACCATGGGTATAAAACAGCATAAAAAATGTCCCATGTGGACTAGACCTTTTGGGTGGAGACCCCAATATTTTTGATTGAAGGTACTAGACTCTAAGGGAGGAGGCAGTCGTCTGTGGGGAAAGATGTTCAACTCATACGACGAGTAGGGGCACATGGATCATGACTGTCTGAATCCCAATATAGAATAATTTAATATATTCAAGGGTCTATCTAGGTAGAGGATATAGATTGAACATGGTGATCCACATGGCCACGGATGGGGTAGTGGAGCCGGCAGAGCAGCAGATGGTGGGAATAGTTTCAAGGTGCTACCACTACCACCCAGGCCATCCAACCTCAGCATCAAGAGTCATTTGAGAGGAATGATTCTAGTATCTAGAAGTGCATAACTATGACCATTACTCCACAAAGATTATTAGAGGCATGATCTGTGTCTTTTAAACCTTATATTTAGTTGTTATATACACTTCTTCCATCCATTCTTTCATTGCACAATCCTTTTTCAGAGCTCATAAATTCAGGTGATGTCGTTGTATCAAACCGTAAGGTTTTGAATTATACAGGAGGAGATTCACCAATTATTGACATGTGTCAATAGTGTTATCTAACTCTGGGAGATTAAAAATTTGGTTGTGAACCATTTGTATCGGTGTTGAGGCCATACAATGTCATCACAAGTATGGACTAGTTTTCCATAGTTTATGCTCAGATTTATAGTCACATATGTAGATTATAATATTTCTTCTAGGATGGGAAAATTTATTTCTTCTCTAGAAAGAAGGGATATCTTGCAGATTAGGACAAACTCTCTCAGAGGCAAGTGTATCTGATCACTCATCAGAAGGCTAGCCTCACCCTTGGTGTGGTGGATGAGAATATTCCTCACATTCCTTTAGGGGTGGATGAGTACAAATAATTCTTTATAGAAGATGTAACAATAAAACAACTTCATAGTTATTTATATATCTACATTGATCTATAGTCTCGGATGACATAGAGTCTACACCAACATATCAGATGTCTCCCACAACGCTTCATGAGTTGAGGGTGCAACTGGCCAATTTTCCATATAAGGGATTTATAAGACATAATTTCACCATTGGTAACCCATTTTTTGTTTTCCAATAAGGTTGATAGAAGGATGTGGTTGTGTGTGTAAATTTGATGCCTGAACTAGGTGAATGTGATGAATAAATATCCACTCTCGTGAATTGAGGAACACTTTGATTAGCTGAAGGGAGAAAGATGATTATAGAAGATAGATCTTAGATCTGGCTATCATCAACATTGTGTGCTTAATGATGATGTATCGAAGAAAACCAATATATGTTTTTATGTCCACTATGTATTCCTAGTAATTCCTTTTGGCAAGACCAATTACCAAGGAGTGTTCATGGGAACCATGAATAGGATCTTGTAGATATACATTGACCAGTTTTTCATAGTCTTCATTGATGAATTCCTGGTATACTTGGCATCCGAGAAGGATCATTAAACACACCAACAGAAATTCATGTATATACTTTATGAGAACTAGCTTTAGGGGAAGCTTTAAAAGTGATAGATCTAGATTTTGGATTTCCAATTCATGGGAAACATCTTCTTGGAGGCTGGAGATCAAGTGGATCTAGAAAATATAGAAGCAGTGCATTCTAGGTATCCAATTAAGAGAAAGAATTCGGTACAATGTTTCCTGGGATTGGCTAGTTAATATTAAAGGTTTGTAACTAGATTTAATTGGCTAGATAGACCCATTATCATATTTTTCATGGAAGGGACGTCCCTACCTATGAACAGAGAAGTACCTGGAGAGTTTCTAGAAGCTGGGTCTGAGACTGAAAAGTTCCCACATCGTGAGAATACCTGGGGAGGGTGTTGGGTATGATGTTTTCTACAACAAATCGGGGACAAAACTATGTTCTATCATGAAGTCGGAGCAAGATTTGATCACCTATGGTTCAGTGTAGTTGAGGAAACATTATCATAACTATGTGACAGATTAACTTGAGCTAGATATAGTGGAATTTTCATTGATAATGTGGTGGCACTACATGATGGGTTAGCGATTTACATTATACTCAAAATACAAAAATATGAGGTATTTATTCTACCATAAAAACCAGAATAGGAGGCAGTAGTAATGGATTTAGTTTCTATATGATTATGACATCGAGATATTCTATAATTCTCAGAAGGGTGTCACGGTAGTGGACGCACTCAGCATGATATGTGGCATACAATTACAGAGTGAGGAATTTGTTTAGTTAGCCATTATGTAGATATCATTCATGGATATTGATGGAGAAACATATCATATGTCGATGAATGTCACTCTCCCACTCTTATGGTGAGTATGGGGGCACTTCTTGTGGACTTTTACACTGAGGCCCGATGTGCTCAGTTATACTCATGAAAATCACATGATGATGATTCGATAATAGGGAGATCATCATCCTTTTTAGAGTATGCTCTGTTATGACAATGGGGTCACTAGAGTTGGTTATTAAGGAGTTACACACCACTCATTCAGCAGTATATCCCATAGTGGGGTAGATATACCAAGACCTCTGACAACAATACTGGTGGTTGGGGATGAAGAATGGAGTGGAAAAGTACATTTTTTTGTGCCTCACGTGTCAGCAAGTTTATAAAGAGCATCATATTCTTGCATGTTTGAATATTCCACATAATATGCTGGAGAGAATGTGGTATAATGTCTCTATAGAATTCATGACTGGTTCACCACATAAAATCGAGGGGAAGGATACCATCTGGGGGATGGTTGACTGACTCACCATGTTAGACCACTTCATACCCATCTAAGAGTTGGTTTCTGTAGAGGTATTGAGAAAAATATGCATGCATTAGAGGAGGTATGAGTTTGGTTGATCTCCAAATGGATGGGGTGAATAGGAATAAAATATTGAGTGGGATTTTATAGGAATGGAGAGGGAGTAAATTATTATTTAGGTTTTGGACCCGACACATTAAACTAATCAAAACCACAAATCATCCCATGGTTTCCCCCTTTTTTACCAATATTGAGTGGAAATCATTATAATATTCGAACAATAGGTAAATGTATTTAAATATTACACTTTCTTATGTCGGGGTGAGTCACACTCTCAATGAAATAATTTAAAAATGTTAAAATCTATTATTAGTCATAGGGGATCCACTAAGGTGGAGGCATAATTTCGAGTACTATAGAAGTATTGTATAAGTTACTATAGCATGTACTGGTTGGTACTATAGTATCTAGAACTATTCACCTTGGGCCACCTGTTGGAGCTTGGAGTCCATAAGGCCTTAAGGGCACATTGGCCTTCAGGTTAGTTAGGCATTCGGGCCACATCATGGCCTTCGGGCCAACTCAAGGCCTTCCAGGCCACTTGATTGGCAATAGCACATACAGATTCAACAGGGAACCTCTCTAAAGGTGGAAAGAGAATGGAGACTTCACAAGATTAGCGCTAAATGTTCTTGGAAGAAAGAGAGGGTATGAAATTTTCCATCAGTACTGTGCTTTTGCACCTCTGCACATGGACTGTCTAGACGACAAGTCATGCAGTGGTGGAGACCTGATCATGATGTAGATGATGAGGAGAGTATGTTTAGATTATTCATAGTCTGTATGATTTCCAAAAGACCTATGGGTCATGAAATGTCTCCAAGCATACGAGAAATGTTATACCTATGTATAAGGGCCTTGTAATGGTTCACCCTTATTGCTTGAAAGTTGTGTTATCAAAAATTCCATAAAAAAGAAGGCCTTCATGCAATTTGGTCATAGAGGGTCCACTAAGGCTTTCTAAATTAAATCAAACACATTTAAAATCACATTATATTTAAGGTATAAAATATACTTGATGAAAAAACCATTTATTGTACATTATTACTTCATTATTGGTTCATTATGATGTCAAAAATCACATTATATATTTAAACGGAATATAATTTTTACCCAAAAAATTCTATTATGTGAAAAAATTATCCAAAAACAATATTAAGATAACTTTCTTAAACCTGAATCCAAAAATAATAATCATTTACAATGAATACATTTCTAAATTTTTTAATTTTTAATTTTTAAATTATTGCCGAATTTATAGAATATTCATGTGTATTGACAAAAACTTCTTTCAATACTTAATAAATATTGAAATTGTATTAATGAATATAATATGATAATTTATATTTAATAAAAATTAATTTAGTAATAATATTTTATTGATATATTATTCACCAAAAAAATCCATTAATAGAACAAAATAAATTTCTAAAAATACTATTTTTATTTTAAAATCAATTTAGAAGGAATAAATAATGATAATAATGTGTTTTAATTATTCTATAAAAAATAATTCATATAATCATAATTTTATGATCTTGTTGCATAACCTCTTATAACACCCTCATAATAACAAATGGTAAATTTGGAGATGGTAATTGAATCTTGATGTGGCTATGATAAAATTTCTCTGAGGGTAATGTCTATTAACATCCTCTTATTATGTATGTGATTTCATTCAATCTTAACCAGTTGAAGCCCTCATTTGGATTGGTCAAGAGCGAAGCACAATGACACCTAATCCTTTATTACTTCCGACAAATGGCCTTCTTATGGATAAATTCTACTGGATGAGGCTATCACATATTTTTCCTATGTAAATTGAATTTCATAAAAACCTATATTTATAAAATTCATGTGATAAATGCTCAATAACTATATTACAAATGGTAACAATTATAAACTATATATTGAAATCCAAAATCATCAAACCGTGGAAGTGCATATTTTATATAACCATATTAATAGATAATATAATTACTTATTTTAAGATGAATTTTAATTAATAATATTTTGGGTCATTACAATCTTCTACCTTATGAAATTGTGCCCTAAAAATTTCAATTTCCACCACAAAAAATATGTGGGTAACTCAGCCTCATCACCTCATCCAGTTCCCACATTTCTTCTACAAAGGTGTGGTTTTTCCACAATACATTCACGATGGTAATTTTCTTATTTTTTAGAATGTTTCCCCTACGATCTATGTTATTCATTGGTTTATCTTCAAATGAGAGGACATTATCAAATTACACCACTGCTGGATTGAGTACATGTGATGGGTCAGGTATGTACAATCTCAAAAGTGATACTTGGAATATATCTTGTATATGAGATAGGTTTAGTGGGAGTTGTAGATGATATGCCACTGCTCCAATGAAATCAAGGATCTCAAAAGGGACGATGTACCATGGACTATGATTTCCTTTATTCCCAAATCTCACAACTCTCTTCCATGGTGATATGTGAAGGAATACAATATCCCCAACATCAATCTCTAGGGCTCGTGGACGACTATCATCATAGCTGTTTTGTATACTATTAGTCGCATTAATGTGATACTAGATGGTCATAAACTTTTCCACCATATCATTGACTATTTAGGGACATATGAGTTTTCTATCCTCAAAATTATCCTAACATTCCAGTGTTCTTCACCTCTTCGAATAAATTATAAAGGATTCATTTGGATGCTTGAGTGGAAACTATTGTGGTAAGAGAACTGAACTAGAGAATTTTGTTGAACCCATCCTCATTTTATGTCCATTAATAATGATCTCAAAAGGTACTAATGTGTTTGAAAAGTCCTCAAATATTAGCCATCAGTTTGAGGATGATTAGTCGTACTAAAGATCAATCCATTATTCAGATAGTTGTACTCCATACATCCTTACCACATCACAGATATATATTACTTCTAGTTTATGCAATGATAAATCCTCATGAATTACAATGAAGTGTTTAGTAATTATAAGATGATCCACAACTAACCAGCTATAATTTTTTTGCTTTGGATGTCTTCGGATGTCTAGTGACAATGTAAATGGTGATGTTCTCCCATATCCATGTTAGTATGAGTAATGGTCTCATCATCCCCTTATACTTTTTTCTATTATCCTTCTCTTCCTATCATACCAGGAACATTGATGTATACTCAGCGATCTCCTTCTTCATGTTATCCCTCCAATAATGGTCTCAGATATCTAAATAATTTTTTTTTGTGTTTCAGGGGTGAATGTAGAAATTTGAACTATGTGCATCATCCAAAAATTCTTTATTTAACTCAAAATTTTATGGAACACATAATATTGACACAAATATCACAATTCATTCTTCATAATCATTGAACTCTAAGGAATTCCCTTTTTCATATTTTCCAATTCAATTTTAATTCCCACATCATACATATGAGAATCGATTAACCATTTTCAAAGGGATGGTTGGCCAATAATTTTGGAATGTATTTATGATATTCACTTTTTTAAGATTCCCACGTCCATATTCATTGAATCTAAGAAGATTAAATCCATTTCTATTTTTATCAATGATAGAATAATGGGTACTTTATACATAGAGAGTCTGTCACCTTGTTCGCTTTATAGGGGGTTATAGATTGATCATTCATATTCGTTGATCAGCACAAACCATATTTATTGGTTCATATTAAACTATTTCTACATGAATATATTCTTAAGGAATTTGTGGTCTGTATATTTTTTACAGTTTATCCCAAAGAGGTATTGTTTCCAAATATATAAAAATTGAAGATCACTACATCCCACTCCAGATAATGTGTTGTATTGTTTTTCTAAAAAATATTCAATTTCCATGGAACATAGTAAATTACTCAATAATTTCATTTTATCACACAGCCTAAAAACTTCTTCGAAGAATTACTAAATACAACAAAAATTTCTCAACTTGTTGTTATTGTGAGCATTTGTACAATGATAAGCCTCCTTTTCAACTCCCTGAAAATCTCAGAGAATTTATCACTCCTATGATTCATGAATCCATTCTGGAATATCGTTGTATGAGGGTTTGAAAATCATGAAAAATTTCTAACAAATCATGGATAATATCCATCTTAGACCAGGATCTACGGATTTCTGTCTCTAATGATAGCCCTGACCATCCCTTAATTGTTTCTGTCTTAGAGGGATCCAAAGATATCCCATTTCGTATTATTATATGGCCCAATAATGGGACCTCCATCAATCCAAAACCCACACATTATATACTTTTCATATAGCTTCTACATTTTCATGGTCCATATTATAGATCTTAGATGCTCCTCAGTCTTCTCCTTGGTTTTGGAGTTTATCAGAATATCATCTATAAATACTACCACAAATTTTTCAAGGTAATCTCTAATGACTCTATTCATTGAGTTGATGAATATTGATTCAGAATTAGTTAGTTTTAAAGAAATAACTATGAATTCATAGTGCCCATACCTAGTATGAAATGTTTCCTTGGGGGTTTCCTCCTTCGTCAACCTTAGTAGGTAATATCCTAATGAAAAATCCACCTAGGAGAAGTATTATGAATCATATAGCTAATTGAATAGGTAAAAAATTCCTTGAAAATGATACATGTTCTTGATCATGATTTTTTTGAGCTCGATATATTCTATACAAAGGAACATTGACCCATCCTCGTTCTTGTCTAGGATGACTACCGGAACCAATTGTAAAACACTTGGGAGTATAAACCCTTTACCTGGGATCAAATATAGTTCATTTTTTTCAGCTCCTCATTCTCAAAAATATCCATTCTATAAATATTATTGGATATTATAAATTCCCTATGTATAATATAAATTGATAATTCAATGTCCCTTATAAGAGGAATTCCAAAAAATTCCTCAGGAAACACTATGGTGAAATCCCTCACAATAGGTTTATCTTCAAGGATTGTTTCTTCCTTATAATAAATCATCTGAAAAAGATACACATGTTCATAGTGAATTAATATCAATTCTTTAGATGATAGTCGTAAGGAACATTCATCATACTCAAATCACTTTTACATAATCGGGGGTCGATTGGCCATATGGAGAGTGATTTCCCACTCATAAAAATTTATGTTTACTATATATTGGGAAATACAATCCATGCCAAAATTGAATCAAATTCCACTAGAGGGAGTATGAATAGGTTCTCCAGGATGTTCAATTAATAAATTATGATAGGGGAGGAGATATATTTGTGGGTTTCAATCATTTTCCAATTTTCCTTTCCCACCAACACCTCGACTTCCATGATTTTGGAATTTTTGGGATATTTCTACTAAACATTTGGGATATAAATGAATTTATAGAACCAAAATCAAAAAGTATTATTTCTATAATTTAATGAATAACTAGTTTAAATTTCACCACAATAATATCGGGATTCTCTTTGGTGGTAGTGAAGGAGAAATATCACCTTTTCTAACTTGGAGGTTATTTGTTGCCTTTGAAAACCCTTGGCCTAGGGAAATGGTTTGAAAAGTGACCTAATTCTCGGTAGTTGAAGAAATTAATAGTGTGTTTTCGGTAGAATGGGGAACTCTTATCCTCTATCATAGTAGCAAGTTATTCATGTAAATCGTTAAAATTCAGGTTCCATTTCTCTTCTATACCAATATCATTTTCTTACCCCCATCATGTAATTTCTAGGGTGATACTTTCCACACCATTGGAAAGTGGGGTGCATGAATTTCTTTTCAT
The DNA here is from genome assembly GCA_963277665.1 of Viscum album. Lineage (NCBI taxonomy): Eukaryota > Viridiplantae > Streptophyta > Magnoliopsida > Santalales > Viscaceae > Viscum > Viscum album. Next base: position 579,238,693 of record OY728128.1, on the reverse strand, counting down.
GGTTTCATTTCATCATTAGACCACCACAATTAAATTCCAAAAAACACTTCGTATCCCCATGATACCACTTAGATTCACTGATATCCATTTCGAATTTGAGGCAACATCGGACAATTTCCTCATAGCTTCAGAAGTCACAGATTGGTAGATCTTTCTGTAGGCCAGTTATAAGCCCACCTATGAAGCGGTGAAACTTAAATTTGGGTGTAACATTAAAGGAGAAGGTATATCATGAAATCTTGGTGATGATTTCCATGAAAACCACCATGGATTCATGAACTTTATTTCTTGATGGAACAAATGTCCATTTCCAACTTATGATGAATCTTACAAGGAAAATATTTATCAAAAAACATTTTTCAGAAAATCATTCCATTCCAAATCCTCAATATGATTTTAAGGATTCATATTTTATTGTCAATGACACCCATTGATCATATTCACCATCTATATTATATGAATCTAGAGGAACCATATCATTTTTATATCATTGATGGATGGAGAATATCATTTCAATGTAGTGGATCCATTGTTTGGGAATGGAGTGATAAGATAATCCATAAAAGGTTGGAGGCCTTCGTCTCATGATGCTCTCTATTGTGACTTATTATTTGGGGGGGGGGGGGTTGAACATCACACTTTACCCATGTTTCTAACAAAAAACTGACTGAAATGATATAGTATAATGACGTTTTTTTCGATTCCCCCTGCCATCAAATTCGGAATCTCATTCGAATAGTTTCCATATCGATATCCAAATTAGTTATTTGCCTAAGTATTCCTATTATCTTCCATTGGATGGATAAAGAGAGTTTTTTGGGGTAAAAATATAGTTAATTCCAATTAAAATAAGTGATATCTTATAAATTACATTTATTTCTTTAACATATGTATTTATAGGATTCAATCGATGTTATCCATGATCTAATACCTCACATATATTCTTAGGTTCATTTTTTATTCCCTTAAATATGGTTCATACAATGAATAGGAATTTACAAAAGAAAATCCATTAGGATATTTGTAACCAAGAGTGCTACAAGTCCCATTTACATTCAACAGGTCTCATTCAAGACTAGTTCAACGTAGGGTTTCCGGGTTTTACCCCTAGATACATCTATTATAGAGCTGCCTCTACCAGCTCATACATGGATTGTGATTTATTTTCTTGATAAACCACAAAAAAATACTCACCAACATTATATGATGTTTTTTATACATTTTCTTATGCTTAATTCTTTCATAAGTTATTTCTAATCATAATCCCAAAAATAACAAAACATTGCTTCTAATATCAACTATAAAAATACCTCTCTTTATTACTCACATAAACCTAATTTATTACGTAAAATATCACATAATAAATCTCTAAGGATCGATAGGTATATTTTCTTGGGAAATTAGTAACATTACATTTCTACTTATAACATAAAACCCGACATCTTTTTTGAAAACTTCTTTTAAATGACCACAATATTATTTTGTACATAACATATAAGGAGATAACAGGAGGGAATGAATTTAAATATGGTGATTGATAAAATCCAGTAAGGTACTAAACAAGGAATGACATGAATAATATAGTACATGTTTGGATATAGGAATATAAATGGATCACAAGAGAAACATGAACATAAAGGCTTGATATAGCATGACTAGCAAAACATTGAAACACAACTACATCATTTAACATGATATTAGCCTTAGGTAAGGATCATCTCACATGAAGCATGGGTAAACCATCATTGAAATTTTATTATCATGAGTAAACCTTAATTTCACTTAATGTATCATGATACTAATCTTTAACAAATTCATTGGATCACTATTAGGTTGCATCCTTATTAATCATTTCATTTCATGCATAAGTGTGCCACATCGATCATAAACCATGCATTGATTAATTAGCATCATTTATTACATGAATAAGGTATGTGGAATTCATACAAGATACAATATAATCAATAAGTTAATTTGTCTAAATGTGAATAAACTTGATAATGAAATTAGCATGGTATTCACTACACAATGACTTGGCTTGGAGAATCACAGTGTAATTTTGACATCATTATGTCATGACATAAGAATTTATAAAAATGGTTGATTCAAGAAAGGGTTATGTCATAATATATACATGAGTTGGAAAATATTTGGGTCATATAGGAAAAAATTCCAATCATTTTTATTGCAATTTAGATGGGTAATATAAAAAAACTATGAATGTAAATGAGAAGAGGTAAATTCCTTACGGAATTTCAGCATGGTAACATGTGAACATGAGAGGAATTAATCAGATAGAATGAGGCCTATAAAAATTCAAATATAAAGAAGTAATTATGGTGGAGGTTCTAAATAATAGTCAAACATTTTTAATTTAAACAACTGGTATGACAATATAATGAATTTTCAAAACAAATGAGATAGGCAGAAATCCAATATTTGGAATTGTGACCCCAAAGGATTGAGGGAGGCTTGAGAGATGTTTCGTCGGGGCTTGGGGTACCATTGGAGTATTTTAGAGAAATGTGGTTGTAATTTGGATGATCTCCAAAAGTTTTGATTTAAGAGGAGTCAGAAATTTATTGGGATTATTTTGGAATAGAGATGGAATTCATTATTAATTAGGCTTTTGACACCACACCATAAATTAAACAAATCCACTAAACATAAATATTTTAAAAAAATGATTTTGGACAAGTGGATTGGAAAGAATTAAAATATTTGGCCAATGGACAAGCATATTAAATATTGTGATTTCGTTGTATGGAGGTGATTCACACACACTTTGAAATCAATTTAGAATGATAAAATTTTATATATGTCCACTTTGGCAGTAAAATAACCCAAAAAAAATAAAATCAAATTATATTAATCATTAAACATATAATGTCAAAAAATTCCATTTATATTATTTTATGACATCAATTTTGTTCCTTATTATGTCATAAAACAGATTATATATTTAAAATGTAATTAATTTATACCCAAAAAATTTAACTATCTTAGAAAATTTTGAAAAATTCACCATTAGATAATTTCAACATCCTGATTCTAAAAAAAATATTCATTTAATCTATATAATCTTCCAAATATGTGAATTTTCAATTTAATAATTAAAACTGACATTTATTGAAAAATCATTGATTTTGAAAAAAACATCTTTCAAACAATAATAAAAATTTCATTTGTATTCAGAAAAATTATATGATCATATATATTTCATAAAAAATAATTATGTAATAATATCTTATTAAAATATTATTTAATCCAAATCTCCATTAATTCATCATAATATATTTCTAAAAAACATATTTGTGATTTAAAAACTATTTACAAAGTAAAAATAATAAAATGAATGTTTATTCCTTATTATATAAAAAATTAATGAACATAATTATAGTGTTAGTTATTTTTATATAACCCCTTATAACACCTTAATAATAACTAATGGAAATTTGTACGATGCGGACAGACTCATGGGATGGCTCCAATAACGTCTCTCATGTGGAAATCTCTATTAACATCCACTTCATCAAAAGGTGGTTCGGTTATAGCTTATCGTGTTGATGCTCTGCTTGGGCTTGGTTAAGAGGAAAGCCCAGTGACACCACCTATATTTTCTAAACTCTGAAAAATGGGCCTCATATGAAGTAATTCCATTTTTTGGGGAAATCACATCCTTTGATTGAGTAAAATAGATTTTTTAAATCTGTTTATTTTTACTAATCATGTGACCATTGTTCAATGGATATTTTAGAAATGTTAAAAATTATTAATGGTATTTTGTTGTCAAATAATATAACTATTGAAGTTCATATTTTATATAACCATTTTACCTAATAAGACGTTAAATTTGATCAAGAAAAGTTTTCATTAAATAAATTTTTCGTCATTATATTCTCTTAAAAGAAGGATATTTTATTTCAAAAAATGGTGACCAATAAACAACCTCTAAAACAGAATGAGAATCGACGAATGTAGTGACACACATAATCACCAACGAATGATTCACCAATCATGTATGCATTTGTTCTAATTGAATTTTTTTAACATTTACTTTTTTCAATTCAAAAAATTTATATCGAATCATGATCAAGCTGATTCATGGGTCATCGGTTCGTGCAGGATTGTTGCAGGATCTTAGAATATAGATTCAAAGATAGTATTGAGATAATAAAAGTCTTCCCCATAAAAAATATCAATACTCTAACATAGATGAATCAAGTAGACATGAACAAGGCCCAGAATTATCTATTATGGTAGTTCATGTGTTCTTTATGATAGAACACACATATCGTTATAATGATGACCATGAGTCTGTAGTGTGGATAATGAGGACTCAATAATTCCTAATCCGCACGTAGATCAGAGAACGAACATCCAAAGAAAGTTCGAGGGCCTGATAGTGGTATTGCTAGCGTGGTAATGGTGGAATGAGGTGTCAGCCTCATGTGGGAGGTGGCACATACTGGAGTCATACCATTATAATGGATGTCACCACGACATCATCCATGAGGTGGTGGATGCGGGAAACCGACAATAGATAGAAATCGGGAGTCCAGTCATGTAAAATCAGATCGCATCGTGCTACCGAAGGAATATTCCCTAGTGGGACTACGTAAGGAGGGCCTTGTGATGACCCATGGGGTGGTCACAATGTGAATATCACCATGTGTGGCTGAGATAGGCCGACATACTCATAGTAGGTAATGAAAGAGATTGTAGGCCGAAACCATGACCCAACTATCCGGGCCAGCGGCCTAGCATACTAGGTCAGACTCGGGGCATGATGACGGCCCTGGGGTGAGTCAGGCTTGGTTAATTGGACCAGTTCATACAAGACCCAGACCCAATCAATCCTTCTCTCTAAAGAAATCATTACTCACAAACCGTACACACGATTGATGAGCCATTTATTGAATTGGGTACTTTTTCAGGATGCAATATTTTTTATATACTGAGAATTTTTTTCAGAGGTTGATAAATGTCATATGGATTGATTAGTAGATAACCTAGGAATCAGGTGTGATATAAGCATGAATATTGTGACTGGATATGATAATTAGTGTATAGAGGAGCTTAGTGTCCTAAAAGATGAGTAGTGGAAAAGACCATAGTGGCTGGATAGATGAATATTCATACCGACCTATGTGGCTAGGTAGACAAGTATCTAATTCTACCTTAGTGGCCCTACATATGAGTATTCGAGTAGACATTAGTGGTTCAATAGAAGAATAGCCTTGCAGACCTTTGTGGCATGACCGAAGAGTAGCCGAGCAGATCACACTGGCCCGATAGATGAATAGCCATGCAGACCTATGTGATCCGTAAGAGGTGATTCCGAGCAGACATCAGTGGACCAATAGACAAGTGGAACTAAATGTACTAATAGAATCCATTGACTCATCATGGATGAGTCCCTCCAAAATAAAAATTATCCATCTTTAGGAATAACAATCATGCTTTTTATATTTTATGTAATACATGTGTGATTATCACATTTCTTTGTGCGTATTTTTATTTTGTGGGTTTTCATTATGGTTTGAGGTCTCTTCTAAGTATTTTTTTACTAACCCATACTCGATCATTTCCCTCATGTATCGGGTCTTGTGATGATTATCCACTCGTTGATGCTGACGTAGGTGGTCAAGGACTCGGTGGTGCCCAGTGAGATCTAACATGCAAGGTGTACTCTTATGGATTTCAAAATATACTCAACATATACCCATCATGTGTGTTTTTATAGGGAAGGATATACAAAAACAATTTTACTTTATTGTTTTTATATTTTATTTGTTGGGTTTCTATCCTGGGCCCCTTCACTATCAGCTTCTACTTTATACTCATAATGGTGGTCTTAGTGGCATAAAAATTATCCCTTTAAATTTTTTTGTTTGTAGTATGAGTGTGTTGGTGTGTATAATGGTACTCGAAAACATTCTCACACAAGTAGGTTACTGCCATTGGTGCTACTCACCAGCCCCTGACCTTTGGTATGTGGGCTTGGAGTAGTCACAACACGGGCCCTAGGGGACGGGTCATGATAAAAATGAAATTGGTTGAATGACTATAGTAGTATAGGTTATTGTTGAACCTCGTCAGGAATAATTAGAATTAAATAGTTATAATATTTACAAATAAATTGTACTTTTAAAATCAATAATGAGATATGGTTATGAAAAATTAATTACTTTACAATCTTTGAGATGGTAGGTTATATGTACACATGAGTAATGTATCCATTTTTTAAATTATAATTATGAGGATAAGGTAAGTAATATATTTTATTTAAATAGTATATATATATATTATTTAAATATAATAATATTTATTAGTAATGTCGTGTGGGATTTGTATGGAGAGACAATTAAAATCTTGAAGGGAGTGGTCTGCATGTACACGAGAGATGTTATTATTTCATTGTGAATGAAATAAAATGATATATTTTCAATCATAAGGATAAAATTTCATTAATATAATAATAATAATTTCATTTATATCACATATATTCATTATGTTTATTCTTACCATTACCATTATAATTTTTTAGTGAATGAGGTAATCCATTTGGTTTGCGAGGATGCAGTCTAAGGTACACACCAGCAACATTATATTATTCCTTACGAAACTGTATTGTAAATATGGTATATATAATAAACTAATTCCAAAGGTATAATGATTTTATAAAATATTAGTTTACATTATATCCATCATCATACGAAACCGTGATATGATTTGAAAAATGTATGAAATTCGTTATTGAGGTCACAGTCTATCGTACAAATGAGTCATGATTACATAACCCATTTTATGTAAGTGAGGGTGGTTTTGGTAAATGAAATTAACATATATAATTTGGAATTTAATGAATATAATAACTATATTATATCATCCTTGTTGAAAGTGAATTCAAATATGTGGAGAATGAAATAAATTAATGATGATCATTGAAAAATATTAAATATTCTTCAAGTAACCTCCATATGTTTTCACTAAAAGCATTATATGTTAGGTATATGATAAAATAATTGTTCATAATGGGATGAAATCTTGGATGTGATTTATCCATGTCCTATATGAACCAATTTTTTTATTTGATGTGAAGAAAACATGAGAGGGGCTAGGATTTTATAAGTGAGGTGTGTGGCCTACATGAAATATTTTGAATGAAAAATGTGTAACCACGTTTTTCATGACCTAAGGAAAAAATGGATTATTATCCATTATTATATATTATTGGGTAAAATATATTTTGGAATTTTATTTTAGACATTTTGTATGAAAATTTAACCCATTTTGTCTTCCTTTAACTCCTTCGAAGATTTATTTTTACCTAACTGTGGAAAATAATTTGTACTTTTTTCACTATTCATATTTTGGAAAAAATTATGTTACCTTATTAGATAATATAAATTATTATTGATAAAATTATTTAATTAATATATATAAATTCCATTAATTTAGTTGGTATTGTTAAAATTAAAAATTATCCCTATACAAGATGAGAATGAAGGGTTTTATATAGAAAATTATAAAATGTTTATAATGTTAATTAACAAAAATGAATCATGGAATGGATTACATATATGTAAAATAAACTAATTTATATAAAATTAATTGAATTTTCTGATAAAAACTAATCATAACATTTTTTAAATTTAGAAATAATTTAAATGAAAAGGATATTTTCAATTAAAAATCTATATTTTTCAATTTTCATCCAATAATAATAATTCATTGAAAAATCCCATAAAAATTAAAATCATATAATAAATATTTAATGATTTAATTTTTTTAATTTTTCAAATAAATTTTATAAAGATGTCAAAAAATAATTATAAATTATTTGTGGAATGCGGACATAATTATATTTTAGAAACAAATGTATTTTTTAGTGAATGTTTTTTATTTATAACAGATATAATTATAACTATAAAAAAATATATCCACTTAATTTATTTATAAAAAATACAAATTTAATAATGTATTTATTACTATACATACCCATTGATTTAGTTGATATATAATAATGGTGATGATTAAATAATTATATTTTAATATTTGATGGCATTTTTTTCAATCTCAGTGCTTCATGAATTTCAATATATCAGAGAGATTAAATTTATTTCATATATATATATATATATATAATAATTTCATAAGCATTTATATTACGTTCTATTAATTATGTTTTACATATTACACGTCATTTAATATGTTTTTCATATTTAAAAATCATTGGGTGTAACAATCTACCCCAATAAAATAAAATATGTCTCTGTAATTTAAAAATGATCTTGGTAATTAATGGTTTGTCTTTTGATAATAAATTGGTTAGAATACCAATTAAAAAAATGTAAATAAAAATTCCTCATCCAAATTTAGTAATGTAATTATGATGTTCATATGGAATAGTCTCATATTTATGATTCCATATAGGTTTGGAAATGATACCATGAACATGTAAGATTATACTAAGGACCAATGATTATTAGGGTGTCATATAAATCATTGATCACATGAATTTGGTGGTCTTAGAGAATAATAACAACCACACAAGTAATAATCTATAAATATTTATGGGACAACTCGATTCATTAAAAATTAAGGTATTATGATATAATTCTTTTCGAGAACCATTCATAGTATTTTGGATGTCATTGGCTATCCAATATATTAAATAAATATACTTACATGGTATGTTACTATTTAATATTTTTTTTTATATTGGGTGTGCTTCTATTAATTTGAAATTCATTTCCTACTATAAAAAATTTATATTAAAAAATTAGTTTTTCATACCAACTATTCTATAATTATATTATAATGGATCATAATATCTATTATAAAATAAAAATTCATTACTTAAAGATTTGGATATTATTTTAAAAAATTGGTTAGAATAGGTTATATAAAATTCTGTAATCAATATATAGTAATGTGATACTTATTCCCTAAAACCTCATATAATGATCATACAAAAAAATTCAGAAATATCTAACCTTTTTACCCCCTATAAAGTAGTATGGTACAATAAATTATAATGTAAGTTACTAAATTGGCAAAATAAACATATCATTAATATTCCAAACAAACTAATGTGGATCTTAGTCATCACATACTAGTCACATGAATAACTTCATCATGTATTCTCTTGAAACAATTCAATAGGACAAATTTCCATAAAATAATAATTAAAAATATATATTCATCCTTACTCCAAAAAAATGGATTGATGGACACATTCCTTAAATATATAAAATCTGATTTACTCTATCATCAACTTTTAAAAAAATCATAAATATATTCTAAGGTTTCTAGTAATTTCAAATTGACAATATCTGTGTCAATCAAATCATTAACCAATATCTTCATCTCTGAATCAGTCCATATTATGGGTTATATATCCCGCAATAATTTTTTTCTGAGATGTTTAACCATCCACTAATTCCATTTTTGTGGTCAATGATACCTTTCTACATACACACAAAAATATATTAGGAAATAATACTGCAGTACAATCCTAATACATTTAATAATTTATTTATCTAGAATATTATTAATAAAAATAATCGTTTAACATAATACATGACTCCAAAAACATGAAAAATAATCATTCCATTATTTCTAGGGTACTAGTATATGATTTACGATGATTTATAATCGTCATTAAATTATATTACCATAATGGTTTAGTCATTCAATTAAATAGTTTCCCATATCTATATAGATGAAAGATTTATTGTTATAAACTGTTTGACTTCACTTTAAATCATATGCATGGTGGAGTTTCTACTAACACATGTAGTAAAATCATTTTCCTTTTTAGAGTAAACCATGTAATTCCTTTATATAACAATTACACGTGAAAGAATTCTTCTTTACCATAATCTCAATATACATTTTCTTATCTATCATATCATTATTATATATATTCCAAATAAATCCCTAATTTATAGATGATTTTTTTATTATATTGTTATCAAATGATTCTTTATCCTCATATGATGTAACTATTTTCCTTCGAATAACTGAATTAATCCCATAAAATAAATTATCACTGATTTTATTTGGATTGTTTACATTGATGTATTAAAATTTTAAACTTATATGTCATATATTTAATAAGAACATGACATTATAAGGAAAATTTATAATCCAAAAACTATTGTAAAATTATACATACAATAAATAATTGTTTAATATCTAATATTATAATCATAAATAAGGTTTCTCTCGATACATTTTTATTACTATGTCCTTTATTAGGAATTTTATTGAAAAATTGACTAATAATAAGCATATCTGTGGGACTATTGGAAAAGGTGGGAAATAATTCCTATTACCATGCACCAAGCGATAATTGAATTTATCCTAATTCGCACATTTTACAGTTATTATAACTCAGTACCTCTATTCATAAACAACTTATAATTAAATCGTCATGATAGGGATATATTTTCAATGAAAAACAATACAATCTCATACATACAATTATTTATGGAATATGTTCTATAAAAATCAACAATTTTTATCCTATAGTTATGTTCACTATTATATATTTTTCATAAATATAGATCCCATTGTTTCAAATAAACATCCGATGAAACCATCTATCATTTCCAAACATTAATATTAGATTTAATGATTATATTATTAAACTGTCATTAGATTTAAGGAATCTCAACCTAAAGGACTGGATAATTCGGTAATACTTGTAAACTATATATATTCATGAAATTATTAATATATTTTGACAAATAAAATATTTATTAAATTTTTTATTAAATTTCCATGAATACCCTTAGAACAACCCTTCATATCAATCAAAATATACTTCATTGTATACTAGTGAAAATAAAACCTATGAATATGGTGTCATTATACGCTCATTATGGATAAACGTACAATGTAAACTATGAAAAAATAATTATGAACCAATAAAAAAATGTAAATATCTAAACCATATTACATTTAATCAATTACATGAGAGTAATATTTTATCAATTACATTGGATTAATTAATTCCATATAAATAATAACATGATATTAAAAAATCACTATATAGATTCTAACAAATCCATTTATCACATGGAATATCAATAACATAATTCGTAATTATTAAATAAATATGTATATATATATATAAATATAATGACAAGGATTGTGAAAAGAAATATTATACAATCATGTCTTGTACCAATACATAATTATAATTGATAAATTCCATAGCCAAAACTATATTTTTTTGGCATCATTAGATATATCGATCCATCAAGGTGTCATAATGGTCCCCACTCACCACATTCTTGGTCCAATACATTCATCATATGTAATGGGTTATTTATAATTCACATAATAATTAAGATATATAATAGAATATTAAATTAAAATAATCGCTCAAATCAATTAACATTATAGTAAACATCAATTGTAATGTGAATTGTATCGATATTGTAAATCTCTATTCGAAATGATGTAGTACCTTAGGGAGGAATAAAAAAATGGTATCATTGGATAATATCCCCACTAATTCCTACGTAAAATCTTATAATCAAGTCATATATATAAAATTATATTATAATATCTTGTGGAACATCTATTTAGAATTATAGATATTCTTTTAAAATCACCATTTCTATATTTAAACATGAAAATAAAATTAAAATTTTACAAATCCTATATCATGAAAATAATATTAAAAAAATGAACTTACTAAATACTAATAATGAATATATCATTAAATGTATCATTTATAATATCAAATATAATATTATATTATTTAAAGTCATCATGGTGGGAAATTTCATAAATTCCATATAATTTTAAATGAACATTCCTTATGCATTTTAAAAAGGTTATAAAAATTAATAATTTTGAAAAAGAATAGTTTATTCTAATAAAAAAATTATTTAATGACTAAAAGTGAAGAAAATGACATTATTAAATCATTTTAATAATGATATAACATTCCCATTACATTTTTAGACAACATGGTTTTGTCTAAAAATTGATTTTTGAGTGAAGAGAATTATGAAGTGGGATTTTCTTAAAAATATCACCAAAATAATTCTCATTGAAAAAAAGAATAAAAACATAACTATTACATAAAAATAAATGAATAACATGTGGGCATTATAATTTTATAATTTTATTATTTATATATCAATGAATTCCCTTAATAGGGACATAAACAAAAACAATCATGAATACTGATTTGATTGGGAAATAAAATAATATGACCTCAGTATCTTTTGAATCATTATCCCTATGAAACAAATAACAATAAATTAATATTCCAATATAATGAATATAAGTTAATATATGATATAAATTAGAAACAGTGATGTATTTAAATTTCATAAGAGGATTATGCGGTGAATAGGGTTTATGTCTCATGAATGTAAAAGTAAGATAAAAAACCTATACCTTGAGATCGAATCATCTAATACATTCTTTATTTTCATTTATTATAATCATTTTTTAATTAGTTAAATTATCATAAACCATTTTTATTTTAATTATTAATATAATTTTACATATTACCATGTTATAAATCATGACATTGTAAACTATGTTTATACCTTATGTTTCGATGATATTTGTATTATGTGTTAGAAATTACATTGGCAGGTTGACTATGGTAAAGATGGATATAATTAGAACATCATAATAAAATAGTAATATTTAAATTATTAAACTAGTAATAGATAAATTAATCGTCTAAATAATCATGAATGCTGGTTAAGAAAAATGAGTAATGTTACAATCACGGTGAGAGTAGGTTGTATATAAACATGAGTAATGATTCTATTTTTCAAAGCTCATTATAGTAAGATGGTATAAAATATATAATATTCCAAAAATGACCATAAAATAATATAAATATATATACCATATTATGTCATTAAATATACATAAATATATCATTCATGTGTTGTGGAGATGAAAAGAGAGTCACATAACTTTATGATGAAGAAATTCCACATGTACGTTAACGACACGTTTTTTTATCAATATAATAGAAAAATTGATATATTATTTAATATAGAAATAAATAATTAATGAATATTATTTTAATATTATCTAAATAAAATATATTCATTAACTATACCCTTATAAACATATATGTAAAGTCTTAGTGAAATAAAAATCACATAACTTTGTAAAGCGTTAGTCTTTAGTACAACCGAGTACAATTATCATAGCCCACAATAATGGACAATAAAATAGTTAAATATGTTATTAATATTACTGAGGATTAATTATTTTATAATTAATATATATATATATGTATATATATTATGTAGATTTTAGTACCCATCTACAGGATACATTAATGTAAAAAATGAATTATTTTTATTCGCAATGTAGTAGTCCACAGATCACACTAGAATAATGATTTTATAGCCTATTTGATGGTTGGTGGGTTAGTTTATGGTAATTAAATTAACAAAAAAAACATATCTTTATATGTATTATTCTGTTATTATTTGAAAAAAACAATTATTACTAATTTAAAGAGGAGTAGAAATAAATAAATTAATGATGCTCATTCAAGGACATTTTCACTTATTTGGGTAACCTCATTAGTGTTGAACCAATAAAATTACTTGGACTAATATACGCTAATATTATGGACTCTAATAACAGGGTACAAAATTTTATAAATTATTTTCCTAACCAAAAGGTTTTTAATATTTAAATATTATAGGTGAGGGGTGGCCTTCTATAAGTGAGATGAGTGGAAATTTTTTTATTTTTTAAATAAAAATATATACCCATGTTTTTCACTAATCCCATGGGTTAATATGGATTATTAATTATCCTTAGACATTATAGGTTATATATATGACAAAAAATATGATAAATGATGTTATGTTAATTTAAGTCTTATCAATTTTTTAACATCACGATGAATAAATTTTTACTATAGTAATGGAAAATAATTTTTTATTTTTACTACTAATTTTGGATAAAATTTAAATTGAAACTGTTATATAATAAAAAATATTCTTATTATAATTACATAATCAATTTTATAAAATTAAATCAATAAATATGGAAATATTTTCATTAATATTAAACATAGATATGCGATGAGAATGTATTTTTTTAAAGTGTAAATGATAAAAAATATAACAAAATTATACTGAAATTAATAATTAAAATTATTTAAATGTAATTAAATTTATTAATTGATATAAAATAGGACTAATATTTTTTAAACCAATTTAAAAAAATAATTTACAATCATAAATACTATAAATGAAATTAAAATTTTCTATTTTAATATTATATTTTTCACTATTCATCAATAATGAATCTATTTGGAAAAATACAAAAAAATAACCACACTATAACATTGATAAGATAATTTAAAAAAATTCATGTTTTTATTTATTTTTTTATAAATTTATATAACGTATTTAAAAATAATGAATGTAATTGATGTCTTATGTCAATTTATGAAAAAAAATGCTTTTTCAAAATACATTTCACATTTTTTCAAATGGACATAATATTATCTATAATCATTAGATATAAATTAAAATTTTGTTTAAACCATATAATATTAATTATATAGTTTTAACTATTAATACCTTCCAATTTAACTACTATGTTATAATTATAAAGACCGAATAATAATATTTGTATAGATTATCACCTTCCATTGAAACCTTGTTTTGTGTAAATAGAAATCTATAAAAGCAATTGAATTTATATATATATATATATATCCTATAGTCTTAGTATTTTATATTCCATTCTATGTTTCATGTTTTATTACATAGAAGCTATTGAATAGTATTCTTATAAAACTAGGGATGTTTCAATGAACATGATTTTAATCATTGTGGAATGAGTAATAATAAAAATATTTAGAATATAATAAATAGATGTTTTATATAACAAATATATATTAATATATATGTACCTAATTGTCAATAATTTTCATATATTCTTCAAAAATTCATTTATCTAAACTAAAATTTAATTTCTTATTTTTTGAAAAAATAATGCAATTAAATTTCTCACTACTGTATGTTTTATTTGAATAAAGAAACATCATTTATTAACTCATCACGTCAAAATTTTATTTCATTGAAATTGGTGAATTTTATTAAAAGATAAATATTATTATAAATATTAAAGAATTCTCTTTTTATTATACATTTCAATTTCATTATACGAATTTATGTGATCCATTTTAATTTGTTATTGATTTTAAAGTATAATTAGTTAAAAAATGATTATATTAATACAATTTATTTCCTTGGAATTTAAATAAACTAATATTTTTTATTAATATATTCTATAATTATTTTAATTTTTTATTTGGAAATTAACTTTTACATTTCCTCTATATCATTTATATTAAATTAAAATTTAACAAAAATTAGAATGGAATTTTTGAAAATAGATGAAATATTTTGAATGATATTAATTACTATAAAATAATTATCTCTAATTAGCATTTTTTTGAAAAATTAATGTAATCAAATATAAAAATGTAATATTGTAGTTATGGTTAAGACATGTTTTATTGGGGGTTAATGTAAACATGAAGGTTAAATTTTCCAATAAATAATTTTATGATCTGAATATTTTTAACATTATCAACATTTTTCTATAAAATAATCATATCTATGGTCTTTTATATAAAATTAAATTTGAAGGACATTATCAGTTTGGATTATTTTGGTAAATTTTAAATTAATTTCTAAGAATGTTCCAATCAGCACTTATAAAAGGATATCAATTATCCAATCCGCCTAAAATTCATAAAAAATTTTGGTTATTACTATATCAACCCAAATAATTTACCTATATCTCTACCTAAATCCATTAATATATAGTTTGATAATGAGACATTCCAAACAACAATTTAGGTATAAACCTAATGAGGCTCTTCAAAGAAGAGTGGTTTCTCTAATACATGATTTATCATTTTATTCCCTCATCCACCACTATAAAATATTATTTTACTATGATTAAATTTAAATGTAATTATCAAAAATATAGTTATATTTTATAAGGATAATATCTCAACCTACAACCATATCTTCTATAATAAAATGTAAAATAAAACTATTGATCATGTGTATGGTGGACAATTATCTCATGAAAAAATGTAATACATTTTCTGTCAACGCCTATCATGAAAATATGTAACTATTAATATAATATTTTTTTTTATTTTTATGAAATAATTATTCTTCTTAAATCATAATTCCACATCTTTTTTATTAAACATATATTTATTTGAAAAAGATAACATCACTCATGTGTACATGTAGACTATTTCCATCATGAAGCGGTGTGATAAGTTATTCATTATATTAAGACATTGGTTTTAATGTGTATTAAATTTCATAATATCTTATATATATTTACATAGGAATTTTTTCCCAAATAAGATATATATTATTATACATTGATTCCATAAATATTTTGAGAAAATAAAAATATTGTTAATGTGTATGTACTTCCTTCTATCTCCATAATCAGTACAATTTATTATCTATCTATAAATTTTATTTATTAATATAAAAAATTATAAAATTATAAAATTTTGAATTTATATAGTTTTTAAAATATGGATTTTTGGGAACCCTGATCAATGTAAATGGACCCAAAATACCAAACAAAACATAGATAAAACCCCAATGTAGTTATTTAGAGAAACATAATTTTAACAATGATTTTTAAATAATGTTGTAATAAAAAGTAATAAATATTTAATATATTTTATTATATATATTAGTATGGTACTTTTATATATTTTAATGAAATCCATATTTATTTTCGAGCATGGTTCAACATGTACTATAAAATATAATACATGAGGTTATAAAATTTCATCTCAATTTTTTTCCATTGTGCACATGTATTATACACCCTATGTTTCTATTAATAGTGTATAAACATTAGAAGAATTTTATTAATTCCATGTAATTATGAAAAAAAATTCTTATAATATTATTTAATTATTGGGGATTATTATTCAAAAGATGCCAATGTGGAAATGGTTTTACATTACAACCACAATATTTGTCAGGCTTGTTTATGATTTTTCTATCATGATAACATATTATGTTATACCTATAAATAATAAAATTAATTTTATTTTACTTCATTTATATATATACATTTAATTTTTTTCTTTCATTCTAATATATTAATTTTATAAATAGTCCAAAAGAATATTTTATCTATAAAAATATTTATTTCACTCTTATTTCAAAAATCCATTTTATATTATTCAAATATTCAAAAAAAAATTTATAAAAAAATTATATAATAATCTATAATTATTATATAATGAATAATTTTTACAATTATTTAATTTTATTAAAAAAAATTTAATCAGTATTTTATTTTTTTCCAAAATGGGTCGCTTTTTAGTTTTTTTTTCTAAAAATGATAAATGAATCCTTTTTTAACTTGTACTTCCAAAATAGAATAATACAATGACATGAAAAATTATTTATTTACATCTTACTATATATATTTTCATAGATATATTGATTGAAAATGGTTTTCTTATAATTGGGGAATATTTTATATTTTATAGATGTGATTTTAAAAAAAATTCATATTTTCCTCAAGAATGTTTTAATTATAATATATGTTATTTTTATTCATCAATGAAAAAATTATTCAGTGTTACATATCAATTACTATTAATATAATACAATAAAACCTCCTATATTCATTCTTAGATATTTTTTTCTCTACGATGACGTTTTTTATGAAACTAATTCCATTTTGACTGGTTATGCTATGATGAAATGATGAAATTATTATGAAACCTTTTGTTCTATACGATGTTAAAATTATGATTTATTAAAATTTCAATTAAATATATTCTTTTTAAATTGTTGATGCTAGGATGAAAATTTAATATTTTTATGAAATATATTTATTTTCAACATATATTTCCTGATGAAATGTTTATTAAACCCATTTTCATATTAAGCACAGATATGATAAATGATTCATTATTCTTATCAAACAAATATACATAAATATTTATGTAATAGGTGGTACCTTTAAATCAATCCAATAAGGTTTTCAATTATTTTAATTCCATGAAATAAATTTTACAGGAATGGGGAGTGATAAGATATTAGTAATATAATTTGTATGTTATAATAGTATTAACAATGAACCTTGACTACTATAATTTTTTTCTCTGTAATCATATTCCAATTTTATTATCTTGGTGGTGATCATTAACTACATAGGAAATTATTTTCTTTTCATAATTTTATTTCAAAAATCCATGTCTATTTCCTTCGTTATTCCTCAGGGATTGTGTTCTTTTATTTTTTTTACGATTCAGGATTATATACTATGAGGATTTATTCAATGTCTCATTTTCATTATATATGATAGAAATGGTATGGTTTATAAATTTTTGTTATCATTCCGTCATAAAATTATATTCATGTTATGTTGATATATTTAATATTAAACATTACAGAACATTTGAGAAACCCATTTCATATTTTTCATTTCTCTAGATTATAATGTATGAATTTATGCATTATATATCATTTAAGGGTTATATTTTGTTAGAACATTGTGAGAGAGGATGTGGTTCTATTATGAACTGGTTTGACATGTATACAAAGTTCAAGACACATTAAATAATTATAGTCCTCAGAAGTGTTTATCTAAACTAAAATCAATATTTATAATTATAGATGGAATTTAAATTTTTTAGTGTTTTGGTTATTTATTTATTCAATATATGAAAATAAACAAAACATTCAGTAACATTTATCACCTTCTTTTGTTTCTCTAAATATTACCTCTATTCCTACTCAATCATTAAATATATGGTTGGTTGAATACTTAAATGAGAAATTTAGGATCATACCCATTCCTTTAATACTTCGAAATCCATTTTTTTCCAAATAAAAAAATATAATATCTTTAATTATCCTAATTATAGGACTTATAGATTGATCCTTTTGACTTGATGAATCCCCCACCACGATTGTTTTCCATTTGTGGTAATGTATAATGAAATCATAATCAGTAATCATCACCAAATGTACAATTTTGTAATTATTAATATTTTTAAATGTGAAAAAATACTTTAGACTGTTAGGATAATTTTAAATAATAGACAATTCTCCAAAAGGAAATCTCCTCTAATCATTAATGAAACAAATACCTGGGATTTCTCAAAATAATGTTTTTGGTAATTTCTCTCTGGAAGATTCAATAGCCATTAGGGATATATTATCACAATATCAATATACAAAAGAATGTACCAAAATAAAATCATTTATTAATAAAAATATCATTCAAAACCTTATCCACTATAAGGTAAAGTAATAATTGGTGGACTCACTAACCATATCATTAATTACCTGAGATATCATTCATATTAATTTGTCTAAAAGAAGATTTCTCCCATCATGTAAACATGGAGATTTGATTAGAATTTCCATTGAAATTTTATTCATTGGATTGATAATATTAATCCAACATTAGAAAAATATTTATTTATATCGCTTTGGTCAGCCTATTCAAATGATCAATGACTAGTACCATTTAAATATCTATTCATATACAGTTATATAAGACTATAAAAAGAAAAAATCACCCATTAAAAAAACCAAAATGCACATATGGCTATTTTATGATAAATATTTACCTTTTTAATTGTTTTCATAAAAATAGTAATTCAACCATAATTATCTTAAATAATACTTTAATATATATGAAAAAACTCTAGAAAAAGCAAAAAATTGATCAGGGTAATCACTAAAGATAATATTCATTAAAATTAAGAAGTTTTTTTGTATAATTAGCTATAAAAAATTGAATCACATGATATTTGTAGTGTTAATTACATGTACAAAATCTTGTCATGGGTATATCACCCTTTTTAATCCTAAATTGTTGAAAAAATGAAGATATATTTTTTAAATTTATTGATATACCCATTGTTAGTAAAAAAATTCATTGATATAGGGTATTGGATAATTGTTCATGACTGTGACTTGGTATATTTCTTAACATTGAATTCGCTGTCAAATTTATCCATAATTTATCATAACATAAATTTCTATTATACACCATAATGATAAAAATTGAATAATTAATCCCTAATCAAAATTACCTTGGAGTTTTTTCTTAATCTCATATAAGAAATATTATGTCATTTTATATTGAGTCTTCGAAATATGGGTAGAACCAGGTATGAGTAATATAGTGAAATAAATTTCACTTTTAAATGGATGACTATGAAATTCATCTAAAATGATACCAAAAAACAGCTCGAAAGAATAATATATTAAATTTTGGGTATCTCAACAATAATTTCAGTTAAAAAACCATTTTTAATATGAATAATGTTCCATGAAATGTTTTTATTTTCAATTATAAATCAAATTTTATTGAAGCACTGATAAAAAATAATATGTTTATTCTGAATAAGAATTGTTCGTTCTATTCAATGAAAATTTATGAGAGATTCATATAATTATATCCAATACCCGACTAAGATAATTATTATTTGAACTAGACGGATGAAGAGAATATATTTAGGAATCTCATTCCCAAAAACATTAACCGATGATGAGTTATAGACTATATATGGAACAAAATTCCATTATTTTATTTCAATGATAATTCAATATATAATAATTTAGGCTTCGTATAAAAATTTCATCAAATCATACCTAATATATATTATTTTTTATAACTACCCTCAAATAATGGTACATCAATATATATATTCCCAAAATAAATTAAAATTATATCCCTAATCCTATAATAAAATTTCAATTTTTTGAGTGACTACTAGGAATCATTGAAGAATGTTATAAATCATGAAATTTTATTCTTTGGAGGTCTAAATCTAAAACCCTTCTATTAATCTGATGAATTCATTGGATTAACCTAGGAAATTCAAGTTCATTTCCAAATCATAAAGATTTTTTCTGATAATTATACTTATCCTCATGGTCCCCCCTAATGTTATGTCATCCATGTTTTCAATTGACAACTAAAATGTTTTCTAATAAAAAATATAATGATCGAAACATTTCAAGAATATATATTTCATCTAATTAGAGTTACATTAATTAGATAAATTTTTTGATCCCTGATATAATCATATTGGTCTAGTATAGTTGCAAAAATGTACACATAAATAACTATGTCATATGTTTATCCCATTAAATTCATCAAATCGATCTTCTTTATTCTACCATTTATAATTAATCCCTTTCTAAATAAATTAGTAAAATAAAACATAATAAATTGTCACCTAAGATTCATAGTGAGGGTAAATAATGAATATAACAATGATCACCTAATATATAGATGTGAATAAGAGTTCAGAACTTTCGAATAGCATTTGAATACCATACCTTTCATATCAATGACTAGAATCATTATTCTTGGAATAATTCTTGATCATTAAAAATTATTTATAATTAGGAATTAATTATCGTTATATATATGATCATTTCTTTGTAATAATAAATAAAAAAGCTTATTAGGTGTAAAAAATCATTTCCTTATAAGTAAAGGTTTGTTTTTTATGAAAATCATAGTGGATTGGGATCCCATAGAGTTGTCATGGTTCACTCCCAATACTGTCATAGAGTAAAAAACTATTTTTAACTATGTGAAAAAGAAATTATAATTCTATTTATCAAATTATATATCAATAATTACCAAATTTATTACAGATCTATATAATTTTGATCCCACATTAGTTCTGTTAAAACATGAATAACTGTGTTGGTTATATTATACCCATTTCCCTTGGTTATAACAACTCCACCATAATTTTTATATAACAAATAAGCATGTCACATAATGAAAACAATATATATGTTTAAGATAATATAATATCATAATAATTATATCATCACATCATAACTCATGAATATAAAATGGGTTTCTTAAACCTTTCATCAATATATCATATCTTAACCCATCAGAAACATTTCAATTTTATAAAAATATCGTCGAGAAAAAATAGACCATAATGATAAGTATTAAAAAATTTATCATTTAACCATACACATATTTAATCATAATAATCATCAAAATATGTAATCATATTGGAGAAATTATAAAAAATATCTTTAAAATTTTTCTTGAGTAAAATAGCAATTCTTCTTGGAAAATAACACTTAAAATAACATTATTTCAAAATTATTATTAAATGAATTTTATTTGAAAAAAGTAATTTAAATATATAATGGAATCATCAAAAAAATTCCATTATTGATAATTTTAAATTGCATTTATTCAATATATTTTAAAAGAAAATTCATTTCAATTTTTGTGTGGATTTAAAAAGCAACCCATTCCGAAAAGATCAGGAATATTTCATTTAAACAATTTTGTAAAATGTCAAACACTGGTAAAAATGAAAAAAAAATTAGTATTACAATCTTAAAAATAACCTTAAAAATAATTTTTAGAAAACACATATATCGATGAAAAAAAATCAATTTAAAAGAGAAATATTATCTATTTTTCATAAAAACATTCAGTATCTTGATTAATTAAATTGAGTAAAATAAGATGAAAACGTTAATTATAATTAAATTAACATATAATAATAAAACCAATGATGTTATAGAGAGTTATATAATATTAATTCATCATTTGAAGCATAATCAGTTACAATCATGACAAACAATTATAAATTATCCTATAACCTTTACTACATTTGAATATTTTTATCTGTAATACCGATGAATGAGAAAAAAGGAAGGATATGTATATTCCATAATAATTAAAAAAAGGTAAAATAAAATAAATTTAGTGGATGTATATACACAACACAACATAAATAAGTGATGAATATTGTATGTCTCCCACAGAAATAAAAGTTAGAAGAAAATGCCTCACTTCATATCCGAATTCCCTCATACATTTTCATACACTTATATAATAAATTTTCATTTATTATAATTAAATTACATATCCATAGTCATATATATCATAACATATATGATTTAACTATGTCTTTTTATCATCCTTGCTTAATTAATTCATTATTAAAACCACTATTGCAAGTGATAAATGTTTTAGTTTTCAAATATGTTTTGTTTCTGTAGATTAATCATTGTACATTAATCACAGTTCTATAATATTCATAACATATGAAATTATATTGAAATCATATATATTCATTATATACATTTTTGTATCCATACATAAAATAATATAATTAATTTTGAATAATTCTCTTCATGAATTTGGTTAGTCCAACCTACAGAAGAACTCCATTTCCATTTTTCCACAAAAGGGATGAATGGAAGGAAAGTAATAAAATAAATTATTTGAATAATTATTGTATCGTATATATCATATATATTCATTAAATATATCCATATTACAATCAATGTTTTATAGGTAATGAAAATTGAATTATATAGCTTCATAAAGGAGGTATTTCACACATATGCACAAACAAATGATGTTTTAATTTTCCAATAGATTGGAAGGTAAGAAGGTATTTATTATTTAATAATACATATTAATAATTAATTCATAATTATTTATAAAAATTAAACTCATCATAACAAC
Source organism: Viscum album (assembly GCA_963277665.1). NCBI lineage: Eukaryota > Viridiplantae > Streptophyta > Magnoliopsida > Santalales > Viscaceae > Viscum > Viscum album. The sequence continues at coordinate 579,215,113 of OY728128.1, read as the reverse complement.
CATATATGAATGATGGTGATTGAAAATGAATTTTATCTCCATGAGGAGATGATAAGTCATACATAAATTTCAGTGGTACCTTCACATATAATCTATTAGATATATTATCTTCAATTTTATTTTAATGCATTTTTATAATTTTCATGTAATTAAATAATATTTTATTTTCCAAAAATATCTTTTATTTTATAATTTATGAACTATTCAATCAATATGACTATAAAGACATATTGAAAAATAGTTATTTGAAATATTATAATTTATCACAACAATAATATTTAATATTAATATAAAAAATTAGGGAAAATAAGTTATCTCTTGTTTTATTAATTTTCATATTTTAAAAATAATTTATTATATACTTTTTATTAATTAGGAAAATATTGAATTAGTGTAGCAGAATAATTTAATATAATTTTATAACCAATAAAATTTACATATAAATTAATATAATCAAATTAAAATCATTGAGCAAAAATAGATAATTGTATCCATTTGTAAAATTATTTCATTATTACGAAATATTATAGATATTTAAAACTATGTGAGTTACATTTTGTATCATTATTTTATTTACACATAAAATATTTCATTATTATTGAAAAGTGTACCATAAGAAATAACATATTGATCTTATGTTTATAATTATAATGTTATATTTATCCATTAAAAATTATGATTAAATGTCATTTCCCTACAACTTTTTTTACCCGTTATTATCCAAATTTATCATTTATTATTGTTATTAATTTTCATGTCGCCCCTAGTATTATTTTGAAAAATAAAATGGGTTATATTATAAAAATATGAACCTCCTGATTGAATATATGGAATCCATTTTAACAATCAAAATACATAAATGGTAAATAAAATAATTTTAAAAAATAGTTCTACACATGGAGAAAAACTCATTTTCAGAATGTTTTCATAATATCATGGATTTTCCATTTATTATTTTTGGATATTATATTGATTAATTCTGAGACCATTCACTAAGATGATGTGTGAATCAAAAGATCGAGGTGGTTTGAATAAATTATTGAAATATATTTAATTTATTAAATATCAAAATCTTGTAGATTTCCTGAAAAAGTGGAATCTCATATAATAGGGTTCCTAAATCATTATTTTAAGGGAATAATTGAGATAAAAAAATTGTTTTTACTTGAAGTGAAACCAAAAAAATTTCGGCAGTGGTTATTTGGGTAAATGTTTATGTGGGTGTATTAATGTATAAAATGATTAAATAAAAAATTCCAATTTTTTTGATTTAGTATTTGTTTGATTGATAATTAGATCCTTATGATGGAGATACAATGTTACCCACATAACTCTAGAACTGCTTTAGATACATTGGGGAGAACCTTTGGAAAATCCACTATAATGAATGATAATGGAGTATCAAATCAGGGATCGTTACATCTTGTATTCAATGAATATTGTCAATGATAATGACATTCAATGTTTCTTTATTTGTGATTGAACCCAGTCAAGGTAGGTAATGTGTTTTGATTTTGTTAATCCCCATTTTTGATTTCAATGAATAAATATGACCAACAAATGAAAAAATTGGCACATATATCGATCATTTTGTTGGTTATGATTATTTAATAGATTTAATAAGTTATTTCTTCATTATTATTGATTTATTCTTTTTTCGTTCAAATGTAATTGAACATAGATCAAAACAATCCGAGGTTGAGGATCATATCTCTTGAAAAATATTTTTACCTATTCCCACGGTTTACTATTTTATGGGATGTTCATTGTTTTTCCCGCATGTATCAGAGTTTCCTTGAAAGATTGATCATTTTATATCCAATTACTGGTGTGACTATCATAAATCATATAGATGACATTGATATGACTCTATGATGATGTGATGGTTTTTGCAACCGTAATCCAACAATGTTTAGTGGTGAATTCATGTTCATTAGTACATAATGAAAATGGGTGGTAGTGTTATATTTTGATTTGATTGAGAACCGAACGTGGTAGATTAGTGATGGAAATTCATGGGTGAATATACCCCCATAATATCAATGAAAGGATTGACTATAATAATTGATGGACTGATGAACAAGATTATTATATTACTAACTAATTGTTTCTAGATATTACTGCAATACACATCGTGTAATCTAGGAAGACATTGTGTGTGGCCCCCATGAGTAGAGGATATGATTTTATACTGGAGATGAGTACCACAAGATGTGTGGCTTGATATACATGGCATGTGACAACTCCACATTTACTTGGTGTGTAACATGTGTACTACATGGACATGGGGTGGACTACATGGCTGGCATACACAACATGTACATACACATGGACAATGTTTGATTTACAATGGAATTTTATACGGATGGTACTCAATGTCATAGGACACTGTGTAATCCAATAATCCACATAGTGTACTTTTTTCCAACAAGGATATAATCTCTTCTACATAGTATGATGAAAAATTTAATAATGTTCAGTTACATTTATCATTGATCAGAAGGTATGTTAAATATCACATCATACACTTATGGAAAAGATAAATTTAGTGAGACTTCCTAGGTAGATTTGTAGGAATCACCTAGATAGTTCCATAGTGGGATACTCTATTCATCGAGTTCTGGTTATCAATGTGACCGACACTACACTTATTTCGATCGCCTAATTAGTATGGTTAATCATGATTTAGTTTTATTATCACAAAATCAACTTGGATGTTATCCTCAAATTTTTAGTATATTTACATTTGAATATAAGACTATTTTTTCATGGAGTGAACCAACTAGCATTAACTATCAGATGGACATCATTAGTAGTATCAGAATCTAGACTATGTTGTCCCAGAGGAGACCTATGTGGAATCAATGATATGGAATTTCATGTGCCGGTATACTTCGGTTGCAACTTACCTCTTGACTATATGCCTTAGATTTAGTATATTTGGATATACATATTATATGTAATGTATATATATATATATATATTTCTATGTGAATAGATGATTTTATTTTTCCATTATTTTATTTCTTTATGGAATCCATGGTGTCATTCGGAGTATTATTATATTCACCCCTATATGGGCTTTTCCTTCACATATCGTGTCTTCTGAAAATGATCAAACATTTGAATGATTTTTGGAGGACCAGGACTAGATAGTTCTTAGTGATACTTGCCTGAATGAGGTGAGTTCCAATAGCTACAGTTAGAATTCCCAATAACATTACATTCATGGTTTTCATGTGCTACATAATCATTATGTTGGCATTGTTTTCGTCCATGTTTACATTCATATACACCCTATCATTCTTTCCTTACGGAATAGAGAGATATTCATGAATTTTTTGTTTATTATTTTTTAAATTTCATAATATTGTGGTATTGGAGGAATGTGTGTACGCGTACATATGAAATGCCTCCCAGTATAGTGACATGACAACTCAGTGACAGTCACTAGCCCATTTATTATTGGAGGTGGTCTTTGAGAATCATGGCATTGGCCCACTAGTTTAGGATGTGGAAATGTGGTATCAGAGCGTCTGGTTCTACCTTATGACTAGTAGCAAAAGGGAATGGTTTGGGGAAATAATGTTTCATGTTTTGAATTTGGTTTCTGGATTAGGGACTACAATGTTGGTGTGGAGGCTTAAATATACATACACCTTGACTATTATCAACAAATTTCCATATATGTACATGAGAAAATTGGTTGAAGGGAGAATAATTCAATATTAATCATATATAAATGGGTTCTGTTTTCCATGGACATATTCAGTTACATCCCCATATTTTCTATTTATCCATTGTACATTTTGTTTTATATATGGATTCATATATATATATATAGTCATCTATTATTCAATTTCGAAATCATATGGCTGACCACCTTTTCGATGAGGTTTCGATATAGGAACTCATTTGTGAGATGATAAAATTATATAGAGAACCATCCTTATATGGACATTTAGAAACACATGTGATACCAATAGTACTATTGGATGAGGTGCTCATGTTGAGCATTCTTTCTGACATTGAGTGGAAGATACACTGCAGTCTTTAAGAGGATCCAAAGACATAGGTAGATGAGGTCTAGATTGTGGTGATGGCCCATGTTATCCTTATTGCTAGGACACCAACAGATTATATGGTGTTCCTAGATGTGGGGCATCTTCATGGATTAATATGAAGATGGATATTTTTATTGACCCAGACTTATGATGAGTTGATTCATTCTTTGATATAGATTGAGTGACACATTATGGATATTTATCACTAGCTACGACAATGGATATGCATATCTAGGATCTTTTATATCTTTATCAGTGGTACTAGATGGATATGGGTTGAGAATGTATCATTGTGGATTAGTCATCGAGTGAGGTATTAATAGAGACATATGATCCAATATAATCCTTACGTGTATTAATAATTATGTTGAGGGCTCTTGAGTGGGAATTGGTGGTTGGAAGCTTCTTGGTTGAGTAGATATAGACTATGATGGTATGTTGTGGGAATGCATGAGAAGAGACATCTCTTTCATGGATCTTATGTTAGTATTCGGGACCTGGACATGAAATACGTTTCTGGAGGTTGTCCTATTATATAGGATCGATATTTTTGGTCTCACAGGATGGGTCTGGTCATCCCAGAGACAGGAGGCTCAAATCATGTGATGGAATTAAACATATTTTTGAGAATGTCTAACCCACTATATTTTAGATAGAGATATTATGGTTGGACCATAGAGGCATAGATTTTGGTAGAATCATTTTTTTACATTTTGATGGATGTTTTCAGTTGGTTTGGTAGAGCAGCAGGATGTGATCATTTTTTGGACTTGATAACTCCCAAACACCCATGTAGTCAATGCCAGGATTAGGGAGTTGGATGAAAGGGGATGTTATAGAAGTAGGTGTCAGAGGATTATGTCTAAGGGGATCTGAGAATGATTCAATTTATGAGTTATGTATATTCTACATAACATCTAGTACTGCTAAATACAAGATATATTAATTGATTTCATTCCACATACTTTTTACAGTACCAAGGTATTTCTATTGAAACATTGACTCATACCTTATTATTAGAGAATACTACTATAGAAGACTAAGTTATCACACTCGTAAGCCAATAGAGTGACCCGACCCTCTGCAGTGTGAGTTTTAGTTAGAATTTCTTTGTAAAAGATAAGAGTCCTTATGAAAACATTATTGTAATGAATTGGTCATATATATTTCATGCCCAAATTTACTATTTTATGAGAAGGTATGATGTTTCCAATTTGATGGGACCGGGTTTCCTTATATGACTGAAAATGAATCCTAGGAAGCATAAGATAGATTCGTTCATAAGAGGTTGAAGTAAATTACACAAATGATTCCTAGATTAACCAACTGTGATGAGGATTTTAAGAGTAACCAATTTTTTGTAGTGGTGGCAGAGTATGAGAACTTCTTTCTGTATGAAATATAAGGATTACATGCTTGTTGATAGATACAATTCAGTATTGATCTACACCTCGGAACAACTACAATATCAATACTAGAATATTAGAAGAAACCAATATTGAATTTTCAATTGAGGGTACAATTAGATTAATTATAGATGATGGGAATTTGGAGACCCATTGTGTCACCCTTGGCATCCATAGTTCTATTTTACAAAAAGGTATATGTGAGGTTGGGGTTGTGTGTGTACTATCTGTGCATGAAATAGGTGAATATAAAGAAAAATAATTCACTATAGGTCATATATAACCTATATTATCATTTTAAATGAGTGAAATTGTTATCCAAAATTTACCCCAAATTAGGTTATCATTCGCTCTATGTAAATAATGAAGATATATCAAAAATATCATTCAGATGTCACTATAGTCTCCTTTTGTATTTGGTTATTCCCTCTTCTATAACTAAATACCCATAAGTGTTGATAAGATTAATTAACTATAACATTCATAAAAAAATTGACAAGTTATTGGTGGTCTTCATCAATGATATTATTCTATACATGACATTTTAGTAGGATCATGCGACAAAGTATAGGAAGGTTCTGGATATTCTCCAAGGGAACCAGGATTACAAAAAACTTCTGATGTTCCTACTTTTTATTTTGTGGTCCCATTTATTTGACATATTATATTAGTAGATGGTGCAGATGTATAAATGACCATGGTAGAAGAATTATTGACATGGGATCCACATAATAGCATGATCGAGTTGGGGAGCCTCCAATGGTTGACATTATTTTATCATATTTTCATACATGATTTATTCTCGATGTTAAAACCCCAATACCAAATTAACTCAAAAGGTGTATCCATTTATGTGGAATAAAATGTTTCAACATAATTGTTAGTAATTGAGGTAGAGTTTTAAGAGTGCTATGACAATGTGATTACTAGAAGTGGTTATTGACTAAATCTTATTCTGTAATGAAATAAAGGACAATAAATGGTGGTGTTCTGATGCAGAGGTAAATAGTTATTCACTATTATTTATGATATTTGATACCACATGATAATAACTATGTGATCTATGAAATTTATTTATAAGTGATTGTATAATATTGGAAATGTATTGACAATACATTATGATAGAGATATTTATCATCTACTCAAATCACAAGAGCCTCAGGTACATCATCTAACAGATGGATCATAACATGAAATGGTGGTGATTTATAGACTTCATCCCACATTATACATAAAAAAATTCTATACTCCTTGGATGTGGGATGCGCTGCAGGTTTCTCTTAGAAGGATATCTTCTTAATAGTTGAAAAAAGAGGCATCAGAGTAGTTGGCCTCATTGTAGTTATCCTTTGTGGATCATGATAGAGGAGCTCACATCTGGTTGCCGGTTTTCACCCAGCTTATCTTACATTTAGTAAGAGAGGACCAACTTGAGAATATAGAATATGAGACCCTAAATCCTCAATTGTTCATATGGGAATCCTTGGATAGACATTAAAATTGTTGGGAGTATGTTTTTATTTTTAGAGGATGCACAATGAAACATGTTATATTCAAAATGGAAATTTGGGGTGAGTATCAAACATATTATTTGGAGGAATATCCATTTTTTGAAAATACATACCAATACCTCTGATGTCAGTTTTCGTGGATAGGGATGATCAACACAGTTCTAAAGTTTCAATTCGTGAAGCCTTACGTGTCTGCATGTGGAGGCTGACCACAATGATTTATTAGATTTACATGAACCCCTTGAGGTGCCAAAATTAATATCAGATGGGATATCTATAAGCAACATGACATGCATAACATGTATGTCTAGGTTACATGATTCCATTTGGGTGATCATATACTGACTCATAATGATGGCCCACTTCCAAGAAATATGTGAGCATATTTTAGTAGATATACAGGGATGTCTCTACATATTAGAGATAGTTAGACTCCATGGGGTCCGATCGATGATCATCTCTGATTGTGATGCACATTTTACATTGAAATTTTGATGTGAATGTAAGATGTTTTTTTGAACTATTTATGGTTGAGTATAGTGTTTCACCCAGAAATTGATTTCGAATCATAGTGAACCATTCGGGTTATATATGATATGTTTCAAACATGTATATGGGACTTTGGTCATATATGGTTGGATTACCAACCACGTGTGGAGTTTATGTTCTAGAATAGCTACCATTCCACTATTTGTATGAAACCATTTGTTTCTTTTTATAAGAAACCATATAGTTACCATCCATTTTTGGTTGACCCAAGTTATTCATCACACATGGGACCAATGTTGGTATGAGCTAAAATAGAGAATGTGAAGATCAATGATGCGAAGATAAGTACTTCAAAAATACATCATAATTCTTATGTTGGATGGTGATGGAGTCCATTTGAGTATGAGTAAGGAAAAAATGTTTTCCTATAGGTCTCACCTTGATGATGATTATGGAGATTTGGGTGGGGATTCAAGTTATCTCTATGGTTCAACGGACCATTCTATATACTATGATGAGTTACCGAGTTTGGGTACTACCTAACACTAAATCTACGGTTGAACAATGTACATGAATACTTCAACATCTCATACCTAAAGAGGTACACACATTAAACATCAGACATTATGGACTATAGTGAAATGGTAATCTTGAATGGAGTGAATTTTTGTGATTACCCAGTTGATATCATAGATTTAAAGGAATGGATACTTTGTGGGTGATCAAATCCCTTGGTACATGTCTTGGGACATCATGAGACTCTCTAAGAGAGCAGATGGAATTGGGAGGCTAAAATCCATTCTATGTACCATAATTTTTCAGAGTCACCGTTGATTTTTAATTGAGAGGACCCAAATCCACTAGGTGGAGAGATTGTAATTTCATAGATTATCTATGTAATTTTTTGGATATTGGGTGAATTAATTTCAAAAATAGAATTTGAGACATCATTCAATATTTAGGCCATGTGTGTCCATAATATAAGATTGTAATATATTAAATATTTTAAATAACCCACACACTAGATTTTGCTAAAAAATTAGAATACCTTATATATAGGTTCTTGGATTAGAAATCCTAGGGGAACGATGAGTAAAGAATTGTAGGATTACACGAGCCATGAAATAACATTAACCATCATGGTTCATTTGTTAAAAAGTCATAAATGAACAAAAAATTAATAAAATAAGATAATTATTATTATTATATTCCATTTTTTACATAATGGTAGTTTTATCATTAAATACATTTTTATGTTGGATATTCAGGGGCTCCCGCATAACCATGGATCCTCTTGAGGGTTGTTGGAGTGAACCTCTTGATAATCCCCTCAAATAAATTATTTCAATGTTCTGAATAAAGGGTCTTCACACCTCCTATTAAGTGGATATTTTCAATGTCCTTGAAAATTGATATTTCTTCATTAATGATCAACACCAATCACGAATGGGTGTGTGATTCCATTTTGGTATTTACCATTTTTTATTTATATGATGAAGTCAAACCAATAATTGATAAAATTGGCATGTAGATCAATAATTAAAAATGATGATTTTATTTTTGGTATTTATTATAGTATTTTTTAAATATTAATTATTTATTTATTAGTCATTGTTGCAGTAACAAGTCAAGATTGACACGAACATCGATCGTGGTTCATTCCTCTAGTTTGAATTATTGGTGTAATAAACCAATGATATAGATCTGAAATCAGTACAACATGATGAAGGTCAGATGATGGTTGGTGTAACAGATGAAATGTTGGTTGGTTCCAATTTCATGATCATTAGAACACACCAAAAAAATTATGAACTTGTTTCTTAATTTGATCAAGGACCAAAAAATGTATATGAATGATGGAATGACTTGGGAGAGGTCCCCCCTTTAATTTCCCTACATGGAACAACTGGAATGCATTCCATATGGATGGATAAGTTGATCAGAGAATAAAATAATGGATTCTGAAAATCATTCATTTCATGTCATCTAATATGAGAGTACACTGTTTGTTGTGACCCCTGAGCAATTTTCAGGATATTTGGTAAGATATGTGTACAACAAAACATGTTTCTTGGCTGACACAATGTGCGACTGCTAATTTAATACTTAGAATGTAACCTTTTTAGTCCATGGACATGGAGTGGACTACACGACCCACATACACATTGTGTACACACACAATGACAGGGATTTAATCAAATTGTAAATTTAACACGGGCAGTAACTAGGGTCATGGGAAACAATGTGTTACCCTATTATACACCATATATTGTTTTCAAAAAGGATTGGTCCACTAATCCTCTATATCATGGAAATGTATCATTAGAGATTTTCCCCTTATACATTCACATATTTTAGTTTTATTATAGTTTTCTACTCCTAGAACTATGATATCATTAGTGGGGATTCATAGATAGATTTGTTTGAATATCATTGAGAGTTCTAAAGTGGGATCCTCTAATCATATTTTTTTACTATAGGTGGAATTCTAGGTATCAATATATCCTACATTATGTGGGTGGTGATCTTATACATTGTTGTGCTAATCCAGATTTTGTTGTGGGTGTCACCATATGTCTTTGAATGTGATCCTCATATGTGTATCCTATTATCATTGGACATTTTATATATCATTCATATGGAACTACCTGATGTAAAGTACCTCTCCAACTCATGTCATCATTACTATTAGACTATGGAACCTATTCTCCAGGATAAGTGATTTATAGAATATTTGATCAAGAATATATGGGTATGGTATAATGTGGTTGAGGATTTCCTATAGACAGTGTGTATTAAATTTAATATAAATTTATATTCTTGTTATATGTATTGTAGACATAAACATGTGCAGAGAAGACTGCATTTTTCTCTTTGATGAATTTTTTTGTGGATTCTGGGTGTCATACTAAGTATTATTATACTCACCCTTTCATGTTCTCTTCTTTCACATTTCATGTCTTGTTCAAATGATCGATATATTTATGGATTCATTGGAATTCTCAGACCAGGATGTTCATAGTGAGACCAGGCAGACCATGGCCTATTCCTATTACTACATACAATATTCACATTACCATTACATTCCTGATGAACATTAATTATAGACTCAATATAGTGGGAATTTATTTTTCCCTATTTACTTTCCATTATATAACATCATGCTCTTATTTTGGGATATAGTTATATGAATACATTTTATGTTTAGATATTTTTATAATTTATAATTTTTTGGTGTTTGAAATGTCTGTGTGCCTACAATTACATAAGTAATGACTCCCATGTTTGTGATATGCAAACTCAGTGCTAGTCACCAACCCCAGGCATATTGTAGCTAGTATGGGGAGTCGTGGCATATTCCCAACAAGTATGGGTTGTGAAAATTTGTTAATTAGATTAAAATAATTTTATTATTCAATATTAATTAATCAATAGACAATAAATTGCATTTTTCCTATGTAAACCATATGTTTTAAAAAAAAATTGTTATTATTCTAAACCTTAAATCAAATTTCAACATGATAATAATAATAAAATAATATATTCATAGCATCTTAGATTATGTTTAAACATGATTTTTTATGTAACCAAAGATATAAAAGTATTAAAATTCTTTGGGAAAAAATTAAATATAATATTGGGATGCTATATTCCAATAATTTATGTAACTATTGATTATGTTTTTCCAAGGATAACTAAGGGTATTAAAATTAAATTTGAAGAATTTTTTCACCTATATACTTTGGAAGGGTAATATCCCAAACCCCAATTGGAAAACAATGTGTTTTGTAATAATAAAGTCATGTTACCTATACAGAATTATACTTTTCAAAAAAAATAAATTTTATCCTGTCATCTTATGCAAAATACATATCTAACACGATTTGATGATTTCAAAGGCATGATATCTTGAAAATTTTATTATTTTGACCATATAAAGGATTCGACTCATATTTTAATTATCCTTAAAATATAGGAATTCATTTATTTTTTATAAAGAGAAATTAAAAAATGTTTTTGGATTGGGAATGTAATTATACGAACAATAAAATACTATGTGCATTTTATATACCTAAAATTATGCTGACATGGTTATTTGGTATACTCATGAAGGGTGTTTTGGGAGCCCTAAGTACATAAAAGGAGATTAATTTCATTTAGAGTGATCAATGATGGTACCAAATATGGTACCATTGAAGGGATATTTGAGTGTCATTTTCCATGATCTCGTTGTGGGAATCATTAGGGTATTCTTCATCTTTGTTCTTCATCATATTTAATTTTTCATATTTATGTTTTTTTACACATATAAATTGGATTATATATTTAATTTTATATATTATGATTCCTCCCTTATGATTGATATGGTTTATATATTGGGTGATTGAATTATTTATCATTAAGGTAGATTAAATTATATGTCAACACCCATTAATTTAAATATTTTGGGATTTTTTAATTTTAATTTAATTTTAATAGATTTATAAATTTTTAATTGATTCTATTGAAATATTATAATAAATTATATTGTTTATATGTTTGGGTTCATGTTCCTTTGAAAAGGGATTGTGATGATAAATTATGATGTCAAGATAATTTTCCATCAAATTTACTGAGTAATTTGAAGCATGATTTTGATGATTAATTATGAAATAAATATGAAAAAGATATTTAATGAATATGATGATTTAAAATGATTTTAAAGTCATGATTTTTTGGTAAAGACTATTTGATGTTAGTTATTTAAATGATTTAAACTTTTTTAAATGACCAAACTGGTTGTGAATAAATTTATTGCCTCATTTACATTAGAATGAATGAATTGAACCATTGAACATTAAATGTTTTATTTACATTATAGAACATCAATTTTTTTTGTTAATGACAGATGCAAATAGGCTTTAAATTAATTAAATTAACCTAGGATGTATTTTCTTATGAATACACTTGCTGAAATATCTTCTAGTAATAGTGATTATTTTTTGGGTACCTATTCTATTCACTATAGTATATCAAATTTTGGTATTCTTTACATAATAGGAGTCGTACTTGACTGTGATGTGTGAGAAACATTATACTAATATAAAACCAATTTTCTAATGAATGGTTATATGTTTCAAAATTATTTATTTCCGATTGTATTTATTTTAAATTATTTACTGATTTATTTTTTCCTAATAATATTTATTTATGCATATTTTTTAATGTTGTTTATATCTTCAATAATTGATTAGAATTCATTTTACAATATAATTAATTTTATAAAATTTACTGTTTTTAAATAAAAATTTGGACTCTAAATGAGAAAATATTACCATTACAGGTTTTATTAATAATTTAGGAATGAGACATTATTTTTTAAATATTTATTGTGAAATTATTTTTTAAATAATACCGAAATTTATAAACCATATCCTACATTTAATATGGGATTTTAAATTTTTTGTATTAAACAAGTTACATGGAAAGGAATGTTAATACATAGAATTTGTTGATTTTTTTTTGATTTAGCATTACATTAGTGGATGGAGATGAAATTTGGATAATACGGTTAATACGTCACAAGGGAATTTATTTTTTTATTCGATGGGATTATGTGATGAAAATAGTTGATGATTAATTTTTGGGAGATGAAAATTCTAAATATGGATATATCATTTTTTATATTTTTCATTCTCAGTGAATATATTTTTGATTTTTTTGTTGAAAATAAATCCCATCAAATTATTCTAGATCCTTTGGATCTTTTTTCCATATAGAGAAAATTAGGAACACCCTTCATATAAATGAAAATTTTATTTATTTATTATTTCATATGTTATTTCTATGATAGTTCATTATTAAATACAAAAAAGTGGTTATTCAAAATTTATCAGTGGCATTCAGTAGTTTAGAAGTAGGATTGTAATAATTCACATAGTTAGACATGGAAGGGTGTTTGTTCACCGAAAAATCAGGATAATACATAGGATATGGTAGTTATCCAATATGTGTATGCTTAGAGGTAGATAATCGATAAATGAAATTTATTAAAACTATTATTTTTATAATTGGTTAATTTAATTCTTGAGATTTTTTGACTTATCTTGTAAACCTCTAGGTCTTAGAGATGGTTTTTTGAGGGATCCCAAAGTGTGAAAATTTATTGCGTATAGATAAGAAAACCATTTTTTAACATGAAATGATATATATATATATGGATCATAATGAATTTTAAATTTTTAATGATTTGACATCAAAACTATGTGTCTAGTCAATGGATATATGATATTTCATGGTATTATAATGTTTTATAATTTTCCTTCATTGGTGAGTTTTCATATCAATTTTTTTTGTAAGGTTTATTTTTGGAATTTTTGCATTTAGATTTTCATTTGTAAATGATTTTTTTATATGATATTTTTAAAAAATAGAAACAATATATGTTGGGAAAAAGGATTCCAATTTATTTTAATTGTGGTATTTTTTTTAATTTAATATTGTTTTTGGAATCAGGTGATACAAAAATATTCAAATCATAAAATTCTAAACAAAATTTATAAAATATAGTTGACCATTGTTGCAAATGGTTGGAGTTATAAATAATTCCATTATTTTCTTATGGTGTTAACTATGCTTCATTATATTCAATTAAGGATTTTGTAGTAAAATATTTCAGCAACCAGTTTTAATATATTTTAATATCATGAACACCTTTTTTTCTTACACAAATATTTAATGGTAGTAATTTTGTTAATGAAAACAAAATCGTTTTGAAATGGCCCTTGTAGAAAACCTCTCAGGTTGAGGAGGATGACTTATGATGCATATTTTAATAATTATTCTCAGGTTTTTAGAATATTATTCTATTCATATATAAAAGAATCATTCATTATTCAAGAATATATATGAATAATTGCTCCATAATTATAAAACTCAAATCCCACTAACAATCCTCTCATTAATCTAACTGAGGATTGTGTCTGTGTGATTTAAACTAGAAACAACCACACATGTTTCAAAAATAATATTATTAAGAAGCATTGAAGTTGGTGGACAAAAATAAGGTTGTCATAATCCACATTTATATTTATTAATATGTCTATAAGATGATTTCTACCTTGTTATACAAGAGTTAGGGCATGAATTGTTGTGATTATGTTACTTAGGACAAGATATTGATGCACCATTCCTATGTAGCCTTTACAAAATGTTTCAATCTATCTTTATTTTAAGATTTAGTTAGTGTATCACAGGATATGTAAATATATGTTTTCCATTAAAGTGGTGTCTTTTTTATTACAGTCATTATTTTATATATCTACTTGAATGTTCATCTCAAAAAGATAAATATGAATATCGAATGGAATGTTGTTTTCATTAAGGCCATTAACACGATATATCACATGTTTTTTTCCAATTAGAAGGGAATATTATGTTATGATGTTGATGAATTAATTTGATATTAATTTAACTTTTTTTTTAAATAGTATAGGTGTTTATAGTTACTCATTGTCTTAGATGTGATAGTTGAGTCTCTGTGGAGGGAAAAAATAATGGTATTTTTTAGAAACCATGGGTGGGGACATTAACTATCTAATGTAATTATTCTAATGGGATTTCTAGAGGAATATATTATATGATTGTTATTACTTTTAGATAGGTTTTATAAATTATTATTACATGTATGCTCATAATTCATGTAGTTATTATGGTTATCTATTTTATATTCCTACATTCTTATGAGATTTTTATTAATTTATAAGTGGACATGAATTTTCAGTTCATATGTGAAATACAATGCATCTATAAGACTCATATAATTATGATACCAATCAACGTTGTTGGTGTTAATACTTATTTACAATAGTTGAGATATCGATTGAAATTGGTTCTCCAAAGATTTATATACTTTTTTCGAGTAAAAATAAATCAATTTAATTATATATATATATAATTTCTCCTATGGAATCATGAGACATAGAAAATAATCATCTTCATTTCTCAATATTCATTGCTTATGTTATGTCTTTACATGTTTAAATTTTTTTTTCTATATTGGAGATGTAATAGTATGGGTTTTTGAATTTTATATGTTTTTATTTTATAATTTTATTTCTTAATATAATTTGTTTGGTTAAGAATAATGAATCTCAATGAGATTCAATATTACCTAAGGGATGGAGGTTGTTTTGGGAATGAATGTTTTTTATGATTTTTATTCTTTGTTTCACTTGTATTGATGTGGTCGAAGTGTGGGGTAAGTGGTTATTTTTTTCTGATTAATATTGATGATTTTGTTTGTATTTTTGAAAATAATGAGGTATCGTTGATGATGATATTATTATTCATTTGGAAATAAATAAATTTAGTTTTCTTGGAATGTGGTCTTCGGTACCCTTACTTAACATAAGGCTAGAAATATTTTTCTCATTGAGGCATGATTATGTGTGATTTACTAAAACTATCCTATTTGGTTTTGTTCCATGAACATTTTTATATATTTATTTAATGTGGTATCCAATTATTTATTTTATTTTAAAAGATATGTTTTTTGTTTTTTGTCTATTTTACTTTATATGATTCATTAGAGACTAATAATCCATATCACACTTTTGAGATGTTGATTGTTTTATCCATGATTTGATGTATAGTTCCATGGATAAAATCAATTAATGAGTTAATAATTATTGTTTTAACCAATTCATGTGATATATATAATAGTCTCACTTTATGGAGATAAATCGTGGAAATGACATTAAATAAGCTCAGTTTTATCCATGGTTTTATTGAATCCTTTTTTTAACATTGACAGTTGAATGTTTTGAGTTGTTCTGATGTTTCAAGTTCATTTGTGTAGAATTTTTAATATTATATATTTTATAAAGATTAACCAAGTTACATTTATATTTTATATAATAGATATAACTATGGTTTGTTGAATTGTAATGATCACCATATTAGTGATAATTAATGACCCTTTTTGTTTAAATTTACAAGTTCTTTTGGTGAATAATTAATTTTTTTAAAAAAATTATCTTTTAAATATGATATTGGGATTATATATATAAATACCAATACCTATATAATAAATTAATACTTTGTGTCCTATAAAGGTAAAATTGAATTTAAAAGCGTATCATAATCGAAACAATAAATTTTCAAAGGTTGATTAATGGTATGTATCATTTTAATTTAGTGTCCTAATTGAATGAAAATATTTTTTGGTTTTTATAGTGATGTAAATTGAATTATAGAGATTAATAAGGGTACATATATAATTCATGAAGATAACTCCAATTTTTTATACATTGTGTGATTGTAATCCATCATTATATAAGGGATGATTGGCCTATAGGTAAAGGTTACATCTATTTTATTGGTGTTCAATAAGGATATAGTAATTATTCTAAGGGATTAGTATATTTCATTCCACTAGGTAAGGGTAATGATCCTTACTATATTTTGAAATCTATGTTATATGAATGGGTAAAACCAATTTTCCCTTATTCATGTTAGTTTTTGTGGAAAACTTATTTTCCTTTATTGTCACCCAAAACACCCCTATAGTGTGAAATGATGTTTTTAAAATCTAAAAATAAATAAATATTAATTCTTATAAATCAATAGAAAAAAATCCATATTTAATATATTTTCAACCATCTTCATTAAATATTTTTTTTAAAATGTAAATTAAATCATGTTATTAATTTGATATTTCAATTATGTAATCCAAAATGTACTAGGTATTGTTAAAATACTGATACAATTTTTACATTTGATGTATTCATTCTCTATGAAGGTAGAATTTGCATACCAGCTAACTTAAATGGTTTTTGTCATCATAATAACTGTTTTTTATATGGGTGGCCAATGAAGGGACATTTTAGTCTTGTTTTCCATTATCTATCTTAAGATACCATGGTGTTTGGGGTGATATTTTTTTATACATCATATTTTAGGATGCAAAATTATTATTTAATTATCCATATAAATTTTTTGAGGCTTTATTTATATCCTATAGTATTTATCCCCTTTAGTGCATGTAGTTTCAATATTAGTATTTTGAGTTTCCATTATTGAGTTTGGGAGTTCCCTAATGAAATATATTTTAATAAAGAAATTATGATTTTTTAAATTAATTTGGGATTTTTAATTATTTATGAAAAATTAATAGAGTAAAATAATAAATTATTTGAAATTGAATGATATTTCTATGGGAGGATGTTCCATTATAAAAAGATTTTGATTATTAAATGTGATATATGAAATAATTTATTTTATGTTTGAAATTTGATTCATGAATTTGGCGATGAAATATGAGATAAATAAGGAATAAAATATTTTATGATTTCAAATGGAATTTATTTAATGTAATTTTGTGATTTTTTTTAAATACCATACCATGATGGGGTTTGTAATGATAAAGAATATTTTGAAAATTAAAATTGGGGAAAATATATATCATCATTGAATGATTTGAAATGAATTAAATTGAACTATATCTGGATAAAATATTAATTTTTCATGAAGAAAATGGGATATCAGATAGTTAGTTAGTAATAACCCCTTATGGGAATATATTATATCTTCATAGAAATGGTTTTAATATGAGAATGAAAACTAGACTATCATGAGGGAAGATAGATTATTATTTCTGATATATTCTTATTCCCACTATGATAATTTCTCCACGGAGTGTTTTAACACCTGGAGACATACACAGCTTTAGTTTTTGATAACTATTAAACTAATCTATCCATGGGTCTCTTAATCATGGTGACATTATAGAAAATTATTTATAATTTTCAGAAAAAATATAACTAAACATGTATGTATTATAACTCATATATATTTTTGGAATTATTTGTTTGAATAAATTTATGGATTTTGATATTTTTAGTTTCACACAGTAATTAGTATTTCTTCTCTATATTGAATAACTATTTTTGGATTGAATTATATAAATTATCATGTTATTATTTCCCTAAACCCATCCTTTCCATATCATTCATCCCATGCAACACCGAGTGTTTGTAAAACGATGTTTCATTATATAAATTACATAAAGAGAAAATTTTAAAATTTTGGGATAGAATTTCAGTTATAAACCGTATTATGTGAACTTTGAAAATTTGTTTTACACAAGCAATACCATTTTATAATTACATGTAAAAAATTTTCTTCAATAACATATTAAATTTCAATATGTGCATTTTATAATAATAAAATTAAAAAATAATTATTGTTACTTTATAATAATCGAACAAATATATAAAATATAGAATATAATATTTAAAATTCATAATATTCGTTATCTATACAATATATGTGAACAAATATAATTTTTCTCATAAAAGATGTATTTTTCAAAACATATATTTTTATTTCCTTTTAGAGGCATGATTGTTTTAATAATAAATTTTGGCACATTAATAAATTTTATTTTATAATATAAACATATTTTTTGAATATTTTATATCAAATTTTTATTTTTTAAAAGTTTAGTATATTTTTATAAGATTAATGTTTTTGTGAATTGAAAAAAATACTGAATTTTAATTAAAAAAATTATCTAAATAATTTATTGTGTTAGATTATATATTTTGTTTTATTTAAATTGTAATTATATTAATTTCATATCCTTTTATACAAATTTGGTAATTATACTGAATTTCACATTCAATATTTATATTTAAACATTTCAATATTTAGAAGCTGTTTACTTTAATATCATGTTTTCATACACATTTTAGGGGATAAATATTAAATTGTTGATAGGAATTTTTTTTAATTTTAAAAAATATATTTCATATTTGGAATCATAAATTAAATATTTCTCAAATAGGTATCTATTTCTTTTTTATAAAATAAATTCTTGAGTCCAAACGTATTTTGAAATTCCAATAGATATTTTTTATTAGAAATCACAAATCAAACATATCATAATCACATATATTGTTTATCATATATGTTGTTTTTAAATCATAATCAGTGACATTGTTTTTCATACATGTTTTTTTCTTATAAAAATCATGTATGTTTCTTCACGATGTAACCTATTATGTTGTGTTATAATCAAAATCAGACACTTTATTTTACATCCTAACCATATCCATCATAATCAGGAATCGTAACAAGGATTTGTATCATAACTAGGTTAGGTATTGTGGATATATAATGTATTGTATCTAGGTTATGAATCGTAATCAGGTTTTGTATCAAAAACTGGTTATGCAACGTAACTAGGTTATGTATCGTAACTAGGATATCTATCATAACCAGTTTAGGCATCATATCCATTTAATGTATCGTAACCAATTCATGCATTATAACCAGGTAATGAATCATAACCAAGACATGTTTCATGATCATAATATGCATCATAACCATGAATTGGAACCAGGTTATGTATCATACTCATATTAAGAATAATATTTCATGCATTATAACCTGCTAAAATACCAGGAATCATAACCATGTTAATAATTTAAATAATGTTATGTATCAAATGTGTATTATGAATCGTAACTATGTTATAAATTGTAATCACGATAACCATTTTTAACATGATTAGACTTTTAAAACTGTTCTGTATTGTATTTATGTAATGAATTAATCTCATATTTTACTTCAATACCATTTAAAAGTTTCTCATACTCATTAATTCACACTTTTGTACATAATATTTTCAAACAAAAATGTTTTATTTGATTTGGTTATTTACAAATCGAAATGATTTCGTGTATTATATTTCTTTTGACCGTTGTAATGAAATGTGTCCATGTTCCTCCAATTTTTGTGAAGAAATATTACCATTAGTGGAAATAAGAATTTTGGAACCTTAGGCCTAAAAATAGGAGGTCAATTGAACTGGAATATACAACTTTTTTACCTCATTTTCAAATAAGAGATGATGTGACTTCTCTCATTCATCGTGAAAAATCCTTGAAGATATAAAAATTAAATTACTTTATACATGATCAGTATTTCTATAAGGTATTTGTTTTAAATTTTTTTAAAGATAATTGTAATAACGATCGAGGGATTCTAGGTATATGAATACATGAATATGATCTTCATATCGAGGGATTTTAATTTTTTATAGACAAATGTGATGTTTAATTTCTTAATCGAGGGATTCTGGGGATAAGAAGATAGTCATGAAGATCATCATATTAAAGGCTCAAAAATGTGGTGGTAAGACAATCATTTAATCCTTGTTGATTGGATCCCCAAATCATTAGAATGAATTTATTGTAATAACATTAATTTTATGCTTAAATTTGTAAGGGAAATGGAATCACATCATTAATTATATATATTCATATTATTTTATATTGTAATTATTTCAATTACAATTTTTTAATTATATATTTTATTAAGGGATTCTATATGTTTTATTGTAGAATCATTTACATTCTTATTACTCTGTTCATTATATTCAATTTGAAAGAAATTTTTTCTCATTACATGTGGCATTAAATATATCATATCCATTGGATTCAATACCTATATAGTCATTTTTTTAGCTATGAATTTTATTTGATTAAGATCTCTTAAACTAAATTAATTAATAAGTGTTTAAATACAATTTTTTTAAACATAAAATTATCCTCCTGTTTTATTTTCTGCATCTAATATAATATTAAATCTATATTACCTCCCAGAAATATATATTAGTGGTGGTTTTAACTAATTTGTATTTATTGCTTTATTCATTTCGGAAAAAATCTTAATTATTTTACAAATATTTTTCCTATAAATACTTACTATCCCCACGGGTTGATTAGAAATGTTTTGTTTTATAAGATGGATGGAATGAATAATAGAAGAGTTGAAAATATGAACCCAACTATAACAAGAATTTTGAAGGAAATGATTATGAGTATGGAGAGATCTAATGAATACATGTTTAATTTATACTACTAAGGAAAAACATTTCATGATTAATGGAGAAAACAAAATACCGTACATTGAAACCAGAACTGTTACCATCTAAGACAAATTAGAATATCAACTGAATTACAAGGTACTCAGTACATTGTTGTGTTCAATGAATATGAATATATATAGTCAGATATCATCATGAAAAGCAGAAAATTTTATCTAAAAAATGGGATGTTAGACATCTTAGAAAATCATCTTTATATAAAACAAGAAGAAAAATCATTCGCGAATAATATCATAGGTTTTTATTTCCTTGTAGAGAACTGGTATGAACGGTGTATCAATAGTTTATAACAATCATAAATAGTATTCAGTCTATTTCTGAAAATGGACTTAATGATGAATTGGTAATGGTCATGATAATGGATATAATTCCATCAATGTTTGAATAAAAAAGGACTGGTATCGATGTGATTGAGAATGTTAAACAAATATATTTTGATGAATTATTTGGTACTCTCTTACAGCATGAGACAAGAATGAAATGAGATACTGATTTCAATAAGAAGAATCATGGTAATGGATGTGTCGCTTTTTTTACTACATCCAAATACAAGATACCATAATGGATAACATGATCCATATATAAAAAATCAGTTGTTATATCATAATCGAGTGAATGTGAAAACTTAGATAATGAGTAAGCCAATATTTCTCAAAGGACGAACACAATTTTTGGAAAGATATACATTGTGTACAAATTCAAAAATAAAGATATAAAGGACAAGAAAGGCCTAGAAGTAAAATGTTATGAATGGAAAAGAGCTGGTAAAATTAGATCAGATTGTTCATTTATTAAAAGAATATTAAGGATGGAGAAACAATCTAAAAGAAACAGAAACATGTATTATTATTCAATGACTAAGAATGTATTGAATAAAAATGATAATTGGATTGAATGTGGAGGTAGTTAATCAGATGAATACATAGAATATGAATCTTGTGGTCAAAATAATTAAGGACTAATAGCCTGACTCCCTATTGAAAATCATTATTTCATTTCCAAGATACACAATGCTGAATCTATCACAATTTTATCTATAAAAGAAAATTACCCCGATGATAAACATTATTACTCTTCAGATGAAGAATCTTCCTCAAGAGAGGATAATTCTATTTCTTTTGATGAAGCATCTATATTTTCTAAATTACATGACAATTGAAATTCAAAACTCAATAAGATTATTGATAAGGAAAATTATTGAGTAACTATTCTTACAAAAGGCATTTCAGATCATAAAAAATAAAATTAAAAGAAAACATTAAATTTTTGAAATATATAAACATTCCTTATGATATTAAATTCTAAGAAGGATAAACATTGATTTAATTTTGAAAAATTTTGTTTAATGAAAAGTAATTTTGATACTAAAAACAATTACAAAATAATTGTCTACGAGATTGATAATTTAGTCATTAGATAAAAAATTTTATTCTTTTTTCAACATAAACTATTATATTATTTATCTACTGGAATAAAAAAAATTCCAAAAATGTATTCTTAACAAAATCCTCTTAATAATTGTTATTGAATTGGATATACTCTCTCAAAACATATTTTTAGTAATAATTATTGATCTCCCAAAAAAGGATCCATATTTCAATAAATTTCAATGTGGTGGACAATGGGAATGAAATTGATTTCCTAATAAAGCTCTATATTTATGATTTCATAAAGTTATTTTTATGAAACAAATAAATATTTCAAAAAAAATTTATCATTCATTTCTAGATCCACACAAGTTTGGGTTTCGAAAAACAAATTTTTTATTTTTCATGAAAAACCAAGCAAACCAACAATCAGAAAATTCGGTACATGGACAGTGGTTTTTCATGAATTATGATAGAAAACAAATATTTCTTTTTAAAGATCATTGAAATGAAAGGTGGAAGAGTGACCTTCGAAGATATTTCTTAGGGAAAGATAACGAGTATATGTAATTGTGTTCTTTTAGGAATGGTTTTAATTTCAAATGTTTTGTCTGTTAAAGTACATAAGAAGAACATTTTATGAATAATTCAATTATGTGGTGAATGATAACATATGAATTTTAGGAATTATAAATGTTTATTTTGAAATTCAATGGGTGAATTCATTCGTTCTTACTATATTCATCATATTGTTTACACACATAAAATATCAGACCATAAGAGCCAAGGATTTCCTTTCTTAAGGGAAATAGATGACCAACATGGATTAAGAAATATAAGAATTGGAAAATTCAACCTTAAGAACAACTTCAATCATTCAATAGAAATACATGTTTTGGATATACCAGATCTTGTGTATGATTCTTCAAAAGTCTGTGACCCTTGTCAATATGGAAAGCAACATAAAACTAGTTTTAAATCAATCAATGATGTTTCATCTTTGAATGCATTAAATTTAATTCACATATATCTCTAAGGTCCTACACAAAGGGAAACATTGGAGTAACGTACTATTTATTTCATTTAGTTGATGACTACACTAGATTAACGTGGGTCTATTTTCTGGAAATATAATATGATGCCATTTTCTATTTAAAATCTTTTATTCCCAAGGTTTAAATATAAAAAACCTTCCATTGATAACTATTCACAGTGATCATGGGGGTGAATTTCGAAGCTTTTATTTGGAAACATTTTTCAGTTTTGAATGTATTAATCATATATTTTCATATCCAAGAACCCCTCTTGAAAATTGATGTTATTGAAAGAAAACTTTTCATTATTCTAAAAATTACCAGGACCTTGATGAGTGAATACTCAATTGCTAATCATTTCTAGGATGATGCTAGAGTACTGCATTTTATTATATAAATCATATATTTTATAAACCGTTTATTAATGAAACACCTTATGAATTGGGGACTAGATGAAAACTAAATGTTTCATACATCAGAGTAAATGGGTAAAAAGTATTCATATAGAATACAAAAGAAAATTTATATAATTTATCCCCCTAATCCAATGATGGAATATTTCTATGTTATTCTAGTACTTCTAAGGAATATAGAGTTTTTAATAAAAACTATTATACTAATGAGGAAAAGTGAAACACTTACTCACATTTTATTGCATTAGTTCTTACAAAACTCAAATACTATGTGATAAAACAAGTTCCATTGCTCTTAGTATAAACGTTTCACAACACACATATGCAAAACACATTGATATTTTGCATCCCATTTTTAGGGCTCACTCACAAAAAAAAGAGATATTATTTTACAATTCATCAGAATAGAACATAAACATGATGATATATTCACACAACCATTATCTTCTGATATATTTGAATAAATTAAACAGAAACTAGGAATGATCACAGTAATTTTAGAATTCACAACCATTTCTTTTTTAAACTATCTCTTTACATTGAGTTACTCCTTTTAGAAAAGGGGGAATATATCTATCTTATTAATTTTACATTTTATAGGTTTCTCATTTAATATTAGGTTTATTGGTTTTACTCCTTTCAATTCTATTACATGTATCGGTTTTCGATTACTAATTTCACTAAAATTGATTTCTCTTAATCAGTTTCACTACAATTGGAATCAGTTTTATTTTAATTCATTTCCTGTTTTTATCAGATAGATTATTTTATTAGTTTCATACTATGGAGTCATAACCAATGGTTACTCTATAAGACTATAGATATTGAATTAATTTATAAGTACTAAACTATAAATTCTGGGATTCATTATCAGAATTAAACTATCATCATTAAAATATATTATTTTCACTATAATATGAGTATTGGATTACATTTTCATTAATGTGATATAGATATTTGAATACATTTATTAATATTAGACTATTGGTATTAGATAATTCAATTAGTACTATATTTTCAATACCATCGTATTTTATTATATATATTTTAGAGTTTTTATCATTTTTTCCTTCTTGATTAATTTTCTTTTTTTTAAATAAAAAATACACTAAAACCAATACATTTATCTTGATACACCGATAGGTATAATTTATAATGAATAATTGGAATTGTATAAATATTTATTTCTCAAATCATTATTTTAACTTTTAAACATTTTCATTCCAAATAGATTTGTATTCCATGGAAAATTTAGATAGTTCTAAATCATTATTGACCATTGGATCCTTCAGATCTAATCACTACTATCAATTACTTTTTTATTGTACCCCTTTCAACTAATCCAACATATAACTCATTTATTTTTCTCTGAACACAATTTTCTCTAAAAATAATCATCATGGTTCTTAATCAGTTATTACCTTTATTTTCATAATAAATGATCTACTCAGAATTCATAATCTGGAAAATTTCAGGTTTGAGGTCATTCTTTCATTTCTGTGTCTATTTTCTAATTCCCAAAGCATACTTCTACTAATTATTTCACTACATTGACCTTTCTAGGTGAATGGATACACTCACAATACTTGTTCGAGATGTCTGATTCATCTATGAAATGGATTACATGTTTCCAGTGTTGGGAATCCATTTTTTTGGTTAGACTAAATTCAGATCATTATTTTGTGTATCATGATGTGGTGCTACAATACAATAAAAAATTTAAGACAGAAAAGGAACTTAATATTTTGTAAGATGTATTATAACAAGTATAAAACATCAATAAAACAAGTATCTACATTTGATGGTTTTCCCTTGGAAGGTGATTCTCTAGGTCCTTTTCCTAAATTATCTGAATCTGATGGATCTTTTGATTAGGTTGATGATGAAGAACCACTTTTTTAGATTCATGGGGACAAGAGAAAGGTGGGACAATTTTATGAAGATAATGGACATATAACCCTCAAGAGAAATGTTGTTTAGTTCCATAAAATGGTGATAATGAAAATATAAATGTTTCAAATGTGTATGTGCATCACTATTTTTCGAACATGAGAATGTTAAACCTTTTGAGATTCATCTTCCTTATAATTAGGAAGCTCAGATTTGGTCCTATAAAATCTCATTTGATAATGATTCTGACTCTTTTTAGTACATTTCTAAAATAAATACTGAGCATGTGTAAAATTTCAATCAAGACGGACATGACAACTATCAATTATCCCTTAATTAGTATGGATACAATAATGACTCTCAAGTTACAATTCGATCCTGAATCGAAAATGTTTGAGGAAGATCATGATACTGATAAATAATAAAAAATTAGTTGATGGTAGTGAGAAACCTTCAAACCATCCAATACAACTTCGTGTAAAATAATGGAAGATATGCCTACAAATTCAATGGAATCCAAGAAACAGATGGTTGTATTGGATGATGTTGCGGCCATGTGGATAATGAAAATGCATGAAAGAGGAGAAGTGGACTCTCAATTTGGTGTGGATCCAACTGAATTCTTGGATCAAAAAATATGATTAGAAGAGTCATTGAAAGAATAAAAAATATTTAAAATAATGAAGATGAGAAATGATCAATAAATTGAAATGTATTTTCAAATAAAAATATAGCAGCAAACAAAAAAAGTAATTATAATAGGCGAGCTAGTAGATCTTACTCGATCAGATCCAACAGTAAAAGGAAAGGAAATACATGTTTTTGAACAACCGACTACACAATATCTTACTCGACAATGTGATGAAGAAGAAGAACAAGGGTACGAAGAACATGACCTGGTAGAAAAAGGGGAAGTAGAACCAGGATATAAAGTGAAAAAATGATAAAAAGAATGAATATGCATGAAATAGAAGTCATACCACATAATCCTTAGAAGTGCCATTGTTTAA
The DNA here is from genome assembly GCA_963277665.1 of Viscum album. NCBI lineage: Eukaryota > Viridiplantae > Streptophyta > Magnoliopsida > Santalales > Viscaceae > Viscum > Viscum album. Next base: position 579,187,996 of record OY728128.1, on the reverse strand, counting down.
TTTTCCCTGTACAGATTCTAAACCTTACATGAATGTTTCTAAAGAGGATTCCTCCAAAAAAGTCATACAGATTTTAGATGAATAATATGAAGAAAAAGAATATTATATGAATTGGAATCGACCAGATCAAATGATTGGTCCTGAAATGCAATTTGGTAATCTCCCTGAATACACAAAGGAATCATACACTAAACAAAAATTCACATTAAAGGATATTCAGTACATAGAATAAGCATTGACTATATTAGAGAAGATAATATTGTTAATTCCAATGAATGAATATAAATTATAATTCCATTCAAATACTCATAATGATATAACAAACACTATCAGGGTTCTAATGGATTGGTTTCTATTCCTTGATGGTAATTTCATGATTTTTAAGGAATGAGATATTGAAAACTGTAAGGATATTAATAAGGTTTTTATGTGGTCTTACAATGGTAATGATAGATCCAAGAATCATCGATACAACCAAGAAGAATTGGTAGATTGGGTAAATTTTCACAATACCATGTATCAATAGATAGATGTTGATTTGGATAAAAAACATGATGTCCTTTAAATTCATGATACAACTCAAGGAATATCCTTTGATGATCTTCTTGTTACATTGGAATAATTATATAATGAGAGTAATGGGATTATTTTAGTCTTAAATAGAGTTATAATAGAAGAAATGAACTACCAACTCAGAAGGGATGATATAAATTCTCATGAAGTAAATCATAATGACAAGGAAGAAATCAGTCGACATCATCATCAATGGTTCCAGAAGAAAGAAATGGTTATTTAATAATTGAGTGTGATGTGTAAGGATTATCAATAATCCCTTGAAAAAATCATGGAGGACATAAAGGAGATCAAATATATGAAGCTTATTATGTTCAATATTTTATAAGAAAAAGTGGAAAGAATGTTGTTTGAAATCTTGTGGTAATATAATCCTATATCATTCACATGAATGAATTTTGATTATGTGATATATTTCTCTGAACATTTTCATGAAATGAGTAAATTCACTTAATCATATTGAAATTCCCAATGGTGAAAAATTGTCTTGAAAATAGGAATTTTTATGAATTGCTTTTTAAGGAGGAGAAATCTCCATAAAAAATAAAGATAATATGATCCCTATTGAGTTTTACACACCAAGGGTGGAATTAGACGTATTCACAACTACGATCAGAAGTGTTATTAAACTCATGGGTAGATAATTGTTTATATTTTATTTTGTTTTTTTCATTACATAATGTTGGAGATTGTTGAGTAAAAACATGTTTTGAGTTTCCCATCAATAATTTGTTTTGGAAATCACAAATCAAACATTCCATAATCACATATAATTTTTATCAAGTATAATTTTTTTATAATCTCAATCACCCACATTTATTTTTCAGACATGTCATTTCTTTTCATAATCATATATGTTTTTCACAATGTAACATGATTTGTAGTATTAAAATCATAATCACACACATTATTTTACATCGTAACCATATGAATCATAATTAGGAATTGTAACTAGGTTATGTATTATGACCAGGTATTGTATATTAACTTGGATTTGTATCCTAACCAGGTAATGTATCATAAACATGTTATGTATCCTAACCAGGTTATGTATTATAAAAAAGTTAAGTATCATAACTAGATTATGTATCACATATATAGGGTGTGTCTTTAATCTTATAGGATTCACTTAGGCTGTATTATTACATGCCTCTTTTGGCTAGGATTCCTTTCAAGTTATATTTTTTCATTTAATAAAAATGCAACTTATGATGGTTATATCATTAACAGGTTATGTATCATAACCAGGTAATGTATCGTAACCAGTTCATGCATCATACCTGGGTAATGTATCAAAATATGTATTGAAACCAAGTATTGTAATCAGGTAATATATTTTACTCATATTGTGAATTAATTTTCAAGGATCATAACCCAATTAAATATTGTTCATCATAACCATGATAATAATCATAACCATTATATGAATTTTAACAAGATTATGTATCATATTTATATTAAGAATCAAAACCATGTTATAAATTATAAACATGATATACATTATATTTATGATAATACTAGTAACCATGTTATGAATTCTATATATGAAAGAAAATACACTCATATTATACATCAAAAAAATTAACAAGTTTCTAATAATTGTTGATTAATACTTTTTTACATACTATTTTGAACTGAAATAATGATCTTGAGTTGGTTATTTACAGTTCAAAATGATGTCATGTATTCATTTTGTTTTGACTTTTTTAATTCCATTTGTTGATTTACATTTTATTTTTTATGATAAATTTGACCATTGGAGGAAATATGACCCTTGAAAGATGAGGCCTATAAATATGAGGTCGTTCAAACCACAATATGCAACTTATTATTTCATCATGTTCTATAGAGTGATGTAGTTACTTATCTCTTACATTGTGAAAAAACCTTGATGATATAGGATGTGAACCGATTTTTCCATGTTCATGTATATATCTAAGTGCTCAATTTTTAATTTTTTGAAAAATCATTGTGATAATGATTGATGGATTTTGGGAGTAGGAATATGTTCATCCAAATATCGAATCAAGGACATTCAATTGTTTGATAGATATGGGTGAAAATTACCTTCTTAATCAAGGGATATCTAGGATAGAAAGACAGTTGTATCGATCATCATATCGAAGCCTTTCAAATGTGGTGGTTAGTCAAATATTTTATCCTTGGTGAAAGGATACCAAAATCTTTGGGATAAAATAATTGTAATACCTTTACATTTCCACTAATATTTTTAATAGAAACGGAATAATTTTGTTTCTTATTGATATTAGTATTCTTTTAATATGTTATTATTTACTTACAATTCATTTATTACAAATTATATTATGGGATTATAGAAATTTTATGGTAGAATCATTTATATTTGTATTACTATGATCACTGTATTTAATTCGAATACAATTTTTTTCATTACTTTTGTCATTACAATATATCATATCCATCAGATCTGAGACCTATATGGTTATTTTTATTAGTTATGAATTGTATTAGTTTATGACCTCCTAAACTAAGATTAATATTAAGTGTTTATAAATATTTTTTTAAATATACAATCACCCTTGAATTGTTCTATCTAAAATAATATCAAATCTACATTACAATCCAACATCGATAATATCTTAATATATTTTTATTACAATGATTAATGGTAAATCGTTCAAATATGGGTAAAAATAATATTATAAAATTTATAAAATTAAAATTACACACATTAAAAAAATAAAGGGTGTAGTTATTATGATACATAAATAATTATTTTTGAACATTATTTATTTAATTGAATAATTTCCTTGAGGATTACATAGATAATATAAAAATAAAATTGAGTGGATGAAATTCCACACTCTTACTTTTAATAGGAATAATATTTTTACAAATAGGATAAATAGAATATATTCACACCTATAAATATTATTATAAAATAGAATATGATTATATACAGAATGGGAAAATGTTTTTAAATTTTTGTGTAACATAATTATCATAAATAATTACACATTGATGATTTGTTAATTATTCAAATTATTAAAAAATCAATTAAATTATTTAAAAAATATTGAAATAGATATAATATTAAATACATAAGATGGTAGAATATTTTTCATGAAAAATATGACAAATTAGTGTAAATTTGAATAATTTGTTTAAATTTTTATTTTTTATATTTATTTTTCCAAATGCAATGAAATCAATAGTTTTGAAATTGAAATGTATTATATTTTATGATATAATATTTTTTAAAATTAGAAAAAAATAATTATAATTATCTATAAGAACAAGAGGTATTAATTATAGTCTAAAATATCATAAAATGACCACTTATCATTCAATTTATAACCAATAAGTAAAAATATAATTATTTTAATATTGGAAATTATTTTTCCAAATTTATAATTAGAATTTCTTAACTAAGGATTTATCAAAATTATAAGGTAAAATATTAAATGAAAAATGTACAAAATAAGTGTATTCATGGGATTACCACCATATAAAACATTATATTTGAATAAATTTCCATTTTGAAGTATTTATTTTTTATTTAATTTATTATAAATTAATATGTTTAATATTTCCAACAGTGACCCACCCAAATCCTATAAAAGGGAACCTCTTCTTCTATTTTATAACAATTAGAAACAAATTTTTATGTTCTAAAATATACCCAAATAACCTCCAAACATAACTCCCAATATCATATAAGCCTTTTTATGTCAATAAATCTAACCTTTGATGAACATTAATGCCATCTAAATGGAGATACCCAGAAAAGAGGAAACATTCATCAACAAATTTTTTTCTTTTATTTTATTCTTCAAATATTTAAATTATTTTTATTTTAGGATTTTATAATAACCACGTTATCAATAATATAATGATAATTTTTTATTTTAATTAGATGAAATAAAACATCACAATCTTCTATCAAATGGGATATACTATCATCATTCGTGTGTAGTAAAAAGTACCTCTTTGAGGGTAGAGAACATTAGTTTTCCATGATAACATATCTAAATTTTGAATAATGGTGGATTTATATTTTATATATGATATATATTATTTTTATTATGTTAATATTAGGCTGTAATTTTTTTCACACATACCACCATGCTTTTTATTTTGTGGGAATATAATAATGCCATTTGAGTGTGTGATATACAATCTACTAACGTTGCAATGTGATTCATTCACCCATTTCATAGATTTATTAAGAATGATTTCAATAAACACATGTGATATATATGATATAAAAATGAATCTTGAATGGTAATATAATATTTTTTTAACTTGAAAATAAAATTAATTCACTATTCAAGCATACATACGATTTACCATCTCTATAATTGGTTTATTTTATTCTCCAACACTAAATATTATAAATCATAATAAAAACATATAATATGAATTTATATTATATTTATTTCATGTTTATAATTATGGATATCATTAATCAATTATCCAATTAAATGGACCAATAATAACAAGTCAAAACATCTATGAAAAACAATGGGATTATTAACTGAATGTTAAGTTTAACATGAAATTATTAATAAGAGAGTATTATGAAGTAATATGAAAAATATATATGGTACTATATATATGATTAATATTTATTGAACAGTTTATATTAAACATATATTAATTATAAATTTTTAATGAATGCAAAAGAAGTAAGTCATGACTTAAGGTACATGGATTTCTAGTCTTAGTATTATTTATGTGAGAGTTATTCTATATTATATGGTGTTTTGTGTGGGGTGAATAAATAAAAAAATGTTAATAAAAGATAATATAAATAAAATTTATTGTTATTTAGATAACCATTTTATGATCTATTTTTCATGGGGTCTTATGGTATAAATATTACCGTATGTTTGATGGAATTTTGTCTTAATTTTCATTATTAGAGACACATGTTCTGTTATGGCACACGTTCAAGTAGGGAATGGTTTTATAAACATATTATTATTCCATAAAAATTAATTAAATGAACATTTGTTTCATGAGTATGATTAATTTTCATTCATATGATTCAATTATATTTAAATGACAATGGTTTATAACTAGACATTAGTTTTTGATCTTTGAAAATTGGTGTATGAACATTTTTCATGATAACATACCGATATTTCTTATCTTATGGTTGGTGAAGATAATAAATTTATATCTTATATGCTTACCCTTACTATAAATCTGAACTAGCCAGTTTTTATTTTTTCCTTTCAATAGGTTGTGAATAAATTTATTTAGTAGGGGTAAAAATGGGGAAGATATTTGTGGGAATTATTGAAGATCATTGACCATAATTAAAGTGTGTGTTCCATGATTCCAAAGGAACTAATCTATTATAGTCCTCATGCATGGATCTGAGAAGTTTAATAGATATTCAAATAAAAAAGATACAATATCCACATATATAAATCAAATGTTTTTATTATTGTTATAAAAGAAAAGGTTTAATCAATATTTATAATCTAGGAAGAGAAAACATTAGTGATATTCCAATTTATATTTATATTGACATGCCTTGGGACTTTTCTATGTATAAGCCTATGTTTCCATCGAATAATGATGTTTTCATAATGAAAACATCAATAAACCAATAAGTTATAGTTTTGTGTGTTTCCCCTATGATAAGTGTTTCTCATGTAACACTTTCATATTTTAGTCAATGGATGGAACTAGAAGAAACTCTGTAGATTTTGAATGTTAAAAAAAATAATTGCTATTTAAATAGAATGAAAAAGGTAGTTATTTATTTCTTTATAATTCCTAATAAATTTTATTGTAATATGATTAACAACGTGTACTATAACCAACTCTTAGAGTCACCCTGGAAGAGAGGGAACAGTTTACAGAAACATTAAGTATAGTATACCATGGATGATCAAATATTAATCTCTGTTTGTGTCACTATTGTTCGAAGAATAAAATAAGAAATGGATGTCTAAAATGTAATTTTTTTTCAAGTTAAAAAATAGGGCTCATAGAATATATGTAGAATGGGAAATTAAAAAATTCAGGTAACTCAATGGGTGGGAATATTTTCCACCCTATGGTACTATAAATTCATAAATTATTTAAATGTGGAATGGATGATCACTATGAAAATAAATGTCCTAAGTGGAAATATCAGGAACAGAAACATGATATTCATTAGAGTACATGTTAAACTTATATGGATAAAGAGACTTCAAACTCTATGTGAAATAAATAGGAATTTCTATTATACTTTTTTATATCACACATATTAAGAATTATTATATTGGGGTTTTATAACCTTAATACATTATTCATATTTAATTTTGAGTAATATATGAAATCTTGGGTAATTATTTAAGAATAATATTTGATGATTGAGTGTATATGTTTTGGAATCCAATTATAATGTTATAAAAATAATGAAATATAATAGTATTTATGAATTATGATATTTAATAAGGATTAAAATGGATATGTTGAATGGTGATAGAGACATGAAAAGGATATTTCATGGAATGGTTATATTAAATGTAATGAAAATCATAAGGGACGTATAACATTTAATATGATATTAATGTTGAGATAATGATGTCTAGATAAACATATGTTATATGTGAATATGTAAATTTGAATGTGTTGATTACAATTTAAATGAGTAAGTATTTACTAATAATGTGGATTGTGCTATCATAGATGGAGTTTATGAATTTTTGAGATATTAAGAATATATCCAAAAAAATGTAAAAAATAATGAAGAGTTTTTTTAATAATGGAATATGGATAATCTTTTGTTTCTAGAGAATATATGATTAAGGTATTCACATGTTCGGTATGTGACAAAGAATTTATACTTCATGATATATTAGGTATCAATGCTAATATGATATTGAGAAATTCTGTTATCGTTTAATTATATAATGGGACAATAATTTTTCATTTTGGTTATAAGGTTAACAATTTATAGAATGTTTTTTTTTCAAATTTTAAATTTCTATTTTGAGATTAATGTATTATCTTACCATATGAGTATTTAAACATATTGGATAACTATTGAGAATTGTGTTTTCAATTAAAGACATATGAAATGAATGATAAATCAATTTATGGATTTCATGATTTTATAATGTATCGTGAATGATAAAACATCGTTCATTTCATTAAATAATATATAATTTAAAAATTGATTATGGCAGAACAGAGGGAGAGGTTATTCTTAAATAATATAAGTATATAATGAAATAATATTTTAAAAAATTAGAAAAAAAGGTTCTTCAAATAAATTTTCTCTTGTTATCCTTATTTTTATGATAATAATGTCATTTTTTAAGCCTATTTATATTATGTATTTTTTTAATAACATTCTTCTAATGGAGCTCTCTATCAATCTCCATTAGAACATGGTTGTTAATTTCACTTCAATTCAAATTTTTTTACTTGTCCGATTAGTTATCATAAATAGAAATATAGTTTAGAGTAACTATTGATAACAATTATGTTTATATTTTTTAAAAATAATAAGGATTGTATTAATTTTTATGATTTTTGTTTCTATTAAAAAAACTATCATTAATTAAAAGGTTGATATCCTAGAAAATTTTCATTTGTTTAATTCATTTTAATGGGTTTAGAATGTATCACCCTGAAATTTTTTGAATTTATTCTCAAATAAATATATTATTTTGGATATATTTCATTTCCCACAGCACTAAATATATATTTTTTGATACAAAATCAATAATTTTTTCATGAAATATATGCACACTAATGTTAATCCATGTTGTATGCAACACAATCATATCGTGTGTTACATGTAACACTATGATTCTATGAAACATCATTTTATTATTCTAAATTTTTAACAAAGAAAAGACTAAAATAGTTATAACAATAGAGGGTATAAACAATATTAATTGAACTGTTAATGTTAGTTTTAACCATTTATACAATATTTATATTAAAAAAAATAATTTTCATAACAAATTAATTAAATATGAACAAATGAGTTTTATAAAAATAAAATTATAAATTATTGTAAATGTTTTATATTAATTTAATATATTTATATAAAATATTAAGTATGATGCATAAAAATAAAACTATGTGTTATCAAGTCATGATATAAGAATACATCATATATTACATTAAAAAGATGTATTTCTCTAGAAAGGTAATATTACCTCATTTTAATGGTGTTGTGGTTTAAAATATAAATTTTCATATGAATATAAATTATATTATAAAATAAGTTCTGAATTATGGTTATCAATATTTATTGTAGATTAATTTTTGAAATTTGTCTGATAAGATTTATATTTTCCTGAAAGAACAAAAATATTGATTTTTTTATTTAAAAATATTTCTGTATAAATAATTTATTTGGTGAAATTTTATTTTTAAATGGTAATAAAATATATTTAGATAAATTTAATATCATTTAATCAAATTACTATCATTTGAAGCAATTTTACCCTAAATTTGAATATAAAACATGACAATATTTTGAATTTTTTCACTTTAATAACTTGTTTTCTCACCCATTCCAAATAGAATAAGATCAAAATATTTTTAGAAAATTATATTTTTATAGTTTTTAAAAAATGATATCAATTTTTAAATTAAAAGCCCTAAATTTACAGATTATTTTCCTTTTATTTTATGATGATATGAACAGTAACCTTATTTGTAATTGTTCAAACCCTCAAAGGTAAATTATATAACTAAGGGAAAATAATATTAAAAATATTTAATATTTACACAAAAAATATTTCCAAAGATATTGGATAATGTTAATTTCACCCATAAAACCAATGTTTCTAAATTTAATTATTTAATGGACAATTTTCTAAATGAAACATATAATATAAAAATCAAATAGAGTGAAAAAATGTAGCACACTTAGATTTAATAAGTATAATATTTTTAATTGTATGATAAATCAAAAATATTATTGAATATAAATAATATTATGATTACTAAAATTATTATATATATCATGTGAATTTATTTTTCTTCTTATAATGAAATAATTATCTTTAATAACAACATAATGATGATGTGTTAATTATTCAATTAATGGAAAACTCAATTATGTGATATTAAAACTAATAAATGAGATATTATTTTAATTACATTTATTTTTACATGGCATTTCATGGTGAATACGAAAAAAAATATTAGTGTTAAGTGAAACCGTTCAAAGTTATCTTACAGTATTAATTTTCTTATTGTCAAGGTAAAAATATATGTCAAAAGGGATATTAATGATATTTTATGAAAATATTATATTATTAAATTGGGTAAAATAAAAAAATTCCTTATCATGGAATATTTGGAAAATATATTATCTATAATATAAATTAGTGACAAATTATTGCACAATTTTTAGCTTATAAGTAAAAATATTGAGTTATATTATTTAAAAATTTATTACAACAATAAAAAATAATATCGTTTAACTAAGGGTTAGTCAAAATAATAAGGTCTAAAATTACACAAATAAAATTAAAAAATCAATTTTTTTGGAATTTCCACCCTATTAAACATTATATTCTAATACATTACCACATTGTGGTGTTTTTATTGATATTTAATTTGTTATAAATAAATATTTTGATTAATTCCAGGAGTTCTAGACCGCTCACATATAAAAGGGGACCAATTTTTATACATTATGCAAATTATAAATCATATTTGGTTTGGAAAAAATCATCATAAATATCCTAAATACAACCATTTTTTAATCCTAGAATCATTTTTGAGAAAAAATCCTACCAAATATGTGCTTTTTTGAAAACCAAAATATGATTCCTAAAAGAGGGGCATTGTTTGTCAATAAACATTTGTTTATTTTATATTATAATAATCTCAATACATTTTATTAAATAAATATATATAATAACCTCAGTATAATTTATATACTAATATGTTTTATTTTAAGTTTGTAACCTAGAATTTCACAAACTTCAATGATATGAGTCACACAATCATTATTATTATTCACCACACACTACTGCCGCATGAACCGATGTTGTCTGTTCTTCCTTTACCACATTTAATGGTTGGGAATAATGATAGATTTATGTCATATATATATATATATATTATTTTTTATTTATGTTATATTATTATTATTTTAGAATTTTAATGTCAAATATAGCATCTTGATTTCTATGTTGTGGGAATACGAGGACATCCTTCATGTTTACGGAGGACTATAACATCACTAAATGATGTGATTTGTTTACAAATTACATGTACATTATTATTAATGTATTTAATAAAATTATCAAATATTTATGACATATAAATTAAATTAGATTGATATTAGACCATATAATTTAATTTCTATTAACCTAGATAGAAAATTAAAATATTGTTCACGCATACCTAGGACATACCATGTTCATAAATAGTGTATTTTATTTTCAAAATATAAATATTTTAAATCACTATAATTACATATATGATGAATATATTTTATTTCTATGTCATGGTTATAATTCTAGATATTAAGGAATCATGGTCATTTTAATTGGAAAAATAATAACACGACAAAACATGTATGAAAAATAAAGTGCATATTACCTAAAACATGACATTGACACGTAATTGTTTATAAGAGTGATATATATTAATTATTGATAATATCAGTTATTATATATGGTAATATGGATATCTGGTAGATATATAATTATCATTTATTTTTTACACATGAGGTTTGAATGCATACGAAGGATGTGATGACTTAATGTAATGGGATTTCAATTATCACATTAATTTTTATGATACATAATCCATATATACCACTAGTTTTCTTTTTTAAGACGAATATTATTAACATAAATGTAATCTGTGATACATTTATTTTATTTTAATTTTATTTACTTATCCATTTTATGATTCAATTTCATGGGGTTTACGATTAAAAAGATATAATATCAGTTATGGAATTTTGGCTCAATTCTCATTTTTTAAGACACATGTTATCTTATGAAACTATGTAATTTTTCAGGTGTGTATACTTCCATCTGAAATTTTTTAACATTAATCTTCTTAATTTCATGATATTTTGATAATCATTTAAATATATTAAAAAAACATTTTAATCAATCTCCCTTCAATAGAATGTTTTATACATTTTTTTAATATGTTTTTTAATATTATTTAATGATTATTCATGGAAACAAATATCGATGTTTTTTAAAATAGTTATCAATTAAAAAAAAATATTTTTAAAATTGTTATCAAAGAATACATTATATTTTTAAATGTCTAATTTCAATTAATTTTTTTCATAAATGTTTTATGATTGAAAATTAATTCTTCAATGAAAAATGTATATTATCCTTTAGAAATGTTTTAAAAAACTTATTCCAAATTATTTTCCATACAGGATAACATCTGATGATAATGATTATGATTTACTAGGTATATAACCCAAGGATACTAATATTATCCAACCAATGAGTGGTTTACCCGAAATATATTGGGTCTGAGTAAATCTGGAACTATAAATTATTAATGTCAAAATAAGATTACATGGTCAAGTAGTACATGGTTGTTTAAAAAGTTAGGATTGGTGTGAACCCCTAATTCCTACCTCTAATAAAGGTATATATTAAATTAGATCCCTCATTGACCACATGGTATACATTTCTGTTATTTCCCAATTTAATAGTGAATTAGACACTACATTATACTCTCTTTATACATGTTTCAATATTATGATGAGACACCTGGACTGGTTGAGATATCTAATAAAATGACATATAATTCTCCATGATTAATTCCTGGTCTAATGTATAAGTGCATTGAAATAATTCACCTAATCAATTTCAATAAAAAAACAATCATGATATAATAAATAGAAATTCGTATGTCATTAATAATGTCCGGAAATTCAGCTTAATATGCAATTAAAATCCTAATAAAGCGATGGTAAAACCCAATTTACTATCCATGATGTATTTATAACATTACACTACATCCCTATCATCCTATAATTCTAGGTCGAAATATTTTTACATAATCAATAATACAATGATTTATAGTGTTAATCTATTATATGGTCCATAACACCAATGGAATCATTAGTATTCCTGATATTCCCTGCAGACACAATGTATTTAGATCTATGATATTATTTTATAATGTTTCATTTTTCATTTTAATAGAATCAACTATATAATGGTGGACCTGTAATGAAAACTCATTGGATGAATTACTATTGTTGTCAGTCAATTCATAATTATGATCTGTCTGGATAGTTCAATATATATAAGAAATAACCAAAATCCATAAAATGATAATTTGATTTATTATTAAACATTTTTTAATGGGAGACATCAGTTAATGAATTCTATTTTGATTAAATAATGCAGTTTCAATAATTCAACCTATATATATCCATATAAACTAAAAAAAGAGAAACATAGTATTCAATTATTAGTATATTTAGCTTCTTTCATGCATATATGAGTGGAGGAAACATTGTATTATCTTACCGTTCTCAACTGATAGTGTGTGGGATAATTATTCTTCCAAATAATTCAATGATTTTATAAACATGACGGTTGATTAAATGCTTCTAAAAGATCCATTTTTTTGGTTCATCCATATAATGAGGTATTATTCGATGAATGTGTATTTATGAATTTCACGATTGGTTTGAGCAGAGACCATGTAGTTTAGACTATTTATATTTATCAAAAATTCTGTAGCATCCATATCAATAAGATAAGATGGTATTCACCCAAAGTGAAGATAATATTACAAATGTCTTGTAAACTAATAGTTAACACCAAATTTAGTGATTAATAGATATTTTTATTCATCGTTATGAATTTGATGGAGTTCATAAGATAAGGTAGGACATATTAGGTTAATAAATTGGTATCATCAATTCTTATCATCTTTGAGAATCTGTTATCCCCCTTATAATATATTTCCTTTCAAATGATTATAAATAATGTTTTTAAGTAGGGTTATTAAAGGGGAATATCACATTGGGAATCATTGATGATCATTGAATAGAATATAATTTTTTTGGGTTTTATGTAGTATTAATCATTTTCGGTCTATGCGAAAGTGTTTTTATAATTTTATTAATATTAATCAAAAAAACATGTAACATTCATGTATGAAAATATTGGTTCGACATATGTATTAGTAAAAATCGATAAACATTCATATTTTTAGTTAAAGATATTTATTTATACTAGATTCGATGGATAATCATTTTCAAACCTATTTAATTTTTGACATTAGAAGGATTTTTCAAAGATTTGATTGAAAATTATTAAAAGTTGGTAATTTTTATTTATTTATTAGGAAAATATTTGTTAAATTATATTGTGATTTTTTTTTCATATAGAATATTTTCCTTCATTGGATTATAGGTATTCCTATTCAATGTCTAATGAATGGAATGAAATACCTCGTGGTGATGGATATATTTAATTTTTCCAAAAGCAATTTGGTTGTTAGTGATTGGGGGATCATATGTTCCACCTATTACATGGATATACTTGGTTATTGTCTTTAATAGGTAGATTTCATGATTTTAGTTGATGTGATAATTTTGGGAGTTTGTTCTTATATATTTGGAAATATTAGTTTATCTGTATTTTCATTACATTTTTTATTTATAATTATTTTATGATGAAAAATCATCCCCCTCTCAATATGATTGATTCTAGGGTTCTTGTTGTCATCCAATGGGGATAGAAAATTTCCTTTGATCCATTAGATGATTTATTGAGGAGCTACTTAATATTTTTTTAGGCCTGTTTATTTCAAAAAAAGCCTCATGAAACAATATATATATATATATATATATATTAATCTAATATCCATAATTGTATTTTTTAACATTATATTTTTTGGAAACGCATCTTCCCCTAAGTTGCTGTATATCAGAATTTAAATATTGTCATAATGTTAAAAATATCTCATGATATTTTGTTTATATAATAACACGTATTATCAATCAGGATGTCATTATGAGGGGTATTTCATTGAGGTAAATATCACATTGTCCCACACACCTATGGTTCCATCTAGTCCGATAAATTAATATATCAAAACAGTTGACATGATAATATATCATTATAAGAGATTTATTATAAATAAACACTTATAAAATGAATCCACAAGGTATATTAAATAAAAATGTATAATTTCTCATATTTCATACCTATTAACTTCTATATTACTTTATTCATCCATTATCACTAATAGTTTGACTATTATCATTATCTGTTAAACAAATATTACATTCAGTTTGGATCACATATATTTAATTACAAAATCTTCAAAATAGATGTCCCAAATTAGAATTACAATTTTTAAAATATTCCAATCCAAAACTCATTAAAAATGGTTATTATAAATAAAATATGAATGAATATATAAATTAATCTGTGTAATTACTTTATAATCTCTATGATTCAATCTATGATTTATATGGTCACTTTTTTATTATGTCATATAATCTATAAAATCTAAAATCCCTTATAATGGATTGTAAAAAGGTCATGAATTAAACAAATGTATCCTCTATCAGTGTTAAACAAGGTGTATAATTATTCTTGTTTAACATTCACTAGGTGATGATCAATTTATTACCCAATATTACATTTCATGGTTATTCCCTCAATGTAAATCTATCTGAATTCATGCATCCACTATAAGTGTCCATAGATGGTTTTAATTTCTATGATATTCACACTATTTACACCATTCAAAAACATGAGGCTTTTATCCTATGCATTAAATTATTCATAAACTTATCAATAAAGATTTCTTTATATTTTTCTTTCCCTACTCCCATAAAAATATGTTTATTATTACTTTAAAGATAAATCAAATTCTATCCAAAATAGTTATCTATACAATTTAAATTATGATAAAACATATTTTATTATTCCTTTAATTATGAAGAATAACATTATTTTTTGTAAATTTATAAATTCCCTTCTTGGATAACGTCTTTGATGCGTCAAACTAAAACACTAGGACATAGTGCCATAAAAACGTATTGTACATATACACACTTATACTAGCTATAAAATACAAGATATAGTAGTGATAACCAACCTATAAAATCATGACATAAAATTTTTCCTTTAAATACATTCCAATTTCTTTCGGATCAGTGATATAGAGAATCTAGAAAAAAATAATTTAATAATCACTACGAATTTCCAAAAAAAAATGTGTATTTACCTCCAGAATATTAGAAACTACCCAATCCATTAGAATTCTTCATCATATACCACAAACTATTCACACAATATATACATATTGACATATCAGGTCTTATTATTTTAGTTATAACCTAGGAAAATTGATTTATAAGTATGTATGTCATCAAACTCTTATCAAGGGAACATATCATTGATTCCTTAAAAATCATCTGTATTATATTTATAAAATAAATTTGATGTAAAATATGAATGATTTCATAAAAAAAATTAATGGTCATAATATACATGGAAATAAATTAAAATAAGAGTATCATTAATAGTGACCTCATATAGATGAAATGCATAATTCTAGAAATAAAAAACATTGTGTCAATTCCTAGTAACAAGACATTATAATAATATTGGAGGAAGGATACACCAAAATTGATGTATTTTTTCTTCAATATAATTTTCAATTCATCATGGGGAAATAATATTTTATTCCATAATATTAAATAGATTAATAAAACATAGTCCACTATATGTATCAAAAAGATGTTTCATTAAATTTTCATTGGAACAACATCAAGAGTAAAAATAGGGTTACACATATAATGTGAAACATAGAATGTAAATAAATAATTGGACGATGTTAGCTATCAATAATCATCGATGCATTCAAAAAAAATTCCAACTTCAATTAAAGGGATAACATCATTGTATCCCATTTAATGAAATAAGGTGTTTGGTAAAAGAATAGGTAGTCATCATGAAAACAATAATCAATTTTGGAATAATAACATACAGTACACCAATACTAATCCCTATTTCTATAATAATTATTCTAAATTCCAATATTTTCCATGTTATTTTTTATTATTATATGGAATTATTATGAATATGTAAAAATTGATGGAGCGTGCTTCTGAGGCCCGATGTTCCCAGAAAAAATTTCTAACCCTTTTTTATGGTACGATCAGTAAACACATGAGTGGGGTTTTCAAACGATTGAACCGGTTCTCAGATTAAAAATCTAATGAAACCATTGAATCTTTTGTTCTAATATTTATTTAATGGAGGAATCACATCAACTGAAATAGGTTTGGTTAAAAATTTTGATTTGGAACATTTATAAGAATAATAAATTAAAAGAGAAATTTTATTTTCATTCAATCATTTCCTTCAACGGACAAGCGGAAGTGTGGGACCAGTGTTGTGTAAATCCTTTAAATGTATTGACCATTCAATAATAACTAACAACGTCATTGGTAATTATGAAGGTTCTTATTTAGTGAACCCTCATAAATCCCCCGAGTGTTAGACACCCTCCCCTCTTAAACTTATAAGGATCTTGTGGAGAGGTATCAACAATGATTCCCCTAGCAATGAAGTGCATATAATATGCCAAGATTCATAACCCTTGGAGGAAGAAGATGTTCCCAACAAGCGGCGATGAGTGACACTGGAACCCCGAACTGAAGATCGAGGATTGAGCAACGTTGTTAGAGGCTAGTTTTAATGGACAACAATAACTCATCCACATCCTAAACTACTGGGATTTCTCCACCATTCATCTGGTTGGGATTTTGTTATATAATTACAAATGATTATTTAATCCTTAACTCTTTTAATTGAGCTAATGCGGAGGGAGCAGACAAAACGAACAAGGCCCGGACCCCCACCCTTGTTGGAATTTTGTGAGTTCTTCACGAGTGAAACATTTGGATAAAAGAAAACCCTACTCGGATGAGATAGAAGTGTTGACGATGTCCTGGGAAGTTTGATGATTCATTTGGAAGATAATACAGGCCACCAGAGTTTACCAGGCGTCCAACATAAGGTCACTGTTGTGGCGGTATTGATGACTGGCATGGTGGGGATCATGGCTGCGTCCAAAACTGACCGACCGTGAGGGAAGAGGTGGAACACACTCACTTCCGAAGGAACCGGACAAGGCTCTTTAGACGCGCGGTCAGAAGTGGCAGTCGGCACCCCGACCAGTGTTGGAAAGGGAGGGCGGTTCGACCTGTGCACTGCTGGAGGAGCATCACAGGTGGGACCTAGCGACTGTCCCAAAGTGACCTGACAGTGCCTTTAGGCACTGCCGCTTCATGTTCAAAATGGCGGGGATCCTCCCCTACCATTCCAGCTCGATCAGACCCTACCCAGCGGGTAGTGCATGTAATCGGGTAGTGCGTGCCAATGGGCCTCACTCCTCTATGATCCGGGCCACACTGGCAACCGGGTAATACCCCTTGGTAGGTTGGTCCGCGCCTACGACAGCTAGGTCAAGTGAGCCTAGTGGTCCGAGCCTCCACGGTTCGGGCCACGCAAGGCCAACGGTCTGCCCCCATGCTTGTTGGGATGCACTCTTATGGGTTGGGCCACCTCTCAGTGTAGACCAGGTTGTGCAGTGTTGGTCTAACCCGGTGGGATTGGACCCGAGACCCACCGGACGCAGAAACTCGTAGAGGGCCATATCATGAGAACTGGATGTTTTTTTGATCAATCGTATGCAGAGTTGGGATATTTGGATCGATATGGTAATTTAATTATTCTCCACAATAGTTTTATTGAATGTTGTAGTAAGACCGGGTTGAATCAAACCTGAGTCAAATCGTTCCCTCAGAACTAAAACACTCATAACTCTCAGAATGGGCGTCTGATTGACGCACCGTATGTCATGTTGGAAGCCTTAAGACCTGAGAGCCCATTGGGTAACACCTTTTTGGATTTTAGGGGCTATCAAGGTACAACCGATATCTCAAAGTGAATATTTATGGAACTCGAGTGCACCAGGTTCCAGAAATCATGTGGCATGCTGTAATGTGGAGAAAGAGCATTGATCCTATGTGTGTTATAATTTTATCGATTCATTGTTGGTCGGAATCTATCTGATCTTGTGTTGGTCAATCCTCAATGATCATGTGTGCTTCAACTCATATCGATCATGTGTGGGTCAGATCATGTGTGGATCAACAGGTGTTATTACCTATCGATCCAATGTGGCTCAAGAGTATTGCTTCTTATGAGAATAGGATGATCTAGACATGTGACTAATCATCTTTACTTCTGAACTTATTTTATACCTCATTGTGAGGTTGGAATTTTACCATCGTGTTGTTACATGTGTGTATCTTCAAACTTCATGGTGTTACATGTGTTGTACTTTTATCATCGCGGCATTACATGTGCGGTACTTCTTTCTTCATAGTTTTACTTGTGTTGTACTTCTTCCATCATTGTGTGGTCTTAGTGGTGTTACCTATGAGGTACTTCTATCCTCGTGGTGTAACCTTTGTGCTAACCATCCCTCATGTATGAGATGAGTAATCTTGATAACATAGGAATATGTTTGGGGATATACATAAGTAGAGTTGTTGTCTATCTCTTCGTTCTTGATATGGAGGCCATGATTTTTGGTTTTCCCTTTGTTGAACTGCAGGAGACCTATGAATGTCAGGGGGGGCTCTATTGATTATCGTGATACTCAACCCTACACATGATATGCCTACACCTTGCTGTTTCTTTTTCCAAAGACATTAATCATTGATCAGGGATACGGGTGTTGGGACTGGACGGTGCTGAGGTGGACCATTTGGTGTGACCTAACTTAGGCACTACTGTTCGTGAGTTGTACCTACCCTTTAGGTAGTAACCTTGTTGGAGGATCCAACAGTTTTTTTACTTTTCAGTTGATTTTGAACTTTTCAGTTGTACTTGTACATTTCAGTAGGGCTTGTATTCCAAAACCATTACTTTCAACACACATTTACTACAATTTTTTACATCTTGGATTCTTCTTGTTGAGTTCTTGGACTATGTTTCTTTACAGGTTAAAAGAAAATGCCTTCCAGGTTTGGGGATATTCCTTTCTGGTGCTATTCTCTAGCCCATGGACTATGGAAGTTGGGCTCCGGGTAGTCTCGACAATGTCTCAGGGAGAAGAGTCGTGAAAATGTGGTATCAGATGAGTCAGTTAAAACAATGAACTAATACAATTATTTTTTTGATGTGGAGATAATGTTATGTGTTATGAGGGGGTTTTTCAGTTTGGGGAATCCAGTGTTGGTTCAGCGGCCTATGTATCCTAACACCCGGACCCTGATTTCAGATTTGCGACTTAGTACATGTTAACAATTATTTTGTGTGTTTTTTTAATGTTTTTATTGTGATCACATTGAGTTAGCTCACCATGTAAAAATTACAGACCATGAAATACGTGTTTTATTTCAGGACTCCTCCACGTTGACAACCATCTTGGATTCTAGAGAGAGTACACGATTATGTCCTTTCGAGAGATAAGTCCTCTGTGCAGTTCCCTCTTAAGAAATATTCACAATCGGGTGGAGTACCAACAGCACCACTACCCTTTGGGAGCTGTTTCCCCTGACCCCACTATCATAGTGTGCACTCCCACTATGGGCGTTGCATGTGTTTCAGTGGTAGAGGTCTCTGAGGTTATGAGATGAGATGGACCTGTAGGCGGTTGAGGACTGGGTTGAGGTTGTAGAAAGTGTTTTCCACCTGTATGGGAAACCAGATGATCTTATGTGATGCAAGAAGAAAATATTTTCCATGCATCAGTAGGGAGATGGTGTAACATGATTCTTAAGATATATGATGTGGGGATCCTCATTTAGGTAGACATAAAGTGCCTTTTCATGGAATATTTCTTCCTCGCGACTCTATACTCATTGCGTATACACGAGCTGCTGCACTTATAGATGGGCAGCATGATTGTTTCCCAGTACTCGATAAGGATCAATGATCCCTCTCACTACAGCACTGAAATTGTATGAGACCCTTTCATCAGGGCCTAGAACATTCAGAAGGGTCTCTGAGAGGATATCAGAGCATAAATGATATCTCTCATCATACTGACACAAGCTATAGTTCTAGAGAGATCCCTTCTATTGGAGGGCTTCCTTGCTGAGCATGCACTGACTATGAGAGACACCCCCTGATGTCATTTGGATGAGTCCTCTATAGTAGGAAGTAGTCAGATGACCCAGGGGATCAAGTGTGCCAGGACGTCTGGTGGATGACCTTAGGATACAATGTATGTGGCGTGGGGATCACAGGATATAGGATGATAGATGAGGAGTAGGCAATGATACTCGTGCGGTGGGCAGGGTCACATGGCTAGTGACATCCCGACCCACTATATTGATGAAAAACGGATAGTAAATGGACAAACAATGAAGTGAAATAGAATTGATCGAGGTTGTCTATAGGCATCATGCAGACGTGGTAGAGGAGTCGACCATGCAGTAGGAAGTGGGCACCGAATCAAGGTTCTATGGCCACCACCTCCAGGTGGTCATCCCTGACCATAGGGAGTAGGTGGACATTGACAAGCATAGATCCAGAATGATAATTCCTACGACCAAAATTCTCTAATGATTATTATATTTGAAACATGTGTCTACTCCACCTTATTTGCAGTATTTATATGCAGTGGTTTTAGTCTCTTTTTTTATTGTCATGACCCTCGTTCGGAGCTCAGAAATTCTGGTGGAGTCGTTGTCTCAATATTTATGGCTAGAGACTCTTATGGGAGTGTATTTGATGATTATACACGGGTTCCACTAGTGTGATATTACTCTAGGAGGTGAGACCTTCGACTAGGATATCTTAGTAGCAGCATCAATTCCCAACAATTTCATCTTGGGTTTGGACTGGTTATCAACAGTCCATGGCCAAATTGACTGGATTAGGTGCAATGTTCATTGTGTCCAGGAGGGTGGTACCTAGATATCCATCACCGGTGAGAAGGGAACCTTTGCAGCACTGGATAGACTTAACCAAAGGTGGGTTCAACCAATCACAATTCAGTTAGATATATTTACCCATGGTGAAATATATGTTGAGAGTTTGAGTTGTCCTGTAGTGGTGGACCAGTATTCAAATTTAATTCCTAATGATGTTCAAGGTCTACCATCATGCAATGAGGTATACATTTACATCAACTTGTACCCCAATATGTCCCTGATATCTACAAATTCATATCAGATGGCTTCTGTAGATCTTCATGAGTTACATGTACTCTATGAGGACTTCCATAGTAAGGGGTTCATAAGGACAAGTGTTTCTCCATGTGCTGCCCTGATTTTGTTCGCCAAGAAAGTTTAATGGATTTTGAGGCTCTATGTGGACTACCGACACCTAATCCAAGTAACTGTGAGGAATAAGTGTCCACATTTGTGGATTGGTGATTTTTTCATTCAGGTGAGGGAGATCATTATTATTTGATGATATACCTTAGATTGGTCTAACATCATCTCATTGTAGGTGTTGATGATGTGAAGAAGATGACCTACGGATGTTGGTATATCCACTATGGGTTCTTGTTTATTCCATTCAGTGTGGAAAATTACCCTATAGTGTTAATGAGACTCATGAATATGATCTTCTATCCATTCCTTTATCTCTCTTTGATGGTCTTCATCTACAAAATTTTGATATACAAAACATTGAAGGAAGAGAATTACTATCAACTGTGGATAGTTCTAGATACAATCCGTGAGAACCAACTATTTTCTATGATCTCGAAGTACCATTTCTGGAAAAGAGAGTTCCACTTTATGGGAAATGTTCTAATAGTGGATGTATTTTTAGTGGATCCTATGAAGATAGATTATGTACTTGTTTGGGAGCCACTTATGTGTGTGACTGAGGTGGGGAGTTTGGTGGGGTAGGCAGGATATAATCAGAGATTCAAGACTCTATTTTACAGAGTATTGGACCCCCTTTTCATCATTGATGAAGAAGAGAATGCCCTTAATATTGATGGAGAGATGTTTATTGAGTGTTAAATAGTTGAGGTATAAGATGAAGCGTGATCCCTACTTGAGGATATCAGAATAGGGGGTTGGGTATGTATTCTATTGCGATGCATCAGGGACCGGACATGGGTGTGTCTTGATTTACGAGTGAGCAGCGATCACCAACAACTCATGACAGCTGAGGAAACATTAGAATAACTATGCTACCCAAGGCCTAGAGTTAGAAGTTATGTTCTTAGAGTAGAAGATTTTGAAAAATTACTTGATGGGAGAATGGTTTATTGTCAACACTGATCACAAGAGTCTCATGTATAACATCTCAAAGAAGGACATGGACCTGAAATAGTTACTATGGTTCGAGTTCCACTAGGACTATGTCATTGAGATTGTATTTTATCATGGGAGGTGGAATTTGGTAGCAGATGCTCTCAATAGGTGGTCTGTTCTACAGTTACTGAGTGAGGCGATATAGCAGCTAGCTGTATGGTAGATATCCTTCGTCGATAGAGATAGAGTAGATTACCTCAACACTATGATAGTCACTCCCCCACTTCATTAGTGAGTCAGGGAGGTGAAACTTGGTGACATAGAATATGATAATTGACATGATCATATTTCATTAGGATAGGCTCCTGAATAATTTTCTAAATATGGGGAGCTAGAAAGTCACTTCAGAAGTGGTACCATGGTACCTGTGGTGCTGTGGGAGTAGGTGTTGAGGGAGTCCCATAAATCCCCTATAGAGGTACATCCTTGTGTGGAGAAGATAAACCATGACCTCCCACGTCTCAAAGGTGGCCAAAGATGAAGAAGGAGGTGGCAGAGTATGATTCATTATTACACACTTGTCAGTAAGTGATGGTTGAGCATCAGGGCACAAAAAGGGTAGCACAGCCACTAGAGGTGACAGAGTGGAAGTGGGATGATATCTCTATGGATATTATGATAGGGAATCCACATATATACAGGGGATATGATTTTAACAAGTTGATCATTGACTTACTCACCGTGTCATCCCACTTCCTTTCTAACAGAGAGAAGGGATCAGTAGTGGACATATGATTCCCCTACCTAAAATGGATTGTGCGACATCATGGGGTCCCATCGACGATCATCACTAACAGTGACACATGATTTTCTACCTAGTTGTGGCAGGGATTTCAGGAGATGATTGGGACTCAGTTACGTTTGAGAACTACCTTAAAGCCTCAGACAGATGGACATATAGATAAGACCATTCATAAGATGGAGGACTTTTTTCTTGCATGATCCTAGATTTTGGCCGTAGTTGGGAGGATCACTTTCCCATGGTGGAGTTCGCATACAACAACAGTTATCACTCATCCTTCAGTATGGAAGCATTCTAGGCCCTATGATTTTTTCCTTGATGATAACCGTTATGCAGGCCAATCCCATGTGAGTCAGCACTTATGGGTCTAGTGTTGGTATGGGCTACGACTGGGAAGGTATAGATCATCTAGGATTAGATGATGACTGCACAGAGTAGACCCAAGTCTTATGCTGATAGGAGGCGGAGACCATTGGAGTTGGGGGAGGGAGATAATTTCTTCCAATGGGTCTCACCATGACATGTTTTATAGAGATTTGGATGAGTCAACAAGTTATCACTGAGGGTTATCATACAATTTCTGATATATTTGAGGATAGGTGTTGTGGCCTACCTCTTGGAACATCAACTGCAGTTGGAGAGAGTGCATGAAATCTTCCATGTATCCAAACTAAAACGATATGTTCTTGTCCTATGTCACGTCATTGACCATGTGGAGATAGATTTTGATGATAGGTTGAGTTTTAAAGAGGATCTGATGGAGGCTTATGATCGACTAGAGTGAGTCATTTTTGGTTAATCGATAGATGTGGTGCGCATTCTCTGGCATTACAAGAACCTCAAGCAGTGAAAATTGGAGCAGAATGTTCATATTCACATTCAATACCCCCATTTGTTTTCTGATTATATTTTGTGGCTTTTGGGGATGAAAATACCTGAGTTGGGGTGAATGTAAAGACCACTATTTTCCAAGAAATTTTTTTGTGATATGGAATTATTACGAGTTGGAAAAAATTGATGTCGTGTGATTTGGAGGCTAGGTGTTCCCAAAATGAATTTCTAAAATTTTTTAATGTACATTCTGTAAATGCGCGAGTGGCGTTTTATAACATTTGAACCGGTGAATGGATTAAAAATATGTTAGCACTGTTGAATCCATCACAATGAGATTTCTTTTAAGGGAGGCTTCACATCAATTGCAGAAGTTTGGGATAAAAATATGGATTTTTGGATATTTAAAACAATAATAAATAAACATAGATATTTTATTTTTTTCCAATATCTTACTCTAATGTACAGGGGGCAATATCAGACCAACAACGTTTCACGACATTAAATGGAATGACCCTCCAATCCTAAGTAACAACATCATTCAAAATTAATATGGTTTATAATTAATGATCCCTCATAAATCCCTTGAGTTATGGACACTGTCCCTCTCATTTTTTATGCGGATAATGGGGAGAGGTATCAGCAGTGATTTACCAAGCAAAGAAGGGCATAAAAAGTGTCGAGACACCAAAACATTGGAGTTCTGAGTCAGTTCCATTGAGCGGTGACAAGAAACACTAAAACCCCGAAATGAATATTGACGATTGAGCAACATCATTGGAGGCTAGTAGTGGGTGGCAGAAAACAATGACCCATATCCTCAACCATGGGTGATTCTCCATCATTCAGGATGTAGGGATTTATTTTCATAATAATTCCAAATGACTGTTGAATACTACCCTCTTGCAATGGAGATAAAACAGATGGTACAATCCAAACGAACAAAACACATACCCTCCACCCTTGTTGTAATTTTTTTGTGTTCTTTGCGGGTGAATATTTTGGATGAAATAAACCCATTTTTCATGGGATAGAAGTGACGCTCAAGTATAGGGATGTTTAATGACACATAGTAAAGGAAAAATAGGCCACCAGAGTTCACTCGCGGACTCGTAGAAGGTCGTCAGCGTGGCAGTACCCACGACCAAGGTGGCGGCCGGCACTGGATAGCCTTGACGGAGGTGGAAGCGCACTAGACCTGATGATGGAACCAACAGTGGCTAGTCTATTATGGTGGTCAGATGAGGTGGCCAGAATACCAGTAGGCTACAAAAGGGGTGGTGCTGCGAACTACGAGCTGTCGAAGGAGCTACGGCAGCAGGACCCGCATCAGGTACCACAGTGTCATGGAAACGTCTTTAGGTGCTGCAACTTCGCTTTCCAAATGTGGGGATACACCACTCCAATTCTAGCTTGAGCAGACCCCACCCAATGGGATTCACATACCTGCGGGCCACACTATGGTATGACCTTGGCCGCACATGCTAGTTAGCCGCTCCCCGTTGCGGGCTAAGCCACATACCACTATGGGTCGGGCTACGCGAGACCAACGGGATGTGCCTCAGTGGGTCGGGTCGACTGTGACCAGCAGGTTAGGCCATGCCCCACCATGGGCTCACCTATAGGCTCCCACCTGGTCATGCCTCATTGGGATGGGCCTCATGAGCCTGGTTGGTCATTCCCCCTTTCGATTAGGGATGCATCCTTGCAGGCTCGCCCAGACCTCGGCCCATCCCAAACAGTTCAAGAAACACATAAAGGGCCATATCATGTGAACATGATGTTTTTTTGATGAAAAATATTCATAATTTGGTTCCTAGGATCAAGATGGTTCATTTGGTACACTCTACATGATTTTTGAAGATAGTTTGAGTTGGGCAAGGTTGGATCGAACCTGAATCCAACCAGGCTATCAAAACTAAACCTCATATAAATAACGGACTGGGAGTCCTATTGGGGAACCGTCTATCATGTTGGAACCCATATAAAATGTTA
This sequence comes from Viscum album, assembly GCA_963277665.1. Classification (NCBI taxonomy): domain Eukaryota; kingdom Viridiplantae; phylum Streptophyta; class Magnoliopsida; order Santalales; family Viscaceae; genus Viscum; species Viscum album. The sequence goes on along the minus strand of OY728128.1, from coordinate 579,161,576 downwards.
TTTCTTTGGTTTCCACTTTATTGGAACTTAGTGCTAATCGAGGTACGACCGATATCTCAAGGAGAAGATTTTACGAAACTCTAGTGTACCAGGTGTTTGTAATCCAGTTGTAGGCTGTAATGTTATGACAGAAAATCGATCCTATGTGGGTGAAAATTTTGTAAATCCTATGTGGGTAATCATATACTTGATCCTATGTGGTTTAGACCACAGAAATTCTGTGTGGTTCAGTACATGTTAATCTTGTGTGGGTCTGATCTTGAGTGGGTCAGTGAGGTTTATTACATTTTGATCCTCTGTGGGTCAGTGGTAGTGCTTCAAAACAGAATTGGATGATATATCCTTATTAATAATCATCTGCACTTCTATACATAAGTTATAACTTATTGAGAGTTGAGCCTTTTAACATCATGGTTTTACCTATGTGGTACTTCTATTTTTGTTGTGTTACATTTCTGGTATGTTTACCTTTGTCATGCTGTCTTCATGGTGTTACCTTTGTGGTAATTCTATCTTAATGGTTTTGTATATGTGGTACTTCTAACATCATAGTGTTTTCTCTGTGGTGTTACCTATGTGGTACTACTATCATTGTGGTGTTACCTATGTGGTACTTCTACCGTTGTGGTGCTACCATTAATATCATGATATCTTTTTTTATGTATGGGCATATACAAAGGTAGTGATGATGTATATAGCATTGTTCATGGATAAAGGTTTTTATTTGTGGTTTTCCCATTGTGGAACTCAGGGAGACCTATGGGTTTTTTGGGGTCCCCACTGAGTATCGTTATACTCACCCTTACACAGGCTACGCTAACACCTTGTATTATGTTGTATAGATAACTGAAAACATTGATTGTGGCTGTGGGAACCAAGACTGGGCAGTTCCAGAGTGGACCATTTTGCGTGACATGAACTAGGGACTACAATTCGGGAGTTGTAACTACACATCATGTAGGATCCTTGATGGACGATTCAAGATCTTTTTGGTAATTTTTAGTTGTATATTTAATATTTAGTTATACTTGTACTTTTTAGCTGGGCTTGTATTTTTCGCCCTTTACTATCATCACAAATATACTTCAACATTTTACTTCGTGGTATCTTCTTGTTTTGTTCATAGAATTTGTGTCTTTAGTTGTTAAAAGGAAATGGCTTCCAGTTTTAGGGATAGACCATTATAGTTCTATTCGTCATCACATTGCATATGGATGTCATGATTGGTGTAGTCATGGCACGGGCCCTAGGGGATGGGTCATGAAATTTATAATAGGAACAAAACAAATTTGATAGAATTTGGTGGATGGTAAATCAAGAAATTGATAACATCCATAGGTAATCAATAATCTTCCATATCAAACTAATAAATATATATATTTTGAATATTTTCTTAAATAATAAATGGTGTAGTGTGTATTGGATGAATTCATCAATATAAAACCTTATTGGTAAATGATAAATGTATAATTAAATGATGTTATATATTGATCATAATCTATCAATTTGATTATGTTGGGTGGTTGAAAAGGAACCTTACCCAATTGATGTAATGTAAATTTTTATATGGGATGAAATAATTCAAGATACTAATTAGTTGATCCATATATGATACCTCAAATTGATCATAACACAAGTTCAATAAATAAAAAATATAAGGGTGTATATAAAAGTGACAATAACTCATGAAAAAAATGTTGTTTCGAATGATATCTCCCATGAATGGATTATAAATCGAATTATTTTGTATAGTGAGTACCAAAACTAAAATGAATATAAATTTATATGGATAAATCATGGAATAGAACAAAATTATATTAAATACATTCATTGATTATAAGGTATGTGCAATAATGAAATGTCAAATAGATTTTAGAAAAAATGTTTAATGATATCCTAAAATAAAAATGTTCCTATCTATTAGAATGGTTACATTTTCAAAATGTGATGCGAAATATTTTCAAAAAGGTTAAATTAAAAAATAATTTCCAATATATGGAGCCAAAAAATTTGATAATTAACATGTTGAATATATTAGTATAGGAAGAAAAACTTGTGATATCGAATCGAAACCCACCTTTTATTTATTTAGAAAAATATTTAATCAAAAAAGATATTCTAAAGAGTAAAAAATAATATTTCATGATAAACACTAAATTTACCATATAGTATTACACATTTACTCATATTGAAATTTTACTTTTCGATAAAAAAACACTTGGAAATGTAATTTAGAAAATTAATCATTGTAAATTGATGAATATTGATTTATGTTATCAATTTATCATTGGAGAAACATACCCATGAAGATTGGAGTAATTAAAAAGGGATTTATGTGGTAAAACATTAAACTATTATTCAATACTATTTATTAAATTGAATAGAATTTTTATACTTATTAAATGAAATATGTTTTAGTGAATCACCCAATCTTAATGATTGAAAATTGAGTAACCAGATAATTATTGTGATAGGTTATTACATGAGTAAAATGAAATTTATAGAAACATATTATTTGAATTTCTTTTTACCATGAATTATAAATTGAAAATTCATAAAATATTCAATGGGTGATTACTCGATAGAGAAACATTCGAATGAATCTGTGTGCGTAACATGTAACATATCTCAATGAATTCTAATTAGAACCAAGAAAAAACTTTTGGCCAGAGTACAATTTCTAGAAAATACATGGAATTTGATAAGAATTTATTTCTTATAAAATTATTTGATTAAAAAATTAGTCATGATATCATATCTAAAATTTATATTATATGGAATATATAAAATAATATACATTCATAGTACCAAACAAGTCTCTTATAGAAAAATATGTTATGAAAACCCTTATGATGGACCTATATTTTCACATTCACCAATAATCCTTAATATTAACATAATTTTGATAAAAAAATCTATGAATCATATTAATAACATTATAATCTTATACACCAAATTTTTAAAAATTATATTTATATAAATATTAGTTAGTTATTATCAATTCTCCTCACTAAGGGTGTGGAATCACTATCACATTGAACTAGAGTATTATTATATTTAAATCAATATTGGATCATTGAAATGCTATATTTGATTTTTATGGTATATCTTAATGATATAATTTCATTTAATGGTTGTTTGGTACGAATAATTGATGATTATATTAAACAATTCACATGTTTTGGTGATTTTTAATGAATATTGGGTGATTTCATTTTGAATGAGTTATATATTCATTTCACCATATTAAAACTATCAAATAAATATATACATATTTATATAATATTATTCTTGAATAGAACATATTGTAATCACAAATTATAGAAATGTATAATATTGAATATATATGTGGTTAAAGAGACCCAGACATGAACCTAAAATTATAAATGGTGGATTAAGGTGAGTTATAGATGTAATATAATAATACCATATGAATTTTGGTCTAATTTAGTTATTAATATTGTGATATATAAAAATTATATTGAATATTAATTTTTAGGTAAAATTTTAATGTAAATTACTCAAAATGGGATGATTATTTTACTCTTTGTAAACTATATATAAATGATTGATTTAAAAGAAATAATTACATAATAATATAATTAATGGGTTTAAAATAGTATATGAAAAAAATGAAATAAAATAACCAACATAAGATTTATCTACAAAATCAATTTTTAATACCATTAATAATAGTGTTTATGAAATGAAAAATAAAAATAAATCATTTTGTTGTTGTGGAAGTACATATTTGTTCATAGATTATGATTTTATGTTTCATTGATCATGAAAAAAGATTAATAAAATACCATATATTTTGGGTAAATTCAGAATAATTATGTATTATAATGTTATTTAATGATTTTGTTTATATATACTAGTATGTGCGTTATTTTATTGTGATTATGAGGTGTTATTGATGGTGAATCTTTTGGGAATTATTATTAGAAAACTATCAGTTTCATCCATGAAATTTTTGAAGAATATTAGGTTTAAAAGAGGGGGTGTACGACTTGTGAATGGTTTATTCAACTCATCTAGGGAACCATAATAGATCATTAATGTGTTGGATTAGTGGAAATAATTATTGGTGCAATGTTTGTAACATTTTGTGAACTAATCGTGTGATAATGGATTTTGGATGGAGAGGTGTGTGTATAATTAACAAAAATTGAACCAAAAAATGAGGCCTAACAATTACATGTGAAATTAATTATATACAAATTAATTTCTAGTATGTTATTAACCCATTAAACAATACTTTTTAAACTCTATTATTAGTGAATTTATCTACACTATAATCCTATGTATTCTTGGTAGTTCTCAATAATTTATAATCTAGTTTGATCATTCTAACTACAATGGATCAGTGTGGTCATAAATAATTTCCTATTTTTTTTCTATCTCTCTCTAGATCTCTGCATGACCTTCCCAAAAAATTATATGTTAAGTCATTTATGAGAATATTTGAGATCTATGTTGTTCTTAGATATGATTTGGACTATAACTACAAAAACAAAATGGTTTTAAGCCATGATCTATATTTTTTATAGTGTTTTTAAAATTTTTGTCACCCATTTTGAGGTACGGAGTATTCCCTCATTCTGAATTTTTTTTGTAATGAATTTCATATTTGGTTTATTCAATGAATATTATAGCTCTTTCAGCTAATATAACATTATAATTCAATTTTTCATCACACAATTTTCATGTTTCTTCATAATTGAGTTATCAGTTTCATGAACAATGTGATTAAAAATGAGGTAATATCTTAATTTTCGAAAACATAGATTTTATTTTCTTTGGTTATATGAATAAATGGGTTGTATATATTTTTATGGATATGGGAATTAATATGGCTGGATGTATGACCTTCCACTTTAAGAATATGTGAAAAATCATGGTCAGATGTAATAGTATCAAATTAGTTTGCAAAGAAATTACATGATGAGAGGATTAATCACTGCTTTTGGGAGTTGTGTCATATAGTTCATGTATGAAATTTTTCATGATTTTGAAAATATTTGTCTATTATAAAAAATTTGAAAAAATTAATACCTTACACTATTAAAAGTAAATTAGTCTTTGGTTAGTCCACATTTAGAATATATATTCATCTTCTTGATTTAGTATTGTGGATAATCTATTATATTATATTGATATTCATCCTATATGAGTTATAATGCTCTGAGATAACTAGATTATGGTTATTATGGTATTCATAAAATTTCTCAGGGGGGTTTCTTAATAGTTATAATTACTCTCCCATTTCAAATTCATATTCATGATTATTCAATTGATAATATAAAGGATATTTTAATAGGTAAGGATTAAAAAATCTCAAGAAAATCCCTTGGATTTCAATATAATAGTGGATTGAGATGGATCTATAGATTATTTTATTCTTTTGTCTATCGTGGTTTGACACTGCTTTAGTATTTAACACTAGGCGGTCATAGTATTAATATTATCACATTTACTCTATTATATTGATGTTGGTTTGAATACATTATTATTATTATTATTCTAAATATTTTATTTTCATATATCATTTTATGAACATACATTGTTTTATTTATTATGTCATTGTTATGTTACAATTTTAGGTGTGAAAATAGTGGAATATATCCCCCTTGAAACTTATTTTATAATCCCTTCTCATTCACTTCTTGTCTTCGGTGCCATGATATTGTATCCTTACGATTATAGAACATCCAAAAATTAATCTAAACTGTAGGTTGGGGATATTGAAAATATTGTTTTATAGGTTAATTTATTAATTATGATTGTTGTAATGAGTTTGTATTCTTCCAAAAAATAAATGTATCGAATAAAGTATGATTCTAAACTTCTCTGTTTGAATATAATGTCATTATGGTATTTTGGGTATAAAAATATCATTAGTCACTTATAGACATTTTTTAAACTCATAATCATGTATTTTTATATTTAGTGATAGGTGTTTTTAATATTAAAGGTACATTCCACTATGAATACAACATTTATTTGATGATGATATTATTGATATAAATAATTATTAGGTGACAACCATGTTATTAGAAATTGATGAATATGATATGGTAGGAATAGAAGGATTTCATAAAAAAAATTAATTTTTTTTTGTTGATTTATACCACTATTAATATTATTATTTATTGTATTAAATTTTTCAAATGTGTTTTTGGTTTTTTATTTCATAAAATAGTCACGAAATTTGTAATGAAATAAAAAAATCGGATAGAACAATATCTCCTTATTACATTAGTTAATTTCATTAAAGGTTAATCAAAATTTAATTTTCTTATTATTTCGTGTTAGAGTTGATATTATTGACAAATGAATAGTAAAATGGAAAAATACACTTGTTATTTCATGGGCCAAAAAATAATGATTAAAATGTATCAATTTTTTCCTATTTAAGGAACTAATAATGAAATAGATAATCAATATTGTTTATCGTAATATATGTTACTAGTGATGAATTTTCAAATAAAACTATAAGATGTCATCTATTAATATTGATTGTATTATATATTTGTTTATCTAATTTTTATAAAATTAAATTATTACTTAATTGGTTGTAGAATCATTTGAAATTAATGAAATATTAATTTTTATATATTTATTTAATTATTACTAAATATTTTTTAATGGTTACAAACATGTATACAATAATAGGGTAAACGTTGAAAACTGATTCTATGATCTATTATGGTATAATAATTCTCAAAAAATTCTATTTGGGAAATAATATAATGTGATGAAAAATTAATCAAATAATATACCTAGTATTTAACATAATAAATTTTCTCAGTCAAGCTATAATATGTTTTGAGATCACATTTTATATTATCTGAAATGACTTGTAAATTTGTTTTATTTATTATTTGTTTCAAGATTTGATTATTTATTTTTATGTGAACCAAGTTAATGAGTCATGAATTGATGACAAAGTTGTTTTTAAATTAAAAAATCACCCTCTTATACATTATTTTACATGTGTTTCCATGATATAAAAATGTTGTTAGAAAAACTACTTTTGGGAATTTATTAAAATTACAATTTTCAATTTTAATATCCTGAAAATATTAAGAATCCATTATTTACGATATATTTCAAGATAATATATATAAATAATAAACATTTCATTTTTTGGAAAATATTAATTTTCAAGTTTTTAATTTTTTTTATAAATACTCAATTTTTTAAATTGGATTTTATAGATATATTATAAAATGAATTTCAGAATGAATTTTAATGGGATGAATGATAATAACAATATTAAATAGTTTTATTATAAAGGCTTCTATAATACATAGTTTTTTAATTAAATTAATTATATCATGAACATGTTATCACTAGGTGTGTTTCTTTGTGTTAGTTGTAATTTAAATAATTGATTCATATAAACCATGATGGTGTCATGGAATGGATTGTAATAATATATTTTACATGAGAATAATGTGGATGGAAATTTTCCTTGGATAATTTTGGTTCTAGATATTTTAGATATTCTATATATTATTTTATTTTTATTATATTGACATTTCTTCATATATTTTTATAAGTTATTCGTGTTCTATAAAATTATGATTATATGTGATTTTTATTCATTTTTGTTACATCGTGATAGTAAGCATGTCGGGCTAGTAAGAACTATTTTTTATGTTCTCTATATTTTTTGTTATTATTCATTCATTGTGATAGACAATATCTTTCAAATATAAATAGATGTTTTTTGACGTTTGGTCTCATTGTATGAGAATCACAACCAAATTTAAACACTGAGTGTTATAGAAATATCAATTTTAACTTTACTCAATTTCATATAAATTGTTCCACCCAAGGTGGAATTAAATAACTTTATTGTACCATTATTATAATTTGGGTGATTCCGTGGTCCTTGAAAATTAATTGTATATTTATTTCTCTGATTTTAGGGAGAACCATGCACCTTATAATGAATATGTTTATCAATTAAACATGATATGATGTAATTGATTACATACCTGATGAGATGTGTCAAAATCCAAATTTTTTATTTCTCTATGTATAACTCATAAAATGTATAGGTTTAATATGTGTCTTTGAGTTTGATTCATGGTTAGTTCATTCAATTAACAATATTAATGGTGTAGGTGTTTTCATGGTCATATCCCAATCTCTATAAATTATCGATATATTTTTATAGATTCACCGACGATATGTATTCTATATTATTAGTGGGTTTTTCAAAAAAATTGTGTCATATCATGTATAGCCACACCAATTACTACTTGTACAACCTAACACATTTATGATTGATTGGATACTAGTTTTCATATATCTCAATCCTCTAAATGACATGTTAGTAGAAAATATGATCTCGTATCAATCATTACTTTTAAAAATTAAATAAAAACGGGTTATGATTATCAAGATGATTTGATGGTGTATATTGTTGAATTAATCTATTCATGAATCAAATGACCATGAAAAAATATGTTTGGTTGTTGAATTTTTATTATCATAGCATAAATTTAATAAAAAATTGCATGGTTCCACCAATGGGTGGACAACACATGGAAAATTATCCCTCATGTATATAAGGTCAGGTTTTGGTTTTCCTTCATCTATAAATAGTCTTTATTAGATTATTAATTATTATATTTTAAATTTTTATTTATTAATAATAATTGGAAATAGATTTGTGTGAATTTTATATGTGGAACCTGTACCTTTCTTTAAAAAGTTAGTGAATTAATTACATCATTGGGAAAAAGATTCTATACTTGTCTAGTATGCTTATATAATCAAGGATTTCATTGTTAAACTCTTTGAGTAGTAAATATTAATTACTTTTTTGAAAATGCGATTTTTAATGATCTTTTACTAAGTCATATTCAAAAATAGTTATACTTCAATCATGTGTTGATTAGTTTCATATTTCTATGCATGAGAAATACAATTTGAGTATAGTTTTTTCTGTATTAAACATAGAATGAATCGATGTCTATGAGAACATGATAACACCTTATATTGAATTGGATACAATTAAATTATTTGGCTAACAAGAAGAGGGAAATGAACATTTGTGGTAAATTGAATACTTGAGAACCATTCTATATGTGTGTGTAGGTTACAAGTTACACTCGATTATTTCCGAAGATTTTATCTAGAATATATTAGTATAATATATGTCAATTTTCTGACCCCATGATATTTTAAAATATAAACATCAGGTTTGAATGCAAGTTTGACATGAGACATGATTATAAGAAGAGAATATCCCCCTGAGAACTTATGATATAATTATTTTTAAATATAACCAAGGTCTTAAATACCTAATGTTGAACAAAACATTATGCTGTAATGAAATGTGATACATTATTAAAATATTTAGAGAACATGGACCTTCTACCCAAGCACTGAAATTTGTGATAATATTCAGTAATTTATGGTGCATATGTGGTTTTGAAATGAAAAATTTTCATCAGTTGAGTTGACATTAAAATATAAATCATATGAATGAAAATGGATTTTATAAAAAAATATATATTTCTCTAAACGGTTCTTTCATCCCAACAAGTAAATGTTTTTAAAAATTAATTTTATTATTTGTAGAAAATATATTTGAAAAAATAATGTATTTAATATTGAAATTATAATATCAAAATTATATTATGGCTATGTTTTTGGATTTATTTTATATGTTTCATTTCTCATTGAGTAGTGAAAATAAAAAAAAAGTATACTACTTTATAATGAAATTATTTAATATTTTAATTTTTATTTAAAATAAGATTAATATTATATTTAGCTCAATAACATAATAAAAAATTAAAGATAGGTTAGAGGAATGAATTTTATAATTAATTTTTATTTTAAAACATTATATACTTTTGAGAATATTCTCTTTGGAAAACAAATTTTTCATCGCATATGCATATTGAAATGAAAATTAAATTTTTATCACTTTTACCGGTTGAATTTGAAACATTTATTAAATAAAAGTAAACAATATTATTAAAATTATAGAATAATGAAAACATAATTTCTACTCTTAAGTAATTGTAAAATATTATAAATTAATTACCACATTTATGGTAAATAAGACTCTATGATGGGGTTAAACTACACGAATAATGGTTAAAATGACATAAAAACTAGTCCAATTACAATTTTCAAACCATATTTAGACCATTGTAAATAAATTATAATTTTTTTTTGTTTTTTGGCCACATTTCCTTGAATATTAACAATATCATAAACTAATTGATGAAAAATTTCAAGAAGTCTCCTTTTATGTTTAAATTTAAATAATGTGTTAATATTGGGAAAATAAAAATATGTGAATGAATAAAGATGATAAATTTAAACATAATAATAATAATTATAGGTGTATAACTTTATAATAATTATATAATCATATAATTAATTTAAAATATTATGCACCATTAACATAAAAATTATTAAAATAATATAGAAATAAAATAAAATATTCAAAAAATCATTAATTTTTTTCAAAAAATCATTAATTGTTTTCAAAAAATTAATGAATTTTTCATTAAAATAATTTTCCAGATGTGAAAAATTTATTTATACAGATTTATAAATAATAATTTTGAATTCCATCGTTATCAATAATTTTATAAATTCAAATTACATGATTAATTAAAACAACGACATTAATTTTATTTTAAAATGAATGAAATTCTTTAATTTGATATGAATTTATTAAAAATTCTATATTCAACCAATTAATTTTTAATTTCTTAAATATATAAACTATAATAAATTAATTTTATTAATAATTATATTATATGGAATATGCATACCCATTAAAATTAAAAAACTATATCACCAGAGCTAATTTTAAAATAATGTTATTGAATGTGAATTGTAGCTCTATGAAAATTAAAAATATAAAAATAGGATTATTATTTGATAAATTTAATTCCATATTTATTATTATTGGGACTTAATTTTAAAATAATTAAATTTTATTTTATTCATAGTGGATTAATTACATAGGAAGAAAACATATGTTAACGTAGTAGAAAACTAAATATATAAAATTTAGGAGTCATAAAATATAAGGATCAACATGATAAAAACTCTTTTTTGTGGTGGAGGTTAGAATAGACCATATAAGAAAACCATACCATTATTTATCTATTTTTGAACCACATGGGGGGATATTTACATCTCCTTATTGTATTTTTTTATTTAATAATATAGTTGATTATAATCCCAAAAGAACAACCATATTGTCCTTAATTTGAGATCTTTATGACCTTTCAAAAAGAGATGTAAATCCTCATAATAAAAAACATTCATTTTCATTATCTTTACAAAAAATTAAGTTATTTTTTAAAATAATATATAAAAAAACCATTATATAAAATATAATTAGATTTCACTATTGTTATTTGATAATATATATTCATTTCTATAACCATTTAATGTTAAATAAAATCATACATTGGGTGTTTGGAAAACAATCTCTTGGTGAACTAATATTACGAGTTTTCAAAAAAAATCAAAATAGTTAGATATAATAATATATTTAATTTAAAAATATGTTCATTTTATGATATAATTATACATATTTAAATTTAATATGGAATATATCCTCAAAAATTCCATTTCATTTACAATATGAAAACATCATTCTTCTGTATGGTGGACTACAACTCCATTAAGCGATGTGATGTATTTTCACAAATGAAATACATGGAAGGTAATAATATTAAATAAATAAATATATTTGATGTATATTAATTGATATGTATTATATATAATTAATATATCATACACTTTTTCAAGACCCTTCCTCAGGGACCGTGCCGTGACTACCCCAAGCCCACCTTCAATAGTCCAGGGGCTGGTGACTAGCACCAATGGAATAAATCCCGATAAAAATGGAAGCGATTTCCTTTATGAAAGTAAAAAAACACAACATAGTATGAAACAGAAAAAGAACTAACTAATATTGAATACAAAAGTAGGTACTGAAAGTAATGGTTCTGTAAATACAATCCCAACAGCAGGTACAGTACAACTGATAATATAGTATAATGGCATTAAAGTAAAACATCAACTACTCAGTCGTCCTCCGGAAACCCCACCTGATGGGTGGGTACAGATGGCCTCCTCAGCACCCAATGTCCGTATGTCCACTCCACATACATCTCGCCAAGAGGTCCACCTCCGGGTGTCATCCAGCTCCTCATGTATCCTCCTCGATCAGTGATGTCCATCGTCTGCATCCAACACAACGTAGTACAGGCATAACCCATGTAGGGGTGAGTAGACGATACTCATTAGGGACCCCGAGACCCCATAAGGTCTTCCTGAATCCATGAAGGATAAACCACATACGAAAGATACAATCACGAATTATCAACCATATCTACTTTTTTATATTCCCATAAATATACCTTAGTCATGAATCCCAGTTCAGCTCCAACTATCGAGCTCAAGGAAAACCCATTCCACACAGGAAAGAAGTCTATCACATCGATGATGATGATTGAAAGCCAAGACACAGCTCACACATGTTTAATAATCTTTCATATAGCAACAGAGATGATCAGATGTAGTCAATGAGTAATCTAAGTTGTTAGACCCATGTTGGATACTAGACTAGTTGAGCTGTTGGACCCACGTAGGATACTAGACCAGATACTCTGTCAGACCCACTCAGGATACTAGTATAGAAGTCATATTGTCGGACCCACTTAGGATACAAGTAAAGTAGTAATCACTGCCGAACCCATGGAGGATTCCAGAATAGTAGTCATTGCTGCTGAACCCATGGAGGATTCCAGTATAGTAGTCATCGCTTCCGAACCCAGTGAGGATTTCTGTACAGCAGTCCTCGCTTCCAAACCCATGGAGGATTCCAGTACAGTAGTCATCGCTGTTGAACACACGGAGGTTTCCAGTACAGTAGTTATCACCACCGAAACCAAAGAGGATTCCATTACAGTAGTCATCACTGCCGAACCAACGAAGGATTCATGTACATTAGTCATCGCTGTCGAACCCATGGAGGATTCCAGTACAATTGTCATCGCAGTCGCAGACAACTCTAGGGTTCCCGGGAATATCATGCTCGTGTCTGAAAGGGTCCACTCATCGAGCAAAGATTATGATACATCATCTATCACTATGACCTGATTTTATGTATCCCGATGTTCCATCTCATCATGAGGAACCCAACGCGATAGACAGTGCTTTATTTAGACACCGGTTTGAGAGTTATTAGCTTTTCCGTTCGAGGGGCCTTGTTAGATTTCAGGTACAATCCATCCTGACCATACTCCAATCTCCTCTGAATCCCATGTGGAGTATTCGAAAAGGGTTGTTTCGTCAAATGTAAACCAACTTAGTTGACATCGAACATCTTATCCTTATGTAATAAGTGTTTCCGCTCCGAGGGCCCTGTTGGTTTCGAGTCCAGACCAACCCGGCCAATTACCAATGTTTTCTAAAACTCACTTAGAGTATCTCAAAACGACTGATTCTTTGAGAGGGTCTCAGTGCTGTAGATGGCACATCAATCGGGCGCACAGTCATGAAGTTATAATCATTTTACTGAAACGGTCCCGGCCCGTCAAACTCGGTGGTCTGGAAGGTCGGCCCGTCTCAGCTCGGTGGGTCTGACCAAGTTGGAGAGGCCCAGCCTGGCCGAGCCGGTGCTAAGGCCGCTCTCCCCCAGACATCCCGAACCAGCGACGCCGCCCTCCTGTCCCGTCGGCCGAAGCCGGTCGACCTTCCCGGTCTGAGCGGCATGCACGGGTGGGCTACTATCCTCCCACACAGCTCCTTTTTGTGTCGCGTCCTTCATCAACCTGGTCGACCACCTGCCTGCCAGTTTTCCTTCCTAAGCGTCCCGCCCAGGGTGGGCCGCGGTTCTCCATAGGGCGGCGCCATGGGGCGCCTCTATTCCTTCATCCAGGAAGGGTAAAACCGGTCGATTCTTTTTAGGTCGAGAGGCCCACGGTTGTAGTCCACGGTTCTTTTGCACCTGGCCAGCACGTGGCCGCCATTATCTCTGGTCAACGTCGCTTCCAGTCGTTGTCGCCTTTCCCGACACAGCTTCCATCGCCAATATAAATGTGGATCAACGGAGGGTCGTAGGGACATGTTTGTTCGACACGCGCCCTCCACGTTAGGTGATATCAAGAGGCCAAGACGATCACTTTAATTCAAGAACGATAATAGTATAATTTTATCAATCTAAAAATTATACAAACCCCCTACCTTGATTCTGATGCTCGCTAGTTCGTGTTGTGGAATGAGGATTCTATGTCGACATTGATTCGTTGACATTAGGGTGCATCCAAGGAGGAAGCGTATTCAATGTTCCTCGTGGGCGGTGTCTTCTCCCTTTACGTTGAGGATGAAGATTGAAGAAGATGATGGTCGCATGCCTTGAGTTCTTCATCGACGAGAAAAAGATTTTTTTGTTGGATGATAGTTCTATCTATTATCAAAAGCCACCCAAAAGAATAATCTCCAACATAACTAAAATAAAAATACACCACCTATATAAAATAATGGCTGAAGGTTTTCAAAAGTTAATCACATATATTAATTAATTAATTTTGGATCAATCAATTAATTAAAAGGTGTAGGCAAATTTAATATGGAGAGAGGGAGGTGAAGAGATCAGATTAAAAAGGGGAGTTGTCAAAATAATTAACAGGGTGTTAATGGGGAGTTTAAGGTAGTTGAGCGGAGTTGAAAGGTTTTTGCTTCATGTGGGCCCCACCACACTAAATCCTCTCATTGGAGGTTATGTGGGAGTGGGCCCTACCTCTATCTTCCCCTTGTTGGAAATAACCAACTCTTAAACCATAAAATTGTGTACAACAATTTTTTTTTAATTTAATATAAATCCGAAAAATTAACTTCTCCTCCCGGGAAAACGCAACTGCTGTAAAGGTCCACATAAGAAAATTACGGTGTTGTAAGTTAATCGGTGCCCTCAGATTTCAATTCCGAGCACCAGTGAAAATGATAGAAAAACCCGCATGTACATTTACTGAATGTACTCAAAAAAACCTCATAAATTGATTCCGGGCACACCGGGCCTCGGAATCAGATGTCGTCAGAAACTTTGGACTCGTAAAATTCCAGAAAATTAACAAAAAATGTTTCATTGAAATTTATGGATCTTTATATTACCCCAAACTCTGGGATTTACATCCCCATGAAGATACAACATACACTAGGTAAACAGAAGTGGGTACTAAACATGCATCTGAGCCTTCCACTCCCTTGTGCTCTCCTGGAGGTTCTCGTACTGCCAGCGAACGCACGCCAGAGAAATCAACCATCCACGTAGGGCCCACACATGTCGATCCTCAATCTCCACTCGGAACTCCATGACTGTCACCCTGTCGTTGATGTACAGTTATCCATGGTCGATGATGTGGGACGGGTCATGCACATATCTCCTCAACAATGATACGTGGAAGACGTCATGCACCTATTGAAACTGAGGTGGAAGGGCCAGGCCGTATGCCACCTCGCCTACTCTCATAAGGACCTGGAAAGGTCCGATGAAATGTGGAGATAACTTTCTGCCATGACCAAATCGTCGTAGACCATGTCAAGGTGAGTCCCGTAGGAAGACGTGGTCGATATCCTCGAAATCCAGTAGTCTCTATATCCTATCAGCATAAGGATTCGGTCTTCTCTGTGCAGTATCCATCCGCTAATGGATGATATGAAACTTCTACGTCATAGCATGCACCACCCCTGACACTACAAGTGCTGACTCCCCTAGGACAGTCTAGAAGAGAGGTGATTGTCAAGGTCATTCGTACAACTCCTCCCTGACTCGCTGAAGTAGTGGAGGTCTGACTGTGAGGGACTTCAGAAAGGCTACTCCATCCCTATCCATAAAGGATATCTACAATGCGACTAGCTGATCTGTTTCCACTACTAGCAGCTAAATACACGATCTCCTGCTGATATCATATTCTACAATGTTACCCTTCCCATGAGTATAGACTATCTCAAAGTCATAGTCCTGGAGGGACACGAGCCAACGTCACTGTCTCATGTTCAGGTCCTTCTACGAGAATATGTACATGAGTCTCTTGAGATTAGAGTTAATCGTATACTGTTCACTCAACAAACTATCTGTGTGACTAGCCAATTATAAATAACTAGACTACACCCATTTTCTCTTACTTCCTATAAGAGCATCTATGATTTCTCATTTTCCTAAAAGAGAAATCTAGTCTCATCCCCTAGATGAACCACTTTGACTTCCTAATATAATCAATACTGAAATTAACGGTAATATTTCATGCCATGGATGAAGTCCTAAGACCTCGATGCTACTACCAAGAGTTCTAATAGTTACTCTCACCTCCAAGGGGAGAGTCACACAGTCAGTAGCAGTGTGTGGTCACTAGGTCTCCTCTAGTAGGATTCTCGAATATGAGGATCAAGTCAACAATTTTAATCGGAACCTCTCAGTATAAACTAAACAAAAAGGACAGGGAAGCTAACGTCACAAGGATAGGTGAAATTTATTACTGCATATCAAATTACAATGACACAATGTATCCACAAACAATGATAATAGTGAAGCTAGTCCCACTCCTATACACATGCTGCTCGATGAGATCCTCTGCCATGTCCGCCCGCTCCCGGTGGACCTCCACGGTCGAACCTCTACCTCTACCTGAAAGGTTCATCTACTACCTGCTGCTCATCTGCAGGACTGGTTTGGCAGTCTCGAGCCATGTGACCCTACCCACCGCATTCATAGCATTTCCTGATCCTCGTATAGCTAGCTCTATTTCATGTTCCCCGCACAAACGAACTTATATCGTGAGGTCGCCCAGCAGTTTTCCTAGTCCGCTTAGACTTTTACATCAACTGTATACTACTGAATGCATAGTAATTTGCTACGTGTCGTCCGGTGGAGGGTCTCGCCACTCGTGACTGCTTAACGAGAAAACTCTCCACTAGAAGGGCTCAATCTAGCTCCCCCACCTACGTCGGGATGTTGAGGGAGATCATCGAAGCCCTAATCTAATTCCTGAGTCCCTGCTCGAAGGTATGAGCCCTGAAGAACATGTCTCATACCACATCCATAGAGTATCGTGAGAGGTTAGTGAACCTCACTGAATACTGAGCTACTGTCATGTTTCCCTGCTACAGATGAAGTAACTCCTGAATCCATAATGCACGAACGGTGTGTAGAAAAAAATCCGAGTGGAAGATACTCTCAAAGACTATCCAATGTAAATATTCCTCTTCATGCACCTGTAGCATCATGTTCCACCATCTACCTGCTACTGCGTGCCATAGACTCACAGGAAGGATCACCATAAGGTCGGCTGGTGTCCCTACCAATCTGAAAACTCTAACGATAGCCTCCAGCCAATCCTCAACTGCCCGAGGTTCTGTCTCTCCACAGAACCTAGGCGGCCTCTATTGCGGGAACTTGTGCAACGCAATCAGGTGGTGTTCACTCTCTGCTGCTGGGGCTAGTGGTATTGGTGGCCCATCGGTTAGTGGTACCGCTGGTGCCTTTGATGTGATGGGGCCCTGCAACGAGGCCTCGTCGCTCAGTTGGATACCATCTCGTACATAACTCGAAACCCTAGTTGGATGCCTTCATGGGGCCATCCTGAAATGAAATTGGTGTGCCACATTCAAAAAGTATACCTAGTGAGCTGACACAATTTAATCAAGAAGAAAACTTTTTCAAAGAAAATACACACTCAATCACTGTTTTCGTGCACTGAGTCGGAAATTAAATGTCAGATTCCTAGTGTGACGTTACGTCAGTCACCGCACCAACACGGGTTTCCCTAAACTGATAACCACACCCAAAACACTCAACAAAACTACAGTTAAATTAATCAGAGTCCAGGTTATGTGGTAGAACCGACTTCTCTCATACCTATTTGTCACGACCCATCCTCAGGGCTCGTGCCATGACAACCCCAAGCCCGGCTTCCATAGGCCAGGGGCTGGCGACTATCACCAAAGGCATAAATCATGAAAAAAGGGAAGTCATTACTTTTATATAAGTTAACAAACAAAACAGAGTATGCTATAGAAGAATGCACTAAGTAATACTAAATACAAAATTAAGTGCTGAATGGAAAGGGGCTGGAAATACAAGCCCAACAATAAGTACATTACAAATGAAAAGATAGTACAACTACAGTAAAGTAAAATAGTAAATACTAAGTCATCCTATGGAATACCCACCTGAAGGGTGGGTATAGATGGCCTTCACATCACCCCATGTTTGTCCATCCACTCCGTGTACGTCTCGCCAAGTTCTCCACCTCCGGGTATTGTCCATCTCCACATGTCTCCTCCTCGATCAGTGATGCCTGTCACTGCATCCATCACAACGTAGTGTGGTCATAGCCCATGCAGGGGTGAGTATATAATACTCAGTAGGGACCCCGAGATGCCCAAAGGTCTACCGGAATCCACAAAGGATAAACCACATAAGAATGATACAATCACGAAATATCAACCATCTCTAGTAGGGTATATGCCCATAACTATACCTAAGTCATCAATCCCAGTATGGCTCAAACCCTCGAGCCCATGCACAACCCAGTCCACACAAGAATAAAGTCAATCACATTGATGACGAGGATTGAATGTCAGGACTCATCTCACACAGGTATAAATAATTTGTATAGCGATAGAGATGATCAGATGTAGTAACCTATTCATAAAAGGTGTGGACCCCACGTTGGATACAAGGCTAGCTAAGCTGTCGGACCCACGTAGGATACTAGACAAGGTACTATGTCAGACCCACTAAGGATACTTGTAAAGAAGTCTAACTATCAGAGAAACAAAGGATACAAGTACAGTAGTCATCACTACCGAACCCATGGAGGATTCCAATACAGTAATCATCACTCTTGAACCCACAGAGGATTCCATTACAGTAATCATCACTGCCGAACCCACGAAGGATTACAGTACAATAGTCATCATGACTGAACCCATGGAGGATTTCAGTATAGAAGTCATCCCTACCGAACCCCCACCGAGGATTCTATTACATTAGTCATCGTTGTCGAACCCATGGAGGATTACAGTACAGTAGTCGTTGCTGCCGAACCCATGGAGGATTCTAGTACCGTATTCCTCCCTGTCGAACCCATAGAGTGTTCCAGTATAGTAGTCGACCCATTCGCAGCCATCTCTAGGGTTCCTGTACACAACAAACTTATTTCTGGGAGGGTCTGCTGCTCAAGAAAAGGAGAAGATACATAAACTATCACAGAGACCTTATTTGATGTATCTCGATGTTCCTTATCATCATAAGGAACCCAACGTGACAGAAGGTGTGTCAATCGGACGCCGGGTCTGTGAGATATTTTCTTTTCCGTTCTTGGGGCCTGGTTGTATTTCGGGTACAATACAAACTGGACATACTCTAATCTCATCTGAATCCTTTGTGGAGTATGCCAAAAGGGCCATTTCGTCAATAGTAAACCAACGTAGTTGACGGTACGTCAATCGGACGTCTGATCTTTATGTTATAAGTGTTTCCACCCCGAGGGAACGATTGGGTTCGAGTTCGAACCAACCTGGACGATTACCAATTTTGTCCAAAACTCAAATAGAGTATCGTGAAAGGACCTCTTCGTCATGAGGGTCCCCATGCCATAGACGACACGTCGATTGGATTCACGGTCCTGATGTTATTCACATTTAAGTGAAACAGGCCCCACCCATCAAGCCTGGTGGGCTGGCGGGTCTGACCCGACTAAGAGGTTATCCCAGCCTGATAATGCACAGCCCAGCCTGGCGGCACTCGGCTCAGTCAGTCGACCGGGCTGCGGTGGTGGGGGCACGGTCCCCCCGACTTCCCGTACCGGTGGCACCGAGCGGAGCCGACCTCCTGTCCGGCCGGCCGAAGTCGGTCGGTGTTCCCAGTGCGAGCGGCCCGCATGTGCGGGCCCCTATCCTCCCATGCGGAACCTTTAGGTGCTGCAACCATCATCAACCTGACATGCCACCTACTAGTTGGTTTTCCCACAGAAGTGGCCCACCCAGAGTGGGCCGCGGTTCTCCGCAGCGCGGCCCCATAGGGTGTCGTGGTTCCTTCAGCCCGGCCAGCTACAGACTGCAGGTTCTTCTTCGGTCGAGCGGCCCGCTATTGTTGTCCACGGTTCTTCCACACGCAGCTATCACGCAGCCACCATTATCTCCAGTCATCATCACTTCTCGTCGTCGTCGCCTCTCCCGACACTTCTTCCATTGCCAATATAAACGTGGATCAACGAAGGGTCATCGGGATGTGTTTTTTCGGCCCACTCCCTCCACATTAGGCGAAATCAAGAGGCCAAGATGATCACTTGTATTCAACAATGACAGGAGTATAATTTTATCAAACAAAAAATTATAAAAACCCCTACCTTGATTCTGATTCTCGCATGTCTGTGTTGTGGAAAGAGGGTCTGAAGTCAACATTGATTCATTTACGTAGGGGTCCATCCAAGGAGGAAGCATAGTCGATGTTCCTCATTTGCAGACTCTTCTCCCATGACGCGGAGGATGAATATTGAATAAGATTACGGTTGCGGGCCATGAGTTCTTCTCTGAGAAAACATGTTCTTTGTTGGAAAAGAGTTCTCTTTATTATCCAAAGACACCCTAAAGTATAATCGCCAACCAAACTAAAATAAAAACACACCACATATATAAAGTAATGTCATAAGGATTTCAAAATTAAAACAATAATTAATTAATTAATTTTGGATCATAAAATTTATTAAAAGGTGTTGGAATAATTTAATAGGGAGTGAGGGAGGTGAACAGTCCAGAATAAAATGGAGAGTTGTCAAAATAATTAATGGTGGTAAATGGGGAGTTTAAAGGAGTTGTGTGGAGGTGAAATGGTTTGGGTTCATGTGGGCCCCACCACAGTAAATCCTCTCATGGGAGGTTATGTGGCTGTGGGCCACACCTCAAACTTCCTTTTGTAATAAATAACAAACTCTTAAACAATAAAATTGTGTACAAAAATTTTATTTAATTCAATATAAATCCATGAATTTAACTTCTCCTCTTGAGAAAACACAACTATGGTAAAGGACCCCTTAAGAACATACCGGTGCTGCGAGTTCATCGGTGCCCTCAGATTTCAATTCTGAGCATCAATTCAAAAGAGAGAAAAACTTGTACGTACGTTTACTAAACGTACCCGAACAAAACATCAGAAACTGATTCTGGGCACACCGGTCCTCAGAATCAGGCGCTGTCAGAAACTACAGACTTGTAAAATTCCAAAGAATTAAGAAAATAAATTTCCATGAAATTCACGGGTCTTTACAAACTTCCATACCATTTCACCCATCAAAGGAATGAAATCATTACTCAAGTGTATGTATGGTCTACCATCTACTCGAAATAATGAAATTCATTTTCAATGTCTACATTGAATATTTTTTATTAGTGGTGTATATAATGAAAAAGATTTATTTGTTACATTAATATAATTTTGTTTATAATGTACCTATATCCTTTATACACTATCCCAATGTTCAAGTCATGCCATTCATGAGACAAAATTACAATTAACACTAGAGGTAATGAAAATAATAATATATTATTAACAAAACGGTACATAAAATTTTTAAAATTATATTATCTTTTATGATATAAATATTTATTGTAATATAGTATATTTATAACAATCCTATAAAAATTTTGACGTAGTATCTAGCACATACTAGGGGAGTCAATCCTGAGGAAAAAATTTATCTTCTCACTTTTACTTATGTGATACCTTCGAATTATTCTCAAATTGTTTCCCTACTGTAGTGTATATATTGACCATATTATTTTTAAAATATTATATATTTATGTCTTCATGAATTATAATATTAATTATTTTGTTAATTCTTTTATTATTCTTACAATTCTTAAGTTACAGAAGTTGTACAATTTTATTTTCTAATATTGTCACGTTTTTTAATCGTTTTTGTTGTAGTTTTCTATATGAAAATTATATTTTATTCCTATCATAAAACAAATATAATTTCATGTTATTTTTTTATTAATTATATTTCATATAATATTTTTATTTTTGGAATTTTTTTACTTAAATTGATTGATAAATTGTTTCTATAAAAATTCTACTTTATTTTACTCTTCTAAAAAAATATATTTTTCATCAAATACCAGGGATTAAAAAATCAAATTGTTTTTAAGATTTAAAATATGATTTATAAAATGAATTTTTACTAATTTTTTAATATAATTTTTTAAATTAATCTACCTGATATGATCAAAAAATATAATTTTTAGGATTTAATTAAAAATATGAATGAAATAATTGTTCTAAAATGTATGACATGGATTGAATTTAATACCTTTGTAAAAAATATTGATTTAAATAATATTTTATTCTATTAAATATTATGTTTAAGAAACATTATTTTCATAATGTTTTTGGAATTTTTATTTTTAAATATCTTATTCCCACATGAATGTTTTTAAAGAATATTTTTATGATATTTTTATTCATCAAGGAAAAGAACAAGTAATTATAAATGTGACTAACTTGTAATAGTTTTTATTTATGAAAATATTTTTTTTTGTTAGATAGTTTTTAAATTTTTTGATTGGGAATGTAAAATTTTATTATCATTCATGATATTAAATTTTATGATTTATGATTATATTTATTGATTGGTGTAAGTATAAACATTTCAAATGATATTTTTGTCAAAATGAATGTTAATATTTTATTATGATTCCCCACTTTCATATGTGTAATGAATATGACTTATTATGAGGCTAGTGGTTAAAGAAATTATATATTCAATTGATGTGTACACATGTTTTATGTGAAAAATAATTTTCCTAAATAAGAGCTGTCTTTACACAAATATTTTAACTATTTTTTGAATGGTATTAACAATATGATTCTAATTCACCACATAATGTACTCCATTATTATATATTTTGAAGTTTATTTCAACTAGATTATTCGAATAGATAGAATTTTTTTTGGATATGTTTCATCATCATGTTATTATTTATATGAATTTGTTAGATAATACTTTATTTATTCAATATTATGATAACGTTTTTAAATATATATTTTTAGTTTTTTACATGTACATATTAATTTTTCATATTTGTTAATGAAACGTTTTGCAGTATGATTACTATTACAATGCATCTAATATCACCACATTCATTTGTTTTATTTTGCTCAAGATACCAATAATTGGTTTGAAAGAGATATGTAGGGATATACGAAGGGGAATTAAATATTTCCAAATGAAAACTCATTTTGTTTTTTACAATTAAAAAATTATATGTAATTAATGTCAATATATTGGTTCCCAATACTACTATGAAATTCGGATCAGGGATATTTGTTTCCATAATTCCAATTCAAATGTAATGGAATATATACTAGTTCCAGCCAACATGTGCCAGGATCATTACTGTTTGTGTTAGATTAAGTATAGTAGAAACCAATAGAAGATGATTAAGGGAAAACTATAGTATATTGAATAATGATATGATTGACATTGAGGATAAGTATAATTATTCGATCCAACATGAAATTTTTTTAATATAAAGATTTTGTGTATTACTTGATAATATACACATATTTAGATACTAAAAGTAGAAAAGGTTCTATTATAGATAAACCACATTTATATAAATCTGAAAAATTTGTGTTGTAATTAATTCTAGTGCCATATGGTATAAAACAACAAGCCCTACTAAACCCCAATATTTACTCTATTAGATAATGGTCATGGGATAATTCATATTTTCATAAAAATCACTATAAAGGATTTGGAATTATTATTATGATTTGAAAATATCCATAAGGAATCCATTCACATTATTAGGAGACTAGATATGGATCGTTTTTTATATATTTTTTAATTATTTCCATAGTTTTGGATTTTTACATTGTGTTTCATAATAATAGTACCAAATATTACATATACATATTTTTAGAAATTAATCATATGAGAATGACTGGGAAAAATATCAATGTAAATTAACCATGTAGGGATACACTCATGGGAATGATAACAAATATTGAGATGTAGCTATAGTTTGAATAGATCAAATTATAGCCATATTAGGGAAAATAACATAGGTTATAAGCACTAAACAATACATGTTTTAAGATTCTCACTAATCTACATTGGGTAGTAATAATGTTAGATCATATCTTACCTCAATAACCTCTTTTATTCAATGAGATAAAAAATCATGTTTTAGTTGAGAAATGGATTATTTCATTATATATTATATTTCACACTCGAGAGAGTAAATAATGGGATATGATTTTCAAATATATTTATTGTCTCCATGTAGAATCAGATCATTGGTGGTAATTTATTCAAAACACTAACGATGAATAATAAATCTCAAAAAAAATAATTAAATGAATTAATTGTTCTCTTAATAGAAATGGTGTTTCCCTACAAGAAGAATTCAAATATAGATATAAACTTCGAGTTTATATGAAAAATTTTATATGAAAATATTTTATGATTGAATCCATCAATACATGTTTAGAAATAATATCATTAAAATATTTACTTAATACATATATAACAATTTACCATTTATTTTATTGTAACCTAACATTTGATAAATGTTAACTAGTATCCCAAACATTATAATCATAAATAGAATTTGTATCATGTATTATAATGATTGATAATCAATTATATAAGTCAAGTGGATTTTAAGGGATAAAAGGGAACAATATGACATAATAGAAAATGTTTGATAAATGTAAGAAGAGATGGAAATATTTTCATCCCTATGATAACTGTTGAAATAAAAACCATGGCACATTCAAGAGGGAATTGTTATTTTACTAAAATAATTGTGAACATAAAATAGTGAATGTGATTTAAAGGGAATCAATGATTCCTCCAACATTCAATTATTTAAATATATAGTTATGGGACATTATGAAATTTAATTCCCTAAAAATCCATGGAATATATCGATGATGAATGTTATAGACCCATGAGAATCATATTCTAATAGTACAATTGAATTGTAATCAATAATGTGGTTATATATTTTAGATCCATAATTATGCTATAGGAGTATTTCATCTATTAAAATTTGTTTAAAACAATTATTAATTGTATAAGAATTTTACTAATATAGTGTTTCGATGAGGATTTCAAAGAATATTTTGAATGAATCTAATGACATTGTAATGTTCTATAGTGGCCGGTTTTACTTCATTTAAAACTCATTGATGATGGAATATACCCCATAATAATTTTTTGATGTTGTTATAATAATTATTAAGATATTCAGTATCATATTATTGCATACCGTGAAATTTTACAAAAATTTTATGGTTTGTGTTACCTTTTTTGAGTTTAATAAGTGTTTGGATTTATGGAATTCCCTTGTCAAACTGAAAATTTATTATTGGAAGAACAAATGTTTTAGTAATGTAATTATAGTGATGAATGTATTCATATATTTTTATAGGGACATTTAGAGATTCTTTATATGGTCTGGGGGATATAATTTTGATTGATTGGACTCCCTTTTTAATTAGGAACATTTTATTTGGTTATAAATATTTTTGATGATTCAAAAGGTTGCCCATATGTTAAATGGATTAAGATGATTTTTTGTAACACCCGAGACTTTTTAAATCATCAAAGGAATCTTTTTCTACACAACACTTACTTGGCTTTCTTTACACGCAATCGCGACCTTCCTCGATAGCTTGCGTCGTACGCAATACCGAGTTTCACTAAACAACAATATGCTATTAAAACTAGCCGTTATGAATAGTAATAACCACTTTTTGAAATTTTATAAATTTTATTTTTCAAAATGGACTTCATTTTTGGACTCAGAATATCGAAATTAGCCTAGGGTGAAATTTTGGAATTTTTCTGAAAACTTTCAATTTTTGATGAATAGTGAAACCACTAAGTGGTAGGTTAAAAAACTGAATTTTGCATAAAACTTAATTTTACCGCTTCTGTGAATGGAATTTCGAAAATCCGAGAGACACGGTTAATATCAAGGACTAAAATGTGGTTCAATGAGATGAAAATAATTTTTGGTGAATAGTTACTTTTTACCTTTTTTACCGCGGTTAATAGTAAATAGGGTAACTAAGGGTAAATATGATATCAATATTACTCTAACACATGTCCTAATTCTATTGGACAAGTGTAATTCGACCAAAAACAAACTTAGGAATAAAATATGACCATTTAGGCCCACTTGGATTAGATTAGGACATTTATTATTAATTTATTTAATGAAGGGTTAAAATAGTTAAAATCAAAGTTTAATATGTAAAGCATTTTTAATATGGGGTTATGCATAAGATAAATTCAATTGTAAATATTCATTAGAAAGCTAAAAGGATTTCCTACATGATGATATTTTATTTGTAATTTTTAGACATCAAATAATGTAATTTATTTATGACACAAAGATGATGCAGTAATTATCTTATTAATGAAATATTGACATAATTGATGTTATAAACACCAAAATAAATGTAATTTGAGACTTTTTATGAATTAAAATAATTTTCTAGGTTACTATGATATATTAGTGTTGATTTAATCAACTTGGTTCGAACATATAATTCTGTTATAACTTTCACAAAAATCATGTATCAAATAGTGTCAAAATTGACACAAAATAGTTTTTAAATCAAATATTATATTATTAATTGTTATTTTATTTCTAAAAATATAAGGTTCGGCCAAATGACTTAGATAAGGATATATGTATTAATAATATACAATTTGGGGTTCGTTTGGCATGTTATAGTAAGTGTATTTACCATATAGTGAAAGAAAACAAAAAGACACGGTAAAAGTTAAATTATTTAACTTAGAGTTAAATCTAATTGATAAGGTTAAAATAATACCCTAAACTTGTCTAAATCCTATTGGTTGATAGTATTTCGACCCTTCCCCACTTTATATTCTAAATAAGACCCTTTGGAACCATTATAAACCGATTTTGACTTTAATATAAAATAATATTTTGAGATATTCCTAAGGTGCCCCTCTCCTCCCTTATAAAAGGGCACCTCCTCCCCCTCCTCCTCACACCAATTTGAGCACTCAAGCTCGGCCAACCCCTGCCATTTTCTCCTCTCCACTTCCCTAGAATAATCCTAGAAGTCCTGGTCTTCTCCAAAGACCAATCTTAGTTCCTTAAGTGGAGGATTCAAAGAGGCATTCCAAAGAAGAGGTAATATCCATTACCGATCTTTTCAATTTCATTCTTCTTCAACATCTTCTTCTTTAGTTGTTTCATGATAAAGTAATAACATCAGTATTACTTACATACTGATATGTTATTATAAATATGAAACAACCCTAATTCACCTTCTATCCATCCTACGGAAAAATGAAATCACCGCGCGTGCGTACGAACGGAATACCGTCTCCACGCCGTGGTGTAATCTATTTTCCACCATCACCTTACAAGGATGGGTATAATGGTGTAATGAGTAACTATATATGATTATTATTAAGTTATATTGATACTGAAATAATATATATATATATATACTCCAATACAATTCCACGATCATAGGAACGATATCATCACTCGTGCGTACGTACGGAATACCGTCTCCACGATGTGATGCGATTCGTTCTACATGATCTTCATTTCATAATGATTATATAAATGAATTGAATGAATGAATATGGTATATACTACACTAATAACATTCTGGAAATGAATTATCTATAACCTAAAGATAAGAATAAGAATTTATTCAACAAAACACGCATAAGAACAAAAAGTTATAAAGACCCGAGTAACAAGTAACAATGAAATATTACTAACAAGAAGTTAATAATATGACCATATATGATCTCATATCAATATGTATGATTCTGGAATAAGTCAATAACATTATTTAAACCATTATACAGGAGCTTCGGACACGAACAAAGCAAATTGGACCTAAGGTAAGGGAAATATCACAATCTCATTTTTATCCGAGATTGTTTATTCGTAAGTATTTACTGGGGTGTATTTTATCATCCACATCCATGTTCCCTCAATATGTAATATTGTTTCCATCCACTTGAAATATTTTAAATCCAATTTTACCCTTAGGTGAGTTTTTAGTAAAGAATATGAAAGGAATCTTTTGTCGTTTTTCCGTACGAGGTACTTTTTGAATTTTCCGACAAAAGTACGAAGAATGTTTTTTTTAACTTATACTGCATGAATGGATTTTTAAAAAATTACTTCAAAGAAGCTTCCTTTACAAGTTTTCAAGTTTATTTTTAATCAACTTCTTTTATTTTAAAGTTCTATGACATGTTATGAAAGGAAAAATGTTTTTGAAGAAGAAAGGATATTTTCCTCAAGAATTCAATTCATGTGTTTAATCAAAATTATTTTCCATCTAAGATAATAAAGGGTTCTGTTTCTATCCATATTTTTACATTGGTTTGACTATGTTGTGATGGAATTATGTTTATGAATTCCTTTATCATATATGAATTTATTTATGATGTCATGATGTTTCAAGAATCCCATTTTTGTTATATGTGTTATGCGATGATGTATGTTTTATGATTATGTGGCACACATAAGAAAGGATTCATTATAAGATGGGTGGGACCTATATCTCCCTCCAATGCATTGGGTAATGATTTTATATCTCATGAGATAGACATGGCTGGAACGGAAGGTTATTTCGGTTCAGTGATACAGGACTGAAACGAGGAGTGAACTCGGTTCAGAAAGGGACTTTGTCCACTAAGATAGTCTTGGCAATGAGTCATGACTAACAAGAAATGATTTTCCATGATTATGTGTACATGCCACAAAGTTTCAAGTTTTATGTTATGATTATGGGGATCTCATTTTCACTTCTATGATTTATCCCATGTTATGATATTATGATCTCTTTTGCAGGTTTTGATTTTCAAAAAGATATGATATGATTTTTATTTCCTTTATTTGACCTTGCTAAGCATTTGAGCTCACCCTTTTATGTTTTCTTTTCCCCAGGTCAGGAAGATGGATATTAAGTAGAATATGCTAAAAGAGACCCTAGATATGATGAAATAAATGGGAGACACTGTAGAAGATTTATGAACCAGTTGTTTATGTTTACCAGTTTCTAAAGACACTATACCTATACGGTCCTTTGTGGTTTTATCATATGTTGTAATAAGTATGCTTCAATTTTGAAGTATTAACAATGTATGTAAAGTATGGGTCGTTATAGTTGGTATCAGAGGAAAGGTATAGTCAACCTTTGGAAACTAGGATGTGAAAGCCTTAGTAAGAACCCTAAGGATAAGTCTAAGCATAGAACACAATCTTAGTGTTTTAGAAATGGCCTTGAATAACCTAGGATAAGACCTTAAGCATGAAAATTTTATTCTTGAATTATGTGGTTTCCTATTATAATTAGTGTTGCTCACACTATTCTTCTTGGTTTAGTCAATGGCTGGAACCCGAAGGAACCGTGTTAATGCGGAATGCGATGGGAAATGCAATGATTGTCCCCCTGAGCAACCAAACGATATGGGAGATGGAATGCAAAATCTTGTAGCCATGCTCACACAACTTTCTCAAGCTATGAATCATGCAGGATTTCCAAACGAACAAAGGAGGGAGCAACATTCTGTTGAATCCTTCATGAGGCAGCGTCCACCATCTTTCAGCGGGTCTACTGATCCATTAGTTGCTGAACAATGGATTAGTACTACTGAAAAGATATTTTCAGTTCTTCAATGTTCTGAGCATGATAAAGTCATCCTAGCAGTGTATCGTTTGGAAGGAGATGCGGATCAATGGTGGAATCTTGTTAAGAATACGAGGCAAAGGGATGAAATTGAGTCTATGGAATGGGACGAGTTCAAGAACTTATTTTTCAATAAGTACTTCCCTCGTATTCTCCGAACAAAGATGGAGAAAGAGTTCCTTGAACTGAAGCAAAGGGATGATGAATCTGTTAGTACCTATGAAGCAAATTTTACAAGACTTGCAAGGTACGCTTCTGGTATTATTATCCAACCTGAGAGTAAGATCGATCGATTCTTTAGTGGCCTAAAACCAAGTCTTAGAAGGGCGTTAGCCATAAGGGACTTCAATAGCTACGAAGAAATCGTTCGATGTGCTCTCAAAGTCGAGATGGAGATTGGAGTAACCCATCAGTCACATGGGTTTGATAAGAAGAGGAAGATGGAATTCAAAGAAAAATCTAAAGAGCACACGGAAATGAAGATGAACTTTCCCTTATGCTCAAAGTGTGGAAAGAAACATGGAGGGAGTTGTCTTAAAGGGACAAGTAAATGTTTTAAATGTGGAAAAGAAGGTCATCGGGCATTTGAATGCCGTGATAATGGGATGAAGATGTCTAATGACGCAAACAAAGGAAGGGATACACAGAATGAACCTACAACACTTCAATGTTTCAAGTGCAAGGAGATGGGGCATTATGCCAATCAATGCCCAAATCCAAGGGTTGATGATGATGGTCGACGTCAACAAACTCTTAAGGCTAAAGTCAAAGGAAAGTCACATGCAATTTCTATCAGCGATGTGGAGTACGATAACGATGTGGTGAAAGGTACACTTACCATCCACTCTAAAGTAGAAAATGTTTTATTTGATTCTGGATCCACCCACTCTTTTATTTCTGAAAAATTTTCTAAGGGTATCACCGTATTACCTCAACAGTTAGATGTTGAGTTAGCTGTAACAACACCTAATGGCACAACAGTCGCATCAGAAGTTTACAATTCTTCTCCGATCGAAGTTTGTGGGAAAGTGCTTCCTGCAAATCTTGTGATCCTTCCTTTAGTCGAATTTGATGTGATTCTTGGAATGGATTGGCTTTCTCTACATGGAGCTCATATCAATTGCCAAAGAAGGGAAGTCACATTTCATATTCCAGATCAATCTACGATCGTATACCAATGCAAGGATGAACATAACCTTCCAGTGGAAATTTATTCCATCTTATGGGTATTGATTCCACTAAATGAAGGTTATTTATCTCAAATGGTTGGCGAGAAACTCACGATTAAGAATATGCCCATTGTACGGGAGTTTGATGATGTCTTTCCGGAGGAATTGTCGGGTCTTCCACCAAATCGTGAAGTTGAGTTTTCAATAGAACTCGTACCGGGTGCTTTGCCTATTTCAAAGACACCTTATAGAATGGCCCCAATTGAGTTGCAGGAATTGAAGAAGCAACTCCAAGAGAATCTTGATAAGGGATTCATACGCCCTAGTGCGTCACCTTGGGGAGCACCTGTTCTATTTGTTAAGAAGAAAGATGGATCAATGAGACTCTGCATTGATTATCGAGAACTTAACAAGATCACTATCAAGAACAAATATCCTCTCCCACGCATTGATGACTTATTTGACCAACTACGCGGAGCTCAATACTTTTCCAAGATTGATCTTCGTTCAGGGTATCATCAATTAAGGGTCAAAAGGGAGGATATACCAAAGACGGCTTTCCGTACAAGGTATGGACACTATGAATTTATAGTGATGCCATTTGGTCTTACTAATGCCCCTGCTATCTTCATGGATCTAATGAATAGAGTCTTTAGAGACTATATTGATCAATTTGTGGTAGTATTTATAGACGATATTCTTGTCTATTCAAAGAGCAAGGAAGAGCATGAAGATCACTTGAGAATTATATTGAAGACCCTGAGAAAGGAGAAGCTTTATGCCAAATTTACCAAGTGTGAATTTTGGCTTCAAAAAGTTGCATTTTTGGGTCACATAATCTCAAAAGAGGGGATATCTGTGGATCCAGCAAAAACAGAGGTTATCGAAAGATGGTCGAGACCAACAACAGTAACTGAGATCTGAAGTTTTCTTGGTTTGGCTGGTTATTATCGACGTTTTGTAAAAGATTTTTCACGATTATCTAATCCACTCACCAAGTTGACTCGGAAAGGAGTTAAGTTTGTCTGGACAGAGGAATGTGAAGAGAATTTCAAGGAGTTGAAAAGAAGTTTATCCAGTGCACCTGTTCTCACACTGCCTTGTAGTGGAGAATGGTTTGTGATCTACAGTGATGCATCCAAGAAGGGATTGGGGTGTGTTCTTATGCAAAATGATATGGTGATAGCTTATGCCTCACGATAGTTGAAAATCCATGAGCAAAATTACCCAACACATGATTTGGAGTTGGCTGCGGTAATCTTTGCATTAAAGATTTGGAGGCATTACCTTTATGGTGAAAGGTGTGATATTTATACTGATCATAAAAGTTTAAAGTATATTTTCACACAAAAGGAGCTGAATATGCGTCAAAGAAGATGGTTGGAGCTGATTAAGGATTATGACTGCTCGATCCATTACCACCCTGGGAAAGCAAACAAGGTGGAAGATGCATTAAGTCGACAAGACCATGCTAGTTTATCCATGATGAGGATCACAAAAGATCCAATATTTATGGATTTACAAAGGATGGATCTTGGAATTATAATGGAAGGGGAAAAATCTTATCTTTCTCAAATGAATGTTCAACCATCTATACATGTGAAGATTAAAGAGGCACAGAAAGAAGATGTCGAGTTACAAAAGAAGGTGAGAAATGTTCCTGAATTCAACCTTGATTGTGATGGGATAATAAAGTTTAGGAATCGGGTTTGCGTTCCTCCCATCCCCGAATTAAAGAAAGAGCTGCTGGATGAGGCTCATAGTTCTTCATTCTCTATTCATCCTGGAAGCACAAAGATGTATAGGGACCTGAAAGAGTACTTCTGGTGGGATGGCATGAAAAGAGATGTTGCTGAATATGTCTCTCGATGCTTGGTTTGTCAACAAGTTAAAGCTGAGAGACAGAAGTCTAAGGGGATGTTACAACCATTACCCATACCCGAATGGAAATGGGAAAACATCACTATGGACTTTGTCACAGGACTTCCTAAAACATCCAAAGGTAATAATGCTATCTGGGTCATAGTTGATCGTCTTACAAAGTCTGCACACTTCATTGCTATTAGAGAGGATTTCTCTCTAGATCAGCTTGCCAGGATATATGTAAAGGAAGTGGTAAGATTGCATGGAGTACCACTTTCTATTATATCTGATCGGGATCCGAGATTTACCTCGAAGTTCTGGCGAAGTCTTCAGCATACTCTGGATACAGAGTTGAGTTTCAGCACTCCTTATCATCCCCAGACAGACGGTCAGTCTGAGAGAACAATTCAAACCCTAGAAGATATGTTGAGAGCTTGCTCTATGGATTTCAAAGGAGGTTGGATCAACACCTACCTTTCGTGGAATTTTCTTATAATAATAGCTTTCACTCCAGTATTCAGATGGCTCCTTATGAAGCTCTCTATGGAAAGAAATGCAGGACTCCAACTTGCTGGGATGAAGTTGGGGAAAGAAAGCTATTAGGACCTGATCTCGTTGATGAAATGGCAGAAAAAGTCAGATCTATTCAACAACACATAAGAGCAGCTCAGAGTCGACAGAAAAGTTATGCCGACAACCGAAGAAAAGACCTAGAGTTTGAAGTGGGCGATAAAGTGTTCTTACGAATATCTCCCTGGAAGAGGGTTATGAGATTTGGAAAGAAGGGGAAGTTGAGCCCTAGATATATCGGTCCGTTCGAAATATTGGATCGTGTTGGGAAGGTAGCTTACCGATTGGCGCTTCCACCGAATCTCTCTCAAGTTCACGATGTGTTCCATGTATCTCTCCTGAGAAAGTACATACCAGATCCTTCACATGTACTCAGCTCAGAAGTTGTACCGCTGGAGCAAGATCTTTCTTATGAAGAACAACCGATAGAGATTCTGGATCGTAGAGAAAAAGTCCTACGAAACAAGACCACTCGCTTGGTGAAAGTTTTATGGAGGAACCACCAACTTGAAGAAGCTACATGGGAGCTTGAGGATATGATGAGGGAGAAGTATCCTCATCTGTTTGTTACAAAGTGACGAATTTCGAGGGCGAAATTCTTTTTAAGGGGGGTAGAATGTAACACCCGAGACTTTTTAAATCATCAAAGGAATCTTTTTCTACACAACACTTACTTGGCTTTCTTTACACGCAATCGCGACCTTCCTCGATAGCTTGCGTCGTACGCAATACCGAGTTTCACTAAACAACAATATGCTATTAAAACTAGCCGTTATGAATAGTTATAACCACTTTTTGAAATTTTATAAATTTTATTTTTCAAAATGGACTTCATTTTTGGACTCAGAATATCGAAATTAGCCTAGGGGGAAATTTTGGTATTTTTCTGAAAACTTTCAATTTTTGATGAATAGTGAAACCACTAAGTGGTAGGTTAAAAAACTGAATTTTGCATAAAACTTAATTTTACCGCTTCTGTGAATGGAATTTCGAAAATCCTAGAGACACGGTTAATATCAAGGACTAAAATGTGGTTCAATGAGATGAAAATAATTTTTGGTGAATAGTAACTGTTTACCTTTTTTACCACGGTTAATAGTAAATAGGGTAACTAAGGGTAAATATGATATCAATATTACCCTAACACATGTCCTAATTCTTTTGGACAAGTGTAATTCGACCAAAAACAAGCTTAGGAATAAAATATGACCATTTAGGCCCACTTAGATTAGATTAGGACATTTATTATTAATTTATTTAAAGAAGGGTTAAAATAGTTAAAATCAAAGTTTAATAAGTAAATCATTTTTAATATGGGGTTATACATAAGATAAATTCAATTGTAAATATTCATTAGAAAGCTAAAAAGATTTACTACATGATGATATTTTATTTGTACTTTTTAGACATCAAATAATGTAATTTATTTATGACACAAAGATGATGCAGTAATTATCTTATTAATGAAATATTGACATAATTGATGTTATAAACACCAAAATAAATGTAATTTGAGACTTTTTATGAATTAAACTAATTTTCTAGGTTACTATGATATATTAGTGTTGATTTAATCAACTTGGTTCGAACATATAATTCTGTTATAACTTTCACAAAAATCATGTATCAAATAGTGTCAAAATTGACACAAAATAGTTTTTAAATCAAATATTATATTATTAATTGTTATTTTATTTCTAAAAATCTAAGGTTCGGCCAAATTACTTAGATAAGGATATATGTATTAATAATATACAATTTGGGGTTCGTTTGGCATGTTATAGTAAGTGTATTTACCATATAGTGAAAGAAAACAAAAAGACACGGTAAAAGTTAAATTATTTATCTTAGAGTTAAATCTAATTGATAAGGTTAAAATAATACCCTAAACTTGTCTAAATCCTATTGTTTGATAGGATTTCGACCCTTCCCCACTTTATCTTCTAAATAAGACCCTTTGGAACCATTATAAACCGATTTTGACTTTAATATAAAATAATATTTTGAGATATTCCTAAGGTGCCCCTCTCTTCCCTTATAAAAGGGCACCTCCTCCCCCTCCTCCTCACACCAATTTGAGCACTCAAGCTCGGCCAACCCCTGCCATTTTTCTCCTCTCCACTTCCCTAGAATAATCCTAGAAGTCCTGGTCTTCTCCAAAGACCAATCTTAGTTCCTTAAGTGGAGGATTCAAAGAGGCGTTCCAAAGAAGAGGTAATATCCATTACCGATCTTTTCAATTTCTTTCTTCTTCAACTTTTTCTTCTTTAGTTGTTTCATGATAAAGTAATAACATCAGTATTACTTACATACTGATATGTTATTATAAATATGAAACAACCCTAATTCACCTTCTATCCATCCTACGGAAAAATGAAATCACCGCGCGTGCGTACGAACGGAATACCGTCTCCACGCCGTGGTGTAATCTATTTTCCACCATCACCTTACAAGGATGGGTATAATGGTGTAATGAGTAACTATATATGATTATTATTAAGTAATATTGATACTTAAATAATATATATATATATACTCCAATACAATTCCACGATCATAGGAACGATATCATCACGCGTGCGAACGTACGGAATACCGTCTCCACGATGTGATGCGATTCGTTCTACATGATCTTCATTTCATAATGATTATATAAATGAATTGAATGAATGAATATGGTATATACTACACTAATACCATTCTGGAAATGAATTATCTATAACCTAAAGATAAGAATAAGAATTTATTCAACAAAACACTTATAAGAACAAAAAGTTATAAAGACCCGAGTAACAAGTAACAATGAAATATTACTAACAAGAAGTTAATGATATGACCATATATGATCTCATATCAATATGCATGATTCTGGAATAAGTCAATAACATTATTTAAACCATTATACAGGAGCTTCGGACACGAACAAAGCAAATTGGACCTAAGGTAAGGGAAATATCACAATCTCATTTTTATCCGAGATTGTTTATTCGTAAGTATTTACTGGGGTGTATTTTATCATCCACATCCATGTTACCTCAATATGTAATATTGTTTCCATCCACTTGAAATATTTTAAATCCAATTTTACCCTTAGGTGAGTTTTTAGTAAAGAATATGAAAGGAATCTTTTGTCGTTTTTCCGTACGAGGTACTTTTTGACTTTTCCGACAAAAGTACGAAGAATGTTTTTTTTAACTTATACGGCATGAATGGATTTTTAAAACATTACATCAAAGAAGCTTCCTTTACAAGTTTTCAAGTTTATTTTTAATCAACTTCTTTTATTTTAAAGTTGTATGACATGTTATGAAAGGAAAAATGTTTTTGAAGAAGAAATGATATTTTCCTCAAGAATTCAATTCAAGTGTTTTATCAAAATTATTTTCCATCTAAGATAATAAAGGGTTCTGTTTCTATCCATATTTTTACATTGGTTTGACTATGTTGTGATGGAATTATGTTTATGATTTCCTTTATCATATATGAATTGATTTATGATGTCATGATGTTTCAAGAATCCCATTTTTGTTATATGTGTTATGCGATGATGTATGTTTTATGATTATGTGGCACACATAAGAAAGGATTCATTATAAGATGGGTGGGACCTATATCTCCCTCCAATGCATTGGGTGCTGATTTTATATCTCATGAGATAGACATGGCTGGAACGGAAGGTTATTTCGGTTCAGTGATACAGGACTGAAACGAGGAGTGAACTCGGTTCAGAAAGGGACTTTGTCCACTAAGATAGTCTTGGCAATGAGTCATGACTAACAAGAAATGATTTTCCATGATTATGTGTGCATGCCACAAAGTTTCAAGTTTTATGTTATGATTATGGGGATCTCATTTTCACTTCTATGATTTATCCCATGTTATGATATTATGATCTCTTTTGCAGGTTTTGATTTTCAAAAAGATATGATATGATTTTTATTTCCTGTATTGGACCTTGCTGAGCATTTGAGCTCACCCTTTTATGTTTTCTTTTCCCCAGGTCAGGAAGATGGATATTAAGTAGAATATGCTAAAAGGGACCCTAGATATGATGAATTAATTGGGAGACACTATAGAAGATTTATGAACTAGTTGTTTATGTTTCCCAGTTTCTAAGACACTATACCTATACGGTCCTTTGTGGTTTTATCATATGTTGTAATAAGTATGCTTCAATTTTGAAGTATTAACAATGTATGTAAAGTATGGGTCGTTATATTTTTGGAGTTATTTTTTTTAATTATGCATTAATTAATTATATTGGATAACTAGTTAAAACCATTTAATATTATAAGAATATATATATATACTAGAATAATGACTTGTCAATTATTTAGTGATTTAGTGATTTGTTATAAGGCAATATTAGTGGTTGAAAAATGAAATATCATAATGGATATTAATATAATTGAGAATGATGTAAATTATTAATTGATTGAAGGGGATCCAAATGATGTAAATTATCATAGTAAATTGAATTACAACATTAATGTATATTTTATTACGTTATCTATCTATATGGTAATGGAAATTATCAAATATCTGGAAGAGACCATGAAACTAGTTTTTTTAATATTTTGTATATTTATAGTGAATAAAATGGTCCCTTAAATAATCATATATTTATAGCTTTATGATCATAAATTATTCTGTATCATTCAATTTCATGTAATCAATGACAGCTTTAAGTCTCCATAATTATTTATGTTATTCCTCTCTCTTCATATCCTCACCTGCCATCAATATTATCTTATTTGGAATACATCTATATGATATTCTAATTAATGATCCCAAATTAATTCCTATTGTATCAATAAGAATTAAATTTAACTCTTTTTATGTTTTTTTATTTCAATAAGTGGTATTTCATGTTTCAAACCCTTGATTACTGAGATCATGTTATAATTATGAGGATCCAATTTAATAAATTAGGGAGTAATGTATCACATTGAGATTTTAAAGGGGGAACTTCTAGATCAATAGTTATATTAACATGAATTAAAAAAATATAAAATATAATATAACACCCCAAACCATTAAAATATATATCATTTCAAATTCACTCAATCTCTTCTGTTTCTTGCGATGCATGTAACCCTTGGTTAAAAAAAACAAGATACACTATAATATTATTATTTTATCCTTTCTATAATATAATATTCATTAACTGTTTACATAATAATATTAATAAATATATAATAAAATATATTTGTTTCATTCATTTCTATTTGATATCATTTTATTTGAAAAAAATTATTTTATAAAAAATGAAATGTTCTCTGTCAAACAATATTTTTCAAAAATGTTGTCTTAACACACCTAGAGAGAATTTTTAAAATTGATTTTGTAATGTCTCTAATTTTCTGTGTATTATTTCTAAATATTAAATGGAATAATTACAATATCCGGCTTTCCAACGGTGTGAGATTCTGAGGCTCAGT
The DNA here is from genome assembly GCA_963277665.1 of Viscum album. Lineage (NCBI taxonomy): Eukaryota > Viridiplantae > Streptophyta > Magnoliopsida > Santalales > Viscaceae > Viscum > Viscum album. The sequence goes on along the minus strand of OY728128.1, from coordinate 579,122,754 downwards.
CTGCTTGGAATAAATGATTGAAGGAAACTATACCTTTAAATAGCGTGAACGAGGGGTTTTCCTGATATAGGGTAATATATTTTAAATGGGTCCCCAGATCAGAAATATGAGGGCACTATTTCAATCAGAGCAGTAACATTACTTTAGGTGGGGCCTAACATTGATCGGCGTAGGTTGGTTGTAAAAGTTAGTATTTCGACATTTAATGGAAATAAAATAAAATAACAATTTCTTTAATATAAAAGATTCATTTTTTCATAGTGACTAAATTCTTCCTTATAAAAAACATGCTTATTGAAAGTTTGTATGGTTAGCCTAATAATCCTGTAAATTGAGAGAGAGACACTTGGAGCTTTGGAGGAGAACCAGTGGGCAAACAACTACGAAACTTCTCGGATCCGACGAGCCTCGTCAACGAACACAACACAGTGATCGTTCTCCAACCCGATCAAGGTAGGGGTTGTTATTTCCATTATTCTTCCACATTCATGGATTAGATAATGAACACAGGTCAAACCACGAATATTTTGATCTGCAGTTTCATACGTTATTGGGGATGGTTTTTATAGGGTTGATCTCATAAAAATTAATCCTTGTTAGAATATTGTTTTGATTCGTGTCTATTTGATTATACTAACAGGAACAGATCAATGTCGTGATGAATGAAGAGGGAGTTCAATTCCATGATTTTGCTTTTTGGTTAATTTTCCCCCTTTCTTTTTATCATGTATTCTTCATGTTTGTAATGGGGCGACAAATAACAGATCGGTGTGCATCAATTTTGCATACCAATAATCCAAAAATTGGTGATATGACATTCCGAAGACCAAGAAGAGGTGTGACGTCGATGGAAATTGATGAATCGATATGGTTTGGGAATGATCTTACATTGACCATTATTCTCATGGATGATCCAAATACATTTTTGGGGACGATCAGAGGCCTAAAACCAGTTGACTTGGCTTCATGATGATCAGGAAAACTCAAACCTTCAATTTCACAATGATCAGACGGTCATGTCAAGGATCGTAGGAGCTCCGAAGTGGGGCGACGATGAACGTTGGTTCTGGAAATTTCCATAATACATTATGTGTATCCCATGAACATGATGTTTGGTAGTGGGGCAGATGATAGGGTTTCTTGTGTCAGACGGGTATCACAAGGCTTCTGACCCTGTTCACACAGCACGTTGGACCTTCCGTGAAGCTCGGTGTGTATTCTGAAAAGTAAACGGACACGAGATGAACTACATGATTTCAAAGACACGACATGTAGACCATACGCGGCATGGCAGAGGCGACTACATGGGACTCGGCGTGTATCTCAGTTGATAAACTAAAATGGGATGGAGTACATAACCATGTATTCCACCACGCTGCCAAACCCAGTTGGCTACATGTGGTGAGATAGACGGGATGAATTTGTGTACGGGCACACGGCCGCATACACGGAGTTGACCCTAGATACTCAAATAGTGTGTGTGATCTTTACTAAACGCATTGTACAGACCTTCCTACATTACTGGCCATGTGACACATGTCATTATACACGAGCAGTAACCAGGGTCAGAAGACCCGACATGTAACAATTCTATATGTCATATCCTTTTTAGTAAATTGTTGTATCTTCATGTCCACCATATCTTGGACGTGTTTTGTTTTGGTTACTAACTTCTTTCATCGTTCCCCTAAAGTTCATGAATGGAGTCCTACTATAGAAGTATGATTCCTTCAGTAGTACAATCTGAGATAGAGTCAAGTGTCCCTCTGAGTGGCCCGGAGTGAGATCCTCTATCTATTCATGACCATAGTTTGAGTCAGGTATGAACATTACCACTTCCACAGGGAACTGATCCTATTCCAACTAGGTGAATTCTAGATGATTCATGGTATCCTCCAAGGCCCTAGAAGTGATCCTCACCAGGGTATTGGGATCTTTCCCACTCAGGAGTGTGTTCTCCCAGAATGATTATATCTATCTCTTGTGATGTTTTACGACGGACAATACAACATGGAAAGACATCATCAGAGATAGAAGACTCATGGAGTGAGTTCTCTTTGATGATTGCTTCGTGTAATCTTTAAAATAAATCTCTAGTGGGGGGATTCTGTTGTGTGACTTTTCCATAGACTACGGGATTGGGATTTTAGTATATTTGGATATATATTGTGTTCTCCTATTATATGATCAGTAGAAAAATATTGTTTATAGTTGATTGTACATTTCCTTTGTGTATTGATTGTTGGTTTTCAGTGTCCACTAATGATTATTTTTTTACTCACCCCTACAAGTCCTTGGCCTACACTTGTCTTATCTAGTGTTGAAGAGAAGGCTTTTCACAGAGTCCAGAGCATACATGGAAGGATTTCGTTTTCTGAGTTCCCTACAAGCCAAGGCGATCCAACAGCTACGAGAAGGAGTCACAATAACACTATTTTTTACACTTTGTACATTGTAGTTTTCAGACTCTGGTTTTTGGTGGGCATGTACTCTCGCCCAGTTTACATTCATTTTTTATATTTTTTCGTACAGATTTGGTTGGGTTTATTTTTATGCATTCATTTTGTACCCTATTGGTTTTTACATTTTATTAGTGTGGCCATGGAGATGTGTGTGTGTACAGGTATATAGGCAATTCCTCCAATGATAGTAATTTTCCAACTCGGTTCTAGTCACCTGCCCTGGGCCTATTAGAGGCGGGCATGAGGAGTCACGGCATGGGCCCCACTGGAACAGTTCAGGACTGATTGGTATCATTGGTGGTCATTTCTGCCTTAGGACCACGAGTCAGTGAGATTGTTTGGGGGAAACTATTTTAAGTGATTCGAGCTCAGATTTCAGTACATAGGCTCTAGTGTTGTGGTGGGCAGCCAACATATACAAGCACCAGAACTCTGATAACCTAAATTTCAACTCATTACATGAAAACAATAGTTATGGGAAATAAAATAATGGTGAATGCATCATATAGGAATGGGTTTTGTTTTCCCTGTCCATTGTGTCTGCTATGTAGATTTACTCGTTATCCATGGTACATCTTGTTTCCTTACAGGATGCCTCTGTGATGCATACCTACTAGGATTCAGTATCATGATCATCAAGATGACCCCCTAAGATTAGAGGATTCTATACAAGTACCAGTTCCACAAGAATTTCCAAAAGGTGGTGTACATGCTATTACCCCACTAGTGGAGCTACCCGTGGTACCTGCAGTACCGGTCCACAAGGACCATATGCTGAGCGTGCTCCATCGGTTCCAGAGTCAGAGACCCCTCAGGATAGGAGGCGAGTCCGACCCTCAGGAAGCTAAGAACCTACTTGAGGTGGTGGACAAAGTCTTTCATCTCGTGAGGACCCCAACAGACCAGATGACCATCCTAGGAGTGAGCCTTCTTCATTGTTCGAAATGACTATGGTGGAGTCTGAACACACATACTCAAGACAAAAACATTCTATCATGGGTAGAGTTTGAGAGACTCTTTAAGGATGAGTTCTCTCCAGTTACGATAATATCAATGTGCATTAATGAGCATCTTCAGATCTAGCATGTGAGTTTTATGGTAGATGACTATTCATCGAGGTTCACCAACCTTTCCATGTACTCGATGGATATATTCAAGGATCCATACATTAGATCATGGACAACCGAGAGAGGTCTAAAAAAAGACATCGGAACTAGTTTTGTGCCTCGATGCATTTCTACATATGTTGGAGTTCTCAAGAGAGCCTTGGTGATCATGAGTTCCGTGGAAGTGCAGAGGCAGCTGATGATAGTTACCAGCACACAGAAATGTGAAGCAACCTCGACGGTAGGGATCTGATGTCAGGGATAGGGATTAGTATGTGGGAGACGTCATAGAGTACCCATGCCAGGGGATCGATAGTCCAGGTCTCTAATGCTGGATCCAGCCAGCCTAGGGGGATGCGGATCTACTCATTTGATAGTAGGGGACAACTCTCTAGAGAATTTCCAAATCATCATGATACTGACTTAGAGGCGGTTGATGGACCACCGAGGTAGAGGCAGAGAGTGGAGCAGTTAGACCCTTCATGAGGCAGATGAGGAATAGGAGCAGGGGGAGATCCAGGTGGTGGAAGATGCTTTGATTTTCTTCCACCACCACCCTAGGTGGTCCTCACTATGCTCAGGGAGTTGTGGGATATGGTTGGTAATAGCTTCATGCGGTCGATGCATATGACCCAAGGACTCTAGGGAAGTTATGAGGTACAATCTGGGTATTCTCTACAATAGCTATGGTAATTATACACACATGATCCATTCATTCCATCATCTCCAAATGTCTTGTGAGATTCCTTGAGATTTCCGTTGAGCTGTTGACATGATCCTTACACTTTGAAACACCTACAGAAGGAGTCTCAATAATCACACACCTTTTTAGACATTGTGATATTACCCTTAGAGGTGAGAGATTCGGTTGGAACATCTAGGTGATAGCTTTGAGGCCTTACAACTTCATTCATGACAAGAATAGGTTATCTTTGGTCCATGTCCAATTTGATGGTGTGAGGTGAAGAGTGTGGTGTGTCCGCAATAATGGGATGTGGTTTTCATTTGTTTGGAAAAAGCAGACCCCTGAAGCATAGAACGTGTTAATTCATAGGTGGGTGTAGCCAACCACTCATGAGATGTCTAGAATTTTCCGTGGAGATATAGATGTTATGATCTCCCAGTTCCCATCAGTAGTGGTGGAGTACGAGGACATCATTCCCGAAGATGTTACAAGACTATCTCCCAACCCAAAAAATGATTTCTGCATCTAATTAAAACCTAAGACGACACCTATTTCCTCATCATCATATTAGATGGATCCCACATAGCATAGAATGCTGAGGGTGTAGTGGGAGGATTTTTAGTGAAAGGGTTCCGTAAAACCAAATGTAAGTCCCAGGGCAGTCGTAGTCTTTTTTCTAAAAAAGGCAGCCGGGAGTTTGAGGTTGTTTGTGGATTACCAGCGCTAGAATCTAGTAACATTGAATAAAAAGTATCCACTGTCGAGGATCAATGACCTCTTCGACCAGCTAAGAGAGAAAAAATGGGTCTCAAAGATTGACCTTCGATCAGTTTATCAGCAGTTACGTATACATGATGAGGATTTATGGAAGACAGAATTCAGATGTCACGATGGTCAAAATGTGTACATAGTGATGCCTTTGTGCATTAAAAACTCCACCACAGTGTTCATGGGACTCATGAACCGTTTCATCCAGCCGTACATATTCCGTTTCATAGTTGTCCTCACTGATGACATACTTGTGTACTTGGCGTTATAGGAGTATCACATGAGACACCTGTGGATGGTACTAGAAAAAAATTGGGAGCAGCGGCATTATGGGATGCTCTTGAAGTACCAGTTCAGGATTTTGTAGGACCACTTTTTGAGAAATGTCATCTCAGAAGATAGTGTAGTACTGGACCCAGCCAAGGTGGAGGATGTATTAGAATGGGATCCACCTCAGAGTGTGACAGAGGTGTGGATATTTCATGGGTTGGCAGGATATTATCAAAGAATCATTCCTGAATTCTCCTGAATATCATCATCCATAGATACAATGACTAGGTAGGGATAACCCTTCATATGAACGGAGAAGTGCTGGTAGGCTTTCGATCATTTGAGGCAGAGATTGATGAGCGTGCCATTATTGAGATTGTCGGAGGAGGTTGTCAGGTATGTAGTTTTGGGGGCCGCATTAGGGACTGGGATTGATTGGGTCCTAATGTAGAGATAGGTGGTGATTTCTTATGGTCTGCGCCTACATAGGCCACATAAGATGAACTATGTGACCCATGATCTCATGTAGGAGGCAGAAGTCATTGTGTTGAAGATGTGGTGATAATACCTTATGGACAAGCAGTTTATCGTCTACTTTGACCACACGACTGTCAAGTACATCATCTCATAGAAGGATTCGAATCAGAGATAGATGTGTTGGAAAGAGATCCTCCAAGACTATGATTTCTAGATCGTCTATACTCTTGGGAAGGTGAAGAATGTATAATATTCTCTTAGCAGAAGGTCGAGCTCAATGGTTTTGAGTGAGAAGACGAAGTTGTTAGAAACGTTTTTTCTTACCTTTGCGGACCATGAGGACGTAGCATACCTTCAGTATATGGTTTTCACCCCTCCACTCAAATAGTGAGTTAGGGAGGAGTATCTTGGGGAAGTTTACTGTCAGGTTTTACATGCTCAGTTATCCGCAGAACAAGCTCCTAATAATTACTCACAAGGTGGGGGGCACATAATTCTTTTTAGAGGATGAAATGTTGTACCTGTGATGTTGATGGAAGAGGTACTAAGGGAGTTATATATATCCCCTTTTGCGGTACATCTGGGAGTGGCGATGATGTTCCAGGATCTCCGACGACAGTTCTGGTGGTTAGGCATTAATAAGGTCATAGCATAGGTTGTTTATCAATTCCTTACATGCCAGCAGGCGAAGGTTGAGCCCCATGTTCTAGAAGGACTAACTCAACCCTGGATTTTATGGATTGGAAGTGGGATTGAATATTTATGGACATTGTGACAAGAAAACCACAGATTTCCAAGGGGTATGATTCCATATGGGTGAACGTTGACCGACTCACCAAGTCGGCCCACTTCATAGTTATCATGGAGTAGAGCTTCGTAGAGATATTGGGACACCTCTTCATGAAAGAGAATGTTCATATTCACGTAGTCATCTCAACATTAGTATCATATCGATAGGCCTACCTCACATCATGGATGTTAAAGGGATTAAAGGATTCTTTTGGGACTCAGATACACTTGAAGACAACGTTTCATCCCTAGACCGATGGTCCAACGGAGAAGACCATCTACATTCTGGAGGATATGTTCCATGCTTAAATCATGGACTTTGGTCACAGTTGGTAGGATCAACAACCACGACTGGAGTTTGTGTACAACAAAAGTTACCACTCAACCATGGGTATGGAACATTTCGATTCTTTATATTGGAGATACATTTGGTCATTGTATTACAAAACCAACCCTAGAGGGTTAGGACTCATGGGTCCAGAGTTGGTGGGAGCTACCACTTAGAAGGTTCAGATCATCCCGGAACAGATGAAGACAACACATAGCCTAAATAAGTCTTATTATGACAAACGACCGAGACCTTTGGAGTCTAAGGGAAGTTATGATGTATTTAATTGGGTCTCGCCACGATGTGGGTTATAATGATTCGGTTGGGATGGGCATCTATCTCCAGTGTTCATCGGACCTTTCCAGATACTGTGTAGAGTTTTTGAGGTGGAGAACCACCTAGCTCCACTACCACAGTTGAATCAGGTACATGATGTATTCCATGTGTCAATGATGAGGTGGTATGTGCCTACGCATCTCTCATCATCAACTGGGGTAAGCTGGATATATAGGATGAAGTGACCTTTGCTGAGTACCCTGTGGAGATCGAGGATTGGTAGGAGAGGATCCTTCATGTGAAATCAATTCCTTTAGTTGGAATCTAGTGGATACACGATAATATTTAGGAGAGCACGTAGGAGGAGGAAGCTCAGATCTATTACCAGTACCCACATCTTTTTGAGTATCCTCGTTTTTGATTTTCAGGGACGCAAATCCCCAAGGTGGGGAGAATGTAATATTTCATATTTTGTTTGTATTACTTTAAATTGTTATATGGAATTATTACGAGACCATGATTTGCAATGGCATGCAATTCTGTGGCCCGGAGTGCCCGGAATAAATCATTGATATAAATTAAACCTTTAAACATCGTGCACGAGCAGTTTTTCAGAAAAGGTGGAATATCATTTAAACGGGTGTCTGGATCAAAAATTTGAGGGCACTATTGCATTTAATTAATCAAAATTAAATAAGGGGTGGTAACATCGACCGGAGCGGATTCTCTAAAAATGATAGTTTTTGGACGTTTAATAGAAATAAAATAAAATAATAATTAATTTTAATTGAAAGTTATCTTTTTCCGCAGCAACCAAATTCCTCTATTTTCAAATACCTTCTTATGGATATTTCATATGTTTATCCTCATAATCCTACGAATTGAGAGAGATATTCATGGAGCTTTGGAGGAGAACCCATTGGCGGACGGTGACGACAAATATCGGATCCGACGATCCCCACCAATGAACCTAAAAGAATGATCGTTCTTCAACCGGATCGAGGAAGGGATTGATTTTTCAATTCTTCCTCCATGTCCCTGGATTAGAGGATAAAAATGAAACAACCCACATAGAGGTTGATTTGTGGCATCATACATTCTCGCATGAGGGTTTTTATTGGATTTATCTTGGGAAATTAGTCCTTGTTAGATTATTGTTTTGATTCTACTACGATTGATCCTATTAACAGGAGTAGATCAACATCACGAATAATCAAGGCATATGTTAGTTACTCGATTTTTCTTTTGGATTTATTTCACACCATTCTTTTTCTCTTGCAATCTTCACGTTCCTCATGGGGTGATGAAAAATGGAACATTTCACATCTGTTTTGTGATGCAACAATCCCAAATTGGCGATCTATCATCATTGGGACTAAGAGGAGTTGTGACAGCAATGGTGGTAGATTAATTGACAAGGTTCGGGAATGATCATTCATCATCCTTTTTTTTCATGAATGATCATTACACATTTTTGGGGTCCATTAGAGGGATAAAACGGGAGGAATGCGCTTCATAATGATCAGGCGACCACAACCCTTCTGTTTCACGATGATCAGACGACCTGATCGAGGATCGTAGGTGCTCCAACCACGACAATGAAGAATGATTTTTCTAGAAATTTATGCAATACACATCGTGTATCCAGATGAACACATTGTGTGGTAGTGGCTGCAGCCAGGGTTTTGGTTTCCACATGGGTATCACACGACATGTGACCCTAGTCCCACGGCTTGTTGGACCTTCCCGAAGCTCAGCATGTATTCTATGATGTACATAGAAATGGGATGAACTACACGGCTTTGAAGAAATGACATGTAGAACCTACGCGGCATGGCAGATGTGATTATGTGGGACTCGGAGAGTATCTAGAGCGATACATAGACACGAGATGGAGGAGAAGACCATGTATTCCCCCACATATATAGAACAGGCTGGCTACACAGGGTGGAACACACGTGATGAATCCATGTATGGGCACAAGGCCATGTACCCGGGTCTGAACACAGTTACTTAATTATGATGTGTGATCTATATTACATACTGTGTACTAACCATCCTATATAACTAGCCTTGTGACACAGGCCATTGTACATTGCCAGTTCCCTGGGTCAGAAGACACATCATGAAATAATTATATATGTTGTGTACATTTCTGTACAAGGCATGATCCTCTTGAAAACCGTATCTTGGACATGTTTAGTTTGAGATAGTGCCCCCTTTCCTCATTCCCCCAATTGTCATGTATCATTTTCTACTACATGATTGTGATCACCTTAGCCAGACATTCTGAGATAGAGTCAAGTATCCATCCATGTGGCCCAAAGTGAGATCCTATATCCATTCATGACCCTATGTGTTGTCAGGTATCGATGTTACTAATTCCACAAGTCATCGATCATCTACATAGCACATTATTTCTCGATGACTCCTGGTATCTGATAGTGCCCTAACTGTGATCCCCCTCAGTGTATCGTGATCTTTCTGACTCAGAAGTGTGTTCTCCCATTTTGAGTGCATCTATCTCTGATGACATATCCCATCAGACAATACTTCTCAGATGGATGTCATCAGAGCTAGAAGTCTCGTGGAGTGATTTCCCCTGGAAGAGTGATTTGTGGAATCTTTGAATTGAATCTCTAGCAGGGTATGAAATTGTGTGACTTCTCCCTAGACTATGGGTTTGGGATATGAGTTTATTTGGATATTTATTATGTTATACTACTATATTTTCATTAGGTATATATTTTGTAGATATGACTGTACATTTCCATTGTGTATTGAATTTTGGTATTCAGGGTCGTCTACTAAGTATTGTTATTCTCACACATGCACATGATTTTCCCACATGTATCGTGTCTTGTGCAGATGAGAAAACTTTTGACAGAGTCCAGGGCGGAAAAAGATAGCACTGCACATTCTGAGTTCCCTATAGTCTAAGTTGATCCTATGTCTATGACCAGCAGTCCGAGTACAACATTTTGTTTACTGTTTGGACTTTGACATTTTCAGAATCTTGTTTTTGGTGGTATTGTATTCTGGCCCAATTTATATTCAGAACAATACTTCCCATTATACTTTGTTGGATGGGTTTAGATGCATGCATGCATTTTCTATCATAGTGGTTTTTTTATTTCAGAATTGTGGGCTTGGATATGTGTCAATGAGTACAGGTACATAAGTATATCCTCACATTTTAGTAATATGTCTATGCCATGCTAGTCACCTGCCCCAGGACTGTTGGAGGCGGGATTGAAGAGTTGTGGCTTGGGCACCACTAGGACGGGTCATAGCCTGTTTTTATTTCTTTTATAAAATATATTTTAAATTTTTATCTTCAATTTTGAAATCATAATAACATAAATATCATAATTTTCATATTTGTTATTTTTCAAAAAATATAAATTTTTCAATGAATAGTCAAAATGTTATTTTTTATTGAATGCTATATTTCATTTTAAATTAGTTTAAGGTTGATTTTTAATTAATAATTTTTTAATGTAACATTATTACTATTAAATTATAATAAAAATAATTAATTTCATTTTAATTAATTTTAGACTGAATTATTATGTTCTGAATTTTTTTACTTAGGAGATTTTTTTATTTGGGAATCCACATTTTCATCACTTATTTCAGTTTAATTTAAAAGTAATAATATACAATTAAATGAGTTATATTTGTTAAAAAATATTCCATATTTTGATTAATAATTATAAATAAAATATGATATGGTAAAAAACATTCTAATGATTTGAAAAAATGTAAAAACTATTTATGATGGTTGATGATATAATTGGATTACCATATGGTCAAACAACAAAGATTAGAGTTAAAATGCCCTAAATAATTTTATAATTCTTTTTTCCAGATAATATTTCAACCCTTATAAGTATAGGATATATTAACATGATTTTATGAGAAAAAAATACAATGTAATTGAATAGTATAATGATTTATGAATCGAAAAGTAAAAATTGTGACATTATATATTTTAAAATTCAATTACGTGTTCACACATTGAATGAAAAAAATTTTGTGAATAATGATGTTAATTTTTATTATAATTCAATTAAATTAATTAGTCTAATTTTTTTCTTTTATTCATTCTATAATAACGGAAAAATATTCATCAACAACACCAATTAATTAATTATTTAATAGTAAAATAAATTATAGATGATGGATATATTAAAATTAATATAAATTTAATAAATTTTTAGTTTCCATTAAATTAATAGAATTATATATCATTATATATTGTTTTATACATATAATATGTAATTATATCATTATATTTTTATTTTATAAATTTAAATTAAACGAATAATGTCAATGTTGAAAATAATGATATATTACAATAAATGATATTTTATTACATGTTTTAAAATCAATAAATATTCTACAATCATCCATGTGATTTTTGTAAAGTATAAATACTATATATGGTACAATAATGAACCAATTATTCTATTTTTATTACCATAATGAACCAAATTGTGTAATCCATTTTTTAATATTATTATGGTCTAACAAATTTTTTTTCATGATATATACCCTTTTGTAAAAATTAATTTCCAAAAAACAAATGGTATTTATTTGAAAAATTATTTTAAATATTTAAAATTAGTGGGAAATAATTATATAAGTAGCCACATTTTATATTATTACTAAGGATAAAATTATCAATATTAAAAAGATAATTTCCATAGTGAATATATAAACTTGTAAATTTAAGGAATCATCATGGTAAGGAAAAAACATATTTAAAAATCAATTTCTGTGGTGAATTTTTTTATTGAACAATTCATCCCGCTACACCATTAATTATCAAATTTTTAAAACACATTGGGTGATAGTTACTACCAATTATTGTATTGTTGTGGGAAATTTCCTAATTTCCACACCTTAATTACAAAATTATTCTATCTCTATAACATAATAATTCCCAAACAACTATTTTACATTTTTAGTCATTTTAAAAATATCCCACAAAATTATTATTCAAATTTTAATAGTCTTTTTATTCCCAAAATACTAACCCTATTGTTCTTAATAGGTGTTCTCAAAGTGGATTTTCTAAGAGAAGACAATCCTTTTATCAAATACCTTTCATTTTCATTGTTCTTTTAAAAATATATATTACCTATTACAAATTCATAAATTATAAAACCATTACATATCAAATATTTAAATATTATTATTATTATTATTTCAAAATATATATTCATCTCTATTTATATAAAATTTGAAATGAAGTCATTAATCACATGTACGGTGGTCCAAGACCTCACAAACTCATATAAATTATGTTCCATAAACTTCTACCATGGTTGGATAAAATAAAACATTACATATATACTCACACACACATATACAATATATAATATAGAATTATAAATCTTGAATTTTAATATCACGTCTATCTTATATCATTTAATTTGGTTTACAATAAGATAAATTTTCTCATGTGTACAACTTACAATCAAATAATGAAGCGGTGTAATTCATTTCCCAAATACCTTTTAAATGGAATGTAATAAGGTTAAAAAAATCATAAAAGTATATATATATATATATATATGACAAGAAATAAGTTATTTAAAAAAATTATCATACACATTCATACCCTTTCACACTTTAGGTGAATTATATCATCATTAGGGTATACATATTACTTATCATCCTTGCAATGTTATGTGATTATTTTTCACTATCTAATTTCAATGAATGGTTATAATGAAGTATATAATGAAAAATAGAAAATAAAAAACATTTTTAATTTTAATTAACAATTTAAAATGTACAATATATTCAAAATTCAGGATACCAATGAATTTTTAAACAATATTAATAACTCACAAAAACATTAAAATAATGAAATATTATAATGAAATTGATTGTAAAATATTATAATAATATAATATATTTTATGATATATATTACAATTGTAAGATAATATATTTATAAATAATTTATATTTATAAATTTTGTGTATAAATACCATATTAAAAGAGTCAAACATGTGGTAAGTGTTTATGATATCACTTTTACGTTTATGAGACATATTATGTATTAAAAACCTATTTATTTTATGTGTTTTACATAATTACCATTTTATATTTTATATAATTATTCAATTTATATTAAGGTTATTTAATATTTAATTTTATGGCTATTTGTTTTATGTATCTTAGGATTCTATTGTTAAAATTGTTTTATCTGTTTATTTCACAATCATATCATTATTCGATATTACATATATTTATGACTAACATAAAGAAATCATTTTAGTGGTATTTAATATTTAAATTATTTTAATTTGATATTATCATATCAAAATAATAATTATTTTTTAATAACATATACAAATATTATAACCATAATAATGATCATCCTTGAACCGTGGTGATTAGAAATGAATTATATCCTTATACAGACATAGTAAACATGGTATTAACACAGGAAACACAATGTTTTAAACTTGACTCTCTCTATACTGAACTACAATATCACAATATGTATTCATGGGGGTTTATATTGATCCATCATAAATTTTTATGGATCAAACTGAAATGGATCACTAAATTCAACATGGAATGATTTTAACATGAATTTCTATATCACTTTCACTAACTAAACGGGTCAATGATCTTCATTAACTGAATGCATTGTGTATAATAATTGTTAATTCCACTAATATTGTTTATTACTGAATCCCAACTGATTTAATTATATATTTACTTATTTTATAATTGATCATATTTCTCAAAAATATTATCAACAAAATAATGATATTTTTATAGTGCACATGAAATACAGTTAACAATACTTAGTATTTATTTAATACAATCACTGCGATCTTTATTTATTCACCCCATCAAGGTTTGGGACTATATTATGTGGAATATTTCCATTTCAATTCCACGTACATTGTTTTAAAATGAAATGTTAGCTTTAAATCATATATGCATGACATAAGGTGGATTTGATGATAGAGGCATAGGTTTTGTTTTGTAGATGACAATGTTTTTTTACATTTAGTGGAATCATTGAATTTGAAAACATGAATTTTTATTATTGATTTTGTGGATTTTATTTGTATCCATGTAATGTGATAATTTATTTTATATTATTTTGTAATCCCTAAAAATATTATTGTACTGTTTGAATAAAAAATGATTTTATTTTACCTTGAAAGTCTGATTTTTACCTCTAATATGATACATGAGAATATTTTGCATCAAGTGTTTTCATTACATTACTAATCTAGGTTCCTATAGTTGGACATATGAGGATTTAATTATTTTTTCCTTTTATGAGTCCATTTTCATTGTCGTTTCATTTCTAACCATGAGGTCAATGCTTAATCCAAAGCTCACTCTTTGTTCATGTCATATTATTCTGAGAAGCTATTAAATATTAACACTTTTTAATTTAGGTGAAATCAACTATGATACATTTTCCATGATGGATACTAATTATTGAGATGCATTTTCACTATATTATTTAAGAATTTATTAAGATACAGTATAGTTTTTTCATGAATTTGTCATCAAGTCAAGAAAAAAGTTGATCGTTGAAAAATCTGCCTTTTTTATTTTTGTATGTTTTGTTGTGGGAATTTGTTCTCCATATATTCCCATTTATTTTTTTTCACATTTGGTTACATTTTTTCATATTATATTTTTATCCAATCATGGAATGTTTTCATCTTTCATTTCTATATCACCAGCTCTACCTCAATTTTTAAATGATCATTACTAATAGTTTTCATCGTGTTAAATAGATTATTTTAATGACTCTTAGATTATTTATTTTTTACACCCCCTTTATGTGATGATAACATTACCTAATCGATACTTTATCATATTTCTCCAAAATATTCATAATAATAAAATGATATGTGTATTGAGTACATGAAATATAGTTAACAGGGATTAATGTTCAATTAGTACAATCACTTTTTTTCTCTATCTCTCTACTATATCAATTTTTTGTGACTAAATTAAGTGGAATAATTCCAATATATTTCAATTACATATTATATTATAATAATACATAAGTGATATAAGGAGTTAGTGATTTTATAGTAAAATGTTATGTTTTGTCGATTAAAATGTTTGATTACATATAGGTGAATAATTGAATTTGACCACATGATTGATTTTTTGTAGTTTTTCAGAATCTATATTTATTCGTATGCTTCTTGAATTTATTTTATAATAATTATTCTGCCTAAAAATTTAGTTTCTGTGTGGCTATAATTAATGTTTTCTATTCTAATTTCCCAAAAATATATTATAAAATGAAATAGTTTATATATGTTGAAGAACTATTTTAAATTGAAAATTGAAATTATTTTTTTCATAATTTTTTCTTGTTTCATAGAAAATGAGAATGAAATAAGATAAATCACATGAAAAATATATAATTCCCTCAAATTGTTTATTTTTTTCTTTAAATGTTAATAAACACCTTTTCGGAAATACTATGTTCTAAATCTCAATTTCTAATCTTATGATTGTATACTATGATGGAAAATAGTTTATTATTATTTGATGCAATGTTTATAATTATGTGGTTCATCCAATTACATGTGTGTATCAGGCATTCCTAGTTATGGAGATATAAGTTGCACATGGAATAATTCTTTAAAATGGTCTAGTATATTATACAATACATAGCTAATATCAATTGATTATTCTATTAACATTTAATTCTTTCATTCCATTAATTTGGTGTGTTCAATAAAAAGAATAATCATCCCCATTTTTTATTTAAATTAATTTACCATTTTTTGAAAAAAAAACATCGAAGAATATATGTGAAAAGTTATTTCATTGTATTGTTTCATTTTTTTTCTTGTTTATTAATATTCTAAACCATATTTTATAACATGATTGGAAACCATGATACTGTTTCATCATTGTTATCAAGCATCTTTTCTAGATGGTTAATTATGTATCCTCTAGATAAAGTTTATCTAAAAAACATATTGAACTTATCATTTATAATAAGTTCGAACGTACAATTGTTTCTTAATATAAAATTAAATATATGTATTTTACTATTATTTCAAATGGACTTCTTAGGAGAAGGTTTTCATGATGATGGGAGATGGGTGTTGGGGTCTGGCTAGTTGGGAGTGGGCAGTCGCTAGAAGTGGCCACTAGTACATAGTATGGAATCACACTGAAACCCGATCTGCTCTATTAACTATAGGTTAATGATTCCTCGGGTATTTAGTAACATAATGATAATAATTTCAATAATATAATTGTCACTAAACTCACATCAAGGAAATTAAATTAAACAATGATTGTATTAGTCATAATAAAGATAATGATCCAGCATTTAATATATTGTTGTAATGATTATTAGAAGCATTGTCATCTATTATTATCATCATCAACTATTTTTCACTATTGATACCCCTATTTTAGAAAATGTTACAAAAATATATACAGGGTTGTAGGTTTTATTTTAAATAAATTTTATAGATTTTAATATTATTTATGTTACATGTTACTTTTACATCGATTTAATGTGACTTTCCTTGTATTAAATATTATTTGGTCATTATACGGATTAAAATCATCACTGTTTTCATTAGTAATATGTATTATGTGGTTAATATAAGATAATATTTCTAGAAATGTAATCATTTATTCTATGGTTTTGCTTTTACATTTTCATGGACTAAAATAAAACATTATTTATCATAATATCTGAATTTAAAATGTCAATTTTAATGTTATTTTCATTCATGGTTTTTTAAATATCCATGGTGAATGTAATATTTTTTTTCTTATAGATTCACCTACATATTTTTATATTTATATATCAAAAATGATATCTACTATCATAATGATGACTCCATATATTTCCCCAATTGTAGTCAAATAATTAATATAAATATTTAGTGATTTCAATATATTGGATATTCATGTTCATGATAAACATTTAAATAGAGTATTGTATTCTTAAAAAAATCATCAAACCATATCTTTGTTGGAATACATAAACCAATAATTGTGTTATGTCATGGTGAAAATGAATATGTGAGTCTAGATTTTGATATTTTTTTGTAATATAAGATTAATAAAATTATATGAATTATACTTGATCACAAATGATTACAATTAATGCCAAGAATTTACAAAATAGAAATTCATCTCATTTTTAATTTTGTGGGATAGATTCTTTATACACAGCGTGTTTCAAATTTTTGGTGTATATATAACCTAATAAATAATTTTTTTATTGTTATAATGAAATTATAATATATTCTTCTCAATATAATTTTAATTTATTAATTGATATTATTATTCAAATTATCCAAATTGGGTAATGTTATTATTGTAAATCATATTTATATATTAGGGATGTTTAGGATGAACATCCAATAATAAAATACTTACAAATATCTCTCATGAAACTCATGTATTTTTATTTATAATGGTTATTCCAAAGAATATTTCATTTCTTTTCATTTTCATATCTAAATTATCTTATGTGACAAAAAAAATTTAAATGAAAAAAATATTATTTCTCTAACTGATTGAAAATCAATTTTATTCAATATCCTTATATTCTAAAAAAGCAAAAAAAGGAATTTTATACAATCCTCAAATGAATGTTTAAATATATTACATTACTGGTGATTTTTATTTTTAATGTTTTAAAGGATTATTATTTTTTATCTATCTTAAATAAGGTACTTTTACATCATTTAAAAAAATAGTAAATGTATCGTAGTTTTAATTTACAAAACATAATCAGAATTACACCGCATATTGAACAATCAATTATTTGAATATTTTATTACATATTTTAAATGATATTTTATGATATAATAATTTCTTTAATATTTTAGAAATTTATTTATATTAATGTTGTGATTTTTAAATTGAAATGATATTTTCTTATGATTTTTTTACTGGTTTATGAATAAAATTTATATTCAGAAAAACAAAAAACATTGGGGTTTCTTATGTATTAATTATTATATGAACCAACGATACATTTTTTATTCATTATATATATGGGTAATGATTATCATTAAAAGATATTTATGACACATGGTCTCTTCCCACATATAATTATATGTTGAAAAGATGAATGTTTTATGAAAAAATCATTTTAAATGTGTTATTAAATGATATAAATTTTAAAGTATTATTTAGACCATTCATTTTTAATTGGTTATTTTATTATGAAATGATGCAAAAATTTGTAAAACATTATTCTTTTGATCATTTTATAGAATCAAGAAATATTAATGAAACCAATTTTATTTGATTTTTTTTATTTTGATTATTGTTTTATGATCTGGTGCCACACATATGTATTATTTTCATTATTTTATGGGTGATAATTATATATCCCTATAATAAATTGGGTAAATATTATCATCTGATGATTTTAAATGCACATGAACAGGTACTGAATATAGTTTAGTATGGGTCATTTTTAACTATGATAATCATGGGAGTAAAACTTTTATACTTTAATAGTTTATGGATTGAACCGATTATACTATTATACATATGAAAATGATCCTATAATAACAATACAATTATATTCTACCACTAAGTGGGTTCCCCAAATCAATTTATTATTACAATTGTATATGCTCATGGATAATTTTTTAATTCTTTTATGATTTATTTCCAATGAACATGAAATATTTATGAAATTATGATTATTGAAGACATATAATTTGTAGGGTATAGTTTCTAAATTCTATTTTCACGTTATCATTCCCTTATGTTCATGTTATAATGAAAAATCCATTTTCATTCCTTATAATAAATTTTTTTTCACTTTTAATCATTTTTTTCTTTTTGTATGTTATGAAGATTGGTGATCTGTATATAGATGTTTCTAGTTATGATGATTTTTTTTCAAGAGATGATATGAATGAATTTTAAAATTATGTTTTATTAATCTGATGTTTCAAAAGAAACTAAACCATTATCTTAATTTTAAACACTTATGAATAATTAGGACAATATTGAATGGTTTAGATCAAATATCTTATTAAAATAACATATTTTGTGGTCATTTTTTTATCAATGTATAGGTTAGTTAACCATTTAAAAATAGTATGAGTAAATAATATTGAGAATTTTTTGAATAATTATATGTAAAGGTAATTATATTAATATTTTTTTTGAGGATAAAGGAATATATTTTTTGAGAAAATATAAACCTATATAGATATTGTATTTGGATGTGGCTATATAATAATAATAATCTTGGGTAATAAGTATAAAAATATTGCATTGAGATAGTCTAAATAGTCACTAGGTGGATTATAATTGTTTTCCCTACAAATGTTTGTTTGAAACACCAAAGTGATATGCATTGGAAATTTAATAACACATTAAAAACAAAAATATGGAATTAAATAAATGGAATCCCTGAATAACTATCTTTAAGAAAAATGTTTTATAATATAAAAATAAGGTCTTATGATTTTGATATCCTATATTTTTTTCTAGGATTATTTTTTTCCATAATGATTATGGTTTCTCACATTATAACTTTTGTATTTAGTCTATTGTTATAATTGAATGAGATCATGTTAATGCTGAGTGAGGTGGTAAATACAATTATTTTACTCATGATAAACTACATTTTAGATGTTCTAGAAAGAAAAATGTTATTATTATGATCATATAACAACATTTATCTATGAATCTTCATTATATTTTAAATATTCAATCTAGGGAATAATGAATTCATGTTTTTTCATAAGGAAAAATCACAGCCATTTAGTTACAATGATTTTGAAATATATTATATGAAAAAGATTAGTACAAAATAAAAGAAGTTTTCTTATTCATAAGGATTCTAAGAATGATAAAATCAATTTTTGTACATATCTTTTAAAATGGGAAGTAGTTCTATATTGGACTCTTATTAAGAATAGATTGCACAAAGAAGAAATGTAATCCATGTAGTGGAAAAAAAATGATCTTATCAATCAATATGTATGACCATATTATTATTTATATAAAAATACAAAATTAATTTCATGAAATAAAGAATAAGGTTTATTATTCCATTGATATCTATAATGATAATTTTATAATATTTCTGTTGTATGTTTCGTGTTTTATTATAACAACAGTATGTAATGTTGATTGAGTCATCAATGTATTTCTATAGGATGTTATCTATATTGGATATCAATTTATATGAATAAATAGTTTTATGTTCAATAATATTTTAAATGGAGATAAGATTTACACCTAAATTTCAGGGGTCTGATAAAAAATGTAATTTAAAATTAAAATAAAACATTACAATCCATTGAGAAATAAAGAGGTGATTCCAATCATGATTGATGTTTGGAAGGCATAAAGATTGAAATTTTCCTAAATAGACTCTTAAATTTTTTATGTATATAATGGATGGTCATCAATAAATATAATAATAATGTTATAGAATAAAGATAGATAATGTTGTGAATAGAGAGATAGCTTCACAGAATTCACCCTGCACACTGTAGTGATTAAAATGTAAATAGTATGTGAATCATGATAACCAATACCCCAATCTGAAATTTTATGATACTGATTGAAATTTAATGCCATTTAATCCTTTAACATTTTTAGATCTCAAGCTATCATTATTCCTTGAAAGGGTTTTGGTAATGACATGATGGAAACATCACCATGGATTTACAGGGATTTCCTTAAATCTGTTTTTATTTATTTATCAAAAACGTATAAGTGTTGATAGTGAACCATAAAATAGAGGTCAAACCACATAAAAATTGAAAATGAAATTTTAAAATAAAAAAAATAGAAAATTTAAAATTTTCACTTAAAATTATCATTTTCACTATAATGATAGATCTTTAATCACCTTTAGCTACACCACCATTCATATAACATGATACTAACTTTGACATCGACCTCATCACCATCTATGTCACTTGTCAATAAAATATTTCCATAGTATCACCACTAATAACTATTTCTATCACCTCTACTCAACGTATATTTTTCATCATCTTCGGAGACACCATACATAAAGAAGAATCAAAATTGTTTGAATTTATCATCATAAAAAAGGAATAGAAACAGCCAAAATACCCAATAGAATGACCAAACCAAAATGAAAATACCTAGTCATATATGACCACTAGGGATAAAACCAAAATAATCAGAATCAACAACAACATATCTAAATATGCTCGCAGTCATATATTCCCACCATAATCAGATACTTCTAGATAACTTCTCCCATAACAAATATTTATGGAAATTGGAACCCAAAAGATGAATGAAATCAAAATATATCATTTTCCTTGATCCCCAAGAATAGTCAACCAACACATCCCAATAAATCCCACAAAAAATATATCAGCAGTCAAAAAATTTCATAATACCATAGATCTAGAAGACTATGTAGGTATTGAGATTATCTTTTGGCATTTTTTGTAATCCAAGACCAATGAGACAAATAATAATATATCTATAAACATAAAAAATTCACATATATAATTTATATTTTATAATATTTATATTTGTGTCATATTATTAGGATACACATTAATGATGTTTTAAGCATGAATGGTATTCCAAAATCTATTGTATCAGATCAAAACAGTTCTTTACCTCTACGTTAGATTGAATAGTTCATTCATCAATTGATTAAGAATTGAGGATCAACACTACATATCATCATTATAATGATGGTTAGTCAAAGATTGTATTTATATCCATATTGTATATGTTTACCTAATGTTCAATAGATATTAATGATGGTTAGAAACAATATCTTCCTCTAATTTATTTTTTTTATTACTTTATATTTGTCTCGAGTATTCTGATAGAACCTTTTAAAGTCGAGAATGGAATAAGTGCATTACACTAATTTTTGGGATGAAATTTTTTAAATAAATCTATTGTGAACAAAATTCCATGAAAATATTGTATATATGGTTGATGAAATTCAAAATTAATAATAGTGGGACAATGTTAACAAAAATGTAATCATAATAATCATCCACATGATCAAGAATTTGTTTTGGTGAGAAGGATTTTTTAACACCTTTTCCATTGGATAAGGTTATGAGATCTATAATTACAATAATGTTGGACCATAAAAATATGTTCCCCTTAGAGATCCTTGATCTCGTCGGGATGGATTCATATCACTATAGAGAATCCACTATGTACAAACCATGTCCATGACATGATCCATGTACTTATATTGAGGAAGTAAATTCTTGGTCATTCAAATTTATTTAACTCTGAGGTCATACCAAATTATGTGGTTCTTTCATTCGAGTAAAAACATGTGGATATTCTAAATATTAGATAGATAATTCTACAAAATAAGGGAACACTCCTAGTTTTGGTTTTATAGACAATCCAACAAATTGAGGATGCAAAATGAAATTCTGAGGATATGATGAGGCTGATATATCATCCTTCTTTTTATTAGAGTGAGTCATATTGAGGGGGGAAAATTTTTAATATGGGTATAATGTTACGCCCTTTTATTATATGATATATATATTTTTCAATATAATATAACTTCTTCAAAATCATGTATTATACAAAACATGGTATTATATGAAACCATGGTATACTCTCAATACATGGAATAACTAATTAAGAGGCTATTTTTTGTGTGTTTTAAATCCAACTCTAATGTTTTTTGGGAAAAAATGTAGAGGCAGTTTATTAACTGCCCCTAAATATATCTGAAATATTTATTTTATTTTTTATTTTATTATTTTTTTTAAAATAAATTTATTTCATGTAAGATTTTTTTAACTATCACTAAATTGGAAGAAAAATTTACAAATAATGTATTTAAGGATAATTTATTTTTTATTTTTGGCTATCATATATACTTTACTGATTATAAATTAAAAAAATATATAGTTTTATTAATTAATATTTATAATTAATAATTATTAATAATTTTATACTTAAATGGAAAATTCGATAAATTTAACAACATAAATCGATGTTATTTCATATAAACATTAGATTTCAGAGTCTGTTTTATCTCAATAACATGTCAAATTGAAAAAATGAGTTGAACTATAATAAAATGAGATATAAATTATTTAATAACTAAAAGATTAAAATTTATTATTAATTCATGAAAATATTAGAATTAGACATGAACTTCAAATTACCATAAATTTTCCTTTGGATCTCTATTTTGGCTCTACCAAAAATCAAATTGAATTTCATACATGATCTATGCCACTACAGTCAGGTGAACTATGTCATTATTGCTTCAATGTCATAAGTGGAACTAAAGGAATCGAGAACCATGCTTTTAGTCAGTTACCCCCAATTTATTTACAATTGATTCAATGTCATCCCCATTTAAGGGTTTTATTTAATTTTTCAGCTGGAAAAAGAATTTTTTTCCATGGTTTTACATTAATATTGATAATGTTGGGTATGAATTTTCTATCAGTTTTTCACAGTGTATTTTTATTTGAAATTTAATATACTCATATTTTTTAATATTTACTTGTAATAAATCACTGTTATAAATATATATTTACATAGAAATGTATGGTTATTCATATAAACCATATGGAAATAATTATTTATTATAAATTTCATTAAAAATAAATAATTATTGACAGTATGTATTTTATCAAAATGCATTAACATGTATATATATACCTATACATATAACGGTTATATATTAACATGTTTGTGTTAATAAAAACATTTATTTTAAGGTTCATGTACTAATATATTTATATAAATGCACACATATACATACACAAGTAAATATTTGTGTGTATAAATAGTATATAAATGTATTTTCAAATCAATATATTGTAATAATAAAATATAGTATATAAATTAATTCCAATTTAAAAAATATGAATATATATATACACACATATCTAAATAATGTTTATATATACATATGTGTGTGTATTGATAAAAAATATTTTTTATATTAATATTCAAATTTTTGTAATGAAATATTATCATATTATATATTTAAAAAAATATATATATTACACACCTTTGATGATATTTCATATTCGTTTGATAGTTTCTTCATATGTTTTCATTTATTTCTAATTTTATTCCAATGATTTACTTTCCAATTGATTGATAGTGTGGTAATTTTTGTGTTTTCTCTTCTATTGGTAATTTTCATTCAATTATATATATCTATATATCTATTTATTTAAATATAAAAATATTTGTGTATATTTACATAAATTAGTAAATATTTAAAAATATTTATGTTCTTATATTTTTATATCGTATACTTGTAATATATATATCGATATTTAAATTCAATTCTATATAAATATATTATTTATATTAACATATAATAATATATCAAGGTGTGTGCTTATATATTTATAAACATAAATACATTTTATATATATTTATGAAAATTTGGTTTCATGTATATATATTTATAGATATTCATTTGCTTTTAATATTTTTATTTTTTAATTTCTTATTATACATCATTTTTATTAATTAATAAGTAATGGTGATTAGTTATTAATTATTAATTATTAATTATTATTTATCATTTATCTGATATCATATATCATTTATTATATATTTTTCATGATCTAATATTATATTTTAAAATATTTTTTATTTATTTTATTCTATTTTATTATTTATTTTTAATTTATATTATTAATGTTCATTAATTCATTATTAGCTAATTTATTATATTTTATCAATCGATTTTTATAATTTATTATTATGTTATCATTATTTTATTATTTACATTTTAATAATTAATTATATATTTTATAATGATTATCTATTATTTAACTATTTAGACATAATTCATAATTTATTTTTCATTATTATGTTTGCATTATTTATTAATTTATTAATTTTTTATCATATATTGATTAATTTTTTAATGAATTTATAATTCATATAGTACATATATATTATATATTATATATCATATATTATATAGTATATATTATATCATTATTATATAATATATATTATTCGGTATTTATTAATAAATATTCACAATTTAATTTTTATTATTTAATATATACTATTTATTATTATTATTTAGAAGTATCTATGTGCCAGTAAATACTTAATTATATTTTTATCATATTCATGGAATAACATTTTGATGGACCAAATAATTTAGTACTCTCTATACAATTAATATATACTAAAAATTATCATTTTATTATAAAAAAATACACAATGAGTTTTTATAATTATAATTTCATTATTTGCCTTTATGCATCCCTCCATATCAACCAAAAAATAATTCCTCGTATCATGGTGAAAAGTATGAAATTTCGGATATCATATAATTTATTAGGTTATGCATATAGTGAAAAATATGTAAAAATGTGGTATGATAAATATGACATGTTAAATAACTAAACCCCAAACCAACTAATAAATTACATGAACATTATATAGTAAGAAATAATGTTGATCAAATAATTACATATAAATAATCATATGAGCTACATACATGTACATGTATATTCTAAATAATCAATCAATAATATTAAAAATGAAAAATAAATATGTAATAATGGAATGAAAATTCTAGACATTTAATACATACCATAGAGGATTATTCCAAGAGCTCTAATAACAACAAGTCTTCTTCCAATTAATAAAATATCATCAAGGATGGTGCCATGAAATATATATAATTGAGTAAGGCCTCCCATAAATCCATATATAGTTTCTCTAAAAAGACTTATTGATGCGTCATGGTGCTATAGTGGTCCCCACACATCACTTGCATAGTCCAATTAAATACTAATATAAAAGGGATGAAATATTATTCACATAAAAAAATTAATTTATACTATAATATGAAATTAAAATAATTTACCCAATCAATAAAACAACAAATAAACCATGCATAATAAATTGGATGGAATAATCAATGCATGTCCCAAGCTAAACAGACCATAATCTATGGAGCAAAATAATAAAATGGTATCATTGGAGTATATCCCCCTTAAATAATATATTAATTAAATAACTTCTTCAGGTATATAAAATGTCCTTTAGAGATTAAATGTATAATTTCATGAAGAAATTATAATTTCTATAAAAATCACCAATTTATGTTATTAAATGAAAATTATTAAAATATTATAAAACCCATTTCATTGAAAATAATAATAAAATTATTTCATGAATTATAAGGAAAATTTATCTAAAAATTGAACTTTATATACATTTAATGGTAGATTCAAATAAATGAAATTTAAGATGCTGGGTAATTCTCTACATATTGTATAATTTAAAAATATGATTTATTTTACACTATAAAATGTTTAGCTAAGTGACTCCATCAAAAACATTTAAGAATATTTTTTCCAAAATATTTTGATGAAAATTAATATAGTGTTCATAATTTATTTGATAAAAAATTTGTATAATTATGAATGAATATTCAATATTTTTTTAGAAAAAATGTTTTTGGAATTAATTGTTTTTCAACCAATGATACAAATAATTTTTTATTTTAATAAAAACATTTTAATAATAATTATTAGTACAAAAGGGTAAAAATGTTAGATTAATTGATAATCACATTTATTAAATTATTTAAACAATAAATATTTGTTTGAAAATGAAAATATAATATAATTATCCATATTGAGAATTAAATTAAAATCATCCAAAAAAATATTAGATTATGAAATAAATCCTTACCACTTTTAAAAAATTACAATCATATGACCAGTTAATGAAATAACATAAAATAAAATTTTAAATTCCATGATGATATATTAATTCATTTTATAACATAAAAACTATATATATACACCAACAATATAATTAAGTGTGGACTATTGCTTGTGTCACATAGAATTAAAAGTGAGAAATGAAATATTTTACATGGTTCTTAGTTGCTTCAGATGTTCTTTAATTTACAAAATAATAAAATTATATTAATAATTTACATTATTAAAAAAAATTATGTGTATGAATCTTTTTATATTAAATTATATCATGAAATATATGAATAAATAATAATTTATGTTTACATTATATATTTTTTTGATATTTGGATTATGTGTAACAATGTAATGTACAAAAATTTCATGATTTTTTTAAATATTATGTGATTATTTCGGGACAAGGCGCTTAGAAAACACTCTATTCTAACTCCCATTGAGCGTGGAATATATGCATCATTTTTTAATTTTATTTATATCAGTGCACTGAGATGTTTTGGAAACATATAAATGAGATCCTTAATTAAGATCCTGAGGGAATCGTTCCATCTGTTAGAACAACTTTACCATAGAATGGACTTATCATCGACTAATGTGGGTCGAGGGAAAATTTTAGTTTTCAGAATTTTTAAAATAATATTATTCAATTAATTTAATAACTTAAAAGGAAATAAAAATGAATTTTATTTAATTTTAAATTTTAAATTCGTTAAAGTGTAACAATGTTTCTACAAAATGTAACTGAAATGCTATTTTATAAATGAAATATTATAATGACACTACAATATAACGAAACATAACGAATTTTCCATCATTAATGGACTGATTGAGATAATTAATTGGCACATTGGAGAAACACTAAGAAGACTTGGAGATTTGGAATTAGTGAATGGAGACTGACGAATGACCACAAATGACAGATTAAGGAGTGATGAATACAGCAATGTCGATCATAGCCCATGAACGATCCGCCGTTAAGGGATGAGTTTTTTCACAATGAATTAGTATCCACATTCATTCTTTCTAAACATCAAATGTGAAGAAACCCACAAATAATTTGATCTTCGAGTCATATGGTCTTGTGGGTGGGTAGAATAATATTATGGTTTGGATTCATTGATAGTCTTTATGGAATCCCAATCATCCCCAAATGTTGGTTAAAAATTCCAAAAAAGTGGAATTGGGATGAAAAAAAAATGCCCAAATTAATCCTTCATGGGTTTTCATGTGTTTTTTGTGACCTAATCCCAATTCAATGACAAGATGTACAAGAGGTCATAGAATAGATAACCATGACCAGAGAATTATAGTGGTGATCTAGAATCAAATAATGGACAACTTAATCAAGTTTGGTGGCCTGCAAAATAACTCACCAATGACCTAGTGGTGGAACAATGTGGTGGCCACATGCTGGAGGTGGCCCACAATGGAGACGCACCACATCGGTGGGGGTCCGTACAACATCAGTCACATGTTAGTGGATATGGACAGCTGGAAATGGCCTGCAACATGGAATCTAGTTATGTGGAATCAAGCCGCATCACATGGTCTATGGATCACTGACCAATAGGACCACTAAATGAGGTTTCTATGACCTCCCGCACGGTGTCCATGCCAGGAATTTCACCATGTCTGGCGAGACAAGATAACCTTCTCACAATAGGATCGGTAGGATACTGAGTTCTAGGCCACAACAACGTGCCTAACCCACCCAATCTTATGTTGGCCCAGCTAACTGAGAAGGATCCGAGTCTGGTCAGTGGCCCCTGGGCCCAGTGGGGTCAGGTCGGTCCAACTAGGTCGGATAGGACACAGGCCCAACTGATCCTTTTTCATTAAATATCCATAACTCACAAAACTATGCACTCGATTGATGATCCATTTTCTTTGTTGCGTCAATTCTGATAAGGTGGACATTTTGACATACTATATGTGAGTTTTTGTAGTGGTTGTGATATGATCGATGGATTGAAATCTAGATTCTCCTGAAATTATGTGTGCTATGATCGGGGCTCCATCAACAAGATATTACAAGAAGGGAGTATTGTGCGTACTAAAGTGGCCTAGTAAATGATTTGGTAATCGAACATACGTGGCCCAGTGGAAGAATACATGTGAAAAACTATATGTCTCGACATAAGAGTGGTATAGAGGATATTAGTTTCCCATGAGGTGAGTATCCTAATAAACCATAGTGGTTTGACAGAAGAAAATTCATATAGACATGTGTGGCCCGGATGATGAGTAGCGGAGATGGCCTTAGTTTCCCAACATGAGAACAACCATGCAGACCTCTGTAGCATAACAGATGTGTAGGCTAGCTAACCATAGGGGACAAGAGTGGAGCTAACCTTAGTGGCATGATAGACATCATCAACTCAACAGGGATGAGACCCTCAATAATACAAATTTTTCATCTTTACGACTGATGATCATTCTTTCTATATTTTTTGTTATACCTATGTGAGTTGACCATTGATTCATCTGTAATTTTCCACTGTGGTATTTCATGGCGGTTTGGGGTCCCTCAATCCTCCACATTGAGAACAAAATAATTAATCAATTCCATGGTCATCAGTTCCTTCAAATATACATTATAGGCATCAATAAAATCTTTACCCAACATCATTATCTCAACATCGGGACTATATTATAGGTTATATAACACTCGATTATATTTTTTCTGAGATGTTCAACATTCCAATAAATCATTTTTCATGGTAAATGATACAATTCAACATACACTCCCAAATCCATTACTAAATAACTCTATAGTAAAATTTTAATAAATTTTATAATAAATATAAATAAAATATTATTTATTAATATAATCCTATAACAGAATTCATGAATCCAAACACATGAAAATTATTCCCTCCCTTTAGTCTAACTAAATGGTATATTTTTTCCATTATCCATTCTCATCATTGAGATATTTTCCCCGGATGGTTGGGTCTTTTATTTGAATAGATACTCATCTACATATAGTTGAAACATTGAAAATCTTAAAGAATATATATTTTCTTTAAATCATGAGCATGATGCAATTTCTACTGAAAGGTGTATTAATATAATTTTCCTTTTTACAATGTATAATTTTTTTTTGATTTCAATAACAATCTCATGTGGTAAAATATTTCTTTGACATCAACCGATTATACATTTTTTAATATATCTTATCTTTATTATATTTCTTTATATTAAATCCATAAATCTTAGATATTTTTTTCTCAGTCTTATTATCAAATGATTCATTATCCTCCAATAATGAATCTAGTTCTCTTTAAATGATAGAATTAATCCTGGAAAATAATTTATCATTGTTTTCATTTGTATTACATAAACTTTTATTTTTCTATTTTCATCATAGATGTTATAAATTTAATTAGATCATGATATTATGAAGATAATGTATAATGCCAAAACATGTGTAATATTAAAAATAAATTAAAAAATTTTCTCATATCATCTCTAATATTCATAAAAAGGATTTATTTAGATATATTTTTATTCCTTTGTATTTAATTATATTTTTTATTGAAAATTAAGCTTATAATAATAATATCTATAAGAGTGTCCAAATAGGATGGCAATAAGGCCTATTATCATGAACCATGTGATAATTGTATCATGACTGAATCAACCTTATTAGAGTTACTATCCCGTAGTACCTCTATTTTACAATAATGTCCACTTGGAGAATAGTGATAAGGTTTCATTTTTATTGAAATAAAATATAATATAATACAAACAGAAATTTTAAGATATTATTTTTTATATATTATAAATGTTTATCAAAGCTTTATGTTCATTATTCTATATTTTTCTTAGATCTTGTTTCCATGGATTCAAATAAACTTCCAATCATACCTATTATAGTGACCAAAATCTATTATCAAATGGTATATGACAATATAATTTCACTATAAAAAAGTATAAGGAATAACATCCTAAAGGACAAAATAATTATCTAATCATGGTAAACTTGATATATTTCTGACATTATTAATAAATTTAAATAAATTAAAATTATATTTAATTTTATTAGATAATTCAATTAATCCCTTTACCAAATCCCTTCATATAAATGTAAAAATACATCCTCATACACTGGGGAATATAAATTCTATGATGGTTGTGAGATTATACACTCTATATGGTTAAACGTAAAATGTAAACTAAGAATAAACAAGAATGAACCAATATAAAAAGGTAAATTACATAACAAAATTCCTTTTAACCAATTACATGAGCTTAATATGTAAGAAAAAAGGATTAATTTATTCCATATAAAGAGTCACATGATCATGAATCATCACGATGTAGATTATAACTAACAAAATAAGCACATTTAATATCAATAACTGAATTCATAATGATAAAATGCAAAATTATAGTCAACTAAAACATATTGACGTTGATTGTGACTAGATATACTATTGAATAAAAGATTTTTCCAAAAAATCTTTATAATTTGGAAATTTTTATTCCATAACAATATTTAGATTACATCATTAGAGATATCGATGTATCAAGGGGCTATAATGGGCTCATGGATCCACTTAAAAGGTCTAATTCCTTAATAATTTAAAATGGGTTATTAATAATGCACATATATATTCAAATTTAACATATAATATGAAATGAATATACTCCTGCAAAACAATATCCATTATAAAAAACAACTATTATAAACTGAATGGTATTAAAATTTTACATCTCTAGTCGGACTGTTCATGTACCCTAGGGAGGAATAATAAGGATGGTATCATTAAAGAATATCCCCATTAATTCTGAATAAATATAAAATAATTTATTAATATATGGAAAATGAGTTTTAAATATCACATGGAACATTTTTTTAGAATAATAACAAATGTATTAAAATAAATATTTCTATCTAAAAAATGAAAATTCACTTGAAATTTCCCATATCCACATACTATAAAATCACAATAAAAAATGATCATATAGAATACTATAAAGATAACTTTATTTTAAAATATCAAATTTAATTTCCAATAGAGGATTTAAATAAATAATGGACATCATGGTGGGTAATTTCATACATTCCAAATATTTTAAAAATAACATTCATTATTCACTGTATATTTTTTAGAAAAATTTATCGTTTAGAAAATGAAACGAATAATCCATTCAAATAAATTATTATTAATGTCTAAAAGGGGATAAAATGACATCATAAATTCACATTGGTAATGATTAAAATTTTCAGATATCATTTCTAGAAAATATGGTATTTGATGAAAAATATTTTTTGAATGAAGATAGAAATTAAATTGGATTTTCTTACAAATATCGCGTGAATAAGTCTTTGTAACAATGAGAATAAAAATAGAACTATTATTTAGAAAATCAAAATAATAACAAGATGATAAAATTATATTTACTTTATGATATAATTATCATATAATTTAAAAAATGTATACATTAGAAAAATCAATCTTGAATAATTATTATATTCTAAAATAAACTCATAACACATTAGTAACACATGAATCATAATACCTATGAAATAAATAATATTTAATGAAAATTCAAATATAATTAATATATATTAATTTAGTATATAAATTAAAAATATTAATTTATTTATATGTCATAATAGGATCAATTGTTTAATAGTTTTTATGTCTCATAGATGTAAATGTTAGATGGGAAACCCTTACCTTGAGTTTGAATCATCATATACATTCTATATTGTCATTATTAGTAATCTTATATTAATTATTTATTTTATTATCAATGATTATAATTATTATTGTCAATTTTATTTCTCTTATTACCATGTAATATATCAAATCTATATAAACTATATTTGTATCACGTGTTTCGATGATATTTGTATTCAATATCAGAAATTACATTAGCAGGTTGACTATGGTCAAAATTGATATTACAAAAACATCATAATAAGAATAGTAATAATGATATTATTATAATATTTATAAATAAATTATTCTTATAAATAATCACGAATTTTGGTCTGTAAAAATGAATTATGTTACAATGATGGAGACAGTAGGTTGTATATACTCTGGCATAATGTTTCCATTTTTCAATGATAAATATGGAAAGCTAGTATAAAATATCATTTATTGTCCATAATTATTATAATATCACAAATATATATATATATATATATAACTTATTATATAGTTAAATATACTTATATAAATCATCTTTGTGGTCTGGCAGTGTAAAGAGAGACCCATCACTTTGTAAAAACAATATTCCACATGTTCATGAGGAACACAATAATTTTCCAATGCCAGAGTAAAATTGATATATTATTTTATATAGTAATAAATATTTAATAAATATTATATTAATATTATGTATATCACATATATTCATTAACAATATCCTTATATCATTGTACTTAAATCCCAAGTAAAATACGAATCACATACCTTTGTGAGGTGGTGGATTTTAGTACATAATAATTACATTATTGAATCCCCCACAAAATTGAAAGTAAAAAAAGTTTAATATGAAATCAATATTACCACGGTATACATATTTTATCATTATCATATATATATATATATATATAATATATTTATATCATAAAGCCATATCCATGGGAGATGTTAATGAAAAAATGAATGACTTTTATTCGCAATGCAGTAGTCTATCGTATATAAGAATAATTGTTTTATAACTTATTGGATAGATGTTATGAAGGTATTCAATGATTAAATTAACACAAAAAAATATCAATAAAAATATTATTTTAATATTATTATAATAATAAATTTTATCAAAAATTTAAGGAGGTGTAAAATTAAATAAAATAAAGACACTCATTCAAGAACAGTGTCTCTAATTCTAGTAACTTCTTTACCTTTGAACCAAAAGAAGTAATTGATTTGATAAATTCAGAATTTAATGTTTCTAGGAATATGGTATATAATTATAGATGTTTTTCCCATAAAAACATGATTTTATGTTGTGAATAATGTAGGTGAGGGGTGGCCTTTTATAATTGAGGTGACTGGAATACTTGTAATATTTTTATATAAAAATATGTACCCATGTTTTTCACCATACCAAAGGGATATAAAATAGAGTATAATCGAACGTTATACATTATAAGGTTGAAATATTTCAAAAAATATATATTATAATTTTTATCATTAATTCAATAATATTCGTTTTAGTTTAACATCCGTATAAATACACTTTTACCAAAATTGTGGAAACTATTTTTTTTCATTGTAACAATAAATTTTGCTTCAAATTTAATTTAATATTTTTATATATCATTATTTAGTCTTCTTAATCGAAAATAATAAATTCTATTAAATTTTATCATCAAATGTGGAAATATTTCATTTAAAAATAGTCTTGACGACGCAACAAGAATTCAGGGTTTAAAAGAGAAAATGATCAACAATATAAAAAACATTATATTAAAATTAAATATGAAAATGATTCAAATGACATAAATTTGATTATTTAATAAAAAATAGAACTAATTTTTCCTTAAAATCATTTCTAAAAATAATTTACACTGATAAATAATGTAAAATAAATGGATGTTTTCATTTAAATTTTTATATTTTCACTATTCATAAATAATGAATCTATTCATAAAAAATAAAAAACCCAATACATAATATAAAACTGATAATATGATTTAAATTATAATTTTTTTATTTTTATTTATAAAAATGATAAAACAAAATTATAGATAATTGTGCAATGGGTGACTAAAATCCCTTTTAGAAATAAAATAATGTTTTCTCAAAAAAATTCTTTTTCATATTATATTTATATTATTTATAACAATTATATATCCAAATAAATTATTTTAAACCATAAAAGTTTCATAATTTAGTTAATACTATTCATTCCATCCGATTTAATGACTAGTTTATAAATGTAAAGACACAATAATAAAATTAGTATAGAGTATCACTTTTCTATGAAACCTGATATTGTGTATAGTGTAAGATATCGAGGAGATTGAATTATACATATATATATATATATATATATATATATATATATATATACATCCCATAGTTTTATGATTTGATTTTCCCATATATGATTCGTGTTTCATGACATCGAAGCTATTGAATATGTGGTTTATAAATCTCAGGATGCTGCAATAACCTATATTTTAATAATTTTGTTAGGAATAAGAATAAACATGTATATAAAATAATATATATTGGTTTTATATAATTAATATATATTTATAAACATGTACTTAATTGTTAGAAAATTCCGTATATTCTTAAAAAATGGATTTTCCAACAAAAAATATGTATTTTATTTTTATGAAAAAATAATAAATTAATATTTTCTACTTATATATTTTTTATAGGAATAAATATTCCTTATTTATTAAATCATAATGTTAAAATATAATTTTAGTGAATATGTATAATTTTAAGAAATGTTCAATATTTCAACAAATATTAAAAACTTTATATTTTTATTAATCAATTTGATTTCATTAAATGAATTTACGTGATAATTTTTAAGTCAATAATTATTTATATTTATATACTAGTTAGATATTGTTATTATTAAAAAACATATTTCATTAGAATATAATTCATATATATTTTTTATTAAAATTTTCGATGATTATTTCAATTTCCTATTGGGATATCAACTTTTACATTTCCTCTAAAGGTTTAATTGGAAATTAAAATTTAACACAAATATGAATCGATTATGGGAAAATAGATTAACTGATTTGAATCATATTAATTAGTCTAATATAATTTTTTCAAATTATATTTCTTATAAAAATTTATATTAATCATATAAAAAATCTAATATTGTGGTTGTGGTCAAAACAAGCTAACTAGGTGTAAAACTAAACACGATAGGTACATTTTCCAACAAATAATTTCAAAATATGAATATGTATTAGGTTTTTAACATTATAATATAAAACATTAATATCAATGTTAGGATTTATTATTTTTAAATTTATACGACTTTACTATTTTGGATAATTTATGTAAATTCCCAATTAATATCCAAGTGAGATACAATCAAAACTAATAAAAGTACATCCACTCTCCTCTCCTCGTTAAAACCATAAGAAATTTTGGTTCATACTATAACGACCCAAATAATTTACATACATCCCTAAAAATATAATTGATTTTATAGTTTTATTTAAAGACCTTCTGTATAACGATTTAGGTATAAACGTAACGAGGATCTCTGAAGAAGAGGTTTTTCTCTTAAAAATGATTTACAATTTTATTCCCCCATCCAACACTGTAAAATATTATTTAACAATGATTTAATATAAACATAATTTCAATGTCTATAGTGAGACATTATAATGATAATATAATAACATACATCCATCTACTCTTTTGTCCAATGGGAAATGAAATTGTCAATCATGTGTCAGGTGGACTACATCCTAAAGAAATAATGTAATTCATTTTCAATCAACATATATCATGATAAGATATATTATTGATTTTAAATTATTTTTATTATTTTTAGGACAATATTATTCTTCTTAAATCATAATATAATATCTTCCTTATTACCTTGAAATTCATTTTAAAATGATAACAACACTCACGCGTACATGTTGACTATAGCCTTCACGAAGTAGTGTGTTATGTCTTCAAATTTATTTTTAAATGGTTGTTAATTAATATATAACTATTTATATATATAATATATGAGAAATTTTGGTATTCCAAAAATTTGATATATTATTTTACTTTTATTCATTCAGTTTTCTGCAATAATGAAAATAATGATACAGTGTATGCACTACCCACTATCTCAATGAGTTAGAATAATAATTTTATATCGATAAATGTTTTTGAATACAATAAAAAATTATATACTGTATAAATATAAAATTTATATCATGTATAAAATATAAGTATTTTTTTTAACCATTTTCAATTTTAACGGACCGAAAACATCAATAAAAAACATTGATTAAAAACAGAAGCTGTTATTACTGAAATAATAATTATAAAAAGGTTCATTAAATGATGTTGAAATAAAAAGTAATAATTAATAAAATTTTTATTTTATATTTATTACGATTCATTAATATCTTTTTAATTAATCTATATTTATTATAGGGGATGTTTGAACACATACAATAAAATAAAAGACTTGATGTAAGTGAATTTATTCTCCTTTTTCATCTATGGAGAACTTGTATTCTACAGGCATTGATTATTTATTGTTGTATATATACACTAGAAGAATTTTTTTCATTGACATGTAATTATAAAAAATTCCATCTTATATTATTTAATTATTGTGTATTATTATGAAACAGATACCAATGTCGAAATAGTATTATGTTACAAACCTCATTATTTATCAAGCATGTTTATTATTTCGTTCTGATGATAAAATATTAGGTTATACCTCCCAGGAAATTAATTTATTTTATTTTCCTATTTTTATTTTTTTAATATTAATTTATTACATTATTTTTATTATATTTATTTACTAAATAGTCCAATAGTACATTTTTTAAGAAAAATATTTTTTTCTCTCTTCATCTAAAAATACATTTTCATCTCTTAACATTTTTTCCTAAAAAATTAAAATGAAGTATATAATGCTATAAAATCATTATATGATGAATTATTTTCACCCGGTTTTATATTTTTTTAATTTTTTTAACAGAATATTATTATTTTTAACAAAAATTAGTTTCTTTTGACTATTTTCTGGAAATGATAAAGGAATCATTGTTTTATCATGTACATAAAGAATAGAATTTTACAATGAAACGAAAAATATATTATTTCTATCATATGATATATACTATCATATATATATTTGATGATAATGGTTTACATAATATCTGTGAAATTTTTATAAATTATAGAAGTGATTTAAAAGTATAAAAGGATAAATTTATCAATAATGTTGTAATGACATTATATCTAATTTTTATTCTTTAACAAAATTATCTTCTGTGTTACTTATGAATTAGTAGTGATATAATCCATTGAAACCATCCATATTAGTTATCAATTTGTATTATATTTATGATGTCAATATTTTTATGAATCTAATTCAATTTCAATGTGTTGTGCTATGATGAAATGATGAAATAATTGTCAAATCTATTATTTTTTCACTATTTTTTAAAATGAATAAATGTTTAAATTTATATGAATGGAATTACTTTAAATTCAGTTATCATATGATGAAATGTTTGTGAAATATATTTATATTTTACATTTTATATCACAATGAAATGATTATTAATCCCATTATATTAATGAGTTATTATGTCATAAATGTTTTATTATTCTCATGATACACATATAGATTATTTTTATTATGTAACAGGTGAGACAAATAAATATATCCATTTAAGTGGTTAATGATTGATATTTTATGAAATAAATTGTATTATAATATAGATTTATCACAAATTAGTTATATAATAAGTCTATTATATGAGTATTAATAATGAACCATGACTATAATTAATGTCTGTGAGTAATCCCATTCCACTATTATTATCATTACAATGATCCTTAACTACGATGGAAATTATATTATTTTCCTAACTTATTTCAAAAATCAATTTCTATTGACACTTTTATACCCAAAATTATTGAATTATTTTATTGGTTAACGATTCATGTATTATGGAATACAATGATTGATTCCATGACAATTTTCTATGATATATAACATGAAGGGTTTTGTTTATAAATTTTATTCTCATGTTCTTATACCTTTATATTCATGTTATGTTAATTTTTTTGTCAAATCATACTGAACAATTGATATTCCCCATTATTATGATTCATTTATATAATTTATAATGAATTTTTCTATGCATGATATAACATTAAAGGCTTCTATTTTTTATGAAAATTGTGGGGGAGAATGTGGTTCTATTTTTAACTGGTTCACCATGTATCCATAGCTCCAAATGAACTAAACTATTATGGTCCACATGTGAGTTTATCTCAAATAAATTGAATATAATTCATTATAGATATAATATAAATGTTTGAGTGGTTTGGGTATTTATATTATTAATATATAAAATATAAAAGATAAATTTAGTAGCATTTCTCACCTTCTTTAGAAGCATATAATATTATTTCTTTTCTTATTCAATAATCACATGGATAGATGGTTGAATATATATTTGAGAAATATAATATCCAAACCCATTACATTAATATTTTCATATCCATATTTTTTAAATAATAAAATATCATATTTTTCATTATCCTCATTATTTGAATGATAGCCTGATAATTTTTGACTTAGTGCATCTTCCACCTGGATTGTTTTCCTTTTGTTGTAATGTATTGAGAAATCATAATGTGTAATAATTTTCTATTTTCCAATATTGTGGTTATTAAACTTTTTAATTTTTGAAAATATACATTAAACCGTTAGGATCATTATACATCACACACCATTTTAAAAAATTAAATGTTCTCTAATCATTAATGAAAAAAATACCATTGATTGCCTAAGATCATGAGTTAGGTAATTTCACATTAGAATAATCAATAGGAAAATATGTATTCATAATATCATTATTTATTATAATTTACCACAATACCATCATTAATTAATCCTTATATTTGTCAAATCCTTATCCACGATAAGGTAAAGTAAGAATATGTAGTCCCACTACCCTTCTCTTTAATTCCGTGAAATATAAATCAAATTCATATATTGAAAAAATATATATCTATAAAATTTATCATGGAGATTTGGTTATAATTTCCAATTAAATTCTCCACATATCATAGATAGTATTAATTTGTAATTATTAAAATATAGTTCTTTATCATTATGGTTAGTCTGTTCCATTAATCATCGACTTTTATTATTAAGACTCGTCCTATTCTTAGATAACTATTATATCATTAAAAAAATGCATCATAGTAGAATTACACAATGTGGATCCAAAGGTTTATTTTCATGGGATTACTAGGACCAACCATAACATTTATAACATCAATTATAAACATCTATTTAATTCCATCTTCACAAACATCTTATTGGATTTTGACCTCTCCATAGTACCTGTTGTCACCGTAGGATATAAATAAAAGGGGGTGATATAAAAGAATATTAAGTGGATAAATAAAAACCTGAAACAACATAATATGACGTGAGTATAGTTATTATCATTATAACAATGTAATATGATCATAATCATGAGAGAATACAATAATAGAATATTGGGAATGTGGAAATTCATATACAATGAAACATCATGTATTAGTGGATAACTACCACTCAGTGTTCTAAAAAATTCTAGCTTC
This sequence comes from Viscum album, assembly GCA_963277665.1. Taxonomy (NCBI): domain Eukaryota; kingdom Viridiplantae; phylum Streptophyta; class Magnoliopsida; order Santalales; family Viscaceae; genus Viscum; species Viscum album. The sequence continues at coordinate 579,082,563 of OY728128.1, read as the reverse complement.
ATGTTAATGAATAATTTCCATTTAACCCATTAGATTAATCACTTTTCCAAATTAATTGGAAAATAGTATAATTCTGAGTGCACCCATAAAATTCCACCATTTATATTGCACTCTAAAATTCTGGGCACACATGCCACATCATAACATTTTCATTATCATGAATGCTATAAATAAAACTTATCTATAATGAACATAATAACCCATGTAATGGAATGTGTTTCATCTCATTATAACACATTCATAATTATTTTGTTCCCAAAAGAATTGGGGAATGACATATCTGATATAAGAACCATTAACCTTTAGTGAGAATAAAAGGAGTTGTATTGAAAGAAGAGTTCTTTCTGAAATCTTTTATTTTAACATAAACTCATGTAGATAAAATTAATATCCTAGAAGAGGTATTATAATGATGATGAAATGATTTTTATGGAGTAACCATAGTGTTAATTGAGTGAATGTGGGAGAACATGATGAAATATAGATGGGTTCGATAATTTCACCTTATCTTGTATCTGAGCACTTTATTCACAATAATGACTTATATAATGACATTATATTCAATAATTGGAAATTAAAAAAACTTTTATACATGAATATGGTTTCTTAATATTTCATTAATTTATTTTATGGGCCTTTGAATGAGTTATAGGGTATAAATCCAATGTTTAGGAGTTTTTTTTTCTTAGTTTTCATGAACAGTCACTTGTACACATTAATGAATGTTCTTGTAGAACATGGAAAAAAATAAAGAAATATTATTACATGTTATTATTTTTATTATAGGATTTTACATGATCTTATAATGATGTATGTTATATTCCATTTGGAAGAATCATTAGATAATATTTAATGATGATCAATTTAGGAAAAGTTTGTCAGTTTTTTGATCACAACGAACATTTTTTGTTTAATAATTTATTAATATGTACATAAAACCAATTAAGAACAATAAATAAGATATATTAAATATTATGTAATCTATTTCAACCAAAAAAATGGATTCATGACTATATCTCAGGGAGGTAATGGAAAAAGAAAGCATGTTATTCATGAAAGAGATAAATTAACACCTCACGAACAACATTTTCATTTATAATATAAAATTAAGATGAGTATGGGGATGGATGATATATTAACCAATTATTGTAAAAATATGAAATTAAATTTATGATATTGTTTTTACCATACAATATGGATAATGTTTTTGGGGAGTGATTAAGATAAGAACTTGTAATTCAATGGAAATTAATAGAAACGATTGAGAGTGGGGGGATTTCTTTTTGAATCATCCTTAAGGCACCAAGAATTCTACATTTGATAAAACTAGAATCTCTATGAATTTGGTGAGGGTCTAGGTAATAGTTTTAGTCAGAGTTTAGTCAGGTCTTGAAGCTTCATAGTTATGATGAAATGAGGGTGTGAGGGTTGGTAATTTTAGTGGGGGGTAGGGGGGTTTCTTCAATATTATAAACATTATTGTATAATTTCGTCAGAAGACAAGTAGTATTGATGATTCCATGAACTAGAATTGTAATTTGTGCATTAGAGTTCTAGATAATATCCTCACATCATCTATACATCATATTATGACATCATAATTCTTGTTTTTAACATTTATTAAAAATTATCAGGATTTTCTATTCACCCAAAAAGTAATGTATTTCAGTAAAATACCAAAAAAATCACAGTGGAAATTTTATAATCTGTATAATCCAAAAAATAAATCCATTTTAAAAAATAATTTTTTTATGTGTTAATTAAAATTTTAATTAAAATCATAATTTACTTTATAATTATATATTTTAAAATTAAAACTATTTTCATAATTCTTTAAAAAATTAAATAAGTCCATATAAAATTTTCATAAAACCATAAGATATAAAGTTTTTACTTTATGACCACATTTTAGGAAAAAAAAATTTATTTTAAATTTCTTAAATAATTAAAATTATATTTTTATGGCTTAAAAATACTTATTCTTTTACTATGCTAAAATTGGCACTTATGGGAATCATATATTTTATTAAATCATTCATGGGTATGGTTAGAATTATTTTGGATTTTTTAATATTCATAAGGATATGTTATTATACACAAAAAATTAAATTTTCCTATCAAAATCCAAACATCTTACTGATCAAAACTGTGTATGTATGATTTTGGAAATTCAAAACACATAGGTGAAGAATATATGATTAATGTTCATATGGTATTTAGTATCGTTAGATGTGATAATAAATTAAGGAATGATTAAAATAATATATTTTCATTAATAAAACATTGGGTTGTTACATTCTTACAACTTAAGAAATTTCACCCTCAAAATTTTGTTTTACATAAACAGGTGAGGGTACTTCTCATTCATCGCCTCCTCTAGTTCCTATGTTGCTTCATCAAACATATGGTTCCTCCACAACACATTGAAATGGTGGGTTGTCTTGTTGTGTAGTACATTATCTCTCTTGTCAATAATCATTATTTTATAAACCACATAAGAGATATCATCACTTGTTATACCACATCGGAGTTCATTACTTGTTAGGGGTTTGTTATATACTTACTTATGAGTGATATTTGAAACTCAACAGGAACATAAACTATATTCAGTTGAATTTCTTGAAGATATTCCAAATATATAATGTGGTTAGGGATCTAAAAGGATCCAATGTACCTTGGGCTAAGCTTCCATTTCTATCCCAACTGCATGACTCTCTTCCATAGTGATATTAGAAGGAAGATTTTATCCCCAACATTTAACTCCATGCCCCTTTAACGGTTTTCAACATAGCTTTTTTTGAAATTATGAGAATAACTGATATGTTTCTAGATAACATGAACATTCTATGCCATCACTTGTACAAGATCATGTCCAATTATCATTCTTTCTCCAAATTTATATCAATAGGATGGACATCAACATTTATTTCCAAACAAAACATTATATGGACCAATCTAAATTCTCATTTAGAATATATTAATGTATGAGAAATCATACAATGGGATTTTACAATCCCATCATAATTTTAATTATATAATTAAGTCTATTAGCATGTCTTCTTGCATCTGAATAGACCATTCATATTTTCAATCAATTTTTGGGAGACAAGCCATTCTAAAATTTAATTCAGTACAAAAAGCATGTTGAATACTTTTCTATAATATATATATTAATATTTGAACATAGTCAGAGAAAAACGTGAGTGTAAGACTATTAAGTCTCACCAAATACATCACATATATCATTTTATGTTTTTAAATTGAGATATCTTTAAGAATATAAATAAAATGGGCAGTATTGGTGAGTCTTTTAACCTCAACATGTATCATAGTATTGACTTTGGACATCTTCGGGAGTCCCGTGACAATGTCCACAATGAAATTTTCCATTTCCACATGTGTATAGTCAATGGATTCATCATCCCATTTGACTTTTTATTCTCACTTCTTTAACTTTCTAACTTACAAATCAACAATAGATATATTCCCTACTCTACTTCATCATTTTACTCCAAAAGAATTGTTCTCAAGAATCTTGGTACATCATGGTGATGCTATGATGGACATAGAATGTGGGGCTATGTGAAATTTCCAATAGATTATTCATTACCCCAGGTGATGAAGGCACACACATCCATTTTCCAAACCGAATCACACCATTATCGTTGATATGGAACTTCTGTAACATCACTTCCATTACTGCATTCACCTTATTTTGTAACTCCAAATCGTACCTTGGTACCTCAATAATCATATCTATGATATATGGTTTCACAATAATTTAGTAAAGGTATGATGTATCCCATTCATTTATGATTTACGAATCCATTCGTTTTCATATTCTTGATGATAGTGTGTTTCATATTCCCATACATGGTTAGATTTGAAGGTTCTTTTCTACTTATAAAATCAACTATCTTTTTCGCCTTTCAATGATATATTAAATAGATCAAACATAGTTCGTGATTATATCAAACAATCACCTTTTACACTAGTTGATCTCCTTTTGTGTGAATATATACTCAATGATCTTATGGTCAGTATATATGTCACACGTTTAACCATAACGATATTGCTGTGAAATTTTCAATGCAAAAATCACGGTTTCTAGCTCTAGATAATGTTTTGGTAAGTACCTCTCCTGTATCGCCAACAATCATGAGGCATAAGTTATGAAATTATCATTTTTCTAGAGTATGCAACCCACACCTTTCTATGATTCTTCAATATATATCACAAAACATTATCCACTTTTCATTAGTGTCAGTACTGGTGCAGTGATTAACATTCTATTTAACTCCATGAAGATTCCCTCACATTAGTCCATCTAGAAATAATTTACCACTTTTCATGTTATCTTATTAAGATAGATTGAAAATCATGATAAATGTCTCCCAAATCGTATGTATTACCCACCTATTCCAAATAAACTATGAACTAATTTGACACTATTGGGCCTGGGACATTTCTTAATCACCAATGTTTTTTAGTGGTCCACATAAACACCCCCACATGAGATCACATGTCCTGAGAAAGTTACATTCTTCATCAAAAAGATAAAATTTCGGAAAATGGAGTTTGAATTATACATTTTCAATGTTTCCAAAAAAATTCAAATATGATAAACATTCACTTCCTATCTCTTGGAGTTGCTGATAATATCATCTATAAACACTAAAAATTATTTTTTGAGGTAATTTCTAAAGACTCAATTTTTCAAATCAATGATTATTTTAGAGAAATTAGTAAATTCTATGGGAATCCCATGAAACACATAGTACCCATACATTGTTTTGAAGGAATTCATATGAATAAATTCATCCTTGAAATTTAGCAGATGATATCTAGAATGAAGATCCCCAATTGAGAAGTATTGATCCCCTGTTAACTGAAAAAACATGTAATATATCCTTAGAGGTGGATACATTTTAAATATGGTTATCATGTTGAGTCCCAAATAATTGATAAAAAACTAAATTATTCCATCCTTCTTCGTTACAAAAAGTACTGGCACTCCACAAGGTGATGCACTATGTTTTATGAACCCTTTGTCCAAATGTTATTGCATCAGCTCCTTTACCTCCTCTATTTAGATGGGAGCCATCATATTTGGAAACATTGAGATAGGAGTTTCTCTGGGTATGAGTTCTATTGAGAAATCTACCTTTCGATCAAGTGGAATTCATGGAAACCCTTTGGGAAATACATAAACATATTCCCTCACAATGGGAATTTCTGCAAGGTTGACACTATCATTTGACTCAACCATTTGGGAAATGTATTATTCATCATAGGGTATGAACACCCACACTGTAGAAGTATATTTCAAAGTTTATTCATGATCATAATTTCATTTTTAGAGGATCATGTGATTGTTCAGAATGTGAAAATATATTTCCTTTTCCTAATAGTTGAAATGTGCACTATATAATGAAAACCAATCCTTTCACATATTTGTGTTGAATTACACCAAGGTATGTATAACAACATCCCCTTGAAGAATTTTCCCACATATGTCAATAAGAGTATAGTCAAACAATAATGTTGATATTATTTCACTACTTGGTGTTTTAACAAATATATTTACATCATTATTTTAGGGATTATATTCAAATGTTCTATAAAAAATTCATGAAATAAAATAATGCGTTGAACTAGAATCAAATAATACATATTCCATTATTGATTGAATAGTAACTGTACCTTGTATGACATCATTATTAGGATCCAAATCCAAATAATGATGGAATAAACATTCCCTTTTCCCATTGTTATTGGTGTTTGCGGACGTAGATTACCCATGTGGAATCAAGGATTATTGCAATTTCATTCATAGTTACCTTTCTCCAAACATTTGTTGCATTGAAACATGATTAGGGATACCCTTTAATCTATTAAATTATCCTTATTTATCATCTATTTTCAAAACTAACGAGTTTGGTGTCTGTCATTCCCACAGTTGATGCATTTCCATTCCCTTTGAGGTAGTTCCCATGATTTATCATTCCAAATTATTGGAATATGGTTCATGGATTTTTCTCCCCACCCTTATCCATAGATCATCTACTTGAATCTTCATCTTTATTTTATTATCAAAATTGCCCTGGGACAATTTTACAATCCTTATCTCCAATTTTAGAGAAAATAAAACAAAATATTCAAAACTCCCAAAGTCTAAAATTACATGATTTTTATGAACGTGTGTTTTAAATCTACTATAGAACCTATCAATTTTCATATCATTGTTGATAACAAAACTTGATGGGTTCCTTGAATAGTATTTGAACCTCACTTTGTAGGTTTTGAAATATTCAAATTTCATTTTTTTGAGCTCTATGATTTATCTCTCATTGTTTTTATAAAGATTTATTGGGAAATTAATGTAAAAAAACATTATCAAAATGTCTTACCATATCATCTCATCAATTTTGTCATCCGGCGTTGTGTTCATAAAAAAATCCCAATATTGGTCTACCTCTCCTTATAAATGATAAATGGCTAACGTCCTATTCCCCATCATGGAACAGTAAATCACAAAAAAATATTATCTCCATTGAGTTTACCCACTATTTTTCAACTTGTGGATCAAAACATCCAATAAAAATTAGTGGTTGTTGCCTAATAAAACATTCTATAGAAATTTTCCCCCTCTTTGTTGAAGGATGATGTTCCAAATTATTGAAATTATTATCCATAACATGATATAGTTATAAAATAATCTCCTTGAATTTATAAAATCCACCTCCCAACGCATTGGGGATTTAATTCGAGAAATCATTGAATTAGCCCTCACATGGGTTTTTGGACTATTTCTCCTAGTTTCCACAATTTTCTATAATTGAATAGGATATAACAAAACAGAAGTCAAATGGTCATGAATAAATAACTTATACAATTGAATTTTTTTCACTAAAATAAAAACATAGTATATCCATATGAAAATCTTCTTGTGTACACATTTTTACATAGTATAATACTAGAGGTTTTCATTAGGGTTCAGTAATGTTAATTCCCAAATACCTAATCCAAGCCTCTAATACCATCAATAACCACCCAACCATTTCTTACAATACTCTAACATCATTAAAACGATAAGTAAAATAATATTACTCCACAATGGTATTCCAATAATTTAATGACTTTGGAAAACTATAACCACACATTAAATTAACCACATCATGAATAGACATTTATTTAATTCCATCTTCTCTAGATTCATATTGGATTTTTACCAGTCATTAGATTATATAGTCACATTCAGATATACATCCAAAAGGGGTGATCTAAAAGCCTAGTAAGTGGATAAATAAGAACATGATACAATATTAAAAGGGATTAGAATAATCATTACTATCATAACATATGAATATAATCATAATCATGAGAAAAAACATTATGATTAGACTTGGAATGTAGAAATGAATAAAAAATGAAACACCATGTATTAGTTGTTAACTACAACTCATTGTTGTGAAAAATTCAATTATCAGGTACATGAATCATTTACCATGAACTAATGAGATTCATCATTTTACCCAATGAGTTGTAGCACTGTATAATTCTAAGTGCACCTATCACATTAAATCATTCATATTGTGGTATATAATTTCAGGATCATCCATCACTTCATAACATTATCATTATCAGGCATTACATATAGAACATATACAACTAAATATAATAAATAAACCATGTAATTAAATGAGTATCACTTAATATAACTCCTTTATAAACATTGGTCTCACATATGAAATTGGGAATGACATACTTGATATAAGAACCATTAACCATGAGTGAGATGTAAAAGGTGTTATTTGGAATGATGAGTTATTTTATAAAATGTTTTATTAGACATAAAATCCATTTAAAAACATTTATTTCCCATAAAAGTGAATATATTTATTATAAAATTATTTTTATGGAGTAACTATAGAGAGAATGTAGTGAAAGAGGCTGTTATCGAAGAAAGAATGTTGGGTTCAAGAAATCACCCTTACATTGTATCTAAATTATTTCATCACATAACAGTCCTATATAATGAAATAATATTCATTAATTAAATATTAAATAACAATTTATACTTGAATATGGTTCATTATGGTTTCATTATGTTCATTTGTGGGACTTTAGAATAGTTATAGAGTTTATATCCATTGTTCGAGAGTGTTATTTTTTTAGTATTCATTAACAGTTCACTGGAAAACTAAATGGAAGTTCCTGTAGAACATGGATAAACATACAGAATAGATATTACCTGATATTAATGTTTTTAAATTATTTTAAATTATCTTTTAATTAGTTATTTTATCTTCTATTTTGATATATCATTAATTAAAATTTAATGATGATTGTTTTAGGTAAATTTTGGCGGTCTGTGGATCACAAAGAACTTGTTTTGTTTAATAATTTAGTAATATCTGCATAAATCAGTAACATAACATTAAAAACGATATAATACATTTAACACAATAAGTTTCTACAATAAAAATGGTTTCATGACCATATATGATGGTGGCAATGTTAAATGAAAACATGTCGTTCTGGAAGGTGATAAATTAACACCTCATGAAAATCATTTTCCATCCAAAAAATGAAGAGAAATAGGGGGTTTGATGATATATCATACTATTAGTATCATAAAATTCCACTATTTTTATGTTACTAGAGTTACCATAACATTAGGATATGTATTGTTGGGGAGATATTATGAAAAGAAATTGAAATTGAATGGAAATTAAAGGAAGAGAGGGTGGATTACTATATGAATCCCACTTAAGGAACCATCAAAAGGTATATGATAAGACCTTCAACTCTTGGACCTATTTTATGGGATATAAATTATGTATGGGTTGAGTTAAGATAAAGATTTAATCTTTATATGTGTGAATAAATGATGGTGTGACAGGTGGTTTTAATTATGCAGTAGATATGGGTTTTATCAATATTATATTCATTAATTTATTTTTTCACCACATGACAATTAATAGTGATTATTCAATAATGATGAATAGTTATATGTGCATGTGATTTAGATATAATGGCCTTAAATAATCTATACATTAGCTGATGACATCAAAATTATTATATTTATCATTTAACATAAAGTATCGTATTTTACAATTCACCAAAAAGTTCATGTATTTTAGTAAAATTCCACAATTTTAAACAAACCATTTTTTGATGATTTGAATCCAAAAATGAACAATTTTTTTCCAAAATAATTTTCTTGATATATAACAATATTATTTTTTAATTAAAATCATAATTTACAAGAAAAATACAGATTATAAATTTAAAATATATTTCATAATACATTCCAACATTATATATGTTCTTATAAAATTATATTCCAACGTAAAGTAATATAATTGTTAATTTATGAATTTTTTTTGGAATATATTTTTTCATTTATATTAATTAAATAATTAGAATTATTTTTTTGACTTTCTAAAATTCCAAATCTTTTCCTATGGTCCAATTGGCAATTATAAGAGGCCTAAATTTTATTTTATCATTCATGTGTAAGGTCAAATTAATATTGAAAATTTAATATTAAAAATGTTAAGAATAATACTCATTAGGGTTGGTTACTATTCAAAAGAATAAGTTACTATTTTCCAAAAATTATGTTTGTCTTATTAGACACCAAACATCTAACTGATGACAACCGTGTATGTCAGATTTTGGAAATTCAAATCACCAAGGTGAAAATTTTATGATTAAGTGTCACATATTATTTACTATCATTATATGTGATTATACCTTAAGGCATGATTATAAGATGGGATTTTCTATACTATTGGGATGTCGAATGTGATTACAGTTGCTATCAGATGGAGATACTGTTCATAGTTGCAATAGAAGGCGTCAGATAAGTTGGACTCATTGCAGTTGTCCTTTTTAGATGGTGATGGAGGATCTGACATCCAGTCAATGGTTCTCACCCCTCCTCTATTGCATTGAGTATGGGAGGCACTACATGTGGATATCTATTATGAGACTCTACATTCCCAAATGTCCATAGGGAATTCTTCTAATAGATATTAAAAAACTAGGAACCATGTTGTGATTTTTGGAGGATGATTAGTGGTACTAGTTACATTACAGGTGGAGGATTCGAGAGAGATTAACACATATTATTTAGAGGAATATTCCGGTTTTGAAACGATATCCTAATACCTCCAATGTATTTTTTTATGGGTATGGAAGAATAAAGGAGTTACAAAGTCTGATTCTCATTGACATAATTTTCAGCAATGGGAGGCTGACCACCGTGATTCAGTAGGTATATCTCAACCCCTTGAGGTTCCAAAATGAATGTGGGATGGGAGATATATGGACTTTTTAGGATATAAAAATGTATATCTAGGGGAGATTATTCCATTTTGGTGATTGTAGACTGAATCACCATGTCGGCCCACATCCCATAAATACGAGAGCAGAGTTCATTATAGATCCCGAGATGCTACTACATGTAATAATAGTATGACTCAATGGTGTCCCATTGATGATTTTCTCTAATTTTGATGCTAAAATAACATCAAAATGTTGATGGTATTCAATGAGGTGTTTGGGCCCCTATTATGCTTGATCATAGCGTTTCACCCACAAACTGATTGCTATAAATAGCGAGCCATTCAGGTCATGGAGGATATGTTGTTGGCATTCAAGATGAACTTTAGTCCTAGTTGTGAGGATCACCTACCACTTTTGGAGTTTTTGTAAAAAAAATAACATTAAATATATTTTATTACATCATCAAAGGATTTGTATAATAAACCATAAAGGTCACAAATTTTAATGGATAACCAAGGATATTCGGTACACAATGGCCCAAAATTGAGGTGAGCTACAATAAAGACGGTTCCGATTATCCATGAGTAGATAAAGGCATCAAAAATACATTATAAGTATTCTGTTGGAAGTTGATGGAGCCCATTAGATTTTGTGAAATGAAAAAAAAATTCTAATGTGTTTCACCTAGATGTGGATTATAGAGATTTGGATGATGATTGATGTTATCTGTATGGAAAATCTGTCATTTCCATATACAATGATGAGATGGTGAGGATGAACACTACATATTACTAGATTCATAGTTATGTTGTGTTCACGACATCATCCACATGTCATAACTGAAGAGGTGAGTGCATTATCTATCACACATTATTGACTATAGTTAGCTGGAAATCAAGGATGGAGTGAATTTTTTTGATTACCAAGTTTATATCACGGATTAGGAGGAGGAGATACATTTTGGGTGATCGAATCCTTTCATACATATCTGGGGGAATCACAAGACTATCCAAGAGATGAAATAGAAGCGTGAGGCTACGATTAATGCTCTGTACCCCCATCATTTTGAGTAGCCCTTATTTTTTATTTTATTTCACTTAAATACCCATGGATGAGAGAATGTAATGTCTTGGATTTTCAATGTAATATTTAAGAATATTGTATGAATTAATTTCAAAATTATGTTATGGGACGACATGTGATTATATGTACATGTGTGTCCATAATAAATGTTTGAAATATATTAAATAAATCACACATGAGATTTTACTAAAAAATTGGAATACCTGTTAAATTGGTTCTTGGATTAGTAATAATAGGGGATCATTGTGTAATGAATTGTAGGATTACTTTAGGTGGGACCTAATATTGAAAAACATGTGTCATATGTAGAAAAGTCATCATAGGTGTAAAAATGATAAATAGAATATGATAAAAATTATTTTATTCAATTTCAATGATACAATGATGGTTTTATCATTAAATAGATCTTTTTAGGAAATTTTGGGTAAGCCGCATAAGCCTAGATCCTCTTTAGAGTTGTTGGAGTGAACATCTAGATAATCTGCTCAAATAACTGATATTGTTATCATAAATCAATGGTTGGTGCACATCAGATAAAATAGATATATTAAATGTCAATGAAAATAGATTATTATTCACTATTAATTATCCAAATCATGTTAGGGAGTGTGTTTTTATTTTGGTATTCACCATTTCTGAATTTTATGATGAACTCAAACAAATAAAATAGAAAAATGACATATAGATCAATCATTATGCATGATGTGTATGTATATGGAATATATTAGGATATTTATTCAAGATTTTTAATTTATTAATTATTAATTGTATTAGTAACTGACTGATATCTACATGAACTTCGATCAAGGATCATTCTCTTGTTCATCGTTGTTCTTTTCTCCCCCTTTTCACTGTTCTTCATGATGTACTTCCTATTTATCCATATTTTGATATATCATTGAATGATTGATTATTGTGAATAATATTATTAGTTAAATTATACTAAATCAAAGATCTTACATCAGTATTACATGATGGAGGTGCAAGAATGGATGCAACATCAGATTAAACGACAGTTGGTATCAATTTCATGTTCATTGTAAAACCTCAAAAAATAGAGATGATATTCAGGTTCAATCAGATCAAGGACTTGAAAGAGGTATATGAATTATACAAAAGACTTAGGTGTGGACCCCCTTTGAATTTCCATACAAGGCACAACAGTAATGGTGGCTGGATCTATGGGGATGATGATCAGGGCATGATCCTATGGATTATAGATAATCATGCATTGCAAGTCATCTAATCCGAGATTACACTATGTGTGGGGAACTAGGAGCAATGAATATGATATCTGGAGGGATAAGACTACTTCATAACATGTTTTCTAGCCAACACAATGCTTGACCATTACTCAAACACTTAGAAAATAACATGGCTTGTACTTGCACATGGGATGGACTATACAGCCTGCCTACACAACATGTACATACAAAAATAAAATGATTGTATTACATTGACCATTTAACATGGGAAATACCTTGTGTCATTAGACATAGTGTTTACCCTATTAGACAACATATTTTTTTCTAGATCGAATGAATCAATTGTACTTGGTATCTTGGACTTGTTTCATTACGGTTTTTTCCTCTTATCCATTCACTGGTTGTTTGAATATTATCGTTTCATACTTCTAGGACTATGATAAATTTAGTAGAATTTCCATGATTGATTTATTGCAATCCCATTGAGAGGTTCAGAATGGTATCCTCTATTTATCATTGTTCCATAGGTTGTGTAATGACCCGCCAATTCTCATTATCTTGAGAGTACAAAGAGTCATTACTAGGCCTTAAGCGACATCCCCACGGTGTCAAAGGCTGGCAATAAATGTCGAAGGGTTTCAAACAAGTGGGGGACGATTTACCCTGTTTGAACATCAATAAAAACAAAAACCATAACCAAACCAACAAATAAATGACACATGATAAAAGCTAAGACAACTCAACAATTAATTTTATCATAAACCAACCAAGAGTACCACATCAGAAACCAATATTAAAACATTACAGTTAACAGTGGAAGGACAACTCAAAGACTACAAGAAAACAACCCAACTTCATGCTCCACAAGCTCCAAGATCCAATATCACAAAACAACCCAAGTATCACAAAGTAGTGCTATATACATGTGACACGTTACCTTTTCCAACATTCCGATACATGACATCGGCAAAAGCACCAACGTGATAAAGCAGAGGGTGAGTAATGAAACTCAGTAGGTTTTCCCCGATGACTTCCCAGCCCATGACTCTAGGATAAAACATGTAACCACATTTATATAAAACAATTTATATAAAAAAATTCCAAAAATAGTTCACAATATGAAATGTTCCATGTGAAAACCATTTTCCAAGAAAACTCATCTATCAAATGAAAAGCAATCAAGAAAAGATCCCAATTCCATTCACATTTTTATTTGGCACATTCTTTCCCTTTCACCAATCCACACAACCAACCATGAATGTAACCTGGACCTCCCTATACTCGCGAGTGGTGAGTTATCCTTCCACTAATCTGTCACTTAGTGGACTACCATGACAGGGGTACTTCACGACCTTATTTGTCCCAACCTATTGATGGGGGGACTTCTCTCCCTTATCCATACCAACCTTTTGATGGGGTACTTATCACCCTTATCCATCCAAATGCATATAAAAACACACCAAATCCCATGAAATCCCTCCCCAAAACCAAGTGTGTTTAAAACCTTTCAATAAAGCATTACCCTTTTTTTGAAAACCATTTCATTCAGGCAGTATTACCATAGCCAATTTTAAATCACCATTTTAAATTTACTTCCTCAACTGCTTTCGAAAAACACACAATTTCCATCACCTATTACTAAAAAGTGTTTTCAACCATTCTTTCACAACAGATAAATAAACCATTTCAATCAAGGAATACAATTTGAATCTAAGTCTTCATGTTTTATGAAATAGGAATCGACAGTGAAGAAACCAACCTCAAAGGATTAAACAAAGACCATAACAAATGAAGAACGCATAAGAAAACCAGGCCAATTCACCAAGGATCCTCCTTAGATCTTTTCTCCTAACACAAACAAGGCCAAATCACATAATGTTTGGAAACCAAACACTTAGATCAACTCATAACTAGCTTATATCTATGAAACTGAGAGAAAAGGAGAGGTAGATCTAAGTAGATCTGAGAAATCAAACAAGAACGATACCATACCTCAAGAATCCGACTTTGATTCGTTATGTGAAGCCTTCAGATCACCTCTTGAACACTAGGAGAACCCTCTTTGACCTTAGGAGAACTATAATACCGAGTTAGGACCAGTTAGGAGTTTAAACGAGCCACTTAGAGGCAAAAATGCATGAGATCCACTTTATAGGATCTCATTTATTTAGACGCCCGGTTAGTTCAGATGGTTTGAAAAACTGTGCGCCACCCGTGCAGAAGCTACTACCTCCAATACCAACTCCACATGGTTTGTTTTCATGGTTTAGACAAACTGTGCACATCCCGTGTGACTTCCCTTTTTTCCCCAAAACTCACTCCAAGTTCTCCCAACTCTCCCATATGTCACCGTTAACTTTTAAAACAAAAAAAACATCATGTAAGGGTTACATAAAAGAAACCATGGGTACTACAATATCCCCACCACTGGAAATTCCAACCCCGAAAAGTAGAAAACCATATCTTTCCTGAAAGAGTTCTGGCCCCTGCTCTTTCATTTCATTCTCGCGTTCCCAAGTCTCTTCCTGAATCCGATCATGCTGCCACAAAACCCACACTAGACTCATGCTTTTTCCACACAATACTTTATCTTGCATATCCAAAATCCACAACGGAATATGTTTCAATGAAGCATCTGGCTCTAGGTCAACATGATCCCATCTGATCACTTGTTCAGGATCGGACTGATACTTCATCAACTGAGATACACAGAACACATTATGTACAGCCCTGAACCGCGATGGTAATGTCAAACGATATACCACCTCACCCACCCATTCCAGTATCTCAAAAGGGCCAATATATCGAGGAGATAATTTTCCCTACTTCCCAAAACAACGTTGTCCAATCCTTGGAGAGATTCTCAAAAACACATGACCACTCACCGCAATCAAAAATGGTCTTCGGCGATGATCCACATAAGATTTCTGACGACTCTGTTGTGTTTATGTCTTCTTTTTAATCAACTGGATATTCTAGACTGATTCCTAGACATGGCTTGGACCAACTAGTGAAGTCTCACCTATTTTCACCCATCACAATGGATAACGACAAAGACTCCCATACAATGCTTCAATCGGAGCCATGCGTATCAAGGAATGATAACTGTTATTTTATGAAAACAACACTAAGGGTATATGCACCTCCCATGAGCCACCAAAATCAATTACACAAATCCACAACATGTCTTCCAACATTTGTATCATCTTCTCGGATTTCTCATCCGTCTGAGGATGATACGTTGTGCTTATAGTCAACGGTTTTCCGAGGGCTTGTTGTAATTATTTCCATAAATGAGATGTGAACCACGAATCCCTACCTGAGACGATAGAAACTGGTACCCCATTCCTATTTACCACTTCTCATATATAGATTTTTTAATGATCTTCCACCGTATAAGATTCACGAATCGGGATGAAATGGGCCGACATGGTTAGACAATCCACTATCACCCAAATGGTATCATGTTTCCAGACAATTCATGGGAGGCATGTAAAAAAATCCATTACTATATCATCCCATTTCCATAGTGGGATATGTACAGATTGTAACATACCTTCTGGTCTCTGATGCTCTGCTTTAACTTACTAACAAGTTAAACACTTTGAAACAAGTTCAGCTACTTTCTGTTTCATGCCTCTCCAACAAAACTGCACCTTCAATGCCTTATACATCTTCTGTGTACCTGGTTTTACAGCCCATATTTATTGTTGATAAGCATGAATGAGTAGTTTATGAGCAGTTAAAGATACAACCATATGATCTCCAAAACCACAAAACTGAACTACCATCCAGTTTCTATCCCTCAATGGTCTCCCCACTATTGAGTTTTGAACTCATCACAACACAGTCAAAATCGAATGCCTGTTCCTCCATTACTATCTCCACCAAATCTGGAACAATTGAAACTGTAATGAAAAAAAAAACATCACCTCGGTCTTCACATTCCACATGCAAGTTGGCCAAGACTGACATCAACTTATACTCATCTGAAGCTTCTTTCTCCATGTGACTATAACACTTTCTTCTTAATTCATCAGCCACCGAATAGCCCTTAACCAGTGTATACATCATGTCAATGTCAAACATTTAAATATACTCCATCCATAATCTCTTCCTCAGATTCAAATCTCGCTGTGAGAAAATGTCTTTCAAGCTTTTTTGATCTGTAAACACATTAAATATCTCACCAAAGAGAAACTTTCTCCATGTTTTCAAAGCATGGATGACTGTATCCAACTCCAAATCGGGTGTTTGGTAATTTTTCTTAGGCACCATGAACTACCTTATTCCATAAGAAACCACATGGTATCCTTGCATGAGAACACAACCCAAACATGTTCCTGAAGTTTCACAATACACCACATAACCCTGCACTAATTTCGTACAAATCAAGATGGGTGCTGATGTTAGGAGAACTTTCAACTCTTGAAAAGATCTTGGAAATTCTTCAGTCCATTGAAATGCACCGTTCTTCATTGTAATTGTAGTAATAGGAGAAGCTATTCATGAGAAGTCACGAATAAAGTGTCATTAATAACTCGGTAGACCAAGAAATCATCGTATCTAAAAGACATTCTTCAGAGGTATCCAATAAAGAATAACTTCTATCTTTTCAGGATCCACTGAAACACCATTCTTAGAAAAAACATGGCATAGAAAGCGTACATCTTGTATCAAAAAATCACACTTGGATAATTGGTCATACAACTGATGGTCTCTCAATATTTCCAACACTATCACCATGTGTTTCTTATTCTCATCCCTTGTTCTTGAATACACCAATATGTCATCTACAAACACCACAACAATAGAATCCAGATATCGCTGAAATATCTGATTCATCAATGCCATAAAGACTTCTGGTGCATTTTTAAGACCAAAAGGCATGACTACATATTCGTAGTGGCCATATCTACTTCTGAAGGCTGTCTTTGGGATATCCTCCATCCAAACTCGCAACTGGTGATATCCTTATTACAAATCAATCTTGGAGAACCACTGAGACTCATTCAATTGATCAAACAGGTCATCAATGTGTGGAAGTGGATATCTATTCTTTATTGTAACTTGGTTATGTTTACGATAACCCACACATAGCCCTAATGTTCCAACTTCATTATTTACAAACAAAACCGGTGCTTACCACGGAGACACGCTTGGCCGGATGAAACCCTTGTGTTCCAGCTCCTCTAACTAAACTTTCAATCCCCATAAATCTATTGGTGCCATCCTATAAGATAAAAGTGAGATAGGACTGGTCCCTGGAAGTAGATCAGTCGTAATCTCATCTTCTCTTACAGGTGGTAACCGTGAGAAGTTCTTGGGAAATACATCTGGAAATTTATCCACCACAGTTGGAAAACTATTTTCCTGAATCTCTTATATTGATTCCAAAGTCAACGCTACCAATTGGTGAGAGATTATTCCCACCATTAGTGCCAACAAGGTCTTGGAACCTTTCTTTACTATCCTTTATCCTCTAAGGGGATGGTCGATGCAGTCCTCAGTCATGAAACATACAGTCGATGTGTGCCTTAAACCTTGTCAACCAATCCATACCTCAGATTACATCATAGAAATCCATTTCCAACATAGAGAAGTCCCATATCATCTCAGCTCCATCAATAGTTACAGCGGAAGCTCCACAAAAAAAGTCTTGACATTCCCTTTCAACAAGAGGAGTTTGTAGTTTTAGGACTGAAGACATCATTTACCATTTTAAACATAGAAAATAAACATCACGAGATGAAATGAAGGAATGTGATATACCAGTATCAAACAACACTTGCAAAAAGGTAGAATTCAAAATAATTGTACCTGTTACTATTGATGGTCCAGCGCGATCATCAACAATCATATGTTCAGCTCCATACAATTGCTTTGTCAGTGCATTGTTCTCCTTGTTTCCTTGCTAAGATTTCCCCAGTTGAGGAGTCATTGAATTTATAGAATCACCAGGGATAGCTTTGTTTTTATGAAGAGATTGATTCTCCTGTCCTCGTCCTGTCAAAGCATTTGATGCTTGCAACACCTCAGAAGTGTCTCATGCACCCGACCTTGGATCATTCTTACAGTAGTGCTATAGATGCCCCATCTTCTTTCAGATGTGACATTCTCTAGGTTTCACCATACACTCTCGCATTAGGTGTTCAGTCGAACCACATTTAAAGCAACTTGATCTGCTTTGGGTTTGTTGAAGAAGGTTCACTGATCCAAATTTCTGGTTTTGATTCACACTCCCACCTTGGAAGTAGGTGTCCCTCTTCCGTTTGTTCCATGCATTTGATTTCCCACCCGTTCTAGTGGGTATCATCATACTTACTCCTCCCATAACTCCCCAGATGTCTCTTTCATCTTATTTTTCTCTGTTTACCATTTTCGTATAATCCGTAATACAAAGAACAACTATCTTAGAGTGAATCTCTGGTCACAACCCTGATTCAATGATGCTTTCCTTCATCGACACGCTTGTTGCAACATCCAGTGAAAAGTTCACTAAATCCATGAATTTAGCTACATACTCCATGAGAGAGAGATTATCCTCCTTCAGGATTAAAAATTACTTTATTATCCGGATCATGAACGTGTGAGGGTAGAATTGTTTATTGAACAACTCCACAAATTCATCCCAGACCAGGCCTTGATCCACCTTTGCCTGCACCACTAGCTCCCACCACTATCGTGCAAGGTCCTCCAGAATATACGTCACCGAGTTTACTTTCAGTTCATCTGGTGTGCCAATGAAATAGAAGATATGATTCATCCTACATGGCCACACCTTCGCCCGTTTTGGTTCAGAATCACCCTGAATAATGGGTGGATTATGCTTCTGGAACTGAACGGAATTGTCTATATTCCTAGACTCATCTCTCTGATTCCTCGTGTCTACAGCCTTGAACACTTTAATGATACTGTGAACCATCTCTTGGTTCACATGTGGTTCAGGTGGATCCACATTCTCTACAGTGTCTTCTATTGGGTTTCTACGATGCCTAACGGGTGACATTTTCCTTACAAACAACGCACACCATTTGTCTCACTTCATAGAAAATGAAGGCTTAGCATTTCAATTTCTATCACATCAACTATCACATCGTTGTTTTAATCCGTCATGCTTTTCCACATGTTCAACCATTTTTGAAAACATCCCACATACTTTGTGAAAATCCACCTGTTTTCAAAATATACCAAATATCCACTATTCAAGATCCTTCATTTGAAAATCAATTTATTCAATTTTAAAAAATTTGATCCTTTCCCAAAATCATAAATCATTCTTCGCAATGAGATATGGAATCTTAGTGGGAATCCATTCCTCTAATTATTGTAATTCTCATATCATTGGCTAAAACCATTACATTGAGATTTGTAATCCTATAAGTGTCTCCAAAACACTTATGTACCCTATTCCCTGGTAACTTGAAGTTCAGTATAAACGGGTTAGCTATGTCCTTTTATGCTGTACATTTCATGTTCTGACAATCCTACTCCTGTATAAGATTGCAACCCAAGGAATAGGAGAAAAGGAATTTCTACTCCATGACCGAGAACATCAATGACCACTTGTTAGGAAAGGACCAAACAAGGTGATACCATTTTCCATGACCCGCCAATTCTCATTGTCTTGAGAGTACAACGAGTCATTACTAGGACTTATGTGACATCCCCAAAGCACCAAATGCAGGCAATAAATTTCAATGGTTTTCAAACAAGTGGGTGACGATCTACCTTTTTAGAACATCCATAGAACCAACAACCATAAGCAAACCAACAACTTAATGATGCATGATAAAAGCTAAGACAAATCAACCATTTATTTTATCATAATCCAACCAAGAGTACCACAGCGGAAACCAACACTCAAACATTAGCATAAACAACATAAAGACAACTCAAAGAATACAAGACAACAACCCATCTCCATGCTCCATATTCTCCATGCTCCAACATTACGAACCAGCCCAAGTATCACGAAGAAGTGCTCTAAACATGTGACAAATTACCTTTTTCCAACGTCCAGGTACATGACATCTGAAAAAGAACCAACTTTCCAAAGTAGGGGGTTAGTAATTAAACCCAATAGGGTTTCCTTGACGACTTCCCAACCCATGCCTCTAGCATAAAACATGTTATCACATTTATATAAAACAATTTATATTAAACAATTCCAAAAATAGTTCACAATATAACAACTTCCATGTCAAAATCATTTTCCAGCAAAACCAATCTTTATTAAGAAAATAAATCAAGAAAAGTTCCCAATTACATTCACATATCTATTTGGATCATTCGTTCCATTTCACCAATCCACACAACCAACCATCCATGCAACCTGGACCTCCCTATACTCGTGACTGATAAGTTATCCTTCCACTAAGCCTTCACATTGTGGAATTCCTTGATAGTGGTACTTCACGACCATATCCATCCCAACCTATTGATGGGGGGACTTCTTGCCATTATCCATCCCATCCTTTTGAGGGTGGTACTTCTCACCCTTATCCATCCCAATGCATATGAACACACACCACAACCCTTGAAATACATGCCCAAAACCGATGGTGTTCAAAACCATTCAATAAATCATCACCTTTTATTGAAAACCATTTATTCAAGAAGAAAATCCATTTCCAATTTAATATCACCATATTAAATTTACGTCAACAACTACTTTACAAAAAAACACAATTTCCATCACCAGTTACTAAAAAGGGATTTAAACCATTCTTTCAAATCAAATAAACAAACCATTTCAATAATAGAAAACTATTTGAAAATAAGCCTTGAAGTTCTAGGAGAGAGGAATTGTGCGTGAAGCCACCTACCTCAAAGGTTTTGATGAAGACCTTAACAAACAGAGAATGCACAAGAAAACCCGGCGAATTCACCAAGGATCGTCCTTAGATCTCTTCTCCTATCACAAACAAGGAAAAAATCTCATCATGTTTGGAAACCACACACTTATATCTACCCATATTGGCCATAGATCTAATAAACTGAGAGGAGAGGAGAATTAGATCTAAGTATATTTGATAAATCAAACAAGAACGATAACATAACTCAAGAATCCGGCTTTGATTCATCAAAAGAAGACTTCAGATCACCTCCAGAACATTGGTAAAACCCTTATTGACCTTAGGAGAACCAAAATCCCGATTTAGGGCCTCTTATGAGCTAAAACAATCCACTTAGTTGCAAAAATGCGTGAGATCCACTTTTATAGGATCACATTTATGTGGTCGCATGGTTAGTTCACGCTATTTGAAAAACCGTGCGCTAACCATGTGTTAGCTACTGCCTCAGCCACCCTTCTCACATGGTTTGGCCGAAAGGTTAGAGAAAATGTGCACTATCTATGTGGAAGCTACTAACTCCAATACCAACTCCTCACAGTTTGGCCGCACGGGTTAGACAAACAATGCGCCTCCTGTGCGGCTTCCCTTTTTGCCCCAAAACTCACTCAAAGTTCTCCCAACCCTCCCGTATGTCACCCATAACATTTAAAATCAAGAAAAGCATCAGGTAAGGGTTGAATACAAGAATATGAGGGTACAAAAAGGGGATTTATTGGAATTTTAGTGTCAAAAAATATGTTGGTGTTGATCCTCAACTTAGGTGGGCTTATCCCGATTGAGTTGTGGGGGTCACCCCATGGCCTTGCATGTGATACTAATATGTATATCCTATTATCATTGGACTATATATATATATCCTTCAAATGGAGGTACCTAATGAGTAGTACCTATCAGATGGATATCATCATTACTATTAGATTTAACAACATGTTCTCTCGGATAAGTGCATTACGGAATCATCAATCTAGAATTCATGGGTCTGGTATACAATGGTTGAGGATTACCTATAGACTGTGTGTATTAAATATAGAATAAATGGATATTTTTGATATATGTA
Organism: Viscum album; assembly: GCA_963277665.1. Classification (NCBI taxonomy): domain Eukaryota; kingdom Viridiplantae; phylum Streptophyta; class Magnoliopsida; order Santalales; family Viscaceae; genus Viscum; species Viscum album. The sequence goes on along the minus strand of OY728128.1, from coordinate 579,060,064 downwards.
ATATAGAAAAATTCATCTTTATAGATGACAAAATTTCCCCTTTCTTGTATTTCATTATTGGTTTGGGGTGTCTTACTGAGTATTGTTATACACACCCTTTCAAGGGATCATCATGAATAGGTCGTGCCTTGTTGAAATGATCTATATTTTAATATATTCATATGAATTTTCTGGACCACATCGTTCTATGTGATACCTAGTAGACTTTGGTGTGTTCCTACTGATTCATACAACATTCCAAGTACCATTACATTCATGATAAACTACTATTACTGACACTTTGTGGTGTGCTTGTATTTGTCCATGTTTACTTTCCTTACTAGGATGTGGGATAAAGATATATTAATGAATTGGATGTTTATATATTATTATATTCTATAATTTTTTGATCTTTCAAATGTGTGTGTGTCTACTGGTATATAGGCAATTACTCTCATGTTACTGATATGCCTACTCACTGCTAGTCACCAACCCTTGGGCTATGGTCAGTGGGCATGTGGAGTCGTGGTATGGGACTAACTAAGATGTGTCATGATAATTTCTCAATTAAATTAAAATAATTTTATCATTCAATATTATTGAATTTATAGAATATTAATACACATTATTCATATGTAATCAATACAACTTTCACAATTTTATTATTATTATTCATATCAGTAAATCAAAAGGAAACATGATAATATTCAAGAAATAAAATATATTAATTGTATCTCAAAATTTTCATAAACATGATTTTTTATTTAACCAAATAAAAAAATTAAATTAAATTTATTTGAATGAAAATTAATATAATATTAAAATGCTACATTCCAATAATTTATATAACTCATGCTTATGTTTTCCAATGGGTATATAATTCTATTATGGTTCTGATTGGGGAATGTTTGTGTCTATCTACTACGTAAGGGTAATGCACCAAACCCTAATAGGGAAATTTTCAGTTGTTTATGTGTAAAATAATGAACCCTATAAAAAATTCACTATTTCAAAATAAATGAATTTTTACCCTTTAATCTTACACAAAATGCCTATCTAACACTATTTGATGATTTCAAAAGCATGATATTAGTTAAATTGAATTATTTTAACCCTATAATGAATGTGACTCCTATTTTAAATATATTTATAATACATTCATTCATGATTTTATTAGACACAATAATAAAACTGTGTTTTTTGGTTTGTGATTTTAATTAAACAAACAATAAAAGTAGGTGTATTTTTTAAATACCTAATATTTTGCTGACCTGGAAATTTGGTATCCTCTTCAGGGTTGTTTTGGGATATATAATTATATAAAATTTGACTTGTTTCTATCATATAGATCCTTACATATACTAGATATGGGACCATTGAAGGGATATTTTTATTCCATTTTCTAGGATATCATTATGGGAATCATTTTGGAATGCTTCATTTTATTTTCACTTATAATATTATTATTCGTCATAATGGTTTTGATACACATAGAAATAATATTGGGGATTCAATTTTTTACATTATGAATCCTCCTCCATTATTTTTATGGTTATGTTATTGGGTGTTTGACTTTTCTATCACTGAGGTTGCTTTAATCATATGTTAATCTCCATAAATTTAAATACATTTTATTTTTTTAATTTAAATTTTATTTCTATTATATTTATAAACATTGGATTGAGGTTATTAAGAAATGATTTGAAATGTCATGGTGTATTTGTGAGGGTTGATGTTCCTTTTAAAATGAATTTTTAAGGTAAATTATTTTTCTAGTCAATGTTCATTCAAATATACTGATTAATTTGAATTATTATTTTGAACATTATTTTTGAAATAAATTGGAATGAAATATTTAATGGATTTAATAGACATTAATTTATTTGAAAGACATTATTATTTTGTAAAAATTATTTGATGTTGGTTTTTAAAATGATATACAAGGTTTTGAATGAAGAAATCGGTTCTCAATATATTTATTTATTCAGCGTCATTAGAATGAATGAATTGTAAAATAGAAACTTAAATGATTTATTTACCATGGAGAACATAAAAACTACTGTTGTTTTGATGGATGAAAATAGGCATTACATATATTAAATCTACCTAAAAATTTGGTGTTGATGAAAATACATAAAAAAATTTCATTTAGTAATGGAGATTGTTCTTTGCGTTACTCTCCTATTCACCATATTCTATCAAATTTCTCCAGTCTTTACACAACACGAGTCATAATTGTCTGTGATTTGTGAGAAACATTGTATTAATTTGAATGCCTGTAAACTATGAATGGTTCAATGTTTAATATTTATATTTAAATGTTATAATTTATTTTAAATTATTTACCAATTTATGTTTTACTAAAAAAATATTCATCCCATATTTATTAATGATGATTATATCATCCAGAATTGATTGGAATTCGTTTTTCAACCACAGTTAGTTTTTTAAATTTAATGTTTTGAATATAATATTTGAACACAAAATTGGAAAATTTTACAATTCCAATCTTTATTAGTACTTTAGTAATTTGATTTTTTAGAAAATATTTAATTTGAAATACTTGGATTTATAATAGAATTACTTATAAAGCGTGTCCTATATTTTCTACAGTGAGTTTGAATTCTTTTATTAATGTAATTCTAGGGAAATGAATGTCACTATATGGATTTTGACGACTTTATTGGTTTAGCATGTCTTTATTCAATATTTTTGACTTGTGGAGAATATGGTTAACATAATAAATGGGAATTAATGAATTTTTTGTCTGATGGTTCATGTGATGACTACAATTGATGTTTCCTTTTAGATAGATGAAAATTTTAATTATGGATATCACATTTTGAATATTTTTTAATCATAGGGAATATGTTTTTGTTGTTTTTTTATATTAATTCAAATAAAATTCTTCTAGAACCTTGGAATCTAGATTCCATATAAGGAGTATCAAGAACACCCTGCATAGATGTGGTGAAAGGATTCAATTATAGGTTCATATGTTATTTCTAGGTTAGTTTATTATTAATTCCATAAATGGAGGTTATTCTATATTTATCATGGAAATTTATAAGTTTTGAGTCAGGACAATAATAATTCATGTAGTCAGACAATGAAGGTTGTTTGACCTCCACTCATCCAAGATGATGCTTGGGTTATTGTCGTCATCAAAGATGTGTATGATGCAATTTTGATATTTGACCGATGATTTTATTTGAAAATCATGGTCATTTAATTATTTAATTTAGTTCTTGAGAGAATTAGACTTATCTTATGATGTTCTATGTCTTAGATATATATTTGGAGGGAACCAATATTGATGAATTTTATTGCATACGTATTGGAAAACCAATTTTTGAACATCCAATGATAAATAGATTGATTTAAATGAATATTAAAAGTTTCATGATTGGTCATCCAAACAATGTCGTTATTCCACACGCATATGATATTTCTTCGTATTTTATGGTTTTCTTATTTTATGTGTTAGGTTACTTTTCATATCCTTTTTTTGTTAATGTTTATTTTTGTAATAATATCATTGAAAATTCTTTGTGTATTTTATTTTATTATAGGATATTTTATAAAAAAAATAGAAACATTATATGTTTAGAAAATTGATTAGAATTTATTAGAGTTTTGGGAATTTTTGAATAGAAAATGTTATTTTGAATCAAGTGATTCAAAAATATTCTAAACATTAATTTCTAAATTTTTTTTAGAAAATATAGATGATATATTTTTTAGATGATTAAATTTCTAACTATTTAAATTGTTTTCATATAGTCTTAATAAATCTTAATTGAATTATTTTAATAATATCATTGTAAAATATTTTAAAAAACATTTTCTAATATATATGAATATCATTACCACCAATTTATCATTCTAATATATTTAATGGTATTAAAGATTTTTAAAATAAAAAAATATTTTAAATGAATTATGGTGTAACCATCTCGGGTTGAGGAGGATGATTTATTATTCTTATTTTAATGATTATTTTTTCATGTTTTTTAGAATATGCGATTACACATATTTTATGTAATATTTATTTTTTCATGATTATATATGAACCATTGTTCCATCCCTACTACACTCAAAGCCCTCAGAAAATACTCTCAAAACTCTATCTGAGGATTATACCTGTGTGTTCTAAAACCAAAATCAGCCTCACACAACTTCAACATTGTTATGCATCTTTTAAAACTTATTTCAAATAGATTTTATTTACATATTAAGATAGTGTATCAGAGGATATGTAATTACATGGTATCAAATAAGGTAGTATATCATTTTTGTAGTACATTAATTAATTAATAGATCTAATAAAATTTCCTCCTCATAAAAAATATATTAATATCTAATGTCATTATATTGAATATAATAGTCATAACAATCCTATAATATCATGATATAAAAAAAATAATCAATTAAAATACATTTTCAAAGAAAACAAGGATTAATGATTTATATAATCTAGAAAATAATATTATCTATTAAACACCATAAATTTATAATCTATTGGGTATTTATCCATAAAATATGAGAAAATACACCATCCATTAGAATTATTCACCATATGCCACAAAATCCTTACACAAGATTTTCTTATAGACATATCATGTCTACCTATTTTCATAATAACCTAGGTAAATGGAATCATATGTTGGTGTGTGATTAACATCTTTTCAAGGGAACATATAATTGACTACTAAAAAATCATATGTATGAAATTTATAATATATATACAATGTAAAATATATATAATTTCATAACGAACTGAATCTAAATTCATGTTGTCTCCATGGAAATAAATTATAGACCTCATATTGATGAATTTCAAAATATTGTAAATAAATCATATAGTTTCAATTACGGTTAATAATAAATTATACTAATATGGTGGTAATTATACACCTAAAATTATTTAGTTTTTTTCATGTTAATTTTCAATTCATCGGTGGGAATATTTTTTAGGCCCCAACACTAAATAGATTATGAAAAATTCTTTAACCATACTTTCAACAAGATATTTCATTCCATTACCATATGAACTAAATAAAGAGTAAAAAAATTGTTTCCCATATAATGATAAATATATAATGTAAATATGTAATTGAACTATATTAGCTGTCAATGATCTTCAATACATTAAATTCATTTTCCATGGTCAATGAAAGGGATAACATGATTGTGTCCCATTTAGAAAAATAAGATGTATAATCATAGAATATTTTGATAGTATTTTATTAAATATACTTATTGGAATATTAATATACAATACGCAAATAATCATCCCCATTTCAATAACTGTGATAACATGAAGAAAACAAATCTGTTTGAATTAGGTGGATGGTAATGAAAGAAATTGTAAACATTCATAAATAATCAATATACATATAAATAAAAATAAAATATATATATATTATGAATATTTTAAATCATAATAAATGTAGTAGATTTCAATTTATGAATATATCATGCTAAAACCATATTAATCAAATGTATATGTATAATTAAATGTTGAGATAAAATGATAATAATCCTTCCAAATGATTATGGTTGATGGATGAAATAGAACATAAAAATATTGGTATAAGGAAAATTTATATGTTTGATGAAAGACATCAACATAAATATGATATGATTCATATATGATACCTCTAATAGTACATAACACAAGTTCAATGAATAAAAAATTGTATGTGTTTACAAATGTGAAAATAACACATGAAAAAATAATGTATCAAATCATATCACAAATGAATTGATTATGAATAGAATTTTTTTTATAGTGAGTTGAATTTTTAAAATTAATATATATTTATATGTTTAACTAATGGAATAGAGAAAACATTATATTAAATACTTTAAAAAATGATAAAGTAAGTGCAAAATAAAATTAACAAAAATTTCAGAAAAAATATATAATATTAAAATGAATTAAAAATGTAAATATCACATATAAAGGTTAAATTTTAATACTCTTTTGCCAAATATTTTCAAAAAAATTACATTTAAAAATATTATAAATCTTATGTTGCTCAAAATATAGATAAAAACCAATTTAAATATATTTTTGGAGGAAGAAAAACGTGTGATATTGAATGTAAACCACTTTTTTTTTACATTACAAAAAAATTTCATCAAAACTCACAATCTAAAAATTATAAAAATATATATATTTGTAAAAAATTATTTTACAACATTGGATGATAAAATTAAACAATTTAAAATTTTACTGTTTTATAATAAATACTTGGAAAATAGTGTTCAATATTAACGATTATAAAATTGAGAATATATATTTATGTTATCAATTTACCATTTGAGAAACATACCCCATGAAGAATGAAATAATTGAAAAGGGGGTTTTGTGGAAAAATAATATAAAATTAGAGAATACTATGTAATAAAATCAAAGTTATAATTTATATAGATTAAATGAAATTTTTTCTAGTGAATCACAGAAACATAATGACTAAAAAATGAGTAACAAAAAAATGATAAAATATTGTATTACATGAGTCAATTTTTTTTGTAAATTGATAATTTTAATTATTTTATTCCATGAATTATAAATTGATAATTCATATAATATTTGAAGTAATATAACTTTATATAACACCATTCAAATGATTACAAGGTCATAACAATTAACATATCTCAACGAATCCAAATTAGAACCAAGAAAAAATTGAGTCTATAGTACCATTTAATGAAAAATAAATGAATGTGATTAAATTATATATAACAAAAAATTAATTGATTATAATATTATCCATGATATCATATCTTAAATTTATATTAGATAGACTATATAATTGAATATAAGTGCACAATACCAAACATGTCTCAAAGAAAAAAAATCAGTGATGAAAACCCTTAGGATTGATGTATTTTTTCATTCACAAACCATCCAAGACAATAATTATATTTTCACTAAAAATATATCCGTGAAAAAAAATAATAAATATATACTCTTTTACTCCAAACATTTAATTATTATATTTATATAAATAATTGTTAAATATTACAGATTCTCCTCAATCACGGTTGTAAATCACAATCACATTTAACTATTTTCATGAAAGATGCATTTTTATGTATATTAGTCTATTTTCATAAATATTAAACCACTGATGTACCATAATAAATGTTATATGTTAGGTTATTATGATATAATTTCATTTCATGGTAATTTGTATATGGCAGTTGATGATTATATAAAAAAACTAGCATGTTTTGGTAATTCTAAATGAATAAAGGGTGATTTATATATTAATGAGATACATATTCGAACATAATTAATATAACTGTTAAATACATATTTATGTTTTTATATAATTTTATTACAGAAAAATAGTATCTTATAACATCTTATTATATAAATTCATAAAATAGAACATGTAAGTGGTTAATGAGTCCAAAACATGAACATAACAGTATTAATGGGTGATTGTTGTAATATCATTATACCATAAGAATATTCACTTAATATAGTTATTATTAGTGTGATATATCAAAATTATATTGAATTTTATTTAGATGGTAATTTATAAAAATGGCTTACTTTGAATGCAGACACTATTTTTCATTTAGTACACTCAATATAAATGATTAATTTAATAGAAATTATTAGTCATTCATACAATTAATGGGTTGTAAAATTTTTTATACTAAAAAAGAAATTATTTTACAAAAATAATATTTATCTGCCAAACATGTTTGTAATATCATTAAAAATAGTGGATATTAATTGAAAAATTCAACAATGCATTCTATGGTTGTTGCAATCTATACGTATTCATTGATGATGATTTAATTTTCATAAAAAACAAGCAATGATTAATGTAAACCACTCTATTTGAGTGAGTTTTCGAAAACAATTGGAGTTATAATGTTATTTAATGTTTTTGTTTAGATATAAAAGTTTATAACTTATTTTACTATGTTTTTAGGTGTATTCAATGGTGAAAATTTTAGGGATTATTAGTTGAAACCATGCAGTTACCTCTATCAAATTGTGGGAGAAGCTTAGTTTGATAAGATGCTAAGTCTGAATTGTGAATGGATTATATAAATAAAATAGTAATGAAGTAAACAATGAGTGAGAAGAATTATTTGTGTTGTATTTGTTAAACAATGTGTACAGATCACATTATAGGAAATTTTGAAGGGAGAGGTGTCTGCATAATTAACACATAGTTAACACAACCTTGTGGAATAATGATTCATATGAGAATTTAATTATATGAAAATTAATTTTTAAAATTTTATTGATCTATCAAACACAAAGGTTTAACCTCTCTAATATGACTATTGAAATTAATTATCATCTTATTTATTCTTTGTTATTCTCTTTTATCCATAAGCGAGTTTGATGGATCTAACATTAATGGATCACAAAAATAAACAAATATTCCCTTTTTTCCAATTTATCTCTATATCTCTTCATAAAAAACCTCCCATAATTATTTTTCGACTATTTTATAAGAATATCTGAGATCTATGTTTTGTTTAGTTATAATTTTCACTAGAACTACCAATCGAAATAGTTTTAAGCCATTATTTTCCGTTTCTTAGTGTTATCAGTATTTTTTTTCACCCATTTTGAGGAATGGTGTATTCCCTCATTCCTAATTTATTGTAATTAAATGGATAGTTTGTATATTTATTGATCTCTATACTTATTTCAATGGATATGACAAGATAAGTTATTTTTTTTATTTTCTCATTATATATTTTTATTAAGAATTAAGTGGTCAGTGTCACCCACAATGTGTTTGAAAATAAAATTAAATGTATTTTTATGAAAATATATTGTTTATTAGCCTAGGTTATAGGAATAAATGGGTTTTATCTGTTCTTTTAAATATGTTACTTAATATGGATAGATATATGACCTTCCACTCCAAGATCTTCTGAAAATCATGGTCAGACGTACAACTATCAAATTAGGCCACCAGTAAATTACATGGTGAAAGGACTAATCATCACTTTTGGGAATAGCATCATATAATTCATGTATAAATTTTTTCATGATTTTGAAAATATAGGTTGATTATACCTAATTAAAATAAATTAATTTCTTCCACTTTATTATATAAAAACTCATCATTGGTTATTCCTATTTTGTAATATATATTCATCTTCATGATTTAATACTTTGGAAGTTCTATTATATTACTTTTATACTAATTTATTTTTATTTAAAATACATTGAGATAAAATAATATAGTCATTATCGAATTCATAAAAACACTCATAGAGGTTTATTACTTTTTATTATTTGTCTCACATTTCACATTCACATTCATTATTATTAAACTATTAATATATATTACATATGAATGGGGGTTGATTTTATCATCTTGAGAAAATACCATACATGTCACTATCATGGTGGATTAAGATGGAAATTTAGATTATTTTTTTCTCTTTTTTGTAGTGTTTCTTCATTTCTTCTGTATTTAACACAATCCAATCTATGTATTAATATTTTTATGTTCCCACTATTACTATGGTGTTGGTTTTAATACATTATATATATATATATGTAAATCAAACATATATTTTTATGAAAATATCTTGTTTTATTTATTATTTCATTATTAAGTTACAGGTTAGTGCGTGAAAATTGTGTAAATCATTCCCCTTTAAACATATGAGATAATCCCATGGCATTTACTTTGAGCTGTTGGTTCTCGAGGATTGAAACCATAGGATAATTGATCATCAAGAAAAATATTCCAATCTATTCCTAGGGATGTTGAAAATATTATTGGAATGTTTTTTATCTTAATTTGGATTGTTATAAAGTGTTTGGATGCTTCCAAACATAAAATGTGTATAAAAAATGATGATGGTAACCTTATTATGCTGATTATTATTTTTTTGGGTATTTTGGTAGTAAATAAATTTTTCCTAACTTATAAGTGTGTTTTCAACTCATCATAGTGGATTTATCTAATGAGTGATATGTGTTATTATCTAGTAGAGACAAATTCTACTGTGTATACTCCATTCATATGTTGTGAATGTTATTAGCCTAGTAAAATTTGAGTTGATAACCTAGTTTTTTGTAATTTTTGGATATGATTTCAATGGAGTAGAATGATTCGATAAGAAAAGAATTATTTTTTTTATTTTTTACAATATTATTTTCTTGTTTATTTTATTTGTTTTTAATTTTAATAGATACCTCATTTGTGTGTTATTTCATAAAATAATCTTTAATTATTTTTGGAACTTAAAAAAGAATTATAGAAAAATATGAAAATATTAACTTAACTAATTTCATTATAGGTTAACCAAAATTGCAGGTTCTTATTATTCATTTTATAATTTAATTTTTTTAATTAATGAATAGTAATATTAACTAATACACTTATTATTTTATGGGCCACAAAAGAATTCTAGATATGTATCTATTGAATCTATTTGAAGTAATAATAATGAAATAGAATATTGATATTATTTAATGTAATATATATTAGTATTGAATAGTTTTGATAGAAATAAGATAAATAATTCATCTATTAATATAGATATTATACTCTATGTGTTTAACTATTTTTTAGACCATTAAATTATTACTTCATTGGTTATAGAGGTATGTGATATTTATGATATATTAATTTTTATATTTTAATTTCAGTATTACTATAAATTTCATGATTTTTAGAAAGATGTATGCAATAATATTATTTACATTGAAAACTAATGTCATGATTTTTGGTAGTACAATAATTCTAAAAAAAATCTATTTTGGAAATAATATAATGTGATTAAGAATTAATAAAAAAATATAACATGTATATTACATAATAATTTGGATCCATCATGATATAATATGGTTTACGATCACATTTTATGTAATATGAGATGAATATTAGATTTTTTGTTGTTTATTAGTGGTAACATGATTTGGTAATTCAATCTTATTTGATCAATGATAATGTTTCATGAATTGATGATGAAGTGGTTTTGAAATTATAAAATGATCATGGTATACTTTATTTTAAAATTGTTTTCCTGATTTAAAAATGGGGTTATAAAAATTATTTCCCTTATTTTTTATAAATAAAATAAAATAATTTCAAATTATGAAATATATATGTATTTATTTAAGATGAATTTGTGGAAAATATATATATAATGTTAACATTTAATTTTTTGGGAATGTTTAATTTTCTTATTTTTACAAGGTATTATTTTATAAATAATCAAATTTTGAATTTGGTTTTTCTTGATATGTAATAAAAATAATTTAAACATAAGTTTTCAAGGGCTGAAATTTTTTTAAAAAAATTTACTGAGATTTATTATATGTGGTTCTATAATATATATTTTATCAATTAAATTTATTTTATTCATTCATGAAAACATTATATGTGGTGAAATGTGATAGGTGTAATATAATGAATTGATTAATAGAAACCATGATGGTGTATTGTTATAGATTATAATGATCTATTTTGAATGAGAATAGTGTGTGTGGATATTTCCCTTAGTGAATTGTAGTTCAATATTGATTGGTTATTCTATATATTATTTTTTATTATTATATAGATTTGTTTTTCTATAATTGAAAATATATTCCTTGTTCTTTCATATTTTTTTTCAATGTGTTTTTTATTTTATGTTCATACATCTTGATGGTAACCTTGTTGTGCTTCTGATAATTATATATTTTTACAAATTTTTTTTGGTTAGTGTTCTATCATGTTGATAGAAAAAATATATCAAGAAAAAATATATGTTCTTTGTGTGATGTCCCATGGTATGGTAATAAAAACATCATCTGAACAGTGAGTCTTTTAGAATTATGAAATTTTACTATAAAAAATTATATATAACGTGTTCCACAAAAGGTTGAAATAATTATCTTTAATGTACCTTTCTTAAAATCTACTGAATCCTAGGGTCCTTGACCATTAAAGGAGTATAGATTTCTCTGATTTCCAGGATTACCTTGAACCATCGGAACAAGGTGTTGATCATTTAAACATTATATGATATGATTTATTACATATTTTGTTATATATGTTAGGAGACATATTTTGAGTCAAAATTTCTTTTTTACTTTTATATCTTGTTTTAGAAATCACAAATTTCTTTTACTATGCTGATCGTACTGACCGTGATGATCGTAATGACCATGCTAATCGTACTGACCATGATGATCATACTGACCATGCTAATCGTCCTGACCATGCTGATCGTACTAACCAGGCTGATCGTACTGACCATGCTGATCGTACTGAACATGCGGATCATACTGACCATGCTGATCTTACTAACCATTCAGATCGTATTGACCATGCTGATCGTACTGACTATAATTTTCATACTGACTCTAGAAATTGTATTGACTTTGTTAATCATACTAAGTCTTATAAATATACTCACTTTGTATCGTTTCAATAGATTTAAATGAGTAAAATTTGTATTACTCAGACATTGATTTCATTAATTTCTTGTTTTGGTTCTTTTTGACATTGTTATCAAGTTCAAGAGAGAGACGTGGTAACCTCTCTCTTCCTTCGTGCGAAAGCATTGAGATTACAAAACGTGAACGACACGTTCTTAGTTTTTGTATTTATATAATATCATTCTTTTTCTTTTTGCGTCTGATCAGTTGATAACAATCGAGGGCAACCAGGGATAGGCAGACAGTGCTACTGATCATCGTGTCAAGGGCTTTCATGTGATTGAAAGATAGAGGTTCCAATTACCTACAAAATCGAGGGCTTGCAGGGATAGCAATACAGACATAGCAATTATCGTATCAAGGTCTTACCAAGGTGGTGGTAAGAAAGACCTCTTATCTTAGGTGAAAGGATAACCCTTCTCCTTGGATCAAAATAATTGTAATACTTTTACATTTCCGCTGCTGTTTGTTTTAAGAAAGGGAATTTTATTGTTTTCCTTTTATCATTCAATGTTCATTTGTAATTGTATCAATTACATTAATTCTATTACATATTGTATGGATTTATTATATACACTTTACAGTAGAGTCCTTCACTATTGTATTACTCTAATTATTGTATTCCTCTTGAATTCAATTGCTTTACTTTTATTATAGTATTACATCATATCAGGCATTTATATTCAATACAATTGTGGTAGTTTATTTTTATTCTGAATTGTATTAGTTTAAGATCATTTAAAATAATTTTATGTGTTTAAACATATAGGTTTAAACATAAAATCCACCCCCTCTTGTATTGTTCCACCTAATATAAATATACATCTACATATTTTATCCAAAAATTGGTATCAGAGGAGGTTTCCACTAACTTGTATTACTAGCTCTAGTTCTTTCAAATTTCTGTTCCAACTATTTAATACACTAACGTGTAGAGTGGAAATGATTCTGTTTTATTAGATTTCAGTAATAAATATTGGGTCAATTGACAAACTAAATCCTTCTATACCGCCTATCTTTGATGGTAATGATTATGAGTACTAGAGATATCGAATGAAGACATTCGTTATCAATACTGGTGTATACAATTTTATTATTCTTACTGGAGGTTACAAAATTCTGACAAAGAAGGCAGTACTTTCACTAATCAAGAGAAGCAAGAATATCAACTGAATTACAAGGTACACAATACATTACTATGTTCTATGACTAGGAATATATACCGCCAGATATCTTCTTTTGAAGCATCAAACTGTATTTGGATGAAATTGGATGTCACACATTTTTGTACATCCTAGGTTATAGAAACAAGAAGAGAAATGCTTTGAGAAGAGTATCATGGATTTCTTTTTCCTTATGGAGAGCATGTATATAATGTGAAACAAAGATTTATGACGATTGTCAACAACTTACTATCTATGGGAGAAAAAGGTCTTGAAGTTGAAGCTCTTGTAGATAAGATTATTGATATAATGTCGAATGAATGGGAGTAAAAAAGGATAGCTATTGATGAAAACAGAAAATATTCTCAGAGTACTCTTGATGAACTCTTTATAACTCTTATACAGCACGAGACAAGATTGAAAATAGATAATAATTTAAAAAAAAGATTAATGGAAATGGAAGTGTAGCTTTTAACACTACATCTAAAGATAAATACCTGAAAGGATAAGAAGATCAAAAGCTAAGAAAGTTGTTATGTATGATTCAAGTGATTTTGATCTTTCATATAATGAGTTATCCATTCATGCTCAAAGGATGAAGAAGATTGTGGGAAAGAAATACATCCAATAAAGATTGAAAAAGAATAATAGGAAGGACAATAATGATTCAGATGTAACTTGTTATTAATGTAAGAATGTGGGACATATAAGGCCTAATTGTCCTTTACTGAAGAGAAATGGCATAAAGGAGAAAAAATATGAAAGAAATAAGAAAAAGTATTACAAGAAAAAGTCAAAAAAAGTCTTGAAGAAAAATGATACTTGGAGTCCAAGTGGTAGTGATTCATTGGATTATTATTTAGAATATGAGTCCTCAGGACAAAGAAATATTGGACTTGTACCCAGACTACCGATTGAAGATCATTTTTTATGGCTAAGGTACACAATGCTCAAGCTATTAAAAATGATTCGTTAAAAGCAAATTACACTAACAATAAATACTATGAATCTTCAAATGATGAGTCTTTGTCATTAGAAGATAATACATTACCTTCTTTTGGAGAAGTATCTAGGTTTTCTAAATTACATGAGAATGAAAATTCTTATCTCAAAAAGAAGCATGATAATGAAAATTCTAGAATTTTAATTTTAACCAAACAATTATCAGATCGTTATAATGATCTTGATATGAAATCTTCGGATTTTGAAAGCATTTTAAAAACCCTTGAGAAAGTCAATTATGAAAAGGATAAACTTTCTATGGATCTAGAAAATTTAATTTATAAAAAAAATGTTTTTTAGCCAAACTCTAGTTCAAAATCAAATGTCTTGGAGGATAAAAACATAGTTTTAAAACTAAAATCAAAAAAAATTTCGATGAATTTTTTTTTTCAAACTTTACATATGGAAAGGAAAACATTGATAAAATCTATTCTCAAATTAGACCATTGAGGAATCACTCTGGTGTTGGTTATACTCATTCTAAATCGTTGTTTAGTAATAAATATTTTGTTCTTCAAAATTCCCCTTTTTGCTCTATGTGTCAATGTGGAGGACACTGGAAAAGTGATTTTTCTCTTAATAGAACCCAGTCATTAGGATTTCATAAAGTCTATTTTGAAAAACAAATGTGGATTCCTAAAATTCGTTTATCTAACCCTTCTATATACAAACATTTTTGGATTCCGAAAAACAAATTTTTTCTTTTTCAGGAAAATAAGAAGTGTACCAAAAAGAAAATTTGGTAAATGTATAGTGGTTGTTCTCGACACCTGACTGGAAACAAAGAATTCTTTGAAAAGATCATTGAAATAAAAGGTGGATAGTATTCCTTCAGAGATAATGTTCAAGGAAAAATTGTTGGAATAGGTAATATTTTTTTTCTTGGAAATGTTCATATTTCAAATGTTTTGTTTGTTAATGGTCTTAAGTTCCATCCTATCAGAATAAGTCAATTTTGTGATGAAGTTTTCCTTGTGAATTTTAGAAATGATAAGTTTCTAGTTCAGAATTCCATGGATGAGTTCATTCTATCTGGTCAGAGGCAAGAGAATGTATACACTATTCACATATAAGACCGTAGGATCCAAAATTTACCCTATTAAGTGCAATACAAAAAATAATCATGGCTATGTAATTGAAGACTAGGACACTACAACCTGAGAAACCTTTGTAAACATTCAAAGAAAAGACCTGTGAAGGGACTACCGGATCTTAGATGAGATTCTTCAAAAGTCTGTGATCATTGTCAATTTATTAAGCCACATAAAACTATCTTAAAATCAATTAATGAAGTTTTAACTTCTAATGCGTTATAGGTAGTGCATATGGATCTTTTTGGTCCTTCACAAACTGGAATAATTGGAGGAAAATACTATATATTTCCTTTTTTTGATGACTTTACTAGATTTACGTGGGTCTATTTTCTAAAAAATAAATTTAAAGCCTTTTCTTATTTCAAATTCTATAGAGCCCAAGTTAAAAATATGAAAAACCTTCCTTTGATAACTATTCATAGTAATTATGGTGGTGAATTTCCAATTTCATATTTTGAAACTTTTTGTAGTAAGAAAGGTATTACTCACAATTTCCCAACTCCAATAACTCCTTAGCAAAATGGTGTTGTTGAGAGAAGAAATCATATTCTTTCGGAAATGACAAGAACAACGTTGAGTGAATACTAAATTACTATGCAATTTTGGGCTGATGATGTGAGTACTACTTTTTATACTATAAATCATGTTTCAACTAGACCATTTCTTAATAAAACGCCTTATGAATTATGGACTGGCCGAAAACCTAAAGTTTCATACTTCAATGTTTTTGGGTGAAAAGTATTCATTCTGAATACTAAAGATAATATACTAAAATTTTCACCACAATATGATGAAGGAATATTTCTGGGATAATCTACAACTTCTAATGTATATTGAGTTTTCAACAAAAGCAACTGTACTATTGAAGAAACAATACATGTTAATTTTGATGAAACCAATAATTTTGTTTTCAACCAAACCCATCCTACATCTTCGGATAAGTTTTCTAAAAATGTTTTTGAACCTCTATTAGTAGATTCTTCTAATATGGAAAATATCAAAAAAGTGTTCCTAAAACTTTTACCCTAGAATAATTTCTACCATATGTTAATGAACAGGTTTTACAAAACCCTAATCAATTTTTTCATAGGAATCATCCCAGTGATAATATCATTGGTGATGTAAATCGACTTGTAAAGACCATAAATTCCATAAGAAATGAAATAGAACATCTTGATATTCTTTCCCAACTTGAACCTAAATGTCCAAGTGAGTCCTTAGGTGATGAAGATTGGATTAAATAAATGCATGATGAAATAAATGAATTTGAGAGGAATCAAGTATGGACTTTATTTGAAAGGCATAAAGAAACAACTGTAATTGTTTTAAAATGGGTTTTCATAAACAAATGTGATTAAAATGGAATCATTGTACAAAATAAAGCAAGATTTGTTGCTATGGGCTATAATCAACAAGAGGTAACAGACTACGATGAAACATATGCTCCAGTAGATAGAATTGAATCTATTCGTATTCTATTAGCCATTGCAGCATACTTTAATTTCAAACTATTTCAAATATATGTTAAATGTGATTTTCTAAATGGTTTTGATCAAGAAGAAGTGTTTTTTGAACAACCCCCTTATTTTATTGACTCAAAACATCCAAATCATGTTTTTAAACATTCAATGCACTATATGGAATTAAACAAGCCCCTAAAGCATGGTATGATAGTCTTATATGATTTCTTTTACAAAATAATTATACATAATGTACAAAAGATCCAACCCTTTTTATAAAAATGGAAAAAAAATGTTTTGATTGTTTAAATTTATGTTGATGACATCATATTTGGATCAACTCAGCAATCTTTAACTGATTCTTTTGCCAAATTAATGAAATATGAGTTTGAAATGAGTATGATGGGTGAGTTAACATTCTTTTTAGGTTTTAAAAATTCAAAATAACTAGAAGGAACATATAATTATATACATAAGTATATAAAATATTTACTCAAAAATTATGTTTACGACAAGACTAAAAGTATTAGCACTCCAATCGGTACCTCAAATACACTTGATCCTGATAAAACTGGGAAACCATTAGATAAAACCATTCTTAGAGGTATGATAGGATGATTTTTATACTTGACAGCTAGTTGACCTGACATAATATTTTTCGTATGCTTATGTGCACGAAAACAATCTAATACCAAAGTGTCTCATTTAAAAGTCGTGAAAATAATTTTTCGGTATTTAAAATGAACTCCAGATTGAGGTCTTTTTTACTCTTCTAGAAATGATTTTGTTTTAAAACGTTTTTTAGATGCTGACCTTGGTGGTAGTAGAATGGATAGGAAAAGTAAATCTAGAACATGTCATTTCATAGGAGATTCTCTGGTTTCCTGGTCCTGTAAGAAACAACACTCAGTAGCACTTTCCACTGCTAAAGCTGAATATGTAGTAGCTGGAAGTTGTTGTGCTAATGTGTTGCGGATTCAACACACACTCACTGACTAAGGTTTGTGTTTTTCCAAAAACCAAATTCTTTGTGATAATACTAGTCCTATAGCTCTTAGTAAGAACCCAACAAATCACTCTCGTGCAAAACACATAGATGTTAGGCATCACTTTCTTAGGGATCACACACAAAAAATAAATATTATTTTAAAATTAATCGGAATGCAAGAAAAACGTGCGGACATTTTTATAAAACCATTACCTTCTGATAGATTTGAGTTTATAAAACAAAATCTAATAATGATTACATTAATGTAATCATTCATTTCTACTTCATGTTTTCTACCTCTCCTTATATTAAAAAAACTCCTCTTAAAAAGGGGGAGAACATTTTATTTACATGATATTATTTTTATCTGTTTATTCTTCTATTTTATGTTTTTTTATCGTATTGACTATTTAATAATTATTATTTACCTTATTGTTTATCGTAATAACTATTTACTTATCATTATTTACCTTTCTGATTTTAGTATTGATTGTTTAACTACAGTTTTTGTCTTCTTTTTGCGTTGTCTGACTGATTACCTTAACAAGTTTGTTTTCCATCAGCATTTCAGTTCATGATAACATGTTTTTTTTCCATCAGCATGTCAGTACATGGTAACAAGTTTGTTTTCAATCGGCACATCAGTTCATGGTATCAAGTTTCTTTTACATCGGCACGTCAGTTCATGGTAACATGTTAGTTTTCCTTCGGCATGTCAGTTCATGGTAACAAGTTGGTTTTCCATCGGATTTCCAGTTCATGGAAACAAATTTGTTTTCCATCGTCATGTAAGTTAATTGTAACAAGTTTGTTTTCCATCGGCACGTCAATTCATGGTAACCATTTTTTTTCCATTGGCACGTCAGTTCTTGGTAACAAGTTTGTTTTCCATTGGCACATTAGTTCATGGTAACAAGTTTTTTTTCCATCGGCACGTCAGTTCATGGTAACAAGTTTGTTTTATATTGGCACATCAGTATATGGTAACGAATTTGTTTTCCATCGACACGCCATTCTATGGAAATGACTTTGTTTTCCATCGGCACGTCAGTCTATGTTGACGACATTGTTTTCCATTAGCACGTCAGTCTTTGGTAAATAGTTTTTTTTCTCATAGAAATGATAATTGATCGTATTCTTTCTCCAAGTTCGATTTTATTTTATTTCACTATGTTAATACTATTTAATCCTACAATTACCTTATAATCTCTGGAAGGTACATAATTTCCTAATTTTTTTATGAAACATAATTTGGTTTTATTCCTATCCATTGATTTATTTTCTTCTAATATCAACTGTATAAGACCAACGGTCATTATTTTGTCTCCTATAAATAGAACCCCCTCACAAAACCCACACTGGTTTTTCAAATTTTGGGGCAAAGCTCGGCCTCCCTGTTTTAAGACTCCGTACGATCTTCCATCAACTTCACATATATGTCTCAGTCCTCTACTAACACTCATACTAAAATGTCTTCCATGACTTTTTCAGAAAAATTATTTTTTAGAGAAATGTTAGTTTCTCGGGTCTTTTTTGATTTGCATGATTATACAATCAAAAGAATTATTTTGTTTCAAGGATGGGAGCTTTTTTGTGTTCAAAAACCAGTGTCTCAAGATCTGGTTCTTATTTATGAAGTTAGTTAGTTCTACAAAACTGTGTCTTTCGACAAGAACATGACTATCAATTTTACTGCGTACGATAGACTGATATCAATGTCTATGAAGCAAGCAGTCCACTTTCTATGTGTTCCACCAGAAGGTTATTCTTGTTTTTCATATCATAAACTACCATAGGAAGTTGGTATGTTTAACAATGAAAGTGCTGAAAAGTCATTGTATCTTATAAATGAAGAGAAGAGGAAAGTGTCTCATCTTTCTCCAGAAAATAGATTTGTAGCTCTTTGGATGCAAGGTTTTCTTATCCCAATGAAAGTCGATAGAGAAACTCTGAATGTTTCTGATATTTTCATGCTTGACTATCTTGTCAACATGTGAAAAGTAAATATCATGCGATACGTTTTTGAAACAATCAAGAATGTTATGTGAGGAGCAATTAAGTCCCATTTGATCATGTATCCAGATATTCTTACAAAGTTCATTCTTGAGAGCATGAAGTTTTTCAATATTCCTTTGATAGGAAAATTGAAAGAGGTAAAGCCTTTCTGGAAAAAATAAGAGTACGTTGAAGAAGTTGAATGTATTATTTGATCAGAATTAAAAGGTCATTATTAAGGATTTAGAAGCCGAATTGGAACAGAATCAATCGACACCTATGCTAGTCAATGACCATCCATCTATTGGTGCTCCTCAAAAGTCAGATATGCAAACCAGTTCAAAGACAGAGAAGAAACCTAAGTACAGTAACGATGTTTTGGCAATGTGGATAAAAGAAAGTGAACATAGAAAGGAAGGTGATCCAAAGTTCGGTCTTGACCTAGCTGATGCTTTTTCTGAGAGATTAAGGGTTGAGGATACCCTTCAGGATGAAAAGAAAAAGGAGACTCTTTTGAAAAAAAATCATAGGAATTTGATGTTTCAAAACTCAAGAAAATGGTTGAGGATGATAGTGCTCAAGTAACAGATGAAGTATATAAAGAGACTACCGTACAGAGTCTTCCAGAGCCAGAAAAAGGGAAAAAAATACTGGATAAAATTCCGGAAGATGAAGAAGAGGAAAGATATTTCCTTTTTCAATTCCTTCAGAGCTCAAAGATAAGAAAATAAGAATCATGCCAAAGACAAAGTGAAGGTATTAAACAAGCTCCTCATATCAATCAAGCACTGAATGAATCTTTTGAAACTCTAGAATGATTTCTCTCCCAAGGGAATCATCATATGCCATCTTCTCATACTGAGAAAATAATTGTTATTAGTTACAAAGTGGAAGAAGAAT
This sequence comes from Viscum album, assembly GCA_963277665.1. Classification (NCBI taxonomy): domain Eukaryota; kingdom Viridiplantae; phylum Streptophyta; class Magnoliopsida; order Santalales; family Viscaceae; genus Viscum; species Viscum album. The sequence goes on along the minus strand of OY728128.1, from coordinate 579,039,047 downwards.
GAATGAGTATTTAAAAAGAAAAAGGATAACAACAAATTGTAGACTAAATCCGATCAAATGAACTAGATTCATACGATGAGGATACCGATTCAGATCAGACAATTTCTCTTATGAAAAGTGATTACATTGGTCATGTTTTAAAGATAATTGAGAAGACTATCCCTTAATTTCCTATGATTGAAGGAAAAATTGATTTCATTACATACAATTAGAAAAAGATGTTTGGTTCTATAAGAGAATTGAGAAAGAGAGTTCTGTCAGTTGAAGCCGATTTGAATGTACTATCTGAAAGATAAGCAACTCATAATAAGGCTTGCAACAGAATGAATAAGTGGTCAAAAAAAACATAGAGCTCAGTGAATGATCATGAATTATCAATTGAAGACTTAAGGAGACTTTCAAATGATCTCAAAATTTATTTAAATAATCTTGATAGAGAAACAGTTGAAAGGCTGACCAAACTGTAAAATACCCATGGGAACGATATTCCTTCAGTAAAAGAGTTGCAAGGGAGAATGAATACATTTCAGTCTTAGTTTTCTAAGGTTACATATTTCAAAGATAAATTAGTATTGTTGAAAAAACAAAATTCTGTGTTATCCAAAGATAACAAGAATTTAAAAAACAGAATTGATACTTTTGAATAAGTAATCAGAGCCCAAGAGGATACCATCAAGAATCAGGATCAACTTTTTTCTGACCAACAAGATCTTATCAGATCTAAAGGTGATACTATATCTGAAGACAAGAAGGAAATAAAAAAGATTAAATATGTTCTTCATGAGTTGATAAAGAAGGAAAAGGAAAGTGAAAACAAATGACTATTTTATGTGTTTTTTTCCTTTACTCTATAAACATTTGTTATCGTAATGTGATTTATGTTATCCTTTCCATTTTCCTTCTTTTTTTTCTATAACTCTTTCAGGTAATTATATATTACCCCATTATTTTTGTAAATCACAATGGGGGAGAATGTTTTACAAAGTTGGAGATTTTTTTTCAAAAAGGGAGAATGTTTTAATGAAAACACTTGTAATTGAAGCTAAATCTATGAGTACAATCCTTAAGAAAATACATTCATAAGGGGGAGTTAGTTGTATTCAATTTCTTATTCAAAATAGTTTCCAATAAATCAAGGGGTGATAAGTTTTTCTTTTTGTTTTTTACTTTATGTTTTGTGATTTCAAAAAAGAGGGAGATTATTGTGTCAAATGATCTTTTTGACTTTTATATCATGTTTTGGAAATCAAAAATATATTTTACCATACTGATCTTACTAACCATGTTGATCGTACTGACCATGCTGATCGTACTAACCATGCTGATCGTACTGAGCATGATGATCGTACTGAAAATCCTGATCGTACTGACCATGCTAATTGTACTAACCATGCTGATTGTACTGACCATGCTGATCGTACAGACCATGCTGATCGTACTGACCACACTGATCATAATGACCATGCTGATTGTACTGACCACGCAGATCGTACTGACCATGCTGATCGTACTGACTATAATTTTCATACTGACTCTGGAAATTGTATTGACTCTATTAATATTACAAAGTCTTATAAATCTACTCACTTTGAATTGTTTCAATACATTACACTGAGTAATACTTATACTACTCATACTTTTATTTCATTACTTGTTTTTTTGGTTCTTAGTCAAAAACACAAGTTTCATATTAATCATACTTTTTTTTATTATCTTCATATATCTTTTTTATCCAAAACAATGTTGTGGAGTTAGTTATAAACTAATCAAAATGATGTCGTGTTTTCTGTTTCAATATGACCATTATAATGCCAGGTGTCCAATTCCCCCCATGTTTTTAGAGAGATATTACCATTAGAGGAAATATGACCGTTGGATCCTAAGTCCTATAAATAGGAGGTCATTTCATTCCAAGAAGGTATGTGTGTGTGAAGCATTGTTATCATGTTCTAGAGAGAGATGATGTGACTTCTCTCTTGCTTCGTGCGAAATCCTTGAGATTACAAAACGTGAACGGCTAGTTCTTAGTTTTTGTATTTCTATATGTGCTTTGTTTTTCTTTGTGTGTCTGATCAGGTGATAATGATTGAGGGCTGCCAGGGATAGGCAGACGGTGGTATTGATCATCATATCGAGGGCTTTCAAGTGATTGGAAGACAGAGGTGCCGATTACCAACAAAATTGAGGGCTTGTAGGGATATCAAGATAAACATACCAATCATCGTATCAAGGGCTTACTAATGTGGTGGTAAGACAGACCTCTTATCCTAGGTGAAATGATAACCCTTGTCTTTGTGTCAAAATAATTGTAATACTTTTCCTTTTTCGCTGTAGTTTGTTTTAAGAAAGGGAATTATATTCTTTTCCTTTCTTTATTCGATATTCATTTGTAATTGTATCAATTACATTCATACTATTACATATTGTATCGATTGATTCTATATGCTTTATGGTAGAATCCTTCACTATTATATTACTCTGATTATTGTATTCATCTTGAATACAATTTCTCTACTTTTATTATAGTATTACATCATATCATACCATTATATTCAATACAATTGTGGTTGTTAGTTTTTGTTGTTAATTTTTTTAGTTTAATATCAGTTAAACTAAATTTTTGTGTTTAAAAATATATGTTTAAACTGACAATCCCCCCCCCCTCTTGTATTGTTCTATCTAATATACATATAGATCTACATATTTGATCCAACAACATATCTATTATTTTCCATTTTATTCTTCATAAAATGTATATGTTCGATTTGCGTCTTTGAGTAATATTCATGGTAATTTAATTCAATTAATTATATTCATGGTACATCTGTTTTCATGGTCTTATCCCTAGGTCTAAAAATGAGTGATATATTTATAATGATACCACGATGACTTGTATTTTATATTCAATGTGGGTTATTCATTTTTTTCATGTATATCCTCGTAAATTACTACTCTTAACACAAATCACTATATATTATTTATGTGATACTGGTTTTCGTTTATCTCGATCCTATCAAAATAGTGTTATTTAATTTTTTATAATGAATAACCCATTAATTAAAAAAATTAAATAAAAGGGGTCATGTTTATAATGTTGAAATAATGGTGTATATTATAAAATTTTCATCTTCATGAATCAAATGACCATGCACCAGGATGTTAAGTGGTTGAATTTTAATTAACCTAGATTAAATTTATTAAAAAATTGAATGGATCCACAAATGAATAGAAAACAGAAGGAAAATTGTCCCTCTTATATATAATGTCAGGTTTTGGATTCACCTCATATAAAAATATTCTATAGTGGTTTATTAATTCTTATATTTTATAAGTTTATAGATTAATAATGATTAGAAAATTGGTGTGAATTATATGTACATAATCTTTATCATTCAATCAAAAGGTATTGAATTTGTTAAATTATTGGGAACATTGTATCTAAACTATTCTTGTAGGCTTATGAAATCAGGGATCACCTACATAGACTCATTAAGTGATTAATATTTATTCATTTTTTAGAAAATGGGTTTTGTTATGATCTGGTAGCGAGTTATATTCAATAATATGTATCCTTTAATCATGTGTTTATTAGCATCAAATTTAAATACATCATTAATACAAACTTGGTATAGTATTACTGTATTAACCTATAAATAAATGGATACCTTTGAGCTCTTCAAACCACTATCTATTTAATTGGAATCTAATTTTTTTTCAAATTGGAAGAGTGAAATTAAAATTGATAATACATGGAAGACTTGGGAAGCATTCTATGTGTGTTCACAGGTTACAATTTGAGGGTAGATATTTCATAATCTTTTATTGGGTGAATTGTTGTATAATATATGTCAATGTTTTGACACCCTGATATAATAAACATGATAAATCATGTTTGACAGCATGTATAATAAGGAACGTAGTTATTGGAAGAGAATATGACCCTTTAAGAATTTAAAATATATTTATTTCTAAATAAATTCAATATCTTAAATAGGTATCGTTGAACACAACATTAGCTTGTAATGAAATGTGATACTATATTAAAATATTATTAGTAAAACTTCCTCCAATAAAATCTATTAAATTTGTGGGACTAATTTTTTTTTAATTAATCATGAAGTATAGATAATTTTCAAATGAAAAATTACTATCAATTTTGATTACATAAAAATAGAAATCATGTGATTAAAAATTGAGAGTTTTATTATAAGGTGTATTTATCTAAAACTATTGTTTCATCCCACCTTGTAGAAATATTTTTAAACAAATATTATCATTTTCAAAAAATATATTTTATTAAATAATGTATTTATATTTGAATTACTAATATCAACAATATATTAGGGTTATTTTTTTATTTTTATAAAATGTTTTATTTTTATGATTTGTAGTCCAAAAAATGGTTTTTATTTAAAATTATTTTCAATGGTATTTTATAGGGTTTGATTTTTTATTTAAATTTTGATTTATATTATAATTAGTTCAACAATATTATAATAAATTCATCTATTTTTAACGTAATAAATTTCATATTGAATTTTGATATCAATACCCTATATTATTATGATAACATTCTCATTTGAAAACCGCATTTTAATCACATTTGTGTGTTCACGTTTATCTTATATTTTTTCAATTATCTGTGTTGAATTTGAAAAAATATGAAATAAATAGAACCACCATTATTAATATTGACTAATAATGTATGAATAATATTCACTCTTAATTAATAGAAAAAATTATAAATATTTATTAAAAATATTATTGTAAAAAGTAGTCTATGTTGTGGTAAAACTTCAACGATAATGGTTATAATGACATAAACAATAGTCCAATGAAAATTTGATAACCATATTTAAGCCACTATCAACAGATTAAATTTAATTTTTTGGGTTATTTTTCCCTGAATGTGACGTATATCATAATTTTTCTAATTAATAATGGAATGATGTCTCCTTTTCTAAATTTTAAATTAATTTTTTTTTACCATAGGGGAACAAAAAAAATGGGACTTAATATTGATAGTAATTTTATGATTAACAAAATTAATTTCCATAGAGTAATTTATTCTTAATTTTTTAATCATATAATAACATTAAATTATTATGTAACACCAAAATAATAATTATTTATATAATAGAAAATTAATATAAATTATACTAAAATAATAAATTTAAAAAATATTAATGAATTATTTTAGTGAATTAGTTTTCTATATATTTAAAATAGTTATATATAATATATTTTAATTCCATCATTTTCATGATTTTGATAAATTAAAATTAAATGAATTATTCCAACAATGACATTAATATTATTTAATAATAAATTAAATTTATTTAATTTATATGAAATTACAAAAAATTATATATTTTACCAATTAATTTCTAATTTTATAAATATAAAAAATATAATAATTTCTTTTAAAAATAATTTTATTATACAGAATATTATTATAGCTAAAAATAAAAAACTATGTTACACATTTAATGATAAAATTATGTTTTTCAACATTAATTGTCCCTCAATTAAAATTATTAATGTAAAAATTGTCAATTCATTTGATAATGTTTTTCATATTTATATTTTTTGGGTCAAAATTATACAATAATATTATTTTATTTTATTCAAAAATGATTTATTACATAGGATAAATGGATAGTTAATTTAGTGGAAAACAAAAAATTTAAATGTAAGTAATCATAAAAGATAATGATCAACATGATCAAAAAATTATTGTGGTGGAGGTGTGGATAGACCATATAATACAACCATAACATGAATTGTCAATTTTTAATCCACATGTGTATAGATTGAAATCCCATTAATTTATTATTTTTAGTATATAAAAAAGAAACTTCCCCTTGATTATAAAGGAGAACTCACTCCCCTAACATTATCACACATATCATGTAATTTAGATCGAAGAAACCACTAATGAATTTCTCGAAAAATAACAAAAAAGTATATTGTTGATGGTATTCCAAAATTTCCAACCCTATGGCCTTAATAGGAGACCTATAGGGGGGTTCTCTAAGAGAAGTTACCATTCCTAATAATGCATTTTAATTTTCATTCTACATATATGAAATTCAATTATTTTCTATAAATTAATATATAATAAAACAATTTTATACCATATAATGTGATTTTATTATGGTTATTTTAAAATATATATCCATATTCCAAACCGTTGATTGTGAAATGAAATCATCAATTATCTTAATAAAAAACAAACTCCTCATGAACTAATATTAGTATTTTTCTATAAAAACATAATATTTGAATATAATAATATATTTCATTTATAAAAAATTAAATTTTATGATATAATTATCCATATTTTAATTTAATATAATATATAAACTCCAAAATTCCATTTCGTTTAAAATTTGACAACATCATTCTTGTGTATAGTGGACTACCACCTCTTGAAGCGATGTTATTTTTTTTCAAATATGCTTTACATTGAAGGTAATTAGGATAAATGAATTAATATATTTGACATATACTAAAATATATTTATTATTTAATATTATTATGTCTTACATTTATTTACTATTTCTCCAATTAATGGATTAATATCACCACATGTGAGATAATATTGATTAAGAAAAATCTTATTATTAATTATTTTCTTAATGGTTATTAAATTATGTTTATTATTTCATGCATGGGTTTGTTGTGGGTTTGAATAAATATTTTCTACAAATGTATTATTTTAATTCGAACATAAGTACATATTATATATTGGTTATTCCATATAGTATATATATAATATTTTGTAGAAGTCATGGTCAACCTTGAAAAAGGAAATATAAACCCAAATAATTATTAAAAAACTATATATCTATATATTAGATCATAGTGGGATGATAATATTTTACCACTTATTTTCAAGGATCCAAAAGTTAATCCATTGAAGGATATGAAAATTTAGTTTTTTAAAATTACATAACGTGTATCCACTCAAGAATATAAATGTTCACTAATATAATACCTAGAAAATGTAATGACCCACCTCCCCGATCCTTGAATCTTGTCATATGACCGAATGGGTCACCTGTAATACCTTGGTTTCCTTCCAAGAACACCATATGCTATTACACACTAGGATCGCTTATCAGACTGATTAAAGTCCCCACATTCCAACACATGTTCTTTCAGTGTGTTTTTTCCTCACTCACACACACCTTGGTAATCTTCCCATAAGGTCACCCATCCTGATTGTTACTGCAAGCCAGGAATTCTTAACTGTGGAGTTCTAATCATGTAGGCTCCTGAAAAGAACTGTGAACCTTGTTGACTTGGGTAGAAACATTTAGCCTTTTATGTATCACTTTTCCGTGGGTGATACATTATCCACCCCTTTAAAGAACAACACCCTAGTTGTGGACCCCAAGCCTCAAACCCATGAATTTCATAAGCAGTTCCAGCAAGGGTATTGGCTCTAATACCATTTGTCATGTCCCACCTCCAAGAGCCACGAACCTTGTCATCTGACCCCATGGGTCTCCTGTAATACCATGCTCTCCTTCCAAGAACACCATAATATATTACTCACTATGGTCTCTTATCATACTTATTACTATCCCCACCAACCAACACATGTTCATTCAGTGTTTTTTGTCTCACTCACGCACACCATGGGAAACATCCTAGAAGGCCACCCTTCCTGATTACTACTCCAGACCAAACATGCTTCACTATAGAGTTCTAATAATGAAGGCGCCCAAAATGAATGGTGTGTCGTGTTGACATGGGTAGTAATATTTATCCATTTAAGTCTCATATATCAAAAGGTGTTATAGAAATTGACCATATAGTGGAAATAAATGATAATAATTGAAGAATCATTAGGAAAAGAATGAATTCGGATTTGGATAATAATTCTTTGATGAATATTATATATAGTTAGTTTTATGTGATTATGAATCAATATTAGATAATTATTTTTGAACATAACATATTAAAAAGAATAATTTGAACACGAATTCATGTTCAATTTTTAATGAACAATAGGAGTTGGTGTATGGTAAAAATGGTTATCCCCCAATTATAGAAGTTTATTAAATGGGATTTAGAGATGATTTTTAGGAATAAAGAGTATATATTTTCAATGATGAAATAGATGCAGTTGGTATGAAGGGGTTGAAGTAGTTATTTTGATGAAAAATCATATTAAAAATTTTAAAGATATATAACTAGAATAATAGTGAATTAAGAGTGATATAATGTAAAGAATACCAAAAATAAACATTATAATTTTTTAATAATTTCAAATGAATAATTTTATATACATTGATATATTTATATTATGATAGTAGGATAAATGAATTATCTAGATTAAGAGAACACCAAATCATTATTCAATGTTGATTAGATAATTTCATGTAATTATCTAATATATAAATATGAATAGATAGTTCATATATAAACATTTAAAATATTGAACATATGATTAGTAACCAAAGATTTTAATATTTTTCGTAATTATTATATGATAATTAATATTAGAAATGTCTTTTAATTGACACTAAATAACTCAAATGATATATAATATTTATTTACATTTAATGAATATACTTTTAATATAAAAATCATGTTCATTCTAACAAAAATATATTTTTTTATCATTTATTTTTTGAATTCTTTATATGAATAAATTTGTTAAATTTTTGGAAATTGAGGATAAATATAGGAAACCATTTCTTGTGATTAAAAATAAAATTTTCAACACATTTATGTTTAAAATAAATAAATTAATATTAATATTAATATAATGTGGTGGAACTATTTTTAAAATTGATTGATATAATTGATGAACTAATACCATATTTTCAAAAAAATTATTATATTAGTCTTGTATTATTTTATTCCATAGTGATTGATGAAAATGAAAACTATCATGGTTTTAGTGGACATGATAATAAATTGAATAACCATAATGAAAAAACAATATCATGATAAGGTATATCCTATCATTTATTGATAGAGAAGGATGTAATATTTAGAGACTAAAAATTAACCATTTAACTGCAAATTATTATCGTAGAGAATAATATGCATATGAATTAAGAAGGGGAGTAAAAAAGAAATAAATAAATGGTGATTTTGGAATTCAAATGGAATCATAAAGGGTGGTACAAGAATGGGGAAGTAGAAGAACTGTTCAATTATTATTATATTTTAAATAATTTAATTATTTAGTATAAAAATTAAATATTATCAAACATTCGTTGCACATGAATGAAATACCTTGTTTAGGGTAACCACCTCAATCCGGACCCTGGAGTGTTCTCAAAATTCTCAATCGATGAACTGTTTGAGTGGTACTAAATGTTAATTAATGAAAAAATAATAAATAATTAATCATGTTTAAAAGGTGTTTTTTCCAAGCGTGGTGCCCAAATGGCTGATGATAAAAAAATATCTTTTTTAGGGTAAAAACATCATTTTGGATCCATCGGTGGTATCATGTTTCTCATACAACGAACCATTTGAGTGATATTTAATTTTTTTTAATAAATAATATATTAAATATTATTTAATAACTTTATCTCATGATCGAGACATCCAAATGTCTGTATTCATTGAATTTTATACCCCTACTATAAAGACACAAAAATTCCATGGTAATGTTTTTCTTAAATTCATTGGATTTTTAATATTTCGCAGAAATTTACTGCACATGATTCCGAGGCCCGGTGTTCCCAAAATCAATTTTTGAGATTTTCTTTGGATACGTTCAGAAAACGTACATGCAAGATTTTATAACTATTGAACTGGTGCTCGGAATTGAAATCTGAGGGCACCGTTGAACTCGCAGCGCCACTATTCGCTAAAAAAGCCTTTCACCTCGACGACAGATGATCGAGAATGGAAGTTAGTTATTTGGGTTATTAATAAAGTGAAATAAAAATAAGTGTTATCTTATTTTTATTGCTGAGGTGGTTAAAACCTCCACGTGGAGGGTGGGGGTGGGGGCCACCACACCTTAACCTCCGTTGAAATTTTACAGTGGTGGGGCCCACTCGAGCATAAAATCCCATGGGAGGATAATTAAGGTGGGGTCCACCCAAGCATCAAACCCCCTTAAACCACCCATTTATGTGTGATGAAACCCTTGAACATCCCCCGCTAATTAATTGAGCCTCCACCCTCATTAATTAAATGGGTTGTCTCTTTTAATTAGACTCCTTTTAATTCCATTTGAATTATTGGAAACCGTTAAAATAATAGTTAGTCTGTTATTTTTAGTTTGAAATTCATTTGGTGGAGCACGAGAGAAAACTTGGAGAAAACTTGGAGAAATATCTTCCAACCATGAAGGAAAAACATCATCCTCGATCTTCGACCAAGCCAAAACAGAAGGAGCCAACTGTGAAATATGTCGGCGATGCTTCTTTCTCAGTCTCCAACCTCAGACAATTCCCGATGTCCACGAGTCGATGTACGCCATTACTCTACTTCCACCGTCTACGATCGACAAATGAGGTAGGGTAATTTTGAGTATGCATTTGTTCCATTTTATTTTCTTTAATCTTGGAAAATAATTTTCTGATTGATATCACTATAACAAGGAGGGATCAGACTGCATGAACATGGCCATACCCTCCCCCTTCAATCGATATCGTTTCTTGATGACGACAGTGATGCAATGACACTGCCAATAGAGAGGATCGTGGCTGGAAGAGCGGGCCGTGAGAGTAGACATGGCGACCGGCAACGACCTGGCCATAGATGAAGCCTGCGGTGCAAGGGCCGCTGGGCCACTGGATGGGCGCGAAACTGTCACGCTGTGCAGAGAACCGAACCAAGACCAGAAGGGTCGCGGCGGTGCCGGAGGGGCACGATGTCAATGCACCGCACCAGAAGAAGTAGTTACAGCCATGCAGGCCGTAGATGTCATATGGGATGTCCGAGGTGATGTCAAACTGTGCCGTAGAAGAACTACGGCCATAGGCCGTGACAGACCAGGTAGGGCGGCCGGCTATGTCGGCAGCCGGTGCGCGCTCCAGGCAGAACATTAAGGGTCTCGCGGTTACCCGGCCGACAGAACTTTTCTTCCATTTCGGAAGATATGGGGTGTAACGACCCCCCCCCCCCCTCCCACATGTGTGGCCAGCCGAGGCACACATGCCAGCCAACCGTCTATGGTGGCCCGCCAGCCTGCTGGGAACGAGGGCTGCCTTCCAGCCGGGCTACTTAGGCCATAGGGCTGGGCTGCCCCCTCGGGCCAGGTCACCACCTCGGTCCGGGTCGCCCCCTCGGTAAAGAAATTTCCCTCGGATCGGGTCGGACTAGGGGACCAGGAGGGACCTCGATTCGTACTGGGTTGAGTCGGGTCAGTCTGACTGGGTCAGAACGGACCATGGCCCACTATGACTAGTCTACACATTTTCGCCTATATCATGGGCTACGGGTGTCCGATTGTCGAACCGCCTATGGAGATGGAAATCATGGAGCGAGAAGGGGCATTTGGAATACACCACTTTTGGGTTAGACACATTTGGGATATGGTCATGTTGGATTGAACCAAAAAACTAACTGTGCCCCTAGAACAGAAATGCTAATTACATAGAGATCGGGCGTCTGATTGATGCGTCATCTATTGCATTGAGACCCATGTGATGAGGCATCCATTTGGGATACTTCTACGTGGTTTTTCTTGGTAGTTGGAGTATCTACTAGTAAATTGTGGAGCTGATCCACCTAGATACAAGCATGTAGATTTCAGAGAACTTGTAGCTGGATAAGACCTAACGACTATTGACCTTTCGACTCAGAGTGTTTATACTAGCCCAGTGGGAAGTGCCTCTGTGTGATGTGGCTGGCCCACAGTGGGGAGCACCTCTGTGTGACTCGGAATAACCATGGCAGTTGACAGTAGGAGTACCTCTGCATGCTAAGAGGGGATCACATCTTTATGACACGGCAGACCCACTGTGGGGAGCGCCTATGTGTGACGTGGCAGACCCACGGTACTCGACAGGAAGAGTACGACAACATTCCAGGAAAGTGGGAAGGGCCTCTATGTGACGTGGCCAGACCACAATACTCTATAGAAGAGGAGTACGCTAGCAGCCTAGGTTTCGACAGTTTGACTAAGAGTGTTACCTGATACCAACCTAGAATAAATACTTGGGATTAAGATGAGTCAATATCTAATTTGTTTACCTAATGATTGAGATGGGTTACTAAATAACATAGGTATATGTATGGGCATATACATAATTAAGGATTATCTGTTTATTTCATACTTTGTGGTTATCCTTGTTGGATTTTGTGATACCTTGAGGGTCTCAGGTCCCTACTGAGTATCGTTATACTCACCACTACACAGGTTATTCCCGTAACTCGTGTTGGTTGCAGACAACAGACATCACTGATCAGGGAAAAGAGTAGCAGAACTAGACGGTTCCCAGAGGTGGACCACTCGACGAGACATACACAGAGCTGATGGATGGACATGGAGTGATGATGAGGCCATACTTTCCTACCCTTCAGGGAGGACTCCATTGAGGACAACCCGGTAGCTTCTTTACTACTTTTCATTAGTTATACTAGCATTTCAGTTGTATTGTACTTTACTATTGGGCTTGTATTTTAATCCCCTTTACATTCAGTACATGCTTATGTATATAGTTTTACATAGTGTTTTACTTCTATTTATGTACTATGTTGGGTTTGTTTAGTATTATTAAGGAAATGCCTTCCCATTTTAGGGATTTATATCATTGGTGCTAGTCGCCACCCCCTGATCTATTAAAGGATGGCTTTGGGTAGTCATGATACGGGCCCCAGGGGACGGGTCGTGAGGAATTGGTATCAGATGAGTAGGTTCAACCACAGAACATAGGACACTATTATTTCATTTTTGTGATGAAATAGTGTTAATGGTACTATGTGTGGTCTTTAGTTTAGGGAGTCCAGGTTTGCTGTGGGTGGCCGACGTATACATACACCAGGACCCTGACTACTGATTTCTGACTCAGTGCACCGAAACACTAATTGTGTGAGTGTATTTAAAATATTTCTTATGTTATCTCA